>LR990342.1:24457500-29257500 GCA_905147345.3 Mythimna impura | reverse complement strand
TCCAGTACGCACTACTGTTGTAATTTTTTTCTTTTGTTTTTAATTTCAATTGTGCTTTTTATTGTAATTTGACATTGATGTTTAGTTTTTATAATTTGACATTAATGTTTATTTTTTACAATTTGACATTGTAGTTTTTTTTAAATTAATGTTTGACATAAATATTGTTTTGCTAGAAGTATTACATTTTGTAAACCATATATTTCCTTTTATTATTGTGAATGTGAGGACTATGTTGATTGCTTTTTTTTCTCTTTTTTTTTTCAGTAATTTTAACGTATTTCTGGCAATTTGAGTATTTTTTGCGGCCTACCAAAAAGTCCTTTCCTTGCTATTGTTCGTCAAGTCGTTGAGCTCCTTAGTAGTCCTAAGTTGAGCTTTGCGAATACTGACAAATGTTTGCACTGACTGGACAGGTCCACTCAAATCTGTATGGTTCTTTCTTCAAAAGACCATCTCAAACAAATCTGCATGGTTCTCGTGTGATTTGACCATTACATATTTACTGTATGGACTTTAAAAGATATGTTGACCCGTGAGTTTCTTTCGGTTTTCTTCTCAGGGTAGTCAGCCAGGAAATACCGGCCTCATCTAGTTTAAACTGACGAAAAAAAAAATTGATGGTAAGTGTTTTTTTAAACCTAATTGCAAAAAATATATATAATTTATCATTTATAACAGCAATATTGATACAAAAATTTAAAAAAAAGATGAAAAAAACGTACTTCCACTACTGTGTCTTTTATTTCACTACAACCTCATAACTCAACCCAAGCGAACCGGCACACGGAACGATAAAACTCTATGCTGTGTGGCGCGGTCCAAAAATCACAATACACCATGCCTCACTGGCTTCTAACACATTTCATATCCCATATATATGGAGAAATGCTTTCAATGCTATCTGCTTAGTACCTATGAGGCTGAAGATTTACTTTCTTATAATATTTAAAAACCATTTATCAGCGAACTGCTGCCTATAGCAATGTCTTTCGAATTTGACTTTAAAGAACGAGTATAATTGCAGATCTATCCAGCCAGAACCATTTTTTTAACCAGCTTGCATGCTATTATTATCGTCAGCAGGGAACCTCCATAGTACTTACATTCAATCGTTCAAAACATCCAGATACTGTATTGTTCAGTATCTATATTTTTGTCTAAGTTATTTTTTACTTATTTGTCCATTTTAAAGAGCCTGAATCAATCACTCATACATTACTAACATAATAATGACACGTTGCATAAAAAAAACTAGACTTCAGTGCAATATTAAAAACCTCACATTTCTTTCTCGTATGTCTTCGTCAAATCCACAGAGCATCGAAGCACTTAAGCGGCCAGTGTTAAAGATGGCAGTGTCGAACCTTTCCATATAAACAAAGCAGTAGGTACATACCTCTAATAATAAATGTAAGCCAGATTTTAACAAATAAATAAAGCATGTCAGTGAGTGTCACTATTCGTCGACTCAAGACTAGTCTGACTATTATATCATATATATCAAGGCATCCTTCTCTGCTAGTTTCGTAGTGGTGGTCAACAAAAAATTATCAGCTCCATTTTCCCGAGATCGCACCTGTTTCAATAATTCTACATTTTATCCAGTTGTGTAGACCCATTACAATATCCAATAGGAATAAATTCATTTGTATTTCACTCAAATTAAAAGTTCCTTCAAAAACAACTAGTGTGGTTGTTCCTTGCTCTGTGGTCAAATACTTCGGGGATTGGTCGTTCCACTTTAGAAAGACACCTTGAGTTACTTTTTGTGTAGCATAATCTTTTAAAGCCTGGATAACCAGATTTTTCGTTCGATAGGGTACTCTAAGGCTGTGGTAAGCTTATATACAAGAAACTGATTGGTTTGTTGAAGAGGATCTGGTGGTATATTTTGATACGCTGTGAATATGGATTTTATCTTTTTATCAGGTTTATTTATATGGTCATCATAGTTTCAAAAATTATTTTTTCTTCAAAATTAAAAAAAGATAAAAAAAGAACATTTATTTAGTTCACAAAGGAGATTGAGCAAGTTACTATGACACTTAGTTGCGCAACTTTTGACACAGTATAGTAGTAAAAATTAGACACAAAAAAGGGGTAGTGTCATCCTTTAAAACCAGGTTAAATTCAAAATGATATATTTAGGGGTTTTTGAAAAAAAAAAAAATAAGTTGAGTATTGAGGTTATGTTACATCTCAAAACAATTCGTTTTGAAACCTTGCCTCCGGGCCATGGAATCAGTGGCCTCTCTGATTTGGCGGCTAGGCAGTGGGTGTGCTTATAAAAAAAAACAATTACACAGAGCCACATATTGTTTTAAGTCTAGATTAAATCACCATGGACGTAAAAACATTCTAACAATTCACTTGACAGCGACACACAAAAAGATTCAAATCGCTCGATGTAGTAAATTAACGTGGAAGAATCCTAAAACTCAACACGAATTTACATTTGTTTGCAGAGAAAAGCTAAAAACAATATTCTCGGCTTGCCGGCAGTTAACACGGTAAACGATATTTTGTTTGACATTTCATCGAATAGTGTTGTGACACATCAATAAATTGACTACGGCGTTATAACATTATCGATTATATCTTAATTGTTTTATTTTTGCCCAGAAATTGCTTTTTAACGAAATAAATATTAACATAATCGCGTCCAATCACGTAGTAGCGTCTGTGGTCTATGCCACAGATTATAATAACGAGTTGCTCGGGCGCGTCGTGGTGTTGCCACTTTATATTAATGTATTTGTCACGTTATTCATTTTTTTTTTTTTATTATTTAGTTTAATTTTCTTTTCTTTTTAATTTATAATTCATATGTATTTCCTTTTTCTATCCAAATCTTGTTGTACACTGCACCGTTCGGGCGTCTTTATGTCGACGCCGCCACCGGCCCACGCTGAAAACCAGCGCTGTGAGCTTAACGCATAATGCGTGAGGCCACAGCTTTATGCTGAGCGTTAGGCCGTTTTGCGCGGATGTGACGCATATCTTCCCTATCATTTTACAATGTTTGTTTGCTAGTTTTAAGATTGCGTCATTTCGCGCGAATAAACAGTTTTTCTTTCTTTCTTTCTTTCTTTCTTTTCTTTCATAATTAAAGAAAAATAATAATTACAACTCTTAATATTTTTTTAGTTGCGAATGTAGATATTTTTGTTTACCCACGATTTACGTTAATGTTTAATCAATCGATTATAACTGAGAAAGGAGTCGCTTCACTATAATGGAATAAATGACTTATTTATTGTATTAAATACTAATTAAAATGAAAATACAAACCCCACAAATGATTTCAATGAATTTAAGTAAAAAATCGATGAAAATAATAGTTATGAATTAAACAATAACTCAAATGGCCATCAAAAAGTGAATCTATAAGTGCCCAATCTCCTTTATAATAAACAACAAATTTTATTCATCGTGCCTTTAGCTAAATTGTCGAATTCCCTGCCGAAATCTGTATTTCGTGATAGTTATAACCTAGGGGTCTTTAAGCTTGCACACTTAGCCGACGACCACATTATCACTTCCCATCAGGTGCGATACAACAACAGCATTGCATGTCTCACGGCTGTGTCCAATAGGTCCTGCGCCCCTAGCCAAGTTACAACCATTTCGTTTCTCTTTTCGTTGATCGCCTCGAGTCGGCTACGCCTCCTATTCCTTTGTTTTGTTTGTTTGAACTGAGCGTTGAGATGATGTCAGAATAAAGGAATCGGAGGCGTGGCCTACTCGAGGCGATCAACGAAAAGAGAATCGAAATGAAACGGTTGTAACTTGGCTAGGGGGGCAGTTTAGCATAATAATAATATTTCAAATATCTTACTAAGTTTTAGCGATCATTTCTTTTTCTTTCTATGATGCTCGTAACTTTCCAGCTATGAAAATGGAGTCCATAGTAAATATTTATTACATAAGTGGTTATTTAAAAAACCTATGAATGAATAATGTTCTTAAATTCCTTGTGAGAAAAGACACTGCCTTTCTGTTGTGGATTATCATTTGCAACAATATCATGATGTTTGAGCTGTTTGGGGTTGAAAAACTAGGGCCATGTGGTCCGAACGCTCATCGAGTGATTCGGGATATCACCAAACGGCTGGTCGACTCTTTGCGTGACCAGGTGGCTGGGCTTTTTTCGGTCAACGTGGCATTGCTATTCAACGTGGCAATGCTACCAGCGTTCTGGGCACTTTTTCTACTGACATCGATGTGGAGGAATTTTTTGACGCCCAATGCCTTTTCTTTTGTACCCGTTTGTACACATTATTATTTTCAGTTTATAATATATACCTTATTCACCAGTTAAGATGTTTATAAGTAGTAAAAAAAGATACTCTCCAAATATATATCATGATTGAACACCATGAAAAAATTACGTCATGTAAATAAGTATTACTAGTCGGTCATGTGACTCGAAAGACTATTTTTCCTTAGCAACAAACTCTCCCACTTATAGAGGATAATATTTGTTATTTTCTTTAACTCCTAAATCAACATCGGAGGTTAAATAAAAAATATTTGTCCCCAAATCTCATGGCGTTTATCTTGAGGAAATATTGTTGCACTCATTTACCATTTTTCCCTGAATCCATATATATTTCTGCTAAATATAAATAGGACAATGTTTTTGTAGCTTATATTAATAAAATTATAAACCAGTGCTTGACTTTGAACCCTCCTGATCATAAGCAGTGATGCAATCGTTGATGATGAGGCGCACTAGTTTATTAAGAGTCTATTCACTGTAACAGGCATGTTCAATGATACTACTTTAGGTTCTTCAAAACACTCGTGTTAATGCAATAGGTTTACCTACTTATAAGGATATTTAAAATTTTCAGAACCTCCTGTACTTAATGATTATAATGATGCTTAAAAAAAAATTCTTCAAAAATAATAATAGTAGACTTGTGTTTTTCAAAATGTTATGGTAGGAAAAATCATCAAAAATTTTCATTTGTGACCAATTAACTCCGTGTGTACAAAATAAATAACCAATCAGTTAAATCATAAGGTTGCACAAAATCTGTAACTCTGTTAACTTAATACTTAAACCAAACAAAACAAAAAGGTGATCCTTTTTGCCATAAGTCGATTAAATTTGTCATGACCCTTTTACGGAAATCAAAGGAAGATCTGGTAAATCAACGATACAAGCAGTAAAAAGCTGAATATTTTTCAAAATACAAAATCGTTGTACTAACACATATTTTTAAAACAGGAAATTTTTCATTTACGTGTATGTTTATTTGATGGCAATTGCTTTGCTAAATCCAGCTCAAAGAAATACAAATTCTGACACACTGAGCCATGTTTGAAGTTATAATGGCCAGTGGCTTTGCACGCGTCAAATTAATACGTCATAACCTCACCCAAAAATAGGGGAGGATTTGGAAAAAATGTACGGTAAATTCTGACAATTATATGAGATGATATCTGTCAGAGTTCTCGTATATGCGAGTTATTTGTCTGTTTGATCAAAAGATTTCTTGATATCATAAAAAAACTTCATAAAACGAGTCTGTGAGAGATTTTGTGATGACAAATGGCTCCACCACTTTAGTTTGGCGATTCTTCGGGCTATGTCGGTGACCTTGGTTCTCCTGCGGATATCTTCATTCCTTATGCGATCACGCAAGGAAACTCCGAGCAAAGCCCTTTCCATTGGTAAAGTGGCATTGGGCAGGGCACATTGCTCGTAGAACGGATGGTCGATAGGGCCGAAAGGTCCTAGAATGGCGACCGCGCACCGGAAAACGTAGCTTTGTAAAGCCTCCCACAAGGTGGACCGACGACCTGGTGAGAGTCGCGGGAATGTGGTGGATGCGAGACGGACAGGATCGGTCGTTGAGGAGACGCTTAGGGGGAGGCCTATGTCCAACAGTGGACCTCTTTCGGCTGAAATGATGATGATATGGCTTCGAAACATGGTCACTCACAATGGGCCTCATCAGAAGGCTTAAAGTCACCTAAAGGGCAACGGAAAGAGCTATGCTCAGAGTTGTCTTGTGTGATCGCATTAGGAATGAAGATTTCCGCAGGGGAACCAAGGTGGCCGACATAGGCCAAAGAATCGCCAAAATTTAGTGGCAGTGAGTAGGGCACATTGCTCGCAGAACAGATAGTCGTTGGGGCCGAAAGCTTCCGGAGTGGCGACCGCGTATCGGCAGACGCAGCGTTGGAAGGCCTCCCACAAGGTGGACCGATGACCTGGTGAGAGTTGCGGGAATCCTTTCGATGCAAAACGCACAGAACCATTCTTTGTGGTGACACCAGGGGTAGCCTATGTCCAACAGTGGACGTCTTTTGGCTGAAATGATGATGATGATGAGAGAACTTTTGTGTTTTAAGTTGACTTTATTTTAAAGTTGCGTTACTGACGACAATCCTTAATAGTTCTAGTAAAGACCATTTTTTTGGGTGGCATATCATCTTTCTGCTCCCTCTCTGAGTGAAGCGAGTGTTAGATTTATAGGGACTAAAACGCGCCTGTGTTTCTTTAGTTGCCTGTGCGTTTCAGGGTTACTCTTGAGAACAATCCTACAGCCGGTTTTAGTGAAGATTATGGAAGATAACTTAGATTCTTTTTCTGCATTTTCCTAGGAAAAACGAAGATATAGAGACCAAAATTTTCGGTCGAATAAATTTTGTACAAAACGATAATTAAGCGTTTTTCAAGGTCATTCAAGTATAATATTCCACAACTAATATAATAATAATATTTCACAACTATCACACAACGCCGTCTAGTCCCAAGCTGAGCAGAGCTTGTGTTATGGGTACTAGACAACTGATAAACATACTTATATATTTCTTAATAAATACATAATATATAGATAAATTACACCCAGACACAGAACAAATGATGGTGCTCATCACACAAACATTTGTCCTGGGTGGGAATCGAACCCACAACCTCCGGCATAGCAGACAGGGCCACTAACCACTAGACCAACAGGCCAGTCAAAGTTGTACAGATGTATGAGCCAACGCTCGAGAAAAATAAAACCAAACAATGCACAGTCAGGGGTCAAAAGTGCAGTTGCACTCTACCAATGCTAAAGTGTCTAAAATTTCTTTGTAGTAGAATTTTCATAGTCCACAAATAGGTAAATCAATACTATAGATTCTATGCTACAAATCAAATCAGGCATAAAGCATTCACTCTCTTCTACAAAGACATTTTAGACCCTTTAGCATTGATGGAGTGCAACTGCACTTTTGACCCCTGACTGTACACTCAATCGTTCAATGCCGCTTCATGTTGCAATTTTACATTAATTATTTCAGAAAACCACGAAAACAAATAAAAACCACACATTTTTAACCTTATAGCGCTTCAATTTTAAACAGCAATCAGAAAAAAATAAATACGAAAAACAAATAAGGAAAAACAAACATTCATTTGCTTTTTATACTAAAACAAAGAAAGATACCAATTCTCCGTGTTTGAGTAAGCGTGAAAGTTGAAAAAAAGGCAGGTAGTTTTGCAAGCAAAGCAGGGAGGCCGAGAGACAAGCTAGCTACAAAAGCAACTAAAAATACTAGTTAAAAAGCGTAGTTTTAGCTGGGAATGTTTGCCCGACCCACTTTATTAGGCCCCGTGCACTGTGAAGCCATGAAAGACGCTGTATTAGCTGCGGTAACATTTATGTCAATATATTTTAAATAACATTAATTTAGTCCACATTAACGCAGAATATGGAATAACATAGTATTCCATAATCGGCCTTATAGTGTCCCCACTGCTAGGACTCAGGCTTCCTTTGTTTAGGGGTTAATTGGTACAAAACGTTGAGAGGATTGGATTGAAGGAAGAGAAACCTTTGAAGGAATAACAGCACACTGTTATCACATCCAATCAGGCTGAAAATAATTACAAATAAATATTATACAGAGTATTAATTAATGTCTGTAAAGTGATTGTATTTCTAGTAACATCTCTTTTATTTATTTTTATGAAAGGCTACAGAAATAAGCATAGGTTTGTAATTAAGATTGATGTTTTGATGATTGAGATTAAATTTACCAGAACCACAGATTTTTTATATAATATAAAAAAATAATCAAGTAAACTAACTACAACATATTATGTTGTAGTTAGTTTACTTGATTATTTTTTACTGAATATGTCAATGCATAGATTTTTAATCAATCTCTCTCTTCTCGATTATTTTAATGTTTTATTTGATTTTAATTTTTTTTTTCTTTCATATGGACTATGTTTGATATAAATGAATTAATATTAACGTATATTAATTTACAATATTTTTTTCGTGAATTGAAACAAATATACAGAATTTGTAATATATTTTACTTCACAGAAAGTTAATTAAAGTACTGATAAACCCAGTAGGCTTCGACCCTGCTGGGCCCCTACGATTTGCTGACATCTCCTTGAGGCGCGCGTGGAACACTACGCGCCGTCGACGACTTGGGCTCGGTCCGAACGGTTACCGGACGGTCGAACGACGAGCTACCCGCGCCTACAGTGGCCGGAAATCGGGATCGGGATCCCGGCGGATGGGCCGTTCTCTCGCGCGTGTGCGTGGTACCATCTCCTTTGCTAGCATTACTGCTTCGCAGAAGAAGGTGACCGCCTGCCATTCCTCCTCGCTTCGGACTATGGTCTGTATCAAGGCCCTGCGTGAGAGATCGTTGCCACCGATCGCCCACACGAGGACATGGCGGTGCTCAAGCGGTGCACACCTCTACCGTATTCGTGTCCTCTGGGCGGTCCACACAGTGGTGACACCCAGGCGATTCTTCCGCACGAATCCGGTGTAGAAACCTCCCGAATGGACCATGTCCGTTGCATTGACACGCTCAAATCGTGCATGCGTGCAAGGACTGTTGCCTCCAGATCCCATGGTGGCGGGTCAGCAAGGAGGCTCGCCACTTAGTGAGAAACCATGCGGTATCCCCACACCATCCGTATGGCCATGACCCTCTGGCATGCGTACAGCTTGGTCGCCGGTCGTTTTCGCAGCGATGGCGCCAATACCGGCGCTCCATAAAGGGCCGTGGACCGAACGATACCTCCGTAGAGCCTCCTGTAGAGTCCGTTGGAAATGTTCCTCGAAATTCCACCGGCTGTCGAGGACGAGTCCCAGGTACTTCATCGTCGACTTGACGCCGATGTGAACTCTTCCTGCCGTTATTTGGGAACACCGTGTGGCGCGTTCCGAGAGCCGTAAAAACACAAGGCCTCCACTCACGACATCTCTCACCATTTCCACTCTCCCTGGTGACCGGGATAGATGATAAACCTGTCCGACAGGTAGGCCTCGATCACACGACAGAGGTAGTCGGGCACCTGGTGATACCGGAGTGCCCTCCTAATGCTACTCCAGGGCAGGGAATTAAAGGCGTTGGTGATGTCCAAAGACACCGCCAAGACGACCCTGCCCTGGGATACCGCATCCCACATCTTGAGAGCTCGCACGCGCGAACTGGCCGTCCGCAAGATCCGGCCCCACCCATGCTAGGTGCGTGACGAGGCGGTCCGCAATTACTCTTTCAAAGAGCTTGCCCACCTCGTCGACGGAGAGTACGTTCTAATCATATTGTAGGTACTTACATACTTTAAATCCTGTGTAAATGTTATTTATGTGTTCACAATTTAAACTCAAATACACATAGTTTGTTACGAGGTCATGTCTGTAATAAAAAATAAAACAAAACATGTTAAAAATGTAACTTAAATGTATATGAAATAACTATAATTTAATGAAAACACTTAACTAGTTAAAACTATATATACACTAAAAGCAAAAACTACTAGCTAAAATATGGCGTCATAAAATGTTAATAGATAAAATTCTTCAAACTCAATCCAAAAAATGCACATTCCCCGCTCACTCTATGGCCATCACAATGTTCGCAGAGTAGTTTCCGCAAACCAGCGGTTTGTTTATTTAAAACTTTTTTCTCCATGAGGTATGGTCGCCTGTTCTGTACTTTGATGACGTCAGCGAACTGATATGACGAACGCATTCGTAATTCAACGCCATCACCATGAGCAGAGGATTTTTGGCCAGTTTTATTAGGGTAAAATGTGCAATAAAAACTTCGGTTGGACTTTAATTGTAGTGGTGGCTTTGAATAATTATGCAGCTTTGCAAACGGAAATAAATGGGAAAAAAACCAGTAATTAAAATAAACAGTGATGGAGTTTTTGGGAATGTAATCATCATCATTTCAGCCGAAAGACGTCCACTATTGGACATAGGCCAACCCCAATTGTCGCCATAATGAATGGTTCTATGCGTCTCGCATCCATCGGATTCCCGTGACACTAGGTCATCAGTCCACCTTAGGTAATTGTTTCAATACCGCATCTACGCGGTCGCCACTCTAAAACCTTTGGGCCCAATTGACCATCAGCTCTGCGAGTAATGTGCCCTACCCACATAACCTTGGTTCTCTTGCGCATATTTTCATTTCTGATTCGATCACGCAAGAAAACTCCAAGCATAGCCTTCTTTATTCATTGCCCTTTGGTTGTCTTCTGAAGAGGCTCATTGAGAGTGACTATATTTTAGAGCCAGGACAATTGACAAAGTCGAAGTGTGACATGCGTATCAAAATTTCAAGTCTCATTGAAGTGAGGCGTTCTCAAACACTACTAAAACGATTAAAAACATTGTAATTATAGAAGAATAACTTTTATTATTAAATATTTACTGTGCACACCTACCACAGTGTTGTCTTTTTTAACCCAAAGGTTGACTGGGAGAGAATACTATATTGCATTAAGTCCGCCTATGTACCACTACTGTACATGAAGTTTATATAAATAAATAATTATGAGCATACTAGCAACTGCTAGAGGCTTCGTCCGCATGGCAATAGAAAATTGTCTCAAGTAAACATACTCCCGGGATCAAGTATCCTACGCGATGGTATACCTGTATCCCATAAATTCATCCAAAGCCGATCAGCTGTTTGTGTGTAAGGGAAAACAAACATACACATACACTCACAAACTTTCGCCTTTATATTTGTGTGATTATGATATTGTTGTATGTATTACCAGCTTCTGCCTTCGATTTCTCCATACAAACTTTGGACCCCCATTTCATCCCCTTAGGGGGTGAATTTCTTAGCTGATGTCTACACCCTTTAAGGAACCTACCTGCCAAATTTTAAGTTTGTAGGTGTTATAGTTTCTTGAGATTTCGTGATTAATCAGTGAGTTGTATTTCGCTTTATTAAATTTATAGATTTTATATCGTTAATAACCAATCAGTATTGACATTGACAGTTTCAAATCTATCTCCTTACGTTCAGTCCACCTAGCGGTTGTCTGTAAGAGATTGCTTGGATATGAGGTGTACTTTAATAAGTACAGTTGTGATTTGGATAAGAAGGTCCTGGATATATGAGTAATCTCTACTTCTTATAATTTAATTGAATTCGAGATACTTATGCGTTGAAAAACCTCTATTACTTATAATGATCTAGGGGTCTTTATGTCAAGACTGAGCAGGTTACTTCATGGCTAGCATACTCCATCGTCGATCACATCATCGCTTACCATCAGGAGAGACAGTCAAGCGCGAGCTTTTCAATAATAGAAATAAAGAAATCTTAATAACTGAGATTTTTTTCTTCTATGTTTACCTTTATTTTCTGAAGGTTTTCTAAGACACACATTTAAAATTTGGTGCTTATTTCAGCCATTCTGATTAGTTTATAAGTATGACAGCGATGTAAACTATACAATGCAAGTTTGACTTGCGTTATATACCTTTAATACTAGCTTTTGCCCGCGACTTTACCCGCGTACATAAAATTTAGCCTATGCCACTCAGAAATAAAGCAGCTTTCTATCGGTGAAAAAAAATTAGCAATCGGACTTCCAGAGATTACCTCCTACAAACAAAAAACCAAAAAAGAAAACAATATAGATAGTGTAGATATTAAATGCGTATCTTAAGTTTTGACAGTGGGGCACATTACCGACTGGGGCAAGTAGGTATGCCTGGTTTCCTATAGTAAACTGTGTAGTAATCCTTTATTTATATATTTTTGTGTAGTAAGCTATTTAATTGATAATTAATCATTTTAAATAATGGTCCGGACAGTTGTGACAATCTTGTTTGCAAATATTCAATTTTCTTCGCGGGGCTCTCTGTAAATGAGACAATGTCACTTTAAAACTAGCTGTTTCGAAAACTTGATAAATGAAAAGCTTCCTTAAGAGACAAACATTTTCCGTTCCTTGAAATCTAAGTGAATCAGGTTATTCTGTATTTAGGTATAACATAAAAATAAATACTTAAATATTCTGCACTTTTAACATTTTTATTAATTTATAGCACTTAACTAACAACATATTATTACACTAAAAAAGAACTGCGATATTACAGAAAATACAAAATAAAAAGAATCCAATAAATATCTAATTTTGAAAAAAGAATAACGTACCTTTAATATAAAGTTTATTTGAACTTATAATTCTAAGTCAATCCAAAGATATAACACTTCAAAGCAACCCGTTGCCGTAAAACGGTAATTTCATAGTTAAAGACCTAATACTTATTATTATTATAGATTTATTACCATTGGTGGAATTTTTCATTTTGCTAATGCTATGTACCTACCTAGCACTGTCACGCTACGTCACACTGAGTAATAAATTACAAAAAAAAATAACTTCAAAAAACTTGGCCTTATTTACAAAATGGAACAAATTCTAAAGTTGTCCACTATTCAATTTTTCATTTTTCTTGACACGGTCCCTTGAGGTAGATACAGTCTGCAATACTTTGACAAGGTCAAAGAGTTTGAAAGTTACGTATTAGTTTTAAAAAAAAAATAACAAAAGAATATTTTAAATCAAAAAATACTTTGGTCTAAAAGATTTGATTTTTTTATTCAGAATAGATTATTAATAAGTTAAATGGTTTTATATTGAACAATCAAGATAATAATGATATAGATAACGTACCTACCCAAAGCTATTAAATAATTTGGTAGTTCTTAATTTCTAGTCATCAATTCACTCTCGTCATCAGTCTAGGGCATAATTGAAGTTTAAACCTCCTGATGATTTTGTCGAGCCGTCGGAGAGCCTCTCTCCTGGACACGAGTTGCCATGGCCCACCTGGAAACATCTAAACAGACTCCGCACCCAAGTTAGGCGCAGCAAAGACAATCTCCACAGATGGGGGTTCTCAGACGGTTTCGATCTTCAGTGTTTGTGCGGCGTCTCTCCACAAACCATGTCCCACCTTCGATCCTGCATCACGTGCCCTGTTGCCTGTTCACGTAGGGACCTAATGATGGCATCAGCGGACGGCATTGCCGTGGCCGAATGGTGGGCCCGGAAAGGAATTTAACTAGTTTTGCCATCGATACGCTAAGAAGAAGATTGATCAGAAAAAAAAATACTCTAACTAAAAGGGAGTCTTTCATATCACTCCTCACTCACAATCCTTTTACTTTTAAAACCAGCTAGTCAAACGTTTTTTTTTCGCAGTCCGAGTGATATTTTCTTTGCAATAAAATACTGTCAACCTGATTTATTTGACGGTGTACTTACGTGAAAAATACTCCAGCGTCGAACCGGCCATTGACCCCGTCATCCATCTTCGTCATTCACGTTTTGAGCCTCTAATTGATTTTTTTTATTGCCAAGATTAATGTGATTTCAGAAACTGGGGCTCGATTTGGATTCTAAGGATTCGGTGCTTAAAAGAACAGTGTTTTGTGGAAAGTTGTGTTGTAAGTTTTTGTTGAATAAAAACTTTGTTTTTTTTTTATTAATAAATTGTGAGAAAATTATCTGTTGTTTTGTATAAATAGTATCCCACTGTCGGGCTAATGTTAATATGTTTTGTAAGGAGGAAACTTGTTGACACGCCATTAAAAAAAAAAATTAAAATTGTTTGAAATAAAGATATGTTTATTTTAAAAAAATCCGTTTCATTTACCTATCTAAGTTTTAAGTTTAAGTACTTAACTTACAATAATCAAATTTTTCTAAGTAGGTAATGTGAAACCATTATTTATTAAAATTGTTTGAATTTATCTCGAAAAATAAATGCTGTGCACACCTGCTTCTTTTGTGTAATGCTATCGTAAATGGAATATAGGTACAAAAATATTTTTGTGTCGCTTGAACTGGCATCGCCTAATGTCATATTGCTCCATCATCCTTGTAAACGCAGTTATGAAATACTGCAATCTTTTGTTTTGGATTCTAGAACAGCGGATGTACCCCACCTTATCCGAGAAGGATAAGGATAATAAAGGATAGTGTGAGTGATAATTGTTGGGGAATTCTAAAATGACTGTAGTGACTCAATATATCTTTATGCAGGAATATTTCCTGTGAAAGCCGCTCTCGCTGAGAAGCTATGGTTGAGCACTTGAACTTGTCTTTGCAGGCTATCTCAGGTTGAGGCAACACTACACAACTGCGCATTGAACTCCACTAAATGGTGGAGTTCAATGCTGCTAAAACCCAGGAGTGTCTTTTTTCTGCTAAACGGAGCCAATTCCACCCAGTTTTATCTTTCCGAGGTTTACCATGATTATTAGAATTGTCATGAGCAACATTCTGGTTATGAGGTACTTATTACTATCAAACTAATCTGATTATGAAGCCAGAAGGTAGACACCAGAACTTAGTAACAAAACAATGTATTCTAGCCGTGTTTGCGCGTATTACAATTTTCCATGAGTTGCTCTCTGGCTATACCTAAGCAATTATAATGGTTTTATTGGTTATAATTATTCTATAAGTGCCTTACGTTAAAATTTGCACACTACTTAGGTTTAGCTGTGGGGTACCACAACAATTAAAAAGTATAAAAAAACTTTTTGGACTTACCACTAAAAAGACAAAATTATTTTAATTTCGTAAGTTGGTGTTTCTAGTTTATTTGTATCAAAGTCCATCTGAAGGATGAAGCCTAATTTTTATTCAATCTAACCTTGTATATAGAGTAATAAGAAATTTAATTATAACCTAAAATTGTCTTTACTAAGAATGTCTCCGACAGTACTTGTACTTTGTTGTTTGTACTCTATTATGGCGAATACATTTTCTTCGTTTTTTAACACCGACTACCGGAATTAAAATGGTTTTTCACTCTCCTTTTTTTTCTATTTTAGTTTTCTTTCCTATGAACATTATTATTAATATCTTTCTTTGAATAAGTTTCCATTCCAAAAAAAATACGGTTTCATTTCGCTATACGTCATGGGAATAGAACCGTAGAAAAAACTTCGTCTTCAAAATCAAACATTTTTCTTAGGATCAGTCATTAGTACATTTACTTATATACAACACAAAGCTAGTGGTTTCGCCCGTGGGAAAGAAGAAGATTGTCCTAAGGGAACTAATTGCCGGAATAAAAATAATGGAGGTCCATGGTTTTATTGTTTTTTATTTCCCACCGAGTCCACGAAAAAAAAAAATTGTTTTAAATGTTCCAACATCAATTCAAACAGGTCCACGAGGTTTGTCCAAAGTACAGTCAGTAAAAACCATTTCTTGGCGGTCTTAGTCAGTTTATAAGCCTTGGAAAAAAGAAATAGTCACTAACTACGATTATTTTAATTTACTGTGATAATTCTGAAACTGTGATTTATAATGCTTAGATCTATTTTATTGTAAGATTAAAATTATTTACTGTAATTGTTATGAAACTTTTTTTTTCATGGTTACGACCACCGTTCACCTCTTTGGAGACATGCGTGTAGAGTAATGTTTACCATTTCATAAGTACTGCGTATATGAAACAAAATATTCATTTTTATTTCATAGAAATAGAAATAATAAACATTTATCCCTTATCAAAGCTTTTACTGCTAACTGTACCAAACATTCTCATGGACTCGTCGGGAAAGAAAAAATTTAATATTTTAAAATGACGTGGACTCATTGGGAATAACCCAAAAGGATCATATGTGATATCCCTTATAGTTCAGCCGTCCGAGCGTAATAAAGTAACAAACGTACACACAACATATACAATACTTTCACCTTTATTAGTGTTTAGTGTGATTTCGCCTCACAATACCAATGAATATAACATAATATTTCCGTGTTTCCAATAGATGAAACTACACGACACTTTGCCGTTTAAACGAAACCTATTCAACCAGTTACATCAAAGCTCGAAGTATTTCATACGAAATAGAAACTTAATATCTATCCATTGCAAACACTGGAGGAAATCACGAGGAAATTCACTTGTTTATGAACGATTTGTGTCTTTGAGAATCGGAACCCAATGTTGTTGGAAACTAGAAATCTTGGATAGTTGTCTTATATTTATTTAATGAATGCGACATTAACATGCTAAACGATTTAATTCGAAATCTCTAACAGCTCAGAATCAGAATCAAAACTGTTTGTGAAACAGGTATTTACATAAAGGTAAGACCTTAAGTAAAGGTAAGATTAATTACATGAGCGCTATGTTTTGACGTGAAGGCGACGAAATTACGAATATTGAAAGGAAACTTTGCCATGAAAGTTATAACAATCGCTCGGACTGATCTTCAAGGTTATACAACGCTTTTTGAGGTCAGTTTATGGACGGGTGACCTTTAATTTTTAGGGTTCCGTACCTCAAAAGGAAAAAACGGAACCCTTATAGGATCACTTTGTTGTCGGTCCGTCTGTCTGTCTGTCTGTCAAGACTCTTTATCTCGGAAACGCGTCAAGGTATCGAGTTGAAATTAAAATCATATACTCAAGTCTGCGGTCCCTTGAAGCTGTGAAAAAATCAAAATTCTGAGTAAAAAAAAAAAAAAAACGTTTATGTAGCAAAAAAACGTTTATTTCAACTCTCAAGGAAATCAAAATTTATAGGGTACTTCCCGTTGACCCAGAATCCTGAAATCTGACATAAAGCAAGGTCTTATAGCACAAGTGTAGGAATAAATCTGAAAACAGTAAATTTGTTGTTAAGTCACAAAAATAATATTTTTTGCTATTATATACTATTGGAAAAATCTTCCAGATTCCATTCGCGAATTGATCTATTTACATATGTAAGTTTGTGCGAAATCCTCTGTGCGCGAGTCTGACTCGCACTTGCCCAGTTTTTTCTTCCTTGTCTCAGAAAGCATGTCTTTGTTTTGTCTTTTGTGGTCTGGTTTCCGCACTTAGTCCTTACTAGACCATTGTACGTTGGCCATGGCGGCCTTTATTCCAATCAGTCTACCTCTATCCAGAAACAGTATCCTTTACTGGGTAGTTTTTTTCTAGGCTGCCCACCCACGCGGTTACATATATTTAGAAGTGCCTAGCGGTCTGTGCCAGCCGCTAGGCTAGCCTAGACACTATCTCCCGCTCCGCCCAAGACCGGGGGATGTCATTAGATGATTTTCCCACCCGAAAAAAAAAAGAAAGAAAAGTAGCCAGTTCTGTGAATCACTATGAGGAGTAGCGTTTGTGTTACTGTTAACAGGAAGTGAAATTAATAAATTGTTAGTATCTGTAACATAAGCAAACACATAGCCAAATGACCCTGTATTGACGTCTTAATATCGTCATAATTCCGGTGTGAGAGCGAGACGGAGCTATACAAAACAAATATACAACGACAACATACACAAAACAAATAGACAATAAGAATAGAATAGAAAAACTTTTATTCGGGACAGACACAGCACAACGGTTATAAACACAAAGTAAAAAAGATCAAAGTACAAAATGCGCCGATCGTGCCCGCACTCAAAGGGTGACCACCTCAGCATTTGTTAGGCGTTAGACACCCAGCGCTGGTTTTCAGTTGGCACCCCGCAGTAACGCAATGGACTAGGGCAAACATATATAAATATAATACTCGTATGTAATTTAAATAAATATTGATATTGTGTACCTACTAAAGTATAATTTTATTGAAATAAAATACATAAATAATAATAATTATTATATTAAAATAAAAAAATAACCTCAAAACGGTGAAGGAAAACATCGTGAGGAAACCGGCATGTCTTAGAACCAAAAATTCGAAGACATGTGACATCCACCAACCCGCACTGGGCCCGCGTGGTGGATCACAGCCCATTCCCACTCGTAGAGAGGAGGCCTGAGTCCCAGCAGTGGGAACATTATAAGGCCGACTATGCTATGCTATGATATACACATTTACTTCGATGAAAATTCAGCCACGTAAACAACGTCATTATTTGTCTAGATGTGTTGATGACAGAGGTGTTGTTGCAAAATGAGTACAACAAGATGTGTGGCATTCGTTGACACGTAGCTCACACTATCCACAATTGTGCTGTTAATCATTAGAGTAACCCCGACTAAATTGTTTAAAGCACTATAAAAGTAAATTTCTCTACATTTATACAGAAAACTACAAATTTAATGTCAACGTAAAAACTCTTTTACAGCTGCTTTTTAACGTTAACATGACTTATTTCACACTTTGCTTTACTACAGCTAGGTATTTAAAACCACTGTTTAAATGTGTACAGCCACATTGTTACATTAACTGCCGCCAGTGGCTTATTTTTTTTATTCTTATAAACTTTATTATACATACTAACTACATGATATATAAGAAAGTGAAAATTATAACTAAAACACATACAATGGGCGGCCTTATCGTATTCTTCTGTTTCTTTTTTTTAATGATATAAACAAGTGCTTGACTACGATCCCGCCGATGGTAAGCAGTAAAGCAATCGTTGATGGTGAATCGCACTAGTTTATTAAGAGAATATTCACTTTAGCCTTGAAGACACCTAAATTATAATCGGACAGGAAAACCGCAAACCGCGGGCTTGTTTCTTTTGACTTCACGAGTGTGAAAGTAGAAAATTGTCTCAAGGAAACATAGTCCCGGGATTCATCATTCATTATTTCAGTCGAAAGACGTCCACTGTTGGACATAGGCCTCCCCCAAGTGTCGCCACAATGAACGCTCCTGTGCGTCTCGCATCCATCGGTCTCCCGCAACCGTTACCAAGTCATCGGTCCACCTTGTAGGAGGCCTTGCAACGCTAGGTCTTCTGTTACGTGGTCGCCATTCCAGAACCTTTCGGCCCCCAACGGCCATCCGTTCTGCGAGCAATATGCCCTGCAATATGCCTGGCAATATTGCCACTTAAGTTTGGCGATTCTTCGGGCTATGTCGGTAACCTTGGTTCTCTTGCGTATATCCTCATTCCTGATCCTGAGTCCCGGGATTAAAAGCATGCTATGTGCTATCACAGGACATATTGTGACTCCGTGTACCAAATCTGTTCAACCGTTTGAGTGTGAAGAAGTAACAAACACACGCACTACAGACTACAGGACTTATGTCCCAGTTTGGGTGTCAGAAGGCACACAGTTTACTGCATGCTCTATCACATAGCCTAATCGCAGCAAGGATTTTATCAAAATAACAATGTATATTTCGCTCCATCTGTATTAGGCTTTTGTATCAATAAGTTATTATTATTATTATTATAAGTTTTTTTTTAGGTGGGAAAATCATCTAATGACAAATCGCGCCCTTGGGTGGAGCGAGAGATAGTGTCAGACTTTTACTGACTAAAAACCCACTCCTGTTCCTTCGTTGCCTTCGTCCCAGGGCCCCGGGTTTCGTTTTCACACTACCCATGGCCCCAGTAGGCTTCGACCCTGCTGGGCCCCTACGATTTGCTGACATCTCCCTGAGGCACGCGTGGAACAATACGCGCCGTCGACGACTTGGGCTCGGTCCGGACGGTTACCGGACGGTCGGACGGCGAGCCACCCATTGCTCGCCGTCCGCAAGCCCACGCCTACGGTGGCCAGAAATCGGGATCAGAATCCCGGCGGCGGTTAGGGTGTGAGGACCGTTGCCTCACGCGATCAGCCGCCTCCTTTGCTAGCATTACTGCTTCGCAGAAGGAGGCGACCGCCTGCCACTCCTCCTCGCTCTGGACCATGGCCTGTACCAAGGCCCGGCGTGAGAGATCGCCGCCTCCAATCGCCCCCACGAGAACATGGTGTTGCTCTGCCCAAGCGGGGCACACCTCCACCATGTGCTCCACCGTGTCCTCCGGGCGGTCCACACAGTGGCGACACCCGGGCGTCGCTTCCGCACGAATCCGGCGTAGAAACCTCCCGAATGAACCATGTCCGTATCCGGTGCAGGAACTTCCCGAACTTCCCGTGTTAGGTGAGAACCTGCGTCATGCGGAAGGTGAGGACGCCGTGAGGTCTTTCCAACCACGCCTCAAAGAGGGGACTTACCGCCATAATTGTGGCGTGCCCAGCACTGGGTCGCGACAGTCGCTGTCGCCATTTCTCCATGAGAACCCGCCGGAGCTCTGTCCGCCATGCTGTGACTTGTCGCGGCAGCGGAGTTTCGCCCCGGCGTTGCATCTCCATGCACAGATCGTGCAATGTGTGCAAGGACTGTTGCCTCCAGATCCCATGATGGCTGGCCGTTATTATAACAGTTGAGGATTTTTCCTTGAGTTAATGCGTTGTGATGTTCTGTTTAAAAAAATATCTACACCTTTAACTATTGTATTTCGGGCTGGTGTCCGCAACTCCACGACTAAAGCGCGTATTTTGCGTAACACCTTTAACTAAATATTTCATCATCATACATTAAAAATATATCGTTTTTTGGCTTTGGCAGCCTAATAGGCTGATCGAACAATAAGGTTAGAAAACCTTATTGTTCGATCAGCCTATTAGGTCTTTCTTAGCCATTATCTTTTGTTAATGGTCGAGATTGGGCACACAGTGAGTTACGTTCAATATAGACACAATAATAAAGTTGATAGTTATTTTTTCACTAAAGAATACATTTTCACTTTATCTAAATGAGATTGACGATGTTTTGATTTTGATCAGTATGGCCTTCTTTGAATGGTCATTATGAATAAAATTTATTTTTAAACTAGCTTTTTTCTCGTATGTTCGATTATTTGCTCTTTTCAGACGACTTCCAAAGGAAGGAAGAGTTTCTCAAGTAGACTGAATGTTTTTTTTTTTATATTTTGTTCAGCGATATCTTCGCCAAATATGAACCTTCCCAAAAAAAAATCTTTTAAGTAGTCCTATTTAAATTTGATGAAGATCTGATGGGAAACTTCGGAAATAGCTCATAGAACACTGCAATTAATGATAGCAAATTTTCCAGGATTGCTGCTATATCATATCTGTTACAAGTGCAGAAAAAATAACTTTTTATAAAAAATTAAGAAACAAAACACCTCCCCTCCCCTCTCCTAGAGAGAGGAGGCCTGAGTCCCAGCAGTGGGAACATTAAAAGGCTGAATATGTAAGAAACAAAACATGTAACATCGACTTCCGAAATTAAAGTTATTTTGCATATTTTAGTTTACTTTTTAAGTGGGTTGTACTTTTTTCCACAGGTGCATTTAGAGCATGCATCTGAGATAAATGCAGCCAACGTGGGACTAACGTTAAGGTCGCAGTAGTATAGTTTTCACTTGGCTAATATTGCCGAGTATTTGACATCTTAAAAAATTGTCAACAAAAGTGAGATAGCGTGCGTACTCGTAGAAAATATTTAAGAAAGGAGATTTCACGTTTACAAATTTTAAAGATGTACTTGTACTACAATTTACGTGTCAAGGTAAACGAAATTTAATTTGGTTGCTAAGATTAAGTACATATGAAGGTTAAACGAACATTGGTTTTATCTTTATTGCGATGTGTTTTTAGGTTATTTGTTTTCTTTTTAATGTTATTGTGAATAACAGGTGGTACCCGGTTTTGTATTGCTAGCAGAGCAATCTATTTTTATTTATTTATAATTCGTATGATAACAAGAAAGTACTCAGACTTATAATATGACCCCACTGCTGAGACTCACGCCTCCTCTCTAGGAAAGGGAATGGACCGTAATCCACCACGTGGGCTCTGTGTGAGTTTGTGGATGTCAAATTTCTTCGAATTTTTTGTTCTAGGATATGCCGGTTTCCTCACGATGTTTTCCTTTATCGTGATGAAATAAATTACTCAATACACCTAGCTGGGTTTGAACCCGCGACCTGCAACTTGTAAGTCAGGGCTGGTACCATTGGACCACCACAGCTCTCGAACATTTAGAATGAATGTATGTAGAATAATTTTGAGGAACTTGGAACTTGAGAAGATAAGGCATCACCCATTTAGTTCTAAGATTAAAGTTATCTATCTTGAATAACTAAGGGTCGCCACACACGGGCCACCGGCAACAACCACAAAACGCCGCCACCGGCATATTTCTTGTAGAATTTTTATACGGATTCGCCGCACATGGTTGACGCCTGTGGCCGCCACATGCTACAAATCGCCGCTACTCACTTCTTGTGGCCCAAAGCGGCCACTAAACGCCTATTCAAAACGCCGCCCGTCACACACCACTCACGCATTTAAATATAAACCATCTTCGTCAGAGCCCATTATGATACTGCACATATGTGTTAAAAAAGTAGCAGGCACCAGCCACAAGTGGCTGTTGCGGTTCAGCTTCCTTTTTGTCTAGCTTCTAACTTTTGTGTTATGGCTGTGGCATGTGGCCCATGTACGGCGACAATACCCACGACGCGGCTGTACGTGTCGAGACTACATCTCACCACGAAGGCTGAGGAGATCGTGGAGTATGTACGCGTGAAGACAAACTGGACTTTGAGAGTCGTGCAGTTGGAGTCGCGCCATAACACTAATTTTAAGTCGTTTGTGGTGCGGGTGCCGACTCAATACTTTGAAATCGTCCTCAAAGGAGAGTTTTGGCCGAAGGGTGTCGTGCGACGATTTCGTGGAAGGATACCAACCTCGTAGCGAAACACAAAGCCATCACTTCGTGTGTAAATAGATTGTAAAATTAAATAGATTAGTTTTTGTATGTCCATAATATGTATTAGTTTATTATTTTTAAGATTATTCTATGTATTCTGTCTATGGGTCTTAGTTGCCTGAAAATAAAGAATTATTATTAAGTTAAAAACAGTTACCTTTATTTTGGTTCCCATTTTACCACCAGAAAGATTTTGTCTAACCACTCCTTTAATCATTTCGATGGCACGTGTAAGATAATCGTGCTATAATTTAGCATTAAAATGAATATTATTTATATACGCCGTGATGTTTAAATTTAAATAATATTTTACTGTTAATTTTAAAGGTTCCGTACCCAAAGAGTAAAATGGGACCTTATTAGAGAGACTGAGACTCCACAGTCCGTCTGTCACCAGACTGTATCTCATGAATCGTCATAGTTAGTTAAAATGTTCACAGATGATGTATTTCTGTTGCCGCTATATTAAAAAATACTAAACAACAGAATAAAATAAATATTTGGCACTTACTTGCACTTGGCCGGGTTTTTTGTAGTTCTACCACACATACTTAGTTCTATGGTATGGTTTTAGTTTCACCAACACCATTTCGACCGAAAGACGTCCACGGCTGGTTATAAGTGTCCCCCAGGGGATGGTACAACGACAGATTCTGTTCGTCTCACATCCATCGATTTCCCATGATGCTATCCAGAGGTCACAGTGCAAATTGTTTTAATGGTAACGTAATTGAAACGTTTGGCTTTATGATTGGTTAAGAGCTTAGAGCAGGCCAATCAGAGCGCCGAAAGTCATAGAAGTGTCGATCGTGTTAATGTAAAAAAAAACCCGCACTAGGCACTTAGGTTATCGGACCATCTTGTAACGGGCCCTCAAAAACTGCATTTTTTGGTGCGCGGTCGGTACTCCAGAACCTTTTGGTGCCGTTGACTATATCATCTATGAGCCAGTGAACCGTCCTGACCGAGCTCAAGTCGTCGACGGCGCGTACTGTTCTACGCGCCCCTCAAGGAGATGTCAGGAAACCGTAGGAGCCCAGCAGGGTCGAAGCCTACTGGGGCCAAGGGTCGGCTTTGGGCACGCCATAATTATGGCACTAAGTCCCCTCTTTGAGGAGTGGCTGGAAAGGCAACACGCCGTCCTTACCTTCCGCATAACGCAAGTCCTCACTGGACATGGTAAGTTCGGAAGGTTCCTGCACCGGATTAGTGCGAAAGAAACGCCCGCTTCTCACCATTGTGTAGACCACCCGGAGGACACGGTGGAGCATACGGTAGAGGTGTGCCCCGCTTGGGCAGAGCACCACCGTGTTTTATGGGGGCGGTCGTGTCCTCCGGGCGATCTCCATAATGGTGCCACGAGGGCGTTTCTTCCGCACAAATCCGGTGCAGGAACCTACCGAACTTACCATGCCTGGTGAGGACTTGCGTCATACGAAAGGTAAGGACGCTGTGTTGTCTTTCCAGCCACTCCTCAAAGAAAGGACTTATCGCCAGCTAAAACAACCACATTAAATGACATTCAACGTCGATTATCACATTTAACTGTCCGACACTATTACCTACTTATATCAAGTGTTTTTTATTAAGTATACTCGTGCCAGCGTGTTTACGACATCCAGCTACTATTTGGGCCATTTTATCAATTCACAAAACAGCTAGGTACATTAAGTTTTTATCAGTCAATAAGTTTTACACAGTTTACGTTTACGTCACGTAGGCTGCTGGATTATTTGAAATAGTTACCATGGCCCTGAAACGTAAGGCAACTGAAGCAACTGGGATTGTTCTCTTAGTCTCACTTAGACATGTCATATAACCTACAACTCCTACAGAACTATTTTTTACGTGACTGAATGGTGACTTAAAAGTATCGTGACTGGTGAGTTTACCAGAACCGATTAAGTGAACCAGGTACTAAAGTTTAACTTTCTTCGTTTCAATTTAAGCATAATTTTATAATGATATGAGTATATTATAATTTTATAATAAGATGTATTTTGAAATGTGGACTACTATAATATATGATAGGAATTTGAATATACGGTATAATAATAATCATTTAATTTCAGTACTATGTACATTTACACAGATACAAACAAAAAACAAACAGATTTAAATTACATTAAAAAAATACAGTTTAAAATCATTACAATAAAATCATTTTACCTCATAATGAAGATGATAATTATGATAAGTCAATCGGATATTAAAACGCAGTGTATACAAACCGAGAACACTGACAGCCAAAACCAATCATTGAAGCAATACTTGTAGGGAGTTTATGACAAGCTGCAAATAAGAGAGGTACAATATTTCGGCAATATTTCAAAAGATGATGAAGATGGACAACTTTCCACAGAAAGAAGCAATGCACATAAAGGTTAAGGAAGTAAACCAGTTAATGTAAACAAACAGAAGCAATTAAAATGAAATCAACAAGACGGCACCTAAAACAATTAAAATGAAAGATAAAAGTAAATAAGAATTAAAACATTTACAAATAATTACAATTCGAATGATATTTAAACAAAATGGTCGGAATACCGATGGCTCATTCTGTGTCGATATCAGTCAGAGTGTGGTCGTGCATAAAGATATCATAGTAATCATGTATGGCAATAAGTTAGTCATCGTTTTATGTGTTTTTGGCGTTGTAAGGGCTTGTTGTAATAATGATGATCGTGAGTATTAGTTGGCTATTATTGTTATAAATAATACTACCGTACTTATAATTTGTTTGCATACATATAAAATATAATAGTCAACGATCGAACATTGAGATCGATTCCAAAGAATAAGGTGTATTTAAATGAATGCAGTTGTATAAACATTTCCAAATTTTGTTTGTTGGATGCATGCTTTGTAAAATTTTATTTAAATTAAAAAAAAAAAAACCTTTTTTCGGTATACTACTGTCTAGTGAAATTAATTACTTCTAGGCACACGTTCTCTATTGTCCACCACCACATTGCTTACCAAGGTGAAAGTGGTTAAACGTGAGCCTATCAAATAATAAAACTATAAAAGCGTTTATGTTTGATACTCTTTCACGTTCAAACAAATTAACTGTTTTTTTTGTTTGGATTTTTGGATATTCCCTTGGGATATTTGTTTTTTTTATTATGTCAAACGCGAACCTATGCTCGCGTTCGACCACTATCTCGCCTAATGGTAAGTGGCCAACGGTGGAGCACGCTTGCCTAGAAGTAACATATTCACTAAACTTAAAGACCCAGGCTATAGCCTATCAGGAAACACAGACTGGCAGGGAATTCAATTCCGTTTTGACTTTTTTTTTTAGGTGGGAAAATGATCTAATGACAAATCGCGCTCTTGGGCGGAGCGGGAGATAGTGTCAGACTTTTACTGACTAAAAACCCACTCCTGTTCCTTCGTTGCCTTCGTCCCAGGGCCCGGCTTTCACTTTCACACTACCCATAGCCCCAGTAGGCTTCGACCCTGCTGGGCCCCTACGATTTGCTGACATCTCCCTGAGGCGCGCGTGGAACAATACGCGCCGTCGACGACTCGGGCTCGATCCGGACGGTTACCGGACGGTCGGACGGCGGGCTACCCATTGCTCGCCGTCCGCAAGCCCGCGCCTACGGTGGCCGGAAATCGGGATCGGAATCCCGGCGGCAGTTGGGGCGTGAGGACCGTTGCCGTTGTCTCACGCGATCGGCCGCCTCCTTTGCTAGCATTACTGCTTCGCAGAAGGAGGTGGCCGCCTGCCACTCCTCCTCGCTCCGGACCATGGCCTGTACCAAGGCCCGGCGCGAGAGATCACCGCCACCGATTGACCCTACGAGGACACGGCGTTGCTCTGCCCGACCGGGGCACACCTCCACCGTGTGCTCCACCGTGTCCTCCGGGCGGTCCACACAGTGGCGACACCCGGGCGTCGCTTCCGCACGAATCCGGTGCAGGAACTTCCCGAACTTACCGTGTTCGGTGAGAACCTGCGTCATGCGGAAGACCGACGCCGTGAGATTTTGACTTTGGAAAATGTTGCAAAATTGCTGGTCATCTACCACTAGTTATAAAATATACGTTTTTTGTTGCAGTAAGAGAGATAGACTCAATTCGAAATGAACCACCGTGCTCCAAGATAGGAGGCATATGTGTAATAGCAGATGACTGTCCAGATACTCTTCTAGCAGAACAGAGGGGGTTATGTCCCGCACAGCAAGGAAACGGAGTAGAGTGTTGTTACGGAGGTAAGCAATATCATCTTCCTGCCCCGTGTTATTTGGGGTCGGCGCAACACGTTTTTTTCGTCCATTCTGGCCTGTCACTCGTCATGCTATCACTAACTTCCTTTTCTTTCATATCACTCTTCACACAATCTGTCCATCTTTTCTTTGATCTCCCTCTCCATCCATCCACATGTAAACTCATAACTCTTTTAGTAACATGCGTTTCATCCCTCCTTTTCACATGACCATACCAAGACAAACGATTCCCTTTCCACTTTTCAGTCACTGGCGCCACTTTCAAACTTCCCCTAATGTACTCATTTCTCACTTTATCCATTCTCGTCACACCACACATCCATCTTAACATTCTCATTTCCGCTACGTGCAATCTTTTTTCATCCGTCTTTTTCACAGCCCAACATTCTGATCCATACAGTATGACAGGCCTTATCACGGAATTACTACGGTGGTAAGCAACATGATAAATTATTATCAACGATGGTAATAACGGAACTTAGATTGAAAATCATTATTTTATAAATTTAATTTGTAATTGTTAATACAATGTCGGTAATAACAAATCGTATAGTAGTATAGTTAATTCAAATGTGGAATTAAATTAGTGATTATTTTTAGATTTAATTTATAATTTTGTATATTTGGGATTAAATGGCTTTATTATTATTAACAGTGAAACTGCACAAAAACTCAGACATTAAAAGTATTTCACAAGCTTCTTTTCCTCAACGGTTTGACAAGACAAACAAATATAAACTTCTATCATAATAAAGTATTGGCCAACGATACTCGTTCGAGCGAAAAAGAGGGATGGAGCTACACATCCTATATAACTCCATCTCTTTAACAGTTAAGTTTAGGTCGTAAAATGGAAAGCATCATGAGCTCGTGGTAGCACTCCAGTAGTGAACCAATCACTGAACTTTTCTGAACGTTGGGATAAAAGGAGGAGAAGGACAGAGTACGCCTATATTTCATCACTCATTATGTTCAGTTATTCAATTATTTTTGTGATTTGATTATTATAAATATTTTAGTTAATTTCTATTATTATTTTATTTATAACTTAATTTAATTCAATTTAAATTTTAAATGTTCAATTACAATTTAATTTTATTTTCTTATTTTGATTTTATTGTAATTTTAATCCAATTTAAATGTAAGCTGCTTTTTGTGAATTGCCAGGAAGGAACGCTGACACCTGACATACAGGACTTATGTCCTAGTTTGGGTGTCAGAAGGCACACAGTTTACTGCATGCTCTACCACATAGCCTAATCGCAGCAAGAATTTTATCAAAATAACAATGTATATTTCGGTCCATCTGTATTATGCTTATATAGGGTGACTGGTAATTAGTGTACGATACTTAAACATGTGATTGTGCTCATGATAACCAACAACTTTTACTATGGGAACAAACCTGAAATCGCGAAAAAAAATCAGCTGTTCAGAACATTTATGTTTGCCTAATGTACTGAACAGCTGATATTTTTTTCGCGATTTCGGCTTTGCTGCCATAATAAAAATTGTTTGTTATCATGAGCACAATCATGTGTTTAAGTATCGTACACTAATTGCCAGTCACCCTATATATGAATAAATTATTATTATTATTTTAAGTATCATAAAATATTGGGCGATTAGAGCAGTGATAGTCCAGTGGTAAAGGTCCTGACTTACGAGTTGTACGTCGCGGGTTCAAACCCAGCCAGGCGCATTACTTTGTGTAATTTATTTCATAACCTCTGCTCTCAAAAAGGTGATGGAAAACATCGTGAGGAAACCGGCATGTCCTAGAACCATAAATTCGATGACATGTGATATCCACCTACCCGCTTTTGGGGCCATGGGTGATGTGAAAGTGACCCCCGGGGCCCTGGAAAAAATGGCAAAGAAGGAACAGGAGTGGGTTTTTAGTCAGTAAAAGTCTGACACTATCTCTTGCTCCGCCCAAGAGCGGGGGATGTCATTAGATGATTTTCCCACCCGAAAAAAAAAAAAAAACCTACTCGCTTTGGACCCGTGTGTCGGATTAGGTACGTCCCGTTCTCTCTTCGAGAAAGGAGGCCTGAGTTCCAGCAGTGGCAACATTCAATTGCTGATTAAGATTTGCTTATTATATTTTCTTTTCTTTCTCTCTTTCTTTCTTTCTTTAGTATAATAATTGACAGGCCTATGGTCAGTGCCCCTGACAGCTACGCCAGGGGTCGTGGGTTCGATTCCCACCCAGGACAAATGTTTGTGTTTTGAGCACGTTCATTTGTTCTATGTCCGGGTGTAATTTATCAATAACTAGCGACCCGCCCCGGCTTCGCACGGGTGCAATGCTGATCACTTCATAGTATAAAACTAAGTTGCTTTCCGCTGTTTGTCCCTATGTACGCTTAGATCAGACAGCACCTATCATCCACAGTGCAGTCGCGCATTTTGAACTTCTTCGGCAATGTATCTCGTGGTGGTAATGACTCCATAGAGCGTCTCGTAGTGCAGGGCAAAGTTGAGGGCACCAGGCCACGTGGTAGATCAATAATGAGACGGACAGACCAGATCAAGGCCGCAACTAAGTAGTAGTACCTTTGTGCTCTTCTGTCTGCTTTTGTTATTTTCATTTTTAAGTGTTTGTGTGTACATAAATAAATAAATAAGTGCTCGGTTTATGAATGCACTCGGAAAACTTGCAGTCCGCGATGAATGATGATGATCACTCATCGTGATTCACAGTGATGACCACGATTGCTCTGGTAAGAGTGTACCGACTGAGAAGAAAAAGATCTTTAAAACTACGCAACGGGTTTTGATGCGGTTTTGATCAGCATTGCACCCGTGCGAAGCCGGGGCGGGTCGTCAGTACTAATCATACTACAGAATGTCTTTATATACAACGTTCACAGCTTTTTTTTGTCATTAGATAATACAAACAGGTTTTCTTTTGAGGTTACTCTTGAAAGAGCGACATATCATTGGCCATGTGAAAAACACTCAACGATCACTAACGTTGAAACGTTGAAAGTTTGACCCTGCGATTTATTATTGTTCATTGCAAAAGATATCTTTACTTGCCACTGTGTGGACCGCCCGGAGGACACGATGGAGCACACGGTGGAGGTGTGCCCAGCTTGGGCAGAGCAACGCCGTGTCCTCATGGGGGCGATCGGCGGTGGTGACCCCTTGCGCCGGGTCTTGGTACAGAACATGGTCCGGAGCGAGGAGGAGTGGCAGGCGGTCGCCTCCTTCTGCGAAGCAGTAATGCTGGCAAAGGAGGCGGCCGATCGCGTGAGGCAACGGTCCTCACGCCCCAACCGCCGTCGGGATTCCGATCCCGATTTCCGGCCACCGTAGGCGCGGGCTTCCGGACGGCGACCGTCCGGTAACCATCCGGAAAGAGCCCAAGTCGTTGACGGCGCTTAGTGTTCCACGCGCGCCTCAGGGAGATGTCAGCAAATCGTAGGGGCCCAGCAGGGTCAAAGCCTACTGGAGCCACGGGTAGTGTGGAAGTGAAACCTGGGGCCCAGGGACGAAGGCAAAGAAGGAACATGAGTGGTTTAGTAGTTAGTTTTAGTTTTTAGTCAGTAAAAGTTTGAAACTATCTCCCGCTCCGCCCAAGAGCGAGATTTGTCATTAGACGATTTTCCCACCTAAAAAAAAACATTCCAAAGCGTAGATCTCTATGGAAAAGAATGTGCAAGAAACTCCATGGGCACACATCTTCTCCGGTACCACATCCAGTGAGTATTGTGCACTCTATTATGACAGTTTTTAGTGATTTTACCAGCAAACGCGTGCCATTGCATAGTTTAGATGCATTCAGGTTTTTTAAAAAAATAACAGGACAACCTATTTTCAACGCCATTTTATGAGGAGGGTTCAAAGAATTAAGAAATTCTGTAGGAAAAAAACTTTTCACAAAAAAAAAAAATAACCGGCTTCACTATAAAAAGCGGGCAAGTGCGAGTCGGACTCACGCACTGAGGGTTCCGTGAAAACTTAGGTTACCTAACCTAACCTACCTATGAAAACAGTTCAATTCCAAAATTGAGTAACGAAGATTTTTCCGAATCGCAAAAGACGTTACTACAAATTTACAGTTTTCAATTTTTTTTCCTATACTTGTGCTATTAGACCTTACTTCATGGCAAATTTCAAGATTCTAGGTCAACGGGAAGTACCCTATGAATTTTGATTCCCTTGAGAGTGTCGAAATATACGTTTTTTGCGACATAAACGTCTGTATCTTTTTTTGTTAGCTTAGAAGTTTGATTTTTTCACAGCTTCAAGGGACCGCAGACCTGAGTATATGGTTTTAATTTCAACTCGATACCTCTACGCGCTTCCGAGATAAAGGGTCTTGACCAGACATACCCACAGACAGACCGACTAACAACAAAGTGATCCTATAAGGGTTCCGTTTTTTCCTTTTTAGTTACGGAACCCTAAAAACAAAACACTAAAACGATCAATATAACTTTAATTTTGGAAGTCAGTGTTTCTGATATTGTCTAAGTACTTGTTATTTAACACTGACTTCCGAAATTAAAGATCATTTTAGTGTTTTTTTTTTTTGTGGTGAAGTTGGTTATTTTTTTTTTTGTAAAAAAAAAATTATTTCACACTTTTTAGTTTTGATACATTTATAGCCAGAGTACCTATTTCTCAAGACAATTCGATTTAAGCCAAACACTGTTAAGATACATTATTTTATTATGAAGTCCCCATCCACCTCCCAGCTCCATCATCAGGTCAGTTCGATAGTACCTTATAGCCAAAGTGCATCTGATGACAATTCTAATAAGCTAAAACACGGCTAGGTTGCATTAATTAATTACGGAGTTCCAGTGCCTATCTTCCAGCTCCATCATCATCATCAGATCTCTTTGATGCTACCATTTTCAACATACTCGTAACTATTCAGAACCATTAATTTATATGCATTGTCATAGTTACTTCTATCTTCATTGTGATATCTATGTAGGGGTGAAGTTTCATTGGCCATTTCTGGTCTTTTTCATCAGTTCCACTTCATCAAATGTTACTTTTTGACTGTAAATGCTCAAGTTAAGTTCTCGATGAAAATACTAAAATCATTATATAGTTGCCTAGAATATTTGAGGAGTTCCCTCGATTCCTTATGAATCCCATCATCAGAACTGGATTTTGAAAAATATAGGACCAATCTGGAAGCATATCCTATTAGGGAAAAAAAAATTTTGCAAGTCGGTCCATAAACGACGCGAATTCTGAGGTAACAAACGTAGAATCAAGTTATTTACCGCAACCGCTATGTCCCTGCATTTTAAATCTGTAATATCTTCGATAATATTCATTTAAATTACACGCTGCAAAGGGCTATATTGATCTATATTAAATACACAATTTATTTAAGATACTTAATTGGATAAAGATTAACGCTGTATTGCTTAAAATCGTTTCGTAAATAAGCCATTATTTCTCGTAAAAAGTAAAAGATAAAAAAATGGTTATTGTGGGTTATCCCTAAGAGATGGACATATACCATCGCGGACTTTTTTGTAGACCTTTTTAAGGTGAACAATACTGTAGTACACTATTTTGATATATCTCGTGGAGTTCAGCCAGCGTTTGCAATTTAAGCGCAAAAAAATGTGTTTATTTACGACATCACATTAGAAACCTCTAAAATCATCAGTGTTCCTCTATTATATTGTGCATGTATCATACACATAAACCTTCCTCTTGAATCACTCTATCTAGTAAAAAAAACCTCATCAAAATCCGTTGCGTATTTTTAAAGATCTAAGCATACATAGGGACAGACAGACACGAAAAGCGACTTTATTTTATACTATGTAGTGATATGTATGTATTTAGAAATAAATAAGTATGTAGTTTGGGACTACTAGATGACGGTATGTAAATTTTGTGGAATACTATTATTATTTATACTACAGCCACTTTTGGTTAAAAAACAGTTTGAATCCCAGAAACTGTTTTTTTTTTTTTTTTTTTTTTGGTGGAAAAATCATCTTATGACATCCCCCGCCCTTGGGCGGGGCGGGAGATAGTGTCAGACTTTTACTGACTAAAAACCCACTCCTGTTCCTTCGTTGCCTTTCGTACCAGGGCCGAGTCTTCCTTTCAGAATTAGACCCTTGGCCCCGGTAGGCTTCGACCCTGCTAGGCCCCTACAGTTGCTGACATCTCCTTGAGGCGCGCGTGGAACAGCACGCGCCGTCGACGACTTGGGCTCGGTCCGGACGGTTACCGGACGGTCGGACGGCGAGCCACCCATTGCTCGTCGTCCGCAAGCCTGCGCCTACGATGGCCGGAAATCGGGATCGGAATCCCGGCGGCGATTGGGGCGTGAGGACCGTTGCCTCACGCGATCGGCCGCCTCCTTTGCTAGCATTACTGCTTCGCAGAAGGAGGCGACCGCCTGCCACTCCTCCTCGCTCCGGACCATGGCCTGTACCAAGGCCCCGGCGCGAGAGATCGCCGCCGCCGATCGCCCCCACGAGGACACGGTGTTGCTCTACCCAAGCGGGGCACACCTCCAACGTGTGCTCCACCGTGTCCTCCGGGCGGTCCACACAATGGTGACACCCGGGCGTTTCTTCCGCACGAATCCGGTGCAGGAACCTCTCGAACTTACCATGTCCGGTGAGGACCTGCGTCATGCGGAAGGTAAGGACGCCGTGTTGCCTTTCCAGCCACTCCTCAAAGAGGGGACTTATCGCCATAATTATGGCGTGCCCAGCATTGGGTTGCGATAGTCGCTGTCGCCATTCCGCCATGAGACCCCGCCGGAGCTCTGTCCGCCATGCCGCGACTTGTCGCGGCAGCGGAGTTTCACCCCGACGTTGCATCTCCACGCGCAGATCGTGCATGCGTGCAAGGCCTGTTACCACCAGATCCCATGGTGGCTGGCCGGCAAGGAGGCTCGCCGCTTCACGGGAAACCGTGCGGTATCCCCGCACCATCCGTATCCCAGAAACTGATGGAATCTAAAGTAGATAATAATTATTTCTGACTGTTTTTGGAAGTTGGTTACACTTTTTAATTAACACGCTTTTTAATTAACACGCTTTTTTTTATTATTAGTTTCACTTGTACAACTATGTATGTAAGAAAATCTTGGAATCTTAATTTGACCCACTTCCCGGTCTTCGATTAGGATGAAATTTTGCACACGCTCTGAGTTCTGATGACAATACATGACTAGCTAACAAACGTCATTACAAATTCAATATGGCAGCCTCCCCAAGATGGCGGACTGGCTGTTTGAAATCCACCCCCATGATATGGGTATCAAATGAAAGGGTTTGCTGTGAGGAAAACGAAAAAAATAGTCACGTGACTTAAATCCAATATGGCGGACGTCCAAGATGGCGGACAGGCTATTTGAAATGCACCCCCATGATATGGGTATCAAATGAATGGGTTTGCTGTCAGGAATACGAAAAAAATAGTCACGTGACTTAAATCTAACATGGCGGACATCCAAGATATTTTGTAATTTTTAGTGCGTGCTAAAAGCGTGTTTTTTAGTTTTTTAAACTATTTGTTATCTCTATTCATAAATTTGTTTTCTTTCCAGTGTCAGAGAAAGAAACAAGATGCCAAAAGCTCGGTGGAGGTTGCATGGAAAATTGTAACCCGGACTTTTTTAAACCCCGCGCTACCGACTGTCCAAAAAATACTAAATGTTGTGTATTGGTTTAGAAATGAATAGATTGTGCACAAATACATTGTTACGAATTTAGATATTTGTTTTTTTTTGTCCTGGGTTTCAAATCAAATAGTTTATTGACACAAACAATTATTTTACACTGTAAAATTTGAAGCCCTGACTTCTGCCCCTCTAGCCAAGTTGCAAACGATAAACGTGAACGCTTAGTAATCTCCAATAGATTTTCAACTTTATACCTAAGAGCATAAAGTTGAAAATCTATTAAAGACTACTGAGCGTTAGCGACCGGAACGAACGAAAACACTATGTAATCTTCAATAGATTTTCAACTTTATATCCAATAACATAAAGTTGAAAATCTATTAAAGACTACTGAGAGTTTACGTTTATTGTTTGTGACTTGGCTAGGGGGGCTGAGCTAGGTAGAAACCTGTAACAGAAGTCAGTGTCTTCTCCCATTAGTGTCACTTAATTATCGAAGTCGGAAGTGACCCTTTCTTAAATTCAATTTACAAACAAAAAGTGAGAAAAAAATAGAATAACAACATGCTTGAAAATAAAAATATTAACACTAAAAAAAATAACAAAAATAAAACCTTAAGATTGTGGGTTTTTTTTTTCAGTGGGAAAATCATCTTATGCCATCCCCCGCTCTTGGGCGGAGCGGGAGATAGTGTCAGACTTTTACTGACTTAAAAACTCACTCCTGATCCCTCTTTGGCATCGTTCTAGGGCCCCGGGGTTCTCTTTCGCATCACCTATGGCCCCAAAGATCGTGGGTATGTTGGCGTTTTAGTGTGAGGTTGATATTTATACTTCAGTCTGCGATTAGTTTAATGTTTGGAGCTATGTTTTTATTTTTGGGGTTGATAAATCAAACTAAAAATATTATATAGGAAGAAGTCTATATTCATGTGTGTGTAGGTTTGGTACTGATTCACGCTTTAACGGCTGAACAGATTGGATGAAAGGAGGATAGTCGATAAGGGGCATTTTTTGCCCATCATACACGAAAAAAATAAAAATATATGTTTCCGACTATTTATAATTGCATTTGTATAGCACACAACACACAAAATATATTTTTTTTATTCAGTGACATTTACGTAATAAATAGTATAGAAAGTCAAAGCAATTATTGCCCAAACAGAGAGTGTTTCACCTTTCTTTTATGAAGTCTAAAGACACCGCCAAGATGACTCTGCCCCTGGACATATGCATTCGCCGTCGTGAGGGCTCGCACGCGCTTAATGGCGTCCACAGTGGAGCGCCCTCTGCGAATACCGTACTGGCCGTCAGCAAAATGCGGCCCTGCCTATACCAGCTGCACTTCTGGTTTCTCTTTCAAAGAGCTTGCCCACCTCGTCGAGCAGCACGGTGGGCTGATAATTATGTAGACGGAGAGTCCGCAGGTTTCCCGAAAAAGAGTAGTAGAAGGCTTGAATAGTTGACTATTAAAATAAACCCGACGTAAGGCGAGTTAACGTTGTTAAAACCTCTACGGTCCGGACTAAGCGTTTTGCCTCGACATTTATACCGCGTACATCAAAGGGTTGGAACAATTTGCCTGCTGCAGTCTTCCCGTCTGATTATAATTTCGGTGTTTTCAAGGCTAAAGTGAATAGGCTCTTAATAAACTAGAGCGCCTCACCATCAACGATTGCACTGCTTACCATCAATTTAAAATAAAAATATATTTTAATAGTATTATATGCTGTATAATAATAACCTATGTCAAGCAAAGAATACACAACCTTGCCACAGTGTCATAAAGTCTAGATAAAAAAGACGTTATCATTATTATCATGTATTTCCTTCCGTTCGATAACATTTAAATTGTGTTAAATAAAACAAACAGGAGAATTTCAGCGAAAAACCTTGTTAATATTTTTTTTTTTTTCGGTTGGAAAATCATCTAATGACAAATCCAGCTCTTGGGCGGAGCGAGAGATAGTGTCAGACTTTTACTGACTAAAAACCCACTCCTGTTCCTTCGTTGCCTTCGTCCCAGGGCCCCGGGTTTCGTTTTCACACTACCCATGGCCCCAGTAGGCTTCGACCCTGCTGGGCCCCTACGATTTGCTGACATCTCCCTGAGGCGCGCGTGGAACCTTGTTAATATTAAAAATAAACACTAATTAGCGTCATCATCTCCCTAACCTACTTAACCTTATATCATTATTATTATAAAAAAAAATCCCAACTAGCTTAAAAACATCTAATGGGATGTCATTATCAGACCCGCTCTTGGGTGGAGCGAAAGGGTGTGTCAGACTTTTTTTATTATTATTATTATTTATAGGCTCGCGTTTGACCACCATCTCACCTGATGGTAAGCGATGATGTGGTCGACTGACTAAATAAAAACCCACTCTGGTTCCTTCGTTGCCTTTCATACCAGCGCCGAGTCTTCCTTTCAGAAGCAGACCCTTGGCCCCAGTAGGGTACGACCCTGCTGGGCCGCTACGGTTTGCTGACATCTTGAGACGTGCGTGGTACAGTACGCGCCGTCGACGCCGTCCGACCGAACCCAAGTCTCGGTCGGAAGGCGAGCTGCCCATTGCTCGCCGTCCGCAAGCCCGCGCCTACGGTAACTTGGGGTCGGCTTCCATTCTATTCGCATGCGGTTGAATACCCGTGTTTTACATGAAGTAACTGCCTATCAGACCTCTACAGCCTAAGTACTGCCAACACAATACTCCTTGAATAGACTTTACATTACTTTTTGCCAGTTCTGCTACAGTTTGCAAACTTAAGTGGCAGTGGGCAGGGCACATTGCTCGCAGAACGGATGGTCGATGGGGACGAAAGGTTCTGGAATGGCGACCACGTACCGGAAGACGCAGCGTTGGAAGACCTCCCACAAGGTGGACCAATGACCTGGTGAGAGTCGCGGGAATCCGATGGATGCGAAACGCACAGGACCAGTCATTGTGGCGACATTTGGGGGAGGTCTATGTCCAACAGTGGACGTCTTTCGGCTGAAATGATGATGATGATGTGTTCTGCTCCACAGCCACAGCCACTTTTACTAGTAGTACCATGGAGAATTTTTATTAGGTTACAACTTGTTTGGTATTACGAGCATGGCAGTTGAGAGTTTGTCATGCTCACTCAAATGTCTCGCTGATGGTGGCACGTGTTATTGGGTCATTCAGTTCCCTTCAAAATGGTTGAGCTGAGTGGGGCTGATGCACGCGTCATGCTCGTGAACGAGTGCCGTCAGTTGAGACTGGTCATTTCTTAGCTGCCAGTGGCTTAATTCAATTTCTTTATCTATATTATTTTTTTATTATTATTACTTACCTACATTGTGCTCACATATTAGAAGCGACAAAAAATATGTAACCAACATTTATGTAACTCATAATATGATTTAAAAGAGTGTTCATGGAGTTTCTTCCAAGTTCTTCTCCATAGAGATCTACGCTTTGGAACGTGCAATTTAGCTTCACTTGTTTTTTTTTTTTTTTGACTGACCGACATTTGACAATTCAAAAGTGCCTGTAATTGGTCTATTTGAAATAAACGTTTCTGATTTCTGAATTTCTGATTGGAAGAGATATTATTCCCCTTTTTGTAATGTTGTTTTCGAAATGTTTTTTTTTTTTTAATTTATTTGTTTATTTCAACAGAGCTTAAGATAATTTATTACCTTTTGTATTTGGAAAACATAGCATTGTTGTAGAAGTACTTTTTTTCAAGTTTTGTGAATGTGAAGTACCATGGAGCATTTTTATTAGGTTACAACTTGCTTTCCGAGGCATGGGGTGCCAGTATTGCCCAAGTCAAACTTAGAAAAGTACTTGTAAATTGAAAAATTCACATCGATATTACCTCGGTTTTGAACCGGCAACCTCATGCATGAGAGGCGGGTGGCTTAACCATTGGCCCATCACGATATAAATATTAATTAGCATAACATAGCATAGTCGGCCTTATAATTTTCCCACTGTTGGGACTCAGGCCTCCTCTCTAGGAGAGGGAATGGGCCGTAATCCATCACGCGGGCCCAGTGCGGGTTGATGGATGTCATATGTCTTCGAATTTTTGGTTCTAGGACATGCCGGTTTCCTCACGATGTTTTCCTTCACCGTTTTGAGAGCAGTGGTGATGAAATAAATTACACAAAGTAATGCGCCTGGCTGGGTTTGAACCCGCGACCTACAACTCGTAAGTCGGGGCCGTTACCACTCGGCCACTACTGCTCTAAATATTAATTAGTATAATGTAATTAAATTTCAGTAATTCAGTATTCAGAGAATATTTCATTATGACGGTCGTATTCATTGCATATCTCTTGAGGGACATCATTGGGACTATCAAAGAAGATATAATTATTATATTTAGGTACTGCTATCTGAAATCGAGATGTTGGATTAAATTATTTGGTAACGAATTTCAATGTAATTTTAAAGGTAGTGTATGCGGAACATGGTCATCCACTTATAAGCTGTTATGGTGTACAATAAAGTATTAAAAATGGTGTAAAATCCCACATAATTTTTTTTCTTAATGTTTTAAACTAGTGCTTGACTGCGATCCCACCTGATGGTAAGTAGTGATGCAATCGTTGATGGTGAGGCGCACTAGTTTATTAAGAGCCTATTCACTCTAGCCTTGAAGACACCTAAATTATAATCGGACGGGAAGACCGCAGCAGGCAAGTTGTGTCAGTCCCTCGATGTTCGCGGTATAAACGACGAGGCGAAACGCTTAGTCCGGACCGTAGAGGTTTAAACAACGTAAGGGTGGATACTCGCCGTTCGTCGGGTTGTCCGATGGTAGAAATGCGATGGTGGAATCAAGTCATGCAATTCCCGCGCACACTCTCCAAAATGCATCCTGTAAAACACTGAAAGGCTGGCTACCCTACGTCAGTGCTCAAGGTTTTGGAGATACCTACATACGTTGAAAGGGACGATTCTCCGAAAAGATAGGTTCTGTGAACCAAAGTTCAGGCAACTGCCGATAGTAGATTTCGAGCTGTTGTTGACTCTGGCTCCCGAATTGAAGCAGGCTGGGGCTGCCGTCAAGTGTCTCCAGCCCAACGTAGGGTGTCCAGACGCTTCCTGCCAGAGGCTCTATGCTGGGATTGTGCGGTTCAAGGCCCTTTGCAGGGCTTCGGTGTGAGCGCCGTTACTGCGGGCGGCCACAAAAGTTATTATTGTTCCGAATCGATATAAAAGTTTTTTTTTGTGACGTAACAACAAATTTACTATTTTCAGATTAATCTTATATCTTTGCTATAAGACCTTGCTTTATGCCAAATTTCAGGATTCTGGGTCAACGAGAAATAACCTTTGAATTTTGATTCCCTTGTCGAATGCGACAAAAACAGGCGTATCTTTTTTTTCGTTAACTTAGAAGTTTGTTTTTTTCACAGCTTCAAGGGATCGCAGTCCGGAGTATATGGTTTTAATTTCAACTCGATGCCTCCCCGCGTTTCTGAGATAAATGGTCTTGACAGACGACGGACAGCAAAGTGATCCTATAAGGGTTCCGTTTTTCCTTTTGAGGTACGGAACCCCAAAAACTGCGATGCGACACATCGCCGCATCGTAGAAACTTGCGGTGCGATTTCGTGCGGCAAATCATCGGTTCAGGTAACCGTACAATGTGCGATGCGATTCATTACGCAAGTTCTTGTAAAGCGCCGTGCGAGGTCATAGATTATTACGATGCGATCGTGCGGAGAACTATACCACAATGCAGAATTTTGAATTTTAGTTCCTATGTGGCGTCATAGATGTCGCTGTATTATAATTTTAGTTCTTATGTGGAGTCATAGATGTCGCTATATTATAATTTTAAATTATCGTCGTAGAGAACTTTGACTTAAGTTTTTGTATAACAAAAAAACTGGGCATTTGCGAGTCGGACTCGCGCACTGAGGGTTCCGTACAAATTTACCTACGAGTATATAAACAGTTCAATTCCTGAATGAAGTCTCGAAGATTTTTCCGAATCGCAAAAAAAAAGTTGTGACGTTAACAACAAATATACTGTTTTCAGATTTATTCTTATATCTGTGCTATAAGACCTTGCTTCATGCCAAATTTCAAGATTCTGGGTCAGCGGGAATCCCTATGAATTTTGATATCCTTGATGGTGTCGAAATATACATTTTTTACGTTTACGACCGTATTTTTTTTTTAGTTATGATATTCATTTTATTTTAGTGTTATTTACTACAAAGTTATTACAAGGGACCGCAGACTTGAGTATATGGTTTTAATTTCAACTTGATACCTTTACGCGTTCCCGAGATAAAGGGTTTTGACAGACAGACGAACGGACAACAAAATGATCCTATAAGGGTTCCGTTTTGTCCTTTTGAGGTACGGAACCCTATAAAGTGTAGCTAAACGTAAGCGTATAATTTAGGGTTATGGGAATTTTCTAAAGAGTTACTGAGGCCCTGGAAAGCAAAGGGCAAATGAAAGAATACAGATTGGTTTTAATCAGTGAAAGTCTGACATAGTCTCGCTTCAACCTCAGCGAGAGAAGTTATTATATGATTTCCCTAATAAAATAAACAAGGTGTAACTTTTTTTTTCGGGGTGGAAATCCTCATGGGTATCCTCCGCCCTGGGGAGGGTGGAGCGGTCTGTCAGACTTTTGTTGACTAAAACTACGTACACTTGTGTCGGGGCTGCAGGTGCAGTTTGACTTCCACTGCCCTAAATTAGTGGTGACCTGTTCTCCGTGGGTCTTGTCCCGTATTGAAGAGTGGTTTGAATCTCCTATACGTGTAAAAGAAGCGCAAGTGGAACATTACGTGCGTCGACGGACTTTTTTAGGGGGTTTGGAAGTAGGCGTTGTCTGCCCGTCCTTAACGCTCGGTTCGCCTGGTGTGACACGGGGTGTAGTGTATCCTTGCCTAAGTGAAGTGGTAGCCAGCGTGACTGCTGAGCATATAACATTGGGTACAATTCCAGGTCGGTTGGAGTAGGGATTATTGATCAGAAATTTTAAAGTGGCGGACCTGATTCTTGTCCTGTTCATAGTAAAAAGTTTGATTATCTTCAAAAATATCTGGAGCCAACAAGCAAATGTTAAGAATTTTGTTGTTGTTTGTTGTTGGTATTATTGTATTGTGTTTAGTTTCTGTTTGTATCCTTTATAACTTAAAAGTATTCGGAACTGAGACGGATATTTCTGCAACATTTTTTTTTTATTGTTATAATCACACAGCGATTTAATCATTGATGGTGAGGCGCACTGGTATATTGAGAGCCTATTCACTCAAGCCTTGAAGAAACCTAAATTATAATCGGATGGGAAGACCGCAACAAATTATTTCAGTCCTTCGAAGTACGCGGTATAAACGACGAGGCGATTTTTTTGTGAAATTACCAAAACTTGAAATACTCGTAGTATTTTTTATAAAAAATAAAATAAAAAGCCTCCTATTCCCCTAAACACAACTTCATGACAAAATCACCATATCCACCTCACACATTAAAAAACATGTTGCAAAGAAAATATTGTTAGACATATTGTTATCGGGTGAGTGATCACAGAAAGGCCCAGTAATTGGTTTGTTAAGCTTAACCGCTTGCTGAACGTGAAATATCCCATCGTGGTTCCAATAATATTATGTGTAGTCATGGCGAAGAGTGGTGAAAGTTATTTTAGAAATTTATTTTCTCTGGGTGTCCGAGTTTTTGACGGACTGTCAAAAAATCTCCTAGCTTCGTATTTCTCAATGCTGAGGGTCGTGACCTCCCCCCTGCTTCATCACTTTAACTTTTATGGTATTTCTCCTTCTGTTTCTGTCTCTGGTGGTGTGAAGGACGTTGTATATCGTAGATTCAAGAGCAGTGCGGACCTGGTCGGACCAACGTATTGGGCTGCGCCCACGAGGCCTTTTCCCGGTCAAAAATAAAACCTACTAAAATCTTACTGACCTCGGATATTGAAGAGCAATATGCTTACCTTCAATCTGTCACGTTTCGCGTTCAGGTTCAGAAAGAAAACTATTTATTTGCAAGGGCAACCATGTCTTTCAAAATGTGTTCGTCTTTTGTATGCGGTTTTGTTGTTTAGGTTAAGTTATTAGTTACTCGTAGATTAAGTTATTACTAACAAATGAGCCTGTATTGTTAAATTTATAATTAAACTAGAGTCTGCCAGCGGCATCACCCACGTAAATGTAGGTTTCTTTTTGTTAGGGGGAGAATTTTGGAAAATCCTCTTTTAGTGCTCGCTTAGGTCATAAAAGGAAATCTTATGCAAAATTTCACGCTGCTAGTCCCAGTAGTTTCGGCTGTGCGTTAATATGTTGGTCAGTCAGTTTCTCCTTTTTATTTAAATATAGAGATTATTATTATTTATTATTATAAAAAAATCCATAGAAATTATTATATTTTAATTCTTATTTAGGCTTTTTACTCTAAGTTAGTGACTGGCTACGATCGACTGGATTAACAACTATAATCGACCGATCCGATCGATTGCAATTGGCTGGTTGACGTCCCCTGTTGATTTTACCCTATATTCAACATACCCATTCAAATAGTACAAACGTGTCTTCAGCAGGCATAACGTTATGTGCGACTAGAAAGTGTATTTGATGAAAAAGTCCTGATTACACACTTCAATTCCTCTACTACAAAGGCTCTTTACGCTCAACGTGTATCGCAATCAATCAAATCCCCTCGTAACGGAGACGCCTGAGGTTTTTTTTAATATGAAACATGACAACGTATTTTGTCAGCGATATAATGAATTAATAGGGACATGAATTTGAATATTTTTATATGGGATATTCGATTTTTTTTTTTTGGATATCTGTCATGTTTTAACAAGTTTTATTAAGATTTTTTTAAAGGCTCTAATTTATAAATTAATTATTTTAGGTTTAAAAGTAAGTAGTATAACTTCGGTAACCTTGGTTCTCCTGCGGATATCCTCATTCTTGATTCGATCACGCAAGCAAACTCCGAGCACAGCCCTCTCCATTGTTCTTTGGGTGACTTTAAGTCTTCTGATGAGGCCCATTGTAAGCGACCACGTTTCGGAGCCACGTTTCGGTTACCGACATAGCACGAAGAATCGTCAAACTAAAGTGGCAATGGGCAGGACACATTGCTCGCAGAACAGATGGCCGTTGGGGCCGAAAGGTTCTGGATCGGCGACCACGTACCGGAAGACGTAGCGTTGGAAGGCCTCCTACAAGGTGGACCGATGACTAACGACCGATGTAACGGTTGCGGGAGTCCGATGGATGCGAGACGCACAGGACCGTTCATTGTGGCGACACTTGGGGGAGGCCTATGTCCAGCAGTGGACGTCTTTCGGCTGAAATGATGATGATGATGATAATGAGTATAACTTCCACTATTCCTGGCTCTGGGCCACTTTTTACCAATTTCTAAGTCATCTAAATCGTCTCATCATCTCCTTAGTAGTCTGCAGTGATTCTTGCTCACGATTTCAGTGCACCAATTTTTTAATTTAAGAAGCAACGTTTAACACCCTGATCGTTGACAGGGCTCAGAAGACTACTCAACTTAAGTAGGACTAAGCTGGTCATGTTTGCAGTATGCTAATTGAGCTGTGGGTGTGTAAAAGACAAAAGTGATTTACTAGTCTCATTATTTGCACAACAACACTGTGGTCTCTAGAATTCTTCTTTCCTGCCTAACATGCACCACCAGCTACTACTTCCATGCTTTTTACTAAGCCAACAACAGGGCTATCCAGATGGCAAGATAGTTATATATTTGGATCAAAAAGACTGTGACCCATATTTATACCTATTACCAAATTTACAGAGCTTATCGGTACAATTCAATGCAAATATGCTAGGAATACAACCAAAAACAAAAGTAAATAAATAATAATAACCTCACAGATACACACACACACACAAACAACCACTGCACATACTTTTCTAGCTACACAAATTACACACACACACAATACACACTCAACCTCACTCCCACGCTGATACTAACCATACTAACTACAAATCAATAAGCTTTTCTAAAATGTTAACATGTCCCTAATTACATACCATTTGTACGAGTTCATAAATATAATTTATTAAATTTAAATGGAGGAGTCCTGGTGACCTGAAATACAGGCCTTGAGCCTAGTTTAGGCACCAGTCTCTCACACTATAATGCCCCTCCTATATGTTACCGTAGAAATAAGGCTAGCAATTAAGAATATAATATAACATAGCGATTAGGTAGTGTCTGGTTAGCGACCAAACAGCACCAGTGCAAAGTGCCAAAAAAAATAATTTAAGAGAATAACCGTGGAGTTCCTTATCGATTCTTCTCTATAGGAAACCACAAATTTGAACCATGTATTAGCTGACGACAATTTATAAGTAGATAACCTATATAGACTTATGTGAAACAAAATATCATCCCACCCATACGCACAAAACGTTTTGAGAACACATTTATTATGCGTACAGCCAAGGAGTGGAATTCCTTGCCGGAGTCTGTGTTTCCTGATAGCTACAACTTAGGGGTCTTTAAGTCAAGAGTGAATAGGCTATTTCTAGGCAAGCGTGCTCCATCATCGCTTACCATCAGGTGAGATGGTGGTGAAACGCGACCCTATCATTAATAAAAAATAAAAAATATTATTTAAATTAAATAAAACTACACTAATGCGGCGTCAATTCAAAACAACTTTAGATGTGAGTGTGACAGACTAGCTTCTATTAGCGGCTTCGCTTGTGTGAAAGTAGAAAATATATTATAACTTAAGTTAAGCAGTAGGCGATATGGTAGGGCCAGAGGGAGATGAAGTGACGAGTTGGACTTTCAACTAAAGGATTGGCCAGAAGCAGCTAAGGACAGAGAAGAGTGGAAAAATGGAAGGGAGGCCTTCGGACCTGCAGTGGAACACGACAGACTCATGATAAAATAAGTGACGCAGTGATAAAGAAGCAGTAGTTCAATCCAGTAGTTTTTAAGTTTTTTTTTTTTCGTTTTAAACAAAAGTGCAAACATACAAACCTTTCCTAATAATCATCATCATCATTTCAGCCGACTGTTGGACATAGGCCACCCCCAAGTTTCGCCACAATGACCGGTCCTGTGCGTCTTGCATCCATCGGAATCCCGTGACCCTCACCAGGCCATCGGTCCACCTTGTGGGAGGCCTTCCAACTGCGTCTTCCGGTACGTGGTCGCCATTCCAGAACCTTTCTTCCCCATGGACCATCTGTTCTGCGAACAATGTGCCCTGCCCACTGCCACTTAAGTTTGGGGATTCTTTGGGCTATTTTTGTAACCTCATAATAATATTACAACACAAAATAGAAAAGCAAGTTCCAAACCCTAGTCTAGCATCCACTAAACCGAAAAGTCCCCACGTTAATTTGTTATTTAATAAAGGCATAGTAACACTACCAGTGTCTTCATGCCTCGTTTGGTACCTGAGCAATAAGCATAAACCGCTCGACCATTACGTGGGCAACGCTGCCTTGTTGTTCTAAAATATGAGTGCGTCGGAATATTATTGCGGTTTTGTAATGTAATTTTGTTTAAAAGTTCTAGTATTTTGCTTTGAAACTGTTTTTAAGCCGAGTGAACAGAATTTTGAGTGATTTGTTGTAAATGGGTGGGCTTATTTCTAACATAGGATGCAGTTCTAAGGAGTTTTTCTACAAAAGAAAAAGTGAAATCTTCTTATTGCTAATAGAATATTATTTCTCGTTAGGCCCCTTTTTAAAGGTGGGAAATCATCCAATGACTTCTCCCGCTTTTAGAAGGAGCAGGAAATAATGTCAGACTTTTACTGACTAAAACCACACATATATTCCTTCTTTGACTTGCGTTCTCTTTCAAACTACCCATGGGATTTAGGCCCCTGCCCCATTAGCCAAGTTACAACCGTTTCGTTTCGATTCTCTTTTCGTTGATCGCCTCGAGTCGGCCACTCCTCCTATTATTATGTTCTGACCACGTGACTGAGCGATGAGATAACGTCAGAATAAAGGAATCGCACTTTTCTATACCTATGTATAGAAATGTGCCTACGCCCGCGGCCTCTCGGCTTATTTCGGTAGAGTGTCACACGCGTGTTCGATTTTCCGCTTGACCCGCGCTAAAAAAAATATTTTTGAATTATTTTTCGAATATTCTATTGAGTTTTTATTTCAAATATTTGCGTCACTTTTCACGTAAACGAGTCAATGACCTTAAAATCATTAAATATAAGTAGACTTCCCAGTAGGTACTAGTGACTACCTTACTAATGCAAGGTCAACATATATTGGAATTATATCTTACAAAATATTAATTATTATGTATAATAACGTCTTAAACGACCTACCTTTTAAAAATTACATATGAGCGCAAAGCTAACGCACATACAAAACCAACAAAGTTATATACACTTCATTTTAATTGATTGTTTAAATTATAACTAAATGTAAACAATCTCTTGACACTTCTATGAGATGACTTTTAAAAAAATATGTTTTAAGTATGGATATAAGTAAATAGGTAGAAATCAATTGGGTACCCATCTACCATATAATTTTAGAAAATCTGATTATATTTTATGTAATAAAACGTAAGTACCTATTTCACATTTTTCAAAAACACACAAGTCCTAACCCTATAACAAGACCGGCCTGTTTCTAAGGCGCATAACGGGGATAATAAAAGAGACTCTCGTTGCGCGGACTTACGGTGCATTTTGATTCGTTACGAGCGCCACTGGATCAGTGCAGATTGAGCAGTGGTGGCCGAGTGGTCACGGCCCCGACTTACGGAGTTGTAGGTCGCGGGTTCAAACCCAGCCAGGCGCATTACTTTGTGTAATTTATTTCATCACCACTGCTCTCAAAACGGTGAAGGAAAACATCGTGAGGAAACCGGCATGTCTTAGAACCAAAAATTCGAAGACATGTGACATCCACCAACCCGCACTGGGCCCGCGTGGTGGATTACGGCCCATTCCCTCTCCTAGAGAGGAGGCCTGAGTCTCAACAGTGGGAACATTATAAGGCCGACTATGCTATGCTATGCTATGCCACTGGATCTGATAGGCTATTAAAATCAAGGTCGTGTCCGTGCCGTGCAATGTATTATGGACATTAGCGCTGTTGTTAGTAGGTTTAAATTCGTATGTTGGCTATCACGGAGTGCAATTTCTGTACTTGTACTATTTCTTATTCTGTGCCTCTTTATAATAATAGTGCAGAGGTGTAAAATGCGTTTTTTAATTCAAGATAATGATTTGACAAGTGCAAATGTCAAACTCCAGAAATATGTTGCCTGCTTTTTGATAAAAGTGATGTCTCCAAATTCGATTTTTTATACCGGTTCTTATAGTAATACAACCTTTACGGAAAGTAGGACCAAGATACGATAGTGTTTGTTTATAGTAGAGTCTAATATGAATTGAAGATTAAAATAATTAAAAATATCAAAAATATTACCATGTTTTTTTTTACCCGCGTCCGCTGCGGTTGCGGGCCCGCAGCTTCTGTAGAATGCTTATATAGATAATTATATGTATCTCGCTTCCCGCTGCACCGGCGGGCAACTAGTAGAATCGTGCGGGCCACGGTTACCCGTAGCCTCGGCGGCTTGCGCCCGCACTCTTTGCGGTCAATTAACACCCGCAGTGGCCTTCAGGGGGTAGAGAAATCCGAAAATCTATTGATGCACCCAGAACTTTATAGGCCTTCTTTTTTTAATTCTTCTGTGAAGTAAGTATAACGCAACAGCTCGTTTCTGGTGTACGTCCACCACCCGTCTTGCGATTGTCATCTGCCAAGTTTTCGAGCGATAACAGCAACCGCTACGACTGTATAACCACACAAAACTCCGGTCTCGTGAGTTTAGAAATTAAACAGCTGTTTCCTCCAACGTGACGGGCACGGTTGAAAACCTCTTCATGAGTTCTTAACTACTTCCTTTTATCAGGGAGCTCCAGTATACGGGCGTCCCAACACAATTTTATATCTTATTTACAAGAGCGCGAGCGGGACGAGACAGTCGTAGTTTATGCTTTAGAATTAAAAAAAGTTGTCATCATTAGTCGTCAAGATTTTTTTCATGATGGGAATTCATCCAATGACTTCTCCCGGTCTGGGCGGAGCTAGAGGGCGTGTCAGACTTTTACTGCCTAAAACCACATCGGCCCTACTGAGCCCCTACAGTTTGCTGACATCTCTTTTAGGAGCGCGTGGATCACTAAGCGCTGTCGACGACTGGGGCTCAGTCCCGGTGATTACCGGACTGACGGACGGCAAGCTATTCATTGCTCGACGTCGGTATTGACATTATGGTACTCGGGGTTGAGGTCTCGGCGACTGGGGCGTAAAGATTACTCATGCAGCCTGACAGCCTCCTCCTTCACTAGCATTACTGCTTCGCAGAAGGAGGCGCCCCCTGCCATTCCTTCTCGCTCCGGACTATGGCCTGTACCAGGACCCAGCGTGAGAAGTCGCTGCCACCTATTGCCTTCACGAGGACACGGCGGTGCTTCGCCCAAGTGGGACACACCTCCACCGTATGCTCCACCGTCTTCCGGGCGGTCCACACAGTGGTGACCTCCTGAATCCGATGTAGGAACTTCCCGAACTGACCAAGTCCAGTGAGGACTTGCTTCATGCGGAAGGTGAGGACGCCGTGACGCCTCTCCAGTCACTCCTCAAAGAGGGGACTGACCGTCATGATTATGGCGTGCTCATTGGTCGTTAAGCTGTGAATTCACATGTCTGCATGGTAAGAAACCGACACTCGATTCGTTTATCGCTACAATTTTATTAGAGATCCATGCGAAAATAGTATAAAAAGAGGGCTTTGATTGTTTAATTTTAACTATTATTTAGTTTCCAAACCGAAGTCATTGTTAACACTACCTATTAGTAAAAGTCGTAATAAAGTTTCAGCAAAAATATCACTTTGAGTAATTCTATATTTTTGTCTGGGTTTGGTAATAACAAATCGAGACGAAAAAAAATAAAATGACGCAACTTTTGCTAGTCTTTTAATTCTTAGGCTTAATAATATTATATTTTATGAGTTAGACATTTGCATCTATCAATTTACCTTCAGGAAATACAAAAACTGACCTTAATTAGTTGCATAAAAAAACGAAATTATTTTTACGAATATTTTCGGTTTTCTTCAATATCGGTTGCGGTACCTCACTATTTATGAAATGGAAAAAACATGCAACATTCGAATTGTCAAATCATTATCTCTAATTAAAAAACAGACCTTAGATGATTTACACCTAGACACAGATCAAATGATCCTGCTCATCACACAAACATTTGTCCTGGGTGGGAATTGAACCTACGATCTCCGGCATAGCAGTCAGGGCCACTGATCACCAGGCCAAGAGGCCAATCAAATCAAAAAGAATATGAATGTCAAAAAGAATAAGAAATAATGTAAATCAACAGTAGGCATAAAGTCAATTTGACGAGCACACTGCAAATTTCTTACGCAGAATTTCTTAAACAGAATTGTAAATCAGACTAAACGATAGTGTTTAGACTTTATAATGTAAACTTAATTATGTTTCAATTATGTAAAAGTACACGCCAGAATACAGAATACTAATGTGTTCTCTAAAACAAACTGGGCAAGTGCGAGTCGGACTCGCGCACTGAGGGTTCTATACAAACCATATAGAACCGTCACCTTTTGTGACGTAAACGCAAATTTACAGTTTTCAGATTTTTTCGTATACTTGTGCTATGAGACCTTGCTTCTTGCTAAATTTCAGGATTCTAGGTCAACGGGAAGTACTCTATGAATTTTGATTCATATGAGAGTGTCGAAATACACGTTTTTTGTGACATAAACAGCCGTATCTTTTTTTTTCGTTAACTCAGAAGTTTGATTGATTTACAGCTTTAAGAGTCCGCAGACTTGAGTACATTGTTTTAATTTCAACTCGATATCTTCACGCGTTCCCGAGATAAAGGGTCTTGACCAGACAGATAGACAGACAGACGGACAACAAAGTGATCCTATAAGGGTTCAATTTTTTCCTTTTGAGGTACGGAACCCTAAAAACAACATAGACTAAGGGAAAAAGGCTGTAGGGCTAAATCGGAATGGGTGGATCACGTCATGACTGCTGGGCGGGGGTTCCCATGCAAGGATCCAGCAGAATATCAGTGTCACGTATATTTGCCTGAGGTATGCTAAGCTAAAACCTGGCGATCTTTAATTCAAGAGTGAAAAAGTTACTTCTGCGTGCTCCATCGTAAACCACATTATCGCTTACCATCCATACCAAGCGCGAGCCTCTATATGGTAAAAAAAATAAGCTGGCGTCCCAATTCATGCAAAATTTACATGCATATCGCAATATGGCTGTCATTACTATTGTATTTTTTTTTCTATGTAAAACTACATGTATCACATTTTCTGATTTTTGTGTTGTAGCAAATTTTAGTATCTATCTATCCATACGCCGCACGTGCGAGGGAATGGCCCTCACGTCCCAGCCGCCGGGATCCCGATCCCGACGGCAATGAAGAAACAGGAGTGGGTTTTTAGTCAGTAAAAGTCTGACACTATCTCCCATTCCGCCCAAGAGCGGGGGATATCATTAGATGATTTTCCCACCTAAAAAAAAAATCTATCCATGGATTCCTAAAGATGGATACCAACGTCGAGTCCGTGTCAAAAAGTAAAATATTCAGATTCAAATGAAATTATTTTGCTTTATTATTCTAGCTCAAATTAAAAGTTTAGTATTTTTTGTTACATCAATATTGGGATTTTCGCCAATTAATTTAATTTACTATACCACTGTAATTTGGACAGATTTCACTAGCAATCTCTCAAATGACGAACCGTACACCCGTCGTACTATACCTACTAACAACAAATATGGTTGGCAACTTCACCAAAATAGCCTAAACATTGTCCAAAAACCCAGAGTCGTTGACACAGCATGAGGCAGTAGCAATAAATTTGTTCGGCAGGAGCCGTACAGTTGTTACATCGCTTAATGGTTGTAAACGTATTATTTAGTGGCCGGTTGCCCTTAAGGTGGGGTGCAGACGGACGATTTGTCTATGTTAGTATTTTAATTTTTTTTTTTTTGCGTGTTCTAATCACGTCGGGGTCACCAGTTTAGAGATATGCGGAACAGAGTGTAAAGTACCGCAAACTTCAGTTGAAAAGGGAGGATCCTCCGACCAGACGGGTATTATACCTGGTGGGCAACTGCCCCGTAGATGATTTCGGGCTGTCGTATATGCTCAAATCGCGCGGAGAACTTTAATTGCGTTATGCAGGATTTCGTATTTCTTGTAGTTCCTATGTGGCGCAATAGATGTCGCTACAAAGGCACCCAGAACTCTAGGAATAGAGCTTTTTGTTAACACACAAATAATTTTATTGAGGTAAAAGTTACGGACCCAAGCGTGGCTACGTTTAATGCTAAATGGCCTGAACTCAACATTCTAGTTTAGTTTGTTTTAAGTGTATGGGAGTATTACGATACCTCCAATGCCGCATATTATGTTTTTTTTGATTAATTTATGTTTTTGTCTTGCAAAATGTTTGCAATATGTTTAGTTATAAGTTTGCGCCTTTTCCGGCAAATAAAATGTTTTTCTTTCTTTCTTTTCTTTCTTTCTTTTCTATGCATAAGGTCGTGGGTAAGGTTATAGGGACCAAATAATTCAAACAGGTTTAAGGCTGGCTAAAGAAGCCTTTTCTTTCATGGTTTTTTTTTAGGTGGGAAATCATCCAGTGGCTTCTCGCGCTCTTGGGTGGAGCAAACCGCGAGCGACACATTGCTTGCCGTCCGCAAGCCCACGCCTACAGTGGCTGAAAATCAGGGTCGGGATCGCGGTTGCTGGGGTTTACACCCCAGCAACCGCGATCCCGCCCTTACGGGCCATTTTCACGCACGTGCGACTTCCTCATTCGCTAGCATTACTGCTTCGCAGAAGGTGGCGACCGCCTGCCAATCCTCCTTGCTCCGGACCATGGCTTGTGCCAAGACCTGGCGCGATCGCCCACACTTTAGCGTATACTCCACCGTGTCCTCCGGGCGATCCACACAATGGTGACACCTGGGCGTTCCTTCCGCCGAATCAGGTGCAGAAACCTTCCATATTTCCAGCCTCTCCCCAAAGAGACTTACCGCCAAAATTATGTTGTGCCCATTCTTTCATGGGGTATTGTTTGAAACGTTTTAATAAAATAACTCCACTCATTTTAGAACCCAATGAAACGAAAAAATCTTGTGTTAAACGCACACTATGCGAGTAAGCTTATTTTAAATTGGAGCATTATATTAAAGAAAAATAAACTGGGTAAGTGCGAGTCGGACTCGCGCACGGAGGGTTCCGTACAAACTTGAAAGGTAAATTGCGGTTTACGATTTATGACGTATTAAAAAAAACTACTTACTAGATCTCGTTCAAACCAATTTTCGGTGGAAGTTTATAAGGTAATGTACATCATATATATTAGTTTTATCATTCTCTTATTTTAGAAGTTACGGGTGGGGGGGAACACACATTTTACCACTTTGGAAGTGTCTCTCGCGCAAACTATTCAGTATATTATAAAAAAATGATATTAAAAACCTCAATATCATTTTTGAAGACCTATCCATAGATACCCCACACGTATGGGTTTGATGAAAAAAAAATTTTGAGTTTCAGTTCTAAGTATGGTGAACCCCCAAAAGGAGACAATTTTTTTTGTTTGGGGAATAGGCCCACCACAAATTGTGGCGTATAGCAATGAAATGCACGTTAGTTTATTCCTTATAATCTCTAGATTACATTGGTAATATTAGCAAAACTTTATGTAACTGGAGTACCGTGAAATACGACAGTCAAAACATGACTCTCATAATAACCTAAAATCTCACAAGAGCGATTGTCTAATGAGTGGATAGGTCTCCTTGGTATTTTAAGTTAAAATAGTGCACTGTTCAATAATATACAGTATAAAACAAAGTCACGTCTGTACTACGTGACAGACTTTGATGTGATTTACACGATTTGATAGACTTATTCATGAAAATGCGTAGATGTATTCATTTCGAAATAGCGCGGCTTTTGCCGGCCATTGACTGTAGATATAAAATAATAAGGTGATGTGTTTTATGCTGGTTGTGTAAGGAGAAAACAAAACCACATTATAGGTACATCACAAGTATTTATTACTGTTCATCATCATCATTTTCAAAGTCATCTCTTAAAAGCAGTGTTTCATCTAAAAAAGATGCAGGTGGCTCAACCTCACCTTGATGCCGCGCCCAAGATAAAAACCACACTGTAAACATCACATATGCACAGCAGCCAACAGTGCGTCTGCCCACTAAACAATTACAACAGTATCCAGCAAGAGCAGTATTCAACATTCCGTTGAAATCGTGCTGCACAGTTGATACAACGGCTTTGTGGATTATGCATGTATCTACAGATGCCATTTTCATAAAATCTTTCGAATAAAAATACGAAAAGAACAGAAGAAACATGCAACAATCTAGTAATCGGAAACAATAGTAATGTTGTCTGTAGCGGTGGGCGTTTCAACGACGAACAGTTTTCAAAGACCGTTTTTTGTTCTGCAACGTAACAAGCGTTTTCCATCCTGCGACCAAACAGTCTTCGTTGCACAAACCAGTCTTCGAATTACTGTATGCGAATTGTTATCTTACTGTTAAGAAAATAAGGTCGAAAATCCATTGCTTCAACTATCACACTCGTCGCGTCGTCGTTTTTAAAATCAGTTATTGCAAAGAAAAATGAATTTTATGTTTATAGTCATAAAGTTCATTTTTCATTGTAATAACTGGTTTTGAAACGACGACGCGACGAGTACAGAATTTATTACCGTCCTCAAACTAGTTGCGACAACGAACGTTTTCTGCAACTACTTCACTCAACGATAGTTTCGTCTTCAAACCAGTTGCGACGACGACCGTTTTCTGCAACCGTTTTTGTGGTCGGCAAAACGGTTACGTCTCGTCCGTCTAAAATTCGACAACGACCCACCACTAGTTGTCTGTCAGTGTCAAACTGATTGAAACTGAACCACAGAGCATCTGCAACGGGCTATTAATTACGTTTCGTTCCACGGTGATTGTTTAAAGTACGTTACTTGATATTTGTGTTAATCGTTAATAATAGCATTAAAAACAAGTTCGCTGTACCAATTAATTATTATCTCTTGAAACGCATTTAAATCCGATGTCACCGCTGCGCACTGTAGTAACATATTTTTTTTCACGTTAAAATAAACTTGAAAACGCTCCTAAACAAGCATTTTTTGCCGTAACACTTTTTTACTATTATTTCATTATTCCGGTTAGATTTCTATATAATTTTTGGTCTGTTAATTATAATAAGATGATCGCTTTTTCCATGTGTAATATGATTAATAATAAACGTAACCGTTTAATAGTGGGCCCAAAAAAAATTGTCTCCTTTATTGTTCTTTTTTCTATTTTTTGTGAAAATCTTAATGCGGTTCACAGAATACATCTACTTAACAAGTTTCAACAGTATGGCTCTTATAGTTTCGGAAAAAAGTGGCTGTGACATACGGAGGGACAGACAGACACTAATCTATAAGGGTTCCGTTTTTTGCCATTTGGCTACGGAACCCTAAAAATACTTGGCTCAATGCTAATGATTAGCTTGGAAATCACTTTTTTTTAAATTTTGAATTACGGTATCGGGCGTTTGTGCCCAACCTAATGGTTTTAAACATATTATTTAGTGGCCAGTTCCTTTGTAAACATTGCGTGGATCATATAATTTTTACTTCCTAATGGTCCTTGTTTTACAACTGTGGCTTTTTGTAAAACTCCGATGGGAGGTTTACACGACTTATTCTTAATTTTGGACAGTAATGGCCGTTAGAGCAAGATCTTGTTTGTTTTATGGCGAATATAACGATGGTGTTATGGTAAGTAAAGACCAAATTGTACGTAAAACGATTCTCCTTTAGATCTAAGCAGCATTTTGCTTAAAAGCATAGCATAGCATAGCATAATCAGCCTTTTTAATGTTCCCACTGCTGGGACTCAGGCCTTCTCTCTAGGAGAGGGAATGGGCCGTAATCCACCACGCGGGCCCAGTGCGGGTTAGTTAGTTGGGTAAAAATGAAGGAAGGAAGTACCTACCTATCTTAATTATTATAGAACAATTAATATAATTAATTTTCAAATTATAATTTTTTTTTAGTAGAACTTTTTATTAAACTAGTGCTTGACTACGAACCCACCTGATGGTAAGCATTGATGCAATCATTGATGGTAAAGCGCGCTAGTTTATTAAGAAACTATTCACTCTAGCCTTGAAGAAACCTAAATTATAATGGGGTGGAAACACTGCAACAGGTAAATAATTCCAGTCCTTTGATGTATGTGGTATTAGCGACGAGACAAAACGCTTATTCCGGACCGTAAAGGTTTGAACAACGTAAGGGTGGATACTCGCCGTACGGCGGGTTTTCCGATGCTAGAAAAGTGATGGTGAAACTCTCCAAAATGCATACTGATAGGCTGGCTACATTATGCCTATACTCTAAAGCTTTGCAGTTTGGGTTTAACCAAATCTGGATCAACTAAAACCAATTAGCCTCTACGCAAATTGTTCCAGTCTTTCGATGTAAATGACGAGGCAAAACGCTTAGTCCGGACCGTTGAGGTTTCATCAACGTAAGGGTTGATGCTCACTGTACGTCGGGTTGTCCGATGGTAGTAAGTAGATGGCGGAATCAAGTCATGCAATTCCCGCGCACACTCTCCAAAATGCATCCTGTAAAATACCGAAAGGATGGCTCTTGTCATAATCAAATATATACAATAAATAAATAGATTGTAGTATATCAACATCGGCACTATTTTAAAACGTAAAAGAAAAGTAAATTTTCAAACTAAGACACATTTTCTGAAAGTCTCAATTCCAGAAAATATTTCAACCACCCCAAAAAAAATATGTCCACAATTTTACCAGAAAATTCTCTTGCCAAACTATCAAAAAGGCAACTAGGTGACAAACTTTAATATCACATTAACATTACTCGCAAAAGCAGCTTAAGTTATAATCTAGTGTCTTGAGAGGCCCCACATGAGGCATTATTGAATTTGGAGGGGATCCAAACTGGAGATTTGTGTCAGCCAAGTGTTGGTGCCAGATTTACGCTCGCAATCGTGTTATACACCATTAATTCCCTTATAATTGTTGGTATGTCTATTCACGCTAGGCCCCCTGAGAGCTAGGCAGGATTAGCGGCGCGATTTGCTTCGTTTTATATTGCTTTTGGACATTTATCGTAGTGAGGATGTCCTTTCACTCACGCGTGCGGCTGTCTTCGTCGCTAGCATTACCGCTTCGAAGAAGAAGGCGACTGCCTGCCATTTCCCCTCACCCCGAACCAAAACCTGCATCAGAGCCGGGTGAAAGAGGTCGTCGCCACCGATCGCCTCTACGAAGACACGGCCGGTGCCACTGTATCCTCCACAGAGTCCTCCAGGTGGTCCACACAGGCGTCTCTTCTACCTGAATTCGTTGCAGGAAACTCCCAAAATTACCATGTCCGGTGAGTACCAGTGTCATGCGGAAGGTGAAGTCGCGGTGATGCCTCTCCAACTACTTCTCAAAGAGGAGACTTACCGCCATGATTACGGCATGCTTAAAGCTCAAAACCGGCTGGATACATCGTTTTGTTACCAGTGCCGATGCATACCTTTCTACTTCATCATTAAATCAGTTCAATTGAACCATTTTTAACCGACTTACAATCAGAACCATCATAACAATCTAATGGATATATCTTATTGCTAGCCATGAAATACTTATCTTTGAACAGTTCCGTTGGCCATCTGTGGCCTTCTTCATAGGTTCCACTTAAACAAATGAAAATTTTTGAATAACGTAAATAATGTTCTTGATGAAGATACCAAAGTCGCTGTATCTTTTAACATTCATTCATATTCAGCCTTTTAATGTTCCCACTGCTGGGACTCAGGTCTCCTCTCTTTAGGAGAGGGAATGGGCTGTATACTACCACGCGGGCCCAGTGCGGGTTGGTGGATGTCACATGTCTTCGAAGTTTTGGTTCTAGGACATGTCGGTTTCCTTACGATGTTTTCCTTCACCGTTTTGCAGCAGTGGCTATAAAATAAATTACACAAAGTAATGCGCCTAGCTGGGTTTGAACCCGCGACCTACAATTCGTAAGTTGGGGCCGTTACCACTCGGCCACCACTGCTCAAGTGCCCCAAGTTTATTAAGAAACATCTTTAGCTTTGAAATTCCAAGAAAATAAAAGCTTTATGATATTAACCAGTCAAATAACAGTTTTGAGAGCCACTTATGCAGTTAGTACACTAGCATTTATTTTTATTTCCATCGTCGTTGAGAAATATTCTCAAATAAAAAAGAGAGAATGGGGGACATTATTTAAAATGTGACTCTATATTGGTAGTTTTGTTTCGAAAACTATGTCTTGTTGTCTCTTATTAGAACCACAGCAGATCTATGGCGTATCACACAATATCACACTGATATTTCAATGAAGCTTGGAACACGGGTAGGCCATGTCCAGGGCCTGAAGTCTGCTATTACAATAGTGTCAGAATGGTCTATCATTGATTTCATAATTGTTGATTTTGACAAGTTTGGTAATTTACTAATATAATGGCGTCATTATGACTTTCCAATGGTCTACCACTGACACTCATTGAAAGAAGTGGCATAGAATGGTAATTTCGTACATATTGACAAATGAATGTCTGACGTATGGGGTACTGCTAAAATTTTGACAGTTCCTTTGATCAGTGACCTACTATTAGACCGTCATAATGCAGTCATTGCTTTTAATAATATAATATAATCACTACATAGTATAAAATAAAGTCGCTTTTCGTGTCTGTCTGTCCCTATGTATGCTTAAATCTTTAGAACTACGCAACGGATTTGGATAAAGTTTTTTTTAATAGATAGAGTTATTCAAGAGGAAGGTTTATGTGTATAATACATGCACAATATAATAGAGGAACACTGATGATTTTAGAGGTTTCCAATGTGATGTCGTAAATAAACACATTTTTTTTTGCGCTTACATTGCAAACGCTGGCTGAATTCCACGAGATATATCAAAATAGTGTACTACAGTATTGTTCACCTTAAAAAGGTCTACAAAAAAGTCCGCGATGGTATATGTCTATCTCTTAGGGATAACCCACAATAACCATTTTTTTTTCTTTTACTTTTTACGAGAAATAATGGCTTATTTACGAAACGATTTTAAGCAATACAGCGTTAATCTTTATCCAATTAAGTATCTTAAATAAATTATGCATTTAATATAGATCAATATAGCCTTTTACAGCGTGTAATTTAAATGAATATTATCGAAGATATTACAGATTTAAAATGCAGGGACATAGCGGTTGCGGTAAATAACTTGATTCTACGTTTGTTACCTCAGAACTCGCGTCGTTTATGGACCGACTTGCAAAAATTTTGTTTTTCCTAATAGGATATGCTTCCAGATTGGTCCTATTTTTTTCAAAATCCAGTTCTGATGATGGGATCCATAAGGAATCGAGGGAACTCCTCAAATATTCTAGGCAACTATATAATGATTTTAGTATTTTCATCGAGAACTTTTTTAGCATTTACAGTCAAAAAGTAACATTTGATGAAGTGGAACTGATGAAAATGACCAGAAATGGCCAATTAAACTTCACCCCTACATAGATATCACAATGAAGATAGAAGTAACTATGACAATGCATATAAATAAATGGTTCTGAATAGTTACGAGTATGTTGAAAATGGTAGCATCAAAGTGATCTGATGATGATGATGGAGCTGGAAGATAGGCACTGGAACTCCGTAATTTACAGGTTAGGTACATTAATACGTAACCTAGCCGTGTTTAGGCTTATTAGAATTGTCATCAGATGCACTTTGGCTATCTTTAATCTTTAATAATAATAATCTTTATTTAATCTTTATACAATAAGTATATAAGGTACTATCGAACTGACCGATGATGGAGCTGGGAGGTGGATGGGGACTTCATAATAAAATAATGTATCCTAACAGTGTTTGGCTTAAATCGAATTGTCGTGAGAAATAGGTACTCTCTGGCTATAAATGTATCACAACTAAAAAGTGTGAAATAAAAATTTTTTTACAAAAAAAATAACCAACTTCACCACAAAAAAAAAACACTAAAACGATCTTTAATTTCGGAAGTCAGTGTTAAATAACAAGCAGACAGTACCAGAAACACTGACTTCCAAAATTAAAGTTATATTGATCGTTTTCGTGTTTTGTTTTTGTTCCGTACCTAAAAAGGAAAAAACGGAACCCTTATAGGATCACTTTGTTGTTAATCGGTCTGTCTGCGGGTATGTCTGTCAAGACCCATTATCTCGGAAACGCGTAGAGGAATCGAGTTGAAATTAAAACCATATACTCAGGTCTGCGGTTCCTTGAAGCTGTGAAAAAATCAAACTTCTGAGCTAACAAAAACATATACAGACGTTTATGTCGCAAAAAAACGTATATTTCGACACTCTCAAGGGAATCAAAATTCATAGGGTACTTCCCGTTGACCTAGAATCCTGAAATTTGCCATGAAGCAAGGTCTAATAGCACAAGTATAGGAAAAAAAATTGAAAATTGTGAATTTGTAGTAACGTTTTTTGCGATTCGGAAAAATCTTCGTAACTCAATTTTGGAATTGAACTGGTAGGTAGGTTAGGTTAGGTAACCTAAGTTTTTACGGAACCCTCAGTGCGTGAGTCCGACTCGCACTTGCCCGCTTTTTATAGTGAAGTCGGTTATTTTTTTTTGTAAAAAGTTTTTTTCCTACAGAATTTCTTAATTCTTTGAACCCTCCTCATAAAATGGCGTTGAAAATAGGTTGTCCTGTTATTTTATTAAAAAACCTGAATCCATCTTTTTTTTTTTTTTTTTCGGGTGGGAAAATCATCTAATGACATCCCCCGCTCTTGGGCGGAGCGCGAGATAGTGTCAGACTTTTACTGACTAAAAACCCACTCCTGTTCCTTCTTTGCCATTTTTTTCCAGGGCCCCGGGGGTCACTTTCGCATCACCCATGGCCCCAGTAGGCCTCGACCCTGCTGGGCCCCTACGGTTGCTGACATCTCCCTGAGGCGCGCGTGGAACACTACGCGCCGTCGACGACCTGGGCTCGGTCCGGACAGTCACCGGACGATCGGACGGCGAGCCACCCATTGCTCGCCGTCCGCAAGCCCGCGCCTACGGTGGCCGGAAATCGGGATCGGAATCCCGGCGGCGGTTGGGGCGTGAGGACCTTTGCCTCACGCGATCGGCCGCCTCCTTTGCTAGCATTACTGCTTCGCAGAAGGAGGCGACCGCCTGCCACTCCTCCTCGCTCCGGACCATGGCCTGTACCAAGGCCCGGCGCGAGAGATCGCTGCCGCCGATCGCCCCCACGAGGACACGGCGGTGCTCTGCCCAAGCGGGGCACACCTCTACTGTATGCTCCACCGTGTCCTCCGGGCGGTCCACACAATGGTGGCACCCGGGCGTCTCTTCTGCACGAATCCGGTGCAGGAACCTCCCGAACTTACCATGTCCGGTGAGGACCTGCGTCATGCGGTAGGTAAGGACGCCGTGAGGTCTTTCCAGCCACTCCTCAAAGAGGGGACTTATGGCCATAATTATGGCGTGCCCAGCACTGGGTTGCAACAGTCGCTGTCGCCATTCCACCATGAGATCTCGCCGGAAGTCTTCCCGCCATGCCGCGACATGGCGCGGCAGCGGAGTTTCGCCCCGGCGTTGCATCTCCATGCGCAGATCGTGCATGCGTGCAAGGTCTTTTGCCTGCAAATCCCACGGTGGTTGGCCAGCAAGGAGGCTCGCTGCTTCGCGGGAAATCGTGCGATATCCCCGCACCATCCGGATGGCCATGACCCTCTGGCATGCGTTCAGCTTGACCGCCGGTCGCTTTCGCAGCGACGGCGCCCATACCGGCGCCCCATAAAGGGCCATGGACCTAACGATTCCTGCGTAGAGCCTCCGGCAGGAGGCGTCTGGACCCCCTAGGTTAGGCAGAAGCCGCTTAAGAGCAGCCCCAGTCCGATCCAGTTTGGGAGCCAGACGTCGGAAGTGCTCCTCGAAATTCCATCGGCTGTCGAGGACGAGTCCCAGGTACTTCATCGTCGACCCGACGCCGATGTGAAAACCTGAATCCATCTAAACTATGCAATGGCACGCGTTTGCTGGTAAAATCACTAAAAACCGTCATAATAGAGTGCACAATACTCACTGGATGTGGTACCGGAGAAGATGTGTGTCCATGGAGTTTCTTGCACATTCTTCTCCATAGAGATCTACGCTTTGGAATGTTTTTTTTTTAGGTGGGAAAACTGTCTAATGACAAATCCCACTCTTGGGCGGAGCGAGAGATAGTTTTTTAACTTTTACTGACTAAAAACTAAAACTAATTAGTAAACCACTCCTGTTCCCTCTTTGCCTTCGTCCCAGGGCCCCAGGTTTCACTTTCACACTACCCGTGGCCCCAGTAGGCTTCGACCCTGCTGGGCCCCTACGATTTGCTGACATCTCCCTGAGGCGCGCGTGGAACACTAAGCGCCGTCAACGACTTGGGCTCGGTCCGGATTGTTACCGGACGGTCGCCGTCCGGAATCCCGCGCCTACGGTGGCCGGAAATCGGGATCGGAATCCCGACGGCGGTTGGGGCGTGAGGACCGTTACCTCACGCGATCGGCCGCCTCCTTTGCCAGCATTACTGCTTCGCAGAAGGAGGCAACCGCCTGCCACTCCTCCTCGCTCCGGATCATGGTCTGTACCAAGACCCGGCGCAAGGGGTCACCACCGCCGATCGCCCCCATGAGGACACGGCGTTGCTCTGCCCAAGCTGGGCACACCTCCACCATGTGCTCCATCGTGTCCTCCGGGCGGTCCACACAGTGGCAAGTAAAGATATCTTTTGCAATGAACAATAATAAATCGCAGGGTCAAACATTCAACGTTGCAACGTTGGTGCTCGTTAAGTGTTTTTCACATGGCCAATGATATGTCGCTCTTTCAAGAGTAACCTCAAAAGAAAACCTGTTTGTATTATCTAATGACAAAAAAAGCTGTGAACGTTGTATATAAAGACATTCTGTAGTATGATTAGTACTGACGACCCGCCCCGGCTTCGCACGGGTGCAATGCTGATCAAAACCGCATCAAAACCCGTTGCGTAGTTTTAAAGATCTTCTTCTTCTCGGTCGGTACACTCTTACCAGAGCGGTCGTGGTCATCACTGTGAATCACGATGAGTGATCATCTTGGTAACACGGCGCTATTCATCGCGGACTGCAAGTTTTCCGAGTACATTCATAAACCGAGCACTTAGTTGCGGCCTTGATCTGGTCTGTCCATCTCATTAGTGATCTACCACGTGGCCTGGTGCCCTCAACTTTGCCCGAGACGCTCTATGGAGTCATTACCACCACGAGATACATGGCCGAAGTAGTTCAAAATGCGCGACTGCACTGTGGATGATAAGCGCTGTCTGATCTAAGCGTACATAGGGACAAACAGCGGGAAGCATCTTTGTTTTATACTATGAAGTGATCAGCATTGCACCCGTGCGAGCGAAGCCGGGGCGGGTCGCTAGTATAATATAATATAATATAATATAATATAATATAATATAATATAATATAATATAATATAATATAATATAATATAATATAATATAATATAATATAATATAATATAATATAATATAATATAATATAATATAATATAATATAATATAATATAATATAATATAATATAATATAATACTACACTATAATACTATATTCCACAACTATCACACAACGCCGTCTAGTCCCAAGCTAAGCAGAGCTTGTGTTATGGGTACTAAACAACTGATAAACATACTTATGTATTTCTAAATACATACATATATAGATAAACTAGCTGAGCCGGCAAACGTTGTTCTGCCATATAAATAAAAAAAAAAAAAAATAGATGTTGGCCGATTCTCAGACCTACTCAATATGCTCACAAAATTTCATGAGAATCGGTCGAGCCGTTTCGGAGGAGTTCAAGTTCGAACACCGTGACACGAGAATTTTATATATTAGATTACACCCAGACACAGAACAAATGATCGTGCTCATCACACAAACATTTGTCCTGGGTGGGAATCGAACCCACGACCTCCGGCATAGCAGTCAGGGTCACTAACCACTAGACCAACAGGCCAGTCAATAAGCTCGATATTGTCATTCTACCACAACTCTAGTACGAGACCATTGACCGATCAATGATCGATCATTACGAATTAGCAGATTACGAACTTTTAGCAAAATGACAATAGGGTCTTGTTGGAATTACGAATTTATAAAAATAGCAGACTTGGGCCCCTGGAACAGCATATAGGTTACCCGGAACCCGGACCCCTTGGGGCAATATTTTACTTTCCCGCGAGAGAAGCCGCAGTTATCAGCTAGTACATAATAAAATAAAAAACAAACGCTAAAAACTTTGCTGTTTATGAATATTATTTATTGAGACTACTTAAATAATAACAAGACTCTTTCTAATAAGTCCTTTAAGTATTCGTACTAATTAAAAATTTGTGGCGTATAGACATGAAGAGATCCTAATTTAGCCTGAAAGCCTTTTTTCCTGCTTTCGTGAACCGCTGTGTGACATTCAGGAGTACTCAGAAGAATTCTATTAAAAATGCTTTGTTTCCTACTTTCTCAGTTTTAAAACCTTGTATGAAAAACCAGTTAGGTATACCTATAAAAAAAACCGCGAGTGGGACACGCGCACGAAGAGTTCCGTACCGTTCGTGGCAAAAACGGCAAAAAAGTCACGTTTGGTGTATGGGAGCCCCCTTAAATATTTATTTTATTCTATTTTTTTTAGAATTTGTTATTGTAGCGACAACAAAAATATATCATCTGTGAAAATTTCAACAGTCTAACTATCATGGTTCATGAAATACAACCAGGTGATAGGCGGACATACAGATAGACAGATGGACGGACAGCGGAGTCTTAGTAATGTTGTCCCGTTTTACCCTTTTTTACGGAACCCTAAAAAGGACCATTTTTTAACATGTATTTTAATCTCCGCAAAATACTTAAACATTAGCCATTCATTAGGTATTATGTAATCTAGAAATATACTCAAATGTCTAAATTAGGTCACCGTACAATAGATTGCCCAGCTTCAGTTAACTCAATACCGTTCGGGAAGTTCGCCCGGCGGGAATCGAACCGGCAACCATTGCTCTCACAGAATCCAATTTGTTAACTATTTGACAGGTGAGCGACGGCTACAAGGGTTGCAAGAGGGATTCATTTTATAAATTAGAAAAAAAATATTTAATAGAAATGGGGCTGTTTAATTTTAGATTTATTTATGGGTTTAATTTGTAGAATGTTGTCTAGGTGTTAGGGTTTTTTCAGTAAAATTTTTCGAGGAGAGAAATTACAACAATAATAATAAATCAATGAAAGTCATTCAAATCTACGACTTGATAGGGCTGAGGGATAATTTGAAAGGATCACCACGGTCCAAGAACGCAAAGGACATCTGAAGGATCACAGATGAGTTTTAGGGTGTTTTTATTTCGTGCGGATTTCATCACGTATGCGGAATTGCTCCGCATGCGGGGCTGCTACCCGATATCACGCCCCGCATCTCGCGTACGTATTCTACGCATTACAATAAATACTTGTATGAAAAGGACATTTGCGGGTGCTACGCGTGCGGAGCAATCCCGCATAGCATAGCATAAGCATAGCATAATCAGCCTTTTTAATGTTCCCACTGCTGGGACTCAGGCGTCCTCTCTAGGAGAACAATCCCGCATACGTGATGAAATTCACACGATATTTAAAACACCCTTAGTCAGTAAAAGTCTGACACAACCTCTCGCTCCACAAACAAGACAAGTTTTTTGATGATTTCAGATCATTCGGATGAAAGAAGTTGGATGGCAGTAGGTAATGGATTGTATCACAGAATTACGTCATTCAAAATATCTGTGAACTGTATACCGACAATACGCCACTTCGAAACACGTAACTTCGACGTTCGTTGGTCCGAAGTACTTAACTTCGAATGTAAGCCACTTCTATGATGATAATCAATCCTGTTATGCACGTCAGAATTACGGCCAGTGAGAGCATTAAGGTCAGACAAGTTCAGGAGAGCTCAGAGAAGTTCAGTCAACGGGAGCCAATGGACTTAGGTAAGCTTATCAGACAAGATTAAAAAATGAGTTAAATATTCTTATGACGTTATCGTTGCATAGAAAATAAGATTTTGGAAGATTATCTGCAGATAAAAATATGTCTGATATTTATATAGAAGATTGGGATTTATGAGTGGATTATTACAAAGTTTTTCAAAATTACAAGATAGGGAGAAGAAGGGATATTTATTTTTTTGTAGCTTGATTGCGAAACTTAACCTAATCTATGACTGGCCTGTTGGTCTAGTGGTTAGTGGCCCTGACTACTATGCCGGAGGTCGTGGGTTCGATTCCCACTCAGGACAAATGTTTGAGTGATGAGCACGATCATTTGTTCTGTGCTGGGTGTAATTTATCTATATTATGTATGTATTTAAAAACATAATTATAAGTATGTTTATCAGTTGTCTAATACTCATAACACAAACTCTGCTTAGTTTGAGACTAGATGGCGTTGTGTGATAGTTGTGGAATATATTATTATTATAAATATTATTATATCTTCTGTAAAAGAAAAAAAAACACGTCGCTTTTTGAGTAAGCCTGTTTTTCTGAACTACTGATTTTCAATTCAGTTTATAAACAGATTAGAAAATTTATTTTAGAGATATATAAAAGACACTTAAAACATTAAAATTATACAAGAAGTTTTATGGTCAGACAATGTATTTCGCCAAGTCGTAATGAAATGTATATCTTGTAGTCAAAACTGCAACTATCACCATCTTCCTGCCTTTGTTCCATATTACTTGGGGTCGGAGCAACACGTTTTTTTCTTTCATTGTATCCTGTTATCCGTCACACTATCACTAACTCCCTTTTCTTTCATATCACTCCTCACATAATCCATCCATCTTTTCCTTGGCCTCCCTCTGCCTCTCCAACTATCTACATGTCATGAGTATACATATACTCATGACTCTTTTAGTCAAAGGAGGCGGCCGCACGCGCGAGAGAACGGCTCTCACGCCCCAGCCGCCGGGATCCCGATCCCGATTTCCAGCCGCCGTAGGCGCTGGCTGGCGTCCAACGTCCGGTAACCGTCCGCACCGAGCCCAAGTTGTCGACGGCGCGGAGTTTTCCACGCGCGCCTTAAGGAGATGTCAGCAAAACCGTAGGGTAACGTAAGTTGCTGGGGCAGCAGGGTCAAAGCCTACCGTGGCCATGGGTGATGCGAAAGAGAACCCCCGGGGCTCTGGAACGAAGGCAAAGAAGGAACAGGAGTGGGTTTTTAGTCAGTAAAAGTCTGAGACTATCTCCCGCTCCGTCCAAGAGCGGCGGATGTCATTGAATGATTTTCCCACCGAAAAAAAAGACTATAAACACAAGATAATTATGATTCCGTTTATATAATATAGAATAATGATATTCGAAGTATCAATATTGATTACAACACTGACCAAATATATGCTTTCAAAATACTACTAGTATTTTCAGTTAAATAAACATGTTAAGGATAACATTTCTAAATTAGGCTTTTGGGAACAAAACTGGTAAATAGGTATACAGAGGTAGGATAGATAAATTACCGCCTGATAGTTTGAATGTTCGATAGTAATAGACTTAAAATTTATCGTCACTTAGGAAGCTATATTTCATTGTTGTTCATGACTGTGCTATCGATTTCCAAAGAAATATAGCCTATCTTTAAATGATAAATGGTAAATAATATTTATTTTGCAAATAAGTTTAAAAAAACACTTTTACACGTCAATTTTTTTTCGTCATTTTATACTAGATGAGGCCGGTGTTTCCTAGCTGACTACCCTGAGAAGAAACGCCGAAACAAACTCAGGGGTCAAGGTCTCTTTTAAAGTCCATACAGTAAATATGTAATGGTCAAATCACATGAGAACCATGCAGATTTGAGTGGACCTGTCCAGTCAGTGCAAGCATTTGTCAGTATAAACTTTACTATAAAATTCTCGCTTTACATGCTTACAGAGGAAAGTTTTTTTTTTTCAGGAATATAATAATAACACAGTGATTGTTGATACAGCGGTCCCTCATGACAAAAACTTCGTGAAAGCTGAGAAAGATAAGCAAACTAAGTATCTTGACTTATCTCGCGAGGTTGTCGACATGTGGGAAGTGGATACAGCAGTCATTGTGCCGATAGTCGTGACGTCCAATGGAGTAATAACAAAGAACCTCGACCAAAATCTGAGGAGGCTCTCGTTGGGCAGTTTTATCAAGGGTTTGATAGAGAAAGTAGTATTCTTGGACACCGTGCGCATTTTTAGGATATTCCACTCTTAGGAGCCCTGACCACCGGTAGCTTGGATCTTGTTCCCGATGCCGGTGGGCTACTATGTATTATTTTTTATTTTTTTAAGAAAATATTATAATAAAATGTATAAAATATAAATACATATTTTATGGAAATAATAATATTCCACAAATACTTATCACACAACGCCATTAAGTCCCAAACTATGCAGAGCTTGTGCAATGATTACTAAACAACTGATAATATTATGCTTATTTATTTCTAAATACATTCGTCTATATTACAGATAAATTACATCCAGACACAGAATAAGTGCTCATCGCACAAACATAATTATGTCTTTAGTAGGAATCGAACTCACGACCTCCGGCAAAACAGTCAGGGCCACTAACCACTAGACCGACATGTCAGTCAATTAATGAAACGATTTATTTATTTTCTCACAAATATTAGAAAGTGTAGCCCACCGGCATTAGGAGTTACGGGTATTCAAGACTTGCTGACGATTCGAACACAATATATTAGGACGCAATGTCCAAATCGACACATTTTATTTTCAATATTTTTTTTTTCGGACACTACCAAATTTATTGAGGCTGTTCAATACAGTCATATAAAAAAAGTTTTAAAATATAATATTCAGAAATTCATCACCCGAAGTTGCCGCTTTAAATCCATCTTAAAACAGTTTTGGCAATGCTTTTTTCCCAATATAGGTATATATTTTAAAACTTTTTATCTGACTGTACTAAACAGTGTGCGTCCGAATCGCCAGTGATAAAAATATAATAATAATAAAATTTTATTCAAGTACAAAGTAAGTAAAATTATGATTTACATTATGTACAATCGAGAAAAAAAGTAATTCTAACCTGTAATATAACCTATTGAAATCAAAGTGTTCCAATATGGACACTGTTTCCGAATATATTGTGTCCGAATCGTCAGCAACTCGTGTTCAGTGCCCTTATGAGAGAAATCACCGAAAGATACTGTACAATCCAGAAGTACACTGTTTCCTAGATCAAGCGCTTGATCCAACTGTGCAACGTGACTCTTCAGGTGGTCTTTGAGGCTCTTAATTACTTCTATGTCCACATCCCACACGTCGAGAATCTCGCAAGTCAGATCAAGATACTTTGTTTCAAAGTTCTCAACTTTTTCGTATCAAAATCAAAATGATAATCTTTATTCTATTTAAAATTACATAATTTAAACACAATAACTCCTATCTAAAATATGGCGTCAAAAAATTCCTCCGCATCGCTTTCGACTGGAAGTGTGCCCAAAAGACTGGCGGCATTGCCACGTTGTATGGCAATGCTTGATCTCTGACCGAGGTAAAAGCCAGCCCTTTGGTCACGCGAAGTGTCAACTAGCCGTTTGGATAATTCTTTAAAAAGGGCATGAGCACTCGGATCCCACGGCTCAAGAGTCAAATCAAAATGTAGATTTTTCAGTGAGAGTTAATAAATCTCAAAGGTACGCACCTAAATATTATTATAACTATTTTTCAAAATAAGTAGCAGCTATGGTGATGAGAATAATATTGAATAATATAGTGAGAAATATCACGATTTTGGTATTTTTTCTAATTTTTACAATGTAATCTAAAAATACAATAATAAACAATAACAAAAGATGATATTTTAAACAAAATCCTTATAAAATCACACAAACACCACATACTTTCATAAGATTATCTTTTATAATTATACAAAAATTGGTTAAATGCGAGTCGGACTCACACACGAAGGGCTCCGTACTGCAATATTAAAAAACTTTTTACAAAAAAAAAAATAACGGTGTTTCTCGGTATTGTTTGTTTCTTATTTAACACCGACTTCCGAAATTAAAGTTATTTTGACCCTTTTAGTGTTTTTTTAAGTGAAGTCGGTTTTTTTTTTTTTGTAAAAAGTTTTTATTTTACACTTTTTAGTTGCGATACACTTATAAACAGAGTGCCTATTTCTCATGACGATTCCAATTAACCCAAACACTGCTAGGTTACATTGTTTTATTATAAAATTCCTGTGTCTACCTTCCACCTTCCGGCTCCGTCACCAGATCAGTTCGATAGTACCTTATAGCCAAAGTGCATCTCATGACAATTCTAATAAACCCAAACACGGCTAGGATACATTGTTTAATTACGGAGTTCCTGTGCCTACCTTCCGGCTTCATCATCAGATCAAGTTGATAGTACCTTACAGCCAAAGTGCATCTCATGACAATTCTAATAAGTCCAAACACGGCTAGGTTACATTGATTAATTACGGAGTTCCAGTGCCTACCTTCCGGCTCCATCATCATCATCAGATCACTTCGATGATACCATTTTCAACGTAAATATTCAGAATCATTCAATTATTTGTATTGTCATAGTCGCTTAACTATCTTCATTGTGATATCTATTTGAGTATGAAGTTCCGTTGACCATTTCTGGTCTTCTTCATCAGTTCCACTTCATCAAAATATGTAACTTTTTGACTGTAAATGCTTAAGTTCTTGATGAAAATACCAAAATTACTATAGGGTTGCCTATATTTTTTGAGGAGTTCCCTCGATTCCTCATGGATCCCATCATCAGAATTGGATTTTGAAAAAAATGGAACCAATCTGGAAGCATATCCTATAAAGGGAAAAAAAAAAATGCAAATCGGCCCATAAACGACTGAGTTCTGAGGTAACAAACTTAAAAAAAAATGATAAAAAAAATACAACCGAATTGAATAACCTCCTCCTTTTTTTGAAGTCGGTTAAAAATCGAGCAAAAATGCTGATAAAATAACGGTGTCTTATAATTTTTAACTTTATTTTAATTTATTACTTACTAGCTTTTGCCCGCAGATTCACCCGCGTGCATAAACTATGGCCTATGTCACTCAAAAATAAAGCAGCTTTGTATCAGTGAAAAAATTTAAAAAAATTACAAAGAAAACAACATAAAAACAAACTTTACCTCTTTATAATATTAGTGTAGATTGTTGCAGCGGCAATAGAAATACACATTCTGTGAAAACTTCAACACTCTACTTCTTACAGTTTATGTGATAAAGCCCGCTGACAGACAGACAGAGAGACAGACGGACAGTGAAAGTTTACTAATAGGGTTCCGTTGTCTCCCTTCAGAATCTTAAAAATCACTTATATTTTAATCACACACGTCATTGACAAGGGCAATAACGCATATCAAATAGTTCGTCAACTCTGCAGAGTAGATTTAATAAAAATATTAAGATTTTAAACAGTGACAGGATTAAATTGAACACACACAAGCAAAAACACGCACAGCAAACAGCAAACAAAATAAATTGAAAAATATCTCAAAGCTTTTCGTATTATCTAACTCGTGAATTGAAAATGCCTGTTGATAGGTAAATTTTTAAAAAGATTGAAGAGTCACTGTAATTATTCGTAAATATTTTAAAATCAAAAGAACCTTAATTTTAAAAATATTAAAAGGGTTGACAAACAGTGATGAATTAATTAAATAGGCATACATCATTATGTACCATTGGCCTTTTTGTTGATAGTAGCGATGCAGGTTACCATTAAAATCCGCTTGGCATTACTCCTCAGCCAGTATTCAACATCTATTAAAAAATCTCGTGATATTGATTTGGTAAATAAAGCTTGATATTCATTTAGCCAATTAATGTTTAACGTAACAAGCTCACAAATGGCTGTGAAACCATTTGAGAAATTTGAAAGCTTTTTTCAGGTCAATTTTGGCAACCATTTTTAGGGTTCCGTAGCCAAATGGCAAAAAACGGAAGCCTTATGAATTCGTCACGTCTGTCTGTCTGTCCGTCCGTATGTGACAGCCACTTTTTTCCGAAACTATAAGTTCTATACTGTTGAAACTTGGTAAGTAGATGTATTCTGTGAACCGCAATAATATTTTCAAACAAAAATAGAAAAAAACAATAAATTTTGGGGATTCCCCATGCTTAGAATTGAAAATCAAATTATTTTTTTTCATCAAACCCATACGTGTGGGGTATCTATGGATAGGTCTTCAAAAATGACATTGAGGTTTCTAATATATTTTTTTTCTAAATTGAACAGTTTCATTCATTCATTCATTTATTAATTTGTAAACATAGGTAATATTAAGGTTTGCGCGAGGGACACTTCCAAAGTGGTAAAATGTGTCCCCCCCCTGTAACTTCTAAAATAAAAGAATGATAAAACTAAAAAAAAATATATGATGTACATTATCTTCACCGTACCATATCAACTTCCACCGAAAATTAGTTTGAACGAGATCTAGTAAGTAGTTTTTTTTTTTTTAATATGTCATCAATGGTTAACCGCAATTTACTTTTAAAGTTTGTGCGGAACCCTCAGTGCGCGAGTCCGTCTCGCACTTGCCCAGTTTTTTTTTTTAAATTCATTTAGAAACCATACTGTCGTTATCACTCCAAAGTACACAACGACTTCTTGGAGCTTGAAGCAGTTTTGTTTTAGAGTTTAAATATAGACATCTTTATTTGGATCAAATACAAAATATATCGTCTTTCTAATATCCATTTCATCAATTAAGACTTCATCCTCAGATAATAACGCTTTAAAAATAGCTTTGGCGTGAATTTTCTACGTCTATAAGTTAGGAACAAATTACTTCAGCCGCATGTCGGGTTCTGCCGTGTAAACTTTAGCAATTAAGGGCGTTTGCTGTAGCTAGTTGATCGATGCGCGTGCCCTTATTATTTTGTATATTCCGCTGTTTGAAGCAAAACTGACAGAAGTTTTAAAGCGCTTTAGTGGCTAAATGGGTCGACTGGTTTGGTTATTTTGAAGTTTCAAAAAGTTCTACTGGTTTCGAATTCGACGATTTTCCTTTAACAATTACCTATCCTTGGTTAGTCAAGCAAATTATTTTTAGGGATATGCGGATAGGGCGCAAACCTCCTTTATTTTCAAAGGAGGAGGAAGATCCTTCGAACAGACGGGTGTTACGTCATATCCAGAAAATTGCTCGATAGTTGACTTAAACTGTTGTATATTATCGCGTCCTTTGGCACAGACGCAACGTAATGTTGCCACTTTATACATAATATGATATTTTTTTTTTTTTTTTTTTTTTTTTATTCTTGATAGGTTCGCGCTTGACCGCTAACTCACCTGATGGAAAGCGACGATGCGGTCGACGATGGAACGCGCTTACCTAGAAGTAACCTATTCACTCTTGACTTAAAGATTCCCGGGTTGTAGCCATCAGGAAAAACAGATTCCGGCAAGGAATTCCACTCCTTAGCTGTACGCACTATGAATGTGTTCGCAAAACGTTTTGTGCGTATAGGTGGGATGTCCACCATGTACCGGTGGCGCATTGCCGTACGCCTGGTGGTCCGATGATGGAACGGGCTAGGCGGAATTAGGTTATGCAATTCCGACGCACACTCCCCGAAATGCAACCGGTAGAAAACCGACAGGCTAGCAACTCTGCGTCGATGCTCAAGACTTTGGAGCCTCGACTCAACGAGTGCATCATTGCCAATGATCCTCTTGGCTCGCCTCTCAATTGCCTCAAGTGCATCAAGCTGGTATCGGGCAGATCCGTCCCAAAGATGAGAGCAGTACTCCATACACGATCGAACTTGCGCTTGATAAAGTTTGAGCAGCTGTTCCGGCGTGAAGTACTGTCTGACCTTCGCGAGGATTCCCAGCTTTTTTGCTGCCAGTTGAGCCTTTGCTTCGATGTATGGCCCAAAGTTGAGTGTTGACGTCAGCGTAACACCAAGGAGATCAAGATGGTCGGTTATTGGCACGGTTACGCCCCGGAAAGTTGGAGCAGGGCTGAATTGGCTCCTTTTAGCGGAAAATAGACACGCCTGGGTTTTAGCAGCATTGAACTTGACCAAATTGGCATCGCCCCATTCAGAGACTGCCTCCAAGGACAAGTTCAAGCGCTCGACCATAGCCTCTCGGAGAGACTGGATCTGTGACCCACTAGCCTGCGCGCTGGATATGTAACTCTCAGCAACAGTGCTGTCGTCTGCATACCCAAAGGTACCGGGCTTAAGCAGATCATTTATGTGCAGCAAGAACAATGTTGCCGAGAGCACTGACCCCTGAGGGACCCCGGCATTAATGGCCATTTGACCGGACGAGCAACCATCGATGACCACTCGGATGGACCGGTCACACAGGAAATCTGCAATCCAAGCACACAAACCAGCAGGTAATCCGAAAGAAGGAAGCTTACTAATAAGGCTTTCGTGCCAGACCCTATCGAAAGCCTTCGAGATATCGAGGGAGACGGCAAGAGCTTCCCCGTGTTTCTCGATGGCCTCACTCCAGATGTGGATGGCATACGCTAGAAGATCACCAGTTGACCGATTTCGGCGAAAGCCGTATTGTCGGTCACTTAGGATGTCATTAGCTTCTAGGTATGCCAGGAGCTTACTGTTGAGTACACGTTCCATTGTCTTACAGAGAATGGACGTTACTGAGATTGGCCTGTAGTTAGCTGGGTCAGCCCGACTACCCTTTTTGGGCACGGGCTGTACGTTAGCTTGCTTCCATGCAATCGGCACTTTTCCAGCCTCAAATGAAAGCCGAAATAGGCGTGTCAGGATCGGAGACAGTTCAGGCGCACACGTTCTCAGAACAATTGCCGGTATCCCGTCTGGACCGCTAGCCTTGTTCACGTCAAGGTTACGCAGCACCCTACGGACGTCCTTCTGATGGATGCGAATATCCGACATACTCGTCTCGCAACCATCAGGATTAACAGGGGGCCGCGCGTCACCAGAATCTAGACGCGAAGATTCCGCGAAGAGAGAGGCAAACAAATTTGCTTTCTCCTCAGCGGTATGGGCCAGCGACCCGTCGGGTTTCAGCAGTGGCGGTAGTGAAGGACGGCAGAAGTTCGATTCAACCGACTTAGCCAGGGACCAAAACGCCTTACTACCAGCAGGGTATGATGCGAGTTTGTTCCCGATGCGGCTAATGTGGTCGAACCGAGACCTCCGCATCACCTTCTTGCAAGACTTGGCAGCTCTGTTGAAGGCTCTCTTCTTCTGACTCACGTCACTCGCCTTATGCATACGAGCGTCGGCCCATGCCTGGTATGCCGTGTGCTTAAGCGCGTTAGCGCGATCACACTCCGCACCAAACCAAGGGCGAGCATGGCCAGACATTGTTACGTCAGAGAATGGAATGTAATACTCCATCCCCCGCCGCAAAACATCTGTCACAGCATCTGCGCACGACGATGGATCATCCGAAGAAAAGCAAGTAGGCTGCCAAGGATAACATGCGAAGAAAGATCGCATGCCATCCCAATCTGCTGACCTATATCGCCAAACCCGCCTGGTGCCTCTAAGGCAGGGATCAGGCGGAGAGTAGACTGATACAGATTTCACCAGACAGTGGTCGGAACTACCTAACGGTGATGATATCGACACTGAATAGCGGTCTGGATCTGTTGTCAGCAGAAGGTCCAAGCAGTTGGCCGTGTGCGAATCAACATCCGGCACCCTCGTAGCTCCCTGGACCAGCTGGGTGAGATTTAACGCTAGCGCAAGCTTTCGCATCTCTCGACCAGCATGGTCTGTGCACCGGTATGGGAAAAGCCACTCCTGATGGTGGGCATTAAAATCCCCCAGTAACACCAGTTGTGCGGAAGGGTACCTCTGCTGAGCCGCATCCGCCGCCTCACTAAGGTACTGTGTGAGCCTGGTCGTCTCCTGATCACCACTGTGCGAACGGTAGACACAAGCATAGATAATTTTATCCATGCCTGTGTCCACCAGAGCCCAAAGCGTTGAGAACCTGGTATCTTCAAGGTTACGGAGACGCCGATAGCAGATGTCGTCCCTGACGTACAAACACACACCAGCGTGTGGTTTAAAATTGTGCTCCAGGGTAAACCCTGGGTAAGACAGGTACGACACGTCTGACGGACTTCTTATCTGCGTCTCCGAAAGGAAAAAGAGGGAAGGTTTTTCAGTCTCCAGGTGATGATGGACTGCTGCGAGATTTGAGTGCAGACCTCTAATATTGCTGAGGTGCACTTTAAGTGAGAGGGAGTGCAGCCGCTGTTTAACTTTTCTCTTTTTCAACCTTGGCATATTGTGAGTGAGGTAGGAGAGGAGAAGGAAGTGAAATGGAGTCCCATGCTGCTAACCTTCGTCACGCACTGGCAGGACAACATCATTGGGGCACTAGTCTGGAGACTGCGGGGACGCCCGAGCCCCCCCGGAAATGACCATCGGGCCCTCTCATCTGGTCGCCAACCAGCACGATGGTGCATTCCGGGATTTTTCGTCAGTTGGCGGGGCAGCCTTTCATGTGTGGCTAGCACATTACTTGGGCCCCCAACTAACTGCGGTCGGCCAGCGGTGCACCGTGCCTCGGATCCCGCTACCCTCCGCGACTAGTCTCCCGATATGTCAATACCAGCGCGGGTCCGGCTGGTCTGCATACATTAGAACCGCCACTTCGACCCAACTCCTCAAAATTGGCTACACTGGGCATCGTACCGGAACACGGCTAGGCCGCTTGGCGGTACGTCTTTGCCCAGTGGGTGGTCACAAGCCATCGGTCGAAACCTACCACCAGTTAGATATTTGATATCGTATTTATTTATTTATATAGGCATACCAACGACTTATTTACTAAACATTGACTAAGTATAACATATTTACGAGGGCATCCTGTGTAAAAAAGTCACTTACAGGTATGCACAGCATTTACATTAGGTCTTATTAATTAATGATTATAATTATAATTAGGTTTAAAACTGGAAATTGTCATTACAATATTTCCTCTTTATTTATTCATTTTTTTTTTTCAAATAAAATATTTTAATTTATCTATCTTATTCTAATCTATTAGCACACAATGCCGACATTATGCTGAGCGTTCGGCCGTTTTGCGTGGCTATAACGCATAATTTGTTAGTTCTAAATTTGCGATTTGTTCCGCCAAATAAAATGTTTTTCTTTCTTTCTTTCGTATATGTTCTCATCGTGCTGAGAACCCTGATGCAGGATTTTGAATTTTTACATCCTATGTGAAGAAATAGATGTCGCTACGTTTTATTCTTGATCGTGTCTAATAAGGAATAGATAGCATTGAGAGAACAGATATCCTCACGCTTCGGCCGTCGAAACCCCAACCCACTACTAGCCACCGTAGGCGTGGGCTTGCGGACTACGAGAAATGAGTAGCTCGCCGTCCAGCCCCCCTAGCCAAGTTGCAAACGATAAACGTGAACGCTTAGTAATCTCCAATAGATTTTCAACTTTATACCTAAGAGCATAAAGTTGAAAATCTATTAAAGACTACTGAGCGTTAGCGACCGGAACGAACGAAAACACTATGTAATCTTCAATAGATTTTCAACTTTATATCCAATAACATAAAGTTGAAAATCTATTAAAGACTACTGAAAGTTTACGTTTATCGTTTGTGACTTGGCTAGGGGGGCAGACCGAGCCCGAGTCGTCGAAGGCACGAAGTATTCAACGCGCGCCTCAATGAGATGTTAAAGAAATAAGAAAGAAAGAAAATATGTTTATTTGGCACACCATGATATATTAATCAACAAATAATTGATTAAAAAACTAAAATTAAACATAAAAAAATAAAGAGAAATAAAAATTAACTATCCTATAGCCTTTCTCAATTATTGGGCTTATCAATATCAAACGATTTTTGTAAATCGAATTAGTAGTTCCTGAGTTTAGCGCATCCAAACAAACAAACAAACCAACTGTTCAGCTTTATAATCGATATTTTCTTTCTTTTTTTAGAAGTTTGGATCTTTCCTAGATTTAAAATACGTGAAAAGGTCTAATTATGACTTATATAAGCCCGTGTTCTACTGCAGGGCAAAGACCTCCTTTCGTTTCATTCCGATCCACTTTTTAGGGTTCCGTACCTCAAAAGGAAAAAACGGAACCCCTATACTCACTTTGTTGTCCGTCCGTCTGTCTGTCTGTCAAGACCATTTATCTCGGGAACTCGTGGAGGTATCGAGTTCCCGAGATAAGGTTCTGGAATGGCGTACCGGAAGACGTAGCGTTGGAAGGACTCCTACAAGGTGGACTGATGACTTGGTAACGGTTGCGGGAGTCCGATGGATGCGAGACGCACAGGACCGTTCGTTGTGTGATGTCCAGCAGTGGACGTCTCGGCTGAAATGATGATGATGATGAACCCTCAGTGCGCAAGTCCGACTCGCAATTGCCCAGTTTTTTCTTCCATTCTGTCCTGTAACCCATCACGCTATAACTAACCTCTTTTTCTTTCATAACACTCCTCCCACAATCCATCCATCTTTTCTTTGGCTTCGCGAAACTTCGAACCACATCCTAAACACCAGTTAAAGGCTTGCCAGAAAACAAGTCCATAATAATTCAGTTCTAACTCGTACAAATTACTCTACCTGTTCAACTTGTCGGACCGAGTCCAAGTTTTGCAATTACGTAGTCTAACTGGCACAGCATTAATGGACCTGCTGTGGGAGCGGTGGAAGGGTTAGTTAAAACAAGTAAACAATCGGTGCTAAGTTAAATTGCGGGGACAGAGTACAAGGCGATGCATGTCGGGAGTTAAAGGCTTAGGAATTTCGATATGCGATTCAGTTACTAGATTGCTTAACATAAAAAAACCGAGCAAGTGCGAGTCGGACTCACGCACTGAGGATTCCGTACAAACTTACCTATGAAAACAGTTCAATTTCCGAATCGAGTCTCAAAGATTTATACGAATCGCAAACAACATTTTTTGTGACGTCACTACAAATTTAAAGTTTTCAGATTTTTTCCTATACTTGTGCTATGAGATTTTGCTTCATGCCAAATTTCAGGATTCTAGGATAACGGGAAGTCCTTATGAATTTTGATTCCTTTGAGAGTGTCGAAAAATACGTTTTATGCAACATAAACGACCGTATCTTTTTTTTTCTTTAACTCAGAAGTTTGATGTTTTCACAGCTTTCAAAGCACCGCAGAACTGAGTATATGGTTTTAATTTCAACTGGATACCTCCACGCGTTCCCGAGATAAAAGGTCTTGACAGACAGACGGACGGACAACAAAGTGATCCTATAAGGGTTCCGTTTTTTCCTTTAGAGGTACGGAACCCTAAAAAAACGTGTTGCGCCGACCCCATGTAGTATGGGACAAGGATAGGAAGGCGATGATAATGTTTTCTGGGAAGCCTTTGACTGGTATTTTAAGCGTTCTGCTGTAGTGGTTTTTGATGTGTTTGGAGTGTTTTTAATTTTATTATTTTAGGTGGGATATCAAAACCCACTCCTGTTCCTTCTTTGCCTTCATTCCAGGACCCTGGCGATCACTTTCACACAACCAATGGCCCCAGTAAGCTTAGACCCTACTGGTGCCCCTAAGGTTTGCTGAAATCTCCTTGAGGCGTGCGTGGAACACTATGCGCCGTTGACGATTTGAGCTCGATCCGGACGGTCAGACGGCGAGCTACCCATTGCTCGCCGCCCACGCCTACGATGGCTAGAATTTGTTTTTGGTGTATTGTTTGGGATGTGGTTTTGAATTTTTGGACATGAGAATTGAATTAATTTACACTTATATAATAAAAGCGAATGTTTGTGTGTGGGTCTGATTGTCATCCCTTAAAGTTCCAACGGCTGAACGGATTTGGATAAAATCTGGCACACAAGTCAACCGTGTCCTAGAAAACTTTTTATTAAGAGAGTATATTTATTTATTTATTTAAACTTCATATACAGTAGTGGTACACAGGCGGACTTAATGCAACAAGGTATTCTCTACCAGTCAACCTTTGGGTTAAAAGAGACAACACTGTGGTAGGTGTGCACAACAAATAAATAACAGATACTTATATCAAGTAGAATGATATATATAATGGAGACTTCACATGGTCCCAAAAGCTCTAACATAGAAGTAGCCCAAGAGTTTGTGAATTATTTCACAGATATACCTCTTAGGACAACGGAAGCTCTAAATTCCTCCCCTGAAGCTTCAATTGCTTTATTGAAAGCAAACTTACCAGGCTGTCCGGTTGAATTTCAATTCAAACATATAAACCCTTTGACAGTCATAAAGGCTTTCCGGCAAATCAAAGTCAAATTAACCGAAGACCTATGGGGAATGTCTGTTAAAGTATGCACATCCATAATTGAGATCATAGCACCATACTTAGCTTTAATATTTAATTTGTGTGTGGACCAAGGAGTCTTTCCAGATATAATGAAATACAGTAAGGTTATACCACTTTTTAAATCTGGTGACCATAATGACACTAATAATTACAGACCTTTATCAGTATTGCCGGTTTTCAGTAAGGTGTTTGAAAAAGTTATGCTTAATCAAATGCTTTACCATTTTAACAGCAATAAAATCTTTCACGATCAGCAGTATGGTTTCACCAAAGGACGTTGTACGACTGACGCTGGTGTCACTTTATTAAAACATATATTTGCAGCGTGGGAACAAGCCCAAGATGCGATAGGAATTTTTTGTGACCTCTCAAAGGCTATCGATTGTGTTAATCACGAAACCTTGCTTTTAAAGCTAGAACATTATGGGCTAGGTAAACTTGCACTCAGCTAGGTAAAATCTTATTTAATTGATAGGCAACAGCAAGTTCAGATAAACGGTGTCAATTCTCCGGGTTTGAAAGTCAAAATGGGTGTACCACAGGGCTCAATATTGGGTCCTTTCCTCTTTTTAGTATACATAAATGATCTACCACATCTATTAAAAAAACAACCACATATTGTATTGTTTGCTGACGATACGTCGTTAATTTTTAAGATCAATAGACGTTCCACAAACCTTGATGACGTAAACAATGCTCTACAGCAAGTCCAAAACTGGTTTACTGTTAATAATTTAGTATTAAATGGAAAAAAAACTAAGTGCATAAGATTTGCGTTACCGAATGTTAAAAGTAATTACTCCGACATAGTATTGAACAAGGAGAAACTCGAATTCGTCGAAGATACGGTTTTCCTAGGGATCACGCTTGACTCGAGGCTACAATGGGGTCCTCATTTAACATCTCTGGCAGGTCGGCTTAGTTCGGCAGCATATGCTGTAAGAAAAATCCGTCAATTTACTGATGTAGATACTGCACGACTAGTTTATTTTAGTTACTTTCATAGTATCATGTCTTACGGTATTTTGCTATGGGGACGGGCTGCAGATATAGAGTCTATTTTTATTCTGCAGAAGAGAGCTATCAGAGCCATATATAATCTTCGCAGACGCGATTCTCTTAGAGAACTATTTAAGGAAATAAACATCCTGACGGTCCCTTGTCAATACATTTATGAAAACATTATGTATGTTCGGAAAAATATTCATCTTTTTACTAAGATAAGTGACAGGCACAATTTTGACGTGACAACGTCTTATAAATTGGTTTGCCGGGTGACACTTCAAGAAACTGCGTTACGCTCCGCTCACGTTATGCGCTCACAATGAGAGCGAGTGAGAGGCACGCGTCCCTTCCACTCGGGCATGGTTAGCCCGCCTAAGAGCGAGAGAGACAGACATAAAAGTCGTTGTCACGTAAAACTTTCGCCCGTATACCGACTTTACAGGCAACCATTTTTTTTTACACTAGGAATAGGAACAAATTAGATCAACCTCGATTCAGATTGGCAAAAGTACATAGTTCTTTTATGGGGTACTGTGTAAGATTTTATAATAAAATACCACTTGAGATTCTACAACTAAATGAGTCCAAATTTAAAACATGCATTAAACGCACACTATGTAGACAAGCGTATTATAAACTGGAAGATTATATCCTTGACAAAAACGCTTGGCTAAATGCCGGTTCTGCTCCACAGCCACAGCCTTCAAATTAAGTTTTGTGTTTTTTTTTTTAATATATATATTTCTAATTATTAGAAGAGATACTTACTATTCCCCTTTTTGTTTTGTTATTTTCGAAATCTTTCTTATTTTATTTTATTTATTTATTTCAATAGAGGTTATGATAATTTATTACCTTTTGCATTTGGAAACAATAGCATTGTATAATGTAGAAGCACTTTTTTTTTTCCAAGTTTTGTGAATGTGAAGTACCATGGAGCATTTTTATTAGGTTACAACTTGTTTGACATTACTAGCATGGCAGGTGAGAGTTTGTCATGCTCACTCAAATGTCTCGCTGATGGTGGCACGTGTTATTGGGTCATTCAGTTCCCTTCAAAATGGTTGAGCGGAGTGAGGCTGATGCACGCGTCATGCTCGTGAACGGGTGCCGTCGGTTGAGACTGGTCATCTCTTAGCTGCCAGTGGCTTAATTCAATTTCTATCTTTTTAATTAGTTTTTATTCTTATTTATCTACATTGTGCTCACATATTAGAAGCGACATGAAATATGTAACCAAGATTTATGTAACAATAATATGATTTTAAAAGAGTGTCCATGGAGTTTCTTGCACGTTCTTCTCCATAGAGATCTACGCTTTGGAACGTGCAATTTAGCTTCACTTTTCTTTTTTTGACTGACTGACATTTTGACAATTCAAAAGTGCCTGTAATTGGTCTATTTGAAATAAACGTTTCTGATTTCTGATTTCTGAATGAAGTATCATTAAATTAAGTTACAATAATAAAATACTTATATAATTATGCTAATATTATAAACTAATAAATACATTATAATTAGGAGAACTTAAAAAATAACAATTATGACGAAGACCGAACTAAGGTTGAGAGGACTATGTTAGGGTTGTCTATTCTATGGGATAATGAGGTATTTACTTTAACACAGCCAAAGTCGCTGGTAGGAAGCTAGTTTTTTTATTATATTTTTGAAGAGTACTAATTACAGTGCTCAGGTTCGTGTTCAGGATATTCCATCGGGAGTTTTTCTGTTTACCAAAAGTCTATTTTTCTGACCCTAGTTAATAGCTTTTCCCGTTTTATTTATATAGGACTTGAATATACGAAATGTTCAAGTGTTTTATCCCTAGTAAATCTCTCTGCCGGCATATCTTCGATGAGTGACTTTTTTAAGAGTAAATGTTGTTCAATTTTTTGTCTCGTGGTTCACTTTCTATAATATAGGATTATCCAGAATTCAATCAGTACAACACGATCTACTTTAGACACTCAGATAGTGTTAAGACGCGGTAAGATCTTCGCGGGTTCCATTCAATTGGTATAACACGGTAAACTGGTTCGTTAGCGAGCTGTTTGTAGAAATACATGAAATAATTTAATCTAGACACTATCTAAGATGTCTAGATGAATCGAAAATCGTGCATATAATGTGTTAGCACTTTTACATTGATGTACTGTCACACTAAATAATTTTTTTATTTTTCGTTTGTTTCAGGCGTTGATCCATACAAACATTTTTGAATTAAATTAAATTGTTACATCATAAATTAAATAGATTTTTGAATTACATTAAAAAAATATTGATAAACTAGCGGCTGCCAGTGGCTTCGCCCGCCTAAAAATTAGGTTTCTCCATACAAACTTTGGACTCCTGTTTCAACCCCTTAGAGGGAGAATTTTGGAAAATCCTCTCTTAGTGCTCGCCTACGTCATAAGAGGAAACCTTGTGTGTTGATATGTCAGTCAGTCAGTTTCTCCTTATACATAATAATGTAGATTATTGAATTACATTAATAAATTAATAAAATTAACTAACGTCTCAGCAGATACACATAGTGGAATACTTCAGATACTATCTGATAGTTACACAGGGTCAGTCGAGTCAGGAAAGATACCTTGAGTCTTTCAAGAGCCCGTAAAAATCAGTAACTCTGTTCTCAACGAACATGCCAGTCGCACTACACCACCAGGGCAGCTTAAGTATAGCTCTAAAAGCGTTATTATATTGCACACGAAGAGTGTTAGACGCACTCTTCATGTACCTGTACCAAAGTTGACTGGTGTAGAACAACTGACAGTTAGCCTTGAATAGAATTATTTTTACTTGTTTGGAGTATTGAAAAAACTGGGCAAGTGCGAGTCGGACTCGCGCACTGAGAGTTCCGTACAAACTTAAAAGGTAAATTGCGGTTTACGATTTATGACGTATTAAAAAAAAACTACTCACTAGATCTCGTTCAAACCGATTTTCGGTGGAAGTTTATAAGGTAATGTACATCATATATTTTTTTTAGTTTTATCATTCTCTTATTTTAGAAGTTACGGGGGGGGGGGGGGCACATTTTACCACTTTGGAAGTGTCTCTCGCGCAAACTATTCAGTATATAAAAAAAATGATATTAGAAACCACAATATCATTTTTGAAGACCTATCTATAGATACCCCACACGTATGGGTTTGATGAAAAAAAAAATTGAGTTTCAGTTCTAAGTATGGGGAACCCCCAAAATTTATTGTGTTTGTTCTATTTTTTGTAAAAATCTTAATGCGGTTCACAGAATACATCTACTAACCAAGTTTCAACAGTATAGTTCTTATAGTTTCGGAAAAAAGTGGCTGTGACATACGGACGGACAGACAGACACATGACGAATCTATAAGGGTTCCGTTTTTTGCCATTTGGCTACGGAACCCTAAAAAGCGTCTAACTAAATATTGTAATTTTTGTAAGTTTTTCGTAATTATTCGTGCGTTATTGGTTTGTGTAATTTTGCCGACAGCTACGTTTCAGCCAATAAATACCATCGCATATTCTTAAACAAAAAGGGACTACAAGATACTAAGTAACATGCAGCATAAGTGTACGGACACAATTCGCTACAGTCATATTTAAGTTCCAAATGATTTGGGGTGAAACGTTAAGGTCATGAAGAGGAAGGATAAAACGCATGTAACTAAAAGAATTATGAGTATACATGTGGATGGAGAGGCAAAGGGAGACCAAAGAAAAGATGGATAGAGTGTGTAAGGAGTAATATGAAAGAAAAGGGAGTTAGTAATAGCGAGACAGTTAGTCCAGAATGGAAGAAAAAAAAACGCCGACCCTAAGTAACATGTAATAAGGGCAGGATGACAATGACGAAGATAGGAGGTGAGCCTAAAGACAGACAATGGCTTACATCTAGATTCAGGAAGCCAGTGAAAAATTCCAAATGGCGGGTAATGGGTAACTCGCCTTTCACTAAGGACCTAGCCCGAATCGACGGCGCGTTGTGTACCACGCGCTTCAAAGAGATATAATTTACATTTTGGGGAGTGTTCCGTCAAGTCTGTTCCATCATCGGACCACAAGACGTTCGGCGTTGCGCCACCGGTACGTGGTGGATATCCAACCCATACGTACAAAGTTTTGGAACACATTCATTAAGCGTACAGCTAAGGAACGGAATTCCCTGCCGAATTCTGTTTCCTGATAGCTATAACCTAGGGGTCTTTAAGTCAAGAGTGAATAGGTTGCTTCTAGGCAAACGTGCTCCATCGTCGGCCACATCATCGCTTACCATCAGGTGAGATAGTGGTCAAACGCGAGCCTGTCCATAATAATAATAAAAAAAATAAGCAAAATGGCCCACAGCTGAAAGAATACAGGTGGGTTTTAGTTAGTAATAGTCTGACAATCCCTCTCGCTCTATTTAGAGTAGGAAAACTTAATCGATGATACGACTACTGGTAACCGTAAGCGCAGGCCTAAGGAGAACGAATAATGGGTAGATCACCGTTCGCTTATCTGGTAAGGCCCAAGCCCCAGGCCACGGGCGCCAGTAAAGAGAAGTCAGTAAAACCGTAGGGGCCCAGCAGGGCCAATGCCCACTAGAACCATGAGGAATTTCTGAAAAGCTAACTCGTGGTCCTAGAACGCAAAGGTACTAAAATAACTAAAGGAACGTAGGTGGGTATTAGTCAGTAAAAATCTGACACGCCCTTTCAGTCCAAGATTGAGAAGTCATTAGTCATTACATGATATTCCACCTCCCAAAAAAAAAAATAACTCAGCTCCAAAAAAAGATGGCCTAACTAACTAAGTTATCCACGTGATTTTAACTAGCCAATAACTGGACGTAACATTATAAATCATGTATTTATTTTAAAATGCAATACTGCAAATTATGAACCGATTAATGTCGAAAATTTCTCGCTCGCAAAATATTAATAAACACAGAAACGTCGCCTAAGCAATATTATAAATCATAATCCGAACAATGGTTCCTATAACAAATGGTGTTATTTGACGTCGTGTAACTTTTACAGAGTTTATTAAATGTAATTGCTTCTCTGGCGTGACTAATGATACACACTGCTTTAAAGTTTGCTGCTGCTAATGTTGAAACATATTAGATTGAGCTGTAAGCCCAAATATTAGAATTTATTTTTAATATTTAGAAAAAGGATCTCCTATGGATATATTTATTCCTGATATGATTACGCAAGGAAATTCCGAGCATAGTCCTTTGCTCTTTGGCTGACCATTAGGGCTATATTTCACCGGGACACCATGGCGGCGCGACCAGTAAGTATATTTATTCCTGATGTGATTACGCAAGGAAACTTCAAGCATAGACCTTTCCATTGCCCTTTGGCTGACTATAAGGGTTATATTTCACCGGGACACCATGGCGGCGCGACCAGTAAGTATATTTATTCCTGATGTGATTACGCAAGGAAACTCTAAGCATAGACCTTTCCATTGCCCTTTGGCTGACTATAAGGGTTATATTTCACCGGGACACCATGGCGGCGCGACCAGTAAGTATATTTATTCCTGATGTGATTACGCAAGGAAACTTCAAGCATAGACCTTTCCATTGCCCTTTGGCTGACTATAAGGGTTATATTTCACCGGGACACCATGGCGGCGCGACCAGTAAGTATATTTATTCCTGATGTGATTACGCAAGGAAACTCTAAGCATAGACCTTTCCATTGCTCTTTGGCTGACTATAAAGGTTATATTTCACCGGGACACCATGGCGGCGCGACCATTAAGTATATTTATTCCTGATGTGATTACGCAAGGAAACTCTAAGCATAGAGCTTTCCATTGCCCTTTGGCTGACTATAAGGGTTATATTTCACCGGGACACCATGGCGGCGCGACCAGTAAGTATATTTATTCCTGATGTGATTACGCAAGGAAACTCTAAGCATAGACCTTTCCATTGCCCTTTGGCTGACTATATGGGTTATATTTCACCGGGACACCATGGCGGCGCGACCAGTAAGTACATTTATTCCTGATGTGATTACGCAAGGAAACTTCAAGCATAGACCTTTCCATTACCCTTTGGGTGAAATATAACCCTAACATACTCTTTGGTGGGGGCATCGCTGGCTGCCGGACTGGCGTCCGAGCTGGTCGCACCAGCAAATTGGTTGCGCAACCAAACGGAGACTAGGTGAGTATCTCTCTATAGAACTGAATACATTTTGTTGGTAGCAGCAACTGGTCGCGCCGCCATGGTGTCCCGGTGAAATATAGCCCTAAGCCTTCTGATGAGGTCTATTGTAAGCGACCACGTTTCAGAGTCATTATGTCATCACTGGTAACACGCACTGGCTGAACTTTCGTCTTAAGACACTGCGGTATGTTGACTGCTCTCTTTCTACACAAAGCAAGAGAAGTCATTCGGAAAAAAAAGGCCCGTAGGTAGCGTTGCCAGGCGTCCGGATAAAGCCGGACAGGGTCAGGCTTTTTAGTTACGTCCGGCCAAATTAGGCGGAGTCCGGCTTTTGTTAGACTTTTTAAATTAGTTTTTTTTTTTAGATTTCTCATGTATTTTACTTTATCTTGTATTTAAATATAGCTAGCGTAAGCGGAACGGACTATCAATTATAGCAGCCAATTTTATTGTTGTTTCATTAGAATTAAAAAATATATACCTATATTATGGTCAATAATAAAAAGTCGAGTTCGACTTAAAAAAAATTGTCGGCCATTTTACTCAAATGCCCGGCTAAATTGACTAGCCAAGTTACAACCGTTTCGTTTCGATTCACTTTCGTCGATCGCTTCGAATAGGCCATGCCTCCGATTTCTTTATTCTGACGTCATCTCAACGCTCAGTCACGTGGTCAGAACAAAGGAATAGGAGGCGTGGCCGACTCGAGGCGATCAACGAATAGAGAATCGAAACGAAACGGTTGTAACTTGGCTAGGGAAGCAGGTCTTTCCGGCTTTTCGGTTTGAAGACCTGACTACTACCTGTAGGTAGTAGTGGGCCGTTTACTCGTCCGTTTTCATGTTTCATGTGAGCACCAATTTCAGTTGATTTCCAAACATGACGGGCAGCTGAAACACAATTTATTAACGGATCGGGTTTTAAATTCGTAAAACGTGACGGATTGTTTGCCATTAAATGCGACAACAATGAAGTAATTCGAGTCCGTGACGAAAATACTCATGAAGTTTATATTTTTTTGGACTTTTAAAACTGGATATTTTTCGAGCTCTAGCTTTTGAAATACATTATATAAAAGACCACAATAGGTACATTTCTCACGCGCCTTGCAAACTCTCCGTTCGCATATCGGCCTAACATAAACCGTAGGGGGCCCAGCAGCGCCGATGCCCGCTAGAACTATGAGCATTTTCTGAAAAGTCTGTGAAACTGGAGGGCATAGGTAGGTCAGTAAAAGTCTGACACGCCCTCTCGCTCCACTCGAAGTAGTATCGATGAAGTCATTAGATGATTTCACACCTTAAAAAAGCATACTTACATATTTCTCACAATAATTTCTTATTATTAATTAAGCTTACAAAGTTTTATTTATTAATTATATTATAAGTCAAATAAACGTCATTTAATATACGTGGGAAATTGTCATTGCAATTTTTTGGATCCATAACTACCAAGCCTTTCATCTGGGCGTGCATTCCGCCTTGACTGCGATGAAAATCTTTGTCCATTTGCATAAAAATAGCTATTGTGTTTGTCTTAGATTTTGGGTTATTTATTTCTGCTCATCATCATTCATCATTTAAGAGCGACCAGGGTGGACCAGGGGTAACGGTTCCGACTTACGAGTTGTAGGTCGCGGGTTTGAACCCAGCCAGGCGTATTACTTTGTGTAATTTATTTCAGGAAACCGGCATATCCTAGAACCAACCTGCACTGGGCCCGCGTGGTGGATTACAGCCCATTCCCTCTCTTAGAGAGCAGGCCCGAGTCCCAGCAGTGGGAACATTATAAAGGAGATTATGCTTATGCTTTAAGATTATTTCAGCTCAATGTATTTTCCAGAAGATGTTTTAAGGAAATTCCTCATTCGTTAGTTCGACAACGCATATGATGCAACGAATGATTTCAAATTATAGAATTGAATGGAGTCGATTGTTTGTTGATACACAAACATTTACCCTGGAGGTTTTACCTCATAATAATAATTATGAGTGCAAAATCGAGTACATTAATAATTTTTGTAGAACTCTCATGCCCTGAAACTGCAACAATGGTAGTATTTTACAATTTAAATAATATGAACTATCGGACTAAAGTGGCGTATGAATGTGAAATATAATTCGTTTCAAAAGTAATATGTGAATGAATCACATTTGTGACTTTAAACGTTTTCTCCGGCACTATTTTATCCAGGAACTACTATTCATTGTAATTTACTCACCGCCATTTTGAATTTGCTCACTGTTATAGGGACTAGGTAAGTTTCGAACAGATTAGGGTGATAAGTATCTTATACTATATACTATGTAGAGCAGGGACAAGATTACCTTCTCCAGTTAGTTTTATTATTATACTAATACTAATATTCCACAACTATCACACAACGCCGTCTAGTCCCAACCTAAGCAGAGCTTGTGTTATGAGTAGTAGACAACTGATAAACATACTTATAAATTTCTAAATACATACATATTATAGATAAATTACACCCAGACACAGAACAAATGATCGTGCTCATCACTCAATCATTTATCCTGGGTGGGAATTGAAGCCACAACCTCCGGCATAGCAGTCAGGGCCACTAACCACTAGACCAACAGGCTAGTCACATTATGGTTTTTAAGTAAAATTTCCTCAGGTTGGTAATTGGTGTTTTTTTTAGTTTTTTTTTATATTACGGATAAGCACACGTTTGACCACTATCTCACCTGATGGTAAGCGATAATGTGGCCGACGATGGAGCACACTTGCCTAAAAGTAACCAATTCACTCTTGACTTAAAGACTTCTAAAGAATCTCACGGATGTGAACCAAAGTGAGATCCTAGTTATTAGTTAAAGATGGTAAAAGATTTTGTACCGCATTTAAATTATTATCTAAGTCTAGTTGTAAAAAAATTATATACGGCAAGTGTTAAAGATACCAGTTTTTTGTAGTGTTAAAATTATGTGAATTTCAACAGATTGAGAAAATTAAAACTGTTGAATATTTGTTTTTGAATAACATTTTTTTTTTTGACAATTGAGGCCATTGTGACTCTATTCTTTTTGTTTTACTACTACCTCACCTGATGGCAATCGATGATAATTATGGTCAAAGTTGGAGCACGCTTGCCTAGAAGTAACCTACTTTTTATTTATTAGTTGTAGCTATCAGGAAACACAGACTCCCGCAGGGAATCCCACTAATTCGCTGTACGCATAGTGAATGTGTTCCCAAATCGTTTCATCTAGTAGTCCGATTATGACACGGGCTTAGCGGAATCAAATTATGCAAGTCCAACGCACACTACGCGAATATCAACCTCCTTTGCTGCAATCTCGGTGGTGACGTCTACCTTCAGGTGTCAATTGGCTGAAAATTTGTTGCATGGTCGATCTACCTGGGTACGTTTCTGTGATGTGACCAGGTCCCACAAGAGCATGGCGGTTTTTATTTTAATATATGCCACTTGAAAGAAAGAAAGAAAAGTAGTTTATTTACGACAAAATTGGCACATAACTTATAAAAATAACAAATCTTTACAATAGAGTGAGTTATGCAACACATCCGCACAAAACGGCCAGCGCTCAGCAAAATGCTGGGGGCTCATGTATTGAACAGAGCCACAGCGCCAGCCGACGTCGACGAGACGTTGGACGGCCAGCAGGCGGCTTGCTTACATTTATCTGAGTTATGGAACAAAGGGTGGTGTTTCTGCTGCAATGTGTTCGATGATCACCTCTTATGTTGCCCTTTATTGACTTTAAAAATAGTGTAACAATCATATCGGCCTGTTCTTGTTTGGGTCTGCCCCCCTAGACAAGTTACAACCGTTTCGTTTCGATTCTCTTTTCGTTGATCGCCTCGAGTTGGCCACGCCTCCTATTCCTTTGTTCTGACCATGTGACTGAGCATTGAGATGACGCAAGAACAAAGGAATCGGTGGCGTGGCCTACTCGAGACGATCGACGAAAAAAGAATCGAACGGTTGTAACTTGGCTAGGGGGTCTGTTCTTGGTCATAAATCAAACTTAGATCAAACAGAACTTAAAAATATTAATTAAGTCTTAAGTCGTTTGAAATGAGATCGTGGTGGCTTTATTCCCAGTACAGATACAATACAGTTTTATGAAAAATTTAAACTAGTAATGAAGGAACCAACATAGTATTTTTATCATCATCTTCCTGCCCTTGTCCTATCTTATTTGCGGTCGGCGCAACCCGTTTTTTCTTCCATTCTATCTTGTCAACCGTCATGCTATCACTAACTTCCTTTTCTTTCATATCACACAATCCATCCATCTTTTCTTTGGCCTCCCTCTCCCTCTCCACCCATCGACATGTATACTCATGACTCTTTTAGTAACATGCGTTTCATTTTTATAAGGTTTTTAAATAAACCCAAAGATGAAAACATTATTCGCGAAAAGCTTACGTTCGAAAGTTAAATTACCTGCAAACACATTGCAATAGTAACAGAGAAAACTACAAAAATAAACAATAAATCCCAAACTGACAATAAACATAACTTCCCAAAACAAATAAAGAATAAATTAACAGGTTCACGAACCAAAGTATTGGCTCCCATAGTTTTCAATGTTAATCTTTCCAGCCAGTATGTCCCAAATAATTTTATATCCAACTTACCGCATAAATTAAACTTTTCCACAACAATTTGGAAGTTGCCAGTTTTGTTGCTGTCACCCTATCTGTATTCTATTTAATAAATCATTTATTTATCCCTTATTTCTACGGTTTCAAGGGTGGTTATCGCCTGGCTGGTAATGATAGTATTAAGCTGACTTAATTGATTGCTTGGAACTGAAATGCTGACGGGCAGTCAGAGGTGTGGAAGACTATCGCAATTAATTTTGTGGTTTCGTTGACAAGTTAAAGTGTTAACGGAAAATTTTGTAAAATGGTACAATGTTCATTTAATAGAAGTGTGTCAATTTCAGGGCTGCAGTATTATTTCAAAAAGTGCTGGAATGCAAATGGCAACTCAAGGAACACGGGTGTAGGGCCGAAGCCTAATGGGGCCATGGGTAGACTTTCGAAACGGAAAACCGGTGGGGTACTACTAAGGGTTTGGTTTTTGGTTAGTAAAAATCTGACACGTCCTCAAAAATGCGAGAGAAGTCATTGGATGATATCCCAAGTTAACAACTAAAAAATATAAAAATAGCAACTTAAAAATGGAACACAATAGGGTTTTGGTCAGTAAAAATCTGACACTCCTTTTCGCTCCACCTAGAGCGGGAGAAATCATTTGATAACTTTTCCACTATAAAATGTAGTTTTATTTCTAGAGATACTAGGAGCAATGAGATCACTCTAGCATAGTTAGCACAATGTACACAAAGGTCTACATGGTTAATCTCTCAAGTTCCCTTCGCTCTCTAGTAGACAAGGAGCTTTAGAGTTTACCGTAATAATGCGCTAGTTCCTACTTATAACCACCGCATAATTGCTAGAAGGATTCCATTACCGAAATCCTCCATAGAGTGAGGCGATATTAATCAACGGAACTTGGAGTATGAATACGACAAGCTATCAGACGTCTTAAAATATTGTTAACATGGACAGTGTTAAATGCTTATAAGACATTCCAGATAATTTCGATGTGGCAGAAAGGTTTGAGAGTGGCGGACAATAATTGTCGCTGATAGTGGTATGCATAATAATATGTATTTTTTCTAGAACACCCTGTGACGTCACGTATTGCACAATATATATGAACGCACCTCAAATTTAGTATTGCATGTTAATATTTAGTCGTAATACACCCTGTCTCAGAAAAAAGTCACTTGTAGATGAATATAAAATCCTTAAAAACATGCTCCCACGATGGCAAAAGATGACGTGGCGCACCATTTCTAAATTGAAGGAAAACATTAAACAAGAAATCAATTCCATTCCTACAACTCCTGTTCATGAAAGTTAGAGATCACTTTGAAGAGTACCAGAGCTGCGAAGGACGACATTTGAATAAGGTTATTTTACAAAAATGGTGTAGTTTAACTCGTTTATATAAATACACTTGTTAATTTTTTATGTTTCTGTGAAAGTGAGTTTTTTCCAGTATCATATAGTCTTTCGCTCTATAGCTGATCAACCATCGCCGTCACGAGACACGACTAGATTTACGAGTATTTTTGTTAGTCCAATCTTTCTAAGCTAGTTATGGTTATTTATAACAGTTCACTATTATTTAAAACTACCAATGTAATACTGTGTAACAAAATCCATATTGTTCACTGCAAGATAGAGTTTACCAGTTTCTGGTTCCTATAATCACAACATCGCAAGACGCATAAAAGGATTCAGGTGGAACCTCTCTGTCAGTTTCCCTAACGCGAGTTATTTATCCTGTGTCGTAGTTGTGTTTCTTATCATGAATCTAATGTACACATTTACATAGTATAAACTAGTGACCTGCCCTGATTTTGGGTGCAATTTATAATCATAAACTTTAATTATTTATTGCACTTTGTTTTAGTGAAAATTGCATAAAAATCCATAAAATGGTTTAGAAAGTGACTTTGTTTTATACTAGATGAAGAGAACAAGCTATTTGAAGTTCACGTGTTCCAAATTTCATAGCTTGTATTATTCATACTCAAGGTAAGGTCAATCTTCCGCTGCATTATGTTATTCTATTACATATAATTGGATCAAATGCTCAGCTTACGTCTGTCTTGTAAATTGAATGATATGTGATAATCGCATGAGACATGAGTATTAGAAACATGATCAAGTAATTTATTTATTGATGTAAGTGTCATTGTGGAATTAAGAGCTCATTGATATATGAATCAAACAAAATTATATTTTTTCATTAGTTTCAAATCTTCATATTATTTATTTATTTAGTACAGCAAAATAGCCATTAATACTAAAGTACGTTAATCCTTTCACTCTGTCTTCTCACAGAATCGCAAACTTTCTAATACTATTGTCTTCCATTCATCAGCAAACAAATCCAATCCAGGATTGGTCTCCACGAGCGCGTTGAGCATCGTTAGCATACGCGGTATAGGGGAGGTGGATCGAGCTACAGTGCGACAAAATGGGACATTAAATAATTTATGCTTTCTAGAGCGATTGTAATTATTCTGAACAAGTAATTGACACAACTCTGCATGTAAGTCGGACACATCAGTGTAACCATTAATAATTTTATAGGCTGTTGTAATTTGGCCAACAGCCCGCCTAACCTTTAATGAATTCCAATTTAAGCATCCTAAAATAAACATAGTAGGATACATACATATACATACATATTCAGCCTTTTAATGTTCCCACTGCTGGGACTCAGGTCTCCTATCTCTAGTAGAGGGGATGGGCCGTAATCCACCACGCGGGCCCAGTGCGGGTTGGTGGATGTCACATGTCTTCGAATTTTTGGTTCTAGGACATGTCGGTTTCCTCACGATGTTTTCCTTCACCGTTTTGAGAGCAGTGGTGATGAAATAAATTACACAAAGTAATGCGTCTGGCTGGGTTTGAACCCGCGACCTACAATTCGTAAGTCGGGGCCGTTACCACTCGGCCACCACTGCTCTCTGTAGGATACATATATTGATAGTATCAAAATAATCGTTTATATAGGTACCTGAGAAAAGCTTTTTGTACTTTCTCCAGCATGAGTGTATATGTAACTTCATGAGGATTCCATACACAAGCGCTGGTTTCAAGTTTGCACCGAACTAGAGCATTATACAGAAGCTTTACAACTGCTTGGTTTTTAAAACCTTGACAGTTGCGTAAAATAAATCCTAAACGTCTAAATGATTCTTTAGCCAGACTTATTATGTGCGTATGGAAAGTTAATTTGGTGTCAAAATACACACCGAGGTTTTTCACTGTATACATAATATGTATATAACTATTCTGTACGTGTGTTTATCACCTAACTCTTAAACGGCTTGATTTGGATGACATTTTTTGTGTATATTTAAGTAGGTCCCTGGATGGTTTGAAAATACAACTGATTCCGGTAAGTGGTGCTGCAATCGGGTTATCATTCAGAACCAGAAAAGCCAGTTTCTAGGTAGGACAACGTCTGTCGGGACCGCTAGTAACTTATATTTTACTACTGCCTACCATAGGCGCGGGCTTGCGGACGGCGAGCAATGGGTGGCTCGCCTTCCGTCCGTCCGGTAACCGTCCGGACCGACCCCATGTCGTCGACGGCGCGTGCTGTTCCACGCGCGCCTCAAGGAGATGTCAGCAACTGTAGGGGCCTAGCATGGTCGAAGCCTACTGGGGCCAAGGGTCTGATTCTGAAAGGAAGACTCGGCCCTGGTACGAAAGGCAATGAAGGAACAGGAGTGGGTTTTTAGTCAGTAAAAGTCTGACACTATCTCCCGCCCCGCCCAAGGGCGGGGATGTCATAAGATGATTTTCACACCGGAAAAAAAAAACTACTGCCTACCAATTTTTGCCGGACCTGCGTGGTGGATTGCACTCGATCTGTCTCCTAAAGAGGAGACTTGGAGTCGCAGCAGTGGAACCATAATAAGGCTGATTTATTTATTAAAACTTCTTGCAAAACAAAATTAAATGTACAAAGGCGGACTAATGCCTATTCTCTACCAGTTAACCAAGGGTGGTGAAGAGAAAACATGGCAGGTGATTTGAAAAAGAACAGATTCTGCGGCGTGTTTTTTTTTGTATAACAGCGATGACATGATACCGGTTGGTTCCTAAAAAACTGGGCAAGTGCGAGTCGGAATCGCGCTCTGAGGGTTTTGTACAAACTTACCTATGTTCAATTCCCGAATGGAGTCTCGAAGATTTTATTTTGTTTAGAAAAGGTTTTTTTTTGGTGCGTAACTACAAATTTACAGTTTTCAGATTGTTTCCTATACTTGTACTATAAGACCTAGCTTCATGCTAAATTTCAGACTTCTAGGTCAACTGGAAGTACCCTATGAATTTTGATTCCCGTGAGTGTCGAAATACACGTTTTTTGCGACATAAACGGCCGTATCTTTTTTTTTTCGTTAACTTAGAAGTTTGAATTTTTCACAGATTTAGACCTAAGTAGATGGTATTAATTTCAACTCGATACCTTCACGCGTTCTCAAAATAAAGGGTCTTGACAGACAGACAGACAGACGAACTAACAACAAAGTGATTCTGAGATAAGGGTTCCGTTTTTTTCGTTTTGAGGTAAGGAACCCTAAAAAGAAAGGTTTTGGGTTAAAATTACTGCCAAAATAAGTTACGTTTTGAATCCAGATTTTTTTTGGTACAATTTTACAAAAAATACAAAACGTAAGTGGATTTCTGGATCATTCAATACATCTATTAGAAAAGGGTATGGGGATAAACCCACATAGATTTTTATTTCCCCTTCGCAGATAATGTATGCCGACGGTCGGATAATTTGCCGACGCTTACAAGAAATTGCTACTTTACGCGCTTCACCTGCTTTATAGGTTCCACCTTCGTATTTATTTATTTATTTATTTATTAAAACTTCATGCAACATAAAGGTACAAAGGCGGACTTAATGCCTTAGGCATTCTCTACCAGTCAACCAAGGGTAGTGAAGAGAAAACATGGTAGGTGCATAAAAAAAAAAGAAAAGAATAATACGAAAACAAGGGATCAAATGTATAAATACATAAAATAAACATACACAAATATTTAATATAATATAAACCTACATATATATATGCAAAAATATATATTATTTATATAAGGAATAATGAAAGGATTTTTGAGACTACTCCGCTATTTGTATAGAAAATAAAGCCGCAATTTCCGCTTAAATGCATATTGACTGGTGGCCGTCCTGATGTCAAGAGGAAGCGCATTCCACAGAAGTATGGACTGTATATGAAAGGAAGAATGAACAAAGTCAGAAGTATGAGAAGGACAAAGCAGTAGAAGATTGTTAGAAGAACGTAGATTCTTAGCATGGGAAGAAGATAGATATTGAAAGTGTGATATGAGATAAGAAGGAGGGGTGGGTGAGTTGAGCAGAGAGAAAAGTGTAGTCAGTGCGCGCAAACCTCTTCTCTGGCGAATGGGCAACCATTTGAGCTCGGATCTATAACTAGAAATATGGTCATATTTTCTTAAGTTAAATACAAACCGGATGCAGTTGTTGAGGAGCCTGTCAAGCTTGTCTAGCTTGTCTGCGTATGTAATTATTTTTAGGGATTCGTAGCTAAGTTATAAAAAAAACCCTTATGGGGATTCTTCTGTATTTTTTATTTATTTATTTGACTACAATGATATCGATACCCTGCCTAAGAATCGTTTGATTTAGAAATGATATTTTAGATTTTTTGGCAATTTTTTTTATGGTATTTTCATTTATTTAAGCAATACTAAATGTTATTCCACATAATAGTAAAATAAACCTGATTCATTAACATATTATACACACAAATTATACAGCCCAGTTTAACTCGAGTTTTTTTTTAGTTTGTGTTTAGGCTAAAAATCTGAAATCAATGTATTTAGTAGAGGTACTACTAGGGATCTAGATTTGGTTAAGTCCAATCTACAAAGCCTCGAGCACAGACGCAGGGTAGCCAGCCTATCGGTATTTTACAGGTTGCATTGTGGATAGTGTGTGCGGGAATTGCATGACTTGATTCCGCCATCTCTTTTCTACCATCGGACAACCCGACGTACGGCGAGTATCCACCCGGACTAAGCGTTTCGCTTCGTCGTTTATACCGCGTACATCGAAGGACTGGAACCATTTGCCTGCTGCGGTCTTCCCGTCCAACTATAATTTAGGTGTCTTCAAAGCTCTTAATAAACTAGTGCGCCTCACCATCAATGATTGCATCACTGCTTACCATCAGGTGGGACCGCAGTCAAGCACTGGTTTATATCAATTAAAAAAAACTGGAAAAAAGGTACTGCTGGAAAAATATAACAGTGTTTCTAAGTAGTTTATATTTTCTAATTATAAGAAAAGACCCTCTAAAACAACGATCTCTTCGATTGCATAATCTTAAGCTGTACTTTTAAAAGAAGAAAAATATATTATTGCGCTAATGTACGGAACTTGTCGAGTTTTTTTACTATATTCATGCCCTTACATAAAGGAACTATCAGGAAAATCGAAGGATAAAGTTAGAGTTGATTTCAAACTTTAAGTTTTGCTCCTTCACAATTTATAAGAATGTACCTACTCTAGTTTGACTCCGAGGAATATTTTGAATTTAGTTCGAACTTCTTCTTGTGGATAGAGTTTTACTATGATTTTCTAGTGTAGCTAGCTATCGCGACGAGACAGACTAAATAAAACTTTAAATACACTTGCTTAAAGTTTTATTTAGTCTGTCTTCAGGTTTAATTTTTTTTTTTTGATATCACTGAATATATATAACATTGATCGTCATAAAAAAATAGCAGCAATCTTTGCTGCTATTTTTTTTTATGTTCTGATGTCATCTCAACGCTCAGTCACCTGGTCAGAACAAAGGAATTGGACGCGTGGCCTACTCCAGGCGTTCGGCGTGAACGATACGATTGTAACTTGGCTGGGGGGTGGGGGGGGGCAGAACAGAAAATACCACCTTTCCTGATCAACAAAGAAATAACATTAGATTCTCCACATTTATGCTACATAAGCCCCTTAATCCGCAGTAAAACCATTCGCTCATTTTCTCGAGGTAATCGTAATTGTGTTATAATACTCTCCACGTTTACATTGGCACTTATTTTACGGCATTTTTACAACATATATAACCATGGATTACGTTGAAAGTGTAATAAAATATCAGCTCGGAGACATTTTAACGTATTGCTATTTCATACATTGTTGTGGGAGTTAATTTGATGTGTAAATGGGGTCCTTACCTTAGGTATATTGCTTGAATTAAGTTGGCTGGAAAAGTATGAATTGCCACTTTATGAGTGGCTAAGTTTTGGCCGTAGTTGTGGGCCAAACCTAGCCAGGCACAATTTTTTGTATAATTTATTTTATGGACACGAACTGCAGTGGACATGTTGCGGGTTCAGATTGGTCGCTGCAGAAACAATTTGGTCAAATGAGATAAACCTTGACCCTTCGCAAACATAGTGCCAGTGTGCGTTAGGTGATGCATATTATGTGAAGGAGTATGCTGAGCATGAAAGGAAGTCCTTTCATGCTCCACATGCATAACTACCTGCACCTTTAACGACTTAAACGAGGTCAACAACAAAGCTATTCAAGTGACTAATGTAATAACGTAAGAGCGTTTGTATAGGAAATGTCATGGTTTGGGTGCTTTTAAGGTACTCTAACGTGGAGTACTTAATAGTGAAACATTGATCAGTGCCATGGAATTGAATGTGTGTAATTAAGTCATTAACTTCACAATTGTTAGGGCCGATGGAGACGGATTGATTTAATTAGAACGTTAGCTGTTGTTGGTAGATTTGTGTGGATTGGGCAATTAATGTTTTGTATGTACGTATAAGTCAATGACACCGTACGCGTTTGGTCGTTTAGTTGCGGGTAAAATACGTCTAAGGGCTTGGCCAGATTGGACGTTGTCTAGATGTACTTTTAAATAAAATTAAACAATTTGCAGGCAATTTTGTCAAGTTGATCAGTCACAAAAAAAAACGGGCAAGTGCGAGTCGGACTCGCGCACTGAGGGTTCCGTACAATCTTACCTAGGAAAACAAGTCAATTCCTGAATTGAGTTACGAAGATTTTTCCGAATCGTAAAAAACTTTTTGAGTTGACTTGACTTGAGTATATGGTTTTAATTTCAACTCGATACTTCCACAAGTTCCCGAGATAAAGGGTCTTGACAGACAGACAGACAGACGGACAACAAAGTGATCCTATAAGGGTTCCGTTTTTCCTTTTGAGGTACGGAACCCTAAAAAAGAAAAAAAGGTGAAGCTATTTGGAAATCCAAAGCGTAGATTTTCACTGACACGTAATTAGAGACACAATAGTAAGACAATGGCGCGTGAACGCCGGCGTTAATGCGGGGATCAACAGCTTAATATTGAAATTATGAACAAACTATGTGTATATGAGTACCTACAGTATAGAAAGACATCCAGAATTATACTAGTGTCGATAGCGTCAAAAATATTTAAATCGCGAGATTATCACCACAAACATCATAAAATGAAAGCTGTTAACAAGTGACGTAAAAATATAAAGATTAGTTTCTGGAAAAACATTTAGTAGTTGCTTCTTGTAAAACTTCAACTCACCCTCGCTGGACCAGGAAACAACAAGCTAGCTTAGTTTTTAAAACTTAATTAAATTCTATTCCTATACAAAAATCAGTCACCCGGTTCTCCAATTCATTACTCAAAGTTACAGCTCCAGATTTAGCTCACAATCGGTCCAAGTTAAATCGTAAAACCCGTAAAGCAGTAACGAGCGATCGGAGTACGCACCGAATGGTATGTCGTTTGTACCCGAGTGACATATTGTGGTAACTCCAGTGGAATAAATCACGCACTGTACCTGAATGGACACGGAGTGATTTGAGGTAGTGACACTGGATACGGCCTTGGAGTTGATTGGCTTTCAGTAGCAATAGCAACGGCTTATGTTTTTTTTTTTTTTAATAATTTAAACTAGTGCTTGACTGCGATCCCACCTGATAGTAAGCAGCGATGCAATCGCTAATGGTGAAGCGCACTAGTTTACGAGGAGCCTATTCACTCTAGCCCTGAAAATACCTAAATTATATTCGGATGGGAAGACCGCAGCAGGCAAATTTGTTCCAGTCCTTCGAGATGTTTGCGGTATAAATGGCGAAGTAAAATGATTAGTCCGGACCGTAGAGATTTCAACAACGTAAAAGTGGATACTAGCCGTACGTCGGGTTGTCCTATAGTAGAAAAGTGATGGCGGAATCATCCTGTAAGTATTCCTTGATTTGATCATGAATAGCAAGAGAAAATTACATTCGAAGAAACGACCATATAGTTACTGTTTATTGATCTCCGAAAGAGTATAGGCAATGTAGTAAATACACATGCCTCAGAAAGATTGACCGCACGATATCCACGAGATTTATGAAGCAATTGCTCTTCAGTTCGTATCATAAATCAAGAACAAAGCTCAAGTGAAGACATCAACAAATGCGACCGTCATAGTGAAGGAACTATCACGAAAGACCTATGATATCAAACGCATCACTCCACTATTTTATATAGGGACCCGTTTACAGCTGCCGAACACATAAACTTTATATAGCCATCTCTTCCAGCATATTGCTATCGTGGTCGCTAATAGAAACACAGCCTATATCCTGGGTATGTCGTATGCCTGATCCATTTTTTCCATGAATTATGGCACTCCGGGGAAAATATGAAAAAATACGACTGCGCAGTCTGACGTCATGGTAACGAGGTCTTGTTTAGATGTTTGCGTATGTGTAATCAAATCTGTATGGCTTAGATGAGGCTTACCCCTTTTCTCTCTTGGTGGGAAACGACTGGGTTTTAACGTTGGTTAACACTCAGTCTCATCAAGACCATTCTTGTTAAATGTAGCAATGATGGTTGCATTATTATCAGATTTAACAAAACTGGTGTGAATTGTCCCTGGTTTGTTTAAACCTGGTTTGTTTGGTTGAGGAATTTTTCGTGAAGAAAGTTTTAAGTATGACATATTTATACAATAATGAAAGTACTAAGAAAAAGGATAAATGGACCTTTAGTTAAACCACTGAAGATCATCATCATCATCATTTCAGCCGAAAGACGTCCACTGCTGGACATAGGCCTCCCCCAAGCGTCGCCACAGCGAACGGTCCTGTGCGTCTCGCATCCATCGGACTCCCGCAACCGTTACCAAGTCATCGGTCCACCTTGTAGGAGGCCTTCCAACGCTACGTCTTCCGGTACGTGGTCGCCATTCCAGAACCTTTCGGCCCCAACGGCCATCTGTTCTGCGAGCAATGTGCCCTGCCCATTGCCACTTTAGTTTGGCGATTCTTCGTGCTATGTCGGCAACCTTGGTTCTCCTGCGGATATCCTCATTCCTGATTCGATCACGCAAGGAAACTCCGAGCATAGCCCTCTCCATTGCCCTTTGGGTGACTTTAAGCCTTCTAATGAGGCCCATTGTAAGCGACCACGTTTCGGAGCCATATGTCATCACTGGCAACACGCACTGGTCATAGACTTTCGTCTTGAGACACTGTGGTATATTGGACTATATATATTGGACTATTATTAGATATATTGGACTGAAGATCAGTAATTTATTAAAGTATGGTATCGCTTATTTGCATTTGCGCATACCGGTAATTACTGATGATTTTTACGCAATAATTTGAAAGAAAACCTATTCGGTGTTGTCAATGGCGTGGTCTAGTTCGAACAGCATCCTGAGGGTTATAATAGACCAGTATGACGCATCGTTGTTGTCTCAAGCACGAAATTTTTATTTTTTATTTTTTATTAATATTTTTCCATTTGGTGAATGTGGTTTGGTGACCACGTCGAAGATGATAATGGCTAGTAAGGAGTTGACCACTGAGATGACGGCTTATGAGTAAGTAGCGAAGAAGAATATATTTCAAGACATACTGATTATAAATAAATTGAAAAAAAGGAGCAAGAGAATGATGATAAAAAAAATTAAGTTGCATCTTTTTTTTTCGGTGGGAAAATCATCTAATGACATCCCTCGCTCTTGGGCAGAACGCGAGGTGTGCCAGACTTTTACTGACTAAAAACCCACTCCTGTCCCTTCGTTGCCTTTCATACCAGGGCCGAGTCTTCCTTTCAGAAGCAGACCCTTGGCCCCAGTAGGCTTCGACCCTGCTGGGACCCTACGGTTTGCTGAAATCTCCTTGAGTCGCGCGTGGAACAGTACGCGCCGTTGACGACTTGGATGTTGAATTATGACGTGACGAGTAAAATTTTGATTAATACAGAAATAGAGTAGTATCTATCTGAATATATGTCGCGCAGAACTCAAATAAATTGCACAGGAAATAATTTTTTTTTTCAATTATCAATAATTTAGTTTTAATTGGTGCAGTGGGTGAGCATTTGGCTACCTGCACTGCGTATCACGGGTCCGTTTTCTGTGCAGAACAAATATTTAAACAGTCTACATATCTTGGTGTTTTGTGTATTAGAGTGAGAGACAGTGGTTGCCAGACTTTCGTCATTTTTTTTAAAAGCTGGTAGTTTGTCAGTGTATGCCCAAACACAGGTAGGAACGATGCTCTAATATGAAGTTTTAGTTATGGTGGCTTTGGCAGGTAACGGGTAACAAAGGTACGTAATGTAGCAACCTAAATTCTAATAATTATAAAGCTCATTTTTATATGTTATCCTGGATGGTATTAGTAATCATGATCATCCATTGCCAGACACTTAGTATCATGGCAACCCCTCACCAGACACCCTTAAACTTCAATAAATTGTAACTGAACTTACGTGAGAGTTCAGATGTGGGGGTTGTCGTTTTTAAGAAAATAATTTTATTCAAAGAAGAAATTAATTATATTCAAATTACTAACTAATCATTGAACAACATCATGTACAATGATAAGTTTGTAAGTTTACGTTTTTGAATCCAGATCTTCTTGGCGTCCGCTGCCAAGTCGTGCTTCTATAGTTTACACCTGTTTCTTCATATAGCCCGATCCCTACAGGTTCCTCCGGGTCGTCGGTTTAGCAATTCAACCCGGTGAATCCGCTCTCCGTACCGGATTCGCCTTCTCCCGGTAATAATATTTCGGTAGCGATATTGGGCAGATGGAAATTGCTCGTATTTTGGATACATGTCAATAATTACATTCATTTGATAAAATACTTTTATTTAATAATTGCTTTATACTAAAACATATTAAAAATATGACGTTGAAAAACTCATCCTCATCACTGTCGACTGGTAATGTAAGATACAAAGACGGGCAGCATTGTCATACAGTATGGTAATGCTTATCTTATATCCAAGGTAAAAGCTAAAACTGTAAGCACTCGGACCCCACGATCCGAGAGTTTCGACCACAAACAGCTCGAAAATATAACTGCCAATAAGCTTATCATATTTCCGCATAATCAGCCTGTACGAGGGATACAGAGTGGCGAGGCGAACCCTCCGAGCTGCATGGAGACTTGTGGGTACGCCTCTATAAGGTGGTGCGGGACAAACTCCGCTCCTGGGCTCCCCCGCTGACACAGAGTCTCCGGCCCCAGCTTGTGGAGGGTTTGGTGAGCACTCTGTTTCCTGCATAAGAGAAACACTCTCTCCCGTCGTTGGCTCCGCCACCAGCGGTGACCGACGCAGACCACGATGGGGACAACGATGACAATGCTCCAGAGATGACCGAGGTAGAGATCAGATGGTGGTACTAAGGCTGAATGCCAAAAATACCGCCTCAGGATCCAACGGCTTGCCTGGGAAAACCTGGGTTCTGGCCATGGAGGCTCTCGGGCCTCGACTAAGAAGGTTTTTCAGCGCATGCATGGAGAGGGGCCAGTTCTCTCTTCGCTGGAAGACGGGAAAACTGGTCCTCATTGCGAAGCCGAAGCACCATGCGGATTCTCCTTCCGCGTATTGGCCCATTATGCTACTCGATGAGGTGGGCAAGCTCTTACAAAGACTAATTGCAGACCGCCTCGTCACGCACCTAGCACGGGTGGGGCCGGATCTTGCAGATGACCAGTTCGGCTTTCGCAGGGGGCGCTCTCATGCGCGTGCAAGCCCTCACGATGGGGGATGCGGTATCTCAGGGCACGGTCGTCTTGGCGGTGTCTTTGTACATCGCCCACGCCTTCAATTCCCTGCCCTGGAGTAGCATTAGGAGGGAACTCCGGTATCACCAGGTGCCTGACTATCTCTATCGTGTAATCGAGGCCTACCAGTCCTAACTCGGTAGATGATGTACCTGTGTGACAGGTACATCATCTACTCTGGTCACCAGGGAGAGTGAAAACGGTAAGAAATGTCGTACGGACTTCTGCAGGGATCGGTACTAGGACCGCCCTTGTGGAACATTGGGTACAACTACGTGCTACGCGGCAACCTCCCTGACGACAAATAAAAACTATATAACACCAGGTAGCATACAGGTGATAAATAGTTTTGATTTGACGGACACGTTAAGTTCTTTGTTCTTCATTATTTCTTTTAACCGCCAGCAACACTCCCATGCGTTCCCAATCCTAGTATCTATTTCATTCGACATTATGTCAGGGATTAATATTAACTAAAATATTAACAATCGTGTTAATTTTGTCATTTTGCAATATTAGTTTTAAATGTTTTTTTAAAAGTAGGTACTATTCCACGGTCTATCTACAAATTATTTCAAAAGTCATTTTTTTAGTCGTATCTAAAAATATTCAGACCATACCCCAAAAATAACCAATAATATCGTTTTAACTCTCAAAATATTTTAAAATAAAATAAAAACATTGCAACAAGATAATTTTGTTACTTCCAAAACAGTAAATATATTTAAAAAAATTAACGTAATGGTTTTTCACACAAAAATAACAAAATTATTAAAGGTCCCTTTAGGAACGTATTAAAAATAATTGACACACGGTTGGATTTTTATTTTTTTATTTTATGAAAATGAGTTCTTTAAACCATAGAAGTGCTAAAACAATTCACTTTTATAACACAACCAAGTCTGGCGTAACTCCTAACCCACGAACTTTGAGCGCACTATAATCTACCCAGCCAGGAAAGTTGGTCGGTTAGTTTCGTTAGTTTCAAAACTACAAAAAACTTCAAAAGCCCAGCTTAAACAAATGAGACCATTCCTGACAAAACAGATAACTTCCATCCTTCGACAACGTTCACACAGACCTGAAATAATTTCATATTTCTGTGAAAACGTAAACGAGGTTTTTTGCTCTTTTGATACACGTTTGATGTCTATAAAAGTGATTTTTGATAACAAAGGTTCCTTTTGTAAAAAGATTTTTGGGATAAAAGTAGGCCTAAATAAAATAAGGCAACTTCTGTTGCCTCTGTTGGTAAAAAAAGAACCCAATTTCAATACTCTTTGTGTATGAAAATGTATTTAATAGTAATATTCGATTTCAAGACTTTTTTTTCATATAATGTTTGGACTGACCTTTCGAGTCGGTTCAACAATACACTTTGATGAATTCATTATTTATAAACGAGCTGAGTGGCGTTTTCAAGAAAAATGGTTTGATCGACAATGTGAAAACTTTTTAACCGAAATACACGATTATTTTTAGTTTTGTGGGCATCACGTATTTTTGTTTTAGTACCTACAATATAACTAAGATTTGCACGGTAATAATAATGTGTTTTGTTCATATAAACCGTCCAAAAAAATCTAAATAACAGTGAAAATCGTAACAAAATTGATTAGATCCAAAAAAAAAAAAATACCCGCCTAAACAGACTGACAAAAATAGCGATTTTAATTAATAATAATTAGAGGCAAATTGAAACTCAAAGCATTTATTTCAAATACAAAATATAAAGGTTCAATAGAGTAATAAAAAACCTTTGAAAAATTGGTCAATCAGAAAAATAAAGCTAATTACAGACTCTTGAAATTCTGCCCATACCATAAGTATCTTTCAGGAAAGAAAGATATATAACACTGCCATCATTCAGCACCCTAAACTCAAGATATCATTCCCCTCAATTGAACCTTATTTATGTAAGAACCTTAGATTCTGTTTTCCTTTAATTTCACTATGAATACGGAACTAGTTCTGTATTAATTTCAACTTATCTAATGGGGCCAAGGTCACATCACTAGCAGGGCCCCAAGGGCCCCTCGCATTTTATATTATAGGTCCTTTACAAATCTGGGGTACGTATAATGAGGGTACCATTATGTGAGATAGTTGCAGAGTCGCAATATGTGCTAAGACTTCTGTAATGTTGTTTTGTGAAGATATTGTTGAAGTTTCCTGAAATTTGAATATACTTTTGGAATTGAAGGTACGTGTAGAAATATGTATTTGGTATGAAAGTAACTAAAGGGGCGAGCAGACGGTTGCAAACCAACGTCCCTTGACCTAGCTAGTTTCAATCCATGTAGACAGCAGTTGTAATCCATGACCTTCAACGCCCTTGGTTAAGAGGCACGTTTTCCCAACCACCGATCGTGTTGGCGCGTGGTTTACATCCATGTAGTCAAACCAAATACATAAACCAAGGTCACCTTGGTTGGAACGCTAGTTTGCAACCATCTGGTCACCCCTTTAAACTTGAAAATAATAATTTTATGTTTTGACATCAAAACTTCTGCCAAAAGACGTCCACTGCTGGACAAAAGCCTACGTCAATCGTCACCACTTCAATTTATTGTTACTTCTTCTTCATCTTTTTGAAACAATGGTAAATTCGTTGAACTTTCTGGTTCCAGTAGGTGGCTACATTAACAGCAGCATAGGTGGTACTCATCAAATCCTCCAAACAGCAGGTGTACGGGCACTTGGGTCATTCTAATCAATTGGTACTGTACTTGCTGCATCTAGCGTACCCCTATTTTGAGGTAGGAATTCATTAAATAATACCTCCCGCTTTGAGTAGAGCGAGAGGAGAGTTTCAGATTTTACTGGCTATACACACCCATGTTCCTATAACTGCTTCTTGTGATCCAGTGCAGCAGTCGCTTTTTCTAACAATCTTACAGCCCTGGCAGGCACTGGCTTTAGTGGACCGCTGGCTGATAACTTAATAGTCTAATTTGTACGACTGAGTTTTCAATTAAATTTCTTCCGTAGGTACCTTGCTTCTTACCAAACAGGATTATAGGTCAACGGAAAGTACTCTATAGGTTTTTTATTTCCTTGCGAATGTCAAAATATACGGCCTAAATAGAGTATAAACGGCGTCATCAGTTGGATTGCGTTGACTTCAAAGTTTGATTCACTGCTCCATGGGGTAACGGACCTCTGTTTTTCATATTAATTTCTTGCTTAATACTTCCATGCGTTCCTAAGAAAACGGGTATTTACAAACGGATAAAAAAGTTATACTATAAGGGTTCCATTTTAGCCGACTGAGATATGGAACCCACAAAATAATATCGTTTTCTCGTCAACGAGTCCATTGCCTTTTATTGTTGTCACCCGCAGAATCCTAATTGAGTGTCCTTGTGAATATATCAATGACGTTAATATAGTGCTGAAGTTCGAAACTAGAACTATGCGGGACTGAACTCGAGTTTGACAATAAATCATAGTCCAAGTTAGAGGCTTAGTGTGGATGTACGTCACACTGTTTCGTAATGAGAAAACAAGGGCCGAATGTTTACGGAAATAAGTGAATAATGTGTACAGTAATAGATATAATATGTGCCTCGTGTGACAAATGATACAACTCAAAAATCTCCACTTTATATGAAAGAAAAACTAGTTTTATAATTTTAAAACTCCTTTTTTGTAGATAAACACACTCACTTTCATAATAAACTTTATTTTTTATGGTTAATATTATAGTTTTAAAGTAATCCAAGAAAAACCTGTACAACTCAAAGGTTTTTCTTTTTCCCTTTTCAATTTCTAATGTGTGCTAAGATTACGTGATACATAATACAAGTACAGTTAAATTATGTTGCACCTATAAGTTGTCTTTATGTAAACTGATATACATGAAGCCAAAAAATCTAATATTAACATAGTAGACTATGTTACTAGCGCAATGTTGCTCAAATTAACGATAAACATACTACCCTAAAGATTAAATATGTTTACTTTTAAACCCCCCCCTATGGTCAAAATAAAACTGAATTGTATCAGTTTGCAAAAAAAAAGTCTTTTGAAATATATGTGTTAAATTATACAAGTCCAGTTAAACCTCTCACTAATATAAATAAGAATTGTATAAACAAATACAAGTCTTAGAAAAATAATCAGCTTTAAATAAGCAACTTCATCAAAATCATTTACAAAATAAACCATAGTTGTATCAAAATTCTTAAGAGAGATAAATTAGACCCTAATAACATAATTTTATAATCCGAATGTAACTTTGGGCACGCCATACTCATGGCGTTAAATGCGGGGATACCGCATGGATTCCCGCGAAGCGGCGAGCCTCCTTGCTGACCTGCTACCATGGGATCTGGAGGCAGCAATCCTTGCACACATGCACGATTTGCTCGTGGAGATGCAACGCTGCCGCTGGGGCGAAACTCCACTGTCGCGCTAAATCGCGGCATGGCAAACAGGGTTCCGACGGGATCTCGTGGTGGAATGGTGACAGCGACTGTCGCAACTCAGTGCTGGGTACGCCATAATTATGGCAATAAGTCCCCTCTTTGAAGAGTGGCTGGAGAGACATGACGCAGGTCTTCACCGGTCATGGTAAGTTCGGTTCCTTCACCTGATTCGTGCAGAAGAAACACCCAGGTGTCACCATTGTGCGGACCACCCAGAGGATATTATGGTGGAGTATACGGTGGAGGTATGCCCCACTTGGGCAGAGCATCGCTGTGCACTCGCTCAGCAGCGGCGACCTCTTACGCCGATCCCTGGTACAGGTCATGGTCCGGAACAAGGGGGATTGAGCGATCGCCTCATTTTACGAAACAGTAATGCTAGCGAAGGAGGCGGCTGCATGGGTGAGGAAACGAACGTCCTCACGCTTAAGCCGGTGGGACCCCGACCCCGACTTCCAGCCTCCGCAGGCGTGGGTTTGCGGACGACGAACAATTTGTAGCTCGCCATCAGGCCTTACGGTGACCGTCCGCGCCGTGCTTGAGTCGTTGACGGCGCGTATTGTTCCATGCGCCTTTCTTAAAAAAATGTCAGTCAAAACCTTAGGGGGCCAGCAAGGCCGAAGCCTACTGGGACCATGGGTTAACTTCTGAAAGGGAAACCTGTGGTCTTTGATCGCAAAGGGCAAAGAAGGAATATAGGATGCCATTGCATTCCACAACTTTCTTGGATAAATCCTTTGCTGTCATCTGTGGAATGCATTGACAGATCTTATAAAACGTGCCAGTCTGTCCAGCCTTCTAGTAACCGTCCGAGCCAAGCCCGAGCTGTCGCCGGGCGTAGTGTTCCATGCGCCTTCATCAAAGGAATTTCAGCAAAACGGTATCGGCTCAGCAGAGTCGAAGCCTACGTGGTCGGGGAATGGGTTCTTCTGAAAGGAAAACCCGTGGTCCTAGACTACAAAGGGCTATGCGCTTTGCGTTCAACCCACACCTATATTCATTGCGACCAAGGAATATAGGTGTGGTTTTAGTTAGTAAAATTCTCTTTGTCTGTTTAAGACCCGTCCATTCGCTCCACCCTAGAGCTGAAGAAGTGATTAGATGATTTCATATTTTAAAAACACAAATAAAACGCACTAGTTGGTACTCTCTTGACAAGTGAATATCCACACTCATGTGCTTCTTCTGCCCTCGCCACCCTCATGATATGCGCACTTGTATCATTAAGCAGATCTTGCTCTTTATAATTTTTTTTATTCATTAGAAGTTTTAAGTCCGTATACATCATCAATATTTCATACCGCTTGAGACACATTGTTTCCACGGTAGAACTCATATTACAAAATAATACGAGTTTTCTTGGATTTCATAAAAAAATGGTTATAAGTACTGCGATATTACAGAAAATACAAAACACAAAGAAAAAAGAATAACGTACCTTTAATATAAAGTTTATTTGTACTTATAATTCCAAGTCAATCCAAAGACATAACACATCAAAGCAACCCGTTTTAAAAAACTGCAATTTAAAAAAAAAAAGTTATTGATATGAACCAGTGCTTGACTGAAAAGAAAGAAAGAAAGAAAGAAAAACAATTTATGTGGCGTAACAAGGCGCTTATTTAGAACTAACAAATTATAAGTATATTATGTGAAAGAAATATGCGCCACATCCGCGCAAAACGGCCGAACGCTCAGCATAATGCCGTGACCACACGCAAAATGCGATGAGTCTACGGCGCTGGCTGACTGGTGACTGCGGTCCCACCTGATGGTGAGCAGTGATGCAATCGTTGATGGTGAGGCGCACTAGTATATTAAGAGCCTATTCACTCTAGCCTTGAAGACACCTAAATTATAGTTAGTTAATTTCATAGGTGAAGATAGAAAAAAAAAGAAAAATAAGAAAGAAATAAAAAATAAACCTATCAAGGGCCCGAGGATCTCTTTCGCACCACCCATGGCCCCAGTAGGCTTCGACCCTGCTGGGCCTATTCACGATTTTTTTTCCGAAATTGCGGCAGTTGTATCGCAATGTCAATCTGTCGAGATGTCAGCAAACTACAGGGGCCCAGCAGGGTCGAAGCCTACTGGGTTCAAGGGTCTGCTTCTGAAAGGAAGACTCGGCCCTGGTACGAAAGGCAACGAAGGTACAGCAGTGGGTTTTTAGTCAGTAAAAGTCTGACAATATCTCCCGCTTCGCCCAAAAGCGGGGGATGTCATTGGAAGATTTTACCACCGAAAAAAAACAAAAAATAACCCTCACCAGGTTAAATTGTCAACCTTAGGGAAGCCTTCCAACGCTGCGTCTTCTGGTACGCAACAGACACGGTTAGCGGTACAGTTAAATTGTGATTTTGTAATAAAATATTGGCTACTTCGTTTGTCTAGTGATTACAAAGTGCAATTGTTAGGCGTGAGGTTCTTGATTTGATTTCTGGGACGAGAAAAGTGTTGTTGTGTTATTCCATTAGTAGCAGTTTAAAGGAATTGCAGTAGCAGGCATGGGTTAAAAAAGTGGCAGCTATCGACCGCAAGCATCTATCACCGCCCAAATGATGCTGTCAGCTAGCTTTGTAACCGCTTCTAACTACAGGTGACGAAATTTGTGGCCCGAGTGCGACCACGCTTAAGCACAACAGATTTATACGATCCAGTTTTCATGTTTCTATCCAATACTTGTTAACACTTAAAAAATCAACACGTGATTCTTAAAAAAAAACAAATACATTGCTAAACAACGTCTTAGTAAAAGTTTCATAACAAATTAATACCATATCAGTTTTCAGTAAGTATATTTCCAACGAAAGTCTGCTCGACGTCGCCAATGTTTTTCGCAAACAGACAAAAGCGATAAACTTAAATATTGACAACGTTTAAAACATAAAAGCTTGTGTGTTATTTTATTAACTCAATGAATATACATGCAGGCAAATGCAATATTTTATTCAACATGAATTGTGTACAGATAAGGCATTAATTCTGAAATCATTTATTTTCAGTGTTTTAGACTGTGATTCTATTGAATATCTATTTTGAAAGGCCGAGGTTGCCGATTTTAATAAAATACTCTTTATTAAGGGTTACCTACCTAAGTCGCCAAAAACGGAACCCTTATAGGATCGCTTGGTTGTCCGTCGGTTTGTCTGTCCTTTTGTCCGTCCGTTCATCTGTCCCTCTGTCTGTCTGTCCGTCTTATAAGATGACTTCCCACCTTAAAAAAAAATCTTCACGAGCAACTTGTAAACAAGTTCAGATTTACATAAGCTATACTTACTCTAGCACATTTGTACCTAAAGCTTGTCGGTAATGTAAGAATTATTTACAAAATAAATATAATTTGTTTAACCTAAGTGATTATTTAGGTAAATATTTTTATGTACAAACACTATTTAGGTAAACTTTAACTCATACTCACCTAAAAATTACCATCACCAAAAATACCACCTAAAAAAAAAACTCATACTCAAAAATAAGATATGGGGTGTAATTTTTGTAAATATTTATGTCGGCGCTTTTTTATTTAAGTTAGTTTTCTAAAGATACCAGAGATGGCGCTAGTCGTTTAGGGACACGTGTGTCACGGGACAACCACGACACTGTGACGCAATACTGAGTGCTATTGGGATGTAAGTCGACAACGAAGGCCCGGTGCGGGAGATCGTTGCCGCCGATCGCCCTCACGAGGACACGGCGGTGCTCTGCTCAAGCGCGGCACACCTCTACCGTGTCCTCCGGGAGGTCCATACAGTGGTGACACCCGGGCGACACATCCGCACGAATCCGGTGCAGGAATTTTTCGAACTGACCATGTTCGGTGAAAACCTGCGCCATGTGGAAGGTCAGGACGCCGTGAGGTCTTTCCAGCCACTTCTCAAAGAGGTGACTTAACGACATAATTATGGCGTGCCCAGCACTGGGTTGCGACAGTCGATGTCGCCATTTCACCATGAGATCCCGCCGGAACTCTGTCCACCATGCCGCGACTTGTCACGGTAGCGGAGTTTCGTTCCGGTGTTGCATCTCCACCCGCAAATCGTGCATGCGTGCAAGGACTGTTGCCTCCAGATCTCAAGGTAACAAGCCTGTCAATGGCGAGCCTCCTTGCTGGCCAGCAAGTAGGCTCGCAGTTTCATGGGAAACCGTGCAGTATCTCCGCACCATCCGTATGGCCATGACCCTCTGGCGTCCCATAAAGGGCCATGGACTGAACGATGCCTGTGTAGAGCCTCCGGCAGAAACTGTTAGCGGTGTGCGTTCCGTTCAATGTCTACCTGATTTTTGAAGATCCCGGGTCAATTACAAGATGTTACGGATGGCCCTTTCTCTTTTATTTTTGCTATCTGATACTTACAATAATTTAATGAAAAGCAATTTTGTATGATAATCTTAGTCACCAATTTTTTTTCTTGCATCCTTGTCAGCCAGCCATGGAGCGTATTATCCGAATATCGAATATCGAATTTCCGACCGCGTAAGGAATAAAATACTGCGAGCCAAAACTAAGATAATACCCGAAAACCTGCTACTCTAAAGTGGGCATGGAGCGGACATGTCTGCCGCATGTCAGATGAGCTGTAGGCTAAATGAGCCGCTTATTGGGTCCCATATAACGCAAGGCGACAACGTGACAAACCAAGGCGAAGGTGAAGAGATGAGCTTGACTCTTCCTGGAGAGGCCTGCAATGGCCGAGGATAGACGTTTTTGGAAAATGGAGAGGGAGGCCTTCACCCAGCAGTGGGACATAGTAGGATAGCTACTACCATTTTATCTTTTGCAGCATAATATCTCTAACAAATTTCGTCAAATTCTAATGGACACTACACATCGTACCATTAACGGTAATCTTTCCATTATTGAAAGCCTACCATCTGCGTGGCTTTAATATATTCAAAGTGCAATAAACTTAATAGCTTCTAAAGGAGCGACAGTAATAAATCGCATTATTCAAGCAATTTGTGTGAGTAAATGGAATACTAAAATATGATTTTAGGTAAACCGTAAGGGTGAATAGTGTTTCTAGAATTTAGGGCATTTTCGCATCTTGTTAGGGTCACAGGCTGTTTGAAGGAGTTATAGTGGCCTTGAAACGCAAAGAGTAACTGTAAAAACACAGATGAATTTTAGTCAGTAAAAATCTGAAACTCTGTCTCACTACACCCAGCGTTAGAAGTTATTAAATGGATTCCCAACTCAAAAAAAGGGATTTGCAAATGATTGATTAAAAGGTACCAATTTTGAACTGCGCTATTATTCGTAAAGAGTCATCACCAGAGGTCGGAATTAGGTAGAGTTAAACATGTACTTACACAGATTTTATACAGCAAAAGAATAAAGTGGATATGCCTCAAATCTCGAGATTAATTTTATAGAACTTTTTTTTTTTTATGACAGTATCAGAAATATAGCAGAAAAAAAATATTTTCTTAGGAGGAAGTGTTTAAATTTGTTACCTCAGTTAACGTAGAGAGATTTTTTTCTATGAAAAATACATATAATAATTGTATGATAATTATCTATAAGTTTTTATTAATATTTATTTGTAATATTGTTGGCCACACGGAATTTTTCATTCATAATCACGGGAAGATCCATATTAATATCAATATTTTGATGCAAGTATATGATTAACTCTATCTAATTCCGACCCCGAAACTCACTTTATGTTTTAGGTACTTGTTGCGACTATGAAAAATTTGTAATTGAGGGCATGCCATTCGACATACATTTTCACTGTTTTTCACATAACGTCATAATCACATAAGAGCTTATGTGATTATGACGTTATTTCACATTTTTCATGAGATGTTTTAGAAACACAGTATTTTGAGGATATTATTATTATCCAGGCTTCTATTGAAATCAATTTGTAAATTTGTGTTAAACTAATTCAGTAAAGACCTCTGAAAATCTGCTATTTTGCATAAACTTTGACACTTCACAATAAACTCAAAAATTAAAAAAGTCAAAAAATATAACAATAAAAATTTAATCCTTGCCTGAATAAACATATTTTTTTTTTAAACTCTTAAGGGTTTAAAAAAAAAACATATTTCCTGGAACAAGTTTTGTGAAATATTCGAGTAAATCACGGAATTACCGAATGCTAACAGAGTTTCCAGGCGTTATCACTCTTTTTTCGCGTTGCCTTTTCGTCAAACATCGCGTTGGATTGCGTTACATGAAGTAACAAACTTTTAAACCATGCTCGATGTTGACGATAGGCGAGTGAAAAAGGAGCCTCTTAATAGGCCCCGTTTGTGCCAACCAAAGTTCTTTTTAACGTGTTGAGTTTTGATAAACACCCCTATTTTTGAATTAGTACAAAAAATGGGGTAATATCCGTACCCATTACTGATCATATTTTTGTAGTCAAAAGTAAAAAAAAAACGAAATCCCAAAATTGTCCGCGAAAATTTGTCATAATTGGTAAATTCATAATAGAATCAATCATTCATAACAATTGCTACTAGAATATACTATGCGCATTTTCCATTTTGATCGTCATTTATTCATAAAAGGAGAAACTGACTGACTGACATATCAACGCACAGTCGAAACTACTGGGACTAGGAACATGAAATTTTGCACAAGGCTTCCTTAGTAGACGTAGGCGAGCACTAAGAAGGGATTTTTGGAAATTCAACTTTTAAGGGGGTGAAACGGGGGACTAAAGTTTGTGTAGAGAAACCTACTTTCACGTGAGCAAAGCCGCTGGCAGAAGCTAGTAATCAATAAACCTGTACAATATTTTCTTAAATTAGGTGACATTATGGGACATAAACAAACGCTAAAAACTTTGCTGTTTATGAATATTATTTATTAAGACTTTACTTAAATAATAACAAGACCTTTTCTAATAAGCCCTTTAAGTATTTGTACTAATTAAAAATTAGTGGTGTATTATCATAAGTGGTTACCCATCCTTAGACTGCCGCCGGCAAACCCTTTGAAGACCGACCTGTATGACTTTTATTATATAATCACAAGCCCGCAAGCAAAAAGCTTTTCACAACAAAAAACATTTTACTGACACAAAAATACTAATATCAATAGCACGTGGGCATAGCATAGGCACGTGGGGTGCCTCAAAATACGTGTACCTTAATCACAAAGAGTACGCTAAAATACTCGTAATAGACTCGTACCTATTAAGCAACATACCGCAACAAGTCGCAGCATGGTGGATAGTGTTCCGGCAGGAACTTATGGCGATATGGTATCAGTGACTGTCGCAACCAAGCGCTGGGCATGCCATAATCATGGTGCTAAGTCCCCTCTTACCACACCACGTTTTTTAAACGCACCGTTGACGCTTGTTTCAGAAATGTGCGTTGACGGCGCGCTTTTATCCTATTAAAGGGTGGACCTTTAATAGGATAAAAGCGCACCGCAGACTGCGTCTTAAGAGTGACTGGAAAGACATCGCGGCGTCCTCACCTTTTACATAACGCAGACCCTCACCGAACATGTAAAATTCAGACAGTCAGTAAAAGTCTGACACATCCTCTCGCTCCATCCTAAACGAGAAAAGTCATTGGTTGCTTTCTCACCTCAAAATAGATTAACAAAAATCTAGTAAGCAACATACTTTAAAAAAATAGATACTTTTATTTTATTGATAGTAAATTAAATTTCTGAACCGATCACGGAATCGTTCATTGAATATGTAATAATTACATTGACTGTTTGTTGAAAAATAATTTTATTCAGGGTATAAAATTGGAGTGTAATGAGATTGCTAAATGCGTTATGAATAATAAATTGTTCTTTAAAGGGGATGGAACTCGACATACTTTTTCACTGTTTTTCATACAACCGCTCTTACGCGATTATGACGTTATTACTCATTTTTTTTTATTCATTTATTTATTTAAACCTCATGTACAGTAGTGGTACATAGGCGGACCTAATGCAACAAGGCTTTCTCTACCTGTCAACCTTTGGGTTAAAAGATTTTTCATTAGATATTTTGGAAACACAGTATTTTGTGGATATTTGAAATGATGAATCAATGGTTTTAATTTTATGTTATTAATTGTTTTATTTATATGATGAATTAATTGTATCAATAATTTACGCAACAAAGTACTTCATTTAACTAAAATATATTGTGACTTGTAAATGTAATCTTTACCAATAAATGTGTTTATCTGTTTATCTATCTGTTTATTATCTAGGCTTCTATTGAAATCACTTTATAAATTTGTGTAAAACTAATCCAGTAAGACCTCTGAAAATCTACTATTTTGTATGAACTTTGACACTTCATAATTCACTCAAAAATTTTAAAAAGTCAAAAAAGTATAACAATAACAGCCTTGCAAATTTAATCAAAATTATTTTTTTTTTTCAAAAACTTCTAAGCCTATCACTGTAGTCTTGAAGACACCTAAAGTTTTTAAACGTTACGTTTGGCAATAGGTATAACTATCAGTCGTCACGACTTTGGAACGTTTCACTCCACCCAGAGCGGGAGAACTTATACATAGAATAGAATAGAATAGAATAGAATAGAATAGAATAGAATAGAATAGAATAGAATAGAATAGAATAGAATAGAATAGAATAGAATAGAATAGAATAGAATAGAATAGAATAGAATAGAATAGAATAGAATAGAATAGAATAGAATAGAATAGAATAGAATAGAATAAACTTTATTGTACACCAAAATAGTAACAAAACTTTAAAACTAACTTAATCTATGGGTACAATGGCGATCTTATCGCTAACAGCATATTTACCAGACCACCTTAGGGTGGACTGTAAGAATTTAACATAAAAAGAGTGTAGTCTGCGGTGTACTGGAAATTATTGAGGTATTGAATTTTACATTAAAAATATAAATATTAGACTAATTCAATAAAAACACTTAACTGCTGTTGATCCCCGCATTAACGCCGGCGTTCACGCGCCATTGTCTTACTATTGTGTCTCTAATTACGCACTCAAAAGGTTAAAACTATATAATACACTAGAGGCAAAAACTACTACCTAAAATATGGCGTCATAAAATCCCTCCGCATCGCTGTCGACTGGAAGTGTGCCCAAAAGGCTGGCGGCATTGCCATTTTGTATGGCAATGCTTAATCTCTGAAATTAATATCTATAATGTTAGACTATACACAGATATACCCCCATTTTTTAAGGCTCTATTCATACCCGTTACTGATCATATTTTGGTAGTCAAAAGTAAAAAAAAAATGATATCTCAAAATTATCCACGAAAATTGGTCATAATTGGTAAATTCATAATAGAATCAATAATTCTAACAATTGCTACTAGAAAATACTACGTGCAGTGTTTTTTTTCTATTTTGATCGTCATTTATGCATTCATAATCAATAGCCTGTACAATATTTCCATAAATTGAGTGACAATATGGTTAAACAAACGCTAATAACTTTGCTGTTTATGAATATTTTTTATTAAGATTTTACTAAATAATAACAAGACCTTTTCTAATAAGCCCTTTAAGTATTTGTACTAATTTAAAATTTGTGGTGTATAAAAAACAAAAACACCACACACACACACATACACACACACACACAACAACATATTATATTCTGATGATTACACACTCAAACACAAAAATGTTGTGCCTACAAAGACGTACCGTACTTTACTACGATATTAATTTGTACTAACCCTGGATTAGAAGACTGATAACGGCAATTTGAACTAGAAACTTCGTCACGCATCGAACAATACAGTGTGAAGATTTGTAAGAGATAATCTCTGAAACCACTGGTCCGATAACGATAATCTTTTCTCTGATATTATGTACGGTTGGAATACTTGCAGATTTGTTGTCATTGAGGTTGGAGCACGTAGAGAAAAGAATACTTAATTTACGTAAGGTTTGTTACGTAAGAATTGAACTGTTTACAATATACTAAGATCCCAGAGCTGTCTGACATAACTTATTTTCACATGGATGAAATCTTAGGTTCTCAGTAGTGTCTCATGCGCTTTGAATACCTGTATACTTGTGGAGCTCCCCCTTGGGGCCCCTGAGCAGGTATCAGGTGAGAAAGGGAACTAAAAATAACGAGTTACTTAACCTAATTTTTTATGGCTGATTTTTATAATGTTTTGTAGAATATTATTCTAAAGTAGTATCATAAGTGTCAAACACTTTACTTCAAATTACCAAATTACTCGTTTTTAGGGTTTCGTACCGTATCAAAAGGAAAAAAACGGAACCCTTATAGGATCACTTTGTTGTCCGTCGGTCTGTCTGTCAAGACCCTTTATCTCGGGAACGCATGGAGGTATCGAGTTGAAATTAAAACCATACACTCAAGTTTGCGGTCCCTTGAAGCTGTGAAAAAATTAAACTACTGAGTTAACGAAAAAAAAAATACGGCCGTTTATTTCGCGAAAAACGTATATATTTCGACACTCTCAAGGGAATCAAAATTCATATTGTACTTCCCTTTGACCTAGAATCCTGAAATTTGATATGAAGCAAGGTCTTATAGCACAAGTCTGAAAATTGTAAATTTGGAGTTTCGTAACAAAAAAAAAATTGCGATTCGGAAAAGTCTTCGTAACTCAATTCGGGAACTGAACTGTTTTCATAGGTAAGTTCTAACTCGCGCACTGAGGGTTCCATACAAACCCTCGGTGCGCGAGTCCGACTCACACTTGCCCGGTTTTTTTCTTCAATTCTATCCGGTCATCCGTCACGCATCAGTAACACCCTTTTCCTCTTTCTTTATTTTATATCTCATAGGCCACGATCAAATGCGAGAGAATTTTTTTAGCCATAAATATCATATTCAAAATCATTATCCCAGCCATAAACCATTTCGAGTAAATCAACCGAAAATCAACCAATTTCAGCCGAAACTTGATACCAACGTAACAGTTCTAAGCCTCAAGATGGAGTTCAATTTGAATAGTCATAAAGCGGGGTGATTAATATCGTTCGTAACAGACGTTGGAGCCTACAAGCCTACCTCATTTGCATCGTACTGAGATTCTGAAGCGTTATTCTGTAGTATCACACTTAGGTCCATGTAATTTTGAAGTCAAGACTCCGGTCTGATGGTGTTGGTTAGTTGTTGGTAGTGATGGTTGTAGCACTAAGAACTAAAACTGATATTACCTACGGGTTTGACGATAATGTGACTCGCTGCTAATATGATTAAAAAGTGGTGAAATTCTTTGGTCGTAAAAGATAAGCCATTGAAATACTGCTGATTGCCAGTGATGACATATAGGACCGAAATGTGGTCGCTCAGTCATCCGAAGTGCAATGAGAAGGCTATTAGCATAAGTATAATCGGCCTTATATTGTTTCCACTGCTGGGACTCAGGCTTCCTATCTAGGAGAGGAAATGAGACACAATCCACCACACGGGCCCAGTTCGGATTGATGGATGTAGAATTGTAGATATAGTTAAATAAAAAATAAAATCAAAACAAGTATTTTAAAATTTATGCGATATCTTGGATTTATTGTGACGCACTATTTTGTCGTGATCTACTCAACAAACCCTATTCATTGTTACCCATATCATGGGAGTGAATGAAGTAAAGGGGTGACCAGACGGTTGCAAACCAACGTCCCAACCAAGGTGACCTTGCTAGTTTCAATCCGTGTAGACAGCAGTAAGTTGTAATCCATGACCTTCAACGCCCTTGGTTGAGAGGCGCGTTTTCCCAACCACCGAACGTGATGGCACGTGGTTTACATCAATGTAGCCGCAACACAAACCAAACACATAAACCAAGGTCACCTTGGTTGGAACGCTAGTTTGCAACCATCTGGTCACCCCTTAATAACTAGTCTGCCATATTGGATTTATAGTGACGTCTAAGTGACGTCAGAGACGTTATTTCAGCCTAATAGGTTATAGGTGCCTAACTGTTTTAAAATTTATTTGTAAACAATCCTAATACGAACATTGTAAGTTAAGTAAAACGTTGTAAGAAAACATAATTTTCGACTACGTTTTAGGTACTTTATAATTCACTACAAAGTCAGTTAAAAATATGATGATGATTTACTATTTTTTCTATTACCAAAAATTTATTAAAGGCATATTCTATATTAAGTAAGGTTAGTGACAGTTATCGTACACATCATCGTCTTCGAAGTATTTGGTTCTAGGACATCATGGTCCGGAGCGAGGAGGAGTGGCAGGCGGTCGCCTCCTTCTGCGAAGCAGTAATGCTTGCAAAGGAGGCGGCCGATCGCGTGAGGCAACGGTCCTCACGCCCCGACCGCCGCCGAGATTCCGATCCTGATTTCCGGCCACCGTAAGCACAGGCTTGCGGACGGCGAGCAATTGGTGGCTGGCCGTCCGACCGTGCTGTTCCACGCGCGCCTCAAGGAGATGTCAGCAACTGTAGGGGCCCAGCAGGGTCAAAGCCTACTGGGGCCAAAGGTCTGATTCTGAAAGGAAGACTCGGTCCTGGTACGAAAGGTAACGAAGGAACAGGAATGGGTTTTTAGTCAGTAAAAGTCTGACACTATCTCCCGCCCCGCCCAAGAGCGGGGGATGTCATAAGATGATATTCCCAACGGAAAAAAAAACCGGTTTCCTGACGATGTTTTCCTTCATCGTTTTGAGACCGTTTCGCTTAGCTGGGTTTGAACATGCGAGCTACAGCTCGTAAGTTGGGGCTGGTAACACTGGCTCGCCACTGTCTAAGAAGGCTATGCTAAACTCTTGCGTGATTGAATCAGGATCTATGCATGAATCAATTTAATCGCCAATAAAAAAAAAAAACCGGGTAATGCGAGTCGGACCCGCGCACTGAGGTTTCCGTACAAACTTACCTGTGAAAACAGTCAATTCCCGAATTGAGTTACGAAGATTTTACCAAATCACAAAAAAAGTATTTTTTGTGACATAACCACAATCTACAGCTTTCAGATTTTTTCCTATACTTGTGCTATGAGACCTTGCTTCATGCCAAATTTCAGGATTCTAGGTCAACGGGAAGTAATCTATGAATTTTGATTCCCTTGAGACTGTTGAAATATACGTTTTTTTGCAACATAAACGACCATATCTTCTTTTTTCGTTTACTTACAATTTTGATTATTTCACAGCTTCAAGGGACCGCAGACTTGAGTATATGGTTTCAATTTCAACTCGATACCTCCACGCGTTCCCGAAATAAAGGGTCTTGACAGACAGACGGACGGACGGACAACACAGTGATCCTTTATGGGTTCCGTTTTTTCCTTTTGAGGTACGGAACCCTAAAAACGAATAATTTGGCACCTGAAGTGCTGTTAAGGGGCCTTAAACTTTACTAGTATTATTTTATAACTGTTTACTTTAGTTAGCCTTTACAACGTTCCTTGAGTGTTACAGGTGCCAGCGTTAGTATTCTGTTCTAGGGATACATGTAAGTACGTAGGACAGAGTGTTACCAAAATATATGTCAGCGAGACGTATGGGAAAATCAGAAATCAGAAACGTTTATTTCAAATAGACCAATTACAGGCACTTTTGAATTGTTGACTGACTGAAAAAACAAGTGAAGCTAAATTGCACGTTCCAAAGCGTAGATCTCTATGGAGAAGAACGTGCAAGAAACTCCATGGACACTCTTTTAAATCATATTATGAGTTACATAAATCTTGCTTACATATTTCTTGTCGCTTCTAATATGTGAGCACAATGTAGATAAGTAATAATATTTAAAATAAAAAAATATACTTAAAAAAAACTTATTAAAAAAAAATTGAAATTGAATTAAGTCACTGGCAGCTAAGAGACCAGTCTCCACTGTTTAACAATTTCATTATTATGCTATTATGCTAATTATTCTGATAAAATTAGAATTCAAATTACAATGAATAAAAAATAACAAATAGTCTAATCTATTATACATTAAATTAAATCTTCTAAACATTTTTTATACTTTGGCAGTGACTCGAAGATGTCTAAACTAGTAGTTTTAGCCAATGCGTCATATTGCTTATAAAGCCTTGGCACAGCGGCGTAATGACCTAGGTTGGTTTTAGACCCAGGGATTTGATATGATTTAGACTCATAAATAAAGCTTAGCACATCCGTGAACCCATGAAATCTAAACCCTAAACTATTACAACGTTATTTATCGTCTTTAAATGTCGCAACATATGCTGAGTAAGGGGCCTTTTTTGGCCTCGCACATGTGTTTTATTTTATTTTATCTCATAAGTATTTCCAGTTTTAATAAGTTTTTGTGTGAGACACAAATACAAAAAAAAAAAAATTTTTCTTTCTCTATACTAACTGGCCCATTTTATGTGGTTCGAAAGTAGAAGCTTAACATGTACATAACCATATCCACCAAGTTGTCAGCTGTACCCACTTAACAGAAATTTTATTATCTTCGATATACCCCAGAATGTTAATTAATATACTAAGACCTCCTTTAATTAAACATTACATAACACCTTACCTTCCATATTGAGCCATCCGCACTCTTGCACATGCCATTAAAATCCATTTTACTATCATCTAAGCGGTTTTATTGGTCGCTCGTAAATCGCACACGAAGTTAGCCGAAGTTAGACGATTGAATTGATCGTAAAGACTCGTGTCTTGTTCGGGTGGCTGTGGTTTATTGCGATTTTAGAGATATTCTGTTTTCAAAAGAATGGAATTTAAAAATAAAAATAAAGTCGACAGCAGGAGCTAACCGCTTGTTTTATAATGCCAAAAAGTATATGATCCATTACTGTAAACAGAATCAGCAAAATATATGTAATTCTCCAGCGTGAATACTAGATAGATAATGTGTTTAAAATAACGTGTGTGATAGAAAAAATCACGAAGATTATTTTTATCGATTAAAAGCCGGACACAATCCCCTGGAGCGCCGATTGTAATACGTCTGTACAACTAGAGTGACCTTGAAAAACACCTTAATTGTCGTTTTGTACATACGTTTGTACTAAATTTATTAGGCCGAAAATTTTGGTTTCTATAATTATCTTCGTTTTTCCTAGAAAAATCCAGAAAAAGTTTTTTTTATTTCTTTTTTATTTTTATTTTTTGGTTATTTATAATCAAATCTGCTTTTTTTGTTTGTTTTGCAAGCGTTGTATCTTTTTTTTTTTTAATTCATATATACCAGTGCTTGACTGCGATCCCACCTGATGGTAAGCAGCGAAGCAATCATTGATGGTGAGGCGCACTAGTTTATTAAGAGCCTATTCACTCTAGCCTAAATTAAGACACCTAAATTATAGTTGGACGGGAAGACCGCAGCAGGCAAATTGTTCCAGTCCTTCGATGTATGCGGTATAAACGACGAAGCGAAGCGCACGTCACGTATTCACGTCTAGACGACACAGTGCTCTCAAAACTTCTTTGTTTCTTATGCGAACCTCGGGCATTGAGGCAGCGGTATCTTTGTGCATCTCTTTCTCTTGTAGTGCTAGAGATCCTGTAGTTCTCTTAAGACTCCGGCAGTTCATAGGTATTAGCTGTTAGGTAGCTGGTATGTCTCTGTCATTCTATTATGTCGATAATACACTGATGGACAGACCTTAGTTCTCCTTTGTTAGTCAACATTCAACTCATTAGGCTCCAGGCACTTAGAAAGCCGTCTTTTTTAAGGTAGGATATCATCAAATTACTTCATTCGCACTAGGGTGGAGCGAGAAGGCGTGTAAGACTTTTACTGGCTACAAAAGACGGAACAGATACAAGAGGTATAGAAAATAACCAATACACGTGTACCTACTTATAATTTTGAAGAATTTACTCGATTTCTCCAGGAACCTATGTGCAGATCCTGGAGACCTTTGAACCATGGAACCACCACCCTTTCGAACAAAAAAGAATTTTCCTAATCGGTCTAAGCGTGTACGAGAAGGTAAATAAATAAAATAAATAAAAAAAACTTTTATTTCTTCCAGAAAATGGTAGTTTGCAAAGATAATTAGTTTTTTTTAGTATAAAAAAAATGTAATTTATTATTGTAATAGTTTAAAAAGTAAAGTAATATTTAAAAAGTTCTACAAAAAGAATTTTAACTAAACAATAAAAGATACGTTAATACGTACGAGTAGGTAATCACGACGAACGAAATACATTAAAAATAAATTAAAAAATTGCTGACAAATTGAGAACCGCCTCTTTTTTGAAATCGGTTAATAAATCATAAAAATGGAGCATTCACGGATAGGCTTGAAGTCAATGTGCCGTTATCAGCATTGTTAATTTAGTTGGTGCTATTTACTATTATTTTTGTTATTTCTACTGCTGCTTTTCACTTAAAATATCATCATCTCCCTCTAGTTTTTTCCATACTAGCTTGGGCTCGGCTACCAGTCTAACCAAATGTAGCTGAATACCCGTGTTTTACATGGAGCGACCAGTGGACCAGTGGTTGGAGCAGTGGTGGCCGAGTGGTAATGGCCTCGACTTACGAGTTGCAGGTCGCGGGTTCAAACCCAGCCAGGCGCATTACTTTGTGTAATTTATTTCATCACCACTGCTCTCAAAACGGTGAAGGAAAACATCGTGAGGAAACCGGCATGTCCTAGAACCAAAAATTCGAAGACATGTGACATTCACCAACCCGCAATGGGCCCGCGTGGTGGATTACGGCCCATTCCCTCTCCTTGAGAGGAGGCCTACTCAGGCCCAGCAGTGGGAACATTAAAAGGCTGATTATGCTATGCTATGCTTATGCTTGATGTGAAGCAAGGTCTTATAGCATAAGTAGGTATAGGAAAAAATCTGAAAATTGTAAATTTGGAGTTTCGTAACAAAAAAAAAAGCTGCAATTCGGAAGTCTTGAACTGAACTGTTTTCATAGGTAAGTTCTAACTCGCGCACTGAGGGTTCCGTACAAACCCTCGGTGCGCGAGTCCGACTCACACTTGCCCGGTTTTTTTCTTCAATTCTATTTCAGCCTAATAGGTTATAGGTGCCTAACTGTTTTAAAATTTATTTGTAAACAATCCTAATACGAACATTGTAAGTTAAGTAAAACGTTGTAAGAAAACATAATTTTCGACTACGTTTTAGGTACTTTATAATTCACTACAAAGTCAGTTAAAAATATGATGATGATTTAATATTTTTTCAATTACCAAAAATTTATTAAAGGCATATTCTATGTTAAGTAAGGTTAGTGACAGTTATCGTACAAATCATCGTCTTCGAAGTATTTGGTTCTAGGACATACCGGTTTCCTGACGATGTTTTCCTTCATCGTTTTGAGACAGACAGACAGACTGACAGACGGACGGACAACAAAGTGATCCTATATGGATTCTGTTTTTTTTTTTTAAGGTACAGAACCCTAAAAACGAGTAATTTGGCACCTGAAGTGCTGTTAAGGGGCCTCAAATTTTACTAGTATTATTTTATAGCTGTTTACTTTAGTTAGCCTTTACAACGTTCCGTGAGTGTTACAGTTGCCAGCGTTGGTATTCTGTTCTAGGGACACATGTAAGTACGTAGGGCAGAGTGTTACCAAAATCTATGTCAGCGAGACGTATGGGAAAACAGACAGTGATTGCGCACTGGCCCAAGTGAGCGGTACTCACAACGGTGTTTTATTTTCAACTTCATATTTAGGTATCTGAAATCAGTCTTTGTGTTGATATTCCGGAATCCCCTGAGCCAGACCAAGCAATGCTCATTTATTTATTTATTTATTTAGGATATCCAAGTAAGGATGTACACAATATCTGTATCTTATAATTGTTGGTTCCGGTATTTTGTTGGTAATACACCAACAAGATACCGGAACCTTCACTTATAGGAGACCACAGTATGCAAAAAAATAATTTAAGCAACTAAGCTATCAAAAATAAAATTACAAATACATTACAAACATGATATATAAATTAATGAAGACTGAAAATTTAAAATTAATTGAATAATAATAATTATTCCGACCCCGACTTACGAGTTGTAGGTCGCGGGTTCAAACCCAGGCAGGCGTATTACTTTGTGTAATTTATTTCATCACCACTGCTCTCAAAACGGTGAAAGAAAACATCGTGAGGAAACCGGCATGTCCTAGAACCAAAAATTCGAAGACATGTGACATCCACCAACCCGCACTGGGCCCGCGTGGTGGATTACGGCCCATTCCCTCTCCTAGAGAGGAGGCCTGAGTCCCAGCAGTGGGAACATTAAAAAGTCTGATTATGCTATTATGCTAATTATTCTGATAAAACTAGAATTCTAATAACAATGAATAAAAAATAATAAATAGTCTAATCTATTATACAGTGAATTAAATCTTGTAAACATTTTTTATACTTTGGAGGTAACTCGAAGATGTCTAAACTTGTAGTTTTAGCCAATGCGTTATATTGCCTACAAAGCCTTGGTACAGCGGCGTAATGACATAGGTTGGTTTTAGACCCAGGGATTTGATATGATTTAGACTCATTAATAAAGCTTAGCACATCCGTGAACCCATGAAATGTAAACCCTAAACTATTACAGCGTTATTTATCGTCTTTAAATGTCGCAACATATGCTGAGTAAGGGGCCTTTTTTGGCCTCGCACATATGTTTTATTTTATTTTATCTCATAAGTATTTTCAGTTTTAAAAAGTTTTTGTGTGAGGCACAAATACTATTTTTTTCTTTCTCTATACTAACTGGCCCATTTAATGTGGTCCGAAAGTAGAAGCTTAACATGTACATAACCATATCCACTTAAGTTCTCAGCTGTACCCACTTAAGAGAAATTTTATTATCTTCGATATACCCCAGAACGTTAATTAATATACTAAGACCTCCTTTAATTAAACATTACATAACACCTTACCTTCCATATTGAGCCATCCGCACTCTTGCACATGCCATTAAAATCCATTTTACTATCATCTAAGCGGTTTTATTGGTCGCTCGTAAATCGCACACGAAGTTAGCCGAAGTTAGACGATTGAATTGATCGTAAAGACTCGTGTCTTGTTCGGGTGGCTGTGGTTTATTGCGATTTTAGAGATATTCTGTTTTCAAAAGAATGGAATTTAAAAATAAAAATAAAGTCGACAGCAGGAGCTAACCGCTTGTTTTATAATGCCAAAAAGTATATGATCCATTACTGTAAACAGAATCAGCAAAATATATGTAATTCTCCAGCGTGAATACTAGATAGATAATGTGTTTAAAATAACGTGTGTGATAGAAAAAATCACGAATATTATTTTTATCGATTAAAAGCCGGACATAATCATGCAATCATTCTGATTGTTTGTCAGATTATTGTACACGCAACGTTTTACCGTTAACCCCTGAAGCACCGATTGTACATACGTCTGTACAACTTGAGTGACCTTGAAAAACGCATAATTATCGTTTTGTACGGTTGTACGAAAATTATTCGGCCGAAAATTTTGGTTTCTATATCTTCGTTTTTCCTAGGAAAATCTAGAAAAAGTTATTAATTTTTTTATTTTTTTTATTGGTTATTTATAATCAAATCTGTTTTTTTTTTTGTTTTGCAAGCGTTGTATCTTTGTGCATCTTTTTCTCTTGTATCCCTTCCAAGAGTGATCGTGCTAGAGATCCTGTAGTTCTCTTAAGACTCCGGCAGTTCATAGGTATTAGCTGATAAGTAGCTGGTATGTCTCTGTCATTCTATTATGTCGATAATACACTGATGGACAGACCTTAGTTCTCCTTTGTTAGTCAACATTCAACTCATTAGGCTCCAGGCACTTAGAAAGCCGTCTTTTTTAAGGTAGGATATCATCAAATTACTTCATTCGCACTAGGGTGGAGCGAGAAGGCGTGTAAGACTTTTACTGGCTACAAAACACGGAACAGATACAAGAGGTATAGAAAATAACCAATACACGTGTACCTACTTATAATTTTGAAGAATTTACTCGATTTCTCCAGGAACCTATGTGCAGATCCTGGAGACCTTTGAACCATGGAACCACCACCATTTCGAACAAAAAAGAATTTTCCTAATCGGTCTAAGCGTGTACGAGAAGGTAAATAAATAAAATAAATAAAAAAAACTTTTATTTCTTCCAGAAAATGCTAGTTTGCAAAGATAATTAGTTTTTTTAGTATAAAAAAATGTAATTTATTATTGTAATAGTTTAAAAAGTAAAGTAATATTTAAAAAGTTCTACAAAAAGAATTTTATTTTCGCAGTCAAGCACTAGTCTATATCAACTAAACAATAAAAGATACGTTAATACGTACGAGTAGGTAATCACGACGAACGAAATACATTAAAAATAAATTAAAAAATTGCTGACAAATTGAGAACCGCCTCTTTTTTGAAATCGGTTAATAAATCATAAAAATGGAGCATTCACGGATAGGCTTGAAGTCAATGTGCCGTTATCAGCATTGTTAATTTAGTTGGTGCTATTTACTATTATTTTTGTTATTTCTACTGCTGCTTTCCACTTAAAATATCATCATCTCCCTCTAGTTTTTAACACGCTTTTATTAGCTTCACTTGTAACTAACTATGTATGTAAGAAAATCTTGGAATCTTAATTTGACCCACTTCCCGGTCTTCGATTAGGATGATATTTTGCACACGCTCTGAGTTCTGATGACAATATATGACTAGCTAAGAAACGTAACAAATCCAATATGGCGGCCTCCCCAAGATGGCGGACTGACTGTTTGAAATCCACCCCCATGATATGGGTATCAAATGAAAGGGTTTGCTGCCAGGAATACAAAAAAAAAGGTCACGTGACTTAAATCCAACATGGCGGACATCCAAGATGGTGGATTGGCTATTTGAAATTCACCCCCATGATATGGGTATTAAATAAAAGGGTTTGCTGAATGGGATACGAATTTTGTAATTTTTAGTGCGTGCTAAAAGCGTGTTTTTTAGTTTTATACACTATTTTTCCAAACTAGCTTGGGGTCGGCTACCAGTCTAACTGAATGTGGCTGGCTATGTTTTACATGGAGCGACTGCCTATCAGACCTCTACAAGTCAGTTACTGGGCAACATGATACTCTTTAGATAGACTGTAAGACCGCGTTCCCACTATTATGTAACGGTTAATTTATCGTCGGATGACTATCATCTCTAGCTGTTCCCATTATAACAAATTTTTGGTCGTAACCACGTCAGATGTTCGCAACAACGACACATGACGTCCGTTACCGTCACGGTTCAATCTTGAGCCGTTCCCACTATCATGACAATCTGTTGTCACTGCAAATAAAGTCGTAGACGACAGTTAATCGTGTCGTCCAATATATAAACACCTCCATTTAAATATATAGGCCACAACACTTAAAACTACACGATTATCTGTCAATCTGTGTGAGTGTGTGTGTCAGTGTCTATCTGTGTCGCGGCCTAAGTCAGGCTATCTGACGTCTGACTTCCAGTAACGACTGTCAAAAATCTACAAATGACAACCCGGCTTTACGTTCTTTCCGAGGCACTGGGTGTCAGTAATGTCCTAGATAAATTTAAAAAAGTACATATGAATTACAAAAACTGGACATGTGCGAGTCGGACTCGCGCACTGAGGGTTCCGTACAAACTTACCTATGAAAATAGTTCATTTCCCGAATTGCGTTACGAAGATTTTTCAGAATCGCAAAAAAAGTTTTTTTTTTTGTGTCGTAACTACAAATTTACAGTTTTCAGATTTTTTCCTATATTTGTGCTATAGACCTTGCTTCACGTGTTCATTTCCCGTACCATATTGCGTGATTGCGTCACAAGTATATTAATACCAAAAATAATGTTTTATTTTTGTGTACAATGTACTGATTTTTAACCGCTTTTTTTAACCACATTAAAAAATATCGTGAAAATGATATTAAATGATTAACAATTCCTACTTCCGAAAAAAATAACGTCATTTCAGAAATCTTTACGTTCCGATTACAGTTGCCAGTTATTTTCGTAATCTGACCAAAGAGTATGTAAAGCTAACGCTTTTAATCTTACAATGATCATATATAAATGGTTTGCCTAATTAATTTTATCTGCTATCTAAGTAAATAAGATGATATAGTAGAAAATAATTAAACTGCTAAAAATAAATTCTGTTAAATTATTTTATTTTATCTCACCATTTTATAAAGTAAACATTGCGTATATTAGAAACTCAAAACTTGACACGGTCAATTTGATTAGGACATTTTGGTATTTTGTTGCTAAACTGACGTTTATATCGTTTGATGATTTTGTACTGTATTTGAGTAGTTCTGGTAGTTTTATTGAATAATAATTAATTCAATACGTCTATAATAATTATTGACAATGTTGAGATAGTGACTCATAGTGTTGCAAGTGGTAAGGTTTGTAAAGTGGGCGCGCGCGGCGCACGTTCGGGGCGCGCAATTCGCGGGCATACATTTCCATTTGCTTTCTGCGGGCGTGAGGAGCAGCGCGCGGGCCGCTCGCGCACGGTTTGGCGCAAGGCGCGAAGGGCACGGTGATGGCATGGAAACGGCGCGTTAACTTGAAATACACGCACGCAGGCTAGCTCGCTAGCGGCGTATTCGCCAGATGTGAACACACCCAAAGAGTTATTAAAGAATATAGCCAAAGAATAAACTTGTGAATATATTCACAAGTTTATCCATATATGGAGAGGGGGATATAATGGAAGAAAAAAATGTTTTGGGCCTACCTCAAGCAACATGGGCCAACGGTAGGAAGATGACGATGATTTGATACTAATGTACCCTAAAAGTAAATGTTTTAACTGACTAACAATTACAAATTCTTTATTTGTGTTACCTTGTTAAGTACCTATGTTCACGCAAGAAAGTGGCAGTGAAGCCGAATTGACGTCAATATTAATTATTAGTCACTAAAATAATTCGACTAGGTACATCAGTTGTTTCAAACAAATGCATTAATAACTAATGTAAATAGATTAATATAAATACTATGTAAATATGTCATAAAGTCTCTTTCTACGCTACGAGCAACGCTGTTTCATTACGACGAAACCATCGACTCCTCTCACTGTTACTGCGCCTATAAATGGTTGCCGATAGCTCTGGCCTTATCCAGCCTTAGTTATTGGTCGGTCCGTGAGGTTGCCGATCGGCAGTGATAAAATCCCGTCCTATACACCCTTCATTCTTCCCACCTTCCGTCTGTTGCCTTAGGTCTCATGGCAGCAGGCTTCCCGCAATATTATTTATATACGTATATATTGTAGCTATATGGTTAGTAGGGCTAGGTTGCTAGGTGCAGCTAAGGTTGTTGATACACACTACAGGCTATAGTCAACCCCCTTATTGTACATTTCGGTAGCTGAATGTAGAACCCACAACCTGTAAGTGATGTATTGCGTTTTTTGATTCGAGAAATCGAACTAAAACACGTAGTAAGTTTATTTAGGTCTTGATAACTTTATAAATAAATAAAAGACTAAACCATTACGATTTTTAACAGTCTTAAGATCGTGTTCTTGTAGGCCTAGTTATAGCGTAAAAATATTACCCATGCGCGATAAAAGCCTGAGCGTAAGTAACGCCACAATATAGGAACGAAGGAATCCGGGTCCTGACTTATCGCATATATCAATAATAACGCAATACACTACTCATCAATTTGGCCTAAAACGCATACCTGTAGTATAGAATGCAAATTATAATAATCACTACGGTTAAAAATTGCTATGAAATATGATCAGGCGTTTTCGAACTTTTTTTAATATCTCAAAAATGTGGTTAAATATTAACAAAAAAATTTTAGATAGTGAAAATTTCAATAATAACTATACTCTTGAGAGTAAATTTGGTTTGACGCAAGTTGGTACGGATCCACATACAATTTTGGGCAATCTCTTTTCAGGATTCTAGGTCAACAGGAAGTACCCTATGAATTTTGATTCCCTTGAGAGTGTCGAAATATACATTTTTTGCGACATAAACGGCAGTATCTTTTTTTTTATTAACCTTTTGACGTGCGTAATTAGAGACACAATAGTAAGACAATGGCTTCCGGGCGCCGGCTACCGCCTGAGCGTTAATGAATTAATAGCTTCAAGGGACCGCAGATCTAAGTATATTGTTTTAATTTCAACTCGATATCTCCACGCGTTCCCGAGATATAGGGTCTGGGGCAATCACGATACACTAAAAATAATTAATAGATTAATTAAGTAAAGGAAACTCATTAAATGAACAGATAAAGAAGTTAAGAAATTAAAACACACTGGCTCTAAGTTATAAATCAAAATTTCTGTCACAATATTCTTCAGCTTATTTGGCAAAATATTGTATTATATTTTGTAAGTCTTCGCGGTTTATTATAAGTACTTATTAATGCCTAATAAATAATTTGTTTGAAGGAATTTGTGAGAAGCCAATTTATGTGAAATGAAAGTTATCGTAAACTCAGGAAAGGTTTCAATTGGTTTAAAATAAGTGTTCTTTCCAGCAATATTTACTGATTTTCGTTCGAAATTGTTGGTCGCCTGACATTGTCTTTAAAAATTGTGTATTAATAAACTGATATTTTTGATCGCTATTGATTTTATGTGTTATGCCAAATCTAGCAAAAACAAATGACCAAAGGTGTACCACATTTTTCTCGAGGCCGTTCAAGACCTTATCCTAGCTACCGCCAGTGGCTCCGTACACGTGATAGTCCTCTCGCGCCCCAGCCGCCGGAATTCCGATCCCGATTTCCGAGCACCGTAGGCGCGGCCTGCGGACGGCAAGCAATGGGTAGCTCGCCGTCTGACCGTCCGGTAACCGACCAGACCGAGCCCAAGTCGTCTTTGAATCTTTGAATCATTATTGATTTTTAAATATGGGTATTCGCAGCGGGCGTACAGCGACCTGCGTGTCCAATATAACAATATACTCAGGGTACTGTTGGGGCTACCATGGCTTTACAGTGCCTTAGGGATGTATGCTGAGGAGCGGGTTGATGGCAGGACTTGTTAACGTTACTAAATTCACACTATTAGCATCTTTAAGTAACGATATTTTCATAAAGTTAACATTTTAACGATAATACAAGTAACGGTACTTGGTATCGTATCTATTAAAATATTGTTAACAATTAACGTTATAAGTATCGATACTTTTTCGTTACTTCAAGCATTGTTGTGGCACGGTGCATCCTTTTAACCTACGTTATCCTTTTTGACATTTTAACAGAATAAATGTACCTGATTCCTGTGTGTAATGAAAAATGCTGTGCGATGCAAGTGTTTTTGAATACTTAATCAAACTAATTACTGCATTAATCTGGAAAAAACAAAGAGATTTAACAAAATAACGTTAACGGTACTTATAGTAACGCATTTGGTAACGTTAACAAGCCTTGGGAAATGGTAATGTTACTATTTACCGATAACATCATCGATGACGTTACTCAATTTACCGGAAAAAGTTCACTCAAGTACCGTTACCAAGCATAACGTTTCCTCTACTTATAACGTTACCTTCGTACGATGAAGGTAACTAATTTTTAACGTTATTCAAAGCCCTGAATTGGTTTTGCCACCTTATCTGGAAGAGATGCGTCTCACTACTCACTCGTGTTTGTGGCAGTAACAATACTATACTAAGTGATTTTAAAAATAGGTGGGAGTCCCCCATGCTGTAAAGATGGGTGCGGCTTCATAGTGTAGCTGTGTAATATTTTTATTAATACAATGTTTTTTTTTTTAAATAATGTTACTTTCAAAATGAAAATCTCGTCCAAAATAAATGTTTCTTATTATTATTTAATACGGTATACCTTGGTAGCAACTTCTTCTCATACAGATTAATCAAGGTTTATCCGAACAATCCTGCCTCAAATTCTGGTTAACCTACTCTAAAACCACACCACATGTCCCTCCCCACCACGAGATACAGCCACCCTACTTAGTTTTATCCTCATTACATCTCTCAAACTATTTTTATGGTTATAATTTATATCCGCGATATTGGGATTGGTTACACCATAAACATGTCGTCAGCTTCCTTGACCACATAAGTTTCCATAAAGGTTGTAGGACGTTTAATGGGCTTGATGTTATGTGGTGTATTTTTGGCGGTTTGGTCAGGGTCTAGCTGTGGAGGAAAGTCTTGTGTTTAATTATAGAACAAGAAATTTTTAATGTATAGTCTATAATTATAACTATCTCCTACGCAGGCAAAGTTGCGTGAAAGTAGGTTTCTCCATATAATCTTTGGACACCCGTTTCATTCCTTCAGGGGGTGAATTTTGGAAAATCCTCTCTTAGTAAAATCTCTCTTAAAAAGCTCTCGTAAATTATCATCTGACGGTAAGACCGCAGCAGGGACTGGAACAAGTTGTTCCAGTCTCTGCTGCGTCTAGATGTACGCGGTATAAACGACGTGGCGAAACGCTTGGTTCATTTTAGCGTTATAAATTACTCAAAAGGTCAAGAGGGTCTTCTAAAAATACTTTCTTGCTGAGTAGTAACCATAACTGTCAAAGTGCCTACTTGTCATTACTGCCCATATGCTTAAAACTTTACAAACAAAGACATGCACCAATTTATTTTTCTCTTCGATCCTCACAGAGAAATTCCGTGAACCAATATCCCGGACGATACACATACATAATCAATCCCGGATGTCCATTCATCAACATCCCAGACTCGGAACCTTAATTTAAATTCATGGGACAAAGTTTAAAAATAAAGGCTTTCCGTGTGAACAGCCCTGTAATCTGATGAAACAACAGAATTTTTCAATAAACTGAAAGTTGCGATCGATATTGAATGAGTTTGTGACCCCTACCAAGGATTGCAGGGAGTCATTTTTGTCATAGCACAAACACGCGTGCATCTCCAAAGAATTTAGCAGGATTGCCATGACATATTCTTACTAGGTAAATAATTCAATAGATACTCACTGATATAGTAAGTCCAGGTGTTGGACCCACGGGTAGTGTGAAACTGAAACCCAGGGCGAAGGCAAAGAAGGAACAGGGGTGAGTTATAGTCAGTAATAGTCTGACACACCCTCTCACCCCGCCAAAGAGCGTGAGATGTCATTGGATGATTTTCAAACCTAAAAAAAAGGGGTTGGACGCTTTTACTCCGCAATTTGGCCCGACTAGATCGATCTAGATCGACCACTTCGGTCGTGCGCAAGACATTAAAAATCCCATTCTTGGATCAAAGTACATAAGGAAAGGATCGATGGGTCCTATCTTTATACCCATAAGTACCCTTATTTATTATTTATATATTATTCATTTATTATTTATTTATTATTTATATATTATTATTTATTTATTATTTACTAGCCGCTGCCAGCGGATTCCCCCGCGTGATAGTTAAAAATTTAAATTATCCCAAGGGAACACAGTCCTGGAATAACAATAATCCTATGTGCAGCAGGACATGGTCTATCCGTGTACCAAGTTTCATTGAAATATACACACACACTCACATACTTATTTGTGTGTGTATGTAGGTACTTTAGTACAGCAAAATAGTCATTATTGCTAAAATGCGAGCAGTGGTGGCCGAGTGGTAATGGCCCCGACTTAAGAATTGTGTAGGTTACAGGTTCAAAAGCCAGGCGCATTACTTGATAGTACCGAACAGCTGCTTCTAATCTTGTCTTAGCCCTAAACCTATTTAACTAATCAATAATTCACATCGAGGAATCTGGTACTCTAACTAGTACACCACTACACACAAACACGCTCACAAGCACAACTCACACGCATAGAACCACTTCCCGACTCTTTTGTTCTTCCTTCATGTTTTTAAAATTGTGCACCAAACTCAGATGTTTCCCATCCATCTGTAGATATATCCTTGTATTCTATAGGGTGAGTGCCTGGAGATCTGTAACACAGGGTCTCCCTAGTACGAATTCCAGTTTCTCGCAAAGGAGCTTCTTACTCATTTATATAATTATAATAGATTACTTAGTTAAGGAAACCTTTGTGCAGAGAGAACAATAAAATTCGGGACTACTACTTGAAGTCCTCTCAACTTTAGTTTGGTCTTCGTCAGAATTATTATTAAGTTCTCTTAATGATTTGATATTTTTCATAGTACCTACTTATTAGTTTATAATTTTAGCATTTAAGTGTATTTTATTATTATAAATAACTTATTTTTTATTTTATTTTGTCTGTTTGAAGTATCTGTTATTTGTTTATTGTGCAAGCCTACCACAGTATTGTCTTTTTTAACCCTAAGGTTGACTGGTAGAGAATGCCTTGTTGCATTAAGTCCGCCTATCACTTTGTGTAATTTATTTCATCACCACTGCTCTCAAAACGGTAAAAGAATACATCGTGAGGAAACCGGCATGTGCCGGTTTCCTCACGATGCCTCCTATATATGACATCCTAGAACCAAAAATGTGATATCCACCAACTCGCACTGGGCCCGCGAGGTGGATCACTGCCCATTCCTTCTCCTAAAGAGGAGGCCTGAGTCCCAGCAATAGGAACATTAAAAGGCTGATTACGATAAAATACTTAAACATATTATACTAAAAAACAGTTAATCCTTTCAATCTGTCTTCTGACAGAATCGCAAAATTTCTAATAATATTGTCTTCCATTCATCAGCAAACAAATCTAATCCAGGGTTGGCCCCCACGAGAGTTCCTTTATTTATAATACTAGCGGTCCCGTCTGACGTTGTCATGTCCGAAAACTGACTTTTTGTCAGAAAATTAAATTTAACACCTGATTGCAACGCCATCTATCGGATTCAATTGTATTTTCGAACCATTCAGGTACCCACTCAAATATATACAGAAAGTTTAATCCAAATCTTTCAAGCCGTTTAGGAGGAGTTAGATGACAAACACACGTACAGAAGAATTATATATATTAACTAACTTCTGCTAGCGCCTTCGCCCACGTGAAAATAAGTTTCTCCAAACAAACTTTGGACCCTCACATCATCCCTCTATGAGGTGAATTTTGAAAATTCTTCTCTTAGTGCTCGCCTACGTCATAAAAAGAAACCTTGTGCAAAATTTCACGGTTCTAGTCCCAGTAGTTTCGGCTGTGCGTTGATATGTCAGTCAGTCAGTCAGTTTCTCCTTTTATATGTATAGAAGAGACCTACCTATATAAAGTTTGATGACTCTCAGCAGGGGCGCCGACTTCGTGGGTGCTCGGGAGCTCGAGCACCCATGAAAAATAAACAGTGGGTGGCGAGCACCCCTGAGAATAGACATCAAGAAACAGATCAGTAATCGCCTTCTAGGGATGGGCGTTTTTTCATTACTCGACGACCTGTTTAGCGCAGTGGTTTAGAGCGCCGGTTGAGACGCAAGGGTCGCGGGTTCGATTCCCCCACCAACACAAATGTTTGTTGATGAAACAGATATTTGTGTTGGGTCTGGGTGTTTGTGGTACCTTCGTTGTTTCTGGTTTCTATAGTGCAAGGAAAAACCTTAGTTTGGGACCAAGACAATGTATGTGATGTTGTCTCAATTTATTATTATTAGGTACGCATTATAAGTATGCAGTATGTAAGTAGGACATTTATTTATTTGTCGGTTGATCAGTGTGCATTTCTCTTCTCACACTTCACCACTTTTTCGAGTCATCAAATGAGCATGAGCGGAGGTTTTCTAAAAGCCGGCGCCCCTGACTTTCAGTGCATCTGTCGCAATATGTCAATGCAATAACTATGTCTGTTTCAGATAAATCTTAAGTATTAACTTTCAACAAACTGATTATCTTTGTAAGAAAACTTCGTGACTGTTTTCTCAGATCATAACAAAGGAGTCCCAAGAAAATAGTAACAAATTACTAATCGCATCGAGAACTAAGAGTTAATCAAAGTTGTAACATCTTTACCCATTAGCTACAGTCGAGGACGTGCCTTACTATTCATTCTCGATCTTCGCAAATAGCTTCGAGTCGTTGATACTTTGTTAAAGGTTTTTTTTTGTGCAGAAATAGTAGTATCAATTATCATCATCTTCCTGCCCTTGTCCCATCTTATTTGGGGTCGGTGCAACACGTTTTTTTCTTCCATTCTATCCTGTCAACCGTCATGCTATCACTAACTTCCTTTTCTTTCATATCACTGTTCACACAATCCATCCATCTTTTCTTTGGCCTCCCTCTCCCTCTCCACCCATCCACATGTATACTTATAACTCTTTTAGTAACATGCGTTTCATCTTTCCCCTTTACTTGACTATACCAAGACAAACGATTGCCCTTCAACTTTTCAGTCACTGGCGCTACTTTCATCCATCTCAACATTCTCATCTCCGCTACATGCAATCTCTTTTCATCCCTAAAAAGTAGTATCAATATTTGAATGTAAATATAGAAATGAGATATTTCTTAAATATTGGCTCTCTTATTTTTGTAAGGAAATTCATTAAGGTTTACATCACATAAAGACAAACGAAGACAACAAGAAAAAAACAAATATTTCGATACCTAATCTACGCATAAAGTTGTAATATATTTTTGTAGTAACTTTGTATTATAAAAAGATCAAGTAAATATTATTTGTTCTTCTTATATCCAGCGTCCAGTACTGTGATATTAAACAGATTATTATTTACTTAATGCAAATAAAAAATGATTAAAAGTGTACAAATTACTTACATCATTATCACTTACGAAAGCGAATTCTCTTGAAAAAATGCACTTTTTGCCTTATGCGTAGGAAGTACCGATTTTGTTTTTGGTAGACCTTTAGTGTGGGACGCTATTTGTATCGCAACTCTTGCGCCATCCCATCTTCCTAGCCCGTTGTGCTATGCTGGCGCTGTCGCTACGGCTGCGAAGAATCTTAAGTGGCGGAAATATTTGCGTTGGAATCATGTAGGCAGTTATATTTTCGAGCCATTTGGAGTTAAAACTCTAAGTTCATAGGATCAGTCCGAGTGCTTACAAATTATATAAGCATAATTAGCCTTTTAATGTTCCCACTGCTGGGACTCAAGCCTCCTCTCCAGGAGAGGGAATGGGCCGTAATCCACTACGCGAGCCCAGCGCGGGTTGGTAAATGTCACATGTCTTCGAATTTTTGATTCTAGAACATACCGGTTTCCTCACGATGTTTTCCTTCACCGTTTGAGAGCACTGGTGGCCGAGTGGTAACGGCCCCGACTTACGAATTGCAGGTCGCAAGTTCAAACTCAGTCAGGCACATTACTTTGTGTAAAAATTATATAAAGACCTATCTAAACGCCTTGATGACGGAGGTAAAAGCAAACCTTTTTCACACAATTGTGACAAAGGTTTGCTTTTACCTTGGACAGAGGATAAGCATTGCTATACATCGTGGGAATACCGCCAATCTTTTGGGTACATTACCAGTCGAAAACGAAAGGAGGAGTTTCAAGATCTTATTTTCTTTATTACAATGGTAGGGGCACAAAATACTCAAGAATCACCGTCAAATCGTCGAGACTCGGGCGCAAACTTTTTGAATCAACCTCACAACGGTTCAGTACCGTCAATGTTTTGATGTATCGAAACCCATTGCTGTAAACCGTACTATTTGAAGGAGTATTGTAATAATGATGCACTGTTTGTAGTATAAGAAGTTTTTAAAGAAAAGCTGTAATACTTTCACTCTTCAGACCAGGCGTCGTCATCAATTTCCTGCCCTTGTCTCATGTAGTTTTGGGTTTAGTGCAACACCTATTTGCTTCCGGTCAGTTCTGTCAATCATCACGCTATCAATGACTCCCTTTTCTTGCATACCACTTCTCACGTAATTAGTAGTATCTTTTCTTTGGCTTCCCTCTTTCTAACTTCTACTTCCATCCACGTGTATACTCATAACTCTTTTCAGTAACACATTTGGCTCATCAACAGCATTAAGAAATGTAACGACACACTCTTTATTGGAGTATTTCTTTGCTAAGCACCGAAGATCTTCTCAGTTATTATCATGCAATTGCTATTTTATAAGTATGCGAAACAGGGTGTAAAGTTCTTCAGACCTCCATTGAGAAGGGAAGATCCTTCGACCAGAAGAGTGTTGTGTCTAGTATGGGCAAAAGTCCAATAGTTGATTTCGGACTGTTATATATCTTAACTAGCGACCCGCCCCGGCTTCGCACGGGTGCAATGCTGATCCCTTCATAGTATAAAACAAAGTTGCTTCCCGCTGTTTGTCCCTATGTACCTACGCTTAGATCAGAAAGCGCCTATCATCCACAGTGCAGTCGCGCATTTTAACTTCTTCGGCCATGTATCTCGTTGTGGTAATGACTCCATAGAGCGTCTCGTAGTGCAGTTGCAAAGTTGAGGGCACCAGGCCACGTGGTAGATCACTAATGAGATAGACAGACCAGATCAAGGCCGCAACTAAGTGCTCGGTTTATGAATGTACTCAGAAAGCTGCAGACCGCGATGAATGGCACCGTGTTACCAAGATGATCACTCATCGTGATTCACAGTGATGACCACGACCACTCTGGCAAGAGTGTACCGACTGAGAAGAAGAAGATCTTTAAAACTACGCAACGGATTTTGATGCGGTTTTGATCAGCATTGCACCCGTGCGAAGCCGGGGCGGGCCGCCAGTACTAATTATACTACAGAATATCTTTATGTACAACTTTCACAGGTTTTTTTTTGTCATTAGATAATACAAACATGTTTTCTTTTGAGGTTACTCTTGAAAGAGCGACATATCATTGGCCATGTGAAAAACACTCAACGATCAATAACGTTGCAACGTTGAAAGTTTGACCCTGCGATTTATTATTAGTCATTGCAAAAGATATCTTTACTTGCCACTGTGTGGACCGCCCGGAGGACACGATGGAGCACACGGTGGAGGTGTGTCCCGCTTGGGCAGAGCAACGCCATGTCTTCTTGGGGGCGATCGGCGGTGGCGATCTCTCGCGCCAGGTCTTGGTACAGGCTATGGTCCGGAGCGAGGAGGAGTGGCAGGCGGTCGCCACCTTCTGCGAAGCAGTAATGTTGGCAAAGGAGGCGGCCGATCGCTTGAGGCAACGGTTCTCACGCCCCAACCGCCGTCGCGATTGTGATCCCGATTTCCGGCCACCGTAGACGCGGGCTTCCGGACGGCGACCGTCGGTAAACCGTCCGGACCGAGCCAAAGTCGTCGACGGCGCGTTCCACGCGCGCCTCAGGGAGATGTCAGTAAACGTAGGGGCCTAGCACGGTCGAAGCCTACTGGGTCCACGGATAGTGTGAAAGTGAAACCCGGGGCCCTAGGACGAAGGCAAAGAAGGAACAGGAGTGGGTTTTTAGCCAGTAAAAGTCTGAAACTATCTCCCGCTCCGCCCAAGAGCGGGATTAGTCATTAGAAGATTTTCCCACCTAAAAAAAAAAACATTATGGAGAAGAATGTGCAAGAAACTCCATGGACACACATCTTCTCCGGTACCACGTCCAGTGAGTATTGTGCACTCTATTATGACAGTGTTTAGTGATTTTACCAGCAAACGCGTGCCATTGCAAAGTTTAAATGGATTCAGGTTTTTTTAATAAAATAACAGGACAACATATTTTCAACACCATTTTATGAGGAGGGAGTCCAGACGGGTTCAAAGAATTAACAAATTCTGTAGGAAAAAGTTATAAAAAGTGGGCAAGTGCGAGCCGGACTCACGCACTGAGGGTTCCGTAAAAACTTAGGTACCTACCTATGAAAATAGTTCAATTCCAAAATTGAGTTACGAAGATTTTTCGAATTCGAATCGGAAATATTTTTTTTTTTGTGACTTAACTACAAATTTACAGTTTTCAATTTTTTTCCTATACTTGTGCTATTAGACCTAGCTTCATGCCAAATTTCAGGATTCTAGGTCAACGGGAAGTACCTACTCTATGAATTTTGATTCCCTTGAGAGTGTCGAAATATACGTTTTTTGCTACATAAATGGCTGCATCTTTTTTTTTTGTAAGCTCAGAAGTTTGATTTTTTCACAGCTTTAAGGGACCGCAGACTTGAGTGTATGGTTTTAATTTCAACTCTATACCTCTATGCGTTTCCGAGATAAAGGGTCTTGACAGACAGACCGACTAAAAACAAAGTGATCCTATAAGGGTTCCGTTTTTTCCTTTTTAGATACGGAACCCTAAAAACAAAACACTAAAACGATCAAAATAACTTTAATTTTGGAAGTCAGTGTTTCTGGTATTGTCTGCTTGTTATTTAACTGACTTCCGAATTTAAAGTTATCTTGATCGTTTTAGTGTTTTATTTTTTTTGGTGAAGTTGGTTATTTTTTTTGTAAAAAAAAAATATTTCACACTTTTTAGTTGTGATACATTTATAGCCAGAGTACCTATTTCTCATGACAATTCGATTTAACCCAAACACTGCTAGGATACATTATTTTATTATGAAGTCTCTATCCACTTCCCAGCTCCATCATCAGGTCTGTTCGATAGTACCTTATAGCCAAAGTGCATCTGATGACAATTCTAATAAGCCCAAACACGGCTAGGTTACATTAATTAATTACGGAGTTCCAGTGCCTATCTTCCAGCTCCATCATCATCATCAGATCACTTTGATGCTACCATTTTCAACATAACTATTCAGAACCATTTATTTATATGCATTGTCATAGTTACTTAACTATCTTCATTGTGATATGTATGAGAGTTTTAAGTTCCGGTGGCTATTTCTGATCTCCTTCACCAGTTCCACTTCATCAAATGTTACTTATTGACTGTAAATGCTTAAGTTCTCGATGAAAATACTAAAATCATTATATAGTTGCCTAGAATATTTGAGGAGTTCCCTCGATTCCTTATGGATCCCATCATCAGAACTGGATTTTGAAAAAAATAGGACCAATCTGAAAGCATATCCTATTAGGAAAAAATATGTTGCAAGTCGGTCCATAAACGACGGAGTTCTGAGGTAACTAACGTAGAATCAAGTTATTTACCGCAACCGCTATTTCCCTGCATTTTAAATCTGTAATATCTTCGAAAATATTCATTTAAATGACACGCTGTAAAGGGCTATATTGATCTATATTAAATACACAATTTATTTAAGGTACTTAATTGGATAAATATTAATGCTGTATTGCTTAAAATTGTTTCGTAAATAAGCCATTATTTCTCGTAAAAAGTAAAGGATAAAAAATGGTTATAGTGGGTTATCTTTAAGAGATGGACATATGCCATCGCGGACTTTTTTGTAGACCTTTTTAAGGTGAACAATACTGTAGTACAATAATTTGATATATCTTGTAGAGTTCAGCCAGCGTTTGCAATGTAAACACAAAAATATTTGTTTATTTACGACATCACATTAGAAATATCTAAAATTATCAGTATTTCTCTTCTTTATTATGCATGCATTATATACATAAACCTTCCTCTTGAATCATTCTATCTATTAATAAATACCGCATCACAATCCGTTGCGTAGTTTTAAAGATCTAAGCATACATAGGGACAGACAGACACGAAAAGCGACTTTGTTTTATACTATGTAGTGATTAGTTTAAGGTCGGCTCAGAATGTTTTTTTCTTCTTTATGCCGTCGACTCTTTAGTCAATTCATTTGTGACTATATTGTCTTCTCATATGTGAGATGGCACGGTGGGTACAGTGGTTACAGGTAGTCGTTTCGGTCTGGGCGTCTTATTATTACATGTGAGTTTTTAAACGTTAGTGAACGCACTCACAAAACATGAGTAATTCCTCGTGTAGCAATGTTTCTTTAGAAAAAACTGTCTGCTGTAGAATTGATTGAAAACGCTAATTGGACGGATTCAATGTTTGATTAAAAACAACTGAAGTTCCCAGCCAGTATAAATATTTTTTGCGTGCAATTAGAGAGGAATTCCAGTGATTTATTCCTTAAAACGTTATTATCATAATTATTTGTTGTCTTAAGGAAGTAAACAAATCATACAAAACATGCATAGCAAAAGCTGAAACGACCTTTCAGTACCAAAAAAACTTGCTAGCATCTACCAAAATATCTAAGACGAAGTAGTTTGAAAAATGGCTGCTATTTTTGAACTTATTTCAAACTTTTGTTTTCCTGAATGACATAGCTAAGAGATAGCAAGATTAATCACCCTGGCACTGTTCCAGACCACAGGCGGTGAGGTGTAAAATAAATAGCCCAACAGCGTATAGATGGCGGGGATATTAACCCATTACCGAACCGCGGAATAAGCTGGAAGTAATAAGGTTTATATTGTCCTGGCTTGTTGCTGGACCATTGCAGGACACCTTTATTCTGTTTCTCCTTAAACAGAGAAGAAACAAGTTTTTATCACGTCTGCACTAGCTTCTGACGTTTTATAAGTGCCCATGTAGGCCTATGTGAAATAAAAACTTTTGACTTTGACTTTGACTCTGGTCGATACCAGGTACCTGCGGCAGTCTTGCGGTGTAAAATTAAGGCATCTTATGATGTTTTCAGTTACCAAATATTTTATGGTTAGTGACATAAACAGCAAAGTGTGATGGCCCAGTGGTTAAGACAATCCTCTCATGCATAAGGTTACGGGTTCGAAACTGGACAAGTACCTTAGTTATATTTTAGGGTTCCGTGCCTCAAAAGGTAAAAACGGAACCCTTATGCGATCACTTTGTTGTTCGTATGTCTGTCTGCCTGTCAAGACCCTTTATCTCGGGAACGCGTGAAGGTATCGAGTTGAAATTAAATCCATATACTCAAATCTGCGGTCCCTTGAAGTTGTGAAAAAAAAAGATACGGCCGTTTATGTCACTAAAAACGTATATTTCGGCACTCTCAAGGGAATCAAAATTCATAACGTACTTCCCGTTGACCCAGAATCCTGAAATTTGGCATAAAGCAAAGTTTTATAATAAAGATATAAACCTGAAAATAGCAATTAGTTGTTAAGTCACAAAAAAAAAAAAACTTTTTTTTGCGATTCGGAAAAATCTTCGAGACTCCATTCGGGAATTCAACTATTCACATAGGTAAGTTTGTACGGAACTCTCAGTACGCGAGTCCGTCTCGCACTTGCCCAGTTTTTTTAATGCATATTTGCTTTTTTAAGTTAATCTAGAACATTACTGACGCCCTGTGACTCGGAATGCACGTAAAGCCATTAGTCCTGGTTGACATTCGTAGATTTTTGACAGTCGTTACACGTAGTTAGAATGCAAAGGGCAACTGAAGAAACATAAGTGGGTTTTAGTCAGTATAAGCAGACTTTTGCTGACTAAAGCCCACCTGTGTTAAGGAACGTCAGAACATTCCCCTTCGCTCCATCCAGAATGATAGAGCAGAGGTTGGAATTAGGTAGAGTTATTTAAGTGTTTATCCTGCGAAAGATTTCATACAGCGAAAGAATAGAGTGGATATGCCTCAAATCCTGAGATTAATTTTAAAGAGCAGATTTTTTTTATGACACTATCAGAAATACAGGAGAAAAAAATGTTTGCTGCATTAATAATGAGAAGGAGGAAGTGTATACATTTGTTAACCTCACCTCTGTTGAAGTAGAGAGATCTTTTTCAATGAAAATTACTAACAAAAATTATCTTTGTTTTGTCATATCTATCTCTGAGGTTTTTATTATTATTTATTTGTATTATTATTGTCTACAGGGGATTTTTCATTAGAAATCCTGGGAAGATATGGGTGGATCAGACGTGATAACCAGAGGTCGGAATCAGGTAGAGTTATTCATGTACTTCCATCGAAATGTTGATATTAATGTGGATTATTATTATAAAATAATTATAATATTAGCTTCATTCAGGGTTTTATGTAAACAATTTCAGCTGCTAATTGGTTCCTTTTCTCATGAAACTTCTGAAAATCAGTTTTAAAAAGTCAATTGTTGTCTTCAATCTTCGTGGTCTTTTGCCAACCAGCTTGGGGTCAGTTTCCAGTCTAACTGGATGTGACTAAATACCCGTGTTTTACTATCGGATCTCCACAACCCATTAACTAGGCAGCACTTTTACTTTTACTTTAACTTTACTAAATTTGGCCTATGACATTACAAAAATTGTAATTATATACTTTATAAAACTGTGATTTAATGATATTTTAATTAATTTAGATAATGGTTTTTTTATTTAATTTAATTTTAATTGATAATAATATGATTTTAGTATGCTTTTTTTAAGTTGGAATATTAGTTTTTAATTTCTGTTTTCGTATTTTATATGTTTGTTATTTATCGGTTTTTCATCTATATAATTAATGAGACCTACTTAGAATATTGTGCATACCGGTAAGTGACTTTTTTTGTATTACCTTTCGAATACCGTAATTAGAGACACAATGCTAACAATGCAAACGCTTTTTATTATTATTATTTATTACAATTTGATATTGTAGATTATTTTTATTTTGCAATTTGACTTTTTTTTTTCTTTCTCTATTAATTTTTGACATCAATGTTTACTTTACTAAGTATTACATTTTGTAAACTATATTTTTCTTTTTATTATTGTGAACGTGAGGACTACTCGTATGTTGATTGCTTTTTTTTTCCTTTTCAGTAATTTTAACGTATGTCTGGCAATTTGAGTATTTTCTGCGGCCTACCCAAATGTCCTTTCCTTGGTATTGTTCGTCAAGTAGTTGAGCTCCTTAGTAGTCCTGAGTTGAGCTTTACGAATACTGACAAATGCTTGCACTGACTGGACAGGTCCACTCAAATCTGTAAGGTTCTTTCTTCAAAAGACCATCTCAGACAAATCTGCATGGTTCTCATGTGATTTGACCATTACATATTTACTGTATGGACTTTAAAAGAGACTTTGACCCCTGAGTTTGTTTCGGTGTTTCTTCTCAGGGTAGTCAGCTAGGAAACACCGGCCTCATCTAGTTTAAAAATGACGAAAAAAAAAATTGACGTGTAAAAGTGTTTTTTTAAACCTATTTACAAAATAAATATCATTTATCATCAATAGAAAGACAATGAGAGAGCGAACGCCGGCGTTTGCTTGGAGTTTAATGAATGGGGTTTAATCATGTTGTAAATAAGTCGTTGTTTTTTTTTTTTTTTAATTCATATAAACCAGTGCTTGACTGCGATCCCACCTGATGGTAAGCAGCGATGCAATCATTGATGGTGAGGCGCACTAGTTTATTAAGGTGTGGTGTGCATATGCAAATAAATAAATAAACACGATAACTCCTTGAACAGATAGGATGTCAGACTTTCTGACATCTGACTACCTGAAGCGACTGTTAAAGATCTACGAATGACAACCGGGGCCAACAGCCTTACGTGCTTCCTAAGACACGGGGTGTAACTAACGTCTTAGATAAATTTGGTAAAGTACAATGAATTAAAAATTCACATTGGAACTTGCCCGTTTTTGGAACCTTATGAATCAGTATCGGGTTCCTTAACCACTGGGCCATCGCGACACGAATCATTATTTTCAAATGTAGAAAAAAAAAATCTATTCTTCATTTCGCAGATAAAAACAGCCATTTTTCTCATGTGAACATTCACATCTCTCGACCAAACTAACTCGATTACACGTTCATTGGATAATGAGAGAACACCTGCTCTCCCGCTGTTTGTATTATGGCGTAGGCGTGTGACGTCACCACACAGCTTTTATTGTCCTTAATGGAATTCTGTTATGTAATGTTTAGTAGAGGATTTGGTGAGAATATTGTCAGGATAAATAGATGAGAATTTCTGACGCCAGAGGGGGAACCAGGGGGATATAAGCCTAAGCGGGAATACTTAGCCGGTATTCTACCTGAGGTTACCTCACTTAAGTTAATTATTCATTGTTTTTTTTTTATTCTTTCCCTAAAATTTATTTTTATTTATCTATCTTATTCAAATCTTTGTCACACAAACCGTGCCAACGTCTTTATGTCGATACCGGCCCACGCTGAAAACCAGCGCCGTGGACTCGTCGCATTTTGTGTGTGGTCACGGCATTATGCTGAGCGTTCGGCCGTTTTGCGTGGATGTGGCGTATATTTTTCACATAATATACTTATAATTTGTTAGTTTTAAATTTGCGCCTTGTTCCGCCAGAAAAAATGTTATTTATTTATTTATTTAAACTTCATGTACAGTAACATAGGCGGACTTAATGCAACAAGGCATTCTCTACCAGTCAACCTTTGGGTTAAAAAGACAATACTGTGGTAGGTTTGCACAATAAACAAATAACAGATACTACAAACAGAAAAAATAAAATAAAAAATTTATAGTAATAAAATACATATTTATGTTAAAATTATAAACTAATAAATACTATGAAAAATATCAAATCGTTACGAGAACTTAATAATAATTCTGACGAAGACCAAACTAAAGTTGAGAGGACTTCAAGTAGTAGTTCCCAAATTTACGCTTGAAGGAAAATTTACTTTCAGCTTTTTTGATGTTTTTCTTTCTTTCTTTCCTGGGACTAAAGCCTCCTCTCTGTAGGAGAAGGAATGGGCCGTAATCCACCACACGGGCCTAGTTGTTGCCGCGGGTTGATGTGTTTTAAAAATTGATTTAAACTAGTGCTTATCTGCGATCCCACCTGATGGTAAGCAGTGATGCAATCATTGATGGTGAAGCGCATTAGTTTATTTACAGCCATTCACTAGAGTTAAAATTCGAAGACATGTGACATTCACCAATCCGCACTGGGCCCGCGTGGTGGATTACTGCCCATTCCCTCTCCTAGAGAGGAGGCCTGAGTCCCAGCAGTGGGAACATTAAAAGGCTGATTATGCTTATGCTTATGCTTACTAGAGTTAATATAATAGTGAGCTTTGAGTCTTCAAGGCTTACCTAAATTATAATTGAACGGGATTTTTGGTTTCAGGACATTCCGGTTTCCTCACGAGGTTTTCCTTTAACGTTTTAACAGCATTGGTGATTAAATAATGTACAGAAATCAAATTGTAAAGATATCTGCGTAACCAAGTTTACCTACATAGCCCGAAGAATCGCAAAATTTAAGTGGAAGTGAGCAGGGCGCATTGCTCGCAGATCATCTGATGGGACTAAAAGGTTCTGGAGTAACGACTGTGTACTGGAAAACGTGGCGTTGGAATGCCTCCTATAAGGTGGACAAGGTTGGTGGTGGTTATTTTTTTTTTTTTTATAGGTGGGAAAATCATCTTATGACAAATCCCGCTCTTGGGCGGAGCGAGAGATAGTGTCAGACTTTTACTGACTAAAAACCCACTCCTGTTCCTTCGTTGCCTTCGTCCCAGGGCCACGGTTTCGTTTTCACACTACCCATGGCCCCAGTAGGCTTCGACCCTGCTGGGCCCCTACGATTTGCTGACATCTCCCTGAGGCGCGCGCGGAACAATACGCGCCGTCGACGACTTGGGCTCGGCCCGGATGGTTACCGGACGGTCGGACGGCGGGCCACCCATTGCCCGTCGTCCGCAAGCCCGCGCCTACGGTGGCCGGAAATCGGGATCGGAATCCCAGCGGCGGTTGGGGCGTGAGGACCGTTGCCGTTGCCTCACGCGATCGGTCGACCGCCTGCCACTCCTCCTCGCTCCGGACCATGGCCTGTACCAAGGCCCGGCGCGAGAGATCGCCGCCGGCGATCGCCCCCACGAGGACACGGCGTTGCTCTTCCCAGGCGGGGCACACTTCCACCGTGTGCTCCACCGTGTCCTCCGGGCGGTCCACACAGTGGCGACACCCGGGCGTCGCTTCCGCACGAATCCGGTGCAGGAACTTCCCGAACTTCCCGTGTTCGGTGAGAACCTGCGTCATGCGGAAGGTGAGGACGCCGTGAGGTCTTTCCAACCACGCCTCAAAGAAGGGACTTACCGCCATAATTGTGGCGTGCCCAGCATAATTGTGGCGTGCCCAAAGGTGGTCGTGAGGATCGTGGAAATTGATGGATGCGAGACGCAGAAGATCGTTCGTTGTGGCGACGCTTGGCGGAGGGCTGTGTGTGTACTACGTACTAATATATTTTTAAACACATACTTACATACTATAGATAAATAAATTACACCCAGACACAGAACAAATGATTGCGCTCATCACAAAAACCTTTATCTTGGATGAGAATCGAACTCACGACCTCCAGCATAGTAGTCAGGGCCACTTACCACTAGATTAACAGGCCAGTCGCCGTTTTAATCCATGCAAGGAGGTTAGGTAAAATTCACGTTAATATGCAATTCCCAACCTATTTTGAGCCTAACCGCCTGTTTGACAAAAGCTTTTACCATATTTTAGCACTAGCCAGTTGAAATTTAAAACTATTTCATTTACTTTTTTTAGGAGTCCGGACCTAAAGCGTGCCTACAGGATCTTATTAGTAAACCTCCTCTGTCTGTCTGTATATCTGTCCGACTGTTAGCAGGCTATAGCTCTTATACAAAGGCTCTTGCTCTTGTGCATATTGGCACAAAGCTCTCTGCACTGCCGTCCGGTAGCAGAGCGTTCTGGTCCCTTGCCAAATCGATCGAAGCGAACTTCTGTAAGCCCACATTGCCTCCGCTGGTTAAGCCTGATGGAACACTGACTCACACGGCGAGAGAGAAAGCAGGTCTCTTTGCATCTCTTTTCGCCCATAACTCTCGTCTTGACACTAGCAGTGCTACTCCACCAACTCTACCTCACTGCAACACCTCAATGCCCGAGGTTCGCATAAGAAACAAAGAAGTTTTGAGAGCACTGTGTCGTCTAGACGTGAATAATGCTAGTGGACCAGATGGTATACCAGCAATAGTTCTCAAGGCATGTGCGCCCGAGTTGTCTCCTGTATTGACGCGCTTGTATCGCCTCTCATTTAGGACTGGTATAGTGCCCAAGTCCTGGAAGCTTGCCAACGTGCAACCCGTGCCCAAAAAGGGCAGTCGTGCCGATCCTGCCAACTATCGGCCGATTTCAATAACCTCCATACTCTGCAAGATTATGGAGCGTGTATTGAACTCGCGCCTCATGGCATACCTGGAAGGTAACGATCTCCTCAGTGACCGACAGTACGGGTTTCGCCACAATCGGTCTACTGGGGACCTACTAGTGTATACCACTCACATGTGGGGCGAGGCCCTTGAGAAGAATGGAGAAGCGATTGCTGTCTCCTTAGACGTCTCGAAGGCCTTCGACAGGGTATGGCATGCCAGCCTTTTGAGTAAGCTTCCAGCGTACGGCATTTCCCCTGGTCTGATTAACTGGGTAAAAGACTTCCTGAGTGAACGGTCTCTCCAAGTTGTTGTCGATGGATGCTCATCAGAGCCCATGACGACCAATGCCGGAGTTCCTCAGGGGTCAGTTCTCTCTGCAACTCTTTTTTCTGCTGCATATTAACGATCTGCTGATGCCCGGTATCTATGGGTATGCAGATGATAGCACAGTTGTAGAGAGATACCTGCCAGATGCTCGGGCTAGTAAGGAGCTAATCCGGTCCGAACGAGAGGCTATGGTAGAGCGTACGAATGTCTCAGTTCAGGCAGTCTCCATGTGGGGCGAAACCAATCTGGTAGGATTCAACGCCGCCAAAACACAAGCGTGTCTGTTCACCGCCAAAAGGAGTCCGTTCGCCTTGGCTCCTGCTTTTCAGAATGTATCTCTGGAGTGCACCGACCGCCTTCAGCTCTTGGGAGTTGAAATTTCTTCAGACCTCAATTTTGGGCGGTTCATTGAGTCCAAAGCCAAGGTAGCTGCTAGAAAACTAGGCGTTCTTGCAAAGGTCCGACGGTACTTCACACCGGGACAGCTTATGATGTTATACAAAGCACAGGTCCGATCGTGTGTGGAGTACTGCAGTCACATATGGGCTGGTGCTGCAAAATGCCATCTTGCTAGAAAAAAAAAAATACCGTAAAAGGTAAAGAGTTGAAAATTTCACAGAATGTGCATTTTTATTGCCGCTACAATAAGGTTAAATTTCAATATTAAAGGGGGTTTCCCTTCCAAGAAACGTAATTTTGACAGCGTTTTTTTGCTCGATTTAAATATTGTAGCACGGAGCCCTACGTCCAGCAATCTAGTCCAGCTCGCACTTAGGCAGTTTTTTTTAAACTGTGACCATACTCTAGGAATTAAACTGTTGCCCTACTCTATGAACTAAAAATGACTGGGTGATTTGTCTGTAAGTTTGCCTAGAACAACAATACACTTATGATTTGTTGTTTTTTTTTAATTGATATAAACCAGTGCTTGACTGCGATCCCACCTGATGGTAAGCAGTGATGCAATCATTGATGGTGAGGCGCACTAGTATATTAAGAGCCTATTCAGTCTAGCCTTGAAGACACCTAAATTATAGTTGGACGGGAAGACCGCAGCTGGCAAATTGTTCTAGTCCTTCGATGTACGCTGTATAAACGACGAAGCGAAACGCTTAGTCCGGACCGTAGAAGTGTCAACAACGTAAAAAAAAATAGTAAAAAAATAGTAGTAAGAAAATAGTAGTAAATAAATTTAGTAGTAAATTAGTAGTAAAAAAGTAGTAGTAGTAGTAGTGTAGTGTAGTTCTAATTTTGCGCCTTGTTTCACCAAATAATAATAATAATATTCCACAACTATCACACAACGCCATCTAGTCCCAAACTAAGCAGAGCTTGTGATATGAGTACTAGATAACTGATAAACATACTTTTATATTTCTAAATACATACATATTATAGATAAGTTATACCCAGACACAGAACAAATGATCGTGCTCATCACACAAACATTTGCCCTTGGTAGGAATCGAACCTACGACCTCCGGCATAGCAGTCAGGGCCACTGACCACTAGACCAACAGGCCAGTCAATATAATGTTTCTATCTTTTCTTTCTTTAACCATCTGCCTGACCTACGAATGCCCATCGCTTAACCGTGCCGTCTACCAATCATAGCTCGTCGTAATTTTATCACATAGTGTACCCTAAAACTCACTCACAATATACTACGACATCCAGGCCGGATACAAAAACTAAAAACCTATGAAGCAACCCCATTTCCATTTATTGCTAAATCGGTTACGCTCTGTTACTTTAGAAAGTAGCAAAAAAGGAAAAAAAACAGAAATCGCTACAAGATTGTACCTTGGATCTGAGCCAAATACCGCCTGACCTAGTACTTTTCCGTGCTAAGTGTGCCGACGAAACGTAGAAATATCGGCTATGTCGATTCACTGTACAAAGAAGAATAATCTTTATGAATTGTCACCCGTTTTCCAATAGCGGAATTTGAGTTGCGTATACGTCAAGTCAGGAATTACGATAAACTATGACTTAGCGTCTTGCGTATTGGCAATAAGCCTGAAACTGTGGAGGTTAGAGGAGAAATGATGGCTGAATTGATGTTGGCTGATGTCGCAGGGAAATACAGCTTAGTAACGTGACTTTATTATTGACACTAGCTTCTGCCAGCGACGTCGCCTGCGTGAATGGAGAAAATTATCCCAAGAGAGAAAGTATTCTATGAGCTAATATTTCAGGTATAGTCTGTCCGTGTGCCAAATTTCGTTCGAATTCGTTGGAGCGTAAAGGAGTAACAAACACATAAACATTTACATACATACTTTCGCCTTTGAAATATGGCCTATACCAAGGCCCGGCGTGATAGATCTTTGCCGCTGATCGCCCCCACGAGGACACGGCGGTGCTCTGCCCAAGCGGGGCAAACCTCTACCGTATGCTTCACCGTGAAGAGACATTGACCTCTGAGTTTGTTTCGGTGTTTCTTTTCAGAGTAGTCAGCTTTTTTTCCTGATGGCTACAACCCGGGAATCTTTAAGTCAAGAGTGAATAGGTTACTTCTAGGTAAGCGCGCTTCATCGTCGACCGCATCGTCGCTTTCCATCAGGTGAGTTAGCGGTCAAGCGCGAACCCATCAAGAATAAAAAAAAAAGCTAGGAAACACCGACCTCATCTAGTTTAAAGTGACCAAAAAAATTGAAATGTTTTTTTTTTTAAACATATTTTCAAAATAAATATCATTTAACATTATATTAAGTCATTCTAACGACTTAAAAACCTAGTCAATATTTGATAACATTATATAGCCACTATAAAATTAAGTTACATACTCATCAAATAATTCAAGACGATAAATCAGAACAAAATAATTTTCCGAGTACTCTGCGCTTCTATCGAGCGAGAGCATCTTCAGTATAATTTATTAAAATGCACTTGACTGGTTTTTTGTCTGGCATGATTTGTAGTGTATTTGGCACCACTTTTCTGCACAGAGAACCGATTTGAATTTGGTTTGTTCAGTATTTTAGTATGATTTTTCGTTGAGTCAAAATTCAGGACGAACACCTCTTGACTTTGAGAAATGCAAAATACAGCATGCTTGCTCATGCTTATTGTCTCTTGGCAATTTCATCTCTATATACTTTATAAAATAAAATTTATTTCTGCGTCAATCTGTTTAACCGTTGAATAAAACCGACTACTGACCGATCGTTGCCTGTTTTTAAGACTCGTTATGGAACATTACTTGTCGCTGTGAATATCGTTAGTCTCGGTCTAGTTTTCAATAATTATGTACCTATGTATATATGTAGGTACCTTACATTGTTGAAACTTCAACGGTCCGGACTAAGCGTTTCGCTTCGTCGTTTATACCGCGTACATCGAAGGACTGGAACAATTTGCCTGCTGCGGTCTTCCCGTCCAACTATAATTTAGGTGCCTTCAAGACTAGAGTGAAATATGCTCTTAATAAACTAGTGCGCCTCACCATCAATGATTGCATCACTGCTTATCGCAGTCAAACACTGGTTTATATCAGTTAATTTTTTTTTAAATGTATCTATTATACAGCATATATATATATATATATCTGTGTATCTATTATAACATATATGTTTAATGCTGGTTTTGTAACACTAATGACAGCCCCATTTCTTGTCCAGGCAATTACTGTCCATTCCAGGTTGCCTGGAAGAGATCGCGGAATGCGATAAGGCCGCCCATTGTATGTATGTGTTTTAGTTTCCTTTTGTATGTGTAATGGTGTACAATAAAGTATATAATAAATAAATAAATAAAGCCCCCTGTGTTGCTCTTCACGTTAAAGAGCCACGGTAACACTTTCGAAAATTTCCGAACCAAAAATAGCCAATATGAAATTAAAGTATGAAACCTGTCCAAGTTAAACATGACCGCACCACCTTCAGTTGCTTAACTCGTTGACCCAAATTAACTTCGGTAACTTTACCAAACTTTATTATACAGAAAAGATGGTGTTTTTCTTTCATGTCCAAACCACGAGCATCTAATAAATAAATTGTTAGAGTTTGATTGGCCTCATTGGTTTTGAATTTACCTGTATTGAGGTTTTGAATTTCATTTTTGGTGAAAAAAAGCAAATTGTTTTATTTTGTTTGCAAGTTTTTTGTGTTTGATGTATTGGAGAAATAAAATACGTTTTTGAACATACTTGCTCCACTTTTAGGCTAGTAATATAGTGTTTTTGCACTAGTGCGCCTGTCCGCCCCCGCTACTATCTATATATTGACATACCTGTATCGTTTTATCTCAAGATCCTGAGGAAATTATATTTTGTAATATTATATAATTTGTATGAAAAACACGTAGTGAATCTATGGGCAATTATTTTATTTTATAATTTCTGTAGCTGATTAAATGCCAAATCATTATCTTATGCCCACTAATCTCCAAATTTAAAAGTGGGTGAATAATTTATAATAATAATAACAGCACAGCTGTTACAAACATAAAGTGAAAAACCAGGCAAGTGCGAGTCGGACTCGCGCACTGAATGCTCCGTACAAACTTACCTATAAAAACAGTTCAATTCCCGAATTGAGTTATGAAGATTTTACCGAATAGCAAAAATAAAATATTTTTGTAGTTTAATGTTTTTACATTTTCTCCTATAAAAGCCATTTACAACATTACAACAAGCAACATCTAAGAGTAAGTGCTAATATATAATTTATTAATTTCACCTGTTATTGATTGATGACATTTGTAATAATTGTGCGCTGTCAAGGCAAAAGTATAAAGGGTGTGGTACCCGTTATGGCCGTTTTATTTGAATAACCTTCCCGATAGGTACATTAAATAAGTTCCTTATAAAATCTTTCTCTAAAGTTAACACATATAGACAACAAAACAATAAGATAGCGAAATATTTCAAAATACCTTGTCAAACATTAGTTACAGTTTCAGACAAAATTGCATAAAATTCAACATAAATCTATGCATTCTTACGATATGAACCGTTTACATGAATGTATTGAGATGTAGATTTTTCTCTTCCTTTTACATTCGCTGTAGATATTGTAGGTAGTAGGAATTTATTAGTAATGAACTAGAGATTATATTATAATACTAGCTCCTACCAAAATTATACAAAGAGAAAACACTACCAGACTAATATGTATTCTCTGTTCTAGAATTTAATTAACTGTGTGCTAAGTCTGTTATTCTAAATTTTTTTTTTTTTTTTCACTAAAAATATCATCAGGATTGATAAAATCGATATTCTAATTTTAATTCTACCCCGATGATATTATTATTTATTAAAAAGTAATTAATTCATTTTTTTTTCATTAAAAGTGTCAACGGGGTTGATTAGAATAACGATTATTATAATAATATTATTTATTTTCGGTATTGTTGTTTTCGAAATGTTTTTTATTTTATTTTATTTGTTTATTTCAATAGAGCTTATGATAATTTATTCCCATTTGTATTTGGAAACAGTAGCATTGTATAATGTAGAAGCACTTTGTTTTTCAAGTTTTGTAAATGTGAAGTACCATGGAGCATTTTTATTAGGTTACAACTTGTTTGACATTACGAGCATGGCAGTTGAGAGTTTGTCATGCTCACTCAAATGTCTCGCTGATGGTGGCACGTGTTATTGGGTCATTCGGTTCCCTTAAAAATGGTTGAGCTGAGTGGGGCTGATGCACGCGTCATGCTCGTGAACGGGTGCCGTCAGTTGAGACTGGTCATCTCTTAGCTGCCAGTGACTTAATTCAATTTCAATTTTTTTTAATTAGTTTTTTTTTAGTATATTTTTTTTATTTTAATTATTATTACTTATCTACATTGTGCTCACATAATTAGAAGCGACAAGAAATATGTAACCAAGATTTATGTAACTCATAATATGATTTAAAAGAGTGTCCATGGAGTTTCTTGCACGTTCTTCTCCATAGAGATCTACGCTTTGGAACGTGCAATTTAGCTTCACTTGTTTTTTTTTGACTGACTAACATTTTGACAATTTTTGACAATTCAAAAGTGCCTGTAATTGGTCTATTTGAAATAAACGTTTCTGATTCTGATTTATGTTATTTAATATAATTAACGATATTTATAATAATTAACGGACTCGCGCACTGAGGGTTCCGTATAAATTTACTTATGGAAACAGTTTAATTTCCGAATTGACTTACGAAGATTTTTCCGAATCGTTATTTTTTGTGACGTAACTACAAATTTACAGTCTTCTATATATAGATAGCCGTATCTTTTTTTTCCCGTTAACTCAGAGGTTTGATGTTTTTCACAGTTTCAAGGGACCACAGACATGAGTATATGGTTTTAATATCAACTCGATACCTTCACACGTTCCCGAGATAAAGGGTCTTGACAGACAGACAGACAGACGGACGGACAACAAAGTGATCCTATAAGGGATCCATTTTTCCTTTTGAGGTACGGAACCCTAAAAAGTACAGATTTTTTTTTATTAGGAAAAAGCCAACGAGTGGTCCAAAAACATGTACTGTATCCACGGTATTAATTTATGCTTCGATGTCTGACTCACGGTGTATAAAGATGTAAAGTTGTTTTTCTTAGTTACCTTATAAAAGCAGCAGTTCTATTTTGTTTGAAATAATTGAAGCATATTTTCATGGTTGTTCAACAAAGGTACAATAGCAAGACTATAAATCTATTTTTTCAGATATTAGAAAAGGTGGTTGCTTAAAAAAGTGAGGAAAAGTAACCGTAACAATGTAACTGAGGAAAAGTAAACATTTCCTTAAAACGTCCTTCAGTTGTTTACTGTAGGTTCCTGTTATTGTCTGTAAGAGATTCTAGACATGGAAGAAACTAATGATTTTAAGGTCGCAACAACACATTCATTATCTGAAAGACGTCAGCTTGTTGACGACATGATTGGTGCAATGGTTGTGGCTTATAGATAGTTGTTCTGGGTCTGGGGTGTCTTGTCATTGTGAGTTGTACATGTTTGTGACCTACGATATAGGAGTAATTCCCATAATGGCGCAACAAAATAAAACAAGAAAATAACGTTTCCACTTCTCGCTCTCCTGAGCGGGGTGAAAGGAACTGTCAAACTTTCACAGACTAAAAGGAACTGTGTCCCTTTTTTTGTAGGTGGGATAATCATCCAATGACATCCCCCGCCCCCTTGTGTCAGACTTTTACTGACAAAAAACCCACTCCTGTTCCTTCGTTGCTTCGTATGAAAGGTTCTTCGTTAGGTTCTGGCTCTTTCTTTCAAAAGCAGACCTTTGGCCCCAGTAGGCTTCAACCCTGCTGGGCCCTACGGTTAACTGACATCTCCTTGAGGCACGCGTAGAACAATACGCGCCGTCGAAAAGTTTTAATAAATAAATAGGTGTGGTGATAGTTAGTAAAAGTCTAAAACGCCCACCCGCTCCGCTCTAGAGTGGGAGAAGTCAAGTATAACAAATGACGTCACTCATTAAACACAAACATCACCTATTTAAAATAATAAAATGCAGAATATAGTGCAAGCGTCTCACTCCAGTGCAAAGTTTCACTGAAGCATGTAACACGAACAGATCGGTGTCGCTTCGGCTCACAAGTATACGTCGCGAGGGCGTTGAACCGGGCTGACGTATGATCATAGGGTAGGGAAGAGTGAACTATTTAACTAGTTATTAAGGGAAAATAAAGAGATTTTTTTTAATAATTGACATAAACCAGCGCTTGACATTGATGATGAGCCGCTCTAGTTTATTAAGAGCCTATTCACTATATCCTTGAAGACACCTAAATTATAGTTGGAAGGGAAGACCGCAGCAGGCAAATTGTTCCAGTCCTTCGATGTACGCGGTATAAACGAAGAAGCGAAACGCTTAGTCTGGACCGTTGAAGTTTCAACAACGTAAAGGTGGATATACTCGCCGTACGTCGGGTTGTCCGATTTTTTTAAATGAAGTCGTTAAATGTATTGGTATGAATCATATTTATTTATTTATTTAAACTTCATGTACAGTAGTGGTACATAGGCGGACTTAATGCAACAAGGCATTCTCTACCAGTCAACCTTTGGGTCTTTGTCATATCAGTAAATGGTAAGGATGTTTCGAAAGGTTTTGGAGTGGGGACCGCGTTCCGAAAGATACAACGTTGAAAGTTCTATCAGAAGCTGAACCGAGGACCAGCCCCCCTAGCCAAGTTGCAAACGATAAACGTGAACGCTTAGTAATCTCCAATAGATTTTCAACTTTATACCTAAGGGCATGAAGTTGAAAATCTATTAAAGACTACTGAGCGTTAGCGACCGGAACGAACGAAAACAATGTAATCTTCAATAGATTTTCAACTTTATATCCAATAACATAAAGTTGAAAATCTATTAAAGACTACTGAGAGTTTACGTTTATCGTTTGTGACTTGGCTAGGGGGGCTGGTGAAGGTTGCAGAAAACCGATGTATGCAAGACGCTTAGGACTAGTCGTTGTGGCGACACGGGTGGCTTGTGTGGTGGCCACTCCAAAACATTTCGGTCCTATCGACAATCTGTTCCGCAAGCAATATGCCCTGCCCATTGCCACTTAAGTTTTGCCATTCTTCAGGATATGTCTAAAGCCTTGAGCATCGACGCCGATTTGCTGGCCTGTCGGTTTTCTATCGATTACATTTCGGGGAGTGTGCGTTGGAATTGCACAACTTAATTCCACCAAGTCCGTTCCATCATCGGAACACTAGACGTACGGCGTTGCGTCATCGGTATATGGTGGACATCCCACCCATACGTATAAAGCGTTTTGGGAACACATTCATTATGCGTACAGCTAAGGAGTGGAATTCTCTGCTGGAGTCTGTGTTTCCTGATAGCTACAACCTAGGGGTCTTTAAGTCAAGAGTGAATAGGTTACTTCTAGACAAACATGCTCCATCGTCGGCTACATCAATGCTTACCATCAGGTGAGATAGTGGTCAAACGAGAGCCTATGAATAATATAAAAAAAATGTTGGTAACTTTGGTTCTGTTGCAGATTTTTGTTTCTGATTTAGTCACGCAAAGGAACACCGAGCATAGCCTTTTCCATTGTCCTTTTGGTGACTTTCAGCTATCTAAAAATGTAACTTATATGTATATTAGAGGTCCTGGCAGTCGTTGTCCTGCTCGTTAACTGGCTTAACGTCAGAAAAACAAAATGAGAACACGACTGCAGCGCCATCTACCAGGGACTCACTCAAATATACACACAAAATTTCATCCAAATCGGTCAAGTCGTTTAGGACGAATTAGGTGACAAACACAAGTACATAAGAAATTTATATTTATTAGGTTTTAGATTAAATAAAAAGAATGATTATTTTATAGTTTCTCCAGTTAAATTCCATTTCTTAATAATTATCTTGGGTCGATATAAATCTTGTTTAGAATTTAGATCAGAAAGTTTTTAATTGTGCCTCTTTTGTTTGAACGCTCCAATTTTACTTTAAAGCATTTTCATTATGAAATTTAAAATCTAAGCAATTCGTTTAAGGCTTTTGTGTAAAATGTAAGTAAATAAACAACAATGAAAATTGTAGCAAGATTTAGTTTTGACCTGAATTTTAATTAAGTAAAACCTAGATTACAGCTTTCTAAAGTCAGTGACGACGCGGTTGGTGTAGAGGCTTAACCAGACGGTTGCAAACTAGCGTTCCAATCAAGGTGACCTTGGTGTATGTGTTTGGTTTGTGTTGCGGCTACATAGATGTAACCACGCGCCAACACGTTCGGTGGTTGGGAAAACGCGCCTCCCAACCAAGGGCGTTGAAGGACATGGATTACAACTGCTGTCTACACAGATTGAAACTAGCAAGGTCACCTTGCTTGGGACGTTGGTTTGCAACCATCTGCCCCCCTAGCCATGTTACAATCGTATCGTTCGCGCCCCGAACGCCTCGAGTAGGCCACGCCTCCGATTCCTTTGTTCTGACGTCATCTCAACGCTCAGTCACGTGGTCAGAACAAAGGAATCGGAGGCGTGGCCTACTCGAGGCGTTCGGCGAGAACGAAACGATCGTAACTTGGCTAGGGGGGCTGGTCACTTCTTTAGCGATCATCTGCTGCGCTGCGTGTCGTGGGTTTGATTCCTGTACGAATTAAATATTTTTTTATAGATAGTGTATGTTTGTGAGTATAGAAGTTTGTGAACGAACCCACAATACGGGAGTAATTCCTAATGTAAAGTGTAATTCATTTTATAAGGGATAAAAAAAAAATAGGAAATTTGGTCAAATATGAATGATTGATGAAGACTTAGTACGAAGTTGAGAAATGTAATTAAATTGCATCCAAAATTGTGTTTAAACGGCCATTTTTTTTTTCAGTTACGTCTTCAGTTGCACACTTTACATGTACGATTGTTGAGACGAGAGCAGAGGTGGCCCATTGGCAACGATCCGGACTTACAAGTTGTATGTCGTGGGGTCAAACCCAGACAGGTGCTTTACTTTATGTAATTTATTTCATCACCACTGCTCTCAAAACTGTAAGGGCCAACGCTGCGTTAAGCGGGCGCACGCGCGGGACCCGTCTCGTAGTCACAAGTGCGCGTGTGTCGTGTGCGGCGGTCCTAGTAGCGAAAATCGGATTATTACCTGCGCAGTGTCGCTAGTTCAACTTTAACGGTGTGCACGTAGTCGTGTCGTTGGTGAACTTTAATCTATTATTACATAGCAAAACGGGCGCGGGTTGTGACTGCCCGCGACGGTGCACTTTTGTATGGGACCGCGCGGGCAACTGCGTAACGCAGCGTTGGCCCTTAAGGAAAGCATCGCAAGAAAACCGGCATGCCCCTAGAGAGAGAGAAAATTTCGAAGATGTGAGACATCGAAAACCTTGCAAGAGGCCCGCTTGGTGGGCAAATTCCTTATCCTAGAAAGGAGGACCAAGTCCCAGCAGTAGGGACATTATAAGGCTGACTATGCTATATGTACAATTACTTGCATTTATTCTAAACTAACTGCTGTCAGTGGCTCCGCCCGCATGATAGTAGAAAACTAGCCTAAAGGAACATTCTCCCGGGATGAAAAAATGGTCTATCCATGTACAAAGTTTCATCGAAATGCATTTAGCTGTTCGAGCGTAAAAAAGGTATCAAACATACACAAACATTCACGTTTATAATACTAGTTCAATAGTTTACTATGACCCGTGAGTATTGCCAGTGATGACTAAAATATGGCTCTGAAAATGTGGTCGCTTATAATGGGCCTTATCAAAAGGCTTACCCAAGTCACCCAAAGGGCCATTGCCCTGTGGGTGACTTACACTCTGAGTTAGCCAGTTCCGTTGATCGCATCAGGAATGACGATATTCGCAGGAGAATCAAGGTTACCGACATAGCCCGAAGAATCGGCAAACTTTTATGCCAGTGGGTAGGGCACACATTTATTGCTCGCAGAACAGATGGTCGATGGAGCCGAAAGGGTTTTGGAGTGGCGACCACGTACCGGAAGACGCAGCGTTGGAAGGCCTTCTACAAGGTGGACCGATGACCTGGTGAAGGTTGCGGGAGTCCGATGGATGCGAGACGCACAGGACCATTCATTGTGGCAACATTTGGGGGAGGCCTATGCCCAGCAGTGGACGTCTATCGGCTGAATGATGATGATTAAATTTTGATTCGTGCCTACTATTACTGTCACCAATGATTCTTTTCCACGTATCGGAAGACGCAGCGTTGGAAGGCCTTCTACAAGGTGGACCGATGACCTGGTGAGGGTCGCGGGAATCCGATGGATGCAAGTACCAGTCGTTATGGTGACACTTGAGGAAGGCCTATATCCAACAGTGGACGTCTACCGTCCGAAATGATGATGAGTTTACAGTGGATCCATTTTTTTTTAAGCCTTGTCCATTTGAAAAATAATTTCACATCCCGACTTTTTATAAAAATAGTTTTTGCTGGTGCCATCGAAGGAGAATATTAATCTAGCTTTCAAAGTCTCAGGTTTAATCTCGGTTTATCTTAGTCTGTGAAGAAAAATACCGACATGATTGTCGTCGGATTAACACAAAAACGAAGGTTAAAAAGTGATGTTCCGACAAGGCGGTGCAAAAATGAGAAGTCTTTGTGTTTTTGCTCAGGCGTTAAGAAATACCGATTGCTTCGTAGGAATTAGCTGAGAATTGCTCAAAAACTTGATGTTGAGGTTTTTTTTAATGTTCGAAATCATCCAATAACTTCTCCCGTGGAGCGGGAGGGCGTGTCAGACTTATACTGGCTAAAACCACACCTCTGTCCTACAGTTGCATTTTGCGTTCTAGGACTACGGCTTTCCTTTTCAGAAATTCCCCGCGGTCCTAGCTACCCGCTAGCTAGGACATCGGCCCTGCTGGGCCCCTACGGTTTGCTGACATCTCTTTGAGCAGCGCGTGCGTGGATCACTACGCGCTGTTGACGACTGGACTCGGTCCGGTTATTACCGGACGAAACAGCAGCTTGATATTTATTTATTGGTTGCATTTTGTTGATGTAGTTTGATTAATCCTCTATATTTAAATTCATTGATGAGAAAATTAATTACAATACAATACGACTCTTTTGAGAAGCCGGCCGTATAAAAAAGTACCACTCGATAACATCATCATCATCATGATGTGGTCTAATACGTCAAGTGATAATTTATTACCAAATCTATTTCCTAGTTCACATTGTTATGTAATAATAAAAAATATAAAAAGTCGAAAAAGCAATTCAAATTATATTAAAAAAACACGTTTGTTGTAGAGGAGCCCCTCTTAAATATTTATTGTATTTTGTTTTTGGAATTGGTTGTTATAGCGACAACATCAATACTTCATTATTTTGATATGTTTGGGGAAGAATGGAAGACGATACTGTCAGAATTTATGAAATTCTGTGAGATGAATGTTGACTGTGTATAATATTTATTAAATAGGTACCTACCTACTCTTAAAGTCCTGCGCGACGTATGACTTATCTGTTTTAATTTTTAATTATTGTTTTATATTTTATTGCTTTGTCTTTTTGTATTCTGTCTGTGTTTAAATGGTGTAATTGAATTCGGCCGCTCTGTTTAAATTAAATAAATAATCATCTTTGAAAATTTCAACTATCTAGTTTGATAGCTTGATCTACAGCCTGGTGACAGGCAGAAGAACAGTGGAGTTTTAGTAAAAGGGCCCTGTTTTTACCCTTTGGGTACAAAACCCTAAAAAAAATTAAAAACAGATTTTTCAATTGTTAGGTACACAAAATGGGTACTTGGTAACAGAAAATATTAATGAATAAGACTTATAGTAGAATTTTGGTTAGAATCACGAGAAAAGAATATGAGTTTCGCTTCTGTATGGCTATTTACTCTATGACCACACCATTGAGAGGGCAACCGATACGTCTTTCTTTTGTTAGGTAAAGAATATTAATTGATAGACGCTGGACAGTGCAGATAACTTTGTCTGTGGAGGGATTTATTTCTGTGTGTTGATGAATAGATTTATTTCCATGTGGGTTAGTGTGTGGAAGAATAATTGCGGTGTCTGATTTCGGGAGGAAGATTTTGTGATGTGACCTTTTCAAGTCTTTGTGAGAGTCTCTTTGAATGATGAACTTACGTTTCTATTGCATATAGTTGCTACCAGCATGATTGATTGAATAAAAAGATAATTATTTATTTTGTCTAACGGATGTTTGAAAAAGTCACCATGGCCTTTGGAAAGGGCAACTAAAGGAACACTGTGAGTTTTAGTCAGTAAAAATCTGACACTCTGTGGGTGGAGCGAGATCCCGGATCTTGCTCCATCCAGAGCGGGAAAAGTCATGTTATGACTTCCCACGTAAAAAAGGAGACGATTAGAAAAGACAAAAGTGACGTTCAAATGACGTCACTCTAAATCTAAGCATATATTGTCATCCAAAATAAATATGCCTGCAAAATTTCAGCTTAGGGGTAATGGTTCTATTTGTTTGCAAAATTAAATACAAACAACCACACATAAGTTCAGCAAAAACTTTTAAAAGTACATAACTTTACACTATATTTTAGGTATTTTATAATTCTCCAAAAAAAAAAAACAGTTAAAAATGTGGTATTTCTTATATACTATTTTTTAAATTATTTAAAGTAACAAACATTTAAAGTATCATATAGGTAAAGAATCATTGGTGACAGTAATAGTAGGCACGAATCAAAATTTAATCATCATCATTCAGCCGATAGACGTCCACTGCTGGGCATAGGCCTCCCCCAAATGTTGCCACAATGAATGGTCCTGTGCGTCTCGCATCCATCGGACTCCCGCAACCTTCACCAGGTTATCGGTCCACCTTGTAGGGGGCCTTCCAACACTGCGTCTTCCGGTACGTGGTCGCCACTCCAGAACCTTTCGGCCCCAACGGCCATCTGTTCTGCGAGCAATGTGCCCTGCCCATTGCCACTTAAGTTTGGCGATTCTTCGTGCTATGTCGGCAACCTTGGTTCTCCTGCGGATATCTTCATTTCTGATTCGATCACGCAAGGAAACTCCGAGCTCTTACTCTCTTTTCATTGCCCTTTGGGTGACTTTAAGCCTTCTGATGAGGCCCATTGTGAGCGACCACGTTTCGGAACCATATGTCATCACTGGTAACACGCACTGGTCATAGACTTTCGTCTTGAGACACTGTAGTATATTGGACGAAATTTAATAAGATATAATAATATTTACATTTCACTTCACAAATAACTACCTACCTACTAACTTCATAAGTTAGCAGGTTTTTTAAAGAAAATTACCATTAATCTATTACTGTAAATACGTTAAATCTTTGTTATGACTTAATTTTGTAACAAATTTCATAAAGCTGAAACTATATTAACATAAAAGAGCAATTACCTATTAATTGTGGAAAAATTTAAAGTTAAAGTAGATATTATTTAAAAAACTATCATGGTCCAAGATTAAGTAAACAAGGATTGTTTCAAAGTTGATAAAAAAATATTTAAGTTCCTATTTTCTCATTCGAAACTATTAGATACTGGTTTTGTAAGAATGGGAGTAAAAATAGTAAAACATAAATTCGCCATGATTTAAAAAAAAATACTTAATGATTTTATCGCAATTTAATTAAATGAATCTGCAATTATTGGTTTTATATTTTAATTTTTATTATTTAGCCTTTATTTTTCTAAAGCTAGGCAAAAAGTTCCCACAAACTCTAATAGATTTTTTTTTCTCGAACCACCTCAAACCAACCATTAAAGATGACGTCTTAAATATCTATTTGGCCCTGGTATCTCTCTTCTCAGTCGTATACTGTTGAAAATAATTATTTTGTGACGTAATTACTTCGCAGTTTTTTGACTTTTCCTTTACTTGGGCTATGATTTTGTACTTCTTGTCAAATTTCAGGATTCTAGGTCAATGTAAGTAACATATGGATTTTGATTTCATTGGAAACGGCAAAATATGCGCCATAAAGGGTTTCATCTTCAGATTGAATTTCAACTAAATATCTCTACGCGCTCTTAAGAAATAAGGCCTTGACAGACGGACAAACGTACCGACCGGTGAAAAAGTGATCTTATAAGGGTTCCATGAGGTTTGGAACCGTAAAAATGAGAATTTGCTGCATTGCTTCTTTTCCAACCCAACAATTCCAAGTTAGAAACTACCGACAAAGTAAATGCCGCCTGTTCGCCACGATAAAAGTATTACCCTCAAACATACTTTAATATACCTCGCTCATGTAAGCAAGAAGTTACGCTGCAGTTTTCAGCAAATTTTACCGTTTTCAGTCTCTGAGTAATGTGTATGTTAACGTAAGAAGTTGCAATTTGTATCGCTCAAAATGAGTCGCTGGAATTAGGTATATTAAACTTTAAAAAATGTGTGTTGAGTGTTGAGTCAGTTGGCACAAAATGAGTACCACTCAAATTTCGTTAACTCATTTTAAGCGATATAAACTTAGATTAAATCAAAACAGTGGAAGATCGGTGACTCGCCTTTAGCACGTGGACCGCTGACATCAAGCCCCCATGGCTTAATTTCACTCAGTCACATAAAGCGTTTTGGGAACACATTCATTATGCGTACAGCTAAGGAGTGGAATTCCCTGCCGGAGTCTGTGTTTCCTGGTAGCTACAACCTAGGGTCAAGTCAAGAGTGAAGAGGTTACTTCTAGGCAAGCGTGCTCCATCGTCGGCCAGATAGTGGTCAAACGTGAACCTATCAATAATGTTACACGTGTTACGCAAAAATATTATTTTTTTTATTTTAAGTGGGATAAAGGTTATCAAAATGCCTTCGTATGCTTTTATTTGCTGTACAAATCACACAAAAACAAATCACATGGAACCACATTTCTTTCGTGCATGTAGTTGTGCACAGGGTCCAGGTTTTCTGATTGCAATGTTAGGGTTCCGTTTTTTCCTTTTGAAGTACGGAACTCCAAAATCGGAAATAAGTAAAGACATAAAGCTCTATTAGATCGACATCTATCGTGATCCTTTAAATTTTCTAGTAATGAAAAACCGTTAATTGTTTGTTTTTCTGGTATCTACGCAGAGCTATTACGAAAAGGTCAATGTACTTTATTCCACGTTTATCTGGCGCCTTGTATAGTACCAAAAAGTGAAAAATAAATTCTGAAAGCATGTCTTACATTCTACATTTTCCAAGCCGCCACGACCTTTTTAATGCATTTCGTGACCACGTTGCTAATTAATATTTTGCTTTTTTTGCCTGCGCTCTTCAAACTTGCAGTACTTAGTGCTACAAAGTTACTTTGCAGTTTTTAATACTTCGTTGAGACACTGAAATTGATATTTTTTCCTTTTTTGTGCATCTTTTAAGACGTTTTTAAGTGCTGTTGAGTTTTAAATTGATTGTATTGTATTGTGTATTGATATATGTAGTTTATTTATTTAGTAAGTTAGATAGTAATAGGATACCAGTTATATGTAAAGGTAATAGTAAAGTGAAGGTACTATAGATATTTATACTCCTTCACATGTACCTCTTTAGTGTTAGATCAAAAGTTCCAATAAGTCCACAACGATACTGTTACGGAAAATAAGTTTGTTTCTGTAAATGATCACAATAAGTGTCGCCGCACATGGGCCACACGCCACAGCCACAAACGCAGCCACTAAAAACTAGAAGCGGCCACAAGCTATTTGTGGCCGCTGTGGACTCTGACAAAGAAGGTTTAAATGCTCGAGTGACGTGTTACAGCGTTTTGTATCGGTGTGTAGTGGCAAGTGCAAGCCACAAGAAGCGAGCAGCGGCGATTTGAAGCGTGTGGTGGCTACCGGCGTCAACCGTGTGCGGCGATCCATATAAAATGTATGAAATCTACAGGAAATATGCCGGTGGCAGCGTTTTGTGGTTGTGGCCGGTGGCTCGTGTGCGGTAATCCTTAGGGCTACTTCTACCTTTCAACACAATGAATGACACGAACAGTAATGGCCGTCGGTTCAAAAATTTAATACATTTAAACTCATCATATTTTAACAAAAATACAGTGAGGGTAACACAAAAATTCACATTTCAAAATCAAAATTATTTCAACGATATATAATACTGTCTTTTCTTTCCATAATTAGTATCAAATGCATTAATTACTTATGAAATAGTAACAGTGTAAAAATATATGTAAAACTGAGTAGGTACATACATTCATTCGTTCGCTCATTCCTACGCAGGCGTTTTACTCAATGTAACTAATTTCATCATCACTGCACAACCAAAGTCTAAGTCCCTCGAGCGCCGATTGTACATACGTCTAAACAACTTGAAAAACGCTTAATTGTCGTTTTGTACGCACAGGTGTAAGAAATTTATTCGGTCGAAAATTTTGGTTTTGGTTTTGAATTTTGGTTTTTTGGTTTGATATTAAACAGAAAGTTTTTATTTTTTATTTCTTTTTAATTATTTTTTTTGTGATTTTACATAAAAACTCGTAATTACGTAATAATAATGACCCCTAACGCGCGATGGAAAACATTGTGAAAAAACCGGCATGTCTGGCAAGCTATAAGTCAAGAGTGAATAGGTTAATTCTAGGCAAGCGTTCTCCACCGTCGTACACATTATTGCTTACCTTCAGGTAATATAGTGGTCAAGCGTGAGCCTATCAATAATAAAATGTCCCAGAACCAAAGATTCGAAGACATGTGTGACATTGAAAAATCTACACTGTTACTGCGTGTTCAAGTACAGCCCATTTCCCCTCTTAGAACGGACATCCCCATGCACCAGTCGCCGAGACCCCGACCCCGACTGCCAGCCACCGTAGCCGTGGGCTTGCGGACGACGAGCAATATGTAGCTCGCCGTCTGGTAACCATCCGGGCCGAGCCCGAGTTGTCGACAGGGTGAAATATTCCACGTGCGCCTTAGAGAGATGTCAGCAAACCTGTAGAGCCCCACAGGGCCGAAGCCCACTGTGGCTATGGATCAACTTTTGAAAGAGAAACCCATGGTTCTAGAACTGAAGTAGAGTAGCAACTGAAGGAACATATGTGTGGTTTTAGTTAGTAAAAGTCTAACACGCCCTTCCACTCCGCCCCGAGAAAAGTCAGATGATTTACCAACTTAATAAAATAGAAAAACATCATAATGTTGATTACGCTCATACTAAACATTAATCATCATCATCATTTCAGCCGAAAGACGTCCACTGCTGGACATAGGCCTCCCCCAAGTGTCGCCACAATGAACGGTCCTGTGTCTCGCATCCATCGGACTCCCGCAACCGTTACCAAGTCATCGGTCCACCTTGTAGGAGGCACAGTATAGATATGGAACAGTACGGAAACTACGTACAAATGTTCGAAACGGCACACTCACACAAACATACGCATCGACGAGACTCCTAAGCGTTTCTTGCTACTGACAGCACCGCGAGAAACGCTTAGGAGTCTCGTCGATGTATAGGAGGCCTTCTAACGCTACACATACACACACATACGAACACAAAACACTAATACGAGTTTTAAAATGAAAAAAAAAACATGAGTGTAATTTTAGGACGGCTAACAAGCCGTTAGGCGCGAGTGATTTTTGGTAATAATTAATGTAAAAAAGTATTTTTGTTGGAATTAATCCTACACAAATACTCGGACAAGTCTTTTAATTAACGCCGATCCCTACATAGTAACACAAGTACTTACATACGGATGAAAGTAACTTCACAACACTTTGAAAATTACTACAGTCAGTACAAACCTCTACCAAAGCTCGTTAATGATCTTAGTATTTAAAAACATCCCTTCTATTAAATCGCAGTAAAATGAAAATTCTCTGATTATTACTTTTCACCAAAATTACTTACCTAACAGCTTTAGCTGAAATAGACCCATCAACACAAATACTACCGCATTTACCAATCTTCCTCTGCAAAAACCAACTTTAACCCACATTTACAAGGTCTAGAATTCCTTGCTGATTAATTTAAGAACGCCCAACCGGTGTGACTGACTGCACAAAACGTGGAACTCTAAGAAAATTAATCATATAAGCTTCTTATTCGGAATTCCGCAAAGTCTTAAGTCTTCATTTGAGTTGGAGGCATTTATACAGCACTTGTGCTTACCCGCAAACTTGGAAGACACTTAAATAATGTTGTTTAATAAGATTTTCGAATTGCAATGTTTTGAGGCAACGGTTTGTACTTATTTAACATACATCATAATAGCATAATGAGCCTTATAATGTTTCCACCTATGTTACCACTCTAGGAGAGAAAATGCGCCGTAATCCACCACGCGGGCCCAGCGCGAGTTGGTGGATGTCACAAGTCTTCGAATTTTTGGTTCTAGGACATGCCGGTTTCCTCACGATATTTACCTTCACCGTTCTTAAACTGTGCTACGTGCATGATTTTTCATAAAATAAAGTAAAAATGTTGGTTTGCACAGTTAACATTCCCCACCCCAGTGCGTCAGCACTCATCTTCCGTCGGGATTCGAGCGATGCGTGCGGCTGACCGACGCAACATACCCGTCTTGGTTTTTATATCAAGGACACGTACGCGTCCATCTCTCCCTGCCATTACTGCCTGCACGCGACCGCGCGGCCAAACATTACGCGGAGAATCAGGATCGACGATTAGCACAAGGTCACCCACTTTCAAGGGCCTTTGTTCCTGATGCCATTTGGTTCTTGGTCGCATATCTGGTAGTACCTCCCTCACCCAACGCTTCCAAAATAAATCTGCGAGTCTTTGGGAGATGCGCCATTGCTTTCGTAGATATGTGTCTGACTCATCATATGTACCGATTGTAGGTAGGTTAGATGAAGTACCAAGAAGAAAATGATTAGGCGTCAAAGACTCATCGGAATGCGGTTCCACGCTCACGTGGGTCAGCGGACGGCTATTGACCATATGTTCCACCTCTGCCAGCAGGGTATTTAGAACCTCGTCGCGGGGTGCTCGTTCCTTTAGTGAACTTTTCACACAACGTATTAGGCGTTCCCACGCCCCACCCCAGTGTGGGCTGGCAGGTGGAGAGAATGTCCATGAAGTGCCGTAGTTAGCAGCTTCTCTCGTTAGCGTCTCTTCATCTAGTTCGCTAATCGACTTTTTTATTTCGTTTAGTCCCCCTCTCAGGTTAGTCCCGTTATCCGAGTACATGTGCTGTGGCCACCCTCGTCTCGCGGCCATGCGTCGTAAAGCCATAATAAATGCGTCTGAGGTAAGTTTCGACACCACTTCAATATGTATGGCTCTGACAGTCATGCAAGTAAATAGAACGCCATATCTTTTCTCTCGTCGCCTGTACTGCACTGTCACTTCCATAGGCCCAAAAAGATCCACTCCACAGAAGGTGAACGGGCGTTGACTATGAGCCATTCTAGCTTCAGGTAAGTTCCCCATTCTGGGCGGTTGCGGCTGAGCTTTTCTTATTCTACAAAACATGCATTTTGAGGTCACATGTTTAATTGTAGGTCTCAAACGTATAATCCAATAATATTGTTTCAGATTATTTACGAGAACTTCTTGGTTTCCGTGGGCGGCCTTCACGTGGTGGTGTCTGACTATCAACTGAGCGACGTGGTTGCGCCCGTCAAGTATTACTGGATATTTGGTTTCAGGTGGTATTCCAGGCGCCTGGTCGATGCGACTTCCGACGCGTAAAACTCCGTACTCGTCAATCACAGGAGTTAAGGTGAGTAGCTTACTTTTCCGATCTAATGGTTTTTTCTGTTTCAGGTTTTCCAGGTCTTCAGCGAATGTCTGCCTCTGGGAGTGCATGATCAACAGGCGTTCTGCTCTCCTCATCATGTCACCATCGATTGCACTGGTAAGTTTTTTGCATTTATCAATAAATAATAATACCATACAAGTACTTTTCAGGAGGCGTAGCCAGGATGAAAATCTTTCAGGTTCCGGCACAGCAGGTGAGTACTCTTCAGTGACGACGAGAGAAACCCGTTCCAAGACATCAGTGCCGACCTCCAGCTGTTGCACATCCGCGGGCCATGTCTCTTCTCCCCTGTACAAAAACTCGGGGCCATACAACCATTCATTCCGTAGCGCATCCAAATCGCAGGTATCTCTTGTGGCGATGTCGGCTATATTCATTTTAGTAGGTATAAAATGCCATTCCTTTATTTGTGTCAACTCGTCAATTTCACCAAGCCGGTGCGCCACAAACGCTTTATAATCTCGCGCATTGTTTCTAATCCAGTATAGAACCGTTGACGAGTCGCACCAGAAATACCTTTCATGTGGTAACATATTTCTGTGTTCTTTTGTTATCGTATCTGCAAGTCGAGCAGCGAGGAGCGCTGCTTGAAGCTCTAATCGTGGTACAGACGTATGTTTTAGCGGTGCCACTCTGCACTTACTCGAAATGAACGCTAATCTAGTTTGAGCGTCATTATCTTGCCAGCGCCAGTATGCCACGGCGGCCATAGCGTAAGTCGAACTATCGCTGAATATATGTAGCTGTAGATTTGTATAACTTAATCTTGTAGCGGAGGCAAGCGCGCATGATTCATTTGTAATAGGCTGCCGCTGTGTGCGTGCCGACGGTGTCCGCGACGACTCGCTATCCGGTGCGTTCGGTGCAACTATCTCCGTCTCGCTCTCACGTACGCTCGCATGATAACAACGAGGTAATCGAATATGGCCAACTTTTTTTTAGGAGTTTTAGCCATTTTAACCATTTTTCGTATATGGCGTCAGGTATTTCGTCATCCCAGCCTAGATTAGTTTTCCACATTTGTTGTAATATTATTCTAGCTTTTATCGTGAATGGTGACAGGAATCCGTAGACGTCATAAATAGACATAATCAATCGTAACATTTCCCTTTTCGTAGGACGTTTCAGGCCATTTATTATGTTTTCAGGAATTCGTTTGAATGAGGTATCGAATCCCAACGTGTCTTCTTTCGGGTACCAGATTAATCCAAGAGTTCGTTCTCCAGCTTCCTGCTGACCGACTTTGAAACGTACTGCAGTAGAACATAAGGTTTCTTTTGGTAAGTTTTCTAGCACGGCCGCGCTGTTGCTATTCCAGTTTCTTATTTCAAAACCTCCGCATTTATGAATGTATGTAATTTCTTTTGTTAATCGAACAGCTGTTGACTCGTCTTCTAAACTATCTATATAGTCATCCATATAGTGCTGATTGTAGATTGCGTTTGCCGCTGCGGAATGAGTTGTTTCGAATCTTTTAGCATTTTTATTTTTTATAAATTGTGAAATAAACGGCGACGAATTTGAACCAAAGATTAATGACGTCATCGCGTATGTCTTTACAGGATCGTCTGGGGAATCTCTCCACAAGAAACGTAGTGCGTTTTGGTCCTCACTTTGTATTTTAATTCTCAGGAACATATCGCGGATGTCACCGGTCACCGCCACTCTATTTTCGCGGAATCTCAACATGATTCCGTATAGTGATACAAGTAGGTCAGGTCCAGTTAGTAAATAATCGTTCAATGAGAAGTTATGACTCTTAGCTGCGGCGTCAAAAACCAACCTCAGTTTCTTTTTATTGGGGTTGTCAACGCCGAAGTGAGGAAGGTACCAGGTCTTTGGCGTGGTTTGGGTATCGGTCAATTCTCGTGCGTAGTCATTGTGTAGGAGATGGTATATTCTCTCTTTGTATCTGTGGGCGTAATTCTCACACTTATTTAGTTTTCTTTCAACTCCTTTCAGTCTGTTCAAGGCAGTGGTATATGACTCTGGCATCTTGCAATTCTCATCTTTCCACGGCAGGCCGATGTACCAGTTGCCGTCCTTTAGGATAGAAGTTCTTTCAAGGTGGGCTATTGCTCGTTCGTCTTCTGAGTTTAGACGAGGTTTTCCTGATACTCCCATAGCTTCTATTGAAAACGAGCGACGGACTTCTTCATGTAAGTCGTTCATTGTGCATTTTGTTTCTATTTGAGATTCATCGGCTTCAGTTAAAAACAAAGTTGAATGCTTGCTTCGACATCTGACGTTCACGTTCAAGGACGCGCGGCCATGTAAACACCAACCGAGCGGCGTACGAGTTAGGTACGGTTCTGTAGGATTGCCTTGGATGACTTCCATGGGCAATAACAAATCGTAGTTGTCTTGTCCTATTAGTATTTCCGGTTTACATTGTCCATAACATAATTTATGTTTTATATTATTAATTGCGTCACTGCACTTTAGTTTGTCGAGCGATATAAATTGCGTAGGTAAGTTAAGTCCTTTGGTAGTACGTGCTTGCAATGTAAACATCGTACCGTCACTATTTGACACGCTTAAGTCCACAATTTCGCTATCACACATAAGTTCGCTACTGTCCCATGCGCCACGCACTTTTAAAATGTTTGTTTACGACCGCGTATACCTAACTTCACCATCAGTACGTCACTAGCTATCGTCACAGTGGAACCATCATCCAGTAACGCCACCGTGCTTAATGTTCCGTAAGGTCCGTGTATATTTATAGGCACTGTTTTTAGCAACACTTGACTATAACTGTCTTCATTAATGTAGGCGACAGCCTCGCTAGGCAGCGCCGAGGCCGGAGCCGACGCCTCGGGGGGTGATGCCGCGACGGACGGTTGACACTGCTCACTACTGCGCCCATCAGGGAAATGCAGAAGTTGATGGTGCGATTTTCCACAATTGTCCGTGTCACACACGGGTGCTGAGCACTTGTCACGGTTATGACGCGACACCAGACACTTATAGCATAAACCGTTACGTTTTATAAACTGCCATCTGTCCTTACGCAACGCTTTTTTAAACTTTTTACAGTCTATTATTTTATGTTTATTTATTTTACAGAAACGGCACTTATCGTCACCAATGTTACTGTCCGAAGAGTTTTGCACTAGCACCGTTTGAGTTCTGTTTACGTTATCACTTTGTTTACGTTTATAGTCACTGGGATTGTATATTAAACTAACTGATGTTTTCGATATTTTTATAGCTTCTTGGTTCAAAAACTCGGATAATATCACAAGTTTTGGCTTTTCCCCGCTGCTGATGATTGGATAACTGTAGTCTGCCCATTTTGAGATAAGCACTGTAGGTAATTCAGATAGGATTACTGATATAACGTTTGTTCCTTTCAGGTACTCATCTTGACCAATGGCGAGCACAGCAGCGACATAGTTTTTTACTTTTACAGAGAACGTTATTATTTCTTTGTGATATTCCTGGGCCATCGGTTGAAGCTTATTGATCTCGTACATAATTTTTTCAATGATAATATCTGGATTTCCAAATTGTAATTCCAGAGTAGACATCACAACATCCGGTGACGTAGCACTAATTAACAGTGCAGTTACTGCATTTTTTGCTGCTCCATGTAAACATTTCCGTAGTCTCCATAAGTTTTCCTGATTGCTGAAGTTACACACCTTTGTTGAGTCTTCGTATGCTTGCTTGAACTGCAGCCAATCCAATGGGTCACCTCCAAAACCAGGTAAGTCTTTAGGTGTACTCAATCGGCTCAGCATTTGAGCATGCGATCCGTTAGCTGTGGTAGCAGCGGCCAGATCTTTGAGAGCGCTTGCCAGCATGTGAACTGTTCCATCAGTGCCCCCACGGGCAGTTGCTCGCTGCGCCAGCGTCGGTAGCGGAAGATCAAGGTCGCCCAGTTTTGTATCCTGCGGCTGAGCAGCCTCGGCCTCCAGTTCGCGATGACTCCGTTCTAGCCACTTCTCCACTTCAACTTTTGTATGATCTTCTTCTCTTCCTTCCGATTGTGAACTGTATTCTTCGTTTTCTAGCTCGGCCAAATCGGCCGCCAACTTTTTATCGATTATTTCCATTTGTATTTTTGCCTTAGCTTCTGCTGCTTCTAATTCCAGTCTTTTTTTCCTAGCTAACACTGATGACGATGTGGACTTTGACCGAGATTTCGACTTTGATATTTTTTCAGACTTTGAAGGTAGATCCATGTTGGAACTCGTTTTCATTTTTATACTTTGCACGGCTGGAAATATAGGTTTTTCGACACGTTTTGGGTCCTTTTTTTGTTCATCACGGTCACTCGTAGTGTTTGGTTGCCTGGAATCATCTTGAACAGCAGTTTCCAAGCCTTCAGCGCCCTTTGACATTTCGCCATAAAGTTCTTTATTTTTCTTCGCTGTGCTCCGTGTATTCACCATGGCTCGCGATTTCGGCGGAGTATGAAACATCCAGCAGATGCGGCTCGAATGACCAGATTGTAGGGGAGGAAATGAAGAAACCAAACAGTAAAGATAATTTCGAAAATGTCACGGACGAGGAGGGTGTACGTATGCGCTGACTTGTTGCATAAATCACACTACCCGATCGCCCCGCGGACCCGCGGTCCCCGCGTCACGCCCCCCGCGCTCCTCTGCCCGGCGCACACGCACAAGCTCCTCGATCGTCTACGAGTTTATTATTATTTAATAACCAAAATTTACAAAAAACACGCAGTCAAGTTAAATATCAAACAAACAAGGAATTTAAAGTAAAAATGTTGGTTTGCACAGTTAACAATCATCACTTTTTACACCTTCAAGAAGGTGTAAAAAGCCGTATAAAACACTTTAAGGAGTGTTTGGATATACCAAAGTATCATTTGGTTGTACTTTTTCTTCTTTCGCGTCGATCTAACTCAAGTTTGGTAGGAACATTAAATATATATAGCCACGTGGACAACTTGGCCTCTTATAAGACATAGAAGGGCGCACGTGCGGATAGTTGTGTTTCTAGAGGACTTAATTATAGTGTTAATAAGTTTCATCTAAAACGACAAATCCAAGTTACAGTAAAGGAGCAAAATTAACTGTAATTTTAATTAATATCCCGCAATAAACACACAAACCGTCAGTCAAAGGAGATTATTAAGAAAAAGTAAAAAAAGCCTTCAAAAGCGTGTGTGGACCAAAAAATAAATAAACTCAAGTTAAACTTCAAAGAGTTTCCCAGAACGTTGAAAAAGGATTTTTTGCTATAACAAAAGGATTCGATTATAGGCGAAGAAAGCGGCCTCGACACTTGTGTGCCCAAATGTACCGGGACCAGCGGCAGTGGGAAGAGTTCTTTATTGAATGGCTATTTATTTTTGGTTGCCACGATTTATTTTTGATTTGAGAGTTTTTAGGAAATTGTCTCTGTTTTGTCTCCATTTTCAGAGCTTCTTTTTTATTTAAGTTCTAAATTGTTTTTACAATTCCGTGCCCAAACGGTAAACCGGGACCCTATTACTAAGAATCCGCTGTCCGTCCGTCTGTCTGTCCGTCGGTCATCAGGCTGTATCCCATAAACCGTGATGGTTAGATAGTTGAAATTTTACCAGATGATGTATTTCTGTTGCCACTATAATAAAAAATACTAAAAAAAAACAGAACAAAATAAATATTTAAGGGGGTTCCCATACAACAAATGTGATTTTTTGCTCGTTTTTTTGCTATGGACGGTACGGAACCCATCGTGCGCGAGTCCCAATCGCACTTGGCTGGTTTTTTTACTTATTAAAGCTTCATGGTACACTAAATGGAATTAAAAAACTGTTTTTTTTTTTTTTAAATTGAACCTGTGTAAAATCGTTGTTCTAATCAACCTCTGCCTAGCCAAGTTACAACCATTTCGTTTCGATTCTCTTTTCGTCGATTGCCTCGAGTAGGCCACGCCTCCGATCCATTTACTCTGACGTCAGAACAAAGGAATAGGAGGCGTGGCTGACTTGAGGCGATCAACGAAAAGATAATCAAAACGAAACGGTTGTAACTTGGCCTGATGATATTATTAATTTTAAAAGTAATTCATTCCTTTTTTTTACTAAAAATGTTAGAATAACGATTTACAGTTTAAATTAAAACATGTAAAGTTTTTTTTTTTAATTAGGAAAAAGCAGACGCGAAATTCCACCACTGGAGGTTCTTCCAGAATCATGTACTTACTGGATCCATGGTATTCGTTTGTGCGTTAATGTCGGTTACACGGTATATAAATAAATAAAAAAACAATTGCTAAAAGTATGTAAGCGCATAACTTTAGAACGGTGTCACCTATTTGGCTTATTTTTCAGGACAAGATTTGTACGAACGAAAATATTAAGAAATCGAAAAAGAAATGCATCTATGCGAAGCCGGGATGGACAACTAGTTTTTTTATAATTTATTGCGCGAGCGAAATTTCAAGGACGCGTCATGTTTACACAAGAAAGATGAAAGAGATATCTTACTCTTCTAATAATAAAAACTATAAATACTAATATTAAAAAAGTTTGTAAATACATATGTATATGTTTGTGTCTCCTTCACTCTCAAGCAGCTAAATGGATTTGGATATAATTTATCACATGGGAAGACCATATCCAGTACATAATAATTATAATATTCCACAACTATCACACAACGCCGTCTAGTCCCAAGCTAAGCAGAGCTTGTGTTATGTGTACTAGACAACTGATAAACTTACTTATTATATTTCTAAATGCATACATAATTATAAGATAAATTACACCCAAACAGAACAAATGATCGTGCTCATCACACAAACTTTTGTCCTCGGTGGGAATCGAACCCACGACCTCCGGCATAGCAGTCAGGGGCCACTAACCAGTAGACCAACAGGCCAGTCAAAACATAGGATACTTTTTTCCCGGAACTTTCTTTTAGCATAATTTTCTACTTGAAGAGTAGGTAGTCTATAGGTATAATAATCAAGTATCACCCCTGTTGTAGAGCAGTGGTGGCCGAGTGGTAAAGGCCCCGACTTACGAGTTGTAGGTCGCGAGTTCAAACCTAGCCAGGCGCATTATTTTGTGTAATTTATTTCATCACCACTGCTCTCAAAACGGTGAAGGAAAACATCGTGAGGAAACCGGCATGTCTTAGAACCAAAAAATTCGAAGACATGTGACATTCACCAACCCGCACTGGGCCTGCGTGGTGGATTACGGCCCATTCCCTCTCCTAGAGAGGAGACCTGAGTCCCAGCAGTGGGAACATTAAAAGGCTGATTATGCTATGATTATACCCCTGTCACATGTAGGTAGATACAGCGCGCGCGAAATTTTTGTTTACCTAAAAAATGTGGTTCATGGGAGGAAATTTCCGTAACAAACGTTCATTTTCAAATCTATCTTCATCTGTCAAAACACCTTGATTTTCCTTACATTTTTTTTAAATTGATTGTCGCCAGGATGAGACTGCGATTTGAATTCGAGCGTATTTTCAAACCAGAATTGCCCTTTTGCTCGTTTTTTAACCGACTTCAAAAAGGAGGAGGTTCTATGTTCGGTTGAATGTATGTTTTTGTATCATTTCCGTGTAAATTATGTCATATTTGCTTATGCCAGCGGCTTCGCTAACGTAAACGAAAAAAATTATGTCAAGGAAAAAAATATTCACGATAAAAAGTCCTATGTTCTATTTCAAGACTTGGTCTACCCATGCGCAATTTCATCAAAATCTGTTTAGCTGTTTGAGCGTGAAGAAATAACAAACATACACATACATCTTATCTTATCTTATTGTGGAGCTAGCCTTGAGCCAGAGCACTTCGACCTTTCTGGAATACACACATACAAACTTGCGTTATTGAAATTATAGTCTGATATTGTTAGTATTTCGAAGATGTCACTTATTAATTCACTAGTACTACTTTATAATCGTCGACTACTTCAAAAATTTTGAACTTTAATACATGGATAATATCTTTTTAAACGTCCACACAGTGGTGACACACGGGCGATTCTTCGGCACGAAACATATTTTACTGAGCTAGTGGTAAAATAGGTCAAGACCGGAATAGTTTGTACTAAAAATTAAACTAAAAGCATATCTTTCCCTACAAACTCTAAACTAGAACATACCTGTGGTTCCTCTCGCCCGACACGTATGCTGCTTCCCACGAGATGCATCGCGCGGTTTTCGTGGTCTCAAGCAATTTACATGTTAAATGTCCGGTTCGTGAAGTGTTTTCAAAAGATGCGGCAAATGTACTACATAAGGGATACATTTTTAACTGGTATAAAATGCTGGAACGCCGAATGGAAAATGCCTGGAAGACTTACTGCTCCATGGCACTATATAGGTATATACTCGTATATAGGTATGCAACATTATTTTTATGCGAAACCCGAAACACGTGTGTAGTATTTTTATGTAAAGAATCTATGTAAAAAATTTCATAACTGTATCATGAAAAATCATAAAGTTAAAAGCTTGTCATGTTACCTGGTTGTCCGCACAAATATATGGTCACCGGGTCATCTGAGTGACAGAGGGGTGGTTTTGCTCCCGCACCCAGCTGTGCGTTGTCGCCTCATGCCCGCTATGACGTGCCGTGACCTGTATTGTACTTAGTGTCGGAGATGTCCAACTTTTGCTATTTTTTTAAATATTTTTGGGAAAAAATGTAACATGGTCTAAAAATTATTGAAATCGATTCAGTTACTGATTCTGAACAAACTATACTCAGGTTTCGCATATACTAAAAATAATATTGTATAGTGCCATATATATCTATCATCATTTCAGCCGAAAGACGTTCACTGTTGGACATAGGCCTCCTCCAAGCGTCGCCACAACGACCGATCCTGTGCGTCTCGCATCCACCGCATTCCCACGACTCTCACCAGGTCGTCAACCCACCCTATGGGAGGCCTTCCAACGTTTGCCAAATATATAGGTACATTAAATTAAAAGTTACCGTTTGTCCATTACGATCAGACGTAAGGTAATTTACTATAGCTTTACCTAAGCGATTATAATTGCAGGAAACGTTATCGATACAAATTGCAGCATACCTAACATAATAGCATAATCAGCTTTATAATGTGGGGGGATGTGTGTGTGTACATTCAAGCACTAGTACTACTGCTAGAACTCAGGCCTTCTCTGAAAGAAAGGGAATGGCCCACAATCCACCATGCGAGCCCAGTGCAGATTGGTGGATGTCACATTTCTTTGAAATTTTGTTTTTAGAGTAGTGGTAATGAAATAAATTACACAAAGTAATGTGCCTGACTGGGTTTGAATACGCGATCTACAACTCTTCACTGCTTTCTATACACTAATTTTAAATATTTCATCAGCAAACAGCCTAAACAAAAACAAAGCATACAATCATTTCCTTTGTCATCCTGCGCGTGTTATAAGTCTATTGAGGAAAACGGATTTGGTTGCCTTTGAGTCGATCCGGGTGGGCTTATGTCACTACTTATTTAGCTTTTTCACTTCTGTACAAACGATTTTGGTGTCTTTTTGCCTTTGCCGTGGGATATAAGACTGCAATGGTGAAAAAAAAAACTATCTTGCTTGTCCTTTGATTTTGTATCAAAGTAGTTTCAAAAATATCGCGTTCCATAATTTGCTGTAGACTTTTACTTCGTAACATCATTCATCGTGCGTACAGATTAAAGTTTGGAATTCCTTGCCAGAGTCAGTGTTTTCTAATAGCTATTACCTAGAGGTCTTTAAGTCAAGAGTGAATAGGTTATTTCTAGGCAAGCGTGCTCCGTCGTAGACCACAACGTCGCTTAACTTGATTAAAAAAATATATAATGGGAATTTCATGAAATGTAATGTGTTTAGTGTACATTTTTGACTAACATAGTTTATTTTTGACTACTTAAAATTTTTTCTGCCTGCACCCTTTGGTAAAAGTGTGAGTTTATGAATAACACATACTATTTCGTTTATTAATTGAAATGTGTATGGTACTTAGGAATAACTTTTTTCAAATCTATTTTATAATAATTAAAAAAATTGTATCCCAACTAACGTTATCAGGACCAGATTCAAGTTACCGGCGGTCAGGGTTCCAGAGAAAGGAATCTCTTAACAACACGAGACGTGTCCAGAAGTATCGCTTTCTGATTGTCCTTGAACGAGAGCATCCTAAAATGTTCGGCGACGTGACCATCGGTACAATAATCACTGAGTCTACATCCCACATGTCGTCAACCTCGCAAACCAAGTCAAGATCCTTGATTTGCTTATCTTTATCGGTTTTCGACATGCGGGTCGATTAATACAGACTATTTGAGTTATTATTAAGTATTGTGATTATAAAAAAATATTAACCGCTTTGTACATTAGTAGCATTTACAGTAACACCGTAACAAGATGGACCAATGACCTAGTAAAGGTTACGGGAATCCGATGGATGCGAGACGCTGGTCGCTATGACAACACTTCGGGGAGGCCTATGTCCAACAGTAGACGTCTTTTGGCTGAAATGATGACAGTAACGCCAACTTTAAGTACCGCTTACAGAAAGAACTGAAAGATGTTATTGTTCTCTGATTTCCTTACTTTTACGTTACACTGAATTGAGTTATGAACCAGTCAATCACTTCAACCGTGTTTCAGAAAGCTTATAATCTTGTTTTGCACAAAACATCCTTCCGTCTGACCCCATATCTCCATTCTAAGTCTGGAGACAAACAAAATCTTATAAAAAGAAATCTACCCGCATATCAGACTTACTCTCTAGATTTCAGAAAAAATGGTAGTAGTAGATACTAAATATTTCATCTGGAACACAAGACTGAGGATTATTATAAGTCATAATAAAAGGCAGATCTTCATAAAACATGTCGTTTTTTAAATAAATAAAGAAAGCAAAAGTATGTATCGTAATATTTTGTAGATTCCCACGTAGGTAGTCAGGGGGTGAGGTCGTAAACAGCTCGTCACGGTGTTCGTAGGTAATAACGGAACCCAAAATTCCGCCTCAAAGCTCAAAGTGTATGTAGGGGAAAAATCTCTAGGAATTTTCCGTGGAGCATTTCTAGTTCGAGGAATTCGATTAATTTGCTAGCACTTTAGATTTAAAACCGCTGAATCCTCTGTAGGGTCTCATGTTTGTTTTATAGTGGTGTCAGAGTGTGAGGACATTCTAAGTAAATAGCAGTAGTTTAGAAATAAATAGAAAAATAGGTTTCGTTTTTCTTTTTAGAAATAAATTTTAAAAGAAAATACTTTAATGCTTTGTGAGGTTTCAAATTGTTTTAGTATTCTATATCTTTGAGTGCCGTGATGGTCCAGTAGTTAAGGCCTCTTGTATATGAGGTTGCGGGTTCAAAGTTGGGAAAGTACTAATCTGGAGTTCTGGAGTTGGTTGTGTGGCGTTAGTCTGGAGTTATATTCTATTCTATTCTATTCTATTCTATTCTATTATATTCTATTCTATTCTATTCTATTCTATTCTATTCTATTCTATTCTATTCTATTCTATTCTATTCTATTCTATTCTATTCTATTCTATTCTATTCTATTCTATTCTATTCTATTCTATTTTCATTCTGGATTAATTCATTTTTTAACTTAGTAAAAGAGTTATGTGGGCGGAAAGACAAGGATACGGAGAGGAAGGCCAAAGAAAATATGGGTGGATTTTGTGAGGAGTGATATGTAATAAAAGGGAGATATATCACTAACTCCCTTTTATTACATATCACTCCTGACGTGTAACAAGCGTGACGGGTGACAAGACAGAATAGAAGAGAAAAACTTGCTGCGCCAACCCATTATAACACAGGATAAAGGCAGAAAGAAGATGATGATGTTCTTATCCAAGTTTATCTAGGACATTACTGATCCCGTGCTTTGGAAAGCACGTAGAGCTGTTGGTCCCGGCTGTCATTCGTAGATCTTTGACAGTCGTTGCAGTTAGTCAGATGCTACAAAGTCTGACCATCAGTCTATCCAAAGAGTACGAGTGCCATGTGGCCCATTAGCTGGGTTTGTCGAGGTCTGATAGGCAGATACAGGTAATCTTTCGCATTAGACTTTTTTTTTTTAGGTGGGAAATCATCAAAATGACTTCTCGCGCTCTGGGTGGAGCGGGAGGGCGTGTCAGACTTTTACTGACTAAAACCACACCTGTATCCTTCAATTACCCTTTGCGTTCTAGGACTACGGGTTTCCTTTTCAGAAATTCTCCGCGGTCCTAGCTACCGGGCATTGGCCCTGCTGGGTGGGCCCCTACGGTTTGCTGACATCTCTTTGAGGAGCGCGAGGATCACTACGCGCTGTTGACGACTGGGCTCGGTCCGGTTAAATACCGAACAGCCGGACGGCGAGCCACCCAGTGCTCGACGTCCGCAAGCCCGCGTCTACCGTGGCCGGTAGTCGGAGTCGGAATTACGGCGGCTAGGGCGTGAGGACCTTCGTTCCCTCACGCGTGCAGCCTCCTCCTTCGCCAGCATTACTGCTTCGCAGAAGGAGGCGACCGCCTGCCATTCCTCCTCGCTTCGGACCATAGCCTGAACCAGGGCCCGACGCGAAAGGTCGCTGCCGCCAATTGCCTCCACGAGGACACGGCGGTGCTCGGCCCAAGCGGGGCACACCTCCACCGTATGCTCCACCGTGTCCTCTGGGTGGTCCGCACAGTGATGACACTCGGGCGTTGCTTCCGCCTGAATCCGATGCAGGAACCTCCCGAACTTACCATGTCCGGTGAGGACCTGCGTCATGCGGAAGGTGAGGACGCCGTGTTGCCGCTCCAGCCACTCCTCAAAGAGGGAAATTACCGCCATAATTGTAGCGTGCCCAGCACTGGGTTGCGACAGTCGCCGTCGCCATTCCACCATGAGATCCCGCCGGAACTCTGTCCGCCATGCCGCGACTTGGCGCGGCAGCGGAGTTTCGCCCCGGCGTTGCATCTCCACGCTTTCGCATTAGACTGGAATCCGACCCCAAGCTAGTTGGGGGTAATACTATATCTAAATACATAAAAATGAATAGCTGTTCGTTAGTCTCGCTGAAACTCGAGAACAGCTGGACCGATTTGGCTAATTTTAGTCTTGAAATATTCGTGATAGTCCAGGGAAGGTTTAAACCGAGAGAAAAAATGGAAAAATTACGAATAAAACGCCATCTCTAATTAAAATGTCATTATGCTTTTCTGTTAATTTGTTGCCAGTAGATGGCATTATCCTTACTATTAGGCGGTAGGAAGTTCGCCGGGTAAAGTCGTTGATGAAATCTTTTGTTTTTAAACTTAAAATTACAATATAAAGTGAACTCATGAAATAGCCTTGACTCATTCAGAATATCCTAAAATGAACAAAACAAAAAATAACATTAGAGGAACCATTTATTTTGTTTTATCCGCACAATTTGTATAATGTATTTGTAAGAAGCACTCCGGCACACAAAAAACTGTCATGCATGCAATTTCGTCGCTCAGAAGAGAAAAAAAAAACGAAATATAATCTAAAAACGCTGAAGTAGCAACCTTATCGAGATCGCAGAACGCTGTTAACAACTAGCTACATCAATCAATGTCCGATGCTAGGGTTGTGCGAAATTGTTGTAGTTCCAGAAAAACGTTCATTGAATGGAGTTTTTATTTGCTCATATTTCGGGTCTGATTCGGTGTGGAATGCTTTTTTGGACGGCGAGGCCGCAAATGATGTTTGTTACATGATTCATTTGGAGAAAGAATATGGTTGATTGGTAGAGAATAGGTACTGGTGTTTTATAATAATAATAAATCATTTAATTCGGACTCATCTAGCGACTACATATATATGTGTTAGTACAATTGCGAGCTTATAAACTAGTGTTAGTAACAAATTGAACGATTACACAAACGGTAGGAGTGGCAGGCAATCGCCTCCTTCTGCGAAGCAGTAATGCTAGCAAAGGAGGAGGCTGCACGCGTGAGGCAACGGTTCCACGACCCAGCTGCCGCCGGGATTCTGATCCCGATTTCCGGCCACCGTAGGCGCGGGCTTGCGAACGGCGAGCAATGGGTAGCTCGCCGTTCGACCGTCCGGTAACCGTCCGGACCGAGTCCAAGTCGTCGACTGCACGTACTGTTTCACGCGCGCCTCAAGGAGATGTCAGCAACTGTAGGGGCCCAGCAGGGTCGGAGCCTACTGGAGCCAAGTGTCTGATTCTGAAAGGAAGACTCGGCCCTGGTACGAGAGGCAACGAAGAAACAGGAGTGGGTTTTTAGTCAGTAAAAGTCTGACACTATCTCGCGCTCCGCCTAAGAGCGGGGATGTCATTAGATGATTTTCCCATCGAAAAAAGGCGCAGGTCCAAGTGAACTCCCGATGATGGTAGCAAATCACTACGACTGCGTGCAGCCGTATCCAGCTAGTCAGCATCGGAGAGTCCCACCGGTCCGCCAGTGCGTGCAAGATGGTGTTGGGACTGTCGCGCATGCGGCATATGATAGAAGAGCACCGTTTGCGCATGATAGCCACGAAGCTGTCTGTGTCTGCCACCGCGAACATCGCGGAGGAGCTGCAGTGGCGCGGCAGCCCCATCAGCACCCGGAAAGAAAAGAAAGAAAATTGCGTTTCTTTGGCATTACAAAAAGAAAAAAAAACACCTTAAAATTAAACAAATATAACATTGAGTAATGCCAAAAGGGCCTCAGCTCAGCATAATGCCAAATGGTAACATAAGGCCACCACCTGACGCTGATTTTCAGCGCGCAAAGCGTTTTTATTTTATTGTATTTATGGAAGTCTCATCGACTCTATCCCCGGTGGTCAATGTCCCTACATTATCTTGTGGGTACTTAAGTATGTTGGTAAGAAACATAAATTAATCGAAATCTAGCGACATCTATGGCGTCTCATAGGAACTAAAAAATCCAAAATCCTGCATCACGTTATAAGATTTTCCTGTACGATTAGAACATATACAACAACCCGAAATCAACCATTGAGAAGTTGCCTGGATCAGACATAACAACCGTTTGGTTGGGGATCCTCATTTTATAACGGAGGTTTGTGAGAATTTACGCCTTGTTCCGCATAACTCTAAAGAAGTATAATTAGTAGTTAATTCATTGTATAATGTATAATATAATGTAGAAGCATTTCTTTTCTCAAGTTTTGTGAATGTGAGCATTTTTATTAGGTTACAACTTGTTTGACATTACGAGCATGGCAGTTGAGAGTTTGTCATGCTCACTCAAATGTCTCGCTGATGGTGGCACGTGTTATTGGGTCATTCACTTCCCTTCAAAATGGTTGAGCTGAGTGGGGCTGATTCACGTATCATGCTCGTGAACGGGTGGCGTAAACTCGTGATGGGTGAATCGGGGCTGGGGCGTGAACACCGCTCCCTCACGCGTGCACGTGCGGCCTCCTCTTTTGCTAGCATTACTGCTTCGTCGCAGAAGGAGGCAACCGTCTGCCGCTCCTCCCCGCCTTGGACCATGACTTGTACCAAGGCCCGGAGCGAGAAATCGTTGCCGCCGATCACTTCCACGAGGACACGGAGCCGTGAGGTCTTTTCAGCCACGCCTCAAAGAGGAACTTACGGCCATTGTTGGGATGATGTTCGATAGCTGAGCGGGAGCAAGTTAAATCAATCTAGTGGACTGATACTATGTAAAATTGTATATTACATAAAACAAGAAACAAGGGAAATGCGGTGTCTCCGTCGGGGTAAAATCTGAAGTGCTGGCTCGCGGACCGCGGCGCTCGCGCCTCCATCGTGCCCGCCGCTCCCGCGCGCTCCTCCGCCGCGTTGACCCGCCGCTGGTACTACCCCCGCGCGCGCCGCCTCAGCCGCCGTGCACCTCCAGTCCGGCGCAGCAATGTCTCGTATAGACAGCCATAATTATGGCGTGCCCAGCTCTGGGTTGAAACAGTCGCTGTCGCCATTTCACCATAAAACCCTTAGCAAGATTGGCGTTAGATTTTCTGGCTCCTGACTATTCATAACAACTGTCAAACGTCAACAAATGACAGCCGGGCCCACTGGCTGAACGTGATTTCCGAGGCACGCAAGTAAGCTAAAGAAAAAAAAAACATAATAGCATTCCTTATTATTTCGGCACGTCACAAAAAAATGTAGGTACTTCATCTACCTACTTGTAATTCTGTAGGTGTAGGACGTGATTGAAAGAAATGGATTTTTGTTGTATCCGGAAAGCAATGGACTAGAAATCTGTCAAGATGTTGATAGATTTTGAAACCAAAGGTCCGTACCTCACACGTTTCAACATGTATGAGTTACCTTTAAAAATAAAAGTTGATAAAAAAACACAATTTTAAACAAAAATAGCACCCTGTAACTATACTTTTTTTAATGACATAAACTAGTGCTTGACGAAGATCAATCGATTGTAATCAGTGAATTGCATCACTGTTGATGATTTGCCGACGAAAACGACGAGTCGAAACGCTTAGTCTAGACCGTAGTCAACAACGTAGGGCTGGACATTCGCCGTACGTTTTTAAAAGAGTTTTTATTGAACATATTAAGTTATATAAGACTCTAACCTTGAAGATGTATGTAGCACACCAGGGGTTATTGGATTACTCGAAAGAGTTACTGCAGCCCTGCCCCTCTAGCCAAGTTACAACCGTTTCGTTTCGATTCTCTTTCGTGGATCACCTCGAGTCGGCCACGCCTTCTATTCCTTTGTTCTGACCACGTATAGAATCTGAGCGTTGAAATGACGTCAGAACATAGGAATCGAAGGCGTGGCCAGTTCGAGGCGATCAACGAAAGGGAATCGAAACGAAACGGTTGTAAATTGGCTAGGGGGGCTGGAACACAAAAGACAACTGAAGAACATTCTAAGCAAAATGCATTGCTGTATCATTGGACCACCAAACTTACGGTGATGTGCCGCCCGTAAATGGTGGACATCCTACCCATACGCACAAAACGTTTTGGGAACACATCAACTGTACGTACAGCTAAGGAAAAGAATTCCTTGCCAGAGTCTGGGTTTCTTGATAGCTACAATCGCTACACCCTAGGGGTATTTAAGTCAAGAGTGAATAGGTTACTTCTAGGCAAGCGTGGCCCATCGTCGACCATATCATCGCTTACCACCTGGCGAGATAAAATTCAAGTGCAAGCCTATAACTAATATAAAAAGCACATACATGTTGCAATAGGTGTTCTAGTATTATATGTACATAGTTAGGTTTAGTATAATAGTATTTATAGTTTGTATGTACATACATAGTTCGGTTTTAGTATAAATAGTTTAGTTATTATTTAAGTTTTATGTAAGATACCTGCAATAAATGTTGCAATTGATTTTTATTTATAGGTATAATAACTAGTAGATATGTCTAGATTTCCTTACGCTGTCGCCCTTTACCGATATCAGGATTATCTAAAATAAGTTTAAAAAGTACATATGAATTGAGATACTCTCATTGTTTCTTGCCAGGTTTGAACAAATATAACCTTAAAAATAAGAGTTAAACCTGTGACGAAAGCAAAGAAGGAACAGGAGTTTTTTTTTTTCGGGTGGGAAAATCATCTAATGACATCCCCGCTCTTGGGCGGATCGAGAGGGCGTGTCAGAATTTTACTGACTAAAAACCCATACCCGGGGCCCTGGAAAAATGGCAAAGAAGGAACAGGATAAACGCGGGATGTCATTGGATGATTTTCCCACCTACAAAAATAAAAAAAATCACCATAAGAAAAAAAGAAAAACTTACTCCTAAAAGAATAAACAAGACCGCAGTCTTTTGTTTTTCTGGTGGAACAAGCAACGATTCCTTCCGATTTTCCCCTTAAAAACTTTTTCAAAGCGTGCCATTTCAAATTATCTGTGACACTTGACAGCCGTGAAATGACCAATGACAAAGGACGACGCACCTTAAATTAAAAATGGAATTTATTTTTGAGTGCGATACGAAAGAAAAAAGTTACGGAAAGTAGATTATTTCTGGATTTAATCCTTAACTATTTAATTAGGTAATGTGATTCATAACATACGTGCATAAAAGAAACTCTGAGGAAGTAACTTTTTTTAATTGTATAACATTATTTTTTGTATTTATGCGTAACCCTAAACACGTGTCTAGTATTTTTATGTAAAGAATCTATGTACAAAATTTCATAACTGTATCATGAAAAATCACAAAGTTGTAAGCTTGTTATGTCAGCAAAAATACGTAGTGGCAATCCAGGCGACTCCTCAGTCGCCTGGATGGCCACTACGTATTTTTAAAACAACCCCTCGGTTGTTTTGCATTTGAACCCAGCTGTTTGCTGTTGCCTAATGCCCGCTATGACCTGCCGTGACCTGTATTGTACTTAGTGTCGGTGGTGTCCAACTTGTGACCTTTTTAAATATTTTTGGGGAAAAATATAACATGATGTAAAAACTATTGGAATCCATTCAGTTACTGATTCTGAACAAACTAAATTCAGGTTTCGCATATAGTTGTATAAATATGTGCTTGACTGCGATCCCACCTGATGGTAAGCAGTGATGCAATCGTTGAAGGTGAAGAACACTAGTTTAGGGATTATTTAAAAGAGTTACCAGCAAAATAATTAACACCCCTGAAACGCAAAGGGCAACTGAAAAAACGCAGGTGGGTTTTAACCAGCAAAAGTTTGACACTCCCTCTCGCTTCGCTTAGAGCGAAAAAAATAATTTATAATTAACCAACCAAATAAAATTGGAGGTAAATCTTCAATATCAGATATGAGATGCCTTTTGTTTAGGGGCCCAACAGGGCCGATGCCTGCTTGAGCTACGGGAAATTTCTGGAAAAGAAACTCGTGGTCCTAGAAAGTAAAGGGCAACTAAAGAACATGGGTGAGGTTTAGTAAGTAAAAGTCTGACACACCCTTTTGTTCTACCCTAGAGTGGAAGGATTCATTGGATGATTTCCCACCTAGAAAAAAAGATGTCCATTGCTGGATATAGTTCTCCCCAAAACCACCATAAGAATGAGTGACGACTTTTTTACTACACAGATTATTAAGATGTTCGTGGATGAAATTTAAAAGCAAAAAATATAATCAGTGTACAAAACCACTTTAGCATTTTCTAAGCTGGAGAAAGCAGCTTAGAAATAAAATTTTATAAAAAACAAAAACTTATTCTCGTCCCCCGCCAGGAGCGTTGGACACCTTAACGAGATTTTGTTTATCCCACCCTCTTTTCTCTTTCTTTGGATATGAATTGTGCATTTTAATTTACGACTCCTTTCATATTTTTGCTTTATTTTTATGCTTCTGAGGAGTAAGTGAATAATGATAGAATAATTATTTTTATTAATATAAGGGGAAGGTATAAGCCTTTTGTAGAATTAAGGCGTTAGACATTGGCTGATAAAATTAAAGACTGAGATCTACTTATTTTAGCTAGATTCTTCAGATTTTACGCAGCCATCCTTTTTTTGGTCAATAAATATCTCTCAAGGTGTTAGATTTTTAGGGTTCCGTACCTCAAAAGGTAAAAACGGAACCCTTATAGGATCACTTTGTGGTCTGTCCGTCTGTCTGTCAAGACCCTTTATCTTAGGAACGCGTGGAGGTATCGAGTTGAAATTAAAACTATATACTCAAGTCTGCGGTCCCTTGAAGCTGTGAAAAAATCAAACTACTGAGTTAACGAAAACAAAAAGATACAGCCGTTAATGTCGCAAAAAACCGTGTATTTTGACACTATCAAGGGAATCAAAATCAAAATTCTTAGAGTAATTCCCGTTGACCTAGAATCCTAAAATTTTTGTCGCACAAGTATAGGAAAAAATCTGAAAACTGTAAATTTGTTGTTAGGTCACAAAAAAAAAACTTTGTGATTCGGAAAAATCTTTGTAACTCAATTCGCGAATTGAACTGTTCTCATAGGTAAGTTTGTACGGAACCCTCAGTGCACGAGTCCGACTCACACTTTCCCAGTATTTTTCCTTTAAGGTTGGTAACTGATTAAGCTGTTGATCCCCGCACGAACGCCGGCGTTCGTGCGCCATTGTCTTACTATTGTGTCTCTAATTACGCTACTCCAAAAGTTAACTGAAATCACACCTGTGTCTTTCAATTGCCTTTGCGTTCTGGGACCACGAGATACATTTTCAGAAATTCTCCGCGGCCCCAGAGGGTATTGGCCTTGCTGGGCCCTACGGTTTCGCTGACATTTCTTTGACATACGCATGGAACACTACGTGCTGTCGACGACTTAAGCTTGGTCTGCACAGTTATAGGACGGCCAGACGGCGAGCTACCCAATGCTCACCCACCGCACGGTATGGTCTTACATTATATTTAGTATTCCTTGACATTTTATCTGATAACTCTTGACATTATACTTAGCATGCCTTGATATTGTATTTATTATTTCCTGACATATTTAGTATTCCGTTAAATTGTATTTGATAACTCTTGACATTAATTTAGTATGCTTTGACATTGTGAGTAGTAATTTTTGACATTATATGTAGGATCCCTTGAAATTATCTTTGATAAACGTTAACGTTTTCCTTATCTTTGACCATTAATGGTTTTTATCAATTGATTTTAATTTAATTTAATTTCTTGAAAATATTTGTACGCTGGAAATAGCAGAATATTTTGGACGTAAAATTGTATGTAACACCTTGTAACAACAATATTCTAACAAATAAATTTATTATATTGATTATTATATTGAAGACACAAACCTATTCAGTGCCAGAATGCAAAGGTTCACATTTTTTTTTTAGGTGGGAAGATCATCTAATGACAAATCCCGCTCTTGGGCGGAGCGAGAGATACTGTCAGACTATTACTGACTAAAAACCCACTCCTGTTCCTTCGTTGCCTTCGTCCCAGGGCCCCGGGTATCGTTTTCACACTATCCATGTCCCCAGTAAGCTTCGACCCTGCTGGGCACCTACGTTTTGCTGACATCTCCCTGGGGCGCGAGTGGAACAATACGCGTCGTCGACGACTTGGGCTCAGTCCGGACGGTTACCGGACGGTCGGACGGTAAAGGTACACAGATGTGTTTTTTGTAATTATAATAGACTCTATCTCGCTCCACCTAGAGTGAAAGAACTTATTTTCCGACCCAGAAACAAAATAATCTTCTATCTAAAAGGTATCTACTTAGTACTCAGACACTGTTGCGATTCTTACAATACCTACACACATTGTTGGAGTATCTATCAATACTAAGAACAAACAAGTACAGATCTTTAACAACCAGTAATCCCGGTACCATTATCTCGCTCTCGACTGTCAGTACTTCTAGCTCTGAAACAATTTGTTTAGTTTCATTATCTACGTGGAACCTGTATGGATTTACTAGGATATTTTCACAAAAGTTATCTTAAGAATAGAGCTGATACAAATATTTATTTATATCAGAACTAGCGACCCGCCCCGGCTTCGCACGGGTGCAATGCTGATCCCTTCATAGTATAAAACAAAGTTGCTTCCCGCTGTTTGTCCCTATGTACCTACGCTTAGATCAGAAAGCGCCTATCATCCACAGTGCAGTCGCGCATTTTAACTTCTTCGGCCATGTATCTCGTTGTGGTAATGACTCCATAGAGCGTCTCGTAGTGCAGTTGCAAAGTTGAGGGCACCAGGCCACGTGGTAGATCACTAATGAGATAGACAGACCAGATCAAGGCCGCAACTAAGTGCTCGGTTTATGAATGTACTCAGAAAGCTGCAGACCGCGATGAATGGCACCGTGTTACCAAGATGATCACTCATCGTGATTCACAGTGATGACCACGACCACTCTGGCAAGAGTGTACCGACTGAGAAGAAGAAGATCTTTAAAACTACGCAACGGATTTTGATGCGGTTTTGATCAGCATTGCACCCGTGCGAAGCCGGGGCGGGCCGCCAGTACTAATTATACTACAGAATATCTTTATGTACAACTTTCACAGGTTTTTTTTTGTCATTAGATAATACAAACATGTTTTCTTTTGAGGTTACTCTTGAAAGAGCGACATATCATTGGCCATGTGAAAAACACTCAACGATCAATAACGTTGCAACGTTGAAAGTTTGACCCTGCAATTTATTATTAGTCATTGCAAAAGATATCTTTACTTGCCACTGTGTGGACCGCCCGGAGGACACGATGGAGCACACGGTGGAGGTGTGTCCCGCTTGGGCAGAGCAACGCCATGTCTTCTTGGGGGCGATCGGCGGTGGCGATCTCTCGCGCCAGGTCTTGGTACAGGCCATGGTCCGGAGCGAGGAGGAGTGGCAGGCGGTCGCCACCTTCTGCGAAGCAGTAATGTTGGCAAAGGAGGCGGCCGATCGCTTGAGGCAACGGTTCTCACGCCCCAACCGCCGTCGCGATTGTGATCCCGATTTCCGGCCACCGTAGACGCGGGCTTCCGGACGGCGACCGTTGGTAAACCGTCCGGACCGAGCCAAAGTCGTCGACGGCGCGTTCCACGCGCGCCTCAGGGAGATGTCAGTAAACGTAGGGGCCTAGCACGGTCGAAGCCTACTGGGTCCACGGATAGTGTGAAAGTGAAACCCGGGGCCCTAGGACGAAGGCAAAGAAGGAACAGGAGTGGGTTTTTAGCCAGTAAAAGTCTGAAACTATCTCCCGCTCCGCCCAAGAGCGGGATTAGTCATTAGAAGATTTTCCCACCTAAAAAAAAAAACATTATGGAGAAGAATGTGCAAGAAACTCCATGGACACACATCTTCTCCGGTACCACGTCCAGTGAGTATTGTGCACTCTATTATGACAGTGTTTAGTGATTTTACCAGCAAACGCGTGCCATTGCAAAGTTTAAATGGATTCAGGTTTTTTTAATAAAATAACAGGACAACATATTTTCAACACCATTTTATGAGGAGGGAGTCCAGACGGGTTCAAAGAATTAACAAATTCTGTAGGAAAAAGTTATAAAAAGTGGGCAAGTGCGAGCCGGACTCACGCACTGAGGGTTCCGTAAAAACTTAGGTACCTACCTATGAAAATAGTTCAATTCCAAAATTGAGTTACGAAGATTTTTCGAATTCGAATCGGAAATATTTTTTTTTTTGTGACTTAACTACAAATTTACAGTTTTCAATTTTTTTCCTATACTTGTGCTATTAGACCTAGCTTCATGCCAAATTTCAGGATTCTAGGTCAACGGGAAGTACCTACTCTATGAATTTTGATTCCCTTGAGAGTGTCGAAATATACGTTTTTTGCTACATAAATGGCTGCATCTTTTTTTTTTGTAAGCTCAGAAGTTTGATTTTTTCACAGCTTTAAGGGACCGCAGACTTGAGTGTATGGTTTTAATTTCAACTCTATACCTCTATGCGTTTCCGAGATAAAGGGTCTTGACAGACAGACCGACTAAAAACAAAGTGATCCTATAAGGGTTCCGTTTTTTCCTTTTTAGATACGGAACCCTAAAAACAAAACACTAAAACGATCAAAATAACTTTAATTTTGGAAGTCAGTGTTTCTGGTATTGTCTGCTTGTTATTTAACTGACTTCCGAATTTAAAGTTATCTTGATCGTTTTAGTGTTTTATTTTTTTTGGTGAAGTTGGTTATTTTTTTTGTAAAAAAAAAATATTTCACACTTTTTAGTTGTGATACATTTATAGCCAGAGTACCTATTTCTCATGACAATTCGATTTAACCCAAACACTGCTAGGATACATTATTTTATTATGAAGTCTCTATCCACTTCCCAGCTCCATCATCAGGTCTGTTCGATAGTACCTTATAGCCAAAGTGCATCTGATGACAATTCTAATAAGCCCAAACACGGCTAGGTTACATTAATTAATTACGGAGTTCCAGTGCCTATCTTCCAGCTCCATCATCATCATCAGATCACTTTGATGCTACCATTTTCAACATAACTATTCAGAACCATTTATTTATATGCATTGTCATAGTTACTTAACTATCTTCATTGTGATATGTATGAGAGTTTTAAGTTCCGGTGGCTATTTCTGATCTCCTTCACCAGTTCCACTTCATCAAATGTTACTTATTGACTGTAAATGCTTAAGTTCTCGATGAAAATACTAAAATCATTATATAGTTGCCTAGAATATTTGAGGAGTTCCCTCGATTCCTTTTGGATCCCATCATCAGAACTGGATTTTGAAAAAAATAGGACCAATCTGAAAGCATATCCTATTAGGAAAAAAAAAAATGTTGCAAGTCGGTCCATAAACGACGGAGTTCTGAGGTAACTAACGTAGAATCAAGTTATTTACCGCAACCGCTATTTCCCTGCATTTTAAATCTGTAATATCTTCGAAAATATTCATTTAAATGACACGCTGTAAAGGGCTATATTGATCTATATTAAATACACAATTTATTTAAGGTACTTAATTGGATAAATATTAATGCTGTATTGCTTAAAATTGTTTCGTAAATAAGCCATTATTTTTCGTAAAAAGTAAAGGATAAAAAATGGTTATAGTGGGTTATCTTTAAGAGATGGACATATGCCATCGCGGACTTTTTTGTAGACCTTTTTAAGGTGAACAATACTGTAGTACACTATTTTGATATATCTTGTAGAGTTCAGCCAGCGTTTGCAATGTAAACACAAAAATATTTGTTTATTTACGACATCACATTAGAAATATCTAAAATTATCAGTATTTCTCTTTATTATGCATGCATTATATACATAAACCTTCCTCTTGAATCATTCTATCTATTAATAAATACCGCATCACAATCCGTTGCGTAGTTTTAAAGATCTAAGCATACATAGGGACAGACAGACACGAAAAGCGACTTTGTTTTATACTATGTAGTGATATATTATTATTGAATTTTTAAAAACTATCTATAATAATCATCATTATCTGCCCTTGTCCCGTTTTATTTGGGGTCAGCACAACACGTTTTTTTCTTCCATTCTGTCCTGTCACTCGTCACGCTATCACTAGCTCCCTTTTCTTTCATATCACTTCTCACACAATCCATAATAATAATAAGTAAAAAAATGTCAATTTATTAGATTTTTAATTACATAAACTAGTGCATGATTGCGATCCCACCTGTTGGTAAGCAATAATGCAATCGTTTATTTATTTACTTAAAGATCACCAACGAGTGTTACAAAAAAAAAATATATATTAGAAATAAAAATTGTTACACGTAACCTATTCCTATAATGCACACTTAATTATAGCATAAACGAGTGAACATGGCTCTAAATAATTATGAAAATATTAAATAAAAGTATTAAGCATGATAATAGAAAAAAAAAATTAAACAATATTAAAGGTTAAATAATAAAATAAAAAGTAATTTTGTTTATTCAGCTCTCTCAATATGAACAAATAATTTTAATAAAAACACTTAACTAATTAAAACTATATGTACACTAAAGGCAAAAACTACTAGCTAAAATATGGCGTCATAAAATTCCTCCGCATCGCTGTCGACTGGAAGTGTGCCCAAAAGGCTGGCAGCATTGCCACGTTGTATGGCAATGCTTAATCTCTGACCGAGGTAAAAGCCAGCCCTTGGGTCACGCGAAGTGTCAACTAAGCGTTTGGATAATTCTTTGAAAAGCTTATGAGCACTCGAACCCCACGGCCCAAGAGTTTCAACCCCAAACGGCTCAAAAATATAACTACCGACGAGGTTATATTTCCGCCGCTTGAGGTTCTCCGCAGCCGCAGCGGCAGCACCAGCACAGCACGAAGAGCTAGGAAGATGGGATGGCGCAAGAGTGTCGACACAGGTAGCGTCCCACACTAAAGGCCTACCCATCTTCCACGGAAATAAAGACATACCGTCCGGTCTCTTACCATCGTCGCGTGCCAGGCCATGAATATAAATAAAAATAATGTCAAAATTAAATTTTATCGTTGATGGTGAAGTGCTCAAGCTTATTAAGAGCCTATTCAATCTAGGATATAACCAAATTACTTATAAGTCTTTATAAGGCTAGACTGAAATAAAAATTGTAGTCCATCCTTTAGATGTACTCTAGGATTAGAAAAAAAAACTTACCTTGCTATCTATACATATCTATAATCTACCTGTGTATTTTTGTTTGTCTACATTAATATAATTAATAGGTAAAGTTTTTTTTTTTGTTTGTAGTAGGTTATCTCTGAAAGTACTGGTCCGATTACTATTTTTTTTCTCTAACAGAAAGCTGCTTTATTTTCGAGTGACATAGGCTGTATTTTATGTACGCGGGCGAAGCCGCGGCCAAAAGCTAATAATGAATATACACAAAAACTACTGGACCAATTATAAAAATTCTTTCACAACGAGAATGCTACTTTACCACTGAGTGATATAGGCTATATAAAATATTTTATATGCGGGAGAAGCCACTAGCAGAAGCCAGTATATAGGGTGACTGGTAATTAGTGTACGATACTTAAACACGTGATTGTGCTCATGATAACCAACAAGTTTTACTATGGGAACAAACCTGAAATCGCGAAAAAAAATCAGCTGTTCAGTACATTTATGTTTGCCTAATGTACTGAACAGCTGATATTTTTTTCGCGATTTCGGCTTTGCTCCCATAATAAAAATTGTTTGTTATCATGAGCACAATCACGTGTTTAAGTATCGTACACTAATTTCCAGTCACCCTATATTACACTTACAAATAAAGCTCTTAACACCGCATAGCTGTCGACTGGACGTGTGCTCAAAAGATTGGTGGCATTACGACATTGTATGGCAATCTCTAGCTGAAGTAAAAGCCAACCCACTAATATTATAAAGTGAAAAGTTTATATGTATGTACAGTCAGGGGTCAAAAGGGCAGTTCCACCTTACCAATGCTAAAATGTTTATAATTCCTTAGTAGAAGAGGGTCAATGGTTCATGACTGATTTAATTAATAATATTAATATTTTAGGGGTATGTGGAACAGAGAGTAAAGCCCCACATACCTCCGTTGAAAAGGGAGGATCCTCCGACCAGATGGGTTTTATGTCTGGTGGGCTATTGCCCGATAGATGATTTCGAGCTGTTCTATATGTTCTAATCGCGCGGAGAACTTTGATTGCGCGATGCAGGATTAGTTCTTATGTGACGCCATAGATGTCGCTACATCACTCCCCTCCGGAGATCGGAGATCGATGGTTCTTGATGCTTCTTGATGCGTGCCAAGCCAGTGGTAGGTTGGTTCCAGTGGGTCGGAACCGAATGCCGCATAGTTCTCGGTGAGTCGGAACTGTCTGCGGTGATGCCCCCAGTAAGTCGGGGTGGTGCTGTCCCAGTGAGTCGGGATGATGCCCCAGTGAGTCGGGGTGATGATGTCCCAGTGAGTCGGGATGATGCTGCAGGCTCCAGTGAGTCGGAGTAGTGCTGCTGGCTCCAGTGAGTCGGAGCGGTGCTGTGCGACGTAGGGCTTGATTGCAGGCGTCGACCAGGAGAGGTTCTTCATTGCTCTTCATGTGACTGGCCGAAGGTGCAGTGTGCTTCGCCAAGGTCGTTAATGAGGCTGAGGGTGATGACCAGGTATGACCAGGTAGGCATGCTGGTGGTCAGGATACCCTTTTAAAGCCGTGGGTGCTGGCTGTATGGCTCGCTGCTCGAAAGCTTGAGGAAGTGATGATGACGTCACGAAGTAGTAGCTGCACGAAGGCAGCGCTGACGTTCATTGTCGAGGGTCATCATTTTAGGGGTATGTGGAACAGAGAGTAAAGCCCCACATACCTCCGTTGAAAAGGGAGGATCCTCCGACCAGACGGGTGTTATGTCTGGTGGGCTATTGCCCGATAGATGATTTCGGGCTGTTCTATATGTTCTAATCGCGCGGAGAACTTTGATTGCGCGATGCAGGATTAGTTCTTATGTGACGCCATAGATGTCGCTACAATATTTACACAGCCATCACACGACGCCGTCTAGTCCCAAGCTAAGCAGAATTTGTGTTATGAGTACTAGACAACTGATAAACATACTTAAATATTTCTAAATACATACATATTATAGATAATTGGTAATTGGTAGCATATAATCTAAAGTATTGAATAAAATAGTTGTGGACTATTGAACTTCTACAACAAAGTTTTAGACACTTTAGCATTGATAGAGTGCAACTGCACTTTTGATCCCTGACTGTACCTATATATGTGTGTGTGTAGGTACATTTGTTACTGTTTCATACAAAAACGTTGAATGGATTTCGAAAACAATGGTTTACAGGTACACCATGTCCTGTAATCTTCTTCTTCCTTGTCGATATCACTCTTGACAGAGTGGTCGTGGTCATCACTTCAGGTGTTGGTTGCAAGCTTTACAACACGCCGCCACTCCTTTCTGATGGCCACCTTCCTCGTGCATTCGTGCAGTGATGAAGAGCCATTTACTGCCGCTTTAATCTGGTCAGTTCACCTCATAGGCGATCTTCCTCGTGGCCTGACACCCTCAACCTTTCCCTGAACTACAAGTCGCTCAACAGCCACTTCCCCTCTGCGGCATACGTGACCAAAAAAGATGAGAATACGAGACTGTACTAAAGATGATAAACGCTGCTTGATGCCGAGTTCCCGAAATATAGACTCGTTGGTACGGAATTCAGTCCACGATACTCCAAGCATTCTCCTCCAGCACCACATCTCTAGGGCGTTTATCTTCTTCTTCTTCTTCGTCCTGTAATCTTCTTCTTCGTCTATCTTCTTCTTCTTCGTCCTGTAATAGCACATAATAATATATTTTTATTCTGGGAGTATGTTTGTTTCCTTGAAATAATTTTCTACTTACACACGAGCAAAGCCACAGGCACAAACTAGCAATTAATATAGTGACAATAATCTACAGTTTCTTGACCTTCTTGACTATTGTAAGACTTGCATAATTTACCTACGCTCAACTTGTTTAGGCTCCGTAAACTTAATTTTTTTTCTGTCTTGACCAATTCATTTAGAACAACCAAAGTAACTGTTTTTTTGGGTTCCTTAAAAATGGAACCCTTATCATCTATCACTTTGTTGTCCGTCCGTCTGTTTGTCTGACTGTCTGTCGAGACCGTTTATAATGGAAATTCGTGGAGGTATTGAGTTGAAATTAAAACCATATACTAAGGTCTGTGGTCCCTTAAAGCTGTTAAAAAATAAAACTTCTAACTTAACGGAAAAAAAAGATACGGCCGTTTATGTCGCAAAAAACGTACATTTCAAAACTCTCAAAGGAATCAAAATTCATAGGGCACTTCCCGTTGACCATGAATCCTGAAATTTGGCATAAAGCAAGGTCTTATAGTTTAGATATAGGTTAATAAATCTGAAAACTGTAAATTTGTGGTTACGTCACAAAAAAAAAACAAGTCGGAAAAATCTTCGTAACTTTTTTCGGGAACCGAACTGTTTTCTTAGGTAAATTTGTACGAAACCCTAAATGCGCGAATCCGACTCGCACTTACCCAGTTTTTTTTCATTTTAATAACAACTTTCTAATAGTCTTTAAATTAAACTACACTTTGTAAAAACACAACAACAACACATCTTATAACCCATCTCATTTCAAACCACTTTCAATTAGTTTTACGCCGCACACCATCTCACATCTCGCAATCATAAAACAGGATCGTAGCCATAAAACAAGATAATATCTGGTATTATTAAACATCTTAGCGATATAAATATCGTATACACACCAATATAACACCGGTATAACACCACATTATGCCACGAGGGCGTAATATCTAGAGTAATTCAAAATAGAGGCTCAAGGAAAGGTATAAAGAATTCTATCAACGCGGTATTCGCGCCTGTTCGCATTTGGCTGGGCGGTTTGAGTGGAGTGCCTTTGTTAGTGATGATTGTCAAGAGAGGAGCGAAAAAGTCATAAATAAACGATAATTTTGACTAGGTAACAACATTGTTAATTGCGTACCTACACGTTAGAAAAGTGGTTCATTGTCGGAGCGTTGTATGAGACGCGTTTTGTGAAATGAAACTAAAGCACAAAAATAAAGGTCTTTTCTTATGGCCACCATCCACGAGCCGTAAGCTTAGCCAATCATAATTCATAAATGGCAGAATTCTAGCTAGCAAGAAGGCGGTGACTTTTGTGCCAAAGTTGTCATTTGAAAAAAAAGAAAGAAATATATTTTGTTTATATCTTACACAGAAAATACAGACAAAGAAGAATATGCTAAAACTAATGATAAATTGAACTTTATTTCTATTCTTTTTAAGTCATAAATACACTCAAAAAACCGCAAGGATGCTTACGTGCGTGTCTCAAAGAGATGTCAGCAAACCGTGGGAGCCCAGCAGGGCCGATGCCTGCTAGGCCATGAGAACGGTTCTGACAAGGTTTACTCATGGTCCTGGAACGCAAAAGGAATATTCCTTCAGTTACACCTATCATCTACATTTTCGACAGTAAAAGTCTGACACGCACTCCTGCTCCACGGGTCAGAGTGGAAGAAGTCATTAGATGATTTTTCACCCCCAAAAAAGATGCTTATATCTCCTTGGATACTGATTCTATTGAATAATCCCGTAGAAGGCTGCGGGACAATCGGACGGGAAGACCACTATAAACAAATTATTCCAGTATTTCGATATATGCGGTATAAACGACGAGGCGAAACGCTTAGTCCGGACCGTAAAAGTGTTAACATCTTAAGGATGGACACTTGCCATACGTTGGATAGTCCGATGGTAGAAAGGCGATGGTGGAATCAAGTCATGTGATTTCTGCGCACACTCTCCAAAATGCATCGTGCATTCATGCAAACAAATTCATTCTTCCTCATTTTGTTTTTTTTTTTTAAATCCGCTAGAACTGGGACCACTCCCCACTTCTCACCTCACATAGGCAAGTGTAAATATGACATGACTTGTCGACTGAGATGAAATAAACTGTGCAATCTGAGGCGTCGTTTGTTGCGTTAGCTCACAGTGATATGAAAATTTGGACTTTGAGAGTGGAGAGGGCTTATCCAAACATATGATAATTAGGAATTATTTTTTGGAATTTATTTTTTTACGTACGTAAAAACCGCAAAAAGAAGTAAACGTTCTTTCCTCATAATAACAATGATGTTGCTTCTAGTCTTTCATTTTCTAAAGAAAACAATGTGGTAGCGGTTTTCTCAAAGAACTTATAGTTGAATATTTTGATTAGAGCAACAGTGTCTATTGGAGCCTTCTTCTTGTGTTTTCTTTAGCAACGGAAGGCCAAAAATAAGGGGAAAAACCTCCTTTAGTGACATCTGGAACTGTCAAGAAAAACTGCCCAAGTATGAGTCGGACTCAAATGGTTCCGTACTACAAGATTAAAATCGAGCAAAAAAAATAACATTTCTTGTATAAGAACCCGCTTTATTATTTAACTGCATTTAAATTTAACACTGAATTCAAAAATTAAAGTTATTTTGCACTTTTTTGTTTTTTTTTTTACATTGAAGTCGGCTGTGTATTTTTTTCGTAAAAAGTGTTTTTTTTTGTCTCTCATCTCATAAAGCGTAAGAGATAAAAAGTTAAAATTTTCACAGAACGTGTATTTTTATTGCTGCTACGATAATAAATTATAAAATTTAACCTTTCAATAAAAAATATTTTAAAGTCGATCCACAATTGACCGAGAAATCGGTGAACTACAAAAAAAAATAATTAAAAAAATACATAAAGCTGAACATGGAACCTCTTTCTTTTTGAAGTCGGTTAAAAAAAGCCCACTGACTGGCGTACAGACAAACAAACAGACGGACGGACGGAGAGCGGAGGCTTAGTAATAGGATCCCCCTGGCACCTTTAGGAAACGGAACCGTAAAAAACAAAGTTTCCAACTTTTGTAAAAAAACAGGCAACTACGAAAACAAGATATTTCTTAAAGTAATTATTTTAGGACGAAACTAAGACAAAAACACAGACTTAACATAAAACAGTAGCAAATTACATCACAAGTCTAAAGAACAGAAATTAATCTTGAACACGTTGAGACAGAAACTTCTCCATAAGGCTTGACACAGAACGGCAACTTTTAATCGAGTCAACTATTTTTTTTTTCATTTTACTTAGGCCTACAAGGACTCATAAAATATCAGAAGCTAGCCCAGGTCCCAATTGGTAATTTCCTATGGAGAAGAATCGGCAAGAAACTCAATGGTTACTCTTTGTTGCTATTTTAAAAGAAAAAAAAATACCTAAATTTAGCAATAACTGAGATGTTACAAAAATAAATAATAAAATTTAATGTAGGTATTAAAAATGTATTGTATGTATAAAATTAAAACGAAAATGGATCAGTTAATAGACGTATTTACGTCCACCAATGGCTGATTTTTTTAGTGAAAAACTCTGATTATTTAAAACGACGTCCTATGAGGGCGATTCCACGTAATTGTGGTTGTGAAGCGATCCGGTGTGGTTCACGTGAATTCAACGCGGCTTTGCCCTACATGCGCGCGAAGTCACCGCTTTAGCCGCCATTTATATAAACCAAGTCACCGCACCGCAAGAGTTCACGCGAAAACATCAAACCCACTAAATGCAGCCACTTCGCTTCCCTGCTTAGTGATGTAGGCCGCAATAGAGTGTCAATTGTTTGTCCCATTCGTGCCGCGTAGCTTCGCAATCGCAATCATTATTTTCTTTTTCTTATTTCAAATTGTTTGTTAGAACAATAGTAACCGGCCGGAGTTTGTGTTTCCTGATAGCCACAACTTGGGGGTTTTTAAGTCAAGGGAGCATAGATTAATTCCAGGTAAGCGTGTTCTATCATCGACAACATTATCGCTTACCATCGGGAGAGAGTTTGGTCAAATATGAACCTTTATTTTTTGATAGTTTGAAACCATCAAATTTTTTCTCCCGCCCTGAGTAGAGCGAAAAGTATTGTCAGTCTTTTAGACTAAAACCCATTTGTATTCCTTCAATTATTGTTCCTATGATTTCAGGGCTGCGGTGACTTTTCCGAAAAAACTCACACTCTTGCTCGCCGTGCCGCGACCCTCGAGGCAAAATCGAGTCTATCAATCATCTTTTTCTTTGTCCGTCTCTGCACCAAATAATCTGGGGTCGGGTCTCCTCACAAGTCTGCACCAGGACAGTCTATCCCGGATTGTCGATTTTGGCTATTAGGCATTCTTGAGGTCTCCTCTCTCGATGTCAGACAATATTTCTTTTGTCCAGATTTTAGGGCTATATTTACCACATGGTTTTCGTAATGCCTTATTACATGTCCATACCATCTGAGTCTATCAATAAGAAATTAATTTTGTACTTTTATACATTAAAACGTGAGTCTATCAATGAAAAAGCCTCCTTTTTAGTCACGTTACTTTCACATTCCACCCGTCGTATTTCATTCCATTAGTCTTTCCCTACTGTTAAAGTTATTTATAATCATACTCAATATTTTCCAAACAACATTTTTCTCGTAAGCAAGAATTTTAATATAGTTTACTTCCACCGATTTATGTACTGTCGTCCGTCTGTCAGTCAGCTCCGCACAAGCAAACAGCTTTTTAATATAAACGTCAAACTTAATTTGAGAGGATGTCAATTAATTTCCAAGGTTCTCTCCATTGTTCTAGATCTTTTGTTTGTCTAGTCTTGAGTAATGTCTCGAATAAGAGACGTGGATTATTTAAATGAGGCCTATATACTGGAATTCTGTATATTTGTTCGTCGTTTAAGTTTAAGACGGCGTACATTAAACTGACAACTTTTGCAGGCTGGCAAAGCATTTTTGTTTTGGAGAATTTAAACAGAAGATGATATTTAATCTAAAATGATATAATATAATAATATAATATAATATTCCACAACTATCAGACAACGCTGTCTAGTCCCAAGCTAAGCAGAGCTTGTGTTATGGGTACTAGGCAACTGATAAACATACTTACTTATATATTTCTAAATACATACATATTATAGATAAATTACATCCAGACACAGAACAAATGATCGTACTCATCACACAAACATTTGTCCTGGGTGGGAATCGAACCCACGACCTTCGGCATAGCAGTCAGGGCCACTAACCACTAGACCAACAGGCCATGATTTGGACAAAATAATATCCTCTTTTTTCTTTGTGAATAATACTGTTATCATATTTTGGCAATATGGGGAAATATCAAGCTATTAAGCACATATTGCAAGTGCGATGCTCCTGGTCTATCGGCAGGAGTGCGGTATTTGCACCTTAGATGATCTGAACAAGGCCTCCAACACCGCTATTATAGCATAAATGTGGCAACTTAATGTGGCCTAAACGGTATAAACTATGTAAATGAAAATAAGACGATATAGAGGTATTTGTATTAAATCCATTATTTTTGACATGTAATTTTGACATAATAATTGAAAAAGGCTGCTAGGTCATAAGAACTAAAAGAATATAATGTCAACATTGTACACTTGGTTTGGAATAAACGTTTTGAAATTGACTTTATGCACTTACAGAATGACTTTAGATTTATTAATCAATTGTTTTTGCTAGCTCAAACTGCCTTTTATGAATGAGGATACTTACAATCGTTGGCTGTATCCTAGGCAGTCAGCCCCTCTACAACATCGAGCATATCTATCCCCGATCACCGTAAGCGTGGGCTTATGGATGACTGGAGCTATGGGTAGCTTACCGTCCGCCCCTCTGATAAGGGTCAAGCCCAAGTCGTTGATAGCGCGTAGTTTTCCACACGCCTCAAAGAGATGTTTCTGGAAAGTAAGCCCGTGGTTCGAGACCGTAACGGGCTGCTGGAGAAAAATAGGTGGATTTTAGTCAGTAAAAGCTGGACACACCCTGCTGTTTTACCCTAGACCGAAAGAAGTAATTAGGTGATTTCCCACAACCCAAAAAAAAACCGTAAGCATGATCTATTCTCGTCTGACGTAGAAGAAAATGTCTACAAAAAAATCTCCAGACCCCAAAAACACCAAACTTCTCCACACTCTCATAGCCCCAGAATTACTTGTAGTACTACCCTCCCGCGGGTAATACCATGTGTAATAAAGAGTAGCAAAGCAACATTATTACGATTGAAACGACTCAATGTTTGCGCTGGAAAGTAATTCACAAACAAATTATGTTGTTGTTGAACTTTCGGCTTAATGAGTATGTGTAGCTGTCGAGTTTTGAGTTGTGATTTTGTGCCTTTGAAACTGACTTTTTAATGAATTTGTTGATTTTGCTCTTGACTGACTTTCTCAAAAAAAAACAAGATCATAATCTCCAGATCATTACAGGCCCTACAGCATGTTTTTTTTCCAGGCGCACCTCTAAGAGAAGTCAGTTAAATAGACAAGGCCTACTAGATCTGACGCCTGCCAATACTCAAATACAATGTTGACATGGTTAACTAAACCCATTGCAAGGCTATGAAGGTCAGATAAGCCTCTGACCGGTGTTGCAACGGGCTAGCACCATGTCATAAATGTCGTCACATTTTCTGACCCGCTAGGACCTTTTGTTTTAGGTGGGGTATCTTCAAAATAACTCCTCCCGCTTTGGGTGAAGTGGTATCTAGTATCAGACTTTTAGTATCTAAACCCACTTGTGTTAATTCAGTCCATAACGATCCTGTAAAAGATCTACAAATGACTACCGCGGCCGAAGACCTAATGCACTATCGACCTAATATGCTTTCTGAGGCACAAAGGAATCTCGGTACGTTAAGATGGTCACCCATCTTGGAGATAAACTCATTACGACTGTTAAAAATGTAAAATAATAACGAGTAATGTTCCTAATCCGACCAACAGATCAAACGTCGCAAGTGGAACTGAATCGGCCACTCGTTCCAAAAGGAACCCTGAACAAATACCAAGGTTAGGGCTTCCTAGACTGGAATCCTCAAGGAAAGCGTAAACGTGGTCGCCCTGACCAGACCTGGCGACAAACTATCATCGTAGAGGTGAAGAAAATACGAAAGATCTAGAGCGAAAAGAAACGCGAAGCTCAAGACCGAATAGGATGGTGGCGCGTTGTGGATGCCCAATTTTAAAAAGATATAGAATTTTTAACAATTGAGTTATACAGTAAGTTGTTCAGTCAATAAATATTTCGATCTATATTATATATTTTTGGCCCTCTTAAAAAGGTCTGAACTAACACTAAACATTTGCAGTGATTTGATTACCTCAGTATTCCTCAGTGTTTGTTTAGGACATCACTGTCCCCTCCATTGGCAAACAAAGTGAAAGAAAAGTGTCTTGGGAACGGGTATATTTATGAAGATAGATATACTTTTTGAAGTGATACATTCTTTTATTTTGATCTTAGTTTGAAATTGAAATTGAGTTTCACGGTTGGTTAAATTGTATGCCTCATTGTACAGGTATTTTTTATTTTGGGTTCTAGGCAAAATGTAATTTGGAATGTGCACGCTATGTCAGTCACAAAAATGATGCCAATTTCATTTTTGTGACTGACTGACTTATTGACAATTTAAAAGTGTTTTGTAAATCATCATCATCATCATCATTTCAGCCCAAAGACGTCCACTGTTGGACATAGGCCTCCCCCAAGTGTCGCCACAATGAACGGTCCTGTGCGTCTCCCATCCATCGGATTCCCGCAACCTTTACCAGGTCATCGGTCACCTTGTAGGAGGCCTTTCAACGCTACGTTTTCCGGTACGTGCTTGCTATTCCAGAACCTTACGGCCTTTCGGTTTTGTAAATGGTTTATTTTAAACTAGCTTTTGCCCGCGGCTTCGCTCCCGTCAACTGACTACTATATCCAACTCTACCCAACTCTACCCTACACTACCCTACTCTACCCTACTCTACCCTACTCTACCCTACTCTACCCTACTCTACCCTACTCTACCCTACTCTACCCTACTCTACCCTACTCTACCCTACTCTAACCTACTCTACCCTACTCTACCCTACTCTACCCTACTCTACCCTACTCTACCCTACTCTACCCTACTCTACCCTACTCTACCCTACTCTACCCTACTCTACCCTACTCTACCCTACTCTACCCTACTCTACCCTACTCTACCCTACTCTACCCTACTCTACCCTACTCTACCCTACTCTACCCTACTCTACCCTACTCTACCCTACTCTACCCTACTCTACCCTACTCTAAAAAAAAAAAAAAAAAAGTAAAGTAAAGTATCCTATGTCCGTCTCCTGGTTCTAAGCTACCTCCCTGCCAATTTTCAGCTAAATCGGTTCAGCCGTTCTTGAGTTATAAGTGAAGTAACTAACACGACTTTCTTTTATATATATAGATAATAGCTTTTGATTTTGAGTGACATTCTGGCGAAGATAGTTGCTATTTTTAGTTTTTTTTTAAATGTTCTCTTTGATTTTCCTCTTTGAATATAATACAGAGAATGTTTATTGCGAATGGAGAGTGGAAATGAGTCCCAGAGACGCACGGCAGTTACAGAACCATCTCAGGGGTTGGAAGTGTGATGCGGATAACGAAGGAGAAGCATTGTCAAACATTTTACTTGTCGACATTTATTATAATTATGTGGTAGTCTCTCTCTTGTCTAAAAGGAGTTAAAATTTCATATTTCAGCAGTGCCCGAGTGGCTTAGATTTAGCTGATTGTGGCTTGTAATTTAAGCAACCCCTTATGGTTGGTTGTATCTTTTTTTGTCACTTAGAATCGTCATTTACTGGGAGTGCGATCGCATGCAGCGGAATCGACGAGGTGGTTGGCAACGTCAACGACAATTACTAAACTACAGAAAAGTACAGATGCATAGGAAAATGTGATTCGGTGCTACCAAAAGTAACTCAATCCTAAAATTATAAATATGCCTCTTGATTCGGTCCACACCACTATATCAGGTTTATTGGCTACAATAGTAGTAGTGGACCAATTTTAGTACAGTATGTGATATGATCCTTACCGAGAACTGGGTCGGGCACACTTGTACTACGGCATTTTCGTTTTTGCGAGAGAGTATTTAAATCTCCGTGAGTGTGACCGGGGCATCACCGCGGGCCCTAACAGAATACCAGCGCTGCGTTATTTATCTTTTTAAATATCGCAGCATATGCTGAGTTAGGCGCCTTTTTGGCCTTGCACTTTTTTTTTCATACTTTAGTAATTCTACTGTATGTGTGAGGTACGAATAAACGTTTTTTCTTTCTTTTCTTTTCTTTCTTTCTTTCTTTAAATGCAAGTGGCTGATGGATAATCCCGGCTGCAAGATTGTATCTACAAAAGTACTTTCTGTTATTTAGACGAGAACCACCAGACACAATATGGTGAATTTGTTCTCCTGGATGGTAACATTCCCGACAGATGTCAACCAAATCGTCCTTCTTAGTGTGATTATTATTAGTGGTTAGTTAGTTAGTAGTAGCTTACTCTAATATAACAAAAAGAAAAATGTCTTCATTTACCTATTATGGATAACTCTGATAAAATTATATTTCAATAAGGAGGAAAAACCTTTACAAGGGTCGTTATTAAAACTGTTTTCCCTAATACTGATGCACGGTAGTATATAGACAAGTTCGGAAACAATATTTTAAAATTGAAATTATTTTATTTCATTTGCAATTTTGGCAGTCATGACTAGATTGGAAGACGCAGCATTGGAAGGCCTCCCACAAGGTGGATCGATGACCTGGTGAAGGTTGCGGAAATCTGATAGATGCGAGACGCACAGGACCGGTCGTTATGGGGGAAACTTGAGGGAGGCCTATGTCTAACAGTGGAGTCTTTCAGCTGAAATGATGATGACGATGATAATGATGATTAGACTGGTGCCGTCCTCTGCTGAACCTAAAATAGGCCTTTCTAGTCGCTAGTGATTTGTCTCGATTCTTGACAAGTCTCTTACAGCTAGTTATTAGCCATCCTGCGTAGTTCGTCCTTCCACTTCGCAGATTCCACACAAGAACACGGCCTATTGCCTATATTGAAGTGAACATAGTGCAATATGAAGTGTTACTAACAGAGTCCTAAGTCTTATTTACTAACGATAAATTGTATTTACTCTATATATGTTAGTCAGTAAGGTATATCTATGGGCCATGATGCCTGATGTTATATGATTTATTATTATTATTATTGCTACTTTAGCTTGCTTATTCTCTGAGCGTTGCTGTTATTGTTCTTTGCGAGATCACCATATACTGGTTTTGATAACGCTAAAACCTAATAAAAAAATTCAGTAACATTATGTATCTATGAGATGGTCGAGTAAGGTATCATTGAGGATTAATTCTGTGTGAAAACGAACAGCTGGGAATAAAAAAATAAAAAAAAAATCTACCTTAAAATATCTTAACAATATCTTATCTTTTTCAGTAAGAATATTTAGATCGTTACGACTTAAGAGGACTGCACGACCTAAAGTGCGGTCTCTCTTGAACTACATACAAAAGAAAGATGCATAAAAACACAATGCTAGCAAATATGAAGAACTTTAGCGTATTTTTAATTTTATAACCAAGGTTTGCACGCCTGAGGCAATGCCCCCCCCACCCCAGCCTCCAGAATTCCGTTCCCGATTTCCGGCCACCGTAGGTGCAGGGTTGCGGACGGCGAGCAATAGGTAGCTTGCCGTCCGACCGTCCGGTAAGTCGTCGACGGCGCGTAGTGTTCCACGCGCGCAAGGAGATGTCAGCAACCGTGGGGGCCCAGCAGGGTCGAAGCCTACTGGGGCCAAGAGTCTGATTCCGAAAGGAAGACTCGGCCATGGTATGAAAAACAACAAAGGAACAGGAGTAGGTTTTTAGTCAGTAATAGTCTGACACACCCTCTTGCTCCACCTAAGAGCGAGGGATGTCATTGGATGATTTTCCAACCAAAAAAAAGTCTACTGTTTTCGTTATAAAATTAAAATACTATATCGGTAAAATGTTGCTAATTGAATAATCTCACAAAAAATTTGAATGATTGAATGTGTGTTAGTTCAATTTTTAATTGATAAAAGTCATTTATAGAGGCATCTTCGTGATTTTTTTATGATATTGCTGTGCCCGACAGGGTCCATGTGCACTTGTTTAATTTTTTTAAGATCTTTTGAAACACATGTGATATAGCAATAATTATAAAAAAAAAGAAGCTAATTGCTCAACCACAGCCCTAATCGTGTCATTTCTAGACAAATGAAATGAAATGTTTTCATATCTCAAGAATTAGATTTTAATTTATAATTTTAAAATAATTCACAGCTGTTCTGTATTTTTGATATAACTATCAGAAAATACAGACTCTGGCTGTCAACATGGGAATCTTTAATTCATGAGTGAATAGTTTACTTCTAGGCAAGCGTACTCCATCGTTGACCACATCATCGCTTTCGATCAGGTGAGATAGTGGTCAAGGACGAAGCTATAAAAAAAAATAGCAGTTTTCATACTGCCCTATTCTTAGAGCAATTCCATTTTCAATTAAACGGTATGACATTCTACTTTGAAATGTTTTACCTAGATTTGTAAATAGAAATCCTTCATTTTGATTGTAGAAATAGAATGAAAACGTAGAGCCTAGCTTTTACTCTGTCTGTCTGCATATTTTAACTTGCAAACCACATTTTCTGGGTTTCTGAAATTATTATTCATTGTCATTGTTATGTAAAAGTGGTACAGGAATTCTATGCTATTCATTATCACTGAATTCAGAGGAATTCTTGTTTTTCCTCTTATAATTACATAAACTAATCTATAAGAAATTGGTTTAGTGTGATTTTCGTACGGGAGTTATAAATTTTTGAAATTCTCGGCTTTTCGGCATGTATACCTACTGTGATGACTTTTAAAAAATACATTAATAAATCGTTCGACTTCTATCCATAAGCGATAGATAGCGCTAGTGGTTACACCTACTTTAGACATCCGTTGTAGACATTATTTTATTTTTATTATTGATAGGCTCGCGTTTGACCACTATCTCACCTGATGGTAAGCGATGATGTGGCTGACGATGGAGCACGCTTGCCTAGAAGTAACCTATTCAATCTTGAGTTAAAGACCCCTAGGTTGTAGCTATCAGGAAACACAGACTCCGGCAGGGAATTCCACTCCTAAGCTGTACGCATAATAAATGTGTTCCCAAAACGCTTTGTACGTATGGGTGGAATGTCCACCATGTACTGGTGGCACAACGCCGTACGTTGTGTGGTCCGATGATGGAACGGGCTTGCCGGAATTAAATTGTGCAATTCCAATGCACACTTCTCGAAATGTAAACGATAGAAAATCGAAAGGCTAGCGAATCGGCGTCGATGCTCAAAACGTAGCATCGACGCCGTAGTTTATAGTTTGACTTGACAAGTGCATCATTGCCGATGATCTTCTTGGCTCGCTTCTCAATCGACTCTAGAGCATCAAACAGGTATTTGGCAGACCCGTCCCAAAGATGACAGCAGTAATCCATACACGATCGAACTTGCGCTTGATAGAGGTTGAGCAGCTGTTTCGGCGTGAAATACCGTCTCACCTTTGCTAAGATCCCCAATTTTTTGGCAGCCAGTTGAGCTTTTGCCTCGATGTAGGCCGAAATTGAGAGTAATTAATAGCGTTACTTCAAGAAGCTCAAGGTAGTCGATTATCGGCACAGTTACACCCCAGAAAGATGGAGCCGGGTAGAATTGGCTCTGTTTAGCGGAAAAAAATACGCCTGAGTTTTAGTAGCATTGAACTTGACCAGATTGGCATCACCCCATTATGAGACTGCCTCCAAGCGTTCAACCATAGCATCTCGGATAGACTGGATCTGTGACCCACTAGCTCGCGCACTGGACATGTAACTCTCAACAACAATATGCCTGCTACGGTATTCCCGTCCGATCATAATTTAGCTTTCTTCGAGGCTAGAGTAAAAAGGCTCTTAATAAACTAGTGCGCTTCACTATCAACGATTACATCATTGCTCACCATCAGGTAGAATCACAGTGAATCATATTATACCATTAAAAAATATATTTGTTAGTTTAAAACATAAAAAACAACTGTGGATAAGACAGCTAAACAACAAAAAGCTAGTACAACATAAAGCCACATACATGATAATAAGTTGTATGTATTGATTTCTTCCACCACAGTTATCCCAGCAGAGATTCTCATAATAAAAATAAATGTTAAGTCAAAGATAATTTTAAAACCAAGTAAATCCGTGCTCTTGAGGCTGGAGGATCACGCCTGATTTGTATTCTGTGTTCACGCCACTGCGTCCGAATTTCTGAGGGACCAATACGGAATTATGAACCGTATTAATATTGTTATCTTGATTAACAGATTCAGATATCGTGATGTACTGATTCTATAAGAAATATTTATTTATTGTGACATTGTGGTTCGATGTAGACGTCATCAATCTTCTTTCGTATGGTTACGGGGCTTGAAATACTGATGCATAATGTGATTATAATGCATGATCAGCCTTTTAATGTTCCCACTGGTGGAACTCAGGCCTCCTCTCTCTAGCAGAGAGAATGGGCCATAATTACCACGCGGGCCCAGTGCGGATTGGTAAATGTTACATATCTTCGAATTTTTAGTTCTAGGACATGCCGGTTTCCTCACGATGTTTTCCTTCACCGTTTCTACCGATGAAATAAATTACACAAAGTAATGCGCCAGGCAGGGTTTGAACCCGTGACCTACAATTCATAAGTCGGGGCCGTTACCACTCGGCCACCACTGCTCTCTAACCAGATGCGGTTGAATACTCGTGGTTTACATGGAGTGACTGTTTGTCAGACTTCCACAACCTAGTTACTAGGCAACACTATACTTGTTGGATTGACTGATGGGCAAACTTTCTGGCGTTTGAGTACCTGTAACGAGTGTGAAAGATCTACCAATGAGTACTGGCAACAACGGCTGTGCGCGCTTTCCTAGGGGTAACAATAATGTCCAAGATAAACTTAGAAAAGTACATTTGAATTGAAAAAATCACATGGTACTTGGCCGGGTTTGAACCCGCAATCTCATGCTTGAAAGGCCTTAAGGGATGCAACTCGACATACATTTTCACTGTTATTCATAAAACCGCTCTTACGCGATTATGACGTCATTTGAAAACACAGTATCTTGTGGACATTATCTAGGCTTCTATTGAAATCAATTTACAAATTTGTGTAAAACTAATCCAGTAAAGACCTCAAAAGTATAAAAATAAAAGCCTTGCAAATTTAATCAAGATTCTGAATGACGACAATTTTTTTCAAAAACTTTTAAGAGTTAAAAAAAAACGTATTTGTACAAGTTTTGTAAAGTTTTCGATTAAATCACGAAATTACCGAATGCTAACAGAGTTTTCACGCGTTATCTCTCTTTTTTCGCGTTGCTTTTTCGTCAAACATCGCGTTGGATTGCATTAGATGAAGTAACAAGCTTTTAAACCATGCTCGATGTTTTTTTTTTTTTTTTTCGGTGGGAAAATCATCTTATGACATCCCCCGCCCTTGGGCGGGCCGGGAGATAGTGTCAGACTTTTACTGACTAAAAACCCAATCCTGTTCCTTCGTTGCCTTTCGTACCAGGGCCGAGTCTTCCTTTCAGAATCAGACCCTTGGCCCCGGTAGGCTTCGACCCTGCTAGGCCCCTACAGTTGCTGACATCTCCTTGAGGCGCGCGTGGAACAGCACGCGCCGTCGACGACTTGGGCTCGGTCCGTACGGTTACCGGACGGTCGGACCATCCACCCATTGCTCGTCGTCCGCAAGCCTGCGCCTACGATGGCCGGAAATCGGGATCGGAATCCCGGCGGCGATTGGGGCGTGAGGACCGTTGCCTCACGCGATCGGCCGCCTCCTTTGCTAGCATTACTGCTTCGCAGAAGGAGGCAACCGCCTGCCACTCCTCCTCGCTCCGGACCATGGCCTGTACCAAAGCCCGGCGCGAGAGATCGCCGCCGCCGATCGCCCCCACGAGGACACGGCGTTGCTCTACCCAAGCGGGGCACACCTCCAACGTGTGCTCCACCGTGTCCTCCGGGCGGTCCACACAATGGTGACACCCGGGCGTTTCTTCCGCACGAATCCGGTGCAGGAACCTCCCGAACTTACCATGTCCGGTGAGGACCTGCGTCATGCGGAAGGTAAGGACGCCGTGTTGCCTTTCCAGCCACTCCTCAAAGAGGGGACTTATCGCCATAATTATGGCGTGCCCAGCACTGGGTTGCGATAGTCGCTGTCGCCATTCCGCCATGAGACCCCGTCGGAGCTCTGTCCGCCATGCCGCGACTTGTCGCGGCAGCGGAGTTTCACCCCGACGTTGCATCTCCACGCGCAGATCGTGCATGAGTGCAAGGCCTGTTGCCACCAGATCCCATGGTGGCTGGCCAGCAAGGAGGCTCGCCGCTTCACGGGAAACCGTGCGGTATCCCCGCACCATCCGTATGGCCATGACCCTCTGGCACGCATTCAGCTGGGCCGCCGGTCGCTTTCGCAAAACCATGCTCGATGTTGACGATAGGCGAGTGGAAAAGGACCCTCTTAACAGTTAACATTTCGTTAAAAATCAACTTCTTAACTATGGTCTCGAAATGAAACGTCAAGTTCAAGCCTTCAACTAGGTCGCGCCAAAGACGAACAATATACACTTGATAACTTGTTATTGCGAAGTTTGCTTAGAGAAAGAGTAATTAGTGGTGTTAAAGTTAACTAATTAATTAAAGGATTCATAGGTAAGTTAATACAAAGTACAGTTAATGTACTTTGGATCTTCTTAACCTGTCGAAAGAATTTGGATTACCATTCCCCTGCTGCTGGAGACTACATGAGACCTATAATAATATTTGCACAACTATCACACAACGCCGTCTAGTCCCAAGCTAAGCAGAGATTGTGCTATGAGTACTAGACAACTGATTAACTTTCTTAAATATTTTTTTTTCTTCTTCTAAGACATTGCTTTTGCAATTTTTTTTATATTATCCACCATAAATTCGTTAGTAATTTATTTTGTTAAAATGTCATTTATTGATAATTGTAAATATTAATTTTTCTTGCTTTTTTATATAGCCTCTTTTTTTATAATGTGAATGTGAGAACACTGTAGACTCCGCGAATTCTTAGGTTACTTCCTATTACGACTCACTTTTTATTATGAATATTTTAATTGTACTTTTTAGTACAATATTGACCGGTCTACACTGTCCTTACATAATATCTTATACTTACTGTAATATGGAAATATTGTAAGAACAACATTTTTTTTAAAAGAGTAACCATGGAGTTTCTTGCCGGTTCTTCTCCATAAGAAACGACCAATTTGGAACCGTGCACTAGCTTCTGACGTTTTACAAGTGCCCATGTAGGCCTATGTGAAATAAAAAACTTTGATTTTGACTTTGAAGTTTTTTTTTTCCAAAAACAATAATCTAATTCGAGAAATTGTAGGTAGTGAAGAGGACATCGCTTCATGGATCGCCAAAGCCCGAGTTACCTTAGCAACGTTGAGACCTGTTTGGCATTTACGAAAACTGACCCAAAGGATAATACTCAAAATCTCCGGGTCTAATGCCAAATTTATGCTGCTCTACGGGTGCAAAACGTGAAAGATCGCAAAGGACATCTCACGCCAAATCCAAGGCTTAGTAGATCACTGCGTCTGGCGCTGGTCTGGAATGGCTGTTGAAAAAATGCCACGAGAGTAATCTACCACCAGATCAAGTACCACAAGTGGAGATGGATTGGCTACACGCTCCAGAGGGATTCCAGTCTCATCTCAAGCAAGCGTTGGACTAGAATCCTCGAAGGAAAAGAAAGCGTGGTCGTCCCCGTCAAACCTGGCGTCGTGCTATATCGACAGAAACGACGAGCACCGGAACGACATGGATTGAGGTGAAGCGCGATGCTCAATGCCGTTCGCGATGGAGGATTGCTGTACGCCGTCTGCACCGTCTAGAGGACATAAGACAATAAGTCAATTAAATCACATCAAATGTCTTCAAAAACACATGAGCTGTCTATTGGTCTAATATATAGTTAGTGGCCCTGACTGCTATGCCGGAGATCGTAGGTTCGATTCCCACCCAAGACAAAGGTTTGTGTGATCAGCACGATTACTTCTTTTGTGTCTGAGCGTAATTCATCTGTAATATGTATTTATTAAGAGATAATTATAAGTTTGTTTATCAGTTGTCCAGCACTCATAACACAAGTTCTGTTTAGTTTTGGACTAGATGGCGTTGTGTGAAAGTTGTGGAATATTATTATGGTCAGTGAAAAAACAGCCAGGCTGAACTAGGAGTGGGCTGACGACGTTTCACGAATGGACCCGGACCGATCAGTGAGGATTTTCACTCACTGGATGCTTGAGGAAGGTCGACGCCGTCGAAGTTGACCGCAACGAAGGTAGTGTGACGATCAGCCCCCCTAGCCAAGTTGCAAACGATAAACGTGAACGCTTAGTAATCTCCAATAGATTTTCAACTTTATACCAAGTTGAAAATCTATTAAAGACTACTGAGCGTTAGCGACTGGAACGAACGAAAACACTATGTAATCTTCAATAGATTTTCAACTTTATATCCAATAACATAAAGTTGAAAACCTATTAAAGACTACTGAGAGTTTACGTTTATCGTTTATGACTTGGCTAGGGGGGCAGGTTATCTACGCGGGGTAAACTTGGCCAGAGATCGCCCAGAGAGGTTTGAAAGGAGAAAGGGGAGACCTTTTCCCAGCTGTGGGACACAATATAGCATAATAATCTTTAAGTCAAGAGTGAATAGGTTACTTCTAGGTAAGCGCGCTCCATCGTCGACCACATTGTCGCTTTCCATCAGGTGAGATAGCGGTCAAGCGCGAACCTATCAAGAATAAAAAAAAATAAGCATAAGCATAATCAGCCTTTTCATGTTCCCACTGCTGGGAGTCAGGCCTCCTCTCTAGGGCCATAATTCACCACGCGGGCCCAGTGCAGATTGGTGAATTTCATATGTCTTCAAATTTTTGGTTCTGGGACATGCCGGTTTCCTCACTATGTTTTCCTTTACCGTTTTGAGAGCAGTGGTGATGAAATGAATTACACAAAGTAATGCGCCTGTTTAAGTTTGATCCCGCGACCTACAACTCGTAAGTCGGGGCCGTTACCACTCGGCCACCACTATAGGCTATTAAAAAAAATATTAGTTGCCTTTCTGGCCACACGAGTTTAGACTGTAAGTGACCTATTATTCATAAGAACGCCAAGGCAAAATCTCACTAAACCATCAAAATTAAAATATCGTTCTCAAAAATCTCCGCTCACTTTCAAAGGCCCTCAGGCTGGCAACTAACCTTACATCAAAATCTTGCTACCTCCGGGAAATTACTTCGGACAATTTATTCATGATAATTTTTTCCTCAACCAATTTGATTAACGAATTTTCCTATAGCAGAATAGGGACGGTAATGGAAATAAGATCAATAAGGACCCGATACGGAAATTAGTATGGGGGGATGATGTTTAAAAGAATAAACAAAGGAAGAGATACTGTGTGTATTTTGAATTGTGAAAAAATATTGAAATAATGTCAATAATTTTTAGGGTTCCATACCTCAAAAGGAAAAATCGGAACCCTTATAGGATCACTTTGTTGTTCGTCCGTCTGTTTGTCTGTCTGTCTGTTTGTCTGTCAAGACCATTTTTCTCAGAAACGCGTGGAGGCATCGAGTTGAAATTAAAACCGTATACTCAAGTCTGCGGTCCGTTGAAGCTGTGAAAAAATCAAACTTTTAAGTTAACGGAAAAAAGATACGGCCGTTTATGTCGCAAAAAACATACATTTCAACGCTCTCAAGGAATCAAAATTCATAGGGTACTTCCCGTTGACCCAGAATCCTGAAATTTGGCATAAAGTAAGGTTTTATAGTATAAATGTAGGAATAAATCTGAAAACTGTAAATCTGTAGTTACGTCAAAAAAAAAACTTTTTTTACAATTCGGAAAAATCTTCGTAAGTCAATTCGGGAATCGAACTGGCCCCCTAGCCAAGTCACAAACGATAAACGTAAACTCTCAGTAGTCTTTAATAGATTTTCAACTTTATGTAATTGGATATAAAGTTGAAAATCTATTGAAGATTACTAAGCGTTCACGTTTATCGTTTGCAACTTGGCTAGGAGGGCTGTTTTCATAGGCAAGTTTGTGAGGAACCCTCAGTGCGCGAGTCCGAGATGCACTTGCCCTGTTTTTTTAAAGAGTAAACTGTACGGTTCTCGTACATTACTCTACCTTACTTTTACCTAACAAGGCGAATCAATAGGTTCACTTGTTACAACAAAATATTGTTACTTAAACTTAGTGTGCAACCAACACGCGGAACATACTGTACATATGAGAATCATCAACCTTGGGGGTTACCATGACGTTCAAAGTAAGATTGTTTCATTCTTATTTCAGTGTGGGTAAGAGACAGAGCTATACAGGTTGTCTAGCGCCATCTCTTACCCACACTGGAAATAAGAATGAAACAATCTTACTTTAAACGTCATGGTACAGGTCCTTTATGGTGTACGGCACTAGTTATAAATAAACTTTTGTTATACTATATACTCGCTACCTAACACGCAACCAAATATAAAAACAGTCTTAATGTACAGTTCAGGAACTAATATGCCCCTTCAGGACCCGTGGAGCTTTTTTGCCCGTTTTTTTTGACCAGTTGGAACTGTACCCTATCTTCTGACGTTTTATTAGTCCATGTAGTTCTATTCCTATATACTATAAAAGAATCTTCCCCATCCCGTCTGTCTGTCTGTCTGTATAAACGCGATAAACTACGGCAATTTTCAACAACAGACAGAAGTAATTCATGAAGAAGGTTAAGAAGGTTGAGAATTATGTATTATATGATTTATTGAAATATCAACGCACAGCCGAAACTATTGGGACTAGCAGAGTGAAATTTTGCACAAGGTGTCCTTTTATGACGTAGGTGGCACTAAGAGAGGAATTTCCAAGATTCACCCCCTAAGGGGATGAAACGGGGGTCCAAAGTTTGTATGGTGAAACCTACTTTTATAAGCGGGCGAAGCCGCTGGCAGAAGCTAGTAAATAAATAAATAAATAAGGTTTAACTGTATAATACGTGTTTGTTATCGTAGAGAAAAACAGATAATTTCAAAGATTTCTAACACCCGTGTGAAGCTGTTAAAATTATTTTGAATTTGAATTCAATTTTCTTTCCGGAAGATAGGATTAGTGATAAAATAAAATATAACGTAAAAAAATTCGGAAGGTGACAAGAATCGACCAACTTTTTGTAAACCAAAGACTGAATAACTGATTCTCTATTCAAATTGTCTATTCTTTTCGCAAGAACCACGAAGTCGAAAAAGTCGCAGATTTTTAGATCAACTTTTATCTGTTCGTAATACTTTTAGGAAATGCGAATAGGTACTTTAGTATTTTAAAATATTATTTCTTAATAAAACTGTTCTCTTCAGTAAAACATAATACATTTACTGCTCTATGCTTTGAATTGTCAAGAAGTTAGTCAGTCAGAAAAGAGATGCTAATTGCACATTCTAAAGCGTAAATCTCATCATCATCATCATCATCATCATCTTCCTGCCCTTGTCCCGTGTTATTTGGGGTCGGCGCAACACGTTTTTTTCTTCCATTCTGCCCTGTCACTCGTCATACTATCACTAACTTCCTTTTCTTTCATATCACTCTTCACACAATCCATCCATCTTTTCTTTGGTCTCCCTCTCCCTCTCCATCCATCCACATGTAAACTCATAACTCTTTTAGTAACATGCGTTTCATCTCTCCTCTTCACATGACCATACCAAGACAAACGATTCCCTTTCAACTTTTCAGTCACTGGCGCCACTTTCAAACTTTCATTCTAACCTAACCTATGTTCTTACATATATTTCTGATCGCTATAATAAAGCAAGAGGCAAAGTGCGTCTTACCTCAACGGTTACCAATCGAACAAGAGAGCTATCACCCGCCATTATGCTACATCAACAACTTTATTATAGATAATCACAAATACGTTTTGGTGTTGCCAGCACAATTAATAGACTGCAATGTATAATCGAATACAAAATAAATCAAATAATATTCTTGGTTATAAAAACAGATTAAATAATCTGATTACGTATCAAAACCTTAACATATTAAGTTATATAAAATGCATTAAGACTACAAAACTTAAAAAATAACTGTCTACTGGTCTATAACTGGTCTATAAGCTGGTCTGGTGGTTAATGACCCTGACTGCTATGTGGGAGGTTGTGGGTTCGATTCTCACCCAAAACAAATATTTGTGTGATGAGCACGATCAGTTTTATATAGTATGTATTTAAAAATATATTATTATGTATGTTTATCAATTGTCTAGTACCTACTCATAACACAAGCTCTGCTTAGTTTGGGACTGGGATGGCGTTGTGTGAAATATTATTATTATATTATTGGTTAGTACGAGTATATCTCAGAACACTCGGATCCTAGATCGTTAAAACGGGTACGAGAAGTCGATACCAACTCGCAGAGGCCCTTTAAATGCCTATAATAGAACGTGATACCAAATATTATAATTAGTTTTTACCCGCGGCTTCGCTCTCGTCAACTGATTACCTATTCTACCTCACAAAGTTGCCTGCCCTACCTACCTGACCTACCCTACCCTATCCTACCTACTCCTTTTTTTACATGTAATAATTATATACAATAATAATAATACCGTTTATGGGGGCCCATTTATTGAGAGTGCAAGTTATCCCCTGCCTTTTGTCGATGGATATTAATAACATTGTTTAGGCAGGGGCCATAGTCTTAACATAGTTCCTGGTAACCAGTCCACTTAAGACTCCAAAAACCATAGCCTTATATCTTAGTTTTCCATATGTCGCAAAAGTTTCCCACCAACCGGGGGTTGTCCTTGGATGCACTAGCATAGTGCGTACAGGGATAATCACCGGTTTGTACCACTTTCCATTAAAAGCGTCTAAAAGGGCCTCTGCAAGTTGGTTTCGGCTCCTCGAACGCCTTCCAAAGGTCCAGGACCTTAGGGTGCTGAGATAAATAAATGTATAATAATAATAATATTCCACAACTATCACACAACGCCGTCTAGTCCCAAGCTAAAGAGAGCTTGTGTTATGGGTACTAGACAATACATATATGTTATGTTAGTGAACAAAACAAAAAAGTATTAATTAAATCGATCCAGCCGAGTTTTAGCGAAACTAACGAACAGCAATTGATTTTTATATAATTATATAGAAGATTATATTTTAAGCTATGATATCCCGATGTTGGGCAAGACCTCCCCCTTTTTTCAAAAGAACTAGACAATACAGATGAACTGTAGTAGTCTAGCCGCCAAAGACGCACCTACAGCACAGCGAAGTATTTCTAAAGTTTGATTCAGTAGATATAAGTCTGTATCAGACAACATAACGTGTAAAGCTTTGCAACTTGGCTATCCATACAGAGCTACACTTTGTGTCAAGGAAAGTGGAACAGTTTTGTTTGCGTCACAGACGTGAATGACTTTTGTTTTTGTAGATTTTTTTTTCTACGTTTAGGTGTCAGTGGATTTTTGGGTCAGATTTTATGCTCGTTGTGTATTACGTTTCGAGATGCAGGAAGTTGGGAATGAGTTTATGAATTAGCGGTAGCGTCATTTACTATGGGGTTCTTTGAAAAGTTGTTTCTCCATATAGCATACTTTACTCAGAAGATTACACTAATATTATAAAGGCAAAAGTATATATGTATGTGTGTGTATTTGTTTGTTACGTTGTGTCCTGCAATGGGACATTGATATGTTTTATTCCGAGAATGTGTTACCTCGGGATAATTTTCGACTTACATGTAGCTTGTTTTTAATACAAAAAAAAAACCACAACAAACATTAGAATTAAGATCAACTTAAAAATTGGTAGAACAAATAAAAAGTTTGGTATTTTTTAATTATTAATATTAGGCCGAGTCTTCCTTTCAAAAGCATACCCTTGGCCCCAGTAGGCTTAGACCCTGCTGGGCCCCTACGGTTGCTGACATCTCCTTGAGGCGTGCGTGGAACACTACCCGCTGTCGACGACTTGAGCTCGGTCTGGACGATTACCGGACGGTCGAGCTACCCATTGCTCGCCGTCTGCAAGCCCGCGCCTACGGTGGCCGGAAATCAGGATCGGAATCTCAGCGGCTGGGGCGTGAGGGCCATTGCCTCGCGCGTGTGCCTTATTGGTGGGCTTGAGTGGAGATTGGCAATAGCAAACGTGCTCGGAAGAAGAATGTACTATAATCTAGTGAGGTACTGGTAGGGATCTTGACCATACATCTAGGATTGTCTCCACTCCTCAAGCACCGCAGGATATGTTGCCCCCTGTGCAAGGTGGTGCAAGTCACCCCTTGACTTTTTGAACATTGTTCAGGCAGAGGCCATAGTCTCAATATTGCCCTATATCTTTGTTTTCCATATAACGCAATAGTTTTCCACCAACCAGGAGTTGTCTTTGGGTGCATTAGTATAGCACGAATAGGCATAATTTTCGATTGGTACCATTTTCCTTAAAAAGTGTCTAAAGTACCTCTGCAAGTTAGTTTCGGCCGCTCGTACGCCTTCCAAAGGTCCAGGACCCTAAGGTCCTGAGATAAATAAGCTTAAAACAATAATAACACTACATAAAACGCCATCATTTTCATAACAGCACTGTTAACATGATCACAGCATAAAAATGAATGTTCAGTACAAGACATCAAAAAGAAATTCACCATCCACTTTCATTTAGAAAATCCCTAAGCGTCTTCACCGGTAACAATACAAAATTAACCATTTGACAATCACTGACAACACTAGGTACTTACCGGATCTAATTACAGTGTCCCTTGGAATCAAGCGACCGGAATAATAAGTAGCATTTTGAAGACAATAAAACAAGATTTACAATATTTCTTCAAAGGTTGTAAAGGTTGAAATTGTAAGAGAGGCTTATTGAATTCCATTTTGTTTTGATTTTGTTGACAAATTTGTGTTAGTTAGTTCTAGTTTCGGCTGTAGATATCATCATCTTCCTGCCCTTGTCCCGTGTTATTTGGGGTCGGCGCAACACGTTTTTTTTCTTCCATTCTGCCCTGTCACTCGTCATACTATCACTAACTTCCTTTTCTTTTCTTTCGTACAAAGCGTTTTGGGAACACATTCATAATGCGTACAGCTAAGGAGTGGAATTCCCTGCCGGAGTCTGTGTTCCCTGATAGCTACAACCTAGGGGTCTTTAAGTCAAGAGTGAATAGGTTATTTCTAGGCATGCGTGCTCCATCGTCGGCCACATCATCGCTTACCATCAGGTGAGATGGTGGTCAAACGCGAGCCTGTCAATAATAAAAAATAAAAAAATAAAATAAATATCACTCTTCACACAATCCATCCATCTTTTCTTTGGTCTCCCTCTCCCTCTCCATCCATCGACATATCTGCTGTAGATATCTGGAATAATATTTATAAGAATATCATATTAATTTGTTCAAGCTTAGTTTTATAATGTGATAGAATTAGTGTTTGTGTTGTTTATCTCATTTATAAACTTAAACTTGTTACCTGTAGCATTAAATATCATCATCTGCTTAGCTTTGGCTTCCAGTCTGACATATTAGCATAATAAGCATAATCAGCCTTTTAATGTTACCACTGCTGGGACTCAGGCCTCCTCACTAGGAGAGGGAATGGGCTGTAACGCGGGCCCAGTGCGGATGTCACATGTCTTCGAATTTTTGGTTCTAGGACACGCCGGTTTCCTCACGATGTTTTCCTTCACCGTTTTGAGAGCAGTGGTGATGAAAATAAATTACACAATTTTACAATAATTAATACGCCTGGCTGGGTTTGAACCATCGACCTACAACTCATAAGTCGGTGCCGTTACTACTCGGCCACCACTGCTCTATACCAGTTTGAGAGGCTGCGGCTGAATACCCGTGTTTTGCATGGAAAAACTACATATCAGACGTCCACAAGCCAGTTACTGGACAACACGATACTTTTTGGATAGACTTTCTAGCGTCTGAAAGAAAGAAAGAAAGAAAAACATTTTATTTGGCGGAACAAGGCGCAAATTTAGAACTAACCAATTATAAGTGTGAGATGTGAAAGAAGTATGCGCCACATCCGCGCAAAACGGCCGAACGCTCAGCATAATGCCGTAACCACACGCAAAATGCGATGAGTCTACGGCGCTGGTTTTCAGCGTGGGCCGGTAACTGTATCGACATAAAGACGTCGGCATGGTATTGTGTGCCTACCTTTAACAACTGTCAAAAATCTATGGATAACAACCAGTACCAAGCGAGCTCGGAATTATAGGTCACCCCGACCCGAACAGGTTAAGTTAGGTTAGGTACCGACTGCTTTACATGCTTTCTGTGACACGGGGTGTCAGTAATGTCTAAAATAAACTTAGAAAAGTACAAATGAACTGAAAAATTCATATTGGCACTTGCCTGGTTTCGAGCCTGCAACCGCATGCATGAGGAGCGGGTACCTTAACCACTGACTAGAGTCTATTCAGTGGTTAAGGTACACGCTCCTTACGTACCCGCGTCTTGACGGTCTGCCCCCCTAGCCAAGTCACAAACGATAAACGTAAACTCTCAGTAGTCATTAATAGATTTTCAACTTTATGTTATTGGATATAAAGTTGAAAATCTATTGAAGATTACATAGTGTTTTCGTTCGTTCCGGTCGCTAACGCTCAGTAGTCTTTAATAGATTTTCAACTTTATGTTCTTAGGTATAAAGTTGGAAATCTATTGGAGATTACTAAGCGTTCACGTTTATCGTTTGCAACTTGGCTAGGGGGGCTGGTCACTAGACCGTCAACACATTTAATATCGTTCAACAGAAAACAACTAACCTAACTTTGAAGATGATGGCCACGGCATGATTTATTTGCCTATTATTAGGGTTCCGTGCCTCAAAACGAAAAAAACGGAACCCTTATAGGATCACTTTGTTGTCCGTCTGTCCGTCTGTCTGTCAAGATCCTTTATCTCGCGAACGCGTGGAAATATCGAATTAAAATTAAAAGTATATACTTAGGACTGCGGTCCCTTGAAGCAGTAAAAAAAAATCAAACTTCTAAGTTAATGAAAAAAAAGTAAGGCTGAGTATATTGGCAATCAAAATTCATAGGGTACTTTCCGTTGTCCTAGAATCCTGAAATTTGGCATGAAGCAAGGTCTCATAGCATAAGTAAACGAAAAAATAATTAAAAAATAAATTTGAAAATTGTAAATTTGTGGTTACGTCACAAAAAAAAAAACTTTTTTACGATTCGAGACTCGATTCGGAAATTGAACTGTTTTCATAGGTAAGTTTGTATGGAACCCTCAGTCCGCGAGTCCGACTCGCACTTGCCCGGTTTTTTTTAGTGGGAAATCATCAAATGCCTTCTTTGGCTCTGTCTGGAGTGAAAGGGTTGTGGAAGCAACAATATTTTTTTGAAGAAAACGTTATTAGTTTTGATCTCTATTCGTGTGGATACAGGTAGGGATGTGTAAATGAAACCGCCTTATTTTTACTATACGATATCTTTATCTCCAAAATAAAATTTTAGAGTTTTTACAAATATAAAAATCCATTCACCTCTCTTCTTTTTAACCCAACAAAACCAGCCTCTTTTCTTTAACACCGAAAATTACGAAGCTAAGAAATTTTAATTTCATTCAAGTACTAAAGACGAGCATCATAACTCCCGGCTTTCGTAACTTATAACATCAATGTAGCTTGTTTATACCTGTTTCTTGCGAGAAAATTAGTATTCCACGCTGTTGGCTACAAAATTAAATCATTCTACGTTTTATTTACCAAATATTATCTTAGCAATGATAAGAGCTATTTTGTTGGCAGCATCGTAAAGTAAGTTGAGATAGGATGATACTTAATTTGCAGTTTTGTTGAGACGTGGAACGTGAGAGTGTGGCATCCTGCACTGATTTATTGCTTGGAAGGATGCATGGGTTCTTCTAGAGCTATTTTACAGTGCGATTTTATGTATATGTAACTTTTGTGGATTGTGTCCGTATAGAAAATAAATATAACTGCTGATGCTGCGTAACTTGTTTGTTGATTGTTGTCTGTTCTTTACAACTTCTTATTTTAAAATGTTATAATTAATTACTTCGCCCTTTTAGGGTTCCATACCTCAAAAGGAAAAAACGGAACCCTTATAGGATCACTTTGTTGTCCATCCGTCTGGCTGTCGGTCTGTCAAAACTTTTTATTTTTGGAACGCGTGAAGGTATTGAGTTGAAATTAAAACCATATACTAAGGTCTGCGGTCAAGTTGTGAAAAAATCCAACTTCTGATTTAACGAAAAAAAAAAAGATACGGCCGTTTATGTCGCAAAAAACGTGTATTTCGACACTCTCAAGGGAAATCAAAATTCATAGGGTACTTCCCGTTGACCTAGAATCTTGAAATTTGGCATGAAGCAAGGTCTCATCGCAAGTATAGGAAAAAATCTGAAAACTGTAAATTTGTAGTTGCGTCACAAAAAATAACCTTTTTTGCGATTCGGAAAAATCTTCGTAACTTGATTCGGGAATTGAACTGTTTTCATAGATAGGTTTATACGGATCCTAGTGCTTCAGCGTGCTACAGCGATCCCGCCTGATAATAAGCAGTGATGCTATCATTAATGTTGAGGCGCACTAGTTTATTAAGAGCCTATTCAGATTTACTCTAGCCTTGAAGACTCCTAAATTATAATCGGACGGGAAGACCGTAGCAGGCAAATTGTTCCAGTCCTGTCACTCACTTTCAAACGTGGTCAGCTATGCTCTGTCTCTTTCATACTCTTCTTTTTCTCGTTCTCACACTTTTACGTTTCATTTCACTCATCATTCATACGTTCCTTTTATCCATCGCGCATACATATATTAGCATCCCGCCCCAGCTTCGCATGGATGTTACAGATCTTTGAAATTCTTGTTTTTTAAATTATTGTTTTTTTCTCAAAATAGGTACACGTACTGTAATCTAAACCTTCCTCATGAATCACTTTGTGTACTGGTTAAACTGCAAGAAAATCCATTTGTTTAGTAGTTTTTGATTTTATCGCGTTCATATAGATAGGGAGACGAGGTGGGGGGCTTTATTTTATAATAATTATCTACTATATAAGGTTATTTTTTGACGAAGATCATGTCATTATCTTTCGAGCGCTCGTGAAAACTAGATAGCGTCAACCTGGGCTCTGTTCTTTATTAAACGGCAAAGGAGGCATTGCTCCCCGTCCGCAAATCCACGCTTTTCCCACAACCCCACCACCTCCTTAAGATTCTCTCATACAAAAGATATATAAGAAGATTATAACGATTGAATGAGTGTTATTAGTTTTGAATAAAGATGACCATTTTTCAAGTAAAATTAAATAAAATAAACCTTTGATTATAATTTATTTTGTTTTACTTAATGACTGACTTCTATAAATCAAAGCAAAGCATTGAAGTTATAAGTCGCATTTAAAATTAAGAACCAAAGCCAAAGAACAAACAGAAACAATAATAATAACCATTTCAACATCATTAAGGAAAGCATTTCAACCGTCTCGTACCATTTCACCTTTATTTCAAATTGTATCCTTCAAATCAATCTCTCTTAAAGGCAAGCTACTTATAGATTAATTTAAATGAGGTAAATAAAATAATATCGCTACCATTCTTCATTTTTGATGAGGAACAAGACAGATGACGGAAAAATTGTTGATCAATCAATGTTTTTTGTTTGTACATCATTGGGGAATGTTGAAGAAAACAAGATGGAAAGGGGCGGTTTAAAAATCGTCAGTTTTATTGGCTGTTTTCAAATAGACTAATTGCATCACATTAATACTATAAAGGTGAAAGTTTGTGAGTGTGTGTGTGTGTGTGTATTTGGCGCAGCCATGAGACACACAATGTTGATGTATTTTAAGTTTAAGTAGGCATTTAAGTGTCTATATAATAATTGTTATTTCATTGTGTGTACCTGTGTGCCAAATAAACGTATTTTCTTTCTTTCTTTCTTTCTTTCTTTATGCTTCTTCACGCTGGAACGGTGGAACAGATTTGGATGAGATTTGACGCACGGGTAGACCATGTCCTGGAATAGCACATAGAATACTTTTTACCCTGAGAGTATGTTCCCTCGGGACAATTTTCTGCTATCACTTTTTTTTAAGTAGGTATAATAACTTGTAATTTCAAATAAGATATTTTAAATATGTTATGTGAAGCCGTTTTGTGTGCATGTGGTGTTAACCTTTAATTAATTGTTGCACTTGTTAATGTTACCCTAGTCATTAAGTTTGAAATGTATATGTGTAAACAATTGTTGGTTACCCTAAATTAAATAAATAAATGCGAATGTTTACATGTATTCATGAGGATCGTACGCGTATGAAATGTGGTTTGTTACTTTTTCTTGCTCAAACTGCTGAAAGGATTTAGATGAAATTTGGTACTAGGACAGCTTATAAATAACATAAAAGAAAGAAGCTTGTGGGTCATAAAGTCGATTATATCAGGAACGTTGGATTCATAATATTAAAGTGGTAAAATGAGACGCTGTTGAGGCACAACATCTAAATGTTAGTAATAATCATCATCATCTTCCTGCCCTTGTCCCGTGTTATTTGGGGTCGGCGCAACACGTTTTTTTCTTCCATTCTGCCCTGTCACTCGTCATACTATCACTAACTTCCTTTTCTTTCATATCACTCTTCACACAATCCATCCATCTTTTCTTTGGTCTCCCTCTCCCTCTCCATCCATCCACATGTAAATTCATAACTCTTTTAGTAACATGCGTTTCATCTCTCCTCTTCACATGACCATACCAAGACAAACGATTCCCTTTCAACTTTTCAGTCACTGGCGCCACTTTCAAACTTCCCCTAATATACTCATTTCTCACTTTATCCATTCTCGTCACACCACACATCCATCTTAACATTCTCATCTCCGCTACGTGCAATCTTTTTTCATCCGTCTTTTTCACAGCCCAACATTCTGATCCATACAGTATGACAGGCCTTATCACGGACTTGTAGATTTTACCCTTCAACTTGAGGGGCATCCGTGGGTCACAAGTTGTTCCCGTGACCTGTCGCCATTTCATCCATCCTGCGTTGATCCGATGTGTTACGTCCCGGTCTACCTCACCATCCCCTTGGACGAGTGACCCGAGGTACCGAAAGTCGGAGCAGATCGGTATGGGTGTTCCAGCGAGAGATAAAGGCACTGGATTGGAGAGACCGCCGAAATCGCAGAACAAGTATTCCGTTTTGGTTCTACTCAATTTCAGGCCAACACTCTCCAGTCTGTGCCACCACACCTCCAATCTGTTCTGGACCTCTAGGCCACTCTCGGCAACCAACACAATGTCATCGGCAAACAGCATACACCAGGGAGCCTCTTCCTGAATGTCCGACGTCAGAGCATCCATTATCATCAGGAAGAGGTAAGGGCTGAGAGCCGACCCTTGATGTAAGCCGACAGCCACATTGAAGCTGCCAGTGGTGCCCACTGTTGACCGGACTTGGGTACTGCATCGACTGTACATCGCTCGGATCAACTGCACATACTTCCCAGGCACACCTTTCTCCTTAAGGGCCCACCACAGAACCTCACGAGGTACCCGGTCATATGCCTTTTCGAGGTCAATGAATACCATGTGCAAGTTTTTATGCGCACCTCTGTATTTCTCGCACAGCTGGCGTATAGCAAAAATGGCATCCGCTGTACCCCGACCCGGCATAAAACCGAATTGGTTCTGTGAAATTTCACTCTCTTCTCTCAGTCGCCTTTCAATAACTTTCTCCCAGGCTTTCATAGTATGTGACATTAACTTTATTCCTCTATAATTGTTGCACTCAAGCACATCACCTTTGTTTTTAAAAATCGGCACCAAAGAGCTATTGCACCACTCATCAGGTATGGCTTCTTCCAGCAACAACTTATTGAAGAACAAAGCTAACCACGTCCATCCATCCACTCGCAATAACTTCCACACTTCAACTGGTATTCCATCTGGACCAATGGCTTTACCATTCTTCATTCCATTTACTGCTATTCTGACTTCATCCATACTAACCATTCTCACTAATCCCACATTCACTGGTTTATTCTCTAACACCCCACTCTAATTATTTTCCTCATTCATCAATCTTTCAAAATATTCCTTCCACCTCTTTCTGATTTTTTCATCATCCGATAGAACCATTCCAGTTTCATCTCTTATACATCTTAAATGACAAACATCCCTTGCCTTTCTCTCTCTTATTCTAGTAAGCCGGTATAGCTCTTTTTGACCTGCAGGACTGTCCAGTGCGTCATATAGTTTGTCCTGGGCTTTTGATTTTGCTATTGCCACGGCTTTCTTGGCTTTCTTCTTTAAAACGTCATACTCACTCTTTTTTTCAGCTTTTAAACTAGCGTTTCCAGGCTCTACACACTGCCATTCCTTGAATTTTCTCTTTTTTTCTTTCAATACACTCTGAACTTCTGTCGACCACCACCATGTATCCCTATCTATTATGCCCTTTCCTCTCGTCTCTCCCAAAATATCTTTCGCTGCATGCCTGATACACTCAGCCATCTCATTCCAGCTTTCATGTATACTTCGATCATTCATATCTCCCATCTCTATCATTCTGTCCACCACTCGCTCCCTGAACTTCTTCGCACAATCATTCCTCTCTAACATATGCCATTTTATTTTAGGGGGAGGACGCTCTTTGTGTTTGGTAGACAGTATTTTAACCACTGATGTCATAACCAGGAGTCTGTGTTGTGAGACTAGGTCTTCTCCTGGCAGTACTTTGCAATCTTTGACGTGCTTTAAGTGGTTGCGCCGAACTAGAAAGTAGTCGATTTGGGTCTTATGATTACCACTTTTGTACGTGATCATGTGTTCGTCTCTTTTTTGGAACCACGTATTGGCTACTGCTAGGTCAAATGCAGTAGCGGATTGCAACAGGGTCTCTCCTTCACTGTTCGGACTACCGAAACCCCATCCCCCATGTACTCTTTCATAAACACCTTTCATTCTTCCCACATGTCCATTAAAATCACCTCCAACTATCAATTCTTCATGAACAGGGATGTTCATTAAAGTTGTATCAAAATTCTCCCAAAACTTCTCTTTTACCGTTTCATCACATCCTACTTGTGGTGCATACACACTAACTATATTCAACATCACATTCTCTAACATAACTTTCACAACTATAAATCTATCACTAATCCTTTGTACTTCCATCTCACTTTCTTTCAATTTACTGTCTAACACTATTCCTACACCATTTCTTTTTCCATCACTTCCACAGTAGTAGAACTTGTATCCCTCACCAATTTCTCTCGCTTTTGTTCCTCTCCATTTAGTTTCCTGCAAGCATGCTATATTTATCCGTCTTCTTTTCAATACATCCGCTAACTCTCTGGCCCTTCCAGTCATAGTCCCAACATTCCAACTTGCATACCTCAATCTCGTTTCCCGAGCTAGCTTCTTACGTTGCACCCGCCCGAGGTGGTGCAACAACCCTGGTCCATTTCCCACAGGAGCCGGGTGCTGCCCAAATGTTAGTAATAATGAAAATACAAATAAATGTTAATTATTATTTAGCAGAGTTTCTTGCACGTTTTCCATAGAGATCTACACTTTGGACTAACTGACTTCTTGAAAAAATGCTTGTAAATGGTTTATTTCAAATAAATGCCTTAATTGATCAATCCATCAAGGATTGATTAATTAATACACTAACTCATTTACAAACAAAAACCAAGCCTTTAAGATCACCCATCACATAACTGACCCTTATAAGCGCAGCTTTACCTTTAAAAATAACCATCTATTCTTGTCAAACGAACCTTAACCTTGTAGAACAATCGTTTCAAACTGTCATTAATTCAACACCAAACCACTTTCCTTAAGCCTTCATCCTGGCAATCAGTTGCCAAGGAAATTATATTTTTCCTCTCAAAAACGTGCTACGTGTTCCATAATAATATATAAAAAATTGTCGATCGATCGACCCGAACATGATAGATGACGGATACCGTGATTGGACAACGCTGCGTGTTTTAATTATAGTCCCAACAATGATTCATTTGCAACGTGATCGATCTCTCGATTAATATGACGTGTTTGCGTGGAAAGGGAGTTTTTTTTAAGCCATTAACATTTTTCATAGCATCTACATTATTGGTCGATGAAAATTGTCCATTGTTTTTTAGCCTATCCGCACTCAGTGTTGAGCAAGATCAATTTTTTTTTTATAAAAAATACAACCTGTATTAAATACGGTTGGTATTTATTTAAAATATTTTCTTTAATACGTTTTAGTTGTAGTACCTTTCAGTTACACTTAGTGTGTGAAATAGTGTGTTTTATAGTAAAGTAATTATAGAATATAAAAATTATAAGTGTCTATAAAATTTAAGAGTTAACGATTTCCTAAAAAAAATGACGTGCAAAAGTGTTATTTAAAACTTATTTGCAGAATAAATGTCATTTACCTCCAGGATCCCATTATTAAATCCTGATCTGATGATCATGGGATCAATGAGTCACCGCGGCCCTAGAACACAAAGAACAACTGAAGGAAAACGCGTAGGTTATTATTAGTTAAAGTCTGACACTTTCTGTTGCTCCATTCAGAGTTTTAAGTATTATTTTTGATGATTTCCCACCGAACAAAAAGTATGCTAGGTGTCAAAAGTAACCGACTGAGTTCGAGACAACAAAACCAGGATTGGGTTAAAAGGCTACCCAATTTCAATGGTAAAATAATCTTGATTTATCGAGCACGAGATCTTTGTCGTTGTTATCCTTAATCTTTGTGCCATCAGGGTTTTTTTTCTTTTTGCTTATTATAATTTTGGTCTTCGGCAATCATGATTCAAAAGAGCAAACACAATGCGAGTGAGAAGACTTTCGAGATTTTGCAGCATTTTTGTCTCATTAGGCTATGCTCGAGTAGACTTTAAATGAGTGTTTTGTCAGAGGGCTTTATAGATCAAATACGGCATAATAGACGGAATACAAAGGCTGCTAGGCTCAGATGGGATTGGGCGGGTCAGGTCAGTTGCACGCACAGTGACCGCTAGGCAAGTATCACCACGCAATGGATTCCTGCATTGGGAAAGCACCGTCAAGATCAGCACAAAAGGAGGTGGCGAGATGATCTAGATGCGTACCACGAGAACTGGTTTGAGACGGCGTGGAGAAGAATTTCTGGAAGGACTTAGGGGAGATCTTTGCCCCACAGTGGGATAGTTATGGCTAAGGAAAAAAATCCCAAGTGATTATAACAATTATAGGCAAACCGCTATAAACGCAACTTGCCAAAATGTTCACATGCTGAGTACCCCAAGTGTTCATAAACCCATTTTTTTAGAGACTAATGAACGCCATTGATACTTCCATGAATATGGTTCCAAACTACGTTAGGAAATCATCTAATGACATCTCTCGCTCTTGGGCGGAGCGAGAGGGTGTGTCAGACTTTTACTGGAACCAGTAAACGACTGGACCGAGCCCAAATCGTAGACGGTGCGTACTGTTCCACGCGCGCCTCAAGGAGATGTCAGCAAACCGTAGGGGCCCAGCAGGGTCGAAGCCTACTGGGGCCAAGGGTCTGCTTTTGAAAGGAAGACTCGACCCTGGTATAAAAAGCAATGAAGGAACAGGAGTGGGTTTTTAGTTAGTAAAAGTCTAACACACCCTCTCGCTCAGCCCAAGGGCGGGGGATGTCATTGGACGATTTTCCCATCGAAAAAAAAAAGACAAACTCAAAATCTAACTCACTGACTCTAAAATGAGTACAAAACATACTTTGCCAACCCAACATCTTTATTAGATTATATATATTTAAACAAAAACATCAGACTAAAAGCCATAACACCCCAAAACCAATATCCCATTCCCTTTACCAAAAGCATCCGCCCCAAATTAATTATTTATACCTAATCGACAAAAAAGTTCCGCCACACTTCAAAGTAATTAAAAGGGCAAAAATATTGAAAAAGAAATACTTTGAAACACTGGCACCCCACCGAGCCAAAAGATGGTGGAGCAAAAGCAAAATAAACAATAATGAATTAACTTTATGTTGGGGATTATCCGGTCCAATTATGTTTCCAATTAGTCTAAAAGGGGCTTGTTTTGGACATTTGAATCTTGGCGACACTGTTCGATCAAAGATAGAGTACGTATCTACTTACCACGGTCCATTTACCTCCGAGGGTACGCTACATTCTGTGGAAGGTTGTGACACCTTTTGGCATTTAGTTTAGAATTGAAGGAATTTCTCGAGGTATCTCTGGAAGTGGCGAAACAGTTAAATACTGCATCTTACGTTGTCACTTACGAAACTTGAAGAAGGATTTTTAGCAAACCAATTTTCAACCAATGGCACTTGACTGTAATTTTCCGAGTTGTTAACTAAAACTCAAATAAAAATTTTAAACATTTTTACACAAAACAGAAAAATTAAAATAGTAACTACGTTATTGGGCACCGTATCCAAGCTATCGGCGGTCAGGGCCCCAAACAGAGGAACCTCCTGACAATATAAGCTTTCCAGGAGTTCCGTTACTTGTTTTTTCCTTGCATACAAGCCAAATGACAATATATATACTTATGACTGGCTAAACATAAAAAAAAATATACATCACTGCCTACCTATTTTTCTAGGGGTGGAAAATCATAAAATAACTTCTTCTGCTCTGGGTGGACTAAGAGCGAGTGTTTTTTACTGACTTAAACCTACACGTGGTCTTTCAGTTGCCATTTGCGTGTCTGGGATACGGTTCCTCTTTTGAACGGTTTCGCAGCTCTAGCAAGGTCACTGTCTATCCTTATCCTACCCTTTGAGGGTGTAGAATTATAGTCGCAGTAAAGTTATTATCCATCAATAAAAATAACTGGCTGCTTTGTTGTTCTAGTGACCGCAAGCGCTGCTGGTGACCATTAAGTCCTTGGTTCGATTGCCTGGTCGAGCGTACTCCATTTCAAATATCTAGCCAAGACCCAAATAAAAATGGGGAGCGTATAATAGAATTTACGAAGGCGAAACTAGGTGTTATGGTACGTCAAATTATCACGTATTTAAAAAAGTTGAGTCCATAACCAAAGAGTCTATAAATAAAAATGTATCCGCGAAACAGTAACAGTTTAGTGTTTGGAATAATTAATTTTCAGGGGTGTGTGACGAACCTTCGAGGCGACGTTTGTAGTGCGCCTGCGCGAAGTCGCTGATACGAGCCGGATTGACTAGGGTGGGTGCGTTTAGGGTAACTTGTGGGACTGTGTGCTTGAGTGGGCAGGAGTATTGGAGGTGTGGATTTTCGAGGTGATATTTGATAAAAACAATATTAAGCTTGAAATTTTTTAAAGGGTATAAAATTTTTTTCTTAGTTTTTTTCTGAAGTGAAAATTTGAAGTCAGTTTTTCCATTACACGTATATTATAAACCCTACTTGAATGATAACATTTCGGGAGATTTTTTACCTTAATTTCTGAATTCTAAAGGTAATCGGAGTTTTTTAACGTTCGTAAATGGTTAATTTATGAATTATGAATATTATGAAAAGTATTGGTTCGATGGTACATTAAGTCAAACTGTGAGAGACCATTTCTTTTACATTACTGTAGTTTTTGTACTAGGTTTAGTTATCCTACAATCTGTCGCTTCTATGACTACCAAAATAAAAATACATTAATCAAAATAAAACGAAACACAAACAAAAAATACTGTACGGAACTACAACACACGACTTTTAATCAAATCCCCAAAACTCAACTCCTATGACATAACTTGACATATCCTCACAAAATCCCTTAACATATCCACCCTAACTGCAGCTTCCAGCACCCGAGGAGCTTTCATATTGACCTATACGTATTACGAGTACTCTCCGTACACTTTCAGGGCGTGTGAACGAGACAGGGGACCGAAGCAACCTCCAAACTGACGCGGCAGAAAGAGATAGATGTAACTGAGCGCCCGGCCCGGTCCGCACGTTTCAGTATACCCCGAACGTTTGCGAGCCTCGGTTCGGCGCGATCCTTCACGAAACACGTGCGTAAGCAAAAAATAGCCAAAATATAGACTCGGTGATCGTATGTTGACGGGCGGACGGAGTGCAGTCTAGTGCAGTGTTTTCCAATTGATTCAGTGTGTTTAAACTAGTGTGTTGTGTTAATAGTGTGTTCGAGTGATTTGTTCGTTCCCGCGAGAGTACGAGACACGGTGAATGTGAGTAACTTCATGATTTTTACGTTTTAAAGAGAGTTTTCGCTGTCTCAGATAGAATTGAACGTCTTAATGGATCGTTACGTGGAAACTGTTGCATGGAAAATTCATTTTGATCCAAAATTTTTGACGTGTATGCTAAAATTTTGACAGGTTTGGTTATAAAAGTAAAAAAAAATGTTTATTTGAATAAAATGAGAGCAACTGAAAATTAAAAGTTGACATAACAAGTCATGTCATCGGTGATTATATATTTTTTTTGTATGTTTATTTGTCAACCCTATTACTGACGACAAGTAACCTAATAATTTAATAGGTACATCATAAATTAGGTATTAACGACATGCAAAAATTAAATAAATTGTAATTTTAAAGATCTTTTGAGCAAGAAACATCGTTTCTTGACTCTAACTTATGATATGTTAGACTATACATACCTAACTAAGTATGTATCGTACTTTAATAAACTCTAAGAAATTAAAAACGCATTAAAAAATAACTTCGATTAGCTATGTGCTCGAATTATGTAGTGTAGGCATGATGTTTTAATATTCAGACAGTATCATTATGATATCGTCAATCTTGTATTTTTTGGCTCGTTTAGAAATTATTGAAATTTATTTAAGGTTTCTTAAGAAGGTGTTTTAAAAAATTTAATGGATTCGCCATTTTTTTTTAATTTAAAAATTTAAAGAAATTTTTGCAATTGTTTCTTTGCTGTCTTTTTTACTTCTTGATTGAATATAAATCAACTATCTATAACCACGGCTTAGTAAAAAAAAAAACTTACAAAGTAATCTTTTCTTTTGATCTACTGTTCGTATGTCTACCATCGCACCTGTGCTCGACGATGCGTTCCACGATTCTGTACGCTTGCCTGAACGAATCCTATCTAGTCGTCTTTGAGATACTCTAGTTACATTGTCATCAGGAACGACTTCGAAATGAAGTTCTAACACTGTTATTATGTTAGTGTCGGCTTCTAGACTCTCAAATGATGCGGACTGTAACAGTCTGGGGTGGTTGTAGCTAAATACACGTAATAATATCCACATAGGTCGATATTCTGCAACTGGACAGAAGCAGTCTGTGCCTTGATGACGGGGACCATCACTTGATACTGTTCACTGTAAAACATCTACACACAATACACATCATAGATAGTGCCGTATGCAGAGCATGCTTGGAGAAAAAGAAGACAATTGCTCTAGAAACTGTTCATAGCATAGCATAATCAGCCTTTTAATGTACCCACTGCTGGGACTCAGGCCTCCGCTCTCTAGGAGAGGGAATGGGCCGTAATCCACCACGCGGGCCCAGTGCGGATTGGTGAATGTCACATGTCTTCGAATTTTTGGTTCTAGGACATGCCGGTTTCCTCACGATGTTTTCCTTCACCGTTTTGAGAGCAGTGGTGATGAAATAAATTACACAAAGTACGAGTAATGCGCCTGGCTGGGTTTGAACCCACGACCTACAATTCGTAAGTCAGGGCCATTACCACTCGGCCGCCACTGCTCTCAAACTGAAACTGTTCACTGAAAAACATCTACATACAATACGCATCATAGATATAATATCTGCATAGGTCGATTTTCTGCGACTGAACAGAAGCAGCTGTGCCTGATGATTAGGACCATCACTTGACACTGTTCACAGAAAAATATCTACACACAATACGCATCATAGATAGTCCCCTAAGCAGAACATGCTTGGAGAAAGAGAAGACAATTGCTCTTGTAATTTCTTACTGCACATGTGTCACTGATACACAAATACGAACCCTAGGATCACCGAATTCCCTTACAGATGCCCTGAAAAATCTGGAAGGCCTAATCTGCTTTAGAAGAAACGTGGCCTGCCAAATGATGGCCGCATGGTCCACGCACAATGGTCTATCTTGGATTAAGTACAAAAACCAAACTCCAATAGATGGGTCGATCCATTAAGTACACATAGAACTGTTTGAGCCTCCGAAAATCATCTTGTCTGCTAAAGGGGGATCATGCTACCAATGTTACTGGTTTGACCAAATTAGCAGTCGCTCCATGCTGAAAAACTGGAATTTAACTGCATATCGTTAAATGATAATGATAAATTAATGATAAATGATATTTATTCTGCAAATAGGTTTATAAAACACTTTTACACGTCATTTTTTTTTTTGTTTACACGTCATTTTAAACTAGATGAGGCCGGTTAGACTGGGAACCTCAATGTAGTGGAAAATGGCTGGGTAGATTGATTACTACGATATATATAAGTAGGTACCATCTGCTTAGCTACAGTTCAGATCTTTTAAATTATGGATGGAGAGGGAGAGAGAGGCCAAAGAAAAGAAGGATGCATTGTGTGAGAAGTGATATGAAAGAAATAGGAGTTAGTGTTAGCTTGACGGGTGACAGGACAGAATGGAAGAAAAAATCGTGTTGCACCGACTCCAAATAAACATGGCAAGAAGATAATGATCTATTATAGCTTTTATTACTATAGTCAATTATGATTTTGATCAAAATCAATTATTGCTATTCAGATTGGCAACTCTTACATGGCTGATATTGATCGCAATATCATTTAAGCAAAAATAAAAAATATCACTGTAGGTCGCTGACTGGAGACCAGATGGATGTTCCAGTTCACCGTATGAACCGGTCCTATACTTGTCTCATTTAACGGGTCCCACCCCTTACCGTTCACGCGTGAGGGAACGAAGGTCCTCACGCCCTAACCGCCGTAATTCCGACCCCGACTACCAGCCACGGTAGACGCGGGCTTGCGGACGTCGAGCACTGGGTGGCTCGCCGTCCGGCTGTTCGGTTATTAACTGGACCGAGCCCAGTCGTCAACAGCGCGTAGTGATCCTCGCGCTCCTCAAAGAGATGTCAGCAAACCGTAGGGGGCCCAGCAGGGCCAATGCCCGGTAGCTAGGACCGCGGAGAATTTCTAAAAGGGAAACCCATAGTCCTAGAACGCAAAGGGTAATTGAAGGATACAGGTGTGGTTTTAGTCAGTAAAAGTCTGACACGCCCTCCCGCTCCACCCAGAGCGCGAGAAGTCATTTTGATGACTTTCCCACCTCAAAAAAAAAATGAATTTGTAACGTGATTAATATATCCATTGATCGACTGATAGCGAATGTCTTGTAGCATTAAATCCGCCTATGTACCAGTACCGTACATAATAAAGTAAATAAATGTAGTTTGTGAAATTTTACACTAGCCATTTGGGGGTTAACAATACAGTTTATTCAGTTTTACATCAGCAGAATATAACATTAATTAGATAGAAAAATAAAACTGGGCACATGCGAGTTACACTCGCGCACTGAAGGTTCCGTACAAACTTGAAAGGTAAATTGCGGTTTACGATTTATGAGGTATTAAAAAAAACTACTTACTAGATCTCATTCAAACCAATTTTCGGTGGAAGTTTGCATGGTAATGTACATCTTATATTTTTTTTTAGTTTTATCATTCTCTTATTTTAAAAGTTACGGGGGGGGGACACATTTTATCACTTTGGAAGTGTCTCTCGCGCAAACTATTCAGTTTAGAAAAAAAATGATATTAGAAACCTCAGTTTTGAAGACCTATCCATAGATATCCCACACGTATGGGTTTGATGGAAAAAAGGGTTCCGTTTTTTGCCATTTGGCTACGGAACCCTAAAAACGGTTTAAAATACCCGTTTTATTGTGAAAAGCACTTAACCACGTTACGCTTGACCGAGGAGCTTACTCAGTAGCCGCCTTACTGGTTGTAACACTTCTTTTATTAAAACTACACTGTCTAAACACTTATGAGCTTAAGCTGCTACTAGAAAGATACCTAACAACAATTAAACATCCCATAGAAGGGCTTGACATTTTTTAAATCTTCTTTTTATATATTGCATACATATTTTGTTTTAATGTAAGCCATTTTTCTGTCTACTATACGTTAGTCATTTCTTCACGTCTTGCAAAGCTTGATGGACAGTTACTACGACACTTATTTCACTATTGTTTACGCTGAATATTTTCATACTTCAGAAAACCAAAAAAAAGGGTGTCAAATTTGTACTCAAATTATTAAATTTGTACAAAAACTGACATTCAGAAAGATGACGTCATCCTACAACTCTATGGGGGAAAAAAATTGCAAGCAACTTAAAAGTTCCTGGTTCCATATTTCTTTTTGTTTTTTGTTATGAGAAAACAATGTACATAATAGAATATCCAGAAGCTTAAAATTAACCAGTGATAATTAAAAGATATCTGTCCTGACGGTGCTCGTTCCCATTCATGACGCGTGTATCAGCACTACTCAGTTTAACTATTTTGAAGGGAACGGAATGATCTTACACATGAGCCACCTTTAGCGAGACATTTGAGTGAACATGACATACTCTCAACAGCGATGATCGTTCATCTCAACCTTTCGGATAGAATAGAATCGTATACCACCTATAGCAACTTTATGATCCTCTATTGCACCACTAAAGCAAAGAGCCAGATAGATAGCCTTTAACAGCACCTAAAGAAACAAATCTAATTTAAGATTTCTTGAAAGTCTTCTAGTTTTATTTTCCCTTGAGACTTTTGCAGTATTGTACCGTTTACAGTCGGTCCGTGACCAGAAAAGTTGGTAAAATAAAAGCTAAACTATAAAAGAACCATAAAAGATAATGTTAGTTTATCGAAGCCGTGATGTTTTAGGTGTGCGGTAAAACGCGATGTTCTGGCGGCACGCACTCGATATGTACTGATATACTAAGAAAGACAAAAGCAGCTTATGACTTAAACAGATCCCTACATAGATACATCAGATACAAAAGTTAACCTCCAAGGTTAAGCAACATTTACCGAGGTTAGTCTGTAGATGGGTGACCATTTTGAAAGTTTATCGGAGCCGTGATATTTGTTAGGTGTACGGTAAAACGCGATGTTTCGGCGGCACGCACTCGATATGTACTGATATACTAAGAAAGACAAAAGCAGCTTATGACTTAAACAGGTCCCTACAAAACATCAGATACAAAATTTAACCTCCAAGGTTAAGCAACATTTGCCGAAGTTAGCCTGTAGATGGGTGACCATCTTGACAGTTTATCGGAGCCGTGATATTTGTTAGGTGTACGGAAAAACGCGATGTTCTGTACTGATATACTAAGAAAGACAAAAGCAGCTTATGACTAAAACAGGTCCCTACAAAACATCAGATACAAAATTTAACCTCCAAGGTTAAGCAACATTTGCCGAGGTTAGCCTGTAGATGGGTGACCATCTTGACAGTTTATCGGAGCCGTGATATTTGTTAGGTGTACGGAAAAACGCGATGTTCTGTACTGATATACTAAGACAGACAAAAGCAGCTTATGACTAAAACAGATCCCTACATAGATACATCAGATACAAAAGTTAACCTCCAACGTTAAGCAACATTTACCAAGGTTAGCCTGTAGATGGGTGACCATCTTGACAGTTTATCGGAGCCGTGACATTTGTTAGGTGTACGGAAAAACGCGATGTTCTGGCGGCACGCACTCGATATGGACTGATATACTAAGAAAGACAAAAGCAGCTTATGACTAAAACAGATCCCTACATAGATACATCAGATACAAAAGTTAACCTCCAACGTTAAGCAACATTTGCCGAGGTTAGTCTGTAGATGGGTGACCATCTTGACAGTTTATCGGAGCCGTGACATTTGTTAGGTGTACGGAAAAACGCGATGTTCTGGCGGCACGCACTCGATATGGACTGATATACTAAGAAAGACAAAAGCAGCTTATGACTAAAACAGATCCCTACATAGATACATCAGATACAAAAGTTAACCTCCAACGTTAAGCAACATTTGCCGAGGTTAGTCTGTAGATGGGTGACCATCTTGACATACTGAGATTCTTCCGTACCATGGTGAGCATATAATACCGTTGATTCTGGCTGTCATTTGTAGATCTTTGACAATCGTTACCTATAGTCAGAAACCATCTTATTTTTACCATCGGTCAACCCGACGTAAGGCGAGTATCCACCCTTACATTGTTGAAACTTCAACGGTCCGGACTAAGCGTGCCGCTTCGTCGTTTATACCATGTACGTCGAAGGACTGGAAAAATTTGCCTGCTGCGGTCTTCCCGTCCAACTATAATTTAGGTGTCTTCAAGGCTAGATTAAATAGGCTCTTAATAAACTAGTGTGCCTCACCATCAATGATTGCATCACTGCCTACGGTGGGATCGCAGTCAAGCACTGGTTTATATCAATTAAGCTGTTGATCCCCGCACGATTCTCTAATTACGCTACTCAAGAAGTTAAAAAAAAAAACAGAACATCTTACACCAGTTTCATCATGGGATATCGTATTACCTAAAAACTGAGTTGTGGAGGGCTAATAGACAGTTGCTCTATGTAAAATCCTGGCATTTAGCTACATCCAGTATAACTAGCGGCTGTCATAACATAGATTGGAAAAGGTTGAACAGACAGACTAATATGACATATTTGTAATAGCGTCGCATTGGCGTTAATAGCTGTAATGGTTTTATTTACATCATTGTCAATAAATAAATATTTATGTATTAATAATAACAATAAACGATTATTTCAGTCCTTTCCGTCCATAGGTAGTACTTACAACATTTATATAATACACAATAGTAAAATAACACTCAATGGAAAAAAAAAACAGTTTACAATACACAATTAAACAAAAGAAACACATACAAAACAAAATACTAAACACATTTAGTGCGGTGATGGGGAACTCTCCATTGCTCACCGTGCAGCGTGCAAGCGTATCCAGTGGTGCAGCAGTTGATAGTCCCAACTGTCCACAAACACGTTAACAATACTGTTGCTACTGGCCTTAACACTATACCAGAAAAACGATAGGCAAATTGTGACGACATAGTACCGAAATTTATATATTCTCTAAAGAAAAGTAAGCTAAACTTGTGTTTAGGTGAATAAAGAATTTCGAAAACAAATAGGAAAGTTTGGTGGTGAAAGGCGTGGGCGTAAATCGTAATGTACCTCTATTTCCAGAAAAGCTTGCGTTTAGAAAAGACGATGGATGTGTAGGCGTTACCAATTCCCAGTTCTGTAGTGAAGTGAAATAGGATATGCTCCTAAATATTGGTGAACACATTGAGCCTTCCGTTTTTCTAGAACTGCTTGTGTAGCAGTTTGTATGATTACTTGAACGGGATGATCTATTATGCTCCTAATTCAAATAAAAATATTAAAGGAAAATAAAATTGATTAAATGAATATCGAGCCTCTATAATTAATAATATATTTCTACGTCATTAGCTGTATCAATCACATGTGCTTCGATTCCCATTCACCAGAGGCAGCGTTTGTTTTTATTATTACAAATTGACAAGAGTAAATAGAAAAAGTAGTAGAACAGTGGTTCCTAAACTTTTCGATCTTGTAACCCCTATACCTTGACCTTGTGAAACTGATTAACCTCCCCTCTCCTCCTCTCCCTCATGCTACCAATGAATATAATACGCCATATAAATATAAATCGACTTAATTAGACATATAAAAATTGCACAAAAATGTTGAGTATGTTTTTACTAGGTACCACATTACTTTACTTCTTTAAAATTATAATCTTTATAGACTCTACTAAACGTAACATCAAAATTTTTAGTCTGGGGTGGTAGGTTGGTTTAAAGCAAAGCTCTCACTTGTCATTTAATAACACTGAACATGAAATGAACTGGTGAGCTAGATGTGATTGTATTGGTCTGTTATTAGCCTCGGAACCACCGTTTTACCCCCGCAGGGGTTAACCCCAGGTTAGGAACCGTGGTAGTAGAAGGTATTGTAATTTGTTATACAATTCAATAAAAAAAAAATGTATTCATCTTAGTATTGCTTACTAGCAAAACCAGTAACTAATACCGCGTTTATTTCTTCGACCAATCCGCTTCTAGTAATCCCTAACTTGTTTCTTATGACACCAACGGATAAAGAGGGATATCCCCTGCTAAGCTAGGGTCTTCGACCAGAATTTATTGTTAGAAACAAGCGATTAAGGAAAATTTGTGCGTAATACGTTATACCTCGGAAACCTTCCATGCGTTCACGGCTATTAAGACTTCTGTAAATTTCCCCTGAGATGTCTAAAGCTGGGCTATATTTAATGGAATCATTATCAACAATGATAGCTTGTATTTTGTTAACTTTGTTGTGCTTGATAAATTCTAAATGTTTTATTTTATATTTGTCATAGTTTTTTATGCTTTTTTTCCTGTGATTTATGTGTGAGCTCAATATGATGTGTATTGCTTCGTTTTTATAGTTCATTGCAGATGTTTGCGTTATATAGCAGCAACGCCGATGCTTCTATGCCATCATTTGTAAAAAAGGTATCCTCAATTTGCAGAATGCATAGCAGTCGTAATAAAACTTTAAACAGTAGTAGATAGAATGTTTGTCATCTCCACTTTGGAACTCTTTCTTGAAGGCAAAATTTAAAATGATTAATTTCATAATCGTTAATTTAGGTCTATTTTATGAATACCTAATTAATAATAAGAATATTCCATAAGTTTCACACAACGCCGTCTTTGGGACTAGACGGCGTTGTGTGAAAGTTATGGAATAGCAGCTAAGCAGAGCTTGTGTTATGAGTACTAGACAACTGATAAACATACTTATATATTTCTAAATACATACATATTATAGATAAATTACACCCAGACACAGAACAAATGATCGTGCTCATCACACAAACATTTGTCCTGGGCGGGAATCGAAACCACGACCTTCGGCATAGCAGTCAGGGCCACTAACCACTAGACCAATAGGCCAGTCGAATTGCAGTACTTTCAATAACAACCTATGTTTGTATTTTTCAATGTTCTTCATTATATTGTCATCCTTATCAACATTACCATTAAAAACCTCATGAAATTCGAAATATTGTTCATTATCATTCAGTGTGACTCTCTAAAGTACTTCTTTCTTTTCAAAAAGTTTAGCGTACTTTCAACATTCAATCGTCACATTGACTGTTTGCAGATGATATCTTCTACCGGAAATTGAAACGTGCGTTCCTTCGATTTTCAATTGGGCGTAATCAAATGAACGTATGTCTTTGGGGATAATAGAATTCCTTGCTTTAGGCCTGACATGATAAATGTCTCGGATTGGCGAAGTAAAGGTCTGTAGAATTTGTGTTATGTGCGAAATTATGGCCTATTGTATTATTGCTTTCGAAGTTTTAAGTACTATTGATGATATTGCGACCATTTTGGGAGATTCTTTGTTTTAGAAATGAGGTAAGTTGTAGGAGATTTTGATGGTGATCTTTAGACAATGATAAATAATTTTGCATTTTTCTTCCCAAAAACTGAACTCAAGGACTCTTCTGACGTCAATAAAATCTACGGGAATGTTCCTAAATAAATACCAAGAGACCTAGCGAGTCATATCAATGTAATCGTGCTACATACCAAAATTCCTACAACTTAATGAGTTTTCGTGGGCTAAAGGAACAAAAAGATAAAGTTTGTTATTTTTATGAGAGAAAATGCCAACGGAGTTTAACGAACCCCATCCGGTACTTGTCATTACTGAAAATATTTTAATTTCGCCCTTAAAACGAAAACTCAAAGTGGCGCAATAAAGAATAAATTAACGGAGGCCCAGAAGCAATCAAAAACCTATATAAAACGGTCATAAAAACTTAGACGAATGGGACCAAGCAGGAACCTCAAAATAAAGAGGACTATTAAAAGGAAGACTTAATGTAAACGCACAATTTGAGTTCAGAAACGTGAAGAATGTCAAACAATTTGGTTTACGAAAATATTCGGAAGAGGGGGAATGATCCTGATGAATTTATTAATTAAAAAAAATAATTGCACCTTTACCTTAATTACCGCCATGTACCAAAAGACGTAGCGATAAAACATCTCTCTCACAATGGACTGGTAATCTAATGTGAGCCGGAGGTGTCCGTTGGAAACAAAAAGTAGAGAACAGGTCCATATGACGATGACTAACAGAGTCTGTCTTTCGGCTCCAATGATAAAGATACTGTAATGTCTGTATCATTGTAACAAATTTGACTCACTCCGTATTCTATACCGTTCGACTACCGACTATATCAAAATGATAATTATGGGCCACAGATCGATTTGACTTTGAAAGATCCATAAATGACAGCTATGAACAATAGCTTAATACACGATACGAATACTGACAAATGCTTGCACTTATTGGATAGGGCCACTCAAAGAAAAAGAAAGAAAGAAAAACATTTTATTTGGTGGAACAAGGCGCAAATTTAGAACTAACAAATTATAAGTAGATGGACAGACCAGATCAAGGCCGCAACTAAGTGCTCGGTTTATGAATGTACTCGGAAAGCTGCAGTCCGCGATGAATGGCGCCGCGTTACCAAGATGATCACTCATCGTGATTCACAGTGATGACCACGACCACTCTGGCAAGAGTGTACCAACTGAGAAGAAGAAGAATATATTATGTGAAAAATATGCGCCACATCCACGCAAATCACAATCAAATCAATCAATCGAATCTGTGTGGTTATTTCCTTAAAAAACCATCTCAGATACCAGTCTGCATGTTTCTCATATGATTTGACCGGTACCTACTTGTTGTACGGATTTTACAAGAGATTTTGACCCCTGAGCTTATTTTGGTGTTTCTTCTCAGGGTAGTCAGCTAGAAAACACTGGCTTATATCTATCTAGTTTAAACTGACGAAAAAATTAACCAATTGCAAAATAAATATAATTTATCATATAACGTGCTTTCCGAGTTACGAAGAAATCTAGGTATGTTAAGATGGTTACCTATCCTCTGTTTAATCTCAGCAGGAGTTTAACCTTGAATATTGATCCTGTTTGTACTATTCAGCTACGAGCTCATTCATCATCATTTCATCCAAAAGACGTCCACTGTTGGACATAGACCTCCCCCAAGCGTCACCATAACGACCGGATTGGTGCGTCTGGCATCCATCGGATTCCCGCGACCCTTACCAGGTTATCAGTCCACCTTGTGGGAGGCCTTCTAACGCTGTATCTTCTGATACATGGTCGCCACTCTCACATCACTCACATCTGTTCTGCGAGCAAGTGTAAGAGTGAACTCATTCAAAGAAAATAAATATAATATAATATATAATATAATATTCCACAACTATCACACAACGAAGTCTAGTCCCAAGCTAAGCAGAGCTTGTGTAATGGGTACTAGACAACTGATAAACATACTTATACATTTCTAAATACATACATATATAGATAAATTACACCCAGACACAGAACAAATGATCGTGCTCATCACACAAACATTTGTCCTGGGTGGGAATCGAACCCACGACCTCCGGCATAGCAGTCAGGCCCACTAACCACTAGACCAACAGGCCAGTCATGTGTAAGTTACCTTAATAATATTCTTCATGTTATAAATAATATCTCTCGTGGAAAATTATATTCGCTTTTATTATGTTACGAATCTTCTAGAGTAACGCTTCAAAGGCTTCATGTAATAATACATTAATATATAAATCTTTGAATACAGACATATAAGTATATACTTTATTACTGACATATTAGGCCTTTGAAAGCATTCATATAATATTTCGCAATAAATGCGAGAATTGCTTCTTCATATACTTTTTTTATTATTCGGTTAGAGTTTTTGATACTTAAATATTCTTGGAAAATATTTTTTATATTCACTACGTTAACGTCTTCTTGAAATTGTAAATAAATCATATTAAGGTATTACATACATATGATTGAAATGTTCTGCGAGTAATGTGCCCATTGCCACTTAAGTTTGACGATTCTGAGTTTAGTGATCGAATCAGAAATGAAGATATCTGCAGGAGAATCAAGGTTGCCGACATAGCACGAAGAATCGCCAGACTTAAGTTGCAATGGGCAGGGCACATTGCTCGCAGATCAGATGGCCGTTGGGGCCGAAAAGTTCTGGAGTGGCGACCGCGTACCGGAAGACGCAGCGTTGGAAGGCCTCCTACAAGGTGGACCGATGACCTGGTAAAGGTTGTGGGAATCCGATGGATGCGAGACGCACATGACCGTTCATTGTGACGACACTTGGGGGAGGCCTATGTCCAAAAGTGGACGTCTATCGGCTGAAATGATGAATATCATTCTTCTACATATATTTATACATCACCATATATCATCATTACAAATGAATCAATACATCATGAGTGAGGCAACGGTCCTCACGCCCCAACCGCCGCCGGGATTCCGATCCCGATTACCCGCCACCGTAGGCGCGGGCTTGCGTACGGCGAGCAATGGGTAGCCCGCCGTCCGACCATCCGGTAACCCTCTGGACTGAGCCCAAGTCGTCAATGGCGCGTACTGTTCCACGCGTGCCTCAAGGAGATGTCAGCAACAGTAGGGGCCCAGCAGGGTCGAAGCCTACGGGCCAAGGGTCAGATTCTAAAAGGAAGACTCGGCCCTAGTACGAAAGGCAACGAAGGAACAGGAGTGGGTTTTTAGTCAGTAAAAGTCTGACACTATATCTCGCTCCGCCCAAGAGCGGGTGATGTCATAAAATGATTTTCCCACCGAAAAAAAAAACCTTTACCGTTTTAAATCTTATAAACCGGTGCACTAGAAACATACATTTGACTTGAAACCATATAATTTGCATATACTCGTACAACAGAAAACTTTCTATAAATATTAATAAAAATTAACATCACGTTTGACGTATGTATGTATGTATAACTAAATCAATAAATTTATGGATCTATTTTAGTTTCATTACGCTCCTAATTTATAATCAAAACGAAGTCCCCAACCGATACTTTATCGAGTCAAATGCTTTCATCAGATCGATACAACGCTTTGCATAGGATGCTGTATTCACTGTATTGATCTTATATCAAGCTCGGGTTCTACATAGTACCTATAGAGGACGCTTTATACATCGGTACCTTTCGAAGCCCACAAATTAATTTGTCCGGCAAAAAACGTCGAAACACGTCTCCCATTCAACTCTGCCACACGAAAAATGATTACAGAAGGTTGACTACACATAAATAGCGAAAAATACGCAGTTATACTTTTTTCGCAGTTAGGCTCGCGATTGATCACTATATACTTTGACGGTAAGCGTGCCGCCAGGGTGTAGCTATCAGCCCCGATTTGCTGGGGGAGTTTCAACAACAAACAGTTTTCAAAGATCGATTTATGTTCTGCAACGGAACAACCGTTTTCCGTCCTGCGACCAAACAGTCTTCGTTGTACAAACAAGTTTTCGAATAACTGTATGCGAATTGTTATCTTACACCTAAGGAAATAAGGTCGAGAATCCATTGATTCAACTCTCATACTCGTCGCATCGTCATTATTGTTTCAAAAACGTTCTGCGACGCGATGGTGAAAGCGTTTTTCCCTTCTGCGAATAAAACCGTTTTTAACAACCGTTTCTGTCGTCGCAAGACCGGTTGCGTTTCGTCCGTCAAAAATTCGACACCGACCCACCACTAGCCCCGATAAAAAAAGAGACTGCGGAAAAAATATTCCTCCTCCTCACGTTATAACATACCAACTTGCAAGATTTTCTTTATTCTTGGAAACGAATGAACCGATTTTAATTAAACTTGATACGCATACACAAGATTTAAAAATCTCTACTTAAAAAATATTTTTTAAGTTATAAAAAGAGTATTTTCAATTTTAATTGAAACGTTATTTGGTAGTTTTTTTTTTGGCGACTATCATCAAAAAAGTTCTCCCACTCCAGGTATATCGAAAGTTAAGTCAGACTTTTACTGACTAAAACCCACCCCTGTTCCTTCAATTGCTTTATGCGTTTCAGGGCCTTAGTTACTCTTTACAATAATCCCACTCGATGTTAGGTACTATGATACTTGCTTCATATTTAGCGAGTCCTGACGTACTTTCATCCGACATTTGTATCGTTCACCTAAGTATGATTGTCTGCTACTGTTTTCAGGGTTCCGAACCTCAAAAGGAAAAAAAAACGGAAGCCTTACAGGATCACTTTGTTGTCCGTCTGTCTGTCTGTCTGTCAAGTCCCTTTATCTCGGGAACATGTGGAAGTATCAAATCGAAATTAAAACTATATACTCAAGTCTGCGGTCCCTTGAAGCTGTGAAAAAATCAAACTTCTTAGTTAATGAAAAAAAGATACGACCGTTTATGTCACAAAAAACGTATATTTCGACACTCTCAAAGGGATCAAACTTCATAGGGTATTTCCCGTTGACCCAGAATCCTGAAATTTGGAATAAAGCAATGTCTTATAGCACAGCTATAGGAATACATCTTAGTACATTTGTTGTTATGTCACAAAGAAAAACTTTTTTGCAATACGAAAAATATTTTCGTGACTTCATTCGAGATTTGTACACAAGTATGGAACCTTGAGTCCGACTCGCACTTGCCCAGTTTTTTTTGCTTGTTGTATGTAGCTAGCTTTCTGTGTTTATCTATTCTGTGTCATTGCGATCGCCGTTCCGTAATAGTAGATGTCTCTAATTGGGTCAGATAGACCCTTTGCCGGGCCATCCAAGTACAGCTCAAAAACAATAGGTACCTCCATCAGATTCAAGAGTGATTTTAACGTTTTTATGTTATCTGATTTCGGCATCAATATTGCAGTATTTTGATTGTAAAAAAAATTGAATCAAAATGTAACAGAGTTATGTATTTCGTTTCTAACTATTTTGTAAGGTGTTTTTTTTATAGATAACACAAAGTTCTATGTTAAAAAAAGTCTGATTTTTTTAAAGGTAACAACTTTGTTAACTAGCGCCAAAAGTTTAGTTTTTATAGATTCTTTGAACTTGTTTATTGAAAAAAGATATAAATTATTCGAGTCATCTTCTATTCTTATAACTTACTGAACTATACGCACTATTCTTTGATAAATATTCTACTAAGACTATTATTATAAATAGGGACAGTAGCTGATTTTACTAATACTAGCTTATGCCAGCGGTTTCACCCGCGTAAAAGTAGGTTTTTCCATTCAAACTTCCAACCCCCGTTTTACCCCTTTAGGGGTGGAGTTTCGTAAAATCCGTTCTTAGCGGATGTCTACACCCTTAAAACCCACCTGTCAAATTTTAAGTTTGTAGGTGTTATAGTTTCTGAGATTTTGTGATTAATCAGTGAGTGGTATTTCGCTTTTATATATTAATATTTATCTTAAACTTGTCTTTATCTCTGTAGGTGCATATTAAATGACATAATGAATACAATACTAAATTATGTTAAGTGTTTTATTTTATGGTAGTAAATGTTTTCTAAGAGATTGTTTTCATCTGTTAATATGAGATTTTTAGCAAATATTTTCTGCAAGCTATGGGTGTAACGTTGTGGGCATAAAGGTAGCGATATGCCGCGCCAAGTCGCGGCATGGCGGAAAGACTCCCGGCGGGATCTCATGGTGGAATGGCGACAACGACTGTCGCAACCCAGTGCTGGGCACGCCATAATTATGGCGATAAGTCCCCTCTTTGAGCCCACAAAACCGCCATGCTTAGATTAGAAAGGGCACAGAGGGCTGTACTAAAGGTTCTCTGTAGGAAACCTATCCGCTACCCAACCTCAGACCTTTACTCGGAGTGTAACGTGCTTACGGTTAGGCAAATATTCATTCTGCAAACTGTGCTGAGGAAACATAACCTTGAAACTTATGATCCAAATTTTAGTACTGCCAAACGCCTCTCTGACAGAGTCTGCAAAATAGTACCCTGTAGAGTAGCAGTAGCGAAAAGGCATTTCACATTCATTAGCTCAAAGATGTACAACAAAATAAACAAACTCGTCAATATTTACCACCTAAAACGAAATGACCTTAAAAAGAATTTGACTGATTGGTTAAAAACACTTTCGTACAGTGATACTGAGAAAATTGTGGAACCTTAGAATGTATTAATACATACACACACAACACATATATACACACACTACACACTACATACTTACTACACGATTATTGTTATGTCTGGGACATTGTTTTCTTAACATTAAGATGGGCGTTGACAGTTGCGACACAGTTTTTAACTTTTGCAGCTGCCATCGTTATACATGTCATTATTGTCAATTGTTTTATGTTCCAAAATAAATATTTTTATGTTTTTTTTTTTTTTTTTTTTTTTCTTTGAGGAGTGTCTGGAAAGACCTCACGGCGTCCTTACCTACCGCATGACGCAGGTTCTCACCGGACATGGTAAGTTCGGGAGGTTCCTGCACCGGATTCGTGCAGAAGAGACGCCCGGGTGCCAACATTGTGTGGACCGCCCCGAGGAAACGGTGGAGCATACGGTAGAGGTGTGCCCCGCTTGGGCAGAGCACCGCCGTGTCGTGTGTGTACAGGCCATGGTCCGGAGCGAGGAGGAGTGGCAGGCAGTTGCCTCCTTCTGCGAAGCAGTAATGCTAGCAAAGGAGGCGGCCGATCGCGTGAGGCAACGGTCCTCACGCCCCAACCGCCGCCGGGATTCCGATCCCGATTTCCGGCCACCGTAGGCGCGGGCTTGCGGACGGTGAGCAATGGGTGGCTCGCCGTCCGATCGTCCGGTAACCGTCCGGACCGAGCCCAAGTCGTCGACGGCGCGTATTGTTCCACGCGCGCCTCAAGGAGATGCCAGCAACCGTAGGGGCCCAGCAGGGTCGAAGCCTACTGGGGCCATGGGTGATGCGAAAGAGATCCCCGGGGCCCTGGAAAAAAATCTGGCAAAGAAGGAACATGAGTGGGTTTTTAGTCAGTAAAAGTCTGACACTATCTCTCGCTCCGCCCAAGAGCGGGGGATGTCATTAGATGATTTTCCCACCCGAAAAAAAAAAAGGTAGCGATAATGTGGCTTGCTATCAACTAGCTTTGAACAGTGGCTTTGTTCGCGATATAAAAACTTATCGCAAGGGAATGTTTCCTTATAGAATATTGGACTTTTTATCACGGGAGTACATACTCTCGGGATAAATAAATCCTATGTTCTATTCCAGGACCGATTCTACCTATATGCCAAAAATTATTTTTTTTCCGCCGTTTGAAAGTGAAGAAGAAATAAACATACACATAGTATACAGGGTCATTTGTAAAACACTAACAACCTTGCAGGACTGTATTATAACTAACATCATAAACAACAACTTTTGTTCTATGACTTTTTACAAAACATAATACTAATAATAATATTGAGGTATGCAAGTTGGAATGTTGGGACTATGACTGGAAGGGCCAGAGAGTTAGCGGATGTATTGAAAAGAAGACAGATAAATATAGCATGCTTACAGGAAACTAAATGGAGAGGAACAAAAGCGAGAGAAATTGGTGAGGGATACAAGTTCTACTACTGTGGAAGTGATGGAAAAAGAAATGGTGTAGGAATAGTGTTAGACAGTAAATTGAAAGAAAGTGTGATGGAAGTACAAAGGATTAGTGATAGATTTATAGTTGTGAAAGTTATGTTAGAGAATGTGATGTTAAATATAGTTAGTGTGTATGCACCACAAGTAGGATGTGATGAAACGGTAAAAGAGAAGTTTTGGGAGAATTTTGATACAGCATTAATGAACATCCCTGTTCATGAAGAATTGATAGTTGGAGGTGATTTTAATGGACATGTGGGAAGAATGAAAGGTGTTTATGAAAGAGTACATGGGGGATGGGGTTTCGGTAGTCCGAACAGTGAAGGAGAGACCCTGCTGCAATCCGCTACTGCATTTGACCTAGCAGTAGCCAATACGTGGTTCAAAAAAAGAGACGAACACATGATCACGTACAAAAGTGGTAATCATAAGACCCAAATCGACTACTTTCTAGTTCGGCGCAACCACTTAAAGCACGTCAAAGATTGCAAAGTACTGCCAGGAGAAGACCTAGTCTCACAACACAGACTCCTGGTTATGACATCAGTGGTTAAAATACTGTCTACCAAATACAAAGAGCGTCCTCCCCCTAAAATAAAATGGCATATGTTAGAGAGGAATGATTGTGCGAAGAAGTTCAGGGAGCGAGTGGTGGACAGAATGATAGAGATGGGAGATATGAATGATCGAAGTATAAATGAAAGCTGGAATGAGATGGCTGAGTGTATCAGGCATGCAGCGAAAGATATTTTGGGAGAGACGAGAGGAAAGGGCATAATAGATAGGGATACATGGTGGTGGTCGACAGAAGTTCAGAGTATATTGAAAGAAAAAAAGAGAAAATTCAAGGAATGGCAGCGTGTAGAGCCTGGAAACGCTAGTTTAAAAGCTGAAAAAAAGAGTGAGTATGACGTTTTAAAGAAGAAAGCCAAGAAAGCCGTGGCAATAGCAAAATCAAAAGCCCAGGACAAACTGTATGACGCACTGGACAGTCCTGCAGGCCAAAAAGAGCTATACCGGCTTACTAGAATAAGAGAGAGAAAGGCGAGGGATGTTTGTCATGTAAGATGTATAAGAGATGAAACTGGAATGGTTCTATCCGATGATGAAAAAATCAGAAAGAGGTGGAAGGAATATTTTGAAAGATTGATGAATGAGGAAAATAATTGGAGTGGGGTGTTAGAGAATAAACCAGTGAATGTGGGATTAGTGAGAATGGTTAGTATGGATGAAGTCAGAATAGCAGTAAATGGAATGAAGAATGGTAAAGCCATTGGTCCAGATGGAATACCAGTTGAAGTGTGGAAGTTATTGCGAGTGGATGGATGGACGTGGTTAGCTTTGTTCTTCAATAAGTTGTTGCTGGAAGAAGCCATACCTGATGAGTGGTGCAATAGCTCTTTGGTGCCGATTTTTAAAAACAAAGGTGATGTGCTTGAGTGCAACAATTATAGAGGAATAAAGCTAATGTCACATACTATGAAAGCCTGGGAGAAAGTTATTGAAAGGCGACTGAGAGAAGAGAGTGAAATTTCACAGAACCAATTCGGTTTTATGCCGGGTCGGGGTACAGCGGATGCCATTTTTGCTATACGCCAGCTGTGCGAGAAATACAGAGGTGCGCATAAAAACTTGCACATGGTATTCATTGACCTCGAAAAGGCATACGACCGGGTACCTCGTGAGGTTCTGTGGTGGGCCCTTAAGGAGAAAGGTGTGCCTGGGAAGTATGTGCAGTTGATCCGAGCGATGTGCAGTCGATGCAGTACCCAAGTCCGGTCTACAGTGGGCACCACTGGCATATTCAATGTGGCTGTCGGCTTACATCAAGGGTCGGCTCTCAGCCCTTACCTCTTCCTGATGATAATGGATGCTCTGACATCGGACATTCAGGAAGAGGCTCCCTGGTGTATGCTGTTTGCCGATGACATTGTGTTGGTTGCCGAGAGTGGCCTAGAGGTCCAGAACAGATTGGAGGTGTGGTGGCACAGACTGGAGAGTGTTGGCCTGAAATTGAGTAGAACCAAAACGGAATACTTGTTCTGCGATTTCAGCGGTCTCTCCAATCCAATGCCCTTATCTCTCGCTGGAACACCCATACCGATCTGCTCCGACTTTCGGTACCTCGGGTCACTCGTCCAAGGGGATGGTGAGGTAGACCGGGACGTAACACATCGGATCAACGCAGGATGGATGAAATGGCGACAGGTCACGGGAACAACTTGTGACCCACGGATGCCCCTCAAGTTGAAGGGTAAAATCTACAAGTCCGTGATAAGGCCTGTCATACTGTATGGATCAGAATGTTGGGCTGTGAAAAAGACGGATGAAAAAAGATTGTACGTAGCGGAGATGAGAATGTTAAGATGGATGTGTGGTGTGACGAGAATGGATAAAGTGAGAAATGAGTATATTAGGGGAAGTTTGAAAGTGGCGCCAGTGACTGAAAAGTTGAAAGGGAATCGTTTGTCTTGGTATGGTCATGTGAAGAGGAGAGATGAAACGCATGTTACTAAAAGAGTTATGAGTTTACATGTGGATGGATGGAGAGGGAGAGGGAGACCAAAGAAAAGATGGATGGATTGTGTTAAGAGTGATATGAAAGAAAAGGAAGTTAGTGATAGTATGACGAGTGACAGGGCAGAATGGAAGAAAAAAACGTGTTGCGCCGACCCCAAATAACACGGGACAAGGGCAGGAAGATGATGATGATGATGATGAATACATTTACCAAAAACAAACCTTCAAGATTTCGTTGTCTATCTAACACATTTTAACTCTGTATTTTGCTGTACCCACCTACGCCTCCCACGCACGATCCCCGCTCCCCTCCGCTATTGTACTATCACTTGCTTCGCATAGACTTCGTAACATTTAGAACGTTCAATTTAAATATTTTTATTTTTGTATGAAAATCTGACCAATGTATGATAAATTTTTAAAAGTCATAGAACAAAAGTTGTTGTTCATAATGTTCTTAACATAGTCCTGAGAAGTTGCCAGTGTTTTACTAATAACCCTGTATACACACACACAAACCAGCTTATAATATTATATAGATAAAGGAATTTTCACAAAGGAATCAGTCTTTCTCAAGATTACCTTTTACAAACAAACTTAAAAACAATTTCACCTCACTGTAATATTTGTCACTTTTAGAAGAGACGAGCACCGTTCATTACCCTTTCAAGGTTCTATAGGTACGATGCTGGAATTTTATCATTAGAAACTTTCGAATTCCAACCTTTCGGAAGATACGTTTTCAATTAAACCCATGTCTAATTACCACACAAAGGAAATACAATGAGAATTTAATAAAATTTTACGTGTTCAAATAACTGTTTGATCTTTTCACTGTTTGCAGTTCTGAAAATGGTAGAACTTGAATAAATTTATTTTCTTGGAAATGTTTGAATTTTGTCTATTTATTTGTTTGGAAATAAAATCAAATGGAAATACACCCAAAGGGCAATGGAAAGGGCTATGCTCGGAGTTTCCTTGCGTGATAGAAATAGGAATGAGTATATTCGCAGGAGAACCAAGGTTACCGACATAGCACGAAGAATCGCCAAACTTAAGTGGCAATGGGCAGGGCACATTGCTTGCAGAAAGGATGGCCGTTGGGGCCGAAAGGCACGTACCGGAAGACGTAGCGTTGGAAGGCCTCCTACAAGGTGTACCGATGACCTGGTAAGGGTTGCGGTAATCCGATGGATGCGAGACGCACAAGACCATTCATTGTGGCGACACTTGGAGGAGGCCTATGTCCAACAGTGGACGTCTTTCGGCTGAAATGATGGTCATGATGATGATGAAATGAACAAACGGATCACTCAGTTTGCTCCTGCGCTTTAGCCATTTCACGATGACCTGATTTCAGTGGTCTCAAAAGTTATCATTACTAAAGGTTCACAAAAGTTAATTATTTATACCAGATTCATTTTGTGCAGGTTGCACTTCAAGAACGTGTAAAATCTTGTGTGCAATTTTTTCCAGATTGTTAAATTTTAATACCGGATAAATGGTGATAGTGAAAATAGGCTGATAATTTTAACTGTATTTTTTTTCTGATATCTAAAATTTATAAAAAAGAATTGTCATTTTTAGAGATATATAAAACTGATAAATATATTTCGTAATTTCTTATTTTACCCTCCAAAACAACATTATTTGCGCTCACAAGTACGATAGTACCTTACCCTTTTCGCTCAGTTGACTCCAACAAATTGCGCGAGACGATAAGAGATTGATCCAGTGTTTCCCTTTATTCTCGAATCAGTATGCAAAGTTGCTAGCTCCACTTTAGAGATATCAGCTTCTCAGTACATTTGAAGTATCTACTTCGACGGATCGGAATAAACCAGTTTTCTGTTATTTTGCTTGAAAAGTTTCATTTTTAGGACGAGACAGAACGTGAGTATTGAGATATCTTTTAATAGTTCCTTTAAATACTAGGTAAATCATTTAACTAATCACATCGGATATTATGGCTGTAATGTTATGGTATGGATATGTTTAAAACTGTTTTACTTCTACGCCATTTTCTCCGAAATTCACTTAATCACGTGGTAGTTCCACCCAGTCACGAGTAATTGATGATAGTATTTGTCATAATGCTCACAGTTCATGTTTGTTTCACAATCACCCTTAAAATATTGAAAACATGACTTAATAAATATTTTTGATATGCTTTTATTTGGCCTATTCTAAATTTAATTGTAATGGATTCATCAAAGCGCAGATTTTTCATATCTATATCTCTAAAAAAACATACGACTAAAATATCAAAATCCACACTTTCATAACCTTTTAGTACAGTAAACAATAGAGTATCATCAAATATATTTTTAGGTCCAACGAAAAATATAATGGATCCACTATTTTGGGTGCAAAACTTGTTCAATATATTCCTTTTATTTTTTTAGCTGTCATAAAATCTGTCTGAGTGTCGTTCCAAATGTCCAGCGTTATTTTTATTCTAGGCAAATATTTAGTTGCATTAACTATCTAATGAGTACCTGCTAAAGCGTGAAAATTATAAACAGATTATATAGCGTACAAAGCTATTTATTCTGTTTATAATTTTCAGTTAAAGACATTGTCTCAAGTAATAATATCATACATGGTTGATTTTTCATTTTTATTTTTTTTATCATCATCTTTCTACCCTTGTCCCATGTTATCTGCGATTAGTGTATTATTTCTTTCTTTCATTCCATGTTCATTTGCTGTAGCTTTATACTCGTAAATATTTATTGCTCTTGTTTATTTTCGTGATATTATTTATTATTTTTTCTCAAATGGCTGCACTTTGTTCTCATTTTGAATGTACACATTTTGTTTACTAGTATTTATCATAAAACAATGTGCATATGTTATCGTCGTCGTCGTCGTCGTCGTTGTCGGCCTTATAATGTTCCCACTGTTGGGACTCAGGCCTCCTCTTTAGGAGAAGGAATGGGCCGTAATCCACCACGCGGGCCCAGTGCGGGTTGGTGGATGTCACATGTCTTCGAATGTTTGGTTCTAGGACATGCCGGTTTCTTCACGATGTTTTCCTTCACCGTTTTGAGAGCAGTAGTGATGAAATAAATTACACAAAGTAATGCGCCTAGCTGGGTTTGAACCCACGACCTACATCTTCTAAGTCGGGACCGTTACCACTCGGCCACCACTGCTCTCGCATATGTTATGCATATAAATAACTAGTTGTTCATTATCATTATCCTTATTTATATTGTTCTAGTACTTAACCAAGTTTTATTCAAAAAACCTCGATTCTCACCCATTTCGTCAGTCATTTACCCTCATTTACTCAAATAGGATTCTATCTACCGTTTAAAGCTAGACACTTTTTCTAGATACTACGTCAATAGAGGTCCTAATTGATTAAGTCTTCTTTTTACGGCCAGTTCTTGAGAAGACTTATTGCTCTTTCGCTATTGTTTATTTTTAACTAGATGTCGTTTTAGTTACCTATTTCTTTTGTTTTAGCTCATTTGTTTTACGAACTTTTCTTTCATCGCTGATAAGTCTCAATCTTTAGTTAGATTTGTTTTACAAAACCATAAACCTACATTAGAATTATTCATCTAGTTGCGGAGATATATGTTTTTAATTTTTTTTTTTGTGATCAACTCATTTTCACCACTATCTCACCTGAACGTAAGCAAGCAGATACCTTAGGCTGGAATATCGAATTGATTGAATCTGATTCTGCGCAAAAGAAATTTAACTAAAATAAGAAATACATAAATACTAACTCAGACTCAATCGAGGGTATATTATAAATTTCTTACTTCAATGACTAAAAAGCTTCCTTAAAGATTTCCTATGTTATGACGTTGATTTTATAAAAATAAAAAATATCACTCTGACCATACTATAAAATTGGTATCACCTACGATATCATCATTATTTGCCTAGGCCTCAGCAATTAACAAATACAAACACCATTTTCATAATAACATGCCTTTACAACAACAAATTGAATCAACTTCAAACAAAAACAATATTTATCCAGTTTAATACTGTTATTAAACAATAAGGCTACTTACAAGAAATTATAGTACATAACCCTTTCCGCGAGGGTAGTTATAACTAGTTAGAGACACGCACATAATTACAAGCACGCACGGTCTTAAAGACCTCGGCAGCGTTGCAGGGTTGAAATGTACAGTTGCACGCAGAAATATCATGTTGTTTTTAAATTTGTAAATATTTAAAAAAAACTATGTATAGTATTCTAGCATTCTGCCTAGAAACGCCTCACAGTTAGTAGTTGAATTCCAGTAATCATCGCTCTCCAGTCGATGCAACATTTTTTTTATTCTTTCGTTTTACTCCACTAATAGTTATTATTATTATCGGAAGTGTTCTTTTTCTCAGCTCATTATTGGTATCAATTACATTTACGGTCCAAAACCAAGTAAATGCAGCGTGTGTTATTATTATTTACTAAACCATGCTTCTATTCTTATATGTTTTTTTTTGGTTTTTCCGTACTTTTATAGTCATACACGTTCTCCAATACTTTCATAACGACATTTTCCACATTCGTTCGCATTACAAGGCTCATTTTTTGTATATTATTCGGTTTCCACACTTATTTTACGGTAGACCACTACGTACGTGACATTTGGCCCATATGTAGAATTCCAGTAACTATGTTCATTTTTATGCTCGCGACTGTACATTGTGCAAGTACAACGTTTTATGTGCATCCCTCACGCGTGTTATCACATGTTGTGTAGCAATAATGTTCTTATATGTAACGCTATCAGTATGCAGAAATGGGTGTGGCTTTTGAAGGAAATTTTACTTAGTCAGCTTTACAAATATAGGCAGGGTATTCTTTTTTTCCCCTCAGTTAATGAGTACAAAAAAGTGTAACGGTGGCATATTTTGAACATATTAAAAAAAACTGGGCAAGTGCCAGTCGGACTCGCGCCCTGAGGGTTCCGTACAAACTTAGCTATGTAAATAGTTCAATTCCGGAATGGAGCCTCGGAATTTTTTTTCGAATCGCAAAAAAAAAAACAATTGTGACGTAACTGCAAATTTACAGTTTTCTGATTTATTCCTATACTTGTGCTATAAGATCTTACTTTATGCTAAATTTCAGGATTCTGGGTCAACGGGAAGTACTATATGAATTTTGATTTCCTCGAGAGTGTCTAAATGTACGTTTTTTGCATTACTTACAAGTTTGATTTTTTAAAGTTTCAAGAGTCCGCAGACCTGAGTACATGGTTTTAAATTCATCTCGATAACTACACACGTTCCCAAGATAAAGGGTCTTGACAGACAGACAGACAGACGGACGGACAACAAAGTGATCCTATAAGGGTTCCGTTTTTTCCTTTTGAGGTACGGAACCCTAAAAATATTTATATTATTACCCAATTGGAAGGCCATGAAGAATAGTATGTATTTATCCTCCTCCTCTTAGACTCTTATCCCTGGTTACTGAGGGTTGTGAAGTTCCTGTTGGATTAGTTTCTTACTGATGGTGTCTTATCATCTCTGACAGCTCTTGGTGTCATCAAGTGCGACGTGCAAATTGGGTGTCCAGTGTGAAGCGAACCTGATCTGCCCATTTTTTGGGTTAAATACCGTACCTCAAAAGGAAAAAACTGAACCCTTATATGATCACTTTCTTGTCCGTCCGTCTGTATGTCTGTCTGTCTGTCCAGTGGACGTCTTTCGGCTGAAATTATGTAGTTATGATGAGTTTTTGGAATGCGTCGTTGAAATAGGCAGTTTTGCTTTTAGATAGAATTTAAAAATAGCATCTGTTTCAACGAACTTTAGAACGGTCCCTACTCAAATTACATTTGGGATTGTCAAACATTTCCTAAAATGTCACGGTGCTCAATCAATCATGAATATTTGAAAACACTGTGGGCGTCTATTTCCATTCAAAATATTGACTGAAGTCTGCTATTTACTGTTAAATTCTTTTACAAAGAGTACCAAGAATAGAAAATGTATTCGTAAATTATTAAACGTAAGCTAAGTACAATCTGGTAAAAGTTTTCCAAAATTTATTCCGTTATAAAACCTGGCATCGTAAATTATGTCATGCAAGAAACTTTCTGGGCACACGTACTTGAAGGTAAGCATTAAGTAGGCCGTTGGTTGTTTCTCTTGAATGATAATCAGCTTGTATTTTGCTGAATTCATTATGATTTTTAACTTTATCATTAATACAAGACTATTCTAAGTAGTGTTTCTAATTCTTCCTGATAGTAAGCTACCATGTTTTTTATTATATTTCAGATTTATTTTAGCTTTATTAGGCTTGGTTTTCTTCTTTCTTTCCCCCTTTAGAATCAGCTTTAACACACTTAGAGACTCGAGACAAAGTGACATTCAATCAAAAAGCAATAATAAATATTTAAAAAAACCGACCGCAAAACTACTGAAAAGTTATTTGATACAATATTTTTTTCCTATAATTTAGTGAGTTGCATTTTTTGGATCTTTTTCTCAAGCTCTCTAGATTTTTTTTTCCACAACTATTACACAACTCTGTCTAGCCCCAAGCTAAGCAGAGCTTGTGTTATGAGTACTAGACAACAGATAAACATACTTATATATTTCCATATTATAGATAAATTACACCCAGACACAGAACAAATGATCGTGCCCATCACACAAATATTTGTCCTGGGTGGGAATCAAACCCACGACCTCCGGCATAGCAGTCAGGGCCACTAACCACTAGACCAACAGGCCAGGTAGTTTATTACCCCACATCACCACGTCATATAAAAACCAACTTTACCTACCTAACTGGCGATGTCTGTCTAGCACATAACTTGAGTCCGTACCTCAAAAGGACAAAACGGAACCCTTATAAGATCACTTTGTTGTCCGTCTGTCTGTCTATTGGTCTGTCAAGACCCTTTATCTCCGGAACGCGTGGAGGTATCGAGTTGAAATTAAAACCATATACTCAAGTCTGCGGACCCTTAAAGCTGTAAAAAAATCAAACTTGTAAGTTAACGAGAAAAAATGATACTTTGGTTTATGTGGCAAAAAACGTACATTCGACACTCTCGAGAAAATCAAAATTCATAGGGTACTTCCCGCCGACCCAGAATCCTGAAATTTGGCGTAAAGCAAGGTCTTATAGCACAGGTATAGGAATAAATCTGAAAACTGTAAGTCTGTTGTTAGTAACAATTTTTTTTTTTGCGATTCGAAAAAATCTTCCGAGACTCCATTCCGGAATTAAACTATTTACATAGGTTAGTTTGTACGGAACCCTCAGGGCGCGAGTCCGACTGGCACTTGCCCAGTTTTTTTTATTCTACAGTCAGGGGTCAAAAGCGCATTTGCACTCTACCAATGCTATATTTTCTAAAATTTCATTTTAGAAGAGGGTTAATGGTTCATGACTGATTTAATTTGTAATATAGAATCTATAGTATTATAATAAACTAGTTGTGAACTTCTACCACAAAGGAGTTTTAGATGCTTTAGCATTGGTAGAGTGTAACTGCATTTTTAACCCCTGACTGTACGTTAACCCAAAAAAACTCGCTTTAAACAATAATAATATTCCACAACTATGACACAACGCCGTCTAGTCCCAAGCTAAGCAGAGCTTGTGTTATGAGTACTAGACAACTGACAAACAAACTTATATATTTCTAAATACATACATATTATAGATGATAAATTACACCCAGACACAGAACAAATGATCGTGCTCATCACACAAACATTTGTCCTGGGTTGAAACTAACCCACGACTTCCGGCGTATCAGTCAGGGCCACTAACCACTTCCAACAGGCCAGTCTCAAACCTTTAGAGTGTAGTTTATGCACAAAGTTACTTGAAGAATAAGACCCAACATAATTATCTAGAGTCACTGACATAGCTTGTTAAGTTACGGACGCTGGAACACACAACTAAACTATCATTGCGTTCCAGTTCGCAAAATTACAAGCTTTTTTCTCGCAACTTCGCCCTTCTTTATATTCTTTTAAAAATGCACGGTTTCTACTGTACATTTTTAAGAATTAAAGTACAATTTTACCTGGACGATGGAGCACGCTCGCTTAGAAGTAACCTACTCAGTCTAGACTTAAATACCCCTAGGTAGTAGCGATCAGGAAACGCAAACTCCGGCAGGAACTTCTTCTCCTTAGCTGTACGCACAATGAATGTGTTTCCAACTCCTGGTGGGATGTCCACCACTTTTTTATCATTGGAAAAAAGTTCGTAATCAAATCATTAGGTACTTGTAAATCAAATTTATTGTTATAATAATCAGCCTTATAAAGTTCCCACTGCTGGGACTCAGGCCTCCTCTCTAGGAGAGGGTATGGGCCGTAATCCACCACGCGGGCCCAGTGCTAGTTGGTGGATGTCACGTCTTCGAATTTTTTGTCATAGGGCATGACGGTTTCCTCACAATGTTGTCTTTCACCGTTTTGAGAGCAGTGGTGATGATATAAATTACACAAAGTAATTCGCGTGGCTGGGTTTGACGCGACCTTCGACTCGTAAGTCAGGGCCGTTACCACTCGGCCACCACTGCTCATTTATTGTTAATTAAGATTAAATTTTAACATACCTTTAAACACAGTACTAATAGAATATTTCAAGCTCCACCTCAGTAACATAGGTGGTAACTTCTCGAAACTTATAATTATGCGGTACGGAAGTTATTCGCTATTTGTAACTAGAGCAACTTACTAATTGAATTAGAAACTTATTAAAAACCGATATTGATATTTTATAAATAGACATTCCATTAACTACTGCAAGGAGGAGGTTGTTGGAATTTGACGTGGTGTACGGATTTCATTATGATATTAATTTTCTAGAGATCAAAGCAATTTGATATTTATACCAAATTAATTAAAAAAAATATTTTTCTTTTGGGTCGTTAAGGAGATCTAAGCCACCGATCCGACCGAGAAATATGTAACCAAGATTTATGTAACTCATAATATGATTTAAAAGAGTGTCCATGGAGTTTCTTGCACGTTCTTCTCCATAGAGATCTATGCTTTGGAACGTGCAATTTAGCTTCACTTGTATTTTTTTTGACTGTCCGACATTTTGACAATTCAAAAGTGCCTGTAATTGGTCTATTTGAAATAAACGTTTCTGATTTCCGATCCACAGCTACAATTTGACTTCTGCGGTCTTCCCATCCGATTACAATTTAGGTGTCTTCAAGGCTAGAGTGAATATTAGTGCGCTTCACCATCAACGATTGTATCACTTTTTTTTTCCACAACTTTCACACAACGCCATCTAGTCCCAAACTAAGCAGAGCTTGTTGTATGAGTAATAGACAGCTGATAAACATACTTGCATATTTCTAAATACATACATATTATAGATAAATTACATCCAGACACAGAACAAATGATCGTGCTCATCACACGCCTTGGGTGGGAATCGAAACCACGACCTCCGGCATAGCAGTCAGGGCCCCTAACCACTAGACCAACAGACCAGTCAGATTCGATTACTTTTATCTGTTTCAACAACACTCCCATATTATTTACGGAGGCTTGTAAATGACATGTCCCGATTTAGCCTATTGTCATTAAATATTTTATACTTTTAGCAGTAAGCCACCCAAATAAAATATTATTTTAATGAATAGAGGTGTGACCTCCAATGAAAATGGTATTTTTAAGTATGTTCTTCATGGCGCCATTGCTCCTAGAGAACAAATCCTCTGACCAGTTGGGTGATAATATTGTTATGTATGTTTGTATCTTATTACGAACATAATAACCTTTCACAGTAAAAGCCTTGGACGTTGTCCAAAACGGCCATTTTGTTATTGTTATCAGTGAGTCCCGTCGTAAATAAAAACAATAACGAAATGAATAATAAATTCTAATATCTCATAATACAAAACAAAATAATTATCATTTTATAATTAAATGAAATAATTATCACACGTCAATAAAAACCTGCCCCTGATCGTTCCCGGTGCAAAAGTGCCCGTAACACTTTCCGCATTACCTCGCTGAATAGCGATGGCCAACCTTTGCACCAAGAACGACCTGGACCGGGAGTCATCCGTTACCTCCCCGAGCCTACGGCCCAAATCCCCCACAAAACACTTTGCCTCCAACTGCCCAGAGTCTCCACAGCAACCGGCACAAAATTGTAAAGCTGATCCAAGGAAGCGTACTTCAGCCTAGATAATTTACTTAAATAATAACAAGACCTTTTCTAATAAGCCCTTTAAGTTTTTGTACTAATTAAAAATTTGTGGTGTATCTATCTAATTATCTCCTTTTGTTTAGTCCATCCAAAGATTGTCTGTAAGAGATTGCCTTGTGCGATAAGATCACCCATTGTACATTTTTGTCCAGTTAATATTATGAGGTGTACAATGAATTATGTAATCTTATAATATATAAAAATCTCGTGTCACAGAGTTTGCTATCGAACTCTTCCGAAACGGTTTGACTGATTTTTAAGAAATTTTTGTGTATATTTTGTAAAAATATTTTTCAGAAGTCATAACATGATTTCCCACTTTAAAAAAAACCTTTCCTTTCTAGATCGTGATTTTAGTGTTTTTCTTTCGAATTATATTTTGCCTATGTACAATATTTTTGATAAATAATTTATATGATACTACAATCTATTTCAAATATCTGTTATTTATTTATTGTGCACACCTACCACAGTGTTGTCTTTTTTAACCCAATGGTTGACTGGTAGAGAATGCCTTGTAGCATTAAGTCCGCCTATGTACTACCACTGTACATGAAGTTTAAATAAATAAATAAATATGGCAGAACAGCGTTTACCGAATATGCTAACAAATAAACAAATATGTTGATGGCAAGTAGGCTCATCAATTATAACACGGGACTCAAACCTTAATTTTAAACCACCTCTTTATCCTTACGAGCGTAATATATTGATGTTACGCTCAATAATGACCCGAAGGATATTGATCCTTCAGGTCATTGTTCCCGTCCACACTAGCACCATCCAAAATAAAACCACCAATACACCGCTTCATTAGCGATTTCGCGAAAAACGAACCAATCTCGCGATGACGTCACGAAGGCCATTAGCAGGCACAAAGCACGTTAACCAACGATGGCTTTTAAAACAATAGATATTTTAATTACTGGCGACGACGGCAATGTATATTGCAGTTAAAGTGAGGTATTATTTTCATGGAGGTTGTGTTATTTTTATTGGGTAGCTTTTGCGAGGAACTTTAACTACGTGGTTGTCTAATTGGTGCAACCGTCTCACGGCACACACACTGCGTTAGTGTTCTTTTTTAATGTACAGTTTCTAAATGTGGTTTCTACAGTGTGTTTCTATGTTCGCCAAATTTTTTTTTTTCTTTCTTTCTTGATGAAAATTATTCTACGGGGATTTTTATTTATTTATTTATTTATATTAAGGTACTCCAACGACTTATTCACTAATTACATATTACAAAAAAATAGCTTACATAGGGTGACTGGTAATTAGTGTACGATACTTAAACACGTGATTGTGCTCATGATAACCAACAACTTTTACTATGGGAACAAACCTGAAATCACGAAAAAAAATCAGCTGTTCAGTACATTTATGTTTGCCTAATGTACTGAACAGCTGATATTTTTTTCGCGATTTCGGCTTTGCTCCCATAATAAAAAATGTTTGTTATCATGAGCACAATCACGTGTTTAAGTATCGTACACTAATTGCCAGTCACCCTATATATCTGTTATTATGGTGAACTTGTCACTTAAAGAAGTACACAGCTTACACATGAATAAAAATTTCATACAATTAGTGATAGTGCTTTTAAAATAAACTAATTATCATTTTGTGTTACCAATTGAAATAAAAATTAAATTGACATTTGTAATAAAACATAAAAATACTCTACCATATGGAATTAAAATAAATAATTAATAATACTCGGTTTAATTAAGGCGAGATCAAAATACGGGAAAACGATTGAAAACGAATACGGGATATACTGTACAGCTTCTTTCATCGCTCCTTCTTTGGAGGATTTAGAAATAATGACTTATAATAAACTAGCTCCTGCCAGCGGCTTCGCCCGCGTGAAATAGATTCTCCACATACACTTTGGAACCCCATTTCATCCCCCTAAGGGTTTTGTTTTTTTTTTTTTTAAGGCGGGAAATCATCCAAATGACTTCTCGCACTCTGGGTGGAGCGCGAGGGCGTGTCAGACTTTTACTGACTAAAACCACACCTGTATCCTTCAATTACCCTTTGCGTTCTAGGACTACGGGTTTCCCTTTCAGAAATTCTCCGCGGTCCTAGCTAGTGGGCATCGGCCCTGCTGGGCCTGCTGGGCTGTTGACGACTGGGCTCGGTCCGGTTAAGGCCGGCTCGACGTCCGCAAGCCCGCGTCTACCGTGGCTGGTAGTCGGGGTCGGAATTACGGCGGCTAGGGCGTGAGGACCTTCCCCCCCAATCCCCCTAAGGAATCCCCCTAAGGGTTGAATTTAGGAAATTACTCTCTTTAGCAGTGGTGGCCGAGTGGTAACGGCCCCGACTCACGAGTTGTAGGTCGCGGGTTCAAACCCAGCCAGGCGCATTACTTTGTGTAATTTATTTCATCACCACTGCTCTCAAAACGGTGAAGGAAAACATCGTGAGGAAACCGGCATGTCTTAGAACCTAAAATTCGAATACAATGTGACATCCACCAACCCGCACTGGGCCCGCGTGGTGGATTACGGCCCATTCCCTCTCCTAGAGAGGAGGCCTGAGTCCCAACAGTGGGAACATTATAAGGCCGACTATGCTATGCTATACTCTCTTAGTGCTCGCCTACGTCATATAAGGAAGCCCTGTGCAAAATTTCACGTTCCTAGTCCCAGTAGTTTCGGCTGTGCATTGATATTTCAGTCAGTTAGTTTCTTCTTTTATATTTTTTTTTTCCACAACTATCACACAACGCCGTCTAGTCCCAAGCTAAGCAGAGCTTGTGTTATGGGTATTAGACAACTGATAAACTTACTTTATATATTTCTAAATACATACATATATAGATAAACACCCAGACACAGAACCAATGATCGTGCTCATCACACAAACATTTGTTCTGGGTGGGAATCGAACTACGACCTCCGGCATAGCAGTCAAGATTACTAGACCAACAGGCCAGTCAAAAATAAAATATATACTGATAAGACATATTAATGGACGAGGAATTAGGACGGCTGTCTGGTCGAAGGCGCGAGTGTTTTTTATATCTATGTCTATACATGATATAAATAAAAATGAAGTGTCTGTTTGTAATATCAACATAATATTTTTTTTAACTGGATGCTTATGAAACCATATTTGGTACCTGTGATGTTTTATGTCACACACTGTGATATTTTAGAACACACACTATGCTTTATATTTATTACGATGTCCGGAGCTAGAGGTTGACACGTCCGACCCACTCGGTGGCTAGCTCACAACTGAGGCAACTGAGGGCCGACTACCCCCGCCACCTGGTGGCCAGTCTAGTGTTTGTATACTGTACATCACAGTACTTGTAACAAAAACGCAATGTTGTTGCTTTGTACCTATTTTTCTGTTTCCTTCTTCCTGTATTTTATTATGAGTGTACTTGAATTGTTAAATAAATATTTTTTTTTTTTTAATGTCCGTCTGTCTTTATTTCGTTTAATATAAGAAACGGCTGGACCGATGTTAAAAAAAATATTATGGTTCTGCGCAAAAAAATCTTCTTTAAATAAATTGTGTCCAAATAGCATTTTGCTGTTTCACGAGTCTGACGCGGACGAAGTCGCGGTCATCAGCTAGTTAACATATAAAAGTAAAAGAGTAGTTTCTTAGTAATAAGTATTAATACGCAAATAAGCTGTTTACTATCTCCGATCTCTAACATAATACTGGGTTGTGCTTTATATCATGTCATGTTTTGATATATTCGTGTGCCACCAGATCCCTGCAGCCGTTGACTGATGGTTTATTTAAAAATAATACAGGCTTTCCCATTTTTTAAAAGGTTGCGTCTGAGGTTGTAAAAATACATTGTAATTGCAAATACGGTGGCCGGAAATCGGGATCGGAGTCCCGGCGACGGTTGGGGCGTGAGGTGCATTACCACACGCGATCGGCCGTCTCCTTTGCTAGCATTACTGCTTCGCAGAAGGAGGCGACAGCCTGCCACTCCTCCTCACTCCGGAACATGGCCTGTACCTACCAAGGCCCGGCGCGAGAGATCGCCGACGCCGATCGCCGATCGCCACGAGGACACGGCGTTGCTCCGTCTAAGCGGAGCACACCTCCATCGTGTGCTCACAGGTGGTGACACCCGGGCGTGAACCTCCCGAACTTACCATGTCCGGTGAGGACCTGCGTCATGCGGAAGGTAAGGACGCCGTGAGGTTTTTCCAGCCACGCCTCAAAGAGGAGTCTTACCGCAATAATTATGGTGTGCCCAAACCTTTCCCTGTGTCAATTTTTGCACGCCACTAGCTGTACTGCAAACGCATTAAAGTTTCAATTAGACTTATCATTTCAAACTTAATGTAAATTCTTAGTAGGTACTAAGGCCGACTGAAAAAAAGAGAATCCTTACAAAAAAATATTCTTGTTGAATAAAAAATCTTTGAAATGTAAGAAATGGCCAAATATTCGTGTTCAACGTAATAATCTCGAAATGAAAGAAACAGCGCTTCCATTCAGAGACAGCCTAAACAATTTTTCCCTCTATTACTTTAGCAGAAAAAAAATTCTTCCTCCTTTTGGCCAATATCTCTTACTGTTGAAACAAAAGCGCTGTATTTTCCAAGTCAGTAAATTAATTTGTGGTCCTGGGTCAATGTAGCGTAACAGCTGATGACGCTAAATCTCAGGATGTCATCAATTTCGCAAGAAAAGTTAATGTAACATTCAGTTCACTGGGCGCCATTTTGGTTTTTCCTCGTGTCGCTTGGCTGACGAAACTGGCTATCATTTTGGGATTTCAACTTACTCGAGAGTTTTTGGAGTGATAAAACTAACTTTGATACTATGAGAAATACTTTTGGTTCTATATGATTACAGTAAAACGTACGATTAATATCTACGTACCCGTAAATATTGCCATATTTTTGTTGAAAATAAAAAACCCGCCAAATGAAAAAAAAAAACTGCAAAAAAATCACGTTTGCTGTATGGGAGCCCACTTAAATATTTATTTTATTCTGTTTTTAGTATTTGTTGTTATAGCGGTAACAGAAATACATCATCTGGAAAAATTTCAAGTCTAATTATCACGGTTCATGAGATATAGCCTGGTAACAAACGGATAGACAGATAGACGGATAGACAGCGGAGTCTTAGTAATAGGGTATCGTTTTACCCTTTGGGTACGGAACCCTAAACCACCATTTTTCAGATTTTGAGTGGCTTATCAATAAGAGTTTATATGTTTGTGAAAGCACCCACGATACAGGAGTAATTCCTAGTGTAGAAAAACAAAATAAAAATAAAGGACAAACCTAAACTCCATACATACTTGGGCCTGATTTGTCCCAGGGCTGGAATAAAAAATGTCATAATGACAGCGTTTGTGAAGTACCTAAGTGACTTATTAAGAAATAAGTTCTGTAACAGTTAACAAAGCTTGTTTAAAACAAAAAAATTGAAAACTATTTATTTTCTACATTTGGCCAATGGTAATGAGGCTAAGATTTAAATGGATTAATTAAACAGAAGAGACGTTTTTTTGGTACATATTTCATTCGTCAAACGCTCAAGCCCAGAAACGGGTTTCTCCTTTGGTTATCTAGAAAAAATGGCTTGAATATGTGGAGGTATGCGGAACAGAGAGTAAAGTCCCGCAAACCTCTTTTGAAAAGGGAGGATCCTCCGACCAGACGGGTGTTATGTCTGGTGGGCTATTGCCCAATAGATGATTTCGGGCTGTTCTATATGTTCTAATCGCGCGGAGAACTTTGATTACGCGATGCAGGATTAGTTCTTATGTGACGCCATAGTTTTCGCTACATCACTCCCCTCCGGAGATCGGAGATCGATGGTTCTTGATGCTTCTTGATGCGTGCCAGGCCAGTGGTAGGTTGGTTCCAGTGGGTTGGAACCGAATGCCGCATAGTTCTCGGTGAGTTGGAACTGTCTGCGGTGATGCCCCAGTGAGTCGGGGTTGTGCTATCCCAGTGAGTCGGGATGATGCCCCAGTGAGTCGGGGTGATGATGTCCCAGTGAGTCGGGATGATGCTGCAGACTCCAGTGAGTTGGAGTAGTGCTGCTGGCTCCAGTGAGTCGGAGCGGTGCTGTGCGACGTAGGGCTTGATTGCAGGCGTCGACCAGGAGAGGTTCTTCGTAGCTCTTCATGTGACTGGCCGAAGGTGCAGTGTACTTCGCCAAGGTCGCTGATGAGGCTGAGGGTGACGACCAGGTATGACCAGGTAGGCATGCTGGTGGTCAGGATACCCTTTTAAAGCCGTGGGTGCTGGCTGTATGGCTCGCTGCTCGAAAGCTTGAGGAAGTGATGATGACGTCCGGAAGTAGTAGCTGCATGAAGGCTGCGCTGACGTTCTTTGTCGAGGGTCACCAGTGTGGAGGTATGCGGAACAGAGAGTAAAGTCCCGCAAACCTCTTTTGAAAAGGGAGGATCCTCCGACCAGACGGGTGTTATGTCTGGTGGGCTATTGCCCAATAGATGGTTTCGGGCTGTTCTATATGTTCTAATCGCGCGGAGAACTTTGATTACGCGATGCAGGATTAGTTCTTATGTGACGCCATAGATGTCGCTACAAATAGGTCACGCACAAGAGTCCATAATAGATTAAATGCGGCAACCAAACTTCAATAGATAGGTCATTGTTTCAGCTGAAAAACGTCCACCGCTGGACATAGGCCTTATCCCAATACCATGTGCGTCTTAAAAATAAATAAATAATATACCAAAACTTTCTCACACAACGCCATCAAGCTAAGCAGAGCTTGTGGACTAGACAACTGATAAACATATTTATATTTCTATAGATAAATTACACCCAGACACAGAACAAATGATCGTGCTTATCACACAAACATTTGTCTTGGTTGGGAATACAATACAAATATAACTAATACAAATAAATTATTTCCTTTCACAAATGAAGTACATAACAAATTAGGAAACAAACTCACGACCTCTGGCATAGCAGTCAGGGCCACTGACCACTAGACTAACAGGCCAGTCAAGTAATATATAGTTCGAAGCAAAGATCTGCCCCCCTAGCCAAGTTACAATCGTATCGTTCGCGCCTAACGCCTCGAGTAGGCCACGCCTCCGATTCCTTTGTTCTGACGTCATCTCAACGCTCAGTCACGTGGTCAGAACAAAGGAATCGGAGGCGTAGCCTACTCGAGGCGTTCGGCGCGAACGATACGATTGTAACTTGGCTAGGGGAGCTGGAAGAGAGTTTGGCAATATTTTTGCTAGAATTTAGGATAGGATTTAAAAATAGGTACAATAATGTAACAACGTGGTAACAACAAACATATCTTTACATCTATTAGGAAAATGAGACTCTGAATCGACTTAGCAAAAGTAATTAAGTACATAATGAACGAATTTAATTAATCGTCACATAAATTAATAGAATTAATTAAAAGTAAAACAAATCACAATTTCGCAATTAACCGTACTGTTTGTAAGTTGCGAAGACGAGTGTTCAATACTTTGAGGAAGTATATTCAAGGAAAAACAAGAACACTTTATTACTGAGGCAAATAAAATGTGATTCGGAGAAATTCTTCTGAGTGAAATCAAAGTAATACGGAGAAAAGTGTGTTTTTTTATAAAAAAGTATTTGTAACAGTTTCGGTAAAGATGTATTAAAAACATTTCAGTACTTGTACTTAATACTAATAGCGTGTCCACTGCCGTTGTGTGTTGATTTGATTGATATTTAAAAGTCTTAATTAAGAGGGCTCTTCCCCAGTCGTCTGTCGTCAACGTGAACATGGTTTTTTTATTCAACGCAATCCAACACAACACGTTTGATAAAGAGGCAACGCGAAAAAGAGAGGTAACTCCTGAACGCTCTGTTGGCATTCAATAATCCGTTATTTACTCGAATATTTCAAAAGTTTTGTGAGAAGATTCAGAACTATAAATGTAAAGTAGGCTATATCGCGTCTTTTAACATAAACATTAAAGAATTATCCTTTATCGACTACTAATTTATTGAACAAAAACTTATTGTGATGTGTAGAGTTTGCAAACCCACATTTTTAAATGTATGCTCCCAGTGACCTATTTTACTAAGTAAATTGCATTGTTGTGCGTTTTGCGTTATATCAAACTAATACTATTAATGCGAAAGTTTGTGAGTGTGTGTGACGGATTTCGATAAAACTTAGTACACGGGTAAGAAACTCATAAAATACTTTTTACACCACCTGCTCGATAATGCCCTTTTATACGTCATACAACCATCAAGTCATTATGTCCCTAGGGAGATAATGCAGTATGGGCGATCCCTAGGGAATAATGAGATTTGAATTTGGAACGTGAAAAACCGTCAGCATTATGTGAGTTAAAATGTACTGCATCAAAGTTTATTCAAATTTCAAACTGGCCATTAACAAAAAAAAAAACAGAATTAAAAAAGTTTTAAACTATAGAATCTTTGAGTAGTGAATTTTGTTTGTTTCAAATCTCATAACAGTTTTGAGTGATAGTTAAGATTAACTCGTAAATAATACTTATATTTCTCTATTATATGATTTGTTATACTAAATTTTCTTTTAATTATCTCACAGATGGTGTAAAAAGTAGAGTATCCAACACGGGGATAAAGCTGTCTTTGCCTTGGGCGGCTTGAATTCCTCACTTCACTCAGGTTTCTTTATTAACTCCCTCGCAGTGCTCGGGAGTTAATTATATAAACCCCTCGCTGACGTTCGGGATTAAAATTAGCAACCTTCGTTTTGTTCGGAATTCAACATACCGCCCGCGACTTAAAGACACTGCTTTATCCCCTAGTCACATAATCTACTATTATATCCCAGGTTTTCTTTTAGGGAAAAGTTTTTAATATCACGCGGGTGAAATCACTGGTAGCAGCTAGTTTGGAATAAAGGGATAATGGCCACTATACTCAATTTGAAATAAGACTAGACATTTAAACAAATCTATTTTACTGTCCGTTCAACCGATTTTGACTTTTATTCCATTCGCATAATGATGACATAAAAAGCAAAAAAGCGGTTACCAACTATCTATTGCAGCCTTCATTTATCATGCCACGAACGCAATAAAAGTCGAAATTGGTTGAACGGACAGTAAAAAAGATTTGTTTAAATGCCTAATCTTCTTTCGAATGGAGCGTAGGAGATGATAGTTTGAAGACGTTACATAATCAAAGGAAACACGTGGATTTTCTTTGTAAGTTTGTTACAGCAGCAACTTATAAGCTTAGGATTAAAATAGGCGCAGCCAGCCAAGTCTACTTGGACGAAGGGGTATATAATTCTCAAAACCAGAAAGTATAGTTACAGCTTTATGTCTTAAGAGATTCAAACCGGGATCGACTATCGGACTGAGTGCCTCACGTGACCTTTCCTTATAGAACGAGGATCCACAGATGCAGCCAAATTCTTATTGAAAGTCTAGGAAATCTTTGAATCTGATTGACAATATTTACTTAAGAGGGCCCTTCCCCACTCATCTATCGTCAACGAGAGCATGGTTTAAAAGCTTGTTGTGTCATCCAAAGCAACGTTTGATATAGAGGCTACGCAAAAATAGTGAGATAACACATACACAAAACGTGTTCCAGGTAGCACGTGAAAAAAATCATTATTCATATTTTGATTATTAATGTGCTAGGTTTCTTAGTTATAATTTTTATATTTTTTTAAAATTAATGAGTACATTAATACGGGCGAAAATAGCAGATTTTCAGAGGTCTTTACTGAATTAGTCTTACGCTTTGTGATTTTATTTCAATAAAACCTAGATAATATCTACAAGATATCTGTTATTCCATCATCATCATATCATCTGGAGAAAGACGTAATAACGTCATAGTCTAGTAAGAGCAGTTGTGTGAAAATGTACCTCGGGAAGGCCGCTCTTAAGTAAAAAATATTAACGTCTTTTGTTTAGTAGTCATTTAGTTTTAAATCGAAGAATTCTCCACCCCGTTCAAAGTTGTAGTGACCATTTAATAAAGGTCAAAACATCGAAGACCGCTGTTGCTCCGCATTTCAGTTGTCGAAGTCAGCATACTAATATTCAGGCGCATCTTGTTACACTGGTGTTCGATCCTAACCAATTTTGAAACAGTTGGGGTGCAAGGAAATGAATTTCAATAGTTTAGTGTTGTTAAGTTCAGGGAAAGCTCATAGATTTTAGGACAGTGTATTCTAATAGTCTTTCATAGTTTTGTGTACTTCCTCCTTTTTTTATTACTAGAGTCAGAGTCTGTACTCCCTCCTTTTTTTGTTACCGTAATAGTTGTACCTATACATATTTCACCGGCCAAACCCGATTTTAGGATGGATTAGTTTCGCCCAGGCCAAACTAGTTCCCCGTACACGCACGGAGCCCCGCGGAGTGGGGCCGAAAAAAGAAAATAAATCTAAATAATTAACTAAATGTAATCTGTCCGTGTCGGGGTGCCCAAAAACTCCGAGCTCGCTTTGCTCGCTCTTGAACTAATATCGCGGGTTTGGCCTAGGCGAAACAAGTTCATCCTGAAATTGGCCGGTAACACATATCTACATTTTAACGTAGAAATAATTATAATTATGAAGTTGACATCAACTTAAATCTGCCTCTGATCTATTTTTAGAATATTATAAAAATAAACATTCCAATTTTAATATATTTTATGTAACTTCGTAAATTGGCTTATATAACAAGCCCTTAGGACTACAATACTCTTAACGAGATCAATGTTTTTTTTTATCAAAATATGCGTGAGTTTTTATTTAAGGCGAAAACAGAGTTTTGTGTCAATTCTTGATTCCATCATCGCCTTTCGTGGGTACGGTGAGGGGCCACCCTTACGATGTTGACACCTCTACGGTCCGGTCTAAGCGTTTCACCTCGTCGTTTATACCGCGCACATCGAAGAACTGGAACAATTTGCCTGCTGCGGTCTTCCCGTTCAATTATAATTTAGGAGTCTAAGGCTAGAGTGAATATGCTCTTAATAAACTAGTGCGCTTCACCATCAACGATTGCATCACTGCTTGCCATCAGGTAGGATCGCAGTCAAGCACAAGTTTATATAATTTTGGTCCATAAAAAGTAGGTTTCAACGCGATCTATTTCAGTTCGAAACGTGCCAAAAATCCAGTCTTTATACTCAACAGACTTTACGAATTTAACAAGCTAGTACGTGTGTAGATTTTTCAACGATGGCCTTTTTATCGGATAAAAAGATTTAACTATGTTTTGGCGGGAGAGGCCCTTTGAGCTTTTCTTTTTTGTATTGTCCTACTTAAGCCGCTGGAATGAGATCCTTTTAAACTTGTTAGGGTCAGATGGTAGACGATTCATGGATCACTGTAGTAATCCTTGTTTTTTTTTTCTTTTTTTAGGGTTCTGTACCCCAAAAGGAAAAAACGGAACCCTTATAGTATCACTATGTTGTCCGTCTGTCTGTCTGTCTGTCTATCTTTTAAGACCCTTTATTTCGGGAACGCGTGGCCCTACTAGGGAAAAAAAGAAACGAGGATTGACTTTTCATTAAATCTTAACGTTTAAACGATCTGGCCAGTTTTAGTTGGCCATATCATGAAGTGATCAATTCTAAGATCTGGCTACGACATATATATTTCTATTCGATAACGCAAGGCAACTTTAAGGATAGCCTTCTCCATAGTATCTCTGTCGTAAAGTGTATACACCATTATTTTTAGTATATGTAAAGAAAGAAAGAAAGAAGAAAGAAAGAAAACATGTTTATTCTGCCTGAATAGACGCACAATTCGTTTCAAAAATACAAAAAACCAAGTTCCCTGACAGGCCATACAGTGTGTATCGGGCATAACTGAGTTGCACCACTAGGACCATAGACAACACAGCTGTCTAGGTTATCTGTTGCATTTTGACTACTACTATTTTTATGTGAAATCTGAATATAGTTTGTTCAGAATCAGTAACTGAATCGATTTCAATCCTGTTTACACCATGCTATATTTATTCCCATAAATATTTAAAAAAGATCACAAGTTGGACACCACTGACATTAAGTACAACACAGGTCACGGCAGGTCATAGCGGGCATTAGGCGCCAGCGCACAGCTGGGTGCAGGGGCAATATATTTGTGCGGACAACCAGGTAACATAACAAGCTTATAACTTTGTTATTTTTCATAACACAAATATGAAATTTTGTACATATTATATTCTTTCATAAACAACCATGGTAAACAGCCATGTAGCACTCACTTCTATCAAGATCGGGGACTCTACACCCGAAGTTGTAGACAACTACGTTTACTTGGGACAGACGGTCCAGTTGGGAAGGTCTAACTTCGAGAAAGAGATCAATCGTCGAATCCGACTCGGCTGGGCAGCGTTCGGGAAGCTGCGCGGTATCTTCTCGTCCAATAAACCACAGTGTCTCAAGACGAAAGTCTATGACCAGTGCGTGTTGCCAGTGATGACATATGGCTCCGAAACGTGGTCGCTTACAATGGGTCTCATCAGAAGACTTAAAGTCACCCAAAGGGCAATGGAAAGGGCTATGCTCGGAGTTTCCTTGCGTGATCGAATCAGGAATGAGGATATCTGCAGGAGAACCAAGGTTACCGACATAGCACGAAGAATCGCCAAACTGAAGTGGCAATGGGCAGGGCACATTGCTCGCAGAATGGATGGCCGCTGGGGCCGAAAGGTTCTGGAATGGCGACCACGTACCGGAAGACGTAGCGTTGGAAGGCCTCCTACAGGGTGGACCGATGACTTGGTAACGGTTGCGGGAGTCCGATGGATGCGAGACGCACAGGACCGTTCATTGTGGTGACACTTGGGAGAGGCCTATGTTCAGCAGTGGACGTCTTTCGGCTAAAATGATGATGATGATGATGATGATTCTTTCATAAAAATACTATACACGTGTTTCAGATTTCGCATACACTAAAACTAATTCTGTATACGGTTATGGGCCGCAGTAGACTACCTTACAAAAATGTGTGTTTTCCGAGAACAGGACGTAAATTTAGTCGGCCAATAATGAAGATAAACTACCGAAGGTCACAAAAGCTATCACTGCCCCAAACAATAATCCCTAGCCAAAAAACATACACAAATCTTTTATAACAACGATTTCTTTTTTCCGTTTCCCGTCGAGAAGTTTGGTAGCAAAACGTTTGCTATGACGCAATATTTGGCATATGTCGTGACCAGGAAAATATGTTGGCCAAGTATAAAAAGTTTTTGCTACTACGTGTAAGCTTAATACGGAGACAGGACAAACTTTTCACGTATATGATTTAGTTGCTTCATGGTTTTAGTCTTTGATGTAATTTTGCTGTGATTTAGTGGAAGTATAATATTATGATGTGCTAATATCTACACTTTAATATTATAAAGAGGTGAAGTTTGTTTTTTTGTTTTTAGGAGGTAATCTCTAAAAGACCCGAGGGTCCGATTGCGAAATTTTTTTCACCGATAGAAAGCTGCTTTATTCCTGAGTGACCTGGGCGAAGTCGTGGGCAAAACTTAGTGTTTAATAACTTTTTATCTCCCCTGTCATTTCGTGACTTTCAGTCGCTAGAAAACCTATTATGGTGTCCATGTGTAACTTTTATTATGTGGGAAATTATCAAAATGACTTATCCTGCTCTGGTTGGAGCGGAAGGAAGTTTCAGACTTTTACCGACTAAAACCACACCTGGTCTATGTTTCGTTAGTTGGTTTTTGCGTTCTAGGACCATTAGGATCTCTTTCTAATGAAGATATTCACAGGAGAACCAAGGTTGCCGACATAGCACGAAGAATCGTCAAACTTAAGTGGCAATGGGCAGGGCACATTGGTCGCAGAACAAATGGCCATTGGGGCTGAAAGGTTATGGAGTGGCGACCGCGTACCGGAAGACGCAGTGTTGGAAAGCCCCCTACAAGGTGGACCGATGAACTGGTGAAGGTTGCGGGAATCCGATGGATGCGAGACGCACAGGACCGTTAATTGTGGCGACATTTGGGGGAGGCCTATGTCCAACAGTGGACGTCTGTCGGCAGAAATGATGTTGATGTTGATGAGTATTTCTTTCATACGTTTTCCCATGGCCCTAACAGGCATCGGCCCTGCTGGGCCCCTACGGCTTTGCTGAAATCTCTTTGAGGTACGCGCCGTTGATGACTTAGGCTCAGTCCATAAAGGACGAGCACACGGTGAGTTACTCATTGCTTGTCGACCTCAAGCCCGCGCGAGACTCTGAACGCCTGGGGTGTCTCTGACGGGGGATATGTGTAACAGTATCACATAATAATATATGCACATATTATATAACTTCAAATATATAAACTTTTTTCTTTTTCCAATGCGCATCAATAGCTAATATTAGTTCACGTTTATGTCATTTACCACAATAACGATACCTTTTATACCTTTTTACACTAAAGAGGTAAAAGCTAGTTCTTTTCATATATTTGACAAGGGATACGGCTGTCTGGATACATAAAAATACGTAACTCTTCTTCGTATTTAGTCTAATGGTAAAGGTGCGCATTTCTATACGTGGGGCATACTGACAGTTTCTGGATAAGGCGACTTACAATGCGAATTGAAAAATCAATTATATTCGAAAATGGTACTCTTTGCAAGCATGTTACTTTTTAATTCGTGAAACTGTCATTTGTTTTTTTCCTTGTGGCGTCCTTTCGAAGATTGTGTGTTGCTATCAAAATGAATTTAACTCGTGAACATTTTCGTTCAATGATTTTTTATGATTTTCGTTGTGGCTTAAGGCAACAAGAGAGTTGCCAGAGACTTCAATTGGCATTTGGTGATAAGCACCATATCGCAGCTCTGTATATTCATGGTTTGGAGAATTTAGACGTGGATGTGATCGTCTCTATGACGAGGTACTTGAAGGTCGGCCGGCGACTGCGGTTACAGACTCGAAAAATGACACCGTACAAAAACTTATTGAAACTGACAAAAAATTACTTGCCAGCAAATTTGTGCTTTGTTAGGCATTGGAATGAGACAAGTGCAAAACATTTTACATGTGCATATGAAGGTTCGGAAGTTTTGCACTCGATGGATACCACATGACTTAATGGAGGACCAGAAACGACTGCGTGTCTAATGGTGCCTTAAAATGATGAAAAAGTTTAATGGAGGACAGTCATTGGCTGTCTATAATATCGTGCCAGATGATGAAACCTGGGTGTACTGCTTTGAACCCTAAAGAAAAAGCCAGTCGGCAGAGTGGGTCTTACCTTTTGAAGATTTGCCGACGAAATTTATGAAAAGTCGAAGTGTTGGTAAAAAATGGTTGCTTCTTTTTCGGCAAATCAGAACATTACGCTACAGTATTGCTTGAAGATCAAAAGACAATGACTGCAGATTGGTACATCAACAATTCCTAAGACTCTGGCTTAGAAAAAGTTCGCCAAAAGCGTCCTCGAAGCAATGTAATTCTCCACCACGATAATGCATCCTTACATACCGCTAAAGTATCAGAAGCCTTCAGGCTTCAGATGTGGAACTGGTGTCGCATCAGCCTTCCAGCCCGGACCTTGCACGCTATGACTTCTATTTGTTTCTAAAAATGAAAAACAAACTTAGAAGCACACGTTTTACGAATCCTGAATCGGTGGTGAATGCGTTCCATAAAGCCATTGAAGTGGTGCCTAAAGAAGACTGGTCCAACTGTTTTGTACAATGGTTTCAGCGAATGCAAAAATGCATTAATTGCGAGGGAATATACTTTAAAAAACAATAAATGTATCGTAAGTCTTATACCTAGTCTTATTTACCACAATCCAGAAACTTTCAGTATGCCCTAAGTATATATTTCTTACGATTTTCTCAAAGTAAGATTTTTTTTCTATGGTTTTTTTTTTTGAAATCCAATCAAGTACTATCCAGTTACTATTAAATCTTTTGCAATTAGAGGAATCACTGAGTTTGACAGTGCAGGCATACTTAATTTCTAGCTTTTTAAATAGTAAATATAGAGTGTCTTACCGGTTCTCCTCCATAGGGAATGACAAACTTGAACCGTGCACTATTTTGTGACGTTTTATTAGTGCCCATCACTAATAAAAAGTCACAAACTAGTGCACGGTAGGCCTATATTAAATAAAATGATTTTGAGTTGTGAGTTGCATATACCCTCACGCGCGCGGGGTGCGGGGAGGGGGTATTATTATTACGTAATAGCGCGTTTTTACGTAAAATTTTCCAGGAAAAACGAAGATATAGAGACCAAAATTTTTGCCCCATTAAATTCCGAATTTCTGAGTGTATAATACGACAATTATGCGTTTTTCCAGGTCATTCAAGTTGTACAACCGTATGTACAATCGACGCTCGAGGGGATGTAGCATGTAACGCTACATCAGACACTTAAAAAAAAAAAATATTAAAAAAATGAATTACCAATCATAAATATTTTGTGAAAATTAAAACCATTTCTACAAATTCGCTTATTTAACCTAAGAGTATTCACAGAATGCCCAAAGTCTCCTGAAAACATTAATTGCAAACATCAAAAGACTTTTACAGGCATCCTCAAACTAAATTGACCTTTTATGACAGTTGTCAAAATAGTCCATTATAAAGTTAATTTACTGTGCCAGGATAATAACGACAGTCCTCTGTTCCCTCCCCTGCCTTGCGTTTTGTTATTCCTTCTACATGTAGTGCGTTTTAATTTCATAGGTGGCTGAATTTAATTTAAAGGGTTGCGTGGAAGAGCGGTATTTTAATTTCGGTTGAAATAAAACAGACTGGTGGAAATTTTTAAAAGTACGTCATGGAAAAATTCTGTTCCATTTATTGAGTAACTAGCTGTTGCCAACGGCTTTGCCCGCTCGATATTAGAAAGTTGTTCCAAGGGAAAGTACTTCAAGGATAAAAAGTATTATTTTTTTAATTATATAAACTTGTGCTTGACTACGAGTACGATCCCACCTGATGGTAAGCAGTGATGCAATCATGATGGTTAATCGCACTTATTTATTAAGAGACTATTCACTCTAGCTTTGAAGACACCCAAATTATAATCAGACGGGAAGACCGAAGCAGACAAATCGTTTCAGCCTTTCAATGTACGCGGTAAAAACGACGAGGCGAAATTTGTAGTCCGGATCGTAGAGATGTCAACAATTTAAGGGTGGACACTTGCCGTACGTCGGGTGGTAGAAGGTGATAGTGGAAGTCCTAAAGTCCTATTGTGTGCTATTCCAGGACATGGTCTACCTGTGTATCAAGTTTCATTAAAATCTGTTCAGCTGTTCGATCGTGAAGAAATACACAAATTCAAACATACACGAACACACTCACAAACATTCGCCTTTATAAGAGTTAGTAGTGTAATTATGAGTTGGACCATATAAACAGTTTATATAAGACCCTGATTTTGAGTGGGTAGCCTTTATTTGTCTATAATTTTTACTCTCGAATTCAAGTATATCTAAGGGCTGTCTGGAAAAATATAATTGCCGTCGGCAAATTGACCTTGTTTTTCCAATATTCTATTTTAATATTTTCTGTCTTCAATATTACTTTAAGAAATATTTTTTATGAAACGTCTCGGAAAATATTTTAACGAAAAGAGCATTTTCTTAGAATCTTTTGCAGATCAAAGTTTGCGAAGAAATCGTTTAGAATACGGCAGTAAAATATGAAATTTATAAGGGCCCAATTAAGTTCTGTAGAATTTTATTTGTTTATGGTTTTATATATATTTAGAGGTTGATTGAGAATGGTGCTAGTGATTGAAAAGTTAAAAGGAAATGTCTTGGTTTGGTTATGTGAAGAAGAGGGATAAACCGCATGAGTACCAAGTTATGAGTAGATATCCACATGATAGATGGAGAAGGAGAGGAAGGACAAAAAAATAATTAATGGATTGTATGAAGGAGCGGTGATATTAAATAAAAAAGAGTGAGAGATACCGTGATGGTTGACAGGTCAGATTGGAAGAAAAAAATGTGTAACGCTGACTCCAAATAATACGGAAACAGGCCAGGAATATGAAAATGATGTGGTATATTTCCGTTTAGAATTATATCCAAACTATTAGTAAAGTTCAAGTTTCTTTTTAGTTAGTATCTCTTAAAACTTCCAACAAAATGGCTCGAGTCGTCATAAAAGAACGAACAGCACTCATACTCACGTATATGACTATTTTCTTGTTTTTTTCTAATACATGCGAAAATTTCAATAGAATTTTCTACAAAACAATTAATATATTTGAAGGCAGATAACGCAGAATATTGTAGAACATTGCTTTGTGTTGAAAGACAAATCTCATCTTGAATTGTCTGTCAGCGCCAAATATTAAATGTTGATTAAATCTCATTGTGCTAAAGATTGAATTATAATGCTATTCTCGAATTTATCTAGATACCTTTCTATTTCGTGTTATATAATCTTGCTTCGTAACAAGAATTTTTTATCGTTTAAATAAAACGGAGTGTAACAGTACTTTTTTAGGGTAGGTGGTGTCGTCCCTATTTTTAACATATAACATAATAAACACATATCCTGAAAGTTGTTTTGAATCCGCTACTAATTCTGAAGATATACTTTTTTTAAATTTTTTATTCACACTTTTTTTAAGTGTATTAACATTTTTTATTTTATACCTTTAGTCTGTTTTCTGTAAGTTTGTCGGTGACATAAACGTTTTTCTTTCATTCCTTCTATTTAGGGTTCCGTACCTCAAAAGGAAAAAACGGAACCCTTATAGGATCACTTTCTTGTCCGTCTGTCTGTCTGTTTGCCTGTCAAGACCCTTTATCTTGGGAACGCGTGAAGATTCCGAGTTGAAATTAAAATCATATACTTAAGTCAGCGATCTATTGAAGCTCTGAAAAAATCAAACTTCTAAGTTAACGGAAACAAAAGATACGGCCGTTTATGTCGCAAAAAACGTTTTCTTAATTTCGACACTCTCAAGGGAATCAAAATTCATAGGGTACTTCCCGTTGACCCTGAATCCTGAAATTTGGTATAAAGCAAGATCTTATAGCACAGATATAGGAATAAATTTAAAAACAGTAAATTCGTTGTCATTAAAAAAAAACTTTTTGTTTGATTCGGAAAAATCTTCGAGACTCCATTCGGGAATTGAACTATTTACATAGGTAACACTGTACAGAACCCTCAGTGCGCGAGTCCGACTCGCACTGGCCCAGTTTTTTTCTTTTAGGGCCGTGGTAACTACTTCGCTAAACCCCAAAATCATATGTTCGCTAAATCCCAAAATCGTTAGTAGTATTTTGACACTCATTACTAATTGCCTCCTCAACCTATCTCAATACCATGCAATATAGTGAAAACACATACTACACATGACTCTTTAATGTGTTTACCAAGGCGGATAATTGCTTTGTGCATCAATGATTGAGTTGGCCATGTCTGCCTACAGATCAGTTGGTAACATGCTGGCTACCGGTGTCTATATAGTACTCTAGCTTACATGTGTTGACAATTATAAAGATGTTTAGAACGCTATCGTATTCCATTTAATTATCTGTTCACTTAATTAATCAAATTATTATGAACTAGCGACCCGCCCCGGCTTCGCACGGGTGCAATGCTGATCACTTCATAGTATAAAACAAAGTCGCTTCCTGCTCTCTGTCCCTATGTACGCTTAGATCTTTAAAACTGCGCAACGAATTTCGATGCGGTTTTGTCCAGCACTGCACCAGGGCGGGTCGCTAGTACTAAATATACTACAGAATGTCTTTATACACAACGTTCACAGATTTTTTCAAACATGTTTTCTTTTGAGGTTACCTTGAAAAAACGACATATAATTGGCCATGTGAAAAACATTCAACGCTCAAATCTAAGCCTGCAACGTTGAAAGTTTGACCCTGCGATTTATTGATGGTCATTGCAAAAGATATCTTTAGCGGAAATTGTAAGCGTTTATATTGGAACGGTAAATTCGATGGTATAAATTGTGCATTTAATATAGATCAATATAGCCTTTTGCAACGTGTAATTTAAATGAATATTATCGAAGATATTACAGATTTAAAATGCAGGGACATAGCGGTTGCGGTAAATAACTTGATTCTACGTTTGTTACCTCAGAACTCGCGTCGTTTATGGACCGACTTGCAAAATTTTTTTTTCCCTAATAGGATATGCTTTCAGATTGGTCCTATATTTTTCAAAATCCAGTTCTGATGATGGGATCCATAAGGAATCGAGGGAACTCCTCAAATATTCTAGGCAACTATATAATGATTTTAGTATTTTCATCGAGAACTTAAGCATTTACAGTCAAAAAGTAACATTTGATGAAGTGGAACTGATGAAAAAGACCAGAAATGGCCAATGAAACTTCACCCCTACATAGATATCACAATGAAGATAGAAGTAACTATGACAATGCATATAAATAAATGGTTCTGAATAGTTACGAGTATGTTGAAAATGTTAGCATCAAAGTGATCTGAGGATGATGATGGAGCTGGAAGATAGGCACTGGAACTCCGTAATTAATTAATGCAACCTAGCCGTGTTTTGGCTTATTAGAATTGTCATCAGATGCACTTTGGCTATAAGGTACTATCGAACTGACCTGATGATGGAGCTGGGAGGTGGATGGGGACTTCATAATAAAATAATGTATCTTAACAGTGTTTGGCTTAAATCGAATTGTCATGAGAAATAGGTACTCTGGCTATAAATGTATCACAACTAAAAAGAGTGAAATAAAATTTTTTTTACAAAAAAAAATAACCAACTTCACCACAAAAAAAAAAAAAACACTAAAACGATCTTTAATTTCGGAAGTCAGTGTTAAATAACAAGCAGACAATATCAGAAACACTGACTTCCAAAATTAAAGTTATATTGATCGTTTTAGTGTTTTGTTTTTAGGGTTCCGTACCTAAAAAGGAAAAAACGGAACCCTTATAGGATCACTTTGTTGTTAGTCGGTCTATCTGTGGGTATGTCTGGTCAAGACCCTTTATCTCGGAAACGCGTAGAGGTATCGAGTTGAAATTAAAACCATATACTCAAGTCTGCGGTCCCTTGAAGCTGTGAAAAAATCAAACTTCTAAGCTAACAAAAAAAGATACAGACGTATATGTCGCAAAAAACGTATATTTCGACACTCTCAAGGGAATCAAAATTCATAGGGTACTTCCCGTTGACCTAGAATCCTGTTTGCCATAAAGCAAGGTCTAATAGCACAAGTATAGGAAAAAAAATTGAAAACTGTAAATTTGTAGTAACGTCTTTTGCGATTCGGAAAAATCTTCGTAACTCAATTTTGGAATTGAACTGTTTTCATAGGTAGGTTAGGTTAGGTAACCTAAGTTTTTACGGAACCCTCAGTGCGTGAGTCCGACTCGCACTTGCCCGCTTTTTATAGTGAAGTCGGTTATTTTTTTTTTTTGTAAAAAGTTTTTTTCCTACAGAATTTCTTAATTCTTTGAACCCTCCTCATAAAATGGCGTTGAAAATAGGTTGTCCTGTTATTTTTTAAAAAAAACCTGAATCCATCTAAACTATGCAATGGCACGCGTTTGCTGGTAAAATCACTAAAAACTGTCATAATAGAGTGCACAATACTCACTGGATGTGGTACCGGAGAAGATGTGTGCCCATAGAGTTTCTTGCACATTCTTCTCCATAGAAATCTACGCTTTGGAATGTTTTTTTTTAGGTGGGAAAATCGTCTAATGACAAATCCTGCTCTTGGGCGGAGCGAGAGATAGTTTCAAACTTTTACTGACTAAAAACTAAAACTAACTACTAAACCACTCCTGTTCCTTCTTTGCCTTCGTCCCAGGGCCCCAGGTTTCACTTTCACACTACCCGCGGCCCCACTAAGCTTTGACCCTGTTGGGCCCCTACGATTTGCTGACATCTCCCTGAGGCGCGCGTGGAACACTAAGCGCCGTCAACGACTTGGGCTCTTTCCGGATGGTTACCGGACGGTCGCCGTTCGGAAGCCCGCGCCTACGGTGGCCGGAAATCGGGATCGGAATCCCGACGGCGGTTGGGGCGTGAGGACCGTTGCCTCACGCGATCGGCCGCCTCCTTTGCCAGCATTACTGCTTCGCAGAAGGAGGCGACCGCCTGCCACTCCTCCTCGCTCCGGACCATGGTCTGTACCAAGACCTGGCGCAAGGGGTCACCACCGCCGATCGCCCCCATGAGGACACGGCGTTTCTCTGCCCAAGCTGGGCACACCTCCATCGTGTCCTCCGGGCAGTCCACACAGTGGCAAGTAAAGATATCTTTTGCAATGAACAATAATAAATCGCTGGGTCAAACTTTCAACTTTTCAAGTGTTTTTCACATGGTCAATGATATGTCGCTCTTTCAAGAGTAACCTCAAAAGAAAACCTGTTTGTATTATCTAATGACAAAAAAAAAGCTGTGAACGTTGTATATAAAGACATTCTGTAGTATGATTAGTACTGACGACCCGCCCCGGCTTCGCACGGGTGCAATGCTGATCAAAACCGCATCAAAACCCGTTGCGTAGTTTTAAAGATCTTCTTCTTCTCAGTCGGTACACTCTTACCAGAGCGGTCGTGGTCATCACTGTGAATCACGATGGGTGATCATATTGGTAACACGGCGCTATTCATCGCGGACTGCAAGTTTTCCGAGTACATTCATAAACCGAGCACTTAGTTGCGGCCTTGATCTGGTTTGTCCATCTCATTAGTGATCTACCACGTGGCCTGGTGCCCTCAACTTTGCCCTGCACTACGAGACGCTCTATGGAGTCAATACCACCACGAGATATATGGCCGAAGAAGTTCAAAATGCGCGACTGCACTGTGGATGATAGGCGCTGTCTGATCTAAGCGTACATAGGGACAGACAGCGGGAAGCAACTTTGTTTTATACTATGAAGTGATCAGCATTGCACCCGTGCGAAGCCGGGGCGGGTCGCTAGTATTCTTTAAAAGGAAAAAAAAAATTGCAAATCGGTCCATAAATGTCGGAGTTCTGAGCTAACACAAAAAAAAAATAATAAATAAAACATACAACCGAATCGATAACCTCCTCCTTTTTTTTTGAAGTCGATTAAAAACACTAAAACGATCAAAATAACTTTAATTTCGGAAGTCGGTGTTTCTGGTATTTCTGCTTGTTATTTAACACCGACTTCCAAAATTAAAGTTATTTTGATCGATTTAGTGTTTTTTTTTTTTTGTAGTGAAGTCTGTTATTTTTTTTTTGTAAAAAGTTTTTTATTTCACACTTTTTAGTTGTGATGCACTTACAGCCAGAGTAACTATTTCTCATGACAATCCGAATGAACCCAAACACTGCTAGGATACATTATTTTATTATGAAGTCCCCATCCACCTCCCGGCTCCATCATCAGGTTAGTTCGATAGTACCTTATAGCCAAAGTGCATATCATGACAATTCTAATACCTAAGCTCAAATACGGCTAGGTTACATTGATTAATCACGGAGTTCCAGTGCCTACCTTCCGGCTCTATCATCATCATCAGATCACTTCGATGATACCATTTTCAACATAACTATTCAGAACGTTTTATTTATTTACATTGTCATAGTTACTTAACTATTTTCATTGTGATATCTATGTGAGGGTGAAGTTCCGTTGGCTATTTCTGGTCTTCTTCATCAGTTTCATTTCATCAAATGTTGCTTTTTGACTGTAAATGCTTTAGTTCTCGATTAAAATACCAAAATCACTATATAGTGTCCAGAATATTTGAGGAGTTCCCTCGATTCCTCATGGATTCCATTATAAGAACTGGATTTGAAAAAAATGGGACCAATCTGGAAGTAACCGAGAAGTATATTTGCGTCGGCGTATCAGTCTTTGAAAGAATCAAGTTATTTACCGCAACCGCTATGTCCCTGCATTTTAAATCTGTAATATCTTCGAAAATATTCACTTAAATTACACGCTGCAAAGGGCCATATTGATCTATATTAAATGCACAATGCATTTAAGGTAATTGGATAAAGATTAATGCTGTATTGCTTAAAATAGTTTCGTAAATAAGCCAATATTTCTCGTAAAAAGTAAAGGATAAAAACTGGTTATTGTGGGTTATACCTAAAAGATAGACATATACCATCGCGGACTTTTTTGTAGATCTTTTTAAGGTGTACAATACTGTAGTACATTATTTTGATGTATCTCTTAGGGTTCAGCCAGCGTTTGCAATGTAAGCGCAAAAAAATGTGTTTCTTTACGACATCACATTAAAAACCTCTAAAATCATCAGTGTTTGTTTACTATAATGTGCGTGTATTATACTTATAAACCTTCCTCTTGAATCACTCTATCTATTAAAAAAATCTGCATCAAAATCCGTTGCGTATTTTTAAAGATCTAAGCATACATAGGGACAGACAGACACGAAAAGCGACTTGGTTTTATACTATGTAGTGATTTTCAACCACCTTTAGTGGAATATTTATCGTGGCTTTGCGGTGTAAGAGTGCCTTCAAAATAATGACAGGTGCGAGATTATAATTATGAAAGATGGCAACTTGAGGAATACAGGTGGGTTTTAGTCAGTTAAAGTCTGACTTTCCCTCCCACTCCATTTATAATCCACTGACGAAAACAAAAGACGTCCACTGTTGGACAAAGGCCTCCCCCAAGTGTCGCCACAATGAACGGTCCTGTGCGTCTCGCATATTTGAATAATAACCTAGCTTAAAGCGAGAAGAATTATTAAATAATTTTCAAAATAAAAAATAATGTTAGACTTTTGGTGCCTTCAACATTCATAAAATATGTAGCTATATTTAGAAAAATTGGTCACATATTATATATTTTTTTAAAAACACTAATCGTAATCGCCTCTTATAAAAACTCTTCAAAAGAAATCATACAACATAAGCCACTTTCGTCCAACTTCGAACAAGCAAAAACATTGTCCTACAGCTAAAACCTACAACATCGCCCAACATGTTTTTGCGGTTAGATTCAGCAATAAAATCTTCGGTAACAAACTAAAAACACGACCATTTCCTTACAGAAAACTTTGTACAAGATAAAATGTAGAAACTATTATATAGGTTTAACTTCGTACGTACTTTAAGTTAGGTGATGCTCTCAGTCCCTGAGCGAATTTCGTTACTAGTTTCAATCCGTGTTCGGCGTGTTAAATGATGTCACAATTCATAGAATAGAGCGGATGTATTGTTTAATGAAGTTCAGGAACTTTGAATGGATTTATTTCCGGAATTGACGACGGTTGGCGCAGTGGTTAAGAGATTGCCTGCTGAGCTAAGTGTCAGGGGTTAGATTGTTGTTCTGGGTCTGGGTGTCTTGTGTGTTAGAGATTATATATTATTTACAGACGTATAATCTATCCTCCTCCGAATTACTCCTGTATCGTAGTTGCGTTCAGTGGGGCAACGTTTAAAAAAAATACAAAATTATTGGCCTACCTTCGTAGTTGTAGACGAAACAAAGTATGTATTGCCAACGACTTGATGATGACGAGATGATTGTTGACGACAAATATGTCATGTACTTCAATTTAAATAAAAACTCAATTTAAAGATAAACAAAAAAGAAGATTATACGTCCGATTATAATTTAGATGTCTTCAAGACTAGAGTGAATAAGCTCTTAATACACTAGTGCGCTTCACTGTCATCGATTGCATCACTGCTTACCACTAGATTGGATCGCAGTCAAGCATTAGTTTAAAAAAAGAAGATGTTAATTGAAAGGGAAATAAACTTTTCCCATACACTGCTGGCATGTATTTTCTTTTTATCGCCAATAGTGAAACCTAGGCCATATCTTAAAAGACTGTATGATAAATCAATAGCAAAAAGAATTATGTCTACCAACCGTAACCAAACGAAGTTAAACGCTATTTAGTATATTGCTATAGTTTGTTATCAGGCGTTATTTTTCTTAAATAAAAATACTGTATGTCTGATATTTTAAGTTTCCCATTGTTATATATAGTTTTAGTTTCGGTTTTTATGGTGAGTACGCAGTAAATAGTGTCAATCACTATCACAAAACTTAAGTGTATCTTTTCGATTCGTTTCTCACTTATTTTTTTTTACTAGTTTTAGTAATGAAAAACTGCGAGTGTGAAAAAAATATAACAGTAACAACCAATTTAATCTATTTCATTAATGGAAACTTCAAAATATTACAAATTTTATTTCCATTTCATTATTATATAACGAAAATAGATAACGCCTGACAAAAATATATTAGCAATTCTTCTATACGTATCTTTGTTCAGTTACGGTTTAAAGACCTGATTCTTTTTGCTTTTGATTCCTCGTTTTGGACTCTAACATATAACCTAGGTTTTATTTCTGACAAAAAAGAAAAAAGGAAAATGCCAATAGTTTGCATTGGCCTTTGTATCCCTCTTAATTTTGTAAAACATAAAACGTCACCTATGTCTTTTAACAGTTTCTTGAAGAGAAAATATAAGTGAAAAGCATAGAAAAATTATTTGGTTAGGCTCTACGTGCGGATTATGAACCTATTACAGGTAATAATGAAGAACTGAACAGAAAATAATCGTTTGGTAAAGTCATGTCTATCTATGCGGAAACGTTTGAGGGAGCGACGATGGTTCTAGAACGCAACGGACACAGGTGGATTTTAGTCAGTAAACGTCTGACACGGCCTCTCGTTCCACCTTAGAGTGGTTTCCCATTTCAAAAAACAAGAAATCCCACTTATTCTAATTAATGTACCTGTAGCGACATCTATGGCGTCACATAAGAACTAATCCTGCATCGCGCAATTAAAGTTCTCCGCGTGATTTGAACATATAGAACAGCCCGAAATCATCTGCCTGGCAGTTGCTCACCAGACATAACACCCGTCGGTCGGACGATTGTCCCTTTTCAATGGAGGTTTGTGGGACTTTACTCTCTGTTCCGCGTACCTTCAAAGAACCTAGAAAAATTTTGGCAGTGTACAAGGCACATTGTTCGTAGAACAAATGGTCGATGGGGCTGAAAAGTTCTGGAGTGATGACCATGTACCGGAAGCCGCAGCGCTAGAAGGCCTCCCACAAGGTAAACCGATGATCAGGGCCTCAAGTCTGCTATTACAACAGTGTCAGAATGATCTCTCATTGATTTCATAATTGTTGATTTTGACAAGTTTGATAATCTACTAATATAATGACGTCATTATGACTTTCCAATGGTTAACCACTGACACTCCATTGAAAGAAGTGGCATAGAATGGTAATCTCGTACATATTGACAAACGAATATCTCACGTATGCAGTAATCTGCTAAAATTTTGACAGTTCGTTTGATCAGTGACCTACCATTAGAACGTTATACTGCAGTTATTGCTTTTAATAAGCTCGATATTGTCATTCTACCACAACTCTATTACGAGACCATTGACCGATTACTGAACGATCATTATGAATTAGCAGATTACGAACTTTTAGCAAAATGACAATGGGATCGTGTTGGAATGACGAATTTATAAAAATAGCAGACTTGGGCCCCTGGTGAGTGGTCGTAGTGGTGAAATTCGAGGAAGGCCTATGCCCAATAGTGGACGTCTTTTGGCTGAAATTTTGATGATGAAAAAATGTTTCCTTTTTTAGGATTCCGTACACAAAGGGTAAAAACGGGAACCTATTGCTAAGACTCCGCTGTCCGTCTTTCTGTCACCAGGCTGTTCTCATGAACCGTGATAGCTAGACAGTTAAAATTTTCACAGCTGATGATATATTTCTGTTGCCGCTATACCAAGAAATACTAAAAAAAAAAAAAAAAAAAAAAAAAAGTAAGACAAAAAAAGAAAGAAAATAATAAAAGAAGAAGACAGAAAGAAAAAAAAAGAAGGAAGAAAAAAGAAGAAGAAAAAAAGAAGAAAAGAGAAAAGTAAGAGAGAAGTAAGTAATAAATGTTTAAGTGGGGCTCCCATACAACAAGCGTGATTTCTTTTGCCTTTTTTGCTACGGTCAGTTTTCGTACCCTTCATGCACGAGTCCGACTCGCACTTAGCAGGGTTTTACTAGGCATGCCTTTTAAGTTCTGTCGTTTCCATATTTCCCGGCAATTTTGAATTTGGAACTGTACCATATTCGAATGTGTTTAAATTTTAAATCTCAAAACAGTTGAAAGTATTAGGATTAATGCTATTGTTTATTCACAGCGTCGATTTGAATCTGTCAAGTTACGTACGAAAATTAATCTTTCTAAGGAAAATGTTTGTGCAATAATTTTCTACAACTTTACAAGAGGCCTGACACGGCTTCAGTGTTTTGAAGAGCTAACATCTGTGTTCAGTGATGAAGCCCCATGTCTGCGGACTGTTGAACGCTGGTATTTAGAATTCCAGCGTGGACATAATAGTGTTAGTGACAAATCACGCGAACGACGCCCAAAATCCGCCTTTACTGAAGATAGCATCATTGCTGTGAGACAACTAATTCTCGAAGATCGTCATGTGACATATCGAGAGATAGAGGCTCTATTAGGCATCTCAGGGACAACCATTCAGAAGATCTTGCATGAAGCGCTTGATGTGAGAAAGCTAGTTTGCCGTTGGATACCGCATCTGCTTTCCGACGATCACAAGGCAGCCCGCATCAGATGGTGTAAGAAAACTCTGCAAAGGTTCAACCGAGGAGAGTCAAATCACGTCTACGACATCATCAGTGGTGACGAATCTTGGATCTATGCCTACAATCCTGATTCCAAATAACAATCTACAATCTGGGTATTTCAAGACGAGCCAAAGCCGACTAAAGTTGTTCGTTCTCGAAGCACTTCAAAGAAGATGGTGGCCACGTTCGTTGGAAAAACCGGCCATGTTGTGACTATTGCACTTGAAGGGGAATGTCTGTTAAAGTATGCGCATCTATAATAGAGACCATAGCACCGTACTTAGCTTTAATATTTAATTTGTGTGTGGACCAAGGAGTCTTTCCAGATATAATGAAGTACAGTAAAGTTATACCACTTTTTAAATCTGGTGACCATAATGTCACTAATAATTACAGACCTGTATCAGTATTGCCAGTTTTCAGTAAGGTGTTTGAAAAAGTTATGCTTAATCAAATGCTTTACCATTTTAACAGCAATAAAATCTTTCATGATCAGCAGTATGGTTTCACCAAAGGACGTTGTACGACTGACGCTGGAGTCACTTTATTGAAACATATATTTGCAGCGTGGGAAGAAGCCCAAGATGCGATAGGAATTTTTTGTGACCTCTCAAAGGCTTTTGATTGTGTTAATCACGAAACCTTGCTTTTAAAGCTAGAACATTATGGACTAGGTAAACTTGCACTCAGCTTGGTGAAATCTTATTTAATTGACAGGCAACAGCAAGTTCAGACAAACGGTGTTAATTCTCCGGGTTTGAAAGTCAAAATGGGTGTACCACAAGGCTCAATATTAGGTCCTTTCCTCTTTTTAGTATATATAAATGATCTACCGCATCTATTAAAAAAACAACCACATATTGTATTGTTTGCTGACGATACGTCGTTAATTTTTAAGATCAATAGACGTTCCACTAATCTTGATGACGTAAACGATGCTTTACAGCAAGTCCAAAACTGGTTTACTGTTAATAATTTAGTGTTAAATACTGTTAATAATTTAGTGTTAAGGAAAAAAAAACTAAGTGCATAAGATTTGCGTTACCGAATGTTAAAAGTAATGACTCCGCATAGTATTGAACAAGGAGAAACTTGAATTCGTCGAGAATACGGTTTTCCTAGGGATCACGCTTGACTCGAGGCTACAATGGGGTCCTCATTTAACATCTCTGGCAGGTCGGCTTAGTTCAGCAGCATATGCTGTCAGAAAAATCCGTCAATTTACTGATGTGGATACTGCGCGACTAGTTTATTTTAGTTACTTTCATAGTATCATGTCTTACGGTATTTTGCTATGGGGACGGGCTGCAGATATAGAGTCTATTTTTATTCTGCAGAAAAGAGCTATCAGAGCCATATATAATCTTCGCAGACGCGATTCTCTTAGGGAACTATTTAAGGAAATAAACATCCTGATGGTCGCTTGTCAATACATTTATGAAAACATTATGTATGTTCGGAAAAATATTCATCTTTTTACTAAGATAAGTGACAGGCGCAATTTTAATACTAGGAACAGGAACAAATTAGATCAACCTCGGTTCAGATTGGCTAAAGTACATAGTTCTTTCATGGGGTACTGTGTAAAATTTTATAATAAAATACCAGTTGAGATTCTACAACTAAATGAGTCCAAATTTAAAGCATGCATTAAACGCACACTATGTAGACAAGCGTATTATAAACTGGAAGATTATATCCTTGATAAAAGCGCTTGGCTAAATGCCGGTCCTGCTCCGCAGCCACAGCCACTTTTACCTTCAAATTAGTTTTTCTTTTTTTATAATTTTGGAGGAGATACTGTTCCCCTTTTTGTATTGTTGTTTTCGAAATGTTTTTTTTTATTTTATTTTATTGGTTTATTTCAATAGAGCTTATGATAATTTATTATCTTTTGTATTTGGAAACAATAGCATTGTATAATGTAGAAGCACTTTGTTTTTCAAGTTTTGTGAATGTGAAGTACCATGGAGCATTTTTATTAGGTTACAACTTGTTTGTCATTACGAGCATGGCAGTTGAGAGTTTGGTTGCTCGCTGATGGTGGCACGTGTTATTGGGTCATTCGGTTCCCTTCAAAATGGTTGAACTGAGTGGGGCTGATGCACGCGTCATGCTCGTGAACGGGTGCCGTCAGTTGAGACTGGTCATCTCTTAGCTGCCAGTGACTTAATTTAATTTCTATTTTTTTTTATTAGTTTTTATTTTATTCTTTTAATTATTATTACTTATCGACATTGTGCTCACATATTAGAAGCGACAAGAAATATGTAACCAAGATTTATGTAACTCATAATATGATTTAAAAGAGTGTCCATGGAGTTTCTTGCACGTTCTTCTCCATAGAGATCTACGCTTTGGAACGTGCAATTTAGCTTCACTTGTATTTTTTTTTGACTGACCGACATTTTGACAATTCAAAAGTGCCTGTAATTGGTCTATTTGAAATAAACGTTTCTGATTTCTGATTTCTGAAGATCGTAGAACGGTTAACGCAGAGTGGTATACCACAGTTTGTTTATCACAAGTCATCGCCGAACTTCGAAAATGTAACTCAAAGCGACGCATCATCCTGCACCACGACAACGCAAGCTCATACAGCGCTCGTCAAACGATTGAGTATTTGAAGCAGGAAAAAGTAGAAATTCTTGACCATCCTCCATACAGTCCTGACCTATGCCCTAACGTTTTCTTTACATTTCCTAAAATTAAGAAAAGTCTTCGTGGTCAAAGGTTCCAGTCCGGTGCAGAAGCAGTCGACGCTTTCAAGTCAGCCATTTTGAACACCCCCACTTTAGAGTGGAATAACTGGTTTGAGCGAATGGAAATGTGTATTTATGCTACGTGGTGAATACTTTGAAAAACAATAAAAAGTACTATAAGGTTCTAGTTGTTTTTTTCTTCAAACGACAAAACTTAAAAGGCATTCTATGAGTTTCGTATTCAATTAATCCTTTTCACTATCCGCTATCACTTCTACATTAGGCCAACAATCCAAACCGCATTTGCTGGTAATGGATTTTCCCGCCTCACGTGACGACAGCTCGGTTTCGTGCGTCACGATTTTTAATAAACCCCAACATGCGGAAAATTGTAGACAAAAAAATATTAATAAAAATTATTTTAGACACGAAATTACAGGGAAAACTGGCACGAACGTAATACTAGACGAAGTAAGTTCAAAAGTATAAGAAATACCAGTAACTTAAGTATTTTTTTTTAGGTAGGATAATCATCCATTGACACCCCAATCCTGTTTTTTCTTTGCCTTCGTCCCAGGGCCCCGGATTTCACTTTCACACTACCCGTGGCCCCAGTAGACTTCGACCCTGCTGGGAACGAATGGCCGCGCGCCTCAAGGAGATGTCAGCAAACCGTAGGGGCGGTTTGCTGACATCTCCTTGAGGCACGCGTGGAACAATACGCACCGTCGACGACTTGACTTGACTTTTAGGTCGCGGGTTCAAACCTAGCCAGGCGCATTGCTTTTCATAATTTATTTCATCACCACTGCTCTCAAAACGGTGAAGGAAAACATCATGAGGGAACCGGCATGTCCTAGAACCAAAAATTCGAAGACATGTTACATCCACAATAAAACATCATACTCGCACACAACTAACACACACATCATCACACATACACATAATTTGCGAAATGCATATATATTTTACTAGCTTCTGCCTGCGGCTTTTGCCCGCGTGAAAGTAACTTTCTCCATACAAACTTTGGAACCCCGTTTTACCCCCTTATGGCTGGATTTTCGTAAAATCCATTCTTAGCGGATGTCTACACCCTATAAGCAACCTACCTGCCAAATTTTAAGTTTGTAGGTGTTATGGTTTCTGAGATTTCGTGATTAATCAGTGTATTTCTTTTTAACTTTGGACCCTACCCTAGATTTCAATCCCTTAGGGAGTGAATTTTGGAAAATCCTCTCTTAGTGCTCGCCTACGTCATAAAAGAAAACCTTTTGCAAAATTTCACGGTCCTAGTCCCTGCAGTTTCGTCTGTGCGTTGATATGTCAGTCAGTCAGTTTCTCCTTTTATATATGAAAGAAAGAAAAGAAAGAAAGAAAGAAAGAAAACATTTATTTGAGACTTGCACAGGACAAACAACAATAAAATAAAAAGTAACTACTTAATCTATAAATACGTAACTTAAAAATAATAGAAAAAACAATATTAAAAAATTAAAATAAAAGACCTGTGCGAGGCCAAAAAGGCTCCTATCTCAGCATATGCTGCGATATTAAACTAAAAAGTAAAAATAACGCAGCGCTGGTATTCTGATAGGGCCTGGTGATGCCACACTCACGGAACACAGAGACAAATAAGATAATATATAGATAATAAAATAAAATATACTAAACATATAAACAAATCAATTAAACTACAAAAAAGTGTAAAATAAAAGTACTATATATAGATAACCTTACCTAATTATTCAGAGAATACGATCCATGATAATTAAGTAATGTGACTTGATGAGTTCACCTCTTCATTAAGAGGTCTAGCACATTAAAAATTTACAACACCTACCTTATTCTGCGTAAAATGTCTGTAGTTAAATTATTTCATTCATTCATTCAGTAATTCGTAGGTACATAACTTAAGACAGAGAACTTTAATTTCCAACGTCTTTAGTTATAATCTTGAATCTAGCTCGACTTAATTTTAATATAATTTTCAGACTTTACATTCTACTCTGTCTTTTAGGTATTTAAATGTCATCCGAAGGTCGTCCTCTTCTTCGCAAAATGATTTGGCTTTGAAATCTAATATAGCTTGAATTTCATGCGAGAAAACATGAAAGAACCCTATCTTACATTAACGGTAGCGACTTGTTAGGAGAAGAGTCTTATATCAAAAGGGTTATTGGTGTAAATTGGTGGCTTAACAAATATTATTTTATTACTTAGTGTCTTCAAAGCAAGTATAGATACCGGCAAGGATCTTGAGCGCTGACTTCTACAGTTCTACTTGCTCAGAAGTACGCAGAATTGAAATATCGGGTCTCTTTAGTGGTATGAAGAGAGATGCGGAGGTGGGGAGTGAAATCCTTGTACATTGATTGGCTCGCCGATATTGTGCGATGCGCAAAACGATCCCCGCTCTTTCGTCGAGCGCTCAAGATTCGAGCCGCTATCTACATCACTCTAATATGTGATAGATATATATGTATGTACAAGTGAGTAGATCAAGATAAATGTTTAACGACCCTTTTTTATTATTGTTATTATTTATAATAGATCAGATATATTATGTTATATATTATGTTAGTAGCGTACCTAAAATTATGTTAGTAACAAATTTTGTCGTGTTCGTAAACATTATTATTAGTAACACTTACAAAACTATATTAATAATATTACTCACTAAAATAAAACTAATTTAAATACCTATTCAATACCTATTCTATTTATTATTTATTTTTTTATCCGCACTGGGCCCGCGTGGTGGATTACGGCCCATTCCCTCTTCTAAAGAGAGGAGGCCTGAGTCCCAGCAGTGGGAACATTAAAAGGCTGATTATGCTATAAATACCTATTCATATATACTTATACATATCCTTTTTGTAGATGGCAGTTTACTAGTTCGCGTATTACAGGCTAAAACGTGTCACACGGCTATCACCCACTATAATTAAATAATTCATTTATTTCAGACGTAGTCTATAGGTCTACAGTTGATACTAACATCAAATAAAACTTTGAAATCATCGAGAATTAATAAAATTAGACATATACATTAAAATAACCAATATACATTTATACATTTCAATTAAATATATTTACAAATAATACATATTAATGTGTCAATAAGTGTGTATTCACATTATTTTGTTAATTTATGTTTTATTTGTATTTTATATAAGAACGTTGGTTATGTTATTTTAATGTCCATGTTTAATTTTACTTATTATCGACTATTTTTAATTTGCAATTTCAAACTTAGACATACATTTAATTTTCAATTTCAAACTTAGACACAATGTCAAACAAATAAAAATACAAGTAGTCATAAACGGAATTAAAAAATAACTCGTAAAACAGGCAGAATCTGTATGTTTCAGATATCCCTGAAGGCCTCCAATTTGACATTGACAACAATTGTTAGTACTCAAGAACATTTTTTGTAGTTCAAACGTTTGACCGCGCTTAGCGTAAAAAAAATTGTTAAAACAAACAATTAATTGCTTAACACAGCCAAAGGTTAAATAAACGGGCTTTAATTTAGCGTCAAACAGCTCGACACTGATACAATCACAATTCACAATATAACAAAGCTTGTTATATTAAATGTACAACGTTAAGGTCGGCCGCGCGCTGCGGGCGCCGCCGCGGTACGCCGCGAGTTATCGTGCCGACCAACCACAAATGTGTATGCAGCCTTAGTACCTATGTAGCGGTAACACTGTATAGTTTGATGAATTATTGCTAGGATTAAGAGAACATTATTATAGTGATTAATAGTCATTTGGATGCTACTGGTAAGCAGGTAGATTAGTGTTAGTAAATGATAAAAGTGAAAGATCAGTGATTGAATTGGTTATTGGTTGGTATAGATAATATATTATATATTTTTATTAAGTTGTCTTAACAATTTGATATTTTTCATAGTATTTATTAGTTTATAATTTTAACATATATATGTATTTTATTACTATAAATTTTTTATTTTATTTTTTCTGTTTGAAGTATCTGTTATTTGTTTATTGTGCAAACCTACCACAGTATTGTCTTTTTAACCCAAAGGTTGACTGGTAGAGAATGCCTTGTTGCATTAAGTCCGCCTATGTACCACTACTGTACATGAAGTTTAAATAAATAAATAAATAAATAAATAATATATTTTTATATTAATACACGACGTATACATGAATTCTTCTCTGTGCGTAAACAAATACACACTCTCACAATGTCACAACTCCACATACCCATCGCTCTTATACTTAGTAATAAGTTAATAGTTCTAAGTTAACGAATAAAAAAGATACGGCCGTTTATGTCACAAAAACGTATATAGGTACTTCCCGTTAACCCAGAATCCTGAAATTTGGCATAAAGCAAGGTCTTATAGCACAAATATAGGAATAAATCTGAAAACAGTAAATTTGTTGTTGTCTACGTCACAAAATAAAAGTACTTTTATTTGTAATTCAGAAAAATCTTTGAGAATCCATTCGGGAATTCTAGTTTGCACGGAATCCTCAGTGCGTGAGTCTGACTCGTATTTGCCCAGTTTCTTTTACTTTCACACGAGTGAAGCTGCTGGTAGCAACTAGTAGATTATACATAATCATTACATATTTACTGTATGGACTTTAAAAGAGCCTTTGACCCCTGAGTTTGTTTCGGTGTTTCTTCTCAGGGTAGTCAGCTAGGAAACACCGGCCTCATCTAGTTTAAAATGACAAAAAAAAAATTGACGTGTAAAAGTGTTTTATAAACCTATTTGCAAAATAAATATCATTTATCATTTATCATCATTTATCATTTACCAGAAAAATGTAAGTTTACTAAGGTACACTTCTGACTAACCCTCGTAAAACTAGGCGTGATGTTAGTTCCTCATTATGATTTCCACTGACGTCTTGTTTAGTAGTCTGAGAGCATGAGGCCTAGGATTTGATCATCGAACCGGGCAAAATTGTTATTGATTTAGGTTAGGTAGGTATTCCTCAGTAGCCGTCCAGTGATTGGATTTGTACTGGGATAAAGCAATAAGGCCTTACTGTCGAAATGTGGCAGCACTATTATAACCTCGCCCACCTATTTAGTTTACTGGTATGTTATTATTTAATTTATTATACCTGTATAGTCTTCTTCTTCTTCTTCTTCTTGAATCGATGGTTTTCTCTTACCTCAAAATTTTTGGGCCCATTATATTGCCACGCGTTTGAAGATGTTGGGACACTTTAGACCCTCTAATAAGTGGGCCATCGTCTAATCAGGAGCACCGCATTTACACTGAGTATCGGAAGGGTTTATAATCCCCCATTTTTTCGACTGGCCTGTTGGTCTAGTGGTTAGTGGCTCTGACTGCTATGCCGGAGGTCGTGGGTTCGATTCCCACCCAGGACAAATGTTTGTGTGATGAGCACAATCATTTGTTCTGTGTCTGGGTGTAATTTATCTATAATATGTATGTATTTAGAAATATTTAAGTATGTTTATCAGTTGTCTAATACTCATAACACAAACTCTGCTTAGCTTGGGACTAGACGGCGTTGTGTGATAGTTGTGTGAATATTATTGTTATTATACATTTATTTATCTCAGCACCCTAAGGTCCTGGACCTTTGGAAGGCGTACGAGGAGCCGAAACCAACTCGCAGAGGCCCTTTTAGACGCTTTTAATGGAAAGTGGTACGAACCTGTGATTATCCCTGTACGCACTATGCTAGTGTATCCAAGGACAACCCCCGGTTGGTGGGAAACTATTGCGACATATGGAAAACTAAGATATAAGGCTATGGTTTTTGGAGTCTTAAGTGGACTGGTTACCAGGAAATATGTAAAGACTATGGCCCCTGCCTAAACAATGTTTTTTTATTATTTATTATTATTATTATTATTTTGCCAGGTTATGTTTGCAACGGCCTACCTGGGTGCGCAGTCTATTGATTCCTTTCCATATAGGCCACTGCAAATCGCGTCCGGGTGGTAGATGTTCCTGGGGTTGAACTAAGTCGGGCGGTGGTGAGTGGTGTTCCTCCAACAACTTACGTACCTGTATACTTTGTTGTAAACTACTATAAAAATACAAAAGGAAACTGAAACACAAACGTACAATGCGGCTTTATTAGGCAACCTGGGATATATTATGATTATCTTATAACATTTTTTTTTTCGTGGGAAATATTCAAATAACTCCTGCCAATAAAGCAGGAGGGAGTGTCAGACTTCTATACATATCTACGTTTCTTCAGGTGCCCTTGGATTCCAGAGTCACGGTAACTCTTTCAGGCGGTAGCGTCTTTCTGCTGTCGCAAGTGAGGGAACGGACTTCCTCACGCCCCAGCCACTGGAATTCCGACCCCAATTTCTAGCCCCCGTAGGAGAGGGCTTGCGAGCGACGAGCAATGGGTAGCTCGCTGTCCGACCGTCCGGTAATCGTCCGGACAGAACCTGAGTCCGTGCGCCTCATAGAGATGTCAGCAAAACCGTAGAAGCCCAGCAGGGCCGAAGCCTCCTGGGGCCATAGGTTGTCCGAAAGGGAACCCCGGGGTCCTGAAACATAAGGCAGAGAAAGAACATAGGAGAAGGTTTTAGTCAGTAAAATTCTGACACGCCGTTTCACACCGCCTTGGAGCAGGAAAGTCATTGGATCATTTGCACCTAAAAAAAAAGGGCCACGGCAACTCTTTTTAATAACCATGTTTTTTTCTGGCTGCTATACAACTATTTGAACAAAATTTTTCTGGGGTTCTATCCCCGTAGCGCAACTTACTAACAGTAAAAAATAAAAGAAATTTACCAATAATACCTAATAATAAAAAACAAATAAAATAATATACATATTATAATATTCATCATCACTCTAATATTATAAATACGTAACTTACCGAGTGTGTGTGTACGTGTGTGTATTTATTTATTTTATTCATTTATTTTTATCCTCACATCGGAACGCCTTGCAGCAATTACACCAATGGAGCACAATTAGTCCAGAATCTGTTACTTTCTAACATCGTGTGCGCAGTGGAATGGAAGTCATCAAAGGAGCGGTGCGGCGGAGGGTCACGTCGCTCGCTTACGCAGCATCAGGCCATCGCTCCTCCAGGATTTCACATGCATCATCTCATATCGAACACATTTTAAAATGTCAAAGCTCTTTTGATGAGTTTTTACAAAGAAAATTGATTTAAATTGAAAAATACGGAAAATTTTGATACGTCATCTTGACGGTTTGTAATATGTTTGTGTATGTAATAGGTCTTCAATACGACAAGTACACAGCGTTCAATGACCCCCATTTCATTATTTGACCACCTACATAGTCTTATCCGCTTCATGTTCGACGATCCAAGTCAATACAATTCACGTACGACTATATCCTTTCCAACACAGTTTCATCTAATAAAAGCAAAACGAATGGTCAGGATTACCTTATTCAATATCCCGACAGTAAATGAGAGAAGTATGTAATTACATTCAATCTGTAACCGAGTACGTGTTCTGTTGTTTCATAGAATCGAAGTAACTTCCTTATATTATGATAGTTAGCGAGTCTCGGCAGCTTTCGTGTTTCCGAGATGAATGTTTTGTCAACTATTTTTGTGGGATTGGGAATAAAATCGTTATGGTTATTTCGGTTATTGATTTTTTTCTGAGTTGGGAAATCATCCAATGACTTTTTTCGCTCTAGGGTGGAGCGGGAGCGTGTCAATCCTTTTTTAGGGTTCCGTACCTCAAAAGGAAAAAACGGAACCCTTATAGGATCACTTTGTTGTCCGTCCGTCTGTCTGTCTGTCAAGACCCTTTATCACGGGAACGCGTGGAAGTATCGAGTTGAAATTAAAACCATGTACTTAGATCTGCGGTCCCTTGAAGCTGTGAAAAAATCAAACTTCTAAGTTAACGAAAAAAAAGATACGGCCGTATATGTCGCAAAAAACGTATGTTTCGACCCTCTCAAGGGAATTAAAACTCATAGGGTACTTCCCGTTGGCCTAGAATCCTGAAATTTGGCATGAAGCAAGGTCTCATAGCAAAAGTATAGGTAAAAAACTAAAAACTGTAAATTTGTAGTTACGTCACAAAAAAAAAATGTTTTTATGCGATTCTGAAAAATATTTGTAACTCAATTCGGGAATTGAACTGTTTTTATAGGTATGTTTATACGGAACCCTCACGCGAACGCGTCCGACTCGCACATGGCCGTTTTTTTCACCTAAACCACACCTGTGTTCTTCAGGTTTCCTTTTCAGAAATTCCCTGTGGGGCCGTAGTGGGCATCAGCTCTGCAGGACCCTACGGTTTCTTCAAACAACTTTAAATGATTTCCCACCTCAATAAATAATTAAAATAAAAGACACAGAAATATCACAGCTTCCGTTGAGGTAAGAATAAGGTCAAGGGGTCAAGCCAGAGGAGTTATAAAAAGTTATATTATATATATAAAACCTAGCTACTGCCAGTGGTTTAGGTTCTTCTCCATACAAACTTCCAACCCCCGTTTAAGGGGGGGGATTAACCCCCTTAGGGGTTTTTTTTTTAGATTGGAAAATCATCTAATGACAAATCCCGCTCTTGAGCGGAGCGAGAGGTAGTGTCAGACTTTTACTGCTTAAAAATCCACTCCTGTTCCTTCTTTGCCTTCATCCCGGGGCCCCGGGCTTCGCTTTCACTCTACCCGTGGCCCCAGTAGGCTTCGGCCCTGCTGGGCCCCTACGATTTGCTGACATCTCCCTGAGACCCCCCCCCCCCCCCCCTTAGGGGTGGAGTTTCGTAAAATCCGTTCTTAGCGGATGTCTACACCCTATAAGAAACCTACCTGCCATTTTAAGTTTGTAGGTGTTATAGTTTCTGAGATTTCGTGATAAATCAGTGAGTGGTATTTTGCTTTTATATATAGATGCAGAAAATAACACAGAACATTACCGAGACTATTTTGTGGGTTATGTTTTTGTATTATACTTGCTGTTTTGTTAGATGTAAAATGAATATAAAAAAACTTTTTACAAAAAAAAAAAATACAACGGACTTCAATGTAAAAAAAACCAATGAAAAGTGCAAAATAACTTTAATTTTGGAAGTCGGTGTTAAATACCGAAGAGACAAAACTATTATAAAAAACACCGACTTCCGAAATTTTGATTTGAACTGACATGAAAGAACCTTGACATTAAAGTCCAAGCAGTAAACACTGTATGAACTTTAAAATTTTAGAATATTATCAAAATAGATTAAATGCATATGCGCTCTGCCCCCTAGCCAAGTTACGATCGTTTCGTTTGCGTCGAATGCCTCGAGTAGGCCACGCCTCTGATTCCTTTGTATTGACGTCATCTCAACGCTCATCAGTCACATGGTCAGAGGAAGGAATCGGAGGCGTGGCCTACTCGAGGCGTTCGACGCAAACGAAACGATCGTAACTTGGCTAGGGGGGCTGGTCTAGTTTGTTATTGGCACTTGGAGAAAACCTATTTGCGAAATATAAATTGGTGTTATTAAACCTATCTTGCAAAATAAATATCATTTATCACATCATACTGTAGCTACTTATATGTTGTTTTTTTTTAATAATAAAAGACGAGCCCTGCTTTTCCAGGTTTAGGCCTTATAAATTACAAAGAAATGACTAGTTCACGTTTCGAAAGCATAAAAATCTAGGTCAATTAAATAAGCTTTTTTTTTGTATTCAAGTACGCTTATTTTCTCGAACAAAAATTGCGAACTGTCGAATGCCCGTCGACAATAGGTTAATGAATATTGTCAATAGCAAATTACAACTGCTGTTTGACAATTTTGTTTAGTAACTGTGGATTTGTCTCGTTTTGTGGTGTAATTTCAAGCATTTTCTGAGTCTGAAGTCTATCAGTATAAGCTTACTCAAAAACTAAAAACGCACTTAATTGAATGTGATCTCAACTTATGTTTAAAAAAAAATCTTTTATAAGTAGATAGGTTTTTTTTTATTTTTATTGATAGGCTCGCGTTTGACCACTATCTCTCCTGATGGTAAGTGATGATGTGGCCGACGATGGAGCACGCTTGCCTAGAAGTAACTTATTCACATTTGACTTAAAGACCCCTAGGTTGTAGCTATCAGGAAACACAGGCTCCGGCAGGGAATTCCACTCCTTAGCTGTACGCATTATGAATGTGTTCCCAAAACGCTTTGTAGTACGTATGGGTGGTATTTCCACCATGTAAATCATTTTAGGAAATAAAAACAAATTGTATCCAGTTACTTTCTTTTGGCCTTCAACCCTGCTAATCGACGCCATCTTAATATCATGATTTATGTAATATTTTCATACCACTTTATTTTTAGCTCACAATAAGCATCAAAACAATTACTCATCCAGAAGCCATTAAGCATTCCTCCATCTCTCCCCTCCTACCCCCCGCTTTTACTCTTTTTGTGAGTTGCGAGAATTCTCTTAAAATTCACTGTCGATTTTTATCGTGAAATTAAGATTTTTTTGCTCACTTTGCTGGATAGTCTGTGATTCCACTTTTCTATGTTTTTAATCCTTTTATCTTAGAATTCGTGATGGACGCCTTTGTTAAAGATCGCCTGATAAAACAATCTCGTGATAATTTTTGGAAGAAGGGAAGAAAAAATTTGTAAAGGATTTCGGGATGTATATTTTTTTTTGTTTATTATTAAACAGGCAAAGTACATCAAAGGTCTGTTTTTGAATTTTATCCTGAACTTAAAATACTAAATATGCTTTTTAAATTTATTTCACAAAACCAGCTGAGCGTCCAAATGGCATCGCATGGATCCATTAGAATATTTGCCTTCATGGGTTAAGTGAAAATGATCAAAGGCAAAGAAGGAACAGGAGTGGGTTTTAGTCAGTAGAAAGTCTGACACGCGCTTACGCTCTGCCCAAGAGCAGCAGAAGTCATTGGATATACAGACTTTGTTTTATATTATGTAGTGATATATCGCGCTATAAAAGCTTGCTATGAAAAAAATATTTTCATTGATAACTTGTTTCCATATGAACTCGCATCTCTATAACAATTTTCAGTATATGCAATAAGTGACACAAAAAATACCCCTTCTTTCCATCAAAGCCTCTTTATTGCCGTTACTGGGAAGTAGGGATGTTAACCACCCACCCACATTACTCCGTAAAGACGTAACTGTACACGGGATAAAAGGGAATCTCGTAAGGGATGAGCTAGTGATGTGACCGAATAAATAACAAATTATATCGAAATGCGAAACTGTATTCTTTCTGATCTAGAATTCTTACCAATAAATGCGGACGGTGAGCAATGGGTAGCCCGCCGTCTGACCGTTCGATAACCGTCCGGACCGAACCCAAGCCGTCGACGGTGCGTAGTGTTCAATGCGCGCCTCAAAGAGATGTCAGCAACCGTAAGGGCCCAGCAGGGTCGAAGTCTATTGGGGCCATGGGTGGTGCGTAAGAGATCCCGGGGCCCTGGAACAATGGCAAAGAAGGAACAGGTTTTTAGTCAGTGAAAGTCTGACACGAAAGTGCGGGGGATGTCATTAGATGATTTTCACACCTAAAAAAAACTACCAATAAATAATGTCGTGTAAAAGTATCACTGTTATTTAAGTATAAAAAAACAAGTGTAATCACAAAACAATTCTATGTGTTAAATAAATTAAATAAACAAAATATATATATTTTTAACTAGTTTAAAACTATACAAGACGTTGACTACTCGATAAAAGTTTCGTAGCACTTTCGTAGAACATTCGTAGCGTTGTACTACGAAACCGCTACCACTGTGCTACGAGAACAACGTGGGTGCCCACAAGTCAGTGCAAGCCCAGTATAAACTGACCTCGTATTGTTTTAAAACTCCGTACTTCACTTTGCTAGCTCAAGGTCTAAAGTTTTACTATAAACGTGCGGTTTTCTATACCTACCATATTGACTAATTTTCACCGGATACCTAATGTACTCGTAAGTTCACTTTCATGTGATTCTAATATCACTGCTATTAGATTATTTTTTATAATATAAATTAGTGCTTGACTGCGATCCCATCTGATGGTGAGCAGTGATGCAATCGTTGATTGCGAGGCGAACTAGTTTATGTTGTACTATTCACTCTAGCCTTGAAGACACCTAAATTATAATCGGACGGGAAGACCGCAGCAGGCAAATTGTTCTAGTCTTTCGATGTATACGGTATAAACGACGAGACGAAATTAGTTATTGATCTTTTTGAACAGTTTAAAATTGAAACGTAATAGAGATATGTACCGTCATGTTAAATGAGATACTAATGAGGCAATATTATTAATTTTTACAATATATTTTATTCATTTTTTTCCTACGAGATATTAAGTCCAAATCGATCATCCCTACTCTATTACTTTCTTCCCATTACGTAAAACAAAAATACACTGGAACTTACAATGAGGGAATATTTGATGTTGTATTCTTTTCTGTAATATACTCTTGAAGCGACATACAAAAGGCAGCTTCTATATTCCAATTTTATCTTTCCAAAAATAATAATCTTTTTAACGTAAATCGTATCCGATATAATAGTAGGAGTTTCAAAAATCTAGAACTCTCTAAACATTAAAAATAAGGTTGATAGTTTTCTTTTGTAGGTAGGAAAATCATCCAATGACATCCCCTGCTCTTGGGCGGAGCGAGAGCAGACCCTTGGCCCCAGTAGGTTTCGACCCTGCTGGGCCCCTACGGTTTGCTGACATCTCCTTGAAGCGTGCGTGGAACAGTACGCGCAGTCGACGACTTGGGCTCAGTCCGGACGGTTACCGAACGGTCGAGCGACCCATTGCTCGCTGTCCGCAAGCCCGCACCTATGGTGGCCGGAAATCGGGATTGGAGCCCCGGCGGCTGGGGCTTGAGGGCAACGCCCTTGCGCGTACACCTGCTTCGCAGCGATGCTAGCAAAGGAAGAGGCCGCACATGCACGTGCGAGGGAGCGGCGTTCACGTCCCAGCCGTCGGTATCCCGATCCTGATTTCCGGCCACCGTAGGCGCAGGCTTGCGGAAAGCGAGCAATGGAAGCTACCCATTGCTCGCTTTCCGCAAGCCCGTGCCTACGGTGGCCGTCTGACTGACGGGTAACCGTCTGGACCGAGCCCAAATCATCAACGGCGCGTACTGTTCCACGCGCGCCTCAAGGAGATGTCAGCAAACCGTAGGGGCCCAACAGGGTCAAAGCCTACTGGGGCCAAGGGTTTGCTTCTGAAAAGAAAACTCGGCCCTGGTATGAAAGGCAACGAAGGAACAGGAGTGGGTTTTTAGTCAGTAAAAGTCTGATACGCCCTTGCACTTCGCCCAAGATCGGGGGATGTCATTGGATGATTTTCCCACTTACAAAAAAAAACCTTCAAGAAAATAAAAGCACAATATAAAACCATAACGATCTTACCCATACACCATATCGATTCCCCATAAACCTTCCCCGTTCGTGATACAAAAATGAACACCATAAGAAACAAATATTATTATCTAGAAGCGAACCATGTCGCACGCAAGCCTTAATATGAGGGGAAATAGTTTTTAAAGTATGAGGAAATACTTTTGTTAGGTACCTGTAATGGCTGGGTTTTGACCTCGATGTGAAGGAAATAATAAACGATATCTTTAACAGGTCATGCAAAGTCATATTAGCGTGTATTTGGTGAAATAATTAAGAAAATTTTGGCTGATAGAAAATGGCTGAAAGTAAAAGTGCTCAGTGAAATAATGGGGCAAACTGCCCATGGCGTCAGACGAACCATATCATCGTCATTTACATAAAGATTATTTAGGAAAATCTATATATCGACGGTTGAAAGGCTAATTGATCTAAACGACATTTTTTCCAATATTGAGTTATATACATATTCGGAATCAGCAAATTTTTCTCCGTCGTTTGAGTCAGGTTTCAATTTTTTTTGACTACTTTTTTGGCGCTTAGTACCCACTGCAAAACAGGCCTCATTTCTAAGCTCATTGATCTATACGACACAAAATTAGACAAATTTGAGGACTCGATGACTTAAGCTATTTTGATTTTTCGGAATTTTATAACGAGTGTCGATTAAGGCATTTGGCTTTTTCACCATGGTTGTGGTTTTGTCGTTTAGCTAATTTTGCATTAAACCAACACAATAAGCTATGTCGTTTGGCCTATTTTGCATTCAACTTCATAAAAAAACCGTGTCGTTTGAACCATTTTGCATTAAATTATGTTTATTAACTATGTCTCTTGACCCATTTAGCCTCTATTAAGCATAATGAGTAATGTCACATCGGCTATTTTAACATAACTACCTCATTAGTCTTATGGCCGTTAAAATTTTTTGATTAAATTCAGTATTTGTAAAGTTGGCATTTCTATCATTTTATCAAATCGATTTTAACACATAGGCCGTCCAATAAATTAAAGAGATTAGCTACTCCATAGTCGCTTGGAACTAAGTTCAATTTATTACGCTCTGTGTAAGTGTCCGTTACGAGTACCTCACCCAACCGCGCGAGCGCGTGAGTTAGGCGCCAATACTTAGGCATCCAGTACACGGTCATTCAGGCGTCAATCAATTCCATAAATCATGATGATGTTTGAATGACGGAATTTTCTCGCCATTAGTTTTTGCAAACGTCAATCATCGCATTAGACGGTAGGATTTTCGTCAATCAAAAAATTGACTGTGGCAAAATTGACAGTAAAACCTAACGTGTAATGGACGCCTTAAGGAAGTGCGTTGTGTCATGTGCGAGCGAGCTGTGAAGACAGACGTTTGATTTTTCTGGTAAGTAAAAATTATTTTGTAGACGTGAATAAAGGTAGTGGACCAGATGGTATACCAGTGATTGTTCTCAAGGCTTGTGCGCCCGAGTTGTCTCCTGTATTGACGCGCTTGTATCGCCTCTCATTTAGGACTGGTATAGTGCCCAAGTCCTGGAAGCTTGCCAACGTGCAACCCGTATCCAAAAAGGGCAGTCATGCCGATCCTGCCAACTATCAGCCGATTTCAATAACCTCCATACTCTGCCAGATTATGGAGCGTGTATTGAACTCGCGCCTCATAGCATACCTGGAACGTAACCGATCTCCTCAGTTACCGACAATACGGGTTTCGCCGCAATCGGTCTACTGGGGGCCTACTAGTTTATGCCACCCATTTGTGGCGCGAGGCCCTCGAGAAGAATGGGGAAGGGATTGCCGTTTCCTTAGACGTCTCGAAGGCCTTCGACAGGGTATGGCACGCTAGCCTTTTGAGTAAGCTTCCAGCTTACGGCATTTCCCCTGGTCTGATTAACTGGGTAAAAGACTTCCTGAGTGAACGGTCTCTCCGGGTTGTTGTCGATAGATACTCATCAGAGCCCATGACGACGGTGTTCCTCAGGGGTCTGTTCTCTCTGGAACGCTCTTCCTGCTGCATATCCACGATCTACTGATGCCCGGTATCTATGGGTATGCTGATGATAGCACAGTTGTAGAGAGATACCTGCCAGATGCTCGGGCTAGTAAGGAACTAATCCGGTCCGAAAGAGAGGCTATGGTTGAGCGTACGAATGTCTCACTTCAGGCGGTCTCCAAGTGGGGTGAAGCCAATCTGGTGGGTTTAAACGCCGCCAAAACACAAGCGTGTCTGTTCACCGCTGAAAGGAGCTCGTTCACCTTGGCACCTGCTTTTCGGAATATATCCCTGGAGTGTACCAACCGCCTTCAGCTCTTGGGAGTTGAAGTTTCCTCAGACCTTAATTTTGGGCGGTTCATTGAGTCCAAAGGCAAGGTAGCTGCTAGGAAACTCGGCGTTCTTACAAAGGTCCGGTGGTACTTCACACAGGGACAGCTTTTAATGTTATACAAAACACAAGTTCGATCGTGTGTGGAGTACTGGAGCCACACATGGGCTGGTGCTGCAAAAAGCCACCTGGCAGCTTTGGACTCGGTGGAAAGGCGTGCGAAGAGGCTAATTGATGATCCAGATTTAGTTAAATCCAATCTTCAAAGCCTTGAGTACAGGCGTAGGGTAGCCAGCCTTTAAGCGTTTTACAGGTTGTATTTTGGAGAGCGTGCGCGGGAATTGCATGACTTGATTCCGTCATCTCATTTCTACCATCGGACAACCCGGCTTACGGTGAGTATCCACCCTTACGTTGGTTGAAACCTCTACGGTCCGGACTTAGAGTTTCGAATCGTCGTTTATACCGCGTACATAAAAGGACTGGAACAATTTGCCTGCTGAGGTCTTCACCTCAGCAGGCAAATTGTTGTTTGTCCTTGTTCGCTTGCAGAGCCATCCGATTATAATTTGGGTGTCTTCAAGGCTAGAGTGAATAGGCTCTTAATAAACTAGTGCGCCTCATCATCAACGATTGCATCACTGCTTACCATCAGGTGGGATCACGGTCAAGCACTAGTTTATATCAAAAAAAAAAAAACTTGAAAGCTGTGTGATACTGGGGTTATTCCCAAAATTGTTCACTTAGAATACACTAACTTTCCGCACCGCGTTGGTAAAGATGTTCTGATAGATACAGATATTGAAGATGAGATAGAAGCTTAAGGTTCTATGTCATCGTCAACAATACCCTAAATAAATAAAATAAATAAATAAAATTTTGTTTTATAATGAATGTTATATTTTCTTTCTTTTTGCTTTTTAGTAATCTGTAATTGTTTGTTTTTTTTTTCTTGTAAAGAACGTCGATTTTCTATTGTTTCTTGATATAGAATGTTAACTTTTGTTTGTTTTCTGAAGAGATTGTTATTTTTTTCTACTTTTGATTTATCACAAGTTACTGAAAAGTTTTTTTTTTAATATTGGTGTTTGATTGTAACTTACTGATTTAAATTGGGTACGTCCATGTTGAAGACTGATTTTGAATAAATTATAATTAATAACAATTTATTTGTTGTTTTATTTATAAAGTCAAAGTCAAAGTATTTATTAGTGTGCTTTTTGGTGATACAACAGGTCTTACAGTTCATTTATGGTTACTCAAAAAGCTGCCTATTGGGCATACACTATTTAACAATATAAAAATTTAAAATTTATATAAGTAAAAATAAAAAATGTCAAAATTCAGATTATTTAAGTAACATACAAAATAAAAATGTCAAGATTTAGATTACACAACTAACATACAAAATAAAAATGTCAAGATTTAAATTACAATACAAATTAAATAAAATACAATTAATTATTATTACAAACGTAAAAATACAATCAATTATTAAAGTTTTCAAGCATAAATATATATTTGACAGTTTATAACATTTTGTCAAGCAGGAATTCGTCAATGGTATAGTAGCATTTATCAATCAAAAAATCATTTAATTTACACTAGTACATACACATAAAATTGATACTAGTGTACAATGTATTCCATTGTGATACTACTGCCTAGGCTTAGGGTGATAAACCACCTTATCTAATACCTTGTTCCAAGACACATTGAATCAACGTCTTGAATGATTTCGCCAAATAATATTTTTATTTTCATTTTACAAGACACTGTCTAAAATTGTATAAAATAATGGCATACCAACCTTAAAAATTCTTAAGGACGTTGCTGAATTATGATGGCCTAAGCATCAATATCTACTATAATCTAGTAAGGGTTCATTTTGTTTTATCCTGCAGTCCCTCTAATGGGCATCTGCATCAAACAACATCACTCTAGTGCAACACAATCATGTTGCTTATGCTCATTGGGTATATTCAACTATCAGTTGACTAGGCGCTAAATTCATTTTCTCTCGTATTATTTTATTTTAGAGCGATGCTTGAGACAGTTTACTTTCAGCTACTTCATTTTCGGTAGGCAATTGAACCATTTTACCTTTCTCATACAATAACTAAATTTGATGCATTTTGGGCTAACCGACATAAATTTTCTAAAAAAATACACAATTTTCAACAGTAATAATTTAAAAAACTTCCTTACATAATTAGGGATATACTGTATTAAATAAATAAAAGTCTATGAAATATTTGTTTAATTATGAATATTTAAAAAAAAAAAAATAACTTTAATCCGTTCTCCTGCAAGTTTTACAAAATGTCGCTTAGATCAATTAGCCTTTCAACCGTCGATATATAAAAGCGAAATAACACTTACTGATTAACCACGAAATCTCAGAAACTATAACACCTACAAGCTTAAATTTTGACTGATAGATTCCTTATAGGGTGTAAACATCCGCTAAGAACGGATTTTACGAAACTCCATCCTTAAGGGGGTAAAACGGGCTTTGTGTGGAGAAACCTACTTTTAATAAATATGCGGTTCTTTTAGGAAGTCAACCGAGATCAATTTAGATGTAAGAAAGTAGCATAATCCCCCGGGGTTATAATACTTTCTTACATTACAACACCCGTGTTACCATTGTGCGGATCAGACCAGAGGACACGGTGAAGCATGCGGTGGAAGTCTGTCCCGCTTAGGCGGAGCACTGCCGCCATATCTTTGATTGGTAGGCTCTGTAACTTCTCACGTCCGGCTCTAGAACGCAAAAGGCAACGGAAGGAACATAGGTTATATTAGACTTTTGCTGACTAATAATCAAGTCAGTCTGACACGCCCTCTAGCCTAGGGCGGGAGAAGTTAATAGTTGATTTCTCACATCAAAAATAAAGTGGGTTTTAATTAATAAAAGTCTGACACTCCCTCTCGCACCACCCAGAGCAGGAAGAAATATTTTACAATTTCTCTCTTAAAAATAAGAACGCTTTCTAATTTCTATGCAGTAACAAAACATGCAATTACTTCTCTACTCGTCAAACGATTATGAAAGCAATCAGTCAAATCCGGTTATTGTTGACGACGACCGTAAATTACGTTATGTGATGAGGTTCAATCGATCGAACCAGTTTCATTATTCTGGCTTTTATTAAAGCTGATACCATTTCTACAGCCTAGTCAAATACTTCATCATTTCAGTCCGTAAACACTACTGAACATAGACCACCTTTATGCGTCACCTATAAGACCGTTCCCTGCGTGGAATTTCTTGCGGAAGTCTGTGTTTACTGGTAAGAACAATCTAGAGGGGTAATTTCTGAAAGTGGCACCATGATCCTGTGCGAGTTGGACTCGCGCACCGAAGGTTCCGTACAAACTAAATAAAAAAGGAAAGGAAAGGGGTATAGGATATAATAAATAATAATAATAAATAAATAATAAACTACAATTCCTGAATTGAGTCTCAAAGATTTTTCCGAATTGCAAAACAATTTTTTTTTTGTGACGTTGGTAACAACAATTTTACTGTTTTCAGATTTATTTCTATATATCTGTGCTATATGACCTTGCTTTATGCCGAATTTCAGGATTCTAGGTCAAGAGGAAGTTCCTTATGAACTTTGATTTCCTTGAGAGTGTAGAAATATACGTTTTTTGCGACATAAACGGCCGCGTCCTTTTTTTTCGTTAACTCAGAAGTTTGATTTTTTCACAACTTTAAGGGACCGCAGACATGATTATACGGTTTTAATTTCAACTCGATACCTCCACACGTTCCCGAGATAAACGGTCTTGACAGACAAACATACAGACAGACAGACAGACAGATGGACAACAAAGTGATCCTATAAGGGTTCCGTTTTTTCCTTTTGAGTTACGGAACCCTAAACAGAGGTATTTAAGTCAAGGAAAGCATGCTCCATTGTTGACCAGATCATCACTTACCAATTGGTGACAGTGATCAAATACATCTAATAAAAAAAGACTACTGAAAAAATAAAATATAGACCTCTTTTTCCCCTCTGGCTAGACTGATGATTAACTGACTGACTGAAGACGCATTTATATAGCCAATGTTTGCAATACAAATATGTTTTCTCAAACAGAAAATGACGTCATTAGCTTAGCTAACCATATAATTTTCTTCCTCCCTAATGGTCTGATTAGCAACATATACTTCAGAATCCTCAGTTTACCCAAAGGTCGTCGTGCTGATAAATTAAGCAATAAATTAAAGTATGTAAAAGCAGCGGCGGTTTCTCATTCAAAATTGCCTCGGTTCAGTTGTGTTGCTTAAAGAAAATGGATCTCTAACGTTTTAGTATTTACTATGGGTACTCGAATTTACGACGCCATTTTGAGTTTTGTACTGTTTACGTAGACCTTGCTTTATTTTTACGATTGGCAATAATTCTGTTATAGGAACCATGCAAATTTTATTCAAGGCTCTGTCTAACAGTTTAGTAGTAAAGTTCCTTGGAACATCAAGCGCTTGAATGGGATTCTAACTTTGTTTTAAGGGTAAAAATATATTGGAGGTTTCATGGTTTTTCAAGGTTTCTACAAACCGACATAAGTCTCCGTAGGAATGATAAATTTTTATGTACAAAAAAAAATATTAATGCTCAAAAAGAATGGAACGGTAGTTGTACAAAAAAAAATACAATAGGGTGATTAACGTTTATTAAATTTTTGAATTTTTTTTGCTCGATTTTTTTATACCACAATTGCTCAGTGTTCTTAGACCAAAAATCTCCATAATCGGTTAATATTTATAGGTTGCACAACGCCAATAAGAACGTCATCAGTGAAGATTAAATTTTTAATATTATTATTTTTTACATACAAATTCAAACGAAAATCGAAAATTAAAAATAACATGAAACACCATAATACACAATGATGAAGAAAAAGAAGAATCTATTATAATTAATCGCCTCCTACTTGAATATCTACTGTAGTGTTGTAAAATTTACCGGAATAATTAAATTTTTAGTTTTAAAAAAGATATGAGTTCTATGCAGAATATTATTGTTAGTGAAGTTCTAACTTTGCCCAAGTCATATTTAGTGTTGTGAAGGCAAATATTATAGATTGAAAAACTATGCTATTTTCTTAAAAATAAAACACGTGCCTTATTTCAACTAATCGGAAACCAAAGAGATAAAAAATATAACGTCTAAAAATAGAAGTTCTGATGTTGGTTTTTATAAAGTAATATTAAGCTTATTTTTTTATCTTGTAAAATAACCATGATTGACTTACGCATTGTTATTACTTCACTGATGATCCATTTAGATCAACAACAACAACAACGAACAGCTATTAATTTATATCTATCTATATATTTAAAAAAGAATAGCTGTTCGTTAGTCTCGCTAAAACTCGAGAATGGCTGAATCGATTTGGCTACTTTTGGTCTTGAAATATTCATGATAGTCCAAGGAAGGTTCAAACGGTGAGAAAAAATGGAAAATATCACGAAAAAAATCCGAATACAATGCCATTTCTAATTAAAATATCATTATAAAATGAACTATGCTGTTCTAGTAAAGGCCGTAGATGGCGTTATCCTTATTATTAGGCGGTACGAAGGTGGCCGAGTTAGCTAGTATGTTAATAAAATCGATACAACTAAATTTAATTTCTTAATGTAGATTACATTATGAAATTAAATTTCTAAAACATAATAGCTGCAAGGTACAGAGTAATCGTCTTCTACTTAGTATTACATATTTGTACCTTTTTTTGTTAAACTCCTTTTCGGACATTTAAATTAACTCTCTAATTAAGGTCAAGTCCCGTATAATTAAGCCCAAAATTATCCAACCCCTTCTTACTTACATTTCATTACTTTCAAAGGCAAAAACTGGGCCTTCCTCAAGACTTAATATCCCTTTTTGCTGTCATAAAACACAGGCGACAAATTTGTGAGATGACGTCACATAGTAGAGCTCATTTTAAGGGTTGTGCAAAAATATAAATGGGACATTTACTTCGTCGACCTTCGCCAAAGAATGATGTGGTAGATAAGAATTTGTTCTCACCAAAATTCTTTGGATACTTTGTTATGTGAAATAATCTACGTGTATTATGGGCCCTAGTTTTTACCTTGCGGAGAATTTTCGGGTCCAACATTTTTTAAACAATATTTCTCGGGTTGTGTGAAAATTTTACCAGAGTGAAACTTTGCTTGTGAAGCCAAAAATATTTCATGTTTCGTTCCCATATTCGCCATCTTTTAGAAAAGCTTTTTATTAAATATGACGTTATTGATTTTGGTGGTTCTTGTTGCTTTTTGTTGTTAGGCGTCTTTCCAAATGTGTTTACTCGTACCTCCTTACGTTCGGTCATGGTCTAACATTAAAAAAAATATTAAAATTACTAAATAATGCTTATGTATGGCAATTCTTGTAAAGGTTTTCTCATTTTGCGAGAGTATAGAAATGCCACCAAGGTAGAAACATTTTTTTAATGAATAAGTAAAAGTAGGAAAATAAAATATCAGTGTAAAGGAAATCTCTGTTAATGGAATATTAATCTTGCTGATTTTTTTTCTTTTAACAACCCCAGACATAAGCGATCTCACTCTTAAGCCACTGTTAAAATAATACTTAAGAGGTTTCTTTTTTCACTCGCCTATCGTCAACATCGAGCATGGTTTAAAAGCTTGTTACTTCATCTAACGCAATCCAACGCGATGTTTGACGAAAAAGCAACGCGAAAAAAGAGAGATAACGCCTGAAAACTCTGTTAGCTTTCGGTAATTCGGTGGTTTACTCGAATATTTTACAAAACTTATTCCAGGAAATATGTGTTTTTTTTATCCTTTAAAAGTTTTTAAAGAATAGATTACTTCTAGGCAAACACACTGTTTCACCGACCACATCGCTTTCCATCAGTTGAGATAGTGGTCAAGCACGAGCTTAACAATAATAAAAAAAACCCCTCAAAACAAATAAACTCATTTCCATACAGTCCATCAAAAAAGAAGCCATAATTATCAATAATTTTTTTTTTGACTGGCCTGTTGATCTAGTGGTTAGTGGCCCTGACTGCTATGCCGGAGGTCGTGGGTTCGATTCTCACCCAGGACAAATGTTTGTGTGATGAGCGCGATCATTTGTTCAGTGTCTGGATGTAATTTGTCTATACGTTTGTATTTAGAAATATTTATGTATGTTTATCAGTTGTCTAGTACTCATAACACAAGCTCTGTTTAGCTTGAGACTAGACGGTGTTGTTTTATAGTTGTAGAATATTATTATTATTATTTACCCAAAAACTTTTTGTTAAATTTTGCAAAACTGCGCCATTAAATCCTAATAAATTCCTTGTGTTTTTAGAACCACAAATTTCGCTAAACAACCAACTTTTATGAGCGGTAGTCTCAAAAAAGTTAAATTTAACTCAATGAACCAGAACAATTTGGATAAAAGAGAACATCCGATATGTATCTGCTTGGTTTTATGTGCAAAAAGTCTTTTTTTTACTGTCAAGATAGGATCGGTGAATGTCTTCGCGTTTTCTTTACGAGTTTCTGTGAAGGCATGCCGAAATTAAAGGTTTTTGTTAGGAAGTATTTGGGGCCGTTCGTGACGAAATGTGTAATGATGATTGATAGAAGGAGGTGCTTGGCGTCAAGACAGTTTGGGTTGCTCGCTTTGTGTCTAATATTACCTGGATGATTGAATGTTTTTTATGTGATTGTGTATCTCTTTAAATGGGATGGTTTATGTGAATTTGACTGTTTGTTGTCGTTCTTCGTTATATCCGTTTTTTAAATTACCAACATTATCTTTGATAATTTTATTTTAAATTGATATAAACCAGTGCTTGACTGCGACCCTACCTGATGGTAAGCAGTGCTGCAATCATTGATGGTGAGGCGCATTAGTTTATTAAGAGCCTATTCACTCTAGCCTTGAAGACACCTAAATTATAGTTGGACGGGAAGACCGCAGCAGACAAATTGTTCCAGTCCTTCGAAATTCTATTTTTTTATTTACACTAATATTATGAAGAGGTAAAGTTTGTTATTTTTTTGTTTTTTGTTCGTAAGAGGTAATCTCTGGAAGTACTGGCTCGATTGCTAAAATTTTTTCACCGATCGAAAGGTGCTTTATTCCTCAGTGACATAGGCTATATATTTCGTGTACGCGGGTGAGGCTGCGGCCAAAAGCTATTTATATATTTTTTAAATAACTTTGCCTCACACTAAAAATGACTCCTGTATCGTGGGTGCGTTCACAAACATGTCATACTCACATACATAAGACACACAGACCCGGAACAACTATCTGTTGGGCTTAGAAATATTTATTCCGTACGGTAATTGGACCTGCGACAAGCAGCCTAGCAGCCAAACGCTAAACCACTGCACTATCCGTCCAGTCAAAGTTAATCGTACCGTCTTGTTTTAAGTAATAATAATAATAATAATAATAACCCCATCGCCGTATCTCTACGTTGACGTCGTGGTGGGGCTTGCGTGCTCCAATATACCCTAGGTCTGTATCGGTAAAGTTTGCTTTGCCGTAATATGCCTAGGGTGAGGGGCCAGACTAAGAGAGATACAATCCGCAGTGCAGTTTTGTGGCGAACTGTTGGGCATTAGCGACCCCACGGACCCGATCTCCCGGGAGAATTCTTGTTCTTCATCTCCGGCTTGCCTTTATTGGCCGGCCGTAGTGAACACTGACGAGGAACTGAGCTCCCACCTCTCTCTTGCCTTTATTGGCTGGCTTGAGTGGAGATTCGCAAGAGCAAACGTGCTCGGGAGAAGGATGTATAATCCAGTAAGGTGCTGGTAGGGATCTTGACCGTACTTCCGGGATTGTCCTGATAGCCGTGGTATACCTCTCCACTCCTCAAGCACCTCAGGATATGTTGCCCTCTTGTTGCTACGTCACTTCGTGCTAGCGGCCGTTTTTGGGGGCCCATTTATTGAGTGTGCAAGTCACCCCCTGCCTTTTGTCGATGCATATTAATAACGTTGTTCAGGCAGGGGCCATAGTCTTGACATAGTTCCATGTTACCAGTCCACTTAAGACTCCAAAAACCATAGCCCTATTATCTTTGTTCTCCATATGTCGCAACAGTTTTTCAATAACCGGGGGTTGTCCTTGGGTGCACTAGCATAGCGCGTACAGGGATAATCGTCGGTTGATATCATGTTCCTTTATAATTATCTAAAGGGCCTCTGCGAGTTGGCTTCGGCTCCTCGTACGCCTCCCAAAGGTCCAGGACCTCAGGGTCCTGAGATAAATAAAATATATAAAAATAATAATAATATTCCACAACTATCACACAACGCCGTCTAGTCCCAAGCTAAGCAGAGCTTGTGTTATGGGTACTAGACAACTGATAAACATACTTATATATTTCTAAATACATACAATATAGATAAATTACACCCAGATACAGAACAAATGATCGTGCTCATCACACAAACATTTGTCCTGGGTGGGAATCGAACCCACGACCTCCGGCATAGCAGTCAGGGTCACTAACCACTAGACCAACAGACCAGTCAAAGTCAAAGTTATTTGTATCTTAATGTTTATAAATTTAAATTGGATGTAATAATATTTTAGGTTAAGGCATAATGTCCATGGACGCGTAACTTCATAGAGGCGTATTTATACGCCGAAGAAGCGAAGACGAAGCGGCGACGACTTGCCGTCTTGTTGTTGCGTTCGATAGAGTTTCATAGTTTTGTATGAAAGCTGTGAACAGGCGTACACCAAGTGTATAATGACGTATTCGTATATGACGTAGGCGTATTTATACGCGTCCGTCGACAGTAGGCCTAAAGAGCCTATTACACCACTCGATATTCAGACATTCTTAGTCTATATTTGTCTATGTATCTCATCGTTCTGTTTCATTTCTTTACACGACATTGGCGTAAGTTGCTCTTTTTCTTGTGTGACGCTACATTGACTAAGACTATCTGAATATCGAGTGGTGTAATAAGGCCCTTTACTGTTTTATTTTAGTTACTTATCATTTCTAAGTATGCAATGCATGTCGCTCTGAATAATTTACTTATGACTTAATGAATTTGTGTAAAATATAATTGACGTCCTTTGATGGATTGAACCAATTTCAGTAACATAAACTTTTGGTAGGAGGTGGCTTCATATTTTAATAAACGATTTTTTTCTCTACAGGTACTTGTCTAACACGTTGGTAAGTGAATTTAAGTAATTTTAAATTATATTCTCAGCCGTAAATAAGATAGTGGGTATTTTAATGTTCGTCATTCAAATGTCGAAAATTAAAATACCTACGGGTAAAATATCAACGTTCAAAACAAGATAGTTCGTGCGGCGAAGTTTTTCTATGTAAAGAAAGAAAATACATTTATTTAGCGCACACAAGAAACAAGTACTAATGTTGAAACTTAAATTAAAAAATAAATAAAACAAAATTGTGAGTCTCACGGCTGTGCCAAATAGGTTCACTTCAGCATAATTCTAGACAACTACGGAGTGTTGGCTAGCATTTGCAAGCCTGAAAATTGCAAGATTCATAATCATAGATATATGAAAACTGAAAGACTTTTTATTACTTGGACTGTCGTAATTTATCCAACATAAATTATTATCACACCAGTAATATTTACTATAAAGGCGAAAGTTTGAATGTATGTGTGTGTATGTTTTTTCTCTTTCACGCTTGAACATCTGAATACATTAGAATGAAATTTTTGCTCACGGGTAAACTATGTCCAAGGATAGTACAAAGATTATACGTTTTGAATTGGGAATATGTTTCCTTGGAATTTTTTTATAAAGAAAAATAAGAAAGATAGAAAAATAATTTACGATTGTTGTTTTTACTTCCACGTTGCTGGTAAAAGCGCGCTTATTCAAAAGGCGAGCTCTGAATTATACATTTCCTTATCAACATTGATTTTCACTGATGACTTAAGATAAGAGGTTTTTTTATTTCAGTAATACAATGTCGAGTTCAACTTCTGTTTCCTCAAATACATAACGCAATTCATCCTACATCTTGGTCTATTACAGCATCACTTCATAACGCATCACACACATGGGTCCATAAAACATAACACAACACACACCCATTGTGAACACAATATTATAATTAAAATGGCGTTTCCATGGCGTGTGAAAGGCGTTCTTTGTTCTCTAATGGACTCTTAGTAATATGATAGCTGTCTGTTTAATGGAACATACTTTACACTGCATAATGCCGGTGTTTGTGTTGCACGTGTTTTGTTACTGTTAAAAGTTATGGTTGTACCCCTCTTGTGTTCATATCTGAATCGAATTAGAGATGTTCTCAAAGTCTTTGTGTGTGAATGTGTGTTTATTACAGATGGGCAATAAAGAGGAAGATACAACAAAGCTAGACCACTTCTAGACATAGTCTAAAACAATATTGCGTTCAGTTTTTCAAAAAATATTCACTCACGTGTGCGCATGTAGCGACATCTGTGACAAATTATAGGAACTAAAATTCAAAATTCTACATCGCGCGCCGTCTTAGAGTTATTTGCGCGTTTAGGACATTATAACAAACTGGAATCAAATATCGCGCTATTGTCCGGACCAGACATAACACCTGTCTGGTCAGAGGACTCTCCCTTTTCAATGGAGGTTTACGGGACTTTACACCCTGTTCCACGTATTGATATGACTGTCTGTATTCACGATTAAGTACCTCTAGAGAATCAATTACCTTTGCCTTGTCTCAACTGAGTTGGACTCGGCTAGAACCAGTATTATACACGGTATGACTGCCTATCTTACATCCAAAACTCAGTAACTGGGTAACACAATACCCTTTGGGAAGACTGTCATAAATCTACAAATAACAGCCGGGGCCAACGGCACAACGTGCTTTCCATAGCACGAAGAAATCTTGGTATTGTTAGTCAACTTACGCTGAACAACCTTAGCAAGCATTGCTTAAACTTGGAGAATGACTCGTGTGGAAGTTTCTAACTTAGCTACGAGCTAGTAGGAGCAGGACTTGGGCAGAAAGTCGAGGTTAGAAGTTTAAAGGATGATAATTTGTGACTGACGTCTCTTACTGGGTGGAGAAAGAGTACATGTCAGAATTTCACTTAAATCATACCTGCCCCCCTAGCCAAGTTACAACCGTTTCGTTTCGATTTTCTTTTCGTTGATCGCCTCGACTCGGCCACGCCTCTTACTCCTTTGTTCTGACCACGTGACTCAGCGTTGAGATGACGTCAGAATAAAGGAATCGGAGGCGTGGCCTAATCGAGGTGATCGACGAAAAGAGAATCGAAACGAAACGATTGTAACTTGGCTAGGAGGGCTGTGTCCTTCGATTACCTTTGGCCATCTAGGCCCTTGAATTTCCTTTTCAGAAATTCGAGCGGGTATCGACCCTGCTTAGTCCCATATGGTTTTGCTGACATCTCTTTGAGGCGCACGAGAAACACTACGCGCCGTCGAAGATTTGGGCTTGGTCCTAACCGGCTGGCAGACTGTGAGCTACTTATTAAAATTTACTCTTAAAGTCATGGCATATGAGAAATTGATTAACCCATGATCTACCTTAAAGCCATGTCCTAGCCAGATGCCCACGGACCCACGGTAAATGATGAGGTGGTCCTATTCTTTACATTCGATCCTACACGATTTTTCCGCTTAGCAACTTATCATTCGGTTTCAAATTCATCGGATCCCCGACCAACTTAGTTTCGATCCTTCTCCGTATGAAGAGCATGTTCCATAGCATACACCGAGAATGGAATTTCTGTGTTCACAACTATAATTATGTTATGTTACTACGTAAACTTAGGTAATTAGGATTCACACCCAGTTGTTTTAGTATTCTGACAACTGAATGTTTTATTAAACTTCCAAGTTTGTCTTAATTAAATCTTGCTTAAGTAATTGTACGGTGAATCGGGAAGAGAGATTAGATCAGGTGGCAGGATAATGCTTTTATCTCTATAAAGGTGTCATCTGAATTACTACGTAGCCTTTACTAACTCTTCTTTTAATTAAAAGAAGAGTGAGCTTCAGTCAGCGTCTTTATCTGCATGAAAAAGGGAATATATTCCTGGGATCAAAAGTCTATGTCCTATTCCAGAAATGGGGCTACCCGTGGGCTATGTTTCATTAAAATCCATTCAGTCGTTAAGACGGGAAGAAATAACAAACAAACAGGGTTACTTTAGCATTTATAGTACTACTATCGGTCCAACAGACGTTGTCCTGCACGAAAGCACCGCCTCCCGGGTCTCAACCGCCGCCGGGATACCGATCCCGATTTCCGGCTACCGTAGGCGCGGGCTTGCGGACGGCGAACAATGGGAAGCCCGCCGTCCGACCGACCGGTAACCGTCCGGACCGAGCCCAAGTCGTCGACGGTGCGTATTGTTCCACGCGCGCCTCAGGGAAATGTCAGCAAATCGTAGGGGCCCAGCAGGGTCGAAGCTACTGGGGCCATGGGTAGAGTGAAAACGAAACCCGGGGCCCTAGGACGAAGGCAACGAACGAACAGGAGTGGGTTTTTAGTCAATAAAAGTCTGACACTATCTCTCGCTCCTCCCAAGAGCGAGATTTGTCATTAGATGATTTTCCCACCTCCCGGGTCTAATTGGATAACTGCTTACGTGACCTGCACAACCCAGTAATTGTGTAACGTATCGTAACGTAACGTACCCTTTGGTAAGACTGTTTTTTTTTCGGTTGGAAAATCATCTTATGACATCCCCCGCTCTTAGTCGGAGCGCGAGATGGTGTCAGACTTCTACTGACTAAAAACCCACTCCTGTTCCTTCGTTGCCTTTCGTACCAGGGCCGAGTCTTCCTTTCAGAATCAGACCCTTGGCCCCAGTAGACTTCGACCCTGCTGGGCCTGATGTCAGATTTTTCAGTCTTCAGACTATCCGTAACCCAATACCAAAAGCTTAACATGCATTCCAAGGCACGACGACCTCTAGGTACCCATCCATTTACCGACCTCGATAAGTGTTGCTTAACCTTGGGTTCAATCTTTATGACTGCTATTACTTAGTCACAATTTTCTCGTGGGTAAATAAATAATGTAGTCAAATCTAATAGGGTTGTTTGCAAGACAATAAAACTGTTTCAATATTTTGTGGCTTACGAAAGCAAATACGGCTTGAAGCTTTTAATGCGCAAACGACACAGTAATAGCTTTGTTATGAACCAGTTAGGATAGGAAATGTGTTTTCAAAATTTTTTATTTACACAAAATACTGTTTTGAAATTAACGGCCGTGACTTACGAGTTGTAGGTTGCGGGTTCAATCCCAGCCCGGCGCATTACTTTGTGTAATTTATTTCATCACCACTGCTCTCAAAACGGTGAAGGAAAACATCGTGAGGAAACCGGCATGTCCTAGAACAAAAAATTCGAAGACATGTGACATCCACCAACCCAAACTAGGCCCGCGTGGTGGATTACGGCCCATTCCCTCTCCTAGAGAGGAGGCCTGAGTCCTAATAGTGGGAACATTATAAGGCTGCCATGCATTGTTTTGAGAACTTATTTTTTGGAGTGCTTTAAACTTAGAAACGGTGAAGCAAATTAAATTCTTACTAGCTTATACTCGGCAATATCAATTACTAGCTTCTGCCAGCAGCTTCACCCGCTCGAAAGTTGGTTTCTCCATACAAACTTCCAACCCCCGTTTTACAAGTTTTACAAATTCGTAAAATCCGTTCTTACCGGATGTCTACACCCTATAAGGAACCTACCAGCAAATTTTAAGTTTGTAGGTGTTGTAGTTTAGGAGATTTCGTGATTAATCAGTAAATGTTATTACGCTTTTATATATATAGATTATCAGAAAAAATGGGGAGTGAGGTTAAGAGGATACAAAATAACCCACTAAAAAAATTATAGAAATCGGTCGAGTCTGTGACACATTTTTTTTTAATTTTTATTAATTTCAGACTTGTATCTAAAATTAAATGAAATTAGATAGTTAAGACGCAGTGTTGGAAGGCCTCCCGCAAGGTGGACCAATGACCTGGTGAGAGACGCACAGAACAGTTCGTTGTGACGACACTCGGGGGAAGCTTATGTCCAAGAGTGGACGTCTTTCGGCTGAAAAGATGATGATGATGATAAGTAAACTGATCAAATAAAGAATTATGATTATTTTTATGCATTATTTTTACACAATGCAGTTTAGCACGCTTTGTGCATATTACAACGTTCTTACCTTTCTTGTTTGAGATGGGGAAATAATCAACTAACTTTTCCCGCTCTTGGTGGAGCAATAGGGATAGTCAGACTAAAATTAACTGTATGGTTCTGCTTATAGGAGTGTTTTACAGCTCACCAACACCATTGCACGCATATATATAGTATAATATTTGCCCTACACAACTGCTCCGGTTGGCCGCCTGATGGCGACTGACAGGTGTCAAATATATGTACATCATGGCACTTGAGATTATATTTTAAGATTACCAACACTTCAGTCAATACACTACACCAGCTAAAAGTCACACGTATTCCTTCAGTTGATCTCTGTGTTCCAGGACTGCGGTTGCTCATGTAAACAATCCTATAATCCTTTATAGACCAAGATCCCAGAGCTGTCTGACATAACTTATTTTCACATGGATGAAACCTTATGTTCTCAGTAGCGTCTCATGTGCTTTGAATACCTGTGTGCTTGTGGAGCTCCTCCTTGGAGGTCCTGGGCAGGTACCAGGTGAGAAAGGGAACTAAAAATAAGAGTAACGTAACTTAAATTTTTATGTGAATTAAAAATGAATGTGAGTTATATATCTTTGTAATGTTACCTTTATAACATATTTAAAAATCAGACATGTAAAAATAAGTGAAGTTTATTTACTTTTGAGCTTTAAAGTGTCTGACAGAAGTTTTGGTCCATGGAAAGTGTCTGACACTTATGATACTGCTTTAGAATAACATTCTACAAAACATATATAAAAATCAGCCATAAAAAATTAAGTTAACTAACTCGATATTTTTAGTTCCCTTTCTCACCTGGTACCTGCTCAGGGGCCCTAAGGGGGAGCTCCACAAGTACAAAGCACATGAGACGCTACTGAGAACCTAAGGTTTCATCCATGTGAAAATAAGTTATGTCTGACAGCTCTGGGATCTTAGTGTACCTTCTGTTTGAAATCGGTTACATAGTTTTTGAAAAAAACGTGAATTTCTCTCACGTTTTTATCATACCTTTGAAGCTTTAAGATAAAAAACTAGGTTCCCTTCAATACTGCAATCACCTAGCCCTAATAACCCTGCCTACATCTTGACCTGCTTCTGGTCCGCAAAGAGGAGGGGGAGGGCATTACTTTGCAGATTTCTGCCGCTTGACAACTGCGAACCAGTTTTTTTCTCTTCAGATATTAAAGTTGAAACTATTGTCTTGCTACCGATGAGATGAACATAGTTTTTAATTTCGATGAAAATTTTAAACAGATTTTTTTTTGGGTTTCAAAATTGCTTTATTAATTTATATTAATAATAATATTATTATTTTTTAATTTATACCTACAGTAATTTACCACCTCCTCGAGTCCTATTCCTCATTACTGAGGGTCATGAAGTTCCCGCCGGATTAGCTTCTTGGTAATGGTTTTCGCCATCGGTGACGGTTATTAGCGTCATGAAGTGCGACGTGCAATTGGGTGTCCAGTGTGGAGCGGATCTGATCTGCCATCTTTTTGGGCTGCGGCCTCTTGGTTGCAACCTACAGTAATGTATATAAATTGAAAAGCTTGAAAACGATTTTGTTTGATTAACAAAATCCTTTTCAACTGAGTCTAGGAGAGGGAACGGGCGGTAGCATAGCATAGCATAGTCGGCCTTATAATGTTCCCACTGTTGGGACTCAGGCCCCCTCTCTAGGAGAGGGAATGGGCCATAATCCTCCACGCGGGCCCAGTGCGGGTTGGTGAATGTCACATGTCTTCGAATTTTTGGTTCTACGACATGCCGGTTTCCTCACGATGTTTTCCTTCACGGTTTTGAGAGCAGTGGTGATGAAATAAATTACACAAAGTAATGCGCCTGGCTGGGTTTGAACCCGTAACCTACAACTCGTAAGTCAGTGCCGTTACCATTCGGCCTCCACTGCTCACACACTACGTAGGCCCAGAGCATAATGGTGGATGGCACATAATCACACAAACCGTTGTGAGAGCAGTTGTGAAGAAATAAATTTCACAAAGTAATGCTCTTGGCTGAAAACCCGTGACTTACAACTCGTAGGTCAGGGCCGTTACTACTGCGATATACCACTGCTCACAACACACTTTAAAAGTTAAAACAATTTTTTTTTCACTGTTTGCGTATTACACATAATTGCCCCTAAAACATCCCTTAATTAAACACGCAACCGCTTTTCACCTTCCAGCCGATAAGCGCTACCTATTTAGGAAAATAAATAATGATTTAGTGTGCCTAAATATTCTAGTTCGTGAAGGAAACCTACTTAAGTTTCAGTAAAGGCCTGAAACTGCCTTTCGTTATTAATCACGGCCTTTACACAGCCCTTGACAGATGGGCTCCTTCACAAAAGTGTGGCAGCTATTAAATAGGCTAAAAGATTGAGTTTCGTGAATGCTTCAATAAGTTGATGTATTTACCGTGTATAACAGATTAAAACGGCCTGGGTTTTACGGTGAAATGTTTTTTTTTTATAACCACAGCTCTCTTGAAGTGAACGAAAATATCGTGAAAAAAATTCGTGATGCATGGCCTAGGACAAAGAAATTCAGAAACATTATGCGTTTTCCTACAACCCTCACTGAGCTCGCGTAGTGGATCACGGTCCATTCCCTCACCTAGAGAGGAGGCCTGAGTCCCAGCAATGGGGACATTATAAGGCGTGTTGTTTCTTTCTTCTTTTAAAAACTTTGATCCACACTAGGAATTACTGTGAATGTTATGTAGAGGTTAAAGACATTAAAAATTTTAGGGTAACTGGACTATTTCTAGATAAGATTGGAACAGAATATAAAAGCATAAAAGGGAGGAAGTCTCTTCTTAGCTTTGGCTCCCACAAGGTGGCTAATAAAGTATCAACTTCAACAAATCATCATCAGTAGCATATAAATTCTAAAGACTAACAAAATACATACATAGGACACATACATTCGCAGGAAGTTGGTGTAATCGTCACAGCGTTGATTTGTTGGATTCGTTTTTCATAATGACATTGTTAATTTGTATGTATCTAAGTATATATTTATTATTTTATTTCTAATCTAGTTTATCATTTTGTTTCACCTACCATATTATATTTCTGCACCACCCTAAGGTCGACTGGTAGAAAATGCCTAAGGCATTAAGTCCGCCTCTGTACAGTGTTTCTTACTAGTGCATAAAGTTTTAATAAATAAATAAATAAATAATAAAATAATGAACATACATTTCACCTGTAAATGAAGTCAGTTACTTCATTGTCATCGTCGTTTCAGCCGAAAGACGTCCTCTTCTGGACGTAGACCTCCCCCAAAAGTCGCCACACTGATTGAACCTGTATGTCTGGCGTCTATCGGATTCTTGCGACCCTGACCAGGTCGTTGGTCCACATTGTGAGCGGGCTTCTAACGCTGTGTCTTCCGGTATATGGTCCTCACTGCAAAACCTTTCGATCCCATCGATCATCTGTTCAGTTACAATGGTATTAAAAAAAAATCGGAAATATGGGACAAAAAATCACATAACAGTTCTTTAATTACTGCTTTTCAAAAGCTAATATCAACACTTCATTTAAAACAAACTTTCAAAAGTATGATGGACATCTAAAGTCAGACAGTAAGCCAAAAAGGTAAAATAAACAAACCTTCCTTAATATCGCCACGAATACCCATACGTACCTTTTACGACTTTCAGCAAACATTCCTCACGCCCAATCCTCCGTGAAAACCTCTTCAAACAATGGCAAAACTGTAACTCCAATCGATGTCCTTAAAACTGTCATGACCCACACATGTCAGTTGCACAACCCTAGTTTTATTACCGTATAAGGAAACGCGACGTGAGAACCACACGTAAGGCGACACCCTCACGAGTAATGGTACAGAAGTAGTAATAAAACGGCCACATGGGGGCACAATAATGACCCAATTTTCTATAAAAGGTTACAATCTGTCATTGGTTTGATGTTGCGTAAGTGTTTTATGGCAAATTGTTTGGAAGCAAATTCTTCAGCAGATCAGTTGATAGACGACTGCAAATATTTAGTTTTTTTTTTTACTAGATACCCGTCCGCAACTTTCATCATCTCTACTAACCTTTTCCCAACTGTGTTGGAGTGCGGGCTTGCGGACATCAAGCAATGGGTAGCTCGCCGTCCGACCGTCTGGTAACCGTCCGGACCGAGCCCAAGTCGTCGACGGCACGTAATGTTCCACGCGCGCCTTAAGGAGATGTCAGCAAACGTAGGGGACCAACAGGGTCGAAGCCTACTGGGGCCAAGGGTCTGATTCTGAAAGGAAGACTCGGCCCTGGTATGAAAGACAACGAAGGAACAGGAGTGGGTTTTTAGTCAGTAAAAGTCTGACAAGATCTCCCGCTCCGCCCAAGTGCGGGGGATGCCATTGGATGATTTTCCCACCGAAAACAAAAAAAAAATCTACCAAGCCTCTTCCCATACAATTAATTTACATAAAGTGACTACCACTATCACTCAGTTACTGGGTAACACGATATTCCTTGGCAGGTCTGGTGTCAGATTTCCTGGCTTCCGAGTAATGATGACAGCTAAAACCATCGTTCCAAAGTGTTTTCTGAGGTACGGAGAAGTGACGGTATGTTGAGACGGTCACCCATCTTTTTTTTTTTTTTTTTTAGGTGGGAAAATCATCTAATGACAAATCTCGCTCTTGGGCGGAGCGAGAGATAGTGTCAGACTTTTACTGACTAAAAACCCACTCCTGTTCCTTCTTTGCCTTCATCCAGGGGCCCCGGGCTTCGCTTTCACACTACCCGTGGCCCCAGTAGGCTTCGGCCCTACTGGGCCCCTACGATTTGCTGACATCTCCCTGAGGCGCGCGTGGAACAATACGTGCCGTCGAAAGATCAAACTCGGCTAGCGATGTTTAACCTTGAAGATCGACCCGAATCTCATCGTAGAGCTATCAAATTAAACCAATTTACTTACAATTTCCTTTGACCTTCGTGTAATGCGTAAGGCAATGTTGACATTCATACAAACTATTAAGGGCACAAAAGAAATGAAATGTAAAGAAAAATTTGCCTGCGTGACTTTACTTTTAACTTTATTTGTGAAGAAAAATATTTCAGTTAATTGCTTAGGCTTAGTATGGACTCTGCCAGGGTTGTGAAACAGTTACCGTGACCCTTAGGGTGTTTTTAATATCGTGCGGACTTCATCACGCATGCGGGATTGCTCCGCGTGCAGAAAATTTCAAAATGCAAAAAAACGCGTTCCGCGTGCGTATTCCGCGCATTACAATTTATACTTGTATGAAATGGACATTTGCGGGGGTAACGCGTGCGAGGCAATCTCGCATGCGTGTTCAAAACCTCACGATATTAAAAACACCCTCACTGAAGAAACACAGATGGATTTTGGTCAGTGTAAAAGTCTTACACTTCTTTTCGCGTCACTTAGAATGGGAGCAGTCATTGAAAGAAAGAAAGAAAGAAAGAAAAGAAAGAAAAACTTTATTCGCGCGAAATGACGCAATCTTAAAACTAGCTAACAAATATTATCAATTGAATAGGGAAGATATGCGTCACATCCGCGCAAAACGGCCGAACGCTCAGCATAAAGCCGCAGCTTTATGCTGAGCGTTTACCGCCGCAGCCTCACGCATTATGCGATGAGCTCACAGCGCTGTTTTTCAGCGTTGGCCGGTGGCGGTGTTGACATAAAGACGCCCGAACGGACGAGATTTCCATAGAAAAAGGAAATAAAAATACATATGTATTACAAACTAAAAGGAAAAGTAAATCATCAAAAATCAATAATCATTAAATGATAATAATCAAAGATGTAATCATTGAATGATATCTCACTTAAAAAAAGGCTAAAGCAGTTTTCAATTGCATTTATATTTTATATATTTATTTGTATTAAAGCTAATGATACAAGTAAGCAATGGTGTGTGTGTGTAAAGGAAAATGAAAAAGTGGTAAAGGACTTGATGACTGAATGATGAAGGAGATGACTTGCGCGTTGTACTTACGGGTTCAAACTCTGACTTTATGTAATTTATTTTATCCCCACTGCTCTCAAAACGGTAACGGAAAACATCGTAAGGAAACCGGTAAGACCTAGAACAAAAAAAAAAAACAAAATTGATCGGTGATCCTATTGAAAAAGGCACTTTTTTTGACGTGAATCCATTATCATAAAATGTGTACAGACGTAGGTAATTACATAAAATTGATGTCTGTGGAAACAAAACGGACCGCGAAGGGTTAGTCGCCAAAGGGTCATAGTTTAACAATAAAGGTGCGGCCGGTATTATTATGAGCAACAATATCAAGCCGAACATGTTACAGGGAATTTTCATTACGGAGTACACAATTAACCTTTTTGAAAATCGAAACAAAATCATGAGGCCATTTTTTTTTTAGGTAGGAAATCATCAAAATGACTTCTCGCACTCTGGGTGGAGCGGGAGGGCGTGTCAGACTTTTACTGACTAAAACTACGCCTGTATACTTCAATTACCCTTTGCGTTCTAGGACTACGGGTTTCCCTTTTAGAAATTCTCCGCGGTCCTAGCTACCGGGCATTGGCCCTGCTGGGCCCCTACGGTTTGCTGACAACTCTTTGAGGAGCGCAAGGATCACTACGCGCTGTTGACGACTGGGCTCGGTTCGGTTAATTACCGAACAGCTACACGGCGAGCTACCCAGTGCTCGACGTCCGCAAGCCCGCGTCTACCGTGGCTGGTAGTCGGGGTCGGAATTACGTCGGCTAGGGCGTGAGGACCTTCGTTCCCTCACACGTGCAGCCTCCTCCATCGCTAGCATTACTGCTTCGCAGAAGGAGGCGACCGCCTGCCATTCCTCCTCGCTTCGGACCATAGCCTGAACCAGTGCCCGACGCGAAAGGTCGCTGCCGCCAATTGCCTCCACGAGGACACGGCGGTGCTCCGCCCAAGCAGAAAATCATAAGGCCTACTGTTCGCAACGACACCACGGTACGATGCTGCCGCTTCGTCGATAGAATGTCATAGTTTTGTATGTATCTTTCACGCAGGCGTACACCAAGCGTATTACGACGAATACACGTCTATGAAGCTACGCAGCCGTGGACAGCTGGCCTCATTAACATATCAGGCCCCGGTGTACCGATTTCGGTACACCTCGGTACCAGTAAAATACTCCGTGGACTAGCGCTGCGAAAAGGACTGCAACGTTCTTTGTATTCGTTTTTAACTCTATTCTTTGACTCCACCTTATAATACATTTTATCGCCTCATCTAACTCCGATCTACTTAAATATTCAGACCTATCCTTTCTAATAGTAATTAATTTAATACGAATAGAACTCTAAATAATACGACTATACCTGATAATAACCCTAAAGAACTGTACTTCACCTTAACAACTATATGAGACTTAATATGATATGTTAAATATACATCTAAATTTACTAATATTGCTCTAATCATCATCATCATCATCATTTCAGCCTAAAGACGTCCACTGCTGGACATAGGCCTCCCCCAAGCGTCGCCACAGCGAACGGTCCTGTGCGTCTCGCATCCATCGGACCCCCGCAACCGTTACCAAGTCATCGGTCCACCTTGTAGGAGGCCTTCCAACGCTACGTCTTCCGGTACGTGGTCGCCATTCCTGAACCTTTCGGCCCCAACGGCCATCTGCCATTGCTCTAATAATTAAACCTTATTTTTACGTAATAAGGTTTAAGTTAGCTGGTATGAGGTGTACCGTATTCGGTACACTGGTACCTGAGAGGTTAAACAAATTTCAAAATTATTTGAAAAAGTTTTTTTTTTTTTTTTTTAATTGATATAAACCAGTGCTTGACTGCGATCCCACCTGATGGTAACCAGTGATGCAATCATTGATGGTGAGGCGCACTAGTTTATTAAGAGCCTATTCACTCTAGCCTTGAAGGCACCAAAATTATAGTTGGACGGGAAGACCGCAGCAGGCAAATTGTTCAACTTTTACTAATTTAATTAACAGTTTCAAAACAAAAAGCAAGTGAGCAAAAACCATTAACAATTTCATATTTCACTGAAACAAACAAAACGTTATGAGCATATATTAATAAGTACTTTGATTGCGTCCAGCAAAATGAAATGTAGCTATATACATAATATATTCGGGGAGACTCAAGTCAAGAGTATTGAGATAATTTTATGGTAAGCAATAGACGCAGCGTTGGAAGAACTCCTACAAGTTGGTCATGGTAAGGGTTACGGGAATCCGATGAATGCGAGACGCACAGGACCGTTCATTGTGACGACACTTGGTGAGGCCTAAAAAATCAATGATGACAGTGATATAGGATATTACCATCATCGTCGCTTACCGCGAGGTAAGACAGTAATCCAACGTAACTAGTAAAAATAGTAAAGAAAGAAAGAAAAAGAGTTTATTTACGTCAAAAATGGCGCATCCCTTAAAAATTAAAAACAAATAACAATCACGACTTATAATATAAGTGGTAGGATATGCGTCACATCCGCGCAAAATGGCCAACGCTCAACAAAATGCTGAGGCTCGTGTAAGACAGAGCCACAGTGCTGACTCTGAGTGAGGTGAGACGTTAATCGGCCAGCACAGATTACATACTTAAAATCACTGAAGAAGCAAACCAAAAACATAAATAACAATAAACCATTGTACAAAACACAGTTGTTAGTAAAGCATATAGCTATTTAAGTCGACCCCACATCAAAAAACAATTTGAAAAATAAATACGATTGACTAAAATTTTAATACCCCGACATAAATTTTAAGTACCTACAACGCGCAGTTTTTCGTTGGACTAACAATACAAATTCATAACAACAAATCACAGAGCTTCGAAACACCTCGGTGGCCACGTGGCTAGAAGACACATTTTTAAAACTCTTCATACTTGAAAATAAGAAAGAAAAAATTTAGATTTATTTGGCATAATACCAGTAGTAGTAGTAAAAGTATAAACGAAAAAAAAAGAAGCAAAAATAAAATTGTGTAATACTTGAACCAAGCCTGTAGAGATTTCATGTCTTGATGGAGTCCCTAGGGTCGGCCCTAGCGGACTCCATCGAGAAATGAAATCTTTTCTCTAAATCTCTTATCTTACTCTATCGAATAATCTGCGGCTCTGGGACACAAAAGTCTACTGAAGGAACACGGCTAGGTGTTATCAGTAAAACTCTGAGACTCTTTCTCACTCCACCAAGAGCGCAAGAAATTATTTGATGATTTCGCACCGTAGTGTCACCAGTAACTTATAAGGCTTGCCAGTATTTAAAGCTTCGACAGTTCTCACTGGACACGATTGCGAAAAATTAAGCATAGTAGACCTTGCGCGGGCAGGAATATTTATTTATGACTAACTGTAGACTACGGCATCGCAAATATATAAAATGTTGCTACACGATAAAAATATATATAAAAAAATCCATATAGGTTTTAAGATAACTACAGTTAAGTCTTCCCATGTGCTAAATTTCGAACAAATATTCACGCCTGTAAGTTGTTCACAAGACTCTTCTTTTCACTCTAAAAACCGGGCAAGTGCGAGTCGCACTCGAGCACTGAAGGTTCCGTACAAACTTACCTATGAAAACAGTTCAATTCCCGAATTGAGTTACGAAGATTTTTCCGAATCGCAAAAAAAGTATTTTTGTGTTGTAACTACAAATTTACAGTTTTTAGATTTTTTCCTATACTTGTGTTATGTGACCTTTCTTCACGCCAAATTTCAGAATTGTAGGTCAACGGGACCCTATGAATTTTGATTCCCTTGAGAGTGTCAAAATTTGCAACATAATTGGCCATATCTTTTTTTTTCGTCGACTCAGAAGTTTTATTTTTTGACAGCTTCAAGAAACCGCAGACCTGAGTAGTTATATGATTTTAATTTCAACTCGATTCCTCCACGCGTTCCCGAGATAAAGGGTCTTGATAGACAAACAGACAGACGGACAACAAAGTGATCCTACAAGGGTTCCGTTTTTTTCCTTTTGAGATACGGAACCCTAAAAAACATTCGGATTGTCACAATATTTTATAGGATGGCGATGACGTCTCTATTCGCTGCCAATGCAGCGATTCCATGGTCTATGTTACCAACGATCATTTAATTCAGAGCAACCGCTCATTTCAACCGTCGAGCTGTACCCAGCCTAACAGTTACACTAATGACCTGCCGACTAATCATTCATTTTCATAGTAATGAAATTCAGATTAACTAAAATATTGTTTAATTTTCATTTGAACTATACATTTGGAGACTCAGATTTTTAATATTGATACTCATAATCCAGCTTATCAAGGCTTAATAAACGTTTTGTTTAGTGTTTTGTATTCAATAAAACAAGCTTATAAAGTGCTATTTATTGTGGTAGAATTGCTGTATTTATTATGAGAGCCTTCCTATTGTTATTTTGTACTTATTGGAAAGGTTCAAAATAATTTGTGTGTGCTACTAGTTTTTCTTTGTTTGAACTTGTTTTAGTGGTACGATTAGTTAGTTAGTCCACGAAACCGTTGATGCAGTGGTTGAGCCGTCGGCTGTTGAGCTGCGTGTCACGGATTTGATTCCCACACGGAACAAAAATATTTGTATGGCATAGAGATGGTTATTTCGGATCTAACTGTCTTGTATATGTAAATGACAAATGACGTGTTTGTAAAAGTATCTACGATACAGGAGTGATTTCTAGAGAGGAGCAAAGTTTTTTAAAAACTTCAAAGCCTTGAGCATCGACGCCGAGTGGTTGGCCTGTCGATTTTCTATCGATTACATTTCGGGGAGTGTGCGTTGGAATTGCACAATTTAAGTCCACCAAGTCCGTTCCATCATCGGACCACTAGACTTACGGCGTGGCGCCATCGGTACATGGTGGACATCCCACCCATACGTAGAAAGCGTTTTGGGAACACTTTCATTATGCGTACCTACAGCTAAGGAGTGGAATTCCCTGCCGGGGTCTGTGTTTCCTGATAGCTACAACCCAGGGGTCTTTAAGTCAAGAGTGAATAGGTTACTTCTAGGCAAGCGTGCTCCATCGTCGGCCACATCATCGTTTGCCATCAGGTGAGATAGTGGTCAAACGCGAGCCTATCAATAATAATAAAAAATATACATATAATATGTGTCACCACTATGAATACTTTATATACCGTCCATTTTCCAACAAAAACTACAGATGTCATATTTATGATTAAAAACGCAATTACAAATCATACACACTTAACATTCATACGTTAACACTCTTCCGTGCCCGCAATAAAAATATCACCAATTACATTTTAAATGTGGCTCTCATAACGACACGTACTTGACCGCTTTCAACACTACACTTGAAACCTCAAATTAAGGCCCGTCCCTCGGAGCACATTGCAGTTTAAAATGCTTTGTATGTATTTGAATATTTTAGTAGCAACTACCTCGTCAGCGAACCAATCAGCGAGCCCCATTCCATGTGTGGGTTCATGTAGTGGGTAATATGAACACCGTGAAAAATTTTAGTGTGTGCGAATTTTGAAGGTTACAACACTATAGGGTGAATTTGTTTTTCTTACAATACTGGTTTTGTTTTAGTGTCGTTGTTTTACGTTTGTGACGCAATGAATTTTCAAATGCGTGATGTTGTGTAATTTACCCTGGCTGTTTACCTGTGTCGTAAACGTAACTCGCTGTTATATAAGTTTCTAACGCTGGCACTGCTGTTGTTTAAACACGGTACGTTTGTTCTCCAATTTCAATATGTGATCAAGGAATGGGTGTGTTAATTAAGTGATATCGCGTTCAGTTGTTATATTTCTATTACTGTTTAATCAACCTATTTGAAAATTAGATATTTAGATATCTGCTTCTGTTTAATATTGTTAGCTAAGTTTAATTTTCAATTTGTTTCAAGAGGGCTTATTCAAATTTAAACTCACCCTTTGAAATAGGGCCGTTATACCCTCCTTCATGAAACTGTAAGATGACAAGATACCGGAGATCACTTCAGGGAATACAAAGGTCTCCGTTAGGTCTTACATCCTCCAACATAAAATGTATATGGTCTACAGTATTCTCAAGTCGGTCATATCTTGAGGCAGCATCATAAACATTGTCTTTATCTTAAGATATAATACATGTTTACACGTTGCCTTCATCAAAATTTCTAACATCATTTAACATAGCCGTTTCAACACTGACAAATTAAATTTCTATCCCCATCTAAATTCCATAAACAAATTATTCGGTAATTTCACAACAATGCTCATACCTTACGCTATGGAGGCTCACAAAAGGCGTTTAAACAGAATTACTCCCATACATCATAGAGGTTCGGGTGAGGACACCGTGGTGGCTAAGCGAGAGCAAGACTGCAGCCAAACGAGGTATAAATTACGGCAGATAAGCAAGATTAATGTCCACTTACGAGAAAATGAACTTTAAGTGGTCGTAGAGTCTGATATTGACATCGTTTTTGTAGCAATTCTTCATTGTAATGTGCTTCACTATTCACTATCTAATTTCACTCGAATGATTTTATGGTCTAGTTCCATAGCCACATACTTGCATATTTAAGCATATATTTTTTAAAGATGCAGCGTGTCTCGTTTCATTTATTTTCTTAAAATGTTTTGGGAGTGTGTGTAATAATGAAATTTCACCTCGCCACGTCGTCTTCAAAGCTAACCCTGATCATTTCTCGCTCATCTCCTTTCATAATACCACCTTTACAGTGGCGTGCATCGGTTCAAATACCCATAAATCTTGAAGGTATGGCACAGGGGTCGGTGTGAGGATATTTTTTTATTCTCTTATCAAAATATTCTTTTATCGGAATATAGGCTGATAGGTTTTCTGACTGCTTCCGTCAGGCCATTGTTTGCTTTTGTTATTGAACGTTCTCTTTCATTTGGCGTGTTGCTGAGTTTTTGGGGGATGAATGCACGATGTTTTTAGATAAACGGGGAAGTTTGAAAGTGGCGCCAGTGACTGAAAAGTTGAAAGGGAATCGTTTGTCTTGGTATGGTCATGTGAAGAAGAGGGATGAAACGCATGTTACTAAAAGAGTTATGAGTTTACATGTGGGTGGATGGAGAGGGAGAGGGAGACCAAAGAAAAGATGGATGGATTGTGTGAAGAGTGATATGAAAGAAAAGGAAGTTAGTGATAGTATGACGAGTGACAAGGCAGAATGGAAGAAAAAAACGTGTTGCGCCAACCCCAAATAACACGGGGCAAGGGCAGGAAGATGATGATGATGATGATGTTAAAGAAAAGGACAAGTGCGAGTTGGACTCACGCACAAAAGATTCCGTACCATTATCTATACACAACATTAGACACTATATTATAACCTTTTTTTTAGTTTCACATGTCCTGGTATTGGTTTGTTGAAAAATCACATTTTTTGTATGGGAGCCCCACTTAAATATTTATTGTATTCTGTTTTAGTACTTGTTGTTATAGCGGCAACAGAAATACATAATTTGTGAAAATTTCAAGTGTCTAGCTTGATAGCTAGACGCTTATTCATGAGATCACGGTTCATGAGATACAGCTTGGTGACAGACAGATAGACAAAGGAGTCTAAGTTATATGATCCCGTTTTAGGAATTTGGGTATGAAACCCGAAAAAACAGAAAAATCTTAGTTTGTATAGAGATCTTGATAAAAATAATGTTTTTAGACCCTGATATCTAAAAAAGCTCCTAATTTTGTTGTCATTTCATTACTTTTTTAATTAAAAGCATTATATTCTAACTTTTACAGAACCTTATGAGTATCGGCACTTTATAAAAGAGTAAAAAAAGTATGAGAATCTTAATTAAACACTTACCAGGGTACACTTTTACCTTTTAAAATTTTCTCTGAAATAGATTAAAACGTGACCAACTTAGAAATGTCAGGGGAAGGTAAGAGAACGTTAGAAATTGTCAAGAAAAAGAACAAGGAAAAATTAAAAACTTCAAAACAATTGATTGCACCACCTCTTACTTGTAGTGTTTCTCACCTTGTAGTAAAATACCGGAAATATTAACGTTTTCAATTTATTTTTCCTGTACTTTGGAGTCACGTTGATTGGTACTTCAGATTTTTTTCCTCATTCGTTATTATTTTTGATGAGCAGATGGGGTGAAAATGTAGAGAATTTTTAATGATGTTATTTAAAGGTACTGAAGGCTGATAATTTTTTTACTAGTAAGTGAGCGAGTGACCTTTTTTTGGCATGTGTACTTTTTCTTCTGTTGAAAATCAAGAAGTCTTAACGATATTGGCACAGTTTCTAGAATGAATATTTTAGTACAGTTTATTTTTTCAAGTCGTTAATATATCTCACTACTGTGCAAAGGCCACGCCCAAGTCCTTCCAAACTTTTTCTTCCGTGCCATCGTAATCTTGTCCTCATGGCACGCGTATTTTAAATCATCTCACTTTTTGGTTTTTTTTTTATTAGGAGTGAAAATCATCTTATGACAAATCGCGCTCTTGGACGGAGCGGAGTGTCAGACTTTTACTGACTAAAAACCCACTTCTGTTCCTTCTTTGCCTTCGAACCAGGGCCCTGGGTTTCACTTTCACACTACCCGTGGCCCCAGTAGGCTTCGACCCTGTTGGGCCCCTACGATTTGCTGACATCGCCCTGAGGCGCGCGTGGAACAGTACGCACAGTCGACGACTTGGGCTCGGTCCGGACGGTTACCGGACGGTCCGCAAGCCCACGCCTACGGTGGCCGGAAATCGGGATCGGAATCCCGGCGGCGGTTGGGGCGTGAGAACCGTTGCCTCACGCGATCGGCCGCCTCCTTTGCTAGCATTACTGCTTCGCAGAAGGAGGCGACCGCCTGCCACTCCTCCTCGCTCCGGACCATGGCCTGTACCAAGGCTCGGCGCGAGAGATCGCCGCCACCGATCGCCCCCACGAGGACACGGCGTTGCTCTGCCCAAGCGGGGACAACCTCTACCATGTGCTCCACCATGTCCTCCGGGCAGTCCACACAGTGGCGACACCCGGGACCTGTTTTTGGGATGGCTTCGATGGTGTTTTCATCTGCAGGAACCCATTGCTTGGAGACTCTTGTCCAGCAGTCACTCGTCATCATTTCAGCTGAAAGACGTCCACTGGTGGACATAGGCCTCTCCCAAATATCACCATAACCATCGGATTCCCGCAACTTTTACCCTTCTTTGTGGTTTGTATTTTCTATAATATCGCTGTATTTATAACCATATTTGTATGAAATCTAAGAAAACTCGCATTATTTTGTAATATGAGTTCTACCGTGGAAACAACGTGTCTCAAGCAGTATGCATTAATGATGATGTATACGGACTTAAAACTGTTAATGAATGGGATGTCTATTTTTGTTTCAATCACTTTCACGTGGGAAATATTATCTCACGAATAACTTTTCAACTCAGGGCGGCTACAAGACAAAATTTCCAAAACGAAAGCTATTAAACCAAGAACACAGAGTTCTTTTGTTAGAAAAAAGTCGTAACTATACGTCATTGATATTGCTTGCCCTTTGAAATGCATATAGTTTCTACATTGGAACTACTTAATATAAAAAAAAACGTTTTTTTATTAGCTTTCAAGGTTATACGTATTGCGATATTACAGAAAATACAAAACACAAAGAAACCAATAAATACCTAATTTCAAAAAAAGAACAACGTACTGTCGCACTCTGCGACGGTATCGGGATCTTTATTCTTTCTTGAAATGAAATACTTTTACTGAGAATGATTGTATACTTTTATAGGACTTCAATATTATTACATCGCACAACAACGGTTACGTCCGGACTGAAAAAACTACACATTTCTTTGTTCTACTCAATTTTTAAACCTATTCTAGAACAACAAAATCCTTAGAAGTATATTTTACATGCAAGTACGTTAACCTAACTCATGCGATCTCCTTTCGATATCACAGTACCTTTAATATAAAATTTATTTGAACTTATAATTCCAAGTCAATCTAAAGATATATCACTTCAAAGCAACCCGTTTTAAAAAAACGTCAATTTCATACTTTAACCCCTATTGTTACAGACAGTTAATAATACACCACCCTGACAAAGTAGGCCGCATCTAGTAATTATTTATGATGTAGTGACCGTAGAGCTAGCAGGACTAGAATAGACTAGCGACGTGTCGGGACCCTATATTATGCAATGTGTGTCCATCGCTTGGGAGTCTGTTGACGGCGTAATTACGGTACTGAGTCATGAAAATAGTTTAACTAAATAGAGGAATAAATATAGAAAAGCTGAAATAATAATGCAAATGACAGTACGGTGGGCGCAGTGCAATTAATATTTTTAACCGACTTCAAAAAGGAGGAGGTTGAAAAATGTTCGGCTGTGTGTATTGTTTTTTATTTATGTTCCCTGATTGGTCGGTTAATTTTTTTTTTCTTGATAGTTTCGCGCTTGACCGCTATCTCACTGGATAGAAAGCGACGATGCAATCGACGATGGAGCGCGCTTACCTAGAAGTAACCTATTCACTCTTGACTTAAAGATTCCCGGGTTGTAGCCATCAGGAAACACAGATTCCGGCAAGAAAGTCCACTCCTTAGCTGTACGCACAATGAATGTGTTCCCAAAACGTTCCGTGCGTATGGGCGGGATGTCCACCATGTACCGGTGGCGCATTGCCTGGTGGTCCGATGATGGAACGGGCTAGGCGGAATTAGGTTATGCAATTCCGACGCACACTCCGAAATGCAACCGGTAGAAAACCGACAGGCTAGCAACTCGACGTCGATGCTCAAGACTTTGAAGGCTCGACTCAACGAGTGCTTCATTGCCAATGATCCTCCTGGCTCGCCTCTATTATAATTATAATTGTGAATAGTATTTGAGTTTTTATTTTTGATTGAAAGATTATACACTCTCGACAATCGATTTAATGTCTACCTAATATCGGTGTACTAAGGAAATTCAAGATCTTTTATTGAAATTAGTATCGTGATAGGTTGAATCCATTGTGTCCGCTGAGTGCGTCTGGACAATGTTCAATCAAGATAAACCAATTCGGTCTAGACTTTTGTTGGTATACTGCATGTGAGATGAGTGAGGATAGCGTTCAATAGGTCTACAGTTAATCGATCTTGTATTATCGGTGAAATGAATGTCGGGATAGTGTTCAGTTGAGATAAATCCATCGCCTCAGTGTTATATCGGTCTACTGTAGGACGGCAAACTGATTTGGCAGTATAGCGTTCGTCCGGATTACGTTTGCTGAAGTAACGTGGTACAATCAATCTTGAATACTAATTCAAAGAGTTTTAGATTTGTACCATCGTATTAATAGACTTGTGGTCCCGCAGAAAAAAAAATAGAACCCGATTGCAGCGCCATCCAGAGATCCCGCTCAAATATACACACAAAAATTTTATCCGAATTGGTCTAGCCATTTAGGAGCAATAAGGTGATAAACACACGTATAGAAGAACTACAATCTGTATAATAATCCATTGCTGATGGTTAGTCTCGCTAAAACTCGAGAACGGCTGGACTGATTACAATAATTCTTTTTTTTTTGGTCACCAACATACAGGGAAGGTTTAAAAGCAAACAAAAATAGGTTGGTAGGGTAGGGTAGGTGAGTAGGTCGGGTAGATAGGTAGATTGTTAGGGTAGGTAGGTAGGTAGTGCTTAGTTACTTACCCTACCTACCCCAGGTAGGGTAAGTAATTAAGTAGGGCGGGGAATGTAGTCAGTTGACGCTAGCGAAGCTGCGGGCAAAAGCTAGTATACATATAATAAAAACAATCCAAATGAAAAACTTGAGAGTTAAGAACGGAATCTAAACTTCACTAAGAGGTCAAAAAACATATATTTCTTCAGCAATTAAGATTCCTCACACTCTCTCTGTCCCAAATAAAAGGCGGGTATTATTAGGTTTACTTCGCACTGAACTTTTTCAGGTTTTTACAACGTTGGGCCTTACCTTCGTCAAGTTTATTAGAAATCTTTATTGGAAAAAGCTTCTATAAAACAGGAATTAATTTTTAATACAGAAATTGGGCTTTTTGCTGATGAGAAAATATCTCGGCTAGATTTTTGCCAGCGTCTAATATGATATTAGAATCTGTGAATTTATGTTATAATCAGAGACTGTTTTTACAAGAAAGTTCATTAAAATAAGTCATTTTTCTCATAGTATCTTAATATAAAATTCTCGTGTCACAATGTTCGTTCCCGTACTCCTCCGAAACGGCTTGACCGAAATGAATGTAATGAAATTTTGTGAGCATATTGAGTAGGTCTGAGAATCGGCCAACATCTATTTTTTTTTTTTCAATAAGTAAGCTATTTTTTGTCTACACTAGAAATTACTTAAAAAATATTTATATGGCAAAACAACGTTTGCCAGGTCAGCTAGTTATCATATAAATTTCATTTCAATATTTTTTTTCATCTATATGATTTTTATTCGTTTAATAGACAAATCACATTAATATTATAAGCGTGAAAGTTTATTTTAACGCTTTCAGTGCGCGGTTGCCACTTCGGAACCTTTCGGCCCAATTAACCAACTGTTCTGCAAGCAAAGTGCCCTGCACACTGCGACTTATGTTTAGTGATTCTTCGGGCTATGTCCGACATAGCACGAAGAATTGCCAAACTTAAGTGGCAATGGGCAGAGCACATTGCTCGCAGAACGGATGGCCGTTGGGGCCGAAAGGTTCTGGAATGGCGACCACGTACCTGAAGACGTAGCGTTGGAAGGCCTCCTACAAGGTAGACCGATGACCTGGTAAGGGTTACGGGAATCCGATGGATGCGAGACGCACAGGACCGTTCATTGTGGCTACACTTGGGGAGGCCTATGTCCAACAGTGGACGTCTTTCGGCTGAAATGATGATGGTGATGTACATAACCTTGGTTCTCCTGCGGATATCTTCATGTTTGATCTGATTACGCAAAGAAAATCCTGCATAGCCTTTTGGGTACTTTAAGCCTTCGGGTAAGACCCTGTGGATGCGGATGAAAGTTTGTATGATTGTATGTAGGTATCTGTATGTGTGTTTGTAACTCCTTCACGCACAAACGGCTAAACGGATTTAGATTAAATTTATACAAGAGTAGACCATGTCCTAGAACAACACATAGGACACTTTTATCCAGGGAGTATGTTAAATTTAAATCATTTTCTCCTTTTTTTGCCCCACACCAGGAATTACTCCTATATAGTAGGTGCGCTCACAAACATACTCACATACACAAGACACCCAGACCGAGAACATTTATTTGTAGGCTATGCAAATATTTATTCCGTGCGAGGATCGAACCCGCAACCTACCGCACAGCAGTCAATCGCTCAATCACTGCACCAACCATGCTTTCATGCGGGTGAAGCCAATTGCAAAATCCAGTACGAAATATATATTCTTTTATCATCTTTTACTTTTTATACTAGTCATAATTGACTAAGAACACGAAGAAATGTTATTTCTAACTACTTTTCAACACTTAACTCTCAGACAAATAACCTTTCAAAGCATAAAGCGCATTCTCACTCCTACAGCCTCAATTACAGCTACCATTAATACAAACGTCAGTTGAACATTAGCTAGCGATTCGACAAAGATGTATTACATCGATCCATTAGTTTGCGTTCAGTTTCAACTGCTATGAATACAGTGCGCTAAGGTCACCTCGTCAGACTATACACTTAAAGCAACGGTATTGTCGAGGGCTACAGAATTGTTCAAAAGAGTCACCGCGATCCTGAAACGCAAAAGCGCAACTGGAGTTAATAAACGTATGACACTAACGGCCCGTTCACGACCTTGCCGCTGTGAGCGGTAGCTAAGCGCGGGGCGGTGAGCGGTAAGATCAAAAGTATGAAAATGTTTGAAGCATGCCACGAGACGCCGCTCATAGCGAAACGCGCGCACTTGCCGATGCCGCCCCGCTCGCCGCGCCGCGCGCCTATAAGACCGAAGTCGTGACTGGGCCGTAACTCTACTTGGAGCGGGAGAAGTTATTTGATGGATTCCCACCCAAAAAAATAATATTATGGATCTATACACACTTATCATGACGAGTGTTTTATTCGCCACTTTACACGCCACACACTTAGGACACGCGCGTTGTCTAGTCTACAAAATTTGAAAATACTTTCACTACCGCCATATAAGCAAATAGAAGCACCTCATCAAAACACAAAGCGAATAAGTTAAATAAAGAAAATCTGAAAATAATGCATCATTGACACAAAACTTCACTAGATTTAAAAGATGACGGCAGCTTGTTCAATAAATAAGTATACTTAACTTGATGCAACTTTTTTTTTTCGATGTGAAAATTATCTTATGACATGCCGCTCTTCTCTTGGGGCGGGAGATAGTGTCAGACTTTTACTGATTAAAAAGCCACTCCTGTTCCTTCGTTGCCTTTCGTACCAGGGCCGAGTCTTCCTTTCAGAATCAGACCCTTGGCCCCAAGAGGCTTCGACCCTGCTGGGCCCCTACAGTTGCTGACAACTTGATGCACCTGGTTTTCTTGATACCAAATATACAAAAAGTCTATTTTGCAAGCTAGATACACCCTTTTCTGTGGACGGCAGTATAGGTAATCTGAGATTACAAGTTCAGCATTTGACTAAATCGAAACAAATGCGCGTAAACGCGACAAAAACTCGCGAGTACCACGTTGTATTTGTTTGTTGTTTGAATGGGTGAACACACTGCTGCAGTTAAACTAACGTGCGAATAAAGCGCGCCTGCTAAGTGCTTTGACTGCATTGGGCGTTAAAAGCGAAAGCACGTTAGGTTCATTTTTTTTATTTGTCTAAACGCCTTTGGACACTTTTCAGGTGTTTAATATATACCTACTTTTGTTGTAGTGATTCCAAACCGAAATTCTATTATTGGGTGAACCAGTGTATTAGAAGGTTTCTTTTTTTACCTTTTGTCTCAAATTCTGAATTCAGAATGTGGGACAAAGGTAAAAAAGAAACCTTCCACACGCACCCACGTTGAAGGAATAATTTCTCTTTTAACGTGGGTGCGTTCACAATCATATAAACTCATATACCCAAGGCAACCAGGACCGAAACAATGATTTGTAATTCCTACAAATATACGGGGTGGCACCGGTAATACGACAATAAATTAATCGGCGTACCTCTTGAGGATCCTAGTCTGCATACCAAAAATTATTCGAATATATCCAGTAGTTTAGTTACAAGACATTATTTTTCATTTTCAGCATTTTCTGCATGATGTATATGAAGTCCATGATTACAAAAATCTATTTTGTTGACGACTTTTTGTTATTTAGTTTGTTTGAAAAAAAAAAACATTTTTTAGATTTCAATTTTAGGTTTTTTGGTAGTTTAGTAATATTCCTATGGACTAGTACTACGAGCGTTTTAATTTAATGTCGTATCGTCAGCGCCACGTTTTATATTCCGTGCGAGAATCAAAACCACGACACACAACGTAGCAGTCAATCGTACTATCACTGCGTCAACCATGCTTTAAATTCATTAAAGTTTACATAAATAGAATAAATATTGATTGCATTACGTTTTCAGCGCGTTTTTGTTGCGTTTAACGCGCGTTTACGGCTTATCAAGAACGTGTTCTGCATTGCCCTTAAGAATAAATAATTTATGAGCTTTAACTTAAATTTGTTACAGAGCGAAATATTTATTTGGAATAATTTATTTAACAGTGATTTAATTAGGAGTAAGATTTGGTCTATTGTCTAAAGTTTCAAGATGCTGATGTTAGTTTAATTCTATTAGCGTTGATACAATATTTTCTAATTGATTATGTATAATATTATCGAGTGTAATTACCTAGAAACACCTAAATCATTAATTTATTTCAGAGAGATTTGTAAATTGATGGTAAGGTTCTCGGAATTTCTGTTTTAATCGAATCCAATCTAGGTATTTCACACTTTAAGGGAGAAACTATGTGATGGTGTGTGTATGTTTATTGCTTCTTCACGTTCGAACGGGATGTTTTTTATTTCGAGAGTATGTGCCCTTGGCAGCAACTAGTAATTACAATAAATATGTTTTTTTTTGTTCATTTTCATCTCTCAATTATTCAAATTTTGCGCAGATTTAGTTCCTCAATGGTTTATTTGCGAAGAGTAAGATAATGTGTATAGCATAAATGGTTTATATTGACTTAGAATCTCAAATTTTATAAAGCTCCAACAGACCGTAAACTTAATAATAATAAAATTTATATAAGTAATTTTAATTTCGATTTATCCACGTGTTCCTAACAAAAAAAGGTCTAGACTAGGTAAGCATAAGTTTCGTCGTTTGACACACATGCTCCAAAACACACTCGCCTACGGCTCGTGCGAATACTTCGTCGGATGACAAACCTGTCAAACAGCCATTTTATTTTCAAATTGGGCTTTCCCTATCGACAAACGGCCAAAAAGTTCAATCAACAACCAAATGAGAGTCAAACGGTGGTCAGTTTCAACAATTAAGTAACAAAATAGAAAGTTTCACGTTTAGAATTCACGTAAAATAGGTTGCTGATGAAAAAAGCGCCCGTATGTGCGGTTTATTTGCGATTCGAAATTGCTTTCTATTGGCAAATCAAACTTTTCAAATTTGATTGCTGGTAACGAGACGCCTTTGTAGTGAAAGGTACGGACAGGTCATCAACTGGTTACTCCCTTTTCTTGGGTATTTTAATGTCAGAGGGATTGTACATTATGGAGTTACGAAAAGGGCAATTGAAAGAATACTGGTGGGTTTCTGTCAGTAAAAGGCTGACAATCCTTCTCACTCTACTTGGAGTGGGAGAAGATATTTCTTTACTTTATACTAATATAAATGTAATTTTGCAAAGTGTTTTGTGGGGGATTTGGGCCGTGGGCTCGGGGACGCAACGGGTGACTCTCGGTCCAGGTCGTTCTTGGTGCAAAGAATGGCCATCGCTCAGGGGCGGGTTATTTATTGACGTTTGACATTTAATTTAATTGTAAAATGATATTTCTTTTGTATTGTTTTTTATATAAATGTATATATATTATATTAAATATATGTCGGCGCAGGATACCGATCACCATCAAAGTTCTGTCCAGGGAATCTGTTTTGTGGGCGATGACTAGGTAACAAGCAATAAACAAACTATTCCAGATCACACAACTGATTTATCATGATGCAAGCTTTAGGTATTCACTTCACACCTCGAGCCGTAAGACAGTCCCCGAGACTAGACGTTGTTCGCACGGCTGCCGACAGGGGAAAGAGCAACGCTCCTCTGCGGTCGGCACCTTAATCTGCTCGGTTCGTGCAAACGTCAATATATGTATGCTTTTTTACTCTTGTTTTCTAAATAACATTTTCTTTTTATGCACCTACCATATTGTCTCTTTACCACCCTAGGTTGACAGGTAGAGAAACTGCTAAGGCATTAATGCCTTAGGTATTCTCTACCAGTCAACCTAGGGTGACTAAAGGCGGACTTAAGTCCGCCTTTGTAGGTACTTTGTGTTGCGTGAAGATTAAATAAATAAATAAATATTTGATTATTTAACACCCTCAAAAAAAAAGGTTATTAAAACTTTTGTGTTGTTTTTTTTTCTTAAGATTACACCAAGATTGCTAAGAATGTAATGATTGTTAATCACATTTTTGATTCTTCATAACATTATCCTTTGGAAACTTTATTCTTTATTTTAAGTTTCTAATGTAATTTGTATTTTTGGTGTACAATAAAGAATATATCTATCTATCTACACTACTCCAAGATATCCTGTGTTATTTGAATAAGTTGGTTTCAAAATTATATAAATTTAGTCCCCTGCAGCAATAAATCACACGTGTCAAATATTTTTTTTCTTATTACAATTTAAATTCGAAAGTTCTACATTTTTACATCAAGTGGACCGCGCAGGTAACTTGGTCGTTCTTTTCTTTCGTCTGGAATGAAAAAAAAAACTGGGCAAGTGCGAGTCGGACTCGCGCACTGTGGGTTCCGTAAAAACTTGAAAGGTAAATTGCGGTTTACGATTTATGTCGTATTAAAAAAAAAACTATTTACTAGATCTCATTCAAACCACTTTTCGGTAGAAGTTTGCATGGTAATGTACATCATATATTTTTTTTAGTTTTATAATTCTCTTATTTTAGAAGATACAGATACCCCCTGTAACTTCAATTTTACCACTTTGGAAGTGTCTCTCGCGCAAACTTTTCAGTTTAGTAAAAAAATGATATTAGAAACCTCAATATCATTTTTGAAGACCTATCCATAGATACGCGTCTGGGTTTGATAAAAAAAAAATAGATTTTCGGTTCTAAGTTTTTTATTTTTTTGAAAAAAAAAAAAATCATCTTATGACAAATCGCGCTCTTGGGCGGAGCGGAAAATAGTGTCAGACTTTTACTGACTAAAAACCCACTCCTGTTCCTTCTTTACCTCCAAAATTTATTGGTTTTTTTTCTATTTTTGTGTGAAAATCTTAATGTGGTTCACAGAATACACTTACTTACCAAGTTTCAACAGTATAGTTCTTATAGTTTCGGAAAAAAGTAGCTGCGACGTACGGACGGACAGACAGACAGACATGACGAATCTATAAGGGTTCCGTTTTTTGCCATTTGGCTACGGAACTCTAAAGAGAGAATCACATTTATCCTGTCTTGTAGAAAAGTTTAAACAGTCTTCAAAGAAAGACATACGAGTAAGATACCACTGAGCCATAGAAGAAGAAGGTACCATCTGTCTTGTAGACTATTCTATAATTAATTCTATTCACGTTGTACTATATCCAAAATATTGACACATTGATTTAATTTATTCTAAGTAATTTCCTTAACCCGACTCAACTTGACTCAACCTTCTCATTCAATCGGTGGCGATGACCTGTCGCCCCGGGCCCTGGGGCCCAAGTCTGTTATTTTTATAAATTCGTCATTCCAACACGATCCTATTGTCATTTTGCTAAAAGTTCGTAGTCTGCTAAATTCATAATGGTCGATCATTGGTCAGTCATTGGTCAGTCATTGGTCAGTCATTGGTCAGTCATTGGTATCGTAATAGTATTGTGGTAGAATGACAATATCGAGCTGTCTCCTAACAAATTAAAAGCTCTGTACAATGAAGTTCTAATGGGACTGTCAAAATTTTAGCAGATTACCGCAAAGTACATCCGACTTTCATTTGTCAATATGTACGAGATTACCATTCTCTGCCATTTCTTTCAATGGAGTGTCAGTGGTTGACAATTGGAAAGTCATAATGACGCCATTATATTAGTAGATTATCAAACTTGTTAAACTCAATAATTATGAAGTCAATGATAGACCATTTTGACACTATTGTTTTAGCAGACTTGAGGGCCTGGTTCAGGACATGGTCTGGAGCGAGAAGGAATGGGAAGGTCCCTCAAAATTGGTTCAGTAGCTTAAGCGTAACAAACACACAAATATACTTTCACACTTATAATATTAGTATGATTATATATATAGTTCCTTATTGAAAAGGTCAATCTGAAGGAATATTCCGAACTCACGTAGATATTAACCAAACACCGCAACTTAATTATAAGCAAGGATTTACATGCTATGTATTGATAGTCTTCAAGTAATAATGTTACATGAGGTCGAATTAAACCTGAAGGCAACACAACCAGGCTTAAGGTTACGGATCGATTTGCCGAGCTTACTCTGTCTGTCAATTTCTGAGGCAGTTAATTGACCACAAGTCCCTCGCAACCACCCATCTGTATCAGATAAATCTAATTCCAACGAATGAGCAAATAATCCCAACAAAGTTGCTAAAGGATATTTCCTGGTTACCTATCCAAATGAAATTATTAATTATTTCAATCGAATAAGCAACACTATTCAGTCGTGTACGTATATATGTGTTGTGGTTGTCAAATTCAAGTTGTGGTGTTGGCAAATATGTTCAATGGAGTGTGAACTCAATAACTAATTTAACACATCGCATAGATTTCAAGCCGATTCCCCAGTTCAGAGCAGCTGCCGAGACAATCAAATTAAGGTCTGATTTTACGGTTGCATAGAGATATGAACTAAGATTTCAGTTAAAAGCTGTATAATAATAATATAATGACATAGCTACAATGTCATCGTACTACTAGAAAGAATGAAAGAAATTCCATTTTTTTATGGGAAATGATGCATTTGTTAGAATTATGGAGGAGGAAGGATAACTATATTGATTTTATATATATTTATATGTACCTACATATCATGCTAAGTTGTCAAGATGGATAACGGTTATTTACTGTGTATCAAAGTTCCTATGACTGGTGTGTAGGGAAAGGGTTTTATGAAGAAAAGCACAGAAAGACAAGACTAAGTATTTATTTTAAATAGGCTTGTCGATTAATCGAATAACTAGTTGCTTGTTCCAAAACTAGGTCGTCATGGGAAAGAACAAGCAAGAAAACCCATGGTAGCTTCAATTATAGTATTTTATAGGCACATTTTACAACATCATTAATTATGGTTTATCACAATAACATCTATAAGAAATTCTATGTTCTATGTCTTGGGTTATTTCATAATAGTAAGCTGAATAAGTATTCTCAAATACCGTATAACATAATTAGAAACAAAAGCTATAGTAAGACACATACACAGAATCAATACAACCAATAGCAATAATAACAATAATCAAGATATAATATTAATCAACTTACGTGAGCTTTGCTGGATCACAACTATTCTATCACCAAAAGGTCACAAACCCTTTTATAGTAAACTGTCGACGGGCGGATGGACATCTTTTTTTAAACGTCAAATAATAATATCCCGCCATTATCCACCAATCACAGTTTACCATAATTTAACTTATTTTATAGGTCTATAATTACAATTGTTACATAGTTAAACAGTTTTAAAACATTATAAGATCATTTAAGCAATTTTACAACACTTGATTTGTATTTCTTAGTTCTTATTTCAAAGAATATAATACCGACTGACAGTTCTGTACTAATCAACTCAAACAACTTATTACAATAAAATATCAATTTAAAATGACAGATATAGCTTCATGATCATTAATAATTACGAAATAATTTATATGATTATCATCAATACGTCTAAGTTTCAAGTTTTATATTTGTATACACAACAATATTACTCATTAATCTTGGTAGGTACTTTTAAATTTTATTTGAACTGCATAAATGTTACCAATGTAAACAATACAACAAACAATATTCGTGAAATATTAAAATTCGTGATTTAACTACGTCACATATAATGACTTTCGTCATTATATATAACACGGCCTTTCTGACAAGTACTTCGTTCTCGAAGTACATTTAGATTAGTCTAAAATTACACGATAATAACATAACAAAAAAAATTACACGATAGTAACATAAATTAAATTGTAATTTTATGTATAACATTGTCATACAGCTTATGTACTTTGGGTTACATTTTTGGTATATCATCGTTGGTATTTATATGTTTATGTGTATATATGTGTGTTTATCATGTTTATGTGTTTATCCTGTTTATATGTGGATATATGTGTTAATCCTGTTTATATAATGAGGTGTACAATAAGTATACAGTAAATAAATAAACAAATATTACTGGCTCAGGCCAGCCACAGGCCACGCCAGTTTTTTTTTTTTTTTTACAGCCACAGGCATAGCCACAGGCACATCCAGTTTTTTTTTTTTTTTACCGCCACAGGCATAGCCACAGGCACATCCAGTATTTTTTTTTTTTTTACCGCCACAGGCATAGTCACAGGCACATCCAGTTTTTTTTTTTTTTTTTTACCGCCACAGGCACATCCAGTTTTTTTTTTTTTTTCCGCCACAGGCATAGCCACAGGCACATAGGTAGTTTTTTTTTTTTTTTAGTCTTAGTCAAGTCAAAGTCTCAGTCAAGTCAAAGTCTCAGTCAAGTCAAAGTCTCAGTCAAGTCAAAGTCTCAGTCAAGTCAAAGTCTCAGTCAAGTCAAAGTCTCAGTCAAGTCAAAGTCTCAGTCAAGTCAAAGTCTCAGTCAAGTCAAAGTCTCAGTCAGTCTTATTTATATATAAATATATACGGTTGGCAATAAAACTATCATATTCAGAAAAACATTCAGTCCTTTTGAAGCGGAACATTTTATCTTTTTAGTTCTTTAATTTGATAGGTTACCTCTTTATAAACCTGAATACATATAGGATAGCAACTTCGCCTATACCTATAGTTCAAGTTTTTACTCTAGGAATAATTAATTCAAGATATCTAGTTTAAACACTAATCCGTTTTCTTTATAAAAACAATAATATACCGCTCGGTCAATCTGACATTATTGCAAATTGTTCCGAACGTCGAATTTTCTGTCCATACTTTCATAGAATTCAGAATATTTGACAAGTTAAAGTCTATGTCACTGCGACATCAGTTATTTAGTTCAGATCACAAATAAAGCACTTTCAAAACTAATAATTTTAATCGGAAAATTACTAAAAACTTCAATGACTGACCGACAGTATTTTTTTTTTTATATATATATATCTGCAGGTAACAATCACTGAATTTGACTAAAACCGAGGTTACACTTTTGAAACAACTAGTGAACATCAAAATCTAATTCAATTATATTTTCATAAATCAAAATTCATATCATGAAACAATTGCCAGTACTGTAATTTCATCACTTTATTTTATCAAACAGGACAAAGTAAAGACAAGTTTCTTCCAGTATCCTACCTACACAAGCTAATGACGATATACGTTAATCATTTGTTAGACTATTATACTCTTGTAAAAATACCCACATTTTTTTTACGGTTGGAAACCATCCAAATGACTTCTCGCGCTCTGGGCGGAGCGGAAGGATACCCACTGGTAATCAAATATTTATGAACATTTTAAATCAAATAAAGACTCTAATAAACCTATTATCATTCGTGAAATGGCTTAAAAGAAACAAATATCAAATATTCATTACGGTGAGGTAGCTTTAGCAAAGTGTTACCATTTTGTTTCACGTAAATAAATCTACCCTGTTATGTTCCTGGTAAACGATTTGGAACTGTTCCTAATACTTCGTATCAGGAACAATTTTACGTTTATCTATAAAAAAAAATTACAACAGTGTTGGGTATCTCATACTCAACATTCACAGATATTTACATCCTCCAGATAAATAAAATGCCTATAAAGGTCTTACCGACTTTGCCAATTGCAAGTACTTCCTGTAATCCTTGACCCATGCTGATGCAGTAGCTCGAAGATCCACAGCTCGGTCAGACCTCAACGCTCGTGCAGCTTTTAGATCCCAGTGCCGTTACCAGGGGCGGCAGGGCGACAACGAGATCTTCACTCGCCGAAGCGTCGTCTCAAACGTCTTCCAAAGGTTCACACATTGCTCCAACGTAGTTCATGAAAATAACAAAATAAAATTCATCAGTTATGAACCAGGACACTATGTCTATCCCACTTCTGATGTTAGAATTATGGAGGAGGAAGGATAACTATATTGATTTTATATATATTTATATGTACCTACATATCATGCTAAGTTGTCAAGATGGATAACGGTTATTTACTGTGTATCAAAGTTCCTATGACTGGTGTGTAGGGAAAGGGTTTTATGAAGAAAAGCACAGAAAGACAAGACTAAGTATTTATTTTAAATAGGCTTGTCGATTAATCGAATAACTAGTTGCTTGTTCCAAAACTAGGTCGTCATGGGAAAGAACAAGCAAGAAAACCCATGGTAGCTTCAATTATAGTATTTTATAGGCACATTTTACAACATCATTAATTATGGTTTATCACAATAACATCTATAAGAAATTCTATGTTCTATGTCTTGGGTTATTTCATAATAGTAAGCTGAATAAGTATTCTCAAATACCGTATAACATAATTAGAAACAAAAGCTATAGTAAGACACATACACAGAATCAATACAACCAATAGCAATAATAACAATAATCAAGATATAATATTAATCAACTTACGTGAGCTTTGCTGGATCACAACTATTCTATCACCAAAAGGTCACAAACCCTTTTATAGTAAACTGTCGACGGGCGGATGGACATCTTTTTTTAAACGTCAAATAATAATATCCCGCCATTATCCACCAATCACAGTTTACCATAATTTAACTTATTTTATAGGTCTATAATTACAATTGTTACATAGTTAAACAGTTTTAAAACATTATAAGATCATTTAAGCAATTTTACAACACTTGATTTGTATTTCTTAGTTCTTATTTCAAAGAATATAATACCGACTGACAGTTCTGTACTAATCAACTCAAACAACTTATTACAATAAAATATCAATTTAAAATGAGAGATATAGCTTCATGATCATTAATAATTACGAAATAATTTATAGGATTATCATCAATACGTCTAAGTTTCAAGTTTTATATTTGTATACACAACAATATTACTCATTAATCTTGGTAGGTACTTTTAAATTTTATTTGAACTGCATAAATGTTACCAATGTAAACAATACAACAAACAATATTCGTGAAATATTAAAATTCGTGATTTAACTACGTCACATATAATGACTTTCGTCATTATATATAACACATTCTTCAGCGCTCGAACAGTGCCATAAAACAGTGAAATTCGGAAGCCTACTCCTCGGTAATGACTTGGTTAATAGGTTTTTTAAAAAAATATGCTTATTATAGATTTATGTACAACCTTACCTACATGATTTTTTCGCGCGATTACTATTTTGGAGGTAGGTGGAACAGAGAGTAAAGTCCCGCAAACTTCCTTTGAAAAGGGAGGATCCTCCGACCAGACGGGTGTTATGTCTGGTGGGCTACTGCCCGATAGATGATTTCGGGCTGTCATATATATTCAAATCGCGCGGAGAACTTTGATTGCACGATGCAGAATTGGTTCTTATGTGACGCCATAGATGTCGCTACAGTATTTTTGTCTAAAAAAAAATATTTAACAACATGATATTTTTTCGCTTGTTTTCCCTACTTCTTTCAAACGGCTTTGATCTTTAGTAATATGCTTACACAAAAAAAAAATGCTGATTAAGTCTTATTTGGATAGCTTATGTAAATCAATCAATATTTCGCAAAGTAAATGGTTTTAAAGGTCAGCGGGGCTAACCCGGGTGTAGCTGGCCGGAATTAAATGCATACATACTCGTACTGCCTAGGCGGCCAGTGCGAGTTTGTGTGCATTAAACTCCGGCCAAATGTTCATGAGACTATACATCTTTAACCAGCGTATAAGCATAAGCATAATCAGCCTTTTTTTTAATGTTCTCACTGCTGGGACTCAGGCCTCCTCTCTCCAGGAGAGGAAATGGGCCATAATCCACGACGCGGGCCCAGTGCGGGTTGGTGAATGTCACATGTCTTCGAATTTTTGGTTCTAGGACATTGCCGGTTTCCTCACGATGTTTTCCTTCACCGTTTTGAGAGCAGTGGTGATGAAACAAATTACACAAAGTAATTCGCCTGGCTGGGTTCGAACCCGCGACCTACAATTCGTAAGTCGGGGCCGTTACCACTCGGCCACCACTGCTCACAAATAACAAACATTTTTTAGGGAAAAAAACTGCCACCTCCGCGCAAAAAGATCTAAAGCTCAACATAATACCATGACGTGTGTATTCTAATTATGTACTCACAAAGGCAACAGAAATTAGGCATTTTTGTAATTTTCAACTAGGTTTTTTTAGTCTTTACCCAACTATGTATTTTCTGGCGGGAAATCATCCAATGGCATCTCACGTTTCAGCGCGGAGCTGGAGGAGGCATGTCAGACTTTTACTAAAACCCTATGTTGTTTCTTTGACTTTTTTTTAGGTGGGAAAATCATCTAATGACAAATCCCGCTCTTGGGTAGAGCGAGAGATAGTGTCAGACTTTTACTGACTAAAAACCCACTCCTGTTTGTTTCTTTGCCATGCGTTTTAGGATCCCGGGGCTCCCTTTCGGACAACCCATGGCGGCGTAAGGATCTGTTCCCTCGCGCGTGAGGCCGCTTCCTTCGCTAGCATTACTGCTTCTGTTTCGAACCACTTTATTCAAATAGACGCTTCGAATGACACCTGTTTCAAGTCTGTTGGTGGGTGGAGACACTTTTACGCAATGCCTTTTTGACTGTAACATCAAATGTTTCATAAAAGGTATATGAGTCAACATTTTCTGTATTGCACCTGTACATAAAAATGTAAAAACTCGTGTCGAATTGAATTTGAAAGCAATTTTACTCGTACTGAAACGAGCTTTTGCAGTCGATAAAAATAGTAGTATTCTGTTTGTTAGTTCTTAATGATGGATGATCTATTTTGGATGCGAAGTATTTTTAACCGACTTCAAAAAGAAGGAGGTTCTATGTTCGGCTGAATGTATGTTTTTTTTTATGTATGTTCACCGATTTCTCGGTCAATTGTGGACCGATTTTGAAAATATTTTTATTTTTTTATTAAAGGTTATGCTTCCAAGTTGGTCTCATAGAAATATTGTTATGATGTGATCATGAACTTCGAAGATATGGAAAAGAAACCCTCATAGGAACACAGCAGAACGGTCGTATCAAGTCAAATTGCTTTATTTATACGTATAGTCGATGACTGACTGAAAGAAGAGGGGGAATATATCGAACTGATCTGTTGATAAAGCCTGAAGTTAGGCACCGAAACTCTATAATAAATTAATGTGTTTGGGATTATTATAATTGTCATGAGATGCACTCTGGCTATAAGATATTTAAGTATGGCTGAGGGGTATTTTTTAGTGGTACCATAACTGTAAGTGTATAGTAAAAAACTTTTTACAAAAAAAAAAAACTATGACTTCTATGTAAAAAAGACACTGAAAAGTGTAAAATAACTTTAATTTCGGAAGTCGGTATTGTTTGTTTCTTATTTAACACCGACTTCCGAAATTAAAGTGTGAAGTCGGTTTTTTTTTTTTTTTTGTAAAATGTTTTGTTTTTAGTTAGAAGAAATCTTTCAAATCAGATGGAAGGGGAAACTGTCAAGTAGCTGTTTAAAAAAGCACACATTGTAATTTGACGTCACCGCCCTTAGGTTACGTGTGTGCAATAAAAAACTTTTTACAATAAAATACAACCAACTTCTATGTAAAAATAACACTGAAAAGTGCAAAATAACTTTAATTTCGGAAGTCGGTGTTGAATAACAAAGAAACAAAACTCTATAATAGTTTTGTTTGGCTAAAGTGAATAAGCTCTTAATAAACTAGTGCGATTCACCATCAGGTGGGATCGCAGTCAAGCACTATAATTTGTATAATTAAAAAATAAGTCTAGGATACAACTATAAAAGTTTAAATAAAAAATTCGAATGATTGTGTTACCTGTTATGTATTTCTCGTGTCAGACTAAGGTTAAAGTATATATGGCCATTGTCATGCCGAATATTCTTTACGCTGCTGAGACATGGTGCGTGTACAGAAGACACATTCGTGCATAGACCGTTTCCACCTTAGGTGCCTCCGCGACATTTTGAACATCAAATGGTCCGACCGTGTTAGGAACACGGATGTTCTACGAAGGGCTAATGTCTGTGGTATTGAGGCCTATCTTATGCGTCGTCAGCTACGCTGGTCTGGACATGTTGTAAGGATGCCTGATGAGAGGGTAGCTAAGCGCAATTTCTTTTCTGAACTCAAGGACGGTAAGCGGAAACCAGGCGGCCAGTTCCTCAGGTATAAGGACGTTTAGAAAAGACATATGAAGAAATGCAATATAGACCCTTCTCGCTGGGAGGAGGCGGCAAAAGATAGACTTGGTTGGAGACGTGTAATTAAACAAAACGTCTATGACTTTGAAGACCAACGTAAGAGAGATCTCGACTTCAGGCGAGATACCTTCAAGAATAAGCCGCCCTCCAACATCCAATACCTATACAACAATGGTGTTTAAACGTGCCCGCACTGTGTACGCACGTTTACAGCAAAGATAGGCTTTATTAGTCACATCAGAGCGCATGATCGCAACCCGTAGTTGCAATAAAACGGAATCCAGTCACCGTAGCCGAAATCGGCTAGGGAGTATATATATTTCTCGTGTTTATAAAACCAAACTCGAATACACTGCATACTAATTTTAACGAACCCTAACTTTTTTTCCGGGTGGGAAAATCATCTAATGATATCCCCCGCTCTCGACTAGAAACCCGCTCCTGTTCCTTTTTTACCATTGTTCAAGGGCCCCAGGGATCTCTTTTGCATCACCCATGGCCCCAGTAGGCTTCGACCCTGTTGGGCCCCTACAGTTGCTGGCATCTCCTTGAGGCGCGCGTGGAACACTACGCGCCATCGACGACTTGGACTCGGTCCGGACGGTCACTGGACGATCGGTCGGCGAGCTACCCATTGCTCGCCGTCCGCAAGCTTGCGCCTACGGTGGCCGGAAATCGGGATCGGAATCCCAGCGGCGGTAGGGGCGTGAGGACCGTTGCCTCACGCGATCGGCCGCCTTCTTTGCTAGCATTACTGCTTCGCAGAAGGAGGCGACCGCTTGCCACTCCTCCTCGCTCCGGACCATGGCCTGTACCAAGGCCCGGCGTGAGAGATCGCTGCCGCCGATTGCTCCTACGAGGACACGGCGATGCTCTGCCCAAGCGGGGCACACCTATACCTTATGCTCCACCGTGTCCTCCGGGCGGTCCACATAATGGTGACACCCGGGCGTTTCTTCCGCACGAATCCGGTGCAGGAACCTCCCGAACTTACCATATCTGGTTAGGATCTGCGTCACGCGGAAGGTAAGGACCCCGTGTTGTCTTTTCAGCCACTCCTCTAAGAGGGAACTTACCGCCATAATTATGACGTACCCAAACGAACCCCAACTGGAATGCAATAAATGGACATAATATTGCCTCTCGATCGTCTAACTAACTACGTAGGACAGTACTTACGAACACAAGTACGGTGCAGTAAGAACAAAGTAAGCAAAGCAACGTGAATAACTTAGTCTCCAATAGTTCGCAAGCTCGATATAACTTACCTTCCATTGAATTTATGAGCAAAACGTGATCCATTTTGCATTCACTCCCGTTCTCATTGTTTTGTATGTAAAAGTGATTGATATCTATGTATAAAATATTTCTTTTATATAAGATCTAGTATCTAGTATCTGATCCGGCGAACTTCGTACCGCCCAATAGTAAGGATAACGCCATCTACTGGCATTACCAGAACAGCATAATTAATTTTATAATGACCTTTTAACTAAAGATGGCGTTGTATTCAGATTATTTTTTCGTGTTTTTTTTTTTCATTTTTTGTTACCGTTTAAAACTTCCCTGGACTATCACGAATATTTCAAGACCAAAATTAGTCTAATCGGTCCAGCCGTTCTCGAGTTTTAGCGAGACTAACGAACAGCTATTCATTTTATTTTGCATAGATAGATTATTATTACTAGTATTCCTTGTTATATAGTCTGTGGTTATTATATTTTTGTTAACAGTACTTAGTATTTCCATGCTCCTGCCAAGCTTAAGAGCTAGGACGCCATTTTAGTTTTTGAAGCGTTTTCTCGTAGGTTAAATAAGCCGGTGCTAACTCATTCTTTTAGTTTTCTGTGTCTAGGAACATTAATATTCTTTTTCTGGAACCGTGATTTAGTTGTCTGGTCTACGTGCTTTTTCTTCTTTTTTATGTTGGATTACATAAGAAGTGTGATGCTTAGCGGTCTTTGTTCTGGTAATGTGTTAATCAAAAGTTATTTTTGTCAGTCTAAGTAATTTGAAAATCGGTAATTAACCGGACCGAGCCCAGTCGTTAACAGCGCGTAGTGATCCTCGCGCTCCTCAAAGAGATGTCAGCAAACCGTAGGGGCCCAGCCGATGGCCGCTAGCTAGGACCGCGGAGAATTTCTGAAAGGGAAACCCGTAGTCCTAGAACGCAAAGGGTAATTGAAGGATACAGGTGTAGTTTTAGTCAGTAAAAGTCTGACACGCCCTCGCGCTCCACCCAGAGCGCGAGAAGTCATTTGGATGATTTCCCACCGCAAAAAAAAAAAGTAATTTGAAAATTACTTTTCAAAACAAAAAAGTTCATATCATGTCAGACCTAATATTGTTGTGGAATATGATATTTTTAGTAAATTACTGCAATTATAAGAAAAAAACGTAAAACTGCAGATTTTTTCCCTTTACCCTCATCGTTAAATTATATATATACTAGCTGATGATCTGACAAACATTGTTCTGCTATGTAGATTTTCAAAGCATTATTGCAATCAATAACACCGGGCAAGTGCGAGTCGGACTCGCGCTTTGAGGGTTCCGTAAAAACTTACCTATGAAAACAGAACAATTCCCGAATTGAGTTACGAAGATTTGTCCGAATCGACAATTACTTTTTTGGGGACGTAAGTAACTAATTTTTTTCAGTTTTCCGATTTTTTCCTATACATGTGCTATAAGACCTTGCTTTATGCCAAATTTCAGGGCTCTCGGTCAACTGGAAGTACCTTATGAATTTTGATTCCCTTGAGAATGTCTAAATGAACGTTTTTTGCGACATAAACAGCCGTATCTTTTTTTCTCGTTATTTCTGAAGATTGATTTTTTCACAGCTTTGCAGACTTGAGTACCTATATGGTTTTAATTTCGACTCGATACATCCATGCGTTCCCAAGATAAAGTGTCTTGACAGACAGACAGACAGACAGACAGACGGTCAACAAAGTGATCCTATAAGGGTTCCGTTTTTTCCTTTTGAGGTACGGAACCCTAAAAATGGAGCTAGAAAGAAGGATTAAAAATAACCTATGACCTATTCTCAGACCTACCAAATATACACAAAAAATTTCATAAAAATCGGTGAAGCCAATTCGGATGAGTTCGATGACAAAAACTGTGACACAAGATTTTTATATATAAGACTAGCTTTTGCCCGCGACTTCACCCGCGTACATAAAATATAGCCTATGTCACTCAAAAATAATGCAGCTTCATGTTGGTGAAAAAAATTAAAAAATCGGACCAGTACTTTCAGAGATTACCACCTACAAACAAAAAAACATAAAAACAAAAAACAAACTTGACCTCTTTATTATATTAGTGTAGATGTATTGCCATACAAAATGATATGGGTTACTATAACAATAATTGCTTAATAGTTTTTGGAGGTTTGCGGAACAGAGAGTAAAGTCCCGCAAACCTCCGTTGAAAAGGGAGGATCCTCCGACCAGACGGGCGTTATGAGTGGTGGGCAACTGCCCGATAGATAATTTTCGGACTGTTCTATTATATTCTAATCGCGCGGAGTTCTTATGTGACGCCATAGATGTCGCTACAAGTTTTCTGAAAATATGAACATAATATTTGAAAAGATACATATATTAATAAGTTAACTCAGTGAAACCAGAGATTAAAAAAGAAAATCCCATAGCATTTGAGCTCCCTACTTATTATTCAACATACGTAGCAAGGGACTGAAAGAACGGGGTCATAACATTACCCATAACCGATGCTCAACCCTATTAATTATTTACGTACAATTATTATCCGGACCCAAAAAATGTGTTACTGCTTGTAGCCGTCATTCATTTTTATGCAAAGAAAATCTAAAACATTCAGTTAAATTTTTATTCCGCGATAAGACTAAATTATATTCAAAATCCATACGTGCTACGTTTTCAAGATTACTAAAATATTTACGTGATGGATAACGCTACTTTTCATTGGGCCTGTACCCTTGGGTAAATATTTTATGATTCCGATGACGTCACGAACCCTTAAAGACCTCATTTTTCAAATACTGATACAGATTGTTTGAATAAGTAAAGAATTGATGTACGGATCTATGTGTTATGTAATGTAGTAAGCATATTTAATTTAGAGATGAAAAGATTAGGTATGTGAAACAAAAGAAAGCTTTGAGATATTATTAATGTCAAATAGAACGCGGGCTTGCGGATGGCGAGCAATGGGTAGCTCGCCGTCCGACCGTCCGGTGACCGTCCGGACCGAGCTCAAGTCGTCGACGGTGCGTAAGTACTGTTCCACGCGCGCCTCAGGGAGATGTCAGCAAATCGTAGGGGCCCAGCAGGGTCGAAGTCTACTAGGACCACAGGTGGTGTGAAAGTGAAATCCGGGGCCCTGGGACGAAGGCAAATAAGGAACAGGAGTGGGTTTTTAGTCAGTAAGTCTGACACTATCTCACGCACCGCCCAAGAGCGGGATTGGTCATTAGATGATTTTCCCACCTTAAAAAAAAATGTCAAAAAGAAATACATTAGCAATATTGACGGTATTTCAATCACAAATATGCCTGTAGCAATACAACAGCATAAATGTTGAAATTATTCGTTCAAAAACACGAATATGAAAAGTGAGTAAAGAGCTTCATTAGTTAAATCATTCCATCTTCACCAAGAAGAGTCAAAAGCTAACCCCCTTCAACAAATCCCAGAAGCAAAGCTAATTGGCTTTTCCTATTCTGGCCTAGATCCCATAAATCCATTGCAAAAAAACCGGGGAATGCCCCAGATACGCAAAAATCTACATACAAGCTGCAGCATCCAATCGATTTATTCTCAGGAGACATTAAAAAAGATGACAAATGACTCTTTCTATATTCGTTGCGAACGTCTGCAATAAATCAATAAAAATGTACCATTAAAGGTGATGAATACTGATGGGGAAATAAAGACGTCTCATCAAGGGCGAGTATTAAAGCGTTCAGTCACTTTACGTACGCTAGAATATAGGATATCTGCAGTACTTTGTTATTCAGCTTTGTGGAAGCCAGTTTTTAGCACGTAAGTTCTTTTGATATTGAAACTATCGTTTTTGTCAAACGATGCTTGGGCGCCGGTATTTTGTTTCTTTTTTGTAGAACTGGCTTGAAGTGGGAAGCGTGAACACTGTTTTTTAACGGCTCAGCTTGACGTGAATAGTAAATCGGGGGAGTGGTGTAATATATTTTTTTATTTGAGAATAGGAAACCCTCAAATAACTTCTAATTTTCTGAGTAGAACGAGAGAAAGTATCACCCGTGTACTTTCAGTTGCACTTTGTGTTCCAGGGCCGCAGTAAGGGTGTTTTTAATATCGTGCGGATTTCATCACGCATGCGGATTTGGCGAAATACAAAAAACGCGTCCCGCGTGCGTATTCCACGCATTACAAATAAATACTTGTATAAAATGGACATTTGCGGGGGTTATGCATGCGGAGCAATCCCGCATGCATGATCAAAACCGCACGATATTAAAAACATCCTTATACTCTTTTGATCAATCTCGCAGCCCTGGCAGGTATCAGTCCTCGAGGGCCTCGTCAATTTTGCTGACATCTTTTTGAGATGCGTATGGAATACAAAAACACAAAACGGAATTTTAAATTGGTTTTAGTGTCTACATTATTTCATGTTTCTTCCTGTAATATTGTTGTGGCAGTGGTGTGTATTAGATGTATGAATAGGTGGTTCCACGCATAATGCTCAGTCAAAAGACCACATGTAACACCATAATTTCTAATACAAAGGATACCAACAATTAACATAATCCTGTGAATAGAATGTTAATGAGTCATCTACAAAGATAAATCTAGACAACATATCCCCATACTCACCCACTGGTATTCTCAAACAAAGTCTGCTTTCTGACGTCACCCCAATTATACACAAACAAAACAATTTGTTCGCCCATTTACACATGAAAAGCTGCCAAACACATTTCTCATATTTGAAAAATTAATTCCCACCCAGTAGACAAAATACGAAAAAAAAAACAGTTAACATTAATGAAATATATTTTCCAAACAAATGTACTGTGAGGAATCTTCCGGTAACCCGGAAAAAGGTCCTTTTTTCGTGTCCAATATCAGCCTACTCGTATAGTTGAGAGGTACGCTTTTGCCCGCTTTTGCCGCTTATGCCCAGGACGGTATTATTAATTCATATTAACGAGTTGTAGGGGCAAAGGTTATCCGATTGTACGCGGATGAAAACGGTCAAATATCATCACCATGTAACGACGACACGAACTTGTTATTTTTTACTCGTTATGACACCGTGCTGTGGAATTTAATCAGCCTCTTTTTGATGCCGGTTTAATTACTTTTATATTTGCATGGTTATCAGTTTTTTTTTAATCATTTGGGCAAAGTTTACAGACAATGTTCATTATTTCTAATATATCCAACTAACTTCTGCCAGCGTCTATACTAACATAAAAGTCCCAGGATAAAAGTATCTTATGATATATATATTTTACTAGCTTCGGCCAGCGGCTTTGCCCGCGCGAAAGTTGGTTTCTCCATACAAACTTCAAACCCCTGTTTTGCCCCCCTTAGGGGTGGAGTTTCGTAAAATCCGTTCTTAACAAATCTCTACACCCTATATGGAACCTGCCTGCCAAATTTTAAGTTTGTAAGTGTTATAGTTTCTGAGATTTCGTGACTAATCAGTGAGTGGTATTAGGCTTTTATATATACAGATTTTACCATCATAGGTGCGTCACTGCGGGGTGCCAGCTGAAAACCAGCGCTGGGTTGTCCGATGTCCAGTAATTGCTGATTTGACGATCCTTTCGGTTCAGGCATGCTCAGCGGTTTTGTATTGTAACTCTGTACATTTAAATCTGTACTTTTTTATTATTTTTTGTTGTTGCCACTACATTGTATTGCCTGCGTCGAATAAATTCTATTCTATTCTATGTGTACGCAAATTTGGCACGTGTATAGACCATGTTCTGGAATATGCAGAACATGGCTACCCACGCGCCAAATTTCATCCAAACCACAAATAAAGAATATCTTATCTTATCTTAACGAGATAAGATAAGATAAGATATTCTTTATTTGTTTAAACATTGTATACATACAGTAGCATAGAAGATTGAGATTTGTTATTTGATTCCAGTCATGTTTAACCGTAAGTGTCGGCGTACAAATATTTATAACATTGAAAACTAAAAAAAATACTAAATCTTCACACATACAAAATACCTAGGATTTCACTTAAAAATTTATAACTTAGAGACCATTTAATCCGTTCAACTGTTTAAGAGTGAATGAGTGACAAACATACACATACGTATTTAAACTATCACCTTTATAATATTAGTGTGAAAATATGATTAATATGATGACAGATATGACGATGTTGTTAATATTAAAAAAAATATTTTAGTTATTAGTTTATATTAAAAAAAGTAATTTAGTTGGTGTTAATAAAATATAATATTGTCGTTCTACACGTGAAGCTCTCGAAATATTTGAACACAGCTAGCTAGAAAATTCTGTGTACAAAGAATTTCAGCAGCAAAGAAAAAATATAATGAACACAAATTAAATTAAATGTAACTAAGTTTTCTCTATGATAATATTTTCTTTTGGCTAGAATAACAGAACTTTGTTAGGTTCTCCGCCTTTGGGGCTGAATAATTTTATAAGAATAATCAAATTATGAGCTATTAAGTCTATAAGAAATAGCTATGTCCAAGCTTTTGTGCCAAATCTTTATGTTAAAATGTAGGCGTCCATTACACTATATAGGATGAATTTCATTTTATGAAGTTTTAGAAACGATGTTTATGCTAAATACTTAGACTGAGAACCAGTTTCTAGATTTTTGAATTATCAAACACGCTTTACCAACTGGTTTAATAAATTTTCTACAGTCAGTAGCATCAATTGATTTGCTTTTAAATAGTAAAACGTCAACAATTTCTTCACTAAAATCTAGTCGCAGCCTGTTGAAATATTCTCAGGCTAAAAAAACTCAAAAACATGGTTACTTATTTTTCGAGAAATACAAAGGAAAGTTTTCAAATAATCATTATAAGAACAAAAGACAATCGCTTTACTGTAAAAACATTTACTTTTAATTTTCATCTATCAAATTCATTTCATTTGAAAATTAGAATGTCGTCGTCGGTTTGTTCAGAATTAATATCAAATCTGTTTTAATTAAATCCATACTAACAAGTACCCAGCATTATTGGTTGATAACGTGAGAACGAGGAGAAAAATTCGAAGAATATAATTGTTGAAAACTTTGTGATTAACAACAATCCTCCTTTGTTTCAGATTCCTAAATGGCTGCGGTAATGCTGTGCCAACGAAATAAACCCTGACCAAGGATGTCATAACAACAAATCAAATGCATTCACAAGAAAATAAAAGAGAAACATAATAAAGAAATGGGTGTACAAAGGTGATATTCACAGAAAATGGACACCCATAAACTGCCACTACACATTTGCAATTCAATAAAACAGTATATGGTAAACATAGAAATAGTTTCGCAAATATTAAAGATACACTACAGAAAGATAGCAGAACAGAAAAGGAGGTTAGCATTAAAATTGGGACTGCAGGAGAGGCTAAAAATAGTGATATTGCTCATCTTACTAATGACAGAGAACTCAGATTGCAACGGGTTCGGTGGCAGGAATTCAATGCTAAGAACAAGAGTGATTGGAACTCGATACGGAAAACTCCAAGGGGTAATATTGCCGATGGATCAGCATAAGTACTTGAAGCCTGTCGAAGCGTACCTCGGGGTTCCCTATGCTACACCACCAACGGGTTCAAACAGGTATGTCCTCCATTTTATGGTCGGTCAACTAAATCTTATTAAACGCTTGGCTAGGTTCCGACGTGACGCAAAAGTGGAAATGTCGAATGTACGGAACGTTTTCTTAGAACGAATTTATTTGTGGAGACGTGAGAGTTAGAACTGTAATAGCTCCTGTGTGGAAACGGGACAAGTTTAGAATATTATTTCAGATGTAACTGAAGTTAGAATAGTTGAAGTTACAGTGTCGCTTTGTAATCATCACTGTTCGTAGAGAAATGTTATTGCAATTTCACTGTGTTGTATTATGGCAGATAACTGTACAATGTTTTTCATGTGTACAATTATGGATGTTTTTAAGAAGTTTCTAACAATTTTAGTGTCAACTATGCATAAATTAAGTATAGCATAATCAGCCTTTTAAATGTTCCCACTGCTGAGACTCAGGCTTCCTCTCTAGGAGAGGGAATGGGCCGTAATCTACCATGCGGGCCCAGTGCGGGTTGGTGAAAGTCACATGTCTTCGAATATGAATAAATTAATAAGAACAATATAGCTCTTTATACAGTTTAGTTCAAAGACATATATGTCTATACAAATACATCCCACCCATACGTGCAAAGCGTTTTGAAAACACATTCATTATGCGTTACAGCTAAGGAAAGGAATTCCCTGTCGAAGTCCGTGTTTCTTGATAGCCATTACCTAGGGGTCAATTCAAGAGTGAATAGGTTACTTCTAAGCAAGCGTGCTTCATCGTCGGCCACCTTATCGCTTACCATAGGTGAGATAGTGATCAAACGCGAGCCTATACATAGGTAATAAAAAATATATAAATAATAAAGTGGAAGAGTTTTTTTGTCTGTTTAAACGCGCTGATCCTTGGAACTGCCACTCGGGTTGGATAAAATCTTTCTGAATAAGATAGATAGGTTCATGACAAATAGCATAGGTTATATACCGTTATGCTACAACTCATGGAAATGAAGCAGTAACCAAAGACGTGAATGAAATTGCAAAAGACGGTTAGTATAAATTATAACTGGAATTTGTAATCCTAATAACGTCATCATTATATCAAATATAAGACATTTATAGTATACAACCTGAGCCTCAGGCAAAGTGGATACAAATCATCAGAAGAAGCAAATTGAATGTTAGTATAGTAAAAAAGTACGATTTTTTTTACTCCAAGACAATTTTTACGAACCATTATATTATGAAAATAATGAACAACAAAAATATTCAGAGAAAATTGAAGAAAAACGTGGGTTTTTTGTAACATCTCTTGACATTATTTCAGATACTTGATATATTTTAATCATATACTAGCTAGGGTAATAAATTCCTCACATTGCCTGTCACTATGATTTATCGATTGTCGTCATTTGCCATCGGGGTTTCCGGCCACCGTAGGCGCGGGCTTTCGGACGGCGATGGGTGGCTCGCCGTCCGACCGTCCGGACCGAGCCCAAGTCGTCAACGGCGCATACTGTTCCACGCGCGCCTCAGGGAGATGTCAGCAAATCGTAGGGGCAAGGTACCCCTACGGTAAGATACCCCTAAGGTAGGCCTACTGGGGTCACGGGTAGTGTGAAAGTGAAACCCGGGACCCTGGGACGAAGGCAAAGAAGGAACAGGAGTGGGTTTTTAGTAAAAGTCTGACATTATCTCCCGCCCCGCCCAAGAGCGGGATTTGTCATAAGATGATTTTTCCACCCAATAAAAAAAAATAGTTGTCATTTATTTACATTTCTGTCTATACTTTTCAATATACATGTATATAGCATATATTATGTATATATCTGTGTATCTATTACAATATATACCTATGGATAATACAGGTATTGTCACACCAATGGCAGCCCCATTTCTTGTTCCACGTAATTACTGCCCATTCCAGGTTGCTTAGAAAAGATCGCAGAATGTGTTAAGGCTCCCTATTGTATGTATGTGTTTTAATTTTCTTTTTATTTGCAGTGGTGTACAATAAAGTATATAATAAATCCTCGGCATCTCATCCATAGTTTACCTCGCAGAACCCGTGCATAATATACAGACACATCAGTCACGTTATCACGTCAAGTCAACGATCAGTCACGATCGAAAATATTAATCCCTCCACACGTCAGTCACGTCACGACCGGCATTGCATTCTCAATCATTGTCAAACAATCAGCGACTGATTGGAGACGTGACTGATGTGTGTGTGGCCATAAAACTATGGTACTATCATATTGTAACCTTCTACAAACAACACACTAATATTTTGTATGTAAAGACGATAGCGAGAAATTAGCGGTCAATCGTCATTGGTAAGGTTTTTTGGTAGAGGGGTTCATGACAGAATTAAAATAACGATTCACTTCACAATCACTTTTTATTTCACAGTAGATATAAGTAGAGACTTAGGTGTATCGCCCTCGTGGGGGAGATCGGCGGCAACGATCTCTCGCGCCAGGCCTTGGCACATGCCATGGTCTGAAGCGAGGAGAAGTAGCAGTCGGTCGCCTCCTTCTGCGAAGCAGTAAAGCAGTAATGTTAACAAAGGAGGAGGCCGCAAGTACGCGCGAGGGAGCGGCCCTAACGCCGTCCCGATCCCGATTTCCACCGTAGGCGTGGGCTTGTGGACGGCAAGCAATGAATAGCTTGCCGTCCGATCGTCCGGTAAGTGTACAACCAAGCTCAAGTCGTCTACGGCGCGTACTGTTCCACGCGCACCTCAAGGAGATCAGATATCAACAAACCGTAGGTTGCGGTACTTACAAGTTTTAGATTGCGGATTCAAACCCAGCCAGGCGCATTACTTTGTGTAATTTATTTCATCACCACTGCTCTCAAAACGGCGCAGTGAAGGAAAACATCGTGAGGAAACCAGCATGTCCTGGAACCAAAAAATCGTAGATATGTGACATCCACCAACCCGCACTGGGCCCGCGTGGTGCATTACAGCCCATTCCCTCTCCTAGAGTCCTTCTAGCCTGAGTCCCAACAGTGGGAACATTAAAAGGCCGACTTTGCTATGCTATGCAGCCACACAAAAAATTAATGCTAATTGCACATTCCACAGCCTCGATGGAGAAGAATGTACAAGAAACTCATACACATATAAACACATAGACACTGTTTTTACCCGACTACGGCAAAGCCAAAGAAGGGTTATAAATCATATTATGTATTACAAATATTTCGGTTACATGTTTTTAGTCGCTACAATTATTGTGTATTGAGACAAATTTTGCATCCGAACTCAACGATCGCCAACCGAACAAGAGAGCTGTTGCCCGCCATTATGTTACATCGACAGCTTTACTTCAGATAATCACAAATACTTTTCGGTGTTACCAGCACAATTAGTCGATTACAATAAATAATCGAATATAAAATAAATTGAATAATATTCTTGGTTACAAAAAAATAAACAGAATACATAATCTGATTACGTACCAAAAACAATATTTTACCTCTGTTTATCTAAAATTATTTTATGTCTATTATCAGACAGTAAATATCTACGTTTGCCAGGTATTTCAGTTTAAAACGTTCTCTAGAACATCACAGCTATTTCAAATTATACTGTGGACGTCCAATTAGTGGAAATTCATTTGAGGAAACAGTTGCAGCTTTCGGGGACAAAGTCAAAACAGAGAACTCATTAGTGGAGTGAGTTATTTAAATAACTTTTAAAACAAAAACGTTATGTGGTTTTTTTGCTTCGTTATGGTAAATTTTATATAACTATGGGTTTTGAATAATCATAAGAAGTAATGAAGAATTAATAATTAATAGTGGTTGAACATCATCATATGAAATTCCTCATGATTTTTTATGGTTCCGCATCCAAAGGGTTAAAAATGGGTACATACCTGTTATTAAGGTTCCACTGTCCGTACATTCCCGTACTGTCAATTCAATGGAAAGACTCAGAACCACTAATCGATTCGTTTAGCATGGCTGTAGCGGTCATTGCTCTTTCTATAATATTTCTTCTTGGAACCTAAACAATAATAGCTCAATAGCTTCATGTCATAAGACATATATATAGCTGTTTCAGAACTTACGAAATTCAATAAACATAAATATAGTTGGGTCAATGTTGCATGGTGAAGACATCCACACACACATGATACATTTTTTTTTTTTTTTTTTTTTTAATTGTTATAAACTAGTGCTTGACTGCGATTCCACCTGATATTTGCTACAATTACATGATAATTTAGGGTTATTAGGTTAATATGTCTTAGGGTCAAAGAGAATGTAGTGTTTATAGGTCTAGGCCTTTTTTTAAGTGTGGAAATCATCTAATGACTTCTCGCTATCTGGGTGGAGCGGGAGGGCGTGTCAGACTTTTACTGACTAAAACCACACCTGTGTCCTTTAGTTGCCCTTTGCGTTCTAGGACTACGGGTTTCCTTTTCAGAAACTCCGCGGTCCTAGCTAGCGGGCATCGGCCCTGCTGGGCCCCTACGGTATGCTGACATCTCCTTGAGGAGCGCGTGGATCACTACGCGCTGTTGACGACCGGGCTCGGTCCGATCAATTACCGGACGGCCGGACGGCAAGCTACCCATTGCTTGACGTCCGCAAGCCCGCGTCTACCTGGGCTGGTAGTCGGGGTCAGAATCTCGGCGGCTGGGGCGTGAGGACATTCGTTCCGTCACGCGAGCGGCCTCTTCCTTCGCTAGCATTACTGCTTCGCAGATGGAGGCCACCGCCTGCCATTCTTCCTCGCTTCGGACCATAGCCCGAACCAGAGCCCGACGCGAGATGCCTACTGTCCACGAACGTATGACGATGCTGCTTCGTCGACAGAGTTTCATAGTTTTGAATACAAGCTGTGAGCAGGCGCACACCAAGCATTATAATGATGAATACGGGTCTATGAAGCTACGCACCCTTGGACAATAGGCCTTAGTAGGTTCTCCTATCGCACTACTAGTAACTTCACTTATCTGGCGTAATTGCAGGTGGCTGTATAATTTCCATTAAAAACATCACATTCTCACATTAAACCATTATGAGTAAATACTTGAATATAAATACAAGCAACAAACAATAATTTCATTTGAGTGACATCAATATTATATCATGTCCGTTCTTTTGTAATAATGATTGGAATTTCAGTATCAGGTCAATTATTTATATCGGATCGGAAGTAAGATATTATCTTTTTAATGGAATTGCATTAATATCATCACTAGCTTCTGCTATCGATTTCTTCCACCTGTACGCACATATTGTCTCCTATCTTAAAGTAGGGTTCGCCATACAAACTTTGGACCCCCGTTTCATCCAATTAGGGGGTGAATTTGAGAAAATCCTTTCTTGTTCTCTGTGTACATCATAAAAGAAACCTCCTTAAAGTTTCAGCATTCTACCTATACCCTATTCATCTGGGCTTGAGACAAAAAGTAAACAAAGGAAACAATGTAGGTATCTTCGGCCAAGTTTTTTCGACGTGTTTGAATACATTAATAACAGTTTTCTTTTCTGTTGAATGCATTGGCGTTTTATTTGCACGATTTTTGTTTTTAGGCGAAGAAAAAGTGCAAGCGTTGCTTGGTACAGGTTCACTCATGGTTTTAAGCAACCCTTTTTATGGTTGGTTTACCTTTTGTCTCACGCTTCCCTGACCAAGGGTTAGGGCTGAGCGTTCATGAGTCAGTGAGTGAGTCAAGACTTTTCCTTTTGTATAAATATACAAATTACATCATCATCATTTCAACCGATAAACGTCCGCTGTTGGACAAAGGCCTCCCAAGAGTCGCCACAACGAACGGTCCTGTGCGTCTCGCATCCATCGCATTTCCACGAATCTCTCTCGACCATCAAGTTCTACGAGCAATGTACCCTGCCCGTTGCCACTTAAATTTGGCAATTATTCGGGCTATGTCGGCGATCTTGGTACCCGTGCGAATATCTTTATTCTTGATGCGATCACGTAAATAAACTCCGAGCATAACCTTCCCAGATGACTGTATTTAATATTTATTGAACATTTCATGTAAATCTGAATGTAAATTATGAAAATGTTTCCAAGAGTCATTCAAACATTAACATTCTCTCTGTAATTATGGCGACTGAATTAAGAGGAGTAGAGGAATATTTCTTCAAAACGATTTGAAATATGGGTGTTGAAACTTACTGTCGTATCTACAGACAACACACAATCATGTCTGTGACAACACTAATGTCGCCTTTATATTCCATAGCAATAATAGCGGTTTTCATAAAAAAAATCTGCCCGAAGACGTCCTGTTGGACATAGGCCTCCCCAAGCGTCGCCACAGCAACCGATCCTGTGCGTCATGTGCGATCACTAGGTCATGTGAGAGACCTTCCAACGCCACTTAAGTTTGGCAATTCTCACGGCAGTATTGCAAATTTAACCACGCACATAAATGACTTAATAAGAACAAATCAATTAAGACACACTAGACATACCACCGATACAGATTGTGTGTAATTTAGAACAAAAATTTTCAATTAAAAAAATACAAAACCATCACATTTTGTATCTCACGGCACCATTATTGTGTTAAATAAAATATTTCATATTTTAACTCTATTATAAATTATTAGTTGGCGTGACGTCAAATAAGCAGCATCCTTTATTATGTGGAACTTTGGGAACAATATAATTTTATGAATTGAGTAATTATGAATCCGGCGTTGTGGCGTATTAATTTATGTACATAATTAACTCAAAACTTTTCATATTTACGATAATTTAACGCTTTTGTCCTCTTGAAAATAATCCAATAAATCATTGCATATTTTAACTAATAATAAATTCAACAACTTTCCATCAGGAATTTGTATTGACCAAAACGATTTCAACAATGCTTTATATGTAGTTGTCAACACTTTTAATTGATCAGAACGAAATTTGGCTGGTATCAGTCAATACCGTTAATGTCTGTTAACCTAAGTATTTTATAGCATAGTCAGCCTAATAATGTTTCCATTGCTGGGACTCGGGCCTCATTTCTATAAAAGGGAATAATGGACCTCAATCCACAAACTCGGGCCCAGGGCAGGTTGGTAGTATCATGCGTTTCCAACTTTTTGATTCTTAGATACGTCAGTTTTGTCACGATTTTTTTCTTCGCCGTTTTAAGAGCAGTGGTGATGAAATAAATTATAAGTACAAAGTAAAGCGCCTGCCTAAGGTTGATCTCATGAAGTATGACTCCTAAGTCGGGGCTTTTACCATTGAGCCCTAGTCATTACTAATGTAGCGACATCTACGTGCGCCTCAAAGAGATGTCAGCAAAACCGTAGGGGCCCATCAGGGCCGTAGTCTACTGGGGCTATGGGTTCGCTTTTCAAAGGAAAACCCGGGTCCCTGGAACGCAAGGCAAAGAAGGATCATAGGAGAGAGTTTTAGTCAGTAAAAGTCTACCACGCCCTCACGCTCCGCCCTAGTGCGAGAGAAGTTATGGGACGATTTGAAATTAAATTCAAAATCCTGCATCGTAGCATTAGTTTCTCCGCGCGATTAGAACATTATAAAACAGCCCGAAACCAACTGTCGGGCAGTAGCACGGACCAGCGGGCTTATTACGACCTTTCTAAAATCCAGTCAGTTTCCAGGCAAGTCAGTTTACGGCCGTAAACTGACTTGTTCTTTTTCGTATTATGACGTACGTTATTCTGACTGGATTCATCCTGGATTGTTGTCTGTGGCTGGTTTGCACTGCCTTGAAAGATGGCGTTCGAAAACATCAAAATAAAGGTTACCGGTATTTACGGTTTTTAAATTTTGAATAAAATATTGTTTATTAATGAAATTAATGTAATTTTGTAACAGAAATCGAGATTAACAACGAGTTTAAAAACGAATTATGTATTATTTCCGTAAATACAATGTCATAAAGTTGAAAATACAGCATGGTCTCACAAACTTCATTTCTGAACGTACTGCGATAAATGCTGACCCGCCAAAAACAAAATTAAGTGTGTGTACGTACTCGAATAAAACCTTTTTAACAATATTTTTTCAAATAATGGCGTAAGTAGTACCTACCTACTTTATTTATAATTATTATCAAATTAATTGTTGCTCTTTATTTTAAACTCTAAATAAACCATTGTTTTTTAAAGAAGTGCAAGGAATGAGGTTTCACGTCGTCGCCGGGTATCCTATGAGCAATTAGAGTGTTTGTGGGAATTTTTGAACTCTCATAGGGACTTGGCCATAGGATACAATAAATCAGCGCAACCACGCGATTTTTCAAAACGGATTTGGGTGTCTATGTCAGAGACACTGAATTCTTTGGAGGAAGGTGCGAGCAAGGACTGGAAAGGGTGGTCTAACGTGAGTATGTTACTTATTTACTAAACACGGTGTTGTACACCTTTTATTAAAATCTTTATCATTCTAACATTTATCCCGGTTGCATACATGACAGAGCCCGTGGGATGATACAACCTTTATCCTTGATTTGGCGAGTATGGTTACTTTTATTTAGATATGGGGTAGGTACTTAATAAGAGTGTAATATATTTGATAATTGTTTTTAATTGATCGGGTCATACATTTATTAACTTAAACTTAACTACATATCTAAAATAACTTTTCAAGTAACAGCAAAACCGATTATCCTCTCAACAATATTTCTTGTCCGGACATGCACACTAGTGTAGTAAGCTTCAGGAGTATCCGGGGTGGCATCAGTTACTGGTGTCATCATGCAACATCTTAATGGGTACCCAGAGTCACCTAGAAATAATTAAAATATCACTATACTTATAATTTCACAAATATATTGAAATTTTTATATCATTTGTATAAACAAACACAGATAATGGAGTAATTTTGAAATAATTACATAACAACACACCCCAAGGAGTTAGAAATAATAATACTCCTAAAATATATTTACATACCAAGTAATATATATAATACCTTCATTTCTGCTAATAAAATCCATGTGCTCCTTTAGGGGATGGTTTGCCCAGATAAAAGAGTTGTGGGAAGCTCTACTAAAACTAGCATCCACACTGACTATTTGCATGTCTGCATTACTAATCTAAAATTAAAATTGTTTCAGATTAATTCCAAAGAAATGAAGACTGAAGAAGAATATTTGTTTTATTAAAAATTACATACATTTATAAAATTGGATGTTTTAATTTTGAAAAATCTTACCAATTGGACATTTAGCGAGTGATACTGTTTTCTGCAGTAATATCTTTCTTCATTTTCGACTGGACATACAATTATTGCAACATGTGTGCAATCAATACACCCTAATACTCCCAGCATTTTAAACTTATTGAAGAATCTAAAATGGAAATATGTATTTATATAGATGTATCTCATTTACAAAAAAAAAAAAAACAATAATAAGTATTACAATTTTTTTTTTGCTACTTTTCTTTAACAGTACTTGAGGGTCATTAACACCTTCATAAAAAGCAAAACAACTGCAGCAAGGCATCATAGAGTACTTCATGTGAGCTGTGGGAACCTTACAATTACTAACCTTTCTTTCTATGGATAAATTCGCCGCTCTTGTAGACCCAGTAGCTACATTAGGTCTCAGTTCGTCACGTAAATTGTAAACTAATTGTTTACTATGCCTGTATCGCTTTATAAACAGAACCTTATCAATAGCAAAAGGGTCACTAAGATCTCGAAGACCCGTCCTTTGAATTTTTGCTTCGTTGTTCTCTTGTGATGCATCACTTTCAAGAAATTCGAAGATTATCAACTCATCACACATACTTAATGTTTTATTTAACCGTCCAAATAGATAAAAATATAATAAAAAGTCAAAACAATTCACTAAAAGTTACTAGAAACTGGCGTAAACTGAATGGTTTGTTTGACACAATTTTTGACATTTCAGCAAGCTATGAAATGTCATTTGGTCGCTCATAATACGGAATTTCCAGTCAATATCCGTGCAGAAGTCGGCCAAGGGTCACGTGACCACTGACTGGCTGGCAATAAGATGTCATAATACGGATAAGCAAGGCAGTTCAGTTTAAGGCGTAAACTGACTGGAATTAAGAGGTCGTAATACGGCCCCAGAGATTCTGATAGCACCCATCTAGTCGGAGGGTACTCCCTTTTCAACGTAGTTTTTTTGTGGGACTTTACACCTTGTTCCATATGCTAGTTTATAGGCAGTTGAAACACGAAATTTCTTTTAAGAAACAGTTATCATGAAATATGCTTTTTTTTTCGGTGGAAAAATCATCTAATGACATCCCCCGCTCTTGGGTGGAGCGAGAGATAGTGTCAGACTTTTACTGACTAAAAACCCACTCCTGTTCCTCCGTTGCCTTTCGTACCAGGGCCGAGTCTTCCTTTCAGAAGCAGACCCTTTATTTTTGGTTACCGACACCAAAAAAAAACCTACCAACTTATTGAATTTATATGTATGTCAATGTTATCATGACATGTTAGTTCGAAAACTGTGACAATTCATTCAACATTGAATCATTATTTAAACCAATATTTGTCTCTAGATTTGCGCCAACTCGAGCGCCAGCCCCGTGGGACGACGTGAAGACTGTGGACCAAATGGGTCCAGTCTGCCCTCAAAGGTTGCCGGACATCTCGAACGAGACGCTGGCTTTGGAAAGGATGCCCAAAGGCAGGCTGGAGTACTTGAGGAGATTACTGCCCCGACTCAAGAATCAGAGTGAAGACTGTCTTTATATGAACATCTATACGCCTGTACAAGGTAAGTCCATATTCAACCTAAAGTACTAGGTCATACTTTATTTATTTTTTACACTCAATGTATCCACAGTCACAGGCGAGTCTTAACATTTTAGTTTAGATTTGTTTCGTGGTGGCATTAAACCAGCAACACATAGCTTGGCAGCCATTTGCTCAACTACTTATTTTTAGGGTGTAAAACTACGCGCCACCATCTCGGTTCCTAGTCGAAACGACGAAGTTTTTTTTGCGACCTACCCAAATGTGTTATATTTGTATTATAGTCGAGTCGTTGAGCTTTTTGATAGTCCTTAATTGAGCTAATCTAATACTGACAAATGCCTGCACTGACTGGACTGGTCTACTCAATTTTTTGTGGTTTATACCTCAAAAAACAATCTCAGGCAATTTACCATTACATGTTTGCAAGTAAGGAGACATTGACCTCTAAGTTTGTTTCGGTGTTTGATTTTCAGGGTAGTCAACTTGAAAACACCGGCCTCATCTAACGTAAATTGACAAAAAAAATGTATGATGATAAATTGATGATTGATGTGAAGTGATGAACACTGTTGTTTAAAATCTATTTGCAATTATTTTGCAAATAGAATATAATTTACAATTTACTCATGGACCATTCGAACGTAAAATTTAAATATATTAAATATAAGTAATATTTTCCTTTCCCGGCGTTACCAAAATACATTCTATACGTAAAGTTTCCTCAAAAAAGTGAAAACATTGTGTGCTTTTCGATCATAAGTTAGGTTTAAATGATCTGAGCCCTGACACAAAAGGTAGGATAATTGCTTTGAGTATAACAGTAATTCTTGCCTTTTATTATTCTTTCCCATGCCAACCTGTATGTAAAAGTTAAATTATATCTATGGGTAAACACCATGTAATAAAATTAGGGACTCATGAAGGTCCTTTCATCTATAAAACGTTTGAATTAACAGTCACAGTTGTTTTCAATTTGTTTACCGTCTAAATTAACATCTGAAATTTAATTCATTTCCTTATTGATTGATTTTTTTTTACGATATAAAGAAGCATATGAAGCTATGCTATGTATAGAAAGTTTGCTGGGCAAAAACTCATTGCTGTGTTAAGCTCGTATTTGTACATGAACTGTCTGTATCACCGTGTACTACACGGTATGTATGTTTTTGTCTACAATAAACTTTCCACCCAAAAAAAAATGGCTGAAGTATCTGGCGTCAAACACCCCAATTTTTAAACTAAGAAGCACCACGCTGCGCGGGTTAAAAACGGGGATCATAGAAGTAGGGAAAAAGGCTGCCAGGTTAAAATGGGATTGAGCGGGTCACGTCATGCAGGTTTACCGCTGGACAAGAAAATGGATGACGACGGCGCCGCTGACCTGGGAAGAGGTGACGAGATGACCTGGATTCCTACTGCAAGAGCTGGATCGAGGTGGCTCGAGAAAAGATGCCTGAAAAAATTTATTTTTGCCCAGCAGTGAGAAAGTATAGTCTAAATAAAAATAAAGTATCTACTTAAATTTTACTAAAAGAAAAAACTAGTCATAGTCAATGTTAAATGAGTAAATTGGAGAACTCAAAACGAACTTGTGTAGGTTGTATGGTAAAGTTAATCATGGATCAAAGCTAAATTCGTATTTCCAACGATAAAATCAACACCTACTTCTGGAAGCCTTTTGATCTTCAAAAATAGCTATTTCTGGATATCGTAAGATTTCATATTATTAGAAACCAGACTTTCAATTCAAATATCTACTTTGCCAAAATTTTAATTACTTTTGACGCTTGGTGAGTTATCTTTATATTATCAAAATCCAACATCTTATAACCTTTTGATGAAACTTGTCTTGATTCAAAGGTTAACATTTTCTCTGAGAACCGAACCGCAGGTAATGTCTACCTACACATCCATAGCTCTGTTTTCAATTTTCTTTTTATTGTCAATTTTAATTAAATACAACATTGGAAACTGTATCCTTTAAGGCTAGATACGGAAATAATTTATGTTAGAAATCATTTTAGATTAGATGTACTGTAACCGTTTTGAAATTACAATTCAAACGCTTGGGTCATTTTTTTTTTTTAGGTGAGAAAATCATCTAATGACAAATCTCGCTCTTAGCGGAACGAGAGATAGTGTGATAGTGCAACTGTGCGTAAGGATCGAGGCGGCTTACATTTGGGTGCAATGAACCAGTGTATGGGTGCATTGCGCGGAAACTGATTTATGACCCTCCGTGAATTCGTGGTTAGTTTCGCTTGGTAATCCTGAAGATCAGATTTTTGAAGATGGACGATTAATGGTATTTGAAGGGATTTTGATAATTTTGTGTTTGAATATGAGAAATCATGGACTAGTAACTTTTTTTTTTTGTAGGTTGGAAAATCATCTAATGACATCCCCTGCTCTTAGGCGAAGCGGGAGGCCGTGTCAGACTTTTACTGACTAAAAACCTACTCCCGTTCCTTCATTGCCTTTCATACCAGGGCCGAGTCTTCCTTTCAGAATCAGACCCTTGGCCCCAGTAGGCTTCGACCCTGCTAGGCCCCTACGGTTGCTGACATCTCCATGAGGCGGGCTTGGCGTACGCGCCATCAACAACTTGGGCTCGGTCCGGACGGTTACCGGACGGTTGGACGGTGAGCTACCCATTGCTCGTCGTCCCAGGTACAAGTGTCCGTGCTGCGGGTTCGATTCCCGCACGGAATAAATATTTTACAGATAGATGTTCTGGTTCTGGGAGCCTTGTGTATGTGAGTTTATACGTTTGTGAAAGCTACCATGTTACAGGAGTAATTGCTAATGTGGGACAATGTTTTCTTTTAAAAAACTGGGCAAGTGCGAGTCGGACTCGTGCACTGAGGGTTCCGTACAAACTTGAAAGGCAAATTGCTGTTTACGATTTATGACTTATTAAAAAAAAACTACTTACTAGATCTCGTTCAAACCAATTTTCTGTGGAAGTTTATAAGGTAATGTACATCATATATTTTTTTTTAGTTTTATCATTCTCTTATTTTAGAAGTTACGGGGGGGGAGGACACACATTTTACCACTTTGGAAGTGTCTCTCGCGCAAACTATCCAGTATATAAAAAAATATATTAGAAACCTCAATCATTTTTGAAGACCTATCCATAGATACCCCACACGGGTTTGATGAAAAAAAAAATGAGTTTCAGTTCTAAGTAACCCCCAAAATTTATTGTTTTTTTTTTCTATTTTTTGTGAAAATCTTAATGCGGTTCACAGAATACATCTACTTACCAAGTTTCAACAGTATAGCTCTTATAGTTTCGGAAAAAAGTGGCTGTGACATACGGACGGACAGACAGACACATGACGAATCTATATGGGTTCCGTTTTTTACTATTTGGCTACGGAACCCTAAAAATTAAATAAAAAAATATATATTTCTTATCATCTCATTGACATTGTTATTCGTTCTTTGTCCAAAGAATAAGCTTTGCTATTCAATGTGGCAATGCCGCCAACCTTCTGGGCACATTTCTGTCATGCCCAGATGAGAACGATGGAGAGAAGTACTTCGAATTACTACTAAGTGTATAAGTGTGGTTGTTTTTACATTGCACATAATTATGTACGTAGTTAGGTTATAAATATTCGTAGTTACTTAATATTAAAGTTACATGTATATAAATATACCGTCATAGATAGCGAAATACCATCAATAAGAAGCTAATCCAGCGGGAACTTCACGACCGAGGAGGAGGAGGATATAAATATAGTTATTTCCAAATATTAAATATCTTATCAAGAATACGGATACGGTGGTTTAATCATTATAGTAATCAGTTGTGCTAACGGTCAAACAGATTTGGATACAAGCTTGACGTGGATCAGGACTTGCGGACAGCGAGCAATGGGTAGCTCGCCGTCCGACCGTCCGATAACCGTCCGGACCGAGCCCAAGTCGTCGACGGCGCGTAGTTTTCCACGCGCGCCTCAGGGAGATGTCAGCAAATCGTAGGGGCCTAGCAGGGTCGAAGCCTACTGGGGCCACGGGTAGTGTGAAACCAGGGGCCCTGAGAGGAAGACAAAGAAGGAACAGGAGTAGGTTTTTAGTCAGTAATAGTCTGACACTATCTCCCGCTCCGCCCAAGAGCGAGATTTGTCATTAGATGATTTTTCCACCTAAAAAAAAACTTGGATCAGTACAAAGGATTACTTTTTGCCTTTACTAATTTCCTGTGTCCAGCGTCATAATTTTGTCATCCTAATTCGAGTTGCATTTGCAAAGTCACGTACATAATTATCATACTGCCTACGTACTTTTTAGGGTTTCGCACCCAAAGGGTTAAACGGGACCCTATTACTAAGACTGCATTATGCGTCCGTCTGTCTGTCTGTCCGCCTATCAACAGGCTGTGTCTCATGAACCGTGATAGCTAGATATTTGAAATTTTAACTGATGATGTATTTCTGTTGCCGCTATAACAACAAACACTAATAACAGAATAAAATAAATATTTGAGTGAGGCTCCCATACAACAAACGTGATTTTTTTGCCGTTTTTTTTGCTACGAACGGTACGGAACCCTTGTTACCACAACACATGTTGTGCCGACCCCAAATAAGATGGGACAAGGGCAGGAAGATGATGATGATGGTACGGAACCCTTCGTGTGCAAGTAGGATTCACACTTGACCAGTTTTTTTAAAGTCCGTATCCATACAGTCCACTATTCATTTTGAACCAGCTCCCTGCATCTGGATATTCTCAATTTAATATTTCCGTAATTGGTGTAAAGCGCCACCATAAATGGTAAATCTATGGTAAAGTACGTGGGATTATTTCATTTTTTGCAAGCAAAATCGTTAAAAAAAACTAGTAGAAAAAATCTATTGATGGTTTAGTCGAATGGGGTGAATAGGAATGCAGGGGTGAATAGGATGGGATAGGGATTTTCGCGTTAAAAAAACTGGGCAAGTGCGAGTCGGACTCGCGCCCTGAGGTTTCCGCACAAACTAACCTTTGTAAACAGTTCAATTCCCGAATGGAGTTTTGAAGATTTTTCCGCATCGCAATTATGTTTTTGTTGTGATATAACAACAAATTTACAGTTTTCAGATTTATTCCTATACCTGTGCTATAAGCAAAATTTCAGTATTCTGGGTCAAGGGGAAGTACCCTATGAATTTTGATTTTCTTGAGAGTGTCGAAATACACGTTTTTTGAGACATAAAGCCGTGTCTTTTTTTCGTTAATTTAGAAATTTGATTTTTTCACAGCTTCAAGAGACTGCAGACTTGAGTATATGGTTTTAATTTCAACTCGATACCTTCACGCGTTCCTGAGATAAAGGGTCTTAACAGACAGGCAGATGGACGGACAACAAAGTGATCCTATAAGGAATCCGTTTTTTCTTTTTGAGGTACGGAACCCTAAAAACCCAGCATTTAAGTTTCCCTATTTATTCATTAATTGTAATAAAAACGAATGATTTTTTTTATAGAAATTAATAATAAAAATATATGATATTAAAGTGTCAAAACAAAACCCAATCAAACTTTTGTTCCTATTGACCCCTGCATTCCTATTCACCCCGTTTGACGGTTGCTACACGTATTTATAGTCAATCGTTCGGCATCGAGAGAAATGTAGAACTAACTTCGTAAAGGACTTCCTTTGGAAGGAAAAGTAATATTTTCTTTGTCGGTTGCATTTCTAGCTCTTACTGTTGGAAATGGCTTAAACTCGGTCACTGGAAAGTCTTTATAGATCGAATGTAAATATTGAATTTCTGTTTCTCGTCGATGTTCTATCCGGGATTATCTTTTAGGAAGAAAAATATGGTTATCAAGAATCTTTGTATATTTATTTAAACTTCATGTACAGTAGTGGTACATAGGCGGACTTAATGCAACAAGGCATCCAGTCAACCTTCGGGTTAAAAAGGACAACATTGTGGTAGGTTTGCACAATAAACAAAATATAACAGATACTTCAAACAGAACAAAAAACAAATAAGTCATTTATAATAATAAAAAATATATACATATAATTATGCTAAATTTATAAACTAATAAGTATTATGAAAAATATCAATTTTTTAAGAGAATTAAGATTAAGAGGACTTCAAGTAGTAGTTCCGAATTTTACGCTTGAAGGAAAATTTAATTAATCTTGTATTATGAATGGATCCTCTTTATTTTTTAGCGCTCTAACATTGGTACTACATGCATATAATAAAATAGGATAGAATAAACTTTAATAAACACCTTAAGAGCAGTGGTGGCCGAGTGGTAATTACTTACGAATTGTAGGTCGCGGGTTCAAACCCAGCCAGGCATATCACTTCGTGTAATTTATTTCATCACCACTGACTGCTCTCAAAACGGTGAAGGAAAACATCGTGAGGAAACCGGCATGTCCTAGAACCAAAAATTCGAAGACATGTAACATTCACCAACCCGCACTGGGCCCGCGTTGTGGATTACGGCCCATTCCCTCTCCTAGAGAGAGGTGGCTTGAGTCCCAGCAGTGGGAACATTAAAAGGCTGAAAATATTAAAGAATATAAACACCAAAATTGTAACAAAACTTTTACACAAACTTAAATTTATTAGTACAATAGCGGTCTTATCGCTAATATCTACAATACAACCTTAGAATGTACTGTAAGAACTTGAAAAAAAAAGAGGGAGTAGTTCTTCTTCTTCTTGAATCGATGGTTTTCTCTTTCCTCAAAGTTTTTTGGCCCAGTATGTTGCCACGTTTACAGCGGCGTCAGTGGCGTCAGGTCCTCCAAAATACAGATGTGACACGGACTTTGGACACGCTAAAACTTCTACCCCGCCCCTCTACTTCTGCCCGCTGCTTCTCCGTTCTACTTCTGCCCCGCTTCTGTAGCGCATAAGAGATGTTTGCGGAGGCGCGCACCGACTATTTTCACACTACTATGCGCAAGCGGTGCGCGTCCCTGGTGCACCGGGTGTGGGCCAGCCCCAATGCCAGCCTGGCAATGATCGCCGATAGGCTAGATTGTCTTTATATCCGAAATCGCTGTAGCAGACATGTTACTGTCCCAATTTCTGTTAGAAAATTGTAATTATTGACTTTATTCATTCTAACTGATTAAAAGCTAATTTATTTTAATGTAATAATGACATTTAAAGTCGAATTTTAATTTTATGCAATATATTTTAATTTTTAATGTCTGATGGGTATATATAATTATAATCTATTGTAATTTAATTTAATTTTAATTTTATATAATTTATGATCTGTATTGTCTGTATTTTAATGATTTGTAACTAAAATGAGTCTCTGTTACTTGAAATAAATGAATACAAATAAAATAAGTGGGCCATCGTCTGATTCGGAGCTCCGCATTAGCACTGGGTATCGGAAGGGAAATTAATGAAGTATTAAATTTTACATTAAAAACCATATACATAGACATAAAATTACATTATATAGTTAGTATATAAAAGACAATACATAAACTCATTAATACAACTTAAACAACTGCATGCAACGTTTCACAAGAATTTTAATTAAAATTTACAGCATTATGACGACAGTCTTGTCTATGGGAGCTTTGGTACTGAAGTTGGACCAGGCAATCCAATTAGAATTAGGTACCTCTTGAGTTCAAAATTACACGTAGGGTGACCTGACGAAATGCTCATGCTTTCGCAAAGAGCACAGCACCATTACCTCAGTTGACTTTAACAAATTGTCAAAGAAGGTAAGTGGCCGCTGTACTCTGCTTCCTTCAATTTCTAGATTAAACTGGGGAACTCCTGAGAATTTGCAGTGAAATAACACTTTTACGTGGTGGATTCTTCGTAAGCGGGCAATTTGTCACATCTATAGTTTTACTTCTTAGGTCCTTTTCGGAATTTATGTTTGCATTTTCTCTGGTATTTTCTTAAAAATACTGTTTTAACTAAAGATTGCGACGAGCGACGTATCTAAAAAATTTGTGATCACTAGAAATACTACTCTTGAGTAGGGAGCCCTTGATTCAAATTCAAATCTCGGGTCGCGTAAATAGTTTTTGGATTCTCTATTTAGAATAATATTTTTATTTAATAGAATCTGTATTTATAGAATTTCATTTTGGTATTATTGTATTATGTGCTGTATACTTACATATTTATATATTATGCGAAGGTTTGTTGTAGGAAAAAACGCATTCTGGGTTAAGCTCACCTTTGCGCATTAACTATGCTTTGTTTTTTATTTATATGAATATAATTATATATCGTACCCATATTACAAAAACCAATTAAATGCACCAACATTTTTGTATTATTATATTATGTTATTACTATTATATTCAATCAAATTTGTAGGTTATTTACTTTTACCGAAGCTATTTTTGTAAATAAGTGTCGTAGCTAATAACCGGTTTTTTTTTTTATAATCATAATCATTTATTCTGCAAACATGGGTATCTAGTACATAGATGTTTTTTTTTTTATAACAGAGTCCGCCATATTTTGCCATCACATTGGCATGCAAATTTTACAATTTTTTGAATCCCGTTGCATTTTGTTCCCGTTGCGTTTTACCTGTAGATTCATCTTGATGAGACGAATGGATGAATGGATTTAACTTTAATTTGGGTAAAAATTGCAGATAGTTGGTTTTTGCAATAAGGGTACGATATGTTTATGTTTACCATCACTACATAGTATATAATAAAGTCGCTTTTCGTGTCTGTCTGTCCCTATGTATGCTTAGATCTTTAGAAATACGCAACGGATTTTGATGAGGTTTTTTTTATTAGATAGAGTGATTCAAGAGGAAGGTTTATGTGTATGATACATGCACAATATAATAGAGGAACACTGATGATTTTAGAGGTTTCTAATGTGATGTCGTAAATAAACACATTTTTTTGCGCTTACATTGCAAACGCTGGCTGAACTCCACGAGATATATCAAAATAGTGTACTACAGTATTGTTCACCTTAAAAAGGTCTACAAAAAAGTCCGCGATGGTATATGTCCATCTCTTAGGGATAACCCATAATAACCATTTTTTATCTTTTACTTTTTACGAGAAATAATGGCTTATTTACGAAACGATTTTAAGCAATACAGCGTTAATCTTTATCCAATTAAGTATCACTACATAGTATATAATAAAGTCGCTTTTCGTGTCTGTCTGTCCCTATGTATGCTTAGATCTTTAGAAATACGCAACGGATTTTGATGAGGTTTTTTTATTAGATAGAGTGATTCAAGAGGAAGGTTTATGTGTATGACACATGCACAATATAATAGAGGAACACTGATGATTTAAGAGGTTTCTAATGTGATGTCGTAAATAAACACATTTTTTTGCGCTTACATTGCAAACGCTGGCTGAACTCCACGAGATATATCAAAATAGTGTACTACAGTATTGTTCACCTTAAAAAGGTCTACAAAAAAGTCCGCGATGGTATATGTCCATCTCTTAGGGATAACCCATAATAACCATTTTTTATCTTTTACTTTTTACGAGAAATAATGGCTTATTTACGAAACGATTTTAAGCAATACAGCGTTAATCTTTATCCAATTAAGTATCTTAAATAAATTGTGCATTTAATATAGATCAATATAGCCCTTTACAGCGTGTAATTTAAATGAATATTATCGAAGATATTACAGATTTAAAATGCAGGGACATAGCGGTTGCGGTAAATAACTTGATTCTACGTTTGTTACCTCAGAACTCGCGTCGTTTATGGACCGACTTGCAAATTTTTTTTTTCTCTAATAGGATATGCTTCCAGATTGGTCCTATATTTTTCAAAATCCAGTTCTGATTATGGGATCCATAAGGAATCGAGGGAACTCCTCAAATATAATGATTTTAGTATTTTCATCGAGAACTTAAGCATTTACAGTCAAAAAGTAACATTTGATGAAGTGGAACTGATGAAAAAGATCAGAAATGGCCAATGAAACTTCACCCCTACATAGATATCACAATGAAGATAGAAGTAACTATGACAATGCATATAAATAAATAGTTCTGAATAGTTACGAGTATGTTGAAAATGGTAGCATCAAAGTGATCTGATGATGATGATGGAGCTGGAAGATAGGCACTGGAACTCCGTAATTAATTAATGCAACCTAGCCGTGTTTTGGCTTATTAGAATTGTCATCAGATGCACTTTGGCTATAAGGTACTATCGAACTGACCTGATGATGGAGCTGGGAGGTGGATGGGGAATTCATAATAAAATAATGTATCTTGACAGTGTTTGGCTTAAATCGAATTGTCATGAGAAATGGGTACTCTGGCTATAAATGTATCACAACTAAAAAGTGTGAAATAAAATTTTTTTTACAAAAAAAAAAAATAACCAACTTCACCACAAAAAAAAAAAAACACTAAAACGATCTTTAATTTCGGAAGTCAGTGTTAAATAACAAGTAGACAATATCAGAAACACTGACTTCCAAAATTAAAGTTATATTGATCGTTTTAGTGTTTTGTTTTTATGGTTCCGTACCTAAAAAGGAAAAAACGGAACCCTTATAGGATCACTTTGTTGTTAGTCGGTCTGTCTGTGGGTATGTCTGGTCAAGACCCTTTATCTCGGAAACGCGTAGAGGTATCGAGTTGAAATTAAAACCATTTACTCAGATCTGCGGTCCCTTGAAGCTGTGAAAAAATCAAACTTCTAAGCTAACAAAAAAAGATACAAACGTTTATGTCGCAAAAAACGTATGTTTCGACACTCTCAAGGGAATCAAAATTCATAGGGTACTTCCCGTTGACCTAGAATCCTGAAATTTGCCATGAAGCAAGGTCTAATAGCACAAGTATAGGAAAAAAAATTGAAAACTGTAGTCTTTTGCGATTCGGAAAAATCTTCGTTACTCAATTTTGGAATTGAACTGTTTTCATAGGTAGGTTAGATTAGGTAACTTAAGTTTTTACGGAACCCTCAGTGCAGGAGTCCGACTCGCACTTGCCCGCTTTTTATAGTGAAGTCGGTTATTTTTTTTTTGTGAAAAGTTTTTTTCCTACAGAATTTCTTAATTCTTTGAACCCTCCTCATAAAATGGCGTTGAAAATAGGTTGTCCTGTTATTTTTTAAAAAAACCTGAATCCATCTAAACTATGCAATGACACGCGTTTGCTGGTAAAATCACTAAAAACTGTCATAATAGAGTGCACAATACTCACTGGATGTGGTACCGGAGAAGATGTGTGCCCATGGAGTTTCTTGCACATTCTTCTCCATAGAGATCTACGCTTTGGAATGTTTTTTTTTTAGGTGGGAAAATCGTCTAATGACAAATCCCGCTCTTGGGCGGAGCGGGAGATAGTTTCAAACTTTTTCTGACTAAAAACTAAAACTAACTACTAAACCACTCCTGTTCCTTCTTTGCCTTCGTCCCAGGGCCCCAGGTTTCACTTCCACACTACCCGTGGCCCCAGTAGGCTTTGACCCTGCTGGGCCCCTACGATTTGCTGACATCTCCCTGAGGCGCGCGTGGAACACTAAGCGCCGTCAACGACTTGGGCTCTTTCCGGATGGTTACCGGACGGTCGCCGTCCGGAAGCCCGCGCCTACGGCGGCCGGAAATCGGGATCGGAATCCCGACGGCGGTTGGGGCGTGAGGACCGTTGCCTCACGCGATCGGCCGCCTCCTTTGCCAGCATTACTGCTTCGCAGAAGGAGGCGACCGCCTGCCACTCCTCCTCGCTCCGGACCATGTTCTGTACCAAGACCCGGCGCAAGGGGTCACCACCGCCGATCGCCCCCATGAGGACACGGCGTTGCTCTGCCCAAGCTGGGCACACCTCCACCGTGTGCTCCATCGTGTCCTCCGGGCGGTCCACACAGTGGCAAGTAAAGATATCTTTTGCAATGAACAATAATAAATCGCAGGGTCAAACTTTCAACGTTTCAACGTTAGTGATCGTTGAGTGTTTTTCACATGGCCAATGATATGTCGCTTTTTCAAGAGTAACCTCAAAAGAAAACCTGTTTGTATTATCTAATGACAAAAAAAAGCTGTGAACGTTGTATATAAAGACATTCTGTAGTATGATTAGTACTGACGACTCGCCCCGGCTTCGCACGGGTGCAATGCTGATCAAAACCGCATCAAAACCCGTTGCGTAGTTTTAAAGATCTTCTTCTTCTCAGTCGGTACATTCTTACCAGAGCGGTCGTGGTCATCACTGTGAATCACGATGAGTGATCATCATCATTCATCGCGGACTGCAAGTTTTCCGAGTACATTCATAAACCGAGCACTTAGTTGCGGCCTTGATCTGGTCTGTCCATCTCATTAGTGATCTACCACGTGGCCTGGTGCCCTCAACTTTGCCGTGCACTACGAGACGCTCTATGGAGTCATTACCACCACGAGATACATTGCCGAAGAAGTTCAAAATGCGCGACTGCACTGTGGATGATAGGCGCTGTCTGATCTAAGCGTACATAGGGACAAACAGCGGAAAGCAACTTTGTTTTATACTATGAAGTGATCAGCATAGCACCCGTGCGAAGCCGGGGCGGGTCGCTAGTAAATAATAAGAATAGAACTTCTTATTAGTAATCCGGAGTTTGAATTTGTTTCCGGTTGATAGCAGGAGGCTTACCCTCTAATACATGGAAATATAACTGAATATTATTAGCGGTCGCTCACAATGGGCTTCATCAGAAGGTTTAAAGACACTCAAATAGTCATGGAAAAGGCTATGCTCGAAGTTTCCTGGCGTGACCGAATCAAGAATGAAGATATCCGCAGTTAAATCAAGGTTGCCGAGGCCGAAGAAACACTAAACTGAAGAGGCAGTGGGCAGAGCACTTTGCTTACAAAACAGATGGTCGCGGCGGATAGGTTCTCAAGTGGCGACCGCGCATCAAAAGATGCAGGGTTGGAAGGCCTCCCACAAGGTAGACCGATGACCTGGTAATGGTTGCGGGAATCCAATAGATGCGAGACGCATAGAACCAATAGTTCTGGTGACACTTGGGCTTCCCGAAGTATCGCCACAACGATTGGTTCTGTGGCCTTCACTTATGTCCAACAGTGCACGTCATTCGGTTCAAATGGTGATGATGATGGACGATAAGGATGAATGTGATTCATATCATACACATCTGCAAAACTCTTAGAAAAATACAGGCGTGATGTTAGTGCGAGTTATAGGAATGAAGTTAGGTCGACAAGTAGTCTTTTTTCACACAAAACTCCACTTTCTTTGCAAGGAAGGAAAACGTCAACATAACCAGGAAATATCACATCAAACTATCTCCCACACCACTTACAATAAAATTTATCTTCACTATTATGGTCTTTCAAGGCCCGTTCATAGGTTCTAATTTCCTTTGATTATGATTCAGTTTGCATCTGTGCAAATGCTTTGTCATCCTTATGTGGGCACAGAGATGAGACTAAAAGCAGGGTGTTTAGTACCCAGATCACGTTCGTCCCTATTTTGACCCATTTTCCTCTTTATTGCTTACGTAATCTTGTTGACAAAAGCCTTTTTCGTAACGTTTGACATAATTCAAGATGGGAATTTGATTGTTGAGATCTTTATGCGGGCAATTAAGTAAGGCAAAATGTGCTAGTGGTTTTTTTTTAGAACTTTGTGTAATTTTAGATATTGATAAAAACCTGCTGTGTGGTTTCATAGATTGCAGCGTGTTTGTTTTTTCAGGATATTTATGGCCACAAACATTATTTATTTATAACCATAATAAAGAATCAATTGGTATATGAACGTCTTTTTTTGGTTTTCGAAAATCAATCATCATCCTGACGTTGTTCTAGATGTTTTGACACTATGACACTACATGACACTGGCTTTCAATTTGTATATAAGATTTCTAGTAGTGTTATTTAGTTAAGTGGTTTTATTTTATATATATAATAAAAGTTTAGTTTAATTGATAAAAACGAGTAAATCATTTTATCAGACACCCATACATTTTACAGGCCATGATCCGAAGCCAGGAGGAGTAGTAGGCGGTCGCTTCCTTCTGCGAAACAGTAATGCTAGCAAAGGTGGAGGCCAAACGTGCACGCGCGAGAGAGCGGCCCACACGACCTAGCCGCCGGGATCCCGATCCCAATTTCCAGCCACCGTAGGTGCGGGCTTGCGGACGGCGAGCAATGGGTAGCTCGCCGTCCAACTGTCCAGTAACCGTCCGGACCGAGCCAAAGTAGTCGACGGCGCGTACTGTTCCACGGGCGCCTCAAGGAGATAGCCTACCGGGGCCAAGGGTTTGCTTTTGAAAGGAAAACTCGGCCCTGGTATGAAAGGCAACGAAGGAACAGGAGTATGTTTTTTAGTCAGTAAAAGTCTGACACGCTCTCCCGCTCCATCTAAGAGCCGGGGGATTTTCATATTCAAACACAATATTATCAAAATCACTTCAAATACCATTAATCGTCCATCTTCCAAAATCTGATCTTCAGGATTACCAAGCGAAACTAATCACGAATTCACGGAGGGTCATAAATCAGTTTCCGCGCAATGCACCCATACACTGGTTCATTGCACCCAAATGTAAGCCACCTCGATCCTTACGCACAGTTGCCCAGATACAAACCTCTATGGCTGCGTACAGGGTGTGGAGATTACGCGGGTGCCAAGGCGGGTGTCTACGTGAAGAGTAAAAGTGATTTGGAGTGGCAGAGCGCAACGGGATTGATGCTCGCTTTTATTTATTATTTATTTATTTATTTATGACAGGTACTCTCTGCACTTACAGTCGAAACCAACATGTGCAGAGAGTCACTATTATATTACAATACAATATTTAGAAAGAAAAAAAAAATCATAAAATAACACAATTAATAAAAATCGTTATCAATAACATCATTATCATATTATTATTATTATATTATTTTTAATAACGTTAAGCTAAGTAGCACGTTAGAAAAAGCCATATAAACAGTTTTTGAGCAACTACTGCTCCACGATTCGCTTCAGAATGTACATTATTAAGAACATAATTAAATGAGTTTTTCGAGTCTAGTTTTGTTTCGGTTCGTCAATTTTGTGAAAAAAGTTTTATCAAAACATTTCGAAACTACAAATCAGAGTTGTAACTTTATTTATCATCGAGTCCTCTGTTGGACATAAGCCTCCCCCAAGAGCCGTCACAATGAACGATGCTCTGCGTCTCGCATCCATCGGATTCCCGCAACCCTTACCAGGTCATCGGTCCACTTTGTAGAAGGCCTTCCAATGCTACGTTTTACGGTACGTGGCCGCCATCCGTTCTGCGAACAATGTGCCCTGCCCATTGCCACTTAAGTTTGACGATTCTTCGTGCTATGTCGGTAACCTTGGTTCTCCTGCGGATAAGAAAATTGTATATGAATTGAAAAATTCATATTGGTATTTACTCTGTTTCGAACTCGTCACTATTACATCTGGCTTATACTTCCTGATACAAAAACTCGCGATAAATTGTGGACATTTAATCGCCATCGCGCCCGCTTCCACCACAGACATCTTATGTTTACCTCACACGTGGCCTAAGGTTATGGTTTTGTGTATATAAAGGAAAATATATTTCGGTTTTCGTAAGACTGTGTATCGAAATCGGGAAATTTTCGCCATAAGCTGAATTGGTTCTGTTATTTTATTATTGAGATAAAATTTTTTTGGTGTGGTGCAGTTTACTACTGCTGATAATTCTATCATACATTATTCTAACATTATCATGATAAATATGTATTTGATCTATTTACATCAAATTACACACACACAAGTTAAAGAATCTTGTCTCGTCTTTTTTTAAAAACAATGACATACAATATTGGAAACAGTGTTTCAAGAAACATATCAGTAGTAACAATTTCTTGAAGTAGATAAACTATATAAGGACTATCAATCAATGCAATGCAAATAAATTATGTCCTCAAATTCGTTGGTTATAAAAAAAAAACCGGGCAAGGGCTCCGTACAAACTTACCTATGAAAACAGTTAAATTCTCGAATTGAGTTACGAAGATTTTTCCGACTTGCAATTTTTTTGTGACGTCACAACAAAATTACTGTTTTTAATTTTTTATACTTGTGCTATAAGACCTTGCTTCATGCCAAATTTCAGGATTCTAGGTCAACGGGAAGTACTCTATGAATTTTGATTTCCTTGAGAGTGTCGAAATACATGTTTTTTGTGACATAAACGGCCGTATCTTTTTTCCCTAATTTTTTCACAGCTTCAAGGGACCGGAGACTTGAGTATAAGGTTTTAATTTAAACTCGATACCTCCACGCGTTCCCGGGATCTTTCGGGGTCTTAACAGACAGACAGATGGACGGACAACAAAGTGATCCTATAAAGGTCCCGTTTTTTCCTTTTGAGGTACGGAACCCTAAAAAAAACACGAAACACCTAACGTTCTACTAAAACAATATTATTTCTTCTATTAGTGAAATAGTTCACGTAGAAGGCATGAAACCAAACCACAGTCTCTATCAGATTAACGAGATCAGACATGAATGATTTAAAGTACCCGATATAATCAAATTGAATAATAGCGAACACAGAAATCAGAAACACAATACGAATTATTAAACACTAGCGGTAAAATATGCAAATCATCGTAATTTAATAAAAGTCGTACAATGAATACAGATCTTTACAAAAGCGAGTATTCAATTACTGTTTGAATTCACGAATTTTGTCGGTATGCCAAACGAAAATGCAATAACACAGAGTTACGTTTAAAAAGGGAATGTTTGACTTCATATGTTCATGCAATTTATTCGGAAAGTGAATTCGCGGCATGTTGGGAAACTTCGCGATATTATTGCATTCAATGACTCTGTAATGTGACTCACGAGTTATTTTAAATTGAATTCAAATTAAAAGAATTTCTGTGCTCGAACGCTTTGACATTTTTGGAAAAATACTGGCATTGTATTTCAAAGTAGGCAATTTGAAAGAGAAACATGACTATCGGATGTTTCATCACTATCGAGTATAATTGTTCTTTTTGTTTTGTAATATAAATCAACTGTAACTATTGCTAGTCAAAAAATTTGTACAGTAGGTAAATATAGAAATATTTCTTACCTACTATACCTATATTTTTGCTTTATAATCTACCTATTTAAATGTATATTTCACTTAGTTACGCCATAACTTCAGAACGAATTTACTCATTTCAAGCGTTCTTTCTATAATGGGAATGTGAGAACACTATAGACTCCATGGATTCATGGATTACAATTTTTTTTGTGCTGTTGAGTAAAAACTGACCGGTCTACCTTGTCCTCTAATATCTATTAATATTGTAATAAGGAAATATTGCAGCAACAAACATTTTTTTATAAGAGTAACCATGTTGTTTCTAGCCGGTTCTTCTCCATACGAAACAACCAATTGAAACCGTGTGCAAGCTTCTGACGTTTTATAAGTAGGCCTATGTGAAATAAATAATTTTAAAATTTGAGTTTGATTCATATTTATTGTTATGTCGAGTCAGTTAATCTGAAAAAAAATAACAGGGCAAGTGCGAGTCGGACTCGCGCTCTGAGGGTTCCACACAAACTTACCTATGAAAACAGTTCAATTCCCAAATAGAGTTACGAAGAATTTTCCGAATTGTAAAAAAAGTTTTTTTTTTATGACGTAACTACATTTTTACAGCTTTCAGATTTATTACTATATTTGTACTATAAGACTTTGCTTTATGCCAAATTTCAGGATTCTGGGTCAACAGGAAGTACCCTATGAATTTTGATTCCTATGAGAGTGTTGAAATGTACGTTTTTTGCGACATAAACGGCCGTATCTTTTTTTTTTGGTTAACTCTAAAGTTTGATTTTTTCACAGCTTCAAGGGACCATAGATTTGAGTATACGGTTTTAATTTCAACTCGATGCCTCCACGCGTTTCTGAGATAAAGGGTCTTGGCAGATAGACAGATAGACAGACGGACGGACAACAGAGTGATTCTATAAGGGTTCCGATTTTTCCTTTTGAGGTACGGAACCCTAAAAAAAAACTGTCTTACTTTTAATTTCGTAAGATTCAAAAATAACCATCCATTGTTACTAAAAAAGACCATTTTGCATCAATAACCGTTCTTCACAACGAAACTGGAGCTCAACTTTTACTCGAACATTTTAATCACAGTTCGCAATGGTTTGTCCCCTCTTTCATCTGGATAGTTTTGTTACGATAGTCCTTTGTTCGCCAGTAACAATAGTCACGTGAGACGCGCAAGATTGTGAGCGAAGTATTTGTGAAGAAATTATTAACGTCAGACCGGATTGTGCTTTTGTGGATATTGATAAAAGATTCGGAACAAATATGGAGGCTGTGACTGGAGGAATGTAATAAAGATGTGAATGAAAGTAGGGTAATGATTGTAATCGAATTTTAAAAGGTTTGATATATTTTTTGAATAGAAGATTGGTGTATCTCTTTTTTTTCAACTCTCTTTTCGCGGGTATGCTGGAAGAGATTTCTGTAGCAAATAAGCAATACTTTTGTACCTATTTTTCTGTTTCCTTTTTGTTAACATTTTATTTTATGTGTAGAATAGAATCAAAACAATATTGAGCATCAAAAAATAATAAAATAAAAAATGTTATTGAAATAAATAAATAGACACTAATAATAATAACATATTTATTTATCAGATAATTATTCCCATATTAAACACTAAAATTACAATTTACATAATTATATACATTATATTCAAATTAATTTTCAATCGAAGTCAAAGTAAAATTCTACAATTAAAAATCTATTCAATTCTTTACATGAATAAATAAAAACTTAAGATTAAAATCTTTAAAACATTAAAATCTTCATCTTTTTCTCTATAACCCAATTAAATTAGAGTCAGCACAGTGTTTCATACGCATTTCATACGCTCTATAACTCTATTTACCAACATCTCAATAATCATCTCTTTCTGTATCATATAATTTTTCTACCATCCCATCTATAACACACACATTCATTATTTAAAACTTTCTCTAATACACGTACCTTTCACATTACATAGCATAACTAATTTCTACAAGAGACCCACTTGTACTGACATCTATGGCGTAACATAGGAACTAAATTACGAACACCTGCATCGCGCAATTAGAATTCTTCGTGTGATTTGAACATAATATACAACAGCCTGAAATCATCTATCGGGCAGTTGTCCAAACCAGACAAAACATTCGTCTGGCTGGAGGACCCTCCCTTTTCAATTGAGATTTGTTGGATTTTACACTCTGTTCAACATACCTCCAAAAACTTAATACCAAATTTCAAACGTACTCGTTACTGCCGGCCTGCCGACAAACTGTACTGCAGTTTGGCAGAAGATAATGTGAAAATATTTATGTAAATTTTCTTGAATAAAACAATAAAAAAAAACTCATTTTCTCTTTCAAGTTTTAATAAGTAACAATAATTATAAAAATATACTCATAAATTTATAACTATCAATTTCGCTGTAGTGTCGTATGCGGTCATGCGCATTAATTATAGTAATATCCTGCCAAAATTGTTAATTACAATGGTTTATGATTGAGGCCAATGCTCAACCGTTCACATTTATGAGCCCATATTAATAACTATGAACTATGACTATGAAGATGATGGGAATAGTTTGAATTCCTGATCACATGTCGTAGGTGTAGAAGATAATAGCCAAGTTTCGGCAACAGGGTTCAAGCTACCGGCGGTCAGGAAGAGAGAGGATCCTCTTAACAATACAAGTCGTTTCCTGAAGTACCATTTTCTTAATGCAATCCTTAATTCAGTTGCCTAATGAGATCCTTCTATGGTTTTGGTCGAGGCTCTTACCTATTCAACGATTCGCTGACACGGCTATCTATGTATACAATGATCGCTGAGTCTATCTCACATATCGAGAACCTCGAAAGCCAAGTTTAAGCTTGACGATAAACTACATTAAGATAATAGTGATGACGATGAAAAATCTATAAATATTAATCTTGTAGTAGTTATACTAGGTTGCTTCGTATTAGATGTTTAACCCAAAATATTAGATTGTGGTGTATGTATATTTATTTGTTGTGGAAGGGTTGCTAACCCATCGTTTACGACCGCTACAGGCCACGGTTCTCCACAGTTAATATTTACAACTTGCGGGGTATGATAAAAAGCTGTAAACGGTTCTGGTTTGTATTATCTTTCATCGTAAAAATGTTTAGTGTGTAATTTTAGATTCTATTTTATTTCCCAAACATTAGTATTTCTATTTCTTGGTTGAAAATTGCTTCATATTTGAAATCCAATATAGCTTCATCAAGAACGATGGTTTTATTTTTATTCATTCATGCTTTATTTTTGAAAATATTTCTGCTTACTTTAATATTTTATATCGTAACCTGTTTTCTTATTTCTTCAATCACTTTCTTTTGTGTTCATATCATCGTGCTCGGCACGTTTGTTTTCATTTTATTATATCTCTGAGTTCCGTTTTCCTTATAACACTCAAGAATATACAGAGGCAATAAAATTGAGTATAACTTAATATCCTCCAAATGCGAGAAGCGTATAATATTGTAAGTGAATTTCATAGAAATACAACATAGCCGAGATACAACAACATACAGACAGAAAGTGTCCTTATCTCAACCATATATTATTATAATAATTTTTAAAATAAATAGAACTATTCAGATGTAATATCTACATTAGGTCGACTTTTATTCCCACAGTAGATATATTCAAATACCTCGGCTCCGTGCTCACATGAGATGCTAACAACAGCGACGTAGATGTGACTCATAGAATTACTGTTGCGTGGCAAAAATGGCGGTCACTCACAGGTGTGACCCACGTATTCCAATAAAAACAAAAGGCAAAATATACAAAATATAGTCCGTTCAGCGCTGTTATAGGGGTCCAAATGATAGACGGTATAAAAATACGCATGTACAAAAAGTCCATACCAATGAGATGAAAATGTTAAGATGGGCAGAGGTGTGATTAGGATTGACAGAGTGTGAAATAAACATATATGAGGAAGTCTGAAGCTTCGTTATATGTGTTTTCTCTAATAGTTATACTAATCTCTGATAAAATGATAGGACATTGCCTTCGTTGATATGAATACGTCAAAAGACGTGGAGAGGATCACGTAGTACTAATCGCTCTGCGCCTACCAGAACAAAAAAGAGGTAGAGGCTGCTCGCCATTGAACCTGGTGATCTGATAAAGAGAGGGACTTCAAGCAAGTCCAATGGCCGGAATCGACAGCCCAAGACTAAGCAACTTGGCATAAGAAAGTGTGAAGATCCCAAATAGTGGACCAAAGCAGAAAAAAGTAGAAGATTAGGTAGAAAAAACACAATTTCAAGTAACATAGGAGCACACCTTAAATAATAAATATAACATGCAAGTTCTGCAGACTAACCTATTTCACTCGGTTGATATTTGCAACTTGCAACTGATACTGTCAATAAAACAACAAGCATACAATGTTGACTACAATGTAATCTATCTAAGCTTTGATATATTTCTCGGATAGCGATGGAGTTGGAAAATATTTTTTGTTATATGGTTTATAATTATGATATTATATGCAGAAATAAAATCTGGAAGAAGTCAATTGATAGTAAAACGACAAAAAAAAATCATTTTAATAAAAAACTCCGGTTAAATAAATAATTAGGTACTTCCGAAATAAATAAAAAAACAACTGGATTTTAATTTATAAAAGTGCAGTGTTAATACATTGTAATCCCCAAGATCAGTAAAATTGCGAAATGGAAAATACTAACAATAACAATACGGGAAAGGATTCATCCTCAGGTATTAAAATACCGAAGATAGTAACAAAATGAACAATGACGCCATTCTAACTTTTAGTTTTCATAAAATAAAGAGGATAATACACCTTTTGTAAAGTGTGCCGACGAAATAAGCTATCTTTTATCCGCTGGAGTTAAGAACTTCCATCTCTTCATGCACTTTATGAACGTAAAAGTTTTAAACGATACTCTAAATGTTATTGTATTATAAAGTTGAAATGTATACGTCTAAGAAATTAGCTAACAGTTTTATATGGAACAAAATTATAGGAATTATTTGATTTGAGAATGAATTCAGTTGTGGAATGTATTTTTATTTTATTTTAGCCTATAATTTCCCACTGCTGAGAAATGCCTCTCCCAACTTCTTCCAGGTTTTCTTTTCTCAAGCCACCTCAGAATTCTTTGCCCGGCGATCAATGTGCATGTGGCTGATGTGATCCACCCAATCGCATTTTAGCCTGGTAGCCTTTTTTCCTACGTCTACAATCCCATTCTTTTGGTGCAATGTGGTGTTCCTCATTCTGTCGGCTCTTTTGACACCCAGAATGCTTAAACTTAGCTTAACTAAAATCGTGATATTATCTGAATAATTTGCTTCTAGCTTTTTTGTGGAAATTGCTTCTTGTTCTATATAGATTTTTATTTACATGATTCTCGGAACTTGTCTGAACTTGGAACAAAATATTTCTTTGTGCTTTTCTGAACTTTTATTACCAAGTTGTCTGGTTAGATTTCTAGAATTTCATTTGCTCAATCTTGACTGTAACGTTGAGAATATTCTCCTGTTTAGATCTGGCTGAGTTGGAAAATATCTATTCATATATTGGGTCTATTACTTCAAACTTAAGGGAAACAGTCCACAATTTAATTCCAGACTGTCGCAAACGTTCATTATCTCCGTTATCTGCCAGTTAAGTAACAAATTGTTTAACTTTATGGTTATGAGCAGTCGTTGTGCTACCATCAAATGCTGGTATTCAAATTAATTTCGAAAACTTGTCTCAAATTCCATTTTAAACTTTGTGAAATATTGCTTGGATTTAACATGAAAAATAAGTAAAATTCTATATATTACAGTTGATATATCTTCTAACTGTTATTGTAAGGTACACAAGATTTTATATGAATGATCTTACTGCAACATGCGAGGTCCGTCATCGTTATTGTATGGTTTTATTGCTATATCGTATTCTTTACATATGTATAGCATAACATAGCATAATCAGCCTCTTAATGTTCCCACTGCTGGGACTCAGGCCTCCTCTATCTAGGAGAGGGAATGGGCCGTAATCCCCCACGCGGGCCCAGTACGGATTGGTGAATGTCACATGCCTTCGAATTTTTTGGTTCTAGGACATGCCGGTTTCCTCACGATGTTTTCCTTCACCGTTTTGAGAGCAGTGGTGATGAAATAAATTACACAAAGTAATGCGCCTGGCTGGGTTTGAACCCGTAGAGCAGTGGTGGCCGAGTGGTAACGGCCCCGACTTACATATGTATATTTAATAAAAAAAAAATATAAGCATAATCAAAATTAATATAACACGCAAGCCTCAAGGGGATATCAGCAAAACCGTAGGGGCCCAGCTGGGTCGAAGTCTACTGTAGGCATGGGTTTGCTTCTGAAAGTAAAACCCGAGATCCTGGAACGCATGGCAAAGAAAGACATAAGAGTGGGTTTTAGTCAGTAAAAGTCTGACGCCCTCCCGTTCCGCCCTAGAGCGAAAGAAATCATTGGATAATTTCCCACCTAAGAAAAACCATATCTTAAATATTCGATCACGTTTATATAATTAGTTTGTCTTGTTTTATGATCATAATTCAACAATTTTAAATCCATGTTACATTCCATATACCATTATTACTTTATTCTCTTTCATTTGATTTACTGTTCTCCTGACATATAAGAACCCAAATACAGCATACCCACCATGTTTGAAATATTTATTACACCCCCTTTCTAAGAGTTCTGACGTCACTTCGGTGGATGCAGAACAAATATTTGCACAATATATTTCTTCGAAGACGATGCGGATGTACAAGACACTGCCAGGCAAATACTTTTCATTGGTTTGTGTTTCCAATGTGGAAGCAGGAATTCCTTCTCAATTGAATAATAATTGGTATGGTTTTCGATTGAAAACAAGTTTTAATGAAAAGAAAGAAAGAAAGAAAACATTTTATTTGGAGGAACAAGGCCCAAATTTAGAACTAACAAATAATAAGTATATTTTGTGAAAAATATGCACCATATCCGCGCAAAACGACCGAACGCTCAGCATAATGCCGTGACCACACGCAAATTGCGACGAGTCTACGGCGCTGGTTTTCAGCGTGGACCGGTAACGGTATCGACATAAAGACGTCGGCACAGTAATGTGTGCTAATAGATTTCAATAAGACAGATAAATAAAAATAAATTTTAGGGAAAAAAAAACAATAATTAATAAATTTTCTCAAAAATTCCTCTTTGGAAATACGATATCTTAATATGTATAAAATGGTCACATTACGTCTGTGCCAAAGGACCCTTTCTGTTTACAGTGTATAGTCTATGGACGCGATGACGTAAAGAAAGCGTGAAGGATATGATGCATGCCATGATGCGATGAATGAGTGTAAACAGGCTAATAAAAGACGAAGTTTTTTAATTGTCACTATATATAGCTTTAATCACATTTTTAGAAAGGCAAAAGTTTTTACTGATGTAATAGGTATTAATTATTTTATTTTTATTTATATTTTATTTAAGGACAACCAACAAAGCATACACCATTATACATGCTAATGAATGAGAAATCAATCGTGACACTTGTCTAAAAAAATCAACCAAGTAAAAATAAATATAAAAATTGAAAAAGTAATATAGTAAATTACCTGTGACAAATCACAATAATGAGATTCCAAATTCGAACTTCAGTTCAAAGCCAATTCAAAATAAGTATTTGTTCCGAACATTTTCATTGGAGCAATGTGACCGACATATTGGGAAGCGAAATGCAAATTCTTTCCATTGAATATGTCGACTGAATACCTTATACTAATGTATTCCAGAATTGAATGCATTCCATAACCTTTGGAGTGGGTGAAACGAGCATAATGTTATTTTAAACTGGAATATTTTTACCCGAACTCTCTATATTCACGAATTCCTTTATATAGGAGGTAGATATGCGAGGGTACGGTTTGAATGGGAATCTTGAAATAAATAGCACCATTGGCTTGTTTCCCGGAGATGTAATATTTCGGATTGAGGTAGAAAGAATTTGAAGCATTCAAATTACCGTAATGTACAATTGTACATATACTTATGTCGGGCATTAGAATCTTCATAATAACAGTTTTGTGTTATGATGCGCTTATGTATTTTGTTGATTACGATAATGAGTCTCATCTACAAACTGTGGAATGATTATGACTAGTTATTTTTGTTAGGCTTTTTTGTGTCTTACTACTGGACAAAGTTCCTCCCTTTCTTCCCATCATTTGACTGGCCTGTTGGTCTAGTGGTTAGTGACCCTGACTGCTATGCCGGAGGTCGTGGGTTCGATTCCCACCCAGGACAAATGTTTGTGTGATGAGCATGATCATTTGTTCTGTATCTTGGTGTAATTTATCTATATATGTATGTATTTAGAAATATAATTATAAGTATGTTTATCAGTTGTTTAGTACCCATAACACAAGCTCTGCTTAGCTTGGGACTAGACGGCGTTGTGTGATAGTTGTGGAATATTATTATTATATTATCATCATATTTCTTGCATCCTTCTATCTTGTGCCATTTCGGATCAATTAAGTACCTACTTAAATAGCAGTGGGTAGGACACTTTTCTTGCAGAACAGATGGTCAATGGGGAAGAAACGTTCTGGACTGGCGACCACGTACCGGAAAACGTAGCGTTGGAAGGCCTCTCACAAGGTGGACCGATGACCTAGTAAGGGTCGCGGGAATCTAATGGAAGAGAGATGTACAGAACCGGTCGTTATGGCGACACTTGAGGGACACCTAATTTCAACAGTGGACGTCTTTTGGCTAAAATAATGATGATGATGATGATAAAATACCTAAGTAATCTACTTTATGATTAGTATTGTGTTGAATTCTGCATTATCGGATAAATTAATATTAATAATTATTAAGTAAGAAAAGTACTTGAAATAAAGTTGAAATGAACACTGTTAATTTCAAACTTTTGAAGTACCATTTACAGACTTCGTCTGGTAACAGATATTTACCAGTTTTCACGCTACGTCATTCTAAGTACTTCGAAGAAAATGTTTTAATATTGTGTTTCCAATAATTTCAAGTAGGCAACATTTCAATGACTTATTTTCTAATAAAACGATAACTTTCCCAAGTTCTTAGAATTACTGTTTTGTCAAACATTTTCAAATTTGTTTGTAACGGGTTTTAAATGCTAAATAAATTGATATGGATTTATTTCAAAAGACCTTAGACTTTAATAAACTTCTATACCCTTATCATCACCAGGAACTTATATATATTACCTACTTACTTATTTACCGGTTTAAGAATCAATATATATTTTTATTTTCATTGCATTGTTCTGTAAGAAATCAATTTTGACTTTAGTATTAGTCATACACATATTCATAATTTATGTATTTGTTTAACCAGAATGACAATTCATCATTCAGGCCATATCTTATTATCGTACCCTTATTGCAAAAACCAACTATTTGCAATTTTTACCCAAATTAAAGTTAAATATAGCTATCCATTCGTCTCATCAAGATGAATCTACATGTAAAAAGTAAATAACCTACAAATTTGATTGAATATAATAATAATAACATAATATAATAATACAAAAATGTTGGTGCATTTAGTTGGTTTTTGCAATAAAAGTACGTTATATTCATTAGCGAATAGATCTAGTCCACGATTAGATGCACTTTGCATTACGAGTTCGATTAGAATTTGCAGAATGGATGACAACTGTACAGCAACGTGGCACCATACATATTTTTTATTCTCTTGATCGGCTCCAATTATCGGGAACAAACATTTTACACAACTTTCTATAAACTAGGTGAATCGATGATTCCATGTTTAATTTTGCTAACAGCTACAAGTTGCTCAAAAGCTCGTTAAACATGAAGCAAAGTAAAGCCCAAGCAGTTTGAACTTATACAGATAGTACTGAAATCTACATTTTTAGAAATACCGTAAAAATGCTTTTTAAGCTGTTGATCCCCGCACGAACGCCGGCTCTCGGGCGCCATTGTCTTACTATTGTGTCTCTAATTACACTACTCAACGAGTTAAACTTTTTCTGTCCTATGAATGTAGAATTTCTCGTAAGGATTCTAAACACGAGAGCTCGAATCAAGTTTACTTCTAACAAATGTGTTGTAGATGATAATAATGAAAGAAAGAAAATAATCAAAAAGAGTGTATTTACGTCAAACATGGCGTATACCTTAAAAAATAAAAACAAATAACAATTACGATTTATAATATAAGTGGATTTTTTTTTCGGTGGGAAAATCATCTCATAACATCCCCCGCTCTTGGGCGAGGCGGGAGATAGTGTCAGACTTTTACTGACTAAAACCCACTCCAGTTCCTTCGTTGCCTTTCGTACCAGGGCCGAGTCTTCCTTTCAGAATCAGACCCTTGGCCCCGGTAGGCTTCGACCCTGCTGGGCCCCTACAGTTGCCGACATCTCCTTGAGGCGCGCGTGGAACAACACGCGCCGTCGACGACTTGGGCTCGGTCCAGACGGTTACCGGACGGTCGGACGGTGAGCCACCCATTGCTCGCCGTCCACAAGCCCGCGCCTACGGTGGCCGGAAATCGCCACGCCACGCGATCGGCCGCCTCCTTCACTAGCATTACTGCTTCGCAGAAGGAGGCGACCGCCTGCCACTCCTCCTCGCTCCGGACCATGGCCTGTACCAAGGCCCGGCGCGAGAGATCGCCGCTGCCGATCGCCCCCACGAAGACACGGCGTTGCTCTGCCCAAGCGGGGCACACCTCCACCGTATGCTCCACCGTGTCCTCCGTGCGGTCCACACAGTGGCGACACCCGGGCGTCGCTTCCGCACGTAATATAAGTGGTAGGATATGCATCACATCCACGCAAAACGGCTAGCGCTCAGCAAAATACTGGGGCTCGTGAGCCACAGCGCTGATTTTCAGCACCAGCATATTGTACCAAGATAGATATACTCTTAATTGTACACCATAAAAAAATCCAGTAGGAGCTTAAAATTAGTAGGATGTAACAATTAAATAGGCGGTCTTATCGCTAAAATACATAATACATAATAATATGTCCACATATAGGTCTTTATTTTTTGATACTCTCCACAATTGCATGTTTTTTTTTCATCCAAGAGATTCTTGCGGCTTTCATGACAGCAATTCATGTAGCAACTTCTTCACCATCATCCAAAAATTCATCGATCATTTCCACTATCGATTCCAATTTCCCCACTACCTCAAATTACCAACAATCCGCATTTCATTCCTCAATTTTATTAATACTAAACACGATAAAATAAATTCCGTGCCTTGTAAATCCGCAGCCGTGGCACGACGGTTATAGCGAAACGTTATCGATGTTATTACTCCAGTGACTTGTGAATTCGATACGAAAATACTAGTTATTCGAGAATCCAACACGAAATATTTCTGGGAAGAACTTGAATTGAGACCGCTCCTCAGTATAATATTACTAGGGTTGGAAATACATTGCGATTTGTGATTTTCTTTCAAGTTAAATTCTGCAGTTTTAAGTCGAAGCGAAGCGTGCGAGGAAAACGGATATTAGAGCAAATTGTAACTCATTAATATTTTATCGATATGCAAAATGTTTAGATTTCTCAGTAGCTCTAAAACTTACCTACTAAACTGAATTTTCTTGGGGAAATGGGTGAGTGTTTAGCCTTGATTGTAGATATTATGGCAAAGCTATGGAATAATGAATAATGCAATGTATTTCTATTCATGCTATGATAATTTGTTTCCTTGTAGAGGTTAGATATTATTCTATTTTCGAAACCACTCGGATAGCCATGATACACAAAAATAAGGGGTTTGTGTTCTGGTTTTTGTGTGGTAGATAATATAATTATAGAAACCAAGCATTTTTATAATTTATTTTTTCAATCAACATTTATACATTTAGTATAGAGTCCGAAAGATGGCACAATAAAAAGGAGGCCGTATTAAAAAAAAATGAAGCTGTTCATACGAGCTGTACGCCGCTCAAACGGAGTTGATACTTTTGATTATTCATAAAAATAATAAGTTTGCGATACATCTATTATGCATGTTTATTTAACAATTAAACGTTTGCTATTTATTTAGCCGCGATATTCAATGCCGCCAAAACACAAGCGTGTCCGTTCACTGCCAAAAGGAGCCCGTTCACCTTGGCTCCTGCTTTTTAGAATGTATCCTTGGAGTCCATCGACTGCCTTGAGCTCTTGGGAGTCAAAATTTCCTTAAATCTAAACTTTAGGCCATTCATTGAATCAAAAGCTACGGTAGCTGCTAGGAAACTCTACATTCTTGCAAAGGTTAGACGGCACTCAGTGGCGGATTCTTAATTTTTTAAATGCTGCAATACACAAAGTTTGATAAATAATTCGGTGACATCTTTCAATGGCCACATTCTAGTGTTATTATTTATGCGCTTAATTTATATCAAAACGCTGCTGGTGATAAACGGATCAAATATATATACATATATATAAAACATTTATCTGAATTGTTATTCAATAATAAAAATATTATTTATATCCGTTGGCACATATCCAATGTTCTGACTTTATCTACCGTACACAGCGGCCCGTCATGCGAAAACTTGATAACATAAACAAAAGTAGCGGAAAAATCGAACGATCGACTTTTGAGAAACGATTTGAATTTTGTTGGCTTCTTACCATGACGGTTGGTGGTTGATTGATTTATTATCGTTTTGTTTGTAACAGTTTTTGATAAATTAGGTGTTGTTGATTTATGTTATTTGATCAATAAAACACCTTAGTTGTCAAAAAGTTGAGAACTTATTGTTTCTTACTAAGAATTGAATAATATTTGGTGTTTGTTAAACAGTATCGCGGTCGCCACTCTAGAACCTTTCGGCCCCATCGACCATCCGTTCTAGCAATGTGCCCTGCCCACTGCCACTTTAGTTTGGCGATTCTTTGGGCTATGTCGGCGACCTTGGTTCTCCTGCGGATATCTTCATTCTTTATACTGGAAAACGCAGCGTTGAAAGGCCTCCCACAAGGTGGACCGACGATCTGGTGAAAGTCGCGGGAACGCGGTGGATGCCAGACGCACAGGATCGGTCGTTGTGGCGACGCTTGGGGGAGGCCTACGTGCAACAGTGGACGTTTTTCGGCTGAAATGATGATGATGATGAAACAGTATCAAACAAGCAATACTTGATACACAATACAGTCATTGAGAGAACTTTTGAGGATGGACGGCATCGCCACGGCCGAAGTTTTTTTTTTAAAGTGTGAAATCATCCAATGATTTCTCGCGCTCTGGTTGGAGCGCGAGGACGTGTCACACTTTGACTGTGTCTCAAAAAAATTATACCTGAAAAAGTTGGGGGAGGTGTTTGCCCAGCAGTAGAACAGAACAGACTAAATAATAAAAAGAAGTACCTAAAATATCATCATCATCATCATTTCAGCCGAAAGACGTCCACTTTTAGGCAAGCCTTCCCAAGTATCGTCATAATGAACAGTCCTGTGTGTTTCACATCCATCGGATTCCCGTGTCATCGGTCTACTGTGTGGGAGACCTTCTAACACTGCGTATTCCAGTACGCGGTCGCCACTCCGGAACCTTTTGGCCCAACGACCATCTGTTCTACGAGCAATGTGCCCTGCCCACTGCCACTTAAGTTTTTTTTTTATTTTTTATTATTGATAGGCTCGCGTTTGACCAATATCTCACTATCTGGCAATTCTTCGGGCTATTATTATTTGGTAAGACTCACTAGCAGCTATTAGCTGATGCGTGTGTTTCATATAGTTTGGAGATGTTTAGTCTGTCCAACCGATTTTTAAAGCAGTTCAATGTGGAAGCTTTCACAACACTTTCCGGGAGCCTGTTCTATGCCGTAACAACTCAGTTAGGTAGAAATTGCTTCAAAGGCTTCTTTTTGGATGCATTTCCCCATAACTTGAAGGAATGTCCTCGTAAATAGCATTTAGCGTGTAAAGGCTATTTCGGTAACCCTAGTTCTCCTGCAGATATGTTTATTCCTGATGCGATCACGCAAGGAAAATCCGAGCATAGCCCTTACTATTGCCACATTTCAGAGCCATATATCACTGGCATCACGGTCTGTTGACCTAAAGTATGATAAAAATCTTAGATAGGCTGCGGTCAAAAGTTAAAAAGGAAGAAGGAAAAATAACGGAAACATGGAGTAGTCCACTGTCATGTTACGGAAGTAGTGACAAATATTATACTGTGGTATACAAAGGAAATGAGTTCGCAAACTATTATATTCTAACTAAGAATAGGCACGAGAAGCATTAGGGGAACCTTGATAATGTGGGTAGAGTAGGACAAGGACGGTGAAGTATAAGGAAAACAAACATTAGAATGTTATAATAAAGAGCATGATAAATATTCCATTCAATACAATTAAAGAAAAGAAGAAAATAAATATTTATTTGGTGACAGTCACTAGGTTCACATATCAAATACAAAAATTAAATTGTGTGTACCTTACGACTACGCCAAGACAGGTTGATTTCATAAACACAGTTAATCAGATGTTTTGTTCAGACAAAATAAAAAATATTGGCATAGAAGAGGGATGGTGTACCTATGGCACGCGTGCCACTGTTGGCATGCGGTAAAATAATTCGGGTACGCCTGCAATGTAAAATGATTATACCTAGGTAATTTGAAACCGAACACACAATTAATAGGTAATTTGAACGGATGGTCGATGGGGCCAAAAGTTTCTAGAGTGGTGACCGCGCACTGGAAAACGCAGCGTTGGAAGGCCTCCGACAAGGTGGACCGACAACCTGGTGAGAGTCGCGGGAATGCGATGGATGCGAGATGCACAGGATCGGTCGTTGTGGCAATGCTTGGGGAAGGCCTATGTCCAACAATGGACATCTTTCAGCTGAAAGATGATGATGATGATGAATTTGAAACAACAGTAATTACAAAAGTAAATAACAAAGAACTGCAAACATTACGATATATGAATGTCCAGTTGCAAATTCAGAATTACTAGCTTCTAGTGTTTTTTTGTTTATTATAATAATATCTCTAAATCAAGATTCTTTCGCAGCACGTCATGATAAATTATTTATTTATTTTTTAGTGGCACATTGTCCAATAAAGGTTTGCTATTCCTGGCATAGAAATTATTGTTATTATTTTATTATTTACCTTCGATTCCGTTTGCGTGGAAGTTGAGACTTTAATCTCCATGTTCCAAAATCTGTTTATAGTAGCTTAAGTTATTTCTTGTAATATCCGATATCCGTCAATGAAATTCTCGTTAAAATTGGTCCAAACACATTAGGGATTAACCTCAATAAACAGAGATAGTCATAAATTTTAAAAAGGTATTTTTGTTATAGGTGTCGTATATACTTTCATATATGCACTTATTAAAAAAAATAACATATTCATATTAAAAATAGACGCTTCAATTTTATTATAATGTATAGATTTTTTATTAAACTGAAAGGAAGATAAAAAAAAACTGCCGCTATCTATAAAGAAATAAAATTGAGAAATAAGTTATTAAAAAATGTAACTTATAACAATTCCAATTTTAATTCCAAATTAAAATTATTGTTACAGTCGGACCTACACTACAAGCAAAGTATCCTGTGGTCATCTTCATCCACGGAGAATCCTTTGAGTGGAACTCAGGGAATGTGTACGACGGTTCTGTCTTAGCCAGCTACGGTGCTATGGTTGTCATCACTATCAACTACAGGCTTGGCATTTTGGGTAAGAGCATTTATGATTGTCATTATGATATCTAAGTAAGTAATCATGTAATGGCCAAAAATATTAGCCCGCTAGTTGTGCTATGCTTGCGAGAAAATAAAAATATATAGCCTATGTCACTCAGTGATAAATGGTAAAATAATTTTTAAAATCAAGAAAGACTTTTTTATTTATTCGTTACAAAAAAAAATTATAAAACTTGTCTATTCATAATATTAGTTTAAATACGTAACATACTGATGTAATTAATAGTTTACTGGGATATTCACAAATATAATATATTCCACAACTATCACACAACACCGTCTAGTCCCAAGCTAAGCAGAGCTTGTGTTATGAGTACTAGACAACTGATAACATACTTATACATCAATACTGGAAATATGAAGTAACGCAAGGGATGTTTTTATGTTTAGCATCAATCATCGTAAGGTACGTATGGTAACGTAATGTATGATGTGAAATAATAAAATAAAAAAAAATATCAGGTGTAATTTCAATTTAATAAAATTTTATATTTTAATTATGATTTAATAAATTTTATAATAAACTGATCAACTACAAATATTGGATTGACTGTGACATTTTCCCAAAAATAACTAAGAATCAATCCTGTATATTGGAGTACAGTGTATTGTAAATTTAGTGGATACTTTATGATTAAAAGTAGACGCAAATAATTAATAATATGTGAACAATAAGCCGCGATTTTGAGAAATACAAGTTTGAAGTTTTTAAACTCTTAGGCTTATAGAATACTAGCGACCCGCCCCGGCTTCGCACGGGTGCAATGCTGATCACTTCATAGTATAAAACAAAGTTGCTTCCCGCTGTTTGTCCCTATGTACGCTTAGATCAGCAGCGCCTATCATCCACAGTGCAGTCGCGCATTTTGAACTTCTTCGGCCATGTATCTCGTCGTGGTAATGACTCCATAGAGCGTCTCGTAGTGCAGCAGGGCAAAGTTGAGGGCACCAGGCCACGTGGTAGATCACTAATGAGATGGACAGACCAGATCAAGGCGCAACTAAGTGCTCGGTTTATGAATGTACTCGGAAAGCTGCAGTCCGCGATGAATTGCGCCGTGTTACCAAGATGATCACTCATCGTGATTCACAGTGATGACCACGACCATACTGGCGTACCGACTGAGAAGAAGAAGATCTTTAAAACTACGCAACGGATTTTGATGCAGTTTTGATCAGCATTGCACCCGTGCGAAGCCGGGGCAGGTCGCCAGTACTAATTATACTACAGAATGTCTTTATGTATAATGTTCACAGCTTTTTTTGTCATTTGATAATACAAACATGTTTTCTTTTGAGGTTACTCTTGATAGAGCGACATATCATTGACCATGTGAAAAACACTCAACGATCAATAACGTTGCAACGTTGAAAGTTTGACCCTACGATTTATTATTGGTCATTGCAAAAGATATCTTTACTTGTCACTGTGGGGACCGCCCGGAGGACACGGTGGAGCGCACGGTGAAGGTGTGCCCCGCTTGGGCAGAGCAACGCCGTGTCCTCGTGGGGGCGATCGGCGGTGGCGATCTCTCGCGCCGGGTCTTGGTACAGGCCATGGTCCGGAGCGAGGAGGAATGGCAGGCGGTCGCCTCCTTCTGCGAAGCATAATGCTGGCAAAGAAGGCGGCCGATCGCGTGAGGCAACGGTCCTCACGCCCCAACCACTACGCGGATTTCCGGCCACCGTAGGCGCGGGCTTCCGGACAGCAACCGTCCGGTAACCGTCCGGACCGGGACCAAGTCGTCGACCGCGCGTATTGTTCCACGCTCGCCTCAGGGAGATGTCAGCAAATCGGAAGAGCCCAGCAGGGTCGAAGCCTACTGGGTCCACGGGTAGTTTGAAAGTGAAACCCGGGGTCCTGGGACGAAGGCAAAGAAGGAACAGGAGTAGGTTTTTAGTCAGTAAAAGTCTGAAACTATCTCCCGCTCCGTCCAAGAGCGAGATTTGTCATTAGATGATTTTCCCACATAAAAAAAAACATTATGAAGAAGAATGTGCAAGAAACTCCATGGAGACACATCTCCGGTACCACATCCAGTGAATATTGTGCACTCTATTATGACAGTTTTTAGTGATTTTACCAGCAAACACGTGCCATTGCAAAGTTTAGATGGATTCAGGTTTTTTAATTAAATAACAGGATAACCGACTTCATTATAAAAAGTGGGCAAGTGGCACGCACTGAGGGTGCTATGAAAACAGTTCAATTCCAAAATTGAGTTACGAAGATTTTTCCGAATCGCAAAAAAAGTTTTTTTTTGTGACGTAACTACAAATTTACAGTTTTCAAATTTTTTCTTATAATAGTGCTATTAGACCTTGCTTCATGCCAAATTTCAGGATTCTAGGTCAACGGGAAGTACTCTATGAATTTTGATTCCCTTGAGAGTGTCGAAATATATGTTTTTTGCGACATAAACGTCTGTATCTTTTTTTTTTCGTTAGCTCAGAAGTTTGATTTTTTCACAGCTTCAAGGGACCGCAGGCCTGAGTATATGATTTTAATAATTTCAACTCCATACCTCTATGCGTTTCCGAGATAAAGGGTCTTGACAGACAGACCGACTAAAAACAAAGTGATCCTATAAGGGTTCCGTTTTTCCTTTGTAGGTACGGAACCCTAAAAACAAAACACTAAAACGATCAAAATAACTTTAATTTTGGAAGTCAGTGTTTCTGGTATTGTCTGCTTCTTATTTAACACTGACTTCCGAAATTAAAGTTATATTGATCGTTTTAATGTTTTGTTTTTTGTGCTGAAGTTGGTTATTTTTTTTTTATAAAAAAAAATTTATTTCACACTTTATAGTTGTGATACATTTATAGACAGAGTACCTATTTCTCATGACAATTCGATTTAACCCAAACACTGCTAGGATACATTATTTTATTATGAGGTCCCTATCCACTTCCCAGCCCCATTATCAGGTCAGTTCGATAGTACCTTATAGCCAAAGTTCATCTGATGACAATTCTAATAAGCCCAAACACGGCTAGGATACATTGATTAATTACGGAGTTCCTGTGCCTACCTTCCGACTCCATCATCAGATCAGTTCGATAGTACCTTATAACCAAAGTGCATCTCATGACAATTCTAATAAGTCCAAACACGGCTAGGTTACATTAATTAATTACGGAGTTACAGTGCCTATCTTCCAGCTCCATCATCATCATCAGATCACTTTGATGCTACCATTTTCAACATAACTATTCAGAACCATTTATTTATATTCATTGTCATAGTTACTTAACTATCTTCATTGTAATATCTATGTAGGGGTGAAGTTCCGTTGGCCATTTCTGGTCTTTTTCATCAGTTCCAAAAAATATTGCAAGTCGGTCCATAAAAGACAGAGTTCTGAGGTAACAAACGTAGAATCAAGTTATTTACCGCAACCGCTATTTCCCTGCATTTTAAATCTGTAATATCTTCGAAAATATTCATTTAAATTACACGCTGCAAAGGGCTATATTGATCTATATTAAATGCACATTTTATTTAAGGTACTTACTTGGATAAAGATTAATGTTGTATTGCTTAAAATTGTTTCGTAATTAAGCCATTATTTTTCGTAAAAAGTAAAGGACAAAAAATGGTTATTGTGGGTTATCCCTAAGAGATGGACATATACCATCGCGAACTTTTTTGTAGACCTTTTTAAGGTGAACAATACTGTAGTACACTATTTTGATATATCTCGTAGAGTTCAGCCAGCGTTTGCAATGTAAGCGCAAAAAATGTGTTTATTTACGACATCACATTAGAAACCTCTAAAATCATCAGTGTTCCTCTATTATATTGTGCATGTATCATACACATAAACCTTCCTCTTGAATCACTCTATCTATTAAAGAAAACCGCATCAAAATCCGTTGCGTAGTTTTAAAGATCTAAGCATATATAGGGACAGACAGACACGAAAAGCGACTTTGTTTTATACTATGTAGTGATTGACACAGTAAAATAATAGATTTATTGTCTCTTTTTTTTACAAAAAACTGAATTATTTTAGATTTTTCGAATTGGTCATATAATTTGTATCTGGTGTGATGATATTATAGAAAAGTATACATGTACGATTTTTTCTTATTTGACATCACCATCATCGCCTTTTGTCGTCCAAAAGAAATTATTTTTACCAAACAAAATTCTTCTTTGATGTTTAATCAAATGTCAAACAACTTAATTAATTACATTTATTCGTACCAAGCTCTCTCATAAAGAATTCCTATACTACTGACTCTGGTTTGTCTAACATTTCCTATTAACACAGAATCAATTTAGTCTCATATACAGATTCCATATCATCGAAAATTAAATATATTTCCCCGAAGCCATCAAGTAGTTCTGTTTTCATACAATCTAATTACATGACTAGCTCCGAACTCTTACTTTCGTCACGTACCACTCTTCCTAATTAAACATTACTCATGAAAGTTCCTAAACCAATTGCCTCATTGAATTATGAACTTTAATACTGATACTATATGAATGATTCTTGGTTTTTGCTTAGTTTGGGGTTTTTGATAAGTTTATGACATTTAAGGCTCGAGTTGTTAAATTCGTATTATACACTTAATAATAATATTTATTTTTTTTATTTACCAAAAATCCATAGAGTGTTAGAAACGCATGTTACTAAAAGAGTTATGAGTATACATGTGGATGGGTGGAGAGGGAGAGGGAGGCCAAAGAAAAGATGGATGGATTGTGTGAACAGTGATATGAAAGAAAAGGAAGTTAGTGATAGCATGACGGTTGACAGGATAAAATGGAAGAAAAAAACATGTTGTGCCGACCCCAAATAAGATGGGACAAGGGCAGGAAGATGATGATGATGTTAGAAACATATAAGGATAAAACAAAGAAAAATCTTACTGCCTAGTGTTAGTAATTATCAATCTCCGCACAAACTTCTGAACAATTGGAGAGCCGAAGCTCTCAGCGACAGGTTTCAGGATGCTGTTTTGACTGTCCCTCACTCTCCTTAGTGGCGACCCAGTTTTTTTAAGTATAATCGCGTGGAAACCGTCGGTACGGGCTTGCGCAAACATCTCCGACGCGCTACAGTAGCGAGGTAGTCTCAATAGCATCCTGAAAGCATTATTATATTGGACGCGCAGGACATCCAGCGATCTCTTAGTATAATCGACCCATAGACTGTCCGTGTACAGACTTTGGCAATAAACCTTGAAAAGTGTTATTTTTACTTGGTCTGTATACCGCACAAATCTACGGGACAACATATACTAAAAACAAATCTAGAAATGTTAGTTCAATGACATCTAGCATCTACTATGGCTACGTTCGAGCCCATAGCTTCCACTTGAAGATAGTGATTTTTCACTTTATCTGAGAAACATAAAATCTCCTCCCTAAACTATTTTTCTACAAACTTTACAACTACCTCTTTAGATTTATACTCCATTCGCAATAAGATTAAGCAATTAAACCAACCTTTTTCACTGTCCATTCAACCGATTTTGACTTCTATTTCGTAGGCATAAGTATTGCATTAAAAGCAAAAAAGTAGTTACAATACAAACTTTTTACTGCACCTGCCATTTGTCATATTACCAACGCAATAGTAGTCAAAATGGGTTGAACAGATAGTGAAAAGGGTTTCTTTAAATCATCATTTTAGCCGAAAGACGTCCACTGTTTGAAATAGGCCTCCCCCAAGTGTCGCGATACTTGATAACACTACATAATACCGGTCCTGTGAGTCTCGTATACATCGGATTCCCACGGCCCTCACCAGGTTCTATTTTCCCTACAATCTGAGTTTTTGGCGGGATTGATTTCTGAGTTTTTGAGGGGCTGTTTTAATTATTCGCAAATTTATTCCTCTCAACCTCACCAGGTCATCGGTTCACCTTGTGGGAGGCCTTCCAACGCTCCGTCTTACAGTACGTGGTCACCATTCCAGAAGCTTTCGTCCCCATCTACCATCTGTTCTGCGAGCAATGTGCCCTGCCCACTTTCTATAAATATCTAATCTTAATTCAAATGCAGTTTAACTATCTAAGGATTGCGTAGATAATAAACTTCACTAAAATAAATATCCAAAATATTGGACGTCGGTAATTGATATTTGTATGAAATACCATTCAGCGTTATTCTCTAAGCAATGCCCTACAATATGGTTTACTACTGTTCATATTCACTGAAACAAACATGCGAAAATCAATTCCTGATTCTAATTTCAATGATTTCTTCAACAGGTTTCCTAAACGCAAACCCGATACCGCATCTGAAAGCCCGGGTAGCGAACTACGGGCTGATGGATCAAATAGCGGCCTTACATTGGGTGCAACAGAACATCGCCCTGTTTGGTGGTGATGCTGGTAATGTCACCATGCTCGGTCATGGCTCTGGAGCAGCCTGTATTAATTTCCTCATGATTTCACCAACTGTTATGCCTGGTAAGTAAACCTTAAGAATATTTTCCCATACACCTGTAGCGACATCTATGGCGTCACATAAGAACTAATCCTGCATCGCGCAATCAAAGTTCTCCGCGCGATTAGAAAATATAGAACAGCCCGAAATCATCTATCGGGCAGCTGGGGCCACATACCCCTAAACACCTAATAACAAACAAATAATAGGCCCACCTAATGGTAAGGTTGCCGCCACTTTTGGGCTACTTCAATATTAAGGAAATCTTAGGTAAATATGTTGTTTTTAGGGTTCCGTGCCTCAAAAGGAAAAAACGGAACCCTTATAGGATCACTTTGTTGTTCATCCATCTGTCTATCAAAACCCTTTATCTCAAGAACTCATAAAGGTACCGAATTAAAATTAAAACCATATACTCAGGTCTGCGTGGTCAGGTGTGCGTGTGTGGTGTGTATTAGTTTATAAGTTTTTGTTACTATTTTGGTGTACAATAAAGTTTTATTCTATTCTATTCTATTCTGCGGTCTCTTGAAGCTGTAAAAAAATCAGATTTCTAAGTTAACCAAAAAAATATATACCGCCATTTATGTGGCAAAAAACGTATATTTCGACCCTCTCGAGGGAATCAAAATTCATAGGGTATTTCCCGTTGACCCAAAATCCTGAAACTTGGCATAAACCAAGATCTTATAGTACAGATATGGGAATAAATCTGAAAACTGTAAATTTGTTGTTACGTAACAACAAAATAAAAATAAAATGTGATTCGGAAAAATCTTCAACACTCCATTCGGGAATTGAACTATTTACTTATGTAAGTTTGTACGGAACCATCAGGGCGCGAGTCCGACTCGCACTTGCCCAGTTTTTAAATTTTGAGGTGGAGGATTAAATTACTTGTTTCGTGCGGCGATGCGCCACCGGTACATGGTGGACATCACACCCGTACGCACAAAAAGTTTTGGAAAAACATTCATAGTACGTACAGCCAAAGAGTAGAATTCCCTGCTGGAGTCTGTATTTCCTGATTGCTACAACCTGAAGATCTTAAAATCAAGAGTGAATAGGTTACTTTTTTTTATTTTTTATTCTTGATAGGTTCGCGCTTGACCGCTATCTCACCTGATGGAAAGCGACGATGCGGTCGACGATGGAGCGCGCTTACCTAGAAGTAACCTATTCACTCTTGACTTAAAGATTCCCGGGTTGTAGGTTACTTCTAGGCAAGTGTGCTCCATCGTCGACCACATCGTCGCTTTCCATCAGGTGAAATAGTAGTCAAGCGCGAACTTATCAACAATTAAAAAAATAACTCCTCTCACTCTGGGTAGAGCGAGAACGAGAGTGTTATTTAAGTTACCTTTTGGATTCCAGTGCCACGGTAACTCTTTCGAGCAATCCCCTAGCCCTAAGTACGTTACTTATCCATATAGCATAATCAACCTTTTAATGTTCCCACTGTTGGGACACAGGCCTCCTCTCTAGGAGAGGGAATGGCCGTAATCCACCACGCGGGCCCAGTGCGGGTTGGTGAATGTCACATGTCTTCGAATTTTTGCTTCTAAAACATGCCGGTTTCCTCACGATGTTTTCCTTCACCGTTTTGAGAGCAGTGGTGATGAAATAAATTACACAAAGTAATGCGCCAGGCAGGATTTGAACCCGCGACATACAACTCGTAAGTCGGGGCCATTACCACTCGGCCACCACTGCTCTTCACCTGCTCTTATTTAAAAAAAAAACAATTTCATCATCAGTTGAAAAATTTCTACTGCTTAAGATATGCCTACCCCAAGTTCCACTACATCTTTCGACCCTGTGCATATCACAATCAGACAAATACAAAATCTTAATAAATAAGAATCATACATTTTACATGTCTACTTACATTCTCTCTTTTTTATTGCTCGCTGAAAGAACCTGCAAAAAGCTATTTAACAACGACCTTTACATAATACATAGGTACATATCTTATGTCATATACACGCACCGGGTGTGTGTGTACCTAACCTTTTTGAAGAATATAAGGTAAGATCGGTATATGTCGTTCTAGGGTGTCCCTTTCCCGAATTCGATGCTTATTTATTTTCCTTTCCCTCGTATATTTTAGTTTTTTGGTTACTGCTATAGTGTACGATATTTCACGGTTTTAATTTCATGCATGTTTCAACTAGCAAGCTCGTCGCGTAGGCTTGGGCTAGTCACAAAATCCAAAACGTTGGATAGGAATTTATAACTGAAAATTGAAGCGAACAAAATAGAAATAGAACGCGGAGGTATTCTGTGTTCACTGTTCTACAACCCGTAAAATTGTGAAACCATATCAATGTGACGTAGTATCAATCGCTATGCAAATAAAATTCCTAAATTCTGTTTGTTTTTCTACGATATGAATAAAACACTAAAACACCAATAGAATAAATTGATGGATGCTTCAATAAAAACAGTTTCATTTTTTCAAGCTTATCAAGAGCTCTCAATTACTTCCATTCAACGGCTTTTCCAGTACCCATGAAACATAAAAAAGTTATCTAATTTTACCAGAAAGGCAGAATTTCATTTCGAAAAGGCAAATATCGTTTCTGATTCCAAATTGGTAGTCGATTTAGTCCATGCAGACGTAGTGTAAAGAGCACATTTTGCCAAAGTAATCATCAGTCGCTCTGCCGTGTACAAATTTGGCAAAATTGAACCTGAAATTTATTCCCTCACTTTTACAATTAGAGAGGTCTCTTTTGGGATTTTAAATTTATTCCAACGTGCAAACTAGAATTTTCAATGATATTGCCTATTTCGATCAATATAGCTATTTGGAAAATAAATGGAGTACAGGAATTTTATTTGCTTAGCATTTGATACCACGAGTGTCTTATTCGTATGCTTTCGTAATTTTGCGGTTTGTAGTACACTAAATAACTTATTGTTCTGTTTGTATTCTGAACTCTTATTTTATTAAATGTGCACATGTGAATATTGTGTATTTATAATAATAATGTTATAAAAAATATAAATACATTCAATTTATCTAGATATTAAAAAAATGTTATATCACCAAATTATTTAAATTATATTTTTTAATTAAATTCAATATATAAATAAATATATAAATTTATTAACTCCTTCACTTAGCTACAGGTTTAGCTGGCTTCTTGACTTTCTTAACACCACCAGCCTTCTTGACACCTTTTGCCTTCTTGGGTGGAGAGGTTTTCTTGGCAACAGACTTCTTCGGTTTCTTAGCTGCTGCAGCTTTAGCGGACTTTACCCTACGGGCGCGCAACTTCTCGGCTTTCACCGCGGGATCGGAGTCCGATAGTTTAATTCCACGCTTCTCAGCCAAAGCCAAAGCCCTGACGTTGTTCCTCCTGTTCTGATCAAGAACGGCCTTCCTCCTCAGCACAGCCGAGGACACCTCCTCACACCAAATTATTAACCTTCAAGCGAGCGCGCGACTATTTGAAACAGTAGCGGTCGCGCACAACCTAAAAGACCGATGGGAGATTTCAGGAACTTAGAAAACTGAATGATTAATGATATTTTTTTATATTCAGGTATTTCTCAATTAAACAATAATTTGTTTAATAATTTGTGTAAAAAATAATTTGTTTAGGTAGCTATTTTTCAATTAAACAATAATTTGTTTAAATTCAAAATAAAATATTGAAGTTAAACTGGTTTCTTCGGATTAGGAATCAATTCTGCCCGACATACGAGGGTCATTCAATAAATACTTAGACTACAAAAAGTAAACGAAAATGTTGGAAAAGTGGCAATTTATTTTTCAACATAGTCTACTTTTAGTTCGATACACTTAGCCCAGCGATGCTCCAACTTTTTTAACCCGTCGGAAAAATATTTTTTGTCAAACTCTGCAAAATAGGCCTCCGTGGCGGCGATGACCTCCTCATTCGATCCATATCTATTCCCGGCGAGTGATTTTTTCAGATTAGGAAACAGAAAGAAGTCACAAGGGGCCAAATCTGGAGAATACGGTGGATGGGGCAGCAATTCGTAGCGTAATTCGACCAATTTGGCCATGGCAGCGGCAGACGTGTGAACCGGTGCGTTGTCGTGGTGAAACAGCACTTTTTTCTTCGCCAGATGGGGTCGTTTTTTCTTTAATTCGGCGTCAAATCGGCCCAATAAATCGGCATAGTAAAGCCCTGTAATTGTTTTACCCTTCTCGAGGTAATCGATGTAGATCACACCTTGTAAATCCCAGAAAACGGTGGCCATAACTTTTCCGGCCGATTTTACAGTTTTCGCCTTCTTTGGAGCACGTTCCCCGGTCTGGATCCATTGTTTTGATTGCTCCTTGGTCTCTGGTGTGTACCAGTGGATCCAGGTTTCATCGACGGTCACAAAACGACGCAAAAACTCCGCTGGATTCCGCTTAAACAGCGCCAAACACGTCTCCGATGTGGTCTCACGGTTGCGCGCAGCACCCATCGCGCCGACAGCTTTCTCATGCCGAGTTCCTCGTGAAGAATATGATGCACTGTTCCTTCTGAAATGCCTACAGTCTCAGCTAGCTCCCGAACCTTCAATCGGCGATCTGCCAATACGAAATCATGGATTTTTTTAATGTTTTCCTCCGTAGCAGCTGTTTTCGGTGCACCTGGACGTGGTTCATCAACAACCGACGTACGGCCACGTGCAAACTCGTTGAACCAATTCTCGACGTTGGCCATCGATGGAGAAGAGTCACCGTACACAGCATCCAAGCGCTCTTTGATTTCGATGCGCGTTCTCCCTTCCAAAAATAGGAATCGAATCACCGAACGATATTGCTCTTTTTCCATTTTTGTAAAACCGATCGACACGTTCGCTTCCATAAGTTGTCAAATTAAAACAAATGAAGGGATTGGAATGAAAATTTGAAAAAAGAATTAAAAAAGAATGTGCTACACTGTGGTAAAACTCTTTTGAAACTACAGCGCCCTCTGGCGATGAGGCTAGGTACTTATTGAATACACCGGGTAACAAGAGTTCTATTGTAAGTCTTGATTATATCTCCAATTAATTTGTATTTTTTTAGTATTCTTCAAGAGATCGAATAATTGGCATCAAAGAGTTTTTCATCTACTTAGGTCTAATTTGCTTCAGAATCAGTCTTGTCGTCAATGTAAAAATACAAGGCAGGCGCGTGTAGTCTTTTCGACACCTGCGCCGCGACCTAAACGCACACATTCTGTGTCTTTCAGGAGGAGTGTAGAAAGAGGAAATGGAGTTATTTTCGTCAGTAGTGAACTAATGACAAGCTACTGTAGAGATGATACGTTCTTTTGACGAGAAATTTTTGAAATTATGATCGTAAATATATCGAGTGCGGTCGATTCGACGCCGCGCGACCGCTTGAAGGTTAAAACTTCATGTAAATGGAATTAATATTTATTTTGAATTGTTATGTCACATGAAATCAAAGGATTTTTTATTTTATTTATTCTACATTGTTTATCTTAGTGCATACTAGTAAACCATCCCGGCTGCACACGAGTATTACTAATCCACGTGTGTTAAAAGTTTGTTCTGTAGTCTTTAAGTTAATCGCAAACACAGACAGACGCGGTGGGGACTTTGTTTTATAATATTTATGTAAGGATTACTTATAACACCTATGTACCCATATTAGTAAGTTAGAAGTTTGGAAAGTAGAAAAGGTCTTTGAATAGAATATTTATGATAGAGATAGAAAAAGGACTGAAAATGTCCCGAGACTAAAAAAGTTTTAATAAAAATACGGGGATATTAGCAGTAGACGTCAGCGTTTAACTTTTTTCTTGCAATAAAACTGTAGACCATTATAAAGAGAACGTAAAGGTAAACTAAACGATGTTCTAATTAAATCTCCAGGTAGTTAAAACGTAGCTCTTACAGCCATTTTAATATTCTTGAGACTTCAGCTTACAACTGAAGATATTACGGAACTTGGTAACACGAAGATGAGAAAAATTTGTTTGTAGATAACGGCTTGATTGCAGCACACTTTGCTACTGTGTTGGTTAACTATGCTACGTGAAATTTATTTTTGTATACAATATAATTATGTATGCATACATAATAATAAGAAAGAAATAAATGGAATAATAATAAATAATTTATACAGGAATTTAAAAAAAAAAGAAGTAAATACAACCTCTTTGTTAGTAAATAAGACTTAGGCCTTTGTTGGTAACGCTTATCACTGCACTATATTGAATTAAATCTGTCCTGCTGCATCTGTCCACGGAAGCGATGGAACACCACACTGTAAGGCCAAAAATCTTCTTTCAAAACGAGGGGCAGAAAAGTGTAATTTTCGGGACAACCAAAAAAAAACATAATTACGTAATTATTTTTAAAGTACCTGCGCCAGATAAGGTTAAAATAACGGTCATTGACTCCTACATTTATTTATATTATTAATTTCAAAAACGGAAATAAAGTCATAAAGCTGTCTTGAATTGATGTCTATCGCGACCCTTTACAATTTCTAGTACCTAATGAAAAATAAATTGTTTGTATTTCGGGTACCTACGCTGAGATATTAGAAAAAAGTCAATGTACTTTTTTCCAAACTTATATGGCGCCTTGTATAGTATAATTTTGCTGGAATTCGGGGTGAAAAAAAAAAGATTTTTTTGTTATTAACTAGTAACTTTTTAATTAGTTTATGTATTTTATTTAAGACAGTGATTTCAGAAGATCAATTATTCTTCTATTTGTTTCAGGTCTATTTCACCGTTCGATCCTCCTATCAGGATCAGCACTTAGCTCTTGGGCATTAGTCGAAGACCCTGTCAGCTTTTCCGTCCAATTAGCAAAACAGGCTAACTGCACGCTTCCAGAAGACATTGTGAAAGACCACGAGCTCATAGTAGACTGCCTCAGAGAGGTACCACTGGATGAACTTATGTCAGCAGAGATAAGTACACCAAGTTACTTGACAGCATTTGGCCCATCAGTTGATGGGGTTGTGGTGAAAACTGACTATGCAAAAGAACTACTAACGTTCTTCATACCGAATGACCTTCAAGGTTTCTCTAGCGTATCAGGAGTAAACAATTTAAAAGCAGATAAAAGAAGCGGAGAGCGAATGTTTGGGATAAGGGGTGGACAAAACAAGTATGATCTACTCTTTGGAGTTGTCACCAGTGAAGCCCTTTGGAAATTTTCGGCTCAGGATATACAAAATGGGTTCGAAGGCGAAAGAAGGGATAGAATAATAAGGTGAGGTCGATGTTTATTCAGCAAATTGGTGTTTGAACTACGGTCATAGGGCGTCTCCTTGAATGGCGGTAATCAAACGTATTGGATATTGAAGGTGAAATATTTTTTTTCGTAGAATTGAATAGTATATTTTTTATATCGCGATATACTCGTAAGTTAGTAAGAGTCTAGAGATGCACTTATGCCAAGTGATAAGTAAATTATCCACTCAGTGAGGAGTAAAAATATGTTTTGACTTTAAGCAAAGTGAAAAACTGGTTACTTTTATAATAGTAATTGAATTCTTAGAATCAAATAATATTTTTACTGTTGAATGGTGATGAATAGTTAGTTTAAATATTTTTAACACTCAGAGATGTAGAAAAAACGTGTATAACTTTAAAATGCTTTAATCAATTATACATGAAATAAAAGACAATGGATAAAATTAAATGACATATGGATAGTTTGTTACCATTTAATCCAATATTATGAGTATTTATCATAATAATAACTCCTCTAACGGAACAGAATATCGGAATCGTATAAATTATTTCCCGAACCATTTGCCACAGCCCAGTTTTATTTAAAAAAAATATACGAGCAGTATAAATCCTCATTTTAATGTACATGTCACGCCATATGAGCGTTCTCTTTGTATGTTTTTTACAGACACAAATTACACGCTTATTCGCAAGCGCATAAAAGGGGTTCTTTATATAAAAAAAACAGTACTTTTATGTAAACTTGTGTGACGTGTCTGAATGACGAATTAAATTATATTAAAAAATGTTGCAATACTTTGATGTCATATTTTCTTTATTCGGTTTTGCTTGAGAGCATAAATAAATTACGATTCATTCTTTTAAAAAAATATTCACCTTCCTTGTTTTCATTTCTGTATACGTTTTTATTGAAATCATTTATGATGATATTGAAAATATATTATTTATTAAATGCTTTATGCATTATATATGCATTTTCTACCAATCAACCTTTGGTTAAAGCACAAAAAAAGCCTACATATACCACTAAATAGGTGTTATAAAAGATAGAGAAAAAGGCGTATACAAGAATAGATATACTAATAAACTATAGATATAATATAATTATACAAGATATACTCAAATTTATAAACTACATACCTAAACTAATATAGTCAAATAATTGGTCCGTCCGAATCGACAATCGACAACACTAAGATGATACAACTGCCAACTTGCCGTCCGATTATAATTTGAGTGTCTTTAAGGCTAGAGTGAATGGGCTCTTAATAAACGACCCTTGGCCCCAGTAGGCTTCGACCCTGCTAGGCCCCTACAGTTGCTGATATCTCCTTGAGGCGCGCGTGGAACAGCACGCGCCGTCGACGACTTGGGCTCGGTCCGGACGGTTACCGGACGGTCGGACGGCGAGCCACCCATTGCTCGCCGTCCGCAAGCCTGCGCCTACGATGGCCGGAAATCGGGATCGGAATCCCGGCGGCGATTGGGGCGTGAGGACCGTTGCCTCACGCGATCGGCCGCCTCCTTTGCTAGCATTACTGCTTCGCAGAAGGAGGCCACCGCCTGCCACTCCTCCTCGCTCCGGACCATGGCCTGTACCAAGGCCCGGCGCGACAGATCGCCGCCGCCGATCGCCCCCACGAGGGCACGGCGTTGCTCTGCCCAAGCGGGACACACCTCCACCGTGTGCTCCACCGTGTCCTCCGGGTGGTCCACACAATGGTGACACCCGGGCGTTTCTTCTGCACGAATCCGGTGCAGGAACCTCCCGAACTTACCATGTCCGGTGAGGACCTGCGTCATGCGGAAGGTAAGGACGCCGTGTCGCCTTTCCAGCCACTCCTCAAAGAGGGGACTTACCGCCATAATTATGGCGTGCCCAAGGTGACCTCGTAGTCAGGCACTAGTGTATATCAAATAAAAACAAATTCTTACTACAGCAAAACTAAAGTCCAGTTTTGAATGTTAATTGGTACGCAGGTAGCGACATCTATGGCGTCACATAAGAACTAATCCTGAGAACAGCCCGAAATCATCTGCCGGGCAGTTGCCTATAAGATATAACACCCGTCTGGTCGGAGGATCCTCCCTTTTCAACGGAGGTTTGCGGGATTTTACTCTCTGTTCCGCATACCTACAAACGCAAATCATTTCTGTTTTTAAATATTACTACCACTGATCATATTACAAAATAAACGTACAGCACCATTATAGTAATTTTAGTTCAAAATATATTCAATCAAAGTACCAAACAGTAACGTGACAGGTCATTGGTCCATTTGGCCCTAAACTACAACCATCTAAGACGATTGTTTTTGTATAAATAATATTTCAGGTATGTTTATTCAATAATTGTTACGTATCCACAAACACTAGAAAAAGATTTTCTTTTTCTTTCGCCGATGCTTAGTATTTATAGATCGTTTAGGTTTTACTTTGGGTTCGTTGGAAATAAGCGGGAAGGCGGAAAATTCATTTGGAGTGTTTATGTAGTTACGTAAGCCCTTTCTGAGTAAAATTGGTCTTGCTATATGAAAACAAGTAGGTCATTGTATTGCTATTATACAGGATGTAACGAAAATCTATATAATAATAAAAATAAACACTTTATTTCAGACCATGGTGTCCAATTTGTTAGTAACAATGTTCTTATAGACTAGTGTTAGTAATATTTAAAACTAATCACAACAAAAACATGTAAAAAGAACAAACATTCACTACTGCGCCATTCCATGACAAATGGCGGAACAATGATTAATGTAGCCACAGTTCAGCCGACTAGCGATCATGCTAAGGATGCTGTTGACGCTGCCCCGTACTCTACGCACCAGGGATGCGCATCTTTTACGCATCGTAGTGTAAAAGCAGTCCCTGATGCACTACAGAATCGCCGCAGCCTAGCATATATCTATGTATAAAAACAGAAACTGACTAAAATATCAAATCACACGCCGAATCTACTGGAACTAGGAGCGAGAAAGTTTTCTTTTATGACGTAGACAAGCACTAAGAGAAAATTGACTCCCTAAGGGGATAAAACGGGCGTCCAAAATTTGTGTGGAGAAACCTATTTTCCGCGAGAAGCCGCTGTTAGAAGCTAATGGGTGGTTATATATTAAATACAGATTTTAAGTATAAAAATTAACAGTTATTTTTTAAGAACAAAAAGTTAGACTTTCCATATCAATTTGATTAGCTGATGAGAACTTTTCACGGAAAGAATGTACTGCGAATTTAATGCGACTTTCTTTAAGAAAATTGAACATTTCTTTGAACCAATATCTAAAATATGAGTACCCATTTCGGTTACACCATGAAGTTATGTACTCTGTAGACCACAGCGTGTACTATAAAATCTAAAGTTTTGTTCATTGTTAATGTACGGAGTAAAGGTACATTTAAATGATAAACTGATTTTGTTCAATTAGTGTATTTCCCGAAAATGATAGATGATCGACCCGCGGCGAATGCGTCTTTCATCGATGCTATGCAACTACTAAAATGCTTACTTAAATGTGTGTTTTTATTCATTCGCTGCGCGTCGATGTCAGCACAAAATTAATACAATTTATATGTACGGGTTTGCTTGTACAGTTAATATTTTATTATCTACTAGCGGTCCCAACAGACGTTGACATGTCCAAATGCAGGCATGTCGTCAGAAAAAAAAAAGATAAACCAATCGCAGTGAAACCTACCGGGTTCAATTGTATTTTCAAACCATCTAGGGACCCACCCAAATATACATACAAAGTTTCAACCTAATTGTTTAAGCCATTAAGGAGGAGTTAGATAACAAACACAGTTACAGAAGAATTATATACCTATATAAGTATATATTGAAAGTGTGAAAGTCCGTAGGTATGTAAAGATGTTTAGATTTTTGGGTGGACCAATCACGCTTCAAGCACTGAACTTGATTTGGACGAAATAGACCATACAGATAATTTTTGACCAAGATTTAGGATGCAAATTATCAAATTTTTTATCTCGTTTAGTACACTTTCATAGGGAATATATATTTATTAAATTTCATACGAGTGAAGCCGTAGATCAATCAATAAATTTGATAATTCCTAATACTTTTAACTACTAAATTCTTTTATTATTTCAGAACCTACGTCAGAAACGCATACACATATCATTTAAGTGAAATATTCTTCACAATTGTGAACGAGTACACAGACTGGGAGAGGACAGTTCAGGTAATTATAATTATTTATTGGTTCAATAATTTATTCACCACGGACTTTATTACTTGTTCATTCTCATTATTGGTCAATTAATTGTGAATGGGACTGGTCAATTATACCACGTTTCTGTACCTACTACAAAACGGTGGGTATATGAATTTTATGGTCATGTTATACTGCTGTCATTAAAGAGGGAATATATGGTTTAGTTATTAATCGCGGGTTGAATCTGGATGAATGAAAATGTGGGGATTGGCATAGGAAAAGAGACGCTCAGCTGTGGGTGATGTCAATCTGTGGTTTATGACGGTGTTGACAATGGTTATGTAATGCATAGCTCTGAAGGTTCTCCTTCAAGAATAAAAAATAATAAATGAGTAAAGAAAAATTTTTTCGAGACTCGCACAGGACAACCAACATTAAATAAAACATTTTAAATAATCTCTATAGAGTAACATAAAACAACAGGTATTTTTCTTATGAACATTGCATTGCCAAAACGAATAACGAATTACGTCATCAAACTATTTCTACTATAGATAACCCGAATCAAAATAAAGAAACAATTATAATTTAGGTCTCTTCCAGGCTAGAGTAGACTCTTAATAAACTAGTGCGCTTCACTATCAACAATTGCATCACTGCTTACCATCAGGTAGGATCGCACTAGTTTATATCATTTCAAGAAAACTTAGGGAACCATGATGAATTCAGTATCAAAACATGCATTCATAATTTCTTCTCTTATACTTTTATCCACAGCTAACGGACTCCATGAAACATTAGCCCAAAGTAGAATCAACTTGACCCACATCGCCCTACGTTTAGTCGACACACGTTTGTGATGACTTGGCAATGCCACCAAAAGGCGCGTTTGGCACTTGCCTCTAAATTCCTGCCTCTGCCAAATTCACACTGTTCCCAAGCCAAGTTCAAGCGACTTCGTATTGAGTGTCTCGGATATATTTTATAGGATAAGTTTTGAATAGTTTGCTGAATTCTCTCGATTTATTATAGTGTTTCATTTTCATTATGATTTTCGTCTGTTATTGTTCGTTCGTTCTTCTGTTCGTGTAACTGTGTTCAATTTGCATATTTGCCTTAAACGTTATGGTTGGTTTCACGGAAATTGCTGCATTGTTTATTACTGTTACTATTATATTCAGTTTAAGTTTGGCATCAGTTATACCAAAAACATAATTCCGATTTGGATACACCAATTCAGGTTGTTATTGTTATTTACTTGATTTATGTCTAAAATAGATTTGTATCTTTTACCTCTTTGTTGATTCACTTAACCAAAGTGAGCAACGACGAATCAATAATCCTACACTTGAACTAATCAATCAATCTGCTCAACCTTTTCCCAAGTGTGTTAGTGTAGGCTTCCAGTCAAACCAAACACAGCCAGATATCAGTATTTTACATGGAGCGACTAATTCCATATAATAATGATAATAATAATAATGGTTTATTGTTCAAGAAAAATACACTTTTACATCAAATATAAATAGGATTCCCTGTGTCGTGAAATCCCAGTAATAAGTTAACACGATACCCCTTGGCAAGACTGGTGTCAGAAACGCTGGCTTCAGACTATCCGTAACGATTGTCAAAGTGCTTTCCAAGACATACAGGAATCTCGATATGCGAAGATCATCCTCAGCCATGCTTAACTTGGAGATTAAACCATGTGGATGTTATTAGTTAGCCACAAGATTCTATAATAGTTTATATTAGACCTCTATTGTTAGATCTCCTTTTATCCAAAATGTCAGCCGGTTACAGTCTCACAAAGCAGCCACATGACCGGAGCACATTATAACAAGGGAATTAATTATAAACACAGCTCAGGCGGTGTTGACCGCTAATCGAAAGGTCACTGGTTCAGACTCAACCCTGTTCATGATTGAGACGGACTTACAAACATTTAGCTTAAGAATTTCAATGGAATTTTAATAAAGGACTTCGTTAATATTGAGTTTTAACTCTGACCTTAAAGGAGTGTTTAAGATTTTGGCAGCCAATAAAGCGCCTTAAACTTAGCGCTTATAATTATTTCTGTGCTACTTTCTGCCAGTGGCTCCGACCGTGTTTAAGTAGAAAATTATCTTAAGAGAACATACTCCCATTTCTAGGCATGGTCTAGCCAATTTAAATATTTATGGTCTTCCCCAATAGTTGCCACAATAACAGGTCCTGTGCGCCTCGAATCACACCATTCTTACCAGCTCAGCAGTCCACCTTATGAGAGGCCTTCCAACGCTGCGTCTTCCGGATTCACCACTGTGTGGACCGCTCGGAGGACACGGTGGACCATACGGTAAAAGTGTGCCCTGCTTGGGCAGAGCACCACCGTGTCCTCGTGGTGTCGATCGGTGGCAACGACCTTTCGAGCCGGGCCCAGGTATAGGCCATGGACCGGAGCGAGAAGAAATGGCAAGTGGTCGCCTTCTTCTGAGAATCAGTAATGCTAGCAAAGGAGGCGGCCGCACGCGCAAGGGAACGTCCCTAACGCCCCAGCTGCCGTGACCCCGACCCCGGTTTCCAGCCATCGTAGGTGCAGGCTTGCCGACCGCGAGCCATGGGTAGCACGCCGTCCGGTCGTCCGGTATCCGTCCGGACCGAGCCCAAGTCGTCGATAACACGTAGTGTTCAACGCGCGCCTTAAGGAGATGTCAGCAAATCGTAGGAGCCCAGCAGGGTCGAAGCCCTGGAACGCAAGGCAAAGGAGGAACAAACGAATGGGTTTTAGTCAGTAAAAGTCTGACACGCCCTCTTGCTCCGCCCAAGGGCGGAAGATGTCATTAGATGATGCCCCACCTAAAAAAAAATACGTTGATCTGCCTTAAAAGTTACCAAAGAAAAAAATGTGGGGTGGGAGTAGGAGGGTAAAAAATATACTACAACCTATGCTCAGACCTACCAAATATATACATACACAAAAAATAGTGTCGTAGTTTTGGAGGAGTTCGATAACAAATACTGTAACACGAGATTTTTAAATATACTAGCTTTTGCCCGCGGCTTCGCTTCTGTCAACTGACTACTCTATTCTGCTCTACCCAACTCCACCCTACTCTACCCTACTCCACCCTACTCTACCCTACTCTACCCTACTCTACCCTACTCTACCCTACTCTACCCTACTCTACCCTACTCTACCCTACTCTACCCTACTCTACCCTACTCTACCCTACTCTACCCTACTCTACCCTACTCTACCCTACTCTACCCTACTCTACCCTACTCTACCCTACTCTACCCTACTCTACCCTACTCTACCCTACTCTACCCTACTCTACCCTACTCTACCCTACTCTACCCTACTCTACCCTACTCTACCCTACTCTATCCTACTCTACCCTACTCTAAATAACAAATATTGTCAGGAGAAGGATCTCATAACAACAAAAAAAAAATATTTGTGAAGTCGGTCCAGCCATTCACGCGTGGTGGTGACCAAGGGAAATAGGGATTCATTTTTATATATTTAGATTAGAAGATTATATACTCGTATATATTTTTTTTTTGAATTATTAAATCTATTAAATTTCTTTAAAAAAAATACCTAAGTAGTTTTAATTGATTCTGTTTTGTTTTAGCATCCAATAAACACGCGAGACGCAGCAGTACTGGCCCTATCCGACGCCCAATACGTGGCTCCACTAGTCCAGACTGGAGACTTCCTCAGCTCCCCTGACACCTCGCCGAGAACCTTCTTCTACGTGTTCGATTACCAGACTAAGGACGGGGATTATCCTCAGGTGAGGGTTAGAATATTTTTATTACTTTTTTTGCAATATATTACGTCATTGTTTTATTTTTTCATAAATTACCATTCAGTACAATCATTCACACACGTCTTGATGGTAATGTTCCACCGAGTTATATAACTTATAAAAAATAAACATGATTTTGTGAAAATTCTAGTTTAAGTTTCACTCACCTCGTCTTCATCACAGGTATGCTGGAAGAAATTTATTTTAAAACAAGCAGCATTTTGTGCTCTTTTATCTGTTTTTCTTTTATAAATGTTCCATCGTCGACCGCATCGTCGCTTTCCATCAGGTGAGATAGCGGTCAAGCGCGAACCTATGAAGAATATAAATGTCACATTGATAATAATAATAATATTAAAAATCTAACCTACACTGATAACGTACTAGCTGTAATTGAGAAAACTTTATTGGCGTTGTGCAACCTCTAAATATTAACTGATTATGGTGATTTTTGGTATATGGACACTGTGCATGAGTGGTATCAATAATTTAAGCAAAGTCAAATGAAAATCGAAAATTAAAAAAAAAAAAACATGAAACACCCTAATCTACATAAATGAATACATACTGTAAATTTTTCAATGATTATCTATGAATCTTGGTTGTGAATTGTGCTAAATGTCAAACATTTTTTTTATTTATTAAGTAAACTACTGCTTGACTGTGATCCCACCTGATAGTAAGCAGTGTGGCAATCGTTGATGGTGAATCGTATTTGTTTAGCTATCGACTATACAGTCAGGGGTCAAAATTGCAGTTGCACCCTGCCGATGCTAGTGTCTAAAATTTCTTGGTCCGCTACTAGTTGATTCAATTATCTTAGATTGTATGCTACAAACTGAACATTCATTCTTGAAGCATTGACCCTTTTCTACAATGAAATTTTAGACACTAACATGAGTAGAATGCAACTGCACTTTTGACCCCTGACTGTACATATTCATTCATAGGTCAATCTAGTAGAAGATATCCCCAGTAAATAGTTTCCTGTATTCGCATGATTTCTTTTTTGAATATTCAATCACTGTTGGAAGTTAAACCAAATCATGATTCATCGTAAATAATTTTAAACAGTCGTATTGTATTGAACGCTTAAAAACCAATTAACGATAGCTTTCAATTAAAACGAAATATATTTTTGGAATTTATGATACTAGTAAAACGGTGATTAATTACTCCTCATTATATAATTATGTAGATAATTATATTTCTACATGTTCGAAATTACCATTGATTTAACGAAACCATCATCATCATCATCTTCCTGCCCTTGGGTTGGCGCAACAAGTTTTTTTCTTCCATTCTATCCTGTCAACCGTCATGCTACCACTAACTTCCTTTTCTTTCATATCACTGTTCACACAATCCATCCATCTTTTCTTTGGCCTCCCTCTCCCTCTTCACCCATCCACAATAATTCCAAATAAAATGGGATGATTGTAATAACCCGCATTAAAAATTCCAGTCAAACCATCTAAATCAAAACACCTAGGCAATTGTTTCTAACTACCACATACACACAAGACCACATACCACATACAAGAATATATATGTACCTTTATCATTACATATATAATAATAGCATAATCAGCCTTTTAATATTCCCATTGTTGGGACTCAGGCCTCCACTCTCTAGGAGAGGGAATGGGCCGTAATCCACCAAGAGGGCCCAGTGCGGATTGGTGAATGTCTTCGAATTTTTGGTTCTAGGAAAGGCCGGTTTCCTCACGATGTTTTCCTTCACCGTTTTGAGAGCAGTGGTGATGAAATAAATTACACAAAGTAATGCGCCTGGCTGGGTTTGAACCCGCGACCTATAACTCGTAAGTCGGGGACGTTACCACTCGGCCACCACTGCTCTCTATCATTACCCTTTCTCCTAAATCTCTCCGTAAGACCTCGGCCGAATAACCTATGAATCGTTTTATTTGTATAAATGTTTGGCATTCAGGATGGCTATAAATCTTTATTTTCGTATTTGAATATAAAAATGTCAATAAATCTAGGTGGTCAATAACCTCTGTTTCTAAATTTTGACTGACCTGTGGGTCTAGTGGTTAGTGGCCCTGACTGCTATGCCGGAGGTCGTGGGTTCGATTCCCACCCAGGACAAATGTTTGTGTGATTAACATAATCATTTATTCTGTGTCTAGGTGTAATTTATCTATAATATGTATGTATTTAGAAATATATAAGTATGTTTATTAGTTGTTTAGTACCTACTCATAACACAAGCTCTGCTTAGCTTAGGACTAGACGGTGTTGTGTGATAGTTATGGAATATTATTATTATTATTAAATTTAAACTCAACACTTATACCTAGTTAGAACTTCGATCCTCGAATCAAATCATTCATTCAAATCTTATAGATCCTATTTCGAAATTCAAAATTTTATTCCTCATCTTTACACTTCCAAACTTAAATCTCGCATCAACCCAATAAACTGTAGTACTAATACCATTTTCTATTGCAGCGGATGGGGTCAGTCCACGGAGAAGAGCTCCCTTACTTATTCGGGGCCCCATTAGTCGAGGGGCTCGGCCATTTTCCCCGAAACTACACGAAGTCTGAAGTGGCATTGTCGGAGGCATTCATACTTTATATGGCTAATTTTGCGAGAACCGGGTGAGTTTGTCGAATTGTGTGTGAACTTGTTTGTTTGAGGACCGTTCCAGTGCATCGTATGGCGATAATTCTGTGAAATGTTTTTGCAAATTTTCTAGAGCTCTGAGGATCGTTGTCCACAAGAGATGGCATTGTCAAAACTTTCAGTACAATTTTATACTACGTACTTTTTTCCTTGCCGATTTTGGCTACGCTGACTGATTTATATAATCTATGGAACTATGACTTGCTATCATGTGCTCTATTATGGCTGATCTAGCAATTCTTTGCTGTGAAGGTTCGTGATGTTTAAACAACATTATTTTAAAGATGTTGGAAGGCGATTTATTTTGCCTCCTCACTTCTCACGCCTGATGTTGACATCTGTTGTCTACTGGTCTTCAAAGGTTTAGACTTCTCCAATAAGGTCTGACCTTTACCTTTTCTACAAATCTCAAGCTTGACAGTGAGTAACCCGATTGCTCAAAGAAATTGTTAATTTGAAACTAAGAAACTAAATCATTGCGTGCAAAATGCAAAACGGAATCTGTTGTGTACCTGTTACATACATAATCCACAAACGATATCTTGTAATGTTATTACAGATTGGCAATCTGTGAACAATACTAATAATATCTACAATGATTAAATTTCGTAGTGCACACTTACCCTAATTTAGTGTTCAAAGCAATTGTGCAGCCACAAAAATTTTAGTATAGTAATGGCATCTCTCGTCGTTACGGACGTGGCGTTCCTTACTCTGTAGAAAATACACATCACTGGTGCAATCACTATTATCGTCATGTATGTTGCTTGCCTGCGCATCATCACTTCGTACTCTTAACTGACATTATCTCCGCCACAAGACTACAGACAATTGTTTTTTTGTTAATATTTTTGGCTTAGATACTAAGTCTTATGACTTGTCTTCGTATGAATAATTAATTTGTTTACTATTAGAATATGTCTGTACTGTTTTTATAGTATTTATATGCAAATGTATCAAGTCATCCTTCTCGGTCCACTTCGATTCGTCAACACTACAATAAAATTCTCAGCTCCATTTTACCGAAATCGCGCCTGTTTCAATAATTCCACATCTTGTCCAGTTGCGCAGACACTTGAAATACAAAACTACACCAATACCACAATACCGACTAGGAATAAATTTGCGAATAATTAAAACAGCCACTCAAAAATTCAGAAATCAATCCGGCCAAAAACTCAGATTATAGGAAAATAGAACCTGGTGAGGGCCGTGGGAATCCGATGGATGCGTAACGCACAGGACCGGTCGTCAAGGCGACGCTTGGGGGAGGCCTATGTCCAACAGTGGATATCTTTCGGCTGAAGTCACGATGATGATATCATAATGTTATATGTGGACCACAGACTGTTTAAACCTCGTTGGCACATAGCGATAAATAGCATACCTATAAAACTTTCCTCACGCCTCAACCGCCGCCGAGATTCCGATCCCGATTTCCGGCCTCCATAGGCGCGGGCTTGCGGACGGCGAGCAATGGGTGACTCGCCGTCCGACCGTCCGGTAACCGTCCGGACCGAGCCCAAGTCGTCGACGGCGGGTACTATTCCACGCGCACCTCAGGGAGATGTCAGCCAATCGTAGGGGCCCAGCAGGGTCGAAGCCTACTGGGGCCACGGGTAGTGTGAAAGTGAAACCCGGGGCCCTGGGACGAAGGCAAAGAAGGAACAGGAGTGGGTTTTTAATCAGTAAAAGTCTGACACTATCTCCCGCTCCGCCCAAGTGCGGGATTTGTCATTAGATGATTTTCTCACCTAAAAAAAAAACAAAAAAATACATACAAAACTTGGTTTTGTTTCAACGACCGGTATTTGTTTCACATTTTCAGAAATATTCAAAGCTTACCTAGGATAAGTTTTCAGCCTCTGGGATTGTATCGCTTTAGAGAACTGACGAGATATTACTTAGAATTTAGTAATTACTACGGTAGTTTGATAAGTTTACTGAGAAACTTAGGTAATTAGTGGTACTTGATCAATCTTCTATTTATCTAGCTACGTTATAAACTGTTTGGTAGGTATGCAGTTAATTGACTGTCAGTCACAGCGGTTCCTGCTTAGTAGTTGCAACCACATCGTGGCAGTTTAGGGTTTAGTTTCGACGATATTTTTTTTAAGGTGAATGACATTTTGATAATATACTATAGGGTATACCTTTATCAAGCGCAAGTTCGATCGTGTATAGAATACTGCTGTCATCTTTGGCATGGGTCTGCCAAATACCAGTTTGATGCCCTGGAGTCGAAAAGAGAATCGAGCCAAGAGAATCATCGGTGATGATGCACTTGTCGAGTCAAAACTCCAAAGCCCTGAGCATCGACGCCGAGTTGCTGGCCTGTCGGTTTTCTATCGATTACATTTCAGGGAGTGTGCGTTGGAAATGCACAATTTAATTTCACCAAGTCCATTCCATCATCGGTCCACTAGACGTACGGTGTTACACCATCGGTACATGGTGGACTTCCCACCTATTCGTACAATGCGTTTTGGGAAAACTTTTATTATGCGTACAGCTAAGGAGTGGAATTTCCTGCCGGGGTCTGTATCTCCTGATAACTACAACCTAGGGGTCTTTAAGTCAAGAGTGAATAGGTTACTTCTAGGCAAGCGTGCTCCATCGTCGGCCACATCATCGCTTACCATCAGGAGAGATAGTGGTCAAACGTGAGCCTATCAATAATAAAATAAAAAAGGGTAGTGTTTGATTTACGATTATATTAACATACATTTAATATTTGAGATCGGGATATTATGTACCATCAAACACCGGGCCCAGATTCAGGCCATGGACTAGAGCGAGGAGGAATGGCAGGCGGTCGTCTCCTTCCGCGAGGCAGTAATGTTAGCAAAGGAGACGGCCGCACGCGTGAGGGAACGGCCATCCTCACGCCCCAGCCGCCATGACGCTGACCCCGACTACCAGCTAAGGTAGACGCGATCTTGCGAACGACGAGGAATGGGTAGCTCGCCGTCCGGCTATCTCTTAATCGACGGTTACGACCGTTCCAGGCGCTCCTTAAAGAGATGTTGGCAAACCGTAGGGGCCCAGCAGGGCCGATGTCCACTAGGGTCGCAGGCGTTTTATTAAAAGAAAACCAGTGGTCTTCGAACGCAAAGCTCAACTGAAAAACACAGGTGTGATTTTAGTCTGTAAAAGTCTGACACGCCCTCTCACCAGAGGGAGAAGTCATAGGATGGTTCCCCACCTTTAAAAAAATGCAACATCAAAGATAGGCCTGGTTGAGTTTTTGTATATAGGGTGACTTGTAATTAGTGACCGATACTTAAACACGTGATTGTACTCATTATTTATTATAAACAACTTTCCCAAAGAAACTTTTTTTTATACTAATTAGTTTAATCACAATAACAAAACAGCAGTTAGAAACTTTAAATTTCGCGCGTCTTCACCCGATCAGCTGTAAGCGGCGCGGCACCCGCGCCCGAGTTATGACGTAGTAGACCTCAAAAGAAAGTATTGCATTAAGTATCAAGGTTAGTTTTTATACCTATATTGAGGAAACTATTAAACACCATTTTGCCGTTACAACCAAAAGTAAATCAATAAACACCTTCAGCGAACGCCATCTAAATCAGAATAGCGTGTGAAACAAATTCATAACCGTCGCACCACTTAAGCATGAACATTATTTCTCACGACAGTATATAAATCAAGGAATATAAAACAAAACACTCTATCATTATTTTCTCTAGTTCAGTAAATAGGAGATTATCTCGTGTTTTCTTACCTATGTGTAAATATACGTAGTTTACACTGTTTTTTGTATAGTACTGGCCGTAAATAATGGTACATAAAGTTTGAAATCAAGGTCGCCGACATAGCCGAAAGAATTGCCAAACTTAAGTGGCAGTGGGCAGGGCATATTGCTCGTAAAGGATGGCCTATGGAGCTGAAACGTTCACCGGAAGATGCAGCGTTGGAAGCCATCCCACAAAATGTACCGATGACCTGGTGAGAGTCACAGGAATGCAATAGATGTGAGACGCACAGGTCCGTTCGTTGTGGCGACACTTGGGGGAAGCTTCTGTCCAGCAGTGGACGTCTTTCGGCTGAAATGAAGATGATGAAGTTTGAAACACAGTTTCGTTTGTTACTCAATCTGTGCGAGTCTCTTTCGAAATCTTTGTCAAGTTTTTTTTTTTTTTATTGGCTCTAGCTTGACCATTACCCCACTTGATGGAAAGCTACAATGTGGTCAACAATGTAGCATGTTTGCCTAGAAGTAAGCTATTCAAAGTTATCTTTCTATCAGGAAACACAGACTCTGGCAGGGAATTCCACTCCTTAGTATACACTCCTGTATGCATGATGAATGTGTTCCCAAAACATTTTGTGCATATAGAAGGGATGTCTGTCATGTCCCAGTGGTGCATCGCCATCCGTCTGGTGGTCCGATGTTGGAAATTTTGTAAACGAATAATGTAATAGAAGGCAAAAACACTGTCCTATAAACTAGATGTGAATATGCTCACACATGTGATCCTTCGTCCTTATAATAATAATCCCTTATTATTAGGCAACTAAGGTCCGTAGACAAAATACACAAATCTAATATATAAAATTCTCGTGTCACGGTGTTCGAACTTGAACTCCTCCGAAACGGCTCGACCGATTCTCATGAAATTTTGTGAGCATATTGAGTAGGTCTGAGAATCGGCCAACATCTATTTTTTTTTTTTTTTTTTTTTAAAGTGCAAAACAACGTTTGCCGGCTCAGCTAGTAATCTTATATAATTATAAATTAATACATATAAAAGAAACTATGAAAAATTATACACGCGTGGAAATAGATTTCTCCATACAAACTTCCAACCCCCCTTTTACCCCTTTAGAGTTGGAGTTTCGTAAAATCCGTTCTTAGCGGATGTCTACACCCTATAAAGAACTTACCTGCATAAAATTTTAAGTTTGTAGGTGTTATAGTTTCTGAGATTTTGTGATTAATCAGTGAGTAGTGGATATTTCGCTTTCATTTAAATATACGAGTAGATTGCACTCGAAGTTAGTTACAAAAAATTTATAACATAATATGTTGTATTTTTGAGTTTCATTATGACTCGTGATATTTTAGTCGATACGGTTAAAGGAAAATATGTAAAATTTTAAAAAGGAATCTTATATATTTTTTAGTTTTTAGTTATTATTGTATTAGTAAATAAAACATCAACGTCTTAGTGTGTTTAGGTTGTTATTACTCATTATTATTTTTAATTCATTCAATGTTATGCAGTTCTAGGTTTTTATGAGAAGGTTTCATTCAAAGGGCAAAAAAAAATAACAATGCATAAAAACGAATGAATCAGGAATGGAGATATTCGCAGGAAAGAGAATCACTAGAATACATATTTTAAGTCTGTTCCACTATCATCCAAATCTAGGTCCAGATGGTCGATGGGGCCGAAAGGTTCTGGAGAGGTGAATGCGTACAGTAAATGTAACATAGAGAGGTCTACTAAAAGGTGGACCGATGATCTGTTTTTTTGTTTGTTTTTTAGTTGGGAAATCGTGCAATGACATCTCCCGCCCTTGAACGGGGCGGGAGGGCATATCAGACTTTAACTAACTAAACGCACTTCTAGTTCTTTCGTTGCTTTTCATTCCAAGGCCGGGTTTTCCTTTCAGAAGCGAACCCATGGCCCCAGTAGGTATCGACCCTGCTGGGCCCCTACGGTTTGCTGATATCTCCTTGAGACGCGCGTAGAACAGTACGTGCCGACGATGATTTGGGCTCGGTCCGGACGGTTACCGGACGGTCGGACAGCGAACAATTGTTCGCCGTCCGCAAGCAAGCGCCTACGGTGGCCGGAAACCGGGATCAAGATCCCGGTGGCTGAGGCGTGAGGGCCGTTCCCTCACGCGTGTGCGTGCCACTCTTCCTCGCTTCGGACCATGGCCTGGCACGAGAGATCGTTGCCACCACCAATCATATAACAATCCGCATGGTTCTCATGTGATTTGACCATTACATATTTACTGTATGGACTTTAAAAGAGACTGACCCCTTAGTTTGTTTCGGTGTTTCTTCTCAGGGTAGTCAGCTAGGAAACACCGGCCTCATCTAGTTCAAAATGACGAAAAAAAAAAATTGACGTGTAAAAGTATTTTTTTAAACATATTTGCGAAATAAATATCATTTACCGATCTCCCCCACGAGGACACGGCGGTGCTCTGTCCAAGCGGGGCACACCTCTACCGTATACTCCACCGTGTCCTCCGGTCGATCCACACAGTGGCGAAACCCGGGCGATTCTTCCGCACGATTCCGGTGCAGGAACCTCCCGAACTGGGACCGATGACCTGATTAGAGTCACGGAAACCCGGTGCGTTGGAGCGAGACGCACAGGACCAGTCGTTGCAGCACTTGGGGGAGGCCGATGTCCACCAGTAGACATCTTTCAGCTGAAATGATGATGATAAGCATTCGTTTAGGTATAGATCGATCGACCATCAACATTTGATTAGATATAAATCGATCGACCATCATCATTTGATTAGGTATAAATCGATCGACCAACAAAATTTTTTCATCAAAAATCAGAACGATTTTGTATTTCTAACCATCAATATTATTACTTCTTTCGCATAAAAAGCAAAAAATAAGCGAACAAATGTTTCACAAAACCCAGCCTAAATTATTAATGGTTTAACGAGAACGCCATTATAAGGCTCACTGAGTATATTCCGGCGTTTTCCTGTATATTTTCCAACCAAAAAACTTTTCAGCCAGTACCATTTGTTTGTTTTCAATTTAATTGAAATAGCTGTAATATTTCTCAACTACTCGTCAACAAAGTTTTAAATAATTGTATTGTTCGTAACTATTTTGAGACAGACGTTCAGTTGGTTCAATTTTCAAAACTTATACGCTTCGCTTAAAGTTCATTTTTGAACATTGAATTAATTTGTCGGAACGTTTATAGGCATCACAGCTAGGATTATCTAGTCGTTCTGAATAACGTCAAGTTTAACTGATATTGAAAGTAAATTTAAATATAATGCCAATTTAGTGAGACAGTTTTGAAAATTCGCTCTCATTTTAGTATACTCTTTAATGGTCTTTTTGTGTATCGTTTTCATTTAATGGTCCGTTTTAAAATTAACTGTCTATATTATTTTTTATTTTATACGTTTTTTTTAATAGTAACAGCAGTTGTTTTGTTTCTATAGGAACCCGAATGAAGTCCACCGTCAAGAATCAGTGCTGCCAATATCAAGAGAAAGAAATAAGTACAAAAGCATACTGTGGGACGAATATGATACTTTATACCAGAAGTATTTGGAAATTGGTAAGCAGTACACAGTTATTTCTTGTAGAACAAACAAAGCCTGACGCTATACGTCATCACTGAGTCATTATAATGTATTAAAAAAAATCACCACCAAGCTTATAAAGCTTTGCATATTACAAAAAGATATTACGAAATTTTGAACGCCTGAAATCTAATTTCCGTGGATACTCAACGAGACCATTTTCAAACAAGTCAATATCCTAATGAACGTTATTATCTAAAAAATCTTATAATAGAACGTTACCCTCACGTTAATCCACAGAAGACAAAATTTAATCTCACCATCACCAGTAATATCAATACCAAAAGTTAATTACGTCGACTTTTCATTTATTCGCACCTCAATTTTCTCCCAACAAATTCTTTTATCCGTTACACAATATAAAATTCCATTACAGGCATGAAACCACGGATGAAAAACCATTATAGAGCTCATCAGTTGTCCGTTTGGCTGCGACTGATCCCGGAAATCCACCGCGCAGGGATGAAAGACGTTGTTGCGAAACATAACCTTTTTAGGAACCACAACGACCCTGAGTTGTACGACGGTCTGGTCAGGCCGGACCCTCTCACTCGCGCCAACTACTTCGACCCCACAATGGAGCTGTACCGCAAACCAACCTACAACCTCACATTAGATATACCCTCCACTACGATGGATACTTACGTCACGACGTGCATAAGTGTGATGTCCGCACGACCAGGGTCCGCAGTCACACAGAGCCAAGTACCGAACAACACGCACACACAGGACGTATCCAATTTAGAAGTAGCAGGTTACACCGCCTATTCCACAGCCCTAAGTGTAACTATTGCTATAGGATGCTCTCTACTAATCTTAAATGTACTTATATTTGCCGGGGTTTATTACCAAAGGGATAAAACTAGACTCCAAGTAAAAGCACTCCAGCAGCAACAGAAAAGGAACCATAACTCAACGTTCGATAGCGTATCGTCGAAGCATCCCCATTACTTCGTTGGACACTCGCAAAGCTCGAGTACGATTGTCGACATCGATCATCAGGACAAAAACGCGATAATCGCAATGACAAATCGAGTTCCCCACTTCACTACAGCGAACTGCCCGAACGTTTGTCACTCGGGGATACAAATGTCGAATTTGTCGCAGAAATCGAGTCCGCCAACAAATAGGGGACAATGTACGACTTTGCCGAGAAAAGTGGGGTTCAGTTATCAGCAGAATCAGATATGTAACGCGTCGAATTGTATGACGCTACCGAAGAACGCGACCTTTATGAGCAGTGCGGGGAATTTGCCGGACGTGCAAGCTCAGACGGGGCAATCTCAGGGCCCGGGAAATGGGTCCGTCTTGCCCCCTCCGTCGTCTCCCCCCTCTCAGCACTTCACGCAGTCTAGGGTCCCTCAAGCAGCAATGTCGGAGATGAACGTATGAGACATGGAAGATATTTACAATTATGTGTAAAGTGACGATCAGAACATTCAGTGTGTGTCACGGGACAAGCCATGGTTGTAAATATCGAACTAAAGCAGTGTATATACGATGTTAAATTAATGTAATATGTAATACAGGTAACGTTTTAAGTATTCATAGGTGTAATTGTAATAATAGGTTTCTGAATAAGTTGACATTTTTTAAAGCGATAATTCAATTTTTCAGAGATCGTAACAAATAAATCTGTACATTTTGAATTTTTTTTTGATCATGTAAATATTATTCTTATAATATCGTTGCCATTCAAAATGGATGATAGAAGGAGGTCATTTGATTAAAATAAGCTCGACAACTTCATTATATCCAGTGTAAATTTTGAAAATAAATCGAATGAATTGTGTTGTGGGTCAATCCAATCATGCAGCAGAACTAACATACATAATGTTACTTCACCTAATACTGTCATTGAAAATGACTATATTGTAAATAAATTAGAATCTTAAAGACTGTATACTTAAAATAAGATATTTAAGTTCAAAAAGCCATGTGACACAGATCAATAAGTTCTTTGTTGCAAAAAAATTCGTCGGAATTTTGATGTCGGTGTTAGGAAGTTTTATAAGACAGCGAATGATCTTTATTTGTCCGTCTTAGTACGTGCTTGGAACTTTTTAGAAAAAAAAAGTAATTTGTTTCATTTGTTCGGCGAACCTAACCGAGTATTAAATTGAATACCTATACAACGAGAAATGTAAAATAATATCAATTCCAGTTTAAAGCTTTTGGGATCGTTTACATTTATCTAAAATCACTTTATGTATTGAAAAATCTCTAATGTATTGATTGATAAATGATTTTGGAAATTTAGTATAGCGTAAACAGCGTTATAATGTTCCCACTGCTCCTCTCTAGTAGAGGGAATGGGTCGTAATCCACCAAACAGTCTTCGAATTTTTGGTTCTAAGATTTTCCGGTTTCATCACGATGTTTTCCTCCACCGTTTTTAGAGCAATAGTGATGAAATAAATTATACAAAGTAATGCGCCTGGCTGGGTTTGAACCCGCGGCCTACAAATCGTAAGTAGGAACCTTTACCACTGAGCCACCACTGCTCTTTGGGAATGTAATGCCCTGTAAACCCTACTTTCAATAACAAGTATATTTTTATAGTAGTTAATTATCTCAATCCGAGCTGGTAGCGGCTACATTTTTTTTTTACATCACACAACGCCGTCTAGTCCCAAGCTAAGCAGAGCTTGCGTTATGAGTACTAGACAACTGTTAAACATACTTATATATTTCTAAATACATACATATTATAGATAAATTACATTGACTTGTACAAATCTATAACAGACTATAGTATAAACTTATAGTTCTCTTTCTCTCTCGACAAGAACCTAACTTGCGAAAATCTGACTACACACAAAAGCACTAAAGCTACCAATCTGCATCAATATTAAATGAAAAATAAATAACACTTTTGTAAAGTTACTTTCCATTTTATTGTTACAAAACATTTGAAGCCTCAAAGCCAATCAGACAAAGCATTGTCTAAAACAAACAGTACACTTTTACCTTTCATGCATAAATAAACTGTTCCAACTTATCGTGAGCACAAAGGGTACAATCGAGATTTATGGATACGAGTACTTTTACGCAATCCTCTTTAAAAAACCTCCAACAATACATGATTAAAATGTCCTCGAAAGGTATTTGTATAAAAAAGAAAATCGTCAAAAGCGAAAAACAATCAGTATTGTCATCAATAAAATCGTGTTCATGGCGAGTTTGGGAGTTTGGAGCCATTTTGTTTCAACCGTGTGCAGCAGCCGACGAAATTGTAATGGGCTTTTGTGTATTGAAATATTTTTGTTTTGGGATTCTGGGTGTGTATAGGGATTACGTTTTTGTACCTTTCGGATTAGGGTCACGTTTGTAGGATTGCTTAGTTATTTTAAAGTCTGTCTTTTACTCATCTGATGGATTACTGCGGTGGAACATTAATTTGTTACCTTAAATCCTATTAACTTAACGATTTTCCGTTTGAAACAAAACCTAGTCTATTTCTTATATACTAAGGCTTTCGTTCTTCTTTTTTTTTCATTCCGGTCGCTTTTGGAATCACAATAAACATTGATAATATATTTGTCAAATTGCAAAATGCGGCTGGTACAAATAATAGGTTTATGTTTATTTGTACCGTTCTTTATAAACACTTGAGGCATGAGAGATTATAGAGAATTTCGGGATATCAGTAAACAGCTAGTCGACCGGGATAAGAGGGCTTGGTTTTTCTTTGGCCAGTGAATTAGCATTGCTTCTCAACATAGCAATGCTGCTAGTATTCTGAGTATTGATGATTTTTTCTTTTTATGCCCCATGTGTTCGTACTAGTATTTACGTGTTATTATCTGTTTTTACACCTATTAAGTTATTTTTTTTTTATATGTACATCTATACATATAAAAGGAGAAACTGACTGACTCACATTTATGAACGCACACACGAAACAGCAGGGACTAGGACCGTGAAATTTTGCACAAGTTTTACTTTTATGACGTAGGCGAGCACTAAGAGAGGATTTTCCAACATTCACTCCCTAAGGGGTTGAAATGGGGGTCCAAAGTTTGAATGGAAAAACCTGATTTCACGCGGGCGAAGCCGCTGGCAGAAGCTAGTTGTGTATAAAAATAGATAACGTTTTGTGTATAAAAAAAATGGATACCCAAAGAACTAAAATAAGAAAGGAAAAAAAAATCTACGAAATTAAAGCCAAAAACACCGCTACAATTACCAAAAGTAATTTAACTCTTCATGAAAACTGCGTCCAATTTCCTATCACAACCAAATTAGACCACGCAAGCTTAACACGAATATCAGCCAGCCGGTATTTTTTATCAAAAACAGCGCACATTTTCATATACACCCGGATCAGTGAAAAAAAAATGTATATATGAAAAAAAAAGAGTGAAATATTTCGCGCTGCGAATCGGAGAGGCTTTAATATCAACACGCTCAGTTTATGAGGTCAGGAAATCTAGCTATAAACTAGCTGGGGTTCACTGAATGGGGCGAGGTACCGAGGTCGACTCTACATGTTACATACGAGTATATCAGGCCGATTTAGGGCTCACGCATGACCAATTTTTGGTTGAATTACTGTTTTGTCATAGTTGTAAAATGTGGCTTTGTAATAAAAGTTCGCTTGTTCGGCTTTTGGTAAATGGTTGTGTTTTATAACGAGGTTGATATTTGGTTTATGCAGCCTATTTTAAAAAAATACATAGAATAAGCCTTATAATGTTTCTATTGCTGGAACTAAGCCCTCCTCTTTAAGAACGAGGAATGGGCCGTAATTAACCTATTGGCCCATTATGGGTTGGCTGAAAAATATATAATAGCATAAGCTCAGACTCAGGCCTCCTCCCTAGGAGAGAGAACGGGTCATAATCCACCACGTGGGCCCAGTGCGGATTGATGGATGTCATATGTCTTCGAATTTTTAGTTCTTCGACATTTTTTTCCCGCCAGTTTCCTCACAACTCCGTTACCAATGGGTCACCAAGTTACCTGTTGGGGGTAGAAGGCACGTATATAACAAAACTGGTCACGTTGAAAGGTCATATTTATTTATAACACATAAAAACAACTATAAAAAGCATACGTATATACGTTACAACAACGGAGTCTTTCACTTCACATACCCTACGATACTGTATACTATTGTACTGACTCTAATTTACTTCAAGAACTTAGGAAATCTGGATTCTAGGGCCGCTTTACGAGTCTAGGATGCCAAGACAAACGAACATAATCACGTTTCGCGTCGGTTTGCAGAGAAGAAACTTCGATTTTCCAAAATTTACTGCTATAGTACTCCCACAGCTGGTCACAAGTAGTGCAGGAGATTCCCTTCTCTTACTTTCTCTTAGCGAATCCTGCTTACGCAGGCTGCACTTCACCCCCGACCCCCGCACTCCGTTAACTCGCCAATGGCTACTAATAATGGCATGATCCTGTCTATTTACTATCAGCCAATGGTAAGCCCAATTATTCGTAACGGTTTTTCTGTGCTATTTACTTCTTGGAACTCGGTATATAGCCATATATACTTTTCTTAAAACTGGTTGGTGGTTAATCCAACCTCTAATTGGCTACCCCTAGGCTTATGGTAATCTAGCCACGTACATAGCTGACGCATCAACTTATGACGTTGATATGAATGTTTTTTACTGTGTTGCTCGCCGTCTGTAACATTATCAATGGCTGAAAAATGCTCTGAGGTTTAAACGGTTTTCTAATGGAAAAGGAAGCCTTGTGCAAAATTTCACGCTCCCAGCCCCAGTGGTTTCGGCTGTGCGTTGATATGTCAGTCAGTCAGTTTCTCCTTTTTTATACATATAGATATGCTAAAATCGTTACGTATTTCCATTTCTCTGATAATGCATTTATATTAGGAAAGGTACTGCTTATAAAATAGAGTTTTGGTCAGTATATTCAATCACTCCAGAAGTACTGCAACGTGGTTTTGATTTTCCAGTCAATTTGAATAGAACATACAAAGCTCGGGAAACACGAAAGCTGTAACAACTAGATTGGAGATTATGAAGAGTACTTCTGTTTAAAATCACGGAGCATGTGTACTGAGATAGTGTACGGGAAAACTAGGCTTTATTGCACCTATCTAGTGTATTTTTTTTTATTTTTCCATAAATACAGTCTTTTTTACAGTTTTGGTATCTTTTGTACCATTAAACCAGAATTGGTTTGTATTGGTACTCACATTCGCATAACAACACTGCCTAATCAGTAATGCTAACCAAAAATGACAACTCAATTGCGATAATATAGAAATTCAAATAACATTCATACACCATTGTGGGTAACACAGGGGTATCACATCGGATACCCCTGTGATCGGATATGACATCGGTGATATTATGTTGGCAGTACTTTGTAGGAACTTTTCGATTTACATAGGTTAGAAGTCTGGTTCCAATTTAAAAAAATACAAAACTTAATAAATAGCACGTCATAGCAGGATGGGTCCTTCTTTTTTTTCTTCTTTCTAGCATGTCGATGGCAAAACTAATTAAATTCCTTGCCTGGTCCAGTATTCGGCTACGGCAATGCCGTCCACAGATGCTGTCATTAGATCCCTACGTGAACAGGTACGGTAACAGGGCACGTCATGTAGGATGGAAGGTGGGACGCTGCACAAACACTGAAGGTCAGAACCGTCCAGGAACCCCCATCTGTGAAGGTTGTCTTTGCTGCGCCCAACCTGGGTGCGGAGTTTATTTCGAGTTTTTCAGATATGTCATGGCAACAACATATACAAACAATCGGGTGCAGCTGAATACCAGAAAAAATAGGAATGTAGGGGTGAATAGAAACAAAACTTTGATTAGGATTTTCACTCTATATAAAAAACTTATCCCCACGCTAGGTATTACTTTTATATCGTGGGTATGTTCACAAACATGTAAACTCACATGTATAAGACACCCATCTGTAGGTCATACAAATATTTGTTCCGTACGGGAATCGAACCCGCGATACGCAGCGTAGCAGTCAATTACTCCGCCGGGCCTTGGTACAGGCCATGGTCCGGAGCGAGGAGGAGTGGCAGGCGGTTGCCTCCTTCTGCGAAGCAGTAATGCTAGCAAAGGAGGCGGCCAATCGCGTGAGGCAACGGTCCTCACGCCCCAACCGCCGCCGGGATTCCGATCCCGATTTCCAGCCACCGTAGTCGCGGGCTTGCGGACGGCGAGCAATAGGTGGCTCGCCGTCCGATCGTCCGGTAACTGTCCGGACCGAGCCCAAGTCGTCGACGGCGCGTAGTGTTCCACGCGCGCCTCAAGGAGATGTCAGCAACCGTAGGGGCCCAGCAGGGTCGAGGCCTACTGGGGCCATGGGTGATGCGAAAGTGACCCCCGGGGCGCTGGAAAAATGGCAAAGAAGGAACAGGAGTGGGTTTTTAGTCAGTAAAAGTCTGACACTATCTCGCGCTCCGCCCAAGAGCGGGGGATGTCATTAGATGACACCCGAAAAAAAAAAAGCAGTCAATTACTCAATCGTACCGTCGAATACATCGAACTTCGGTATACGAGTATATTTGGTTAATGTCATTGTTATCTATCAAAGCTTCAATATTTATTAAAATGAATAAATAAATAGGAGTATTTAAGTTCTGGGAAAAATATTCAAATCAAGTAAAAATGCTCTTCAAATTTTTGTTTCTATTCTGTGTGTATGTTTGACTATACCTACTTGTCTAACACATGTTATTTTATGCACAAACCTATTTTTCAACATTTAAAAAAATTGTCTCGCATCCATCGGATTCCCGCGACCCTCACCAGGTCATCGGTCCACCTTGTGGGAGGCCTTCCAACGCTGCGTCTTCCGGTACGTGGTCGCCATTTCAGAACTTTTCGTCCCCATCGACCACACACACACACACACACACACGCAGACGCACAGGACCGGTCATTGTGGCGACATTTGTTGGAGGCCTATGTCCAACAGTGGACGTCTTTCAGCTGAAATGATGATGATGAAAAAAATTGTAACAAAATATCTACCGCTTGCGCAATTTGATCAAATTCCTTTCTGCTATGGCTACAAAAAAAGTATCTAGAATAAAAATAGGTGAAAGTTTTGTTCCTAAAAATATTTCCGATAACATTACAATATATGTCTAACGATACATTTTATCTGAAAAATGTTTTGATTAATCTGTGTCACATGTTCTCTATATGGTCGTGTTATTTTAACTCGTGTTCCGTACAATTTTGTATTGATGTATTTTTTATGATGTATGACTGTTGTACTATAATATCATACGGTTTGTTTTGTGTGTCACTAGCTCTTTGCCTATTACGCAGATAAATGACCATGAAAATATTTTTATTTAAAAAACATTTCATGATCTTTTACTTTAAAATTATAATATTTGTGAATAAAAAAAATGTTTTCGTAATCATTTCACTTTATTACGCGGTAAAATGATCACGAAATTAAATTTTTTTTTGATAAATAAAGGTTTTCGTGATATTTTTCTTCGAAATTATAATATTTGTGTTTAAAAAAAATGTTTTCGTGATCATCTCATTTTTGCCGTTTTGCTAAGGTATTGAAAAGATGATTGCGGTATTGATTTATTTTTAGCTATATATTTGATAATTTCCTGGTTTAGAAGTGTAAATAAATGATTATCTATTCTGTTTGGAAACTACATCGTAATAGGCAAAGTTTCTATGTCACATTTTCTGTTAACGTAAGTTTTGTATCGAATGTTTTCCCCAATTGTTTGTGTAAAGATCATATAATTATTAACTTGGTAATTATCATAATATGTTGGGAATTTATAAGATAATACGTTATCTAACCGTTACTATGAAATCTTATGACAAGTATCAAAATTTAAAAAAATAAGACAGAATAAAATTCGTGAGAAAACCTTCTTGATTTTGTTTTATTTTTTCTTCCTTCACAGACTGGCGGTATGAAATATTCAAATATTTGATCTACGGTTGCATATTAGAAAATTAAAACATTTTCGAGCAAATTTCAAAAGAACAATAAACGAAATAACAAAATTTAAATGACCAAATGTTTTATTTAGAAAAATTTTAGAATCCCAATATATGTGACATCAAATGAACGACTGATCAAAAGTTGCTAGATGCAATTTTAAAATATCAAATCATTACTAATCAAATTACATAGTCACAAATGACGACTGAATAAATTTGCTAGATGTAAATATAAGTATGTTATTTTGTGTTTAAAGTTTGAGGTTAAGTTAGAACACTAATTTTCATCGATTTATGGGGCGGTTTGGGGCCTAAATCATAATGGCTTTTAAAATTAGAAGAGGATTTGGCGTTGATGGTCACAGTTCTAACCTAACCTAACCCAAATGATTCACTAACATTAGAGGGGGATCTGCTCGCTCCGCTCGCTCGCCTTCGTGCGTTGATGGTCACAGTTTCAACCTAACCTAACCCAAATGATTCACTAACACAGTCATACGAGCGCAACTTGCAAAGGGCAACAAAAACAAACGTACGATAATTAATAATTTATCCAGTAATCCATTTTGACCTTTAAACGATTTGGTCAAGAGTGTAATAAATAATTTAAACATTGATATTCCAGACTTTGGTCAGCTGAACTTTTGATCAAAATATGACCATCGTTATTTTAAACTTTGTTGATTTTTACGTTGTTCTTTTGGTAGAGCAGCTGTCGATCGTTCAACTACTGCGCCAATCATGCCGTCTTGGTTGGACAAGATTTGAGTCAAATCGATACAAAAGAAAAAGTATGAATAACGTAGAAATTACAGAAACACATCTTTGCAAGTGCTGGAATTAAACTCCTTAACACTGCAGCTCGGTACCTGGAGTCCATTGCCACTCCCAGCATAATATCTTGTAAAGCTCAATGAAATTTTTGACATATTTTAAGTTTTTTTCTTTTTTTTATTAGTATTTTTTAAATCTTTCATTCTGATATTATTTTTATTATTTTTGATATGATTTTAATTACCATTACTTTTGGCATTATTTTCATTATTTTTATGTTGATGTTTTTTTAAAATATTTTGTTGTATTATGGCTATTAATGTGTGCCTATAATTTATATGTGCGGTATAAACTTTAAGTATAAGTTGGCAATAAATAAAAAATAAAAAAATAAACGTGTCTACCCTTTCTTTTCCATCTGCAATTGAACGACACGTAGAGCATCGCAGACTTTCAAAGATTATATGGAAACTAAGTAAGGCATAGCGGCAGTCACGATATCACTTATTTCATTAAAATATCTGTACTAAAGCTAGTACCCAAAAATTGATACACAATAACGAACATTATGTCAATTGAGTACACCTGCGCCATTCCCAATTATTTTAAACTATAGAAAAATTGAGGTTTTTAAAACTGTTTATTCTGATATAAATTGTAGAGCGTTCCAAATCCTCTAATAACTCAATTGTGCCAGACTCGAACAAAACATTATTTTCACGTTAAGCCTAGATCAATGAGAATAAAAAAAAATCTATATATAAAACGAAATACTGTAAACGTTGTTTTGTGATTATAGATTTTGGTTTACGTATTTTTGTTTTATGTATTTTGCAAAGATGACTATCGTTGTTATTTATGAATATTTTGGTATATGCCATACGCACTTTGTTTTGGAAATAAGAAATCTTCAAATGGCTTCTACAGCATACGTCTTGGTTGCTCTAGGGCTGTGGTCACTCTTTCAAACGTTTCCGCAGATGCCATACACACTAGTTAGATATGAGAGTCGAAAAAGGCTCAAAACTTCTAAATAAATAAAAATAAAAAATAAGTGTAACTAACCGCAGTAATGTATGAGAAACATTACGAAACCTTTGACCGCATCATACTCGATCGATCAATGACCGCCCGTGAACCCGCTACGGTTTCACGCTCGAACTCGTAAAAATATGGCGTTCATTTGTTTTATGATTTCAGTTCTAAATGAGGCTGAATGGTAATGGAGAAAGTGTGTCGTGGCGTTGCTGCAGAACATCGATGAGGTTGACGATTGTGTGATAATGAGTTTCTAAATATGTTGTGATGTTTTATTATGATTGATTTTTTGTAGGTTATTTTGGTCACCGACTTTTCGTCCTATTTTTTTTTCTTTACCCCACACTAGTAATTACTGCTGTATCGTGTGTACTTACAAATACATATAAACACACATATACAAGACATACAGATCTGAAACACCTATCTGTCCATGGTAGTGTGAAAACAAAACCCGGGGCCCTGGGACGAAGGCAACGAAAGAACAGGAGTGGGTTTTTGTCAGTAAAAGTCTGATACTATCTCTCGCTCAACCCAAGAGCGAGATTTGTCATTAGATAATTTTACCACCTAAAAAAAAAACATCTATCTGTAGGTTATAATTTTGTTTTGTGCGGGAATCGAACCCGCAGAACGGAGCATAACAGTCAATCGCTCAATCACTGTGCCGACCATGCCTTCGAACCTTTCTATGAATGAAATAATAATTGACGTGAATTTCCTAAATCAGTTGCAAACGTCCAGATATTTATTTTAGTTTTTAGGGTTCCGTACCTCAAAAGGAAAAAAACGAAACTCTTAGAGGATCACTTTGTTGTCCGTCCGTCTGTCTGTTTGTCAAGACCCTTTATCTAGCATAAACAAATACACTACAAATATTTAAAAAGAAATTAAATAAAGTGCTACTTGAAAAATGTTATAATATCTACAATTGATGAATTTTTGAATGACAAATCAATATGATTATTTATATACAATGATTTCCTTTGCGATTTTAATTTTCAAATTTCATTGAATTTTTGAGTAACCTGTTATTACTAAAAAATCTGAAAACTCGCAATTTGTAGTTATGTCATAAAGAACACATTTTTTGCGATTCGGAAAAATCTTCGTAACTCAATTCGGGAATTAAACTGTTTTCATAGGTAAGTTTGTACTGAACCCTCAGTGCGTGAGTCCGACTCGCACTTGCCCAGTTTTTTTTAATTATTGATTTGCTCGCGTTTGACCACTATCTCAACTGATGGTAAGCAATAATGTGGTTGACAAAACTTTTATACTAGATAACTTAAATCTATGGGTATAAAGGCGGTCTTATCGCTGATATCTACCAGACAACCCTTTCCTAGAAGTAACCTATTCACTCTGGACTTAAAGATCCCTAGATTGTAGTTATCAAGAAATACAGACTTAGAAGTAGCAGGAAGAGAAGAATCACTGTCATATTTCTCAAGATCAAGATATCAGTTTAGAATTATTTCCACGATCCATGACAGAAGTAGTGCACTCAACGCGTTTTCGCCATTTGCCACAAATTTTATACTGTAGGTTCTCTCTCTGCACACCGGAAGACTCAGCGTTGGAAAGCATCCCACAAGGTGGACCGATGACGTGGCGAGAGTCGTGGGAATACGATGGATGCGAGAGGATGGAGGCCTATAATGTCTAGCAGTGGCCCTCTTTCGACTAAAATGATGATAATGAAGTACAAATATAGTGTACAAAAATGCCAATAAAACAAAGCTCGACTAAGGAGTCAAGCTCAAAAAATGATCCCGGTAGCATATTAGCATTGTAGTGACAACAGACACGAAAGTTAAGACAGAACTTTACATCCTTAAAAGTCGATTATGGTAACTTCGTCACAGATGTCTGCTTCAAAATTTAAGTATAAGTCTAGTCTAAGTTTGATGGCTTCCAGCAAAATATGTCTACGTAAACATGGTAGGTACTCGTACCTACCATGGTACGAGTATACTACTTAGATTGGATGTATGCAGTGCATCAAGCAGTTGATATCTTTATGATGTTGGTTTGATGTGATCTCGATATTAAAATGAAGAGTGAAACAGTCATACCTAGTGGGAATGTAAGTATTTAGCGATAAACCAAAATTTGGCGAACTAGCGACGTTTGGAGAGCCCTAAGCCAAGCTGTGAATGTATAATTTGGCTAAAATTATGATGATGTCAGATAGATAAGTGTCCTCCGTAGGCGCGGGCTTGCGGACGGTAAACAATGGGTAGCTTGCGTCCGATCGTCCGGTAACCGTCCGGACCGAGCCCAAGTCGTCGACGACGCGTAGTGTTCCACGCGCGCCTCAAAGAGATGTCAGCAACCGTAGGGGCCCAGCAGGGTCGAAGCCTACTGGGGCCAAGGGTCTGATTCTCAAAGGAAGACTCGACCCTGGTACTAAGGGCAACGAAGGAACAGGAGTGGGTTTTTAGTCAGTAAAAGTCTGACACTATCTCCCGTTCCACCCAAGAGCGGAGGATGTCACTGGATGATTTTCCCACCTACAAAAAAAAAAAAAGATAGGTAAGTGTATTTTTTCTTGAAACAAAGTTTATATTTTTATTAATTTTGCTCCTACTCCTGTATCGTGGCTGTGTTCATAAATATCTAAAATCAACTCACATACATAAGACACTCAGACCTGAAATAACTATCTGTAGGTCATGCAAATATTTGTTTCGTGTGGAAATGTTATCATTATAATACGAGTACATATTTTAAGTCTGTTCCACTATCATCCAAATCTAGGTCCGGATGGTCGATGGGGCCGAAAGGTTTCTTTTATATTGATATAAACCAGTGCTTGATTGCGATCCCACCATCAGGTGAGATCGTAGTCAAGCAGTCGCAGTCAGTGATGCAATCATTGATGGTGAGGCGCACTAGTTTATTAAGAGCCTATTCACTCTAGCCTTGAAGACACCTAAATTATAGTTGGACGGGAAGATCGCAGAAGGCAAATTGTTCCAGTCCTTCGTTGGAATGGTTCTGAAATGGTGACCGTACACCGGAAAATACAGCATTGGAAGGCCATCGGTCCACCTTGTGGGACAACGTGGACCGGTGAACTGGTGAGAGTCGCGGGAATCCGATGGATGCAAGACGCACAGGACCATTCGTTGTGGTGACACTTGGGGGAAGCCTATGTCCAACAATGGACGTCATTCTCCTGAAATGATGATGGTGATGAGAAAAATACTCGAAACAGTCAAGCAAGAAAAAGTCACTTATGTTTATCCATTGTAATTATAATTTCGGAGTAAGTTCCAGACCTAATGGTTCGAATTTAAAAAGAAAAACATAGCAACGTATCTGCCAACCCCAATTCAACATTAACAATAAAACAAAATCCAAACCTGCCCAACAAACTGGAAAGCACTTTGAAAAAGCCCAAAAACATTAGTTGGAACATTTACTAACTGTTGTAAAAATGAGCGTAAAAGGTCGCCAAGAGGCACGACTAAAAGCGAATAGCCATTTTCTTTGAAAGGCACTCTGATGCTTTTTAGCTGCAAAGGATACCTACGTATCTACATAAAGAGCCACCTTTGATGAAGTTATCTCGTGTCATCTTTTTCATGGTTCACATAACGTTACCCGTCTATCCTATATATAATGTAAAGTCGCGGCAGAAATAGGTTCGTCACGTCATATTAACGTTCGTTTATATTTGCGCTGTACTTGATAGTATGTGCTTTGTGACTTTACAGTCTTATTATTGTCATAATGTAGCTGCAGTCAGATGCTAAATAAAAATGTGATACTGAGAAATTAAATAAAACAGAATTGATCCATTTGTCACAAAATGGCGCCCAAAAAAAGTCCATTTAAAAGTTTTAAACCGACTAAATATTGGTAAAAAGTTTATGGTATTTGTTTTTATACTTTAAAAATACAATTTGCCGTATAGTAATCAGCTACGTGTATCGTGTAGTAGATTTAAAAGAGAAAAATAAAATTCTGACTTAATAGGGTACAAAATTTGAAAACTGACGAAGGTTTAAACGTCTCGACTGTACGTACTATGATTTTAGGGATGTTAAACATGGCAGCTTCATTTTCTCCTTTTTATTTTATAACCTAAATGTGAGATGTGGTGTTAATTTTTTGCATGACGACGCGAAAAGGGCCTGTATATGTATATTTCGTTGATGAGAGAAATTTGGGTCACACCGACTACTTTTTGAGCTAGTGATGTTAGAGTGATCTCACATGGCGGATTTATCTGATGATATATTTAGGTCGCCGAGACTGCCCGCCTAGATACTCCAGTTGAAGAGTCCTACGTAGCAGATTTTGACGGGCTGTCGTCATTATTAACCTGCAAAGTCTAGTATACAAGTATCTGGTTATTATATTAGAGTTTTTTTTTTTAAGCTAATGCTTGACTACAATGCCATCTGATGGTAATCAGTGAAGCAATCGTTGATGGTGAGGCGCACTAGTTTATTAAGAGCCTATTCACTCTAGCCTTGAAGACATCTAAATTATAATCGGACGGGAAGACCGCACTTTCACTTTCAGTAGTTTACCTGAAACGATTTTGATAACATTTGGTAGGTAAGCTTGAATCCCATAGGCTAATTTATGTTTTTTTTAATGACGTGGACGAGTGCTTGACTGCGATCCCACCTGATGGTAACCAGCGATGCAATCGTTGATGATAAAACACTCTAGTTTATTAAGAACCGCATTCACTTGACTGTAGTCTTGAAGACACCAAAATAATAATCGGACGGGGAGACCGCAGCAGGCAAATTGTTCCAGTCTTTCGATGTAAGCGGTATAAACGTCGACGCGACACGATTAGTCCGGACAGTAGAGGTGTTAACAATGTATGGGTGGATACTCGCCGTACGTTTGGTTATCCGATGGTAGAAAAGCGATGGCGAAATTAAGCCACGTAATTCTCGTGCACACTCTCCAAAATGCATCCCATAGATGTCTGCCCCCCTAGCCAACTCTAACTCGATTCTCTTTTTAACCGACTTCAAAAAAAAGGAGGAGGTTATCAATTCGGTTGTATTTTTTTTTTTTTTTTTTTTTATCATCATTTTTTTTTTTTTTTTATGTGTGTTACCTCAGAACTCCTTCGTTTATGGACCGATTTGCAAAATTTTTTTTTCCCTTTATAGGATATGCTTCCAGATTGGTCCCATTTTTTTCAAAATCCAGTTCTGATGATGGAATCCATGAGGAATCGAGGGAACTCCTCAAAAATTATAGGCAACCCTATGGTAATTTTAGTATTTTTAACCGACTTTCATCTAGAACTTAAGCATTTACAGTCAAAAAGTAACATTTGATGAAGTGGAACTGATGAAGAAGACCAGAAATGGTCAACGGAACTTCATACTCAAATAGATATCACATTGAAGATATAGTTAAGCGGCTATGACAATACAAATAAATGAATGATTCTGAATAGTTACGTTGAAAATGGTATCATCGAAGCGATCTGATGATGATGATGGAGCCGGAAGGTAGGCACTGGAACTCCGTAATTAATCAATGTAACCTAGCCGTGTTTGGACTTATTAGAATTGTCATGAGATGCACTTTGGCTATAAGGTACTATCGAACTGATCTGATGATGGAGCCGGAAGGTAGGCACAGGAACTCCGTAATTAATCAATGTATCCTAGCCGTGTTTGGGCTTATTAGAATTGTCGTGAGATGCTCTTTGGCTATAAGGTACTATCGAACTGATCTGATGATGGAGCCGGAAGGAGGAAGGTAGGCAGAGCAACTTTATAATAAAACAATGTAACCTAGCAGTATTTGGGTTAATTGGAATTGTCATTAGAAATAGGCACTCTGTTTATAAGTGTATCGCAACTAAAAAGTGTGAAATAAAAACTTTTTAGAAAAAAAAAATAACCGACTTCACTAAAAAAAACACTAAAAGGATCAAAATAACTTTAATTTCGGAAGTCGGTGTTAACCTTCTGCAACTGAGGTGGGTTTCTTGTCAACATTCGACTGAGGTGTAGTCTGTCAGGCGTCACTATTATACAGCATTATTCGTTTATAACTTTTAGAAATAATAGGGCTCTAGTTTTGTTTTACTATTAATGGGTTTATGTATAATGAAATAAAAATGAATAAGCATGCTCAAAACAAAAAACGAGTTTATTATGGAATCATTTATTGAGATCAGTATTTTCGTTATATTAACGCTTAAACTTACAAAACTATTAAAATAAAAACTAAATAATAAAACTTCTTTAAAAATGTTAATATTAATCTTTTAAGCGTTATCTTATAGTTCTAAAACAAAAATCACAACGTGATATCACGGTTCAATTAGGCACAAATCAGTCTCAAAGTTAACCCTAAATCTAAAACTTAGGTTTACAGTCTTGACGTAGTGGAGAAGAACATTGTAGACAAATTGGCTTTTTGCATGCGCAACAATGGTACCTTGTTTGCCTCTTCAATTTACTGGGGCATATGCTGCATAGCTTCTTTCCAGCTGGACCTGGAAGCTGAGCCACGGGTGGAGGGGGAGGCAAATCATTGCCTAAAACTCGCGTTATAGTAAGACGGAGTTCTCCGGGCAGTCTGTCATTATAAACGCGTTCTTTTAAGCTAGAAAGAACCAACTCTCTTGCCAAAGATAGTAAAAAGTTCCCTCTTCGCAGCTTGGCACCTGGACAAGATTGGTATAAGACGAATGAATTAGTACCAGCTAAATCCAGAATTCTGTAAAATATCGTCATGGGCCAGCGGCGTGTTTTACGATTGCTTGAATAAATAGAACACTTTTTATCGATTTCGTCGACTCCACCTTTAGAATGGTTATAGTCGGTGATCATAGTTGCGTTTTATCATCTAAGCTTCTAATATGATGAGATGATGAAACCAATATTACGGCCTTATTTTTCAAGCCATTCCTCAATCTGCCCATCATCATTTGTATATCTTCCACTGCTGTCTCGTTTTGGTGGCCTACTATCTGTACTTTGAGTCGCCATCTAAAAAAATATGAATGAGGTTATATTTGAGAGACACTATGGTAGTATTAATATTTTACTGATAAAACGACTAACAGACACTATAAATCTAAAACGATATTGGTGAGGTGACGTCTATCAGAATCAACGTTTATTGCTGTACTTACGTCTGTGGGACACCGGCAGTCGAAAACTCCAAACGTGCACACCGCAGGGCCGCCCGTGCCTCACTGACCGTTAGCGCGAGCCGTTACAGGAAGGTACTGAGCGAGACAGAGCTACATCACGCCATGTTACGATCTGGCAACGTTTTTTGTGTTTGGTGGTGTCCGATAGACTACCACCTCAGTCGCAGAAGGTTAAATAAGAAACAAACAATACCGAGAAACACCGACATCCGAAATTAAAGTTATTTTGATCCTTTTAGTGTTTTTTTTAGTGAAGTCGGTTATTTTTTTTTTCTAAAAAGTTTTTATCGTTGATCGCCTCGAGTCGGCCACGCCTCCTATTCCTTTGTTCTGACCACGTGACTGAACGTTGAGATAACGTCAGAACAAAGGAATCGGAGGCGTGGCCGAATCAAGGCGTTCGACTAAAAGAGAATCGAAACGAAATGGTTGTAATTTGGCTAGGAGGGCTGATTAATTCATTCCATAATGTCTGGTTTCAACTTCAACTTCGCGTCCGCTATAACCGACACTCACGCGGACAAAACTGTGGGCACAAACTACCATAATTAACATATTATAATACATACACAGATATATATACTTATAGTACCATAGATACATACGTACCAAATATGAAATAAAAATAAATGGCGACAATCGATAATCACAGCGACAGGTAGAGTTTCTTAACAAGTCTTTTAAACAAAGGCTACGATTGAGTGCATTTAATTGGATCAGTGGACAGTTAAGGATTTATCATTGAAAGTTATGGAATGGGAGAAAATTAGTGTAAAACGTACAATGAATCACCGCTCTTGGTAAACAGAATGGTACAAAAAAAAAGCAAAAAAAAAGTAGTTAGGAGCAAGAATTATGTCGATTATCTAACTTAGGTTAACTACTTGGTGCCGGCGACTATTTCTTTGAGACTCGTAAAATAACACAATGCCGTTTGGTTACATTTTCAAGAAGCTTTTTTTTTGGCACGGAACCCTAATTCAATTTCTAAAACAAAAGTAGCCTAAGTTACTTCTTATAACATCAGCTATCTACCAGTTAAATTCCTATCAAAATCAGTCCAGCTGTTGTGGAGATAAGCCAGAAGAAATAGACAGGCCGACAGACAGATAGACAAAAGTGTTAAAATTGCATTTTGGTTCCTATAACCAAAATGTAATTTTAAAATACACTTTCATAATTATGAATAAAAGAAGGAAATATAACAGGAAAGCATTTAAAAAAAATATTGTTTTGATTTTAAAATCAGACACCTCAATTTATTGTATGTATGTATTAAATACGGTATATTTAGCAGTAAAAAAAGGTTAGCGATTTTGATGGTTTCTGAGTTCCTCTTAACAAGATCCATGTGACTCATTTTTATTAAGAGGGTCCTTTTTCACTCGCCTATCCAACAATATGCAATCCAATGCGATATTTGACGAAAAGGCAATGCGAAAAATGAGAGATAACGTCTGAAAACTCTGTTAGCATTCGGTGATACCGTGATTTACTCGAATATTTTACAAAACTTGTTCCAGAAAATATGTTTTTTTTTTAAACTCTTAAAAGTTTATGAAAAAAAATTTCGTTATTCAGAGTCTTGATTAAATTTGCAAGGCTTCTATTGTTATATTTTTTTGACTTTTTAAATTTTTGAGTAAATTATGAAGTGTCAAAGTTCATGCAAAATAACAGATTTTCAGAGGTCTTTACTGGATTAGTTTTACACAAATTTATAAATTGATTTCAATAGAAGCCTAGATAATATCCACAAAATACCTACCGTGTTTCCAAAATATCAAAATTTAAATAATAAAAATTTATGTCGTGTTGGATGTCCTTAACGTTCAAATGCGTTATATTGCTAAAGTAATATTAACCCCACAACTATTCTCGACACTATCACTCACCAGACTATAAGCGTTCCATCAAGAGAATAATCTCGCTTTGTTCTACGTATTTACGATTTCAGGTCAGTAAGTCAAGGTTTCAGAACGATGTTTCCCTTTACCATAAGTCAGTGGTGTCCAAGATTTACCTACAATGTAAACAATATTACATAATCTCAAAATATTTTTATACATTTGTCTGATTCAAATCTTATTGTGCCATGTTTTGTTTTTCTTTTAATAAAAAATAATATTTTTTACTTTTCTCTGATTATTTTTCAACCTTATAATTAATACCCTTATCATGGGTGTGGAAATAACAAGTCAGTCATCTTTAAAAGTCTGTCATATTGGATTTAGAATGACCTCACTTAGGTAATTATGCATTGTCACCAAAACTAAATATTTTTCACTGTGTATGAGTGTAAAAGTTTAACTCAATCGGTTAGGGGTAACTTTTCCAAAATATATAAATTCATTTGCAAAGGGAGTGGTCCGGATACGGCCAGAGGTTTTCAATGCCGTGGACAAGATTATTATTTATACTGAAAATCTTAATAATTACTAGAAATAATTATTAAAATAATATCACGTCAGTTAAAGTTCGGGAAAATAATATTAAACAATAAGTATATTCATTTATTCAGTGTTTCCTTGATTTTGAAGTTTTTTTTTCAATTATTTCTTGACCATGGATATAAAGTCCTTTAGGCGGAATAATAAAAATAAAGATTGCATAGAATTTTCAATTCAATAATCGACCAGAACATCAATTTTTTTTAACATCATTTATTATATCAATAATATGCATTTGGTCCATTGATAAAAATGCATACGAAATACAATTATTTTGCTTATATTATTGAAAAAAATATTAATTGCGTTGTTTAAAATGATTCGATGTTTTTGCGGGAGTTTTGAGTGAAGTTCAATGGTTGTTTTGATTAATCGCAAATTGATTCCTAGTACCTAGATATTGTGTTGTGAAATTAGCGTGGTTTTGTATTAAAAATACACTATTTTTTTCAACTGGACATTTAATTTGCAAAATGGCGCCGAGTATTTTATTGTAGTATTGACTACCTCAACGAAGCTTGCCGAGAAGTCAGAAGGTTGACTTGACACATTCGCTGCCAAATGCTGCAAAAACATTGTGTTGCACTTGCACCCGCATTCTAATGTAACTCAAAAAAATATTTATTACTGATGGCGTAGGCGATATGTTCTTATGACCTTAGCCTACTGGGAGAAGAAAAAAACAAGTGTCATATTTTGCCGCGTTTCATTTCAATTGCGATATTTCAGTTTGTGACTAATATAACTATTCTCTTTCATAATGAACTCTGGACTCGCTTGTCCCGACAACCTCAGCCTGCGAATTTGTTATGTACGACAATGACCCCGGCCGCTCTATCTCGGACTGTTTCTACTTCTTTGAACAACTCCAGCGTCCCACAGATGGAAACCGACTCGTACAATATTTCGACCCGCAGAAGCCAACGATGTGTTAATTGTGCTTTAAATATTACTCAAATGAGACGAAATTCTTTGGAAGTTGCTGAAATCCGTGATCTGTGATACAATAATGGATTTATCCACGGCAGGCAAGAACTATTTAATTTGTACCAATACATACCTAACTAACAAAAATAAAAATATGTAAATAAAATACTACAGATGTTAATGTTGAATGATACTTGTTGATTAATAAATAAGCTAATACTTAGAAGTCACTTAAATAATGTTTTTAGTCGTTGTTCTAATTTTAAACGACGAAGAAAATGATGAATAAATAAATGTTTGTTTATTTTGCTGTGCTACAGCCGCCATTTTGACCCTAGCAATATAAAAATTAAAACTGATTTAACTCATTTCCTCCAACTTTTTGATAAACCTGTAATAGCTGTAAAAGGTTTATTATTTCATAAACTATGAAATAATAAACCTTTCTGTGTTTCCAGATAGCTACAACTTAGGGGTCTTTAAGTCAAGAGTGAATAGGCTACTTCTAGGCAAGCGTGCTCCATCGTCGACCACATCATCGCTTACCATCAGGTGAGATGGTGGTCAAACGCGAGCCTATCATTAATAAAAAAAAAAAAAAAAAAAAAAAAATATATGTCCACTGTTGCTATACTGTGGCCAAAGTTTGTATGAATGGTGGAAATTTATCAAACATTGCTGTAATAAAAGCTTATAATAAAGATGATTTTAACTTATTACTAATCTTTATATATTTAATTTTTCTATACGTATGTTTGTCACCAAACTCGTCCTAAACGGCTAGACCGATTTGAATAAAACTTTTGTGCCTGGATGGTTTAAAAATACGATAGTTAAACACAGTACCTAGATAGTGCTGTAATCGGATTCTCAATGTTTTTTCCCAGGCAAAATAAAAAATCTTTATGATTTTCCTGCCCTTATCCCGTGTTATTTGGGGTCGGCACAATACGTCTTTTTCTTCAATTCTGTCCTAACACCCGTCACGCTAACACTAATTCTCTTTTTTTTTTCATATCCCTCCTAACAAAATCCATCCATCTTTTCTTTGGCCTCCCTCCCCCTCTCAATCCGTCCACATGTATACTCATTACACCATAGAAAATGTTACAGATAAAATCATTCCATACTATCTCCACTTTTAATAAGCAACTCAAGAAGACGGTGTTCCTCATATAGTGCCACATTGAAGACTTTAGTGGTCGATAAAAATCTGCAATGTGGGGTGGCTCTAAAGAAAATGGGTCATAGCTGTTAAGTGATAGGCCAGTGTCCCGTCGCCATTTATAAAGAGTTATGATTTTTAAACTTATCTTTATTACACTTTATAGTTTAGCACTATGTTTTACAAAATGATGACGGTATTATTTTACTAATTTATTCCACTTTTATTTCTAACTATTAATGCCACCTTTGTTGTAATGTATACTTTTCTTTTTCTAAAACATTGCTGTAGTAATATTTTTTTTATATTATTAGACCCCAACCACCATAAGTTCGTTATTAATTTATTTTGTTAACGTCTCATTTATTGATGTTTGTAATAATTTATTTTTCTTGTTCTATATAGCCTCCTTTTTATTTATAATGTGAATGTGAGAACACTGTAGACTGCGCGAATTCTTAGATTACTTACTATTACGACTCACTTTTTATTATGATTATTTTTATTGTACTTTTGAGTACAATATTGACTGGTCTATACTGTCCTTACATAATATCTACTAAAACTGTAATATGGAAATATTGTAAGAACAACATTTTTTTAAAAAAAGAGTAACCATAGAGTTTCTTGCCGGTTCATCTCTATAGGAAACGACCAATTTGCAACTGCGCACTAGCTTCTTACCCAGAATCCTGAAATTTGGCATTAAGCAAAGTCTTATAGCACAGGTAAAGGAATAAATCTGAAAACATTTTTTCTTTTTTTTGAGTTTTTGTTTACTTTTATATTTGCACCAAGTGCAACCCCATTTTGTGTCCAGGCAATTTCTATCCATTCTGGGTTGCCTGGAAGAAATCTCCGAGTGCGATAAGGCCACCACTTGTATGTTTTTTTGTATTAAAATATCAATTTGTAATCTTGGTATGCATTAAAGTATATATAAATAAATAAATAAATAACATTAATTTTGTTTTTACATCACAAAAAAAAACACTTATTTTTGGAATTTGGAAATATCTTCGAGACTCAATTCGGGAATTGAACTATTTACATAAGTGAGTATGTGCGGAACCCTCAGTGCGCGAGTCCGACTCGCACTTGCCCAGTTTTTTTTTATAATACAAATTTATTCAAAAAATATGTTACGACTTCATGCGGAAAAAGTACTTAAGACAAAATATTATAAATTTCCAAATGACCTAATTAACCCGTGTCATATAGGCACCATTTGATGATGCTTTCTCCACTTCATAAATTCTCAAATCTCAACCTTTCTCTTCAAACCAAAGCTAGAATAACAACTCATAAATAATCACGAAACGAAGTCAAAACGCCATAAATGAAGACTAATCTAATTAAAAATTTTGCTAGACAGAAACTTTTGCGTCCGCTGACCCAAATTACGGGGCCCTCGGGCGAACTGAAGGGCTCTCAGCATCGCCACAGCGTATGCAACATCGGGTAGGGTTGGCCGAGGACGGAATGGTGCACTTGGGTTATGCAAGTAGTGCAAAAGAAGTGAAAACTGTTGCATAACGAGAGCGAATATAATATATATAACTTTTTTGTATAAAAAGCAAAAGTTTTTTTTATTTTTTTATAACTTTAATTTGGTTTACAATTCTAATTTCAATTTTAATGTTTATTTTACGTCTGAATGTTTTGCTTATATTTAATTTATTAATTTTATATTACATTATGTACTTGTAGAATATAGCTACTTTTTACTTTTAAGGGGCATGCGGTGCTAACCTATCAGAAATTGTAACACTAACCTAGATGATAGTTTTTTTTTACATCTTACAGTGTATATAATTGCTGACGATTGGTTGGCAAATAAAATAAAATAAAATAAATCATTTGTGAAAAATTACCTGAACTGTCGTACAAACATAGGAGTTAAACAAAAGCCCCACAATATAGTATAGTACCTACTAGGTATTACGCTAGTTATTTTAAAGTCCTAAACCATACGTAGGGGGTCGAGTCTGCCATTAATCGGCCACAGATCAAACGACCAACGGGGTTACCATGACGTTCAGAGTAAGATTGTTTCATTCTTATTTCCAGTGTGGGCTAGACAACCTGTGTAGCTCTGTCTCTTACCCACACTGAAATAAGAACGTCATGGTACAGGTCCAGATGTAATCTGGAGCGGAGTGGACTTGATATTCAGTCGAAAACGCTAGTAATGTTTTGGTCGACTCATCATCTCATGTTAAACAAGAAGGACAACCACTGAACCACCGAGTGAGTCTAAATTTAGATTTTAGTGAAACTAATCGATTCAAATAATTCTCTGTCATTTGAAATTACCATTAACATAAGAAAATTTATAGTTTGAGAATGTTATTTTTTGACATTGACATTATTTTTCGCTGCTATGCTGACTGAGTACAGGAAATATCTTTAAATTATTAAGTATTCAAAATCTACAAGCCCTAGGCTTGTAGATTTTGAATACTTAATAATTTTGATACCATCAAACAAGTCTTTTTTTTTAAGGTGGGAAATCATTCAATGACATCTTCCGCCCTTGGGTGGGGTGGAAGGGCGTGTCAGACTTTTACTGACCCACTAAAACCCACACCTGTTCCTTCTTTACCTTCGTTCCGGGGCCCCGGGGTTCTTTTTCGCATCATCCATGGCCCCAGTAGGCTTCGACTTTGCTGGTTCCCTACGGCTGCTGACATCTCCTTGAGGCGCACGTGGAACACTATGCGCCGTCGACGACTTGGGCTCGATGCGGACGGTTACCGGATGGGCGGACGGTGAGCTACCCATTGCTCGCCTTCCGCAAGCCCGCACAAGGAGTGGAGGCACTCCATAAGTAGTGGAGGCCAGAAATCGGGATTGGCATCCCGGCGGCTGGAGCGTGAGGACCACTGCCTCGCGCGTGCGGCCGTCTCATTTGCTAGCATTACTGCTTCGCAGAAGGAGGCGACTGCCTGCCACTCCTCCTCGCTCCGGACTGTGGCCTGTACCAAGGCCCGGCGCGAGAGATTGCTGCCGTCGAGCGCCCCCACGAGGACACGGCGGAGCTCTGCCCAGGCCGGGCACACCTGTGCCGTATGCTCCACCGTGTTCTCTGGGCGGTCCACACAATGGTGACACCCGGGCGTTTCTTTTTTTGTCCGATGAGGACTTCCATCATGCGGAAGGTAAGGACGCTCTGTTGTCTTTCCAGCCACTCCTCAAAGAGGGGACTTACCACCATAATTGTGGCGCGTCCATCAAACAAGTCTACGATGCAATCTTCATTCATAAATCGCGCATAAAGTCTGTATCCAACATCATTCAATCACACGAGTCAGTGAACTCTGTCGTCTCTAACAGCCAGTTCTGACTATTGAACACAGTTTCCATTCAATATCCAATTAGCTTAAACTGATATACTGGGAAACCATGATAGGACCTCTATTCAGGCACTTCGGCACAAGCACAAGTGCTTCGGAGAATCAAGGCAGCTTTACGAGTAACTCCATAATCATCTGACAAACCTTTATAAACCGTGTGTGTGAGCTGTGAACTTCCAGTGTAAATCAACGCAGCTGAATACTCGTATTAGAATTATAAGAGCAGTGGTGTAATTATTTCATCAATTTATTTCTTCACCACTGCTCTCAAAACGGTGAAGGAAAACGTCTTGAGGAAACCGGCATGTCCTAGAACCAAAAATTCGAAGAGATGTGACATCCACCAACCTGCACTGGGCCCGCGTGGTAGATTACGGCCCATTCCCTCTCCTAGAGTGGAGGCCTGAGTTCCAGCAGTGGTACATTATCCAAAAAGAACTTGTTCCGGAGTGTCAGCGCGTTGTGTTCCACTTGCGCCTTAAACCGAATCTATTACTCAATCTGACTCTTGCTTTCGCTACATTTAGAGTGAGACTAGTTATTCGATGACATCCCATCCCAGAAACAAAAGGTTTCGGGTTTCTAATTTGCGGTAACCCATGCCAAAGATGTATAAGTGACCAGCGGAATCGACGGCAGGCCAGCTTAATGTTATTTTAGAGGCATTGAGGGATCTAGAAAAGAAAAGAAAGAAAATAATTATGTTTATTTGGCATACCATGATTCATTAATCAACAAATAATTGATTTACAAACTAAAATTAGACGTAAAAAAAATAAGGAGAAATAAAATTAACAATAACAATATGTCTCACGGCTACGCCAAATAGGATCTCAATAAGTAATGGAACTATCCACTACATATTGAGATCCACCAATCAGTCTTCTCCATTACTTATACTGCGGTCTTCCCGTCCAACTACAATTTAGGTGTCTTCAAAGCCAAAGTCAATAGGCTCTTAATAAACGAGTGCTGAGGCGCACCATCAATGATTGCATCACTGTTTACCATCAGGTGGGACCGCAGTGAAGCACTGGTTTATATCAATTTAAAAAAAAAAACCTTATAAAATTCTCTGTAAATGATGTTACGTACCTACGTATCAAATTCAAAGCTGTCTGTATTTTCCTTCCCTCTTCAAGAAAAACAAAAGAACATCTTTCACAAAAAAAAACCAAAACGTTATTACTTCTTCAAATGAACCAAATACGCTTATACAGACAAATCTTAATAAGACGACTTGCAGACGTGTTGGCGGCCCGCTGTAATTGCTACTGTTACAGCCATCAGCGCGGGAAGGAAGTAATAAACCAACAGTATTATCATATAAAAGCAATTATGTTGTTATATTCTATGTTGTTATTACGGTGTGAAGGGATTATTAGGTGGATTGGGAACCTATAGAGAGCTAAAAAGTAACAAAAATGATTAGGATGGTTAAAGATTAAAAATGAAGAAAAATAAAGTGGATATGAACACCTTGTCAGAATTTCGTCTAAATGATGTCAGATGCTGTTCAATAGAGGTGGTAGGTGCAACTTTATTTCTATTATTTTTTATCTACGAAGTTCTTTGTCAGACCAATAGCCTAAAATATTCGTCCAAATAATAAAAAAACCCATCAAAATCGGTTAACATTGAGAACCTTCTCCTTTTTTGAAGTTAGTGAACAAGATTCATAATAATCTGTCAGCTCTAGTTGATCAAATATCCTTTATTTGTTTCGGCGAACTCACTCGAAAACAGTGAGTTAGAACGATACACCAATCAGTTAAACTTATTATTTTCGACAGCGATGTGGAAGAGTTTTTTGACGCCATATTTTAGTTTTAGTTAGTTGTAATTAGATTAGGGTTTTTATTATTATTTATTTTATTTTATTGTAATTATAGTTAGTATTTTTAAAACATTATTTTTATAAACATTATTTTCCTAATAATCAACGATTTTCATATCTAAAATCAGGAAGAGCTCCAAAAATATGAGGGTCCACACACAGAGCAAATTTACCTAAAAGCTTAAGCCTAAAATATAATAATAAAGAAAGAAAAAAGAAAGAAAAACATTTTATTTGCCGGAAAAGGCGCAAACTTATAACTAACATATTGCAAGCATTTTGCAAGACAAAAACATAATTAATTAAAAATAACATATATGCGCCACGTCCGAGCAAAACGGCCATACGCTCAGCATAATGCCGTGTCCACACGCAAAAATGTGACGAGTCTACAGCGCTGGTGTTCAGCGTGGGCCGGTGGGGGGTGAGCGAGGATCGACATATCATAAAATGTAAACGTTTAATCGATCTGGTCAGTTTTAGTTGGCCATATTATGAAGTGATCAATTTCTATGATCTGGTCACGACATATATATGATAAAAAAACAAACTTAACAAAGTAATAATTTATATATTATTTAAATTATAGATTTCCCCTAACTTTTTGCATACTTAAAAAATCTATACTTCAGGGAACACCTTTTATGTTTCCTTTCTGAAACCCTTTTTTCACAAATTGGTAAGTTCAAAACCTAAGGCTAAAAACGCTAATACTGAACGCGCCACCCCTACAAATATGAAAGCAGCTACAAGAGTCATTTCAGCACTTAACGTGTCTAACGTGTGTCGGGTATTCGTCACAGGCCCGGCTCACGTACGGTATTAGCGACTTGCCATGGCGATATTAGCGAGTCGCCTGACGTTATCATACATTTGTGCCAGTGGTTTGGTGTTTGCTGACGAATGGGGGTAGAGAGATAGGTATGTTTGAAAGACGGCTGTTTAGTGTACGGGAAATGCTATTTTGCGATTTCAAGCGGTGTTGAATTTGAATATTTGAGACGGTTTTGCTCTGTGTGTGGACACTCATATTTTTGGAGCTCTTCCTGATTTTAGTTATGACATTCGTTGATTATTAGCAAAATAAAAGTTTCACTGATTGATTAGTTCTAACTCACTCTTTACGAATGAGTTCGCGAAAACAAATAAAGAATATTTGATCAACTAGAGCTGACAGATTATTATGAATCTTGTTAACTAACATAAAAAAAGGAGAAGGTTCTCAATGTTAACCGATTTTGATGGTTTTTTATTATTTGGATGAATAATTTTGGCTATTGGTCTGATATAGAACTTCGTAGATAGAAAAAAAAAAACAGAAATAATGTTGCACCTACCACCTCTACTTGCTTGCAGACGGCGAGCAATGGGTAGCTCGCCGTCCGACCGTCCGGTAACCATCCGGACCAAGCCCAAGTCGTCGACGGCACGCAGTGTTCCACGCGCCCCTCAAGGAGATGTCAGCAAATCGTAGGGGCCCAGCAGGGTCGAAGCCTACTGGGGCCATGAGTTGTGCGAAAGTGAACCCCGGGCCCTGCAACAAAGACAAAGAAGGAACAGGAGTGAGTTTTAGTCAGTAAAATTCTGACATGCCCTCACGCTCAGGCCTAGGGCGGGAGATGTCATTAGATAATTTCCCACCTAAAAAAAACCTCTACTTAAAATTTTGTCGGCTGTGGCTGACGCATTCAAAATTTTCGACCACACGGATCTGCCATAACTTAAAACCTAAGTAGTGGTAATACACAAAAGCTCTGCATTTAATAAACAAAGATGCTTAAACCAGTTTCAATGAGTAAAACAAACATAAGATTCTCAAACTTTCAGCTCAGTATTTCACTAACAAAATGGAAACGTCTCAAAAACTTTACGACATCAAAACGTTCCGTTTTCTCTTAGGAACTCTTAAAACTTGCGCAGCATGACAAGATATTTTTTGTGTGCCTCGAAGGCTGAATCTCGGCAACATTTTTCGTCGAGACCACAGAGTTCGGAGGTATCTCGGCGACCAAAAGATAAAGATCGCACTGCATGGCGTAATAGGGCTTGGCAATGACAGCCCCCGCTCTTGGGTGTAGCGTGAGATAGTGTAAGACTTTTACTGACTAAAAACCCACTCCTGTTCCTTCGTTGCTTTTCGTACCGGGGCCGAGTCTTCCTTTCAGAATCAGACCCTTAGCCCCAGTAGGCTTCGGCTCTTGCGCCTACGGTGGCCAGAAATCGGGATCGGCGACTCGGGTAAGGGGGCCATTGCCGCGCGCGTGCACGTGCGTCCTCCTCCTTTGCCAGCATTACTGCTTCGCAGAAGGAGGCGACCGCCCGCCACTCCTCCTCGCTCCGGACCATGGCCAGTACCAAGATGGCGTAAGAAGGCTGCGAGATTGTTCAAAAAAAGTTACCGAGAACCTAGAACGTAAAGGGCATCTGCAAGAACACAGGTGGGTTTTAGTTAGTAAAATTCTGACAGTCCCTCTCGCTCGATCAAAAGCGGGAGAAATTAGTTAATTATTTCCTTTCTAAAGAAAAGGCCTATCAGTAAGTGACACCGTTTACTCATAGGAATCGACGGTCAAAGATAATGCTGACTATATACTATTACATCCGAAAATTGTACTGGGCGCACATTATGTGGGAACGAACATTAGTCATTAGGTACTAATGTTTGTCCCATTTGTTATGTTTAATTGTTGTCAACCACCTCCTTGTTAAATATAAAAAAAAAGAATTCCCACATCTCCGCCCGACACCATCTAATATATAAAATTCTCGTGTCACGGTGTTCGAACTTGAACTCCTCCGAAACGGCTCGACCGATTCTCATGAAATTTTGTGAGCATATTGAGTAGGTCTGAGAATCGGCCAACATCTATTTTTTTTTTTTTTTTTATTTATATGGCAGAACAACGTTTGCCGGCTCAGCTAGTAATATTATAAATTAAAGTTATCACAAATCAGAATATAGGTTCTTCTTAGTTTGGGGACCACCATCCAAAAATAACCGATTTCTAAAATGGGTACAAACAATATTTATTAATGACTAGCTTTTGCCCGCGGCTTCGCCTGCTTACATAAAATATAGCCCATGTCACTCAAGAATAAAGCAGCTTTCTATCGGTGAAAAAAAAATAGCAATCGAACCAGTGCTTCCAGAGATTACCTCCATACAAACAAAAAAACAAACTTGACCTCTTTATAATATTAGGGTATAACAATGAACAATAAACATTATTCAATTCAATTAATCATTTCAATTAGTCATTTCAATTAGTCATTTAAATTAGTCATTTCAATTAGTCATTTCAATTAGTCATTTCAATTAGTCATTTCAATTAGTCATTTCAATTAGTCATTTCAATTAGTCATTTCAATTAGTCATTTCAATTAGTCATTTCAATTAGTCATTTCAATTAGTCATTTCAATTAGTCATTTCAATTAGTCATTTCAATTAGTCATTTCAATTAGTCATTTCAATTAGTCATTTCAATTAGTCATTTCAATTAGTCATTTCAATTAGTCATTTCAATTAGTCATTTCAATTACTCATTTCAATTAGTCATTTCAATTAGTCATTTCTAGCGGCTGATGGCGCAGAAGATTTGTGCTCTGTGGTCGAGACAGTTTGCCAATGAAAGAAAGTACAGCTTAAGTAGCAGGCTAATTAGAGACTTGAAAACGAAACATAGAATTTTATTTTTAGAGAATTTTCTGGAAAATAGGCTAGGTTCTATGGGTCAAGTTGTGATGAGAATGAAGTGTAATGGTTCTTCTGAATATCCAATGTTACTCCAATACAACATTACCTTTAGAACCATAGCCGTAATGAACCCTTACGCTATTGAGCCTTAGGGCTTTGCTTGATGGTCAATCTAGGAATCTAACCTAGAATAAGGAGAACCTACAGTGAACCTGACTGTCATCTTTATAAATGGGTTAGTATATTTGGGTATTAGTCACACGCATAGAAACACTTATCTTCTATTTTGTTCTTCCTTCATGTTTTTGATGTAAATGATGTTCCTCATCGACCTGTAGGTACATTCTTGTATTCTTTCGGGTGAGGCCCTGGAGATCCGTAACACAGGGTCTCCCTAGTACGGACTCTAGTCTCTCGCAAAGGAGTTTCTTACTCATTTATATATAATAGATTACTTATTATGTAAATATGTTAGCATGAATGTATTAATGTTATTGTTTAATAAACGAAAAAAAAAAACTTAGTTAAGGAAACCTTTGTGAAGAGAGAACAATATTTTTTTTATTACTGTTATTTATTTTATTATTATTTGTATAGTCAATGGATTTGGATCAAATGCATAAAGATAATCAGCCTTATAATGTTCCCTCTACTGGTACTCAGGCCACCTCTCTAAGAGAGGGAATGGGCCGTAATCCACCACGTGGGCCCAGTGCGAATACACATGTCTTCGAATTTTTTGTTCCAGGACATACCAGTTTCCTCACGATGTTTCCCTTCACCGTTTTAAGAGCAGTGGTGATGAAATAAATTACACAATTTTACACAAAGTAACGCGCCTGAATGGGTTTGAACCCGCGACCCACGACTCGTAAGTCGGCACTGGGCAACCACTGCTGCATTTATTCATCATTATCATCATCATCATTTCAGCCGAAAAATGTCCAATGTTGGACATAGGCCTACCCCAAGTGTCGCCACAATGAACGGTCCTTTGCGCCTCGCATCCATCCGATTCCCGCAAACCTTACCAGTGGAGGAGGAGGAGGCTTTCCAACGCTATGTCTTCCGGTACGTGGTCGCCATTTCAGAACCTTTCGGCCCTGCATTTATTACTTAAGCATTTTTATGTCTCTCTGAACTCCATTCTGCCGCACTTATGTTTCACTTATTATTTTCGATTTTACGGAATTCAACATCACATGCATTACTACGAAGAAAATAATGTAAACATAATATAATAATATTCCACAACTATCACACAACGCCGTCTAGTCCCAAGCTAAGCAGAGCTTGTGTTATGAGTACTAGACAACTGATAAACATACTTATATATTTCTAAATACATACTTATATAGATAAATTACACCCAGACACAGAACAAATGATCGTGCTCATCACACAAACATTTGTCCTGGGTGGGAATCGAACCCACGACCTCCGGCATAGCAATCAGTGCCACTAACCACTAGACCAACAGGCCAGTCAAAACAACTTCGTAGCGTCACCAACTCAATTATGAGGTGAAATTAAACAGGCAATTTTAAACTTTATGCAAAACGGGTGTAATATATTTACTCAGGATTGTAACTTACTGAAAGATCGGGGACGCTATAAATTTTAACTACGCTGATAAAAATCTCGGTCAAAGTGTTTAACGTACATATATGGAAGGCATCAATAAGTCCCCACTTTCAGGCTTGGCTGAAAAGACCTCACGGCGTCCTCACCTTCCACATGACGCAGGTCCTCACCGGACATGGTCAGTTCGGGAGGAGTGAGGCCCGGGTGCCACCACTGTGTAGACCGCCCGGAGGACACGGTGGAGCACACGGTAGAGGTGTGTCCTGCTTGGGCAGAGTACTGCCGTGTCCTCGTGGGGGAGATCGGTGGCAACGATCTCTCGCACCGGGCCTTGGCACTGGCCATGGTCCGAAGCGAGGAGGAGTAGCAGGCTGTCGCCTTCTTCTGCAAAGCAGTAATGCTAGCAAAGGAGGAGGCCGCACGTGCATGCGCAAGGGCGGGACCTTCACGCCCCAGCCGCTGGGATCCCGATCCCGATTTCCAGCCACCGCAGGTGCGAGCTTGCGGAAGGCGAGCAATGCTCGCCGTCCGACCGTTCGGTAACTGTCCGGACCGAGCCCAAATCGTCAACGGCGCGTACTGTTCCACGCGCGCCTCAAGGAGATGTCAGCAAACCGTAGGGGCCCAGCAGGTTCGAAGCCTACTGGGGCCAAGATCTATTTTTGAAAGGAAGACTCGGCCCTGGTACGAAAGGCAACGAAGGAACAGGAGTGGGTTTTTAGTCAGTAAAAGTCAATAAAAGCGGGGGATGTCATAGGATAATTTTCCCAACGAAAAAAAAATATATATAAGGAAGGCATAAAGGTTGATAAAATGAGATATATCAAGTATAGCACTTTAGATAATAATAATACTTTATTGACGCAAATCAAAGATATTCACAGGAAAACCAAGGTTACTGACATAGCCCGAAAAATCGCTAAACTTAAGTGGCAGTTGGCAGGTCATATTGCTCGCAGAACAAATTTTCGGTGGGGACGAAAGATTCTGGATTAGCGACCATGTATCGGATAACGCAGTATGGAAAGGCCTCTCATAAGGGGGGGGGGACCGGGAATGCGATAGATGCAAGACGCACAAGACCGTTTGTTGTGGCGACACTTGGTGGAGGCCTATGTCCAACAGTGAACGTCTTTCGGCTGAAATGATGGGGTACACTACATAAATACGAAAAACTTTATTCCGACAGTCACAAATACGAATTTCAAAATACCGATTTTCATAATTCCGAATGGTTCAAAATTCCGAATATAACAACTCTGACTTATACTCCTATTTTTATAATTCCTAAATTTCAATTTTCCTAACTTTTATAATAACTATTCTCAAAATACCGAGTTTCAATAGATCGAATAAAAAAAGAAAAGTCCGACTTAATGATAATTCGAAACATCAAAAATACGAATTCCGATTATTAAAATACCGATTAATAAAATTCCGAAATAAAAACGCCTCATAAAACTATATAGCAAGACAAATAAACACATAAATGCTCGTTAGAGGTCGTAGTATGAGGGGGTAGAATTAAAAAACTAATGACAGATGCGTTTTCCAGCATGCAGGGGATTTATTGCAGCATGCAAGCAGGCATGCAGCGTGCAAGCAGACATGCAGCATGCAAGCAAGCATGCGACATGCAAGCAGGCATGCAACATGCAAGCAAGCATGCAACATGCAAGCAGGCATACAGCATGAAAGCAGGCATGCAGCATGCAAGCAGGCATGCAAAATGCAGCAAGCATTGTTTCTGTCACAGCTCCGGCGCTGCGGGGTTTGGGCGACTCCACGCGAGCTTATCGTCGCAGATGGTTTTAACGCTCACCACCGCAGCTTCGGCTTGCTGGCCGGCTTTGCCGGCCAGCCTCAGCCGCCGCGGCGGGCCTTCAAGCCACCTGCTCCTCAGCTCGCAGGCCGCCCTACCCCTCCGCGCCTACGCGGGTTTAAATTACACTCTAGGGGTAGGGCAAACAAGACTGCGTGAAGTCGGTTTTGCAGCGATTCGTTTCTGTCACTAAATTTTGTAGCACAACATGTTGACTTTTAGTTTATTCGAAGTATTGAAAATCGGAATATCGTTTTTCTGACCGAGAACTCTTCGAGCATTTGATTCTTCGAACGTATGAAAATCGGAAAACTAACAAATCGCATTTACGACTTTCGGTAAAATAAATTTCGTGATTTTTAATAATAGACATTATAATTTTTAGGTATAATGAAATTCGGACTTTTGAAAATCGGAACATCGAAATTCGGAATAAAATATTTCGGAGTATTTGGGTGTTCCCGAAATGATGATAATAAAATGTGCTAACTATATGAATTGTTTTTTTTTTCAGTAATTGTAACGTATGTTTGGCAGTTTGAATACTTTTTGTTGCCTACCCAAATGTCTTTTCTTTGGTTTTGTTCGTCAAGTCGTTGAACTTCTTAGTAGTTCTGAGTTGAGTGAGTAATCGTGTAGCTCAACTCACTCGCTTGCACTAACTGGATAGGTTCACTCAAATCTGTGTAGTTCTGTCCTCAACCGACCATCTTAGATACAAAGCTGCATGGTTTTTATATGATTTGGCCATTACGTGTTTACTGTATGAATTTTAAAATAGTCTTTAACCTCTGAGTTTGTTTTGGTAGCCAGTTATCTAAGAAATACCAGCCTCATCTAGTTTAAATTGACGAATAAAATGACTTGTAAAAGTAATTTGTAACCTATTTGCATACACACATTTTTTTATTACCTCGTAAATTTGAACACAGCTATTTGAAGCCTCAAGTTTGTAGTAAAAAAATCAGTTTAAGCTAGGCTTCTATTGAAACTAAGTACTAAGCTAGGATCAGGATGTTACCACTGACTTTCAATTGTGTAGTATTGCTATTGTACCTATTATAATTTATATAAGCAGTAATGCTACCGAAGGAGGAGGCCGCACGCGTGAGGGAACGTATGTCCTCACGCCTCAGCCGCCGAGATTCTGACCCCGACTACCAGCCACGGTAGGCGCGGGCTTGCGGACGTCTAGCAATGGGTAGCTTGCCGTCCGGCCGTCCGGTAATTGATCGGACCGAGCCCAGCAGGGCCGATGCTCGCTAACTAGGACCACGCAGAATTTCTGAAAAGAAAACCCGTAGTCCTAGAACGCAAAAGGCAACTGAAGGACACCGGTATGTTTTAGTCAGTAAAAGTCTGACACGCCCTCTCGCTCCGCCTAGAGCGCGAGAAGTCATTAGATGATATCAACACTTGAAAAAAAAAGTCCAAATATCAGACATAGGTAGAAGAAATAAATTTAAAACGCATGTGGCAGAAATAGGTTCGCACTTTATTCCAATAAAAAAATGTTAATCAGATTCCTGAAGCCAGAACCTCAAGCGTAACCTAAAAACTGATAAAACAAGAAATTGGAGCCAGGAGTTTTACTACCGCATAACACCTTAAATTGCCCGTATTTTTTATTTGCGAACAGTGAATAGAACGATTTGGTCCCTGTCCACTAGGGATGTTAAGAACAAACACATTCCACAAAACACACACACATTAAAATTTGTTTTTTTTTTTAATAATAATATTCCACAACTATCACACAACGCCGTCTAGCCCCAAGCTAAGCAGAGCTTGTGCTATGAGTACTAGACAACTGATAAACATACTTATATATTTCTAAATACACACATATTATACATAAATTACACCCAGACACAGAATAAATGATCGGGCTTATCACACAAACATTTGTCCTGGATGGGAATCGAACTTACGACCTCCGGCATAGCAGTCAGGGCCACTAACCACTAGACCAACAGGCCAGTCAAAGTTAGTCAAAGTTAACGTTGATAGCCTCATGCTTTATCATTATCTTATCTGATGGAAAGCGAAGATGATCGTCGATGGAGCAGGTTTGCATAGAAGTATTCTATTGACTCTTGACTTAAGAACCCCAGGTTGTAGCTATCAAGAAACACAGACTCCGACGGGGAATTCCAGTCCTTAGCTAAACGCACAATGAATGTGTTACCAAAACGTTGTGTACGTATGGGTGGGATGTTCACCATGTACCGGTGGCGCAATGCGGTACGTCCAGTGGTCCGATGATGGAATGGGCTTGGTGGAATTAAGTTATGCAGTTTTGAAGTACTGTACCCTTAAATGCAACCGGTAGACTAAGAGATTTAATAGCTTGATTATCTCAAATTCCTTTAATTGGAAATTAGCTTCCTTGGCTTCAAAAGATGGATGGATTGTGTGAACAGTGATATGAAAGAAAAGGAAGTTAGTGATAGCATAACGGTTGACAGGATAGAACGGAAGAAAAAAACGTATTGCGCCGACCCCAAATAAGATGGGAAAAGGGTAGGAAGATGATGATAGCTTCCTTGGCTTCCTCGGGTGGTTGATTGTTGCAAACAGGTCACACTGTCACTACTACTACTGCCGGAAATACGTCGAGTTACCAGTAATCCTGTGAACAACATCCCGATAATCACCATCCGGCAGTTGTACATCAGACACAAATCTAGTCACAGGATCCTCTCTTTTGGGCTACGGGATTATTCGAAACAGTTATCACGTCTCTGAAAAGTAAAATGCGACTGGAAGAACACAGGTGAATTTAATTGAAATATGATGGGCAACTGAAAGAACACAAATGAGTTTAAGTCAGTAAAAATCTTAGTCTTCTCGCTTCACCCAGAGCTTGAGAAGTTTTTTGATAATTTCCCACCTAAAAAAATGGTTCCTCACTTTAATTGGAGTTCGCGGAACAATACACCTCTTTTCACAAACCTCTATGATATTTTCGACAAATTTCTCGCCTATTTGAAGCCGGTTTTCTTGAGTAGACCTTCGTTACCACTCCACTGAAAACTTTCCAAGGTGGATACGGATTTACGGCTGCGAGATTGTTTGAAAAAATTACCGCGTTCTTATAAAGTAAAGGACAAATGAACGCAAATGGGCGCATTACTTTGTGTAATTTATTTCATCACCACTGCTCTCAAAACGGTGAAGGAAAACATCGTGAGGAAACCGGCATGTCCTAGAACCAAAAATTCGAAGACTTGTGACATCCACCAGCCCATTCCTTCTCCTAGAGAGGAGGCCTGAGTCCCAACAGTGGGAACATTATTAGGCTGACTTTGCTATGCTAAAGGGCAAATGAAGGAACGCGAGTGAATTTTAGTCAATAAAATATTCGACATACCCTCTCGCTCCACCTAGAGCACGACCAGTTATTTAATGATTTGCCACACCAGAAAAAAAAGATTCGAAGGATACAGAAGCGGAAGTACATTTTTTTTTTTTTTAAATTTAGCATTTGCGGTGTGCCGGCAAAGTTCCAACCCTACCGTTCACCATTCTAACCTGGATTTGTAAATGAAGTTGTAACTTTTTGTTGTGGCATTTGGCCCTGGGTTTATGTGGCTTATAGACGTCGGAGAAATATTTCCGTGATTACTAAGGCAACATAAACAGGGGGTGTAAAACTAGGACTTGTGTTATTGGAGGAGTAAGGCTGGCTTATGAGAGCAAGGGCCCTAACTGCAAGATTAAGTTTTGTATAGTTTGGGGAATGTTTGCTTAGAAGGTAATAGGCCCTGTATTACAACAAAACTTAACAGAGGTAAAACTAAACTTAGTAATATTATAGAGCTGAAAAGTTTGTTTGAACGCGATAATCTCGGTAACTAATTGCTTTGAATCGATAAAGTCCTTTAGTGCTCGGCCACACTTGCAGCACGGTGCGGAGAGCGGCGCGGGTGCAGAGACAGGGTTTCTGCTCGTCGCCAACGTAATCACTGTGGCCACTTGTATGAACGAGCTATGACTTGAGTTGCCCGCGCGCGTCTTGCATTGAGCAACCCACGCCGCTTCTCGCACCCGCGTGTTCACTATGGACACTCAAATGAAGTTCTTATGTTTGATATTGCCAGCGCAGCCGCGCTTCCAGTGTGGCCAAATACTTAGTGTTGGATAGCTTATTTATCGAGAAAGGTTATTATAGGCTGTATTACTTCACATAGCAGTAACCAAATAGCGGGTTAAAAGATGGCAGACAGCCAGTGACGAATAGTCCTGATAAGTTTTTACTTCAAGTTGTCTAAAAAGATTATTTTTAATGGTTTAGCTTGGTGAAGTGGCAGTCCAGTAATATTTTGTAGAAATGGTAAAAATGTCAACAAAATCGTAAAAAATAACGTATCGAGTAACGGACATTGGTACCTACAAACTGGATTTTCTGTATTACACCCACGAAGCTAATATTATTGAATAATTCGACCCTACAAATCAAAATTATAATCACGAATTGCCAAGTAATCTAACGTCCCCAGTATCTCATTAAAAGTCCATCACCAATATAAAGATTTGAAATAAACTGCCATTTCTATTAAGACCTGGTCTATATGCCGGAATTAATTTCTCGCTCTTTCCACTCCCCTTATAAGATAAGTGTTGGACTTTTTATTCCGAGTTTGGAGAAACAGATGGGCGAAATCCCCGTCAAACATGAAATAATTTTCAATCGCGTACATCACTGAAAAAAGGTTCTAATTTATTAATTAATTATGTAACATCACAGAGAATGATTAACTTGTTTATGAAAATGTACAGGAGGAAATTAATTTAGTTGCTAACTTTGGGTTTGTGTGAGTAATGTTATACAAAGTACACAAGAGTTTGTTAGGAGTCTTATGTACCTTATACAGAGGGTTAAATCGACTTTTGACTTACAAAAAATCATAATTTGATTATTATACCCCTCGCGCGCGGGGGGGTATTATTATTACGTAATTTTTACGTAAAATCAAAGATATAAAAACCAAAATCTTCGGCCAAATAAATTTCGTACAAACGTGTGTACAGTATGATAATTTTAAAGCGTTTTTCAAGGTCATTCAAGTTGTACAGACGTGTATACAATCGGTGCTCGAGGGGATAATTGCAGTATATAGTACTGACAGTGATAGCATATTATTATGGCACTGAAACGTGGTCGTTTACAATGGGCCTCATCAGAAGGCTAAAAGTCACCCAAAAGGCAATTTAAAGGGCTATCGGAGTTTCTCTGCGTGAATGCATCAAAGAACCAAGGACACCGAGATAGCCCGAAGAATCGCAAAACTTAAGTCAAGAGTGAATAGGTTACTTCTAGGCAAGCGTGCTCCATCGTCGGCCACATCATCGCTTACCATCAGGTGAAATAGTGGTCAAACACGAGCCGATCAATAAAAAAAAAAAAAGTGGCAGTGGGCAGGGCACATTGCTCGTAGAACAGATGGTTCTGTGGCCGAAAAGTGTGGAGATCACAAATCTTTTTTACAGGAGACATAACAATATTTCTTAAAAGTAAACATAGCACTAATATATACGGTAAGTCCCCTCTTGGAGGAGTGGCTGGAAAGACAACACGGCGGCGTCCTTACCTTCCGCATGACGCAGGTCCTCACCGGACATGGTAAGTTCGGGAGGTTCCTGCAACGGATTCGTGCGGAAGAAACGCCCGGGTGTCACCATTGTGTGGACCGCCCGGAGGACAAGGTGGAGCACACGGTGGAGGTGTGTCCCGCTTGGGCAGAGCAACGCCGTGTCCTCGTGGGGGCGATCGGCGGCGGCGATCTCTCGCGCCGGGCCTTGGTACAGGCCATGGTCCGGAGCGAGGAAGAGTGGCAGGCGGTCGCCTTCTTCTGCGAAGCAGTAATGCTAGCAAAGGAGGCGGCCGATCGCGTGAGGCAACGGTCCTCACGCCCCATTCGCCGCCGGGATTCCGATCCCGATTTCCGGCCATCGTAGGCGCAGGCTTGCGAACGGCGAGCAATGGGTGGCTCGACTATGGAGATGTGGAGATGTCAGCAACTGTAGGGGCCTAGAAGGGTCGAAGCCTACTGGGGCCAAGGGTCTGATTCTGAAAGGAAGACTCGGCCCTGGTACGAAAATATTGACTGTATGTAGAGGAAGATCAGTATGAACTTGTTAACATACAATGTACCATAATCGTTTTTTCTATTACGATATGTAGTGAAGTGGCACTGATACCATGGTATTATTATAACAAACAAGATGTCCCGACAGACGTCTTACTGACCGAAAGCTGGTTTATAGTCAGATAAAAAGAATTGAGGACCCAATTAAAGCCTACCTACCGGATCTAAGTGTTTTTTTAAACCGTCCAGGGATAAACTCAGTATTCATATAAAGTTTCACCCAAATCGGTCAAGCCGTTCAAGAGGAGTTAGATAACAAACATACGTGCAGAAGAATTGTATATGTAAAGAAGATATTATTATCTACTTACATTTTAATAATGAAGCAGCTTATTTATTGCCTTAAAAGAACATTTTTATTAAATAGCAACATAATTTTGATGTTGCCAAAAACACATTTTTATTCTTTTCTCTCAAACTCCTGCCATAAAATTCATTTTTTACTACAAACATTTCTGTATAAAGTTCATTACAGTCACCGCAAGCCGTGCGAAGTCTCCAGTTTCATCATAATTATTATCAAATGAACATAACATTTTTGATTCAGTTCTGTTGCTGCGGTCATAGAGTAATATAATAGTACAGAAGCGATACTTTATATTTTGTAGTGTACAACCCTACCGCTAAAGTTTTCACCGAAGAGCAAAAGAAGTGGTCGAACGTGTACGCGCGAGGGCGCGGCCCTAATGGTCCAGCCACTGGGATCCAGATCCCGATTTCCGGCCACCGTAGGCGCGGGCTTGCAGATGACGAGCAATGGGTAGCTCGCCGTCCGACCGTCTGGTAATCATCCGGACCGAGCCCAAGTCGTCGACGGCGCGTACTGTTCCACGCGCGCCTCAAGGAGATGTCAGCAAACCGTAGGGGCCCAGCAGGGTCGAAGCCTATTGGGGATAAGGGTTTGTTCCTAAAAGGAAAACTCGGCCCAGGGACAAAGGCAAAGAAGTAACAGGGGTAGGTTTTTTATTCAGTAAACGTCTAACACGCACTCCCACTCCGCCCAAGGGATGTTATTGAATGATTTTCCAACCTACAAAAAATAAAAAAACCGTTAAGTTTTCTTTTTTGAAAACAATTGAATTTTTTTAAATTGTGGTACCCCTCAGCTAAACCTAAATAGCTTGCAAATACAATGCAATATAATATAATAATGCAATGCAAAATAGATATGTAATGTAATGTATGCAAATAAATATGTAATGTAATGTATGTATGTATGTATATGTAATGTATGCAATGTAGAATATATCCATTGTAAGTGTGCCTATAAATTTTGAAGAGTTCCCTCAATTTCTCCAGTATCCAATCATTAGACCCTGAGACCATTAGATATGAGACCCTGGGGCCATGAGACTATCTGAGAAGTAGGCATACCTTTTTAAACAGAAAATAATTTTCCAAATCTGTCCAGGTATAAAAAAATAAAGAAAAGATTCCGATGAATTGAGTGCGTTTTCCTTTTTGAAGTCGATTATAAAGACTAGATAGATTGCGGTGATCAGAAATAAAAAAAAACCATGCCGTGCCGATCCTAAATATATATCAAGGTGATATATAATTTGTACTTATTTTGTATAAAGGTAGAGAATTTAATGATTGTTTGCACGTGGGAAAACTTTTTGTTTCTCTTATTAATTAGATACTGGTAGAGCCAAGTCATTCATAAAGATCGTTCCAAAGATACACAAAAGTCAAATTCTGAATCAATATTGTAATATAGAAACTAAAATTTGGTTCCTAAAAATAATCAATAATAAATATCTCTTGATAGTTTGAACAGCTTTTTTATGTGGGAAATCATCTAATGACATCTCCCGCCCTTGGGTGGGGCGAGAGGTCGTGTCAGACTTTTACTGCCTAAAACCCAAACCTGTTCCTTTTTTGCCTTCGTTCCAGGGCCCTGGGGTTCTCTTTCGCATCACCCATGGCCCCAGTAGGCTTCGACCCTGCTGGGCCCCTACGGTTTTGCGGAATAGTTTAAACAGCTAGTATAATAATATACAGACAAGACGTGTTTTACAATTTATAAAATAAATTCTGTTTAGGTCTTATTAAAGAAAAAATTCTTAGAAATGCGTACTAGGGCTACAGAATTGTCTGGAAGAACTACCGCGACCCTGAAACGCAAAGTGCAACTAAAGAAACACAGGTGTGTTTTAGCCATTAAAACCTTAAAACTCCCACGTGCTTCATCAAGGGACTTTTCTCAACTAGCTTGGGATCCAGTCTAATCAGATGCGACTGAATACCCATGTTTTACATGGAACGATTGTCTATCAGAACCCAGTTACTGGGCTTTGGAAACACTGATGGTCAGACTTTCTGGCATGTCACTGTCAAAGATGACAACCAGTGCTAACGGCTCTACGTGCTTTCCGAGCTATGGAGTGTCCAAGAAAACTTAGAATAGTAAATTTTTAGGGTAACGTAAAAGGAAAAAAAAAACAGAACCTTTATAAGATAATTTTAGTGTCCGTCCGTCCGTCTGTCTTACGCGTTCTTGTCTTATATCAGGAACGCGTGGAGGTATCAAGTTGAAATTAGAACCATATACTCAGGTCTGCGGTCCCTTGAAGCTATAGCGTATACGTAAACGTTTATGTTGCAAAAAACGTATATTTCGACAGTCTCAAGGGAATCAAAATTCATAGGGTATTTCCCCGTTGCCCTAGAATCCTGAAATTTGGCATGATGCATGGTCTCATAGCATAAGTATAGGAAAAAATCTGAAAATAAATTGTAAATTTGTTGTTACGTCACGATTCGTAAAAATCTTTGGGACACGATTCAAAAATTGAACTGTTTTCATAGGTAAGTTTGTATGGAACCCTCAGTGCACGAGTCCGACCCGCACTTGCCCGGTTTTTATTGAAAAGTTCACATTGATTCTTGCCCGGTTTCAAAAATTATGCGTGAGAGGCGGGTGCCCTAACCACTAGGTCAGCACAACACTGATGACTTCCCACTGAAAATTAAAACGATAAGCGTTCTAAACAGAAGTGTCGCATCTACACAATATAGTATTATTTTTTTATCTATGCTGTGGTCGGTACCATTATTTGCATGAATTTAAATGCGAGGTCATGTGAAGCTGGCTGTTTTCAGGAGATGTATTAGCTTTTCCCTGGTTTTACGTAAAATTGTTAATAATGAGTTAAAAATATGTTCGTGGTAGCTTTAGTAGCGAAGAGATAAATTGTTTGTTATTTTTAGAGGCTTTTCATTCACCTTTTCATTTATGAGGGCGGATGATTTACCTACGTTTATTAATTTGCTAGGAACTTCGTATATGAGTTGTGGATTTTCTAGTACCTTGTTATGAGTTTGCCTTTTATATATTTTGAGAAACTAAATTTAATGTATCTTTCTAACTATATATATATATATTTAAATTTGTAAGGAACTCAAAAGTTTATGAAAGTCATCTAAAATAATTTTTCCTGGATCTTAAACGGTTAAGAAATCTTAATTTTTTTTTATGGATAATCTATATATATAAAAGGAGAAACTGTCTGACTGACATATCAACGCACAGCCGAAACTACTGGGACTAGGAGCGTGAAATGTTGCACAAGGGTTCCTTTTATGACTTGTGCGAGCACTAAGAAAGGAGATAAAACGGGGGTCCAAAGTTTGTGTGGAGAAACCTACTTTCACGGCGAAGGGGCACGGGTGAAGCCGCGGGCAGAAGCTAGTCATCTATAATTTCTTTCCCTCGGTCAGATGTTTACTGACAAAAACTCACCTGTGTTCCATCAGTCATTGCCTTTTGTATTTTAGAATTGAGTGACTCTGATGTGATGATGCTGATGTTGACCACCTCATCAGGTGAGATAGTGGTCAAACGCGAGTCTATCAATAACAAAAAAAGACTGGGCAAGTGCGAATCGGACTCGCATACTAAGGGTTTCGTACAAACTAATCTATGCAAATAGTTCAATTTCCGAATGGTGTTTCGAAAAATTTTCCGAATCACAAATTTTTTTTTGTAACCTAACAAAAAAATTTTTTTCGACAACTTAGAAATTTCATTTTTTCACAGCTTCAAGGGACCGCAGACTTGAATATATGGTTTAATTTCAATTCGATACCTCCACGCGTTCCCGAGATAAAAGGTCTTGGCAGACAGACAGACGGACGGACAACAAAGTGGGAATAAGGGTTCGGTTTTTTCATTTTGAGGTACGGAGCCCTAAAAACAGGCCAAGTGCGAAACGGACTCGCGCGCGAAGGGTTTCGTACCGTCAGAAGCAAAAAATGGCAAAAAAAAAATCATGATTCTGGTATGGAAGCTCCACTCAAATATTTATTTTAATCTAATTTTAGTACCTATTTATTGTTATAGCAGCAACAGAAATACATCATTTGTTAAAAAAATTAACTGTCTACCAATCACAGTTCACGAGATACAGCCTGGTGAAAGACAAATGGACAGCGGAGTGATAGCAATAGGGTTCCGTTTTACCGTTTGGGTACGGAACCCTAAAAACTGCCCTATTTAAAAAACAGTCCGGTAAAATTCCCCCACACCCGCTACCTACCAAACCAAACACACACAACAGATAAAGCATAGCAGATCCAGGCAAACTGACTGAAAACCTAGTACATTTTTGTACTGACTCACGAATCGATCTGCAACACTCAGGCTGAACGTAAAAGCGAGTTTTTTTTTCTATTTTTTTTTTCTCTCTTATTCCGCTTTCACGGTATTCAGAGACTAATGGACAGATATATTGTTTAAAAGCCTTTTAGCTATGTAAAACAAGTGAGCGTATACCGATTATTTTAGTTTCTTTTACATATCTTTTGGGGAGTAATAGTGTAGTGGTTTATGCTGGTTTTTAAAGGTAAGTTAATGTTTCTTAAACACGTTTTTTAGGGTTCATTTTCGAATGATTGCTGTATTAAGTCACGAGTGAATAGGTTACTTCTAGGCAAGCGTGCTCCATCGACCACATCATCGCTTACCATCAGGTGAGATGGTGGTCAAAAACGAGCCTATCATTAATAAAAAAAAAATATTTTCGTTAACAAGATGGCTTAGATATAACTTGGACTTAAAAAAAAAAGATAGTCAAATTACACTCATCATCATCATCATCATCATCATCATTTCAGCCGAAAGACGTTCAGTGTTGGACATAGGCCTCCCCTAAGTTTCGCCACAATGAACGGCCACACGGCATTGCCACTTAAGTTTGGCGATTCTTCGTGCTATGTCGGTGACCTTGGTTCTCCTGCGGATATCCTTATTCCTGATTCGATCACGCAAGGAAAATAAACAAAATAAATGAATCATAAATAAAAAAATAAATCTCAAGAACAAAAATCATTAATGTTTTCTAAGATTTACACGAAAAAGTTAGAAACATTAATGCGAATATATCTAATGTACAAGTTGGTGGTTGATAACTTAGATTGACCTAATCGGTTCGAGCTCCGAAAGTTTTGCTTTCAGTTAGTCATTACTACACTTTATGAAGACCAGTTATATTTTGTTTTGGATTATGGTAAAGACAGTTTTTCCAGCGAATATAGAAAATTATCATAGAACATTACTATAATCTATTATAATATAAAAAGACTATTTTGTTTGACCGAGATTTGAACTCGAGACACGATGATAACATAGGTAGAACGCTGTACCAATGCGCCACACAGGTCGTTAACGACTTTTCTAAAATAGGTGTTCGGTCTCTGTCGGCCTTCAAGCCACACCTCCGTGCCCGTCGGAGTGGGGAGCGTGAGGTTTTTATCGTTACGGAATTTCTGGATTCGGTCCCCGCGCTCAAGGCCCTCGATAAAAGCTCGCAATAGCTTAATAAAGTGATGGTTTGCTGGGAGAAAACTCATTGTTGAGTTAAGCTCGCTTGTACATTAATGAGAGTTTTCTAAAATGACTTTCACCAAGTGGCAGCATTGAGTCGTCAGGTCCAGGTACCTGTCAAAACGCTTATGGTAATGACATTAGTTAGGCATTAACGTTAACGTCAAACGTTAGATGTCATAGTCATGTATACGTTTTCAAAAGGAGAATACCCCTCCGCTAAGTGGCACCAAATGTCCTGAAAACGCTCATTGTCAAATCTCTGTGTAAATATTCAGTTTTATGTGCAATTAAGAATTAAGAAATAAAAAAATGTTAATGTGTGTTGGTCCTGGAGTGGTCACCACGTACCGAAAGACGCAGCGTTGGGACCTTGTGGTAGACCTCTCACAAGATGGAGGGGAGGCCTATATCCAGTCCATCATCATCGTCATTTCAGCCGGAGGACTTCCACTGTTGGAAATAGGCTCCCCCTAAGTGTCCCCACAACGAACGATCCTGTGCGTCTCGCATCCATCGCATTCCCGCGACTCTCACCAGGTCAACGTTCCACCTTGTGGGAGGCCTTCGAATGCTGCATCTTCCGGTGCGTGGTCGCCACTCAAGAACATTTCGGCCCCATCGACGAGCAATATGCCCTACCCACTGCCACTTAAGCTTGGCGATTCTTCGACCTATGTGAGATAGTGGTCAAGCACGAACCTATCAAGAATAATTAAAAAAAAAATGTCGGTAACCTTGGTTCTCCTGCGGATATTTCCATTTATTATTTATTTATTTAAACTTCATGTACAGTAGTGGTACATAGGCGAACTTAATGCAACAAGGCATTCCCTACCAGTCAACCTTTGGGTTAAAAGAGACAAAACTGTGGTAGGTGTGCATATTCCTGATGCGATCACGCAAGGAAACTCCGAGCATAGCCCTTTCCATTGCCCTTAGGGTGACTGTAAGCCTTCTAATGAGGACCATTACTGACCAGCTCTGGAGGTTTTTCGGGTGAAATAATGATGATGATGATGATGGTAGTAAATTTAGTTTTAATGAAAAAATATTACATAATATACTTCAATAGATTAACACTTTATTGTACACCAAAATAGTAACAAAACTTTTAAACTAACTTAATCGATGGGTACAATGGCGGTCTTATCGCTAAATTCATTCATTCATTCAATGTTAATAACACGAATTCTTTTGAAATTAATAACCACTTGTAGCAAAACCCACTCCAAGTTCAGGTTCCGCGAAATGATCCGTATTAATTAGTAAAATAATTTTAGTTTAAAGTAATATAACAAATAAAACCAGAAAATTCAAATAAATGTTTCATATTCTGGGAATTTAAGGCTTTGTTACTGTGAGGGTTAAAACATTTTAAGCAGTTTTCATCAGTAGCGGTACTAATTAATTTTTTATGTTGACTCAACTTGACCCCAAAATCGAATTTGTGATCTGGCTTTTTGAAGTTACAGTTAAAAGGAACTAAGCTCCTAAAAGTTAGAGTAAATAGAACTGTAATATTGCCTTATTTACAAAATCTTGTTTAAATCATTCCGTTCTAGAAATTCTGAAGTTTTAAAGTTAATTTTTATGGCTTTTAATAAAAAAGAAAAAAAAAACAAAAGAAAAATAAGGAGAAGCAAACCGGAATCGAAATGCATTAGATATTATTTAACAAGTCAGCCTGTCCAATAGTATTTCATTTCGTCACAGATTTAATTAATTAAAAAAAAAGAGAAACTTCTAAAAGTTGTCCATAGCGTCTTAAAACTATCATGAATTCGATGTGAGACAAGGATTATTTTTATTTATTTGATACAAACTAGTGGTTGACTGCAATCCCACCTGATGGTAAGCAGTGATGCAATCATTGATGGTGAGGTGCACTAGTTTATTAAGAGCCTATTCACTCTAGCCTTGAAGACACCCAAATTATAATCGGGTGGGAAGACCGCAGCAGGCAAATTATTCCAGTCCTTCGATGTACGCGGTTTAAACGACGGGGCAAAACGCTTAGTCCAGACCGTAGAGGTTTCAACAACGTAAGGGTGGTTACTCGCCGTACGTCGGGTTGTCCGATGGTAGAAATGAGATGTCGGAATCAAGCCATGCAATTCCCGCGCACTCTTCAAAATGAAACCTGTAAAAAATAGTGCTATAAAAGGGATAGTATTATACGGCATATAACTAAGTCTCTATCTCACATTGTAATAGCCCCTTGTTTTGTCTCTTTTTTTTTTGAGGTTAGAGGTCATTAACCCCGCGCACGCTGGGGTGATAGTATTATTACGCAATTGCGCGTATTTACGCAAAATCACCAAAAAAAAAATTTCTGGATTTTTCGAGGAAAAACAAAGATATAGAAACCAAAATTTTCGGCCGAATAAATTTCGTACAAACGTGTAATCAGTACGAAAATTAAGCGTTTTCAAGGTCATTCAAGTTGCACAGACGTATTTACAATCGGCGCTCGAGAGTGACTCGAAAGTGACGATGTGGTCAACCAACTTCGATAGACTTTGCAAATAGTTACAAGCCAGTAATATTTTGTTATTAAAAATAAGTCGTAGACACTCACAGATAGTCAAAAAATCTGACACAAATCTTGCCTTGGGGTATTGTGTTACCCACTTAATGGGTTATGGAGGATAGATAAACAGTCGTTCCATGTAAGACTTTTTAAGAGTATTCAGCTGCATTCGGTTAGACTGGACGAACCCAGTAAATTTGTTAAGACTTAAAAATATTTTGTTACAATAACAAATGCTAATGTCATAATATTAATTCAAATTAACCTATGACCTATTTATTATTATCACTCTTGTTTAATCCAGTTTTAATTCAAATTACCAATGACCAATGTATCTCACCTTTGTATGTTGACCCTCATTTTTTAGTTTTAATTTGACATAATTTATTTGAATGTGTTTTTTGTCTTATCTGTTTGGTATTTTTTTGTGAATTTTTAATTGTTCACTTAGTTATATGTGCACGCTGTGGTCTCCTGTAATTGAAGGAGCACACATTAAAGGATGCCTATTTCTATTGCATCTGTGTGAACTTTGTTGAAGATCCAAATAAATAAATAAATAAATGCTCGTTGACACAAATATCCGATACAGACTTAGCGTTGCAAATAATCATGATCATATAGTTTATCTTATGACCCTCAAAATATTCCATATCATCATACAATCAATTTTTTGCGTCCACGAAAATACGTTTGCGTATCGAAACTCGGATATCATTCGCAGTTTTCTTTTGGCATGAGCCCAACGTTTTTAGATCCCCATATTTGTTTGATTGCTTGGCTCATTTTCGATAAAGGCTAACTTCTAAGTTTATGCCAAAGAAGCACATCTTCAAATTCTTGTTAGGAAGTAGATGGAGCCTTTAGCTAATTTAAGCGGTTCTAATAAGTAAAATTAATTCCCTGGTAAGTTTCCAATTGTCCGACTTTTTGTATTTATATTTTAGCCAACCAACCCCGGCTTCCATGGGTTGTGCGAAAGTAAACACCGGGGCCCTGGAACAAAAGCAAAGAAGGAACAGGAGTGGGTTTTAGTCAGTAAAAGTCTGACATGCCCTCCCGCTCAGCCCAAGGGCGGGAGATGTGTTCAAAAAAATAACTCCCCATCTCATCACTCGACTAGTAATAGTAATGTGACACGGTGCATTTCCGGATAACGAAGACCCAAGTGTTTGAATGCAGACAAAAACATTGCAAAGCGGATAATATTTTACGTTGTGCTATTCCCAATCACTTAGAATCAAAATCAGAATTTTTTCATTGTGGACATTTGTTATATACTATTGTTGAGACTTAATAGTAAATAACTTTGGAGGTATGCGGAACAGAGTGTAAAGTCCAACATACATCCATTGAAAAGGGAGAATCCTCCTACCAGACGGATGTTATGTCTGGTTTGAGCAACTGCCTGATAGATGATTTCGGGCGGTTGCATATGCTCAAAATACGCGGAGAACTCTACTTGCGAAATGTAGGATTTCGTAGTTCATATTATTATGTGGAGCCATAGATGTCACTACAAAACAATTCCAGTATGTCCTGCAGCTGTACAATAATTACAGATTATACCAACATACTTTTAAACATTTCAAGTGAATCGAGTTATGAGAATTATAAATGTCAAAAATATATAATTATTCAATGATTGACGAAATTCTGTATGGTGCAGTAAGCTTTGTCGATTAAGAAGTTGCGGAATTTATTATTTAAATAGTAGAAGTTCTTTAGTGCTCAAAATGTCAATAGTTAGTTTTATTTTAAATTTTTGATGCCAAAGAAACTTTTCTGTGGTACGTTTCATATTTTTAACATAATTATGTCTATTTGATTTAAGTTTATCAAATAAACCAGTGTCATGGCAAAGAAACTCGACGAGTACTGGGAAAATAATTCTACTGTACTTAATAGATCTTGCGATGGGATTGATTAATAAAATGTAAAAAACTAAGACCCGACTACGACAAAAAATAAACGACGCTGAAAAAGTATGAAACAAGATTTTCAGAATGCTGAAATAAACAAGGTAACTGTAAAACACGTACAGAACAAAAAGAAAAGCCGTAGTCACACGTTATATAGTAGGTACCAACCGAAACATTTTAATAATGATGTATTCGCCATTGACTATGCCTAGCCTTCTCGATTCCAAAACCATGAAGACATCCTACATTGCGGCCGTGAACAGTTTCGGAGAAATAAAGTCTCCCTGCCTCACACCCCGCTGCAAGAGGTTCTGATCCTGAAGTCTGACTGACATGGTGGCGTTTTTGTACAAACACTTCAGCACTTCGATGAAGTGAAAGTCAATCTGGCACCGTTGGAGAGACTGTAGTATAGCTTAAGACTCGATCAAATCAAAGGTTTTAGTCCACAAATGCTAAGCAGAGAGGTTGAATATACTCCTCAGTCTTCTGTATAAACTGCCACCGTGTATGTATGTATTTCACGGTGCTGAAGCCTTTTCGGAATTCGGCTTGTTCGGGAGGCTAGAAGTCGTTGAACCTGCGCGCGTGACGGTTCGTGAATAGGATATAGGATACTTTTATATCCCGGGGGTATGTTCCCTTGGGACAATCTCTATATATATAATAAATAAATAAGCCTTTTATTTCATTCCCTTAATAACATTCCAATTAACAATAAATTACAATTGATTATAGTTGATATTATATATGAATTCTATTAAATAATTAATTATCTATATATATATATAAATAGAGCAGTGAGGGCCGAGTGGTAATGGCCTCGACTTACGAGTTGTAGTTGTGGTCGCGGGTTCAAACCCAGCCATGCGCATTACTTTGTGTAATTTATTTCATCACCACTGCTCTCAAAACGGTAAAGGAAAACATTGTGAGGAAACCGGCATGTCCTAGAACCAAAAAATTCGAAGACATGTGACATCCACCAATCCGCACTGGGCCCGCGTGGTGGATTACGGCCCATTCCCTCTCCTAGAGAGGACGCCTGAGTCCCAGCAGTGGGAACATTAAAAGGCTGATTATGCTTATGCTTTATATATATAAAAGCAAAATACCACTCCCTGATTAATCACGAAATCTCAAAAACTATAACACCTACAAACTTAAAATTTGGCAAGTATGTTTCTTATAGGGTGTAGACATCCACTAAGAACGGATTTCACGAAAATCCTCCCTTTAGAGGGTAAAATATGGTTGGAAGTTTGTATGGAGAAACCTATTTTCACGCGAGCGAAGCCGCTGGCAGAAGTTATATTATATACTAGCTTTTGCCCGCGGCTTCGCTCGCGTTAAGTATTATTATTAATTAGGTATGTTTTTTGCGGCACAAACTTTCATCCCCTATTTTATCCCCTTGGGGGTACAATTTATCAAAATCCTTTCTTAGCGGATGCCTACGTCATAGTAGCTATATGCATGGAAAGTCTCAGCCCGATCGGTTTAAAATTGACAAAGTTTCATACAAACTTTCATCCCCTATTTTATCCCCTTGGGGGTAGAATTTATCAAAATCCTTTCTTACCGGATGCCTACGTCATAACATCTACCTGCATGCCAAATTTCAGCCAGATCCCTCCAGTGGTTTGAGCTGTGCGTTGATAGATCACTATGTCAGTCAGTCACCTTAGAGTTTTATATATGTAGATTCTAAAATTTTATTTTAATTTGCTTGACTGTGTGTGTTTATCGACGTCTAGCTATGAACTGCTGTAGGCTGATGATGAGATGTTGTCGGGATCTTCAAAGACATGCACAAGCACTTTTGTCTCTAAGAGTGAGGGATGTCATTAGATCATTTTCCCAACTAAAAAAAATATAACTAAACTAATTTTAATAAGATGTCATATTCCAGAAGTTATAACAAGTCAAACAAAATTAAAATTTAAAAGATTTCAAGATTAGTTACATAACTATTTTATTGTTTAAGTTATTAGCTTATATTTCGCTTCAGAGTTTTTGGTATCTATGAAGAAAAAAACGTAATTAATAATTTTTCTTTTTTGTTATCCTCGTTGCGGTGTTCCTCAATGGCGCTCATTGTAGCAATTTTCTTTCAGTCTTTTTAATTAATGGCGACTGTAAATGGTTTATTAAGAAGTGAATTAAATTAAGGTTCTATTCAGTCAAAACGAGTGCAGTATAGATACTAATTTTAAGTTCATTATACCTGTAATATAGACAATCTTAGAATGAAATTGCAATAATGAAAGAAGCTTATTAATTTGATATAAATAATACCGAGGGAGCAGTGGTGGCCGAGTGGTATCGGCCCCGACTTACGAGTTATAGGTCGCGGGTTCAAACCCAGCCAGGCGCATTACTTTGTGTAATTTATTTCATCACCACTGCTCTCAAAACGGTGAAGGAAAACATTGTGAGGAAACCGACATGTCCTAGAACCAAAAATTCGAAGACATGTGACATTAACCAACCCGCACTGGGCCCGCGTAGTGAAGTACGGCCCATTCCCTCTCCTGAGGAGGCCTGAGTCCCAACAGTGGGAACTTTAGAAGGCTCATTAATCTTACAAAACTTCTTTAACAAACTAAGGAATACGCAATGTGCAACTCTTTAACCGTGTACCTATATGTCTCTAGAATACATCAGTCTCCAAAGCAAGAGTGAGCTAGGTATCTACTGGGCTTGCTCGTTTTATCTTAGATCTCAACTATTATTTGCCTGCTGCGGTCTTCCCGTCCAACCATAATTTAGGTGTCTTCAAGGCTAGAGTGGATAGACTCTTAATAAACTAGTGCGCTTCACCATCAATGATCTCTGCTTACCATCAGGTGGGATCGCAGTAAAGCACTGGTTTATATTAATTAAAAAAATATATATATTTTCCAACAGGTGAGACCAAGGTTAAGTCAAGAGCCGGCTCTGTGTCGATAAAACAATACTTAAGACAATTCAATTCAAGTCAATTTAGTACCTATTATGGTTAATTTTGTATTACTAGGAAAAAAAAATTTGTTTAGGTGGGAAAATCATCTAATGACATCGACAACGCCCTCGCGCTCTCGGGCGGAGCAGGAGGGCGTGTCAGACTTTTACTGACTAAAAACCCACTCCTGTTCCTTCTTTGCCATTGTTCCAGGGCCCCGGGGAAGTCTTTCGCTTCACCCATGGCCCCAGTAGGCTTCGACCCTGCTGGGCCCCTACGGTTGCTGACACTAGGAAAACACATGTGTTCAATTTATTAATATACCGAGCAGGAATGATAACGACACATCAATAAAGAAGAAATATCATACTTTTCTTATTTTATTTCTGCCCTTGTCCCGTGTCATTTGGTGTTGGCGCAACATGTTTTTTTCTTCCATTCTTTCGTATCACCCGCCACACCCTTTTCTTTCATATCACTCCTCACACAATTCATCCATCTTTCATTTGGCCTCCTCCACTCTTCTTATTTTATATAAACTCTTAAATTGACTAAACAAGAAAACCTGGAAAATTTATCCGGTTTTTTAATTAATCATTATTTAAAGAGTCTTACTGTGTGATCTAGTCTAGTAGGAAATAAAATTAAAGTCAATTGCCATCCTGACACACGTTCAACCTTTAAGTCGAAATTGAAGTGTCGTTTTTTAGGCACCGGCGATCTAGTATAATAGAATAAACTTTATTGTACACCATAAAAGTAACACAACTTATACATAAACTTAAATCTATGGATACAATGGCGGTCTTATCGCTAACAGCGATATCTGCGAATCCAGTATAACAATCATTTGTTCTGTATCTGGGTGTAATTTATCAATATTATGTATGTATTTAGAATTATATAAGTATGTTTATCAGTTATCTAGTACAAGCTCTGCTTAGTTTGAGACTAGATGGCGTTGTGTGATAGTTGTTGAATATTATTATTATTATTATCATGACGGCAATAAAAAACTGAAAGCGGATCGTGATAAAGAATGCAAAACGAAATCAAAATAATTATGTTATTAAAAATGTTAACAATACTTTAAAACGAATCATGATTTTAAATAAATCAAAATTAAAAACAGCTATAGCTAATGTTACGTTTGAAAAGAAAAAAAAATATAGACATAAATCTTTACTTAAAAAAAAAAAATTAATCTAACGAGTTAAAAATATTAAACGAACTTAGTATCACATTTAGGTAACAAAGTATTTCAGTTTTAATAGGATCACAATAAAACTTTTATGATATTATATTGATATTATACATCTTTTGACTGAGTTATTCTATAAAATGATATTATGTAAAATTTAATTTTTTTCTGATTTAGTAAATAAATAGATTTTGATGAGGCTTTCATATGTAATGAGTGTAATCACAAGCAATAATAGGTCACATTACAATGATAAATCTTAACCTAAGCATCTCTTAATTGTAATTCGTAACGATCAGTAGGGCTTCGTAGACCAAATGGGCTTCGTTCAAAGGTTGGAGTAATGTTCTGTTCCACTAATGTGAAGCGCCGTAGTAGACGAGCTAGACCAACCTTTACTTGCAAGCGACCAAACCGATTACCTGAAATTTAAAATAGAAATAACAAATTATTAAATAATTAAAAGAATTAATGGGACGAACTTGGCATCTTTAACTTAAACGGGGGTTTTAGATTTGAACATAACGCTGAAGAACAGAGACTAGATGTTTAAGTTTTTATGAAGACGTACGCCACTTGGGTTTCGTACGAAAATTTAATATAATTATGATCTGATACTTGCACAAACCAAATATAAATTTTAACCAACCATTTTGAAGCCCACATAGTTTACCTAGTTGTGCCTTAGTAAGATCAAGGTAACTGACATCAGTCTAGTCAAGGATCGAGAGTTAAAGGAGCGTAATTTTAGTGGCAGTTGGCCGAAAGTTACGCAACCGTCTTGGGGATTGACTTGGCAGAAGCAAATATTTTGCGACTTAAATCTTATAATAGGGCCCCAAGAAAGGTGTTTGTCTATCCAAACCCCTAGTTCTTAACTTGCTCGTTTATTGGAGTAGCCATGCCATTGATAAGAATCTGAGAAAGCAGTCACTAGTTTACTTTACGCACCAAGCTTGAGTTACCAACTACAATGAACTGGGACTTCATCGGGTTAACCTTAAAACTATGTGTATGTTTATAGCGGAATCTAAATGTTTTGTGTATGTCATAATGTTTGTAATCTTATAATTATTATTTTTTTCGAAATTCAAATGACTTCATTCATAATACATAATCTTCAGAAATAATAATAATAATAATAAAATAATAGTAATAATTTCAGAATATGCCTATCTATCTTATTTATCTACTCATGCACACAACGATAACTAAATAATTGGTGTCCATTGGTCTCAATTGTTATAATCTGTAAATATACAATTTTTTGAGTAACGCTACAAAAACTCATATTTGATACTACTAACCCAAAAGTAATTCAAATAACTTACCGATACAAATACGATTTCCTTCACCGAATGGTAAATAAACATAATTATTTATTTTAGAATGGTTTTCTGGTGAAAACCTTTCCGGGTCAAATACATCTGGGTTTGGGTAGTACTTTTCATCTCTGTGAAGGGCAAACACTGGTACCAACACAATATTATCTTTTGCTATCTTTACTCCAGACGGTAAATACGTATCTTTTGAACATAGTCTCTGTATAATACCTATTGAGGGATACTTCCTCATTGCTTCGTTAAGTACTTTGTCCATGTAATGCAGTTTTTCGATATCGTTGTAAGTCATTTCTTCAATACCCTCAAACACCTTATCTATTTCTTCGTGTAATTTCTTTAAGATTTTTGGATTGTTTGACAGTTCCAGTAGAGTGTAATGCATTGTGTTTGCTGATGTGTCAATGCCAGCAATGAAGAAAAAGAAAGCTTGTGCAGCCAGGATCTCGTCAGTAGGTTCCAATTCATAACCTGTATTAGGGTCCTGCATCATTCCTTGCTTTTGAAGCTCCACACAAATGTCTATAAAATCGTTTCTTTTAACAGCCTCTTGTCTTCTATTTGCTAACACCTTTTTCACAGCACCCACAAAAAATTCTTCATACTCTCCGAACACTTTCAGTTGTAAAATTTTATACAAAAAGGGGCACAAATTTGATATTAAAATTGACACAGTTTGCTTCATTGATGGTTTTAGAGTTTTCCATGCCATTTCTAAGAAGGGCGATTCCATAGTGTTTTTAGTCTGCGTATCAATGCCGAACACTGCTGCACCAATGGTCGATGTAGTGTACGTGTACAAAGCATTGAATGGTTTTTGTCGCATATCCAGATTATCTTCAATAAAATCAACAAAATCTCGAGAACATTTATCTAATACATAACACATATTTTTAAGTTTGGCGCTCGTGAAAACTGGACTGAGTTTCTGTCTCAAAATTTTCCATCTCTGATAATCGCTGATGAATACAAGATTGTCAGCTAGGACGTCGTTTGCGTTTACCATTATACCACGACTATGAAAGCTTTGAAAGTCACCAGCTAAAACTGCTTGGATATCTTCAGGACGCTTCAACATCAGTAACGGAATGAATCCTTGCGTCATTCCAACATAGGGTTCGTCGTACTCATCGTAAATTTTCTTCACAACTTCTGGCATTGACTCGTTACCGAACACAAACTTCAGCATTAAATCATCGACTTGCACTACATTTTGTTTCTTCCAGTAATTCCTGTTTGTTGACTTGAAATAGAACACTGCTATGCACAGAACCACAGTTATACACAATATTATGAACAACATTGTGAATAGATACGCGCTCGCGAACGTCACGTTGCCAACTGATTGTAGTGGTACGTGGTATCTATATTTAATCACACTTATCTACATACAAATAGAGGTGTTTGTTATTTGTTATCTACGTATTCCTTTGGTTATTATTTAATTTCTTATTGACTTTAGATTGAGTTACGGTAGCAATAATAACATTGGTATCTAAGTACTTATAGCAAAGGATAAGGCCTGCTCATAGATTTTATAAAGAATTTAGCCAAAAAAAGAAATTTTCATCTTTAACAAAATATTAATTTATGTTTACTTTTAGACGTTACGTAAACAACCAAATAATGGTATGACATAATAACAATATTCTCAATGTCAGCTCTATGCGGTAAGTGGTAATTTTCGGGCCCCTCGAAAATTACTGGAATGAATTTCATCCGTTCTGTCACTTTGACTTGTGACAATCTATGTTATGATTCGTCACAATGTTAAAATCGCGAATACGCGTCTATGAAGCTAGCTAGCGTTTCCGTGGACAGTAGTCATAAGTTTGGTGATTCTTCGGGTTATGATGGTAAACTCAGTTTTTATGCGAATATCTTCATACTTGATTCGATCACGCAAGGAAACTCCGAGCTTCGCAGTAGCCATAGCCCTTTCCATTGCCCTTTCAGTAACTTAGAGCCTTTTGATGAAGCCTATAAAAAAAATTCAAAATTCAAATATTTTTATTTCACATAGGCCTACATGACCACTTATAAAACGTCAGAAGCTAGACTTAGTGTATGGTTTCAAATTGGTCGTTTTCCATGGAGAAGAACCGGCAAGAAAATCCATGGTTACTCTTTAAAAAAATTTTTTTGATGTTACAATATTTCCATATTATTAATAGATATTATGTAAGATCAGTGTAGACCAATCAATATTGTACCTTTTGGGTACTGCACAATAAAAATAATCACATTAAAAAAAAGTGAGTCGTAATAGGAAGTAATCTAAGAATTCGTGGAGTCATCAAATACATGTTGGATAGATCCCTGCTCACATATTTGTATGATAGGTATTGATATTTTTTATTAAAACTGTATGTGCTAGAAAAACACTTTGTACAAAGGCTAATGCTAAAGCTAAAGGTAATTTCTCAAGCATTTTTTACCGGTCGATCTTAAAATGGTGCAGAAACGTAACAATGGCAGGTGAAACTATGTATGAAAGTCACCATAGCCCATTTACAATGGTCCACCAAGGATCCAATACTGAAACCAGACCACAAAATACGACGATATATGGTATCATCGGGTGACTGAGTCAAGGGATTGGTGAAAGAAAGACGTAGAAAAAGGAATAGTACCTACTATTCCTTTTTCTACTTTTTGATGTAAAATCTAAATTTTATTGGCGTAGGTAACACTTTGCCGCTACCATTAACATCGAAAGCAGTGTCTAAGTCGCTTTAACTGCAGGTTTTATAGGTCTGACGTACTTATCATTAACCAGGTTCTTTTTTCCAATTTCTGTCTTACCATAAATAGCTTGAACCCTCTCTCTAGAACTCGTATTTACATACATACATACATATTCAGCCTTTTTTAATGTTCCCTTTGCTGGGACTCAGGCCTCCTCTCTCTAGGAGAGGGGATGGGCCGTAATTCACCACGCGGGCCCAGTGCGGGTTGGTGGATGTCACATGTCTTCGAATTTTTGGTTCTAGGACATGCCGGTTTCCTCACGATGTTTTCCTTCACCGTATTTACTTTTTTTTAATAATAAGGGTTATAGTATGAAATTGCCGTTTTTTAAAACGGGTTGCTTTGAAGTGTTGTATCTTTGGATTGACTTGGAATTATAAGTTCAAATAAACTTTATATTAAAGGTAAGTTATTCTTTTTATAAAATTAGGTATTTATTTTCTTTGTGTTTTGCATTTTCTGTAATATCGCAGTTCTTATAACCATGAAAGCTAAAGAAAATAAGAAATGTAGGCTATACATTCACAAAAACTAGTGAACTAGATCCCATAAAGTATATCTGCGGTATGAGAGCGTTGCACGTCATTGAAGCGTGTGCTGCTTGCATGTTGCGAGTAATGCGAGGACGTGCCGGCCGCGTAAATGCTACGTAGACTTAGGGATGTGAAAGTGAAAGAAATACATATGTCGATAAATATTGAATCAACATTTAAAGATAGTATCGATTACATCCCTAAAAAAATTTTGAACTTTGATATTTTTGCAAGAAATCCCAAAATAATAGATATATCTTTATATTGTATATTTCAATAATAACTTACTTTTCTTTTTTCCTATTACTCATAAACACGGTGTCTACATCTTTTATTTTCAACTCTTCTTTCGCAGGTATGCTGGAAGCGATTTCTGTAGAAATAAGCATCGCCTTTGTAACTATTTATTATGTCTCTTTCTTCTTTTCTTTTATTATAATAAGTTTGTATCTGATTTGTTAAAAAAATAAATAATATTTTAATAAAATTCATTATACAATTACTAGTTGTATAATGAATTTTATCAAGACGACGAGGCGAATACTATTCGCCTCGTCGTTTGTATCGCGTACATCGAAGGACTGGAACAATTTGCCTGTTGCGATCTTCCCGTCCGATTACAATTTAGGTGTCTTCAAGGCAGATCGCAGTTAAGCACTAGTTATAAACTAGTCAATCAAAAGAAAAAAAAAATGGTTTTAAATGCGTAAAAAAAATTGGACATGAATGTGAAATTAGAAACCGAACTACGTACTGACAAAACTTAAAAAAATATTGACGATTACAATAAGTTTTTTTTTAAAGTATCGATATTTTGAAATCTCAATTTATTTAGACCAAGCCTACGTGGACTGTGCAGAGCTCATTGTCGAATAGCTGCACACACAACCCGCCATTGTCACAGCATGTGGATTGCGTGTCAGGACGGGAACATCGCCGAAGGGACTTTGATGCTGCATTTTTTAAAGAACAGTTCATAGGGTTGGCAAACAAGCACGTGACCTGCGGCTTGTACTAGGTACATCGTTATTTATATTACGTCTATATCATTACTCGATTATGAATCTTGTGAAATTGGAAATTATTTATTTTAGTTGTTTTTAGAGAAATAAATATTTTTTTCAACGTCGGCCCGTATTTACAGCGACGTCAAATTTAACACTCCTTTTATCCAGTGAATCGACATACTTTTTCTTATTTGTATAAATATCAATCTCATTTTTTTATCATTAATGTATTTATTTTTCATCAATAAAAACTCCTCCGCATTGCAGCTGTCAACTGGTAATGTACCCAAAATACTGTCGACATTGCCAGGCAGATGTTGTCTATTGTTAATCTCATTGATTTATGATCATCGTTCATTCGATCGTTCACATCATCGATCGTCGTTATGATCATTACCCGATACCAGAAAGTCATAACAAAAATACGCGTAGTAAACACGAAATTGTACAAACCAAATGGAGATTAGCTAAGGCCAGCAGTAAGTCATTCTTAGTAAACCACATAAAATTTTATAACAAACTGCCAAAGGTGGACTGAATTTAGCGAGGGAAAATTCAAAACTCACATTAAGCGTGTCTTAACCAAAAAAGCGTATTATAAGGTTAAAGACTATGTCGAAGACACGCTTGTTTGGCGATGACTACTTCTGCACTTGTGGCCTGGTAACTCATTAATATTGTGTTTATTAACTGCTACTCATTTTTTTTTCTCAATAGAAGGAATAAATATAAAGAAATAAACTGGAACTAAATTGCTCACAGTTCCGTTCAAGATTCTCATTATAATACTGACACTATTTTTCTCAAACACCCAGATTGTAGCTATCAGAAAACAAACATTCCGGTATTGAATTCCAGTCCTAGCTGCTAATGAAATGGAAAGGAAAACAGGAACGAGACCACCGTAGCTAAAGCCCAATATCGGCACCAACTCCTACCTGCGCGCTTGAAGAGTCGTCAGAGTTTCCTAAGACTTACTACCTCCTCGGACTACACACAGCGCTTCGGACCAGAGACTCAAACTATCGGAGAGTCCTTTACCCAGTAGAACATTTGCCACGAATTGCAGTAGCCAATCTGGAAATCTCGAACCGATTGCTAACTCAGGTTGGTCGCTGCAGAAACAATCCGGCCAAATGGGGTGTGTTCGATATTACAGAAAATACAAAACGCAAAGAAACTAATAAATGTTAATTTGAACTTATAATTCCAAGTCAATCCAAAGATATTACAACGGCAATTTCATATTTTAACCACTAATATTATTTTGTCGGACAAAATTTGCGTCATATCGACAGGGAAGAAGAAGCTGACAAAACGAAAAACGGTTAGTTCATATAGGCTTTTTAGGTGGGAAAATATCCAATGACTTCTCTCGCCCTTGGGTAGAGCGAGAGGGCGTGTCAGACTTTTATTGACTAAAACCCACTCCTGCTTCTTTTTTGCCTTTGTCACAGGGCCTCGGGAAACACTTTCACACAACCAATATTGTTCATATAAGTGGAATGCCCATCATGTTTTATTTTGTGTGTCATATTTTGTAATATAAAACTACTCGTACATCGAGCGCACCACTGCATTATTCAAAAACACAACTCTCAAACCGACACTTTACCACGAAAATAACAACAAAAATCCAGACCAAAAAGCAACCGACGGATGCGCCGGCCTATTTACACACACTGAGCGATACCATTGTGAAAGTTGTACGGATCTCTACAATCGTGAAGTTTCAACAAAAGAGAACAGAGCGAACAGGCGAAGGACAGAACAAACTTGTCCGTTCAACTAAAAGCGCGAATCCTTCTAAAAGTTATGCATTATCATAATGTTGAGGATGTTAACTACAGGGTGGGTTTTGTTGCTTGGCTAGGTTTTAACTAGGGTTGGATGTTGTGCATTGTTCCTTTTTTTTAGTCTGGGACTTATTTATGAGGAGTGTCATGATGGTCCAGTGGTTGAGATCCAAAACCAAGCAAGTACCAATGTGAAATTTTCAGTTGGGAATATGCCGTAGCCAAATGGCAAAAAATGGAACCCTTATGGATTCGTCATGTCTGTCTGTCTGTCCGTCCGCATGTCACCGCCACTTTTTTCCGAAACTATAAGAACTATACTGTTGAAACTTTGTAAATAGATGTATTCTGTAAACTGCATTAAGATTTTCACACAAAAATAGAAAAAAAAACAAATTTTGGGGGTTCCCCTTACTTAGAACTGAAATTTTTTTTTCATCTATCCCATACGGTTGGGGTAACTCTGGATAGGTCTTCAAAAATGATATTGAGGTTTCTAATATTATTTTTTTCTAAACTGAATAGTTTGCCCGAGAGACACTTCCAAAGTAGCAAAATGTGTGTGGGGGGACACACATTTTACCACTTTGGAAGTGTCTCTGTAACTTCTAAAATAAGAGATGAAACTAAAAAAAAATATATGATGTAAATTACCATACAAACTTCCATCGAAAATTGGTTTGAACGAGATCTAGTAAGTAGTTTTTTTTTTTTTAATACGTCATAAATTGTAAACCGCTATTTACTTTTCAAGTTTGTACGGAACCCTCAGTGCATGAGTCCGACTCGCACTTGCCCAGTTTTTTTTATTTGCTAAATAAAACTAATTTTATTGTTTACAGGAAACGAATATCTGTAAGTGATGCAGAAAGGATCTTAAATAAACAAGTTTCCAAATTACTCTAGCATGGCTGGCCGAGATCAGAACAACAGTAACCAAAATGGTATTATAGAACCTAAGGAGTAGACTGATGAGAATGTTGTTGAAGAATATGTTATGTTGGATTACAAACTGGATGAATTGAATACGGCATTGGACTATTTGGAGCAAAAAAAATGATGACATACATACATGAATATGAAAAAAAAAAATAACCCTTTTTGCAGTCGGGTAAAATATTAAAATATCTTCATCAACAACGAAGTTTTATAGCTTTTAAACTGCTAACAAGAAAGAGAAGTAACGAACTACTTTTATGGACTGTTTTGCCTGAAGTAAATTGTTTTTCTTTTAGGGTCCCGTACCCAAAGAGTAAAACGGGTCGTTTTTATAGACGGGACGTCGTGCGCGAGTAGGACTCGCACTTGACCAGTTTTTTTTATTAGATGTGGTCTCACCTCAAAAAAAAAGATTAAAACTTGTTTGTCCTATTTTTATGAGGTGTACAATAATAAAAAAAATATACAAATTAAGCAACGTTTCCTGAGGTCGGTCGGTGGATAGGTGGCCATCTTTCCATACTGTTATTCCTCCGTGCTTCGAAAAGCACTTCAAGCCGTTGGACTTAGCTGTTATTTAAATATCTTTGTTGGGAGTTGGGACGGAGAGCCAGAAACCAGGAAAACTGATGAGGAAATCAAAGAGTGTCATTATACTCTATTGTTGCTAATCTTCATTATAACCTATTGTTGTAAAATTATAAATGATATTTATTTTGCAAATAGGTTTTTTAAAAACATGTTTATACGTCAATTTTTTTGTCAATTTAAACTAAATGAAGCCGGTGCTAATCTTCATTATACCATATTGATGCTAATCTTCATTATACCCAATTTTTTCTAATCTTCATTATACCCTATTGTTGCTAATCTTTATTAACCTATCGTCGCTAATCTTTATTTTACCCTATTGCTGCTAATCTTCATTATACCCTATTGTTGTTATTATATTATTGTTGTTGTTGTTATTGTTATATTGTAGATTTTTTTCTATACTTGTACTATGAGACCTTGCTTCATGCCAAATTTCAGGATTCTAGGTCTATGGGAAGTACCCTATGAATTTTGATTCGTTTGAGTGTCAAAATACACTTTTTTTGCGATATAAACGGCCGTATCTTTTTTTTACAGTTAACTTAGATGTTTCATATTTTCACAGCTTCAAGAGACCGACGACTTGAGTATACGGCTTTAATTTCAACTCGATACCTTCACGCGTTTCCGAGATAAAGGGTCTTGATAGACAGACAGACAGACGGACGGACGGACAACAAAGTGATCCCATAAGGGTTCCGTTTTTCCTTTTTAGGTACGGAACCCTAAAAACGAATAAATACAATGATAAATATCGAATCATAATAATTAAGAGAACTTAAAATATAATAAATACGACGAACACTAAACTAAAGTTGAGAGGATTTCAAGTAGTAGTTCCGAATTTTACGCTAGAAGGAAAATTTACTTTCAGCTTTTTTGATGTTAAGTGGAAGCACATACCAGAGTATATTGGTATTGTTCAATGAATTATGACAATATTATGTAGTCATGAATCCATTATGTGTTGACGATCTTAAACTTGTTTGTTTTCTATTCATCCTGTATTATAACCGGAAGCCTACTGACCTTTGTCAGACTCTTGACGACGTAATGAGCTGTATTGTTCTGAAATTGTTTTAAACTTATAATTTTGTACAAGACATCTTTACTGAGGAGTTGTAAAAAGTTTTCGAGGATAAAGATCAAGCATATTTTGCTTTGTTGTTCCTAAAATAAATGATGAAAGGAACAGGAAAATAGTCTTTACTCGTAATATAAACTTGATTGAAATTTATACACGTGTAATTTATTTATGTACTCGCTTCTAAAAATATTTGCTCCCGTGTGCAAGCCGAAAATGATGCCAAAGAAATGTAGACATCACACAACTTAGACCAATAATCTCTGATGAGGATCGCGAAATCCGATGAATATTAGACGCACAGCATAAGGCGTTGTGCGGCATTGGACGTCTTATCTTTCAGTAGAAATTATGATGATGATCCAGGCGATGATCTACTTGTGTTTAAAGTTTAATTTAAATCCGTTCATGATTGTTTTAAACGAGGTCTCTGTATCTACCTCACCAGTTTGGTAGCAAATATATTTTCTTACAATAGTGTAAACTGCTTTTCTATTTTTTAGAATATAATTTACTTAAGTAACGTATGTTTCTATTCAACAAAGAGTTAGGTTAGGTAACGTATGTTTCTATTCAACAAAGAGTTAGGTAAATGTGTAAAGGGTTTTTTTCTTTATCTAAGTATGTTTTAGTCCTTTATACGCAATTGGTATTATAAACTGATTCCCATCAATTATCTCAGTTTCCTTTTGACAGACCTGAGAATCAAAGCCACGGCAGATATTTAGCATGGTACCATTTACTATTCAAAATAAACTATTTTCGAACATTTTGTAAAAGATCAAATTCTCGAACCAACCAATTTTCAAACGACAGAAATATTTTGAGAAATTTCCAGAAAAATAAAACTAGCAACCCTCAGACGACATAATATTTTATTAATATCGGACTTATTCGGTACGACGTAGTACACAATTTCGAGGGGACCATATTGCAAGAAACTACACATCAAATAATCGTAAAATGAAATCAGACGGAATAAATAACTTTTGATCAGATATTTTTATGACAATATTTTACTATTATGGCATAGTTTTGTACTACGTATCTACGATATATATTTATAAAATGCTTGGTTTTAGTTATATTTTTTCTAGTATGGTGGGTGAATAATAGGTTTTATTTTTAAGGTGGGAAATCATCCAATGAAATCTCCCGCCCTTGGGCAGGGCGGAAGGGCGTGTCAGACTTTTACTGACTAAAATCCACTCCTATTCCTTCTTTGTTCTCGTCCCAGGGCCCAGGGGTTCTCTTTCGCATCACCCATGGCCCCAGGGTTCTCGTTCGCATCATCCATGGCCCCAGTAGGCTTCGACCCTGTTGGACCCCTACGATTGCTGACATCTCCTTGGCAAAACATACTAACTACATTGCATACCTAAAAGCGGTAGGCGTAGAAGCGAGGTTTCAAGTAAGTGTGTGTGTGTGTGTGTGTTCTAAAATAAGAGTCACATTTCTCTTTGATACATAAACTCTAAACAGATCGCGAGAAATTCTTAACAGCATTAACTTTTCCGAGAATTCTGCCATCATTTAGCTTATACTACTAAAGTAGGTAGGTAGGTAGAGCAGTGGTGGCCGAGTGGTAACGGCCCCGACTTATGAGTTGTAGGTCGCAGGTTCAAACCCAGCCAGGCGCATTACTTTGTGTAATTTATTTCATCACCACTGCTCTCAAAATGGTGAAGGAAAACATCGTGAGGAAACAGACATGTCCTAGAACCAAAAATTCGAAGATATGTGACATCCAACAACCCGCACTGGGCCCGCGTGGTGGATTACGGCCCATTCCCTCTCCTAGAGAGGAGGCCTGAGTCCCAACAGTGGGAACATTATAAGGCCGACTATACTATATAGGTACTAAAGTAGGTGAGCAACATAAAGGACATTGGAACGGCATAAAATAATCATACGTTATGTTCGTGCAGTAGGTTGCTACGTATTGTCCGTATTTACTTGAAATAGGTTAAGTAGCTTTGAATAGACAGGGGAGTTGGGATAAGTAAGGACAGTTTTTTTTAGTAATAGATTATGTCATACAACGAATGAAGTTAAGGGGATGCAACTACTGCTCACGCTGAAAACCAGTGCCGTAGACTCATCGCATTTTGCGTGTGGTCACGGCATTATGCTGAGCGTTCGGCCGTTTTGCGCGAATGTGGCGCATATTTCTTTCACATAATATAGGTATTTATAATTTGTTAGTTCTAAGTTTGCGCCTTGTTCTGCTAAATAAAATGGTTTTTCTTTCTTTCTTTTTTTTTTCAACTCGACATACACTTTCACTGTTTTTCATACAACCGCTCCTTCGCGATTATGACGTTATTACACATTTTTCATTAGATATTTTGGAAACGCAGTATGTTGTAGATATTATCTAGGCTTCTAATGAAATCAATTTATTAATTTGTTTAAAACTAATCCAGTAAAGACCTCTGAAAATTTGCTATTTTGCATGAACTTTGACACTTCATAATTTACTCAAAAATAAAAATAAAAAAAGTATAGCAATAGAAGCCTTGCAAATTTAATCAAGATTCTAAATGACGAAAATTTTTTTCAAAAACTTTTAAGGGTTTAAAAAAACATGTATTTCCTGGAACAAGTTTTGTACAATACTTAAGTAAATCACGGAATTATCGAATGCTAACAGAGTTTTCATGCGTTATCTCTCTTTTTTCGCGTTGCCTTTTCGTCAAACATTGCGTTGGATGAAGCAACAAGCTTTTAAACCATGTTCGATGTTCACGATAGGTGAGTGAAAAAGGACCCTCTTAAAGTGTCACTGGGTCCGGTCCGGTCATATCTGCCGCATTTCGGAGGAGCAAAGATTACCGCATAGTGAATAACAAACGCAAGAAAATGACGACAAGGCAGTGCTAGAAAGAAAGTAGTACAGTAAAGAAACAAGGAGTTATGACAAAACTTAAATTAAATATTGTATCTACTGCTTCGCAGAAGGAAGCGACCGCCTACCATTCCTCCTCACTTCGGACCATGGTCTGTACCAGATCCCGGCGCGGTGCTCTGCCTAAACGGAAAGCACCGTAATATGGATTAAGTAAACCAATTATAATTAAGGCTGGAATGCATTCTGAAACGAAGGGTAAATAGTTGGAAGAGGACAGCCGTGAGAACTGACCCCAAATTAAAAGGGCATGATGACAATAATGTCGTTATGGGTACGCATGTAACAATAATTGGCTTCAATAAGAAAATCCATTGAAACACACAGAAACGCTACGTTTTTTTTTTATTATTGATGGGCTTGCGTTTGACCACTATTTCACCTGATGGTAAGCGATGATGTGGCCGACGATGGAGCACGCTTGCCTAGAAGTAACCTATTCACTCTTGACTTAAAGACCCCTAGGTTGTAACTATCAGGAAACACAGACTCCGGCAGGGAATTCCACTCGTGGGAGGTGTCGTGTGTATGTTGCCTACATACACACGACACCTCCAATGTTTTTTTTTTGTATTATTAGTTCATATACGTGTCTTACAGTATAAAACATGAAAAATTATTTTAATAAAGTCAGTATTTACTCATCATTCGCCTTGGTATCATTTCGCTCCAATTCCCAACATCACATGGCTATCTATTCTTCACATTAGTCTATGTTCACACTTTCTATAGATTTTATCAGAGGTATCGCCACTCGCTATGATTGCAATCGCATTCACATTTCACTGTTGGCGTGTGTCCAGTAATTTTGCATTTAGCTGATTTTCTTGTATTCGGTACACAGGATTTAAATCAATGCAAGGGTTTAAAGTTACGACCAAACTGTTTCCTATGACAGTTGGTACTTTATCTGCATAACAAGACTAGCAAGTTTGAATAGAATTAACGTTTAAAGTTAATGATGATAAACACGAGCAATGGGTAGCAGGCCGTCCGGTCGTCCAGTAAACGTCCGGAGTGAGCCTGAGTCATCAACAGCACATAGGGTTCCACACTTATCTCAAAAAAATGTCAGCATATTCGTAGGGGCCGAGCAGGGGAGGTGACTTCTGAAAAGGTTACCCGTGGTCCTATATCGCTAAGGGTAACTGAAGAAACATAGATGTGATTTTAGTCAGTAAAAGTCTGACACACCCTCCCACTCCACCCTAGATCGTGAGTGAAGTCTTCAGTTGATTTCTCACTACAAAAGAATATAGTAGCAACGGGTGACATAATGATAGAGACATGAGATAAAGTGTGGCTTAATTCAATTTCTATTTTTTAATTAGTTTTTTTTTTAATTATTATTACTTATCTATATTGTGCTCACATATTAGAAGCGACAATAAATATGTTACCAAGATTTATGTAACTCATACTATGATTTAGATGAAAGAGTGTCCATGGAGTTTCTTGCACGTTCTTCTCCATAGAGATACTACGCTTTGGAACGTGCAATTCAGCTATACTTTTTTTTTAACTGACCGACATTTTGACAATTCAAAAGTGCCTGTAATGGGTCTATTCGAAATAAACGTTTCTGATTTCTGAAGCTTTATTTTGATCAAAAGATACGGAAATAGCTTATCTATATACACGGTATAAACGACGAGACGAAATTAGTTATTGAAATTTTTGAACAGTTAAAAGTTGAAACGTAATCTATATATATATATATAAATGGAGAAACTGACTGACTGACATATCAACGCACAGCCGAAACTACTGGGACTAGGAAAATGAGATTCTGCACAAGGCTTCCTTTTATGACGTAGGTGAGCACTAAGAGAGGATTTTCCAAAATTCACCCCCTATGGGGATGAAACGGGGATCCAATTCGCGGAGTCTACAGTGTTCTCACATTCACATTATAAAAAAAGAGGCTAAGAAGAAGAATTATAATGATTTGATATTTATCAAAGTATTTTTTAGTTTATAATATTAGCGTATATTATGTATTTTATTATTCTAAGTAACTTAATTTAATGATACCACATTCTATTTAAAATATTTGTTATTTATTTATTGTGCACACCTACCACAGTGTAGTCTTTTTAACCCAAAGGTCGACTGGTAGAGAATAAATTGTTGCATTAAGTCCGCCTACTTACCACTACTGTACATGAAGTTTAAATGAATATAATAAATATAGTTCCATCTCTTTAAGAATTCAATTTATGTCATCAAATGGATCACTTTAAGATCTCGAGGACTCGTGGCCTCTGAAGTAATTTCCTGCTTTAAAAATTGTCAAACATTGTTTAGGTTCGTATCCATAACGGTAGTTATGTAATACAATAAAGCAGGTGCGGCCCACTCTGCGCGTGCGGTTTGTTGTTATCGGCAACCGCCCGACCTTCGCGCGCCGTGGAGTTGGTGGCTCGCTCGCACTAGGTGTTTATCTCCCTCTATCACTACTTTAGGCGTCCATTACATGGTCATGCAGGCGTCAATCAATTCCATCAATCATGAATGATGTTTGAATGACGGAATGTTAACGCCATTTGTTTTTCGTCATGCAAACGTAAATCATTGCATTAGACGGTACGTTTTCCGTCTATCAAAAAATTGTCTGTGGCAAAACTGACAGCAAAACCTTTCGTGTACTGGACGCCTTACAATTCACTGTACGCTTAGTGTAATGTTATTGTTCTATTTATAGTTATGATGTAAAACGTACGTTTTGTTTGTGCGACGCAACGATGAGATTGCAAAAGATAAGTTCATTGATTACTTAAGGAGACTTATCCATGAGAATAATAATAATAATTTAGCCTTTATTTCCTCTTAAATAAAACATATTATTTTGTAAAAGCAAAATGTAAAAAAAAAACTAAATAATAAAATAACAAGAGTAATTATAAAAAACGGTTAAAAACGATTCCTTAGTTAAGGTCCCTTTTGGGTATAGGCCTCCTCCAAGGTTTTCCAGTCAGCTCTGTTTTTGGCCTTCTTGATCCAGTCAGCTCATGCAATTACTTTTATTTCGTCAGACCAACGTTCATATGGGCGACCTCTGCTCCATTATTCACCTGGGCCTCCATGAGAATACAGATGACAAACTGTACTGCACAAAAGATTTGTGCTCTTACTATTTATGCAGTAATTCTTGAATAAAACATGTGGCAATAAATAAATCAAGTTATTGGTCAAAGAATGTCCAATTTCTTCTTATTTCACATTCTAAACTCCTCCATTTCATGGCTCCAATTTTTCCCAAGCCCGATATTTCAATGAACCATCTCTTCTTCCAATTAATCTATGTCAGATTCTAACGGAGGTACGTTAGAATATCTGACGAATGGTACCACGACTTGCTGTGATTGCGTTCACAAATTCTCTTTTGGCATTTGTCCAGTGTTCCAAGATGGCCATATTTGTTTGATTGCTGAGCTCGTATCCGATTACTGATAACTTGTATGCACGTTCGTTTGTTTTTAGAAGTCAGCATTTGTATTAGTTAATGTTTACCAGCAATTGCTCCAACTTCTGCTCCTAGAAGCTTTGCTAAATTATATATTTAATTATAAAGACTTCGCTCAATGAAAGTCGAAAATTATTCCAACACAGTAAACATTTCTTTAGGATAAAATATAAATATTCTTTTTCCTATTTCAAGAAACCCAAATCCTGCTGTTTAGGCGTAAAGGAGAAAGAAACATCCATATTATGTATATATATATGTACCTACAAACATTTTCCTTTATATTATTAGTTATATTTGAGAATTTTTGAGGAGCTCTATCAATTTCTCATGACTTTCATCATTAAAACTGGATTTAGACAAAAACTGACGCATATCCTTTCAAGTAAAAACAATAATTTTGCAAATCGATTTATAATGACGGAATTCTGAGTTAACAACAAAAATAAAAGTAAAAACAACACAACCAAACTGAGAACCACCGATCCTTTATTTTGAAGTCGCTTAAAAAGAGTACCAAAAAAACTTTTTACAAAAAAATAATAACCGACTTCTCTAAAAAAAACACTAAAAGGATCAAAATAACTTTGTTATGTTAATTTTAATTTTTAATTGTTATGTTAATTTTTAATGTTTCTCGGTATTGTTTGTTTCTTATTTAACACCGACTTCCGAAATTAAAGTTATTTTGATCCTTTTAGTGTTTTTTTTAGTGAAGTCGGTTATTTTTTTTTGTAAAAAGTTTTTATTTCACACTTTTTAGTTGCGATACACTTATAAACAGAGTGCCTATTTCTCATGACAATTCCAATTAACCCAAATACTGCTAGGTTACATTGTTTTATTATAAAGTTCCTGTGTCTACCTTCCTCCTTCCGGCTCCATCATCAGATCAGTTCGATAGTACCTTATAGCCAAAGAGCATCTCACGACAATTCTAATAAGCCCAAACACGGCTAGGATACATTGATTAATTACGGAGTTCCTGTGCCTACCCTCCGGCTCCATCATCAGATCAGTTCGATAGTACCTTATAGCCAAAGTGCATCTCATGACAATTCTAATAAGTCCAAACACGGCTAGGTTACATTGATTAATTACGGAGTTACAGTGCCTACCTTCCGGCTCCATCATTATCATCAGATCACTTCGATGATACGTACATCAACGTAACTATTCAGAATCATTCATTTATTTGTATTGTCATAGTCGCTTAACTACGAGTATATCTTCATTGTGATATCTATTTGAGTATGAAGTTCCGTTGACCATTTCTGGTCTTCTTCATCAGTTCCACTTCATCAAATGTTACTTTTTGAATGTAAATGCTTATGTTCTTGATGAAAATACTAAAATTACCATAGGGTTATAATTTTTGAAGAGTTCCTTCGATTCCTCATGGATTCCATCATCAGAACTGGATTTTGAAAAAAATGGGACCAATCTGGAAGCATATCCTATAAAGGGAAAAAAAAAATTTGCAAATCGGTCCATAAACGACGCAGTTCTGGTAACAAGCATAAAAAAAAAAATATGATAAAAAAAAAATACAACCGAATTGATAACCTCCTCCTTTTTTTTGAAGTCGGTTAAAAAACTATTTCTTCGTGTAAATATTGTCGCCAAACAAATAAATGCTTCTTCATTTATTTATTTTTTATCATTAAAAAATACTGTATGAAATTAAAGTAGCAAAAAAATGCCATTTGTGTTTTTAAAAATTTTCACATTGTGATGAACACGACGATAAAATAGATCAAACACAGGTCAAAGTGATTGACCGGACGAAACTCATTGCAGTAATAACCGAGAGGCCCGAAAATTACCACTTACCGCATAGAGCTGACATTGAGAACATTGTTATTATATCATACCATTGTTTGGTCGCAAACGTGACGTACAAAATTAAAACAAAAATATTTTGTTATAGACGAATTATTTGGTCACTTCAACAAACTGTTTACAACTCCATGAGTAGGCTAAGTTAATTAATTAGGGTTCTAACTTTCCCTTTTCTATAAGTACTGAGATTATAAAGTAATTATGGCCACCCTTACTCAAACTAAAGTCATTTATAAACTAAACGAAAACCAGTGGAAATCGTAGATCACAAAAATAACAAACACCTTTAATTATACGTAGATAAGTATGATTAAATAATAGGTACCGAGCACCACTACCACAAAATAGATAGTTACAGAAGTCAATCTCATGTATGTACTTCACTTTTCACGATACGGTCAGTGCGTGGCGCCGATCTGTTAGAGTGCGACTGACAGCGATAAATGCCTACCTAATCTGAATTGTAAAAATATTACATGACCACAAAATCATCTTCTCATTATCCGCGCGGGGCCAGCCCCCATAGCCAAGTTACAACCGTTTCGTTTCAATTCTCTTTTCGTTGATCGCCTCGATTCAGCCATGCCTCCTATTCCTTTGTTCTGACCACGTGACTGAGCGTTGAGATGACATCAGAATAAAGGAATCGGAGGTGTGGCCTACTCGAGGCGATCAACGAAATGAGAATCGAACCGAAACGGTTGTAACTTGGCTAGAGGGGCTGTTCTTTGTTACGTTAAAACAAACCATCAAAATATAAGCAAATATCTAAGTAGATATTTGCTTATATTTTGATGGTTTGTGATTTTTTAACAGTGATAGCAAAGTTTCAGAGAAGTACTTACTTCTTCACTGTTTAATGTTTAATTTAAAAAACCGTCCACTGAACAGTTAGAATATGGTTTTTTGTTGGTCCATTTAAAAAAAAAAATGTACTCAGACGCGTGTCTCAAACGGATAACACTCGAGCTCACATCAGCTGAATTGAGCCAAGATATCGTGTCCGTGAGCGGTGTCTATGTGTGCGTTGTTCGAGCGCGCTTTGTATGTACATTGACTTCTGTACCTATCTATTTTGTGCCACTACAGTCAGTCAGTCATTAATGCGACCTTCGCGAGCGCGCATCTGTTCACAATGTTGTTCATAATATTGTTTATAACGACGGTTCTGTGCATAGCAGTGTTCTATTTCAAGTCAACAAACAGGAATTACTGGAGGAAACAAAATGTAGTGCAAGTCGGTGATTTAATGCTGAAGTTTGTGTTCGGTAACGAGTCAATGCCAGAAGTTGTGAAGAAAATTTACGATGAGTACGATAAACCCTATGTTGGGATGACGCAAGGATTTATTCCCACGCTTATGCTGAAGTGCCCTGAAGATATCCAAGCAGTTTTAGCTGGTGACTTTCAAAGCTTTCATAGTCGTGGTATAATAGCGAACCCAAACGACCTTCTAGCTGACAATATTGTCTTTATAAGTGATTATCAGAGATGGAAGATTTTGAGACAGAAAATCAGTCCAGTATTTACGAGCGCTAAACTCAAAAATATGTGCTATGTATTAAACAAATGTTCACGAGATTTTGTGGACTATGTTGAAGATAATCAGGATATGCGACAAAATCCATTCAATGCTTTGTACACGTACACTACATCAACCATTGGTGCAGCAGTGTTCGGCATTGATACGCAGACTAAAAACACTATGGAATCGCCCTTCTTAGAAATGGCATGGAAAACTCTGAAGCCATCAATGAAGCAAAATATAACAATTTTAATGTCAAATGTGTGCCCTTTTTTGTATAAAATGTTGCAACTGAAAATTTTTGGAGAGTATGAAGAATTTTTTGTGGGTGCTGTGAAAAAGGTGTTGGCAAATAGAAGACAGGAAACTGTTAAAAAAAACGATTTTATAGATATATGTGTGGAGCTTCAAAAACAAGGAATGATGCAGGACTCTAATACAGGTTACGAGTTGGAACCTACTGACGAGATCCTTGCTGCACAAGCTTTCTTTTTCTTCATTGCTGGCATCGACACATCAGCTAACACAATGCATTACACTCTACTGGAGCTGTCAAACAATCCAAAAATCTTAAAGAAATTACACGAAGAAATAGACAAAGTATTCGAGGGTGGCACTGAAGAAATAGCTTACAATGACATCGAAAAATTGCATTACATGGACCAAGTACTTAACGAAGCAATGAGAAAGTATCCCGCATTAGGTGTCATACAGAGACTCTGTTCAAAAGATACATGTCTACCTTCTGGAGTAAAGATAGCAAAAGGTAATATTGTGTTGGTACCAGTTTTTGGCCTTCACAGAGATGAAAAGTACTTCCCAAACCCAGATGTATTTGATCCGGAAAGGTTTTCACCAGAAAACCATTCTAAAATAAATAATTATGTTTATTTACCATTTGGTGAAGGAAATCGTATTTGTATCGGTAAGTTAATTGAATTACTTTTTTATTAGTAGTATCAAATATGATTTTTTGTGGCATTATTAAAAAAATAGCATATAATTGATAACAATTGAAACCTATCAACATCAATTATTTTGTTATCGTGATCCGCATGAGTAGACAAATGATGTTATGTATTATGAAAGCAGTCATTGGCAATTTAAATTTAGATTTCTTCATGATAAGATTACGACATACGCAAGACATTTGGCCATTACATGTCTGCTGTATGGACTAGACTTTGACCTCTGAGTTTGTTCCGGGGTTTTTTCGAAGAGTAGTCAGCTAAGAAACACCGGCCTCATTTAGTTTAATTTGACGAAAACATTGTTTTGTAAAACTGTTGTTTGAAACCTGTTTGCAAAAAAATAATCTATTATTGATTTTCATAATCACATCATATTTTTGGCCTTCCATCCAAGCCTTAGGAATTAGATTTCTATTATAAAAAGATTGTGTCTCAGTCTATTAGCTTCTCCCAGCAGCATCGCCAGCATAAAAGCAGTAAATTATTCCTTTGGAGTATATTCCCGAGGTAGACCCATATCCTATTCCAAGACATGCTCTACCTGTGTGCCAAATTTCATCTAAATTAATTCAAAAGTTTGAGCATAAAGGCAACAAATATACACATACGCACATACATGTATGGAGGTATGCGAATCACGGTGTAAAGTTTCACAACCTCCATTGAAAAGTGAGGATCCTACGAATAGACGGGTGTTAAAACTTCAAAACTATCAGGCAACTGCCTGATAGCTGTTTTTTGACTGTTGTATATTTTCAAATCAGTGTGCGACCTTTAGTTCGTATATGGCGGCAAAAATGCCGCTACACATACCTACATAATATGTGTGTGTAGCATGTATGATGAAATGTGATTTTATTAAATGAGCCAATCAGAATATAATGTAAACCATAAAGTACTGAAATGTTGGCGGCGGCGATCTCTCACGCCGGGCCCTGGTACAGGCCATGGTCCGGAGCGAGGAGGAGTGGCAGGCGGTCGCCTCCTTCTGCGAAGCAGTAATGCTAGCAAAGGAGAAGGCCGCACGTGCACGCGCGAGGCAATGGCCCTCGCGCCCCAGCCGCCGGGATTCCGATCCCAATTTCCGCCACCGTGGGCACAGGCTCGTGGATGGCGAGCAATGGGTAGCTCGCCGTCCGACCATCCGGTAACCGTCCGGACCGAGCCCAAGTCATCGACGGCACTTAGTATTCCACGCGCGCCTCAAGGAAATGTCAGCAACCGTAGGGGCCCAGCAGGGTCGAAGCATACTGGGGCCAAGGGTCTGATTCTGAAAGGAAGACTCGGCTCTGGCATGAAAGGCAGCGAAGGAACAGGAGTTGGTTTTTAGTCAGTGAAAGTCTGACACACCCTCTCGCTCCGCCCAGAGCGGGGGATGTCATTAGATGATTTTCCCATCGAAATGAGAATAGGAAATATTACAAGGTCCTTTTGACCTTGTAATATTTCCTATTCTCAATATGTCAGCAACCTTCACAATTTTAGTGGGATAAATGTTAACAATCTTCATAAGGATGCCAGCAGCATTCATTGGGCTCTTCTTATAACTATTAAGTCGATCGATGAAAAAGAAAATCTACTTACGGATAACCAAGTACAGCTTTACGATATTCATACTCGCAGTGGGTATGTGCTCAAATATTTTCCAGCGCCGTGGCTAACAGGTGACGTAAGAGCTGCGATGCGTTAGAAGGTACTATGCAAAACCAATATCAGCTTTCACCATCGAACCGTGAGCTTTATGTCGAAGCTCGTAATCGCAGCAATAAAGTATTTATGGATGCACTGCGCTACTTCAGGGTGGAAAAATCTATGGGCTCTGGAGAGGAACTACCTTAAATCTTTGAAATAGCCTAAAACAAAACTGCATACACAGATTCCTCGACAAGCTTACCCAAACCGGGAATGAAACCAGCTAATAATTATAAAATTAAACACTGGCTATTTTATTCCGCTAGTTGATACAATTAATGTTAAAGATAAAATGTCGCCAAGAAACATTCGGCCTTAGGAAAAAAAAAAACATAAAATCTAACATTATATTATCAATTCTAATACCGAGGCTAGAATACTAGGACCGAATCCGAGTCGATGGTGGTGTTCAACGCGCGCTTCAAAGAGATGTCAACAAAACTAAGTAGGGCTGATGCCTGCTACGGCTGTGGGAACGTTTGTAAAAGTAAGCATAGCCCTAAAATGTAAGGCCCCTCGCCCACGGTGACATTTTGTAAGTCGCCGTGGACGCGCGTTAATAGCAATGCTGTAGCGCGTTTCGTAAGCGCGCGACAGCATCGCTACTAACGCGCTTTAGTCGCATTTGCAAGCGCTATAGAAAAGATGCCAACGCGCAACTAACGCGCTACAGCATCGCGACTGTATCGATGCGAACGCGTTACAGCATCACTACAAAAAGTCGCCGTGGGCGAGGGGCCTAAAGGGCAATCGAAAGAACACAAGTTAAACTTGATAAGTCATTATTTTACTACACAATTATGAAATGGAAAAAAAATGTCCAAAATAATCGTTCGAATTTTTAATTGCTGTACTGAACGAAAAACAAAATTAAACGTCCTACGTTCTATTTTTAAACTATTCATGAACCACTTACGAAACGCGCGACAGCATCGCTACTAACGCACGTCCACGGCGACTTACAAAATGTCACCGTGGGCGAGGGGCCTTACATTTTAGGGCTATGCTTACTTTTACAAACGTTCCCACAGCCGTAGCAGGCGTCAGCCCTACATAATTTTGTTGACATTTCTTTGAGGTGCGCGTTGAATACCACCGTCGACTCGGATTCGGTCCTACTATTCTCCTCGGTTATTAGAATTGATGATATTAGATTTTATGTTTTTTTTTTTTCCCAAGGCCTAATGTTTCTTGGCGACATTTTATCTTTCATTTCAATTTTTTTTATTTCAACTTTCATCCAGCGATTTACAAAAAGTCGCCGTGGGCGAGGGGCTTAAAGGGCCAACGAAAGAACACAAGTTAAACTTGATAAGCCATTATTTTATTACACAAATGTGCACACAAATTTACATGGAAAAAAAAATGTCCAAAATATTCGTTTGAATTTTAAATTGCTGTACTGGACCGAAAACAATTATAAACGTTCTACGTTCTATTTTTAAACTATTCATCAGAACGCATCGTTTAAGAAGAATTTGCATGGAAATATTATTGCCAATTAAACAATTTTCTTATCCTAACAAGGTATTTAAAGTTAGCAAGCAAGCTTCTTTTTTTTTTAATTGATATAAACCAGTGCTTGACTGCGATCCCACCTGATGGTAAGCAGTGATGCAATCATCAGCTTCAAGTATTTCATAGAATGCCCTTGTATATAAGAGTTATTATAACGTGTCTTTTACTTATTGGAAATGAACAGTTCTAAATAACGTTAATCAAAGCCCTTATGTACTAGATACATAGATTATATGATAGGTATATGGATTACATGGAAATTTTGTACGACAGACGAGTTTAAGCCCTATTGTTTCTTGGAGTTTTATCTTTTTCTCGACTAGTGGAATAAAATAGTTTAATTTTTAGCTGTTTTAATTCCCGATTTGAGTGAGCTTGTTGAGAAATTTGTGAATGTAGATTTATTTCTTTTAAAAAACAAAATAATGTTTTTTTTTATATACCTACGGTGGCCGGAAATGGGATCGAGTGCCATTGCCTCGTGCGTGCGGCCGCCTCCTTTGCTAGCATTACTGCTTCGCAGAAGGAGGCGACCGCCTGCCACTCCTCCTCGCTCCGGAGCCTGGCCTGTACCAAGGCCCGGTCTTTTTCGTACTTGGAGTGTTGATAGGATTTCATCAAATGACTCCTCCCGTTCTGTGTGAAGCGAGAAGGAGTGTCAAGCTTTTACTGAATAAAACTCGTCTGTCTTCCATCAGTTGTTTTTTGCATTGTACAATCCCGCAGGTCTAATTCGTCCTAACGATTATGTATTTTAATCTATACTAATACTAGCGACCCGCCCCGGCTTCGCACGGGTGCAATGCTGATCACTTCACTACATAGTATAAAATAAAGTCGCTTTTCGTGTCTGTCTGTCCCTATGTATGCTTAGATCTTTAGAAATACGCAACGGATTTTGATGAGGTTTTTTTTTAATAGATAGAGTGATTCAAGAGGAAGGTTTATGTGTATGATAAATGCACAATATAATAGAGGAACACTGATGATTTTAGAGGTTTCTAATGTGATGTCGTAAATAAACACATTTTTTTGCGCTTACATTGCAAACGCTGGCTGAACTCCACCAGATATATCAAAATGGTGTACTACAGTATTGTTCACCTTAAAAAGGTCTACAAAAAAGTCCGCGATGGTATATGTCCATCTCTTAGGGATAACCCACAATAACCATTTTTTATCTTTTACTTTTTACGAGAAATAATGGCTTATTTACGAAACGATTTTAAGCAATACAGCGTTAATCTTTATCCAATTAAGTATCTTAAATAAATTGTGCATTTAATATAGATCAATATAGCTCTTTACAGCGTGTAATTTAAATGAATATTATCGAAGATATTACAGATTTAAAATGCAGGGACATAGCGGTTGCGGTAAATAACTTGATTCTACGTTTGTTACCTCAGAACTCGCGTCGTTTATGGACCGACTTGCAAAATTTTTTTTTCCCTAATAGGATATGCTTTCAGATTGGTCCTATTTTTTTCAAAATCCAGTTCTGATGATGGGATCCATAAGGAATCGAGGGAACTCCTCAAATATTCTAGGCAACTATATAATGATTTTAGTATTTTCATCGAGAACTTAAGCATTTACAGTCAAAAAGTAACATTTGATGAAGTGGAACTGATGAAAAAGACCAGAAATGGCCAATGAAACTTCACCCCTACATAGATATCACAATGAAGATAGAAGTAACTATGACAATGCATATAAATAAATGGTTCTGAATAGTTACGAGTATGTTGAAAATGGTAGCATCAAAGTGATCTGATGATGATGAATGAGCTGGAAGATAGGCACTGGAACTCCGTAATTAATTAATGTAACCTAGCCGTGTTTGGACTTATTAGAATTGTCATCAGATGCACTTTGGCTATAAGGTACTATCGAACTGACCTGATGATGGAGCTGGGAGGTGGATGGGGACTTCATAATAAAATAATGTATCTTAACAGTGTTTGGCTTGAATCGAATTGTCATGAGAAATAGGTACTCTGGCTATAAATGTATCACAACTAAAAAGTGTGAAATAAAATTATTTTTCCAAAAAAAAATAACCAACTTCACCACAAAAAACAACACTAAAACGATCTTTAATTTCGGAAGTCAGTGTTAAATAACAAGCAGACAATATCAGAAACACTGACTTCCAAAATTAACGTTATATTGATCGTTTTAGTGTTTTGTTTTTAGGGTTCCGTACCTAAAAAGAAAAAAACGGAACCCTTATAGGATCACTTTGTTGTTAGTCGGTCTGTCTGTGGGTATGTCTGGTCAAGACCCTTTATCTCGGAAACGCGTAGAGGTTTCGAATTGAAATTAAAACCATATACTCAGGTCTGCGGTCCCTTGAAGCTGTGAAAAAATCAAACTTCTAAGCTAACAAAAAAAGATACAGACGTTTATGTCGCAAAAAACGTATATTTCGACACTCTCAAGGGAATCAAAATTCATAGGGTACTTCCCGTTGACCTAGAATCCTGAAATTTGCCATGAAGCAAGGTCTAATAGCACAAGTATAGGAAAAATAATTGAAAACTGTAAATTTGTAGTAACGTCTTTTGCGATTCGGAAAAATCTTCGTAACTTAATTTTTGAATTGAACTGCTTTCATAGGTAGGTACGAGTAACCTAAGTTTTTACGGAACCCTCAGTGCGTGAGTCCGACTCAACTTGCCCGCTTTTTATAGTGAAGTCGGTTATTTTTTTTTTTTTGTAAAAAGTTTTTTTCCTACAGAATTTCTTAATTCTTTGAACCCTCCTCATAAAATGGCGTTGAAAATAGGTTGTCCTGTTATTTTTTTAAAAAACCTGAATCCATCTAAACTATGCAATGGCACGCGTTTGCTGGTAAAATCACTAAAAACTGTCATAATAGAGTGCACAATACTCACTGGATGTGGTACCGGAGAAGATGTGTGTCTATGGAGTTTCTTGCATATTCTTCTCCATAGAGATCTACGCTTTGGAATGTTTTTTTTTTAGGTGGGAAAATCATCTAATGACAAATCCCGCTCTTGGGTGGAGCGAGAGATAGTTTCAAACTTTTACTGACTAAAAACTAAAACTAACTACTAAACCACTCCTGTTCCTTCTTTGCCTTCGTCCCAGGGCCCCAGGTTTCACTTTCACACTACCCGTGGCCCCAGTAGGCTTTGACCCTGCTGGGCCCCTACGATTTGCTGACATCTCCCTGAGGCGCGCGTGGAACACTAAGCGCCGTCAACGACTTGGGCTCTTTCCGGATGGTTACCGGACGGTCGCCGTCCGGAAGCCCGCGCCTACGGTGGCCGGAAATCGGGATCGGAATCCCGACGGCGGTTGGGGCGTGAGGACCGTTGCCTCACGCGATCGGCCGCCTCCTTTGCCAGCATTACTGCTTCGCAGAAGGAGGCGACCGCCTGCCACTCCTCCTCGCTCCGGACCATGGTCTGTACCAAGACCCGGCGCAAGGGGTCACCACCGCCAATCGCCCCCATGAGGACACGACGTTGTTCTGCCCAAGCTGGGCACACCTCCACCGTGTGCTCCATCGTGTGCTCCATCGTGTCCTCTGGGCGGTCAACACAGTGGCAAGTAAAGATATCTTTTGCAATGAACAATAATAAATCGCAGGGTCAAACTTTCAACGTTTCAACGTTAGTGATCGTTGAGTGTTTTTCACATGACCAATGATATGTCGCTCTTTCAAGAGTAACCTCAAAAGAAAACCTGTTTGTATTATCTAATGACAAAAAAAACTGTGAACTTTGTATATAAAGACATTCTGTAGTATGATTAGTACTGACGACCCGCCCCGGCTTCGCACGGGTGCAATGCTGATCAAAACCGCATCAAAACCCGTTGCGTAGTTTTAAAGATCTTCTTCTTCTCAGTCGGTACACTCTTACCAGAGCGGTCGTGGTCATCACTGTGAATCACGATGAGTGATCATATTGGTAACACGGCGCTATTCATCGCGGACTGCAAGTTTTCCGAGTACATTCATAAACCGAGCACTTAGTTGCGGCCTTGATCTGGTCTGTCCATCTCATTAGTGATCTACCACGTGGCCTGGTGCCCTCAACTTTGCCCTGCACTACGACGAACGCTCTATGGAGTCATTACCACCACGAGATACATGGCCGAAGAAGTTCAAAATGCGCGACTTTGTTTTATACTATGAAGTGATCAGCATTGCACCCGTGCGAAGCCGGGGCGGGTCGCTAGTCATAGTATAAAACAAAGTTCAATTTTTTTTTCCTATGCTTGTGCTATTAGACCTTGCTTCATGGCAAATTTCAGGATTCTAGGTCAACGGGAAGTACCCTATGAATTTTGATTCCCTTGAGAGTGTCGTTTTTTGCGACATAAACGTCTGTATCTTTTTTTGTTAGCTTAGAAGTTTGATTTTTTCACAGCTTCAAGGGACCGCAGACCTAAGTATATGGTTTTAATTTCAATTCGAAACCTCTACGCGTTTCCGAGATAAAGGGTCTTGACCAGACATACCCACAGACAGACCGACTAACAACAAAGTGATCCTATAAGGGTTCCGTTTTTTCCTTTTTAGGTACGGAACCCTAAAAACAAAACACTAAAACGATCAATATAACGTTAATTTTGGAAGTCAGTGTTTCTGATATTGTCTGCTTGTTATTTAACACTGACTTCCGAAATTAAAGATCGTTTTAGTGTTGTTTTTTTGTGGTGAAGTTGGTTATTTTTTTTTGGAAAAATAATTTTATTTCACACTTTTTAGTTGTGATACATTTATAGCCAGAGTACCTATTTCTCATGACAATTCGATTCAAGCCAAACACTGTTAAGATACATTATTTTATTATGAAGTCCCCATCCACCTCCCAGCTCCATCATCAGGTCAGTTCGATAGTACGGTACCTTATAGCCAAAGTGCATCTGATGACAATTCTAATAAGTCCAAACACGGCTAGGTTACATTAATTAATTACGGAGTTCCAGTGCCTATCTTCCAGCTCATTCATCATCATCAGATCACTTTGATGCTACCATTTTCAACATACTCGTAACTATTCAGAACCATTTATTTATATGCATTGTCATAGTTACTTCTATCTTCATTGTGATATCTATGTAGGGGTGAAGTTTCATTGGCCATTTCTGGTCTTTTTCATCAGTTCCACTTCATCAAATGTTACTTTTTGACTGTAAATGCTTAAGTTCTCGATGAAAATACTAAAATCATTATATAGTTGCCTAGAATATTTGAGGAGTTCCCTCGATTCCTTATGGATCCCATCATCAGAACTGGATTTTGAAAAAAATAGGACCAATCTGAAAGCATATCCTATTAGGGAAAAAAAAATTTTGCAAGTCGGTCCATAAACGACGCGAGTTCTGAGGTAACAAACGTAGAATCAAGTTATTTACCGCAACCGCTATGTCCCTGCATTTTAAATCTGTAATATCTTCGATAATATTCATTTAAATTACACGCTGTAAAGAGCTATATTGATCTATATTAAATGCACAATTTATTTAAGATACTTAATTGGATAAAGATTAACGCTGTATTGCTTAAAATCGTTTCGTAAATAAGCCATTATTTCTCGTAAAAAGTAAAAGATAAAAAATGGTTATTGTGGGTTATCCCTAAGAGATGGACATATACCATCGCGGACTTTTTTGTAGACCTTTTTAAGGTGAACAATACTGTAGTACACCATTTTGATATATCTGGTGGAGTTCAGCCAGCGTTTGCAATGTAAGCGCAAAAAAATGTGTTTATTTACGACATCACATTAGAAACCTCTAAAATCATCAGTGTTCCTCTATTATGTTGTGCATTTATCATACACATAAACCTTCCTCTTGAATCATTCTATCTATTAAAAAAAACCTCATCAAAATCCGTTGCGTATTTCTAAAGATCTAAGCATACATAGGGACAGACAGACACGAAAAGCGACTTTATTTTATACTATGTAGTGATTATAAAACGGAATGATTTTTATTTTTGTTTGTAATGAATAAACACAAAAACTACTGAACCGATTTAAAAAATTCTTTCAGTACTAGAAAGCTATTTTATCACTGAGTAACATAGGCTATATTATATATTAGAAAACAGTAGGGTTCCCTACTAAAACTGCAATAAGGTAACCCAAAGTGTGAATAAATTGCCTATAAATTTTCTACATCGCGTGCGCTGCAAAAACTATTGATGATAGAACAATATAATGAATACGACGATTTTGTAGAACACATCATTATCTACAAAAAATGTCGCAACACCATATGTCTAACTATTATACTTATGTCATAACTACTTTATTCTATTTAAAAAATGAATTTATTCGCCGCCTCTAGAAAAGACACATTTTTGGTACCTTGGCATTAATTCTTTTCAAAACAAACTACTTAATATGGTTACTACAATAATACCTGGTTCGATACTCCTGTATATTACTTTTTTAGTTATTTAATTCTAACATTCCATTACGAAAATATCATGATTTTAAAGATGGGAAGAAATTAACTAAAACCATTAGATGATGTTGGGGTGGGCAGCTAGTAACTTAATAATTTGCTATTTCTATTTTCAATTTCAGGTAACCGGTTTGCTCGCCTGCAAGTAAAGGTTGGTCTAGCTCGTCTACTACGGCGCTTCACTTTAGTGGAACAGAACATTTCTCCAACCTTTGAACGAAGCCCATTTGGTCTCCGAAGCCCTACTGATCGTTACGAATTACAGCTAAGACATGTTTAGGTTAAGATTTATTACTGTAATTTGACTTGTTATCGCCTGTGGTTTCACTCGTATCCATAGATATATTTGGATGAAACTTTCAGCATTTGAAAGTCTCATCCAAAATCTATTTCTTAACAAAATTTGAAAAATTCATTATTTTAAATGCCATCAATATATTTATCATCATAATATGAAATAGCTGTTTTTTAAAACGGGTTGCTTTTAAGTGTTATATCTTTGGATTGACTTGCAATTATAAGTTCAAATAAACTTTATATTAAAGGTACGTTATTATTTTTTCAAAATTAGGTATTTATTGGTTTCTTTGTGTTTTGTATTTTCTGTAATATTGCAGTACTTGTAACTATTTTTGTATGAAATATATAAAAAAAACTCGCATTATTTTGTAATATGAGTTCTACAGTGGAAACAATGTGTCTCAAGCGGTATGCAATATTGATGATGTATATGGACTTTAAACTGCTAATGAATGGGATTTCTATTTTTGGTTCAATCACTTTCACAAATTTTATCTCACGAATAACTTTTCTCCTCAGTGCGGCAACAAGACAACATTTCCCAAGCTCTGCTTAGCTTGGGACTAGACGGCGTTGTGTGATAGTTGTGGAATATTATATTATATTGTATTATATTATTTCCAAAACGAAAGCTATTAAACCAAGAGCACAAAGTTCTTTTGTTAGAAGAAAATCATAGGTATACGTAATTGATATTGCTTGCCCTTTGAAATGCATAGTTTCTACGTTGGAACTCTTAATATGAAAAAAAAAACGTTTTTTTATTAGCTTTCATGGTTATAAGAACTGCTATATTACAGAAAATATAAAACACAAAGAATCCAATAAATACCTAATTTTGGAAAAAGAATAGCGTATTACATACTGTAATCAAATAATGTACATCTACATATAAGATTTTCTGTACAGTGTACTTTTGTCTTGTGACTGTGATCAAATCAAAACTATTGTATTGCCTAGATTTATAATAATTACGTTTTTTTTTTTAACTTAGGTATTAGGATTTTAAATAAAGATTTATTGTCTACGATTTCCTTTTTGAGACGCTGTTTTGTCTAAAATTCATTGTCTCTTGCTTTTTGTTAAATTTGACTGTCATTTTTCTCTTTATTATTTATTTATTTAAATGAAGTACAGCCAAATAACACACAATTCAAATTTAAAAAAAAAAAAAAAACTAAGTCAAAACAAAATGACTTATGCACATGACAATTAAGACGTACATAACGATCACTACAATAATTTTGCTGCCTTAAAAACTATAATCTTATATTTAACATAAACTCACTGTATAGTCAGATTAAGACGAAACAACTCAAAAAAAAACTTAAATAAAATCGAACAAGTCAAATAGCATTAACATTAAAAACAAATTAATTTAAATTTGATTCATTTGTAACCATGATATTTTATAAACAAATAATAATTTGTTAAATTATTTATTTTGCTTACTTTCTTTCCGTCTACAATGGGTAGCTCGCCGTCCGACCGTCCGGTAACCGTCCGGACCGAGCCCAAGTCGTCGACGGCGCGTATTGTTCCACGCGCGCCTCAGGGAGATGTCAGCAAATCGTAGGGGCCCAGCAGGGTCGAAGCCTACTGGGGCCATGGGTAGTGTGAAAACGAAACCCGGGGCCCTGGGACGGAGGCAACGAAGGAACAGGAGTGGGTTTTTAGTCAGTAAAAGTCTGACACTATCTCCCGCCTCGCCCAAGAGCGGGGGATGTCATAAGATGATTTTCCCACCGAAAAAAAAAAATACCGCCGCCATAATGTATCTATGGTGGCAAGCTCAGGGGTGGCAGATCGGAATAAAGGGATGGGACTTACCGAGATTACCTTCTACAAACAAAAAAAAAAAAACAAAATTAAAAGCTTTACCTACCTCTTTATAACATTAGTGTAGATTTATACCGTTTTTAGCTTTATGACTATTATGAGTTTGGAGACTAAATTAATTTGATAGAGTGGCCTTCATTTTAACGACGAAGTATTCAAGCGCGCTAACTAACCTATGCAAAAGCAACAAAAATAAGGACAATTTATATCCTCTGAACTTTTGAAATAATAAAACTGTTGTCTTACATTCCGTTGCAGAGCCCTTAACGTTTAGATTAAGACATGATAAAAAATAAAATCAGGTTTTCCTCATATGAGGGAGACATGAAGATTCTTAATAAATAAAAAATGTGCCTAAATTTCTTCGTCGCCTTACTCATTTTGTTATGAAACGGAGTTACTTTTGGAGTAAAAATGTTTCACATTTTTGTAGCGTATTAGTTGCTTGTCATATTGCGTAAATGCTGAGATCTAAAAATAAGTAAAATAAGGTCAGAATATAGCTGATGTTTATTCAAATGAATGTAATGTTAAATTAGGCCTCTGAATTTGTTTAATTCAGGTCATTGGTGAGCCCGGGATAGTAGGAAACGTAGAAATTGTATGAACCAAAAAGAGAGGTTGCCTTAAAGCTGAGAAACTGCAATGTCAATTACTCACGTATATCGAACGACGTTTTACAACACACTTACTCGAAATTATTATAATAAGCAAAACTTTAAAACCATAACATTTCGAAACAAATTGTTATGAGAAATGGTTCGCAATTGGTTTTTCATGCGTCTTCGTGGGGGCTAAAGCAAGACCAGTTGGGAATGTGGATAGTGTGAAATACACTATATTGCAAGCCTAAAAGCGGTAAGGGTAGGAGTGGGCTTTCAAGTATGTTGATAAAAAAAATCTGTAAACCTGCCTAGGAACAGCTATATCGACCCAAGTCCTCTAGACTACTACTAGGACTAGGTACATGGTGGACATCCCACCTATACGCACAAAACGTTTTGGGAACACATTCATAGTGCGTACATAGCTGTACGCACTATGAATGTATTCCCAAAGGAGTGGAATTCCTTGCCGGAATCTGTTTTTTCTGATGGCTACAACCCGGGAATCTTTAAGTCAAGAGTGAATAGGTTACTTCTAGGTAAGCGCGCTCCATCGTCGACCGTATCGTCGCTTTCTATCAGGTGAGTTAGCGATGAAGCGCGAACCTATCAAGAATAAAAAAAAAGACTGGCTACACTGAGCATCATACCGGAACACGGCTAGGCTGCTTGGCGGTACGTCTTTGCTCAGTGGGTGGTCGCAAGCCAACGGTCGAAACCGACCACCACTTATTGTCACCTGATTAGCACCACCCGGGGACTACATGGAGGCATTTGCTTTGGGTATTCTTCTACGGACACGGGTGACTCAGCCCCACAGAAATCTTAATAATAAGGCAATAGAAGTCGCAAAGACGCGTGACCTTGTCGCCGCGCATGTGTCTCGTAGAACATAAATGCGCTAAGTGTGAGTGAGCGCGCGATATCATTCTCTGCTTTTTGCACACGTTTATTATTGGTTACAGGGTGAGACCAAGCATTTTAGAAAATATTGCGTAATGTCATCGCTAAAAGTTTATTTTTTGTTGCTACAATGCAAAATGCATGTGTAGGCGATGGTGTGTATTTAATGTTTGTCTATGTTTTGTAGCTCTGTGAACCGGCGACACGCGTCCCAGTATCAAAAGACAGTATTGTTCTTAAGGTTCTCTTGTTATTAAGGTTTCTATGCTCAGCCCCCTAAAATGGAGTCGACTCTTGGAGGCAAGACAGATTAATATGAATCTGGACCTATATTTATTTATTTATTTATTTAAACTTCATGTACAGTAGTGGTACACAGGCGGACTTAATGCAACAAGGCATTCTCTACCAGTCAACCTTTGGGTTAAAAAAGACAACACTGTGGTAGGTTTGCACAATAAACAAATAACAGATACTTCAAACAGAAAATAAAATAAAAAATAAGTTATTTATAAGTAATAATAAAATACATATAATATGCTAAAATTATACACTAATAAATACCAAGAAAAATATCAAATCATTAAGAGAACTTAACAATAATTCCGACGAAGACCGAACTAAGGTTGAGAGGACTTCAAGTAGTAGTTCCGAATTTTATGCTTGAAGGAAAATTTACTTTCAGCTTTTTTGATGTCAAGGGGAAGCACATTCCAGAGTTTTATGGTGGAAACAGCGTATGAGTTGGACATAAAGCCAGTACGGTGAGAAGGAATATGAAGGAGCATGTTTGATTTAGTTTCATATATCATGAAACTAAATCTAACCTCTCTTTAATTTCCCATTATGCCACAAAACAGTTTCTAATACCACAAGTCCAGTTATCTCACAAAATCCATAGGATATTGAAATTCTAACCCAATGAAATCCCCTTTCCAAGCAGCATTTGGTATGCAAATGAATGTGTACTGCATCCCGGTACAAATCATGCGGGTAACGGGCCCACGGCGAATCAGTTTCGTGTGTGATACGAATAATGTGACGTGTGTTTATTTCTTGGCTTTTTGAGGTACAGTTCGAGTATTGGCGGTATTGATAGGGTTGTCTCTGTTTTTTAGAAGCATGTATAAATTTAAGCAGAAAAATTTAAGCCCCCAAATTTTTAATTTTTTTATAATGCAAAATCTTGAGCCTATTGGTTTTTTTCGTTTAAAATTTCGGTGAGTATGCATTGTAAATGCACAATTTGATTTCGCCAAGCCCGTTCCATCATCGGACCACTGGACGTATAGAGGGCATGGAGGACATGCCACCTATACACACAAAATGTTATAGAAACACATTTATTGTACATCACGTTATGGACTGGAGTTCCCTGTCAGAGTCTGTGTTTGTTGATGGCTTCAATCTAGGGGCCTTTAAGCCAAGATTGAATAGGTTACTTCCAGGCCAGCATGCTCCATCGTCGACTACAACATCGTTTACCATTAAGTGAGATAGTAGTCAAACGCGAACCTAACAATAATAATAAAAAATAGCCTTTGCGTCAGTTATACCAATTTACATTTACATACAGTTTTGGAATGTTTAACTTATACTCTTTCATTTGATACCACACTTGGCCATATTTGCAAACATATGGTTGTTCTTTGACATTTTCATCCCCCATATCTTGTAAATGCTTAGACCAATGATAAAATATAATTAAAAACTATCGCTAGAAAACCTAGCTGCCTACCTAGTACGCTCTTAAACAGGTGAACAACCAAATCGGTTCACCTGTTTAAGGGGATGCAATTCGACATAATTATATTTTCACTATTTTTCATACAACCGCTCTTACGCGATTATGACGTTATTACACATTTTTCATTGGATATTTTGGAAACACAGTATCTTGTGGATATTATCTAGATTTTTATTGAAATCAATTTATAAATTCGTGTAAAACTAATCCAGTAAAGACCTCTGAAAGTCTGCTATTTTGCATGAACTTTGACCCTTCATAGTTTATTCAAAAATTTAAGAAGTCTTAAAAGTATAACAGTAGAAGCCTTGCAAATTTAATCAAAATTCTGAATGATGAAAATTTTTTTCAAAAACTTTTAAGAGTTTAAAAAAAAACACGTATTTCCTAGAACAAGTTTTGTAAAATATTCGAGTAGGTAAATCACGGAATCACCGAATGCTAACAGAGTTTTCAGGCGTTATCTCTCTTTTTTCGCGTTGCCTTTTCGTCAAACATCACGTTGGATTGCGTTATGTGAAGTAACAAGCTTTTAAACTATGCTCGATGTTGACGACAGGCGAGTGGAAAAGGACCCTCTTAAAAGCTACGATCCCACAGACACAAACTGTGGTCAAATATACTTTATAACACTCTTTTTTGCATCAGTGGTTATTTTTAGAAGAAGAACATCTTGTAATTCTACGGCTTTTAGTCACATTTATACGCTAGGTCTTTCCTACTATCACACTAGAAGACAAGTCTGTTTTTAACTTAAAAAAAATATAACCGTATTGAGAACCGCGATGGCAACCTTCTCTAAACTGTCCATAGTGTCAACCACCAAAAGTAACCTACGCAATGTTAGAACTTCAGTGACAATAGTCGCTCCCAACAGATAAAAATCTATTATTTGATCTGTGGTAACCCCATAGCTAGAAGGAGTTTATTGGCTGTTCCATCCATAATCTTTTTCGACACAGTCATTTCGTTTAGCTCCAAGGATTTGGGTCTACATAACAGAACCTGTCTCGACTACCGAAGCAGGCCACGAGTGTCAGTCGTAAAGTAAATGGAACATTACGGTCGCTATATCAACTGAAAAATCTCCCAGCTTACATAACGGAATAGCTTGTACAGTCCCATATATGTCCCATTCTTGACTATAGTGGTGTGTGTCACTATGGCCGGTATGCAGATCTCCTCAATCAATTTGACCGCATTCTGAATAACTGCATTTGATTTGTCTGTAACTTTCGTAAGTATAATCATTCTTACGTGTAGTTAGATGCGCATCGATTACTTTAAAAATAGTTACACGTTTGACAGCGTAGAGTCCTTAGGGTCTTGATTATACTGTTTTCCATCAATTACGAGCTTAAAGGGCTTGACTACACTGTTCTACTTCATTCTTTTTTGGATAAGCCTTTTATAATACATACACACGAAGTTAGTAGAATCATGAAAGCGTGGCGTTGCTGGATTCGTTTTTTTATAATAACATGGTTTAATTGTATGCATGTATCTAAGAATGTACTTATTATTGCATTTCTGGTTTGTTTTCATACTAAATCTATGTATCCAAAATGCCCACCTCCTCACATTTGAGGTCGACTGGTAGAAAATGCATTAAATTTACTTTTGTACAGTGTTTCTTTGTCAACAGCGCGTAGTGACCTACACACTCCTCAAAGTGATGTCAGCAAACCGTAGGGGCCCAGCAGGGTCGATGCCCGCTAGGACCACGCGCATTTTCAAAAAAGGAAACCCATAGTCCTAGAATGCAAAGGCCAACTGAAGGACACAGGTGTGGTTTTAGATAGTAAAAGTCTAACACCCCTCTCGCTCCGCCCAGAGCGGAATAAGACATTGGGTGATTCCCACCTAAAAAAAATAGGTCCCTAACAGCTTGTTAACATATCGTTCACCAACTTGAAAGTAAGCACATTACTAACTACATCTTCAACTCTTTTTCCTTTAGAATGAATTACCATATGAAACTAGAAACCAATTTGCCAAATGCCTACCACATTATTTACCGCCGTACCTCTATCATCCTTACCTGTATCTACATCTATAGGTACGTATCCGTCTCCTAAGCTCCCTTTGCCCATAATATCTCAAACCACAGTAGAGTACACATTAACATAGCACAGGTCTGATTTATTCATGGTCGGGTAGTTCACGTTTCTAATGTTAATACTGAGGCCGTTTGAGACTGCGTATCAAAGAATTTTGACGCTCGATACGAGTTACGTGATTGTATTGAATTCTTGGCACTGAAATTTAGGCCTACTGTGGATACAGGCGGCCTGCGCCTGGTGAAGGAGACCATCACCGGACACTGCACACTGAATAAGCACTTCCACACAATAGGCATCACAGACAGTCCCCTGTGCAGAGCATGCTTGGAGGGGGAGGAGACAATTGCGCAAGTGCTCTTAGACTGCACAGGTGTCACTGAAATACGCACCTTAGGATCCCCGAACTCCCTTATTGATGTCCTGAAATACCTGAGAGGCCTAATCTGTTATTGGAGATAAGTGGGCTGGTTGAAATAAGCCCACCTAAAGTTATGGTCACCATGGCCCACGTACAATGGTCTGCATAGGACTAAGTGTGGAAAACATACTTAGACACAGACATAGGCCTACAGTACATGGATGCGTAGCTTCATAGACGCTTCAAAATACGCTAGGCAGCTTGAGCATCACAGCGTACTGAACTATGTCCACAAGGCGTATTACACGAGTTCGTTTTCAATCATTTGGGACAATTCCATCACACCACGAAGATGTTCACGCCATTTTTTTACAAAAATTAAAACATACTTTCGCTCAATGTACGCCCCGACGTATGACATGCATTCGTCAACATAGTTCTGTATCTAAGCTGTGAGCAAGCGCAAACCTAGCGTATAATGACGAATACGCGTCTATGAAGCTATGCGACCGTGGACAGTGGGCTATAGTTTTGTATGTAAGCTTCACGCAGGCGTAAACCAAGCGTATAATGACGAATACGCGTCTATAAAGCTACGCGTCAGTTATCAGTGGGCTTTAGTGATAGTTCTCTGGCTCTGACTTACCTGGGAGGAATGGAAGAGCTATGTACTGGTCCATTTGGTTACGTGCATACAATAACTAACATATATCAAAAGACGATAATAACACAGTAATTTGTTTTTTACACCCGGGCATTTCTTCCGCCTGAATCAGGTTCAGGAACCTCCCGAACTTACCATGTCCGGTGAGGACCAACGTCTTGCAGAAAGTGAGGATGCCGTGACGCCTCTCCAAGCTCTTCAAAGATGGGTATTTACCACCACGATTATGGCGTGATCAGACCACAGTACCTACAGGCTAATTTTTTTAAATTAAAAAAAAAATGCCCTGTATATAAAACTATACCTATTTAATAGGAAACTAATAAAAAATTCCACCAGTAGGTATTAGGTAGGACAGCAGTCGTTGAGCTCCTTAGTAGTCCTGAGTTGAGGTTTACGAATACTGACAAATGCTTGCACTGACTGGACAGGTCCACTCAAATCTGTATGGTTCTTTCTTCAAAAGACCATTTCAGACAAATCTGCATGGTTCTCATGTGATTTGACCATTACATATTTACTGTATGGACTTTAAAAGAGACTTTGACCCCTGAGTTTGTTTCGGTGTTTCTTCTCAGGGTAGTCAGCTAGGAAACACCGGCCTCATCTAGTTTAAAAATGACGAAAAAAAAATTGACGTGTAAAAGTGTTTTTTAAACCTATTTACAAAATAAATATCATTTATCATTTATCATTTTAGCATCTCAGATTTTTAACAAGTACAAATTTAAGTAGATAAGTAATTCTCGGGAACCATCTCAGACTATCTCAGAAATTGGCTGTTATTATAAGTGTTTTATTTGTAAGAAAAATTTGTTGGGTTATCAGTACAGTAGTTGGTCTATCAGTAGTCATTTTTCATATTCTATTGTATTGGTATGAGCTGCAAATAATCGCTCATCAATGACATTACAACTTATACCCCTTTCCAAGAAAAAATAAGAAACAAAAGAGTTGAAGATTTTGTTTGTGTTAGTCATTGAGATTACATAAGGAACATCATTATAATTTTCTTACTCTTATCCCAATTTATGGAAAACAAGTCTTTATTCCCATACTTCTTGTTATCTATACCTTTACGTAAGACATACATTGTTTCTTCAGCCTTTCCTCTGGCCAGCCAGCTAAGAAACACATTCGTTTTTATTGTAAACTTGGATTTGGCTAGCCAAAGGCCTTTCACTTCTCTTTCCTAACCCGGCTATATAGAAGATATAACTTGGGTGATCTGCCATGTATACCCCGTGAACATGATCAGAATGTTACACCACCTTTACGTTCGTCCCACTGACGATTTGTTGTTGGGCGATGGACGTATGTGCTGCGCCACAAAGTGTTAAGCCGAATAGATCGCGTTAGAAACTGTCTCCACTCTCAAGTATTAAATGTTGGCTTAAAACAGCTAGACTGAAGTAGACGTGGGAATGGGCTGGTCATACCGCACGAATGCACCCAGGCAAATGGGTGGACATCGTTACTCATCAGACACCTGAGAGAGGAACAAAGTATAATCTTAAAATTTTATGTTTTGGAGCTACTTATTAGCTTATTTTGAAAATGAACGTTTTACGACAAACTCTTAACGCGACCCATTTCACGACCTGAACTGAACTGATTTTCTCGCTCACACGCGTTACATTTTAATACGTCATGTTAGGCCCCTGGTTTTTTTAATTTTTTTTTTCTTTTTAATTTGATATAAACCAGTGCTTGACTGCGATCCCACCTGATGGTAAGCAGTGATGCTATCATTGATGGTGAGGCGCACTAGTTTATTAAGAGCCTATTCACTCTAGCCTTGAAGGCACCTAAATTATAGTTGGACGGGAAGACCGCAGCAGGCAAATTGTTCCAGTCCTTCGATGTACGCGGTATAAACGACGAAGCGAAACGCTTAGTCCGGACCGTTGAAGTTTCAACAACGTAAGGGAAGATACTCGCCGTACATTGGGTTGATCGATGGTAGAAAGGAGATGGCGGAATCAAGTCATGCAATTCTCGCGCACACTCTCCAAAATGCAACCTGTAAAATACCGATAGGCTGGCTACCCTGCGCCTGTGCTCAAGGCTTTGTAGATTGGACTTAATCAAATCTGGATTCCCAATTAGCCTCTTCGCACGCCTTTCAACTGAGTCCAAAGCTGGGGGGCTAAAAAGGTCACAATTGGCAATTCATCTAAAAGCAAATCATTTCCCGAATTCCTGCCTACTTATGACATTATGCAATTCTTCTAAAAATCGCAATATGGTTACACAAATTAGCCGAATCATACTCAATTCATTTTTTAGCAGAATCATATTCCATAATATTGCCAGATGAAAAAAATTAAAATCTTGGTTTTACTAGTTTTTTTTTTCTTAGCTTTTTATTTAACGGATAATTATTTTGTATTAAGTTATTGTATTAAAATATAAATTCATTATTTTAGGATAATAATTAAATGCCTTTAAAAACGTAGTTAAAAATGCCTAAATCTTTGGAAATAATAAATATCAACTTGTTAGGCTGGCAACATACCTACATTGTTGTTTACCGTAGTATCCCTCTGTCGTCTGTGGTTATTCCTCTGTCGTCTGTGGTTTACCCTTTGCTTGTAAAAAATCGGTTGAAAACAATAAATCATATGAATAATGCCATAAAATGAAGAGTTGCAGTTGAAGTTGAAACTAAAAACTTTAGGACTGCGTTTCAAGAAAATGATACCAATCCAGCATCTACTTGTGTATTTCTTGTGAGTTCGAATGTTTACAACAAAGTAAGTGCTTACCATACCCATTAATATTCTACTCGTAATATTAATAAGTTTTTATACCTACGCAACTAGGTATTAAATGACAATTTAATTGTTTCAGACCGCACTGTGGCTCCTATAGTATAATGATGAGGCTTGAAGGATTCTGTCTCAGGTGGAGATGTAACATACCGCAGCTGATGCCAATACTGCTCAAATACACCTAGTACAAAATTTGAGATGCCTTGCAGATGCAGCACAAAGATATCTTTGCTATCTTTATGTAAATTAGAGTGAATAAAAAGAGTAATTACATTCTATTTATTATACGTATAAATGGTTTTATTTTGGTAATAATTTACCTAAGCTTGTTTATAATATTCTATAGATGATAATATTAAAAATACTCTAAACTCTCTACTTCAAATTATTTAAAAACAGTGTACCTTAGTGTTCAGGGTGGATACTTAGTAATTTAACCATTTGAAGAGTGATATCTAAACATTAAGCAATTTATGTTAAGATCTATATAGCTTTAATAAATATGTAGGTACATATTGTAAATCCAATAAAATTTTGTAATTATGAAGAACATTGATAGTTTAAGCCATTGGAAAGTGACTGAAGTAGGTTCTTGCCCATTTTTGATGATATAGGTACCCCAGCTGCATAAATGCTTTAGTGCTCAAGTAATCAATAATTATATACAGTCATACTTTTTTTTTACGTCTGTATAGCCCGATAAACTCGGGGTTCGGCACTTCATAAATTTCAAGCAACTTCCACTTTTCGAAGAAATACACTTCGTTGGCGACTTAATTAAAAGGCTCTCAGTAATGCGCATGTCTCCTAGGAAATACGCGTAAAGGCCTAAATCTGCCATTTTTTAAGTTTAATATATAATACACATCTAATCTATAATCATATTTATTACACATCTACACATATCTTACAATTCATCATCTTACAATTCATTTATCGGAAATGAATTGTAAGATGTTGCTCTTCAGTAACTTTTTATGATTCTGCTAATGAACTCTAAAGCAATTCATATTATGTGAACCATTTTACGAATTTGCTGTCAAATAGACCCGTCTGTCAAAAAAAATGTCAAATAGATGAATTGCCGAATATGAATCATAATATGAATATTGTTTTTGTATAGTAATATGAACTGACAATTCGTGACCATTTTGCGATTTTTATCGTGATTCATAATATTTTCATAAACGATTCTGCTAAAGTGACCTTTTTAGGCCCCCTGGTCATTTCTTAAAACTGAATTCCAAAAAAGCAAAGTCACAAAAAAAGTTAGTGCTAATAAACAAATGAAACTGACCCAAATATTTTATAATCGAGCACCTACTTACATTTTTATTCGAACATTACAATCTGTCAAGGGTCGAATATTTCCAGAATTTTCATAGCTTCTAAGAATTTCTTTATGAATATCGATACAGAATTTCTTTTGAAAAAAGCATTTGTTTACTTAGTTGTTTATTTACTTGCCTACTTTGAAATAAAAAAGTCTAATCAATTTAATTTGTCTTAAAATATTTATGAACACACATCTTTCTATAAGAAACTTAAATTTGAACCATTTGTATTAAACTTAACTAAGTATGTACCACGGATTCCCTCAAATTGAAGGGTAAAATCTACAAGTCCGTTATAAGGCCTGTCATACTGTATGGATCAGAATGTTGGGCTGTGAAAAAGACGGATGAAAAAAGATTGCACGTAGCGGAGATGAGAATGTTAAGATGGATGTGTGGTGTGACGAGAATGGATAAAGTGAGAAATGAGTATATCAGGGGAAGCTTGAATGTGGCGCCAGTGACTGAAAAGTTGAAAGGGAATCGTTTGTCTTGGTATGGTCATGTGAAAAGGAGGGATGAAACGCATGTTACTAATTAAAGAGTTATGAGTTTACATGTGGATGGATGGAGAGGGATGCAGAGGATGGAGAGGGATGAGGGATGGGGCATCCCAGTGAATCGGGATGATGTCCCAGTGAGTCGGAGTAGTATTGCTGGCTCCAGTGAGTCGGAGCGGTGCTGTGCAACGTAGTGGCTTGACTGCTGGCGTCGACACAGGAGAGGTTCTTCGTGGCGCCATAGATGTCGCTACATATGTATGTATTTAGAAATATATAAGTATGTTTATCAGTTGTCTAGTAAGTACCCATAAAACAAGCTCTGCTTAGCTTGGGACTAGACAGCGTTGTGTGATAGTTGTGGAATATTATTATTATTATTTCATCCATCCTGCGTTGATCCGATGTGTTACGTCCCGGTCTACCTCACCATCCCTTGGACGAGTGACCCGAGGTACTGAAAGTCGGAGCAGATCGGTATGGGCGTTCCAGCGAGAGTTAAAGGCACTGGATTGGAGAGACCGCCAAAATCGCAGAACAAGTATTCCGTTTTGGTTCTACTCAATTTCAGGCCAACACTCTCCAGTCTGTGCCACCACACCTCCAATCTGTTCTGGACCTCTAGGCCAGGCCCATGAAGGCCCATGTGAAATAAAAATATTTGAATTTTAAATTTTAATGAGATGATAGAAAAGGGACAGGATAGAATGGAAAAATAAATACGTGTTAAGCCGACTATGGATACAGCTAAAATCTGCTTCTCATATCTGCAGCTCATATACAAAAACCTCCTATATATGACCAAGATACCTTTTTCGTCTTTCGGCCTTCCGTAGTCCCAATATATAGTGATAGCAAGTATATTTTTTTATAAATTGCGTACCGTTGAATAAAAAAACACTGTGAGAAGAAAAAATTACACAGATTACTCTAAATAATAGGTAATTCGGAATAATCTATGTAATTTTTCTACAGCTTGTATTTTTTTATTTTCAACCCATTTGGCGCAGTGGTTGAGCGATTGACATTTCCGCTGTGAGTCACATGTTCGATTTCCGCACTGAACAAATGTGTATGTGAGTTTATATTTTTATTATGAACACACCCACGATACAAGAGACGAAAGAAACGCCTGGATGTTACCATTATGCAGACCATCCGGAGGACACTGTGGAGCGTACGCTGGAGATGTCTCCAGCGTACGCTCCACAGAGACCTCGGGCCGGATATGGCGGTGCTCAACCCTCCATATATATCCTAGTGGAGGCGATCGGGGACAGCGACCTCTCGCGGCGGGCCCTAGTTCAGGTCATGGTCTGGAGCGAGAGCGAATGGAATGTGGCCACAACATTCTGCGAAACAGTAAACGAAGTAGAAGAACTAACGAAGGCGGTGGCAACCTCAAAAAAAAGCTTCGATACAGGAGTAATTTTTGCACTATGGATGAATGTCACGGCAGAATATATCATTCAAACTTATACACCACGCTCAATTTTCATTAAAATAAATCTCGCTAAAACAACAACCGTTTCGCTTTTTCGGTAATCCCTGGAAAGAGCCAAAGGCCTAATCAAATAGCGTCAGTTTAACCGTAACGACAGCAGCTAGAGGCTATCATTATCATTCATCATGACTACAGTACACATAATTCCCTTGCGGCCGAATGGAGATAAGCGATCAATTGGATTAGATAATGCTATGGTTTCGATAGGTATAATGTTTGAATGGGGTGATACAATACAGCAGTGTTTGCTAAACTGCTTGACACAATAAGGCAAGATGGGTGGTGATGTCTTTGCTGTAGTATGCTAGCAATCTATATAAATCCATATATATATATATATATATCACTTTAGTATAGTATAGTATAGTATAGTATAGTATAGTATAGTATAGTATAGTATAGTATAGTATAGTATAGTATAGTATAGTAGAGCATAGTATAGTATAGTCGGCCTTATAATGTTCCCACTGTTGGGACTCAGGCCTCCTCTCTAGGAGAGGAAATGGGCCGTAATCCACCACGCGGGCCCAGTGCGGGTTGTTGGAGGTCACATGTCTTTGAATTTTTGGTTCTAGGACATGCCGGTTTCCTCACGATGTTTTCCTTCACCCTTTTGAGAGCAGTATTGATGAAATTAATTACACAAAGTAATCCCCTATATTTTTACCAGAACAAGTCATTTAACCTTATCCTTATCTATTTCTTTACCTTTATGATTAAGATTTATAATTTATGGGTGAATTAATACCTCACAACATATATTTATTCATATAATTCCCCAAGGAACTCCATCTGCGTTAGGCTGGGTTTGAACCCGCGACCTACAACTCGTAAGTCGGGACCGTTACCACTCGGCCACCACTGCTCTCTTTATCTATTTAGCCTTTTCTTAACTAGCTTAAGATCGTCTTTCAGTCTAACCGGAGGCAGCTGAATAGTCGTGTTACATGGAGTGACTGCCTACCAGACCTCCGCAAACAAGGTACCGGGCAACACGATACTCCTTGGATAGACTGATAGTGAGACTTTTTGGTGTCTGACTACCTATAATGACTGTCAAAGATCTACGAATGACATCCAGGACAAACAGCTTTACGTACTTTCCGAAGGACGGGGTGTCAGTTACGATCTGGATAAACTTAGAAAAGTACATGTGAAATTAATGAAACATTCCTATTGGTACTTGCCCGGTTTTACCTCAACCACTAGACCTTCACGATTACTTCTATGTACATATATGCAGTTCATAAATTGCAACTAATATTAAAAAAATTTCTCAGAGAAAATATAAGAATGACGTGAACATATTTGAATCGAATTCGAAATTTGAATGTAAAAACTTCTCTTTGCTTTTTTTCAGCCAGTAGTTCTACCCAAAACAAAAAGTTTGGCCAATATTTGAAAGAAGTTTGACTCTCCTGCCAAAATGTATGGGAAAAGTTTTTGGCGATTTCTGTCATATCAAGCACTCATACTTTAAATGCTTCTATAGTCTTTTGGATAAGTATGTAATTATAACGGTTAAGGTACCATCCAAGTACGGGCCCGTCTCAAAAATTAATCCTGTATAAAGAAAGTTTTTTCTTAGGTGGTAAATCATCTTTGAGGAGCAGCAGGAGAGGCATCACGGCGTCCTCACTTTACGCATGACTCAGGTACTCATTGGAGATGGTAAGTTTGAGAAGTTCCTGCATCGAATACAGGCGGAAATAACGACCTGTTCCTTCTTTGCCTTCGTTCCAGTGCCCCGGGGTTCTCTTTCGCATCACCCATGGCCCCAGTAAGCTTCGACCCTGCTGGGTCCCTACGGTTTTGCTGACATCTCCTTGAGGCGTGCGTGGACTTCACTTGTGTAAGTTTTAACACACACTCACATAAGTTTTAACACACACACACAAAAGTTTTAACACAAGTAAGTTTTAGTCAGTAAAAGTCTCATTCTTGCTCCACAAAAAGTAGGAAAAGTTATTTGTTGATTGATTTTTTATCACAAAAAACCGGACAAGAGCGAGTCGGACTCGCGCACTGAGGTTTCCGTACAAACTTACCTATGAAAACAGTTCAAGATTTTTCCGAATGCCAAAAAAAGTTTTTTTTTAGTGACGCAACTACAAAACAGTTTAATTTTTTTTCCTATACTTGTGACCTTGTATAAGACCTTGCTTCATGGTAAATTTCAAGATGCTAGGTCAATGGGAAGTACCCTATGAATTTGGATTCCCTTGAGAGTGTCGAAATACACGTTTTTTGCGACATAAACGGCCGTATCTTTTTTTTCGTTCACTTCGAAGTTTGATTTTTTCACAGTTACAAGGGACCGCAGACCTAAGTATATGGTTATAATTTCAACTCGGTACCTTCACGCGTTCATGATATAAAGGGTCTTGAAAGACAGACAGACAGACAGACGGACAACAAAGTTATCCATTAAGGGTTCCGTTTTTTCCCTTTTGAGATACGGAACCCTAAAAAAGGGTGTAATGAAAAAGACTTCCACATTTGGATTTAAGATTTATTCTTATGAAATTACTCTTATATTATTATTAAAAAAAAATTGGTTGCCTGTAAAGTCGGTATACGGGCGAAAGTTTTACGTGACAACGACTTTGAGTGGTAAAATAATTTTAATGTGAATATTCATTCGTATAGTAGGAAGAAGGATTACAATTGCAACGTGTAAACTTGTATGCAGGCGCCTAAGCGAAATAGAAGCGCAAGACATGAACCGGTGTGTATGCCTATCTCTCTCACTCTCTCTCTCTCGCTCTGTCTCTCTCGCTCTTAGGCGGGCTAACTGTGCTCGAGTGGAAGGGACGCGTGCCTTTCACTTTTTATGTCTGTCTCTCTCGCTCTTAGGCGGGCTAACCATGCCCGAGTGGAAGGGACGCGTGCCTCTCACTCGCTCTCATTGTGAGCGCATAACGTGAGCGGAGCGTAACGCAGTTTCTTGAAGTGTCACCCGGCAAACCAATTTATAAGACGTTGTCACGTCAAAAAAATATTTGCGCCTTCAGTCTGACAGCCTAATGCCTATCTGACTGCATTATTAATTTCTCTTCTCGAATTACTGTTTATTTCTTCATTAACCATAAGAGGTTCTGAAAATAGTCTCTACAGTACCTACGTACTTTAGATGGATTATTTTACCATCAACAATTTCCATAATCGAGCCGCAAAACATAAATAATTCAACATCTTCCCGGTCACCAATAAACATTGAATTGAACAAAGTAAAGTTTCAAGAAATGGTAAATTGTCTCGGAACCGGGGACCAACTTATTCAAAAGAGTAAAAACATGGATGAAAAACTTCTAGCCTATTTAGTTGTGCTCGAAAGAAATAAGTTACAAGATCAATTTATTATTTAAATGAAATTTGTTTAAATTACAGTTTGGAGACGTTTGGGGTCGAAACGCTTGGGTCATGGGGTCCGAGTGCGCGTCTCCTTTTCAAGGAAATTTCACGCCATCTGATCGATACTTTGCGTGACCAGAGGGCTGACTAGATCTTCGCCCAAAGAATTAGCATTGCCATTCAACGTGGCAATGCTGCCAGCCTTCTGGGCACATTTCTGGATGACAGCTATGTGGAGGAGTACTTTGACGCCTGAGTGTATTTTGTGTATTTGTATTATATGTACAGTCAGGGCTCATAAATGCAGTTGTACTCTACAAATGCTAGTGTCTAAAATTTCTTTGTAGTAAAAGTTTCATAGTCCACAACTTGTTTAATCAATACTATAGATTATAAGCTACAAATCAAATCAGGCATGAACCATTGACCCTCTTCTACAGAGACATTTTAGACCCTTCAGCATTGATGGAGTGCAACTGCACTTTTGACCCCTGAGTGTACATAGTTAGGTTTAGTATAATAGTATTTATAGTTAATATTTAAGTCCCCACCATGACTATACAAATAAAACTTCCCTATTTGTGAAAAAAAAATCAAATCAATAACTGGAAACGTTAATTTTTTTTTATCATCAACTAATTTCTCCTAACTAAAACCCATCAATGTTCGATCTTGTGTATTTCTTTTATAGTTAAAATTTCAGTCCTTATGATAACTATCTTTATCTACTATTATTTAGCCGATACTATTTATTGTGCCTCCAAATTCTTTCAGGTATATTTTCCCGAGCTTCTTTGAAGTTAATTCAGTGTAAATCACGCTAATATTAAAAAGGCCTGCACAATGGTATCTACACCATGTCCTTAAATAGTACATAAATGATACTTTTTATCGAGAGACATTATTACCATGGAATAATTTTATACTTTCACGTGGACGATGCAGCTTGCAGAAACCAGTACTTCATAAAATAAACAACAACCAATCAACTTACTACCTACAAACACAGCCAAACTCCCGTATTACCTCAAACCTTTGGCCAGTTACATCATAAGCCCCACATAATCGGGAACAAGCCTATTAACGGAACACTAATCCGGACTCCAGACTGCTAATGCCAATTTCCTGACAGAAAAACAAATAAATAGCACTTTGCTCAACCTTAGAATCAACAACCATGGGTGTTAGGAGTCGCAGGACAAATCCCAGTCACTATAGGCGCGGGTTTGTAGACGGTGAGCAATGTCTAGCTTTCCGTCTGATAAAGACCAGACCCGGGTCTAAAAGCGAAGCCGCGGGCAAAAGCTAGTCAATTATAGTAATAAGTCTCTCTCGCTCAACCCAGAGCGCGAGAAGTTATTAGATGATTTCCTACTATACAAAAAAAAAAAAAACGATACCGCACTTAGAAATCACGAATATAATCTATTTACTAACAATGCTGTCAAAAGGATCCAACAAATTAATAATAATATTCAATTTATTCATGATTATGATTATTTATATTAAAGTCATAATAATATTCAATTTCTAGTCGTGACATGCTCAGGCAGGGGGAGACCGTAGTGCTATTTTTGAGAAGACCAGCTACTACCAATTTGAATGCCGCATAAATATGACGTGTATTGAATAATAAGCAGCATTCATGAAGGCGAGGTAGTTAGGTTTATTGTGCTTTCATAAAAAAATTAGATGTTAAGGGACAACAATATTAAGAGGGCCTTTTCCCACTCATCTATTCGTCAACCTGAGCATGTTTTAAAATCCTGCCAGTTCATATAAGCAATCCTATTAAATGTTTAGTAAAAAGGCAGTGCGAAAACAGAAAGATACTCGTAATACCAGAAAGCTCTGCTGGCACTCGGTAATAACGTCATTCACTCGAATATTTCACAAAACTTGTTCCAGGAAATACGTGTTTTCTTTTTTTAATTGTAAAAAATTTTGGAAAAAAAATTTCATTATCCAGAATCTCGATTAAATTTGCAAGGATTCTATTGTTATATTTTTTTGACTTTTTTAATTTTTGAGTACATTATGAAGGAACAAAGTTCATGCAAAATAGCAGATTTTCAGAAGTCTTTACTGGATTAGTTTTACACAAATTTATAAATTGATTTCAATAGAAGCCTAGATAATATCCACAAGATACTGTGGTTCCAAAATATCTAATGAAAAATGTGTAATAACGTCATAATCGCGTAAGAGCGGTTGTATGAAAAATTGTGAAAATGTAAGTTAGGTTGGATCATCAGAGTCGTTAGCCACTAATCAATAGAACGAACCTTACGTTCTATTGATTAGTGGCTAACGACTCTTGGGTAACTAAATTGGATCATTGATTATTTGGTTGTGGTAAAAATTTTAAACACTGACTTGTGTATCTGTTACGTTTCCACTAACAAGCAAACCGATTACAAATTCTTTATTTAAAAATCTTCGCCTTACACAAGAGAAGTATAAAAAAATATAAGAAATAATAAAAGAGCTGCAACTGCAACTGCGTCATCACTTACCATCAGGTGAGATAGTGGTAAAGCGTAAGCCTCACAATAATAATAATGAAAAACAAAAATTGAAAATAACAATATACGAATAAAAATCACAATACAGAGACAAAATCAGATTAAAATTGATACGCAAGACGATGACGAGGCGATGACAGGCTATTGTGATTGGCATTTAGTGAATTGTTTTTGATGTGGCTGAATTTTGATAGTGCAGTGAAACTGTCAAAATTCAACCTTATCGAAAACAATTCGCTCTCCTTCATAACAAAACTTCGTTTTTCTAAAAAAAAAATACAAACGGGCACAACTCTAAACTTCACAAACGCTATGTAAAGGAGACAATTTTTTTTGGGCCCACTATTAAACGGTTATGTTTATTAATAATATTACACATGGAAAAAGCGATCATCTTATTATAATTAACAAACCAAAAATTATATAGAAATCTAACCGGAATAATGAAATAATAGTAAAAAAGTGTTACGGCAAAAAATGCTTGTTTAGGAGCGTTTTCAAGTTTATTTTAACGTGAAAAAAAAAATGTTACTATATTGCGCAGCGGTGACATCGGATTTAAATGCGTTTCAAGAGATAATAATTAATTGGTCCAGCGAACTTGTTTTTAATGCTGTTATTAACGGTTAATACAAATATCAAGTAACGTACTTTAAAAATCAACGTGGAACGAAACGTAATTAATAGCCCGTTGCAGATGCTCTGTGGTCCAGTTTCAATCAGTTTGACACTGACAGACAACTAGTGGTGGGTCGTTGTCGAATTTTAGACGGACGAGACGTAACCGTTTTGGCGACGACAAAAACGGTTGCAGAAAACGGTCGTCGTCGCAACTGGTTTGAAGACGAAACTATCGTTGAGTGAAGTAGTTGCAGAAAACGTTCGTTGTCGCAACTAGTTTGAGGACGGTAATAATTTCTGTACTCGTTGCGTCGTCGTTTCAAAACCAGTTATTACAATGAAAAATGAACTTTATGACTATAAACATAAAATTCATTTTTCATTGGAATAACTGGTTTTAAAAACGACGACGCGACGAGTGTGATAGTTGAAGCAATGGATTTTCGACCTTATATTCTTAACAGTAAGATAACAATTCGCATACAGTAATTCGAAGACTGGTTTATGCAACGAAGACTGTTTGGTCTCCGGATGGAAAACGGTTGTTACGTTGCAGAACAAAAAACGGTCTTTGAAAACTGTTCGTCGTTGAAACGCCCACCGCTACAGACAACATTATTATTGTTTCCGATTACTAGATAGTTGCATGTTTCTTCTGTTCTTTTCGTATTTTTATTCGAAAGATTTTATGAAAATGGCATCTGTAGATACATGCATAATCCACAAAGCCGTTGTATCAATTGTGCAGCACGATTTCAACGGAATGTTGAATACTGCTCTTGCTGGATACTGTTGTAATTGTTTAGTGGGCAGACGCACTGTTGGCTGCTGTGCATATGTGATGTGTATAGTGTGGTTTTTATCTTGGGCGCGGCATCAAGGTGAGGTTGAGCCACCTGCATCTTTTTTAGATGAAATACTGCTTTTAAGAGATGACTGAAAATGATGATGATGAACAGTAATAAATACTTGTGATGTTATAATGTGTTTTTTTTTCTCCTTACACAACCAGCATAAAACACATCACCTTATTATTTTAGATCTACAGTCAATGGCCGACAAAAGCCGCGCTATTTCGAAATGAATACATCTACGCATTTTCATGAATAAGTCTATCAAATCGTGTAAATCACATCAAAGTCTGTCACGTAGTACAGACGTGACTTTGTTTTATACTGTATATTATTGAACAGTGCACTATTTTAACTTAAAACACCAAGGAGACCTATCCACTCATTAGACAATCGCTCTTGTGAGATTTTAGGTTATTATGAGAGTCATGTTTTGACTGTCGTATTTCACGGTACTCCAGTTAGATAAAGTTTTGCCAATATTACCAATGTAATCTAGAGATTATAAGGAATAAACTAACGTGCATTTCATTGCTATACGCCACAATTTGTGGTGGGCCTATTCCCCAAACAAAAAAAATTGTCTCCTTTCTGGTCACTGAATAGGGATGTTGGTTGCATCGGTTTGTAAATTGCGGATGCCTTGTGTCTACATATATGCTGTAACACTGCTCTCATAACCTTCGGATTACCAGCCATGTTGGTGCTTATTGTGTTGTGTTTAGGTTTACTAGGGATTAAGATACATGCATAGTCCTTTCCTCCTTGTATCTAGGCCGGTACAAGAATAACAATACAACAAGGTACAATTATGTTTGAATAGGCTACGTGGTCGTGCATGTAATATCTGAACTCTGGATGTACCTAGTTACTTTTCCTATTATGAAAATTCAGTCACTGAGTTCAATGAAACTATTAAGGAGCGATACTTAAAAAAAAAGATAAAAAATAGCCTTTCAACCGTCGATATGCGAGTCGAACACGCGTGCAAAAGATTTCAAACATAAGTAAAATATAAGTTTTTAGAGGAATGCATCTGGGTGCAAAGTCCCGCAAATCTCCGTCGAAAAGGGAGGATCCTCCGACGGGTGTTGTGTCTGGTTGAAGCAACTGCTCGATAGTGGATTTCGAGCTATTATATAATTAATATGTTGCGATGCAGAATTTTGAGTTCACGTTTATATGTAGCTTCATAGATATATAATATATATATATACGTATGGTTTTTTTTGGTAGTTATGAGAACTATAAATGTAATTCAACCAATAATCTGTCTATCAATTAATATTATTTATTATTTTCTTAATATAAAACAGTAGTAAGCATGGCCAACGGTAATGATCCCGACTCGAGCTCGTTTCGAGCTGCTTTCGCTTTACTTTATGTCATTTATTTCATCACCGGTGTTCTCAAAACGATGAAGAAAAACATTGTGGGGTGATTCTTTGAAACCGGGAGAATGTGTCATTCATCTGGCCTGGTTTTTTGATATTTATATTTGTATATTAGTTTTCCCCGATCACTAAATGATAAATGATGATAAATGGTGATTATGCTATTATTTAGTATGTAGGTATGTATTTAAATGTATGTATTTTAGTGTTAAGTATGTACTTTGTTTCTTTTTTTATCCCACTAATTATTTAGCTTATTTTGTAATGCACCAAGTGCAACCCCATTTTATGTCCAGACAATCACTTTTCATACCAGGTTGCCTGGAAGAGATCGCGGAATGTGATAAGGCCGCCAATTGTATGTTTTTTAATATAAGGCTCATATGTATCATTTATTATACTATATATATTATAGTATACAAAAAAGTGTATATAAATAAATAAATGTATGAAAAGTACTCTTTCGCGCCCAGTGGCTTACGACACAAAATAGATAGATACGAAAACTAGACCAGATAAATGAGACATTCTCTTGATTTCAAAGAATCACCCTGTGAGTAAACTGGCATATCTTAGAATCAAACGTACGAAGACATCTATATCCAAAAACCCCGTGTACAAAATTTTACGTTTCTAGTCCCAGTAGTGTCGGCTGTGCGCTGATCTGTCAATCAGTCATATATAATCCTATATACCTAACTACAAACCATTTTTAACCCCATTAAACACCTAGAAATTAAAAAAAAAAAAAACAATATTAAACAGCATAAAAACCCAGACGATACAAAACGACGTCTACAAAACGTTGCTGAAGTTTTATAAAACGCAACTCAATAAGCAGCGGGTTACCCGTAATGTTACGATGCCTCGCTTGCACGACTCTAAGGAGAATATTCAAGTTATTACTGTGGCTGCAGTTGAAATTTTAATAGAAAAGAAAAATGTTTTAGAATCGCAATGCTTAAACACGAGGAGGTCGTGGTTAAACAATAACAGACACAAGGGTCGATTTCCTACGCACGCCACAATCATGGCGGTAAGTCCTCTCTTTGAGAATACATTGGAACAGTGTTTGCTAAATTGCCTGTGTCAATATGACAAGATATAATCTTTATGATCAAAATAGGTTCATATGGAAGAAATATACTCTTTATGATCAAAATAGGTTAATTTCATTTATTTATTATTATTATTAATACAAAATAATTACAAAAGGTGGTGATGTCCTTCAGTGTGCTGCTATTCTTTAGAGGTTCTTGCTGACCCGGCAAAATTAGTTCTGCCATATAAATTATTATAGAAACAGAACACAAAAAAAAACGGGGGGTTGGCATAGAACGGTAAAAACTAGTCTTCGACTATGGTTCTCAGACCTAACAAATACTGGGCACGCCATAATCTTGGCGGTAAGTCCCTTCTTTGAGGAGTGGCTGGAGAGGCGCCACGGCTTCCTTACCTTCTACATAACACAGGTCCTCTCTGAATATAATAAGTTCGGAAGGTTCTTGTTCCGAATTCAGGCGGAAAAAACGCCCCAGTGTCACTATTGTGCGAACCGCCTGGAGGACACGGTGGAGCATATGACACGCTCTCTAGCTCCAATTTAGAGTGGGAAAAGTCATTAGACGATTTACCACCTCAAAACACAAAAAAAAACATCTGAATCATCAAATATTTGACTTCAAATAGACATTTCATTTCTTTCCTATAAATAGATCTGTAACACACCAAACTACTGCTTAACCGAACAGTTAGAAGTTAGGGACGTAACGTATATTACTTATATCCTCTGGGGGCGCAACTGTTAGAACAACTTTTTAACGACACACGCTACAAGTTTTCTTACTGTATCTTGGTTTACATACAATGTTCTTGTTGTGACATTTCTCCATACTTTTGCCCTTTTCATGTTGCTTCTTATTTAAGAAGTTTCGATTAGGGTATTGAATTATTTTCGATTGGTTAGTTAGGGAGTATTGAATTTTTCGAATCTACTTAGATAATATCGGCCACCTCGGTCTAATTTCATGAAAAAAAAACTAGCCGAGTGCGAGTCGGACTCGCGCACTGAGGGTTCCGTACAAACTTACCTATGAAAACAGTAATTGAATTACGAAGATTTTTCCGAATCGCAAAAAAGTTTTTTTTTTGGTGATGTAGCTACAAATTTACAGTTTTCAGATTTTTCCCTATACTTGTGCTACGAGACCTTGCTTCATGCCAAATTTCAGGAATCTAGGTCAACAGGAAGTACCCTATGAATTTTGATTCCCTTGAGAGTGTCGAAATATACGCTTTTAGCGAAATAAACGGCCGTATCTTTTTTTTTCGTTAATTTAGAAGTTTGATTTTTTCACAGCTTCAAGGGACCGCAGATTTAAGTATATGGTTTTAATTTCAACTCCAGACCTCTATGCGTTCTTAAGATAAATGGTCTTGGCAGACAGACAGACAGACAGACGGATAAAAAAGTGATCCTATAAGGGTTCCGTTTTTTTCCTTTTGAGGTACGTAACCATAAAAATCAACGAATCTTGCAGTAATTGTAATCATAATAACTGTCTTTTTAGGGTTCCTTACCTCAATTGGTAAAAACTGAACTCTTATAGGATCACTTTGTTGTCCATCTGTCCGTCAGTCAAAACCTTTTTTCTCTAGAACGTGTGTTAATATCAAGCTGAAATTAATATTAAATACTCAAAACTCATCGGAGCAGTGAAAAAATTAAACATATATAGCATCACATTCTAAATATGGCTATTTATGCTCCGTTTAGGTGCATAATAATATAATATAATATTCCAAAACTATCACACAACGCCGTCTAGTCCCAAGCTAAGCAGAGCTTGTGTTCTGGGTACTAGACAACTGATCAACATACTTATATATTTCTAAATACATACATATGTTTATATATACTTAGTTTTAATTTTAATTTATGATCCAATGTTGATTGATGTAAATAAATAAAATATAGATAAATTACACCCAGACACATAACAAATGATCGTGCTCATCACACAAACATTTTTCCTGGGTGGGAATCGAACCCACGACCTCCGGCATAGCAGTCAGGGCCAGACCACTAGAACAACAGGCCAGTCAATAATAATTTAATTCTCGCAAGGAAATCAAAACTTACGATGCCCTAGAATCCTGAAAATATGATAGCAAGTTAGCACAAGTACAGATAAAAGTCTGAAAACTGTAAATTTGTAGTTACATCACAAAATAAATACTTTTGAGATTCGGAAAAATCTTCATGACCTCATTTGGGAACCGGAGGACACGGTGGAGCACAAGGTGGAAGTGTGGCCCGCTTGGGCAGAGCAACGCCGTGTCCTCGTGGAGGCGATCGGCGGCGGCGATCTCTCGCGCCGGGTCTTGGTACAGGCCATGGTCCGGAGCGAGGAAGAGTGGCAGGCGGTCGCCACCTTCTGCGAAGCAGTAATGCTAGCAAAGGAGGCGGCCGATCGCGTGAGGCAACGGTCCTCACGCCCCATCCGCCGCCGGGATTCCGATCCGATTTCCGGCCACCGTAAGCGCGGGCTTGTGGACGGCGAGCAATGGGTGGCTCGCCGTCCGATCGTCTGGTAACCGTCCGGACCGAGCCCAAGTCGTCGACGGCGCGTACTGTTCCATGAATAATCAGTAGTTTACTATTACCACGCCCGCCTCAAAAAAATGACAGCAAAACCGTAGGGACCCAGCAAGGCCAAAGCCTACTGGGTTTACTTCCGAAAGGGAAATCTGGAACAGAAAAGGCAAAGAAGGAACACATGTGTAGATTTAGTCAGTAAAAGTCTAAAACGCCTTTCTGCTCCACCCTAGAGTGAGAGAAGTCATTCGATGATTTCACGGCTTAAAAACAAAACAAAACTCCGTAAACATTTACCAATATTAACTGAGTTTTCATGGTGGAATTACGCTCCCTCTTGCAAGGAAGACTGTCTGAGCAGTGAGAACATGGTCGATTGTACTACATCACACTCTTGAAAGTGTTGAACTTTAACACGTCCCCAATCCACAACGAAAGCTTTAATAAATGCATTAACTGTATGTACTATACCTACACTTAATTATTTTTTAAGTCATTTTTTTTTTAAGTTGTAGTGCACTTTTTGTATTTTTTAACCAAAGATTTACTGTAAAACTCCAAATTCTGGGTTAAACTCGCCTTTATGTATTAACATAATATTTATAAGCTTTTGTGTTAAATACAGAATAAGAATTCATAAGCAATTCCTAGAGAAAGAAAAAAAAGAAAGAAAAATATTTTATTTGGCACACGTACACAGATACACACAATGTAGAAACAACATGTAATCATTTATGATAAAAAAAAATAACTAACACTGTGTTTCTCGCACCTGCAACTTCGTGGTAATTGCCTAACGCTGGTTTTCAACTGAACCTTATTGAGAGTGTGCGGTGGAAAAGTTAGATTATTTATTTAGTTGTTAGAGTTTGGTTATTTACCTTACATACATATATTTATAGTAACACATACACATTACTAACTACATATTACTAAGTAATTTTCATTCATCATCTTCATCATTTCAGCCGAAAGACGTCCACTGTTGGACAAAGGCCTCCCCAAGTATCGCCATAAAGACCGGTCCTGTGCGTCTCGCACCCATTGGATTCCCGTGACCCTCACAAGGTCACTCAGTGTTACTACATTACAATAAAATTTATAAGCACAATTAAGAACTCTCAAGAAAATTCTCACCTAAACAATCTTTCAAGTAAGTTTTCACGCTTCAGAAAATATTTCCCGAACCAGCCAGCTAACTTTAATCGATGTTGCAAACTCTGAAAGTTGTAGTTCATAGTTCGGCTCTCGTTATAACTTTCTTAACCGCCTAGTTTACGAGTAATTACTTCATTACCCAGTACACATGTTTGCCCGGTGACCGAGTTTAGTTTACCTTCGGATTAGGGTAGCTGGATAACTATTTATACTTCGTACTTAGTTGGGATTGGCATTTACCTACTTTTATAATGAGGGTTAATATTATAGGTAAAGTAACAAAAGTAAAGTAACAAAAAGTAAAGTAACAAAACAAAATTTTCAAGAGTTACTATACCAAAGACTATAGCTGTTGCGATTTATCGGTTATTGTCGCGGTCGTTGACCTATCTACAGTTTTCCATATTCTTAACTTCAACAACGTTATAATAATAATAATAATAATAATATTCCACAACTATCACACAACGCCGTCTAGTCCCAAGCTAAGCAGAGCTTGTGTTATGGGTACTAGACAACTGATAAACATACTTATATATTTCTAAATACATACATATATAGATAAATTACACCCAGACACAGAACAAATGATCGTGCTCATCACACAAACATTTGTCCTGGGTGGGAATCGAACCCACGACCTCCGGCATAGCAGTCAGGGCCACTAACCACTAGACCAACAGGTCAGTCGTCGTTATGAACTGATATATTTATCGTGATCCTCACCTTTTTAAATAATGATAACAGTACATGATACTCTCGTTTCGCAGGTGCGCTGGAAGAGATTTCTTTAGAAACAAGCATCACCTCTGTACCTATTTTTCTGTTTCCTTCTTCTAATCTTTTATTTTGTATGTGTACATAAATCGTTAAATAAATAAATAAATGATTTATGTAGTTTGTTTTTTGGGCCCTTGCAAAGACATATTAGGGAAAGGGTTATGACTGCTGTTGTCGTAATAAAATGAAATTACTATTTATATAGGTAATGCATTTTTTTCACTTCAAGAGAAAGGTTTCTCTATAGACGTCACAGGAAAAAAAAGGATTGATCACTTTTTTGATCTTGTGGAAATCCTCTTGGATGTTTTCGACCCCGAAGTAGGCGCAGAGGCCTGTTAGACTCTTACTGATTAAAACAACATGATATTCTGCCTTTAATTTACCTTTTGCTGAGCCCTGAAGTGCTTGCGTATTTTGTCGACTAGATGGTATTGACCTGTATGAATTCTTGTGGATCCCGTCAGCATCTACAGTCGCAATACCTCTTTAGAGAATGCGTGGTACACGATGCACCACCATATAGCTTGCAGGTAACACAAACCTGGAGAGACAGTTACCTCAAAAGTAAAAGACCCGAGACTTTTCAGAAAACAAACTCTCCAAACCTGTTAGCCATACCCTTTGGCGGCCGAAGATCATTCCCTTCGGAGCTACCGAACTATTACTCCCTTATTACCCGTTGTAGATGCATCTTATAGAGAGATCTTATAGAGAGGAGATTTTTTTCTACCACACTCTTTCCACTTCTTATGTCACTTCCACACAGTAGGTGGCTAAAGCGTCTCAAAGAAACGTATTATACTCTACGGCACGAAGAAACGTAATAAATTGGTTCCTAATTACCAAAAAAAAAGATATCTTTATAAATTAGCAAATAGATTAACAGACTATAACACTGTTCTTGATCAGCATGCGAAATATCAATTAACTAAGGCCTTACCATCCAGACGCGTAGCTTTATAGACGCCTATTATTTATTATACGTTTGGTGTTCGTCTGCTCACACCTTACATACAACACTATCAAACTCAGTCGATAAAGTGGCAACGACACGATGGCACGACGTTTAACAATGACGAATACGGGTCTATGAAGCTACGCGTTCTTGGACAGTAGGACAGTAGGTAAATCTAGATGGGGTATCATGAATTTCCATGACTCTTCAAAACGCGAGAATGTTTCGGTTATACTCCTACATGTCAATACAAAACCTGAATTGGTACAACACCATCCAAGACCAAATTCACAGTATTTCCAGTGATTTGCACATGAATAATATTCCCGTTAACCTCTACCACAAAGTAAATAGATACAGAAGATCTGTTCTGATCTGTAGGATTATTCGAAAGACTTACCATGGCCCTAGAATGCAAAGGGCAACTATTGGAACACAGGTAGCCACCGTAGACGGGGCACCGTCCGACAACCGTCCGAACCAAGCCCAAGTCGTCGACGGCGCCTAATGTTCCAGGCGCGCCTCAAAGAGATGACAGCAAAACCTCAGGGGCCCAGCTGAACCGCAGCCTACTGAGGCCGTGGGTTGACTTCTGAAAGGAGACTCGTGGTTCTAGAACGCAAAGGGCAACTGAAGGAACATAAGTGTTGTTTTAGTCAGTAAAAGTCTGACGTGTAGAAGTCATTAGATGATGTCCCACCTCAAAAATAGGTATGTTCCCTACAACAAGCAAAAACACAGATACATAGATATCCTGGCAGCAATTAGGGTCACCGCACAAGGGCCACCAGCAACAACCACAAAACGCCGCCACGTTTCATACATTTATGTGGATTCGCAGCACACAGTTGATGCCCGTGGCCGCCATACGCTATAAATCGCCGCTGCTCGCTTCTTGTGTCCCACACTTGCCACTAAACGCCGATACAAAACGTCGTCACACGACATTCGTGCATTTAAAACTTCTTCGTGAGAGTCAATTATGATACTGCGCGTATAGGTTAAAAAAAGTAGCAGCCACCGGCCACAAATGGCTGTCGCGTGCTTCAGCTTCCTTTGTGGCCGATTCTAGCTTCTCGTGGCGGCATTTGTGGCTGTCGCGTGTGGTCCGTGTTTAGCGACCCTTAGGTAGTGCACTCTCTATTCTTTTACACACTTAACTAGATGAGACAGTAATCCGACACAACTGGCAAAAGATTAAGTGCAGGATCAACAACTTTACGCGCTTTTCGAAACACAGGATCAACGACTTCACGCGCTTTTCGAAGCACAGGATTAACGACTTTATGCGCTTTTCGAAGCACAGGATCAACGACTTTACGCGCTTTTCGAGGCACAGGGGTGTCAGACCACTGAATTTCTAACTCTGGGCTGTGCTACAGAGTAATTCCTCAAGTACAAAAACTAATTAGCATTATTACCCGACCCGGGAGACTAACGAAGCAGTTAACACCGCAAATATGCATAGCATAATAAGCCTTTTAATGTTCCCACTGCTGGGACTCAGGCCTCCTCTCTAGGGGAGGGTATGGGCCGTAATCCACCACGCAGGCCCAATACGGGTTGGTGACTGTCACATGTCTTCGATTAATCCTTAGCTGTAATTCTATGCATTATGATTAAATATACGTAATGCATAGAATTATAGCTAAGGCTTACACGCAGGTTCGATAAAGCGTCCGAGAGGTTGAAAAAAAGAAAGAAAAGACAGAAAAGAAAGAAAAGAAAGGAAAGAAAAGCGAGAAAGAAAGAAAAGAAAGAATAGTAAAAATATAGTTTCCCCTTCAGACCTTCTGAACAGTCTATTCTCTGCTCCTTGTACGCTCAATACGTTTGCATGGAGGTTCGCCACTCAGTTCAAAGGAGGTTTGAGCTCAGAACCTCTCTCGTCGTGATCGTCAGTCACTACATCTGTATTGTTAGGTGAATAATTTAATCGAAGGAGATTTAGAACTCCTGGTTTCTCACCGTAGAATTCAATGCAGTTCTGTTTTCCTGTAGGTACGGTGTTAGACATCCAAAATATAATTAAATGGAGTGAGGAGTTATATATTTTTGAATTGTATAGTGATACATTATTCCTAACAATTTTACAGCTGGTGTAAGTGTGGTCCATTTATATAAATAGCTTCTGCCAGTGGTTTTGCTTGCGTGAATACTTTGTTAACTGACTTCAAAAAGGAGGAGGTTATTTTATTATTCGAATGCAACATACTACCGTGATAAAAAGTATATCCTATATGTCTTTGACTGGATAATCTAGTAGTTAGTGGTCCTGACTGCTAAATTGGTGGTCGTGGGTTCAATTCCCACCCAGGACAAATATTTGTGTGATAAGCACGGTCATTTTTTCTGTGTCTGGGTGTAATTTATCTATAGTATGTATGTATTTAGAAATATTTAAGTATGTTTATCAGTTGTCTAGTACTCATAACACAAGGGCTGCTTAGCTTGGGACTAGATGGCGTTGTGTGATACGAGTAGTTGTGGAATATTTGTGGAATATTATTATTATTATCTTATTTTCACACTTCCAGTCGACAGTGATGCGGAGGAGTTTTATGACGCCATATTTTAGTTAGGAGTAGCCTTTAGTGTATATATATAGTTTTAATTAGTCAAGTGTTTTTGTATATAATTTTTTATACATATAAATATTATTGTGTTAAAATAAAAATAAATAACTCTTATTTTAGAACATGATCTAGCTGTGTGTCAACATTCAGACATTAGAGCGTAAAACAGTATTAATAAAAATATACACACAGACTTACGTTTACCTGGGACAGCCGGTCCAGTTTGGTACGTCTAACATCGAGAAAGAGGCCTATCGACGAATCCGACTCGGTTGGGCAGCGTTCGGGAAGCTTCGTGGTGTCTTCTCGTCCAATATATATTACCACAGTGTCTCAAGACGAAAGTCTCAGACAGTGCGTGTTGCCAGTGATGACATATGGCTCCGAAACATGGTCGCTTACAATGAGCCTCATTAGAAGGCTTAAAGTCACTCAAAGGGCAATGGAAAGGGCTATCGCTCGCAGTTTCCTTGCGTGATCACATCAGAAATGAAGATATCCGCAGGAGAACCAAGGTTACAGATGTAGCCCAAAGAATCGCCAAACTTAAGTGGCAGTGGGCAGGGTACATTGCTCGCAGAACAGATGGTCGATGGGGACGAAAGGTTCTGGAATGGCGACCACGTACCGGGAGACGCAGCGTTGAAAGGCCTCCCACAAGATGGACCGATAACCTGGTGAGGGTCGCGGGAATCCGATGGATGCGAGACGCACAGGACCGGTCATTATGGTACTTGGGGGAGGCTGGTTGATGATGATGATACACAAATCATTCATATTTCAAACTTTCGCCAGTATAATATTATTGGGATTATGAGATAAATTTTAATAATAAAATATTTCGAAAATAACAGGCTTAAACAAGTTACTGGTGTGGAAAATATCTCCGATTATTATATTCCGTACCATCAATTGTTCAGATGTACAAAAAAAATTGCTCGTATGATATTTTCCATTCAGTAAAAATACTTTCACAAAAATTTATTTTACTGCCACGACTTTACTCGTCGTGTTTTATTTCGCACAATACGGCGTCGGTAAATAAAAGTTTTTTATTACCTCACTTGCTATATTGTACTATAGTGTCATATGCCTATATGCTTACTATCAAGAGCACTTAGGTACCAACTGGCATAATTTTTCAGGCTGATTCGTAAAATAAAATATCGTGTACGAATATGTTTACTAACAATAATTTTCTGGGAAATTTCTGCAAATAATTCTAGGTCTTTCTTCTGAGGTTGGATGTTTTTGTTACTGATTCGTTTTTAGCTCTTCGTTAAATTGCTTAAAATAAAAGACTTATCGCGATAGTTATTTTGAATAACAAATTAACATTAACATTAAGTGTTTACAAATTATTCCTTGACTGATGTCTGCACTTGGCAATCCAGATACACTGATACCTCCGCCCCTCCCCCGCGAACATTAAGCAGAACACAGATGTCCATTATGTTTATTCTGAAAACAGTACATTCATCCACAATGCATAAATAATGACAGAGTGTACTAAACAGTATACAGCACTTCAAGAAATACACTCGTGACGTCAAGTTATTCAGAAAAGTTAATTCAAAAATATTCTCCAGCATAAAATTTTAAACCCCGAACCAATCCCCACTTAATATCCTCCTCCCATCTCCTAACAAAGCAGGTGACATCCATCTTTGTTTACGACTGTACGTATACGTAAGTCGAAACGTGAATCGTAAACTGCGCGCTACCGTTTACGAACAATCGTAAAATTGATAGGTCCACCGGGTATAGGGATTCCGCGTTCCAGTTTTGTATAAGTAACGTGTGTAATGTGTTATTTTTAAGCCAGAATATGTAAGCTTTACAAAATTTTTTTCCAGTCTTTATATTTCATTTTTATTTTGAGATGGGAAATCATCTAAAGACTTCTTCTGCTCTAGGTCAGAGAGCAAGAGAGCAAGTCAAGCTTTTACTGACTAAAACCTCACCTGTGCCCTTCAGTTACCCTTGGTGTTCTAGGATCATGGTATTCCTTTTCAGGAAATTTCCGTGACCTTAGCGGATCCAATTTATGTATAAAATGGTTTAAACAGTTAAAACATTAAAAAGTGTTTCTTTACAAACTAAAACTTGGTGGATGAAAGATTGGTTAAGGCCGCGTTGACGCAGCGCAGACGCCTCATAAGCGCTGAGCAATTACCACTTGCCACCGAACTAATATCGTGTTTGTGCGTTCTTTGTTTCGCTTATTGGTAAAGAATCCGTTCTACATAAGAACTAGAAGTACTATTAGATGCTAAGACAAAAAAAAAAGAATCTAAAAACTTGGAAATAGATTCTGTCTTTATTTTGTTCTAAATATAAAACACCACAAGGAAACGTCACATAAAAGGTTTCAAATTCAAAATGAAAAGTCTCCCGTTTGTAAAAATCTAGAAGATCTTTTCTCTATTGCGTTATACCACGGGCAAACTTCTGTCTTTACACAATCCAGCAACAAAACTTCGTGTGGTGGCAAAGTATAACCGGCAGAGGCTGTAACTGAGTTTGCTCTGTAATTTCAATTGGTACTTCATTGCAAGAACTTCAGTCAAAACACATCTGAACATAGGCCTACCTACCTACCTACCTACCTATTAGAATAGATAATGGTCTATGCAAATTGCCACAGATTATAAAAACGAGTTGCTCGGGCGCGTCGTGGTGTTGCCACTTTATATTAATGTATTTGTCACGTTATTTATTTATTTTTATTTTTTTATTTAGTTTAATTTTCTTTTCTTTTTAATTTATAATTTATATGTATTTTTATTTCCTTTTTCTATCCAAATCTTGTTGTACACTGCACCGTTCGGGCGTCTTTATGTCGACACCGCCACCGGCCCACGCTGAAAATCAGCGCTGTAAGCTCATCGCATAATGCGTGAGGCCACAGCTTTATGCTGAGCGTTCGGCCGTTTTGCGCGGATGTGACGCATATCTTCCCTATCAATTGATCATGTTTGTTTGCTAGTTTTAAGATTGCGTCATTTCACGCGAATAAACAGTTTTTCTTTCTTTCTTTCTTTCTTACCTCAAGCATCGCCAAATTCGATGGGTAATTGTTACATAATAACATCACAACCTTAAATTCCTCTCATATCCTCCCAACCTCTTTAGGCCTCAGTCATCTGACGCTTAACACGGTATTTTCGCAGACCCTTCCACTTCACACGTACTGAGCCTCTTGAAAACTTTCAAAAACTTGATTCGGTAACAAACCTTAATAGTTTCCAGACGGTCGCTACTTTTAGGCAAGATGTACAATGGGGAAAGCGAAGCGTAGAAATAGAACTAAGATACTTTTCTCGTTTCAAAAGCAGACCAGCCTCAGTGGGGAGTAAATTTCATCCAATTTCATAATCATAGTTACAGCTCAAAGAGTCTACTGCTACAAATAAGTCTATCGTCAGCATCGCGTCATCATATTGGCCAGTCCTGCGTTTTTCGTACCAGTGCACTCTTGCGACTTTCATCAGCTTATTGATCGCCCATTTACATCAAGCAACTTAAAAAGATTTACCCACTTTGGGGAGTTTCAGACTTTCACTGACTAAAACTCAACCATTTCCTTTAGTTGCCCTTTATATTCCCGGACCACGGTGATTCTACCGAACAAACCAGCTGCCTTGGCAGGCTTCTTACTCGAGATAATGGTTGAATTTCTGCTGTTAATAGTTTGTGTTAGGGTTTCTTTGCTACATAACTTTACCTCATAATGAATATGAGGTAAAGTTTTTTTTTTTGTTATTATGTTTTTTTTTGTTTGTAGAATGTCTCTGAAAGTACTGGTCGGATTGCTAAATTTTTTTCACCGATAGAAAGCTGCTTTATTCCTGAGTGGCATAGGCTATATTTCATGTACGCGGGCAAAGCCACGGGCAAAAGCTAGTAGAGTTATATAAGTACTAAAACGAGGTACGAAAGTTTTAAAAGAAAGTATTAAAATGAATAAAATTCTGTGCTCTCTTTTCGCCATCATTGTTTTAAATCATGCACAAAGCTTAGAGAACAAAACTCATTTTGAAATGCACACTAATTCCCGAACACCAGCTTAAAAATCATAATTCCTCTCAACTTTAAATACTGTTCCAAATTAAAATCCGCAGCCGAAGTCGTGGTGGTATCTAGCGTCTGCTTCAATACCCTATATGATATTAAATTGAATGTAGACTATTCAATTTCAAAATCTATCTTCTTAAAAATAAAGTTGGAAATCGAATGGGGTTATAAAAGTCTGGTTTTCACTCAGCTCACTTTTCTCTAGTGTGAAATACGCCCAAGCCTTGTTCTGCAACCACACTAAGAATTTCGAATTCTCACCTCCCTTAATCTGACTTCGGATAAGTTTTGAGAATTATCTGGATCAAGGAGTATGCGCGGAATTTTGGGATATCCTCTAAATAATATGAGATAACGATCTTAAGTGGTTGGCTTAGAGTCGGTTTTCGGAAGAATTATGAGCGTTTGTCTCGTTTAAATAAATTCAAGGACGGTTTTGTCATTGTATTGTGAAACAATCTTGGGATTGCTTCAAGTTCTTCAATACATTTCAGTTTAAAGTCGTTCATTGTTGTAAATGAGTCTTCCATACATCGCTTTGAATAAACAGTGCGAGGAAACTTGTGCTTACAGTAATTTGCTTGTCTGTGCAAAGCTTCAGACGGCCATTAGTTGAGACGGGATGGCTTTGTTGAAAACTGTACGGAACCACATTTATTTATAACTGCTGTAAATCGTTGTGAAATACCATCAGCGATTGTGAAAAGATTAGAATATATTTGAGATTGAACACAATATTTTGGATGATACTGGTTCCTTCCATCTTTCCTTCACACTCCCTACGCCACAGATCTTCTCTAGATGTCATCGAGAGGAAAAAGAGTATTTCCTTTCACAATGACATAATTTTGTAGTAAGTATGTGTGTTTGTATTATTTTATTCGTATGACGTCTAATTTTAAAATTGTACACTAGATCCAAGAAGAAATCGCCGAGTGCGGTAAGGCCGCCAATTCTGTTTTTTTTTTTCTAATTATAAGGTTTCCTTTTGTAAATTGTAATCTTGGTGTACATAATTATCTAAGCCGCGTAAATACCTAAGCCGCGGGCGCCAGCTAGTTTCTTAAAACAATCACTATTGTTGATAGACTATTGCTTTTAAACCACAGGAGTTTCACACATTGACTGCGGTTGATTTTCTTTTGTTTGTTTTTTACCTTCAATTTTTTCAAACTGCAACTAAACAAAGACAACAAAAATACGGTGTTCTTATACCATTACACCTCATAGCCCTTGGTGTACGGAGCACCCAACCCATTCTACCACCCACTTAACCCATCATTGTCGGCCTATAGCTTCACAGTTCGTAAATCAGTCACTTTTACGGGCACCGTCACTTCTGTAAAAAGAGGAGTAGCTTTTCAACTGGAAGTTATACGGGTATGTTGGTATAACCAAACGTGAGTGAATATTGAGTTATGACTACATAAGGGTACGTAATCTCGCAGAAATACTGTGGTAGGTGGGTACTTTCTATCCATGGGGCGGGCTTTATAGTCACTAAAGGTTGAACTTCCAGCGTGTGCACAAAGGTTGGTTGCACCTCCGCACCAAACCGCACTTTGCTATATTTTTTTAGGTCATAATCATCTAATGACATCTCCCACCCTTGGGCGGAGTGAGAGGGTGTGTCAGACTTTTACTGACTAAAACCCACTCCTAGTTTTTTCGTTGCCTGGCATTCCAGGGCCGGGTTTCTTTCAGAAGCGAACCCATGGCCCCAGTAGGCTTCGACCCTACTGGGCCCCTTCGGTTTGCTGACGTCTATATGAGGCGCGTTTAGAACACTACGCGCCGTCGACGACTTATGCTCAGTCTGGATGGTTACCGGACGGCCAGACGGCGAGCCGTCCGCAAGCCCGCGCCTATGGTGGCCGGAAATCGGGATCGGGATTCCAGCGATTGGGGCGTGAGGGCCGTGCCCTCGCGTGTGCGGCCGCCTCCTTTGCTAGCAATAATGCTTTGCAGAAGAAGGCGACCGCCTGCCATTCCTCCTTGCTTCGGACAATGGCCTGTACCTATGCCCGGCGCGAGAGATCGTTGCCGCCGATCGCCCCCACGAGGACACGGCGGTGCTCTGCCCAAGCGAGGCACACCTCTCGTATGCTCCACCATGTCCTCCAGGCGGTCCACACAGTGGTGACACCCGGGCGATTCTTCCGCACGAATCCGGTGCAGGAACCTCCCGAACTGACCATGTCCGGTGAGAACTGACCATGTCCGGTGAGAAGACGCCGTGAGGTCTTTCCCGCCACTCCTTAAAGAAGGGACTTACGCCATAATTATGGCGTGCCCAGCACTGGTTTGCGACAGTCGCTGTCGCCATTCCAACATGAGATTTTGCCGGAACTCTGTCCGCCATGCCGCGACTTGTCGCGGCAGCAGTTCGACCGCCGAAATTGCTCTTTGCTATGCGTTTATCCTTTTTTATCAATTAGAACCGTAATTTACAAGAGCGATAAAGAGAAAAAAAAACTACTTAATTCTTGAGCCACGATAGGTTACAAACATTCCTCATCAGCACATAACAAAACCAAGAGGAAAGTAAACCTTCCAACCGAGGATCTAATTTTAAAATATAAAATTAATCCTCTGTGGACCGCAGTCATAATTCAGAAGCAACCGCACGCCATCAGCTTGGCAGATTTATAGCAAAGATTCGATGTGGCTAACTCGGAGTTATTGGTGTCATGTTTTATGGGACATATTCATATTTATATGCATATAACTTTGAAGTGGCTGTTTCTTTTTCCGGTAGACCTATGTAGGTGAACGGTCGGCGTATTAACATTTAACGCGTTTAGGGTGTCCAATTTTAGTGTTTAAGAGTTTATTTTGTTTGGTTTTAGATACCAATAACCGGTTTTTGGAAAGAAATTATTGACGCATCAAAAATTTAACACAAATTTAAGCAGTCATAATCACAGAATAGATGGTCGATGGGGCCGAAAAGTTCTGGTTCGCCACACCTTATAGGAAGACACAGCATAGGAAAACCTCCTACAAGTTGGACCGACGACCTGGTGAGAAAATCCGATGGCTACGAGAGGCACAAGACAGGTCATTATAGCGACACTTGGTTGAGACCTATGTCCAGTTGTGAACGTCTTTCGGCTAAAATGATCATGACGATTACAAGTGATGCGATTTCCTAAATTTAATCAGCTCAAAGAGCATTGTTACATACTTTTATTTCAGATAAAGAGCGCAACTGTATCCGCAACCCTTACCTACAATATACCTATTCTGTATTTTAAGATCAAAGAGAAAACTCAGTTTACCAATACCAAGCTTCGTGTACCAAATATGTTTTATGTTCCTCAATGATATCACTTTACCGTTTATTAAAATATTCATTTATAAATAGTCAAAAAATTCAGAAAAAGAATATTACTGATACGTGACTTCAATTTTCATCTTCAAGTGTGTCTTTCAACGTTCAAAATTGCTGTTGTCAAGTTCAAACCATACAATGCCGTATATGTCAATACATGTACAAAAATCCCATACCCGGATCAACCCGTCAGATATTAAAAGAAATCTTCCATGTTCTTTGACACGCCCAAAAACTGTACGAGGATTGAAGAGTACCCTTATTTTAGGGCGCCTACACTAGAGATTGGCGAAGTGATATATTAATAACTTCGCCAAACTCAGCGGATAGTATGATTGACTGTGGGACTAACCTTCTAGGACTTTATTTAAGGCGGGACGTCATCTAATGACTTCTTTCACTCTATGGTGAAGCGAGAAAGCTTGTCATACTTTTACTGGCTAAAACTCACCCGTGTTCTTCAGTTCCCATACGTGTCTTAGGGCCATGGTATCTCTTTCTGAAATTCGCCTTAGCCTTAGTGGGCATAGGCCCTGCTAGGCCCCTATTGTTGTGCTGACATCCCTTTAAGGAGCGCGTGGAACCTTCGGACTCCTTACCGGACGGAATCTTTTAGGTTAAAAACGCTTTTAAACTTCTCATCGAATTATTATGCTTATATGGTAGCTTTATTCTTTTATGGTAGTTTTGTTACTATTTTGGTGTATAATAAAGTTTTTTCTATTCTATTCTATTCTTCGCCTAAGCGAAAGTAGAAAATATCCTAAGGGGACATACTTCCAGCGGTTTGAGCAAAAAGGAGAAATAAACATATACACACACTTACATACATATTTTAGACTTAATAATATTAATGTGAAGAGTGATGTATTTATCGGTTGTGATTCCTGTAATCGATATAGGCACCGTCGACTCAGCTGCCTAAGTATAGGTAGATGCCTACTTCTACATATTACTTATATTCGCAATATTAAGCTTAATCTAAAAGTGCAACACTCTAAAACATAAATTTACCAACTTACTTAACTTTTAAAATAGTTACCCATTCGCCAGCGTAGAGCGTTAGGGGCCTTGATAACCCTGTTTTCTTTTTTAGATAAGCCTTCTTCTCCTTCTTATCTGACTTCAGAAAATCAAATTCTTTGCTCTGCGCACAATAAAAATCTTCGATCTCCAAATAATCGTCTTCTACGATGTCCGACACACCGCTCTGGGTTTGCCTATTCCTCTTTCTTTGTCCAGGCGATCTCCCTTTGGAATGCGCTCCCTCTGAACATCAGAACGGCAACCAGTCGGTTGTGCTTCTGTTGATCCCCGCACGAACGGCGGCGTTCACGCGCCATTGTCTTTCTATTGTGTCTCTAATTACGCTGTTCAAAAGGTTAAAGTGAAAGCACGAGAACACTTTCGCAAGAAGTTGGTAGATTCATCACACTCTTGATTTGTTGTATTCCTTTTTTTCTCATTATCATTCTTTATTTGTATGTATGTATATATTTATTATTGCTCTTATTTCCTCACTTTCAGTCTTCTATTAAGTTGCACCTGCCATGTTATGTCTCTGCACCACCCTAAGGTTGGCTGGTAGAAAATGCCTAAGGCATTTAGTCCGCCTTTGTACAATCTTTAATTATTGCATAAAGTTTTAAATAAATAAATAAACAGGCATTAAGTCCGCCTTTTCAGAGTGTTTACTAGTTCATAAAGTTTTAATAAATAAATAATAAATAAATAGAACAGAAATGCATCTGTAACAAAGTCACCACCTTTTGTGGCCGTCAAAAATGCAATAGGCCTCGAACATATTCGAGCAGTCTCTACTGGTTCGCAACATAGTCGAGTGCCGTCAAATTCATCAATAGCAGCAATCGACGTCGACACCTTCAATCATCCAGTCGCCTTTTTTTACGTGGGAATCAAATACCGTCTCCTGCTCTTGGGTGTGGAAGAGTAGTGGGCCTACATTCTTGTGGCCGGTCACCCACTAGATGAACTGATCTAATTAAATCATCTTCGAAGTGTTCCCTCATTGAATGTACACGCAGGGCCACGAATAGAAAGAGATGAAGAAGTCTCGCAAAAGCCGCAACCAACCTACCAGGCCACTCCGCCAGGAGTGTGCGACTGAGAAGAGAAAGTAGTGAGAATGGTTGCTAATCATTATCACATTTTTTGTGACATCATGTAGGCTACCAAGGCTCACGTCACAGTCGCCCGCTTGAAGCCACCCTTATCTCTAACATGTGACAATAAAGGACCAAGGGTCCCGATTTAATATCTTCCCTTTGGCGAGTGTCGTATATCCGACTGTTCTTCACTTGTTATTATTTTTGAGACAGTTTTCCTCATCGTAATTGGTAAGGCGATACAAGGGATCTTTTTACACTGGTTATAGTCAGTGTTATTGGTAATTATGAATGATTTGTTGGTTGCCTTTGAAAGTTAATGGAACTTGTTCTTTTGGGTAACAAGATTGTTTATAAGTGCCATCGTTAATGGCTTTTAGTTGGACGACTTTGAAAGAACAGTGGCATTTTTGGTGACATCGTACCTATAAAAGTTGCAATAACATAAAATTTGTGCTTTATAAGACGAGAGTTTTCACGTGGATGATTCTGTGGATGGTTGTGTGAAGCATTCTTCCAGCACGCGGTGGTAGGTAACAGCGCTGTCAAGCGGTAAACTGGTATTTCCAAAAAAAAAAAATCGAATTATTGCCCTACACTATGAATTACTTCTGTATAGTAAGTACGTTCACAAATATTTAAAAAACTCACAGTAGGCCATACAAATTATTTGTCCCTTGCGGGAATCGTAATCGCGATGTGAAGCATTGCAGTCAACCGCTCAACTACCCAGTGGCGGTACCTTCATACAAGCAGAAAAGCCAGGCATGCCTTACTAAAATGCTCGATAGAGAATCAATATCAAACCCGAACTATTTAAAAGTTCGCGCGCTTTAATTCTTATCAAAATAACACAAAGTATCTACCTATGCCACACTCTACTACACCACAGCGCGCGCAGAGTTTCGCATTAGCAGCATCTACGCGAGAGCTATATCTATCTCGCTTACACGTACCGGCTTTTACCGGGCTTTCAAATACTATCTCTGTCACTTTCGCACTTATAGCGATGTGCCGTATAACGAGTTAGGACCTTATGCGTCTACAAATCGATCAGTATGGAAGATTTAAGCCGGGCATTCGTATGAAGTTGCTCCGGTTGCTCGCGTATGCGTGACCTTGTCACCTTGCCAACTCTGCAGTGTTGCCGTTTTAGCGACGTTGTGAGATCTTGGAGATTTTTAACGAGTTTGGAGACTTTTTTTAAGATTTAGCAACAATAAAAACTAGCGACTTTTTAAAATAACGAAATTAAATATTCAAAAATAAAGGCAATTTTTTAGAACTGGTCTCGTTAATTTCAAAATACGATGTCGTTTTAGAAAAGCATAAGCAGCATCAGGAAAGTGACAAACCGGGGCTGAGTTATTTATCTAACAAAATTCAAAACGATATTATTCATTCCGTAGCCGATGTGATGCAAACTTGCATCGATTACGAAGTTAGGCAAACAAAATTTGTTTCAATTATTATTGACGAAACCCCCGATGTTAGTCATAGAAAACAACTAACTGTGCTTGATTCTCAGATATAATTATAAAAATGAAATTCATGACTGTTTTTTGGGCTTTTAATTTATTGTACCTAATCAGTAGTTTATGAGAAAATTGCGATGATACATACGTAGGTACCTACATACTCAGTCGAAAACTGAACTTTCTTTTTTTGAAATCGGTTAAAATTTTATTGGGCTTGCCTTATTTTGAAACCCTAGGCACGCCACTGCAACTACCGTACCGACCATGCCATCAAACAAACGATATGATCATTTTTAATCGACTTCCAGAAAAGGAGGAGGATCCTTTTAAATCGACTTCCACAAAAGAAGGAGATTCTCAATGTGGTTTTATTTTTTTTAAATGTTTCTTTCCCCAAAACCATCATCACTATCATTTATGAACAGATTTGAACTTTTTTTTATTTCAAAAGATGATTGTAGCGAATAAACTAATCTTCTAGATTGGTCCCATTTCTATTAAAATATGGCTTCCATTAGGAATTGAGGGAACTTCTAAAATAATAAAGGCACATATTTTACGATCGCGTAGAACTGTTATGAAACGCATCCTGGCTAAAACATTTTCATGGTTATAGTTTGTAGGTATCTTAAATAATTATGCAGAACGTGCAAAATTATTTAGGTGGGGTAGACCACAACTATAATAAAAATTAATAGAAAAATATTTGCAAAAAATAAAAATATAACTTTAATTTTGAAAACCACTGTTTATGGTTTTATTTATTTGTTATTTAACACTGATTTCAGAAATAAATTGTAATTTAAAAAAATATATTGTCTTTCTAATGAAGTCGTAAGTATATTTATTATTATATTTACGAGTTTCAAAATATCAATGATCAAAAATAATGATAATATATACCCACGTTTTCAAAGTTGAAACTAGTTGCAAAATATGATATAGGTACCTACTATATTCCCTAACAGAATTGAGAAAAATATTTCACTAAACTGATATTAAAACGGACTTCTATCCAGTTTTCATATTACTGTAATATTTGTATCCAAAACTTCATGAAGTAAATATTTATAAGAGTCAAGGATGTAGTTACTAAGTTTTCTTGTTAGACATCGAATTCAAGCACTCCTCAAATAGTCCTCATATTTACTTAGTTCATGTTTGTGTAAGAGAGACCACACACTGGAGAGCTTTACCGTCCGTTCATTAATTTCTATTGCCAATTAAATATTACTATTTGCCAAGGGTGATCAAAATATCTGGTTCATCTTATACAAATTGTGCTGGTAGCTTTTTTATAGTGTTACGCCGTGAAATTTTAACAAATTATATATCGACCGAAATCAACAGTAACGTCAAACAATTAAAACGCATTGCTGAGTGAAAGTTCCAGAATCGAAGTAAAAGAAAAGAAAGAAAGAAAACATTTATAAAGAAGAACGACCAAGAGAGAGAGAGAGAACCGAGTACGTACCAAGGTCTAGCGAATTCCAGAAAAAGTCCACCACAAGTACTACTATTATTGTTAGTTGATAATAGTTGATTTTGGCTTTTGTTGTGTGGAAAATTTGTTATTGTTTGTGCTAAATAAAGTCTACTTGTAAATAGGCATTTGATTACCCATGTACGCAACAATTCCTTGCCTTCCGCATGACGCAGGTCCTCACCGGACATGGTAAGTTCGGGAGGTTCCAGCACCGGATTTTGCGGAAAAAACGCCTGGGTGCCACCACCGTGTGGACCGCCCGGAGGACAAGGTGTAGCATACGGTAGAGGTGTACCCCGCCTGGGCAGAGCAACGCCGTGTCCTCGTGGGGGCGATCGGCGGCAGTGATCTCTCGCGCCGGGCCTTGGTACAGGCCATGGTCCGGAGCTAGGAGAAGTGGCAAGCGGTCGCGTCCTTCTGCGAAACAGTAATGCTAGCAAAGGAGGCGGCGGCACGCGCGAGAGAACAGCCCTCATGCCCCACCGTAGACGCTGGCTTGCGGATGTTTTTACGACTATACTACTGAAGTAATTTTGATAAAATCTAGCACGGAGTAAGCTTTAACCCTAAAAAGGACTAGGAAAGGAAAGGTTTTATAGGAAAGACTTCGTGTCTCCAATAACTGACATGAACGCGGACGAAGTCGCAGGCAAAAGTAAGTTAATTATAAACAATTTAAAAAAAAATGGCGTCGGAAATTTCCACGGCTTTTCTGTTGACTTGTGACAAGCATTGTCACACTATATGACAATGCTTGTTCTCTGTTTAGAACATACGAAGTGTCAACAAGGTATTTAATATTACTTGAAAATTTGTTTAAGAAAAATTGTATAATTTCAATAAAAGTTTGCTTGTTTGTTAATTTTTTGTTTACCATTCAGTTTAACGAACATAATGTTTCTTAAACCAAAAATTACAGTAAATTCTCAATGTTTTAGTCGTTAATTTACATTTTGTATAATTGAGACACTTATCAGCACCTACGAAATCGCTAGTGTGTAGAATTTCATTGCTCATACTATGAAGCACTTTTGAGGTGGTAAATCATTAAATGACTTCTCTTTCTGTAGGATGGTTCCTTACTTTTCCTTTCTAGGGTGGGGCGAGAAGGTTTTTTTTTGTCGGTGGGAAAATCATCTTATGACATCCCCCGCCCTTGGGCTGGGCGGGAGATAGTGTCAGACTTTTACTGACTAAAAACCCACTCCTGTTCCTTCGTTGCCTTTCGTACCAGGGCCGAGTCTTCCTTTCAGAATCAGACCCTTGGCCCCAGTAGGCTTCGACCCTGCTAGGCCCCTACAGTTGCTGACATCTCCCTGAGGCGCGCGTGGAACAGCACGCGCCGTCGACGACTTAGGCTCGGTCCGGACGGTTACCGGACGGTCGGACGGCGAGCCACCCATTGTTCGCCGTCCGCAAGCCCGCGCCTACGATGGCCGGAAATCGGGATCGGAATCCCGGTGGCAATTGGGGCGTGAGGACCGTTGCCTCACGCGATCGGCCGCCTCCTTTGCTAGCATTACTGCTTCGCAGAAGGAGGCGACCGCCTGCCACTCCTCCTCGCTCCGGACCATGGCCTCTACCAAGGCCTGGCGCGAGAGATCGCCGCCGCCGATCGCCCCCACGAGGACACGGCGTTGCCTTGCCCAAGCGTGTCCTCCGGGCAGTCCACACACCCGGGCGTTTCTTCCGCACGAATCCGGTGCAGGAACCTCCCGAACTTACCATGTCCGGTGAGGACCCACGTCATGCGGAAGGTAAGGACGCCGTGTTGCCTTTCCAGCCACTCCTCAAAGAGGGGACTTACCGCCATAATTATGGCGTGCCCAGGGGCGAGAGCGTGTGTCAGACTTTTACTCAGTAAAACTCACCTGTGTCTTACATTTGCTTGTTCCAAGACCACGGTTATATCCCTTTCACTAATAGCGTGGTGTATAATGGCATCTCAACCAAAATAATAAAAGCTGTAGCACCTGAAATATTTTTGATTTTTTTTTACATGAATTAATATTATTATTATTTTTTAATTATTTGAATTAATGACACGTTGGAATGAATTATTATTTGTATTATTTTTGAAATATTTGCATGCCATTGTCCAAGGCAAACATGACGATCTATTTTGAATTATAACATCTGTTGCATGCTGACAATTTATTTTGTGACGTATGTACTGCACTCATGTTTGAGCAAATAAATGAGTATCTTATCTTATCTTACAAGACTAGATTCCAAGACAGGAAATCCTAGTGTGACGTATTTAATTATTATGGTGAATTGAAACCGTCAAATCATAAATATTCAAGTTAATTGAAGTCCATTTAATCTGCATTTTTGTTTTTTCACACATTTTTTTTTATTGGCTTATATAATATTAGCTGCAATCATAACATATGGATTACTATATTGAACTCAACTACCTAAACCGAAGGTGAGTTTATAATCATAGGCAAACCGTTTCACGACAGAGAAATTTCACTGTATGATCTCATACTAATTGCATTTTCCATTTTCCAGAACTAAGGTTCTGCATGCTGCTTGTAAAGAAATTACTTTTACCCATACCATTAGAATTAAATTATTCTGCTGATCGATTTTAATTGACAATGTGCAGTTTCCCTTATTTTCTACGTATCAGCCATTCGATCAAGCCAATTACTTATTGGCTACAAGTTCAGGAGTAGGGTTCCATCTAGATTTGGATTAACATGCCACATTATATTTTAAGCTCGGTTTGACCTCGACCTTTGTCTGGCACGTGCTTATACCTATTTGTGACCATTGGGCTTTTATTGATCGAAAAGGACTTTGAGCAAAATTGTTTAGGACATAGTTTGTCTTGGGAGACTAATTATATTATGTTTGGAAAGGACTTTTATTACCTAAGTTTTATTAGATGGACACCCGACGTACGGCGAGTATCTACCTTTACATTATTTACACACAGTCCGAACTAAGCATTTCGCTTCGTCATTTATACCGCGTACATCGGACTGGAACAATTTGCCTGCAGCGGTCTTCTCGTCCGTTTATAATTTAGGTGTCTTTAAGGCTAGAGTGAATAGGCTCTTAATAAACTAGTGTGTTAGAGCAGTGGTGGCCGAGCGGTAACGGTCCCAACTTACGAGTTGTAGGTTGGGGGTTCAAACTCAGCCAGGCGCATTAATTTGTGTAATTTATTTCATCACCACTGTTCTCAAAACGGTGAAAGAAAACTTCGTGAGAAAACCGGCATGTCCTAGAACCAAAAATTCGAAGACATGTGACATCCACCAACCCTGTACTGGGCTCGCCTGGTGGATTACGGCCCATTCCCTCTCCTAGAGAGGAGGCCTGAGTCCCAACAGTAATAATATAATAATATTCCACAACTATCACACAACGCCGTCTAGTCCCAAGCTAAGCAGAGCTTGTGTTATGGGTACTAGACAACTGATAAACATACTTATATATTTCTAAATACATACATCACTACATAGTATAAAATAAAGTCGCTTTTCGTGTCTGTCTGTCCCTATGTATGCTTAGATCTTTAGAAATACGCAACGGATTTTGATGAAGTTTTTTTTAATAGATAGAGTGATTCAAGAGGAAGGTTTATGTGTATGATACATGCACAATATAATAGAGGAACACTGATGATTTTAGAGGTTTCTAATGTGATGTCGTAAATAAACACATTTTTTTGCGCTTACATTGCAAACGCTAGCTGACCTCCACGAGATATATCAAAATAGTGTACTACAGTATTGTTCACCTTAAAAAGGTCTACAAAAATGTCCGCGATGGTATATGTCCATCTCTTAGGGATAACCCACAATAACCATTTTTTATCTTTTACTTTTTACAAGAAATAATGGCTTATTTACGAAACGATTTTAAGCAATACAGCGTTAATCTTTATCCAATTAAGTATCTTAAATAAATTGTGCATTTAATTCAGATCAATATAGCCCTTTACAGCGTGTTATTTAAATGAATATTAACGAAGATATTACAGATTTAAAATGCAGCGACATAGCGGTTGCGGTAAATAACTTGATTCTACGTTTGTTACCTCAGAACTCGCGTCGTTTATGGACCGACTTGCAAATTTTTTTTTTCCCTAATGGGATATGCTTCCAGATTGGTCCTATTTTTTTCAAAATCCAGTTCTGATGATGGGATCCATAAGGAATCGAGGGAACTCCTCAAATATTCTAGGCAACTATATAATGATTTTAGTATTTTCATCGAGAATTTAAGCATTTACAGTCAAAAAGTAACATTTGATGAAGTGGAACTGATGAAAAAGACCAGAAATGGCCAATGAAACTTCACCCCTACATAGATATCACAATGAAGATAGAAGTAACTATGACAATGCATATAAATAAATGGTTCTGAATAGTTACGAGTATGTTAAAAATGGTAGCATCAAAGTGATCTGATGATGATGATGGAGCTGGAAGATAGGCACTGGAACTCCGTAATTAATTAATGTAACCTAGCCGTGTTTGGGCTTATTAGAATTGTCATCAGATGCACTTTGGCTATAAGGTACTATCGAACTGACCTGATGATGGAGCTGGGAGGTGGATGGGGACTTCATAATAAAATAATGTATCTTAACAGTGTTTGGCTTAAATCGAATTGTCATGAGAAATAGGTACTCTGGCTATAAATGTATCACAACTAAAAAGTGTGAAATAATTTAATAAAAAAAAAAAAAATAACCACATTCACCACAAAAAAAAAACACTAAAACAATGTTTAATTTCGGAAGTCAGTGTTAAATAACAAGCAGACAATATCAGAAACACTGACTTCCAAAATTAAAGTTATATTGATCGTTTTAGTGTTTTGTTTTTAGGGTTCCGTACCTAAAAAGGAAAAAACGGAACCCTTATAGGATCACTTTGTTATTAGACGGTCTGTCTGTGGGTATGTCTGGTCAAGACCCTTTATCTCGGAAACGCGTAGAGGTATCGAGTTGAAATTAAAACCATATACTCAGGTCTGCGATCCCTTGAAGCTGTGAAAAAATCAAACTTCTAAGCTAACAAAAAAAGATACAGACGTTTATGTCGCAAAAAACGTGTATTTCGACACTCTCAAGGGAATCAAAATTCATAGGGTACTTCCCGTTGACCTAGAATCATGAAATTTGCCATGAAGCAAGGTCTAATAGCACAAGTATAGGAAAAAAAATTGAAAACTGTAAATTTGTAGTAACGTCTTTTGCGATTCGGAAAAATCTTCGTAACTCAATTTTGGAATTGAACTGTTTTCATAGGTAGGTTACATTAGGTAACCTAAGTTTTTACGGAACCCTCAGTGCGTGAGTCCGACTCGCACTTACCCGCTTTTTATAGTGAAGTCGGTTTTTTTTTTTTGTAAAAAGTTTTTTTCCTACAGAATTTCTTAATTCTTTGAACCCTCCTCATAAAATGGCGTTGAAAATAGGTTGTCCTGTTATTTTTTTAAAAAACCTGAATCCATCTAACCTATGCAATGGCACGCGTTTGCTGGCAAAATTACTAAAAAACTGTCATAATAGAGTGCACAATACTCACTGGATGTGGTACCGGAGAAGATGTGTGTCCATGGAGTTTCTTGCACATTCTTCTCCATAGAGATCGACGCTTTGGAATGTTTTTTTTTAGGTGGGAAAATCATCTAATGACAAATCGCGCTCTTGGGCGGAGCGAGAGATAGTTTCAAACTTTTACTGACTAAAAACTAAAACTAACTACTAAACCACTCCTGTTCCTTCTTTGCCTTCGTCCCAGGGCCCCAGGTTTCACTTTCACACTACCCGTGGCCCCAGTAGGCTTTGACCCTGCTGGGCCCCTACGATTTGCTGACATCTCCCTGAGGCGCGCGTGGAACACTAAGCGCCGTCAACGACTTGGGCTCTTTCCGGATGGTTACCGGACGGTCGCCGTCCGGAAGCCCGCGCCTACGGTGGCCAGAAATCGGGATCGGAATCCCGACGGCGGTTGGGGCGTAAGGACCGTTGCCTCACGCGATCGGCCGCCTCCTTTGCCAGCATTACTGCTTCGCAGAAGGAGGCGACCGCCTGCCACTCCTCCTCGCTCCGGACCATGGTCTGTACCAAGACCCGGCGCAAGGGGTCACCACCGCCGATCGCCCCCATGAGGACACGGCGTTGCTCTTCCCAAGCTGGGCACACCTCCACCGTGTGCTCCATCGTGTCCTCCGGGCGGTCCACACAGTGGCAAGTAAAGATATCTTTTGCAATGAACAATAATAAATCGCAGGGTCAAACTTTCAACGTTTCAACGTTAGTGATCGTTGAGTGTTTTTCACATGGCCAGTGATATGTCGCTCTTTCAAGAGTAACCTCAAAAGAAAACCTGTTTGTATTATCTAATGACAAAAAAAAGCTGTGAACGTTGTATATAAAAACATTCTGTAGTATAATTAGTACTGACGACCCGCCCCGGCTTCGCACGGATGCAATGCTGATCAAAACCGCATCAATACCCGTTGCGTAGTTTTAAAGATCTTCTTCTTCTCAGTCGGTACACTCTTACCAGAGCGGTCGTGGTCATCACTGTGAATCACGATGAGTGATCATATTGGTAACACGGCGCTATTCATCGCGGACTGCAAGTTTTCCGAGTACATTCATAAACCGAGCACTTAGTTGCGGCCTTGATCTGGTCTGTCCATATCATTAGTGATCTACCACGTGGCCTGGTGCCCTCAACTTTGCCCTGCACTACGAGACGCTCTATGGAGTCATTACCACCACGAGATACATTGCCGAAGAAGTTCAAAATGCGCGACTGCACTGTGGATGATAGGCGCTGTCTGATCTAAGCGTACATAGGGACAAACAGCGGGAAGCGACTTTGTTTTATACTATGAAGTGATCAGCATTGCACCCGTGCGAAGCCGGGGCGGGTCGCTAGTATATAGATAAATTACACCCAGACACAGAACAAATGATCGTGCTCATCACACAAACATTTGTCCTGGGTGGGAATCGAACCCACGACCTCCGGCATAGCAGTCAGGGCCACTAACCACTAGACCAACAGGCCAGTCGAACATTATAAGGCCAACTATGCTATGCTATATGCTAAACTAGTATGCTTCACCATCAACAATTGCATCACTATTTACCATCAGGTGGGATCGCAGTCAAGCATTACTTTATGTCAATTGAAAAAAATAAAATAATCCTCTTGACCGGTTTTCTATTTTTCTATTAGCCATCATGATCAATTTGAATCTCAGTAGAAACTAGCCAAGTATTCAGGAATTATAGTGCACAAACGTATTCGCAAACACAGGTGCACTCTCATAGTCCGATGGAAAGGCAATCCAACACGATCGAGGAGAAATCAAGCGCAAGCCAGAATGGTCTTTTTAGGCCAGTTGGAAAATGCTACAAATAAACAAAAGATAAGTGAAGAGTTAAGAGGGCCGAAAGGTTCTGGAATGGCGACCACGTACCGGAATACGTAGCGTTGGAAGGCCTCCTACAAGGTGGACCAATGACTTGGTAACGGTTGCGGGAGTCCGATGGATGGGAGACGCACAGGACCGTTCATTGTGGTGACACTTGGGGGAGGCCTATGTCCAGCAGTGGACGTCTTTCGGCAAAAATGATGATGATGATGATGAAGAAGAGTTAATGAGATAGGGAGCCTAGAAACCGTGTCCTTAAAACATTTATTTTTCAGTTGCACAAACACATGCACGGGGAGAGACTCCAACTTCGTACTATATGCAAAAGCACCTTAAAGGATGACTTGGATCTTGAAGAAGGACATGGACGGTACTTTCATTGGTGAATTGGTTATTAGGAGTTTAGCCCACTTTTATGTTAGAAAAAGACTAAGGATTCCGCGCGCAAAAAAAAATCTTAAAATTGTGACTATATTATGCTGTTTTATGAGTCTGACACGAACTAAGGCATATGCACTGTTTGGGATGAGATTAAGATAAACCAAGATTACAGATTATAAAGATAGCTATATTTCAACAATACCGATTAAACTAATGCAAATGGAAAAACTAATGAGGTGAATGTGATGAGATTGAGTCGCGCCCGATATGCTATCTGAATGCGCACTGATTATATTTACTTAGGTAATACATAAAATAATAAAGGCATAGAGCGCGGTGTCGCAATTAAGCTGACAGGTTCATTATTGTTCGGTGATTGACCCGAACAGGCACTAAGGTCGATGGCTCGTAGTGTTCCTCGCGCACCTTGAACAGATGTAGATGAGAAGATGGTTGCGCCTTAGAATCGGTTCTGAAAAAGATATACTCATGGTCCCGGTACATAGTAAGTAAAAATTTTATTTGCATAGATTGTAGATACATGAGATAAGTTGGAACATTAATTAAGTGGGCCTTGTACAATCTACCTTATATTAGGCATGCAAACGTTAATGAGGTCGTTAACAATATTGAGAAACAATCATTACTTTAAAATTTACTTAGTATATACTTTCAATAAAATAAATCAAATAAATTAAAATCAATTAAATCAGAAAAAATTAAATCATTATGTATGTCAAAGAATAATAATAATAAAAAATAAATAAATGAAATATTTAAAAATATAATTTAATATGTTACAATAATGAATAAAAAAAAAAAAAAATCATTAGTCAAAGAAAAAAATAAACCATTATGTATGTCCAGTAGTAAAACAAAATTGAATTATTTGATATGTCAAAGAAAATTAAATCATAAGGTATGTCACGGATTAAAAAAAAAATTAAATAAATGAATTATTAGGTATATCAAAGAGAAGATTAAATCAAATATGCCGCTGTGCTGTGACGGCGTAATTGTGCATGTGCATCATTAGTGCAGTTCGCGAAATTTTCGCGCGCAAATTTCGCTTCAATTGGCGCGTCTGATTAAAACGATGATATCTTTGAAACTCCGTTAGTTAGCTGGCTACAAGTTATATCATTAGAATCGTTATTAAATTACCTAACAGGATATTTATGGATTAATATAGTTTTGCCTTGTAATGTATTAGTAATTGTCATGTATGTTCAGTGTGAGGGAATTTTTTACCAGTTTCTTGTGTTAAAGTAATTTTAATTAAAAAAATAGACCATATATTCATAAAGTTACTGTTTTCTTTTCACAAGTACACTTTAGTTAACATATAAAAAAACAAAAGAACAGACTCGCAATACATTTTTTTCATATCACAAGCCTAACAATAAGATGACGTAAGTTATATGATGTAAAAATGCCGTCGGCTTTTAAACGAAGAACGTGTTTGTTTACGGTTCTATTTTCTGAGAACCATGTACGTGTAGTGGCTTTAGTTTCATTTTAATAATAATGATTGGTACACATTCATAACACAGACAAAGTCTCAGCAGTTAGAAGTGTTTAATTTATTAGTATCGGATATCCAAATGAACCACTTGAAAAGGGGCGCAAAAAACCACCTACTCGAGCTTTTTGGATCACTGTTTAAATTCTGTTGACTAAATTTGAAATCTAATTCAACATCCTACATTTTGAAGATATCTAAAAAACGTTAATCACATAATAAAGGCATGCTGCGTAACAAAAACATTACACAAATACGTATTAGAATTACGTATTTCTACCTAACGTTTTACGTAATTCTATTTTCAAAATGTACACAATAAAAATACGATAATATTCAAATTAAACGCCTAATATCTTTACTAATATACATAAAAACTTACGTAAAAGCCATAGTTTGCATTTCTATCAATAGATATCGCCAAAATATCGCAAAATGTTTAGTCAACAGTAGTAACGGTTTTTCATGTTTGTTGAAATGACCATTTCTGACCGAAATATTTATCAACTACACTGTTTAAGCAATGAAAAAGGTTTAATACTTACCCAGGCATTGTCGACATCACTCACTCACTGACACAATCACTATTTGTCACTTTTAAACCATTTTTCAATCGACAGCAACTATCTTTCGACCGTACCGCGCGCGAGCATAATGGCGACTGGCAAGCGACTGGTTTATGACGTGATATTTTCTGTTCGCTTAGCTCATTTATTCATTGGAAGATGGAATAGAGCAAATATATCTGTCTAGTTTACTCTGTGCAAGTTTGAGCAGGATTAACACAGGTTTAATAAGCTTATTACGTCAAAAAATGAATGACAGATTTAGGGGACCGCAGCGGTCCTCTCACAGACAGCCATTTTTATAGGGAGCCGCAGCGGCGCCGCGCCACAGACGGGGGGGAGAAAATACAATCATTAGGTATGTTAATTGATTCATAAGTCAGCGTCATTTAAAAAGTCAGTTACAGAATAATAACATTTTTCAATTAATAATGACGTCAGTCTCTTTTTAAATTTTTGATTTTTTTCATTTTTAATGATATTGGGTATTTTATTGTAAATTATTGGGCCCATATTAATAACACTTTTTTTGAGCAAAGCAGTATTACAACTCTCAACATTTAGTAAATATCTATACTGACTTCTCAAAGGTCTTTTCCTAGTTTCTGACATTACTGAAAAGTTACCTTTAACGAAAGTTGCGACTTCCAAAATATATATGCATGGGAAAGTAAAAGGCAACGAAAGGAACATATGTGTAGTTTAAGTCACTGACACGCCTTTGCGCTCCACACTAGAACGAGAGAAGCAATTAGATGATTTTCTAATTCAAAAAAAGACACTAGCTAGTAACTAATAATTTGATAGCCAATTCTATATGTGTTTTCAATAATAATAACTAGGTTTAATATCGCACCGAAATCTACGCCCACATACTAATTAATATTATACTAAAACGGTTTAGAATTCATTTCAGAAACAATTTGAAACGACCACGCTTAGTAGTAATTCTATAGGTGCTATCACTGTAAATCCCAGTTCACTGAAAACTTACTCGTATTAGAATTAAATATACAAAATAGATTAGTTATTTTAATTACTCCTGGTAGCTATATTAATAATTAATGGATCAAATAGTAAATTTAATTAAGAGGGTCCTTTTCCACTCGCCTATCGTCAACGTCGAATATGGTTTAAAAGCTTGTTGCTTCATCTAACGCAATCCAACGCGATGTTTGATGAAGAGGCAACGCGAAAGAAGAAAGAGAACGCCTGAAAACTGTGTTGGTATTCGGTAATTCCACGATTTACTCGAATATTTCACAAAATTTGTTCCAGGAAATACGTGTTTTTTTAAAACCCTTAAAGTTTTTAAGAAAAATTCTCGCCATTCAGAATCTCGATTAAACGTGCAAGGCTTCTATTGATGTATTTTTTTATATTTTTCATCTATATGAGTAGATTATGGAGGGCCAAAGTTCACGTAAAATAGCAGATTTTCAGAGGTCTTTACTAGATTGGTTTTACAAAAAAATATGTTTTGATTTCTATAGAAGCCTAGACAATATCCACACGATTTCTGTGTATCCAAAAAATACGGAGAAAGATGTGTGTTATTGCACATCTTTCTCCGTATTTTTTGGATCATAATCACGTAAGAGCGGTTGTATGAAAATGTACCTCAAAAATGACGCTCTTAAAGTGTGTCTTCAGTTTATTATTGTAAGTTCCTAATAGATAAATGTTTAACTCGTTGAGTAGTGTAATTAGAGACACAATAGTAAGACAATGGCGCCCGAGAGCCGGCGTTCGTGCGGGGATCAACAGCTTAATAAAAAAAAATATTGCACTGCCGTATCTAGTGGATAGATGGTCTAGTGTATCTAGGGGACAGATTGTCCTCCAAAATGATACGCAATGCTGTCAAATTGTCCAAAAACATGTCCCACGTCACATGAATGCGTCGTAAAATGTTGGAAGGCAAGTTGCGGGACATTGCGCAATGTTGCAGCGTCTCGTCTCGATTGAGCGATGCGCGTCATGTCAAGGGACATTTTGTCCTGAATGAATAAATTTAATTAATAAAATGTATCTGATGCTATGAATCAATTACCTCTAGGCAATGAATATTCCTCTTAAATGCATATTGACCGGTGGCCGACCTGATCTCAAGAGGAAGCGCATTCCACCGAAGGATGGACTGCATATGAAAGGAAGAATGAACAAAATCAGAAGTATGTTCTCATGGCGATCGGCGGCGGCGATCTCTCGCGCCGGGCCTTGGCACAGGCCATGGTCTGAAGCGAGGAGGAGGGCCAGTCGGTCGCCTCCTTCTGCGAAGCAGTAATGCTAGCAAAGGAGGAGGCCGCACGCGTGAGGCAACGGTCGTCACGCCCCAACCGCCGCCGGGATTCTGATCTCGATTTCCAGCCACTGTAGGCGCGAGCTTGCTGACAGCGAGCAATGGGTAGCTTGCCGTCCGATCGTCCGGTAACCGTCCGGACCGAGCCCAAGTCGTCTACGGCGTGTCCACGCGCGCCTCAAGGAGATGTCAGCAAACCGTAGGGGCCCAGCAGGGTCTAAGCCTACTAGGGCCAAGGGTTTGATTCTGAAAGGAAGACTTGGCCCTGGTATGAAAGGCAACGAATGGGATTTTAGTCATTATATATATAGGAAAGAATGGGTTTTTAGTCATTAAAAAAGACACAGTCAAAACACTTTTTTTTTCTAAATGCATATGAAAGTAGGTATATTCGATAAGTCATCATCATCATCATCATTTCAGCCGAAAGACGTCCACTGCTGGACATAGGCCTCCCCCAAGCGTCGCCACAACGAACGGTCCTGTGCGTCTCGCTTCCATCGGACTCCCGCAACCGTTACCAAGTCATCGGTCCACCTTGTAGGAGGCCTTCCAACGCTACGTCTTCCGGTACGTGGTCGCCATTCCAGAACCTTTCGGCTCCAACGGTCATCTGTTCTACGAGCAATGTGCCCTGCCCATTGCCACTTTAGATTGGCGATTCTTCGTGCTATGTCGGCAACCTTGGTTCTCCTGCGGATATCCTCATTCCTGATTCGATCACGCAAGGAAACTCCGAGCATAGCCCTCTCCATTGCCCTTTGGGTGACTTTAAGCCTTCTGATGAGGCCCATTGTAAGCGACCACGTTTTGGAGCCATATTGTCATCACTGGCAATACGCACTGGTCATAGACTTTCGTCTTGAGACACTGTGGTATATTGGACGAGAAGATACCGCGCAGCTTCCCGAACGCTGCCCAGCCGAGTCGGATTCGACGATTGATCTCTTTCTCGAAGTTAGACCTTCCCAACTGGACCGTCTGTCCCAGGTAAACGTAGTCGTCTACAACTTCGAGTGTAGAGTCCCCGACCTTGATAGGAGTGGGTGCTACATGGCTGTTTACCATGACTTTGGTTTTGTCCATGTTCATTTTAAGTCCCACTCTTTCGGAAGCTCTACTGAGGTCACCAAGCATTGTACTGAGCTCCTCCGTAGTCTCAGCCATGACTACTATGTCGTCGGCAAACCGAAGGTGAGTGATGTACTCGCCATTGACATTAATGCCTAGCCCTCTCCATTCCAAAACCTTGAAGATATCCTCCATTGCTGCCGTGAACAGTTTCGGAGAACAGTTTCGGTGCCAAATTGACTATCGGTATATCGAAGTGCTGAAGTGTTTGTACAAAAACGCCACTATGTTAGTCCGACTACAAGACCAGACCTCGAAACCTATCCTCTTGCAGCGGGGCGTGAGGCAGGGAGACGTTATTCGATAAGTACTACGACAAAAATGCAATTTTTAAGATTTTGGTCAGTATGTTTATTGCAGCAGATCTCCAAAATAGCTAGACCAATTTTGATGGGACTTCCACTGGTAGATAGCTGATATTATAAAGAGTACGAGACTATCTTAGACAGAGACTTTATTTTAGACAGATGTACCACAAAAAAAAACCATTAAAATTAGGACCAAAAATCTGTGCTGTTTTTTTTTTTAGGTATGATCTTCGCTCTCCTTTGACTTCTCACGCTCTAGGTGTTGCGGGAGGGCATGCCAGACTTTTACTGACTAAAAAAATACCTGTGTACTTAAGTTGGACGCAGACAAAGTCGTGAGCACCAGCTAGTACATCAATAAAAACTAAACCAATAAATCTATCAAAATTGATTCCAATAACTGAACATAATTGAACTATTATCCACACAAACGCAAAATTATTGGACCAAGAATCTTTTGACAGCTTTGGATCCCAAACGTCTGGCGTTTGATTGAACCAATTAGAAGGCATTTCATACCAAGTAGGGTTCACACTTGACGAGACTACTCATAGTATTATATCGCCTAGAATAACAATATTTGTCTTGATTTTAGACACGTCAAAGAGATTTACATATTGTCAATATAAATACATCTGGAAGACTACTGACTGGGTTAGATTATATCTCATTTGCAGCACTCCTATTAATACTGCGTCTAGAATTAAAAAAAGACAATAATAAGATATTAATCATCATCATTATCATTTCAGCCGAAAGACGTCCACTGTTGGACATAGGCCTCCCCCAAGTATCGCCACAATTAACGGTCCTGTGCATCTCGCATCCATCAGATTCCCGCAACCCGCTACATAGATAATAATATCTTCAAGTATTCCAGACAATCACATCACAACATCACGTTATTATAGTAAAAACTATAGTTTGTATATTACAAACTATGTATATATATTATGTATGTTTGTAACTTCTTCACGCTCAAACGATTGAGTAGATTCATATAAAAATTTACCACAGATAAACTATGTTCTGGAATAGTACATAGCTTATGATACTTTTTATTCTGAAAGTATATTCCCTTGAGAGAGACTATCCAGGTGTCAACTATCACAGAAAAACACAAAACGAGTTATCAAGTGCCTTCGACCTCCAAATTGGTACCAAGAAATCGTTCAATTCTTTACGTTCTATTCATGATTTGTTAAAAAACCGGGCATGTGCCAGTTGGACTCGTGCACTGAAGGTTCTATACAAAATTACCTAAAAAAACAGTTCAATTTCTGAATCGAGTCTCAGTTTTTTACGAATCGCAAAAAAGTTTCTTTTTTGTGACGTAACTGCAAATTTATAGTTTTCAGATTTTTTCCTATACTTATGCTACGAGTATGAGACCTTACTCCATACCAAATTTCAGGACAAAGGGAAGTACAAATATACGTTTTTTGGAACATAAACGACCTTATCTTTTTTTTTCGTTAACTTACAAGTTTGATTTTTTCCCAGCTTCAAGGGGCCACAGATTTGAGTATATGATTTTAATTCCAACTCGATACCTCCACGCGTTCCCAAGATAAAGGGTTTTTACAGACAGACAGACAGACCAACGGAAGGACAACAAAGTGATCCTGTAAGGGTTCCGTTTTTTCCTTTTGAGGTACGGAACTCTATAAAATTAAGTTCTGTTTTAGATTTTGACATTCCAAGCAAATAAATCAACCAAGGTAAATCTCCAGTACTCTTGTTGAAGTATTTCCAATCTGTCTTCGAACTGCTACAATGCAAAACGCGTTGAAGCTGCATTTTTCTTCAATCCGTCGAAGGAAGATCCAAAATTTTAGAATTTTAGCCTGAGAAGGTAGCAATTTTGGACATTATTTACACCGTAGTGTAACAGCGCTAGCCATAAATGGATATGATTTTGTAAGCCATATTATAATGCTAAATCTAAAGCTTTTAGTGTTATTGGAAACCGTTCATAGATAGTTTTATGACTAAAATAGTTGGTTTCAATTGTTTTGTGGTTTACACAGATTACACACTTATTTGATTAAAGGAATTTACAATTTTCATATTAATACTGTATTGTTGGTATGATTTTTAAGTCGTATGGTTGTCATATATGATACCTTTCAAAAATTGTGGTTACGTTTTTGAAGGTAAGCGGAACAGAGTGTAAAGTCCCACAAACCTCCGTTGTAAAGGGAGGATCCTTCGACCAGACGGGTGTTATGTCTGGTGGGCAACTGCCCGATAGATGATTTCGGGCTGTTCTATATGTTCTAATCGCGCGGAGAACTTTAATTGCGCGATGCAGGATTAGTCCTTATGTGACGTCATAGATGTCGCTACATCACTCCCCTCCGGAGATCGGAGATCGATGGTTCTTGATGCTTCTTGATGCGTGCCAGGCCAGTGGTAGGTTGGTTTCAGTGAGTCGGAACCGAATGCCGCATAGTTCTCGGTGAGTCGGAACTGTCTGCGGTGATGCCCCAGTGAGTCGGGATGATGCCCCAGTGAGTCGGGGTGATGACGTCCCAGTGAGTCGGGATGATGCTGAAGGCTCCAGTGAGTCGGAGTAGTGCTGCTGGCTCCAGTGAGTCGGAGCGGTGCTGTGCGACGTAGTGGCTTGACTGCTGGCGTCGACCAGGAGAGGTTTTTCATGGCTCTTCATGTGACTGGCCGAAGGTGCGGTGTGCTTAGCCAAGGTCGCTGATGAGGCTGAGGATGATGACCAGGTATGACCAGGTAGGCATGCTGGTGGCCAGGATACCCTTTAAAGCCGTGTGTGCTGGCTGTATGGTTCACTGCTCGAAAGCTTGAGGAAGTGATGATAATGTCACGAAGTAGTAGATGCACGAAGGCTGCGCTGACGTTCATTGTCGAGGGTCACCAGTTTGGAGGTAAGCGGAACAGAGAGTAAAGTTCCGCAAACCTCCGTTGAGAAGGGAAGATTCTCCGACCAGACGGGTGTAATGTCTGGTGGGCAACTGCCCGATAGATGATTTCGGGCTGTTGTATATGTTCTAATCGTGTGGAGAACTTTAATTGCGCGATGCAGGATTAGTTCTTATTTGACTTCATAGATGTCGCTAGACGTTGATTCGTATCTCCATCCCTTTCCTGCACATACGTATCGAGTGAAAAGGACAGAGGTACCCGCTTTCTCGTTTATGGAATGACAATTCGTTGACACTCGCATTTTTTGACAGATATTGTTCATTCAAAAATCACAAAATCGTGTGAAATTTGGTGTTTGTGCCTTGAAAAGAGTGACGTCATGTGTGCTTAGCTGTGCCTAGGATTAACAGGTACTGTGCAAACCTTCTTCTTAAGAGACAAGTCGTTCTGATTTATCTTTCCACATGGCACATCAATCATTCCCGCTCTGGGTGAAGCCAAAAAGAGTTTCAGACTTTTATTGACTATAACCCACAGTGTTTCTTCAGATACCCTTTTTGCGAGGGCTGTAGTAACTCCTTCGAACAATCCACAGCCCTGGCAAGTATCGGCCCTAACTGACCCTTTCAATTTAGCTGACATCTCTTTAAGGCGCGCGTGGATCATAACGTGCCGTCGACCCTGGTTTGGTCTTCATAGAAAAACCGCACAGCGAGCTACTTATTGCAAAGATAAATATTACAGTGACCATTACAAAATCTTTATGTCCTTAAAATAGAAACAAAAAATACAAACTACCATCTCACCACACTAACAAAACTTTCCGTCTACCATTAAAACGTGTATACATCTGCCATATTTAAAACTAAACTAGTAAACTATTGTGTGGTGGGACAGACAAGTGACGCTATACGGAATGGTGTTCATCAAAAGATAGCAATGAATGAAATGCTTTCACTGTGCGCCGGATGGACCAGCGCGCAAACTGTGCTGGATGTTTTCATGTTGTAGTATGGCAGAAATTTTAATTTTCTAGCAGTATTTTTAAATATGGAACAGAGCAACTCAAATGTTATATTTACAAAGTAGTTTAGTTACTCAGTAAAAAAATAGAGAATATAGTTAAAAACCAAAGTTCATTTTGAGGCGAACTAAGTGAGTGTACGGCACGCGTAATCTAGTGCGTAGTACATAAATATCGACGTATTGATCTGACTTCGAAAATTCTTTCAGTCTCACCATCATCCACCCATCCAAGACGTCCTCCGCTGGACTTAGGCCTCCCCAAATGTCGCCATAACGACCAGTCCTGGGCGTCTCGCATTTTTTTTTTATTAATGATAGGCTCGCGTTTGACCACCATCTCACCTGATGGTAAGCAATAATATGGTCGACGATGGAGCACGCTTCCATCGCATGCGTTGCATATGCATGCATTCGCATCCATCGGATGCGTCAGTTTCACCATCACCGAGTGCACTAACCTACTTTAATCCGGAAAATGTGTTTCAGGATACCAGAACAAAGCTACAAGAAATAGCTAGCGGAACTGTTACATCGTAGCTCACATTACACTACGGGGTGACAAACTTGGTATGGTGCTAACATAGTGCGGCCTTCAGGCATTTAGAGCGATGAAGCTACCGGCTAATTCTGAACGCCTGGTATATGCGATCGCTAACTTGCTTACATTTTCAACTTTAAGTTTGAATATTTTCAGCGTAATAATGAACCTCAAACGATTCAGACCTACTCCTGATAAAATTGCTATATTTGGGCCGTGTGAAATTTTCACCTGCAGCAGCCGCCCCTGTATTATTTTTGATTACCATTAATCCTTTTTATACGCGTTTGTATAAATTAATTATTATTTTTTATTTAAAAAAAAAAACAGCAAAACAGCCTAGAAAATAAATACAATATATTTAAAAATTCAACAACTGCCCTATTTTTCATTAATTGGTGTACCATAATATATAGTCGTATAAACTAACTTTAAAACGATTGGAAATTTAAGTAAGTTTATTGATTTACTTTTATTTACAAAGCAAAACGAGCTATACAAAATAAGCTCCAACCACTTGAGTCATCGCACAATCACATCTGATCAAACAGTATCCTCTCGGAACTATCCAAAGCGTACACAGACGAAGATGATGTAATGCTAATTAATTACAATCCACGGTTAACGAGCACTTCAACGCTTTGATTACTGATATTTAATATAACGACTGGCCTGTTAGTCTAGTCTAGTGGTTAGTGACCCTGACTGCTATGCCGGAAATCTTAGGTTCGATTCCCACCCAAGACAAAAATGTTTTTGTGATGAGCACGATCATTTTTTTTGTGTCTGCGTGTAATTTATCTATAATATAAATAGAAATATAAAGATAAGTATATTTATCAGTCGTTTAGTATACTGATAGTACATGTTTTGTTTAGTTTAGGATTAGATGGTGTTGTGTGAAAGTTGTGGAATATTACATATTATTATTATATCGTTGTAGCATTAACATTTGACTTAAGTTTAACTAGCCATTAGATCTAGTAAAATGTAATGGTAAAAATCACTTTAGCATAGCATACCATAATCATCCTTTTAATGTTCCCACTGTTGGGACTCAGGCCTCCTCTCTTGGAGATGGAATGGGCCGTAATCCACCACGTGGGCCCAGTACGGGTAGGTGAATGTCACATGTCTTCGAATTTTTTGGTTCTAGGACATGTCGGTTTCCTCACGATGTTTTTCTTCACCGTTAAAATCACTTTGTATTGCCAAAAATAGTAAATGATCACCAAAATTAAATCCCCATTTTAGCGTCAAATTAGAAACAAAAATTTCAAAACTTGTGATCCTCTACCGCTTCGCGGGGCTCTTACTTCTGGGTGGTTTAAAAAAAAAACCATGAAGGGTATGGCAGACGCGAGACAACTAATGTACAATATTTGGTAGTACAGCAACAATTTATGGCTATCAAACCGGAGTATTTGGGTAGAAATAGCGCAATAATTTGTTCATCAAAATTTGGCGATCAATTTACTAAATTTGGGCTCATAGTACAATTTAAAGTCCAGTTAAGTGTTTAAAATAAGTTGTACCATTGTAATTTTAGGTTTTTATTTTTTGGGTAAGGTTTAATTTTTTTGCTGATGTTTATATATTTTAGGTAATAGATGTTATTGGTCACAAAATTATTTTTTGCGGTCAATTATATTTATCCCCTTAACATTTTAGGTTAGATATCGATTATATTTTCTTGGGGAGTTTGGAAATTTTGATTTGAGGAGGTCCACTATTTTCGTAGGTGTAGAATGTGAATTCTGATATAATATTGAAATCGTTAAAGAACTTGAAAGCAAACAAATCATCAGCTTGCTAGCCTTTGCTAACTAAATAAATAAACAAACAAACAAAAAAAACAAAATAATCAAACTTTTCTACCGTACACTCTCAATAAGGTTCAGTTGAAAACCAGCTTCAGGCAACTACCATGAAGTTGTCTGGCATTCTTGCTGAACTGAACCTATTTGGTGCAGGCACGAGACACACAATCTTAGTTATTTAATTTTTTATCTTAAGTGTTTACATGCTGTTTCTACATTGTGTGTATTTCATTCATATAAACCAGTGCTTGACTGCGATCCCACCTGATGGTCGGACCTGATGGTACGGTCGTGTGCCAAATAAAATGTTTTTCTTTCTTTCTTTCTTTCTTTCTTTGCCCAACTAGCTGGGGTCAGCTTCCAGTCTATCCTGTTCGGCTTCCAGTTTGGATGGTCGGACTTTCTGGCATCTGAATACCTGATAACATTGTAGGTCTGCGTGAAATGAAATGTTTTAAATGGCATTGAATTGAATTTTAAGCGTAGGTGGTACGACATTCCTATAAAATTTTATTACACCCGGCTTGAGCTGGAATCCTTTGACGACCTGCAAACGGCAATCCGTCCATTGAATACCTGCATCTTATACAATACGTCTTGCATTTATCGATGTTAAGTTCAGTACCTAATGTCTTTATTCTTTTATATTATGAAAAGATCTTTTTTTTCGGGTGAGAAAATCATATAACGACATCCCCCGCTCTTGGGCGGAGCGAGAAGCCGTGTCAGACTTTTACTGACTAAAAAGCCACTCCTGTTTCCTTTCGCATCACCAATGGCTCCAGTAGGCTTCGACCCTGCTGGGCCCCTACGGTTGCTGACAACTCCTTGAGGCGCGCGTGGAACAGTACGCGCCGTCGACGATTTGGGCATTATGAAAGAGTCTATAACACATGTCCGTTGTCTTATATCCGTTGTCTTTATAATGATTTTGATTTTATTTAATGCAAAACATCTTTATCTTTTTACTGGCTAGATTTTCAAAAAGTTGATAAAAGAATGATCGCATTTAAGATTTTTTTAAGGTGAGCAATCATCCAATGACTTCTCTCGCTTTAGAGCGGAGCAGAAGCCCGCGTGTCAGACTTTTACTGACTAAAACCACACCTATGTTTCTTCTTTGCCCTTGCGTTCCATAACCACAGGTTTCCTTTTTGAAAGTCAGCCTATGGCCCCAGTAGAGTGAAACCGTGCTGGGCCCCTACGGTTTTGCTGTCATATCTTTGAGGCACGCGAATACGCGGGACACAACGTGCTGTCGACGACTCAGTATTAGTCTGGACGGTTACCGGAGACTCAGTATTAGTCTGGACGATTACTGGACGACCGAACGGCGAGTTATCCATTACTGCTTCGCAGAAGGAAGCGACCGCCTGCCATTCCTCCTCCAGCCCAGCGAGAGAGGACGCTGCCGCCGATCGATCATATTTCAGATACGATAATCTTTCTAGCGATTATGTGTAGTTACCAGAAGTCTGAAAAGGTAGAATATATTTACCGTAAGTTCGTGGAAGTATACATAGAGTTTATAATACCTCCTCTAAGATCCCGGAATCAAAAACATTACGATTAAATCTAAACAATGTGGACTGAATAAAAGGAGATAGATAAGGAACTGTCAGTGTATAAAAATCATGAGGATTGTTCGAAAGCGTTACTGCGACCCGTGGGGGGGAGATTTATTATATTATTTACTAGCTGACCCCCGCGAACTTTGTACCGCCTAAAAGTAAGGTTAACGCCATCTACTGGCATTACCAGAACAGCATAATTCATTCCCTGGATTATCACGAATATTTCAAGACTAAAATTAACCAAATCGGTCCAGCCGTTCTCGAGTTTTAGCGAGACTAACGAACAGCTATTCATTTTTAGGGTTCCGTAGCCAAATGGCAAAAAACGGAACCTTTATAGATTCGTCATGTGTCTGTCTGTCCGTCCGTATATAGATTTGTCGTCAGTTAGTGAAAACATGAATTAATTTAAGGTTTTATGATGAGTTCTCTTTATGTGTCTGATTTAGATGAACCTTTATGTTTCTTCTACGATTATTTTACCTAATAAAAATCCACCGAATATTTCTGATATGGTCCTTTCCAAGTAAGAAAAATAACCCAATAAACATGAAAATAAAAATATTTCACGTTCGTTAAGTCGCTGTAACAAAACTAATACTATTATTCCATATCCATTACGTCTGGTCATGATGTTTAATTTGTTATACTGGTAAAAGTAATTAACTTTATCAAGATAGCCCAGTGGTTGAAACACCCGTCACTCATGCATGAGGTTGCGGGTTCGAAACCGGGCAAGTACCAATGTGAGTTTTTCAATTCATATGTACTTTTCTAAGTTTATCTAGAAACCAAGACACCCCATGCCTCAGAAATCACGCAAAGCTGTTGGTCCCGGTTATCATGCGTAGATCGTTGATAGTCTTAACAGGTAGACAGATATCTGAAAGTCTGACTGACCATCAGTCTGACTGTCTCCACAAGAAGTCCTTGAATAGTTCAAGGACTAAGAACAAAGGACTCCTTGTGGAGACACGGACGTGTCTACTCAGTGAGACAGTGGCTTGAGGTGGAACAGCGCTAAGTTGAAGCGATAGCTGTGGTTTTCTAGTTATTGTGATTAAAGTAGTATAGTAAACTTGTCTCTCAAAGTGAAGTCCCTTATGGGATATTTATTGAAGCGCAGATCTTGCCAATATAAATAATAATAATAATAATAAACATTTATTTCGGACCTTTCCGTCCATAGGTAACACATACAACATTATTAAAAACAACACACAACAGAAATACTAGATGTTAGTAACACAAAAAACTTAACAACTATGTTAGTAGACAATATTTACAGGAGCATGTAGTTGGCTTAAGGACCAGATAATAGGACAATCCAGCTTATTGGCAATGACACTCAGGTGGCCGTTGGTACTGGCTCGCACCCTGCGCAACAAAGATGCTGCTCGCTTGCGCCTGACTGCAGCGAAGCCGTCAGTCTGGGCATCCGCGAACATCCCTGAGGCACTACAGAAGCGAGGCAGCCCCAACAGCATCCTGAATGCATTGTTGTACTGGACGCGAAGAGCATTAACGGCTTTCAGCGTGTAGTTAGTCCAAAGGCTACACGTGTAAAATACTTGACAGAATGCTCTGAAAAGGGTGATTTTAACTGAACCCGTGCAATATGACGAAGACTGTGTAGTAGTGATCAGTCGACATGAGAGTATCATGTTCCCCAGTCACGGGATTGTGGAGTCTGATAGTCAGTCGCTCTATATAAAACACAGGTTCAGCCGCATCCAGTTAGCTGGAAGCCGATTTGGGGTTTTTTTTTTTTATAGGTGGGAAAATCATCTTATGACAAATCCCGCTCTTGGGCGGAGCGAGAGATAGTGTCAGACTTTTACTGACTAAAAACCCACTCCTGTTCCTTCGTTGCCTTCGTCCCAGGGCCCCGGTGGGTGGACTTCCAGTCTAACTGGATGCTAGTTGGGAAAAAATGAGGGAGATAAAGTAATAAACTTTGATAACTATTTTCTTAAGTGTGTTGTACGTATTATTATTGTGATAGGATGTAATATTCATATATCATATGATAAGATAGAAATACAGTTACATATAATTATGCGGTATTATACACTAATTTGGTGAAATAATACCAAGTCAAATGCTAATTTTGGATGCCTTCAGGCTAATTAGAGCGAAGATCCTAACAGGATACCTTGACGCGATAGGATGGGAGTGACCACAGAGTTCAATGGAGATGGAGAAGCCCATTGTCCAGCCACCTCCACCACCTGCTCTTTGCATTGTATTCCTCAATGTTGAAGGTCACCACCTCCCTGTTTCATCACTTTCTCTCGTACGATATACCACCATCTGATTCTGTCTCTAGCTGTGTGAAGGGTGAATATGTAAGTAGAGTCAAGAGCAGTATGGATCTGGTCGGGCCAACGTATTAGGCTGTGCCCACGAGGCTTTCTTCCATCTACTAGACCGATCAAGATGATCCTTTCAAGGTTGCCACCGTCTTTTCTTGCAATGTTAATGAAATATTGCAGAATTTTGCGAAGACATTCGCACGACAACTGCAAAGAGATTTTGAGTTTTTGCAATATGAACATTTCGGACCCACGTAGGGTCTGAAAAGGATGGTCTAGGGATACGGAGCATTTTTCTTCAGCATCATATATCAAAACGATTCACAAAATAAACATTAAAAAAATTACAAAAATCTCACTCGTGGGCATTCGGTGGAGCACACGGTGGAGGTGTGCCCCGCTTGGGAAGAGCAACGCCGTGTCCTCGTGGGGGCGACCGGCGGCGGCGATCTCTCGCGCCGGGCCTTGGTACAAGCCATGGTCCGGAGCGAGGAGGAGTGGCAGGCGGTCGCCTCCTTCTGCGAAGCAGTAATGCTAGCAAAGGAGGCGGCCGATCGCGTGAGGCAACGGCAACGGTCCTCACGCCCCAACCGCCGCCGGGATTCCGATCCCGATTTCCGGCCACCGTAGGCGCGGGCTTGCGGACGGCGGGCAATGGGTGGCCCGCCGTCCGACCGTCCGGTAACCATCCGGACCGAGCCCAAGTCGTCGACGGCGCGTATTGTTCCGCGCGCGCCTCAGGGAGATGTCAGCAAATCGTAGGGGCCCAGCAGGGTCGAAGCCTACTGGGGCCATGTGTAGTGTGAAAACGAAACCGGGGCCCTGGGACGAAGGCAACGAAGGAACAGGAGTGGGTTTTTAGTCAGTAAAAGTCTGACACTATCTCCCGCCCGCCCAAGAGCGGGATTTGTCATAAGCTGATTTTCCCACCTATAAAAAAAAACTCGTGGGCATTAACTGCATCCATACCAAGTGTTGGAAGACTTGATATGGATTTGTCAATGATTCGTTCAACTTCAGGAACACACTGTCACCCGGGTGTCACCATTGTGCCAATCGCCCGAAGGACTCGGTACACGGTGGGGGAGCAACCCGCTTGCATAGAGCACAAAGCACTGTATTCTCGTGGAGAAGATCGGCAGTGGCGATCTCACGGATCCAGCCCTGGTTCAGGCCGAGAACGAAATGGAAAGCACTAATGCGAGTGAAAGACGTGGCTGAAACTGTGAGGACGAAGACATCCTCACACCCCAGCTACGTCATACACTCACAGGATACACTCTGGGCATCGAGCGTCGCAAGGCAATTCCCGGCTATAATGAGCGAAGGCTTTCGGTCGGCGAACTACACAATGGTAGTCCACTGACTAGTAGTTCGATAGGGACCAAGCTCGAGTGGGTGGTGCGTTGTATTCTACGCGTGCCTTACTGCGCCTAAGCCATTTTGCTGAGATACCACCATCACCGGCTAGGGTTATGGAATTGATCGAAAGAGTTACCATCGCCTTAGAACGTAAAAGGCAACTGAAGGAGCACAGATAGGTTTTAATCAGTAAAAATCTGACACGCCCTTTCGGTTCGCCCAGAGCGTGAGATGTTATTTAATGTAATACCTCCTCAAAAAATAAAATAAAAAAAGAAGTCACTATGTGAAGATTATTCCAGCGTTTGCTCAACATGTCTGAAGTGATATAATTTCTCATCATCATCATCTTTTTGCTCTTGTCCCATCTTATTTAGGGTCGGAGCAACACGTTTTTTTTTCCATTTTATCCTGTCACCCGTCATGCTAACTTCCTTTTCTTTCATATCACTCTTCACACAATCCATCCATCTTTTCTTTGGCCTCCCTCTCCCTCTCCACCCATCCACCTATATACTCATAACTCTTTTAGTAACATGCGTTTCATTCCTCCTCTTTACATGACCATACCAAGACAAACGATTCCCCTTCAACTTTTTGGTCACTGGCGTCACTTTCAAACTTCCTCTAATATACTTTATTTCTCACTTTATCCGCGTCAAACCACACATCCATCTCAACATTCTGATCTCCGCTACAAGCAATCTATATATATATAGTTATAGTTTCTAATACCAAGAAAAAAAAATCTAATAAAGGGTTAGTATGACCTAAAAAGGACACAATAACAAAGTAAACCCAGAACAGTTCCAAGGCAACAGCTGTAACAACACCCGCTCCTTTTTACTTAAAAAAAATATTCCTTTAGAAATACTAAGTTTTTATTCAACGTAGAAAGAGCAGGCAATCAGCATAATGTCAGCATTAGTAGGGAATCGCGTGTGTCTGACCAAATGTGAACATTGACCCAATTTCTCTTAGCAGTATTAATATGGGAGATTTTTTGTTTGTATACGTAACGTCTTGCAGGGGTGGTGAATTTTTTTTGGGTTGTTTTTTTTATTTTGGAGGAGTGGTGCAGGAGCAGGAGCAGTGGTGGCCGAGTGGTAACGGCCCCGACTTACACTCGTAAGTCGGAGGGTAATTACTTTGAGTAATTTATTTCATCACCACTGCTCCTTCGAATTTTTGGTCCTAGAACCAAAAATTCGAAGACATGTGACGCACACCAACCCGTACTGGGCCTGCGTGGTGGATTACGGCCCATTCCCTCTCCTAGAGAGAAGGCCTGAGTCCTAACAGTAGGAACATTAAAAAGGCTGATTATGCTTATTATGCTTTTTATTTTATTGATATGCTCGCGCTTGACCACTATATCATTTGATGGTCAGCGATGATGTGGTCGACGATAGAGTACGCTTGCCTAGAATTAACCTATTGACTTAGACTCCTTGTTTTTGAGGTGAAAAATATCCAATAATGTTTCCCGCTTAAGTGGCGTTTAAGTGGCAATAGGCTGGGGATATTGCTCGCAGAACAGATGGCCGTTGGTGTCGAAAGGTTCGAGTGGCGACCCCGTACCGGAAGACGCAGTATTGGAAGGCCCCCTACAAGGTGGACCGATGACCTGGTGAAGGTTGCGGGAATCCGGCGGATGCGAGACGCACAGAACCGTTCATTATGGCGATATTTGGGGGAGGCCTATGCCCAGCAGTGGACATCTGTCGGCTGAAATGATGATGATGACGTTTCCCGCTTTAGGGTGAGGCGATAGGGCGTGTCAGACTTTTACTGGCTAAAACCACTCCTATGTTCTTTCAGTTATCCTTTGCGTTCCAGGACCACGAGTTTCCCTATCGGAAGTCAACCCATGGCCCCAGTAAGCTTCGGCCCGGCAGGGCCCCTACGGTTTTGCTGACATCTCTTTGAGGCGCGCATGGAATACCACACCTTTGACGACTCGGGCTCGGTCCGGACGGCGGACTACCTATTGCTCGTCGTCCGCAACCCCACGATCTTCATCTGATGGTAAGCGATGTGGTCGACGATGGAACACGATTGTCTGGAAAAAATCTATTCGCTCTTGACTGAACAACAAAATAAATCTGTAAATAAAAAAACAGCGTACCTCACGGCTGCACCAAAATAGGTCCAGTTCAGTATGCTAGACAACTAGTAATAACCTAGATGGTGATAGCTACAACCTAGGAGTTTTAAGTCAAGTTATAGTTAAGTTACTTCTAGTCAAGCGTGCTCCATCGTCGGCTACATCATAGCTTAGTATCATGTGTGTGCAGTGTTGGCCGAGTGGTAACGGCCCCGACTTACGAGTTGTAGGTCGCGGGTTCAAACCCAGCCAGGCGCATTACTTTGTGTATTTTATTTCATCACCACTGCTCTCAAAACGGTGAAGGAAAACATCGTGAGGAAACCGGCATGTCCTAGAACCAAAAATTCGAAGACATGTGACATCCACCAACCGCACTGGGCCCGCGTGGTGGATAACGGCCCATTTCCTCTCCTAGAGAGGAGGCCTGAGTCCCAGCAGTGGGAACATTATAAGGCCGACTATGACTATGACTATGTGAGATAGTGGTTAAAGGTAAGCCTATCAATAATAATAAAATCGTATCATATATGCATTATTTGATAGTTTAGATTAAGATTTCACACATTTTTCTCTTGCTTCCTACACACTATTGTCTACATTTCTTTTAATTTCTCCATTCCCAGGTCTGCTGGAAGAAATTTCTTTGGAAATAAGCAGTACTTTTGTATTTTTTATTGTCTTTTTCTGTTTTTTTTTTGTGTACATAAATAGTAAAATAAATAAATGTTTAAATACTTTAAAAAAAACACTAGTGTCTGATGCTTACGATCAGCAGTGGAGTGGTGATGAATAATGGCATTGTAGTTTTCGGAGAATAATAGATATTTGAGCACTATAAGGTCCCAATTAATTTCCAGAATGAATCGTTGTTTAGGTAAAATTAATTGATCCTATCCAAACAAAACAATACAACTATTGACCCTCTATCAAATTGCTAAACATTCTAATGTAGGATCAAAACTATTATAGTTATCGCCCATTTAATCTAAAACACTGATGTTTACAATATGAAGAAATTTTTCCGTTTCCCATATCCGATTTCTTATGGTAATGTTACTAAAGGTTGACCATCCCTGACTTGAGTGAAAGCTATTGGGTAATCTGTGTATGGTATGTAAAAGGCTATCAGATTTGATTGAGGAAGTAACTGTATGAGTCTGATCAGAGTTGAGTATTAAGGAAAACAGAGTTCAGATGCAAATGTCGTTGTGTTTTGAGTTTAGTGGCTGTTGAGTGAACAGAGAGGGCAGTTTTTGTTGAAAAAGAAAATGTATTTTTATTGATGACTTGCGGGTAAAACGCGCGACTTCGTCCTCGTGAATGTCGTTAATTGTGAACAAAGTCGAAGCCAGATAAAAAGTGGCCTATGTTCTTTCTTGGGGTTTAAACTTACTCCGTACCAATCTAATTTTTTTTTTATTACATCTAAAGCAGTTCAGATTTCGATGAAAATTGGTTTTTATGAAAACAAAAGCGTGCTTGCAGAATACGATTTAGTAATGTTTGGTTTTGTGATCTTATGCTAATAATATAGATAAAATAAATAGTAAGCAGTTCACATAATTAACAGTAGAAATAGGAAAAACTATACTTTTTTATGAGATTTATTAGTGTTGGACACATTTTCCTTCAAACGGTTATCCGTGAAATTCTCGAAAGTCTCATTAGGAAAACATAGGTAAACCATTTGTTGTTTACCTATGTTTTATACAACAATAAAAATATGCAGTGGAGGTAACTCGACAGAACTACTTTTCCTATCTACTAATAAGGACCAAAGCTGCTGACGAGGCTGTTCCTGCCCAGGAGATATCAGATCTTTGCGGTACCTGTATCACAATTTCAAATCTGAAATGCAAAATTGCAGACACAGGACAAACAAATTTCAGACAAGGCTCGAGTAAATTTATCAATTAGAGAATTTTACCAAGTGGATAAAAGAAAAACTCTTACCGAACCTGTCTCAACCGTCTGTCATTGTGTTAGATAATGCATCCTATCATAGTCATCATCTTCCTGCCCTTGTCCCGTGTTATTTGGGGTCGGCGCAATACGTTTTTTTCTTCCATTCTGCAATGTCACTCGTCATACTATCACTAACTTCCTTTTCTTTCATATCACTCTTCACACAATCCATCCATCTTTTCTTTGGTCTCCCTCTCCCTCTCCATCCATCCATCATAGTGCACGCTTGAATAAGCCTCCAAATAGCAGCAACAAGAAAAAAAAAATCTAGTCGGGTCTTTATCACTTATAATTATCATAATGTACTGTTATTTTCACATAAATTTTAGTCCTACTCTTTATACCGTATCTTTAAAAATGCGATTATATTTAAAAGGGTGTGAGCCTGGAGATCTGTCATACAGGTCTCGAACCTAGTTCAGACTCCAGCTCTCACAAAGGTTTTTAGCCTTCAGGCAAAATTTGTAAATTGAACTTGTAACAATGTAAAAAAAAAACGTAAAAGACAGAGCGTTACTTTCGCATTTATAATATTGGTACGGATAGATATGTATCATTTTTTAGTTCTATTGCGTCGTTTCGATTTTAGAAAATCCAAAATGGACGCACAAGGTTTGTTTTACCAATTAAAAAAAAAGGGAGACATTCAATTGACTTTTCATGAATTTCTTCTTTCGATTATATTTTAAGAAATTAAAAAAAGGTACTTATTTTATTTTTTGGGAGGTAGGAAATCATCCAATGACTCACCTCTTCTTTCGCTCTAAGGTGGACCGAGAGGGCTTGTCAGACTTTTACTGACTTAAACCACACCTGTGTTCTTTAGTTGCCCTTTGCCTTAGGAACATCAACCCTGCTAGAGGAGCGCATGGAACATTACGCGCGGTCGACAACTTGGGCTCGGTCGGGACGGTTACCGGATGACGAGACAGCGAGTTACGCATTGCTCATAGTCCGTAAGCCCGCACGTACCGCGGCTGGTAGTCGGGGTCGGGGTCGCGATGGCTGGGACGTGAAAATGTCCGTTCTCTCTTACGTGCGGCTGTCACCTTCGCTAATATTACTGCTTCGTATAAAGAGACGACTGCCTGCCCTTCACCCTCGCTACGGACCATGGCCTGAACCAGCGACCGGCGTGAGAGTCGCCGCCGACGATCACCTCCACGAGGACAAGGTGGTGCTCCGCCCAAGCGGGGCGGACACATTCACCTTCACCGTATGCTACACCGTATCGTGTAATAATTTGTAACAAGCCATTTATTCATCAGAAAAATTAAGGATTACTCATTTTTTTCTTACCTTTATAATCCTTCTTTAAATAAAATGATCATTATATTTTTCACGTTTTGTTTTTCCCTGCCAATGACTGCTAAATGCCCGCGCTTTTTGCCCAGATTTAGCTCTCACATCTCCGGATTTGCCCATTTCGACATTGTTGTTTCGTATGTACGATTTAATCCAGCTTGGGGGATTAAATTTTACATTTTACAGCGGCACGTTAATTTTATATAAAGGTTTGCTGTCTAATCTTTGTGTAGAATAACATGTGTTTGGAGTTACGAGTATGCGTACTTTGTACGTAATTATATTTTCGCGCTATTGTTTTTTTTTTCACTGCTGTGTTGTTTTAATTGTTATTTATTTTATTTATTTAGTACAGCAAAATAGCCATTAATACTAAAATACGTTAGTCATTTCACTCTGTCTTCTCACAGAATCGCAAACTTTCTAATAATATTGTCTTCCATTCATCAGCAAACAAATCTAACCCAGGGTTGGTCTCCAGGAGCGTGTTGAGCATCGTTAGCATACGCGTTATAGGTGGATCGAGCTGACAAGACGGGACATTAAATAATTTATGCTATTCGGAACAAATAATTGACACAACACTGCATGTAAGTCGGACGCATCAGTGTAACCATTAATAATTTTACAGGCTGTTGTAATTTGGTCAACAGCCCGCCTAACCTTTAATGAATTGCAGTTCAAGCATCCTAAAATGAACATACTATAATATAAACAGGATACATATATGGATAGTATACAAATAACCGCTTATATAGGTACCTGAGAAAAGCTTTGTTATGTCACGTATGTGTATCTTTCGGAAGTAAAATGAGACTAATGCAATTTTATTTTGTCGGAACACATCCTTCCAAGGGTTTCTTACCCAAATGGTGACAACGGAACCCTAATATTTAACCTCCGATGTCCGTCCATCTGTCTGTCAGCGAGCTGTGTCTCATAAACCGTAAGAGGTAGAGGGAGGATTTTTTTACAGAATGTAATGTATTGCCGCAATCCTAGACAATGAATAGACAAGATATAATTAATAAACGATACATAAAATATTTTATACAATGCCTATTAGGCAAGCCCAGTCACTAGTCAGTTTCAAAAATCTAGTTAAAAACCATTTCCTTTCTCTGTAACACTATCCTGGTTCTTCTCTTCCTGCCCTTGTCCCGTTTTATTTGGGGTCGGCACAACACGTTTTTTTCTTCCATTCTGTCCTGTCACTCGTCACGCTATCACTAACTCCCTTTTCTTTCATAACACTATCCTGGTTCTACGTAATTTAATTTCTTCCACCAACCATACTTTATTCTTTCTTTTCTCCTTTTCTTCTTTTTTTCGTCCATTTTTTAATGAAATTGTGTAAGATATTTTAATATGTATGTACCTATTTATTTATTGTGTTTTATATATTATAGAGATTGATCAATTTGTTAGCAGTACACTGCAGACTACCCCCTGTATTATTTTAAGTTCTTACGATCCATCCTAAGGTTGTCTGGTAGATATCGCTGTTAGCGATAAGACTGCCATTGTACCCATATATTTAAGTTTATGTTTAGGTGAGTGTGCGTCGGAATTGCATAACCTAATTCCGCCTAGCCCGTTCCATCATCGGACCACCAGGCGTACGGCAATGCACCACCGGTACATGGTGGACATCCCACCTATACGCACGAAACGTTTTGGGAACACATTCATATTGCGTACAGCTAAGGAGTGGAATTCCTTGCCGGAATCTGTTTTTCCTGATGGCTACAACCCGGGAATCTTTAAGTTAAGAGTGAATAGGTTACTTCTAGGTAAGCGCGCTCCATCATCGACCGCATCGTCGCTTTCCATCAGGTGAGATAGCGGTCAAGCGCGAACCTATCAAGAATAAAAAAAAAAAGGTTGTGTTACTTTTTTGATGTACAATAAAGTTTATTCTATTATATTCTAATGCCTAGACGAGATCAACACAAAATTACAAAGAATTCTATATTATATATATTCAATACCTGAATTTTATTTGCCGGTAAAAATACCTTCCTTTTCAGTACACACCTAAAAAACATAAACATAAAATAATGTTCCATTTTCGCGCCACTCAGCGATAACCTCGCTCATCGTGTTTGACAAATGCGTTTCCACCGCACATTACAATGTTATAGCATACACCCCCGAATGTATAGCTCTCCTCTTAACCGCACTTGAATGAGTGCAATTTGTTACTGTTTTTTGGTAACTGGGTGAGCAGGATTTTAAGTGCCTGGAATTATATTGTCTGATGAGTGGCTGAAAAAAATCTAACTGAAGCTTGATTCCACATAACTTCTTAAGCCAATATCCCCGTCTAGCCCTCTCAAGACCCTGCTAGAGCTGCAGGAGTGTTCGGAAGAGTTACCGTGATCCTGGAACACGAAGGGCAACTGAAGGTACACAGGTGGGTTTCGGTCAGTAAGTCTGATATTCCTTCTCGCTCTACCCAGAGCGGGAGCAATTATTTGTTGAGTTGTGGGATATTATTATTATTATTTTCCACCTCTTTTTCCTCTTCTATTCTGAGGCGTTATGTGGAGAGAATGGTCTGGTGGTTTACTCCTCGCCATACCGTTCTCTGCACATCTTGCCTCAGACACTCACAAGTAGGTTTAGGCCCCTCACCCACGGCGACTTTTTGTAGCAATGCTGTAGCGCGTTCGCATCGATACAGTCGCGATGCTGTAGCGCGTATCTTTTCTATAGCACTGGCAAATGCGACTAACGCGCGACAGCATCGCTACCTACCTTAAATTCGCATATTAGCTTTCGCAGAGTAAAATCTCTGTACTTGTACTATTACTTATTCTGTGGCACAGTTGGCACAGTGTTTGACCGATTCGATACAACTTTACTCGATTTACGAATAGAACACATATTTGTATGGTCTACAGCTAGTTGCTCCGGGTCTGGTATCGAATAATTTTCTAGTACGGGAAAATCTTTTTTTTCAAGCAACTGATCAAAGTAAACTGTTGTGAGAAAGATGTTTACATACGTTTATGTGTGTAGTGGTCAGTAGTGGTTGTTATTTAGTTTAAAAACTATACCCAAAAAAAGTATCAGTATTTGAATGAGTATCAAAGTTATTATTAAACACAATTACTCCGAAAACAATCATCATCATCATCATTTCAGCCGAAAAACGTCCACTGTTGGACATAGGCCTCCCCAAGCGTCGCCACAACGACCGATCCCATATCCACCGCATTCCCGCGACTCTCCATGTCGGTCCATCTTGTGAGAGGCCTTCCAACGCTGCAGTTTTCCAGTACGCGGTCGTCACTCTAGAACCTTTCGGCCCCATCGAACATCCGTTCTACGAGCAATGTGCCCTGCCCACTGCCACTTAAGTTTGGCGATTCTTCGGGCTATGTCGGCGACCTGGTTTCTCCTGCGGATATCTTCATTCCTGATGCGATCACGCAAGGAAACTCCGAGCCGGTATGGGAATGGTTTTTGCCGAAAACAATACATAAACCTTATATATCTATTGATTTAACCGACTTCAAAACAAGACTAGGTTTTATTTTGTAATCGTGTTCGACAAATTCATTCGCGTTCCCCATTACAATGTTATAGTACGGTGCTCCTCTTAACCGCACTCAAATGAGTGCAATTTGTACTTAGCTCGGTTTTTGTTAAGTGTTAACAATCATTGCACTGATATTACTCATAGCGGATAACGACTGGTAATAAATACACATAAAAAGTAAGGATGTGAACTATGGCGCACAGACCTTAGTCTTTAGTTGTCGTACCAACGGGTTCCACGCGATTATTCGCAAGAAAAGCGCTTCGCTGCCTAGGAGAGTGAGAGATGGTCGCAACAGCATCCTGAGAACTGTAGCGGAGAGCTATAGCTCTCCGATTATAAAATTTATTATACAATGGTAATAACGGTTTTTTTCCGTGGGAAAATCATCTTATGACATCCCCCGCTCTTGGGCGGAGTGGGAGATAATGTCAGACTTTTACTGACTAAAAACCAACTCCTGTTCCTTCGTTGCCTTTCGTACCAGGGCCGAGTCTTCCTTTCAGAAACAGACCCTTGGCCCCAGTAGGCTTCGACCCTGCTGGGCCCCTACGATTTGCTGATATCTCCCTGAGGCGTGTGTGGAACAGCCCCCCTAGCCAAGTCACAAACGATAAACGTAAACTCTCAGTAGTCTTTAATAGATTTTCAACTTTATGTTATTGGATATAAAGTTGAAAATCTATTGAAGATTACATAGTGTTTTCGTTCGTTCCGGTCGCTAACGCTCAGTAGTCTTTAATAGATTTTCAACTTTATGCTCTTAGGTATAAAGTTGAAAATCTATTGGAGATTACTAAGCGTTCACGTCTATCATTTGCAACTTGGCTAGGGGGGCAGTACGCGCCGCCGACGACTTGGGCTCGGTCCGGACGGTTTTCGGACAATCGGACGGCGAGCCACACGACTGGCAATAAATACATATTATCATCATCTTGTTATCTTAATAATCTTTTATATTTTTATGCACCTGCCATATTTTTCTCTTCACCACCCTAGGTTGACTGGTAGAGAATGCCTAAGGCATTAAGTCCGCCTTTGTACTTTTGTGTTGAATGAAGTTTTAATAAATAAATAAAAGTAAGGATTTTGAACTATGGCGCACAGACCTCGGTCTTTGACCTAACATCCAAAAGTGTTCACTCTAGGTTTACGAACCTTGATTTTGGACTTTTGGATTTTGGAGCGTAGTACAGTTAGTGTTTCACAGGCGTGGGCTTGCAAACGACGAGCAATGGGTAGCTTGCCGTCCACCCGTTCAGTAACCATCTGCCCCCCTAGCCAAGTTACAACCGCTTCGTTTCGATTCTCTTTTCGTTGATCGCCTCGAGTCGGCCACGTCTCCTATTTCTTTGTTTTGACCACGTGACTGAGCGTTGAGGTGACGTCAGAATAAAGGAATCGGAAGCGTGGCCTACTCGAGGCAATCGACGAAAAGAGAATCGAAACGAAACGGTTGTAACTTGGCTAGGGGGCTGGACTGAACCCAAGTAGTTGACGGCATGTAGTGTTCCACGCGCGCTTCAAAGACATGTCAGTTAAACCGTAGGAGTCCAGCGGGGCTGAAGCCTACTAGGGCCATGGGATGACTTCTGAATAGTTAACCCGTGGTCCTAGATCGGAAAGAGCAACTGAAGGAACATAGGTGTTGCTTTAGTTAATAAAAATCTGACAAGCTCTCTCGCTCTAGGATAGAGCAACAAAACTTAGAATACTGAAATTAACGGGTATCTATATTGAGGAAATAATGTCAATTTACCAAATCTCATCCCGAGATGTTTGAAAAACTGGGAGATACGTGCTCGTTCAGAACTAGATTTCCTAATAGTTTGATTAATCCTAAAATGAGAGCGGACCTATATAGGTGAAGTTGCTACCCTATGTGCATTAAAATTTATAGTAAGATTCCAGACCGATTTAAGAAACTTCCAATGGTCCGCTTCAAATGGACTTTACGCAGGTGGTTAATTGAGAATCCTTTTTATACTACAAAAGAATTCCTTCAGTTCAAAGGAGATGTTTCATTTTTGTATGGGGCTCCGGCCATAACATGTACATTTTAGCGAAGCTGGGAAACTTACCCCGGAATAAAATAAAGTAACATTTTTTTCATAATATCAAATGGTTTTTATGTACAAAATAAAAATTAAAAATGTTTGACGTTTGTCCTAACAGTTATGACAGCCATGATAGGTCCTAGAGATGACGTTTACTTAACCTATAGAATTGTTTTGTTTTTGTTTATCAGAACTAAACCCATAAATAGTTTAAGATCAGATCTTTCTAATAGAATATTAGACAAAAGTGGCTCACCAAAGCACGATCAAATCTTTGAATCATTTCTTAAATAAAAAGGGACAAAAGTCACTTTGAGCGTTTGGATGGTTATTTTGAATTCGTTTAGAAACACACTACAAAAATGGAGACTAAAGATTTTTGTAATGATGAAATGGTCACATTTAATTATGTTTACTCAAAAATATGTTTAAGAGAATAATAGTAATTTATTTTTAACACTACAAGAATACACACATTATTTAATTATTTTCTACGGAACATTGATTTGATGAGACATGATTTCAGAACGAATGAAGTCTGCAAGCAAACGAGACGCCATGTTGATTAAAATATGGCAATAATTGAAAAACTATTATTTTTTGTACACAACAAATCAGGCTCAAATTCACCAGAGAATATTTTTCCCCAATTTGTGGTATTTTTTCGTCTTTTTCGATGAATGTACATCTGATGGCCGAAAATGAAACGACTCCTTTAATTAATAATAATTTGTTTATTTGTACTACAATTGGAATAATATCATATTAATTTTACCTGTAAAAAAATTTGCATGTCATTATGAAATGTTATAATTAAATATGTTAAGCTACAATTATATATATAACCATTGTAAGAATTTTTATAACCATATTTATCTGCAAATAAATCTTTAACTTAAACTTTTAAAAAACATTTCAACTGATTATAAATAGAAGATGGCGCACGAGGTATTAAAACTTCGTTGTTACAAACCTGATAAAATATGGAATGAAAATCTATCCTTAAATAAATTATAAAACGAAATCCCACGCATCTGTCTGTATGAATCTGATAAACTGAAAAACTACTGAACGGATTTTTATGCGATTCGACGAGATGCGACAGAGTGATTCATAAGAAAAGGTTAGGAGTATATAATAATACTAGTTTACTTCTAAGGTTACGGAAAAAAAGTTAAAACGTGCATTATATTTGAGAAAAGCCGAGAATTTCAATGATTGACCCATGTGAGGTTGGGGTAGATGGTTAGTTAGCTGCAGTGGAAGTCAAATTGCACTCGCAGCCCCGGAAACAAGTGTGTGAGGGAACACCAGGGTGGTTTAAGTCAGTAAGAGTCTTACAGACCCCTCCACACACCCCAGGGCGGATGACATCCATGAGAATTTCCACTCCCCAAAAAAAGGTGGTTAGTAACCTATATTATCCTCATATAATAAAGGTCTATGCCCATCAACGTCAAGCCATCCTTTAAATAAAATAAATACGTATCTTGCTTGACAAATACTTTCTCACCGTTACAATGTCATGCCACCACGTCACTCTTGACCGCACATAAATTGCTGTAATTTGTATTAGCTTATTTTCTCTGATGTGAGCAGAATTGTGGGTGATTAAAATTATTATGGTTGTCAAAAAAAGCCACAATGAAATGCTGTGCGGTGTGAGAGTTTAAAATGTACGGTACCATTTATTTCTTTTAAGGGTTCCGTACCTCAAAATAAAAAAACGAAAGCCTTATGGGATCACTTTGTTATTTGTCCGTCTGTCTGTCTGTCAAGACCCTTTATCCCGGGAACGCGTAAAGGTATCGAGTTGTAATTAAAACTATATACTTAGGTCTGCGGTCCTTTGAAGCTGTGAAAAAATTAAACTTCTAAGTTAACGGAAAAAAGGTATGGCCGTTTATATCGCAAAAAACGTATATTTCGACACTCAAGGGAACCAAAATTCTAGAGTACTTCCCGTTGACCCAGAATCCTGAAATTTTGCTTAAAGCAAAGTCTTATAATACAAGTATAGGAATAAATCTGGAAACAGAAAATTTGATGTTCCGTCACAATTATTTTTTTGCGTTTTGAAAAAAACTTCGAGACTCCAATCAGGAATTGAACTCTTTACTTTTAACTACTTACAATTTACTTTTATAAGTAAATTTGTACGGAACCCTCAGGGCGCGAGTCCGACTCGCACTTGCCCAGTTTTTTTTGTAACATAGTAGCAGCGGCTTCACTCACCCAAAAGTAGAAAATTTTCCCAAGAAATCATATTCCCGGGAGAAAAGTATATTTTTAAGCACACTTACTCGAAAACCTGCTGCTACCGCTACCATTTTTAGGCATAGATTTTGATATTTTTCACACTAGTGCGGAAAAATGAGTCAGCTCGCCTCCACCACAATTCGTTAACATTAAATGTTAAAGACACAAAATGTAATGTGTGTTCGTTAACATTAAATGTTAACGAATTGTGGTGGAGGCAATTTATCATATCAGACTGGCCGCCAGGCAGCCCCGATTATTCATTTCTTCGTAAGTATTGAAAGACGTCGTTTAATACATGTGGAAATTTGCCACTGTAGCGTTCGGTTAAATATCACCCTCGTCTGCGGCTCGGGAGAATTCCACCTCGGTCGTAAAGACAACGCGTCGAACTTATTGTAAAATGTACTATTGTGTTATTTTAGGATATGGTCTATTCTTGTGCTAAATTTTATCCAACTCCGTTAAGTTGTTTGAGCGTGAAGGAGTAACAAACATACATACAATCTTTGCCTTTATGTATTATTGTGATATCTGATGGTGAACTGGGACATAGCAGACGATGGAGCACGTTTGCCAAGAAATAACCAGTTATTCACTGAGACAAGACTGACAGGTTATAGTTTTCAGGAAACTTAGTCTCTGGCAGGAAATTCCCCTTATTAACTGTGCTTACAATTAAAGTATTCGAGTATAAATTCAAAAAAGAAGGCGGTCTGGATAGCCACGAATGGTCATTGTTTTTATTACAGTTTTTGGTTTCAAATTTATGTCTATGACACAGGGAACTAGTTTAATTATCATTCAGTTAATAACCTAGCCTGATAGCTAAACAGCTTCGGTCAACTAGTGGCCTGGATGATATTCACTTGATGGGTCTCATACAATATTTAATGAACTAGCTGGCATAATGCTAAGGCCATTAGGATCATTCATGAGATGAAAAAAAAAAAAAAAGGATCCCGACACGGATAGTTTTGATTCTTCTCCTTCGTGTTAGGTTCCTTTTAACCTTGCAGATAGAAAATGGAGGCGAGCATTGCCGGCTAAACGCAAATCAAAATATTGTTTATCGACTTATTTATTCATTTATTTTATAACAGGAACTCTCTGCACTAACAGTCGAGAGCAACACGTGTAGAGAGTCATTAATTGTTAAATTGTAATATAAAAAAAAACTAATATAAAATTACAATATAAACCACAACCTCTTTCAAATGCCTGGGCTAAGCAAGTTATTAAACGTTACCGATCCAAGTCATTAGCCTAGCCGTTTGATTGAATAGTTGAATACCATTTGGGAGACTAATTGAATAGCTCATTTAGTGGCACTCTTTAACACATATTTTTGATAATTTGTGGATGAAGCAGTGGGCTGCAATATTGTTACCACTCAAATGATTGATATTTGTATATATTATATATGGTGGCTGTTAATTGTCCCTAAAAAAAAAAATAAAAAAAAAAACGCCATTGTCTAAGAACACAAAGATAATAGTTGCTGTCAAGCAAAAGACCCCTTTCTTTCTTTTTATTGTTCACGGATGCTGTTTTCTGTTGTGATCGTTCCCTTTTTCTCGAAGTCATCTTACATCTCGACATCTTTACGTGCGTGTTTGAGGTTTACGGTTCTCATCCTCTAGCAACAAATCTTATATCGTTTTTTCAGTCATCTATTAGTAAAATCCTAATTTAAAAAAGCCCTGCAAACAGCACTCCAACCAGACGGTTTTTGTGTCTGGTCTGGACAAATGCCCGATAGTTGATTTCGAATGGTTGTGTACGTTCAAATTGGGCGGAGAACTTTGATACCGCGATGTAAGATTTGTGTAACGTCCTCTTTAGTTCATGTTTGGCAGCATGCACGCCGTTAGAACTCTTCAACTAACTGCCAATATAATTCAGTATAAAAATTCGCGATCCACGAAAAAAAAAAAACCATAAAAATCATAAAACGCCCACTTCCATCAGTATGTCTGACAAATGCGCTCCCTCACACACATCTCGTCGTAATGGGGCGGTTGCTCCCGACCTCACTGAAATTAGTGCTATTTGTTACTTCTTGTACAAGGAGTAGGTAGAGGGGTAAGAGGCAGACGATATTGTAGTGTTTAGTGTGTTGATTATTTGATTACATTTCACGTTGGGGAACTTAGCAGATCATTTTCCAGTTAAAAGTTAGTTTTCCAGAGCATAAAAAAATGAGAGTTCTACTCGCATGCACCATAGTTCTGGAGTTCTTGATACTTTTTAGAAAAAGTTCTGGTGTTTTTCCTGGAAAAAATATCAAATGAAAATATGATCAGCTAACTTTCGGTAGCAGATCATTTTTTCAAAAACAAAATTTTAAAAGTGTTTTAGGTGCATCAAGACGAGTTGTATAGTTCCTAATTACTGTTAGTAATAGTTCTGTCAATTAGAGCTCACAAAGAAATAAAAACATATCAATCTAATAAATAATGATCATAAAACTGACGATAATTACGCAGTACGACGGTTTTCACATAATATAATTCTGACGATGATCAGATGATAACTAAACAAAAAAAAAAAAACAGCGAAATATAACGGTAATCGATTTAAAGTATCAGCAGAGCATGGTTGATGGAGATTAGCAAAAAATCATGAATATTTTCAGTATTCAAGTAAAAAAAACCATAAGAAACTTACTCTGCTGGAAAATGATCTGCTAATTTTACGGCCATATGAAAGGTGTTGTATTTTAAACTGGATAATTTTTGTCCAGTTTGGCTGGCCACTTCTAAATATAAGGCCGCTATCCCACTAGCGTTTTACGAGTGTTGGCGCTTCTCCAACGTCTGTGCAGTGCCAACGTTGCGCAGACGCGACGTTAACGTCGCGAGTTTCTAGGGATAAGCGCCAACGTTGAGCATACGTGACGTTAACGTCGCAAGTTTCTTGCGTACACTTAAACCGCGACGTTAACGCCGCGTCAACGCTCGTAAAACGCCAGTGGGATAGCGGCCTTAGTCGCTAGTTTCGCTGACTTTAGATATCTTGTCTCAGGGTTTTGGTTTCACCTGCTAGGACTACGGAATTATTTAAAAGAGGCACCATTACCCTGGAACGCAAAGAGCAACTGAAGGAGCACAGGTGGGTTTCAGTCAGTTAAAGTCTGAAACTTCCTCTCGGTCCGCTCAGAGCGGCTAGACTTATGTTTACCACACTAAATATATGATGGACCGTTGTACTTTACCTTCAGATAAAAAGAACAGCCCCCCTAGCCTAGTTACAACCGTTTCATCTCGATTCTCTTTTCGTTGATTGCCTCGAGTCGGCCACGTCTCCTATTCCTTTGTTCTGACCACGTGACTGAGTGTTGAGATGACGTCAGAACAAAGGAATCGGAGGCGTGGCCGACTCGAGGCGATCAACGAAAAGAGAATCGAAACGAAACAGTTGTAACTTAGCTAGGGGGGGGGGCTGTTTTTTTTTCTATCATCGTTTTTTAATGAATTTCCTACGGCTGCCAAACTAGCTTGTGGCGACAATCCATCTAAAGAGTCACTATGGCCCTAGAACGCAAAGGGAAATTGAAAGAACACAGGTGAGGTTCAATCAGTAAAACTGTCACTCACTGTCGCTCCACTCGGAGCGGGAGAAGTGTTTGATACTTTCCCCTTGCAACAACATCTATGATGCTACATAGGGACCAAAATTCTAAATCCTGTAGGCGCGGGCTTGCGGACGGCGAACAATGGGTAGCTCGCCGTCCGACCGTCCGGTAACCGTCCGGACCAAGCCCAAGTCGTCGACGGCACGTACTGTTCCACGCGCGCCTCAAGGAGATGTCAGTAAACCGTAGAGGCCCAGCAGGGTCGAAGCCTACTGGGGCCAAAGGTCTGATTCTGAAAGGAAGACTTTGCTTTATTTTGGCGTTTCTTTTCGTACCAGGGCTGACCCTGGTACGAAAAGCAACGAAGGAACAGGAGTGGGTTTTTAGTCAGTAAAAGTCTGACACTATCTCTCGCTCCGCCCAAGAGCGAGATTTGTCATTAGATGATTTTTTCCACCTACAAAAAAATCCTGCATCGCAGTATATGAGTTCTCCGCTCGATTAAAACATAATATACAACTATCCAAGTTAAAACATATGTCGGCGCATCACTACGGATGGCCACAGGAAGGAGCGCGCGGGACGCGGGGAGCAACCTTCCCCGCTCACGCGCCGTCACTCGGCTCACAGACGCGGTTCGCTATAGCCACTTCGTACGATCATATTGTAATTTGTAATCGACGTAATATATAATTTAAAATACAGTCCACATTTTATTTGAAGTCCCGTAAAGGCCTATCCATTGGTCCTTCGGCCTTGCGAAAATCAAAACACAAAGCCAGTTCGTATATTTCGCCGAAACAAGATCGTCGAATCCGTCGTCGTCGCCGTGTGGACTTTGCCCTCGGCCACGCGGATTGGAAGAAGTCGTACTCGTAGCAGCCTGCACGAAGAAGCCGAAGTCATTCTTTGGGAGTATAATACAGTATTTGAGTGAGTTCGTTCCAATTAGCTATATTCCTGCTTTCATTTCCTGCCGTAAAAATCGTTTTGAGTCTTAGGTATCATATTTTTTCTGCCGCTTTATATATTTCATTTCAATAAGTAACACATATTAGCAGCTTTATACAGTGCATTCATATCGCTTGCGAGTTGCTTTTTTCTCGTAGCAAATAAATAACGGCGTACGCATAGCATTCGCACACCACGTGTTAAGTACTTGACCTTGACTCGGAATTTTATTACCTGCTTGCATCGGTCCCTTTGTTTGCGCACAGCTGTTCTTTTGTATTGGAATAATCCTTCATTCTAGTAAAAAATACTTATTGTCTTCTTTGATTTAAAATGGCAGATATTAAAACACTGTTGAAGAAACGTAGTTCCACCAAATCAAAAATGACCATTTATTCCAATCATCTCAATTTAATTAAAAGTAGTCCCGGCTTATCTAATGTACAGCGCACGGACTTAGCGGAGCGTTTTAAAAGATTCGATTCCTTACATGATGAATTTGACAATTTACAGACACAAATTGAAGTTCTTACCGATGATCAGAGTGCTGCGTTCACCGAGCGTGAGGAATTTGCCCGCCAGTACTTCAATCTGGTGGCAGTCACACGCGACCTGCTTGGTACTTCGGCCAGCGATGCGGACTCTGAGGCGGGCTTCAAGGATGCTAACTCAGGTGCACATAATTCCAATAGGAATAGTTTTGTTCGTTTGCCCAATATAGATTTACCTCATTTCGATGGCGACTTCCAATGCTGGTTCGAATTTAGAGACACATTTACGTCATTGATCCACGACAATCCTAGTCTCAATGATATTGATAAATTCCATTACTTGCGGCTTTCATTGCAAGGAAAAGCTGCCTCAGCCATTAAAAGCATTACTTTTAAAGATGACCAGTACCAGGTAGCATGGGGCATATTGTGTGAACGATTCGATAACAATCGCAAGTTGATTAAACACCACATACAAGCACTGTTTGATATTGAGTCATTACAAAGGGAATCGAGAGGGAGGGAATCGAATTTATTTTCACGCCCGCATACAGCCCGCATTTCAATTCATTGGCTGAAGCTGCAGTTAAATCCTGCAAGCATCATTTGAAAAGATTACTCCACCTTACCCATTTCACATTCGAGGAGATGGCTACCTGTCTCGCTCACATAGAGGCGGTCTTAAATTCGCGTCCCCTCACTTCACTTTCATCAGACCCTAACGATTTTTCGGCGCTCACTCCATCTCATTTCCTAATTGGACGACAGCTCTTAACTGTACCACATCCACAGGTGACTGACGCAAATATCACACGACTAGATCGATGGAGAAGAATCCAGTTCATCCGGCAGCATTTTTGGCGCAGATTTCATAATGAGTACACTTCTCTGCTACAGGCCAAATCAAAGTGGTTCCATTCCAGAGGTGAAGTCAGTCCCGGGACCATGGTGCTGATCAAGGACAAAACAACGCCGCCCCTGCTCTGGTCCCTGGGTCGGGTCACGAAGACCTATCCCGGCGTAGACGGGGTCACGAGGGTGGCAGAACTCAAGACGAAGAGAGGCACCATTCGTCGTGCCTTCAACTGCATCTGCCCTCTTCCAGTCAACCCTTGAAGACATCACTTCAACCCGGGGAGTATGTCGGCGCATCACTACGGATGGCCACAGGAAGGAGCGCGCGGGACGCGGGGAGCAACCTTCCCCGCTCACGCGCCGTCACTCGGCTCACAGACGCGGTTCGCTATAGCCACTTCGTACGATCATATTGTAATTTGTAATCGACGTAATATATAATTTAAAATACAGTCCACATTTTATTTGAAGTCCCGTAAAGGCCTATCCACATATACAACTGTCCGAATTAAAACCTAATATACAAATGTCCCAATTAAAACATATACAAATGTCCGAATTGAAACATACACAAATGTCCGAATTGAAACATACACAACTGTCCGATTTGAAACATATACAAATGTCCGAATTGAAACATATACAAATGTTCAAATCAAAAGAATTTACAACTGTCCGAAATAAACATAAACAACTGTCTGAATTAAACATAAACAACTATCCGATTTAAAGCATATACAACTGTCCGAATTAAACATAAACAACTGTCCGAATTAAACATAAACCACTGTCCGAATTAAAACATATACAACTGTCCGAATCAAAACATATACAACTGTCCGAATTAAACATAAACAACTGTCCGAACCGAAACATTAACAACTGTCCGAATTAAAACATACACCTGTCCGAATTAAAACATAATATATACAACTATCCGAATTAAAAGATATGCAACTGTCCGAATGAAAACATATACAACTGTCCGAATTCAACTATGAGATAGTTGCCAGGACCAGACACAACACCCGTCTGGTCGAAGGATCCTCCCTTTTCAACGGAGGTTTGCAGGACTCTACACCCAACTCTACTCTGAACCATCATTGTCATACTGCTGCAAAAATTATGAAATGTGGTTAGCTCCCGCTTTTTTGCCTTTCAATGACGTATACTTTGTGATACATCTATTTTAAATATACTAATCGGGTCGGGGTTACTGCTGGTTGGTAACGAAACGATCTAGTGGGCATAATCTCGTACTTTTCAATAGAAAAAATATAAAAATAATTTGTTTGACTGAAGCGTTTCAAGCACGGTCATAGTGTGACACTGGGCGGACTCATTGACAGCTAATGTAAAACACTTTCGGAAAGCCTTCTTTCTTCAACATATTTTGATACTACAAAAAAAATGTTCAGAATGTTCAGTCCATCCTTTCACTTCAAGTTTTATTAAACGCAAAAAAAAAGTGAATAAAAGACAAGGATTAACGTTGACAAAGAGGAATAAACAGCTGTTTACAATATTCAGCTTCTGTAACATTCATTAGGGCATAATATTCAAAACGAGGCAAAGGAAATTTAGCTATTCGCCGGCAAGACACTCCATTATGAGATGCACGCTATATGTACAGTCACCAGCATACATGTGTGTGCGGTCGGGAGGATACAGAATAAAATCTTGTTTTTTCGAAATGACAACTACTTCTATTTTTGACTTGCCTGTTGGTTTAGTGGTTAGTGGCCCTGACCGCCATGCTGGAGGTGGGTTCGATTCCCACCCAAGACAAATGTTTGTGTGATGAACACGATAATTTTTGTTCTGTGTCCTAATTTATACTTATATAACGTGTATGTATTTAGCAATATATAAATATGTTAATCCTGTGTACTCTGCTTAGTTTGGGACTAGATGGCGTTGTATGAGTTGTGAAATTTTATTATTATCATACTTATGTCTTTATTGGTGAATGTGTGAATATAAAAACACAGAAACAATGTTTTTAACTTCTTGAACGAATAAGAAGTATAAATGTTTTTTAAACCCATTTAATATTTATTTATTTCTTTATTGCACACCGTTAACTTATTACAGGGCAAACATTTATAAAAAAATAAGTGTACAATAGGCGGTCTTATTGCACAGGGCAATTCCTACCAGAAAACCCTAAGATAAAAATATATCGATTTTTCTCGCTACAAAAGGCTTTTTTTTTGGGAGAGCGTGTCAAACTTTTGACACTATGTCCTTCAGTTGCCCTTTACGTTCTAGGAATATGGGTTTCTTTTTAAGAAATTCCCTGTGGCCCTAGCGGGCATTGGTCCTGCTGGGCCTATACGGTTTTGCTAACATCTGTTTGAGGTACACGTGGAACACTACGTGTAGTCGAACACTCGGGCTCGATCCGGTGGGTTACCGGACGACCGGACGACGAGCTATCTATTGTTTATCGTTGGCAAGTCCACGTCAGCGGTGGCCGGATATCAAGGGCGTAAAGACCATTTTGAAGAAATAGACTTTTTGATACACTCTTACCCAATTTTTAATTTCTCTTTAATTCTGTATATTTAAAACTAGCTTCTGTCAGCGGCTTCGCCCGCCAGAAAGTTGGTTTCTCCATACAAACTTTGGACCCCCGTTTCATCCGCTTAGGGGGTGAATTTCGGAAAATCCGACCTTAGCGGATGTTTACATCCTATAAGGAACCTACCTGCCAAATTTAAGTTTGTAAGTGTTACAGTTTCTGAGATTTTGTGATTAATCAGTGAGTGGTATTTCGCTTATACTATATATAATAATAATAATAATAATAATACGTTTAATTCGACCAACACAGGATCATATCACACACACAATAAAATAACAACAAAAAACAATAATATACAATTACAATTACAAAGACCACATACACAAAATAATCAGACACACGTAATACGTATTTACAGATTTCGATTGTTCAGTAAGTGAACCATACTGCAATGGTTCAGGTACCGACAATCGAACCTCTGCGCGAATGCCCTCAAGATGCTATTGGAGCTAGCCCGAACCCTGCGCACCAGGGATGTGCACCGTTTTCGCATAGTAGAATAGAAACAGTCGACTCGCGACTCGGCAAACATCCCCGATGCGCTACAGAATCGGGGCAGCCCCATCAGCACCCTGAATGCATTATTGTATTGTACGCGCAGGGCGCTGTACTGTCCGCGCGTGTATGAGACCCACAGGCTGCTCGTGTAGAAAGATGTACAGAATGCCTTGAACAAAGTTGTTTTCACTTCGGTGGTACAACGAACAAACCTGCGAGCAATCATATTCGCCCTTACAGACAACGCCCTGCGTTCTCGCTCTATGTCTGCATCGTCTTTCAGATCAGAGGACAGCATGTGTCCTAGATACTTAAAATGTTCCACCCTCGTCAGAGGTGTCCCACATAGTTTAATGTCAGGTATTGTTGTCGGACATTTTCCTCTGGCCTGAAAGACCATGCATTCACTTTTCTTGACGTTATAAATCAAGCCATGTTTGTAAGCGTACTTTTCACAGATGCCCAACAATTTTGAAAGGCCACACACAGAAGCGCTCAGCAACACCATGTCGTCCGCATAACTGATATTATTGAGACATACATCATCAATATGGCAGCCAACACGGGTGCCGCTAAGCTCCTCTATCAGTGCGTTGATGTAGAGATTGAAAAGCTTGGGCGAGGATAGCCCCCCCTGCCTCACCCCACATTCCAACCTGTACGGCTCAGAATATGCACTCGACCATCGCACGACATTGACCTGGTTATGATACCAAAATTTAAAGATCCTGATGAGTTCAGCTGGCAGAGATACATCTTTCAATTTTTGCCACAGGATATTGTAATTAACCAGGTCAAATGCCCTCGACAAATCGAGAAAACATGCATAAACAGGTGTTCGTCTGTCTGTGTAGTACTTGATAGTTTGTTTCACACACAAGATGGCTGTCTCCGTGGAGAGTCTCGGTCTGAAACCGAACTGGTTGTCGCTAATGTTCAGGTATTTATCCAGTTGATTGTTAAGCAAACTATCAAGGACTTTCGCTACCGTAGTGGCAAGAGAAATCGGCCTGTAGTTAGATTTATCAGCAATATCACCAGTCTTATTTTTCACAATTGGCACCACCACAGTTTTCATAAGTGCAGGAGGTAAGTATGAATGTCCTATACATAGGGTATAGAACATCGCGAGCACTCTAGGCAGATGAGGGCCTGCGTGTTTGAGATGTTCGATGCTGATACCGTCATGGCCAGGGGACTTCCCATGCGACATTGTTTTAATTGCTCGTTTTACATCTTTAGCTTTAATTATAGCTCCAATCGTCTGACCATACGGCTCAACATCATTCACAAACTGTGATGGTCCCAATGGCGATTTAACAGTGAAGTGATCCTTAAACATATCAGCTATGGAACTATGATCATTGATCCCGTTTACGCTCACAGGGAGGCAAGGTTTACCATTGAATTTTTTGGTGGACTTCCAAAAGCTTCTGAAATTATGCTTCGAATGGTGCGATGCTAAAATGTCCATTTTTATTTGTTCGCTATGTTTTTGACACCATTTTAAGCGAGACTTAAAAACATTTCGACTAGCTTGCATTTCCTCAAAAACTCGGCCCGACTTTGGTTTTCCACACCACACCTACAACTGAAATTTACTTCTAGCCTCCCTATGAGAATCACTAACATGTCTGTTCCATCCAACTACAGGCTTCCTACTATTACGTCGTGTTGCGACAGCAAAACTGTCAGTGGCAGCCTTGCTTAAGATATAAACTAACTCATCATAAAGTTTATCAATGTGTTTTTTGTGATCTAAATTATTGCAAACATAGTCACTACAGTCGCGAAACACACTAGGAAAATCTACAAGTTTCAGTCTCTCATGACAAATCTCCGTATATAATGAAATCTGGTCTGACTATATGTATATATATATAGATTGCAATGGTGAAAAGACGATTTTTCCTATCCAAAATGTCCACATAGCTCTAAGTCACTATTTTGCGAAACTTTTACGTTTTTAGCTCATTGTAAAAGTACAAGATTTGGAGATATGCCGTTTGTAGCGGAAAGGGTCGATATTATATTCAGTGATCGCGCAAAATTAAAAAAAATGATTTTCTCCTACATTGTTGATAGAATGATATCGTTACGCATAGTATAGCATAATCAGCTGTATAATCTTCCCACTGCTGGGACTCAGGCCTACTCTCTAGGAAAGGGAATGGGCCGTAATCTATAACACGGGTCATGCACACACGAGCGGCACATGTTTTCGAATTTTTTGGTTGTAATACAAGCCGGTTTCCTCTCGATGTTATCCTTCGCCGTTTTAAGAGCAAGGGTGATGAAATAAATTACACAAAGTAATACACCTAGTTTTTTTTTAGGTGGGAAATCATCCAATGACTACTCTCGCCCATGGGTAGAGCGAAAGGGCGTGTCAGACTTTTACTGACTATAACCTACTCCTATGTTCCTTCGTTGCCTTGCATTCCAGGACTCTGGGTTTTCCTTTCAGAAGCGAACCCATGGCCCTAGTAAACTTCGACCCTGCTGGGTCCCTACGGTTTTGCTGACATCTTTTTGAGGCACGCGTGGAATACGACGCGCCGTCAACGACTTAGGCTCGATCCGAACGGTTACTGGACGGTCGAACAGCGAGCTACTCATTGCTCGCTCCACAAGTAATGCACCTGGCTGAGTTTGAACCCGCGACCTACAAAGAAAATTGCGTGTGGATATAGCGTAAGGTAAAGAAGGTATAACTTATTTATGCCAGTGACTGTACCTGTCTACTTGTAGTCTTGTACTTACGTGTGTCGTCAAGTGACTAGAGTACCTACTGTCTTTAAATATTTTATGAAGCGGAGCTTGTGAGGAGCTGGTACCTCTTGCATCTTGTTTGAAAGGCTTGTTTTATATTTAGAAATTATGTTTTTGGTGGGTGTTGATTGTTTTATTATGGCATGATGATAAATTGAAAATGAAGCAGTAGTAAATGTGGTGGGGTGAAAAAAAAACTAACATTTTCGTAACACAACCGGATTCGAAACTATCTACTTTGTCATGCTCACTCAAATGTCTCACTGATGGTGGCGCGTGTGTTGAATCATTCGGTTCCCTTCAAAATGGTTGAGCTGAGTGGTGCTAATATTCGCGTCAAGTCCATGAACGGGTGTCAGTCGAGACTGGTCATCTCTTAGCTGTCTGTTGCTATTTTAATATCTATATTTAGTTTTAATTTTTACTTTATTTACATTGTTCTCACATGATAGCGATAAGAAACATGTAACGGAGATATTTGTAATTACATAACATGATTGAAAAACTGTCCATGGAGTTTCTTGCACATTCTTCGCCGTAGAGATCTACGCTTTGGAATGTGCAATTAGCATCATTTTTTCTGACTGACTGACTTCTAACTGACTTCTTGAAATTTCAAAAATGCCTGTAAATGGTTTATTTGAAATAAAATGCGTTGAATCTTTAATCGTAATGGGTCTTTACTACAAAACAAACTCAAATGTTTTGTAGTAAAGACACCATACGTTGATTAATTAATTATTAGAAAGAGTTCATCATCATCATAATTTCAGCCGAAAGACGTCCACTGTTGGACTTAGGCCTCCCCCAAGTGTTGCCACAATGAACGGTGTTGCGACTCACATCCATCGGATTCCCACGGCCTACAACCAGGTCATCGGTCCACCTTGTAGGAGGCCTTCTAACACTGAATATTTCGGTGCGTGGACGCCACCGAAAAGAGTTAATAATAGTCAATGTAGGCATATAATTAAACTAAAGGAATCTTTTGACCATGGTCTAAAGGGAAAGTAATCTATATACTTGTAATATATAGATAATAAAAATAATATAATATTGCGGAAGAGTTATTTTTTTTGTTTGTCTAAACGTTCTAATCTCTGGAACTATCAGTCAGATTGAAAAAACAAAATGTCTTTATTATAAGTAATAATAATTATTATATTTATTAATAATAATACTTTCCTATTATTTTTTATTTCTTTTTTTGCTATTATTATTATTATTTTTTATGGTTCTATGAGATAGCCAGGTTTATGATAAATAGTAAAGCCACTAATACCCACAGATGCGGAGCAGTAATCAAAGATGTGGATGATACTGCAGGGGCCCCTAGTCAGTCATAAATGCGTTTCTTTTACGCAATTTTCATTAAAAAACACCCTGATCCAAGTTTTACGTAAAGCATTTAAAACTAATTTCAACGCTACATGCGTGCTACGCCAAAGAGACTTAATTTCGTAGCAGCGTTACGTGTTTTCCGCAGTGCTTAAGACACAGAATAGAAAGGCTCAGAAAGTCCATGTAGCAAGAAAAAATGCACGCACACATTCACATGCTTCACGTACAGTGAGTGCAAGTGCACTTACGCCCGATTTTACTTTCAGATCGCCGTACGTGTGTGTGTGCTTGATTTTGCTCGTTGTATTGAGCTAGCCTTCTGTACTTATGTTTTGTGTTAAAGTCTTGAAGCAAGAAAGTGTCTTAATTTTAATTACCTAGACGTAGGATATCTTACAAGGTCGTTTTAATACTTGAGAGACGGCTTTTTCAAGTTTCTTTGAGAGTACATTGAATATAATCTTCATCGCGCCTTTCTTAGACTGTTCCTTGGGGACGCGTGTTTATAAATAGCTGTGTTCTTGAAGGAAGACCTGGCGGTACCTATTTTTGGTATTATTGTGAATAAAGAGATAGAGAGTTAATGAAAGCCGTTGTGGCGTATCTTAGAAGAAGTCTTTATCAAGAATAAAAAAAATCATTAGTGTACGTTTCCATTGTAACGGAGAAGTGAACGATCTTCTTGTCTGTGGTTGTTTTATTGTAATATCTCATAGGTGATACAACCCATGAAATTGGCTTTTTTAGAACGGATTACTTTGAACTGCTATATTGTCGGATTGACTTACAAGTCAGACTTTTACTGACTAAAACCCACCTGTGTCGTTTAGTTGCCCTTTGCATTCTTGGATCACGGTTTTCCTTTCAGAAATTCCCCGTATGCTTATGTAGTACCAGGCCTGGCGCACTCCATACTGTAGGTATAGAAATGTACCTACGCCGCGCGGCCTTTCTTGTAAGGCTAATTTCGGTATTCACGCGCGTGTTCAATTTGCCACTAGACCCGCGATAACAAAAATTATTTTGAATGCTTTATCGAATACTCTATCGAGTTTTTATTTCAAGTATTTGCGTCATTTATCACGTAAACGAGTCAATGACCTTAAAGATATAAGTAGAACTCCCAGTATAGTGACTACCTTACTAATGCAAGGTCAACATATACTGGAATTATATCTTACAAAATGTTAATTATTATGTATAGGTAAGTAAATAGGTAGAAATCAATTTGGTAAGTACCTATCTATCATATAATTTTAGAAAATCTGATTATATTTTATGTAATAAAACCTACCTATTTCACATTTTTCAAAAACACACTACTCCTAACCCAAGAAAAGAGACTCTCGATACGTGGACTTAAGGTGCATTTTGATTCGTTACGAGCCCAACTACTCCCTGTAGGCAAATACAATGAAGGTCACGTCCGTGCCGTGCAATGTTTTATTAACATTATTAACGTTGTTAGTAGGTTTATATTCGCATGTTTTCTTTCGAAAGAATGAAATTTCTGTACCTGTACTATTACTTATACTGTGGTAGTACTAACTTTTGTTTTGCACCTACCCTAGAGTCAGAACATCCCATAAACTAACATACATACCTACATTTAGTCCATCTAAAACGTTCCAATTACGATCATTGGTAACAACACGGTCGTAACTACAAGTTAGCTAAGCATTTAAATGGTTGCGGTCAGCTCATTTAAGTCCGTCGCTATTTAATTTATTGTTTTGTTCTGAATTGTTTGAAATTAATTTGAATGTGGTGTGCTTGGAACGAGTGTAATTTGTTTATTTTTGAGGAGTTGTTCAGTGGATTGAATGGATGGGTTGGTTGAATGAGCAATGAACGGTGTCTTTGAATGAATGAGGTTCGATGTCACTTTGACTTTGGTTGGTTGTCACTCTGTTATTATAAAGGTGAAAGTTTGTATGTACGTTTCTTACTCCTTCACCCTCTAATGGCTGAATGGATTGGGATGAAATTTGGCACAAAAATATTTCATGTTCTGGAATCACTTAATTATTAGTATCTCTAAACAAATCACTAAATAGAAGATTTTAAATATTATAATAAATATTATAATAAAAAATAAATATTATAATAATAATAATATTGACTAATAAGCCTGATATAGTGGTGGTGGACCGAAGCGAGAGGGCGTGCAATGATTGTTGACATATCCGTGCCGCATGACGAGAACCTCGTGAAAGCTGAGAAAGATAAACAAATCAAGTACATTGACTTGGCTCGCGAGGTTGTCGACATGTGGGATGTGGACTCTGCGATCATTGTACTGTGATATCGAAAGGAGATCGCATGAGGTAAGTTAGCGAACTGGCATGTAAAATATATTTCTAAGGATTTTGTTGTTCTAGAATAGGTTTAAAACTCCTGGTACTGTCGCAGAGAGTGCGACAGTACCGATAGTCGTGTCGGGCAATGGCTTAATAGCCAAGAGCCTCGACCAACACCTTAGGAGGCTCGCGTTAGGCGACTGGATCAAGGGCTTGATTCAGAAAGCGGTACTCCTGGACACGGCTCGTATTGTTAGGAGGTTCCTTTCTCTGGAGCCCTGACCGCCGGTAGCTTGGACCCTGTTTCCGATACCGGTGTGACACTATTTTTTATATTTTTAAGTGTTTTTTTATTTTTTTATTGAAATATTTATAAATATAATTTGTATGATAAAATGATGAATAAACGATAATATTGACTAAAAAAGTACCTTTATTACAATTTCATAAAGAAGTATGAAGTGAAGTGTAGATATTAGGGGTCATGTAAAGTGCTTGCAGTATGAGATAGTGTAAGCATGAGCGGCAGGCATATGGCAGTCTGCAGCGAGATGCGACTTAACGCGTACTTGCTTTAAGGGCGACCAGACGCGACACCACGAACTACGAAATGGTTGATTCAGAAGCATTGATCGTCGCAATGCGTGAGCAAAGATTGTTGTGGGATAAAAAAGATAAATTATAGGAATTGCCGAAGCAAAATTATTGTACTGTACTTCTCCATGGTTCGAGAAGTAATGACCAAAATCACATAGGACATTTACCGCGTTTTTGTTTTTATGTGGGAAATTATCCAATGACTTCTCTCACTCTTAGGTGGGGCGCGAGGGTGTGTCAGACTTTTACTGACTGAAACTCACCTCTTCCTTCTTTGCCTTTGTTCCAGGGCCAGTAGGCTTCGACCCTGCTGGGCCCCTACGGTTTGCTGACGTCTCTTAGAGGCGCGCGTATAACACTACGTGCCGTTAACGACTCGAGCTCGGTCCAGACGATTACCGGACGGTCGGACGGCAAGCTACCAGTTGCTCGCCATCCCGACATCTACGGTACAGCGGTGGCTGGAAATCGGGGAGCATCATGTCGCATTGAATCATGTCGTGTCGAGTCGTATTCGTTGCTCAAGCAAGACACACCGCAAAGCACGCTAATGGTACTCTCATACTATTCACCACTATCCAGATAAATTACTTGTTCAGTTCCTGCCAGGAAACTGTTACCCCAAATAATTTTCCTGTCGCAAAACAAAAGATTACCGCCATCTTTCCTAACGACCACTGTTACTAAATCTTCTTGCCTCATGTGCCATTACACTAAAACCATGGCTATACATCTGTCATACATACAAAAGGTATTATGTTCAACGTCATTTGTTTTAGTAGCAACTTTCCTAATGTAACTAGATTTCGCTGAGTGTGTAATTTATGACTTAAAATGTGTTGTCTCATTTTAGTGAGTGTCGTGAGCACGAATGGTACTAATATTATGTTTTTATTTAAAAACAAGTTATTTTATGTCAACATAGAAAAGTGCAAATTAAGAAAGTGTGTCTTCAAGGCTCTTAATAAACTCGTGCGCCTTACCATCAATGATCGCATCACTGCTTACCATCAGGTGGGATCGCAGTCAAGCACTAGTTTATATCAATTAAAAAGAAAAGAAATGTCTGCGTAATATAATAATGCGTATCGATCTATTTTGCACTAGTGCACATAATATATGAAAGATCCTAAGTAAGGATTTTTTAGAGGCAATCGCAGATAACTTAATAGTTGTTATTAAGATAATGTTATGTCGTCGTTTTCTTTGTCTCTGATGTTACATAAGATAAAAAAAAAATATTTAAGTACTTTTACAAAGAAATACATAAAACAAACTTATGAATACTTAGTAGTATTAATTTCTAAAAAAATTGGCTTAATTACCTAATTATATAAAAACTAGTTTAATTTACACATGTTTATATTGACCTTGCGTTTTTGTTGTAGATATTGATGAATATACTTTCATAATTTTGAATTTAGAAAAAAATATGTCAGTTTCATATTACAAACAGACACATAAATTGTATTTTATGTATGGGTAGAATTGACTTAGTAACAATCTAATGACATTGTGCCCATTATTGAGTTAAACTCGTTTTTGTATAATTATGAATTGTCAAATCACAGAGCAGTTTTTTTCGTTTACAATAAATAATTAAAGAAATGTGCTAATAAGATATAGGTAATTTAAAACAAAATACAAAATTTTACCCGAAACATCAAACTTGGCAACAAGTTTGGCATAAACGAGGCAACTCAATACGCTTCCGTTTGAGCCCTACAAAGTGTAAGACAAACTGACCATCACTAAGTTGCTTGCAACACTACACTGTCAAGTTATTATACAGTTATTTATCAAGTTAGGTACATAAGTTACTGAGTCAACTGCATCGGGAAGTCCGATAGTATCTTAGAGTTTAGGAGTTGGGCGATACTGAGTTGGAGTATGGAGAGCATGTTGGATAGGTAACGAAGCAGTGTTTTTTTTTTAACCCAAAAAGGAGATAGTGTCAGACTTTTACTGACTAAAAACCTACTCCTGTTCCTTCGTTGCCATTCGTACCAAGGCCGAGTCTTCCTTTCAGAAGCAGACCCTTGGCCCCAGTAGGCTTCGGTTGCTACGGTTTGCAGACATCTCCTTGAGGCGCGCGTGGAACAGTACGCGCCGTCGATGACTTAGGCTAGGTCCGGACGGTTACCGGACGGTCGGACGGCGAGCTACCCATTGCTCGCCTGCCATTCTTCCTCGCTTCGGACCATGGCCTGTACCAAGGCCCAGCGCGAGAGATCGCTGCCGCCGATCGCCCCCATGAGGACATGGCGGCGCTCTGCCCAAGCGGGGCCCACCTCTACCGTGTGCTCCACCGTGTCCTCCGGGATTGTAGGGACACTTGAGGAAGGCCTATGTCCAGCTATGGACGTCTTTCGTTTGAAACGATGATGATGATGAGATAATTACAAATACTGCAGAACGTCAAAGTATCAATTTAGTTGGTTTTTGTTATTAGATCCTATAGTTTTTTTTTCTGATCCTTTAGGTCAAAAAAACTTTAGGATTTCAAAAAACGCAAGATAATTCGTACAAAAAAAAATTGTTCATAATTAAGCTATTTTTGTATTGAAAGTTTATGAAGCAATTTTAGGAGTATATTAACCTGTTTTTATTTTGTCAGAAATGATAAAAAATCCATATAAAATTATGTTTGATTGATATAAGTACTTTTTTATCTCAAATTAAGCAAGCGTATACAGATTGATTCGTTTTAAAACCATACATATAACTCTACATTTTCGTAGATCGCGTGGATGGGACGCAAATTTTCTATAGATGATGATTACAATTGTAATCTAGTCTTAAGATTTCGTCATTTCGCGTAAATAAATTGTTTTTCTTTTGTTCTTTGTTCTTTACAAGTTCCGTGTTCCTATTGGTGAATTAGCTTGGACCAAAATTATACCTCATGGTCAAAGTCATACTTTGACTTTACGATACTTTTAACAGGAAAAATGAATACTTAACAACTTCTACTGAATAATAAATTATGAACATCCATGTTCCATTACCAGTATAGTCAGTAGGCTTCGACACTGCTGGGTCCCTACGGTTTTCTGACGTCTCTTAGAGTCGCGCGTATAACACTACGTGCCGTTGACGACTCGAGCTCGGTCTGGACAATTACCGGACGGCCGGACGGCAAGCTACCAGTTGCTCGCCATCCCGACATCTACGGTACAGCAGTGGATGGAAATCGGGGAGCATCATGTCGCATTGAATCGTGTCGTGTCGAGTCGTATTCGTTGCTCAAGCAAGACACACCGCAAAGCACGCTAATGGTACTCTCATACTATTCACCACTATCCAGATAAATTACTTTCAGTTCCTGCCAGGAAACTGTTACCCCAAATAATTTTCCTGTCGCAAAACCAAAGATTACCGCCATCTTTCCTAACGACCACTGTTACTAAATCTTCTTGCCTCATGTGCCATTACACTAAAACCATGGTTATACATCTGTCATACATACAAAAGGTATTATGTTCAACGTCATTTGTTTTAGTAGCAACTTTCCTAATGTAACTAGATTTCGCTGAGTGTGTAATTTATGACTTAAAATGTGTTGTCTCATTTTAGTGAGTGTCGTGAGCACGAATGGTACTAATATTATGTTTCTATTTAAAAACAAGTTATTTTATGTCAACATAGAAAAAAGCAAATTAAGAAAATGTGTCTTTAAGGCTAAAGTGAATAGGCTCTTAACAAACTCGTGCGCCTTACCATCAATGATTGCATCACCGCTTACCATCAGGTGGGATCGCAGTCAAGCACTAGTTTATATCAATTAAAAAGAAAGGAAATGTCTGCGTAATATAATAATGCGTATTGATCTATTTTGCACTAGTGCACATAATATATGAAAGATCCTAAGTAAGGATTTTTTTAGAGGCAATCGCAGATAACTTAATAGTTGTTATTAAGATAATGTTATGTCGTCGTTTTCTTCGTCTCTGATGTTACATAAGATAATAATTTTTATTTAAGTACTTTTACAAAGAAATACATAAGACAAACTTATAAATACTTAGTAGTATTAATTTCTAAAAAAATTGGCTTAATTACCTAATTATATAAAAACTAGTTTAATTTACACATGTTTATATTGACCTATTGATGGTGTATTAGTACTGTCATTACAACTTGTAGCGACTAAGCTAGGTTAACAAAAACCTCTTCCATGTGCGGATGGTGATCACCGGAGTGGTTTTAGTGAGGTAAAAATCCCACACTCCCTGGTCTTTTCCTCAAAAGACCAGGCGCCTTTTGAAGGTTTCCCCCCGAAAACAAAAAAAAAAAAAAAAAAGTTTAACAAAAACCTGTGACACATGATTATATATTAATAATATATAGTCACTGAAATTAAGTTAGGACTTCACCATAATCAAAAATTTTTAACAATTTTTAACTAATAGATATTTATGTATATAGGGTGACTGGCAATTAGTGTACGATACTTAAACACGTGATTGTGCTCATGATAACAAACAATTTTTATTATGGGAGCAAAGCTGAAATCGCGAAAAAAATATCAGCTGTTCAGTACATTAGGCAAACATAAATGTATTGAACAGCTAATTTTTTTTTCGCGATTTCAGATACGTTCCCAAAATAAAAGTTGTTGGTTATTATGAGCACAATCACGTGTTTAAGTATCGTACACTAATTACCAGTCACCCTATATATGGAAATAATTAATTACCCTGTAAGTTTCTGAAAAAAAAAAATTATGGGAGTTGCTTGGGCCGTTGCGTGTTTTTTTTTAATGCCTGTGGATTGTTTGGAAGAGCCATAAAGTAGCTGGTACAAACTTGTAAAATAGCACATCACCATTTGGTCATAATTTCAAGAAGTTCTTTTAACGGATTTTTAATTATTTTTCTGAAATAAAAGTTGTCCAAGTTACTTTTAGTAACATCAGCTCATCAGAGAAAGTCCCATCAAAATCAGTTCAACCATTTTGGAGATTAGCAAAAATAAACGAATAGACCGACAGATAGTCAAAAATTTTATAACTTGGGTTTTTGTTGTAGATATTGATGAATATACTTTTATAATTTTGCATTTAGTTAAAAATATTTCATTTTCATATTACAAACCGACACATAAATTGTATTTTTATTTATGGGTAGAATTGACTTAGTAACAATCTAATGACATTATGCCCATTATTGAGTTAAACTCGCTTTTGTATTATTATGAAATCACAGTGCAGTTTCTTTTTTTGTTTACAATAAATAATTAAAGAAATATGCTATTAAGATATAGGTAATTTAAAACAAAATACAAAATTTTACCCGAAACATCAAACTTGGCAACAAGTTTGCCATAAACGAGGCAACTCAATACGCTACCGTTTGAGCCCTACAAAGTGTAAGACAAACTGACCATCACTAAGTTGCTTGCAACACTACACTGTCAAGTTATTATACAGTTATTTATCAAGTTAGGTACATAAGTTACTGAGTCAACTGCATCGGGAAGTCTGATGGTATCTTAGAGTTTAGGAGTTGGGGAGATACTGAGTTTGGAGTATGGAGAGCATGTTGGATAGGTAACGAAGCAGTGTTTTTTTTTAATCCAAAAAGTGACATCTGTCTGATATTGAATGTATGATGTATGATGCGAGACGCACAGGATCGTTCATTGTAGCGACACTTTTTTTTTTCGGTGGGAAAATCTTCCAATGACATCCCTCGCTCTTGGGCGGAGCGGGAGATAGTGTCAGACTTTTACTGACTAAAACCCACAAAGAACGGCCGAGTCTTCCTTTCAAAAGCAGACCCTTGGCCCCAGTAGGCTTCGACCCTGCTGGGCCCGTACGGTTTACTGACATTTCCTTGAGGCGCGCGTGGAACAGTACTCGCCGTCGACGACTTGGGCTCGGTCCGGACGGTTACCGGACGGTCGGACGGCGAGCTGGGTTTTTAGTCAGTAAAAGTCTGACACTATCTCCCGCCCCGGCCAAGGGCGGGGGATGTCATAAGATGATTTTCCCACCAAAAAAAAAAAAAAAACCTATTGCTCGCCGTCCGCTAGCCCACGCCTACGGTGGCCGGAAATCGGGATCGGAATCTCGGCGGTGGCTGGGGCGTGAAGATCGTTGCCTCACGCGTGCGGAAGAAGGAGGCGACCGCCTGCCATTCCTCCTCGCTTCGGACCAAGGCCCGGCGCGAGATACCGCTGCCGCCGATCGCCCCCATGAGGACACGGCGGTGCTCTGCCCAAGCGGGGCACACCTCTACCGTGTGCTCCACCGTGTCCTCCGAGATAAAAAATCCATTTAAAATAATATATTATATATAGTACTCATGTCAAATTAAGCAAGCGTATACCGATTGATTCGTTTTAAAACCATTCATATAACTCTACATTTTCGTAGAACTTAATACAGTAAAGTGGTATGACTTTGGCCTAATCATGTTAACCAATAGAAATACAGTAAACATAGTCACAAGCCGCGGATGTGATGCAAATTTTCCATATATGATGATTACAATTGTAAACTAGTCAAGATTTCGTCATTTCGCGTAAATAAATTGTTTTTCTTTTGTTCTTTGTTCTTTACAAGTCCCGTGTTCCTATTGGTGAATTAGCTTGGACCAAAATTATACCTCATGGTCAAAGTCATACTTTGACTTTACGATACTTTTAACAGGAAAAATGAATACTTAACAACTCCTACTGAATAATTATGAACATCCACGTTCCATTACCGGTATTAGACACTTGTTCCAAAAGTATCGGTTCTTTGAACGATCCTTCAGTATGTGAGCCTGTCAGCCAGCAAGCGTCTCGAGTACTAAGGGAGAAGGTGATGAGTTTTAATAGCGACACCCGTTTCTCTACTGCATAGTATACCCACAAGCAATCATAGCGGTTGTGATATAGTTTAATTACCTAATTGCTTATTTTAACCTTTTAAGTGCGTATTTAGAGACACAATAGTAAGACAATGGCGCGTGAACGCCGGCGTTAATGCGGGGATCAACAGCTTACACCAGTAGAAAATATGTTACTCAGTGATAAATTAGTATTCAACTGGTGAAATATTTTTTTTAAATCGATCTAGTAGAAGCCTGAGTACCTTCTGATAGCGGTTTAGTCCATCATCACCATCAACATTTCAGCTGAAAGACGTCCTTCTGCGAAGCAGTAATGCTAGCAAAGAAGGAGGCCGCACGTGCACGCGCGAGGGCGCGGCCATCACGCTCCAGCCACCGGGATCCCGATCCCGATTTCCGTCCACTGTAGGCGCGGGCTTGCAGACGGCGAGCAATGGGTAGCTCGCCGTCCAATCGCCCGGTAAGCATCCAGACCGAACCCAAGTCGTCGACGGAAATGTCAGCAAACCGTAAGGGCCCAGCAGGGTCGAAGCCTACTGGGGCCAAGGGTTTGTTTCTGAAAGGAAAACTCGACCCAGGGATGAAGGCAAAGAAGGAACAGAAGTGGGTTTTAGTCAGTAAAAGTCTGATACTCCCATTCCACCCAAGAGCAGGGGATGTCATTGGATGACCTTCCCACCTACGAAAAAAAAAATGTGTGCGTGGTAGGCATCGCCCATGTAAAAGTAAAAAGTATCCCATGAAAACATACTCCCAGCATATGTAATATCTCCTGTATGCTAATCTAGGATATATCCTAGACCATGATCTATTCGTAACTGAATAGTTCCAGTAGTGTCGATGCCTGCTTGGGCTGCGAGAACGCTATAGTGACGGTGGCCCTAGAACACAAAGGGTAACTGAAGAACACAGGTGGGTTCAAGTCAGTAAAAGTCTTAAACGACCTCAGAACGGGAGAAGTCATTTGAAGTTATCCCACTTCAAAAAAAACTGGAATGTGAGTCGGACTCGTGTACTGAGGGTTCCGTACTAACTTACTTAGGGTGGGTTGTTTCAAACGGTCGGTTAACGTTACATACGTACGGTTAAAAGTTACTATTACGTGAGATGTTTAACGTTCGTTAAATACAAAGCGTTGTTTCATCACAAAAAAAACAATAGTCAACGTTATTGGGTAAAATGGAGTTGAGGTTTTTTTTTGTACTTAGTGCTGATTACATTACATTTTGTACATTGCTGCTAAATACTACAAAAACATAAGAATATGTTATATCCGTATTCTAATCGTAAACAAAGTAACTGCATTAAATTAAACTAAAGACTTGACCAAACGGTCTCAGTTACCAGGTCATAAAATCCCAAATACAAAAAAATATCTACCTAGAAACGAATACAAAAGAGAATCCATATGTTGGACGTAGGTACTTGAAAACGACAACAAAAAATGGCGTAAAATGACGTTAACTAGTGGGTAGAGCATCGGTTATGGTAATAGTAACTTTTTAACGTACGGTAAGGCCGTCATTTTGTGAAACAACCCATTTTTTGGTTTAACGAAAGTTAACGCCATTTTTGACTGTTACCAGTGAGTTAAGTATGGTTGAAGCAACCCGCCCTTAAATAGTTCAATTCCCAAATGGAGACTCCACTAGGGAGACAAAAGATTTTTACGAAACGCAAAAAAAGTTTTTTTTTTTTGTGACATAACAACAAATTTACTGTTTTCAGATTTATTCCTATATCTGTGCTGTAAGACCTTGCTTTATGCCAAATTTTAGGATTTCAGGTCTACGAGAAGAACCCTATGGATTTTGAATTCTGATTCAGCTGAATCTGGTTAGATTAGAAACATACCATAACATTAGCTGGCAAAACCAATACAGAATAACTTTCAAAATTACGTAAACACTTGATTTATAAGTCAGCTACTTACAACAAAACATGACATGTTTCCATACACTTTAACTTTCACTAACGTGACATGAATATTTATGAAAATTGAATACGCTAACAGTGAAAACAGACGAATAATATGAACTGCCTCCCAGACAGCTCCACTAAAAAACGCACCACACGATACAAAATTCTTAACAGCAAAAACACACTCCATACTTCATAACATCGTCGGAAATAAGTCCTCTCCTCCCAAACTTACAAAGCTGCCGAATTCTCTACGTGCATAAATCGAAAAAAGGATACTGCCGAAGTGCATTTTGTTCTCAAACGTACGCCGCGCCGCTTGCGATACACTGAAGGTAAAGTTTCCGTGCAACTGTGTCTTTTTAGGACTCGTATACGGGATGAAAGTACACTTGGCGAAAAAAAAAATGTGCAGGTTACTAAGTGTAACAAACAACTTTTTTTTATTTGATTTCTTGTTTATGGCCTTTGATCACCTGGTTATTTTTTGTAAGGAATCTGTTTATATCTTCTTGACTGTGATCGCTTCTTTTAAATCGTTTTATAGTTTGATTAGCTTCTGCCAGTGGCTCTTCTCAAGAGAAAGTCTATAATTGTCTCAAGGAAACTTACTCTCCGATTAAAATGAATCTTATGTCCAATTTCAGGATATGGTCTACCCGCAAGCCAAGCTCCATACATATCCGTTCAGGTATTTCAGCGTCAAAGAGTAATAAACACTCAAATACTCACATACATACATACCAACTCTCACCTCTATAAAATTAATCCTATTAAGAGTAAAAAATAACAGACGAAAAACAAAAAAAGGACTTAGGTAAAATATTCAATTACGACAAGATTTTCCACTGGCAGCGAAGATATACGCTTGTTAAAAACATAACAACGAAACAATCCATTTGTACATATCTTGCACTCTCTCAAGTAATTATTATATAATATATTACTTAAACGTACTAATACTAGCACTTAAAAATGTTCGTGTGTTAAAAAACCACAGAAACAACAATCATTGAAAATGCCTACATCCGTTACATTTATATAATTATGTCTCCTAAAAACTAAACTATTTCGCCGTATGTACAACTAAGTACCTACTAAAGTTTACCGTCAGAAACATTTTGGGCTGTTTTTTCGAATGCAGCGTGATTTTCCCAAATGACTGCGTGTCGTCATGCGTCGTTGATTCGGCAACTGCACTGAGCGAAAGGGGTTTTGTGATTTGCTCTTCTATTTTTTCGGAGGTTTTGTGAAAATATTTTTGTTGATGCTAGTATTATCAATGGGTCTGACTGTGTTTTTTAGAAATTACTCTCATTTTCTGCAACCAAACTTGACTTGAACCTGACTTGTGTATGGTAACTTAGTTCTTCAGTAATGTTTTCTCGTTTCGAAGGTACGAATTGCAGTGACTTAGAGGCACATGAGAACTGCAAAAGATATATGCGAATACACAATGCTTGCAATTATTATGGAATATGAAGCAATTTATCGATGTACCAAAGAATTTGTTAAGATAATTAAAATTTAAAACAGCCAAGTTTTGTAGTCATCATTTTTGTTTTTATTTTACTGATATATTTTTGGTAGCTCGCAGTTCGGCCGCCCGGTAACCATCCACCGAGCCCGAGTAAACCGTAGGGGCCCAGCAGGGCCTAAACCAACTGGGGCCATGGGTTGACTTCCGAAAGGAAAACCCTGGAGCGCAAGGGCAATCCTCCATCGCATCGTGCGATTTCGGGGCACCAATTTTGTATTTTGAGAGGAAAAAATTAGGTGTTTTAAAGTCACTACTCTTATCATCGAGATATAAGTACTAACGTACTAGAGAACACACCGTAAATTCCTACTTTGTCTCGTTCAACTGCGGCGATCGCGCCGCACCGCACGAAGAAAACGCGTAAGTTCCGTGATTTACATGGCGCTTAAGACCTTTTTGCCGAGAATAAATACACTCCCGCAGCAAATCTAGCGCTGTGGTAAATTAGTTACGGTTTAGACGAATTGTTATTATTTTAGCGCTGCAGCGAACTAAAGATTCAAATTACGAAGAATAGGACAATTCAGTTATTTGACGTAGCTTCTCTAGTACGAGTACTTATATCTCGATGACTCTTATACATTCATTTCAAGCATTTTCTCTTATGAATTAACATTGACTCATAATAAATAAACACACAATATTATGCGTATCCAATTTCCATTTTAATCACGAATCAATGTAACCAAAAATTTGATACAGTATCAATAGAAAAAGCAATCAACTGATAATCTGTTTCAAACGAACAAAAAATACGTCATGACTGAATTCATGCGATACAAACACAATTGTACCGAAAAATCCGAGCAATTATTCGGGCTCCAACCCGATATTTTATCAATCAACCAAATTAGACGGTTCTGCGTATCGAATCCACTTTAAATATTTACCTGTGTTACACTCTTTTAATGTGCAGAACCCTAAAATAGCGGCGAGACCGGACCAATCAGCGGTGTCGATAAAATGTGGAGTGTGTTTTTTTACATAAATGTTATGGGGGTTTATTATGAAAGCTTGCGTGAAATGTATTGCTATAATTATTATGTCTTAAACTATAAAATTATCATTTTTTAAAACAGGTTGCTTTGAAGTGTTATTTGTATCTTTGGATTGACTTGGAATTATAAGTTCGAATAAACTTTATATTAAAGGTACGTTATTTTTTTTCCGAAATAACGTATTTATTGGATTCTTTGTGTTTTGTATTTTCTTTAATATCGCAGTTCTTATAACCATGAAAGCTAATAAAATAACGTTTTTTTTTTCATATTAAAAGTACCAACGTAGAAACTATGTATTTCAAAGGGCAAGCAATATCAATTACGTATACCTACGACTTTCTTCTAACAAAACAACTTTTTGCTCTTGGTTTAATATTTTTCGTTTTGGAAATTTTGTCTTGTTACCGCACTGAGAAGAAAAGTTATTCGTGAGATAAAATTTCCCACGTGAAAGTGATTGAAACAAAAATAGACATCCCATTCATTAGCAGTTTTAAGTCCATATACATCATCAATATTGCATACCACTTGAGACACATAGTTTCCACGGTAGAAATTATATTACAAAATAATGCGGGTTTTCTTATATTTCATACAAAAATAGTTAAAAGTACTGCGACATTAAGAAACCAATAAATACCTAATTTTGAAAAAAGAATAACGTACCTTTAATATAAAGTTTATTTGAACTTATAATTCTAAGATAATCCAAAGATATAACACTTAAAAGCAACCCGTTTTAAGAAATAATTTCATACTTTAACCCCTATTATTAAAAATTACAAACCAAGTGTATTTTAGGTTTTGGTTGATATGATAAGAACATTAGTATGCATTTATATTCATCATATTTATTATGTATTTTTATCTACGTACATAGATGAAAACAAACAAAATGAATAAAAGAATTCCTCATAACAATGCATAAAAACTGAACCGTGTCTTGGTCTAAATGAAACACTGAGTTAATAAAGCACATACATTAACTCAGACCTTTTCCCATGAGAGTAAAACAAATGAGAAAGTAGTCAATAATCTGTGTTAGAAATGTAAACCACACGAATCGAAACACCAGCATCCCAAGAGAGAAAACTATTTCCTCACAATCAGGACCCAATCCAGGATTCACCACTTAATCAATTCCCTAGCTAATCCTAGGTATCCTACACTTGGATAGCGTCCTACCCAGACCAAGGTAACTGGAATGCACGTCACGCTACCCATACGTGACTTTCATTCGGCAGCTACTACACGAACGGCTAAATTTTCAAGATTATCTCTCCAAAACTTTTTGGAAAGCTGCCAGATTGGATTTACTGCTAGTAGGGTAGTCAGATTTTTGATTTTTTTTATTGTGCATTCATAGGGTTAAGCCAGTTATTATTCAGGAATTAAAAGTGTTATGTGAAAAGAGGTGAAATAGGTTTTTAAATACAAAGGTTTAAATAGAGATTTATTCTATTTCATTTAGTTCTTTTATTGTATTCGTATGTTATACTTGAATATACAATACCTATGTATATAATATATTGATGATTTTCATTTGAGTTAGCTCGAATTCTTGATACCACTCACGTAAAGTGTTTATATACCAAAACTCAACATAATCGGTGCTTGACCGACGCGACGCCGTGAACGCCTGGAAAGTGGCTTGCCCGGACAAGGCGTTGCCCGAGAATCCATCTTCCCAGAGACAGTGGGATGAGCCGCTCTGCAGGCTGGTACGGAATAATCTTATTAATACCTACGTCCACCAATACTGCTGAGCGCGCCCGCCTACTGGCTGTGGGTGAATGGGAGTCGGGCCTCTGGCTACATGCTCTACTGTCACCTAACATAGGTACTATGCTGAGTGACACCACCTTCCGGATCGCTACATGCCTGCGTCTGGGTGCTGCTAGTGGAGCTCCACATCGAAGTCAGTGCGGAGAAGCTGTCGACCGCCTCGGACACCATGGCCTATCATGCAGTAGAAGCGCTGGTCGGATAGCACGACATGCCAGTATTAATGACATCATCCGCCGAGCTCTTGTCACCGCCGGGGTGCCAGCTGATTTAGAACCCAATGGCTTGGCACGTGACGATAGGAAGAGGCCAGACGGGATGACTATAATGCCTTGGAAATTGGGTAGGCCTTTGGTGTGGGATGCAACATGTGGCGACACCCTTGCGCCATCCCATCTTGTGAGTACGGCGGGCTGTGCTGGGGCAGCTGCTGCAGGTGCAGAAAACCTCAAATGGCGTAAATATAATAACCTCATCGGAGGTTATATATTTGAGCCGTTTGGGGTTGAAACACTAGGGCCATGGGGTCCGAGCGCTCATCGAGTTGTTCGGGATATCAGCAAACAGCCGGTCGACTCTTCGCGTGACCAGAGGGCTGGGCTTTTCTTCGGTCAACGAATCAGCATTGCCATCCAGCGTGGCAATGCTGCCAGCGTTCTGGGCACTTTTCCCATTGACATCGATGTGGACGAATTTTTTGATGCCCTATGAGTTTTATTTCTACCCGTTTGTACATATTATTATTTTCAGTTTGTTTATATACTTATTAAGTTATAATATTTAAGCTGTTGATCCCCGCACGAACGCCGGCGGTCGTGCGCTATTGTCTTACTATTGTGTCTCTAATTACGCTACTCAAGAAGTTAATAGTTAAGATACATAATCGGTTAATATTTAGAGGTTGCACAACGCCAATAAAGTTTTCTCATACAATAGTACGTCATCAGTGTAGGACTTGTTAATAATATTATTATTTTTTACAGTAAATGGCAGTAAGTGTTACTAGTGAGTTATAGTGAACTATTAAAGCATATTTAGACTTTAAAATGAGTAAAAAAGAGGAATTTGTTCACTTGATAACTACCTTATGAAGACTTTTTGGGAGTTAGGCTTCCTTCCAAAGAACAAGTGTTGTTAGAATTTATTCACCACCACAGAGACAAAAAAAAAACGTTTTTTGACACTGCTAAATCGATAAGTACAAAACAGCAATTTATATGGAAGACAGCTAATATTCCTGTTGACACAGAGGAAAATATTTATGATGGTATACAAAAATATTTAGAAGAAAATTAATTTAAATATACGAATCCAAGTCGTCGACGGCGCGTATTGTTCCGCGCGCGCCTCAGGAAGATGTCAGCAAATCGTAGGGGCCCAGCAGGGTCGAAGCCTACTAGGGCCATGGGTAGTGTGAAAACGAAACCGTGGCCCTGGGACGAAGGCAACGAAGGAACAGGAGTGGGTTTTTAGTCAGTAAAAGTCTGACAGTATCTCCCGCTCCGCCCAAGAGCGGGATTTGTCATAAGATGATTTTCCCACCTATAAAAAAAAAAAAAAAAAACCCGCAATGGGCCCGCGTGGTGGATTACGGCCCATTCCCTCTCCTAGAGAGGAGGCCTGAGTCCCAGCAGTGGGAACATTATATTAGGCCGACTATGCTATACGAAGACCTGGTGAGATTCGCGGGAATGCAGTGGATGCGAGACGCACAGGATCAGTCGTTGTGGCGACGCTTGGGGGCGGCCTATGTCCAACAGTAGACGTCTTTCGGCTGAAATGATGATAAGAAGACCGAGGAGTATAATTGGACACTCTGCTTAGCGTTTGTGAACTACGTGAAAACCTTTGATTTAATCGAGACTGCTGCAGTCTCTCTAACGGTGCCAGATTGACGATCGGTACATGGAAGTGCTGATGTGTTTGTACGAAAACGCCACTATGTCAGTCCGACTTCAGGACCAGACCTCTAAACCTGTCCGCTTGCAGCGGGGTGCGAGGCAGGGAGACGTCATCTCTCCGAAATTGTTCACGGCCGAAATGGAGGATGTGTTCAAGGTCCTGGACTGAAGCAGACTAGGCATTGATATCAATGGCGAGTACATCACTCACCTTCAGTTTGCCGACGACGTAGTGTCATGGCTGAGACTTGGATGAGCTCAGCACAATGCTTGATGATCTATGGGTGGTACATGGCTGTTTATCATGACTTTGGTTTGGTCCATGTTCATTTTAAGACCAACTCTTTCGGAAACTCTACTACATCAGTAGAGCTTCCGAAAGATGAGCGTTCGGGAAGCTGCTCGGTATCTTCTCGTCGAACATACCACAGTGTCTCAAGACGAGAAAGTCCATGACCAGTGCGTGTTGCCAGTTATGTCATATGGCTCCGAAACGTGGTCGCTCACCAATAGGCCTCTAGGCCAAATACCGATATAGCATGAAGAATCGCCAAACTTAAGTGGTAATGGGTAGGGCACATTGCTCGCAGAACAGACGGGGCTGAAAGGTTCTGAAGTAGCAACTGCGTACCGGAAGATGCAGCGTTGGAAATCTCCTACAACGTGGACCGATGACCTGGTAAGGGTTGCGGGTAAATCAGATGGATGCGAGATGCACTGGATCGTTAATTGTGGCGACATTTGGGAAAGGCTTATGACCAACAGTGGACGTCTTTCAGCTGAAATAATAATGATGATTATTATTATTTTGTTCAAAAACATGTCTTTAACTAATCTAATAGGCCATTGAACGTGTTATGTTAAAGTAAAAATAAATAAATAACACAATGGGTGGTCTTATCACTAAAAGCGATCTTTTACAGACAACCTTTTACACTCGAAATTCGAAGCTTTAGGGTTACCATCAACAGAAAAATGTCGAATAATGCAATAATAAACGCCCCGTTATACCTTTTACCCTTATTTTCAGCTTTCAAACCGAATAACCCGATACATTTTTATTAAAATTCGCATTTTGGGTTAAAGGCTTTCACAAAACTGCAAACAGCTACGCGAAATGAAACGTATACAATTCTTTTGTTATAAAAGTACTTTTTGACTTTACGTAGAGTTAAGTACAGTCGACTTGTATTAAGGTTCATACAGTCAAGCGCGACATTGCGACAGCGCTCAGAGAACCATTTTTTGTATGGAATTTGTTCTATACTTGTCTCTGTCCGCGGTTTGACCCGCTTGAAAAGTGATTGATTTATATTACCGGCATAAAAAAGTATCTTGTGTTATTGACGCCATACTTTGAGATGTTTAGTTATTGATTATCCAGGCGAGCAATCGTAATGTGCCCTGCCCACTGCCACTTAAATTTGGTGGTTTTTCAGGTTACCTCGGTAAATTTGGTTCTGCTTTGGATATCTTCATTCTTTCCACGCAGAATGATTGCGAGACGCACAGGACCAATAGTTGGGGCGACATTTTGGGGAGGCCTATGTCAACAGTGGACGTCCTTTGGCTAAAATGATGATGGTGATGATGATGAATATTATATTCACTTAACCGGTCATATTATAAATATTTTTTTTACTTTCACGCAAGGAAGGTGAAGGTTAGTTAATAAATTAGCTAGTTATGATTTACAATTAATTTAGACCGTCAATGCAGTCATGTCGCGTTGTCGTGTTAATGGCTGTCTGCAGGAAACCTTTATGCAGAGGTTTGAACGCCGAGAAGATTGTTTTATTTTCGTGTAGAGGTCATGAATTTGATCAAAAGGGCGCTAGTTGTTACTGGAAATGTTTCTTTTATTTTTTGTTTTTTTAGCACTTAACTTCAATCAGAGTTTAAGGCTTTAGAAGGCATGCGAAGAATACTGTGCTGTACTTGCATCTGTGTGCTCTTATGGTTCCATACTTTAGAAGTTGTTTGGTTCTTCGTTTTCTTACATACAATAAATGACAATCACTTAATCATAACTATAAACTACGCTGCATGTCGTTAGTTCAAATCCCGTACGGAACAAAAAGTATGGCCATATAATATGGCTATCTCCTGTAGACCTACAGAAGTATGGCCATACAATTAGGTGTAATATGGTTATCTTCTGAAGGCCTACAGAAATATGGCCATACAATTAGGTGTAATATGGTTATCTTCTGTAGGCCTACAGAAGTATAGCATAGTAATAGCATAGTCAGTTTTCTAATGTTCCCACTGCTGGGACTCAGGCCTCCTCTCTAGGCGAGGAAATAGGCCACGCGGGCCCAGTGCGTATTGGTGAATGTCACATGTCTTCGAATTTTTTGGTTTTAGGACATGCCGGTTTCCTCACGATGTTTTCCTTCACCGTTTTTGAGAGCAGTGGTGATGAAATAAATTACACAAAGTAATGCGCCTGGCTGGGTTTGAACCAGTGGCGTGCCAGATACCTTTAAAGGGGGCAAGCCAAGGAACCTTGACTTATCTACTACCTACCCAAGTACCCATTTACCTAATATTTCGAATAAAAAAAACTCGCGCTATAATCCGCCGTCACGTATCATCAGTGCAAAATCTCTTGCTGTAATGCTGATTAATTGCTACATTTTTATTTGTTATTAATAAGATATAAATTAAGTATCATCATACCTGTATCATAAATGATTTAAAATATGTAAGAGCCATCTATTGATATTTTTTGGCAACTCTTGCTCGCTCACAATAAAATTCTAGCTGGCTACTTCTGAATAATCCACTAGATGGCGCACAAAGTAGTAATCAATGAAATCAATCATTTGTTTACGATATTGGTATTACCATACAAACTTCCACCAAAAATTGGTTTGAACGAGATCTAGTTATTATTTTTTTTAAATACGTCACGTCATAAATCGTAAAACGCAATTTACCTTTCAAGTTTGTACGGAACCCTCAGTGCGCGAGTCCGACTCGCACTTGCCCAGTTTTTCTATTTGCAGTTTCGGGTAATAATGACTTATCCATTCCACTAAAAAGAACGTAAATTGCAATAAGGAGGATGAATGGGATGAATGGCGAGGCAGGCGCCGAACTCGAATACCAACCGGTTCCAAGTAGGCCAGACACAGAATATGTTACCACAAACGTATTTGTATTACCTGTATTTTTATTTTGATCCAACCAAATACCGCACTAATAAGATAACTTTTAAATACAAACTCAATAACGGGTCCTTCGTTTCCCACAGGTCTTCCAACTACGAGTGACCGTCGGTGTCGCGCATGACACCCCCGAGTCACAGACACAAGAAAACGAGGCAGCTATAAGAGACACCGATGCCCAAGGAATCTCCATTACCCTCATATTGTAGCTATATATAAACCCTTATAATAATTTGCAACATATCCCATACATACATAAACCGAAGATAATAACTGAAACATTGGCCCGCATATCTAATAATGAAACATTTAAATTGGTCAGGTTTTCAGTGCGCATCAATTAAATACTGACGTAAACATCTTGTAGAAGTACTAATCGTGTTTATTGCTCTAATAGGCGGTGGTAGGTTATTCCATATTCTCGATGCCACGTAACGGAAACTGCCTCTAAATGATGCTATACTATAATAATATAATAATAATATTCCACAACTATCACACAACGCCATCTAGTCCCGAGCTAAGCAGAGCTTGTGTTATGAGTACTAGACAACTGATAAACATATTTATATATTGCTAAATACATACATATTTTAGATAATACTAATTACACCCAGACACAGAACAAATGATCGTGCTCGTCACACAAACATTTGTACTGGGTGAGAATCGAACCCACGACCTCCAGCATAGCAGTCAGGGCCACTAACCGCTAGACGAACAGGCCTGTTAAATACTATGGGGCTGCAATGAGAGTTGCTGTGAACATTGCCTTCTTCCGCATATTCGTCTGCTAGTGATCGAACTCAGTTTATTGTAGAGATAGTCTGGTTTCCGAAATTTAATCACACCAAATAGACGGCAGGCCAAGTGAAGCTTACGTCTCGACTTAATTTTGAAGGTAAAATGCTTGTTAAGGAATGGTGTTACGTGGTTTCTAGGAGGATTTTTTTTAAACAAAAACGTGTGCAAGCGTTCTGCACCCTTTGAATGAGCCGGTCTGTACGAGCTAGTAGGCGCGGGCCATACACCGTCTCTGCATAATTCAGCCTGGACAAAATCAGACTTTCGACGAGCTACTCCCTAAGTGTTTCAGTTAGGTAAGGCCTCATTTGGATGACAGATGTCCGGAAGGACATGCGAAATCTTAGCTTTATAGACGACGATGGTTACTAAAAAGTGAATGGTGCCGAGCGATAAAAAGTCGAGGCGAGGACACAGAAGAAAAAACGAAATCATCAAATAACTTCTTCCACTCTGGGTAGAGCGAGAGGGACTGGATCAGAGAGGATGTCAGACTTTAACTGAGTGAAACCCACCTGTGTTCCTTTAGTTATTATTTGTGATGCAGGGACACGGTAACTCTTTCGAACATTCAAGCAGCCCATGGATACATTACTACTTAACCCATTGGGAATATATGTAGTCGAAATTTTATACTAGGTTAAATACCTGTGAGTTCAACCTATATTTACTATGCACAATAGTCCAATCAAGAAAATAAATGACCAATAGTTTAGAGCAAAGTGGCAGGTATGCCGTACATCACTGACGGTCCAGTTTGGCAATATAACCTCATTAACATAGAATAATAGTCTACAGAAGCGACGTTACTTTTCCCAACTCATTTCCAATAATTAGGTTTTTTTTTAGGTGTGAAAATCATCTAATGACAAATCTCGCTCTTGGGCGGAGCGAGAGATAGTGCCAGACTTTTACTGACTAAAAACCCACTCCTGTTCCTTCTTTGCCTTGATCCCGGGGCCCCGGGCTTCGCTTTCACACTACCCGTGGCCCCAGTAAGCTTCGACCCTGCTGGGCCCCTACGATTTGCTGACATCTCCCTGAGACGCGCGTGGATTAGTACGCGCCGTCGACGACTTGTGCTCGGTCCGGACGGTTACCGGACGGTCGGACGGCGAACCACCCATTGCTCGAAAACTTTTTCTAACTCATTACACATAGACTAAAGAATACCTCAAATAATAAGGTATTCTTTAGTCTATGTGAAATGAGTTAGGAAAAGTGTTACAAGGATGCTTAAATAGGGCATGCAACTCATTTTAACTGTTTTTCATATAGCTACTCTTACACGATTATGACGTTATTACACATTTTTCATTACATATTTTAGAAACACAGTATCTTGTGGATATTATCTAGGCTTCTATTGACATCAATTTATAAATTTGTGTTAATCTAATCCAGTAAAGACCTCTGAAAATCTGCTATTTTGCATGAACTTTGACACTTCATAATTTACACAAAAATTCAAAAAGTCAAAAAAGTATAACAATAGAAGCCTTGCCAGAATCAAAATTCTGAATGACGACAATTTTTTTCAAAAACTTTTAAGGGTTTAAAAAAACACGGAACAAGTTTTGTAAAATATTCGAGTAAATCACGGAATTGCCAAATGCCAACCGAGTTTTCAGGCGTCCCTCATCTCTCTTTTTTTGCTTTGCCATTTCGTCAAACATCGCGTTGGATTGCGTTAGGATGAAGTAACAAGCTTTTAAACCATGCTCGATGTTGACGATAGGCGAGTGAAAAAGGACCCTCTTAAAATAATTTTCAGCTCTAGTAAACAAATACGAAAGCGTTTTGAAAATATCCTACGAAGTTACAAAGCTGCAAATTATAAAGAGAATTTTGATATGGGATTTGCCATAGAAAACGGCATTTTGGCGAGAGTGGCAGATATGTTTGTTTAAATTTTTTATATCTCGTTTGTTTTTCTATAAATTTTAAAATTAGTTTCACAGTTATTATTCTATTTTTGTGTATTTATTGATAAATTGGTTAGATTACTTTTTTTATGCATGTTTCCTATTGCCTACAGTTTCGGGATGAAAAAGAGTGTCTGTGACAATCTGAAAGATTTTGAAGAAAATTTATAATCTTGCTTCTAAAAAAATAATTTTTTCGACCACCAAAATAGCGTAATAGGAGATAAGAAAGAAAGAAAGAAAACATTAATTTGAGTCTCGCAAAGAAGGAAAATGGGAGTGAGTTTTAGTCAGTAAAAATCTAATACGCTCTGCCGCTCCGTCCAAGAGCGGGAGAAGTCATTGACTTCCCATGTAAAAAAAAGGGGAATTATAAAATGAAATAATAAAAAAAAAACTTAGCGATTGATGATGAGATAATGTTTTAATAACTTGAGCGATATGAATTAAGTAAGCGAAAAATTGACTAAACTAACGACAAATATTGATTAATAATAAAATCCAGAACGAGCATACTAAAAGTGGTTTATGATTAATCCATCTGAGATATTAAAATTCTAGCCGTGCGACTAAATGACTAAGTGAGCGACTAGAAATACAGAGAGGGCAACTTTAATATTAAGATAGAGACGATTTGTCCAATTAAGATTTTACATAAAGAACTATTAAAAGGTTCGCTTTAAGAAATCCACTACCACCACACCACACCATTGTCTGATTATCTAGTCGCAGGCAGATTGTATGATTCATCATTTTGAACTGGGTGAAATAGGTTAGGTTAGGTTAGAACTTTGACCAAACACGCGCGAGCCGAGCGAGCGAAGCGAGCGATGCCGCGACAGCGGCCGACAAACGCTACGTCCAAGTTGCTCGCAGATTTTATTACACCATTATCTAATTTTCCGGGTTTTCACAATATCCGTATTATCAAATTACCCTGTGATATACATAATAAATAAATATCGATATTTAGGACATTTGATACTCTGTACTTCGATATTTAGGACATTCGAAACACTAATTCATTTAAGATAAAATGCCGCTCAGTATAAATAAATCACTGTTGACACTCAAACAAATATTAGGTCGCTCAAATATTATGAAGCATCTCATTTTGTATTTTAAGTAACTCAAATTAATGTTTATAAGTTGCTGTTCTGTAGATTTCTCGTCTCTCGCAGTCATTCGCTCACTTAGTAATACTATTACATAAATTAATTATTTTTGTCACTTAAAACTTTAATTTACAGTCACTCGTTTAAATGCTACCCCTAAAATAAATACTACTCCTAAAAACAGTATTACGACAGTATCGGCACTCACATAATGGATGAACACTCACTCAACTCAATTTTCAAACACCTTTTTGAATAGTCATTTTCGTTTAATATTTATTATATGAATTTATTATGTACCTACATCTCATACGTAAGTGAAATAAATTGGCCTTAGCTTTCTCAACCTTTTGTTACTCGAGTTTATGTAATTATGTATGTTCCAGCATTAAATATGGTTGTATATCTATTTCTTTGGCATGGCTTAGAGCCTAAAACCTGGGCTGCATAGATTTATGACAATGTTGTATCATTTGTTTCATCTTAAGCGCCGAAGTGAATAAGATGTAAAGCTGTAAGGGCATGCAATTCGACGTACATTTTCACTGTTTTTCATACAACCGCTCTTACGCGATTATGGCGTTATTACACATTTTTTCATTAGATATTTGAGGGTGTTTCTCATCTTGTGGATATTATCTAGGCATCTATTGAAATCTATTTGTAAATTAGTGTAAAACTAATCCAGTAAAGACTTCTGAAAATCTGCTGTTTTGCATAAACTTTGACACTTCAAAATATACTCAAAAATTTAAAAAGTCAAAAAAATATTACAATAGAAGACTTGCAAATTTAATCAAAATTCTGAATGACAATTAATTTTTTTCGAAATATTAAGGGTTTAAAAAAATTACGTATTTCCTGGAACAGGTTTTGTGAAATATTCGAGTAAATCACGGAATTATCGAATGCTATTAGAGTTTTCAGGCATTATCTCTCTTTTTTCGCGTTGCCTCATCGTCAAACATCGCATTGGATTGCGTTAGATGAAGTAACAAGCTTTGAAACCATGCTCAATGTTGATGATAGGCGAGTGAAAAGGAGCCTCTTAAGTTAATTTTTTAAAACAAAACAAGGTGGTGACTGCCATCGCCGTTAGGTACAATAACAAGTCGTATTTGTCTTTAAAGTAGTGTGGAGTATCAAAATAATGTATTCGAGAACATTCTACAAATGTAACTTAAAAAAATGTAGAAAATGTAAAAAATAACTCGTTTAATTAACTCATGTAGTAATAGAATCTTCGAATGATCATCAACTTTTGACTATGGTATTGCAATTAAAGTTAGATAATGTCTTCATTCTTCATGCTTTGTAACAGTTCATGCTGTGGTGGCAGCAACGGCAGACCAAGGCGAAGGTCGAGCGATGAGCTTGATTATTTTCGGAGGATTAGGCCTGCAATGGGACAATAGATAGTCATGTCAAAAAAGGGACAGAAAGGCCTTCCCTCAGCCGTGAGAAATAACAGGTTTAAAAAAAAACATATTTAAAAACCTGACTGCAATAATTCAACTTAACAGTTCCAAACAAGACACTTTTCAAGCATTCGTGTACAGTTAGTGGTATTCATTTAAGTTCAACCACTGATCCCTTCTGTACAGTTTTCTTACTCTGTGTCATTATCTAGTTTCTACTGGCCATCCCTTCTACCATCATTTAGTTGCCAACGACCCCCAGGGGAAGCTATGGGACGGTCCTTCGTAACATGACCTACACCGTAAAGAGTTGCGAATTATGCACATAAATATGCCTGAAAAATATTATGCTTTTGGGATCAAAGTCAGCATGAAATTGTTAGGCATAAGTTAAGTAAGGAGTCCCAAGTACTTTTAAAAATGTATTGTTTTAGCTTCTGACTAGATGGGTCGACTCAAGTCTATATAGTCCTTTCCTCAAAAGACCACCTCAATTACTAATCTGCATACCGTAAGCGCTGGCTTGCGGATGGCGAGCAATGGGCAGCTCGCCGTCCGACCGTCTGGTAACCGTCGTGTAGACGTCGGCGCGTAGGTTTCCACGCGCGCCTCAAGGAGATGACAGCAAAACCGTAGGAGTTCAGCAGGTTCGAAGCCTACTAGGGCCATGGGTGAAGCGAAAGAGAGTCCCGGGGCCCTGGAACGAAGGCAAAGAAGGAACAGGAGTGGGTTTTTAGTCAGTAAAAGTCTGACACTATCTCACACTCCGCCCTAGAGCGGGGGATTTCATTGGATGATTTTCCCAACAAAAAAAAATTACTAATCTGCATGTAACCAGCCTTTTATACGCTTGGTGCCAGTTTCTGAAACTGTAATACAAAAAAAAGTTTAGTCCGCCTGGCACAGGTACTCATCAAACATGAGTGTTTTGGGAGGTACCTGTTTCAGATTTGGTGGGAAGGAAAGCTCGGGTATCACCATTGGTGTCCGAAGTACACGGTAAAGCATATGGAGGAACTTTACCCCATTTGAGCCCCGTCGTTTCCTCGTGGAGGCGCTCGACGGTGGTGGCTTGGGCGTCCAGCCTTGGTTCAGGCCATGGTACTGAAAGACAAGGAATATGAGACAGTAAGCTCCTTCTGATGAAATTAATAATTAATTCGTTCTTTGTTTGATCATTTCTACGCTGTGTAAAATTTAAAAAAGGTGTTTGTCTCTGGTTGGTTTCGGTTTCTTTTCAGGGTAGTCAGCTAGGAAACACCGGCCTCATCTTTATTTTATTAATTTATTTATCAAACTTATACTATCATTACAAGCAAACCTAATGCGACAGTACAGCCAATTTAACTATATACAGATAATTTATTACCAAACCTTCTTAATTACAATAACATATAACTGCTAGAGCCACTCTGTTAAATTCACTCAAAGTACAAATTAATAGATCTGACTTGTCGTTTATGAGATTAAGAGTGCGAAGTGCGCGCGTCAGAGGCGACTCTTTGAGCAGCATTGTCCTCACCCTCGGCACCACCACTGGCAGTGGAGGCCGAAGCCGGCGCCAAACATATCTATCACGGAAAAATAGACACAACAACTCCAACAAAGCTGCATCATGCAGTTTTTCTCTTAGTATGTTGACGCATCACGTCAATTCGTCATCAGTCTTCAGCACTAGTCACTTTTAAGTTTGCAATAATTAGATTAGTAATAAGTTTTAGCTATAATATTTTTATCAGGCGTTAACTATTAACGACCTCCATGTTTCTTAAAATGTCATGACTGGCAAAATTAAACTGGTACACTGCAAGCTACGATCCTGATTTTTTAATTTCCAAAATTCCTAAGAAGTCCCTACAATTTTATCCATGGTCCATACGAACCGGATATTATATTATCTACAACTAGCAAAGTGGAATAAGCTGAACTTTGGATATTTTGGAAATTGTATTGAAAATTACCGGAGTGACGAGGTGACGAACACGTTTTGGAGGAAAAGTGAAGTGAAGATCGAGTGAAATAAAACTATAAGTGTTAAAGCCAAAGCATTATAATATTAATTAAATTCACCCAACACTCATTAATATTAAATCAGGTAATATAAAAAAATATAGGTATTAAGTAGCAATTATAAGAACTTAAATAAGGTCTACGACATCCTCCTTTCAAAATGACTGATATTAAAGATCTTAAAAAGAAGCGAAGCAGTTATAAGGGAAGATTAACCGTCTTTGAAACATATTTAAATAAATTACAAGATTCTTCGGTAAACCCGTCTCAGGTAATGGAGTTGCAGTTGCGAGTCAACAAATTAGATAATCTTTATGACGAATTTAACGACGTTCAATTAAAGTTAGAATGTATGTGTGACATTGACTCTGAAATACTCGAACGAACTACAATTGAATCGCAATACTATGGGTTGATGGCTCAAGCTAAAGTATTATTAAATAAGTTTTCAAAATCTGAGCAAGAGGAAGCAAAGTCTACAACTAGTAGTAAGCGTCAGTTCGTCAAGTTACCCACCATACAGTTACCTAAATTTACAGGCTCGTATGATAACTGGCTCGAATTTCGAGATACTTTCACTAGTCTCATTCACGGCAATGACGATATAGACGAGGTAAATAAATTCCATTATTTGAGGTCATCATTAACTGAATCTGCTGCCATTGTTATTCAGTCTATCGAGTTTTCAGCTCGAAACTACAATATGGCATGGGAACTTCTTTGTGAGCGATTCGATAACGAAAGAATATTGATTGAAAATCACGTTACAGCGTTGTTCAATATCGAGTCAATCACCAAGGAGTCCTCAACTGCATTAAAAGGCATCGTAGACAATGTAAACAAAAATATCAGAGCATTAAAAACTTTAGGTGAACCTGTTCACAATTGGGACACACTACTTATTTACATTATTAGACAAAAACTAGACACAAAAACATTCCGAGAATGGGAAGAATACAAAGGGCGTATTGATAAATCGAAAAGAATCACTTTTGATCAGTTCATCGAATTTATGCGTAATCGCGCTGAGTTGATAGAAACATTGGAAAAGTCACGTCATTCCACAACTAACGTAAAACACAATACAAAAATAAAATCCTGTCTAACGACGGACAACACCAGTAGTTCCTCATCACAAAACTGTCCTAAGTGTAAAGGTGATCATAACCTCAACTCATGCCCACAATTTCTATCACTGAATGTCAACGAGAGATTATCACTACTACCTAGTTATAAGGTATGTTATAACTGTTTGCGTCACGGTCACTATCCCAGTAATTGCAAGAAATCGGGGTGCAAAATATGTAAGCGCAAACACCATACGCTTATTCACAACGCAGATTATAAACCAAAACCCGTTTCGAGCAAATCAGCTGGGACGACTGATAAGACTAGCAGTGAGTCATCCTCCACTACCGACACAAACAATCACGTTGCGCTTTCAGCCAATATCTCCGCACACTCGCATACGACTAGCACAGGTAACATTTTGTTGTCAACTGCACTAATCAGATGTTACGATGTAAATAACAAAGAACACATCGCTCGAGCACTTCTCGACTCAGGTAGTTCGGCTTGTCTAATGACGGAGAATTTATATAACAAGTTAAAGTTGCCTTATTTAAACACCGACAGATCGATACAAGGTATAAACAATTCTCTCTCTCATGTTAATAGAATGTGTCGTGTGCACATTAGATCGTTGCACGAATCGTACTCAAATGATTTAACTTGTTTTGTCTTACCCACAATTACTGATAATGTTCCCGCTAGACAGGTACATGTAAATATACCCTCAAATATTCATTTAGCTGATCCATATTTCCACACACCGGCTTCTATTGATATGATTATAGGGGCTGACGTATTCTGGAGTTTATTAGGATCTGATAAGATTTTATTAGGTGATGGGAAACCAACACTTCATCAAACTAGACTAGGTTGGCTAGTTTGTGGCCCAATTAACGGCGGCTATAATTATAATATTAATTCTTCTCAACTTTCTTCAATTAAATGTAATTTCGTTAACGATTTTTACGAAAGTTCTTCCAGTTCGAATGAGTTAGATGACATCCGAAACCAATTGACGCGTTTCTGGCAGCTCGAGGAAGTTAGCCATGATGCATCGACTTATTCAGCTGAGGAGAATATGTGTGAGGAACACTTTATAAAAAACACGACGCGTTTGTCAGATGGCCGTTTTAGTGTTAAGATTCCGTTGAAGGAATCTCCGGAGAGTTTAGGCGATTCATATCATCGTGCAAAACGATGCTTTCTGTCAATTGAGCGCAGAAACCTCAGCCAACCTCCGCTTGATAAAATGTACAAAGACTTCATGAAAGAGTACATTTCTTTAGGCCATATGTCGGAGTGTCATATTAATGAAGATTTGCGGTCATATTTTATTCCTCATCACGGAATCCTGCGCGAAAGTAGTAGCACAACAAAATTACGAGTTGTATTTAATGCTAGTGCACCCACTACCTCTGGACTTTCTTTAAATGCAATACAGATGGTGGGGCCTACCGTTCAGGACGATTTGACTGCAATTCTTCTGAGATTTAGAACTCATAAGTACGTCCTCTCTGCTGACGTAGAGAAGATGTACAGGCAGGTGTCTGTAGATCCTTCAGACAGGCACCTGCAGCAAATAATTTGGCGTGATGATGTTACTAGCACTCTTAAAACATACCAATTACATACAGTAACGTACGGTACGGCTAGTGCACCTTTTCTCGCGACTAGGTGCATCAAACAAATAGGTCTGGAATGCCAGGATCAAAAGGTCGCTGAAGTCATTCTTCATGATTTTATGTAGACGACCTGTTGACCGGTGAAGACGTGTATGAGGAAGCTCTCATGTTGCGCCATAAGGTGACTGATGCTCTTGCTTCTGCTTGCATGCCATTAAGGAAGTGGAAATCGAACGAACCCACTTTAATTTCAGAACCATCTGACGAGTCTTGTTTCGAGTTCCACAAGGAAGGTGATGTCTGTAGTAAAACACTGGGTCTTAGTTGGCGAACAGACACAGATGACCTCATTTTCCCTATAAAGGTTCCTGACTGCATTGAAAACACTAAGCGTGGCATGTTAGCAGTAATTGCACGAATATACGATCCTTTAGGGTTGTTGGCACCGTGTGTCGTGAGTATGAAGATGCTGCTTCAAAAACTTTGGCTAGACAAGTTAAAATGGGATGATCAGTTACCACCTGACATTGCAATAATATGGGCGAACACAATTAAATTATTACCTTGCATTCACAATTTACGGGTTTCACGTCGTGTTCTCTGTGACGCATACAAACAGTTCGAATTTCACATTTTCACCGACGCTTCTGAGCAAGCCTATGGCGCTTGTTTGTATATCCGCAGTATCAATGAGCAGGGTGACGTCGACGTGCGATTATTAACAGCCAAAAGTCGCGTCGCTCCTATAAAACCACTAACTATACCGCGACTGGAGCTCTGTGCTGCTGTGCTTGGCGTACGCCTATATCAAAAGGTTGCTAGTTCTCTTCAAATTAAACCGTCTAGCATTGGTTTTTGGACCGATTCCATGATAGTGTTGGGTTGGTTGAAAATGTTGCCAATAAAATTAAATACTTTCGTTCGTAACCGTGTTGCCGAAGTGTTAGAAACATCCGGTACATGTACCTGGAGACATGTGTCGACCCACGACAATCCAGCCGATTTAATAACTCGCGGAGTGGAACCTACCGCTATGCAATCACTGGATTTGTGGTGGTTCGGTCCATGCTTCTTAAAACACGATAGTACTACATGGCCACCCACTGCTATAAATACAGAAATCTTACCAGACATTAAAACTACTATTCTAGTTAATTTAGCCCAAGATCATCATGCTACTGAAAATTTACGAGTGTTTAAAGGAATAATCGAGTTTAATCGATTTTCCAATTTTAATCGATTACAGCGTTCCATTTGTTATGTTTTCCGTTTTATTAATACTTGCAAAGGACGCTCAACAATAAATACATCTTGTTTTAGTACTCAAGAATTACAAGATGCGCTAAAATTGATTATTATTCAGTCGCAAAAGGAATCTTTCCCTGAATATAATTTATTAATAAATAATAAAAAGTTACCACTTAAAAATAGATTATTAAGTTTGAATGTGTTTCTAGATAACAATAAAATTATTCGTATAGGGGGTAGGTTACACAATTCCGAATACTCATACACAAAGAAACACCCAATATTATTACAGTCCACTCATCATTTTGTAAAACTTTTATTTAAATCTGAGCATATTAGATTAATGCATGCAGGTCCTCAATTATTATTAAGTACAATTAGAGAGACCTACTGGCCACTTGGTGGTCGTAACTTAGCCAGAGCCTGTTACCGTCAGTGCGTTCGGTGTCAGCGACTAAAGCCACAGACAGTCACTCCTCAAATGGGTAATCTCCCACTGAACAGACTCTCACCAGCTGACTTTCCTTTCCAAAGCGTAGGGGTTGACTACGCAGGCCCTATAACCGCGGCTAGTCGTCAAGGTCGTGGATGTAGATTGGTGAAGGTATACATTGTTATTTTCGTGTGCTTCACCACCAAGGCCATTCATTTAGAGTTGGTTGGTGACTTGACGAGCAGCAATTATTTACAGGCTTTACGCAGGTTTATGTCTCACAGAGGAAAACCTCTCAACATTTACTCCGATAACGGAACTTCATTTGTAGGAGCCTACAATGAAATATCTGATTTTTGAAACGCAACTGTGACTCCTTAACTGATAGTGCAGCTCAACACGGTATAACCTTCCACTTTATACCTGCATACGCTCCACATTTTGGTGGTCTTTGGGAAGCGGGTGTCAAATCGACCAAATTTCATTTGTTTCGAGTGTTGGGCAATTGTAATTTAACATACGAGGAGCTTAACTCCGTTTTAATACAAATTGAAGGTATTCTAAATTCTCGACCACTCACACCGCTATCGTCGAACCCAGAAGACCTGTTGCCTCTCACTCCTGGTCATTTCTTGATCGGCCGACCTATCACGTCTCTGCCTGTAAAGGACATCCGGGACCACTCCACTCCTCACTTGACGCGCCATCAACGTGTCGAGCAGCTGCGGCAGCATTTTTGGACGAGATGGAGCAAGGAGTACGTCTCCGAACTTCAGCAGCGTGTAAAGTGGCGGACCGGCAACGACAGCCTAAACCTGGATTCGCTCGTTGTTATCAAGGAGGATAACCAGCCACCCTTGAAGTGGAAGTTGGGTCGCATTATTGCTCTTCATCCTGGCACAGACGGCATAAGCAGAGTTGCTGATATCAGGACTTCAACCGGAACTATCAGAAGAGCATTCTCCAAGATATGTCCCTTATTGGAAGACAGCTGTTGAAAGGCAAGCTTTCAACGGCCGGCGGCATGTTGACGCATCACGTCAATTCGTCATCAGTCTTCAGCACTAGTCACTTTTAAGTTTGCAATAATTAGATTAGTAATAAGTTTTAGCTATAATATTTTTATCAGGCGTTAACTATTAACGACCTCCATGTTTCTTAAAATGTCATGACTGGCAAAATTAAACTGGTACACTGCAAGCTACGATCCTGATTTTTTAATTTCCAAAATTCCTAAGAAGTCCCTACAATTTTATCCATAGTACTTTAAGAATATAATGTTCAAGAGCAAATTCCTTTCTTACTCAAAGTTCATTATATTCCACTATGCCTTAAAATAAACAAGGTGGGTTACATTACAAGGTGGGAGACTCCGTAAACGCGCCTCATCAGAAGGACATAGTTCTAGCCGTCTCTTCAGTTCAAAAATAATTTAATAAGTTTTGAGTGACTTCTAGCTAAATAATATTTTATCTACATAGTTTAATAATATGTGGGAACATTATTCAATAATAAAAAATCAAGATACAGAAGTGATTCTAAGATTTTCGTAAACAAAGTCGTAATAGTGCAAATCACGGTGGACATTGTGACTCAACGGCCGCTGCGGCTAGTGCACGGGAGTTTCGCGGTTGTGCGTACTGCTTAGATACCACAGTAGCGCGCGACGCAAGTCAGTGACGTATCGCTGTCGAGTTTACTACGATTGGCGAACTTGTCTGACAGTAGCGGTGTGTTTACGAGGAACGCGGCAAGGATTTATGACAGTAACGTACCACAATAACAACAAATTATCTTTATTTTGTTATAATCTGCTTCCATTCTCACATTTCTAAAATGCCTCGCGTTGAACGCTCACCACCTTCTACTCCTATTGATGAAATACTGAGAAACCAATCTTCTCCTTACGTAACAGCCACCCAAAAGCAACCCGCTTCTGGGGTTAGTAACATCACTTCCAGAAACAAAAACAAACGCCTACGACCAAACTCCTCACCTGAAACATCCTCTCCACAAACTTTTGAGGAAAGGATAATGGATATGCTCACATCTTTAAAGAAAGAACAGGATAGCTTGCTAAAACGTCTCACATCAGACATGACTGAAATAAAGCAACAAATTAAAGACATACAAAAAAGCTACACCGAAACTGAAAAGTGGAGGGATTACATGGATGCGGAATATGATAGTATGAAGCTGAGCATCTCCACCTTAGAAAAGGAGCGTCTAGAGCAGCGCGATTATATAGCAGAGCTGGAGAGGAAGGTTGAAGATTTACAAACCGGTTCCCGTTCTTCAGCCATTGAGAAAAGAAATGTCGCTTCCAGCGAGAGTGAGTCAGCTGCTGACCTTACCGCCATAGTGGTAAAAACCTGCAGTGCTATCCAGGTATCGGTGGATTCATCCCAGATTCGCGACGTATATCGTCTACCAGGCAAAAAAGGCTATAACAGACCAATTGTTGCAGAGTTTTTAACAGTACCTGTCAAAACAAAAGTTCTTGAAGCATCTCGCGCTTTCAATAAAAACCGAGCCGCAACTGAAAAACTGAATACTGGGCATATAGGAATTGGTGGTCAACTCAAACCAATATACGTAGCGGAACACCTCCCCGCCAGTATGAGAAAGCTATTTTTTGAAGCACGTAATTTTGCCAAACTTAATAGCTATAGATTTTGCTGGTTTCAAAATGGGAAGATATTTCTACGCGAAAAAGAGGGTCTTAAACCCACAATTATTAATAACTAGCGACCCGCCCCGGCTTCGCACGGGTGCAATGCTGATCACTTCATAGTATAAAACAAAGTTGCTTCCCGCTGTTTGTCCTTATGTACGCTTAGATCAGAGCGGGTCGTCAGTACTAATCATATTACAGAATGTCTTTATATACAACGTTCACAGCTTTTTTTTGTCATTAGATAATACAAACAGGTTTTCTTTTGAGGTTACTCTTGAAAGAGCGACATATCATTGGCCATGTGAAAAACACTCAACGATCACTAACGTTGAAACTTTGAAAGTTTGACCCTACGATTTATTATTGTTCATTGCAAAAGATATCTTTACTTGCCACTGTGTGGACCGCCCGGAGGACACGATGGAGCACACGGTGGAGGTGTGCCCAGCTTGGGCAGAGCAACGCCGTGTCCTCATGGGGGCGATCGGCGGTGGTGACCCCTTGCGCCGAGTCTTGGTACAGACCATGGTCCGGAGCGAGGAGGAGTGGCAGGCGGTCGCCTCCTTCTGCGAAGCAGTAATGCTGGCAAAGGAGGCGGCCGACCGCGTGAGGCAACGGTCCTCACGCCCCAACCGCCGTCGGGATTCCGATCCCGATTTCCGGCCACCGTAGGCGCGGGCTTCCGGACGGCGACCGTCCGGTAACCATCCGGAAAGAGCCCAAGTCGTTGACGGCGCTTAGTGTTCCACGCGCGCCTCAGGGAGATGTCAGCAAATCGTAGGGGCCCAGCAGGGTCAACGCCTACTGGGGCCACGGGTAGTGTGAAAGTGAAACCTGGGGCCCTGGGACGAAGGCAAAGAAGGAACAGGAGTGGTTTAGTAGTTAGTTTTAGTTTTTAGTCAGTAAAAGTTTGAAACTATCTCCCGCTCCGCCCAAGAGCGGTCATTTGTCATTAGACGATTTTCCCACCTAAAAATAAACATTCCAAAGTAGATGTCTATGGAGAAGAATGTGCAAGAAACTCCATGGACACACATCTTCTCCGGTACCACATCCAGTGAGTATTGTGCACTCTATTATGACAGTTTTTAGTGATTTTACCAGCAAACGCGTGCCATTGCATAGTTTAGATGGATTCAGGTTTTAAAAAAAAATAACAGGACAACCTATTTTCAACGCCATTTTATGAGGAGGGTTCAAAGAATTAAGAAATTCTGTAGGAAAAAATCTTTGTACAAAAAAAAAAATAACCGACTTCACTATAAAAAACGGGCAAGTGCGAGTCGGACTCACGCACTGAGGGTTCCGTAAAAACTTAGGTTACCTAACCTAACCTACCTATGAAAACAGTTCAATTCCAAAATTGAGTTACGAAGATTTTTCCGAATCGCAAAAGACGTTACTACAAATTTACAGTTTTCAATTTTTTTTCCTATACTTGTGCTATTAGACCTTGCTTCATGGCAAATTTCAGGATTCTAGGTCAACGGGAACCCTATGAATTTTGATACCATTGAGAGTGTCGAAATATACGTTTTTTGCGACATAAACGTCTGTATCTTTTTTTGTTAGCTTAGAAGTTTGAAGTTTGATTTTTTCACAGTTTCAAGGGACCGCAGACCTGAGTATATGGTTTTAATTTCAACTCGATACCTCTACGCGTTTCCGAGATAAAGGGTCTTGACCAGACATACCCACAGACAGACCGACTAACAACAAAGTGATCCTATAAGGGTTCCGTTTTTTCCTTTTTAGTTACGGAACCCTAAAAACAAAACACTAAAACGATCAATATAACTTTAATTTTGGATGTCAGTGTTTCTGATATTGTCTGCTTGTTATTTAACACTGACTTCCGAAATTAAAGATCGTTTTAGTGTTTTTTTTTTGTGGTGAAGTTGGTTTTTTTTTTTCGTAAAAAAAAATTTATTTCACACTTTTTAGTTGTGATACATTTATAGCCAGAGTACCTATTTCTCATGACAATTCGATTTAAGCCAAACACTGTTAAGATACATTATTTTATTATGAAGTCCCCATCCACCTCCCAGCTCCATCATCAGGTCAGTTCGATAGTACTTTATAGCCAAAGTGCATCTGATGACAATTCTAATAAGCCCAAACACGGCTAGGTTACATTAATTAATGACGGAGTTCCAGTGCCTATCTTCCAGCTCCATCATCATCATCAGATCACTTTGATGCTACCATTTTCAACATACTCGTAACTATTCAGAACCATTTATTTATATGCATTGTCATAGTTACTTCTATCTTCATTGTGATATCTATGTAGGGGTGAAGTTTCATTGGCCATTTCTGGTCTTTTTCATCAGTTCCACTTCATCAAATGTTACTTTTTGACTGTAAATGCTTAAGTTCTTGATGAAAATACTAAAATCATTATATAGTTGCCTAGAATATTTGAGGAGTTCCCACGATTCCTTATGGATCCCATCATCAGAACTGGATTTTGAAAAAAAATAGAACCAATCTGGAAGCATATCCTATTAGGGAAAAAAAATTTTGCAAGTCGGTCCATAAACGACCCGAGTTCTGAGGTAACAAACGTAGAATCAAGTTATTTACCGCAACCGCTATGTCCCTGCATTTTAAATCTGTAATATCTTCGATAATATTCATTTAAATAACACGCTATAAAAGGCTATAGCCTATATATATATAGCATTTAATATAGATCAATATAGATATTGATCTATATTAAATGCGCAATATATTTAAGATACTTATTTGGATCAAGATTAACGCTGTATTGCTTAAAATCGTTTCGTAAATAAGCCATTATTTCTCGTAAAAAGTAAAAGATAAAAAATGGTTATTGTGGGATATCCCTAAGAGATGGACATATACCATCGCGGACTTTTTTGTAGACCTTTTTAAGGTGAACAATACTGTAGTACACTATTTTGATATATCTCGTGGAGTTCAGCCAGCGTTTGCAATGTAAGCGCAAAAAAAATGTGTTTATTTACGACATCACATTAGAAACCTCTAAAATCATCAGTGTTCCTCTATTATATTGTGCATGTATCATACACGTAAACCTTCCTCTTGAATCACTCTATCTATTAAAAAAAACCTCATCAAAATCCGTTGCGTATTTCTAAAGATCTAAGCATACATAGGGACAGACAGACACGAAAAGCGACTTTATTTTATACTATGTAGTGATTTATTTTGTTTTAAAAAAATTCAAAAACCCGTCCAGTAATTGTATACCTTTTTTAATTTTAATTTATTATGGTATGATGCATGCAAATTTTTATTTTTATTTAATTGTATCAAATGATAACCCTACTATGTTTTGTTTTAACTGTTGTATCCTGATTAATGCATTTAATGTAATCTTCAGCCATCAAAAAAAGGCCCGACACATAACACTATGCGCCCTTACTCTAAAGACAAACTACTGTCACCGTGATTCCGAAATGGTAACTTTATGCTCCACCTGTAATCTGACCGTTTACTGGTCGCAAAAACTCATGCGCCTCTGCTGTGCATCTTGTCTGTTTGTATGCACTAGGCTTTGCTCCATTTTTAATTATAGTTATTTTAAGATTTCAGATATGCTTCACATTTCTGCGCAATGGATAATAACGCTTAAAAATGCTTGACATTGGTATAGTGTCTGATGAGATCGATTCCTTTGGTGTTACCCAAGCCTACGCTTGCAGACCTGAAGAGTGCACACGATTTCTCACTAGTACAGACAAATCTATTAAAATCTTACAGCTAAATATACGTAGTGTTCTTTGCAATTTCGATAGTTTTAGGGTATTTCTAATTAGTATTAAAGTTACGTGCGATGTCATAATCTTATCAGAATGCTGGTTAAATGCGTACACAACGATTCCGCCACTCGAGGGGTACACTGCTTACAGTACTACCACGCCCATTAACCAAAATGATGGAGTCATAGTTTACGTAAGAGCTAGCTTGCCTCACTCGGTGACGGAACCTGAGTTTTCGGAAGTTAGTTGCCTGCTGTGCCACTTAAAGGATATTGATTTGTATTTGGTTGCTCTTTATCGGTCACCCTCATTACGGAACATAGATTACTTTCTTGATGGATTGAATACTGTGCTTACTGCTGAGTCCTCTTTTAAAAATGTTGTTTTGATGGGTGACATAAATATCAATATCATTCCAGCTGCTCTCAATCAGCAGGCGAACGAGTATCTAAATCTAACCGCTTCTCACGGCCTCCTGCCATCGCACGTATACCCCACCCGTGATTCAAATTGTCTGGATCACGTAATGATCAAGACTGATTTAGATTCGATTACTTTGGTTTTTGACACGCACATCACCGATCACAAGCCAACACTTCTCGATATAAAACCAACAGTGGCACCAACTACACCTAAAACGAAACGTATTGTGGTTGATTATCCCGCTGTAATCACGGAGATCACAGATACAGATTTCAGCTCAATTCTTCAGGTCAATGACGCGAATATTGCTGCAGATCTACTGATATCTGGTATTAGTTCGGTTATAGAAAAACATTCTAAGTCAGTTCGTGTACCCTCCAGGAATAGAATCCTCAAACCTTGGATAACCAGCGGCTTACTTCGCTGTATCCGCAATAAAGACCACATGCTGCGCAAGCTGAGGATGAACCCTGCTAATTTAACCCTTAAACTAACTTTTGCCCGGTATCGGAATTTCTGCAACAAACTACTTAAAAACTTAAAGATTGCCTATGAAAGGACGGAATTCCAAAAAGCTAAAAACAATCCTAAAGCTATGTGGAATGTTATTAAAAATATAACTCATAAGCATAGAACCGCGGTTTCGCCTACCGAGTTACTTGATGCTAATCCTGACAAGATCTCTTCAATAAATTATGTAAATGATTTTTTCGCAAATATAGGCAAAAGTCTGGCAGATAAGTTCGCGACAATGTCATCTAGCGAAAAGCCCGCATGCGATACTCCAATCGGCTCTTTCGTTCTTCTACCGACTGACGAAGCGGAGGTCGAAAGAATTATTATTGGTTTGCGATCAGATGCCGCAATGGGCTGGGATGGAATACCGTCACGCCTCTTAAAGTCTTGCTCACGTGCTCTTGTCCCAGCAATAACTCATCTTTGCAACAGAGCCATTAATACAGGCTGTTTCCCAAAAGCTTTTAAAAAAGCACTGGTACATCCAATTTTCAAGAGTGGGGACAGGCACAGTGTTACCAATTATAGGCCTATATCTGTCTTACCTGCCCTCTCAAAAATTTTAGAGAAAATTCTGAATACTCGGTTAACTAACTTTCTGGAATCACATCATCTCTTAGCTAATAACCAATTTGGTTTCAGAAAATGCAAATCGACTGAAGACGCTGTTAGCTCTTTTATAGACTGTACGGTAGCTAAGCTCGATGCCAGAAAGAGGTGCATAGGTATTTTTTTAGACCTATCCAAGGCATTTGACACTGTGTCTGTTCCACATCTTTTAACAAAACTAGAGGCTATCGGTGTTAGGGGTTATACCCTCGAAATCTTTCGAGATTATCTTGCTGATCGGGAGCAGTGTGTCAGGATTGATGGGTTGGTAAGTGATGTCAAAACAGTGAGTTTTGGTGTGCCTCAAGGCTCAATACTTGGACCAACCCTTTTTCTTGTTTATGTCAACAATTTGTGCAAACTTTCCCTGACAAATTGTTCAATATTTGCGTATGCTGATGACACGGCTTTACTTGTACATGGTGATAATTGGACTGAGGCAATAAATCACGCCGAAAACTCATTGGCGGCAGTGATGAGCTGGCTGTACAACAACCTTCTTACTGTAAATCTGTCAAAAACTACCTTCTTACCCTTTTCCTCACAAACCGTTGCATTACCTGCCCCTGATTCAATTATTCTGAGGGCTCATTCTTGTTCTCTAAATGCACAGTGTTCCTGTCCTCCGTTAGCAAGATCGACTACCGTTAAATATCTCGGAGTACAAATTGATAGCTTATTGAATTGGAAAACTCATATTTATTGTGTTGTCTGTCGGGTTCGTAAACTTCTATATATTTTCAAAAAATTGCGATACTCTGCAGACCACACTACTTTAAAAACAGTTTATTACGCTCTGTGTCAGTCATTACTTATATACTGTATAAGTGTTTGGGGAGGTGCAGCCAAGACTATCCTTATAGACCTTGAACGAGCACAAAGGGCAGTCCTGAAGGTCATGACCTCCAAACCTTTCAGGTATCCTACAGTCAGTCTATTTAGAGACTGTAAAGTTCTGTCTGTTAGGCACCTCTTCGTACTTCATGTAATTATGCGTAAACACATGTCGCTGAAGTACGATGCCAGTATTCGAGATAAGCGCCAACGCTATAGGGTATGCCCTACTCCAATTTGTAGGACCGCACTTGCTCGGAGACATTTCTACGGTATCGGAAGCCACTTATATAATAAAACCAACAAATATTGCTCTATTTATAGCTCTAAATTACAGGAATGTAAAAGAAGAGTTTATGACTGGTTACTGTTGCAGAGTTATAATGAAACAGAGGAGCTCTTGAGGTTATAATCTCAGTAATCTCAGTAATACACGACCTAGACCTGTGCCATGGCGTTTGGAGTGAGATTGTTTCATTCTTATTTCCGGTGTGGATAGGAGATGGCGCTAGACAACGTGTGTAGCTCTGTCTCTTGCACACGCTGGGGTGGGAGTGGAGCGGTCTTGCTTTGAACGTCATGGTAACCCCCCTACACATGAACAGTCTGTGCACAAACTTTACACTACTTCATAAAGTCACAACATCACATGTACCCTCATGCACCACACTTGCATAAATGAAAGGATCAATTTTGATTTTTACCTTTTGGCTTTTGGCTTTGGAGTTTTTTTGCCTTCTGATATTCTTTTAATGTTCTTTTAATGTAAAAATAGCGTGAGAATCCTGGTACCCATAACACAAGTTAAATCTTTCCTTGGGTACCAGATTCATTACAAATACTTACTTGTTACTTCTGACTCTAATTGTTCTTGTTCTCTAATATCTGTTTGTTGTATGTGTTGTTTGTAAGTGTTTGAGTGTACAAAAATTTTTTGATTCAATAAATTATTATTATTTATTTATTATTTATTATTACATTAGGGGAAAGAACGGGTAAACACCATAGAGTCTCATATAGAGATATCTAATAAATTTGTTCTGCACTCGCTCCAATATAATACTGTTGAACTCTGCTACGGTAGAACTTCGGTATGGGATCTTCTACTTGAATAAAACTCTTAGGAGGCTATCACGTTTTACTTATACTTTTCTTCAGGATTCGATATAAGCTCATTGCGCTACAATGGTTATGTCCGAACTGAAAAAACTAGACATTTCTGTGTTCTACTCAATTTTTAAACCTATTGTAAAACTGCAAAATACTTAAAAGTATATTTTACATACCAGTTCGTTAGCTATAAACAACCTAACTCATGCGATCTCCTTTCGATATCATAATACTATATTTAGTTTAATGTGGAGACCATATGACTGCGTTCTACTCCAATTAGCTTCTTAATAAGGCTCAATTATCGCCTTAATGTTAGAAAAATCTGGTTTAAAATAACAAAAGAAATCCGTATAAAAGTGTATTTTACTTATTTGCAAAATGAATATCATTTATCATTATCATTTAGTATTTTTCTCAATAAAGTTTTAAATTAAAAGAAAACATTATTTTGGATCCAGTTTCTCGCGTCAGACACTTGATGAAACCTGGGTTTTTAGGGAAGAATAAAGTGTTTTTGGGCTTATCCGTTTAAGTTTTTTTTTGCCTGTAGTTTGAATTTTAAACGGTGTGGTATCCCCATACCTCGGAAAGCACAAATAGCCGTTGATCCTACGCGTTGCCCGGAAAATATTTTGAAAAAAAAAGTGCGATTTATGAATATACGGAAGACGAACAATGAAGCTTAGTTAAATGAAAAGGTCAAAGGAATAATAACTAAAGGTTCAAAGAACACAGAAACTATCAGAGGACAATTCCTACAATCCTTCCCAATACGATGAACGTTCCACAAAGAGAATCTATTACTCTTACTACAAATACTATTACGTATGGTCCTGTGAATACCCGTGTGAGATGAGGAAATTCAACAAAAGTGATTTTAAATCTCTTAGGAACAATGTTGGGTGACTGTTACACCGTTATGTGTCACATAGGTAACACGGTACAAAAGGTACGAGCTGGACGCATTTTAAGCCAACTGTTGTAGCTTGGCTTATAACAGGTTAAAATAAAACTTTTTGATTCAAAACTGGTTCAACGAAGGTTTTTTTTTTTAAGTTTCTCTATGAACTTACAAAGTTTGATGTTGTGGAAAAACGTTTTCTCGAATTATTTACATTGTTACTGCTTTTTTTTTAGGTGGGAAAATCATCTTATGACAAATCCTGCTCTTGGGCGGAGTGAGAGATAGTGTTAGACTTTTACTGACTAAAAACCTGCTCCTGTTCCTTCTTTGCCTTCGTCTCAGGGCCCCGGGTTTCACTTTCACACTACCCATGGCCCCAGTAGGATTTGACCCTGCTGGGCCCCTACGATTTGCTAACATCTGCCTGTTACTGCTGAATTTTATTCCTTAACATTTTAGAGGTATTCTGAGTGTAAAGTCCCACATTTCTTCGTTGAAAAGGGAGGATCCTCCGACCAGACGGGTGTTATGTCTGATCCGGACAACTGTCCGATAGTTATTTTAGGGCTGTTGTATATGTTTTAATCACGCGGAGAACTCTAATACCGTGATATAGGATTTTGGATTTTTTAGTTCGTATGTGTCGCCATGGAACTCGCTAAAATTTAGAGGAACTGCATATCCACGATCCAATATATTAGAAATTAAATACCGTAGGCGCAGGCTAACAGACGGCGAGCAATGGGTAGCTCAACGTCCGACCTTCTGGTAACCGTCAGGACCGAGCCCAAAACGTCGATGGCGCGGAGTGTTCCACGCGCGCCTCAAGGAGATGTCAGCAACCGTAGGGGCCCAGCAGGGTCAAAGCCTACTGGGGCCATGGGTGATGCGAAAGAGATCCCCGGGGCCCTGGAACAATGGAAAATAAGGACAGAACAGGAGTGGAGTTTTAGTCAGTAAAAGTCTCACACGCCCTCTCACTCCGCCCAAGAGCGAGGGATATTATTAGATGATTTGCCAACCTCCAAAAAAAAAGGAAATTAAATAACACCATGTCCCGTTATACGACTATTTGGCAGACTTTTGAGCTTCTGACTATCCGAAGCTACAGTCAATGGTTAGCTAATGACAGCTGGGACTAACAGATTAACTTATTTTCCAATGTATGGAGAATTTGCGATGGTGTTGTGTTTGGAATTTAAGTATTTGGATTTTTGAATGGTATACCTATGTTTATCAATCACGCCTCAACAACGGATTTAGGTATCTGGAACACTCATCACAGATAGAACATGATGACAAGCTGGGAGCATTATTTTTTTAGGTGGGAATTCATTAAATTACTTCTCCGGCTTTAGAATGTAGCGAGGGGGCGTATCAGACTTCTACTGACTAAAACTCTCCTATGTTCCTTCATTATTTGCTTTTTGCGTGCTAGGGCCACGGTATCTAACTCTTTTTTTTATATTCCACAACTATCACACAACGCCGTTTAGTCTCAAGCTAAGCAGAACTTGTGTTATGAGTACTAAGCAACTGATAAACATCCTAATATATATCTAATACATACACGTTATAGATAAATTACACCCAGACACAGAACAAATGGTCGTGCTCATAACGCAAACATTTGTCATGGGTGGGAATCGAACTCACGACCTCCAGCATAGCAGTCAGGGTCACTAACCACTAGACCAACAGGTCAGTCTTTCAAATGTTTCAAACGTTTCCGTAATACGTGCTTAGTAAATGCTTTTTAGATAATTGTGAAACAATGAAATACGCGTCATATTCGTGAACGGATGAAAAGAAAGAAAACTGCGTTTATTTGGCATTACAGAAAGAAGAAACAAAACACCTTAAAATTAAAAAACAGTACATTGAGTAATGCCAGAAGGGCCTCAGCTCAGCATAATGCCAAATGGTAACACAAGGCCACCACCTGACGCTGATTTTCAGCTGCAACCCTTGGGTGCCATATACTTGAAAATAGGAAATATTCATTAAAATCTAATTTTTTTTTTATTTATTTATTTGCTTCAGATACAAGATCCATATTTTTTAGTAGACACTTAAAATTATGTTAATAACAAAATGTAAAGAAAGAAAGAAAAACAATTTATTTACGTCAAATATGGCGCACACCTTAAAATAAACAAATAACAAAACGACATATATATATGGTAGGTTATGCGTCACATCCGCGTAAAACGGCCAGCGCTCAGCAAAAATGCTGGGGCTCGTATAAAATAGAGCCTCAGCGCTGATTTTCAGCACCAGCCGTCGTCGACGGAGAGACGTTGATCGGCCAGCAAGTATTACACAATATTATACAATTACTGAACAAACAAATAAAAAATTACATTATACTAATACAATACATAAAGAGGTACAAAAATAAAAATAAAACAAAAAATAAAACATCAAAATAACAGTTGCCAAAGACAGCATTGACGTAGTCGACTACATTTGCAATTAGTCGATCGATAAACGATCGAACTTAAAACTAGAGCTGTCAAATGAAACATAAACAAATACACATAAACATTACCATATATACCAAATTACACAAAAAAAAAAAAAAATGACAAAATTTAAATTAAATAAAAATAAAATTAATCATGAAATTATTATGTCACATTATTAAAATGTAATGCAAAAAAAAAAAATATATGAATATTTTTTTTTTTGCATTACATTTAATTTATATTAATTTAATTTTTTTTTAATTTATATTAATTTAAATAAAAGAAATAATTAAAAATCATTAACATTGCAATAAAATTAATAAGATTATAGAGATTTAAGGACAGGACTTAGTTTCCTTAAAGATTATATTGGACTGGACAATTAAATTAAATAATCAAAGAAAAATTAAAATTATGATTAATTAAGCATTCCTCTCGATATGTAATTGAATACAATGCCACAATATTGGGCATTCTATTCGACCCGCCACAACGCCAAGGATACCATTGCTACTGCCACGAACACGACTTAGCAGTGACGCTGCTCTTTTTCGCAGGATTGCATGAAAACCATCGACACGCGCGTCTGCAAACATGCCAGATGCACTACAATGCCGCGGCAGCCGCATCAGCATCCTAAAAGCGTTGTTATATTGAACGCGCAGGGCGTTGATTGTCTTCTGCGTATAATTGACCCATAGACTGCACGTGTAGAAGGATTGGCAAAACGCCCGAAACAGTGTTACTTTTACAGCCTTGCTGCAGCGTGCAAATCTACGGGCCAACATGTTGCATCGGACAGCCAACGCACGGCGCTCTCTCTCAATATCCTCGCCATCTGAAAGGTCATCCGAGACCCAGTGGCCCAGATACTTGAATCGAGAAACTCTTGGTAATGCCACACCATTAATGAATACTGGTGGTACATACCTGACCTTCTGGCCTGGTGATTGGAACACCAAAAGCTCGCTCTTCTTCACATTATACCTGAGCCCATGAGCCCCGGCATAATCCTCACACACAGCGAGTAGCTTTCTAACAGCGCTTATGGAAGGACCCAACAACACCATATCGTCCGCGTAACTAATGTTATTGACGTATTTTCCGTCTAAAGAACATCCGACTTCAGTGCTGCTGAGCCTCTCGATGAGTCCGTTTACGTAAAGATTGAAGAGACGAGGCGAGGTTAAACCTCCTTGCCTTACACCACACCTCAACCTGTACGCATCGGAGGTCACGCCTGCCCACCTCACAACGTTAATTTGGTTGTTGTACCAATAATCAAAGATTTTCACAACTTCTTCAGGGAGGCTGGTTTCCGTCCTCATTTTGTGCCATAGCACATCATAGGACACCAGATCGAAAGCTTTCGACAGGTCTAGAAAACAGGCGTAAACAGGAGTTTTCCTATCGGTGTAGTACCGAACAGTCTGCTTGAGGCATAGAATAGCTGTTTCTGTCGACAGCCCCTGCCTAAAACCGAACTGGGCATCGTTAAGCTTTATGTGACTATTCAATATACGATCAAGCAGACTGTCCAGCACCTTCGCCACGGTCGTAGCTAAGGAGATGGGCCTATAATTGCTATTATCTGATGCATCGCCTGTTTTATTTTTGATTATTGGTACAACCACGGTCTTCATACACTCGTCCGGTAGGTAGGAGTGTCTCAGGCAAAATGTATAAAACATTGCGAGAACCCTAGGCAGATGAACCCCCGCGTACCGCAGATGCTCAATACTAATTCCATCATGCCCTGGCGACTTACCCCTGGTCATGCTCGAAATAACGGCAGATACATCCCTAGCCGTAAAAGATGGTACTACTGCTGATCCCAATGCATTCTGCCTGATGTCTTTAGCATTGAGCATCCCCGGCCCGCTGGCAGGCTCTATATCGAAAAGATTCATAAACATGTTCGCAATGTCACGAGGCTCGGTTACTCCGTTAACATTAAGAGGGACAGTGGCTTTGCAGTTTAATCGATTCGTACCTTTCCAAAAATTTTTGAAATTTTTGTCTGCGTGTTGTGCTGCGAGGATATCCATCTTAATCTGCTCGGCGTTATTTTGACACCATTTTAGTTTTGATTTAAACCGTCGCCGAGACTTCACCATGGCATTGTATATAGGTCCATTAACAGGCCTACTATATTGTAACCAGGTTTGAAAATCTAGCCTGGCAACCTCATGAGCACCACGAACATGCTTATTCCAGCCCAACACATTACACTTTCTTTTTAGCGTTTTGCCTCTAGGATGTGAGCTAGCCTCAGCCGCTACACACAAAATCGAAACAATATCCTTATACATCCTGTCAATTACTACTTTATGCTCAACATTATGGCATAAGCTGTCACAGCACTGAGACAATTCTGATGGAAAATCAACGGACTTGAAAAGATCATTACATATTCCGGTATACAGCTGTATTTGTTGCTCGTCCCTATTGGCCCACAGTATGCCGTTAGGAGCACTTTCCGTTAATGTAAACTGTGGCTTTATTACAGCAATGTTACAAAGCACTTCTAGGGCACAGTGGTCCGACCAGGTACAGTCATAGTTCACCCTTACATCCATCACCGACTGCCACGCAGACTCCGTTACCACACAGTGGTCAAGCCAACTTGTGCTGCCATGGGCATCGCTAACGAATGTAAAGGTGCCCGACGAACTTCCTAGTTTTTCCACATCCGCACATATCCATTGTTGGTCGCTACAAAATTTTAAAAGCTCTTTACCAAACAACGCACAAGGACTAGCATTAAAGTCTCCCAAAATGTACACATTCGAAACTTCAGTGTTGTCAATTATAGCGCTTATCTCACTTAGGCAGTCAGTAAATTCAATTAAATTTTCAATGGAATTCACAGGCATGTATACAGAGAAAACTATGAATGAGCGATCGCACACCACCACTTTAACGGCCGCGAGTCGCACACTAGTGCACGGAATCACTGTAACCGAATTAAACGCACTTTTACGCCAGAGCAACGCAACACCGCCATATGGTCTGCCTCGAACTAGGCCAGCAGACGAGTCGATGGCCGATCTGCCACAGAAGTCAAAGTCTGAGTCGACTGTTCCGAGGAATGGCAGGTCGTGTGGGAACAAACAAGTCTCCTGTAGGGCTACCAAATCTGCTCGACGACACAGGTTTCTCACATAATCAATTGATCGTACTAGCGACTTACAGTTATAAGTAATAAAATTACTTTGTAGGTGTTTTCGTGATAAGTGACTGTCCATTTTGATTATTATTATAATTTCTTCTATTTCTAAAGTCTATAAAACGACGGAAAGATATTCCTTCCGGCCATACACGGTCGTCCATGAAAATATTTAACTTTTGCCGAGGGACCAATATCTTATAAGCGTCGTACTCTTTATGTTGCCTCATTATTATTTTTTCTAATGTAACACAAACGTGTGTTTTTGTCATGATATAACTCGCAATGTCTGCAGGTGAGGTTCCTTTGTCAACATTATTAATAAATAAAGGGATTTTGACATCTGCAGCCTTAAACTTACATTGTGGTGTAGTAACAGCCACGCCTTTTTGTCCTATAAATCTATTTTTATATCTATATCTCCGTACCTCCGTCCATTCACCATCATTCGCTGGCTGTTTCCAGTCACCCGGCGCACGTGCAATTTCTGCAAACGAGTGATAAGACTCCGGCAAACAGCTGTTATCGGCCGCCTCAGCTATCGTTACATTCATCTTGCTAGCGGGCTTCGAAACATCAACACACACCTGCCGCTCTGTCTCACTCGCACACCCCGCTTTCGATAACTCACAGGTAAAATTTTTATCAATCACTTGCCGCGATTGTTGTTCATAAGGCGCAAACAAAACAGGATTATCACACTCAGCCACAACATCAATGTTATTTCGCAATGTGGATGGTCGAACACATTCATGCTTCTCAGACCATTCATTCGTAGTATCATTTACTTTGTTTGGAGAAGTCAGTGATATTGACGACATGTGCGGCAGGCCCATAGGGCCGCTATCATAGGCAAAACTCGCTTGCAAACATGAAGCACCTCTCCTTAAGTTAATGTTTCTATATTCATTCTGTACAATGGTTTCATTTAAACTACCAACGGTCACGTCGCGAACACCGCGAACATCACCGTTATCGTTACTGGTCAACTTTAATAACTCCTGCTTAGTATGTAACAGCTGATCCACAGTCACATACGTACTTTTAAACAGTTTGATCTCGTTTTGTAAGATCACGATATCTTTCAAAAGCCTACTGACATCGACATGGTCGAACGTTATTGGGGGTAGTTTGTTCAAATCGTGAGCTACGAAAATTGGGATCTTCTCAGGGTCTACATTCTTTATAACTTCTATGATATCAAATAAATCTTTCTTACTCTTTCCTTCCTTGTTTTTACGCTTTATTTGACGTATATCAGTAGAAACAGATTGAAACAATAATGACTTAGCTTTTTCGATGTCCTCCGTAGAAAAAGCAGAACTGCATATCCTCACAAGGCTTTCACTGTCCATCACTTCATGTTTATGTTGCACAAACGTTAACAACTCATTCACTACGAGATTACAGTTATTACATTTAAGCACATTATTATCCGACGGCATTTTTAACAACTCATTAAAACTACAACATCTGCACGCATCGGGCGCTCAGGTGAGACTGAATCTAATAAGGTTCTGTGCAGAAACCAACTAAAAGAAAATGTTGCAATACTTATTAATAAAACAGTCCAAAAAGATTTAAGTGCCCATTTAAAACAAATAATAAAACTGAGATATCATTTAACAATATTAGAAACAGTTAAGAGTGTAAACAATTTATAACATAGGTAAAACTTAAAAACAGGAGGATGCTGTCAGTTGAGACTGGTGATCTCTAAACTGCCGGTGGCTTATTTTAATTTTCATATTCTGAATTGATTTTTATTTACTTTATTTTTTTTATTACTTACATTGCTCTCACATATTAGAAGCGACAATAAATATATAACTGAGATATTTCTAATTCACATGATTTAAAAAGTGTCCATGGAGTTTCTTGCACATTCTTCTCCATAGACATTTACGGTGAATGTGCAATTAGCATCATTTTTCTGACTGACTTCTTGACAAATCAAAAGTGCCTGTAAATGGTTTACTTGACGGGTTATCATGCAAAAGATTAATTTATATTAAAAATGGTTAGAATTGTTTACGAAACATGACTGCGGTGTAACAGGCGGTCATATTAAAAGGAATTCAATATATTACCCTTATAACTTCTAGATTCCACTTTATCAGTTTCTAACATATTTTATGCGCGTTTAAAAATCCACTCCGGTAATACCATTGTTGTTTTATGTTCATGACTATGTTATTTTACGAGGTGAGCAAATAGGTTGTAATAATGCATGAAATATGCGGAACTTTAAAACTGAATGAAATTTATTATTTGCATCGTTATGGTTTAGAGGCCTTTTGATTACTTCTTATTACGACTCACTTAATATAAAGACCTTTCATATAAAGTTTATTTAAACTTATACAATATTATTTTTAGTATATGCGACACCTGAATATGGTTTGTTCAAAATCAGTAACTGAATCGATTCCAATAATTTTTACACCATGTTATATTTTTCCCAAAAATATTTTAAAAAAGTCACAAGTTAGACTCCACCGACACTAAGTACAACACAGGTCACGGCAGGTCATTGCGAGCATTAAGTGTCAGCGCACAGCTGGACGCGGGAGCAAAACAACCCCTCAGTCGCCTGGATGGCCCGGTGACTATGTATTTGTGTGGTCAACCAGGTAACATAACAAGCTTATAAATTTGGGATTTTTTATGATAAAGTTATGAAATTTTGTACATAGATTCTTTACATATAAATACTAGACACGTGTTTCAGGTTTCGCATGTACCTACTAAAAACAATGTTGCAATTCCAAGTCAATCCAAAGATTAATCCACTTCAAAGCAACCCGTTTTAAAAAACGGCAATTTCATTTGTAAAGACCAATTATTATTGATACATAAAAAACTATTTGAACACGGTGGTTATCGACATTTTATGTTTTCCGACACATCTTTTACACTTTTTCTTTAAATCGAAATGAGCTAGCACTTTTTTTGCAGTTTTCAAAGAAAATACCTATTGCACTAGTCAGGCGCGAGTTCAAAGGTCAATAGCGAAAGAAAACGGAATAGAGGAAACTAAAACGAATAAGTTTAGCTAGAAAAAAGGCCCTCGTTTTATTTTTAAAAGACTACCTTTTGAGACTTGTACTATTTTCACGGTAGATACGCCAAAATACCGCCCCAAGATCCGACAGCTTGTCTAAAAAAGCCTTAGTCCTATCCTCAGAGATTCTTGGGCTTTAATTAAGGAGGCTCCTTAGCGCATGCTTGGAGAGGGGCCAGTTCTCCTCTCTCTAGGAGAGGGAATGGGCCGTAATCCACCACGCGGGCCCAGTGCGGATTGTCATGACATGTCTTCGAATTTTTGGTTCTAGAACATGCAAGTTTCCTCACGATATTTTCCTTCACCGTTAGAGCAGTGGTGATGAAATAAATAACACAAAGTAATGCTCCTGGCTGGGTTAGTACCCGCGACTTACAACTCGTAAGTCGGGGCCGTTACCACTCGGCTACCACTGCTCTCCTCAGAGCTATCCTGGTTAAATATTGGTAAGAAAGAGTTAAATCAATACGAAAGAAGAAGGAGACAAACATATTCTTTATTGTTCAACATAAAAAAAACACAGTAAGAACCAAGGATTGTTCGAAAGCCGTGAATTTTCATTATAATTGAACTTCACTTTAAACATAAAATATTATTAGGATCGATCATAGGGCTCCAATTTTCTGCAGAATTAATTAAATTTGTGTCCCTATTCCGGGGTTGAGGTGCAGAATTTAAATTGAGTTTATATAAAACGAACTGATGTTATTAATTTGCAGGTATTTCAGTCAACATTTTGATGTAAAAAAAAACAAACAAGTTGTAGTGCTGATGGTGAAAACCAATTTTAGGTGACTGTGCCGTCTTAAAATGATGAAAATTCCAGTGTTAGAGAGAGATGAAACTGAATGGGTTGAGAGAGCTATACGGGCCATATAGCACTATTCCTTTCGCACACCGTGTTGAAACCATTATGTTTCATAATGGTTTAAACAGATCATCAATGGTTTAATCACTCAAATCTGAAAATTGAAGCATTTTCAGATTTGCGAGAGTTGTCTTTTCAATATCGGATAGTATTGAAGAAGGCAAATAAATCTATATACATAAAAAAAAGTAAAAAAACTAAAACCCGACTACGAAAAAAAAACGACGAAACTAAAAGTATGAAACAAGATTTCCAGGATGCTGAAATAAACAAGGTAAAAAGAAAAGCCGCAGTCACACGTTATAGGTAACAACCGAAACACTTTAATAACGTGTGACTACGGCTTTTCTTTTTACCTTGTTTATTTCAGCATCCTGGAAATCTTGTTTCATACTTTTAGTTTCGTCGTATTTTTGTCGTAGTCGGGTTTTAGTCTTTTTTTTTTTTATTTAAATTATTTTGGTGTTAAATCACTGTGCTTCTATACCATTTGCAAAAGCTAAATTTAAAATTTCTAATTAATAATGGTAAATTAATTTTTGTCCACCAGAGTGCGCCACATTGAATTTTGATGATATATTTTGATAAGTACCAGTGAAGCCCTTTCAAATGACATCAAACACGGTGTATTTATCTTAACATTTTTTTAACACATGACTTCTTGTCCGCTAGAGGGCGTCACTTTAAATTTGAACAATATTTTGGAAATGTACAAGTAAAGCCCTTTCAAATGATACCAAACACGGCGTATTTATCTCCATTTTTATTTTTTACACATTACTTTTTGTCCGCTAGAGGGCGCCATATCAAGTTTTGTGACACGTCACGTAACCTATGTTCAGCGGACAATTAAGACGGTTCTAACGATACCTCATACGTCGAGTTCCGATAAGTAGATTAGGAGCTATGTGGGAACAGATGAACAAACTCACATACATACATAGCCTGTCAAAATCATAACCCTCCGTAGTCGGGTAAAAAAAGGAGAAACGGACTGACTGACATATCAACGCAGAGCCGAAACTATTTGGACTAGGAGCCTGAAATTTTGCATAAGGTTTCCTTTTATGACCTAGGCGAGCAGTAAGAGAGGATTTTCCAAAATTCTCCCCCTAAGGAGATGTAACGTAGGTCTAAAGTTTGTATGGAGAAACCTACTTTCACGCGGGCGAAGCCACTGGCAAAAGCTAGTCCTTCATATAAAATGAATATAAATAATAATATTATTATTTCCCTATTTTTTCCCAACTACCTTCGGGTTGGCTTCCTACGACACAGAACCCAGCGACTCCCAATCAGACCTCCACAATCCAGTTTTTTTTTTTTAATTGATTTACTGTTACTGGGCAATACGATGGTCCGAGTCTATCCAAAGACTGATGTCAGACTTTCTGGTGTCTGACAACGTATAAAGACTGTCAGAATTTACGAATGACAACCGTGGCCAACGGTTTTGATTTACTTTCCGAGTCACGGGGTAATAAATAATATTTTTTTACTGGTTAAACTGGAAACCAAACCGAATATAGTTGGGAAAAGGATAAGCATAAAAAAATAACAGTTGTTTTTTTTTATACTTTGTTTACCAATGAATATTAAAGATTACATTTAAGAGGGCCCTCTCGTTTATCATCTACTTGAGCATAGCTTGTTAGTTCATCCTAGGCAATATTTGTTGCAGAGGCAACTTGAAAAAAGAGAGATAACACCTGAACGCTCTTTTGGTATTCGATAATTCCGTCGTTCAATCGAATATTTCACAAAACTTATTTCAGAAAATACGTCTTTTTTTAACTTTAAGTTTTTGGAAAAAGTGTTCATCATTCAAAATGTAGTTTTAATGTGCAAGGTTTACTCGTATATAAGTATATTTTATGACTTTTTAATTTATAAATACATTATTTACGGCTAAAGTTCACGCAAAATAACATATTTTCAGAGGTTTATTACTACTGGATTATTTTTACACATATTTATAATTTTATTTTAAAAGTAACCTAAATAATATCCACAAGATATCTGTGTTTTCGAAATATCTAGGAAAAAATGTGTTATAACGTCATAATCACGTAAGAGCGGTTGTATGATAATATATCTCGGGTTGGACACTCTTAATGTGAACGCCAATACACAATCGCCATAATAATTATATTAATATGCTTTAAAATTAATGCAATAAATCATCAAAACAAACATGTCATCAGAATTTCAAAGTAAATTAAATTTCAAACAAAATACATTTTACGTGCAAAACGTAAACATGACCTATTATGTAGATATATTTTATACACCTAATTACATATTATTTTCCCATTGGAAAGCTTTTGTAGCACATTGCATGCTGTTTAGCTAATTACTACGACAATTAGCGTAGTTAGGTTTAGTTGAAATACAGTATATATTTGTTTCAAATGACAATTTAATCGGTGCTATTAAAATATCGCTGAAATACAGATGGCACGAACAAAAGAGAGACTTTAAATAGCAAAATGTTTGTAAAATTAATTTTCGTGCTTAAAACACCTTCATCACCATCAATATTTTATAAAACATTTTTATTCATATCGCAGTTGATTATACTACCTACTGCCTTTTGCTTCGCCTACGTGATATTAGATAAAACTGAGCGAATGCGAGTCGGACTCGCGCACTGAGGGTTCCGTACAAACTTACCTATGCAAGTAGTTCAATTCCCGAGTGGAGTCTCGAAGATTTTTCCGAATCACAAAAAAGTTTTTTTTTTTTTTTAATTCATATAAACCAGTGCTTGACTGCGATCCCACCTGATGGTAAGCAGCGATGCAATCATTGATGGTGAGGCGCACTAGTTTATTAAGAGCCTATTCACTCTAGTCTTGAAGACACCTAAATTATAGTTGGACGGGAAGACCGCAGCAGGCAAATTGTTCCAGTCCTTTGATGTACGCGGTATAAACGACGAAGCGAAACGCTTAGTCCGGACCGTTGAAGTTTCAACAACGTAAGGGTGGATACTCGCCGTACGTCGGGTTGTCCGATGGTAGAAAGGAGATGGCGGAATCAAGTCATGCAATTCCCGCGCACACTCTCCAAAATGCAACCTGTAAAATACCGATAGGCTGGCTACCCTGCGCCTGTGCTCGAGGCTTTGTAGATTGGACTTAACCAAATCTGGATCCCCAATTAGCCTCTTCGCACGCCTTTCCACTGAGTCCAAAGCTGCTAGATGGCATTTTGCAGCACCAGCCCATATGTGACTGCTTTTCTTTTGTGAAGTACCAATAAGTTTACTGTTTTCAGATTTATTTCCATATGTGTTCTATAAAACCTTGCTTTATGCCAAATTTCAGGATTCTGGGTCAACGGGAAGTACCCTATGAATTTTGATTCCCGTGAGAGTGACGAAATATACGTTTTTTGCGACATAAACGGCCGTATCTTTTTTTTTCGGTAACTTAGAAGTTTGATTTTTTCACAGCTTCAAGAGACCGCAGACTTGAGTATATGGTTTTGATTTCAACTCGATACCTCCACACGGTCTTGACAGACAGACAGACGGACAACAAACTTATCCTATAAGGGTTCCGTTTTTTCCTTTTCAGGTACGGAACCCTAAAAAATAATATACTCCCGAAATAAAAAATATCCTTTGTGCTATTTCAGGACACGATTTATCTGAATACCATCATAAGTTTTAACGAAATCCATTCAATAGTTCTTGCGTGAAAGAGTAACAATCATCCATACATAAATACAGGTTGCATTTTGGTGAGTGTGCGCGGGAATTGCATGTATTGATTCCGCCATCTCATTTCTACCATCAGACAACCCGACGAACGGCGAGTATCCACCCTTACGTTATTGAAACCTCTACGGTCCGGACTAAGAGTTTCGCCTCTTCGTTTATACTGCGTACATCGAAGGACTGGAACAATTTGCCTGCTGCGATCTTCCCATCCGATTATAATTTGGGTGTCTTCAAGGCTAGAGTAAATAGGCTCTTAATAAACTAGTGTGCCACACCATCAACGATTGCATCACTGCTTATCATCAGGTAATAATAATGTTTTTTTTTTATATTTTTAGTGAAATATTTAAAAATACAATTTATATGTTTAGACCAAAGACATTAAATATATACTACCAATAGACAGGACATAGCGAACAAAATCGTGCTCCGATACTTATTACCTAGTGGTCATAAGTCGCTCAGTCTAGTATGACGCCCCTACACGTCAAGTCGTGTCTTGTATCCGCTCTATGCATTAAAAGAAAATCATTTTCTGAGAAAGTATGCCGAACTGCGCATTACGTTATTGCAAATCTTGTTAAGATAAAATGACTGGACCTAACTTCGGTTTATTTTCGTAAATATTTTTGGTATTTACGAAGTAATTAATTAAAATTCAATAATTTTGAGAAATTGTTCTAGAACATTAGCTGGTTTTGTGATAACGCCATCTATTACTGAAAAGCTTAACCTTACCTTTATCACACACTGAGGCTCTACCACGAGATCATAACGTGATCCATTTTACGACCTAAACCGAACTGTTAAAGGGATGGAGCTATATAGGGCGTATAGCTCCATCACTCTTTTTCGCTCGTACGACTGACATTTTAACATTATCATGGTAAGGCCCCTGGCCACCTACCGAGCGATTGTTAAATAATTATAAATTTTGACAAATTTAATTCGCGTGTTAGCTATTCAAAGCCAGATGGCGTCACTGAGACATAGGATGACAGTTTTTCTTAAGACATTTGTTCTGATAGCCGCTCTATTGTATCTCTTAAATCTCTTTGGTTTAGACGAATGATCAAACGAAATAATAATAATTTATTGGACTGCAACATTTTGTACAAGCAAACACTTACAAATAACACAAAAAACAAAGATGTCAGAAAATAAAAAAGGAGGTGGGATCGCAGTCAAGCATTAATTTATAACAAATAAAAAAAATATGATTAAACCCAGAATACTCCCTCGATCTATGTCTGGAATGTGATTAAAATAACTTGGCCGATTTTCTTTCCGGTAATTAAGAGGAAAATAATTTCAATTTATTTAATTTGTAAAATTTTAACCTTTTCTTTTCCTAACCTTAATCAAAATTCTAATCTTTTCCCGACTCACGTAACCAAGGTTACCGACTTAGCCAAAAGAATGGCCAAACTTAAGTGGTGGTGGGCAGGGCTCGCAGAAGAAATGGTTGGTGAGACCGAAAGATACTGAAGCAGTGATAGCGTACTGGAAGATACATTTAGAAGGCCTCCCACAAGGTGGACTGATGCACTGTTGAGGATCCTAGGATAGGTCTAGCAGTGGACGTCTTTCATTTGAAATGATTATCATGATATTACTTTTGTGTTGTATGACATTTTAATACCCAAAGGACTTGATTCCGCCATCTCCTTTCTACCATCGAACAACCAATCGTACGGCGAGTATCCACTCTTATATTGTTGAGACTTCTACGGTCCGGACTAAGCATTTCGGTTCGTCGTTCATACCGCATACATCGAAGGACTAGAACAATTTGCCTGCTGCAGTCTTTCCGTCCGATTATAATTTAGGTGTTTACAAGGCTAGAGTGAATAGGCTCTTAATAAACTAGTGCACCTCACCATCAACGATTGCATCACTGCTTACCATCAGGTGAGATCGCAGTCAAGCACTGGTTAATATTAATTAAAAAATAAATAAACATCAGGGTACGGAGCGTCGATTTAAAAATCATCTTTTATTCTCTAAGTCTATGTTTATTCGGTTATACAATCACACTAAAAATACTGCAACTGTGCTGGCTTCTAAAACTTCATAGAAACCCTGCTGCTGTAATTGACTAACCTTTCCCCGAAATTGAGTGCTCAAATATTGAGCATATGCTAACAGGAAACCGGTCTTACACAAACAGACAGAATTAAAAAAACCTATTCACATATTTGTATACCTATAAACAATTACGAGAGCTGGCGAAGTAATACAGTAAACTTTTTTGAAATATGTTTCAAAATGTAATCACATTTTTCTACATTATAAAAATAAAAATAATTGTTCACTCTTTTAACGTAGATGTGTGCTCAAAGTACGTCAATTCATAACACAGTTACTTACTAGAACCCACCTCCTCCGGCCTCCACTAATCCGTTCGTCCGCTCGTCCATTTGTCAGTCCGTCTGTCTGTCAGCGGGCTGAATCTCATAAACCCTAAGAGGTAGAAAGCTGAATTTTTCACAGAATGTGTATTTCTATTGTCGCTACGACAACATTTAAATTAAAATAAAGTTTAAAATTAAAAGAGGATTTCTTTAAGAGGAACGTTATTTTGTCGGTGTTTTTGCTCGATTTTAATATTGTACGGAACCCTTCGTGTGAGTCCGACTAGCGCTTGGCCAGTTTTTAGGGTTCCGTACCTCAAAATGAAAAAAACGACAACCTTTATAGGATCACTTTGTTGTCCGTCTGTCTGTCTGTCAGTCAAGAGCCTTTAACTCGGGAACGGGTAGAGGTATCGAGTTGAAATTAAAACCATACACCATTTGAAGCTGTGAAAATATCAAACTTCTAAGTTAACGAATAAAAAAGATACGGCCGTCTATGTCGCATAAAACGTATATTTCAATTCTCCCAAAGAAATCAAAATTCATAGTGTACTTCCCGTTGATCCAGAATCCTGAAATTCGGCTTAAAGCAAGGTCTTATAGCACATGTATAGGAATAAATCTGAAAACAGTAAAAATGTTGTTAACTACGTCACAAAAAACAACTTTGCTAATCGGAAAAATCTTCGAGATTTCATTGTAGTTTGTACGGATCCCTCACTGCGCGAATCTGACTCGCAGTTGCCCAGTTTTTTTCAATTTGAGAATTCAACAAATAATTTTTCCAGTTATGGATGGAGCTAGTGTCAGACTACCACCTATATTCTAGTAGGCTTTTACAGTGGAGCTGAGAAGAGCAGTGAAAAGTGGCAAGTGTTTCCATTGAAGCGGGGTGGAGTGAATTTGATCGAATTCCGCTTCGTGATCTCCGTTCGGTATCCAACTCCGTTCTGTCCGGCTCGAGGTCGCGTGTTCATTTGTTTCAGTTCCACAGCTGCTTCACTCCGCTTCAATCTGCTTCCCGCTCCACTCCGCTCCACTCCGCTCCACTCCACTCCACTCCGCTCCACTCCGCTCCGCTCCACTCCGCTCCACTCCGCTCCACTCCACTCCACTCCGCTCCACTCCGCTCTACTCGCAACGTCGTCGTCATATAGAACCATGCTTCAAAAATCCATATAGATGAATAGAATGGAGCCACAAAAAAAATAATATTAAAAGCCCAAACTGACACCTGAATAGACAGCATGCCACCTTTTTTATTTTCCCATATCCCAAAAATAGTGGCCCTTGCCCACTGACCCCATGACGTTTACTTTCTTTGCTCTGGCAAATTGATTACGCTCTATTTCCTGAGTTGCGTTATTGCGAAGTTTGCTCAGCTGCTCTCTCGTATTGGGCAAACATTTGTACATTTGTTGGTACATGTGTGGAGATAAATTGTGGAGCTATGTTGTGTTCTTTTTGGATTGAGTGCGGTATTTAATATTGTGTTGTATGTAATTGTGAGCAGTCAGCAGCATTTATTTTTATTCTTAAGAGTTCAGTGCTTGACTGCAATCCCATCTGATGGTAAGCCGTGATGCAGTCGTTGATGGTGAGGCGCACTAGTATATTAAGAGCCTATTCACTCTAGCTCTTACTTCTACATGATGTGTTTTAATATCATTATTTATTATCAAATTTACCAAAACTTACTAATATCATTATTTCATACGTTCAAACGTAAGACAATATATAACATAGAAGATTCATCATCAGCATTTTTCCCAAGTGTCGCCACAACGAACGGTCCTGTGCGTCTCACATCCATCGGACTCCCGCAACCGTTACCAAATCATCGGTCCACCTTGTAGGAGGCCTTCCAACGCTACGTCTTCCGGTACGTGGTCGCCACTTCAGAACCTTTCGGCCCCAACGGCCATTCGTTTTGCAAGCAATGTGCCCTGCCCATTGCCACTTAAGTTTGGCGAAGAAAACTTAAAGTCACCCATAGGGCAATAGAAAGGGCTATGCTCGGAGTTTCCTTGCGTGATCGAATCAGGAATGAGGATATCCGCAGGAGAACCAAGGTCACCGACATAGCACGAAGAATCGCCAGACTTAAGTGCCATAGAAGATTAATTTTATTAAATCACACTAAAAGTATAAAAGCTAAAGTTTATGTGTGGGCTCAAGTTTGTTATTCTTTGCGCTGAAACGACTGAACGGATTTTTATGTTTGGTATACGAGTAGACCATGCCCTGGCATAGCACATAGTACTTTTTATCCAGGAAGTATGTTGCCTTGAAATAATTATCTACTTTTACGCAGGTTAAGCAGCTAGTAGAAAGAAACTAGTCTTAATATTCTACATGTCCGCCCGATACAATGTTATTATAAATTAAAGTTATCTCAACTCAGGTCTCTGTGCCTGTGTCAATGCTGGCCCTACTCCACAGCCACAGCCACTTTAGTCAGTTGAGACTAGCCATCTCTTAGCTGCCAGTGGCTTAATTCAATTTCTATTTTTTTTTTTTAATTATTATTACTTATCTACATTGTGCTCACATATTAGAAGCGACAAGAAATATGTAACCAAGATTTATGTAACTCATGATGTTATTTAAAAGAGTGTCCATGGAGTTTCTTGCACGTTCTTCTCCATAGAGATCTACGCTTTGGAACGTGCAATTTAATTTCACTTTTTTTTTTACTGACCGACATTTTGATAATTCAAAAGTGCCTGTAATTGTTCTATTTGAAATTAACCTTTCTGATTTTTGATTTCTGATTTCCCGAAGATACAGGTTCTTCCTAGTTTGGGGACCACCATCCAAATCACTACATAGTATAAAATAAAGTCGCTTTTCGTGTCTGTCTGTCCCTATGTATGCTTAAATCTTTAGAAATACGCAACGGATTTTGATGAGGTTTTTTTTAATAGATAGAGTGATTCAAGAGGAAGGTTTATGTGTATGATACATGCACAACATAATAGAGGAACACTTATGATTTTAGAGGTTTCTAATGTGATGTCGTAAATAAACACATTTTTTTGCGCTTACATTGCAAACGCTGGGTGAACTCCACGAGATATATGAAAATAGTGTACTACAGTATTGTTCACCTTAAAAAGTTCTACAAAAAAGTCCGCGATGGTATATGTCCATCTCTTAGGGATAACCCACAATAACCATTTTTCTATCTTTTACTTTTTACGAGAAATAATGGCTTATTTACGAAACGATTTTAAGCAATACAGCGTTAATCTTTTTCCAATTAAGTATCTTAAATAAATTGTGTATTTAATATAGAACAATATAGCCCTTTGCAGCGTGTAATTTAAATGAATATTATCGAAGATATTACAGATTTAAAATGCAGAGACATAGCGGTTGCGGTAAATAACTTGATTCTACGTTTGTTACCTCAGAACTCGCGTCGTTTATGGACCGACTTGCAAATTTTTTTTCCCTAATAGGATATGCTTCCAGATTGGTCCTATATTGTTCAAAATCCAGTTCTGACGATGGGATCCATAAGGAATCGAGGGAACTCCTCAAATATTCTAGGCAACTATATAATGATTTTAGTATTTTCATCGAGAAATTAAGCATTTACAGTCAAAAAGTAACATTTGATGAAGTGGAACTGATGAAAAAGACCAGAAATGGCCAATGAAACTTCACCCCTACATAGATATCACAATGAAGATAGAAGTAACTATGACAATGCATATAAATTAATGGTTCTGAATAGTTACGAGTATGTTGAAAATGGTAGCATCAAAGTGCAGATCACGATGATGATGATGGAGCTGGAAGATAGGCACTGGAACTCCGTAATTAATTAATGCAACCTAGCCGTGTTTTAGCTTATTAGAATTGTCATCAGATGCACTTTGGCTATAAGGTACTATCGAACTGACCTGATGATGGAGCTGGGAGGTGGATGGGGACTTCATAATAAAATAATGTATCTTAACAGTGTTTGGCTTAAATCGAATTGTCATGAGAAATACGTACTCTGGCTATAAATGTATCACAACTAAAAAGTGTGAAATAATTTTTTTTTTACAAAAAAAAAATAACCAACTTCACCACAAAAAAAAAAACACAAAAACGATCTTTAATTTCGGAAGTCAGTGTTAAATAACAAGTAGACAATATCAGAAACACTGACTTCCAAAATTAAAGTTATATTGATCGTTTTAGTGTATTGTTTTTAGGGTTCCGTACCTAAAATGGAAAAAACGGAACCCTTATAGGATCACTTTGTTGTTAGTCGGTCTGTCTGTGGGTATGTCTGGTCAAGACCCGTTATCTCGGAAACGCGTAGAGGTATCGAGTTGAAATTAAAACCATATACTCAGGTCTGCGGTCCCTTGAAGCTGTGAAAAAATCAAACTTCTAAGCTAACAAAAAAAGATACAGACGTTTATGTCGCAAAAAACGTATATTTCGACACTCTCAAGGGAATCAAAATTCATAGGGTACTTCCCGTTGACCTAGAATCCTGAAATTTGCCATGAAGCAAGGTCTAATAGCACAAGTATAGGAAAAAAAATTGAAAACTGTAAATTTGTAGTAACGTCTTTTGCGATTCGGAAAAATCTTCGTTACTCAATTTTGGAATTGAACTGTTTTCATAGGTAGGTTAGGTTAGGTAACCTAAGTTTTTACGGAACCCTCAGTGCATGATTCCGACTCGCACTTGCCCGCTTTTTATAGTGAAGCCGGTTATTTTTTTTTTTGTGAAAAGTTTTTTTCCTACAGAATTTCTTAATTCTTTGAACCCTCCTCATAAAATGGCGTTGAAAATAGGTTGTCCTGTTGTTTTTTTTAAAAACCTGAATCCATCTAAACTATGCAATGGCACGCGTTTGCTGGAAAAATCACTAAAAACTGTCATAATAGAGTGCACAATACTCACTGGATGTGGTACCGGAGAAGATGTGTGTCCATGGAGTTTCTTGCACATTCTTCTCCATAGAGATCTACGCTTTGGAATGTTTTTTTTAGGTGGGAAAATCGTCTAATAACAAATCTCGCTCTTGGGCGGAGCGCGAGATAGTTTCAAACTTTTACTGACTAAAAACTAAAACTAACTACTAAACCACTCCTGTTCCCTCTTTGCCTTCGTCCCAGGGCCCCAGGTTTCACTTCCACACTACCCGTGGCCCCAGTAGGCTTTGACCCTGCTGGGCCCCTACGATTTGCTGACATCTCCCTGAGGCGCGCGTGGAACACTAAGCGCCGTCAACGACTTGGGCTCTTTCCGGATGGTTATCGGACGGTCGCCGTCCGGAAGCCCGCGCCTACGGTGGCCGGAAATCGGGATCGGAATCCCGACGGCGGTTGGGGCGTGAGGACCGTTGCCTCACGCGATCGGCCGCCTCCTTTGCCAGCATTACTGCTTCACAGAAGAAGGCGACCGCCTGCCACTCCTCCTCGCTCCGGACCATGTTCTGTACTAAGACCCGGCGCAAGAGGTCACCACCGCCGATCGCCCCCATGAGGACACGGCGTTGCTCTGCCCAAGCTGGGCACACCTCCACCGTGTGCTCCATCGTGTCCTCCGGGCGGTCCACACAGTGGCAAGTAAAGATATCTTTTGCAATGAACAATAATAAATCGCAGGGTCAAACTTTCAACGTTTCAACGTTGATCGTTTTGTTGGTGATCGTTGAGTGTTTTTCACATGGCCAATGATATGTCGCTCTTTCAAGAGTAACCTCAAAAGAAAACCTGTTTGTATTATCTAATGACAAAAAAAAGCTGTGAACGTTGTATATAAAGACATTCTGTAGTATGATTAGTACTGACGACCCGCCCCGGCTTCGCACGGGTGCAAAAAACCGCATCAAAACCCGTTGCGTAGTTTTAAAGATCTTCTTGGTGGTCATCACTGTGAATCACTATGAGTGATCATCATCATTCATCGCGGACTGCAAGTTTTCCGAGTACATTCATAAACCGAGCACTTAGTTGCGGCCTTGATCTGGTCTGTCCATCTCATTAGTGATCTACCACGTGGCCTGGTGCCCTCAACTTTGCCCTGCACTACGAGACGCTCTATGGAGTCATTACCACCACGAGATACATTGCCGAAGAAGTTCAAAATGCGCGACTGCACTGTGGATGATAGGTGCTGTCTGATCTAAGCGTACATAGGGACAAACAGCGGAAAGCAACTTAGTTTTATACTATGAAGTGATCAGCATTGCACCCGTGCGAAGCCGGGGCGGGTCGCTAGTATATGTATAATTACTAATTAGTTACAGACAAAATTAATCATAATGTATTGAGACATGATTGTAATGGTTCTAAGGTATTCTTTATTTATTGTAACAATGAACAATAAACATTCTTAAACATTAGCATATGATTTTATTTATTTTTATTTATTTTATTCCCACTGCTGGGACTCAGGCCTCCTCTCTAGGAGAGGGAATGGGTCGTAATCCACCACGCGAGCCCAGTGCGGATTGGTGAATGTCGCATGTCTTCGAATTTTTGGTTCTAGGACATGCCGGTTTCCTCACGATGTTTTCCTTCGCCGTTTTGAGAGCAGTGGTGATGAAATAAATTGCACAAAGTAATGCGCCCGGCTGGGTTTGAATCCACGACCTACAATTCGTAAGTCCGAGCCGTTACCACTCGGCCACCACTGCTCACGAACATTATATAGTTTAAACTCCCACATTTCTCTCAAAATCGGTACCACAATATTATAGTAACGCACGTGTCCTGACATCTTTTTCAGAAATCAAGAAGTTTTACTTGCCTAGACTTAGCTAGGCAAGTAAAACTAAAATGTATCTAAAAATCTGCTGTGTCCTCGTACTGCAAATAAAACTACACTGTTGTATTCAGCTAGGACTTTCCAGCTGACACATCAACTATAGGTTTTCCTCCAACAGCAACACCGGTTATTCCTCGCAAAAATGTAACCTCTTTGTTGTTTAGAAACTATCTCTTGTCACTGGCTTCATCTGCCAAAATGACTAAATTTAACCGACTACCAATACTGAGACAAAAAGTATTCTATCCGCAATCATGGTCCAGTCTCAAGGTCCAGTCTCCATGGCCTGTAGTGGCAACCACGTACTATAAGGTGAACCGACCTGATGAGGGTCGAGGGAACCCTATGAATGCGAGACCCACAAGACCGGTCATTATGGTTACACTTGGGGGAGGTTTATGTCCAGCAGTGGACGTGTTTTGGCTGAAATGATATTGTTAATGAATCTAGATCAAACAAAGTCTCTTTTCTATCATTCCTATTAGTATTAGTTGGTACAGGTCATGGTACACCCGTATTCTAAATTCTAAATCCGTTGAAACGTGATTGAATAAAAGTCATCTAATTGTACTGACTTATATATTATATAGCACTAGCGACCCGCCCCGGCTTCGCACGGGTGCAATGCTGATCACTTCATAGTATAAAACAAAGTTGCTTCCCGCTGTTTGTCCCTATGTACGCTTAGATCAGGCAGCGTCTATCATCCACAGTGCAGTCGCGCATTTTGAACTTCTTCGGCTTTGTATCTCGTCGAGAAAATGACTCCATAGAGCGTCTCGTAGTGCAGCAGGGCAAAGTTGAGGGCATCAGGCCACGTGGTATATCACTAATGAGATGGACAGACCAGATCAAGGCGCAACTAAGTGCTCGGTTTATGAATGTACTCGGAAAGCTGCAGTCCGCGATTAATGGCGCCGTGTTATCAAGATGATCACTCATCGTGATTCACAGTGTACCGACTGAGAAGAAGAAGATCTTTAAAACTACGCAACGGATTTTGATGCAGTTTTGATCAGCATTGCACCCGTGCGAAGCCAGGGCAGGTCGCCAGTACTAATTATACTACAGAATGTCTTTATGTACAATGTTCACAGCTTTTTTTGTCATTTGATAATACAAACATGTTTTCTTTTGAGGTTACTCTTGAAAGAGCGACATATCATTGACCATGTGAAAAACACTCAACGATCAATAACGTTGCAACGTTGAAAGTTTGACCCTACGATTTATTATTGGTCATTGCAAAAGATATCTTTACTTGTCACTGTGGGGACCGCCCGGAGGACACGGTGGAGCGCACGGTGAAGGTGTGCCCCGCTTGGGCAGAGCAACGCCGTGTCCTCGTGGGGGCGATCGGCGGTGGCGATCTCTCGCGCCGGGTCTTGGTACAGGCCATGGTCCGGAGCGAGGAGGAATGGCAGGCGGTCGCCTCCTTCTGCGAAGCATAATGCTGGCAAAGAAGGCGGCCAATCGCGTGAGGCAACGGTCCTCACGCCCCAACCACTACGCGGATTTCCGGCCACCGTAGGCGCGGGCTTCCGGACAGCAACCGTCCGGTAACCGTCCGGACCGGGACCAAGTCGTCGACCGCGCGTATTGTTCCACGCGCGCCTCAGGGAGATGTCAGCAAATCGGAAGAGCCCAGCAGGGTCGAAGCCTACTGGGTCCACGGGTAGTTTGAAAGTGAAACCCGGGGTCCTGGGACGAAGGCAAAGAAGGAACAGGAGTAGGTTTTTAGTCAGTAAAAGTCTGAAACTATCTTCCGCTCCGTCCAAGAGCGAGATTTGTCATTAGATGATTTTCCCACATAAAAAAAAAACATTATGAAGAAGAATGTGCAAGAAACTCCATGGAGACACATCTCCGGTACCACATCCAGTGAGTATTGTGCACTCTATTATGACAGTTTTTAGTGATTTTACCAGCAAACACGTGCCATTGCCGTGACTGGCCTGTTGGTATAGTGGTTAGTGACCCTGACTGCTATGCCGGAGGTCGTGGGTTCGATTCCCACCCAGGACAAATGTTTGTGTGATGAGCACGATCATTTGTTCTATGTCTGGGTGTAATTTATCTATATATGTATGTATTTAGAAATATATAAGTATGTTTATCAGTTGTCTAGTACCCATAACACAAGCTCTGCTTAGCTTGGGACTAGACGGCGTTGTGTGATAGTTGTGGAATATTATTATTATTATTATTATTATTATTGCAAAGTTTAGATGGATTCAGGTTTTTTAATTAAATAACAGGATAACCGACTTCATTATAAAAAGTGGGCAAGTGGCACGCACTGAGGGTGCTATGAAAACAGTTCAATTCCAAAATTGAGTTACGAAGATTTTTCCGAATCGCAAAAAAAGTTTTTTTTTGTGACGTAACTACAAATTTACAGTTTTAAATTTTTTTCTTATATTAGTGCTATTAGACCTTGCTTCATGCCAAATTTCAGGATTCTAGGTCAACGGGAAGTACTCTATGAATTTTGATTCCCTTGAGAGTGTCGAAATATATGTTTTTTGCGACATAAACGTCTGTATCTTTTTTTTTTCGTTAGCTCAGAAGTTTGATTTTTTCACAGCTTCAAGGGACCGCAGACCTGAGTATATCACTATCACTACATAGTATAAAACAAAGTCGCTTTTCGTGTCTGTCTGTCCCTATATATGCTTAGATCTTTAAAACTACGCAACGGATTTTGATGCGGTTTTTATTAATAGATAGAATGATTTAAGAGGAAGGTTTATGTATATAATGCATGCATAATAAAGAAGAGAGACACTGATAATTTTAGATGTTACTAATGTGATGTCGTAAAAAAAGATTTTCTTTTGTGCTTACATTGCAAACGCTGGCTGAACTCTACGAGATATATCAAAATAGTGTACTACAGTATTGTTCAACTTAAAAAGGTCTACAAAAAAGTCCGCGATGGTATATGTCCATCTCTTAGGGATAACCCACAATAACCATTTTTTGTCCTTTACTTTTTACGAAAAATAATGGCTTATTTACGAAACAATTTTAAGCAATACAGCATTAATATTTATTCAAGTAAGTACCTTAAATAAAATGTGCATTTAATATAGATCAATATAGCCCTTTGCAGCGTGTAATTTAAATGAATATCAGGGAAATAGCGGTTGCGATAAATAACTTGATTCTACGTTTGTTACCTCAGAACTCTGTCGTTTATGGACCGACTTGCAACATTTTTTTTCCCCTAATAGGACATGCTTTCAGATTGGTCCTATTTTTTTCAAAATCCAGTTCTGATGATGGGATCCATAGGGAATCGAGGGAACTCCTCAAATATTCTAGGCAACTATATAATGATTTTAGTATTTTCATCGAGAACTTAAGCATTTACAGTCAAAAAGTAACATTTGATGAAGTGGAACTGATGAAAAAGACCAGAAATGGCCAACGGAACTTCACCCCTACATAGATATTACAATGAAGATAGTTAGGTAACTATGACAATGAATATAAATAAATGGTTCTGAATAGTTATGTTGAAAATGGTAGCATCAAAGTGATCTGATGATGATGATGGAGCTGGAAGATAGGCACTGTAACTCCGTAATTAATTAATGTAACCTAGCCGTGTTTGGACTTATTAGAATTGTCATGAGATGCACTTTGGTTATAAGGTACTATCGAACTGATCTGATGATGGAGTCGGAAGGTAGGCACAGGAACTCAGTAATTAATCAATGTATCCTAGCCGTGTTTGGGCTTATTAGAATTGTCATCAGATGAACTTTAGCTATAAGGTACTATCGAACTGACCTGATAATGGGGCTGGGAAGTGGATAGGGACTTCATAATAAAATAATGTATCCTAGCAGTGTTTGGGTTAAATCGAATTGTCATGAGAAATAGGTACTCTGTCTATAAATGTATCACAACTAAAAGTGTGAAATAAATTTTTTTTTATAAAAAAAAATAACCAACTTCACCACAAAAAAACAAAACATTAAAACGATCAAAATAACTTTAATTTCGGAAGTCAGTGTTAAATAAAAAGCAGACAATACCAGAAACACTGACTTCCAAAATTAAAGTTATTTTGATCGTTTTAGTGTTTTGTTTTTAGGGTTCCGTACCTAAAAAGGAAAAACGGAACCCTTATAGGATCACTTTGTTTTTAGTCGGTCTGTCTGTCAAGACCCTTTATCTCGGAAACGCATAGAGGTATGGAGTTGAAATTATTAAAATCATATACTCAGGTCTGCGGTCCCTTGAAGCTGTGAAAAAATCAAACTTCTGAGCTAACGAAAAAAAAAGATACAGACGTTTATGTCGCAAAAAACATATATTTCGACACTCTCAAGGGAATCAAAATTCATAGAGTACTTCCCGTTGACCTAGAATCCTGAAATTTGGCATGAAGCAAGGTCTAATAGCACTAATATAAGAAAAAAATTTAAAACTGTAAATTTGTAGTTACGTCACAAAAAAAAACATTTTTTGCGATTCGGAAAAATCTTCGTAACTCAATTTTGGAATTGAACTGTTTTCATAGCACCCTCAGTGCGTGCCACTTGCCCACTTTTTATAATGAAGTTGGTTATCCTGTTATTTAATTAAAAAACCTGAATCCATCTAAACTTTGCAATGGCACGTGTTTGCTGGTAAAATCACTAAAAACTGTCATAATAGAGTGCACAATACTCACTGGATGTGGTACCGGAGATGTGTCTCCATGGAGTTTCTTGCACATTCTTCTTCATAATGTTTTTTTTTTATGTGGGAAAATCATCTAATGACAAATCTCGCTCTTGGACGGAGCGGAAGATAGTTTCAGACTTTTACTGACTAAAAACCTACTCCTGTTCCTTCTTTGCCTTCGTCCCAGGACCCCGGGTTTCACTTTCAAACTACCCGTGGACCCAGTAGGCTTCGACCCTGCTGGGCTCTTCCGATTTGCTGACATCTCCCTGAGGCGCGCGTGGAACAATACGCGCGGTCGACGACTTGGTCCCGGTCCGGACGGTTACCGGACGGTTGCTGTCCGGAAGCCCGCGCCTACGGTGGCCGGAAATCCGCGTAGTGGTTGGGGCGTGAGGACCGTTGCCTCACGCGATTGGCCGCCTTCTTTGCCAGCATTATGCTTCGCAGAAGGAGGCGACCGCCTGCCATTCCTCCTCGCTCCGGACCATGGCCTGTACCAAGACCCGGCGCGAGAGATCGCCACCGCCGATCGCCCCCACGAGGACACGGCGTTGCTCTGCCCAAGCGGGGCACACCTTCACCGTGCGCTCCACCGTGTCCTCCGGGCGGTCCCCACAGTGACAAGTAAAGATATCTTTTGCAATGACCAATAATAAATCGTAGGGTCAAACTTTCAACGTTGCAACGTTATTGATCGTTGAGTGTTTTTCACATGGTCAATTATATGTCGCTCTTTCAAGAGTAACCTCAAAAGAAAACATGTTTGTATTATCAAATGACAAAAAAAGCTGTGAACATTGTACATAAAGACATTCTGTAGTATAATTAGTACTGGCGACCTGCCCTGGCTTCGCACGGGTGCAATGCTGATCAAAACTGCATCAAAATCCGTTGCGTAGTTTTAAAGATCTTCTTCTTCTCAGTCGGTACACTGTGAATCACGATGAGTGATCATCTTGATAACACGGCGCCATTAATCGCGGACTGCAGCTTTCCGAGTACATTCATAAACCGAGCACTTAGTTGCGCCTTGATCTGGTCTGTCCATCTCATTAGTGATATACCACGTGGCCTGATGCCCTCAACTTTGCCCTGCTGCACTACGAGACGCTCTATGGAATCATTTTCACGACGAGATACATGGCCGAAGAAGTTCAAAATGCGCGACTGCACTGTGGATGATAGACGCTGCCTGATCTAAGCGTACATAGGGACAAACAGCGGGAAGCAACTTTGTTTTATACTATGAAGTGATCAGCATTGCACCCGTGCGAAGCCGGGGCGGGTCGCTAGTAAGTAATAAAAATGGTCTTTACTAAGAATTTGGCCAATAGCACTTTTCTGATAAATAATAATATTATGTTTATTGAATTATTTGATTTACATAAATATTTATACATTAAGGGCTTAACCTAGAGGTAAAGGTACAAAATTGTATTCTACCTGAACCAGGTATAAACTTACTTACTTACTGGTAACTTTAAATAAGTTACCTGAGATATAAGTGAATATATGTTAATAAATATAACTAAAATTCATTAAATTGTCTCTATTAAAGCGCATACACTTCGTTCTTGTGTTTATTAATTAGTACTCATGCTACATAATACTATTTACTATAACTAAACACAATCTCGAATGATTTTCTTCTTTTTAGTCTTCTCACCATATTCGTGTGGACGAAAAGCTGGATTGGAGCTGACGAAGTCGCTATTCGTGAGCTTCCGCACATTTTTTTTATCATTTTGTCGATGTACTCAACTTTTATGCCCTGATAGAGGTCATAATTTCGAATGTAACATGGTGCTACTGTTATGAATAAATAAAAAGTAAATGAAAAGTGTGTCAAGAAAAAATAGTATTTGTAGGAAATAGGACAACAGAATTCTATTCCAACAGTCACGGAACACCTCTAAACCTTACCAGTTACACTTCTAACTGACCCCGACAACACAGAAACACAATAATCAAGTGCTCGATTCAGATAACAGCTTCAATATTTCGGCCGCGTACCGCCATAGCATGGAGTGATACGAGCACAAATGACAGGGGTCTATGTGACGAATGGAGGCTTAGAAGAGAGGGATTTATTTGGCCCGAGTGAGCAACAAGCCCCTGAATTCGGAAGCTGTTTGCTACTACAGATTTTGGAGATAGGAACGGAATAAAATAAGAGATTTGGATGCTGGGGATATAAAAAAGTTGTGGTGTATCCAGTTCTAATTCAAATTTTTTTAGTCGAAATTGACTAATAATAAATTAATTTGCATGTAAATTGAGTCTGGTTCCTTGAGTGAAAGTTTGAAATAATATATTATCCTTTATTGAAAAGTACTCAAGTGTACCTACTTTAAGCCAATTCCTGAACTCAAAACACCTCATCATAAGTTTTTTGATCAATTGAAATTAAAAGAAACAGATCAAATTTTTTACTTCACACACGGGCCGCTGTTAGCAGCTAGTAAATTATTAAAACTGAAAACACAATGTAATTAATTCGTGGCTACCTTATTACTAATCCAAGAAAAATATACGTATAAAAGAAATACAAACAACATGTCATATTGAGACATATCCTTGCTCCAATACCTTAATTCCAAACACTTTTTTTCTTAACGAACCTTATATATTATACACTCACTTTCGGTAACCATTGTTGTATTGTATTCCTTCTTATAATTATGTTAGTTTAAGGAACATGCTTTGAAATTGACAACAATGTAAGGTTTATACCTTACATTGTTGTCAATTTCAAAGCACGTTAGGAGCCTGGATGTCAATTTCAAAGCATGTTAGGAGCATGGATGAATCCTAGTGTGAGTTCCAGGAAACAAACTTAAATAAATGTATCTTCTGTAATAATTATTTATTATTATTATTATAATACCGTGCGCGTGGGCTTGCGGACGACGAGCAATGGGTAACTCGCCGTCCGGTCGTCCGGTAACCTCGTACCGTACTCGAGTCGTCGACGGCGCGTAGTGTTCCACGCTCGCATCAATGAAATGTCAGCAAAATTGTAGGGGCCCAGCAGGGCCGTAGCCTACTGGGACCATGGGTTGATTTACGAAAGGGAACCCCGGGGTCCTGGATCGCTAGGCAAAGAAGGAACATAAGTTTTAGTCAATAAACGTCTGAGACGTCCTTAAACTTTGCCCTAGAGTGAGAGAAGTCATTGGATGATTTCCTACTTTAAAAAAATTCTTTGCTCCAATCAAACTCAATTTCTATTCTTATCAATTACAGTTATTACTTGGCTTTACATCACAGTAATCACATTTTCTCATAGATAACATTTATTATTTTACCTGTCACCTTCAACCCGCTATTCCATTCATCATACAATCTCGAAAAAAAAACAAAATAAAGAAGTAACATTGCTTACATGATTCTGCATTGTCATCAACACTAACAAATATAAAACAAAACAGGACTGCTTACATTCACCACACGTACAGTGTACACTATGGTGTTCCCTTATTCTGTAGTGCTGTTCACACCATTGATGAGGGTGTGAATTGAGTGGTACTGTATAAAATGGTGCTACTATGTTGCACTGTTGAGTTGTACTACTATAAGCTAGACGTTGGCATTCTCGGACAGCTTTTTTAGGGTTTGGTACCTGTGTACGTCGGCAAAAACCAAAGTCTTATAGGATCACTTGGTTAACCGTCTATATGTCTATCCGTCTGTCCATCTGTTCATCTATCCGTCGAGGTAAGAGGCTGAAATTAATATCAAATACTCAGGTCTGCTACTTTAAGAGAGTCAGAGGTACGACCGCCGCGCGGGGGGTGTAAGGGGCCACGCAGGCCCCCCACGTACCCACCCGGAGCGTCGGAAGCAGTCGCCTATCGTCCTACCACACCAAGCTTAGTGTACGAACCACCAAATTACCCGGTTACAACGCTCCGCCGGACATCCTGTGACCAACTACACACCTGGTATATCACACACCTCGGTAATGGGGTACTCAGACGATAGTCCTGTGACTCGCGATTGGGCCTCGATCTCGCAGAGACCTCATGCACCGCCCGCCGGCCCTCACCGTACATGAACACTCCTGAGCCTGAGCTGTGCAGTTAACGCATGTGCCCGTTAACTGCACAGCTCAGGCTGGTGGTGGACGGCCGGGATAGAGGGACCAGGATCCCACTCCCCCGTCTTAAAGGTGCATGCCTGCACGAATTGATTAACAAGCACCTCTCGCCCCTATGGCATCCTGCAAAACGCAGCCAGATTTGACCATTACTTGTTTATGGACTTAATTCATTAACGCTCAGGCGGTAGCCGGCGCCCGCAAGCCATTGTCTTACTATTGTGTCTCTAATTACGCACGTCAAAAGGTTAAAAGGATACTTTGATTGAGCCAGATCAATTCAGAAGTTTTTTTTTTTGTGTTTCTTTACAGACTAATCAGCTAGTAAATACCAGCCTAATATTTTTTCAATAAACAAAATAAACGTGTAAAAGTGCTAACTTGCAAAATAAATATCAGTTATCTATAATTTTCATATAGAACTTTAAGCAATCAAACTCATTTATACCAATGCGGAAACAAGAAAAAATTACCCTGTTCAAAAATCGACCCACAATGCTGGCCACAATGAGACCATCAATGATTGGAATTGACAATTTGAATTCTGAATAATATTCTCTCTTTTGAATTGAGAAGATTTTTTGGCAGTTGGCCAAACGTTCTACGATGAAAGCATTTGAAGTTCTCGGCGTCACGTGCACAATCAGCACAAATGTTGGAGGTATAGACAGTATTGTGCAAGGATTTATCTTAGAATTATAATGTAACTGGTCGGGAAACGACTATTACACTGTTCTTCCAATGGCATGTATGCTTATAGTTTTTGGTAGACAGATCAGATTTAGTCAATTGATTGTTTTTTTCTTGTCTAACCGAAATCATTTCATTTTCATTTCCGTTTTTTTTTTTAATAAAAACATATTGTCTTTATATAAAATTGTTGAGTACCTTACTACGTTGTTAGCGTATTAAAACACGATCTAGAATATATAAACTTCAAGGGGTGTGAACCTGGTGTCCTAAAACATAGACCTAGATCCTAGCTTAGGCACCAGTCTCCTACAATATATTCTTACCAGATTTTTTGTATACTTATTAAACTGTTTGTTTTAAACTGTATATTATAGTGAGAAAATAAAAATTAGTATTACTATTTCGGTCGAAAGAGAACTATAGCGATCTACAGGCATATATACATATATCTCCTAGGTACAATCTGGGTGTAAAAGTGCTTAGATACCTTAACGCCTATTTTCCCTTGCACGTTAGAGTTCAAGTTTTCGAAAATTAAACTAGATGGCGTTGGTTTCTTCACAGCTAAGTGGCGAGCAAAGGCAATCTCACAAAGTATAAACTTGACTTTTAGTTTAACAAATAGATAGACACATGCGTCATCATTGTCGTCAACAACTGATTGTAGTTCATAATTTCATCAACTTAGCATAAGTCAAGATGGCCTAGTGGTATAGAGCACACAGATTGAAGCGCAAATCAGTGTGCCGCAAGTTCAAATCCCACGCAATTGTTGACTTTTTGTAAGTTCTTACCCGATTGGAAGTTATGGATTAGCATTACATATTATTATATTAAATTATTCTTTAACTTGTTCACACATTTCTTAGAGTTAGAAAGGGATCACAAAAAAACTAAATAAAGAATTAGATTTCTGCGAGGTAGACATAAGTTTTAACTTGACCGAAATGAACTGTCGTTTGGTTGTAGTTGTTGGTTAGTGACGTGTGGTTAACAGTATTGTAATATTCGCAAAATGCAGGCTAATATTAGTATTGAAGTGAGGGCGACTATCATTGGGCTGCATAAAAGCGGTCTTAATAAAACACAAATATCTGAAGAAACCGGACTGAATGTGAGTATAATAGCTATTAATGAATTGTAACTTTATTATAAATTAATCTTCTAATTAAAATGTAAGTATGCCATTTATGAATCCATCCATCGTATCTTTATGAGGCTTAAAAGAAAAATACATAAATCGTTGGGTTTATTGGATTGGTTATTGGATTTATAAATGCAGTTTTATTTTAAAATTATATTCAATAATTATGATTGTTAACATTTTATATAATGAAAATGAAGTCAAGTAGGTATAGCTGCCTAATATATTTTTTTTTGTTTTAGAAAAATACTGTAAGTCTTTGGATAAAAAGATATGAGGAAGAAGGTAGCCTTGCTAGTCGAAAGAGAAGTGGGAGACCGAAGCTTATTAGCGAGGCGCAGCGACGACATATGGTGGACGTATACGAAACAAATGGTTTCGCACCAACGAGACATTTTGCGGAATTATATGACACCTCGATTGATACTGTTCGCCGTGCACTTCACGCTGAAGGCGTGCATCACAGAAAACCTGCTAAAAAGCCGTACTTGACAGAGAGGCATAAACAGGAACGATTACGTTTCGCACGTGATTATTTAGATTTTGATTGGAATACTGCGGTATTTTCAGATGAAAAAACATTTAAATCCAGTCAAAAGGGCAGGCTTCACTTATGGCGCAAGAATAACACTCGCTGGTGTGATAAAAACATTATACCTAACACCGAATCAGGTCGAATCACAATTAATATGTGGGGATGGATGAGTGCAGCAGGACCAGGAGAACTGGCTTTCATTCCTCCACGCGCAAACAGTTCAACTTATGTGGAAGTGTTAGACTCAATTATGCTACCTACTGTGCGCAACATTTACCCAGCTGATGAGTTAGCACAATTTCCGTTTGTCCAGGACAATTGTCCTATTCACCGAGCGAGTACTGTGCGTGAGTGGTTTCACAATCACCCGGAAGTAATTGTTATTCCATGGCCAGCGCGATCACCCGACCTCAACCCCATAGAAAATCTATGGGGTTTGATGGTGCAAAGGTGGGACTCGCGGAATGAGAGGTCTACGGAACAATTAAAAACCCATTGCATGGAGGTATGGGAAAGTTTTAGAGGGAGCGAAATATGCGGTAATATGGTTGGGTCCATGCGCAAACGTCTACTTGACTGTATCGAAAATAATGGGGGTTATACAAAATATTAAGTTTTAGTAAAATCAGTCGGTGTAATTAAATATTTAGTAGGCCATTTTATTTTAACATATTTAAATGATTATTCGTTAACAAACACTGTATTATATTGTGTTTACTTTCGTTTAAAACAGCTATACATTTTAACTTGTGCCATCGCCTTATCTTAAGAATGCAGTGAACTCGCTATCAATTTTGTTGACAATAATCATGATTCTATTTCGTTTTTTATTCTTCTACCCACACTGTTCTAACATAATAGTTCAATTTATTTTTCTCATCTAATTGACGATTATCTTGTGAGAACTAAAGTTCTTTTAACAGAAATTGAGGTTTAGTTTCAATCTTCTTTTCGTCAAGAAAATGAACAATTAAGCTATGACCTCAATACATTCATTGTGACGTTACATACAAATAAAATGTTTACAAAGTCTAAATCATATAGGTATCACTTTTCAATAAATAACTGGATATAAACAATTATATTTTATTTTATTAAAATTTTAATATCCTTTCATTGTTACGTTATTCATATTATGAATGGTCTAAGTGGATATACTTCCAACAAACAATCTTACACGTAACATAGATAACGGTTACAAGATAATTTTGTTGTCTAGGTAACAATTCGGCGTCACAATTCTCATATATGTTTAATTTGTAAATATAAAGAATATTTTTTTTTATTAAACACGTCTTTTTATTTCCACCTTACAACATTGAAAAGATGTAACAACTAAATAATTGAAAATTACGAATGTGTTCTTCTTGTGGTTAATAGATCATATTCGTAATTTGCAACTATTTAGTGCAAAAAATGCAATAGTATTTTTCATAGAAATATAAAAAACAACTATATTAATATAGATTGGGAATAAGTAATAAATAACCACAACGGACCGACCATGATTTGAACTCGGGCTACGTTGTTTGCGAATCCAACACTTAGTTCATACGGCTAACAGCACATGACACGTTTGCGTGAATTTTATCAATGCAATGGTAAGAACAAGTCGCCTCTGTGACTGTGTGATGCATATTCAATGGCACAGAAAAATAATAATGATATTTTAAGCTCAGTGCGACGACAGTTCCTTAGTATGTGTTATCTGTGGAATGTGGATACTCATACACGCGCACACATACGCACGGAAGTGTCGTGCGTGCTCGCTCGGTTCGTAGCAATGTAATCTTTAACTTTTGCGGCCTCACTGTAAATCCATATTCAACCTACCCCTCAAGTTTGAAAACTAACACATAGATAATCAAATATTTATAAATTGATATTCAATTTTAATATCTTCATCTCTTTAAAAGAAATTATAAATTATTTCAATGTTTGAAGAAACAAAAAGAAAGTACAAAAATAAGCATTAATTAAGCATTAATCATTTGAAGCACAGCGGCGCCATCTATTAACAGTTTAATGTAATGTTGTCGATAGCAACATTTCAATCAGGTTTTACGCTAGATGGCGTCATTTCTCGCTTCACACGATTTTATTTCTGTACTTCCTATGCACTTTTGCAGCAGACTTTACATACATTGACCAGCCCTATTTTTCTCACGTCCCGTGGCCTTCACCACTTTGTGGGAGACTTTCCCACGCTACAATTTCAAGTGCATGATCGCTATTCCAAAACCTTTCCGCCTCCTTGGCTATCCGTTCCTCGACCAATCTTCTTCTTCCTACCCTTATCCCATATTACTTGGGGTCGACGCAACACGTTTTTTTCTTCCATTCTGTCTTGTCACCCGTCAAACTATCACTAACTCCCTTTTCTTTCATATCACTCCTCACACAATCTATCCATCTTTTCTTTGGCCTTCCTCTCCCTCTCCATCCATCTGCATGTATACTCAGAGCTCTTTTAGTAATATGCGCTAAATCCCTCCTCTTCACATGACCATACCAAGACAACCGATTTCCTTTCAACTTTTCAGTCACTGGCGCCACTTTCAAACTTCCTCTACTATACTCATTTGTCGACCAATGTAATTTAAATCTTTTTTCTTAGTTTAGATTGTCATAGTCCAGAAATCTGTTGTCAATCAGTTGGTCACCATCATGAGTGTAAAAAAGCTGAATTCTTTATGAGGATGATAACGTATGAGTAAATATCTGAAACATATATTTTTTGTTTTGCCCTGTTTACAATATATTTTCTTTTTTATTGTTGGTAAGCTCGCGTTTGAACACTATCTCGCCAGATTGTAAGCGACGATGTGGTCGATGATGGAGCACATTTACATACAACTTTCTGTATTGACTTAAAGACCCCTAGGTTGTAGCTATCAAGAAACACAGACTCCGACAGGGAATTCCACTCCTTAGCTGTTCGCACAATTAATGTATTTCCAATCAGTGCCTGAAACGCTGTAGTCTCCCCGCAACAAAATATTTCATACTTATGCTTGCATACTTTTGTATACTGTTTTTTTGTTCCAATGAATATTATTTGTATCTATTAAATAATTAATTAATTCATATTTACGTACATACCTACACACTTTTGGCTTCTACGTGATAGCATAATTATAGATATAAACAGAAAACGCCTGACCCAAGTTCTAATTTTAAAGTAGAATGTTGGTAGGTAATAGTATACTCTGAGTAACGTACTTAATTGGATGTTTATTTCGGGTATAAAAAACTTGTTACAAAAAAAAAATACAACCGACTTTAAATTAAAAAAAAACACTGTATAGTGCAAAATAAGTTTAATTTCGGAAGTCGGTTGTATTTTTTTTTTTTTTATTTTTTTTTTCTATAATACCTAGTTTTTCTCTTCGTTATTTAACACCAACTTCCGAAATTAAACTTATTTTGCCCAATACAGTGTTTTTTTTTTTTTAATTTGAAGTCGGTTGTATTTTTTTTTTGTAACAAGTTTTCAGTGTTTTTTTTTTACTTTGAAGTCGGTTGTATTTTTTTTTTGTAAACACTAAAAAAACTAAAACATTCAAAAAAATGTCACGTATTCCATCTCAATTTTATTTAACTTTTGATACATCGTTATTGCTAATTGAAGAATGTTTAGGCTCTTAATAAAAGTAATTATAAAGAATCATGCAAAATAATAATTTCTAACACTATTCATAGAAAAATTGTCAATCATTCAGTGTTGTCGTCCGATAAATAATATGTTTTTTGATGAAGAACTCGTCTACACTAATATTATAAAGGGATAAAGTTTGTTTTTTTGTTTGTAGGAGGTAATCTCTGAAAGTCCTGGTCCGATTGTGAAAATTTTTTCACCGATAGAAAGTTGCTTTATCCCTGAGTGACATAGGCTATATTTTATATATGCGGGCGAAACCGCAGGCAAAAGCTAGTACGCTATATAAGGAAACACACTCCCATGATGAAAAGTATCCTTTATACTATTTCAGGGCATGGTCTACCGATGTAAAAGTTTCATCGAATTCCATTTAGCCATTGAAACTACGTGAAGTAAAAAATATAGGGTGACTGGTAATTAGTGACCGATACTTAAACACGTGATTGTACTCATGATTACAAACAACTTTCCCAAAGAAACTTTTTTTTTAGACTCATTAGTTTTATGAAAATAACAAAACAGCTGTTTGAAATTCGCGTGCGCGCGCTTGCGACCGCTCAGTTATTAGCCGCGTAAGGCCGTTGTCTCATGAGTATATAAAAAAAGTTTCTTTAGGAAAGTTGTTTGTAATCATGAGGACAATCACGTGTTTAAGTATCGGTCACTAATTACCAGTCACACTATATTTATTTATTTATAACTTTATGCACTAATGAAACATTGTACAAAGGCGGACTTAATGCCTTAGGCATTTTCTACCAGTCCACCTTAGGGTGGTGCAGAGACATTACATGGCAGGTGCAACTTAATAGAAGACTGACAGAGAGAAAATAAAAACAATAATAAATATATACCTATATACATACATACAAATAAAAAATGATATTGAGAGAAAAACGAATACAACAAATCAAGTACATATACGCACACATACACACACAAACTTTCATCTGATTCTTTTTCTAAACTTTGCCCCACACTGGGAACTCCTGTATCGTGGATGCATTCACAAACATGTAAACTCACATACAAAAGACACCGAGACCTGGAACAACTATCTACAGGTCATACAAATATTTGTTCCGGTACGAGAATCGCCAAACTTAAGTGGCAGTGGGCAGGGCACTTTGCTCGCAGAACAGATGGTCGATGGGGACGAAAGGACGACCACGTACCGGAAGACGCAGCGTTGGAGGGCCTCCCACAACGTGGACCGAGGACCGGGCGAGGGTCGCGGGAATCCGATGGATGCAAGACGCACAACACCGATCATTGTGACGACACTCGGGGGAGGCCTATGTCCAACAGTGGACGTCTTTCGGCTGAAATGATGATGATGATGACGAGAATCGAACCTGCAACACGCAGCGCAGCAGCCAATGACTCAACCACTGCGTAAACCGTGGCGTCTTCATAAATGTTAAAAAATGTTTATGTTTAATTAAATGTTTATTTATAAATGTTAAAAAGTGTTTATGTTAAAATAAATGTTTATTTATAAATGTAAAAAAATATGTTAAAAAGTGTTTATCACTACATAGTATAAAATAAAGTCGCTTTTCGTGTCTGTCTGTCCCTATGTATGCTTAGATCTTTAGAAATACGCAACGGATTTTGATGAGGTTTTTTTTAATAGATAGAGTGATTCAAGAGGAAGGTTTATGTGTATGATACATGCACAATATAATAGAGAAACACTGATGATTTTAGAGGTTTCTAATGTGATGTCGTAAATAAACACATTTTTTTGCGCTTACATTGCAAACGCTGGCTGAACTCCACGAGATATATCAAAATAGTGTACTACAGTATTGTTTACCTTAAAAAGGTCTACAAAAAAGTCCGCGATGGTATATGTCCATCTCTTAGGGATAACCCACAATAACCATTTTTTATCTTTTACTTTTTACGAGAAATAATGGCTTATTTTTGAAACGATTTTAAGCAATACAGCGTTAATCTTTATCCAATTAAGTATCTTAAATAAATTGTGCATTTAATATAGATCAATATAGCCCTTTACAGCGTGTAATTTAAATGAATATTATCGAAGATATTACAGATTTAAAATGCAGGGACATAGCGGTTGCGGTAAATAACTTGATTCTACGTTTGTTACCTCAGAACTCGCGTCGTTTATGGACCGACTTGCAAATTTTTTTTTTCCCTAATAGGATAATAATATATGCTTTCAGATTGGTCCTATTTTTTTCAAAATCCAGTTCTGATGATGGGATCCATAAGGAATCGAGGGAACTCCTCAAATATTCTAGGCAACTATATAATGATTTTAGTATTTTCATCGAGAACTTAAGCATTTACAGTCAAAAAGTAACATTTGATGAAGTGGAACTGATGAAAAAGACCAGAAATGGCCAAAGAAACTTCACCCCTACATAGATATCACAATGAAGATAGAAGTAACTATGAGAATGCATATAAATAAATGGTTCTGAATAGTTACGAGTATGTTGAAAATGGTAGCATCAAAGTGATCTGATGATGATGATGGAGCTGAAAGATAGGCACTGGAACTCCGTAATTAATCAATGTAACCTAGCCGTGTTTGGGCTTATTAGAATTGTCATCAGATGCACTTTGGCTATAAGGTACTATCGAACTGACCTGATGATGGAGCTGGGAGGTGGATGGGGACTTCATAATAAAATAATGTATCTTAACAGTGTTTGGCTTAAATCGAATTGTCATGAGAAATATGTAGATACTCTGGCTATAAATGTATCACAACTAAAAAGAGTGAAATAAATTGTTTTTTACAAAAAAAAATAACCAACTTCACCACAAAAAAAAAACACTAGAACGATCTTTAATTTCGGAAGTCAGTGTTAAATAACAAGCAGACAATATCAGAAACACTGACTTCCAAAATTAAAGTTATATTGATCGTTTTAGTGTTTTGTTTTTAGGGTTCCGTACCTAAAAAGGAAAAAACGGAACCCTTATAGGATCACTTTGTTGTTAGACGGTCTGTCTGTGGGTATGTCTGGTCAAGACCCTTTATCTCGGAAACGTGTAGAGGTATCGAGTTGAAATTAAAACCATATACTCAGGTTTGCGGTCCCTTGAAGCTGTGAAAAAATCAAACTTCTAAGCTAACAAAAAAAGATACAGACGTTTATGTCGCAAAAAACGTATATTTCGACACTCTCAAGGGAATCAAAATTCATAGGGTATATAGGGGTATGTGGAACAGAGAGTAAAGCCCCACATACCTCCGTTGAAAAGGGAGGATCCTCCAACCAGACGGGATGTTATGTCTGGTGGGTTACTGCCCGATAGATGATTTCGGGCTGTTCTATATGTTCTAATTGCGCGGAGAACTTTGATTGCGCGATGCAGGATTAGTTCTTATGTGACGCCATAGATGTCGCTACATCACTCCCCTCCGGAGATCGGAGATCGATGGTTCTTGATGCTTCTTGATGCGTGCCAGGCCAGTGGTAGGTTGGTTCCAGTGGGTCGGAACCGAATGCCGCATAGTTCTCGGTGAGTCGGAACTGTCTGCGGTGATGCCCCAGTGAGTCGGGGTTGTGCTATCCCAGTGAGTCGGGATGATGCCCCAGTGAGTCGGGGTGATGATGTCCTAGTGAGTCGGGATGATGCTGCAGGCTCCAGTGAGTCGGAGTAGTGCTGCTGGCTCCAGTGAGTCGGAGCGGTGCTGTGCGCCGTAGGGCTTGATTGCAGGCGTCGACCAGGAGAGGTTCTTCATTGCTCTTCATGTAACTGGCCGAAGGTGCAGTGTGCTTCGCCAAGGTCGCTGATGAGGCTGAGGGTGATGACCAGGTATGACCAGGTAGGCATGCTGGTGGTCAGGATACCCTTTTAAAGCCGTGGGTGCTGGCTGTATGGCTCGCTGCTCGAAAGCTTGAGGAAGTGATGATGACGTCACTAAGTAGTGGCTGCACGAAGGCTGTGCTGACGTTCATTGTCGAGGGTCACCAGTTTGGGGTATGTGGAACAGAGAGTAAAGCCCCACATACCTCCGTTGAAAAGGGAGGATCCTCCAACCAGACGGATGTTATGTCTGGTGGGCTATTGCCCGATAGATGATTTCGGGCTGTTCTATATGTTCTAATCGCGCGGAGAACTTTGATTGCGCGATGCAGGATTAGTTCTTATGTGACGCCATAGATGTCGCTACAGGTACTTCCCGTTGACCTAGAATCCTGAAATTTGCCATGAAGCAAGGTCTAATAGCACAAGTATAGGAAAAAAAATTGAAAACTGTAAATTTGTAGTAACGTCTTTTGCGATTCGGAAAAATCTTCGTAACTCAATTTTGAAATTGAACTTTTTTCATAGGTAGGTTAGGTTAGGTAACCTAAGTTTTTACGGAACCCTTAGTGCGTGAGTCCGAGACGCACTTGCCCGCTTTTTAAAGTGAAGTCGGTTTTTTTTTTTTGTAAAAAGTTTTTTTCCTACAGAATTTCTAAATTCTTTGAACCCTCCTCATAAAATGGCGTTGAAAATAGGTTATCCTGTTATTTTTTAAAAAATCCTGAATCCATCTAAACTATGCATTGGCACGCGTTTGCTGGTAAAATTACTAAAAACTGTCATAATAGAGTGCACAATACTCACTGGATGTGGTACCGGAGAAGATGTGTGTCCATGGAGTTTCTTGCACATTCTTCTCCATAGAGATCTACGCTTTGGAATGTTTTTTTTTAGGTGGGAAAATCATCTAATGACAAATCACGCTCTTTGGCGGAGCGAGAGATAGTTTTAAACTTTTACTGACTAAAAACTAAAACTAACTACTAAACCACTCCTGTTCCTTCTTTGCCTTCGTCCCAGGGCCCGAGGTTTCACTTTCACACTACCCGTGGCCCCAGTAGGCTTTGACCCTGCTGGGCCCCTACGATTTGCTGACATCTCCCTACGAACGCTAAGCACCGTCAACGACTTGGGCTCTTTCCGGATGGTTACCGGACGGTCGCCGTCCGGAAGCCCGCGCCTACGGTGGCCGGAAATCGGGATCGGAATCCCGACAGCGGTTGGGGCGTGAGGACCGTTGCCTCACGCGATCGGCCGCCTCCTTTGCCAGCATTACTGCTTCGCAGAAGGAGGCGACCGCCTGCCACTCCTCCTCTCTCCGGACCATGGTCTGTACCAAGACCCGGCGCAAGGGGTCACCACCGCCGATCACCCCCATGAGGACACGGCGTTGCTCTGCCCAAGCTGGGCACACCTCCACCGTGTGCTCCATCGTGTCCTCCGGGCGGTCCACACAGTGGCAAGTAAAGATATCTTTTGCAATGAACAATAATAAATCGCAGGGTCAAACTTTCAACGTTTCAACGTTAGTGATCGTTGAGTGTTTTTCACATGGCCAATGATATGTTGCTCTTTCAAGAATAACCTCAAAAGAAAACCTGTTTGTATTATGTAATGACAAAAAAAAGCTGTGAACGTTGTATATAAAGACATTCTGTAGTATGATTAGTACTGACGACCCGCCCCGGCTTCGCACGGGTGCAATGCTGATCAAAACCGCATCAAAACCCGTTGCGTAGTTTTAAAGATCTTCTTCTTCTCAGTCGGTACACTCTTACCAGAGCGGTCGTGGTCATCACTGTGAATCACGATGAGTAATCATATTGGTAACACGGCGCTATTCATCGCGGACTGCAAGTTTTCCGAGTACATTCATAAACCGAGCACTTAGTTGCGACCTTGATCTGGTCTGTCCATATCATTAGTGGTCTACCACGTGGCCTGGTGCCCTCAACTTTGCCCTGCACTACGAGACGCTCTATGGAGTCGTTACCACCACGAGATACATGGCCGAAGAAGTTCAAAATGCGCGACTGCACTGTGGATGATAGGCGCTGTCTGATCTAAGCGTACATAGGGACAAACAGCGGGAAGCTACTTTGTTTTATACTTTGAAGTGATCAGCATTGCACCCGTGCGAAGCCGGGGCGGGTCGCTTGTGTTAAAATAAATTATTATTTAGGTGTAAGTTTGTTACTCCTTCACGTTCAAACGACTGAACAGATTTGGCTAAAATTTAACAAACTGCGAGACTATTATAAAACAAACAAACAAATCTTGAGATAGCACAATAGATCCATTTCATCCCGGGAATATGTTACCTTGAGAAAATTATTTATTTACTCACAAAGCCACGGTAGAAGTATTTTTTTTTTTAATTGATATAAACCAGTGCTTGACTGCGATCCCACCTGATGGTAAGGAGTGATGCAATTATTGACGGTGAGGCGTACTAGTTATTAAGAGCCTCTTCACCCTAGCCTCGAAGACACATAAATTATAGTTGGACGGGAAGACCGCAGCAGGCAAATTGTTCCAGTCCTTCGATGTACGCGGTATAAACGACGAAGCGAAACGCTTAGTTCGGACCGTTGAAGTTTCAACAACGTAAGGGTGGATACCCCCTGTACGTCGGGTTGGAGTTATCTATACATGTAATAAAACAGTAAAAGTTTCTAGTTGTGCGCGCAACACGTAAAATGTACGAAATCGATGTAGATAACTTTTTACATTTAATTGTATAACTTTTTTTTTTTTTTTTTAATTGATATAAACCAGCGCTTGACTGCGATCCCACCTGATGGTAAGCAGTGATGCAATCATTGATGGTGAGGCGCACTAGTTTATCAAGAGCCTATTCACTCTAGCCTTGAAGACACCTAAATTATAGTTGGACGGGAAGATCGCAGCGGGCAAATTGTTCCAGTCCTTCGATGTACGCGGTATAAACGACGAAGCGAAACGCTTAGTCCGGACCGTTGAAGTTTCAACAACGTAAGGGTGGATATTTGCCGTACGTCGGGTTGTCCGATGGTAGAAAGGAGATGGCGGAATCAAGTCATGCAATTCCCGCGCACACTCTCCAAAAAGCAACCTGTAAAATACCGATAGGCTGGCTACCCTGCGCCTGTGCTCGAGGCTTTGTAGATTAGACTTAACCAAATCTGGATCCCCAATTAGCCTCTTCGCACGCCTTTCCACTGAGTCCAAAGCTGCTAGATGGCATTTTGCAGCACCAGCCCATATGTGACTGCAGTACTCCACACACGATCGGACCTGTGCTTTGTATAACATTAGAAGCTGTCCCGGTGTGAAGTACCGTCGGACCTTTGCAAGAACGCCTAGTTTTACTTGATGTATTACTTTGGCATTGTTTTATCGCAATCAGTTGACTATATCGAAAGATATATTACATTTATTGACTGTTAGGCGGTACGAAGTTCGCGCGAGTCAGCTAGTTATTAATAAAAACGTAAAGCAACCCAAAATAGAAGACATATATATTAATTTAAGTTGCTCGGACGAACCCCGAAGCGACAGGGGACTGTCCCTGACACATGCTCGACCACAAAGCTTACCTAACTCTTAGAGATTTATAACTACTACTATAACAAGTAAATAAGTGGTTTCAGGTTTTGTTGCTTAGTTGACAATTAGAAGAATACATCTTAAAACTATTTCGTTTTCAAGTTTTTTTGTATTGATAAACAACAAAAATCGTCATCATCATTTCACCCGAAAGACGTCCACTGCTAGGCATAGGCTTCTCCAAGTGTCGCCATAACATACGGTCTTGTGTGTCGCGTATTCTTCATGAGATTCCCGTGACCCTCACCAGGGTGGAACAATGAATGGAAACAGAAACTATTTATTTGACCCAGAAACAGCAAAATGGTAATCAACACAAAGTATAAGAGAACAATAGAACGTACAGAATTATATTAAAAAATGCAATTGAGCGTACCCCTACCAATAAGGTTAACCATCTCAGCATTTGCTGGACGTCAGATACCCAGCGCTGGTTTTTAACTGGACTCTATAATGACGCTCGGAGAAACACTAATAAAGTCTTCTGTTAGAAACAAACTCATATTTAGGCAATCCAATACCTGAATTAAAAAAAACTCAAATATATGACTTTTTTTTTCTTTTAGGCTCGCGCATTGACATCTCACCTGATGATAAGCGATGATTTGATCGACGTTAGAGCACGTTCGACTATTCAGTATTTACTCTTGATTTAAGACCCCCAGGTTGTAGTTATCAGGAAACACAGACTCTTACAGAGAAAGAAAAAAAGAAGAAAGAAAGAAAAGACATTTATTTGGATATAACAGATTACAAACATTTTGAAAAAAAAATACATATATATATATATATATATATGCGCCACGTCCGCGCAAAACGGTCGAACGCTCAACATAATGCCGTGTCCACACGCAAAATGCGACAAGTCCACAGCGCTGGTTTTCAGCGTGGGCCGGTGACGGTGTCGACTAACAGACGTCGGCAACGGTATTGTGTGCTAATAGAGTTGAATTCCACTGTTTAGCTGTACGTGCAATGAATACCTTTTTTATGAAAACGTTTTGTGCGTATGGACATTTCTTAATTGCCCTTTTCTATACCAATGAGTACAAGACAATTATTATTTTTATAACAAGAACCAAACGACAACGACGACTCTATGAAAGATGACAGACATGTATGGATGCGCTAGAGTTCATAGTTTGCTTATAAAAGAAAGAAGAGACCTTGCGTCTACTTTAAAAGCAGTAGTAACCCAGTGTTAACGGCCCGACTTACGAGTTATAGGTCGTGGCTTCAAACCCAGTCTGGCGCATTACAGTGTAATTTATTTCATCAGCAATGCTCTTAAAATGGTGAAGGAAAGTATAATGAGGAAACTGGCATGTCCTAGATCTAAAAGTTATATATATTATGTCACATCTACCAACACACACTGAGCCAGAGTGGTGGATTACAGCCCATCCCCTCTCCTAGAGAGAAGGCCTGAGTCCCAGCAGTGAGAAAACTAAAAGGCTAATTGTTTCTATAAATAATATACCTATCTTTGATTTGTTATTGTAGAAACAATAACAAATCAAAGATAGTTATACAAACAAACAAACAGGCAAACATTTTAAAACAATGAAAACTGCTCTTTAAAGTCAAGTAAAAACTGTGGATTTTAAAAAAATAATAAAAAGATCAATCAAAACTTTGTCTCGTATTATTTACTAGCGACCCGCCCCGGCTTCGCACGGGTGCAATGCTGATCACTTCATAGTATAAAACAAAGTTGCTTCCCGCTGTCTGTCCCTATGTACGCTTAGATCAGACAGCGCCTATCATCCACAGTGCAGTCGCGCATTTTGAACTTCTTCGGCCATGTATCTCGTGGTGGTAATGACTCCATAGAGCGTCTCGTAGTGCAGGGCAAAGTTGAGGGCATCAGGCCACGTGGTAGATCACTAATGAGATGGACAGACCAGATCAAGGCCGCAACTAAGGGCTCGGTTTATGAATGTACTCGGAAAACTTGCAGTCCGCGATGAATAGCGCCGTGTTACCAAGATGATTACTCATCGTGATTCACAGTGATGACCACGACCGCTCTGGTAAGAGTGTACCGACTGAGAAGAAGAAGATCTTTAAAACTACGCAACGGGTTTTGATGCGGTTTTGATCAGCATTGCATCCGTGCGAAGCCGGGGCGGGTCGTCAGTACTAATCATACTACAGAATGTCTTTATATACAACGTTCACAGCTTTTTTTTGTCATTAGATAATACAAACATGTTTTCTTTTGAGGTTACTCTTGAAAGAGCGACATATCATTGGCCATGTGAAAAACACTCAACGATCACTAACGTTAAAACGTTGAAAGTTTGACCCTGCGATTTATTATTGTTCATTGCAAAAGATATCTTTACTTGCCACTGTGTGGACCGCCCGGAGGACACGATGGAGCACACGGTGGAGGTGTGCCCAGCTTGGGCAGGGCAACGCCGTGTCCTCATGGGGGCGATCGGCGGTGGTGACCCCTTGCGCCGTGTCTTGGTACAGACCATGGTCCGGAGCGAGGAGGAGTGGCAGGCGGACGCCTCCTTCTGCGAAGCAGTAATGCTGGCAAAGGAGGCGGCCGATCGCGTGAGGCAACGGTCCTCACGTCCCAACCGCCGTCGGGATTCCGATCCCGTTTTCCGGCCACCGTAGGCGCGGGCTTCCGGACAGCGACCGTCCGGTAACCATCCAAAGAGCCCAAGTCGTTGACGGCGCTTAGTGTTCCACGCGCGCCTCAGGGCGATGTCAGCAAATCGTAGGGGCCCAGCAGGGTCAAAGCCTACTGGGGCCACGGGTAGTGTGAAAGTGAAACCTGGGGCCCTGGGACGAAGGCAAAGAAGGAACAGGAGTGGTTTAGTAGTTAGTTTTAGTTTTTAGTCAGTAAAAGTTTGAAACTATCTCTCGCTCCGCCCAAGAGCGGGATTTGTCATTAGATGATTTTCCCACCTAAAAAAAAACATTCCAAAGCGTAGATCTCTATGGAGAAGAATGTGCAAGAAACTCCATGGACACACATTTTCTCCGGTACCACATCCAGTGAGTATTGTGCACTCTATTATGACAGTTTTTAGTGATTTTACCAGCAAACGCGTGCCATTGTATAGTTTAGATGGATTCAGGTTTTTTAAAAAAATAACAGGACAACCTATTTTCAACGCCATTTTATGAGGAGGGTTCAAAGTAAGAAATTCTGTAGGAAAAAAACTTTTCACAAAAAAAAAAATAACCGACTTCACTATAAAAAGCGGGCAAGTGCGAGTCGGACTCACTCACTGAGGGTTCCGTAAAAACTTAGGTTACCTAACCTAACCTACCTATGAAAAAAGTTCAATTCCAAAATTGAGTAACGAAGATTTTTCCGGATCGCAAAAGACGTTACTACAAATTTACAGTTTTCAATTTTTTTTTCCTATACTTGTGCTGTTAGACCTTGCTTCATGGCAAATTCCAGGATTCTAGGTCAACGGGAAGTACCCTATGAATTTTGATTCCCTTGAGAGTGTCGAAATATACGTTTTTTGCGACATAAACGTCTGTATCTTTTTTTGTTAGCTTAGAAGTTTGATTTTTTCACAGCTTCAAGGGACCGCAGACCTGAGTATATGGTTTTAATTTCATTTCGATACCTCTACGTGTTTCTGAGATAAAGGGTCTTGGCCAGACATACCCACAGACAGACCGACTAACAACAAAGTGATCCTATAAGGGTTCCGTTTTTTCCTTTTTAGGTACGGAACCCTAAAAACAAAACAATAAAACGATCAATATAACTTTAATTTTGGAAGTCAGTGTTTCCGATATTGTCTGCTTGTTATTTAACACTGACTTCCAAAATTAAAGATCGTTTTAGTGTTTTTTTTTTTGTGGTGAAGTTGGTTATTTTTTTTTAGTAAAAAAAAAATTATTTCACACTTTTTAGTTGTGATACATTTATAGCCAGAGTACCTATTTCTCATGACAATTCGATTTAAGCCAAACACTGTTAAGATACATTATTTTATTATGAAGTCCCCATCCACCTCCCAGCTCCATCATTCGATAGTACCTTATAGCCAAAGTGCATCTGATGACAATTCTAATAAGCCCAAACACGGCTAGGTTACATTAATTAATTACGGCGTTCCAGTGCCTATCTTCCAGCTCCATCATCATCATCAGATCACTTTGATGCTACCATTTTCAACATACTCGTAACTATTCAGAACCATTTATTTATATGCATTGTCATAGTTACTTCTATCATCATTGTGATATCTATGTAGGGGTGAAGTTTCATTGGCCATTTCTGGTCTTTTTCATCAGTTCCACTTCATCAAATATTACTTTTTGACTGTAAATGCTTAAGTTCTCGATGAAAATACTAAAATCATTATATAGTTGCCTAGAATATTTGAGGAGTTCCCTCGATTCCTTATGGATCCCATCATCAGAACTGGATTTTGAAAAAAATAGGACCAATCTGAAAGCATATCCTATTAGGGAAAAAAAAAATTTTGCAAGTCGGTCCATAAACGACGCGAGTTCTGAGGTAACAAACGTAGAATCAAGTTATTTACCGCAACCGCTATGTCCCTGCATTTTAAATCTGTAATATCTTCGATAATATTCATTTAAATTACACGCTGTGAAGGGCTATATTGATCTATATTAAATGCACAATTTATTTAAGATACTTAATTGGATAAAGATTAACGCTGTATTGCTTAAAATCGTTTCGTAAATAAGCCATTATTTCTCGTAAAAAGTAAAAGATAAAAAATGGTTATTGTGGGTTATCCCTAAGAGATGGACATATACCATCGCGGACTTTTTTGTAGACCTTTTTAAGGTGAACAATACTGTAGTACACTATTTTGATATATCTCGTAGAGTTCAGCCAGCGTTTGCAATGTAAGCGCAAAAAAATGTGTTTATTTACGACATCACGTTAGAAACCTCTAAAATCATCAGTGTTCCTCTATTATATTGTGCATGTATCATACACATAAACCTTCCTCTTGAATCACTCTATCTATTAAAAAAAACCTCATCAAAATCCGTTGCGTATTTCTAAAGATCTAAGCATACATAGGGACAGACAGACACGAAAAGCAACTTTATTTTATACTATGTAGTGATTCTTCAAATATAAACAAAAGACATTCATTTCAGTTTTACCTTTGAAATAAAGTTCCCAGCAGTTCTGACCTTGTTCGTTGACCCCTAACCCCGTTGACCTGCCGATACCCTGTTCTCGATGAGGGCATCGCGAACTGATGGTCCTTTTTTGAGCTGGGAAATTACGGTCAGACTTTTACTGACTAAAGCCTAACTGTATCCTTCAGTTGCCCTTTGCGTCCTAGGGCTACGGTCGTTCTTTTAAACGTACTTACGGCACTGGCCCTAGCAGGTACCGGTCGTATTAGGCCCCTCCTGTATAGCTGGCACATTTTTGATAGTGCCTTAGATTGAGCATTTGACTGGCCTATAGGTCTAGTGATTAGTGGCCCTGACTGCTATGCTGGAGGTCGTGGGTTCGATTCCCACCCAGGACAAATGTTGGTGTGATGAGCACGATCATTTGTTCTGTGTCTGGGTGTAATTTATCTCTAACTAGCGACCCGCCCCGGCTTCGCACGGGTGCAATGCTGATCACTTCATAGTATAAAACAAAGTTGCTTCACGCTGTTTGTCCCTATGTACGCTTAGATCAGACAGCGCCTATCATCCACAGTGCAGTCGCGCATTTTGAACTTCTTCGGCCATGTATCTCGTGGTGGTAATGACTCCATAGAGCGTCTCGTAGTGCAGGGCAATGTTGAGGGCACCAGGCCACGTGATAGATCACTAATGATATGGACAGACCAGATCAAGGCCGCAACTAAGTGCTCGGTTTATGAATGTACTCGGAAAACTTGCAGTCCGCGATGAATAGCGCCGTGTTACCAAGATGATCACTCATCGTGATTCACAGTGATGACCACGACCGCTCTGGTAAGAGTGTACCGACTGAGAAGAAGAAGATCTTTAAAACTACGCAACGGGTTTTGATCAGCATTGCATCCGTGCGAAGCCGGGGCGGGTCGTCAGTACTAATCATACTACAGAATGTCTTTATATACAACGTTCACAGCTTTTTTTTGTCATTAGATAATACAAACATGTTTTCTTTTGAGGTTACTCTTGAAAGAGCGACATATCATTGGCCATGTGAAAAACACTCAACGATCACTAACGTTAAAACTTTGAAAGTTTGACCCTGCGATTTATTATTGTTCATTGCAAAAGATATCTTTACTTGCCACTGTGTGGACCGCCCGGAGGACACGATGGAGCACACGGTGGAGGTGTGCCCAGCTTGGGCAGGGCAACGCCGTGTCCTCATGGGGGCGATCGGCGGTGGTGACCCCTTGCGCCGTGTCTTGGTACAGACCATGGTCCGGAGCGAGGAGGAGTGGCAGGCGGACGCCTCCTTCTGCGAAGCAGTAATGCTGGCAAAGGAGGCGGCCGATCGCGTGAGGCAACGGTCCTCACGTCCCAACCGCCGTCGGGATTCCGATCCCGTTTTCCGGCCACCGTAGGCGCGGGCTTCCGGACGGCGACCGTCCGGTAACCATCCAAAGAGCCCAAGTCGTTGACGGCGCTTAGTGTTCCACGCGCGCCTCAGGGCGATGTCAGCAAATCGTAGGGGCCCAGCAGGGTCAAAGCCTACTGGGGCCACGGGTAGTGTGAAAGTGAAACCTGGGGCCCTGGGACGAAGGCAAAGAAGGAACAGGAGTGGTTTAGTAGTTAGTTTTAGTTTTTAGTCAGTAAAAGTTTGAAACTATCTCTCGCTCCGCCCAAGAGCGGGATTTGTCATTAGATGATTTTCCCACCTAAAAAAAAACATTCCAAAGCGTAGATCTCTATGGAGAAGAATGTGCAAGAAACTCCATGGACACACATTTTCTCCGGTACCACATCCAGTGAGTATTGTGCACTCTATTATGACAGTTTTTAGTGATTTTACCAGCAAACGCGTGCCATTGTATAGTTTAGATGGATTCAGGTTTTTTAAAAAAATAACAGGACAACCTATTTTCAACGCCATTTTATGAGGAGGGTTCAAAGTAAGAAATTCTGTAGGAAAAAAACTTTTCACAAAAAAAAAAATAACCGACTTCACTATAAAAAGCGGGCAAGTGCGAGTCGGACTCACTCACTGAGGGTTCCGTAAAAACTTAGGTTACCTAACCTAACCTACCTATGAAAAAAGTTCAATTCCAAAATTGAGTAACGAAGATTTTTCCGGATCGCAAAAGACGTTACTACAAATTTACAGTTTTCAATTTTTTTTTCCTATACTTGTGCTGTTAGACCTTGCTTCATGGCAAATTCCAGGATTCTAGGTCAACGGGAAGTACCCTATGAATTTTGATTCCCTTGAGAGTGTCGAAATATACGTTTTTTGCGATATAAACGTCTGTATCTTTTTTTGTTAGCTTAGAAGTTTGATTTTTTCACAGCTTCAAGGGACCGCAGACCTGAGTATATGGTTTTAATTTCAACTCGATACCTCTACGCGTTTCTGAGATAAAGGGTCTTGGCCAGACATACCCACAGACAGACCGACTAACAACAAAGTGATCCTATAAGGGTTCCGTTTTTTCCTTTTTAGGTACGGAACCCTAAAAACAAAACAATAAAACGATCAATATAACTTTAATTTTGGAAGTCAGTGTTTCCGATATTGTCTGCTTGTTATTTAACACTGACTTCCAAAATTAAAGATCGTTTTAGTGTTTTTTTTTTTGTGGTGAAGTTGGTTATTTTTTTTTAGTAAAAAAAAAATTATTTCACACTTTTTAGTTGTGATACATTTATAGCCAGAGTACCTATTTCTCATGACAATTCGATTTAAGCCAAACACTGTTAAGATACATTATTTTATTATGAAGTCCCCATCCACCTCCCAGCTCCATCATTCGATAGTACCTTATAGCCAAAGTGCATCTGATGACAATTCTAATAAGCCCAAACACGGCTAGGTTACATTAATTAATTACGGCGTTCCAGTGCCTATCTTCCAGCTCCATCATCATCATCAGATCACTTTGATGCTACCATTTTCAACATACTCGTAACTATTCAGAACCATTTATTTATATGCATTGTCATAGTTACTTCTATCATCATTGTGATATCTATGTAGGGGTGAAGTTTCATTGGCCATTTCTGGTCTTTTTCATCAGTTCCACTTCATCAAATATTACTTTTTGACTGTAAATGCTTAAGTTCTCGATGAAAATACTAAAATCATTATATAGTTGCCTAGAATATTTGAGGAGTTCCCTCGATTCCTTATGGATCCCATCATCAGAACTGGATTTTGAAAAAAATAGGACCAATCTGAAAGCATATCCTATTAGGGAAAAAAAAAATTTTGCAAGTCGGTCCATAAACGACGCGAGTTCTGAGGTAACAAACGTAGAATCAAGTTATTTACCGCAACCGCTATGTCCCTGCATTTTAAATCTGTAATATCTTCGATAATATTCATTTAAATTACACGCTGTGAAGGGCTATATTGATCTATATTAAATGCACAATTTATTTAAGATACTTAATTGGATAAAGATTAACGCTGTATTGCTTAAAATCGTTTCGTAAATAAGCCATTATTTCTCGTAAAAAGTAAAAGATAAAAAATGGTTATTGTGGGTTATCCCTAAGAGATGGACATATACCATCGCGGACTTTTTTGTAGACCTTTTTAAGGTGAACAATACTGTAGTACACTATTTTGATATATCTCGTAGAGTTCAGCCAGCGTTTGCAATGTAAGCGCAAAAAAATGTGTTTATTTACGACATCACGTTAGAAACCTCTAAAATCATCAGTGTTCCTCTATTATATTGTGCATGTATCATACACATAAACCTTCCTCTTGAATCACTCTATCTATTAAAAAAAACCTCATCAAAATCCGTTGCGTATTTCTAAAGATCTAAGCATACATAGGGACAGACAGACACGAAAAGCAACTTTATTTTATACTATGTAGTGATTCTTCAAATATAAACAAAAGACATTCATTTCAGTTTTACCTTTGAAATAAAGTTCCCAGCAGTTCTGACCTTGTTCGTTGACCCCTAACCCCGTTGACCTGCCGATACCCTGTTCTCGATGAGGGCATCGCGAACTGATGGTCCTTTTTTGAGCTGGGAAATTACGGTCAGACTTTTACTGACTAAAGCCTAACTGTATCCTTCAGTTGCCCTTTGCGTCCTAGGGCTACGGTCGTTCTTTTAAACGTACTTACGGCACTGGCCCTAGCAGGTACCGGTCGTATTAGGCCCCTCCTGTATAGCTGGCACATTTTTGATAGTGCCTTAGATTGAGCATTTGACTGGCCTATAGGTCTAGTGATTAGTGGCCCTGACTGCTATGCTGGAGGTCGTGGGTTCGATTCCCACCCAGGACAAATGTTGGTGTGATGAGCACGATCATTTGTTCTGTGTCTGGGTGTAATTTATCTCTAACTAGCGACCCGCCCCGGCTTCGCACGGGTGCAATGCTGATCACTTCATAGTATAAAACAAAGTTGCTTCACGCTGTTTGTCCCTATGTACGCTTAGATCAGACAGCGCCTATCATCCACAGTGCAGTCGCGCATTTTGAACTTCTTCGGCCATGTATCTCGTGGTGGTAATGACTCCATAGAGCGTCTCGTAGTGCAGGGCAATGTTGAGGGCACCAGGCCACGTGATAGATCACTAATGATATGGACAGACCAGATCAAGGCCGCAACTAAGTGCTCGGTTTATGAATGTACTCGGAAAACTTGCAGTCCGCGATGAATAGCGCCGTGTTACCAAGATGATCACTCATCGTGATTCACAGTGATGACCACGACCGCTCTGGTAAGAGTGTACCGACTGAGAAGAAGAAGATCTTTAAAACTACGCAACGGGTTTTGATGCGGTTTTGATCAGCATTGCACCCGTTCGAAGCCGGGGCGGGTCGTCAGTACTAATCATACTACAGAATGTCTTTATATACCACGTTCACAGCTTTTTTTTGTCATTAGATAATACAAACAGGTTTTCTTTTGAGGTTACTCTTGAAAGAGCGACATATCATTGGCCATGTGAAAAACACTCAACGATCACTAACGTTGAAACGTTGAAAGTTTGACCCTGCGATTTATTATTGTTCATTGTAAAAGATATCTTTACTTGCCACTGTGGGGACCGCCCGGAGGACACGATGGAGCACACGGTGGAGGTGTGCCTAGCTTGGGCAGAGCAACGCCGTGTCCTCATGGGGGCGATCGGCGGTGGTGACCCCTTGCGCCGGGTCTTGAACAGACCATGGTCCGAAGCGAGGAGGAGTGGCAGGCGGTCGCTTCCTTCTGCGAAGCAGTAATGCTGGCAAAGGAGGCGGTCGATCGCGTGAGGCAACGGTCCTCAAGCCCCAACCGCCGTCGGGATTCCGATCCCGATTTCCGGCCACCGTAGGCGCGGGCTTCCGGACGGCGACCGTCCGGTAACCATCCGGACCGAGCCCAAGTCGTTGACGGCGCTTAGTGTTCCACGCGAGCCTCAGGGAGATGTCAGCAAATCGTAGGGGCCCAGAAGGGTCAAAGCCTACTGGGGCCACGGGTAGTGTGAAAGTGAAACCTTGGGCCCTGGGACGAAGGCAAAGAAGGAACAGGAGTGGTTTAGTAGTTAGTTTTAGTTTTTAGTCAGTAAAAGTTTGAAACTATCTCTCGCTCCGCCCAAGAGCGGGATTTGTCATTAGACGATTTTCCCACCTAAAAAAAAACTTTCCAAAGCGTAGATCTCTATGGAGAAGAATGTGCAAGAAACTCCATGGACACACATCATAAAACGATCAATATAACTTTAATTTTGGAAGTCAGTGTTTCTGATATTGTCTGCTTGTTATTTAACACTGATTTCCGAAATTAAAGATCGTTTTAGTGTTTTTTTTTATGTTGTGAAGTTGGTTATTTCACACTTTTTAGTTGTGATACATTTATAGCCAGAGTATCTATTTCTCATGACAATTCGATTTAAGCCAAACACTGTTAAGATACATTATTTTATTATGAAGTCCCCATCCACCTCCCAGCTCCATCATCAGGTCAGTTCGATAGTACCTTATAGCCAAAGTGCATCTGATGACAATTCTAATAAGCCCAAACACGGCTAGGTTACATTAATTAATTACGGAGTTCCAGTGCCTATCTTCCAGCTCCATCATCATCATCAGATCACTTTGATGCTACCATTTTCAACATACTCGTAACTATTCAGAACCATTTATTTATATGCATTGTCATAGTTAATTCTATCTTCATTGTGATATCTATGTAGGGGTGAAGTTTCATTGGCCATTTCTGGTCTTTTTCATCAGTTCCACTTCATCAAATGTTACTTTTTGACTGTAAATGCTAATTTCTCGATGAAAATACTAAAATCATTATATAGTTGCCTAGAATATTTGAAGAGTTCCCTCGATTCCTTATGGATCCCATCATCAGAACTGGATTTTGAAAAAAATAAGACCAATCTGGAAGCATATCTTATTAGGGAAAAAAAATTTTGAAAGTCGCTCCATAAACGACGCGAGTTCTGAGGTAACAAACGTAGAATCAAGTTATTTACCGCAACCGCTATGTCCCTGCATTTTAAATCTGTAATATCTTCGATAATATTCATTTAAATTACACACTGTAAAGGGCTATATTGATCTATATTAAATGCACAATTTATTTAAGATACGTAATTGGATAAAGATTAACGTTGTGTTGCTTAAAATCGTTTCGTAAATAAGCCATTATTTCTCGTAAAAAGTAAAAGATAAAAAATGGTTATTGTGGGTTATCCCTAAGAGATGGACATATATCATCGCGGACTTTTTTGTAGACCTTTTTAAGGTGAACAATACTGTAGTACACTATTTTGATATATCTCGTGGTTTTCAGCCAGCGTTTGCAATGTAAGCGCAAAAAAATGTGTTTATTTACGATATCACATTAGAAACCTCTAAAATCATCAGTGTTCCTCTATTATATTGTGCATGTATCATACACATAAACCTTCCTCTTGAATCACTCTATCTATTAAAAAAAACCTCATCAAAATCCGTTGCGTATTTCTAAAGATCTAAGCATACATAGGGACAGACAGACACGAAAAGCGACTTTGTTTTATACTATGTAGTGATATATATGTATTTAGAAGTATTTATGTACGTTTATCAGTTGTCTAGTACTCATAACTCAAGCTCTGCTTAGTTTGGGGACTAGACGGCGTTGTGTGATAGTTGTGGAATATTATTATATTATTATTATTTCACTAGATAGGTTATGTATAATCGTTCTGTTCTAGAAAATAAATGGCTTATATAAATATACTGCCACTTGTGGCTACGTTCGCGAGACGTTAGTACTTCCTGCCCTTAAAAAATACAACTTATATGTATTTTATTCCAGAATGCACATTAACTTGGTACCATACCAAATTTCATCCAAATCTGTTCAGGCGTTTGAGCGTTTAATATTATAAAGAAGAAAATTCGTATGGATATGTGTGTGTGTGTGTATGTATAGTTGATTCTCAAATGCATGAACGGATTTTAATGAAAATGAGTGTATCGGTAGATCCCACGGAGTAGAGAAAGTAGATCCTGTCCTAAAATAGCACATGTGAGACATATTTTACCTCGGGAGTATGTTACCTTAGAATAATCTTCTACTAGACACGAGGGAAGCTGGTGACAATAGATAGTACATACATGAAAGTTAGTGTGATTATTGTTATTTGCTGTATTTTCGTGAAGGATTTGTATTTGTATTTCGGGCTGGTGTCCGCAACTCCACGACTAAAGCGCGTATTTTGCGTACGGGTGGGACAATCGTCTAATAATATAATTAAAAAAAAACTTCTTGAAGGATACATTTTGAATAGAATTTCAGTGATAGCGTATAAGTGAAAGAATAGAATGTAACCTTAAAAAAAAGCATGAGATAAATCTGTCTCTGACATTTTGAACCCCTCACTCTTCCTCCCCTTCCCTACTTACTCAATACTTCAAAGCTACAGTTAAGAAAACTTTAAGTAATAATTTTCCCACACACGAGCGTGACGTCACAACTACGTTCTCAGCTCTCAACGTTATAAACTTGATTAATATTATAATTATTTATACCACGACAGCTCCTTTGTATCAACTATGTTTAAAACATTAATTCTATCTCATACATTACTTATGGCAGACATCTATGCTCTTATATCCGGAGTTGACATGGCTAAGCTTGTTGTATTTCATGTTTGCTGAAACGTGGTCGCTTACAATGGGCCTCATCAGAAGGCTATAAAATCACCCAAAGGGCTATGCTCGGAGTTTCCTTGCATGATCGCATCTAGAATGAATATCCGCAGGAGAACTAAGGTCGCTTACATAACCATAACGTAGAACGGGTGGTCGGTGGGGCCAAAGGTTCTAGAGTGGCGACCGCGCACCGGCAGAGGGAGCGTAGGAAGGCCTCCTTGCGGGAATGCGATGGATGCGAGACGCACAGGACCATTCGTTGTGGTGACATTTGGAGGAGGTTTATGTCCAACAGTGGACGTCCTTCGACTGAAATGAAGATCATGAATTAATTAGCAAATATCCAGTTGTTTTTATTTTAATTATTTTTGGTATGCTCACTTTTAACCGCCATCTCACCTGATAGTAAGCGATGAAGTTATCGGCGCTGAAAGAGTAGAAGTAACCTATTAATTCTTACTTAAAGACCCCCAGGCAGTAACTAGCTAGAAACACAGAATTCGGCAGGGAATTCCACTCCTTAAGTTTCTGCACAACTAAAGTGTGCCCAAAACATTTTGTGCCTGTCGGTTGTACGAGTAGGTCCATCATGTCCCGGTGGTATATCGCAGTAGGTATCTACGTCTTGTGTTCCGATGATTTATTTATAATTTATTTTTATTTTTTATTTATTTATAAAAACAAGGGTTTTCGTTAAATTTAGAAAAAGGCACACAATTAGACCCCTGGGGTCTGTCTCAGCGCGCCACAACCTGACAATTGGTCAACGCGCTATAAACTGTCAAGGTCCAATTAACTGAATATAGTCCTTCTTCAACTTACGCTTTATATTTTTGTTATTGAATGAGCATCTGATGTCTACAGGTATCTGGTTTATTAGATTGCGTATTGAGTAAGAAGCTGTACGCCTGCCATAAAAGTTATTTTTGCGTGGCATTTGAAGTAGCTTAGATTTAGCCTGCCGTGTGTTCACGTCAAATTTTAGTGGTATTTGAATTACTATTATCAAAATGTTCAATGAGGAATAGATACTCAGCGCGCGCTTGAACAGGTAATACTTTGCAGTGTTTAATTAACCAAGTGTAATTGTCTCGGTATTTATTTTTCTCATATTTTGGTACTACGAGTACACGGGTTTGCGAGTTTTGAATTTTATCGAGGTAATTTTTAAATGGGCACCCAAAGCTGGTAAGTCCATAAGAGACTATCGACTCTGCAAGAGCCGTTTACGTATGAATGAGGGTTCTGTATGGTATATTGCGATTTATAATAGAAAATTTGGCGAGTATTGCACGGAACTTACTGCATACTGATTTCACCTGGTAACTCCTTGATTAAATTGTCAAATTCCGACGCACACTTCCCGAAATAGTAGTCATTTCCGAGAATAGTTTCACAGCATTTTCGAGAAACTTCAGTAATATCCAAGCATGTAACTCGGACATCCACAGTTTTTCTCACAATAAATCTAAAACCGTACAATATTGGGCGAAGGAATTACTAAATCAGCGCAACTCGTCCGTCCCTCCATTCTGCAGTTATTGGGTAGGGGAAGTGAGGATGTGGCCTACCATACATCACGAAATGAAATACTCGGGAGGCTCACTTGAAACTTACTTCAGTTTGGATTACAATTTATCCACAGAATTTCTTCGAACTTTATAAACACTACATAACCTACTGATTTGTCTTTGAGTTATATAATAATATATAATATAATATTCCACAACTATCACACAACGCCGTCTAGTCCCAAGCTAAGCAGAGCTTGTGTTATGGGTACTAAACAACTGATAAACATACTTATATAATTATTTCTAAATACATACATAAATAGATAAATTACACCCAGACACAGAACAAATGATTGTGCTCATCACACAAACATTTGTCCTGGGTGGGAATCGAACCCACGACCTCCGGCATAGCAGTCAGGGCCACTAACCACTAGACCAACAGGCCAGTTAGGTATTTTTAGCCTATTAATAAATTATAGAATAGAATAAACTTTATTGAACACCAAAAAAGTAACACAACTTATACATAAACTTAAATGTGGCGGTCTTATCGCTGACAGCGATATCTACCAAACAACCTTAGGATGGATCGTAAGAACTTAAAATAATACAAGGGGTAGTCTGCGGTGTACTCCTAATAAATTACTCAAACACTATAAATATGAAATAATTGTATACCTAAGTAAAACACAATACTCGTTGAAAGTGAACAGTAAGTACTAGATGTTCATTAAAGAACTTGTGTACTAAATAGGTATTCTCCGTGGATATCTTGTACAACAAACGAGAGTAAGACCAAATATTTGTTAGATAAATTTGACCCTGAGTAATAATCTTATCGATTAGTACAAGAAAATACCGAGTGTTTGTTTTTTTTTTACTTTAGTTGGTTCAGACCCGGGCGAGGCAAGTGAGTTTTAGAAAATCTTTGAATGCAGTTTTGTCATTAAGTCATTTATTTCATAACAATGGAACATTGTATTGAAAATAAAATATAAAAAATAAACAATTGCAGTGGTGGTAAAGAAGACAAAAAAACATACAACTTTCTTACAAAATCCGAATAAACGGAAATATTGCTAATAATTATTACTTGTATAAAAAATAATAATAATAATATTTAATAACTTAGTAGGTAGAAAATAAATTTTACATGTCCCAAAAAACGATCAACAAAATCACACTAAAATAATTATCCAAATTCCAATGTAAAAAAATAAACAAAAATTAAGTACATAGTAGTTTATACAAAAAAAAAAACATCCCTAATGTCCAATAATAGCAATAATATAACATATTCCAAATTCCATTTTTTGTTTCTTTTTAAAAATAAAAGTATGCCTCCTTTAAGTAAAATGAGCCAACTTAAGGATTTAAGGTTCTTTTCAGGGCCTGACTTATTTTTCCACACTGTATATATATATATGAATAATATTTTAAGTTGCAGAACGCTAGCGTAACAAAACGGATCCACTCTATTTCCTGTTACAATTTCGACGACGAACAAGATGCGACATGTCCACGTCAGTGTGCTTGTTTTGACGAGGGTGAGTAAAAGGGTTGGGACGTATTCGGTATGGAGGTGTATGGTGGACGGGACGATGGGAACCGTAGACGATGTGTTGATATGTGGCGTGTGACGCATGTGTTCGTTTGTTGTTTTGTTCGTGATTGTGATATTGTTTAGGTGGATAAGGTTGAAAGTTGATTTGAAGAGATCTATGTCACTTTGATAAAATAATAAATTACTTTTAATAACAATATTGTTTAAAGTAATTTGTTTATGAATATGTTTATCACAAAACCCTGGGGTCCGGGTCTTTTAGGAGTCGTACGAGGAGTTGAAGCCAACTCGCAGAGGCCCCTTAGACACTATATATATATGTCATCATCATCATTTCAGCCGAAAGATGTCCACTGTTGAACATAGGCCAAGCGTCGCCACAACGACCGATCCTGTGTGTCTCGCATCCACCGCATTCCCGAGACTCTCACCAGGTCGTCGGTTCACCTTATGGGAGGCCTTCCAACGCTGCGTTTTACGGTGTGCGGTCGCCACTTTAGAACCTTTCGGCCCCATTGACCATTCGTTCAATGTGTTCAATTGCGAGCAATGTGCCATGCCCACTGCCACTTAAGTTTGGCGATTCTTCGGGCTATGTCGGCGACTTTGGTTCTCCTGCGGATATCTTCATTCCTGATGCGATCACGCAAGGAAACTCCGGGCATAGCCCTTTTCATTGCCCTTTGGGTGACTGTAAGCCTTCTGATGAGGCCCATTGTAAGCGACCATGTTTCAGTGCCATATGTCATCACTGGCAACACGCCCTGGTCATAGACTTTCGTCTTGAGATACTGTGGTATGTTGGATGACAAGATACCGCGTAGCTTCCGAACGCTGCCCAACCAAGTCGGATTCGACGATTGACCTCTTTCTCAAAGTTAGACCTATCCAACTGGATCGTCTGTCCCAGGTAAACGTAATCGTCTACAACTTCGAGTGTAGTCTCCGATCTTGCTCGGAGTGGGTGCTACATGGTTTTTACTTTGGTTTTGTCCATGTTTATTTTAAGACCCACTCTTTCGGAAGCTTTACTAAGGTCACCGATCATTGTATTGAGCTCCTCCGTAGTCTCAGCCATGACTACTATATCGTCAGCAAATCGAAGGTGAGTGATTTACTCGCTTTTTACATTAATGCCTAGTCCTCTCCGTCTCCAGTCCAGAACCTTGAAGAAATATATAATATAACTGTTTAAGGCTGCAATGGAGTTGCAGCCATAAACACTTTCGGAGAAATGACGTCTCCTTGCCTCACACCTCGCTACAGAAGGATAGGTTTCAAGGTCTGGTCCTGAAGTCGGACTGACATTGTGGCGTTCTTGTCCAAACACTTCAGCAATTCGATGTACCGTTAGTCAACCCGTTACCGGCCCCGTTAGAGAGATTGCAGTACAGCCCAAGTCTCGATTGAATCAAAAGCTTTCTCGTAGTCCACGAACGCTAAGCAGAGAGGTAGGTTATATTCCTCGGTCTTCTGTATAACCTGCGGAGCAATGTATGTGGTCTACGGTGCTGAAGCCTTTTCGGAATCCGGCTTCTTCGGGAGGCTAGAAGTCGTCGAACCTGCGCGCGAGTCGATTCGTGATGACTCTGGAAAACAGCTTGTAAGATAAGATAAGATAAGATAAGATAAATTTTATTTGTCAAAAACATGTGTAGGATAGAAATCAGTTGGAATGATAACAAAAACAAAAAAGTTTCAACATGTTTTGCCTAGAAAGGCGTACAAATACAATAAATTAAATTCAAAATACAACAATAATAATAATAAAATTCAATACAATAATAATTAAATCTTAAGAGCAAAGATCATAAAATTACTTCAAATTAATTAAAATTATAATAAAAATGTCTAGATTACATTATTTAAATACTCGTCAACATAAATTTAAAATACAATAATAATAAAATCCAGTGTCAAATCATAAAATTACGTCAAATTAACTAAAATAATAATAAAGATGTCTAAATTACATCATTTAAATAATCATCAACATAAATTTAAAATACAATAATAATAAAATCCAAAGAGCAAAATCATAAAATTCGTCAAATTAATTAAAATAATAATAAAAATGTCTAAATAACATCATTTAAATACTCGTCAACACTATAATGTGTAGACATGGCTCAGAAGCGAGAGGCCCATCTCGCTTCTGGGCTATGTCTAAGCTATGTAATTCTTATGCAGGGCATTATCGTCCTTCTTAAAGAAAAGTGCCATCGTACCTCTGCTCTACGCCTGTGGCATATGTAAATCACATTAATATCTCTAAAAAAATTATCGTAGCTGAGGAGGAGTGGCAGGCGGTTGCCTCCTTCTGCGAAGCAGTAATGCTAGCAAAGGAGGCGGCCGATCGCGTGAGGCAACGATCCTCACGCCCCAATCGCCGCCGGGATTCCGATCCCGATTTCCGGCCATCGTAGGCGCAGGCTTGCGGACGGCGAGCAATGGGTGGCTCGCCGTCCGACCGTCCGGTAACCGTCCGGACCGAGCCCAAGTCGTCGACGGCGCGTGCTGTTCCACGCGCGCCTCAAGGAGATGTCAGCAACTGTAGGGGCCCAGCAGGGTCGAAGCCTACTGGGGCCAAGGGTCTGATTCTGAAAGGAAGACTCGGCCCTGGTACGAAAGGCAACGAAGGAACAGGAGTGGGTTTTTAGTCAGTAAAAGTCTGACACTATCTCCCGCCCCGCTCAAGGGCGGGGGATGTCATAAGATTATTTTCACACCGAAAAAAAAAAAAAAAAAGCTCTATTTCATCTTTAACAGTTTTTAGTAAAACTGTTCAACATCATTTTACACGACATGATTATTCGTGAAAGAAAAACCATTATTGTATAAGAATAAATAGAACAAAATATTTATAGTATCTAATAATAATAGTGAACGAAGACGCAGTCCCAAATAGTCCCACAGAGCTAACACAGACCTTAGCAAACACATATGTTTGCAATCCGCCTTACGATCCGACAGATATTTAGATACCTAGATATACCGGGATATATTCGGGATATACTCTGCTTAGATAGGTAAAATGGAGTATACTCTACCAAGATAAGTATAACGGAGTATAATCAAACGTAGGTATGTAGCTATTCCGATGTATAGCTATAACTTGTTTTAGGGGGAAAATCATCTAATGACATCTCCCACTCTAGGTTTCGCTGCGGCAAGGCGTGTCAGACTTTTACTGACTAAAACCACACTGTTTTCTCCTGTTGCTTTTTGCATTTTGGAACTATCAGTTTCGATTTCAGGTAATCCCTGCGGCCTTAGTGAGCATTGTCCCTGCTGGGCCCCTACGGTTTGATGGCATCTCTTTGAGGATTGTGTGGAACACTACGCGGTCCGGATTATTACTGGATGGCCGGACGGCGTACTATCCATTGGTCGTTGGTAGTAGGAGTCGGGGTCGCAGCGGCTGGGGCTTGAAGAAGTCCACTCTCTCTCGCTTGTAGCTGTCTCCATCGCTAGCATTACTACTTTGTACATTGAGGCGACCGTCTGCCATTCTTCCTCGCTTCGGGCCATGACCAGAACTAGGGGCCGGCGCGAGTGGTCGTCACCGATCGCCTGCGTATAACTGTACCTACGCGTACAATAACTTATGTGGTATGCATTGGAATATTGTAACTTATTGAGTCGAGTTAGTTACTCGCGAGTGTGTAGCCTAATGCTAACTGATTCTAAATAATATTATGAATGCAGAAGTAAGTGTGTTTTAATAACATAATATGTAGTGTGATATGTAAATGTAGTTAGTAATTACACAAAACTATATTCTAAGTACGTTTTCTCATAGCAACAACGATTAAGGTGCCCTTTCTCGTCTCAAAAATCTATATACAGGGCAAGGTTTTTTATTAGTACTGTTACATTGAAGTACAGTTAGCTTTCCTGAGAGAACCCATGAAAAAGGAAATCGTGATCCTAGATCGCAAAGGGCAACTGAAGGACACAGGTAGGTTTTAGTCAGAAAAAGTGTGACACGCCCTCTCTTCTCCATCCTAGAGCGGGAGAAGGCAAACATGGCATTATGAAAATGCCGTATTGTAAGAGTAGTTTAATTCTATGTAACTAATGTCCCTCGGTGATTCCGTTTAGCCGTTTAAGAGGGTCCCTTTTCACTCGCGTATCGTCAACATCGAGCATGGTTTAAAAGCTTGATACTTCATCTAACGCAACCCAACACGATGTTTGACGAAATGGCAACGCGAAAAAAGAAAGATAATGCCTGAAAACTTCGGTAATTCCGTATTTTACTCGAATATTTTACAAAACTTGTTCAAGGAAATACGTGTTTTTTTTAAACCCTTAAAAGATTTTGAAAAAAATTGTCATTATTCAGAATTTTGATTAAATTTGCAAGGCTTCTGTTGTTATAATTTTTTGTTTTTTTTTTTTTTTGAGTAATTTATGAAGTGTCAAAATTCATGCAAAATAGCAGATTTTTAGAAGTCTTTACTGGATTAGTTTTATACAAATTTATAAATTGATTTCAATAAAAGACTAGATAATACTCAGAAGATACTGTGTTTCCAAAATATCTAATGAAAAATGTGTAATAACATCATAATCGTGTAATAGTGGTTGTATGAAAAACAGAGAAAATGTATGTCGAGTTGCATCCCCTTAAGCGTGAAAAAGTAACAGACACAGGTGTCTGTGTTTGTGGATTCTAAAGGAAAAAGTATGTGTATGTTTTGACTCACATGATTTTTCCTTTAAAATATTAGTGTTTTTAGTCTTTTACGATATCTACTTACAAAAACAAATTGGTAGCAGTCATATATTTCATTGCCTCTTGTATCTTTTATTTGCAGCATTTGCACTGTATATAAAAATTATACACGCCAATAAAATTAAAATTATCGTTTTTAAACGTTACTTTGCGACACTAAAACTGAAAAGTCTCATCCAAACGGGTATTTAAACAAAAAAAAATACTTGTACCTAAGCTCGTCATGTTTAAACGGGTGTTTAGATAATAATATATATAAAAATAAAAATACTACTATATCTGTCGTAAAGACCACAGTCTCCCACATCATACCCGTTTATATTTCTTTGTCGGAAAGCCTTTGTTATATTCAGTGGAGCTTTAAAGTAAATGCTCGTAGCAGCGTCTACAAATTGTCTACGAGGCTACGATATCGTAGCACTTCGTAGCATTTCGTAGCACTCCGTAGCGCATGAGACGAGTTTTATTTGATGACATTGTTTATTTGTTGTGTAATATGGTTTATGATTGGTTTATGTGCACTCACATATGTGTATAAAATGTATAGATATGTGTGTTTTATGCACGTATGTACGTCAAATTCAATGATTTGTGACCCTAAATGGGCAACATTTTGAGAGACATCAAAGAGATTATTATTATTAGTTTTATGAGTTATTATATCTCAGAACCCTGGGGTCATGGACCTTTGGAAGGCGTACGAGGAGCCAAAACCAACTCGCAGAGGCTCTTTTAGACGCTTATAATGGAAAGTGGTACGAACCGGTGATTATCCCTGTACGCACTATGCTAGTGCATCCAAGGACAACCCCCGGTTGGTGGGAAACTATTGTGACATATGGAAAACTAAGATATAAGGCTATGGTTTTTGGAGTCTTAAGTGGACTGGTTACCAGGAACTATGTTAAGACTATGGCCCCTGCCTAAACAATGTTATTTATTAATTTTTATTATTATTATGAACCAGTTGTATTCCACTGCAGGACAAAGGCCTCCATTACATAGTTCCATTCTTCTCTCTCCTTCGCCACTTCTGACCAATCCTTTAGGTAGAAGTCTAAATCGTCATGCCATCTCCTTGAGGGCCTGCCGCGTCGCTGGCTCCTGCTGTTCGTGATTCAGTCAGCGTTCGCCCAATTTTGTTGCGACATGCGGCAGATATGGCCTGCCCAGTTCCATTTTTGTCTAGCGACTGAGTAGCTTACGTCTGTGATTTGTGTCAAAGAGATTACAAACTTTTTATATTCATCTTCTTTTCCAAAGGTAAATATATTGTACTAAAGTAAGGAATAAAATCTGCCAATTAATGGTTTGTTAGTGTTTGTAAATTAATTAACAATTTAAAACTAATCACATTGGAAAAATAATATCGTCTATAGATTAAGTTTAATATGTAATTACCAAAGCTTAATTAACTTTTTCTTCAGAGTAATAAAATTTATTATAGATATTTTAATTTAGAGCAGTAGTGGCCGAGTGGTAACGGCCCCGACTTACGAGTTGTAGGTCGCGGGTTCAAACCCAGCCAGGTGCATTACTTTATATAACTTATTTCATCACCACTGCTCTCAAAACGGTGAAGGAAAACATCGTGAGGAAACCGTTATGTCCTAGAACCAAAAAATTCGAAGACTTGTGACATCCACGAACCCGCACTGGCCCATGTGGCGCATATACTAAAAATGATGTTGTAAATTCAAATGGTCACCCATCCACAAACTGACCTTAGTAAACGTTTCTTAACTTTGGAGATTGACCTGTAAGACTGTTATTACTTTAAAATTCTGTAAAATCAAAATAAAGACTATGTTTAGAAAGCAAACCTCGTTTCACAATAAAATAGAGGAATATAAAACCTTATATATAAGACACACTATATTTGCGCCCGCGGCACTCGCTTCGTAGTGTACGTGAGAGGGTTTAGATGAGAGATGTAGGACACATCAGAGGACACTTGAGATACGTATGAAACTTTTGTATGTAGCAGGGAGATGATTATTACTAGACAGAACTATCAAGGGCATTAAATTGATCGAGAACAGTTTTTGTTTTCGGTAGGAAAATCATCCAATGACATCCCCCGCTATTGGGCGGGGCGGGAGAGTGTGTCAGACTTTTACTGACGAAAAACCCACTCCTGTTCCTTCGTTGCCTTATATACCAGGGCCGAGTCTTCCTTTCAGAAGCAATCCCTTGGCCCCAGTAGGCTTCGACCCTACTGCGCCCCTACAGTTGCTGACATCTCCTTGAGGCGCGCGTGGAACAGTACAGAACAGAAACTAGTTATAAAAAGAATACACTTCCCTTATAAAGCCTTATAATATTACATTATTATTAAATTAATGGTTAAAAGTTTACGACCTGCTACACCCGTTACATGGAACGACCCAGTAGTGACTTATTAACTTAATTTCTTGTGTCCCCTAGATGGGCAGAGGGCGTTCACAATGCGCCATCATCCCGTTCGGTCTGGAGCTTCGCGCTTCATTTCGCTCCAAGTCTTCCCTATGTTATTTGCCTCTGCGATGACCGTTACTCGTCAGGTCTGCTAGCACCGACATGAAAGTGAAAAATTTTCCCAAGTGAACATACTCCCGAGATAAAAAGTATCCTATTTGCTATTTCATGACATGGCCTACCCATGTGTCAACTTTATCGAAATCTGGTTAGCCGTTCGAGCGTAAAGAAGTAACAAACATACATGCACTCACTCAGAAACTTTCGCCGTAGTGTGATATCAAATGTCCAAGAAAATAAACAGCCCAAAATGTATTTGTTGCTGGAACTTAAGCCTCCTATAATCTGTTACAAGGAAAATAGCTATACAAACCATCAATGTACTACTAAGCAACACAATTTTAAGATTGTCCAAGACCAGTTTTCTAGAACAATATCCCACCTATGAATCGATTTATACCTACACTAACTTTAGCCCACGACCTCTCTTGAATCTTGAATCTTTCATACTCAAAGTATATTTATTCATTTGTTTTATTTTCAAATAAAGGTAAAAATGCCAATTACACGCAGTAAATACAAGTATGTTTGTATTAAGACAAGATTTATGAACGTTATGCAGAACGAGTATGTAAGGATTTTTGGAAAAAAGTTGATAAAGTAATAATATTAAATTTGAAAAATGTATATATTCTGAATCCCTGAAAGTTTTGAGTTTTTATTTCGAAAAATTAATCCGCTATCTGATCTGAGTAGAAGCCATTCCAAAAAACTGGCCAAGTGCGAGGCGGACTCAAACACGAAAGATTCCGTACTGTAGTATTAAAATCAAGCAAAAAAAACGCAAAACAAACGTATTTTGTATAAAAAATACAAGAGACGTGGTTTGATTTTTAACTTTGTTTTAATTTTATTACTAGTTTTTGTAGCGGCAATAGAAATACATATTCTGTGAAAATGTCAACTCTCTACCTTTTGCGGTTTAAAAGATAAAGCCTGCGACAGACGAACAGACAGCTTTGTAATAAGGTCCAGTTGAATCCTATAAATTTACACATTTTACACTCAAATCAGAACACGCTCAAACTTCGTCACAAAATTGCTACACTATTGTTTTCCCCAATAAAAATCTCATTCAAAACTTTACGTCTCTAGAAACGAATCTGTTCCTCCAACATAGGAACAACACTTACCCGGTGCGAGGCGCACATTTTATTACCGTGAGAGTGAATTTATTTACAGTGTATCTAATACTGCTTTTACGCCATCTTAAGAAGCTCCGGAACGGGCCATAAACATACTTTAAGATGTCACTTTACGATTAAAAGCGCGAGTTTTGGGACGAGATTTCTTCTTTTGGATGGAGGACAGATTAGGTAGGTGGGTATGGTACATGGGTGTTTATGTCGGAGTTTTATATGTGCAAGTATGTAAAACATTCCAAATTGTGTAATGTTGTGAAATTGAGGAAACCAAACGAAAAAAAAAACATTTTTTGACATAACGAAAGTAAGTATGTTTGTTACTCCTTGATGCTGAAACGGCTGAACGTATTTGGATGAATTTGAAACTTGTATTTTAAATGGACCGACCGCCTATCTGACCTGCACAACCCAGTAACTATAAAGATAAAAAATATTCCCTTGTCAAGACCGGTGTAAAAATTTTTTGGCTTCTGAGTACCCATGACAACTGACACAGAACAACATGGAACGTCACGGTGCTGTAAGATTGAAGTGTCTGTTTGTAATATCAAAATATATATTTTTTTGTATATGATGGTATACAAAAATATATATATATTTTCGACTCCTAGAACAAATCTGCTGGCTGTTTGTCTGTTTATATGTTCGTTCCAGCTAATATCTATGTAGGCGATTCGGTTAGGAGCTAGTTCAAAATAATTTGATTAATGGCTCTTTGGACAAAGATAAGAAGAAAAAAACCTGCTTTGAAGTCGCAACCAAAACATACTATAAAATAATCAACCACAACACAACCCCGTTTGACAAGCCACATGATGAAAGATATTTCCAAAAAATCGACCCACATATACGACCGACATAATAATTCCACTTTGCAAGTTAAGCAGTTTATTTATGAATTGTTTCTGATATTCTCTTAGCGCAGTGCGGAGAGGCGATTAATTAATAAAGCTGATTAAATATTTATACTGGACATACATTCAGTGATTGCAGGGAAATTTTGGTTTGGAACATACGAGGGATTAGTAAATAACTATCAATTTGATTGTGCTGCTGCAGTAGTTATACGCATGATCAGCGGTGACATTGGCCATGGCGATTGCAGCAGACAGAGTGAAGACATCCCACATTCAGAGCCATCAAACCAAGCCTCCTTTTATGGTACCTAAGGTAATATTTTGGGAAGTAGCGAAAAAGGTACAGATGGAGACCATCGCTAGATACACAGCTGATCATCCGTGAAGAGATCTCTTCAGTTTTTAACTGCGGGAAGTTCAGGAAGAAATGTAGAGTTTCGTTTTGAGATGGTTGGCTTGCAGTCTTCGGTTGGTATTTGTGTTGAACAACTCGTCTCATCGTTTCTGGTCTCGTCAGTCTCGAGACCAGAATCGTGACTCTAGAGAGCAAGCAAAATGTCGCCTTGCCTGACAGCAAATTCAGCTAACTCGAGAGGACTGTAGTACAGCTCCAACTTGAGCTCAATGACCGCGAATAGGATTTGCTTAGCTTTGACAGGGAGATAGCGAACATCCCGGAGATCCCTGGTGAGAATTTAGCGCATACAGTCAGGCTGATTGCGGCAAAGCTTGCAATAACGCAACATAGTGTTCGCGCATCGTGTGGGTCTACGAGTCAAACGCGAGGTTCATGCAACCTCTACGGCCGCGGCGAGACCGCGAGGTGCGGGTGGCGCATCGTGGTGAACGCGCTTGTCCGCCGTGTATCGACCATGGCGGACTTCGTCCCCCCTGCGCCCCCGCATCTAAATAAACGAGCAGGTCTCTAGAAGTAATAAACAAGTTTTTATCGATTGCGTGTGACTCGGGTCGTCTCGGGTGACGATACAGTTGAACAAAGTTCGGTCATATCCTTGCCAAGCAAGATGATGGGAAGCCCACGTACTGCATCCAGCACAGAAGAGGATCTCACTCGTGGTTTTGGCCATGGAATTTCTGGTGAGAAAAATGTTTAGTTTCATGGTTGTAGATTTATGTATTATAGTCGATTGACAAATGTCAACGTCAAAAATTTGTCTGTCTCTTTCTTTTATTGTTCTCTCTATCGCTCCGATTTGCCACCATAGCTGTACGAAGCACATAATTGTTTTCTGTTATGAACAACACCATGTTTATCAACGTTAATCTTGTTTTTTTTAATGCTCATAAGTTAATAACCCTTCAGGTTTTGAGCCTAGCACGCTTTCTCTGCACCCTTCAGAATAAACCTAAATAACACTGCCCGACTCGAAAATCAGACCCAGGACCTTATGTTAAATAGAAGTGATTGCAAATACGAGAACAACGAGATAGTTCAAAATAATTATTAACTAGCATCACTTCTGTAAAGTAATCTCCGGAGGGGTAGGGAAGGATGAAATTATGTATACCTACCCTGTAGAGAACCTCGATTGGCCAGTTATATTATAACTGTGATAAGTTCCATTTAATGGGGGTCGAACCTAATGCAATTAACCGGGCACCCATCACTATACTGTGAATTGAGTAACTTTGGACTACATTAAATACAAGCTGCTGCCAGCAGCTTTGCTCGCGTAAAAACAGAATTTTTTTCCAAGAGACCAACAACGTGGATGCGATGCAGCAACAAGCGAAGCGAAGCGGACGCAAACAGTTGGTTTGATATTTTTGCGTTAAATCTTGCGGTGCGATCGCTTGTTTAAAATAAATTGAATTTAAGACAGAGCCGCTGTGTTGAGTTGTATTCGCGAATACCGCATTGAAACGCTTCATAATCACATTCGTGTCGAAGAACTCACGTAGAAAGCTATGTAACATAATTTTAGTTCAAATTGATGTTTACTATAACGTGATCGGTTACGTTAAAGAATTTGCACAAATACCACTGGTAAATGTTTTTCAAAGGTAAGCTTTAATATCTTCATAAGGCGCCTGTGCTTGGGGAAAAAATCAAGAAGTGCGGGATTCCTACTTCTCTAAAATTGCCCCGGTGATCACCACGTGACCGCTTAAAAGACTACTCTTTATTTTAAAGGTGGGAATTCATCCAAAGACTTCTCTACTCCCTCTCTAGCGCGGAGCAGGAGGGCGTGTCAGAATTTTACTGACAAAAACCACACCTATACTGTTCTTTCTTTACCTTTGCGTTCTGGAACCACGGGTTTTCCTTTCAGAAGTTAACCCATGGCCCCCGACGGTTTAGTCTGGTCGACGTCCGCAAGCCCACGCCTACGGTGGCTGAAATTCGGGGTTGGGGTGTTAGCGGCTGGGGTGTGTGACGTCCGTTTTCTCACGCGTGCGGCCGTTTCCTTCGCTAGCATTACTGCGTCGCAGAAGGAGGCGACAGCCGCTTAATCCCCTTAAAAGACTACCTTTGAACCCCCTCTACACAACGCCTGTTTGGATACATCCCTGAATATAAGTAAGCTACGAAAAAAAAACGTTTAACAAAAAAAAAACGTCCACATCAAAATGGTTATCATAAACGATTATAATAAGTGACTTGAGTGATTTGATTAATGTTGCATTTTAAATTAATTTAACCCTTAATCGTTCACGCGAAGGCATGCACGACCACGCGTGCATTTTACGAATGTTATTAAGACTAAGGCCTGTTATACACGCTACGTTTTTGCGCTTTAGCAAAAAATAGTCTGGTGTTGAACATTTTCAAGCACGAAATAATGTTTAGTTTTTTATGAAGTTTTGGTACGAAAGTTTAAAAACAAAAAATGTTTTGAGAAGCCACATAAATAAATGTGTAATAAACAAGTAAAAAAAAACATTGCGAACATTTTTGATCGCAGAAAAAAGCGCATTAAAAATAAATTAAGCGAAACCGATAACCCATTTAGATTTTTTCCCATAAACCAAAGATTACAGCCACTGCGGCGCTACAGTAAATCATTAACCATAGACATTAACCAAACCAGTTAACCTAACTACTTGTTACATACAAAATAGTACCTAGAATTTGAAACTCATTAACATAATAGACTAACAACATACCCATACAAGTAAACTGAACTGCTCGAACACAAAATACCGACAAATTGTTCGTATGTTCGTACGATCGCGTGTGTAACCAACCTTACCTGTCAAAATCTGCATTACGTTGCGGCCTCCGCTATTACAATAATTAATTTTCTACTTAGCCTGTAATAATTTCAGGTAGGAACAGTTGCTAGAATAATTAATATTATGTTACAAATAATATATTTTCTTTTGAGCCCCGCAGCTTAGGGTTGGTCGTAAATTGTGCTATATTAAATTAAATATGTGCTGTCAATCTGTTTAATTTAGAAAGTATAATGGTAGGATTTGAGATATGTTTCTTTGAATGGAGCTTATGTGTCACCATAATTGTAACTCATACGTGGTCAAAACACACCACATGTGATTTTTTTTTTTTTTTTTTTTCCGGTGGGAAAATCATCTTATGACATCCCCCGCCCTTGGGCGGGGCGGGATATAGTGTCAGACTTTTACTGACTAAAAACCCACTCCTGTTCCTTCATTGCCTTTCGTACCAGGGCCGAGTCTTCCTTTCAGAATAAGACCCTTGGCCCCAGTAGGCTTCGACCCTGCTAGGCCCCTACAGTTGCTGACATCTCCTTGAGGCGCGCGTGGAACAGCACGCGCCGTCGACGACTTGGGCTCGGTCCGGACGGTTACCGGACGGTCGGAAGGCGAGCCACCCATTGCTCGCCGTCCGCAAGCCCGCGCCTACGATGGCCGGAAATCGGGATCGGAATCCCGGCGGCGATTGGGGCGTGAGGACCGTTGCCTCACGCGATCGGCCGCCTCCTTTGCTAGCATTACTGCTTCGCAGAAGGAGGCGACCGCCTGCCACTCCTCCTCGCTCCGGACCATACATGTGATGTTAGTAAAATATTAAAACCTGAAAAAAAATTTTTGAAAGAAAGAAAATGAATTTATTTTGTCACAACGCAAGGCACACAAACAATATAATATGTAAAAACGAAACCAAACAAAAGAAAACCAAAAAAATAAAAATATACAATTGTGTGCCTTACGGCTGCGCTAAAATAGGTCCAGTTCTGCATGATTGCCAGACAACTAGTGCCTGACGCTGGTTTTCAACTGAACCTGAAGTTGTGACGTCTTTTACGTCACAACTTCAGGTTTGTAGTGTAATATATAGCGATGATGCGTACTTACTAGTACTTTTGTTTGTCCCTTATCTCACCAAACAGTAAACTATGAAATGGTCGACGTTTGAGCACGTTTACACAAAAGTAATCTATTCACTGTTGACTTAAAAACACCAAGATGGTATCTATCAAGAAAGGCAACCTGCGGCAGGGAACTGATTTGACTTTCATAGCTGTACGCACAAAGAATGCGTTCCCAAAATGTTTTGTGCGCATAGCTGGGCTGTCCACCATGTAGGTACCGGTGACGATTGCTTTTTGCCGTGACTTCGTTTTCGTGGCCTAGTTTACAGGAACAATGCATTTTGTCAGGCCAATAGTACACAATAATTTTGATTTTAAAAATTATCTCAAATAGTATTACTTAATATATATATAAATGAATTCTTAACAAACTACTAAAGTTTCTAATAATTACTATTTAATTCAATGATTACTCAAAGACACATAAAGTATTTCTGACCAAAACCAAGCGGGATAAGCTGCGGGGCTGCTGTTTTCTTTTTTTTTTCCAAACAATTCCCGAATTAAGTTACGAAAATTTTTCTGAATCGCAATAAGTTTTTTTTTGTGACGTAACAACAAATTTACAGTTTTCAGACCTTATATCTTGCTTCATGCCAAATTTCAGGATTCTAGGACAACGGAAAGTATTCTTTGAATTTTGATTCCCTTGAGAGTGTCAAAATATACGTTTTTTTGCAACGTAAACGGCCGTATCTTTTTTGTTCGTTAACTCAGAAGTTTGATTTTTCCACTGCTTCAAGGGACCGCAGACTTGAGTATATGGCTTAAAAACAGAACATACTCCAGAGATTTTACAAAGGAACAAACTATTTCACCTCTTTAAATTATTAGTTTAAATTTTCTGCCCAAAGATTGTAATGATGCCCGACAATAACCATCAAGCATTTTTATGTAACTCATTAAACGAAAAAAAAAAACTCTTTTCATAATAAATAAAACCTCAGTTAATTCATTCGAAACCAGAGCGGAGTACACGAACCATAATTAGATCTTCTTAAATTATGAACAAAAGAACTTTAAGCTAAACCCGTGTGCCATCCCTGAAAGCTTACCTGAAAAACGGATATAGGCCAGATTAACATTAATTACTTTGGTTCTGTTTTGGAAGTTATTAATAGTCAGACTAAAAGCTAAGGTTTTTTTTTTAAAAAAATATATACAAATGAATACCGTGGATCCAGTACATGATTCTGGACCCTCCAGTGGTGGAATTTTTCGTCGGTTCTTCCGGATTTAAAAAAAAATCGTTATTCTAACATTTTTAGTGAAAAAAGTGAATGAATTTCTTTTAAAATTCTAAATTTCATCGGGATTGATTTGAATAACAATTTTATCTACCCTGATGACTTTTTCGAAGGCGCGTACTGTTCCACGCGCGCCTCAGGGAGATGTCAGCAAATCGTAGGGGCCCAGTAGGGTCGAAGCCTACTGGGGCCACGGGTAGTGTGAAAGTGAAACCCGGGGCCCTGGAACGAAGGCAAAGAAGGAACAGGAGTGGGTTTTTAATCAGTAAAAGTATAGATAGATATTTGAAATATTTGATCTATGCTTTGAATAACCGAATTATGAATAACCAGAAGGCCGAACGGCGAGTTACCCATTGGTCGTCATCCGCAAGCCCACGTCTACGGTGGCTGAAAATCGGGGTCGGGGTCCCGGCGACGGTGGCTGGGGTATGAGGATCTTCATTCCCTCACGCGTGCGGTCGTCTCCTTCGCTAGCATCACTGCTTCGCAGAATGAGGCAACCACTTCTCACTCCCCTTCATTCCGAACTATAGCCTAAACCAGGGCCCGGCGCGAGCGGTCCGCTCAATGGTGACACTTGTGCGTTTTTTCTGCCCGAATCAGATGCAAAAACTTACCAAACTTACCATGTTCGGTGAGGACCTGCGTCATGCGGTAGGAGAGGACACTGTGACGCCTCTCTAGGAGACTTACCGCCAAGATTATGGCGTGCCCAGATTTACTAGTCATTGATCATCTAGTTAGGCCGTTTAGTTTGTCTAATTTATTCCGTAAACACTGCTCTCAAAACGGTTCTGGAAAACATCTTAAGCAAAACGGCATGTCCCAGAACCAAAAATTTGAAGACGTAGACATCCATCAACCCGCACTGGGTCTGCGTGCTGGATGGATGCCTGAGTACCAGTAAGGAACATTCTAAAACTAATCATTATTATTTAATCACACTAATTGCATGAAATGTATGAATTTTCAATGAATACACGAATTTATTTTCTAATGATCTAATAATTTTTTTTGGACAAATGAGTACCTACCTTATTTAATTAATACGAGTAGCACAAGCTTAAATTAATATCAGTTACATATTTTCAGTGTACAAACCTGTTTATTTATAGAATTCATGTTTGTTGTTATATTAAACTTAAAACCGCGCTTTTACATAGCATTAGGGATGTTTACAGAGTCAGGTGAGCCTGATTTTTACACTATTGAAAATAATATTCATTTTATTTTAATTAACAGTACACATATCACGTATCCCTTATAGACTAACATAAATAAATAAATTAAATTAGTTTATTAGTGAATTTGATTTAAAACTTTGTTAGTAACACTTCACTTAGCACTATATTGTCTTGGTGATGTCCGGTGGTACTTGTCTACGGAAGCGACGGAACACCACGCCCTGTGGTCAAATCAAGACCAAGTCTTGTTCCATAAAGTAGGAATGTTCTATTATCCGGCCGATAAGATGGACAGACAGACGACTTATATTGTGTCATTTAGTTATGTTCAGGAGTGTTTTTTGGATGTGTAACATTATAAAATAATCACATACATACGATGAGGGCGAACATTTTATGTATTTGTGTATGTATATTTGTTTCTTCTTCACGCTCAGACGGCTGAAACGATTTATATAAAATTTGACACATGGGTAGACAAGGTCCTGAAATAGAACGTAGGATAGGTTTTATCCCGGGAATATGTTTCCTTGGGGTAATTTTGTGGTTTTACGGGAGTGAAGCCACTAGCAAAACTTTTTTTTTCGGTGGAATATCATCCAATGACATCCCCCGCTCTTGGGCGGAGCGAGAGGGTGTGTCAAACTTTTACTGACTAAAAACCCACTCCTGTTTCTTCGTTGCTTTTCATACCAGGGCCCAGTCTTCCTTTCAGAAGCAGACCCTTGGCCCTAGTAGGCTTGACCCTGCTAGGCCCCACTGGCAGAACTTGACTTTTGACAACCGATATTTTAAATAAATTACATTATTTAAGTGTCACCGCTGGTAGTTCAGTATATATCGCAAATTTCAACTTTAGATGTCCTTCTCGTACTTCTGACTTTGTTCATTCTTCCGTTCATATACAGTCCATACTTCAGTGGAATGCGCTTCCTCTTGACATCAGGACGGCCACCAGTCAATATGCATTTAAGCGGAAGTTGAAGCTTTATTTTCTACACAAATAACGGAGCAGTCTCAAAAATCCTTTCATTTTTTCTTATATAAATAAAATATATATATATATATATATGTATAGATTTATATTATATTAAATATTTATGTATGTTTATTTTATCTATATATAGGCATTTGATCCCTTGTTTTCCTATTAATCTTTTTTTTTATGCACCTATCAGGTTTTCTCTTCACTACCCTTGGTTGACTGGTAGAGAATGCCTAAGGCAATAAGTCCGCCTTTGTACCTTTATGTTGCAAGAAGTTTTAATAAATAAATAGATACCCACGTAAATAAAATAAACATTTTTAATGACCAAACGAACCCTCAATTTTCGAATATCAACCCAAATAATACACCCTAAATTCTCTAACCAGCCCTACACCCCTTCGAAGTCCGACACACGCAACCTTAACATTCATCATAATTCCGCGGGCCTGTTCACGAATCCGTATACTTATCGTATCTGCATTTTTTCGTATGTTACTTTTGATTTATGTTGTGGTTTCATTACTTGGTAAACGAAGGAACGAACGAGCAGTGGTTAAAATAATCGTGGCTAAAACTACCGTACGAGTCAATTTTCAAGCAACACTAGGTTAAGTGGTTTTAGCAATAAGACCGCCCATTGTGACACCCTATTCATTTCAAGTTCCATAACTTTTATTTTTGGTGTACAATATCAATATCTATCTATCTAAGTAACTCTTGTCGAGGCCACTATGTGGATGGGTGACCATCTGAACACACCGAAATTCCTCCGTGCTTTGGAAAGCATTAAAGCCCTTACTCTCGACTCGACTCGAACAAAAACACTTACTTAAATCAATATCAGCCTTTAAGAGGGCCCTTCCCGATCCATCTTCCCATCATCTTTATGTTCAGATATTCAATTCTAAATAAATTAAACGAAAAAAGATAGATAACGCCTGAAAACGCTCTTGATATTCGGTAATTCCGTTACTCACTCGAATATTTCACAAAAATTGTTTTAGTAAATAAGTGTTCTTTTATTTAAAAACCTTAAAAGTTTTTTTTTTTTAATCGCTATTCATTTATTTACTTTACAATTTATAAGTACATTATGAAGACCCAAAGTTCACGTAAAATAGCAGATTTACAGAGGTCTTTACTGGTTTGAATTTATGATTGATTGAAACCTAGATAACATCCACAAACCGTCTGTTTTACCAAAATATGTAGAGAAAGACAATATGCAAAAACATAATCACAAGAAAGTCTGGAAATGTATCTCGGATTGGGCGCTCTTAAGTCCATACAACGTGATTGTTCGAAAGAGTTACAGTGGCCCTAGAATTCAAAGGGCAACTGAAAGAACGCAGGCGTTTTTTACTCAGTAAAAGTCTATTGATGGTTCCACCTCAAAAAAATCAAGTCAAGATTGAATAGGTTACTTCTAAGCAAGCATGCTCTAACATCGACCACAGCATCGCTTATCATCAGGTGAGATAGTAGTAAAACACGTGCCTAGCAATAATAAAAAAATATAACTTTTATTTTACCCAACTCGTTAAGGCTTCAATGCCAATCAGATTAAACTAACTGATACATAATAATTATGAGTAAACAGTTATTTTTCGTGATTGAAAATAGCTCACGAAAAATTATTTATTTTCAGAACGCCACCCTTTTTTATTTGTTACAGCAGTTTGACAAAGATCTAGATTAACCACTATCACTAACGAGATCAGTTGCAACATACAATTAGGCTAAATATCCCCCCTCCCTCCCCTCTCCCTTCACTTTATATTTATGAGGCAGCAGTAATGATAAAACGCGAGTTTAGTAATTATGAAACGTTTAAAAATGAATTGAGTGTGACTAAACGTACTGACTGTTCGCCAGCTTTTCATTATGCGTCTGGTATTAAAACAGCACACCATGCTTCCCTTCTACCCTGAAATTACTAATAAGAGACGGAATGATATTGTATGCAATTCCAATACTTTTTCAAAATATGTCTTTGTAAAAAGGTATTTCACATTTTTAGGCCTATTTTTGTACAATAGATTAAATATAGAATTAGGTTTGTATAAATTAAATTATTATAGCTGTAAAAAGATTATTGTGCAATACTTACTCAGCATCTCGTACGGAGATAAAGAAGATCTCCTTTTAGTTTGTAAATAAAACATGCTTTGCTTTTAGTTAATTAAATTTAGGTTATTTAATATAGTGAATTTTAATGATTCTTAATTTATTATTTCATATGTTCTTAGTACTTTTTAGCCTGACATACAGGTCCAACCTAGTTCAGGCAAAAATACAATGTATGCGTTATAATTGTTTTTATGTATCATAATATAAATGTGCCAATTTTATTAAATAAACGATATTCTATTCTATTCTATTCTAATTAAAATTCAAATCGAGTATTTTTGGGATAAGAATAAAAATGTTACAATAAACTACCAAATTGTATAATAAACATTGTAATCATAAATATTTACGTTTCTCGTTTTATTTCTCGTTTCCTATGGAGAAAAACCGACAAGAAACTCCATGGTTACTCTTTCTCATACAATGGTTAGCTAGCTTGAAGCATCAACCTCAAAACGACATTGACACACGTTTTATTTGCAGATATCGCCTCAACTGGCAAAACAAAATACTTTGTTTACCAATTCGTTTATTCAGTTTGGGTAATATAGTTAACTCACTCATTTTCTAGGATTTCTTCATCATCTCAAAATTCTGAAAAATTAAAAAAATACAAAATTCAAATATTTTTATTTCACATAGGCCTACATGGGCACTTGCAAAACGTCAGAAGCTAGTGCACGGTTCCAAATTTGTCGTTTCCTATGGAGAAGAACCGGCAAGAAACTCCATGGTTACTCTTTTAAAAAAAGTGGTTGATATTACAATATTTCCATATTATAGTATTAATAGATATTATGTAAGAACAGTGTCGACCAGAGCAGTGGTGGCCGAGTGGTAACGGCCCCGACTTACGAGTTGTAGGTCGCGGGTCCAAACCCAGCCAGACGTATTACTTTCTGTAATTTATTTCATCACCACTGCTCTCAAAACGGTGAAGGAAAACATCGTGAGGAAACCGGCATGTCCTAGAACCAAAAATTCGAAGACATGTGACATTCACCAACCCGCACTGGGTCCTCGTGGTGGATTACGGCCCATTCCCTTTTCTAGAGAGAGGAGGCCTGAGTCCCAGCAGTGGGAACATTAAAAGGCTGATTATGCTTATGCTTATGTGTCGACCAGCCAAAAGCACAATAAAAATAATCATATTAAAAAAAAGTGTGTCGTATTAGAGTCTACAGTGTTCTCACATCTACTCAGTCTATCCTCATTTATGTTGTGATCAGCTTGATAGCACTGTTGGTGCAGTGGTTGAACGATTTGCTGCTCCGCTGCGTGTTGCAGGTTCGATTGACACACGGAAGACATATTTGTATGGCGTATAGATAGGTGTTCCGAGTCTCACCCAAGATACGAATGAGATGCGATGTTAGGAGTCTGCGCGCTCTGACTACTCTTTACTCTCTGCTCAACTCTCCCACCCCTCCTTCTTATCTTATATCACACTTTAAATATCTATGTTCTTCTCACGCTAAGAATCTGCGTTCTTCTAACAATCTTCTACTGCTCTGTCCTTCTCATACTCCTGACTTTGTTCATTCTTCCTTTCATATACAGTCCATACTTCTGTGGAATGCGCTTCCTCTCGAGATCAAGATGGCCACCAGTCTATATGCATTTAAGCGGATGTTGCGAAATTACTTTCTGCACAAATAGTGAAGTCGTCTCAATAACCCCTTTCTTTTACTTTATATAAATATATATTATATTAAATTATATGCACCTGCCACATTTTCTCTTCACCACCCTGGTTGACTGGTAGAGAATACCTAAGGCATTAAGTCCGCCTTTGTACTTTTGTGTTGCATGAAGTTTTAATAAATAATAAATAAATAAATACAAGAGTAAGGAGCAACATCTTTTTTTTAAAAAAAAAAACGGGTTCAGACGAATATATTTGATATGGAACTCAAAAACTAATTTCAGATGATCTATTAATAATAAAACCTTTTTCTTGAGCTAAAATCTCAAAGTCATCCTTCAAAACTTTTAATGTCCAATTAAGTATACTTATAAAACGTCTTTTTCCATAAAAAGTTCCACTTCGTTTGCTAATTAAGTTAGAATTAAAAGAGATTTACGTCGATACGTAATTAAAGAAGGCAATTAAATTATAATACGCTTCTGTTCTGTAACTTTTTTGTTGGTCTCATTTTGTTCCGTGGATGCTAGGGATGTGCCAACGTTTTATATTGTTATCGACAGGATTTTGTATTATCAGACTTTATTGATATTTATTTTTAACAACAGTAATGTTGTTAAAAATAAATATCAATAAAGTATATATTTGAAGTATATATTTGAATAATAGATTTGAAGTCATAATTATATGCCATATTACAAATTATCAAAATACTTTATTAAATTCGTTTTTATTTCTCATGTTGCTTTCTACTCGAAATCTACTTAACTAATTTTGTAAATTAAAATTAACAGAACAATGCCTAAACAAAGATTATAAAACATTTCAGATTGCCAATTCACAAACCGTTACCATCTTTATGACAAATTTAAGTTTTTGTATCAGATGATACTAAAACTTAAATATAATTAACATTTGATTAACATTTTTTTTAGACGTTTACTGTTACAAACTATTTGTATGAATTAAAAAGAAAGAATATAAGCTAGTTTAATATAATATCTAACATTTAGACTTAGTAAACTATTATGTTAATAGTTTTGTTACGTGATTAATTGTTTCAGTGGAAGTGTATATTTTTTTATTTTGAAATTCTATTTAATCGTTTGTGATGTAAATCTAACACTTAAACCATACACCAATTTTATCGACACTAAATATTCGACACCGCCACATCCCTACCAGTCGTTAGAGCACGAAATCACGTTAAATGCCGTTCGGAAATTAAAGCGGATACTAGGGCGGACACGACGTGACCAGATGGCCGACCTATGCGGATAAAAATAATATGTTTTATAGTCTGTATCGTACAGCTTGCACTGGACAGGTGTATTGTTTACTTACATTTTAAGAGGTTACAGGATAGAATACAGTACACAAAAGATGTTCTTGAAACATATCTTTTTTCTTTAATTCTTTATTGTACACAAAAACATTCATAGTACACGGTGATACAGACAGTTCATGTACAGCAATGAGTTTTCTCCCAGCAAACCTTTGAGTTATAGAGAGAGAATATATTCGAGGGTAGGATCCAGTGCACAATATAAACCTAAATAACAAAATCTAATATATGACCTATTCTAATCTAATATAACTGTCTTTTTTTAATGTTTTAATGTGAACAATTCATGCATATCCAGGGTGGAGGTGACTATGCATGAATCGTTTGTTTTGACTGGCCTGTTGGTCTAGAGGTGGCTCAGACTGCCCATATGGCTATGCCGGAGGTCGTGGGATCGATTCCCACCCAAGACAAATGTTTGTGTGTTAATTGTAAATATGTAAGTAGGTTTATCAGTTGTATAGTACTCATGGCATAAGCTCTGCTTGCATAGTTAGGGACTAGATGGTATTGTGTAATATTATTATAAAGAATTCGTTAAAAAAAAAAAAACTGAAATGGCGGATTTTTGGCACTAAACTGTTTTTTCTTGACAGAGTCATGTAGAGTATCATAATAAAGGGCTGGAGGAAACGATTCCAAAAGTATTACTCACAAAAATGTTGAAATTTAAAAAAAAAGTTGATAATGTCAAAAAACCCGACCGTTAAAAAACGACTAAAACGTTCGAAACAAGACACTTTATGCAGTATAAAACAGTTGAAAGCTTCAAATCTATAATGGAAGTAAAATAAATTCCACCGACTGCATTAGATTGCTTAAAGTTTTCGAACTTTTTAGACGTATTTAAGCGCTCAGGGTTTTTGACACTGTCAATTTTTTTTCCGCAACTATGTCGGCGTCAACTTTCAATCCAACTAGAAACACCTGACAAGCAGTATTTTATTTTATTGTAATCGGAAAACAAACAATATTAACAACTAATAAAGACAACAAATTATGCAACTATAAACCAATGACATGTTTTCGCATTTAAATCGCTATGAAGAGCATGCTTCATAAAGACCAGAGGACTACAGGCTCAGCCCCATCAAGGCCATACTTTGCTTACTTTGCTTTTTTTACTTTGTGACTCATGAAGAAGGTGCACGGAAGGCTGGGGGTTGAGTAGAAGGGAGGGGGATTAGCACAAAAGACCCAGAAGGGTCGAAGTGCTCTGGTTTAGGGCCAGCCCCACTATAAGATAAGATAAGATAAGATGCTTCATAAAGAAAAAATAAAGTTAATTACAATGACTGTATGCACTTTAACAATACGTATTAACACATTACATAGTACACTAGCTGTCTGACCTTCACAACCCAATTCCTTCTAATCCCTTCACACAAAAGCGTACAATACAATACTATATGTACCTGCCAATCACAGCTGTAATGACCGACCAATTGTGATCCACTTGCTTACCTCATATCCAAATAACAAGCAAGATAATCCCGACATGACATGGGATGCAACGCTGTCCCCAATAACATAACTACACGGATAATATCTGTATATTTTGTGCACATTGTGCGTACAACAGAAGTCAATCTAGATACAAAGTGCGCTCGAACAACGCAAACATAGACACCGGTCACAGACACAATATCTTGGACCAGTTGGGATTAGTGCGATCGAGATTGCCATCCGCTTGAGACACGCATCTGTGAACTTTTGGCGCAAAACTGAGTAACTGTTTAGTGGACGGTTGTTAAAATTCAACATTAAACAGTGAATTGTCGTTTTTTAAGCTACCAGTTGTTTCACAGAGGTAAGTAAATATTTTCTTGTATTATAATGGTTCGTTTTAACGTGACATAGAACAGTTAGGTAGGTAGGTAAGCATCCCGGCCCCGTGCCGAAAAATCGAACATAACTTTGTGAATCAAGGAGATGTCAGCAAATCGTAGGAGCCCAGCAGGGTCGAAGCCTACTGGGACCATGGGTTGTACAAAAGAGAATCCCGGGACCTTGGAACGAAGACAAAAAATGAACAGGAGTAGGTTTTAGTCAGTAAAAGTCTGACACGCCTTCCCGCTCCGCCTAAGAGCGAGATAAGTCTTAGATGAGATAAGTCGTTGATGATAAGCATTAGATGATTTCCCACCTAAAAATAAAAAGTTATAAAATGTAAAGTACATACATAAGGTTGACTTCTGCACCTATCTGTTTTGTGGTACGTATATGTGACTAAGTATTGGCAGACGTACGGGTTGATCTTTAAGGTTAAGTATCGCTTCTCAAGGGCGGTCCGTGGATGGGTGACCATTCATTACATACCGAGATTCTTCGTGCCTCAGGAAGAACGTTGAGTCGATGGTGTAAGTTTATGGACGTTGTTACGATAGCCAGAAGTTTATTTATCTGAAACTTGTCTAGCAAGCCAAAAGACTATCATGTTACTCAGTTACTGGGTTGTGGATACGGATAGGCTGCCGCTTCATGTAAAGTAAATCCGGTAAGACCAAAAGTCGACCTCAACATACATATCGTATATCCACACAAACAGTGTCATAGCATAATAATAGCATAATCAGCCTTTTAATGTTCCCACTGCTGGGACTCAGGCCTCCTTACTCCAGGAGAGGGAATAGGCCGTAATCCACCACGCGGGCCCAGTGCGGGTTGGTGAATGTCACATGTCTTCGAATTTTTGGTTCTAGGACATGCCGGTTTCCTCACGATGTTTTCCTTCACCTTTTTGAGAGCAGTGGTGATGAAATAAATTACACAAAGTAATGCGCCTGGCTGGGTTCGAACCCGCGACCTACAATTCATAAGTCGGGGCCGTTACCACTCGGCCACCACTGCTCAACAGTGTCATAAATCAAAAAATTAAATTATCACGAAAAAGGCGTTGTATTTTTTAAATTAATGTTTCTTTTCAGGGCTAGGTAAAGGCCCAAATCCTACCAGGTATTCTTTTGTTGAGCCACCTCGAACAAGTCCTTACGGTAGGCAGTTCATTTTGCTACTTCTTCCCAAATCGGCCTCGGGGGCCAGGTCGTCCATCCTCAGGCACCCACTTGGTGGAAAAGGCGATTATAATATTTTTTTTAGTCCACGTTTACAATTTTTTATTTTATTTTAGAAACATATTTAGGTACAAATTATTTACATACAAAAATAACTATTAACGCTCATCCTCAGAAGGAAGACGACAGCGACAACCGGCAAGAAACTCCACGGATGTTTTTTATTATGTATAAGATCACTTTGCAAACAAAAACCACACATTGCTCGTAGAACGGATGGTCGATGGGGCCGACAGGTTCTAGAGTGGAGACCGCGCACCGAAAAACGCAGCGTTGGAAGGCCTCCAACAAGATGGACCGACGACCTGATGAGAGTCGCAGGAATGCGGTGGATGCGAGACGCACAGGATCGGTCGTTGTGGAGACGCTTGGGGGAGGCCTATGTCTAACAGTGGATGTCTTTCGGCTGAAATGATGATGATGATGATCAAGATCACTTTTGACCATTAATTCACTTGATGCTAAGCGATGATGTAGTCGACGGTGGAGCACGTTTGCCTAGAAGCAACCTACTCACTTTTGACTTAAAGACCCCTAGGTTATAGCTATCAGGAAACACAGACTCCGGCAGGGAATCAACAAATTAATATTAATTCAGGGATGTGACACTATATAAATAAATGAAAAAACGGGCCATCTATGGAAAAATAATAATTGAATATTTTTAGTACAATTGCATGGTCTGGAGCGAGAAGGAGTGGCAGGCGGTCGCTTCCTTCTGCGAAGCAGTAATGCTAGCAAAGGAGGCGGCCGCACGCGCGTGGGAACGGCCCTCACGTCCCAGCCGCCTAGATCCCGACCCCGACTACCAGCCACCATGCCAGGCTTGGGTGTGCAGACGACGAGCTATGTCTGCTAGCCGTCCGGACTGATTCTGAGTCGTCGACGGCTCGTAGTGGCCATGGTTTTAGATAGTCAGTAAAAGTCTAACACGCACTCCCAGTCCGCCCTAGTGCGAGAGAAGTCATTAAATGACTTCTACCTTAAAAAGAAACCATTGAATTTAGTCATCCACGCAACCATATAATAGTAAAAAACTGGCCATCTACGTAAAAATCACTGAACATACTGTCTATCTGACCTTAAAATGTGATGAGTTCTGGAACTAATAATACATTAAAAATTATTTCAGTAATTATACTAATTCATAAAACAAACTTCATGAAAGAACAAAATTTTCAATTACGCTTCAGTTTAAATCTTCCAAAATTAACACTTCGTTCGTAGATCAAACTCGAAAATTCTTCTCAAAATTGTCATGTTAAACGAAACTTTATCTTCGAGTAAATAAGGTTGGAATTTCATTGTTTGAAGGTACAAAAGCTTGATGAATACCTTCTTTAGATCATTTCATTCGTTCGAGTATTCGACACCTTCGATGCAGGGAACACTCAACTTTATCTCCGGGGACAGGTGATGTATAGGATGCTCCTAAAACAAAGTTACTTAATTAAATTAATGGATGGAATTTAAACAAACACAACATACTTTCTGGCGTGAGTACGCTACTTAAATTAAGACAAGCCGTGTGCAAAAAAAAAAGACAAAGTTCCATACAACTCTCATCTTCTATTTAACTCGTTTAGGGGGTTAATTTTGGATGGTTGGCGCAGTGGTTGAGTGATTGTCTCCTGTGCAGCATATCGTGCTTTAGGGTCTTCCCATATGAAATTGGCGTTTTTTAACGGGTTGCTTTGAAGTGTTATAACTTTGGATTGACTTGGAATTATAAGTTTAAATGTTTTTGAACGTACCCATGATACAGGAGTAATTTCTATATGGGGCAACGTTTTTGTAAATCAGCAGATATGATCATTTAGGTATATTTGGTTAGTAGTTAATCCCGGGTTGCTTGGGTAGAGCACCGCCATGTCCTCGTGGGGGCTATCGACGGCAACGATCTCTCACTCCGGGCCTTGGTATAAGCCATGGTGCGAAGCGAGGAGGAGTGACAGGCAGTCTTAAAATTTTGCACAAAACTTTCTTTTATGTCGTTGGCGAGCACTAAAAGAGGATTTTCCAAAATTCACCCCCTAAGGGGATGAAACGGGGGTCCAAAGTTTGTTCAGAGAAACCTACTGTCACGCGTTCGAAGCCGCTGGCAGAAGCTAGTCGTAAATAAACGTATGATGTCCCTTTAACTTCAACCATATGAAAATTTAGTGCTTCTACTATAAAGTACTCGAAAGTTAATGATACCTTTGAAACAGCATGTAGCAACTCACTTTTTCTATAACTATTTTATAATCACGGAATACCATGGAGTTTCTTGCCGGTTCTTCTCCATAGGAAACGACCAATTTAGAACCGTGCACTAGCTTCTGATGTTTTATAAGTGCCCATGTAGGCCTATGTGAAATAAAAACTTTTTGACTTTGACTTTGACTTCACCATTTAATAGTACTTTTAACAAAAACGGCTGTTAGTCATTATTCATTTCTCAGCCGCTACTTACAGCGGACGGCAAGCAATGGGCAGCTCGCCGTCTGGCCGTCCGGTGACCGTCCGGATTGACCTCGAGTCCTCGACGGCGTGTAGTGTTCCGGGGTCCTGGACCGCAAGGCAAAGAGAGAACATAGAAGCGAGTTTTAGTCAGTAAAATCTGACACGCCCTCCCGCTCCGCTCCAGAGCGAAAGAAGTCTTTAGATGATGTCTCAACCACTATTTACACAAGAAAAATTCACTGTGCACCTCTAAAGCACACAACAGCATGCTTACCTGTACATGCCACCACCTGATGGCCAGGCAGGCATGACCCTTAAAGCCATGGGTGCGCTAGGTGTACAACTCGCTGCTCTAAAGTTTGAGGAAGTGATGATGATTTTTTGATGTAGAAACTGCACGAAGGCTGCGCTGACGTTCAATGTCGAGGGTCACCAGTTTAAAGGTATGCAGAACAGGGTGTATACACATACATCCGTTGAAAAGGTAGGATTCTCCGACCAGACGGGTGTTATTTTTTTATTATAGACAGGCTTTTGACTACCATCTCACCTGATGATAAGCGATGATGTGGCCGACGATGGAGCACGCTTGCTTAGAAGTAGCCTATTCTCACATGACTTAAAGACCCCTAAGTTGTAGCTATCAGGGAACACTGACTCCGGTAAGGAATTCCACACCTTAGCTGTATGCACAATAAATGTGTTCCCAAAACACTTCGTACGTACGGGTGTTTTGTCTGGTTGACACTCCCTCTGGTTCTTCCCGAGCGGTTATTTAATGATTACCCACCTCAAATAAAGGGCTGCAGGATTTTTCGAAACAGCTACTGCGACCTTGGCACGCAAAGGGCATGTGAAGGAACACATGTAGGTTTTAGGGTATTTTTAATGTCGTGCGGATTTCATCACGCATGCGGGATTGCTCCGCACGCGTAGTCTCCGCAAATGTCCTTTTCATACAAGTATTTATTGTAATCGTGGAATACGCATGCGGGATTCGGGGCGAGATATTGGTTAGCAGCCTCGCATGCGGAGCAATTCCGCATGCGTGATGAAATCCGCACGATATTAAAAACACCCTTGGTCAGTAAAACGCTGACACCAGCTCTCGTTCCGCACTAAGTGATTATTTAATGATTTTCCACTAGGAAAAAAACTGGCCAAGTGCGAGTCGTACTCAGACATGAAGCGTTCCGTACTACATAACTAATATCGAGCAAAAAAATCACGTTTGTTGTATGGGAGCCCCACTTAAATATTTATTTTACTGTGCTTTTTTTATAGCAGCATCAGAAATACATCATCTGTGAAAACTTCAACTATCTAGCTATCACAGCTCTTGAGATACAGACAGTCAGACGGACAGCGGAATCTTAGCAATACCCTATTGCACCCACCTTTTTTTAGGGTTCCGTACCAAGATACGGAACCCTAAAAAAAGGAGGGTTCTAGTTAGTAAAGCGCTGACACTCCCTCTCGTTCCACCCAAAGAGGCTATTTGATAAATTCTCACTTAAAAAAAGGTTGGTCTTTGTTGTGTGTGTATACGAGATGACGTGCACATAATTGTTTCTGTGTGTGTCAGTTATTATCTATGACACCAAGTGTTTAAGGGATAAGTTTCGTGGTCAATATAAATTTAGCGATACAGACTATACAGTATGAATAATATTTAATTAACATTTAAACGTCGTATTGCGTGTTTGCGTACATTAAATTAGGCGTTTTGTTTTCAGAAGGGACGTTGAATGTTAAAAACAGATTTGTTAGCAATCGTGTTTTGTAAAATTTGCGTGTCGTACTGAAAATAGGTAATAAATTAAATAATTTTGTTGTTCGTGGTAATTTATTAGACAAATAAAATAATTAATTTGTTGGGTTACAAAACAGAAACAGCCCAGTGGAAATGTAACGAATTTGGGAACGTTTGAAAGAGCTACCGTGACCCTAGAAAGGAAAGGGCAAATGAAGGAATATAGGTGCGTTTTATTCAGTCAAAGTTTGACACGCCCTCTTGCTCCACTTTAAAGTGAAAAAAATCAATTTATGATTTCCCACTTCAAAAAAAAAACTCTAACTTATTGAAAACAATGAAAAAAATATTATAACATACAAAAAGAAAATCCAAGAGAACTCCGCCCTAACTTCACACGAAACTGAAATTCGATTTCTAAACAGGACACCCTGTAAAGGCGCCCGGCAAGAAATCTAAATTGAATCGAAATTGTAAGAATTTCCGTGTGTGGCTCACCTATTGTCGGGTATGGGCACAAAGAGATGTACATGTGTGTGCGTGAGTGAAAGTTGAGCAAGTATGCGTGTGATTATGGGTTTTTCTTTTAAGCCATACGATTGTTTCTTTTGATACTGTTACTTATTTTTACGGTTTATCGTTTATTAAGCCTATATGTGAGTTTTGTTCGGCAATTGCCAAGTTCCTATGGCCACCTTCCAGGTCCATCATCAGACCCTGGTTACCATATAGGATCAAAGTACTTATCAATACGAATCAAACGAGCCCAAATTCGAAGGGGTTGTGTCGTTTTATTGCCGAGTTCCTATGGCCACCTTCCAGCTGCATTATCAGATCAGTTCCATGTCGTTATAATATTGTGTTGTCATGCAATTTACACATATATACAAAATTTCAGGTCAATCGGTTGAAGATATCTGCTTCAAAATTGGATTGCAAGATTTGAGCCGAACATACATAGTTACATACATACATACATTGCAAGTTAATAAAAAGCTTGCTTGGTTTAAGCTTTTATTAAAAAAAAAAACAACTTGTAACTTTAATTATTAATGAAAGGTTTAATGAATGGAGTAAGGCTGATTTTGAATTATATTTATTTACTGAAAAGTTTGGAATTATATTTTAACTAGCGACCCGCCCCGGCTTCGCACGGGTGCAATGCTGATCACTTCATAGTATAAAACAAAGTTGCTTCCCGCTGTTTGTCCCTATGTACGCTTAGATCAGACAGCGCCTATCATCCACAGTGCAGTCGCGCATTTTGAACTTCTTCGGCCATGTATCTCGTGGTGGTAATGACTCCATAGAGCGTCTCGTAGTGCACGGCAAAGTTGAGGGCACCAGGCCACGTGGTAGATCACTAATGATATGGACAGACCAGATCAAGGCCGCAACTAAGAGCTCGGTTTATGAATGTACTCGGAAAACTTGCAGTCCGCGATGAATAGCGCCGTGTTACCAAGATGATTACTCATCGTGATTCACAGTGATGACCACGACCGCTCTGGTAAGAGTGTACCGACTGAGAAGAAGAAGATCTTTAAAACTACGCAACGGATATTGATGCGGTTTTGATCAGCATTGCACCCGTGCGAAGCCGGGGCGGGTCGTCAGTACTAATCATACTACAGAATGTCTTTATATACAACGTTCACAGCTTTTATTTGTCATTAGATAATACAAACAGGTTTTCTTTTGAGGTTACTCTTGAAAGAGCGACATATCATTGGCCATGTGAAAAACACTCAACGATCACTAACGTTGAAACGTTGAAAGTTTGACCCTGCGATTTATTATTGTTCATTGCAAAAGATATCTTTACTTGCCACTGTGTGGACCGCCCGGAGGACACGATGGAGCACACGGTGGAGGTGTGCCCAGCTTGGGCAGAGTAACGCCGTGTCCTCGTGGGGGCGATCGGCGTTGGTGACCCCTTGCGCCGGATCTTGGTACAGACCATGGTCCGGAGCGAGGAGGAGTGGCAGGCGGTCGCCTCCTTCTGCGAAGCAGTAATGCTGGCAAAGGAGGTGGCCGATCGCGTGAGGCAACGGTCCTCACGCCCCAACCGCCGTCGGGATTCCGATCCCGATTTCCGGCCACCGTAGGCGCGGGCTTCCGGACGGTGACCGTCCGGTAACCATCCGGAAAGAGCCCAAGTCGTTGACGGCGCTTAGTGTTCCACGCGCGCCTCAGGGTGATGTCAGCCAATCGTAGGGGCCCAGCAGGGTCAAAGCCTACTGGGGCCACGGGTAGTGTGAAAGTGAAACCTGGGATCCTGTTCCTTCTTTGCCTTCGTCCCAGGGCCCCGGGTTTCACTTTCACACTACCCGTGGGGGAACAGGAGTGGTTTAGTAGTTAGTTTTAGTTTTTAGTCAGTAAATGTTTGAAACTATCTCGCGCTCCGCCCAAGAGCGAGATTTGTCATTAGATGATTTTCCCACCTAAAAAAAAAACATTCCAAAGCGTAGATCTCTATGGAGAACAATGTGCAAGAAACTCCATGGACACACATCTTCTCCGGTACCACATCCAGTGAGTATTGTGCACTCTATTATGACAGTTTTTAGTGATTTTACCAGCAAACGCGTGCCATTGCATAGTTTAGATGGATTCAGGTTTTTTTTAAAAAATAACAGGACAACCTATTTTCAACGCCATTTTATGAGGAGGGTTCAAAGAATTAAGAAATTCTGTAGGAAAAAAACTTTTTACAAAAAAAAAAAAATAACTGTCTTCACTATAAAAAGCGGGCAAGTGCGAGTCGGACTCACGCACTGAGGGTTCCGTAAAAACTTAGGTTTCCTAACCTAACCTACCTATGAAAACAGTTCAATTCCAAAATTGAGTTACGAAGATTTTTCCGAATCGCAAAAGACGTTACTACAAATTTACAGTTTTCATTTTTTTTCCTATACTTGTGCTATTAGACCTTGCTTCATGGCAAATTTCAGGATTCTAGGTCAACGGGAAGTACCCTATGAATTTTGATTCCCTTGAGAGTGTCGAAATATACGTTTTTTGCGACATAAACGTCTGTATCTTTTTTTGTTAGCTTAGAAGTTTGATTTTTTTACAGCTTCAAGGGACCGTAGCCCTGAGTATATGGTTTTAATTTCAACTCGATACCTCTACGCGTTTCCGAGATAAAGGGTCTTGACCAGACATACCCACAGACAGACCGACTAACTACAAAGTGATCCTATAAGGGTTCCGTTTTTTCCTTTTTAGGTACGGAACCCTAAAAACAAAACACTAAAACGATCAATATAACTTTAATTTTGGAAGTCAGTGTTTCTGATATTGTCTGCTTGTTATTTAACACTGACTTCCGAAATTAAGGATCGTTTTAGTGTTTTTTTTTTGTGGTGAAGTTGGTTATTTTTTTTTTTTGGAAAAAAAAAATTATTTCACACTTTTTAGTTGTGATACATTTATAGCCAGAGTACCTATTTCTCATGACAATTCGATTTAAGCCAAACACTGTTAAGATACATTATTTTATTATGAAGTCCCTATCCACTTCCCAGCTCCATCGTCAGGTCAGTTCGATAGTACCTTATAGCCAAAGTGCATCTGATGACAATTCTAATAAGCCCAAACACGGCTAGGTTACATTAATTAATTACGGAGTTCCAGTGCCTATCTTCCAGCTCCATCATCACCATCAGATCACTTTGATGCTACCATTTTCAACATACTCGTAACTATTCAGAACCGTTTATTTATATGCATTGTCATAGTTACTTCTATCTTCATTGTGATATCTATGTAGGGGTGAAGTTTCATTGGCCATTTCTGGTCTTTTTCATCAGTTCCACTTCATCAAATGTTACTTTTTGACTGTAAATGCTTAAGTTCTCGATGAAAATACTAAAATCATTATATAGTTGCCTAGAATATTTGAGGAGTTCCCTCGATTCCTTATGGATCCCATCATCAGAACTGGATTTTGAAAAAAATAGGACCAATCTGAAAGCATATCCTATTAGGGAAAAAAAAATTTTGCAAGTCGGTCAATAAACGACGCGAGTTCTGAGGTAACAAACGTAGAATCAAGTTATTTACCGCAACCGCTATATCCCTGCATTTTAAATCTGTAATATCTTCGATAATATTCATTTAAATTACACGCTGTAAAGGGCTATATTGATCTATATTAAATCCACAATTTATTTAAGATACTTAATTGGATAAAGATTAACGCTGTATTGCTTAAAATCGTTTCGTAAATAAGCCATTATTTCTCGTAAAAAGTAAAAGATAAAAAATGGTTTTTGTGGGTTATCCCTAAGAGATGGACATATACCATCGCGGACTTTTTTGTAGACCTTTTTAAGGTGAACAATACTGTAGTACACTATTTTGATATATCTCGTGGAGTTCAGCCAGCGTTTGCAATGTAAGCGCAAAAAAATGTGTTTATTTACGACATCACATTAGAAACCTCTAAAATCATCAGTGTTCCTCTATTATATTGTGCATGTATCATACACATAAACCTTCCTCTTGAATCACTCTATTAAAAAAAACCTCATCAAAATCCGTTGCGTATTTCTAAAGATCTAAGCATACATAGGGACAGACAGACATGAAAAGCGACTTTATTTTATACTATGTAGTGATACTAATTTACTTATGATAAATGCTTAATTAAATATTTCTTGTTACGTAATGTTTCACCAACAATTACTCATGGTATTGACATAAATTTATGATGACAACAAATTTTAATTCAATATTAATGCGCCATTATTTACATTCCCTACCTACTGGAATTCGAAACATAATTATGTTATTAAAATTACAATAATTCAAATTATTTTGAATTAATTAAAGCGAATGAAGGCCTCCCACAAACAACAAAGTGAGGTAAACCGATGACAGGAATCCAATGGATGCAAGACGCACAGGACCGGTTATTATGGCAAAACTTGGGGGAGGCCTATGTCCAACAGTGGACGTCTTTCGGTTGAAGTGATGATGATGATGATGATGAAAGCGAATGAAATAGCAGTGGGAACGGCCTCGATTTACAAGTTGTAGGTCGTAAGATCAAACCCACGCCGACGCTTCATTAATGTGTAATTTATTTAATCACCACTGCTCTCAAAACGGTGAAGGAAAACATCGTGAAGAAACCGGCATGTCTTAAAATAAAAATAAAATCTACGGCCCATTCCGTCTTAGAGAGGAGGCCTGAGACCCAGTGATGGGAACATTATTTGGCTGATTATGGCTAAATGTTTATAATCAAATTTTTTATGAATTAATTTCAAAATTATATTCAATTGTTTATGTTTTTCTGTGTTAATTTAATCAATAAATATATTAGTTCCAACGCTTGTTCTGACTATCCCATGACATATTCATTCACAGACCTTAACCAGACCAGACCTTACCTAGGTCTGTGTGAGTCTAGGCACACCATAATTATGGCGGTTTTTTTTTTTTTTCGGTGGGAAAATCATCTTATGACATCCCCCGCCCCGCCCAAGGTAGTAGTGTAGATAGTGTCAGACTTTTACTGACTAAAAACCCACTCCTGTTCCTTCGTTGCCTTTCGTACCAGGGCCGAGTCTTCCTTTCAGAATCAGACCCTTGGCCCCGGTAGGCTTCGACCCTGCTAGGCCCCTACAGTTGCAGTTGACATCTCCTTGAGGCACGCGTGGAACAGCACGCGCCGTCGACGACTTGGGCTCGGTCCGGACGGTTACTGGACGGTCGGACGGCGAGCCACCCATTGCTCGTCGTCCGCAAGCCTGCGCCTACGATGGCCGGAAATCGGGATCAGAATCCCGGCGGCGATTACCATAATTATGGCGGTAAGTCCCTTGTTTGAGGAGTGAAAAGAAGTCACGGCGTCCTTACCTTCCAGATGACGGAGGTTCTCACCGGATATGGTAAGTTCAGGAGGTTCCTGCACCGGATTCGCGCGGAAGTAATGCCCGGGTGTCACCATTACGTGGACCGCCCGGAGGAAATGATGGAGCATACGATCCATTAAAGCCATTTTAAATCGATCGAGTTAAGTCATTTTAAATCTGTGCAAGTGCGATTTGGACTCGTGCACTGAGGGTTCCATACAAGCTTACCTATGAAAACAGTTCAATTCCCGAATTGAGTTACGAAGATTTTTCCAAATCACTGATTTTTTTTTTGTGACGTAACTACAAATTTACAATTTTTAGATTATTACCAGTATTTGTGCTAAGACCTTGCTTCATGCCTAATTTCAGGATTCTAGGTCAATGGGAAGTACCCTATCAATTTCGATTCCCTTGAGAGTGTCGAAATACACGTTTTGTTGCTACATGAACGGCCGTATCTTTTTTTTCGTTAACTCAGAAGTTTGAATTTTTCACAGCTTCAAGGGGTCTTAGACCTTAGTATATGGTTTTAATTTCAACTCAATACTTCCACGCATTCCCAAGACAAAGGGTCTTGACAGACGGACAGACAGACAGACGGACGGACAACAAAGTGATCCTATAAGGGTTCTGTATTTTCTTTTTGAGGTACGGAACCCTAAAAATATAATTCAACTGCTTTTTTTCCTTAACGGGAATTACCACCATAAACAAAAATGACCATCGTTATTCCTTCATAATATTTTTAATTTTAAACCGTTCTAAATCTGGTTTTGGCAAGAATTTCCGTTGCATCTGTTGTTCAAAGTTTAAGTGAGTTTTGATATCATTTCGGCAGCGTGTTTAAAGAATACAACCAACAGCTGTGCTGAATTTTAAAACGTGGTTTAAGATGTTAAAATTTTCATATTTGTTGACAGTGTTGGTTTTATTAAAATGTGTAGGTTCTTGAATAATAATAAGGTTGATGCTTTGCTTCTTTCTACGAGTCTAAAACTTAGTGTAAAACCTTCGGGTGTACAGTATGGTTAGACTCTTGCTATACAGTAAAGCAGTGACAACTTTAATGGTTCGTATTTCATATTTATAATATCTTAACAATATCGAATAAAAATGCAATCTTCCGTTTCTGGTGCGGCGGTACTAACTAAATACCATAACGTCACATAAACGTTCAAACGAGAAATCATTTGAACGTTTCAATCAAGCCAATCACAGTCCGTCATGCCTGACTGCAGCGAGCCATCTTCCCAGCGCGCCTATTCGTGTATGTGTGTCGAATGCTCTTTCGTCCACGTGCGACACACCACCCTCGTCTCAAAAAGGCTATAATTATTGTTTAGGAACTTTTGTGTTTTCTTTGAGGCGCGCGTGGAACACTTTGTGTCGCCGACTACGAACGGACTCTGGACGCCGGACGCTGGTGATGATGAACTACTCTTTGCTCGTCATTGATAAGCTTGTGCTCAGGTTGGCCAGAAATCGCCCTGCGACTCCCGAAGTCTGGCAAATCTCTTTCGGCGGCAGCTTGGACGTGAGGCTGTCCGTTCCTTTACGGCTGTGACCATTTTCTTCTCTCACATTACTGCTTCGTAGAAGGGTGCAATTTCCTTGTCTGGTCCCTCCGAAAATTAAAATGTCAGGATTTTGCACCTCCTCTCCATATCACGTATGCTTTATGCTAGAATGCCAACTTGATGCTGGAGAGTACTGAGTGCCTGAACCATAACGGTCGAGAAATAAATGCACACGCTCCTGCCAAATCAGAGATGATACTTGTTATAACGAATTTTTCTGCAACTCCTTCCCAAGTATTGACGTCTTTTAGTCGAAAATAAAACGTCTGCCTGGACTTGAACTGTTTTGATCCAACGATGTACCACTCGTAAGTCAGGGCGTTCCTATTAGGCCGAACATCATATAAGATAAACAAAGTACCTACTAATATATAAGGCCGACCCCCGGCCCCAGCCGGCCCTAAGGTCAACTGGTAGAAAATGCCTAAGGCATTAGGTCCACTTTGGTACAGTGTTATTTACCAGTGCATTATAAATAAACAAATATATCAATCGAGGCAAACCAGAATAAAACAATAGACATGAAAACTGTAAAAGACAATCTGAATGACGTCACAAGTGTGCGTTCCGTTTCTATATAAATGTGTTTATGAGCATTCAAGTTTAACATTCCTGTCAACGCTTTTAAACAAAGCTAATAATAGAAGTTGAAACATTTACTTCGCGAAGACTCTAAAAGCAATCGCATTGACTATTAAAAGTTGCTTGGAAGTCGTCGAAGTCAAATAACATTGATCCTCAACCATTAGTACGTACTAGAAACTATTCGACAATGATGTTAGTACAAGTTTGTTGGTTGTAGTCGTTATAAGGTTAATTACTAACATTCCGGTTTAAATGGTTTAGTTTTGTTAATGGTGTGAAGTGTGAGATACCTAGCATTAGTCTGTTTAGATTACCGCTGAAGTTAAGTTGATGATGCAGTCATGAAGCACACACAGCTCGGGCTTATGGACGACAAGTAATAGGTAGCTCATCGTCCAGCCGTCCGTCAAAGACTTAAAGACATGTCAGCAAACCGTAGGGGCTTAGCAGGCCCGATGCCTGTTAGGACCATGACTATGTTCCTTTGAGACAATTTTCTACTTTGACTTGAGTATATGGTTTTAATTTCAACTTGATGCCTCTACGCGTTCCCGAGATAAAGGGTCTTGACAGACAGACATACAGACAGACGAACAACAAAGTGTAAATCCTAAAAGGGTTCCGTTTTATCCTTTTGAGGTACGGAACCCTTAAAAGTGGGTTTAAATAGGAAGTAATCTATGAATCCATGGAGTCTTCAGTGTTTTCATATTCACATTATAAAAAAGAGGCTATATAAAAATGTACCTATCAATAAATGAGCATAATAGCATAGCATAGCTTCATATCAGCCTTTTAAATGTTCTCACTCCTGAGACTCAGGCCTCCTCTCTAGGAGAGGGATCAATTAATGAGAGGTTCACAAAATATCCTGCCACTTCCACTAAACCATATTTTGACTTGACTGATTCTTTATGGTTCCTGAGTGAAAAAGAAACGCTAATTCCACCCTAGAGCGGAACTCATTGAATGATTTCTCACCACAAAGAAATAATTATTTTTATATTGGGATTTATAACAAGTCTACTTATTACTTTGACAAGCCTGTTGGTCTAGTAGTCAGTGACCCTGACTACTATGCCTGAGGTCGTGGGTTCGATTCCCACACAAGACAAATGTTTGTGTGATGAGCATGATCATTTGTTCTGTGTCTGGGTGTTATTTATCTATCATTTGTATGTATTTAGAAATATATATGTATGTTTATCAGTTTTCTAGTACCCATACCACAACCTCTGCTTAGTTTGGGACTAGATGACGTTGTATGAAAGTTATGGATTATTATTATTATTACTTATACCTACTCTAACAGGTCAATTTCAATTATAAACAATTTATAGGCACTTATGAATTGTTTAAATATATATTATTTGAATGGCTTCGAAGTAGCCAGTTAGTTAAAATTAAGTAGTTGGTTGTTAGTTGACGAAAACCACACAATTCATAAAATTAATTTTATTTGTAAAAGTTACTCGAAAGTTATATTGAATTCTAATTCGCGGTTTTATCGCTACGAAAACTATGGTCAACAAAATAATACCTGTATATTTTATATAAATATATTTATTATCACTACATAGTATAAAATAAAGTCACTTTTCGTGTCTGTCTGTCCCTATGTATGCTTAGATCTTTAGAAATACACAACGGATTTTGATGAGGTTTTTTTTAATAGATAGAGTGATTCAAGAGGAAGGTTTATGTGTATGATACATGCACAATATAATAGAGGAACACTGATGATTTTATCGGTTTCTAATGTGATGTCGTAAATAAACACATTTTATTGCGCTTACATTGCAAACGCTGGCTGAACTCCACGAGATATATCAAAATAGTGTACTACAGTATTGTTCACCTTAAAAAGGTCTACAAAAAAGTCCGCGATGGTATATGTCCATCTCTTAGGGATAACCCACAATAACCATTTTTTATCTTTTACTTTTTACGAGAAATAATGGCTTATTTACGAAACGATTTTAAGCAATACAGCGTTAATCTTTATCCAATTAAGTATCTTAAATAAATTGTGCATTTAATATAGATCAATATAGCCCTATACAGCGTGTTATTTAAATGAATATTATCGAAGATATTACAGATTTAAAATGCAGGGACATAGCGGTTGCGGTAAATAACTTGATTCTACGTTTGTTACCTCAGAACTCGCGTCGTTTATGGACCGACTTGCAAATTTTTTTTTTCCCTAATAGGATATGCTTCCAGATTGGTCCTATTTTTTTCAAAATCCAGTTCTAATGATGTGATCCATAAGGAATCGAGGGAACTCCTCAAATATTCTAAGCAACTATATAATGATTTTAGTATTTTCATCGAGAACTTAAGCATTTACAGTCAAAAAGTAACATTTGATGAAGTGGAACTGATGAAAAAGACCAGAAATGGCCAATGAAACTTCACCCCTACATAGATATCACAATGAAGATAGAAGTAACTATGACAATGCATATAAATAAATGGTTCTGAATAGTTACGAGTATGTTGAAAATGGTAGCATCAAAGTGATCTGATGATGATGATGGAGCTGGAAGATAGGCACTGGAACTCCGTAATTAATTAATGTAACCTAGCCGTGTTTGGGCTTATTAGATATGTCATCAGATGCACTTTGGCTATAAGGTACTATCGAATTAACCTGATGATGGAGCTGGGAGGTGGATGGGGACTTCATAATAAAATAATGTATCTTAACAGTGTTTGGCTTAAATCGAATTGTCATGAGAAAAAGGTACTCTGGCTATAAATGTATCACAACTAAAAAGTGTGAAAACAAAAAAAAAAACACTAAAACGATCTTTAATTTCGGAAGTCAGTGTTAAATAACAAGCAGACAATATCAGAAACACTGACTTCCAAAATTAAAGTTATATTGATCGTTTTAGTGTTTTGTTTTTAGGGTTCCGTACCTAAAAAGGAAAAAACGGAACCCTTATAGGATCACTTTGTTGTTAGTCGGTCTGTCTGTGGGTATGTCTGGTCAAGACCCTTTATCTCGGAAACGCGTAGAGGTATCGAGTTGAAATTAAAACCATATACTCAGGGCTACGGTCCCTTGAAGCTGTAAAAAAATCAAACTTCTAAGCTAACAAAAAAAGATACAGACGTTTATGTCGCAAAAAACGTATATTTCGACACTCTCAAGGGAATCAAAATTCATAGGGTACTTCCCGTTGACCTAGAATCCTGAAATTTGCCATGAAGCAAGGTCTAATAGCACAAGTATAGGAAAAAAAATTGAAAACTGTAAATTTGTAGTAACGTCTTTTGCGATTCGGAAAAATCTTCGTAACTTAATTTTTGAATTGAACTGCTTTCATAGGTAGGTTAGGTTAGGTAACCTAAGTTTTTACGGAACCCTCAGTGCGTAAGTCCGACTCGCACTTGCCCGCTTTTTATAGTGAAGTCGGTTTTCTTTTTTGTAAAAAGTTTTTTTCCTACAGAATTTCTTAATTCTTTGAACCCTCCTCATAAAATGGCGTTGAAAATAGGTTGTCCTGTTATTTTTTTAAAAAACCTGAATCCATCTAAACTATGCAATGGCACGCGTTTGCTGGTAAAAGCACTAAAAACTGCCATAATAGAGTGCACAATACTCACTGGATGTGGTATCGCAGAAGATGTGTGTCCATGGAGTTTCTTGCACATTCTTCTCCATAGAGATCTACGCTTTGGAATGTTTTTTTTTAGGTGGGAAAATCGTCTAATGACAAATCCCGCTCTTGGGCGGGCGGGAGATAGTTTCAAACTTTTACTGACTAAAAACTAAAACTAACTACTAAACCACTCCTGTTCCTTCTTTACCTTCGTCCCAGGGCCCCAGGTTTCACTTTCACACTACCCGTGGCCCCAGTAGGCTTTGACCCTGCTGGGCCCCTTTTTTTTTATAGATGGGAAAATCATCTTATGACAAATCCCGCACTTGGGCGGAGCGGGAGATAGTGTTAGACTTTTACTGACTAAAAACCCAGTCCTGTTCCTTCGTTGCCTTCGTCCCAGGGCCACGGTTTCATTTTCACACTACCCATGGCCCCAGTAGGCTTCGACCCTGCTGGGCCCCTACGATTTGCTGACATCTCCCTGAGGCGCGCGCGGAACAATACGCGCCGTCGACGACTTGGGCTCGGTCCGGATGGTTACCGGACGGTCGGACGGCGGGCCACCCATTGCCCGCCGTCCGCAAGCCCGCGCCTACGGTGGCCGGAAATCGGGATCGGAATCCCGGCGGCGGTTGGGGCATGAGGACCGTTGCCGTTTCCTCACGCGATCGGCCGCCTCTTTTGCTAGCATTACTGCTTCGCAGAAGGAGGCGACCGCCTGCCACTCCTCCTCGCTCCGGACCATGGCCTGTACCAAGGCCCGGCGCGAGAGATCGCCGCCGCCGATCGCCCCCACGAGGACACGGCGTTGCTCTTCCCAAGCGGGGCACACTTCCACCGTGTCCTCCGGGCGGTCCACACAGTGGCGACACCCGGGCGTCGCTTCCGCACGAATCCGGTGCAAGAACTTTCCGAACTTCCCGTGTTCGGTGAGAACCTGCGTCATGCGGAAGGTGAGGACGCCGTGAGGTCTTTCCAACCACGCCTCAAAGAAGGGACTTACCGCCATAATTGTGGTGTGCCCATGGGCCCCTACGATTTGCTGACATCTCCTTGAGGCGCGCGTGGAACACTAAGCGCCGTCAACCACTTGGGCTCTTTCCGGATGGTTACCGGACGGTCGCCGTCCGGAAGCCCGCGCATACGGTGGCCGGAAATCGGGATCGGAATCCCGACGGTGGTTGGGGCGTGAGGACCGTTGCCTCACGCGATCGGCCGCCTCCTTTGCCAGCATTACTGCTTCGCAGAAGGAGGCGACCACCTGCCACTCCTCCTCGCTCCGGACCATGGTCTGTACCAAGACCCGGCGCAAGGGGTCACCACCGCCGATCGCCCCCATGAGGACACGGCGTTGCTCTGCCCAAGCTGAGCACACCTCCACCGTGTGCTCCATCGTGTCCTCCGGGCGGTCCACACAGTGGCAAGTAAAGGTATCTTTTAATCAATGAACAATAATAAATCGCAGGGTCAAACTTTCAACGTTTCAACGTTAGTGATCGTTGAGTGTTTTTCACATGGCCAATGATACGAGTATGTCGCTCTTTCAAGAGTAACCTCAAAAGAAAACCTGTTTGTATTATCTAATGACAAAAAAAAGCTGTGAACGTTGTGTATAAAGACATTCTGTAGTATGATTAGTACTGACGACCCGCCCCGGCTTCGCACGGGTGCAATGCTGATCAAAACCGCATAAAAACCCGTTGCGTAGTTTTAAAGATCTTCTTCTTCACAGTCGGTACACTCTTACCAATGCGGTCGTGGTCATCACTGTGAATCACGATGAGTGATCATATTGGTAACACGGCGCTATTCATCGCGGACTGCAAGTTTTTCGAGTACATTCATAAACCGAGCACTTAGTTGCGGCCTTGATCTGGTCTGTCCATATCATTAGTGATCTACCACGTGGCCTGGTGCCCTCAACTTTGCCCTGCACTACGAGACGCACTATGGAGTCATTACCACCACGAGATACATGGCCGAAGAAGTTCAAAATGCGCGACTGCACTGTGGATGATAGGCGCTGTCTGATCTAAGCGTACATAGGGACAAACAGCGGGAAGCGACTTTGTTTTATACTATGAAGTGATCAGCATTGCACCCGTGCGAAGCCGGGGCGGGTCGCTGGTATATTTATATAAACTAGTATTTTAAAGAGAAAGAAAAGATGGATGGATTTTGTGAGAAGTGATATGAAAGAAAAGACAGAATGGAAGAAAAAAACGTGTTGCGCCGACCCCAAAAAAACGGGACAAGGGCAGGAAGATGATGATGTATGTATTATAAAGAGGCAAAATTTTTTTTTTTTTATTTTGTTTGAATTTGATTACCTAGATAAACTCTGGAAAAAGTGGTCCGATTGCTAAAATTTTTTCACCGATAGAAAGCTGCTTTATCCCTGAGTGACATAGGGCTATATTTTATGTACGTGGGCGAATCCTCATAAGATCTGAGTTTCCTTGCGTGATCGAATCAGAAATGAAGATATCCGCAGGAGAACCAAGGTTGCCGACATAGCACGAAGAATCGCCGAACTTAAATGGCAATGGGCAGGGCACATTGCTCGCAGAACAGATGGCCGTTGGGGCCGAAAGTTTCTGGAGTGGAGACCACGTACCGGAAGACGCAGTGTTGGAAGACTCCCTACAAGGTGGACCGATGACCTGGTGAAGGTTGCGGGAATCCGATGGATGCGAGACGCACAGGACCGTTCATTGTGGCGACATTTGGAGGAGGCCAATGTCCAGCAGTGGACGTCTATCGGCTGAAATGATGATGATGATGAAGTGAAGATATTATTGCACGTGAACCGTACAATATTCTTAAACCTTTATTCAGGGTGAATCCGAAAATTCTTTGAAAAATTCTAAACCACTGGTTCAATTGTTTGCTCAAGACATTATATTGGATAATTAAATTATTCTCGAATGGATTAATAATAAACTATTCACAAAATTAGAGTGGTACCAGCTGAGAGTAAACGAACCGTGAAAATATGAAAAATCAAGTAACATTGTTCAAAGTTGGGTCGTTGTACACTTATTTATTAAGCTTTTCATGAGCTGTGAATAATTTATTATTGTAGTTAAACGTTTGATTAAAGATCTAACTATTAAAATATTTTAGTTATTTTTAACTAGCGACCCGCCCCGGCTTCGCACGGGTGCAATGCTGATCACTTCATAGTATAAAACTAAGTTGCTTTCCGCTGTTTGTCCCTATGTACGCTTAGATCAGACAGCGCCTATCATCCACAGTGCAGTCGCGCATTTTGAACTTCTTCGGCAATGTATCTCGTGGTGGTAATGACTCCATAGAGCGTCTCGTAGTGCAGGGCAAAGTTGAGGGCACCAGGCCACGTGGTAAATCACTAATGAAGGCCATGTGAAAAACACTCAACGATCACTAACGTTGCAACGTTGAAAGTTTGACCCTGCGATTTATTATTGTTCATTGCAAAAGATATCTTTACTTGCCACTGTGTGGACCGCCCGGAGGACACGATGGAGCACACGGTGGAGGTGTGCCCAGCTTGGGCAGAGCAACGCCGTGTCCTCATGGGGGCGATCGGCGGTGGTGACCCCTTGCGCCGGGTCTTGGTACAGAACATGGTCCGGAGCGAGGAGGAGTGGCAGGCAGTCGCCTCCTTCTGCGAAGCAGTAATGCTGGCAAAGGAGGCGGCCGATCGCGTGAGGCAACGGTCCTCACGCCCCAACCGCCGTCGGGATTCCGATCCCGATTTCCGGCCACCGTAGGCGCGGGATTCCGGACGGCGACCGTCCGGTAACCATCCGGAAAGAGCCCAAGTCGTTGACGGTGCTTAGTGTTCCACGCGCGCCTCAGGGAAATGTCAGCAAATCGTAGGGGCCCAGCAGGGTCAAAGCCTACTGGGGCCACGGGTAGTGTGGAAGTGAAACCTGGGGCCCTGGGACGAAGGCAAAGAAGGAACAGGAGTGATTTAGTAGTTAGTTTTAGTTTTTAGTCAGTAAAAGTTTGAAACTATCTCGCGCTCCGCCCAAGAGCGGGATTTGTCATTAGACGATTTTCCCACCTAAAAAAAAACATTCCAAAGCGTAGATCTCTATGGAGAAGAATGTGCAAGAAACTCCATGGGCACACATCTTCTCCGGTACCACATCCAGTGAGTATTGTGCACTCTATTATGACAGTTTTTAGTGATTTTACCAGCAAACGCGTGCCATTGCATAGTTTAGATGGATTCAGGTTTTTTAAAAAAATAACAGGACAACCTATTTTCAACGCCATTTTATGAGGAGGGTTCAAAGAATTAAGAAATTCTGTAGGAAAAAAACTTTTCACAAAAAAAAAATAACCGGCTTCACTATAAAAAGCGGGCAAGTGCGAGTCGGACTCACGCACTGAGGGTTCCGTAAAAACTTAGGTTACCTAACCAAACCTACCTATGAAAACAGTTCAATTCCAAAATTGAGTAACGAAGATTTTTCCGAATCGCAAAAGACGTTACTACAAATTTACAGTTTTCAATTTTTTTTCCTATACTTGTGCTATTAGACCTTGCTTCATGGCAAATTTCAGGATTCTAGGTCAACGGAAAGTACCCTATGAATTTTGATTCCCTTGAGAGTGTCGAAATATACGTTTTTTGCGAGTGGGACATAAACGTCTGTATCTTTTTTTGTTAGCTTAGAAGTTTGATTTTTTTACAGCTTCAAGGGACAGCAGACCTGAGTATATGGTTTTAATTTCAACTCGATACCTCTACGCGTTTCCGAGATAAAGGGTCTTGACCAGACATACCCACAGACAGACCGACTAACAACAAAGTGATCCTATAAGGGTTCCGTTTTTTCTTTTTAGGTACGGAACCCTAAAAACAAAACACTAAAACGATCAATATAACTTTAATTTTGGAAGTCAGTGTTTCTGATATTGTCTACTTGTTATTTAACACTGACTTCCGAAATTAAAGATCGTTTTAGTGTTTTTTTTTTGTGGTGAAGTTGGTTATTATTTTTTATAAAAAAAAAATTATTTCACACTTTTTAGTTGTGATACATTTATAGCCAGAGTACCTATTTCTCATGACAATTCGATTTAAGCCAAACACTGTTAAGATACATTATTTTATTATGAAGTCCCCATCCATCTCCCAGCTCCATCATCAGGTCAGTTCGATAGTACCTTATAGCCAAAGTGCATCTGATGACAATTCTAATAAGCTAAAACACGGCTAGGTTGCATTAATTAATTACAGAGTTCCAGTGCCTATCTTCCAGCTCCATCATCATCATTAGATCACTTTGATGCTACCATTTTCAACATACTCGTAACTATTCAGAACCATTTATTTATATGCATTGTCATAGTTACTTCTATCTTCATTGTGATATCTATGTAGGGGTGAAATTTCATTGGCCATTTCTGGTCTTTTTCATCAGTTCCACTTCATCAAATGTTACTTTTTGACTGTAAATGCTTAAGTTCTCGATGAAAATACTAAAATCATTATATAGTTGCCTAGAATATTTGAGGAGTTCCCTCGATTCCTTATGGATCCCATCATCAGAACTGGATTTTGAAAAATATAGGACCAATCTGGAAGCATATCCTATTAGGGAAAAAAAAATTTTGCAAGTCGGTCCATAAACGACGCGAGTTCTGAGGTAACAAACGTAGAATCAAGTTATTTACCGCAACCGCTATGTCCCTGCATTTTAAATCTGTAATATCTTCGATAATATTCATTTAAATTACACGCTGCAAAGGGCTATATTGATCTATATTAAATACACAATTTATTTAAGATACTTAATTGGATAAAGATTAACGCTGTATTGCTTAAAATCGTTTCGTAAATAAGCCATTATTTCTCGTAAAAAGTAAAAGATAAAAAATTGGTTATTGTGGGTTATCCCTAAGAGATGGACATATACCATCGCGGACTTTTTTGTAGACCTTTTTAAGGTGAACAATACTGTAGTACACTATTTTGATATATCTCGTGGAGTTCAGCCAGCGTTTGCAATGTAAGCGCAAAAAATGTGTTTATTTACGACATCACATTAGAAACCTCTAAAATCATCAGTGTTCCTCTATTATATTGTGCATGTATCATACACATAAACCTTCCTCTTGAATCACTCTATCTATTAAAAAAAACCTCATCAAAATCCGTTGCGTATTTCTAAAGATCTAAGCATACATAGGGACAGACAGACACGAAAAGCGACTTTATTTTATACTATGTAGTGATGTATCATACACATAAACCTTCCTCTTGAATCACTCTATCTATTAAAAAAAACCTCATCAAAATCCGTTGCGTATTTCTAAAGATCTAAGCATACATAGGGACAGACAGACACGAAAAGCGACTTTATTTTATACTATGTAGTGATGATATTTATTTTTCAAATCACACTTAGAACGCAAAGAGCAACTGAAGGACACAGGTGTGGTTTAGTCAGTAAAAGTCTGACACGCCCTCCCGCACCACCTACAGCGAGAGAAGTCATTGGATGATTTCTCATCTTAAAAAAAATGGTTTTGGATAACAACCCATATTAGCTTAAAAAATATAGCAAAATTAGTTTCAAATAATTTATTGTGTTCAGTTTCATGACCCGTAAAATACAATTTAGTTTTAGTTCGAAAGTCATGTTGAAGTCAAGGCTTATCCAGGCTTAAAATATTATTATAGTAATGCTAAGTATGATTTATTATTACGTTTGTTTGTCCAATTATTTATTTGAGGTTTACCTGTAATGATAATGGTGATAAATACGTATTGTTTTTAAAAAGTTCTAAAGACTGGCTCGTTCTTTGCTTTGTAAAGAATTAGCATTGCCATTCAACGTGGCAATGCTGCCAGTCTTCTGGGCACATTCCCGGATGACAGCGATGTGGAGGAGTATTTCGACGCCTGAGTGTATTTTATGTTTTTGTATTATATTTATGTACATAGTTAGGTTTTAGTACAGTTTAGTTAATATTTATGCATTTTATGTAAGAGAGTGTTTACTACAAAATGGTTAAAAAAAAATTGATTGATAATATAAGAAGATACAATATCGCTATTATTCTGAATAAATGCACGATTTTGAGGCACAAAGTAATGCTGCGGGAAAGCTAAGAGTCGCTGCACACGAGCCACCGGCCACAACCACAAAACGCCGTCACTGGCATATTTCGTGTAGGTTTCATACATTTTATATGGATTCGCCGCACACGGTTGACGCCGGTGGCCGCCACAAGTTACAAATCGCCGCTGCTCGCTTCTTGTGGCCCGAACCGGCCACTAAACGCCGATACAAAACGCCGTCACACGCCACTCGCGCATTTAAACCTTCTTCGCCAGAGTCTATTATGATACTGCGCGTATGGGTTAAAAAACGCAGCAGCTACCAGTCACAAGTGGCTGTCGCGCGCTTCAGCTGCCTTTGTGGTCGCTTCTAGCTTCTCGTGGCAGCGTTTGTGGTTGTGGCATATGGCCCAAATGTGGCGACACTTAATCATGATTAAATATTATTATGTGGTAGCACACACGTAACAAAATGGGCACGTCATAATTATGGCGGTAAGTCCCCTCTTTGAGGAGTGGCTGGAAAGGCAACACGGCGTCCTAACCTTCCGCATGACGCAGGTCCTCACCGGACATGGTAAGTTCGGGAGGTTCCTGCACCGGATTCGTGCGGAAGAAACGCCTGGGTGTCACCATTGTGTGGACCACCCTGAGGACACGGTGGAGCACACGGTGGAGGTGTGTTCCGCTTGGGCAGAGCAACGCCGTGTCCTCGTGAGGGCAATCGGCGGCGGCGATCTCTCGCGCCGGGCCTTGGTACAGGCCATGGTCCGGAGCGAGGAGGAGTGGCAGGCGGTCGCCTCCTTCTGCGAAGCAGTAATGCTAGCAAAAGAGGCGGCCGATCGCGTGAGGCAACAGTCCTCACGCCCCAATCGCCGCCGGGATTCCGATCCCGATTTCCGGCTATCGTAGGCGCAGGCTTGCGGACGGCGAGCAATGGGTGGCTCGCCGTCCCACCGTCCGGTAACCGTCCGGACCGAGCCCAAGTCGTCGACGGCGCGTGCTGTTCCACGCGCGCCTCAAGGAGATGTCAGCAACTGTAGGGGCCTAGCAGGGTCGAAGCCTACTGGGGCCAAGGGTCTGATTCTGAAAGGAAGACTCGGCCCTGGTACGAAAGGCAACGAATGAACAGGAGTGGGTTTTTAGTCAGTAAAAGTCTGACACTATCTCCCGCCCCGCCCAAGGGCGTGGGATGTCATAAGATGATTTTCCCACCGAAAAAAAAAAAAAAACACACGTAACAAAAAGGACACGATTTCTGTGGCACAAAGCAAAGCTGCGAGAAAGCTATTTCATGCTTATTGTATTAATAGTACAGCACGTAAGTAACAATAAGATAAAGCTCATACTAATCTACACTAATTACTATTATAAAGTTTTTTTTATGTTTTTTTTTTTGTTTGTAGGAGGTACTCTCAGAAAGTACTGGTCCCGTAGCAAAATTTTTTTTTACCGATAGAAAGCCGCTTTATTCCTGAGTGACATAAGCTATATTTTATTTTCACAAGCAAAGCCGCAGGCATAAGTTAGTTAAATAATAAAATGGCAACATTATTTCATTTTAATACTTTTGTAAGTTTATATGTCATGAACACACATTTGATTACCAACTTAGTATAATTATGTCATAGGGTTATTGCTGAGTCCGTTAGATTATTTCAATGCATCTCTTAGCACTTAAAGATTACTAAATAAAAAAATCACAAAACATTGAGAAATTCATATACCGCAAACTTTTTATAATATTACGTAATTGATTACAATCCGGAGTTCAAATAATAATTCCCTGAAGAATTCCCTGCCGAAGTCTGTTTCCTGATAGCTACAATCTAGGGGTCTTTAAGTCAAGAGTGAATAGGTTAACTTCTAGGCAAGCGTGCTCCAGTCAACCACATCATTGCTTACTATCAAGTGAGATAGTAGCCAAGCGCGAGCCTATCAATAACAATAAAAAAAATATAAATTTTCACTGTTGACATACAATAACTATATGCATTTAAGCGGATGTTGCGAAACTACTTTCTGCAAAAATATTGAAGTCGTTTCAATGACCCCTTTCTTTTACTTTATATAATACTATAATAATACTATACTAATAATAATACTATTCCACAACTATCACACAACGCCGTCTAGTCCCAAGCTAAGCAGAGCTTGTGTTATGGATACTAGACAACTGATAAACATACTTATATATTTCTAAATACATACATATATAGATAAATTACACCCAGACACAGAACAAATGATCGTGCTCATCACACAAACATTTGTCCTGGGTGGGAATCGAACCCACGACCTCCGGCATAGCAGTCAGGGCCCCTAACCACTAGACCAACAGGCCAGTCAAACTATAAATATATATGTGTCGGCGCAGGATGCCGATCATCATTGAAGCTCTGTCCAGGTACTCTGTTTTGTGGGCGATGGCTGGGTATCGAGCAATAAACAAACTATTCCAGATCATACAACTGATTTATTATGATGCAAGCTTTTGGTATTCACTTTACACAACGAGCAGTGACACAGTCCCCGAGACTAAACTTTGTACGCACGGCTGCCGACAGAGGAAAGAGCCCCGCACCTCTGCGGTCGGCACTTTTATCTGCTCGGTTCGTGCAAACGTCAGCGCGGATTCTGTCAAAGTGACATGTGTCACTTTTCACTTAGCTCGTTCATTCCTTCTCAAGCTTCCGTACTATTGACTTCTCCGACATATGTATATATTATATTAAAGTATATGTGTATGTTTATTTTGTATATATATATACTTTTGAACTCTTATTTTTTAAATATTCTTTTGTATTTTTTTGCACCTGCCACATTTTCTCCTCACCACCCTAGGTTATTGACTGGTAGAGAATGCCTAAGGCATTAAGTCCACCTTTGTACTTTTGTGTTGCATGAAGTTTTTATAAATAATAAATAAATAACTGTGGGAGTTAATAAATTCATTGTTGATTAATTAAGGCCTTTCAAAATTAACTTAATGAATAAACCAGTATTTGCTCATTAAAAACGTGCAATTTGCAATCTGCACATACAACGGCCTGGTAGGTGCAGTTTTCAAGCGATTGGCTGCTGCGCTGCAAGTCGCGTGTTCGATTCCTTTAAGAAACAAATATTTTCATGGCCTACAGATAGTTCCGGGTCTGGGTATATTGTGTTTATGAATTCCCATGTTTGTCCATGGTTGTTTAAACATAACCGCGATACAGGAGTGAATCCTAGTATGGGGCCATCTTTAAAAAAAAATATAAGTATTATAAATTGGTAATGAGGATCAGTCATGATTTTTGTGGAGTATGCAGACTTATAGCGTCAAAAAAAACAGTAAATACTGTGAAGAAATCATTTAAATCGGACCAAAGATGACGCGATACAGCAATTTTAGTGTATAAGTTCCAGAAATGCGCCCGAGAATGAAGCGACTCGCTGTGACATCATCTGACATTGAACGGTCTCCACCGGCGAATGAATACGATCAAGCCGTTCGTTCGTCGCACGGATCATGACAGATGACGTCATCGTAAACAGTCCAACGAGAGCGCGCGTTTACAAATAGCCGTTCGGAAAAACTTTAATAAATCCACCATTTTATGACGGATTTTAATAACTTAAAAAATTAAATGCTCAGTAAATTATTACACATACGATGTACTTAGTAAAAATGTTATTTGCTGTTATGTGATTGATCCTCATTATCAGCCTTATAATGTTTCCACTACTGAGTCTCAGGCCTGCACTCTAGGAAAGGGAATGGGCCATAATCCACTACGAGGGCCAAGTGTGTATTAGTGAATGTTCCATGATTTCGAAATTTTAGTTCTAGAACTTACCGGTTCTTTCATGATATTTTCCTTCATCGTTTTGAGAGCAGTGGTGATGAAATAAATTAAATTACACAAGTACTTAGAGCAGTGGTGGCCGAGTGGTAACGGCCCCGACTTTCGAGTTGTAGTTCGTCGGTTCAAACCCAACCAGGCGCATTACTTTGTGTAATTTATTTCATCACCACTGCTCTCAAAACGGTGAAGGAAAACATTTTGAGGAAACCGGCATGTCCTAGAACCAAAAATTTGAAGACATGTGATATCCACCAACCCGCACTGGGCCCGCGTGGTGGATTATGTCACATTCCCTCTCCTAGAGAGGAGGCCTGAGTCCCAACAGTGGGAACATTATAGGGCCGACTATGCTACACAAAGTACAACGCTTGCCAGAGTTTGAACTCATGAGTTACAACTCGTAGTAAAGGCTGTTATCACTGGGCTACCACTTCTCCTACCTACCTCCTCCTTGGGCAGACCATAATCATGGTGGTAAGTCTCCCCTACTTGAGGAGTGGTTGAAAAGGCGACACGGCCTCCTCACCTTCCGCGTGACAAAGGGCCTCACCGAACATGGTAAGTTCGGGAGGTTCCTGCATCGGATTGAACGTCCTGCGACTGCGGAAGAAACGTCCGGGTGACCATTGTGTGAACTGCCTGGAGGACACAATGGAGCATACAGTGAGTGTGCTTGGGCGGAGCACCGCCGTGTCCTCGTGGAGATAAAAACCTAACTCTTTGATGTACAACCGGCTATAATTTTATACTTCTTTCCTATATTTTAATAATACGGTGGACGTATTTTATTGCCAAGCTAAGAGCAAATGCTGATTTCGTAGTAAATCCACGCTGTATGAACATATAAATGTAACATTAACAGTGAGTCTGCTTATACGTCAGATTGAAAGCAAATAGATAGTGTATAGTTATGTAAGCAGACAGCGTGTGGACTAAGCATCGTGACGCCAATGTGACGGCCACAATGGTACTATGTTTACTTATGTATAGACTTCCTTAATAATGAAATGGGAGATTGTGTTTTGTTTAAGCTTGTGATGAGCGCAGATTGTACATACGTCAGTACAACTTAAATGATCTTGAAAAACGCTTAATTGTCGTACTGTATACACGTTTGTATGAAATTCATTTGGCTGAAAATTTTGATTTCTATATTTTTGTTTTTCCTAGAAAAATCCAGAAAAAGATTTATCTTATTACTTTTTATTTTTTTGGTAATTTTCAAGGTGAAGTTAACTGCTGGACATAAGCCTCCCCCAAGTGTCGCCACAATAAACGGTCCTGTGCGTCTCGCATTCAGAGACGGTTGGCGGGTTGACGGGTTTCGGTGAGTCTGGTGCACCCAAAGACAGGTGCACCCCATCAATTCCACACACACTATTGCACTATATAATATCATAACTATTGAAACGAGACTAAACAAGTGCGAGTCAGACTTGTGCACTGAGGGTTCCGTACAAACTTATCTATGAAAACTGTTCAATTCCCGAATTAAGTTACGAAGATTTTTCCGAATCACAGATTTTTTTGTGACGTAATTACAAATTTACAGTTTTCAGATTTTTCCTATACTTGTGCTATGAGACCTTGGTACATGCAAAATTTCAGAATTCTAGGTCAACGGGAAGTACCCTATGAATTTTGAATCCCTTGAGAGGGTCAAAATACACGTTTTTTGTGACATAAACAACCGTATCTTTTTTTTTCGTTAACTCAGAAGTTTGATTTTTTTGCAGCTTTATGGGACCGCAGACTTGAGTTGGTTTTAATTTCAACTCAATACCTCCACGCGTTCCGGAGATAAAGGGTCTTGATAGACAGACAGACAGAGAGATAGACGGACGGACAACAAAGTGATCCTTTAAGGGTTCCGTTTTTTCCTTTTGAGGTTCAGAACCCTAAAAATCTAGGAAATCACGTGTTTCATCGACACAAAGGTCCTTTCAAGAGCACATTATAGTATGAGCCATAATTGACGAGGCCCACTGGGGTCACTGCAGCCCTAGAATGCAAAAGGCATCTGAAGGAAAACAAGTGGGTTTTAGTCAGTAATAGTCTAATACTTCTTCTCGCTCTAGCCAGAATGAAAGAAAGAAAGAAAGAAAAACAATTTATTTGGTACAGCACAAGGCACAAACACAATATAGAGTAAACACGAAACAAAAATAAAAAAAGAAGCCAAAATGTAGTTGTGTGCCTCACGGCTGCACCAAAACAGGTCCAGTTCAGCATGAATGTCAGACAACTAGTGCCTGACGCTGGTATTCAACTGAACATGTGGTTGAAAGAATGGGAGAATTTACTTGACGATTTCCCAACCCGAAAATAGCACATAGTAGGCTTTTCACTACTTAGGCATAATAAAACTTGAGTCCCACACTTCCAACCCAACGAAAGAGCTTACAGACGCTTTAAAATTCATCACTCACTTAAAAAACATTTGAACGTTAAAATTTTTATGCCAGTCATACATAGCTGGTTTACATAATTCTTTCTGCGAACTAATCTCCATTGCAAAGGAAATGGATACTGTGCTACGCGTTGCAAGGAGCTGTACTTTGATGTCTGTAGTACCATGATTTGGTTCAGAAAAAGGGACAACCGTCTGACGAACTCGTCATGTATAGCTTTTCTTTGATGTGGAAAATCATCAAAATTCACTTCTGCTGCCCTAGGGTTTTTTCTTGAGGTAGGAAATCATCTAATGAATTCTCTCGCTTTTATCGTGTCAGACTTTTACTGACTACACCCACGCCTATGTTCCTTCAGTTGCCCTATGCATTCCAGAACCTGAGGATTCCCTTTCAGAAGTCAGCCTGCGATATCCTTACACCATCCGGATAGCCATGACCTTCTGGGACGCGTTCAGCTTGGCTGACGGTGCCCACACCGGCACTCCGTAAAGGGCCTTGGACCGAACGGTCCCCGCGTAGAGCCTCCCGCTTCCACTCTAGGGCGGAGCAAGCGTTTCTCTTTCACGCAGAAACCATAAAGCATCAGGTACGTCAAAATACATATAGTTTAGTGGAAGTCATAGGACATTTTATGAACGTCTTATTTGTTGAGGTTTATTTTTATGTAGTCTCTTTTTTATCATGTGATTGTTAGAACAATAAGCCCCATGGATTCTTAGATGACTTTTTTTGTGATTTTGGGTACAAGTTTGATTGGTCTACACGGTTCTCTCATACCTATTAATATTGTAATATGGAAATATGGTAACATAAATAATTAAAAAAAAAAGAGAAACCATGGAGTTTCTTGTCGGTTCTTCTCCATAAGAAATGACCAGTTGGAACCGTGTACTGGCTTCTGACGTTTTATACGTGCCCATTTGTAAGGCCTATGTGAAAATAAATACAGTAGAATCCGTTTATTATGACTCCGCTTATATTGATCAACCGCTTATTATGAAGTTATTACACAGCAAAGTTGGGTTTTCATATAAATTACAAAGTCGGATATAATGACTTCACTTATAGTGACAAGTCGCTTACTGTGACCCATTTTTCATAAATTGTGTCGGGTTATAGTGACTGACATGATTCCTAACACCGTCGGCAGTGTTCGGGAGAGTCACGTGATATCCGACGACGTTCGGCGCGTGCATGGCTTGTTTTTGTTTTGATTCTCAGTGTTCATTGATAGTTTAAAACACGTACAAGTTTTAATTTGATTTAATATGCAGTGTTTCTCTCTGTTGAAATAAAAACATACTAACAAAAACAAGAGATTGTTTATTTTCCACAAAATGCTTTGTTTGACGTCCGCTTAGTATGACGTGTTTGTTATTTCCCTTCGATGTCATTATAAACGGATTCCACGGTGTGTTTAATTAAATTAAATTGACCCCACACGTTAGTCACGTCACAATCGGCACGTCTCACTTATTCACACACAATCAGGGTCGTTGACGTGACTGATCGGCGACTTCACAGTGACGTGACAGATCAGTGTGAATTAACCTTTATGGCTTTAACACGTAGTAAGGCCCCTGTTTCTACTGACACTGTATTTGCTAGGCTTATTTGAATTTAGTTTACAAATGTTTGATTTTGAAGTGATGTGTCTGTGTTTTTGCCCGGAAAGTGTAAATTCGTCTGTTTTAGGAAACTTGCCGAATAATGTTGAATCGGGTGTGTGTTAGATAGAAGGGATTTCCAAAATATGATGACTAAGGGTTGATGAAGTGTGGGTAGACCTTTAGTGTGGGACGTTACCTGTGTCGACACTCTTGCGCCATCCCATCTTCCTAGCATCGTGCTGTGCTGGTTCTGCCGCTGCGGCTGTTGAGAACCTCAAGCGGCGGAAATATAACAACCTCGTTGGCAGTTATATTTTTAAAACCGTTTGGGGTTTTAAAACTCTTGGGCCGTGGGGTCCGAGTGCTCATACGCTTTTAAAAGAACTATCCAAACGCTTAGTTGACACTTCGCGTGACCCAAGGGCTGGCTTTTACTTCGGTCAGTACTTTAAAGGCTCACAAATAATTATACTAACAACATTTTTTAAAGAACCCCTTAACAGATAACTAAAGTTACTAATAATATAATTCAATCGTGATTCAAAAGACACATAGCGCCATCTAGTGTTTTAAAGTAATTGTGGTCGTTTAATGTTTTTGTTATTTTCCTTGGAAATAGTACTTTTTTATCTGGATGAAAGGTACATTATGTCTGCAGGTAAACTGTGTCTTTTTGTACCTCTTACAACGTATATGCAAAATTTTATGATCGGTTTGGTGGTTTAGGTGTAAAAAGATAACAAACAAACTTACTTCCGTACCGTATTCATAATAGTCATAAATTACATAAATTTAAAGTTTTATGTATTTTGTGCACTGAACAGTTTTATTTATTTGTCATTTAGCATTTATTAAACATGTATACATATATGTGTTAGGTAAATAACCTAACACTAACAACTAAATAAATAATCTAACTTTTCTACCGTACACTCTCAATAAGGTTCAGTTGAAAACCAACGTCAGGCAATTTAACTACCATGAAGTTATCTGGCATTTTTGCTGAACTGGACCTATTTGGTGCAGGCGCGAGACACACAATGTTAGTTAATTTTTTTTTATCTTAAGTGTTTACATGTTGTTTCTACATAGTGTGTATCTGTGTACGTGTGCCAAATAAAATATTGTTCTTTCTTCTTTCTTTCTTGCATAGTTAGAATTAGGAATTATACATCACACTACTATTTATAAAGGCGACAGTTTGCATGTGTGTGTGCGTATATTTATTAGTCCTTTTCACTCAAACAACTGAAACACAGATACCTTTTACTCCAAAAGTAAGTTTCTTTGAAATAAAATGATGATCAAAATATGATGATTAAGGGTTGATGAAGTGTGGGTAGACCTTTAGTGTGGGACGCTACCTGTGTCTACACTCTTGCGCCATCCCATCTTCCTAGCATCGTGCTGTGCTGGTGCTGCCGCTGCGACTGTTGTGAACCTCAAGCGGCGGAAATATAACAACCTCGTCGGCAGTTATATTTTTGGGCCGTTTGAGGTTGAAACTCTTGGGACGTGGGGTCCGAGAGCTCATACGCTTTTTAAAGAACTATCCAAACACTTAGTTGACATTTCGCGTGACCCAAAGGCTGGCTTTCACCTCTTTCAGAGATTAAGCATTGCCATACAACGTAGCAACAACGTGCCGCCAGCCTTTTGGGCACACTTCCAGTCGACAGTGATGCGGAGGATATTTATGACGCCATATTTTAGTTAGGAGTAGCCTTTAGTGTATATATTATAGTTTTAATTAGTTAAGTATTATTGAAATAATCTTGAAGTGTGGATGGATATTAGGTATACTTGACACATAGGCTTATGCCCGCGTTTTCGTTCGCGCAATTCTAGTCGTCAATGTAGGAAGCATTAACGTTAATACGCTATAGTTAATTACTTTAAAAACTCACAAGTAATAATACTAACAACATTTAAAAAAAATACCACCTATCAGATAACTAAAGTTACTAATAATATAATTCAATCGAGATTCAAAAGTCACGTCGCGCCATCTAGTGTTTTAAAGCAATTGTGGTCGTTGAAAGTTATTGTAATTTTCCTTGAAAATAGTACTTTTTTTCTGAATGAACGGTACGTTATGTCTGCAGGTAAACTGTGTCTTTTTATACCTCTTGCAACGTATATGCAAAATTTTATGTTCGGTTTGGTGGTTTAGGTGTAAAAAGATAAGAAACAAACTTACTTCCGTACCGTATTCATAATAGTCATAAATTTTAAGTTTTATGTATTTTGTGCACTGAACAACTGTCTATTTATTTATTTGTTATTTACCACTTATCAAACATGTATGTAAGGTAAATAACCTAACACTAACAACTAAATAAATAATCTAACTTTTCTACCGTACACTCTCAATAGGGTTCAGTTGAAAACCAGCGTCAGGCAACTACCACGAAGTTGTCTGGCATTTTTGCTGAACTGGACCTATTTGGTGCAAGCGTGAGTCACACAACGTTAGTTATTCTTTTTTTATTCTTTTTATCTTAAGTGTTTACATGTTGTTTCTACATAGTGTGTATCTCTGTACGTGTGCCAAATAAAATGTTTTTTTTTTTCTTGCATAGTTACAATTAGGAATTATACATCACTCTACTATTTATAAAGGCGACAGTTTGCATGTGTGTGTGCGTATATTTATTAGTCCTTTTCACTCAAACAACTGAACGACATCGAATGAAACACAGATACCTTTTACTCCAAAAGTAAGTTTCTTTGAAATAATTTTCTACTCTCATTCAGGCAAAGTCGCTCGCAGAAGCTAGTTTTAGGTCTACTATTCAAGATAATATTATCCACAAGCCAATTAACTAAAAACACACCGAACACATTTTAGCTTTAGCACCAAACAATAGCGTGCATTCCTTTCTATTTAAGCCAGCAACAATAAACGTTGGGAAAACAATTGGAAAATAAAACAAAGTACGGTATTCAGTAATTGCTTTTAATAATTAACAGGCGCGAGTGAATCAAGCGATCACGGTGCGTTTCCAGCTACAAATCACTACGTGATTGTTGGTACAAGTGAGAAGTTAATGCTGTTGTGTTGAACACTAGTAGGTAATTGATTTGTTTTGCTTGTTTGTCGTTATCATCGTTTTGAGACCATGGGCTTACGGATGGCGAGCAATGGGTAGCCCGTCTGGTAAGACCGAGCCCAAGTCGTCGACGGCGCGTATTGTTCCACGCGCGCCTCAAGGAGATGTGTAGAAGCATACTGTGGTCACGGGTAGTGTGAAAGTGAAACCCGGGGCCCTGGGACGAAGGCAAAGAAGGAACAAGAGTGGGTTTTTAGTCAGTAAAAGTCTAACACACCCTCTCGCTCTACCCAAGAGCGAGAGATGTCATTGGATGATTTTCCCACCTAAAAAAAAATCGTTTTGAGACCCTCTTTCAAAACGGCAAAGGAAAACATCGTGAGGAAACCAGCATATCCCAGATCAAAAAAATCGAAGACGTGATATCCACCAATTCGCACTGAGCCAGCGTTGTGACATACGGCTCATTCTCTCTCCTAGAGAGGAGGCCTCATTCACAGCACTGTGAACAATAAAAGGCTGATTTTATCGTTATCACTAGCGGAGCAGTTATGCAAGATCACTCGGCTTACATTAACAAAGATTAATCATCATCTTTCTGCCTTTGTCCCATCTTATTTGGAGTCGGCGCAACACGTTATTTTCTTCCATTCCATCCTGTCAACCGTCATGCTATCACTATCTTCCTTTTCTTTCATATCACTGTTCACACAATCCATCCATCTTTTCTTTGGCCTCCCTCCCTCTCCACCCATCTACATACATACTCATAACCCTTTTAGTAACATGCGTTTCATCTCTCCTCTTTACATGACCATACCAAGACAAACGATTTCCCTTCAACTTTTCAGTCACTGGTGCTACTTTCAAACTTCCTCTAATATACTCATTTCTCACTTTATCCATTCTCGTCACACCACACATCCATCTCAACATTCTCATCTTCGCTACATGCAATCTTTTTTCATCCGTCTTTTTCACAGCCCAACATTCTGATAATATCGCAGTATATTAACAAAGATTAATGCGATATTACAAAAAATACAAAACATGAAGAAACTAAGAGAACTTCCTCCTTTTTTTAAAGTCGGTTAAAAATGGTGTTGAAAGTAGGTTGTCCTGCTGAATCCACCTAAACTTTGCAATGGCACGCGTTTGTTGGTAAAATCACTAAAAACTTTTATAATAGAGTGCACAATACTTACTGGATGTGGTACCGGAGAAGATGTATTGATTCCCCGAATTCTTCTAATACCATCGGATTTACCGTTCCAATTTAAACGCCTACAATTTCCCGTAAAGATATCTTTTGCAATTATAAATACCATTAATAAATCGCAGGGTCAAACTTTCAACGTTGCGGGCTTGCATTTGACCGTTGAGTGTTTTTCACATGTCCAATTATATGTCGCTCTTTCAAGAGTACCTAACCTCAAAAGAAAACATGTTTGTATTGTCTAATGACAAAAAGCTGTGAACGTTGTTTATAACGATACTAGCGACCCGCCCCGGCTTACTGCTGATACCACCGCAACCGCTATATCCCTGCTTTTTAAATCTGTAATATCTTCGAAATATTCTTTTAAATTGCATGCTGTAAATGGCCATATTGATTTACATTAAATTCACTATGTATTTAAGGTACTTAATTAGATAACAATTAATGCTGTATTGCTTAAAATCGCTTTGTAAATGAGCCATTATTTCTCGTAAAAAGTAAAGGCCAAAAAAAATGGTTATTTTGGGTTAACCCTAAGAGATAGACATATACTATTTTCGTAGACATTTTTAAGGTGTACAATACTGTAGTACATTATTTTGATCTATCTTGTACGGTTCAACCAGCGTTTGCAATGTAAGCGCAAAAAAATGTGTTAATTACGACATCACATTAGAATCTTCTAAAATTACCAGTGTTTCTCTACTATATTATGCTTGTATCAGACATATAAACCTTCCTCTTGAATCACTCTATCCACTAAAGAAAACTGCATCAAAATCCGTTGCGTAGTTTTAAAGATCTAAGCATATATAGGGACAGACAGCGGGAAGCGACTTTGTTTTGTACTATGTAGATTGATTCTGTAGAATATTTAGTATCAGCAATACACCCGTGCGAAGCCAGGGCGGGTCGCTAGTAAAGAAAATAAAATAAAGCAGCGCTAATCTTCCGATAGGGCTTGAAACTACACGGAATACTGACTAAAGAAATCGAAACACCGCTATCTTCCATCACCAAGACCACACGCAGAACAGACCTTTGGTCATATATCAAGCACATTCGGACACATCGGTCCATTTAATGAATTGCACCAAACGTCCTGATGCTTCCGAAATCTGTTGTGATTTAAACGCCACCCAAATTTATTATAAGCTCAACATTCTCGCTGATAACTCGGATTCAATTTAGGATAAACTTCATGTGTGAGTTACTGAATATTTTTGTAGTATACGCCAACAGTTTTCAAACTACCATAAATAACACCATGGCTGTGATCGAGACAAATATACTCGTATTGCCGTTTCTGGCAAAAATCCAATCAGATCCTATTTTCTGTGGTATCTTCAAAAGTAGCCGTGGCTATAGTAACTGTTATCCTTAATATTTCCGTATTGGATACTCATCATAAAAATAGTCAATGGTTGATATTTACGGTGACAAATCAGTCTAGAAGCCTACCACGAGCTTTTTTTTTGACTACCTAAACTGAACTGTTAAAGAGATGGAGCTATATAGGGTGTAATGATGCAACGGAAGTGTCGTAACGTGTTCTTTGCGGAGTGGAAGCGAAAACGGAAGCGGAAGTGTTAATTTTATTTTTTTTAAACAACAGGTTTACGTCGTAATCACGTCACGAGGCGCGGTGATGCGCAGATTAAACCAATAAAATATAATAATATAGAAACTCATAGCGACATGTTTGTACCAAACCCGGCCCCTCCCGCGCCTCTTCCGATGTGTTCAGTCGTCCACGCACCCCCCACCCCCGTGCTCCTCGCTGTATTCTTCCGTTTAGAGTTCTGTTATAAATTTCGCAGAAGCAGAAGACGAAATGGAAATGAAAAAGCTTGCGGAACTTCTGCTGAAGCGGAAGTGGAAGCAGAGTTTTGTTGCAATACTAATAGGATGTATTAATAGCTCTATCTCTCTTTCCCGCTCGCAAGTCTGACATTTTCTACACGTTATAGTAAAGCCCCAGTCATCAGTAAGCAATTATCTTCTTTGACGGTAAATAAGGCATTTTCAAATAGAAATGCTCACTCAAATAACTTTCAGCGAAGCCCAGAGTTACCAAAATCATTGAGAGAAGAGATAACGTTTGTAAGGTGAAAGTTTCAGTCACATTAAGCAGTTTATTTGCCTTTTGATAAGTTTATAGCATAGAATAACCCACCACGCGAGCATAGTGTGGGTTAGTTTAGTTTTTTTATTTTAATATTTACTACCTCCAATGTCATTGGAGACTAGTTTGTTGAAACCTTTTCACACCATTTCTCGCTCTTATATTATTCCTATTACTTCTTTTATTACTTCCATGTGTTTATATCTCTCAGGACCCGGGGGTCCTGGACCTTTGGAAAGCGTACGAGGGGCCAAAACCAACTCGCAGCGGCCCCTTTGACGCTTTTCGTGGAACGTGGATTCAACCGACGATTATCCCTGTACGCGCAATGATAGAGCACTTAAGGACAACCCCCGGTTGGTGGGAAACTATTGCGATATATGGAAAACAAATATATAGGGTATGGTTTTGGGAGGCTTTAGTAGACTGGTTACCAGGAACTATGTCAAGACTTATTACTTCTATTATTATCCTTAATACTTCTATTATTCTTCTCGTACATTTATTCTTCATATTCACCTTTCATAATTTCGGCATCACTCATTCATAATGGGTGGGACTCAGGGACTTCCATTTTGTAGGTTTTTCTTCGTCTTTTTCTTAATTTCTTCGTCTTTTTAGTATTAAGGAAAATGACGTCTTGACTTGTTTTAGTTTTCTTTTACATTATGCAATTATTATAGCATATAGCATCATCAGCCTTTTTCCCACTGCTGGGACTCAGACCTCCTTTCTAAAAGAGCCGACGTGGGCCCAGTGCGGAATGGTAAATGTCATATGTCTTCGAATTTTTGGTTCTAGAACATGCCGGTTTCCTCACGACGTTTTCCTTCACCGTTTTGAGAGAAGTAGTGATGAAATAAATTACACAAAGTAATGCGCCTGGTTGAGTTTGAACTCGTAAGTCGAGGCCGTTACCACTGGGCTACCACTGGTCTTTCTATATAAAATAGCAGATTTTCGGAGGTTTTTACAGGATTAGTTTTACATAAATTTATGTTTTGATTTCTATATAAGCTTAGATAATATTCACAAGATATCTATGTATCCAAAATATCTGGAGGAAGATGTGTAATAACATCATAATCACGTAATAGTGGTTTTATAAAAACGTACCTCGAGTTGGCCACCCTTAAGAAGAAACACAGAAACAAACTCAGGGGTCAAAGTCTCTTTTAAAGTCTATACAGCAAAATATGTAATAGTCAAATCATATGAGAGCTGTGCAGATTAGTGTCTGAGTGGCCGAGGGTACTATCCTGTGACATATCTTGTAACACTCTCCAAGCATAAAAGCATAAGCATAATCAGCCTTTTAATGTTCCCACTGCTGGGACTCAGGCCTCCTCTCTAGGAGAGGGAATGGGCCGTAATCCACCAGGCGGGGCCATTGCGGGTTGGTCACACTCTCCAAACCAGCGTTTAATTCGCATGAGGTCATGAGATGACCTGTCCACGGTCCGAAGCGTGAGGGAAAAGGGACACGGTCGCCTCCTTTTCCGAAGCAGTAATGCTAGCAAAGGAGATGGTCGTGTGCGTAGGGAAATGGACTTCTTCACGCCCCAGCCAGTGCCACAGTCTCCAGCATTCATTGGACTTTAGTCTATACAGTAAAAAGACCACTCAAATCACTTATTTCGAGATTATGGACACGATTTAACAGCATTCGGTTCTCCTAACCGATGGCAAATGTTTCAGGACCACTTAATCCTAACAACTGCCTGATTATGTCATCAGGATTTCAATTAAGAGTATTTCTACGTTTCGTACTAAGCTGTTTAAACCGAATTACGAATGGTTTTGCTTCGGTATTACTGAGCTTCTCGGAATTGAGTGGGGTTGCGAACAGATTTGTATACAAACATTGTATCTCCGCAGTGTTGATGATGGAGAGAGGATTAGTGATGAGTGATTACTGTCCTTGGTAGTGGATCGAAATGTGAGACCTAATTTTTTTGTTCGATAAAGAAGATATATCACTTTTAAGAGCTAACCTGATTACCATCTGGTGAGATAACAGTTGATCATGAGCCTATCAAAAAAACAAATTCATTATCAAACTGTGAATGAAGATCATGAGAGAATTTCCAAAAACCTTTACGTAGATGTTATATGAAGTTAAAAGCCTCCTCTCTAGGAGAGGGAATGGGCCGTAATCCACCACGCGGGCCCAGTGCGGGTTGGTGGATGTCACATGTCTTAGAATTTTTGGTTCTAGGACATGCCGGTTTCCTCACGATGTTTTCCTTCACCGTTTTGAGAACAGTGGTGGTGAAATAAATTACACAAAGTAATGCGCCTGGCTGGGTTTGAATCCGCGACCTACAACTCGTAAGTCGGGACCGTTACCACTCGGTCACCACTGCTCTCACCATTACGACAACACCCATAATTACGACAACATATACAAAGAAAATTTAATATTTTAATTACAGTACTCTTTGTCACTTTAAGACTGGATAGTATAGCCAATTTGGCTCAGTTAATTACGTGTAAGGGTCGGCTTGCGAGCTTGACATCAGATACCGTATATAGTTGGATAGTTGAGTTACACGCGGTGACGTCATCACTTTAAGTCCTTGGTTACACTGGTTCTTATTATATCTTACCATTTTAGGCTCCTCAAACATATGTCAGTAAGACCATAGGGTATCAGCAGGGCCGAGGCCTACTGAGACCATGGGTTGATTTCTGAAAGGAAAATCCGGGGTCCTGGAACGTTAGGCAAAGAAGGAACATAAGTGTGGTTTTAATCAGTAAAAGTCTGACACGAATCTCCATGACTTCTCCCACTTTAGGGCAGAGCGGGGCTTAAAAAATCATTTTAGGCTTATTTTTCCAATTTATTGCTGGTTTTACAAATCTGCCGTGATCAACACAAGGTATTGCTACCTCTGAAATCGTTAGGCCAATTAACAATCAATTTTTAACCGACTTCAAAAAAGTAGGAGGTTATCAATTCGTTTGTATTTTTTTTTATTTATATTTTTTTTATGTTTGTTACCTCAGAACTCCGTCGTTTATGGATCAAAATAACTTTAATTTCAGAAGTCGGTGTAAAATAAGAAACAAACAATGCTGAAATTAAAGTTGTTTTGATCCTTTGTGATTTTTTTTTTGATTTTTTTTTATGAGTTTCAGTTAAGAAATGACTTGGTTTGTTGGTGCAAAACTTTTGTAAAATAATTATTTAAAAAAAAAAAAACAAAGATCGAATTCGATCTGTTTATTTTTTATTTCATGTAGCGAATAAACACCTACCCAGTCATCATGTAACTGGCCTTATGTAAAACTAGAACGTGTGTAAATTTATACAGCGTATTTAGGCAAAGAACTATGCTACCCCAACATGCAAGTGTGGAAGTGCTAATTGATTCTGAAACTTTAGCCAAAACCTAGGCTATACTTCTACGCGTGTACGTCTAGAAAGCTACTAAGAGATTATACCAAACGTGTGAACCTTAATGTGATCTCACTAAGCTATTTCTGTAGTACCTTTAATATTCCAACTCATTTTAAATTGACAGGCAAGCTGATACATACTAAACATCTTTTTATATTTATCGACTTGATGAGTGGATATTTCCCCCAAATCTTTTCCTTTCGTTACTGTCCATCCAAAGGTTATCTGGTAGAAATTGCCCTGTGCAATAAGATCGCCTATTGTACACTTATTTTTTATATATGTCTGTCCTGTAGTAAGTTAAGGTGTGCAATAAAGTAATAAATAAATAAATATTTTATTTTATTATTTTATTTGGATGGCTTACAGCTAACAATACAAAATATATAACGATAAGTTAGATCACGATGAGCCATTTACAAGCCTCCACATATAATATGGGAGTATTGTTGAAAGTTACAGTTATAGAAGAAATTGAGACATACAAAGTTTGGTTGGCAGATAATATAGAAGACAATAATGTAATGCAATTACAAAACAATGCTTTTAGATATAACAATGTTTATGGATGCTAAACTGCTTGTAAAGAGATCAACTGAGCAGATACTCGTATACTCTGTAATGTAACCTGAACACTCGCATTGGTTTCATTCCTTTAGCTTAATTAGTTTTTGAGATATTATATTACTTTCAACAAAAGTCATGCGTACAATTATTTTTTCCCATATCTCAAGGTCAAAGCAAGAGCTGATGAAAATATTTACATAAATTGTGTTTATTCCTTCACCATTTTGAGAGCAGTGATGATGAAATAAATTACACAAAGTGATGCGCCTATCTGGGTTTGAAAACGCGACCTACAACTCGTAAATCGGGGCCGTTACCACTCGGCCACCACTGCTTCCTGCTCAAGAAAACATCGTGAGGAAACCGGCATGTCCTAGAACCAAAAAATTCGAAGACATGTGACATTCACCAATGCGTACTGGACCCGCGTAGTGGATTACGGCCCATTCCCTCTCCTAGAGAGAGAAGGCCTGAGTCCCTGCAGTGAGAACATTAAAAGGCTGAATATGCTATATGCTATAGGTATGTGTTTACTCATCAAGTCGATGTTAAAACATAAGTTTCGACACAGGTTTCCATTTGGGGGCCGACTCGTCATACTTTTTCGGCTAAACCCCTTGACGTACTCTTTTTGGCTTAATAGGGCAGAATAGCTACTTTTGTAGAAGCGTAAACGATGTCTCGTAGCTGAATAAAATAATTACTACAAGAAAAACTGGGCAAGTGCGAGTCAGACTCGCGCCCTGAGGGTTCTGTACAAACTTACATAAGTAAACAGTTCAATTCCCGAATGGAGTCTTGAAGATTTTTCCGAATCGCAAATTTTTTTTTTTTGTTGATGTGACGTAATAACAAATTAACAGTTTTCAGATTTATTCCCATATCTGTGCTATAAGACCTTGCTTTATGCAAAATTTCAGGATTCCTGGGTCAACGGACCCTATGAATTTTGATTCCTTCGAGAGTATTAAAATATACGTTTTTTGCAACATACGAGTACGGCCGTATCTTTTTTTTTTCAGTTAACTTAGAAATCTGATTTTTTTACAGCTTCAAGAGACCGCAGACTTGTATGGTTTTAATTTAAGCTCGATAAAGAAACACGTTCCCGAGATAAAGAGTCTTGACAGACAGACAGACTTAGAAGTTTGATTTTTTCACAGTTACAAGGGACCGCAGACCTAAGTATATGGTTATAATTTCAACTGGGTACCTTCAGGCGTTCATGATATAAAGGGTCTTGAAAGACAGACAGACAGACAGACAGACGGACAACAAAGTGATCCTATAAGGGTTCCGTTTTTTCCTTTTGAGGTACGGAACCATAACAAGAACTAGTTAACCAGAAAAGCTTAATTACAAGTATAAAATTTAAATTCATCATCATCATCATCATTTCAGCCGAAAGACGTCCACTGCTGGACATAGGCCTCCCCCAAGCGTCGTCACAACGAACGGTCCTGTGCGTTTCGCATCCATCGGACTCCCGCAACCGTTACCAAGTCATCGGTCCACCTTGTAGGAGGCCTTCCAACGCTACGTCTTCCGGTACGTGGTCGCCATTCCAGAACCTTTCGGCCCCAACGGCCATCTGTTCTGCGAGCAATGTGCCCTGCCCATTGCCACTTTAGTTTGGCGATTCTTCATGCTATGTCGGCAACCTTGGTTCTCCTGCGGATATCCTCATTCCTGATTCGATCACGCAAGGAAACTCCGAGCATAGCCCTCTCCATTGCCCTTTGGGTGACTTTAAGTCTTCTGATGAGGCCCATTGTAAGCGACCACGTTTCAGCGTTTTATAGATGGGTAGCCAGATCTCATCCGGAGATTCTTCGCACCCCTTGCCTCGTCGTGGACTTGACCGCAACCGGAGTCAAGGGTAGACGGGCTGCCGGGCACTAGGGGCCATTTTTTCATTCTGCTTTTCATTTTGGGGGTTGCCGTAATCGCCACGCTTGGCAGACGGGTTGGCGATCGCAGTTTGATTGTTTTAATGCACAAAGGATGCTGCTGCCCATTCTCTGGTATGTATGTATGTAAATTTAAATTATGCCATCCGAAACCTTCAAAAAAACTTTTATCTCCAAGGATTCCAGTAATGACTAAAACTAATTAAGTTAGGCCTATCTTAATACTCAGGTAATGTATTAGCATAGTGATGTTTACCAACGAGGCTCAGGACTGATCAGTTAGCAATTAGCGTATTCTCCTCTGAATACAAGTTGCTGTTTACCAATATTAATGTCTTGACAACGAACTTGCGTGTGTTGAATTAATAGTAGGAAGTTTTCTGCCTACCAGATTAATCAAATGTAATTATCTTCTTTTTTAGGTTTTTTTAGGGTTCCGTAACTCAAAAGGAAATAACGGAACCATTATAGGATCACTCTGTTGTCCGTCCGTCTGTCTGTCTGTCAAGACCCTTTATCTCGGAAACGCGTGAAGGTATCGAGTTGAAATTAAAACCATATACTCAAGTCTGCAATCTCTTGAAGCTGTAAAAAAATCAGATTTCTAAATTAACTGAAAGAAAAGATACGGCCGTTTATGTCGCAAAAAATGTATATTTCGACACTCTCGAGGGAATCAAAATTCATAGGGTACTTCCTGTTGACCCAGAATCCTGAAATTTTGCATAAAGCCAGGTCTTATAGCACAGATATGGGAATAAATCTGAAAACTGTAAATTTTTTATTACGTCACAACAAAAAAAAAGTTTGCGATTCGCATGTTCTCATTCAGAAAACACGCAACTGTAACTTCAGAATGACTGAAAGTCCTGTCAAATGCAATGTCCTCAAACCAGAAGGAAAAAGCTATATGACAAAAAATGGACCCACAAAAGCCCCTTCACGCGCAAAGGTCGCATATTTCCCCTCACACACCGTCAACTGTAATTACAATAAATCATTCTCAATACCACATAGTGCCAGGACCTAGCTTAAACTAATACCAGGAATTCCAATTCGAATCCCATGGCTTTGGCACGGTTCCACAAATGAAAGGTACTCTTCTAACTAGAGGACACCACGCTTTTGTCATTGGACGGAACACTTCAGAAATTAAACTTCGTGTTTCAACCTTACCTTACTATTGGCCTGCTGATTGGTTTAAAGAATTTCATTTCTCACTAGCATCTAGTAGAACATTTCTCCATACAAACTTTGAACTCTAAAAAATCCTCTCTTAGTACTCGCCTACGTTATAAAAGAAAACCTTGTGCATAATTTCACGCTCCTAATCCCAGTAGTTTCGGTTGTGCGTTGATATGTCGGTCAGTGAGTTTCTCTTCTTATATAAAAACAGTACTGCAGTTCACTTAATAAGATAAAATGAGATACAAAGAGCTTATTAAGTATCGTAATATCCGCATCTGGTGTGTTGGTGACGTCATAGGAATAAAGGATACTAATATAGGTACCTACCTGTTTTATTTTTTGTTTAGATTTAAGCCGGTAAATCATTAAACAGCTGTTCTCCTTCAACCAGTATTGTTTTTTTGCCGTAGTTAGTTCGTGCGCGTGCAGTCGTAAGTTGTTATATTTATCAATTGATCTTAATAATTAAATTATTCAACTCTTTTCTAGCCATTGTCTAGAAAAGAGTTGATGATGAATCATTCATTGTTTGTTTGGGCTTTTTCCCTTGTTATCTTACCCTTCATAACTACTACAAATAGTATCCACATTCCTGTTCAATTTTTCCCTGAATTGTATTTTTTTGGGATTATTTTTTACACGGGCGAATCCGCGGGCAGCAGCTAATTTGCCATACTTCCATCCATTTTAATTTAACGTTTATGGGCTAAATAAAGTGACATAATTAAATGTTTTAAATCTGTTTTTTTTTTTCCGAACAAAATAAAGAAAATTAAAACCGATGTATCTTGAACTATATCCCCTAAAAAACATCACTCGTGCTTCCAATTATCGGCTTAATCGCTTATCGATTAACTTTCTTATTTCTTAAAACATAAAGTTCAATTTGGCGAAACGAAACAAGGTCATCCATTGGCTCGGACGAGGGTTCACGGTGATTGTTTTAAATAGCCGTTTTGGGTAAAAGACGTATTTTTTCATGCTTTTCCTAAGTGTAGATTAAAATCACATTGATTATACCACATTATTCTTTAAAGCTTTTATTAAGTATGGTAATCTTTTTCCATTAAGGGTTTGTGGAAAATTGGTTTCGGAAAAAAATGTAATCATGTGCAGTGATTTTTTTTAACCAACTTCTAAAAAGGGAGGAGGTTCCCAAATCGTCTGAATGTTTTTTTTTGTATCTTGTTCAGCGATATCTTCGCCAAATGTGGACTGATTTTGATGACTTTTTTTTGTTACGAAGAATGTTTCTGCTAGGTATTAAGATGGAGATGGATTGGTCTGATGACCCATCAAAGTCGAAACTATTACAGAATAATACAAAAAAGTATCAGCTCATTAGCTTTTTCGAGATTCCTACGTGCCTCGGAAAGCACGTTACGCCGTTAGTTCCTGCCCCCTAACCAAGTTACAACCGTTTCGTTTTGATTCTCTTTTCGTTGATCACCTCGAGTTGGCCACGCCTCCTATTCCTTTGTTCTATACCACGTGACTAAGCGTTGAGAACCAACGAAAGAAAGAATGAAGAAGAAAAGAGTACCAACGAAAAGAGAATCGAAACGAAACGGCCTTATATAAAGTGGACCGATGACCGGTGGTGAGGGTCGCAGGAATGCGATGGATGCGAGATGTATAGGACCGGTCATTTTGGCGACACTTAGGGAAGGCCTATGTCCACTAATATTAAAAAAGGAGTTTGTATATGCTCGTATGTGTGCGTGTATATACGTTTGTTACTCCTTCACGCCCAAACGGATGAACGGGTTTGGATTGGCACACGGGTAAAGCATGTCTTAAAATAGCACATAGTATAATTATATTTTATCCCGGGAGCATGTTCCCTAAGGATATTTTTCTACTTTCGTGTAGGCGAAAACGCTGACTTCATAAAACAAACTTTATGTTGGAACAAAATTTTCAATTACGCTTCAGTTTAAATCTTTCAAAATTAACACTTCGTTTGTACATCAAACTCGAAAATTCTTCTCGAAATTTACTTGTTAAATGTAACTTTATACTTTTTATCCTGAGAGTAGGTTCCTTTGGGATAAGTTTCTCCTTACACGTGGTCCAAGCCGATGGTATATACATCTAGTTATTATATTAAAACAATTTACCTTCTACCATCGGACAACCCGACGTACGGCGAGTCCACCCTTACGTTGTTGAAACTTCAACGGTCCGGACTAAGCGTTTCGCTTCGTCGTTTATACCACGTACATTGAAGGACTGGAACAATTTGCCTGCTGCGGTCTTCCCGTCCAACTATAATTTAGGTGCCTTCAAGGCTAGAGTGAATAGGCTCTTAATAAACTAGTGCGCCTCACCATCAATGATTGCATCACTGCTTATCATCAGGTGGGATCGCAGTCAAGCACTCGTTTATATTTAAAAAAAATGACATCCTTATAAAAATGGTTTTGATAATTAAAATGTGGACTTTGTGACCCTTCCACCCTCCTGCGTCCGGCCCTGATTTAGGTCAAGGTCCGGAGCGAGAGGTAATGGGAAGCGGTCGCCCCTTTTTGCGAAGCAGTAATGCAAGCGGAGATGATGGCTGCAACCGTGAGGAAACTGACATGCTCACGACATCCCCGAGCTGTGAGGATGTCAGGAGTCGCAGGATGATTTCCAGCTACTGTAGGCATGAGCTTGCGGACAACTAGTAATGGGGGGCTCGTCGTCCACCCGTTAGGTGAGGAGTCGAAAGCGCGTAGGTAGTTTTCCACGCGTGCCTCAAAGAGATGTCAGCAATACTGAAGGGGTCCAGTAGGGCCGATGTCTGATAGGATAGCGGATACGTTTGAAAGAGTGACTGTGGCCTTTAAATGCAAAGGGCAAATGAAAGACATAGGACGGTTTTAGTCAGTTAAAGTCTGGCACACCCTCTTATTCTACTTTAGAACAGGAGAAGTTATTGATTTATATCCCACCTCAACAAAAAGAAAGACTGTGACCTTTGAATATAGTCGTTGACTCATCAAAGGGGCCCCGGGATGAAGGCAAAGAAGGAACAGGAGTGGGTTTTTAGTCAGTAAAAGTCTGACACTATCTCTCATTCCGCCCAAGAGCGGGATTTGTCATTAGATGATTTTCCCACCTAAAAAAAACCTCAACAAAAAGAAAGACTGTGACTTTTGAATATAGTCGTTGACTCATTGGCAAGACATTAGCCGAATGACTTTTTCATAGTCAGAACATCAAAACAGTTGCAACTTTAAAAATACTTAACCACTATTTGTCATTCGCTCCTTCAATCAAAACAGCTCACTACTCTAAGCTAAACACACACTGCCAAACGCGCTGCTCTCTGCTGATAACTCAGCTGAATGTGGCACCATAATTAACGCTGCGTTTAAATTAGATCTGTCTGCCTATTGGCGTTTATAATTATGTCGGGGAGTTAAGGTAAGCTTAGAGAGGAAATGCGTAGGTATATAGGGTACTAGGGTGGTGTAAACTAAATCGTATTTGTATACGGCTTACCGTTTTTAAGGGGTTGTTCGAAACAATATTTTTCAATTTATAGATTACTTTCTATTTTAACCCACTTTTTTATTATTTATTTTTTATTGTACTTCTAGGTACAATAATGACTGGTACACTGTCCTCGCATGCCTATTAATATGAAGAAAATCGTAAAACCAATCATTTTTAGGGTTCCGTACCTCAAAAGGAAAAAAAGGAACCCTTATAGGATCACTCTGTTGTCCGTCTGTCTGTCTGTGAAGACCCTTTATCTCGGAAACGCGTGGAAGTATCGAGTTAAAATTAAAACCATATACTCAGGTCTGCGGTCCCTTGAAGTTGTGAGAAAAACAAACTTCTGAGATAACAAAAAAAAAGATAGAGCCGTTTATGTCGCAAAAAAAGTATATTTCGATACTCAAAAGGGAATCAAAATTCATAGGATACTTCCCGTTGACCTAGAATCCTAAAATTTGGCATGAACCAAGGTCTCATAGCACAAGTATAGGAAAAAACTGAAAACTGTAAATTTTTAGTAACGTCAGATATTTTTTTTTTTGCGATTATGAAAAAACTACGTAACTCAATTCAGGAATTGAACTGTTTTTCTAGGTAAGTTTGTACGAAACCCTCAGTACGCGAGTCCGACGCGCACTTGCATGGTTTTTTTTAAAGAGTAAATTCTTGTCGGTTTTTCTCCGTAGGAAGCGATCAGTTAGAACTGTGCACTAGCTTCTGACGTTTTATAAGTGCCCATGTAGGCTTTTGTGAAATAAAAACATTTTGAATTTTCAGTAACCGTGGCCCTAGAATGCAAAGGGCAATGGAAGAAATTCAGATGGGTTTTATTAATCTGATAAAAATCTGACACATCCTCTTACTCCACCTAGAGTAGTAGAAATTATGGACGCTTTCAATTTAGACGTTTCACGTCGGACCGCTGCCGCACGTTTACCGTGCCGCAGCCGGCCGGTTGAAGTACGTTAGCGTACTTCACATGATATGCCAGTGATGCGATAGTCAACACCGCACTATTCAACACCGAATTGAACACGTGGTGCTTGTGACGTTGCCGTCCAGCAGGCTTAGCCAAGTTACGAACGTTTCGTTTCGATTCTCTTTCATCGATCGCCTCGAGTCGGCCACGCCTCCTATTCCTTTGTTCTGACCACGTGACTGAACGTTGAGATGACGTCATCGTCGAATCGAAACGGTTGTAACTTGGCTAGGGGGGCTGTTGTCGAAGGTTCGCCGCACGTTTGCCACACCGCCACCGCGTGCTTTGTATGAAAAATACGATCGTCTGTATGCAGTACGACTAACGCACCGCATCGGCACCGCAGCAAGTCGTCAAAAAACGCATAAATTGAATAAGGCTTTCAATTTATGCGTTTTTTGACGGCCGGAATTTTCAGGATATTTCCAAAAAAAGGAAAGCTTTTCGTTTTGGTGAATTACGTTTCATCATTCTTCCTGCTCTTCTCCCATGTTACTTGGTGTCAGCGCAACACTTTTTTTTTCATTCTATCCTATCAGCGGTCACGCTATCATTGTAATATGACTGAATTGTTGGTCTAGTGGTTAGTGGCCTTGACTGCTATGCCGGAGGTCGGGGGTTCGATTCTCACCCAGTGCAAATGTTTGTGTAATGAGCACTATCATTTATTCTGTGTTTGGGTGTAATTTATCTATAATATGTATGTATTTAGAAATATATAAGTATGTATATCAGTTGTCTAGTACTCATAACACAAGCTCTGCTTAGCTTGGGACTAGACGGCGTTGAGTGATAGTGTTATAGTTGTGTTATTGTGTGGTGTTAATAATAATAATATTCAACATTCATTTTTATGTTAATATTTATTATAATCCAATATATAGGATTGTTAATCCTATGCACGTATTTGGATTTCGTCGCTACGGCCAGCGCTGTGCTCAAGGCTGTTTTCTAAGAGAATTGCACGACAGGCTATAGTCCGAAGCGAGGAGAAGTGGCAGGCGGTCGCCAATTTCTGCGAAGCAATAATGCCAGCAAAGGAGGAGGCCGCACGTGCACGTGCGAGTGAGTGACCCTCACGCCCCAGCCCGGGATTCCGATCCCGATTTCCGCCCACCGTAGGTGCGGGCTTGCGGACGGCGAGCATTGGGTCGTCGCCGTCGTCTAGAAAGTGAGACCCGGGGCCCTGGAACGAAGGCAAAGAAGGAACAGGAGTGGATTTTTTGTCAGTAATATTCTGACACGCCCTTTCGCCCCGCCCAAGAGCGGTGGATGTCATTGTATGATTATCCCACCTAAAAAAAATAAAAAAACACACTGAGCATGAGACCCTGGTTTCGATTCCTGGGTCGAAAAAATGGTTGGGTTTTCCATCTGGGATTATATAGTAGTAACTTGTAGTTTTCCTGATTGATGACTGGAATTATACCATGCGGGAATGTAACATGTTACACGTAATACAGCAGCCGTGTATTAAACCCTTGCGCCAACCATGTTGACTCTATGTCCAACCGTAAAGCTAGAACTACATTAAACCGACGCACACATGCTAGATTTGTACGCAGAACGACGTCACGTGGCGTCTCGTGGCGTGGATCAAGTGTAGCTCAAGTCAAATTTCCATATAAAATGTATGGAGACCAGACCAGATTGGCGTGTGTGGAACACGTGTGCGCAGTGTACTTCTAGCTTGACTCTTCAATGTTGTCTTTAAAATTATTTATATTAGTCTTCTTTTAGCTGTAAACATATAAATCCAGTTATTATTTAACCAAAAGTATTTCTGGACACAAACAAAACTAAAGACTGTAGCCAAACTATATCAAAATATGATAAATACGTCTTCAATACCTCTAATTATTCTGAGCCTAAACAAAGCATAATTTTAGGCTCTAGACTCAGATAACAGACAACAAAATAAACAAAGAAACGAACCCTACCAGCAATTCCTCATAAAATAACAAATTTAGTTAAATTCGCCTGATAACGTCCACTTCTGGCCAAAGTAAGTGGGTCCCCGAATTAATTCTAAAGATAACGGGCCCGCGATAAATAATAGAAACGTTAGCTTTAAATAGAAGGACTTCATAACTTAGCATTGTGCGAAGGTTCCTTTAAGATTTCTTTGTGAAAAATCCTCGAATGGCTGGTTTATTTTTTATTCAGTGTAAAATGAGTTTGCTTTTTAGACAGTCCCATTTTCTGAGATGTTTTAGAGTAACTTCATTATGTGCGAGTTCTTGAATTTGTTTTAAAGCAAAATGTTTCAAAATGAACATTTTCTAATAGAGAGAAAAATATGATTTACCAAATTATGTATATTTTTTTTTAATTGAATTTTATTAAAAAGATTGCACGTAGCGGAGATGAGAATGTTAAGATGGATGTGTGGTGTGACAAGAATGGATAAAGTGAGAAATGAGTATATTAGGGGAAGTTTGAAAGTGGCGCCAGTGACTGAAAAATTTAAAGGGAATCGTTTATCATGGTATGGTCATGTGAAGAGGAGGGATGAAGCGCATGTTGCTAAAAGAGTTATGAATTTACATGTGGATGGATGGAGAGGGAGAGGGAGGCCAAAGAAAAGATGGATGGATTGTGTGAGAAGTGATATGAAAGAAAAGGGAGTTAGTGATAGATGAAGATGATGTAATTTTTTTATTGATATAAACCAGTGCTTGACTGCGATTTCAGTAAGCAGTGGTGCAATCGTTGATGGTGAGGCGCACTAGTATATTAAGAGCCTATTCACTCTAGCCTTGGTACCTAAATTATAATCGGACGGGAAGACCGCAGCAGGCAAATTGTTCCAGTCCCTCGACATAATATAAACGACGAGGCGAAACGCTTAGTCCGGACCGTAGAAGTTTCATCAACGTAAGGGTGGATATAATCTATCATGTTTAAATATTACTTATATCAAGTAGTGTACAAAAAAGTACAAAACTGGATATTAAAACTCCCAAACCCTTACGTTGTTGAAACCTCTACGGTTCGGACTAAGCGTTTCTTCTCGTTGTTTTTACCGCGTACATTGAAGGGCTGGAATAATTTGCCTGCTACGGTTTTCTCATCTGATTATAATGTAGGTGTCTCCAAGGTTAGAGTGAATAGGCTTTTAATAAACTAGCGCGCTTCACCATCAACGATTGCGTCACTGCTTAGCATCAGGTGGGATCGTAGTAAAGTACTAGTGTAAATTCATTTTAAAAAAAGTGCGAGTCGGACTCGTGCACTGAGGGTACCGTACAAACTTACGTATGAAAATAGTTCAATTTCCGAATCGAGTCTCAAAGATTTTTACGTATCGCAAAAAGTTTTATTTTTTGTGACGTAACTACAAATTTACAGTTTTCAGATTTTTTCCTATACTTGTGCCATGAGACCTTGCTTCATGCCAAATTTCAGGATTCTAGATCAACGGGAAGAACCCTATGAATTTTGATTTCCTTGAGAGTGTCGAAATACACGTTTTTCGCTACATAAACGACCGTATCTTTTTTTTCGTTGGCATACAAGTTTGATTTTTTCACAGCTTCAAGGGACCGCAAACCAAAGTTTATGGTTTTAATTTTAACTTGATATCTCCACGCGTTCCCGAGATAAAGGGTCTTGACAGACAGACAGACAGACGGACAGCAAAGAGATCCTATAAGGATTCCATTTTATCCTTTTGAGGTAAAAAACCCTAAAAAAAAACATTAGATACTTATTTACATTGACGATGCCTGCCAAGGCTGCGGCATTGTTTGATAGAATGATTGAAGTCCTGGAACGCAAAAAGGTAACTGAAGGAACACGGGAGGGTTTCCGTTAGTAAAAGTCTGATACTCCGTCTCACTCCACCCAGAGCGGGAGAAGTTATTTGATAATTTCCCCGCCTACAAAGAAATAATAAATAAATACGACACAATTACAGGATAATCTAAAAAAAAATTGAGTTTATAATTTAACTAGCACCCGGGTGAAATTTTAATTCGTTTTACAAAATATGTCTGCTCTGTTATCCATTTTTATCATTCATTTTACTTTGACACTGCACTGTACTTACTTTTACTAAACTACGAATCATCGATCCGTTTTTTATGATAGAAATCATCCAATGACTTCTCTCGCTCAAGGGCGTAGCGGGAGGACGTGTAAGACATTAACTGACTAAAAACACACCTATGTTCCTTCTTTGCCCTTTGCCTTCCAGGATTTCCCTTTCGGAAGTCAATCCATAGCACCATACATCATCATCATCGTCATTTCAGCCGAAAGACGTCCACTGTTGGACATAGGCCTCCCCCAAGCGTCGCCACAACGACCGATCCTGTGCGTCTCGCATCCACCGCACTCCCGCGACTCTCACCAGGTCGTCGTTCCACCTTGTGGGAGGACTTCCAACGCTGCGTTTTCCGGTGCGCGGTCCCACTCTAGAACCTGTCGGCCCCATCGACCATCCGTTCTATGAGCAATGTGCCCTGCCCACTGCCACTTTTGCCAAGATCGCCAACATTGCCCGAAGAATCGCCAAACTAAAGCACCAAACGAATCATTAAAATTACTTAATTAAAAATCGTAATTTAATTAAATTTCTGACATTATTACTGCTTTACAAGCAAGAATAAAATTAATGTTTCGTAGCGCAGATGTCGAGGTAAATGGATTAGGTAACTAGGTTTCTCTGGTATGTTAGCTAGACCAGCCACTTGTACCTATTAATTAGTTGTTCCTATAGATACATTGTGTCCCTAAACCCAATTTGTCATTGTCGTACCCTTGTCATTAGCCAACATTTCGGTCTATATTAGGTTCGTACAGGGATTATTATAATCTTCTTTAGTCCGACTAATTTTTTTTTTGGTAAAAGTGTAACAAAATTTTGGGGTACAAAATTTGTTTAGGTTTTTGAAGCACCAGTAAACACTTTTCACTTTAATTATAAAGATTAATATTATTGTTATTAGAATTGTGTTTACATAAATTATCCTTTTTATTCTTAATTTTTGGTAACTCATAAATCCGAACACCGTACTTTTATAGTTACCTATTGATATCTTGATCTTCTTGGTGTTACGCTGACGTCAACAATCAACTTTGGGCCATACATCGAAGCAAAAGCTTAAATGGCTGTAAGCTGGGAATCCTCGCGAAGGTCAGATAGTAATTCACGCCGGAACAGCTGCTCAAACTTTATCAAACGCAAGTTCATTCGTGTATGGAGTACTGCTCTCATCTTTGGGACGGATTTGCCCGATACCAACTTGATGCACTCGAGGCAAATGAGAGACGAGCCAGGAGGATCATTGGCAATGATGCACTCGTTGAATCGAGGCTTCAAAGTCTTGAGCATCGACGCCGAGTTGCTAGTGTGTCGGTTTTCTACCGATTGCATTTCGGGGAGTGTGCGTCGGATTTGCATAACCTAATTCCACCTAGCCCATTCCATCATCGGACCACCAGGCGTACGGCGATGCGTCTCCAGTACATGGTGGAAACCTATACGCACAAAACGTTTTGGAAACACATTCATTGTGCATACAGCTAAGGAGTGGAATTCCTTGGCGGAATCTGTTTTTCCTGATGGCTACAACCCGGGAATCTGTAAATCAAGAGTAAATAGGTTACTTCTAGGTAAGCGCGCTTCATCGTCGACCACATTCCATCAGGTGAGATAGCGGTCAAGCGCTAACCTATCAAGAATTAAAAAAAACCGGGTAAGTGCGTGTCGGACTAGCGCACTGAGGATTCCGTATAAACTTACCTATGTAAACAGTTCAATTTGCGAATGGAGTCTTAAAGATTTTTCCAAATTGCAATATTTTTTTTTGTTGTGACGTAACAACAAATTTACAGTTTTCAGATTTATATTCCCACTGTTGGGACTCGGCCTCCTCTCTAGGAGAGGGAATGGGCTGTAATCCACCACGCGGGCCCAGTGCGGGTTGGTGGATGTCACATGTCTTCGAATTTTTGGTTCTCGGACATGCCGGTTTCCTCACGATGTTTTCCTTCACCGTTTTGAGAGCAGTGGTGATGAAATAAATTACACAAAGTAATGCGCCTGGCTGGGTTTGAACTCGCGACCTACAACTCGTAAGTCGCGGCCGTTACCACTGGGCCACCACTTCTCTCATTGATACTTGCCTGGTTTTAAACCCAGGTTGCAACCTCATGCATGAGAAGTGGGTGGAAAAGATCAAGAGCAAAATTTATATTCCACATCGTAGCTCTGCGCCGTGTCCTCGTGGGGGCGATTGGCGACAGCAATCTTTTGCGCCGGGTCTTGATACAGGCCATATTTCGGAGCGAGGAGGAGTGGCAGGTGGTCGCCTCCTTCTGCGAAGCAGTAATGCTAGAGCAAAGGAGGAGGCCGCACGTGCACGCGTGAGGCAATGGCCCTCGCGCCCCAGCCGGCGGGATTCTGATCCCGATTTCCGGCCACCGTAGGCGCGGGCTTGCGGACGGCGAGCAATGGGTAGCTCGCCGTCCGATCGTCCGATAACCGTCCGGACCGAGCCCAAGTCGTCGACGGCGCGTAGTGTTCCACGCGTGCCTCGACATGTCAGCAACCGTAGGGGCCCAGCAGCACGCCATAATTATGACGATAAGTCCCCTCTTTGAGGAGTGGCTGGAAAGACCTCACGGCGTCCTTACCTACCGCATGACGCAGGTCCTCACCGGACATGGTAAGTTCGGGAGGTTCCTGCACCGGATTCGTGCAGAAGAGACGCCCGGGTGCCACCATTGTGTGGACCGCCCGGAGGACACGGTGGAGCATACGGTAGAGGTGTCCTCGTGGGGGCGATCGGCGGCAGCGATCTCTCGCGCCGGGCCTTGGTACAGGCCATGGTCCGGAGCGAGGAGGAGTGGCAGGCGGTTGCCTCCTTCTGCGAAGCAGTAATGCTAGCAAAGGAGGCGGCCGATCGCGTGAGGCAACGGTCCTCACGCCCCAACCGCCGCCGGGATTCCGATCCCGATTTCCGGCCACCGTAGGCGCGGGCTTGCGGACGGCAAGCAATGGGTGGCTCGCCGTCCGATCGTCCGGTGACTGTCCGGGCCGAGCCCAAGTCGTCGACGGCGCGTAGTGTTCCACGCGCGCCTCAAGGAGATGTCAGCAACCGTAGGGGCCCAGCAGGGTCGAGGCCTACTGGGGCCATGGGTGATGCGAAAGTGACCCCCGGGGCCCTGGAAAAAATGGCAAAGAAGGAACAGGAGTGGGTTTTTAGTCAGTAAAAGTCTGACACTATCTCTCGCTCCGCCCAAGAGCGGGGGATGTCATTAGATGATTTTCCCACCCGAAAAAAAAAAAAAAAAAAAAAGGGGCCCAGCAGGGTCGAAGCCTACTGGGGCCATGGTTGATGCGAAAGAGATCCCAGGGGCTCTGGAAAAATGGCAAAGAAGGAACAGGAGTGGGTTTTTTGTCAGTAAAAGTCTGACACTATCTCGCGCTCCGCCCAAGAGCGGGGTATGTCATTAGATGATATTCCCACCAAAAGGCATATAAAAAAGCGGGCGAGTTATGACTAAACCGTTTTAACCACCGGGCCATCACGATACTCAAAATAAATATAAACTACTGGCCTTTAATTCATTAAAACTGTAAATAGACAACAAAAGTAAAGTAATCCACCAAATACCTTTCTAGAATCAATCCGACTTCCCCAAAAACCAATAACAAAGCCGAACTAAAAGATACCCCACGACAATCTCCTAATACGTTGTCCGTCGAAATCCTAAAAATATCTCTTCAACAAAACTACTTATCCCTAACAGAAGTTCTATCGTGGAAACAATCTGGGCAAACATCAAGCTATGTGACGTCATGTCAAAATGTCGCCCGTCAGTCCTGGGTAGACGAAGGACCGAAATATCGGGCAATAGATACATCGGGGTAGAAGATTTTGTTACTGAATGTACAGCCAACAAAATAATATTTAGCACTACGTTGATAAGTCTTTTTTTAAACATAGAATACTTAAAAACGAACATCGTCAAAGGTTTGAACTTCAGTCTACATTCCCATATTTTACTTACCAATGACTTTTGGTTACTCGTCTTCTTTTTTTGCTGACGGTACAGTTCACATAGGTTGAGTTAGTGGTCAGTATTTCTGGAGCAAACAAGAATAGGTGTTGTGTGGATATGAGAATCCCGGGGGATGAATTACTTAACCTTATAGAGGGTACTATAGATACGTAGGTATTGAGAGGACTGGTGATAATAAATAAAAAGACTCATGCACGTTGAATTGTAGGATTTGTTCACCGACTTCAAAAAAAGGAGGAGGTTCTCAATTCGATTTAATGGTTTTTTTTTTGTTTCTTTTTGTTAAATAATAAATTTTGACGATTCCTTTTTGTTTAGAAGTTTTATCCCTAATCTCATTTTTTTTTTTTACAATTTGGTGTAATTCTGGAAGTCGTTTTGAACCAGTTGTTAAGGTACCTGCCTATTATTCATTAGTTCTGAGTACCCATCCGAATTTTTCCATTCAAATGTACTTGACTGGCCTGTTGGTCTAGTGGTTAGTGACCCTGACTGCTATGCCGGAGGTCGTGGGTTGATTCCCACCCAGGACAAATGTTTGTGTGATGAGCATGATCATTTGTTCTGTGTCTTGGTGTAATTTATCTATAATATGTATGTATTTAGAAATATATAAGTATGTTTATCAGTTGTCTAGTACTCATAACACAAGCTCTGCTTAGCTTGGGACTAGACGGCGTTGTGTGATAGTTGTGGAATATTATTATATTATTATATAACTTCTCTAAAATCTAGAACATTACTGACACCTCGTACCTCGGAAAGCATGTAAAAGCCAGGTTATCATTCATAGATCTTTGACAGTCGTTACATGTAGTCAGACACCTGAAAGTCTGACTTTCCTTCAATTCAGATATGATTGATACATTACTGTTCAGGTAACCACAGGCAATCCACAGACCATCGAAGCTGTGAGGTTTGGGCTCTATGATGAAGGAAAACATTGGAAGAAAAATCAAACTTCTGAGGTGCGTTTTTATGAATGTTAGAGACCGCTTTGAAGAGTTCCAGAGCCGCCAAGGATGACGTTTTAATAATATTATTTTCAAGAACTAGCTTTCCCATATCTTCAGTTTCATGGTATATAGTAGTAATAGTAGTTGAGTGAATGACTGCTGCGCTGTGGGTCACAGGTTCGATTCCCGCCCAGTATAAATATTTATATGGCCTTTATTCTACAGAATAGCGAATGACGGGCTACCCCATGCTCGTGCTCCACGCTTTGCAACTATCTTCTTAGTTAGAGTTAAAATATTTACATTCTCTAAGCAAACAGCGTTAGTTGCTGCCCCTTGGGTACCATTGAATTAAGCTGCGATAGCGTAGACTCTGCCAAGATATTTATGTTGTACACCTATGTTTCTGTTTGGGGAATTATGGGTTTCGGGTCCGAAATTCGTCAGAAGTTAGTTGTATGATATACAGAATCTAAGATAGAATAGAATAAACTTTTGTACACCAAAATAATTACTAAACTTTTACACAAACTTAAATCTATGGGTACAAAGACAGTCATAAGACTAACAGTAATATTTAACATGCAACCTTAGGATGGACTGTAAGAACTTAAAATAAAAAGAGGGTAGTCTGCCGTGTGCTGCTAGCAAATTAATTAAGTATTAAATTTTACATCAAAAACTATATACTAGACTATACATAAATATTAAGTTATATAGCTCTAATATATCAAAATTAATACATAAACGTATAAATATTATATACACAGTCACTTAAGGGTAGAGATAGGTAGGTGAAGAAACAAGGAAATTTGTTTTTTATTATGTTTAAGATATAAGTGGATATTCTGTGAGTAGGTACGAAATTTTTTAAGTAACTTTATTCGTTTATCATAACCTTTTGAGTGCGTAATTAGAGACACAATAGTAAGACAATGGCGCGTGAACGCCGGCGTTAATGCGGGGATCAACAGCTTAAATAACATACTAAGAATAACGTGTCAGAGCTATTCTATAAAAAATAATGATTACTTATAACTTTACTGTAGCAAAAACTTGTTCGAAATTTGAAACGATTCTACCTTCTTCTTGCCCTCTTTTTTTTTAATTGTTAGAAGCCAGTGCTTAACTGCGATCCCACCTGATGGTAAGCAGTGATGCAATCATTGATGGTGAGGCACACTTGTTTATTAAGAGCCTATTTACTCTAGCCTTGAAGACACCTAAATTTTAGTTGGACGGGAAAACCGCAGCAGGCGGAATATAAACGATGAAGCGAAACGCTTAGTCCGGACCGTTGAAGTTTCAACAACGTAAGGGTGGATACTCGCCGTACGTCGGGTTGTCCGATGGTAGAAAGGAGATGGCGGAATTAAGTCATGCAATTCCCGCGCACACTCTCCAAAATGCAATCTGTAAAATACCGATATGCTGGCTACCCTGCGCCTGTGCTCGAGGCCTCCTATTGTAGATCTCTCAAAGACTAATTTTTTGAGGTGGTAAATCATCAAATAACTGTTTAGACTGTGGGTGGAATGAAAGGGATTGTCAGACTTTTACAGACCAAAACTCACTTGTGTTCCCTTAGCTACCCTTTACGTACTAGGGCCACGGTAACTTTTTCGAACAATCCCACAAAGTCTCAAAGGTCTGCAGCCACAATCAATACCACTATTCTAAAAACTAACAGCCTAAACGAGATCACGCTACTCATCACTAACTATAACCACATTATACGTTCCATTGCCATCCTTTACACTCTTACCGCTACGCATATCTACCCATCCCTCTCCCCAAAATTTAATCAGGCTACAGCCAATTTAAATGGCAGTATCGTAATGAAATCAAACCTGTCAAACGGGTATATCCACAAATTATTTGATAAAACGGTGAAATCATGCGCTCGTTATTAACAGACGCCTCTTTATGCCAATGATTTATTAGCGGTTTAAATCGTGACGTCATTATCGCAAATGACACGCGTACAGTTGTGTAGCGATAAGTTAGATGTCAAAAGCTTTTGATAGTTTTGGAATTGATCGTGTGTGATTGATTGTACATTACGTATCGCATTTAACCTGGAGTGTTGACATTGACAGTACCTATACATTGAATCTCATATTATAAAGAAGAATTTTTTGTTAGTTCGTGTATTTGTGAATGGTGCCTCATCGGCCCCTACAGACTTCTAGAGGGAGATGTGTGTTGAATGGTGCCTTATCTGCCCCTATAGACTTCTAGAGGGAGATGTGTGTTGAATGGTGCCTTATCTGCCCCTATAGACTTCTACAGGGAGATGTATGTTGAAAGGTGCCTCATCTGCCCCTACAGGTTCTACAGGGAGATAGAATAGAATAGAATAGAATAAAACTTTATTGTACACCAAAATAGTAACAAAAACTTATAAACTAACTTAATCTATGGGTACAATGGCGGTCTTATCGCTAACAGCGATGTGTGTTGAAAGGTGCCTCATCTGCCCCTGCAGACATCTACAGGGAGATGTGTGTTGTATGGTGCCTCATCTGCCCCTACAGGTTCTACAGGGAGATGTGAGTTAAATGGTGCCTCATCTGCCCCTACGGACTTCTACAGGGAGATGTGTATTGAATGGTGCCTCATCTGCCCCTACATACTTCTACAGGTAGATGTGTGTTGAAATTACTTCTACCGCTCGGGGTGGAACGAAGAGATGACTCATCGCTTCATCATGCGTGTTTGTCATGCTCACTCAAATGTCTCAGTGATGGTGGCGCGTGTGTTGGATCATTCGGTTCCCTTCAAAATGGTTGAGCTGAGTGGAGCTAATATTCGCGTCATGTCCGTGAACCGGCGCTGTCAGTTGAGACTGGTCATCTCTTAGATGCCAGTTGCTATTTTAATATCTATATTTATCAGATATTTGTAATTACAAAACATGATTGAAAAGAGTGTACATGAAGTTTCTTGCACATTCTTCTCCATAGAGATCTACGCTTTGGAATGTGCAATTAGCAACATTTTTTCTGACTAACTGACTTCTTGACATTTCAAAAGTGCCTGTAAATGGTTTGTTTGAAATAAAATGCGTTGTCTTTGTCTTTGTTATCCCGTCTTTCAGCTTAAAATATGATAGTGATAATGGTGACATTATTATCAAAAGAAGCCGCTTTTTTTTTTTTTTTTTATGTAAACCAGTGCTTGACTGCGATCCCACCTGATGGTAAGCAGTGATGCAATCATTGATGGTGAGGCGTACTAGTTTATTAAGAGCCTATTCACCGCTGAATAAAACTAGTGACATTTTAAATTTTAAGTTTAATATCAACTGGAATGTGCAAGTCTTCTATGATGGTGATGGTGTGTGTATCGTATCAATAATCTATTGATATATTAGCAGGCGAATATTATCAGCTGTGGAAACTAGAGTGTTCTGTACTGTCAATGAACGATATTACACTGATTGAAACTGTTTGATCTGGCGCTGTTAGCAAATTAATAACACATTGTTTGTGCTGACAGTATTGAGTTCATAAACTTTAGTTGTGATGACCGTTATTTATGCAAAATTACTATTTATTTAGTTCGTTCATTAATGAAGTATGGAGTATGGATGGACTGTAATTCATCCATAGTGACTTCAGGAAAGACGGTGGAACAGTAATCACGTGCTGTCAAGGGAGATACACTTTTTTTTCGTTGGGAAAATCATACAATGACATACCCCGCTCTTGGGCGGAGCGATAGGGTGTGTCAGACTTTTACTGACTTAAAACCCACTCCTGTTCCTTCATTGTCTTTCATACCAGGGCCAAGTCTTCTTCTTTCAGACGCAGACCCTTGTCCCAAGAAGACTTCGACCCTGCTGGGCCCCTACGGTTTGCTGACATCTCCTTGAAGCGCGCGTGGGACAGTCCGCGCCATCGACGACCTGGGTTCGGTCCGGAGGGTTACCGGAGGGTCGGACGGCGAGCTACCCATTGTTCGCCGTCCGTAAGCCTAAAAGGAGATACCCTACAGTCTCCTCAGAGATGTGCCCTAATATGCGTTGTACAGAGATGGTTTCGCGTTGGTCTTTTAAGAGGCCACGTTTTAAGAGGGCACGTACTGATGGTGATCATCGTAGTGATTTTAATAAGAATTAAATTTTCTGGTCTTTTCCCTAAAAGTCCAGGCACGTTTAGAAGGTTTCCTTGGAAAAAAAAATATAGTAGGCACTAAATCTATAAATATAAAGGTGAAATACCACTCACTGATTAATCACGAAATCTCAGAAACTATAATACCTACAAACTTAACATTTGGCACGTAGGTTCCTTATAGGGTGTAGACATCCGCTAAGAACGGATTTCCCAAAATTCACCCATTAAGCTGTTGATCCCCGCACGAACGCCGGCGGTCGTGCGCCATTGTCTTACTATTGTGTCTCTAATTACGCTACTCCAAAAGTTAAGGAGATGAAGCGGGGATCCAAAGTTTGTATGGAGAAACCGACTTTCACACGGGCGAAGCCGCTGGCAGAAGCTAGTAACACTATATAATATAATGTACAAGAGCCAAATTTTGCATCTTTGGATGTTTATTACTTCTTTAAATGGCTGAACGGATTAGATCATGTGAAAGAAAGAAAGAAAGAAGAAAGAAAAACTGTTTATTCGCGCGAAATGACGCAATCTTAAAACTAGCAAACAAACATGATCAATTGATAGGGAAGATATGCGTCACATCCGCGCAAAACGGCCGAACGCTCAGCATAAAGCTGTGGCCTCACGCATTATGCGTTGAGCTCACAGCGCTGGTTCAGCGTAGGCCGATGGCGGTGTCGACATAACAGCGCAGTGTACAACAAGATTTGGATAGAAAAAGGAAATAAAAATACATATGAATTATAAATTAAAAAGAAAAGAAAATTAAACTAAATAAAAAAATTAAAATAACGTGACAAATACATTAATACAAAGTGGCAACACCAAGACGCGCCCGAGCAACTCGTTTTTATAATCTGTGGCAATTTGCATAGACTATAAACGCTAATACGTGATTGGACGCGACCGCGATGCTATTTGTGTCTCAAAACAGGTCATAGGATAGTGTACTTTTTATCTGGGGATTGTGATCCCTTAGGATCATTTTCAAACGTATAATAGTACGAGTTCATAGCCGACTGCAGACAGTAGCAGCAGACGATGTTTGTCGTTGTGACACTACTGATTTCTATGTTTTCTCCTTCCTGCCCATATCCTATATTACTAGGGGTCAACGTAACATGTTTTTTCTTCCATTCTGTCCTGTCATCCGTCACGCAATCAGTAACTCCCTTTTCATTCATATTGTTCCTCACACAATCCATCCATCTTTCCTTTGGCCTCCCTCTCCCTCTCCATCCATCTACATGTATACTCAGAACTCTTTTAGTAACATGCGTTTTATCCCTCCTCTTCATATGACCATACCAAGACCAACGATATGCTTTCAACTTTTCAGTCACTGGCGCCACTTTAAAACTTCCTCTAATATACTCATTTCTCACTTTATCCATTCTGGTCACCACACATCCATCTCAACATTCTTTGGTTTCTGGTTTCTATGTAATTCTATGAAATATCTTCCGCAGCTAGCGACGCGTCACCCGACTACTGCACGTCACTCGACTGCAGACGACGTACGAGTATCGTCCGACCACATATCAGTAGTGCCACCGACACTAGAGTTGAATCATACGTTGTTACGTTGAATCTATCTCAAAAATAAGTTTCTCTGATTTCAAGGAAGAAAAACGGATAAACTTTTCAACTTGCTCTGCATTTCAGCATTGGTGACACGTGTGGCTTTTTTCTCTCTATACTAAGTTATTGCTTTCTCTTCAAGCAAAAGATACAAAAGTAAATCACGATCGTTAATTCGTTCCGTTAGAACGGCGTAGTATAATCAACCTTATAATGATCCCACTGCCGGGACTCAGGCCTCCTCTCTAGGAAAGGGAATGGGCCGTAACCCACCACGCTGGCCCAGTGCGGATTGATGGACGTCACATGTCTTCGAATTTTTGGTTCTTGTCTTTGTTAACAGTTTCAAATATCAGTTAGTTCATCTCCAGTCTCAGAGTATTCCATTTTAAGACGTATTTCCAATTTTCCTTATCAAGTTTAGCTTCGATCCTCAATCAGCCAGATGAGTGAACGTTATAAGGAGATAATTCCGGGAGGTAACATGGCACGCTTCAGTTTTCACTTAACACGGCACAGATACCATCAGATACCATTTCCTGATGCAAGCAGGTGTTAGAGTTGGTTTCCAATGTATACAAATTATGTAAGGGACTTTTTTTTCGGTCTTCACAAACCACTAACTTCTGGCATCGGCTACGGGAAAGGTGAAAACTAGATACTAAGGAAATAAATTACTCAATGTCCTATTTCATGATATTGTCTACCTGTGTGCTAAGTTTTATCCAAATTTGTTCAGCCGCTAACACGTGTAGAGGTAACAGATAGACTGGCAGAGTTACACCATAGTAATCTTAGTAGAAAACTTTAAAGGTTATTCGCGTGAGGGAACAGACGTCCTCACGCACCAGTCGCCACGACCCCTACCCCGGCTACCAGCCACGTTAGGCGCGGGCTTGCGGACGACGAGTTATTGCTCACCATCGAGCCGTCCAGAGACCGTCTGGACCGAACCCGAGTCGTTGCCGGCGCATAGTATTCCACGCGCGCCTCAAAGAGATGCCAGCAAATCCATAGGGGACCAGCAGGGTCGCATCCCGCTGGGACCGCAAAGAATTTCCTGGAGTCCTAGAACGTAAGGGCAACTAAAGGACATAGGTGTGTTAGTCTGACACCCCCACTCCACCCAGAAGCCATTGGATGATGTCATACCTCAAAAACCAAACATATTTTATTTTAGATGATATAACAAATACTATGGAGACATGTAGGCGCTAAAAGCCTTGACAAAACTGTTTTCTTTTCTGGATAAACCTTCTTCTCCTTCCTATGTGACTTCTCAAATTCAATTTCTTTGCTCTGGTCATAATAAAAATCTCCGATCTACCTAAAATCGCCTACTACGATGTCCCACACATCGCTCTGGGTTTATCCAGTCCTCCTTCTTTGCCCAGGCGATCTCTCTTTGGAATGCGTTCCCTCTGAACATCAGGACGGCTTCCAGTCGGTTCAATTTAATGTGAAAGCACGTGAATACATTCGCAGGAAGTCGGTGTAATCATCACAGCGTTAATTTGTTGGATTCGTTTTTCATAATAACATTGTTAATTTGTATGTGTGTATCTAAAGTATTATTTATTATTGTATTTCTTAGCTAGTTTACCATTATGTTGCACCTACCATGTTATATTTCTGCACCACCCTAATTTCGTCTGGTAGAAAATGCCTAAGGAATTAAGTCCGCCTTTGTACAGTGTTCCTTACTAATGCATAAAAATTTAATAAATAAATGTATGAGGAAGAGCACATAAAGTTCTTCATACGTCGTTGAAAATGATATTGCAATCATGTGCATTGGGTTTCACGCGTGCCTCAAAGAGATGGTAAGCATGAGTGATTGGACCCGCTAGTACTGATGCCTGCCACCATTGTAGAATCGATCGAAAGAGTCACCGCGATCCTGGAATACAAAGGGCAACTAAAAGAAGACATGTGCATTTTAGTTAGTAAAAGTCTGATGCTTTCACTCCATCCAGAACGGGAGAACTAATTTGTGATATTTCATCCTCAATAAAAGGGTGATCAAATATTTTCTGTTGATAGAAAGTAAGAAGAAAAAGAAAGAACAATATTTTATTAATTTTCAGGGTTCCGTACCTCAATAGAAAAAAACGGAACACGATCAAACAAGATACGGTCGTTTATGTCGTAAAAAACGTATATTTCGACACTCTCAAGGGAATCAAAATTCATAGGATACTTCCCGTTGACCTAGAATCCTGAAATTTGGCATGAAGCAAGATCTCATAGCACAAGTATAGCAAAAAATCTGTAAACTGTTTTGTAGTTACGTCATAAACAAAAAACTTTTTTTGCGATTTAGAAAAATCTTACTAACTCAATTCGAGAATTGAACTGTTTACATAAATATGTAGGTTTTTTATTTTTTGAATGTAATTCATAGATATTTCTTTGCCATAAATAAAACTTTTAACTTGAAACTGTGGTGCTTTCCAAACAGTTTTCAAGTAATTCCTTCATTCGGTTTGACCTCAAAACCAACTTCTACCCCTGTACCAATTAACCAACTTTTACTTCTAATTTTATCAGAAATCTCGTGCCGTCAAACAGCGGACCCTTTTCCGACCGATGTTAGGAACATCGACACGTAACGAACCCGTCACCGAAGTCGGTTTAATTCACGCCGTATTGGACCCTACACAGTTTTCCTAGTATAGGATTCTCTTCATTTTTTTTGAAGTGAAAACTTCTTTAGCGGCGTTGTACACTTTTTTTGTAATGGGTAAAAAATGTTAAACTCGCGTCAGGACACGTGACCTGATCGAAAATTCGTAAGACGATCCAAAACGCACAACGTTAATACTTTTTTGTAATGGGTAAAAAATGTTAAACTCGCGTCAGGACACGTGACCTGATCGAAAATTCGTAAGACGATCCAAAACGCACAACGTTAATACTTAAGTTTTCACTTCTGCCGGCACTCCCTGAGTGCAACCCGTCATTTTTTTACGTTTGAAATCATCCAATGACTTCTCTCGCACTAGGGTGGAGCGGGCGTGTCAGACTTCTACTGACTAAAACCCACTCCTATGTTCCTTCTTTGCCTTGCGTTCCAGGACCCTGGGTTTCCCTTTCAGAAGCGAACCCATGGCCCCAGTAGTCTTTGATCCTGCTGGAGCCAACGGTTTTGCTGACATCTTATTGAGACACGCGTGAAACACTACACGCCGTCGATGACTCGGGCTCAATACAGACGATAACAGCCCCTCTAGCCAAGTTACAACCGTTTCGTTTGCGTCGAACGCCTCGAGTAGGCCACGCCTCCGATTCCTTTGTTCTGACCACGTGACTGAGCGTTGAGATGATGTCAGAACAAAGCAATCGGAGGCGTGGCCTACTCGAGGCGTTCAACGCAAACGAATGATGAGTGACAAGCACTGAATGCATGGTCTTTCTCGTCCCCTTTTAACTTCTCCAGAAGCGCGTTCTTTGCACACGATTACTGTTTCATGCAAAAAAGGCAACTGTGTAAAGCCCACTATTGACAGAAACAGAAAAAGAAAGTACGGAAAATATTTTATTTTGGCACAGATCTATCTATACACACAGTGTAGAAACGACACTAAAATGGTGTGTCTCACAGCTGCGCCAAATAGGTCCAGATACCACGAGCTCTCGGAGTTTCCTTGCGTGATCGAATCAGGAATGAGGATATCCGCAGGAAAACCAAGGTTACCGACATAGCACGAAGAATCGCCAAACTAAAGTGGCAATGGGCAGAGCACATTGCTCGCAGAACGGATGGCAGTTGGGGCCGAAAGGTTCTGGAATGGCGACCACGTACCGGAAGACGTAGCGTTGGAAGCCCTCCTACAAGGTGGTGGACCGATGACTTGGTAACGGTTGCGGGAGTCCGAAGGATGCGAGACGCACAGGACCGTTCATTGTGGCGACACTTGGGGGAGGCCTATGTCCAGTAGTGGACGTCTTTCGGCTGAAATGATGATGATGATGATGACCACGAGCTCTTAACGCGATCCATTTGACGAGCTAAATTGAACTTTTAAATAGATGGAGCTATATAGGGTGTGTGCTTGACATTATAACACGACATGGTAAGGCAAAAATGCCAGACAACTACGTACAAAAAATTTCAGTTACTAAAAACTTCATCATCATCATTTCAGCCGAAAGACGTCCACTGCTGGACATAGGCCTCCCCCAAGTGTCGCCACAATGAACGGTTCTGTGCGTCTGTCTTCAGTTTGAGGACAAGTCTAATATTCTGCATGTATCACAAAAACTGGAACAATTTGCCTGCTGCGGTCTTCCCGTCCGATTGTGATTTATGTTTCTTTTAGGTTAGAGAGAATAGGCTTTTAATAAACTAGTGCGCCTCACCGTCAACATTTGCATCACTGATTACCATTTGGTGGGATCGCAGTCAAGTACTTACTAGTTTATATCAATTAAAAAAAACAAGTATCCTAGAACCAACCAACAACAGCCAGGCAATTTTATGAACAAAAACTTTAAGATCACGCAAGCCTGCAAAGTCAGACATGTCAATATTCAGAAATATCATTGGGTACGATGTCAAATACAAAATACCACGAGCAGTGCCGTTACTAGCATTTTATATACCCGGTGCAAGTTTCTATTACCATGGCCTTTGTAAAAAGGTAATTATAACGAACAATACAAGAGCAAGTGAAGCGAGCTCGAAAATTTTAACACTGCATAGGATAGGTTAGATTTTCTTTTTGCTCTACATACACCAACTTATAAAGATTTTTTTTAATTGACAAAGATGTAAAAGTGAGGAGCTCGAAACTATCTACCTACTGCCTACCTTGCCTAAGACAGGTCCAATTTTGGTAGTAAGTTACAGGCTAGAGGAGAGCAGGTTGTGCCTTGGGTACTCGGCACTCACTACCTAGTTGGCACTCCTGGTAGGGACATTTCTACATCCTTATTAGGTGCACAATAAATATTACTTAATGTATAAATTATGCTACTTACTAACATGCATAATACATAACTTGGCTCTTGTTTGATAATTTCTGCGCCCTATGCCCGGGCACCGCCGGCACCGCCGGCATCGCCCTAGCTACGGCACTGAACAGAAGAACACTTTTTCTTTACAAATGGTTTAGCTGTAGACACAGATGATTGATATATTGACTTTTACTTATATTAGTTTTTTGTTATTTCAAACTTAGAAGGTTTTTCTTATTTTCTTTGTTTTCCATTCAAAGTTTATAGCTTTAGTTGATGATATTTGATAAAATATTGATCACAACGTTGTAAAAAGTTACGTCAGTTTTATGTTGGTTTCTATTCGTGAATTATATTTTGTTATTGTACCTATTCCAAGTTCATATTCTCAGAATTACTTACGAATCGTCTTTTATATGAGTAATTGCTAAAGGTGATTAGAACTGTCATTATTACATTATATTCGATTATCTTCCAAATTTGACATATTAAGTATAAGCAGAGGTCGGAATTAGGTAGAGTTATTTATGTACTTCCATCGAAATGTTGATATTAATATCGGTCTTCCCGGGATTTCTAATGAAAAATCCCGTGTGGCCAACAATATTACAAATAAATAATAATAAAATCCTCAGAGATAGATAAGACAAAGATAATTAACATACAATTTTTATTAGTAATTTTCATTGAAAAAGATCTCTCTACGTCAACTGAGGTGAGGTTAACAAATTTATTCACTTCCTCCTCCTCGTCATTAATGCAGGAAGAAATTTTTTCTGCTATATTTCTGATAGTGTGATAAAAAAAATCTGCTCTTTAAAATTAATCTCGGGATTTGAGGCATATTCACTTTATTCTTTCGCTATATAAAATCAGTATAAGTACATAATAACTCTACCTAATTGCGACCTCTGATTATAAGTTATTCTATTCTAAATGATATCATCATCATTGTCCATTTCTTATCCTAGTTTGTTTGAAGTTAGTGTTACGTATCTTTTTCTTCAATACGAAAACTATGTATGAGTCGTAATCCAGCCATAGTAATATTGTCGTTTTTCACTCAACCATCCATAGTTTTTTTTTAATTGATATACACCAGTGCTTGACTGCGATCCCACCTGATGGAAAGCAGTGATGCAATCATTGATGGTGAGGCGCACTAGTTTATTAAGAACCTATTCACTCTAGCCTTGAAGGCACCTAAATTATAGTTGGACGGGAAGACCGCAGCAGGCAAATTGTTCCAGTCCTTCGATATACGCGGTATAAACGACGAAGTGAAACGCTTAGTCCGGACCGTTGAAGTTTCAACAAGTAAGGGTGGATACTCGCCGTACGTCGGGTTGTCCGATGGTAGAAAGGAAATAGAAAGTTTCTTTGTTCTTCCCTCCATTCATAACAAATCTAAATTTGTGTTATTTTTTAATGGTTATTAATATGTATTACATACATAACATAACATAATCAGCCTTTTAATGTTCCCACTGCTGGGACTCAGGCCTCCTCTCTAGGAGAGGGAATGGGCCGTAATCCACCACGCGGGCCCAGTGCGGGTTGGTGGATGTCACATGTCATCGAATTTTTGGTTCTAGGACATGCCGGTTTCCTCACGATGTTTTCCTTCACCGTTTTGAGAGCAGTGGTGATAAAATAAATTACACAAAGTAATGCGCCTGGCTGGGTTTGAACCCGCGACGTACAACTCGTAAGTCGGAGCCGTTACCACTCGGCCACCACTGCTCCCCTAATATGTATTAGTTTATTTTTTTAAGATTATTCTGTGTTTTTTTTTCTTTATTTATTTATAGGGGCTTTTACGCATAGCGTATGTCAGTCCCATCGTATCCTAAACAATTGTACGTACATCACAAGATATGGGTCATGAATTCGAACAAATCTTTCGCATTGTCACTATTTGGTTGGGATAAAATGTTATGGAACATGCCTACGTCAGTTCTGTTCGAATTCAGAGACCTTATTAAACTATTTCTACTGGACTCATATTGGCCACATTCCATCAATAAATGTTGTAGGTCCTCGACAACTCGACATTCCTCACAATCTCTTAGATGCCAGTGGCTTAGTTCAATTCCTTTTTTTTTTAATTTTTTTTATTATTATTATTACTTATCTACATTGTGCTCACATATTAGAAGCGACAATAAATATGTAACCAAGATTTATGTAACTCATAATATGATTTAAAAGAGTGTCCATGGAGTTTCTTGCACGTTCTTCTCCATAAAGATCTACGCTTTGGAACGTTTAGCTTCACTTGTTTTTTTTTTGCTGACCTACATTTTGACAATTCAATTAAGTGCCTGTAATTGGTTCATTTGAAATAAACGTTTCTGATTTCTGACTTCTGGGTGAAGCGAGTTTCTTTATCATGAAGGTAAATTTCTTGCATGGAATGTGCCCAAATCTGATTCTAAGAACAATCAGCAACAATCAGTTTTCCACTAATATCACTATTTATCATCATTTATCATTCTATGTATTGTCACAGTACACTTTAGGGCGTCGGTAGACTCGGAAATACACATTTTCTGCGAGACGAGATACAAGGTCTAACGTTTTTATAACATTGTGACTTGCCAGTGGGAATAACACGGAATAATTTTAAAATTAATAAACTAAAACGTATTAATAACATAACATTACAACACAAAAACACCTACATTTATAGCATTACAATAGGCTGTAACTTACGAAAGAAAAGAAAAAAGAAATAATCAAAAATAGAGCGGGTTAGTGCGGGTTGGTTCGTTATGATTATGGTATTATTATAGTAAACCATCAAAATATAATATCTCATACCATATTACCAGGAAAAGAATCCACAGCCAAGTTTCTTCGAATGAAATGAATGAAAAAATATAACCTAGTGCTTGACTGCGATCCCACCAGATGGTAAGCAGTGAAAATGTAAAGTGTTAGTGAAGTGCACTAGCTTATTAAGAGCCTATTCACTCTAGCCTTGAAGACATCTAAATTAAAATCAATTAAATTACTATAGTAATGGAAGTAAATACCGTTCATTATTTCAGCCGAAAGACGTCCACTGTTGGACAAAGGCGTACCCCAAGCGTCGCCACAATGACCGATCCACTGCGTCTCGCATCCATCGCATTTCCAGGTCGTCGATCCACCTTGTGGGAGGCCTTCCAACGTTGTGATTGCCGGTGCGCGGTCGCCACTCTAGAATCTTTCGGCTCCATTGACCATCCGTTCTACGAGCAATGTGCCCTGCCCACACCACAGATACCGTTATTTACTTTCAAAGTACTCAAATTACTTCACAACATACTCAAATCTCTTCACACCCCACTACATACATACCACATTAGTGGACCCCTAATCCTTTCGACTATCCTTCGGACTATTTCTGGGACAGATACAGTTACCAAACATACGAACAATCAATCTATCGACGGATGTCATAGAGCACAGAATTGGGTAGTTAGCCTCATTTTTTAGGGTTCCGTACCTCAAAAGGAAAAAACGGAACCCTTATAGGATCTCTTTGTTGTCCGTCTGTCTGTCTATCTGTCTGTGAAGACCCTTTATCTTGGGTATGCGTGGAGGTATCGAGTTGAAACTATGTAGGTACATAGGTCTGCAGTCCTTTGAAGATGTGAAAAAATCAAACTTCTAAGTTAACGATTAAAAAAGATACGGCCGTTTATGTCGCAAAAAACGTATATTTCGATACTCTCAAAGTAATCAAAATTTATAGGGTGCTTCCCGTTGACCCAGAATCCTGAAATTTGGCATGAAGCAAGGTCTTATAGCGCAAGTATAGGAATAAATCTGAAAAAAATATTTTGGTAAGTTTGTATGGAACCCTCAGTGCGCGAGTCCGACTCGCACTTGCCTAGTTTTTTATTTATTTCTAACTTTAACCTGTAACTTCGTCCGTATGAATGTTGGTTACAGTTACCAGTGGACGTGGAATCGAAGTTGATGACGGAAAAAGTAGCCTAAGTCTTTTACTCCGTTTCATCAAAATCGGTTTAACAGTTTTACCGTGAAAGCGTAACAGACGGGCAGATTTACTTTCATAATTTATAATAATTAGTGTGGATTTGTAACAAAGAGTAAATTTATCCAAAATTGCAAATAGAAAGAATTTCTAATCTGTTCAAAATTATATTATAATTAGAAACCTTTCAAATCTGGTAGCAAGGAAAAATGTCAAGTAACAGAAAAAGGGTGAACAAACTACAATGTGACGTCACTGCTTGTAGGTTACGCTCGTAGAAAAGTGATAACGAGGTCTTCCCAGAACACGTACACTCTTCGTCATACAAAGAATTGAAATGTGTAGTGTTCACGCGCGCAAGAAGATGTCAGCAAAACCGTAGGGGCCCAGCAAGGTCGAAGCCTCTGGGGCCATGGTTTCGCTTCTGAAAGGAAACCCCGGGACCTGGAATGTAACGAAGGAACATTAGAGTAGGTTGTAGTCAGTAAAATTCTGACACGCTCTCTCACTCCGCCCTAAAGAGGCAGAAGTTATTAGATGATTTCCCACCTTAAAAAATTGCAACTTAATTTTAAACCCATTTTGATGTGTATTTCAGAAATTTGAAGATTATTTTTTACTGTTATTTGTTGTTTAGTACTTTGTACAGAAATTACTAAACATAGGGAAGTAATCAACTACTCAATTTGTCGACGACGTTTGCCATGCAAGGGCGACCTACCTACTGTCATACTCATAGAATAAACTCTCTCTCCTTTTTGTTTTCTTTATTTTGGTCATAATTATTTGTCGATATATCAATTGCCGTCAAAGTTAACGGTGAACTCATATCACTGTTATCGCTGAAGCGCTTGGTTTGTTTGGAAAGTTTTTGACAATACCATCTGTGAACAATGGTCGTTGAAGTGCCTCCTAGCTCTGTGGTCAACACTATCAGATTTCGAAATGCGTTGTCGGGAAATTCGACTTATTTGCGGACGAAATTTTCCGCCATCTTCGAAAAGGATCGGTTGATAGTTTTGTTTTAATAATCCTCCCGACTGAATTTCGATCACGGTGGCCAATCTTAACAGTGATTAGCCAAGTACGCAGGAGGTATTATAGTTCGCAAGTGTATGCGCAAATACAGGTGCACTCTCGTTTCCTTTACTGACATAGTCGATGGGACAGTAATCCGATACGACCGGAGAGAGATCAGGATCAAGACCAACGACTTTCCGATGCATGGGGGTGTCACACCACCAACTTAAAATCCAAACTCCGGGCTGCTTCAAAGTAGTTCTTAATGGAAATTCCCAATAGCCCTTTTTGCCAGATCCAGGAATTGAACCCAGGACCGCACGCTGCAAACCCACTCCTACGGTAGGCAGGAATCACCCAGAGACTCTCGACGCACAGATCATCTCCTGCAGCGGCCGGGGCGTGAAGATTAAGCAGCTCGGAGCCTAGATTTGTGGCAATAGAGTTGTTCCCAATTTAATGGCACTTTCACTTAACTTGCTAAATGTCATTATATCATAATGTACAATGCTGCTTGACCTTTCAAGGAATAGAAACGAGATCTAAGGCTAAGTGATTGGGGTATTTGGGGTGGAACCGTAGGGGCCTAGTAGAGTCGATGCCCGCTAGGGCCGCGGTGATTTTCTGAAAAGGAAACTCTACCTAAAACGCAAAAGGCAACTGGGCGACAAGGTGAGGTTTTACTCAGTAAAAGTCTGACGCGCACTTCCGCTCCATTGGATGATATCCCACCTCAAAATAAAAAGTCCATGGGTAGTGTGAAAACGAAACCCGGGGCCCTGGGACGAAAGCAACGAAGGAACAGGAGTGGGTTTTTATTAGATGATTTTTTGATGATTTGATTTGTCATTAGATGATTTTCCAACCTAAAAAAAAAACCTCAAAATAAAAAGTGATTTAGGTGCTAATTCCCGGAATACAGTCTGTAAAAGTTTTAAAACCACGATCTTAGTAGGTATCAAAGTCGAGATAATTAAAGTAATGATGGCATAATTATAGGAGACTAGTTTTTGCCCACGGCTTCGCCCGTGTACATATAATATAGCCTATGTCACTCAGAAACAAAGCAGCTTTCTATCGGTGAAAAAAAAATTCGCAATCGTACCAGTACTTTCAGAGATTACCTTCTACAAACAAAAAAACAAATTTTACCTCTTTATAATGTTAGTATAATAAAAAACTTTTTACAAAAAAATACAACCGACTTCAAAGTAAAAAAAAAAATTGAAAAGTGCAAAATAACTTTAATTTCGGAAGTAGGTGTTTCTATAATAGTTTTGTCTCTTCGTTATTTAACACCGACTTCCGAAATTAAAGTTATTTTGCACTTTTCAGTGTTTTTTTTTACTTTGAAGTCGGTTGTATTTTTTTGTAAAAAGTTTTTTTATTTTACACTTTTTAGTTATGGTACCACCACTAAAAACTACCCCTCAGCCAAACTTAAATACCTTATAGCCAGAGTGCATCTCATGACAATTCTAATAATCCCAAACACGGTTAGATTACATTAATTTATTACAGAGTTCCGGTGCCTAACTTCAGGCTTCATCATCAGATCAGTTCGATATATTCCCCCTCTACTTTCAGTCAGTCATCGACTACACGTATAAACAAAGCAATTTTACTTTTTACGACGGTTCTGCTGTGATCCTATGAGGAGTTCTGTTCCATATCTTCGAAGTTCATGATCAGATCATAACAATATTTCTATGGGACCAACTCGGAAGCATAACCTTTCAATCAAAAAAAAAATTTTCAAAATCGGTTCACAATTGACCGAGAAATCGGTGAACATACATAAAAAAAAAATAAACAACATACATTCAACCGAACATATAACCTCCTCCTTTTTGAAGTCGGTTAAAAAAAATAAAGATAAGTTTTTGGTACGATTCATCAAACAGTTATGACTTTGATAACATAACATTTTGAGCAATTACGATTGACAATAAATCACACTATGTAGGCAAGCACAATTGACAAGGAATCGACCCAGTACGCAGATACCTGGTTTATTTACTTTCAATAGATATTTTTAGGTCGGAAAAGCACCAATATAGTGAAATCGTTACGGCGATCGAGATTCGTGTGCCACTCCAAACTGAATGCAAATAGTTTGTCACTTAAGGGGAAGCTTTCACTACAGTTTGTGCTAGATAGGTTATCGATCAGAAGACTTGTGTGACGCTGACTTATAAGAGTTCGCCTCTGAATATATAACAAGTAACTGGGATAATGCACACCTTTATGCACTCCTATTACAAAATTTAGATACAATCATAATTCAAGCACTGAAATATTACTTTAATTAGAAATTAATTATTCTAGTTGCAGGCAAATAATATGAGAATTGACGCACTACGTTGTTAGGGCATCGGAATTGGTATCTACGTCACGCATATACAAATACGCTAGTGATGCAAACAAGATTTATCAAGAAATCATCACTAGACAAAAAAAAACAGCGCTGTGAGCTCATCGCGTAATGCGTGAGGCCGCAGCTTTATGCTGAGCGTTCGGCCGTTTTGCGCGGATGTGACGCATATCTTCCCTATTCAATTGAAAATGTTTGTTAGCTAGTTTGCGCGAATAAACAGTTTTTCTTTCTTTTCTTTTCTTACTAGATAGACGTGCTAGATAATACTTTAACTGGTTTATGAAGGTGAAGGTCATAGCTCATTAGAGCCACCCGATCAGCACCATCTCACCTCGAACGGTTAGTATTCTTTACTATATTACATCAACTCCCGAGCCCATCGTTCGCGGGCTGACCGCGTGCGGACGGCGAGTGGACTACTCGGTGATCACCGGTTGCTCGTATGCTTGCCTTGCGTTTCCCAAGCGCAATTCCTAATAGGTCACGCACTATCTGCGAGTGGATAACGCACGAGGACAATGCATTAGTGGCACTTCGGTCCCTCTCCCTTCATTCCTAGCCCAAACAATCTACCTACTCATCGATTCGCGGACAACGCAATTCCCAGTTGTTGGCGTCAATTACTGATTATCAACGCGGTGTCCACCCGTAGAGCACCAGATGTTCACTGGTTGATCCACGTCATACAACTGTGTGACACTGTCAACAAGGAGCGGACACCGAGCGATGAGATAGGGCTAGTTGGATGTCGCGTGGATCTAATGAGCTATGACTTTACCGTAAGCACGGTCACCATTGACTTAAATTTCTGGTTATGGGTTTCATTTGGTCCGGGAAACTTTGTCCAAACAAAAAAAAAAATATTTCCTTCACCCCATCATACCCTTAACATAGTCTATCTGATTTCAAAATTGGCTCTTACACCGCAACAAGTTGCGATCTCGGAGGCTCGATAATTGGACTTTTTATTGGCGATTCTGTTCATGTAACTTTGCGTTGGCTTAATAATTGCCTACATTTATTTTGGCTTTCGGATATCAGGGTTTGATTTGAGGGCAATTATTATTTATCTATTTATTTCAAGTACCAAAGACTCATCTTAGTTACATAAACACATACAGACAACATATATCATAAAATTACATGCAATGAAATGTTAAAATTAAAATTAAATTACTTTAAATTACATTCTATTATCACACATCATCATTGTCATTCTATTATTTTTTTATTGCGCGGCATCGTTCACTGTGTTTTCTAAGCGCCTTTTTTGTAAAAAGGCGCAACTTAAAGGGCGTAAAAAGGCGTTACTATTTAAACTCAGTTTCCGTTTTTGATTTTGTTTCTTCGTTTTTAAAATCGACTTCTGAAATAAAAGTGTTTTTGCGATTTTTTTATAATCTTCTTAAGTGTGCATTAGTTTTCACCAAATTTAAACGATACTTTTTGAAGATAGTACTCTTCCAAATTCAGTAAATAATTGACGTGATATTTTTCACCGAACTAACGTGCTGGCCACGGACAATTCGCTATAGCGAAAATTCGCGCGGCGCGACCGGCGGCGCGTCTTGCGAATGAATCAAATGTATGGAAATGTACTGGGCATGCCACGCGCAGCGGCGACCAGCGAGACGACCGGGGCCAGTACATTTCCATACATTTGATTCATTCGCAAGACGCGCCGCCGGTCGCGCCGCGCGAATTTTCGCTATAGCGAATTGTCCGTGGCCAGCACGTAAAAACTATTCAGTTGAATTAATAACATAAAATCCTCTTATTAAAAGAAGTGCCAAGGATATTAAAGCCACCTTGAGAAAAACAAGATGATAAATTATCCAAAACTACTTATGCTGTTGGTTTTATGTCAAATTGGTTTGGTATTATACATAATTACCTATTTAAAGCTTATCACCCTTAGGTCATAAACTGGCTTAGACAGTATTTTTACTTTTACTCGTAGTACTTATAAATTTACGTATGTTGTATCTTAGATCCCTCTGCTTAACCAAAACGTACAAGTATTTGGGTATGTCGGAAGTGTTGGGCATCAATGTTGCTGTCGTGACATGATCATTGAAGAAGCGCTTCTTTGGCCGCCTGATTAAAGTACTAATACACTTTTGACGGGTTCAAACCCAGCCAGGTGCATTACTTTGTGTAATTTATGTCATCAACACTGCTCTCAAAACGGTGAAGGAAAACATCGTGAGGAAATTGGCATATCCTAGAACCAAAAATTCGAAGACATGTAATATCCACCAACCCGCACTGGGCCCGCGTGATGGATTACGGCCCATTCCCTCCCCTAGAGAGGAGGCCTGAGTCCCAACAGTGGGAACATTATAAGGCCGACTATGCTATGTGCTATGCTACACTTTTGACGGACGGGAACAAGGTACGCGCCTTCAACGACTGAATCATGCCGGTATGGATGTTCTCTTTCGGTATACTCAAATAGACTCAGACGAAACTTGACACTCTATCCGCACTCTGCTTACCGCTAATCGAATCAAGTATTAAAAGTTGGTCGTTTGAAAAACTACAAGGCACATTGATAGCACATACCACTCCCGTACACAGTAGAACCTCACTTTATATAGATGTTCTTGTCAATCTTATTACTAGAAAGACAGCAACGTTTATCAGTTAAACATATTATTAATTGTGTGGTCACTTATATTCATTTCACATGCCTGCACCAAATTCCCACGCACAACATACTACACATAACTCCACACACATTAACTATGACATACCACATATAGATATATAACAATATTCATACAATATGGATCGCTTCGAGTAGGCATGTCCTATTATTCACGGTGTACTGAACATTTCACAGATGACTTCATCTACCATTTTTGATAGGAACGTTGAGGATTAGCTCGACTTTTGCTCGATTATGTTTTTGTGAGCTCATTGAGGTAGCTTATGGGGTTATTAAAGATATTAAGACATGTAGATGAGATGACACAGATAGAAAAAAAAATGACTTGTTTTTGAAGTCGGTTGTATTTTTAGGGTTCCGTACCTCAAAAGGAAAAAACGGAACCCTTATAGGATGTTGTCCGTCTGTCTGTCTATCAAGGCCCTTTACCTCGGGAGCGCGTGGAGGTATCAAGTTGAAATCAAAACAATATATAAGTCTGCGGTCCCTAGAAGCTGTGAAATAATCAAACTTCAACGAAAAAAAAAGATACGGCTGTTTATGTCGCAAAAAACATATATTTCGACACTCTCAAGGGAAAGAAAATTCATAGGGTACTTCCTGATGACTTAGGGGCCATCTCCACGAGCGAGAGAATCACGGCGATATTATCGTCGTGGCACGTATACACACACTTAGAAGGTTTCTACGACTGGCCTGTTGGTCTAGTGGTTAGTGGCCCTGACTGCTATGCCGGAGGTCGTGGGTTCGATTCCCACCCAGGACAAATGTTTGTGTGATGAGCACGATCATTTGTTCTGTGTCTGGGTGTAATTTATCTATAATATGTATGTATTTAGAAATATATAAGTATGTTTATCAGTTGTCTAGTACTCATAAACACAAGCCCTGCTTAGCTTGAGACTAGAAGGCGTTGTGTGATAGTTGTGGAATATTATTATTATTATTACACACAGCGAAGTTATCGCGGTGATGCGACGAGTGGCTATGTAACACCTTGGCCACGGGAACCGGCGGCGCGACCGACGGCGCGGCGGGCGGCGCGGCAATTCGCGCGGCGCGGCAAGCACGCCACGGGCAGTTGCGTTCGCCGCCGCGACCAGTGTAGACGAGGAGACGAGATGGCTTTATCAGTCGCCGCGTCTGCCGCTCGACTCCGTGGCCTGCGCCGTAATAACTCATACATTTGTTTCGATCGCTAGTCGTGCCGCGCGATTCGCTCGGGGAAATTCCCCGGTCGTCTCGCTGGTCGCCGCTGCGCGTGGCATGCCCAGTACATTTCCATACATTTGATTCATTCGCAAGACGCGCCGCCGGTCGCGCCGCGCGAATTTTTGCTATAGCGAATTGTCCGTGGCCAGCACGTAAGAAGCACGGACTCGTCGCAAGTCTCTCGCTCGTGGACATGGTCCCTTAGAACCCTAAAATTTGGGCATAGGTAAAGCAAGGTATAGGAATAAATCTGAATAAAGCGTAGTAATAAATCTGAAAACTGTAAACTTGTAATTACGTCACAGAAAAAACTTGTTTAGATTCGGAAATAAAGCGTAGTAATAAATCTGAAAACTGTAAATTTCTAATTACGTCACAGAAAAAACTTGTTTCGATTCGGAAAAATCTGAACAAGTCACTGCAGGCAGTCTGATTTGATACCATCAACTACATGAGACTAGCTGCTACAGGGGAATTCTTAATAGTAAAATCCAACAGCACATTTTTCTCGACATGGGAACCGAATCCATGCACCAATACCACTCTTGCGACCACAAGACCATCCCAATCATGTCAACTACATCGGCCAGCTCATTACCTACAAAATCGCAGCACGACCAATACAATGCATAAATTTTTCTGCTGTTGACAATAAATATTCGCAGAACATGTTTCAACAACAGTTTTTGCCAATTAGCTTTGATAGCACATTTTGTAGAGAGAGCTATGCGACGAAATACAAGTACAAAGCGAACAGCGTACACATTTAAAACGCATGCTTTACTGAAAACGTAATTTCGTTGTTATGTACTACATAACACAAACCTGACATTTCATGTTTTTGAACGTATTTTGTTACTGTGTAAAATATTTTCGCACGGTACTATATATCTGAAAATGATGTTAAAATGCTTTGGTATTAACTTTTAGTTTATAATTCGAAATCATAACATCTATTACAACCAAACTATTTACAGGCACTTTTGAATTTTCAAGTCACAAAAAAGAGAGATAAGCCCCCTAGCTAAGTTACAACCGTTTCGATTCTCTTTTCGTCGACCGCCTCGAGTAGGCCACGCCTCCGATTCCTATATTCTGACGTCATCTCAACGCTCAGTCACGTGGTCACAACAAAGGAATAGGAGGCGTGGCCGACTCAAGGCGATCAACGAAAAGAGAATCAAAACGAAACGGTTGTAACTTGGCTAGGGGGGGGAAATGAAGTTATTTACCCGTTCCAAAGCGAGCCTATTCACAATCAGCGATGTCCTTAAGTCTAACTTTTAAATTACAAAATCTATTGGCTTGTCTTCTCTTTATTCTATAATGGTACAATACCATATCATCAATATGGTACATTTTGTGATGTAACTACAATTTTACGGTTTTTCTGTGCTTGTGCTATGAGACCTTGCTTCTTGCCAAATTGCAGGATTCTCTCTCTTCTTCACATTATGTGACTAAGATGATGCATGAACGGCTTTATATCTATAAATTGCGTTAACATTGAAACAATATCTTTTAAATAGTAATAGATTGAAAATTATTTTTTTAAATAATTTTACTTAAAATCCGCTCTTATCTCTACCGCTTTTGGGTACGCAACTCCATGACTGCCTCGCGTAGACTCAGGCGAATTCCACCTCGGTCACAACAAAAATTTTTCTCCGTTTATATCAAAATGTACTATTTTAACATTGCCAGCGATAAGTCTCGAAAACTATTTGTCTACTATGAAAATAAATAAAAATGTAAAATCTCTACTGTGTATTAACAGTAGAGATTTTTCTTAAATAATTTTAGTTTTATTGGTGGTCGTCGAAGTCTGTCTTTATGACGTGTTGTGTCTATTTGGTCTGTCAGTATTACCCAATTACTGTGTTTTGGAGGTCAGATAGACAGTTCCATGTAAAATACTGGTTTTCAGCTGCATTCGGTTAAACTGGAAGCTGACTCCAACATAGTTGTGTTAAGGCTAAGCCAAAAACAACACCAACAACCCGGGAATCTTAAGTCAAGAGTGAATAGGTTACTTCTAGCGCGTTCCGTCGTCGACCACACCTTCGCTTTCCATCAGGTGAGATAGCAGGCAAGCGCGAACCTATCAAGAATAAAAAAAAATGCAGATTAATTGCATAGCATATTCCGTCGCGACAGTTTTCATTCTCTTATCGGACGTAGCTGAATTCTTTATCACAAGCCAGTTTAAAAAACTGATCAGATTTGAGACGGAATCACAACTCGCGCTCCAAAGGCTCCATACAGACTCACTTAAGTACAAGTATAAGTAGTTCAATTCCCGGATCGAGTCTCAAAGATTTTGTCGAATCGCAAAAAGTAATCATTTTGGGATAAAACTGTAGTAATATCACAAAATAATTCTGTGCGTCCTGTGAAAAGTGATATAAGTCAACTTATATCAAATGTGATATTATTGTTGCACCTTCATCAGAAAAAAATTCTCTATTTTTCTGTCTAATTAACATTTTGATACGGCTATTAGTTTTCGAGATCGTATGGTACATCTAAGACGAAATGGCGTGTTTTGATAAATATTTTTGTGTAAATAAATACATATTGACATGTATCGTTCACAATATTCAAGTTATGAAATAAATAATTGTGTTTTAAGATGTATCTCAAGTCATATCATTATTCACATATATTTATTACGTTCTAATAAGGTGTCACCTGATACATGTTTAGTTATATCAATTGACACAAAGTAAATTCGTACATTGCATCGGTACAACTAAAGTTGTATTATTGCTCACAAACATAGAAAACTAATATTGTCTGTGTAAAGTGATTCAAGTAAAGTTATATCACTAATCACGAGAAAATTAGAACGGTTTTGATCCAAAATATGTGCAAAGTAATACATCTGCAGAACGCGGGTGTTGCGCGGGGCGCGGGGGACGTTATTGCGGGGGTATCGCCCTCTGCGCGGGGTCAGTGCCGCACGTACTACTGGACAAGGTGCCCGCGCGCGCTGTCACAGCAATCCAACATGGCGCACAACGTACGTATTAGATGTATCATTTTACACAAAATTCTAAATTTTTTCGCGTGTTCATAATAACAAGGACTAATATTAATTTACACATAATAATTACTCCAGTTACATCAAAATACACGAAATCTATTTATTATTGTGAATTTTATAATTATAAAGTAATGAATACTTGTTTATGATATCGCTTATTTTTCTTTGTTATTATTATGTTTTATGATGATCTACAATGTAAAATATCATTGTTGCAGCTTCGTTCTTGCCGTGCAAAACGCATGTTAGACATGTTAAACATAAATAATGAGAATGAAAAAGATGATGTTTTCATAGATGAAAACATTTCTTCTTCTTCCTGTCAAAATAATAAATATAACCGTATTAAGTCAAATAGCAAGGAAATATTATTAGAGCAGAGTCCTTCTAAAAATAACATGTCAGTCAAAGAAATATGCGGCGACGAGGATAATGGTTCATCTCCTGATGGTGATTTCGGTTCTTCGAGTAGTGATGATTATATACCTGGTTCTGATGAATATAGCAGTGACAGTTCTTATAATTCTATAAATGGATCTGTATTGCGATTAACAGGAAAACCACATATAAGAATTTCAACTTCTGACAGTTCATGCAGGTTCACTTAAAGCAAAGATAATAAAAATTGCGATACTTTAACCGAAGAAAATAGGAATATTAATCTAAATAACTTGCCTGAAGAACCAAACCTATGTAATGATATAGCACCGACTTATTCACGCAATTCATGTTATTCTGAAGAAGGAAATAACGAATGCAATACTTTACCCGAGCAAAATATTAGTGATGAGTTAAACAACTTATCTGAAGAACCAAATCAATGCAATGATGCGGTACCATCTTATTCATTTTGGGATAACAAAACCGTGACTAGGGACGGCCGTAAGAGGAAGAAAAGAGATGCTAAAAAATAACGAAGATGTGAAAGAATTGCAAGAAATATCTCTAGAAACAAGGGAGAAGAGTATTTTATAAAGACTGGTAAATTAAAGAAACGTAAAGAATTAAAAGAATTACCGGACTGTAGAGCAAAATGTAAGAAAAAAATCCCAAAGCAGGTATTGGAAAATGTTTTTACAGAATACTGGCACTTCGACTCTTATGAAAAAAGAGCAAATTATATCGGTAATCTCGTAGCTGCTCACGATCTGCCGTATATCATTTCCATAGAGCACAAATTTTTGACTCCTGGTCATACAAGAATGGAAGTAGATAGTGACCATTCACTAATAGAAAGAGCTAAAAAAAGAACGACTATGAATATTCATCATCCTCGAGATTGGGCTCAATTAATACGATCGGTAGGGAGACCTGGGAAATTTACTGTTATTGAGATTGCTGAATCTAACTTTTACGATTTTAGTGATTTTTGAAACAAAACTTTATAATGAAAAAATATAATGAAGACAACATTAAGTTCGTTTGGGCCGATGTTAAACTTCTACGGTTTGACAAAACGTTGTTTCCGTGCCTCAAATATAAAACGGATTTGCAAGGTGATGACTTTAATATGATCTCGTTTGCAAAAAGGGGTAAAAGTTATGGATTAGAAGTACTTGCCAATAATTTAATAAACTGCAAGGGACCAAATTTCATTTCAAACGAGAAGAAGAATGATTTGATTTCGTTATTGCCCGATATTGACAGTAGCTATCATATTTATTATAAAAATTTAAAAACTAAGGCTGATATTAGAAATATTGATCCTGATTTGATCTCTAGTGATGAAGACTGAAAAATATTTAATTTTAGGAATAAGTTGTTGATTTATTTAGTTCTACAAATTAATATTGAATTATGTTTAATTTGATACGGAAGTCGAATATTATTTTAAGTTTAAGTTTTTTAATTAATGTTATTATAGGTACTAACATGTGATATTGTTGATTCATTCACAGAATTCCAAAGTTTAATTTTGAAGAAAGTTTAAGTTTAATTTAGTTTGAAATTTGTTTTAATTTATGTATAGTTATACAAAGAATACCGAGAATTTGATTTTTGTTTAAGTATTTCCTGTATGAAAAATTACCTATTTTTCATTAAAGTTATTTTGTTGATTTATGTCGTTGATTTCGTTCTTTCCTTTTTTAATACCTATTGAATATGGTCATTACAAAATTAAAGTTTAACTAAGATTGAGCTAAATTAAAATAATTTAATTTTCAATTAAGTGTTACTTAATATCATTAAAAATAAATAAAGGTAAATGCATTTTTTTTTTCTTTTTATTTGTTACTTTATTTTATGCCTTTTGTCATTAAACTGTTTCTTGTATCATATTACACAAAATTGAGTTGAGATATAAGTAAACTTATATCAAAAAACACATAATAACACGACCGTTATTCTCGTGTAAAATGATATAAATAACAAAAACAACAAATTTTACGAGTTTTGTGTTTACAGTGCTTCTGCCGACTGAAAAATATTACTTGTTTGTTTGACAGCTTTGAACAGGAGTTGATTTAGTTTAGTATAAAACTACCTGACAATATAACAATATCACCTTTCACCAAAGCTTCACACAAAGTGTAAAGCGATACAACTCATTTAGAATCATTATACACGATCATTCATTTGGTGTGTTTTGATACAACAAATAGCTTTTTTTAAATATCTCTTCCTGTATTAACGCCTTTTGAGCAGGAACTTAATAGGTTGTAAACAATACGACACTAATACAAATTGTGTCACTATTTTCGTAAAATAAATTATCCTAACAAAATTTTATAATTTTTTACACACAAAAACTACTATATTGAAAAGTTGACATTTTCGAGATGTATCAGTTTTCACAGGACGCACAGAATTATTTACCTGTTTATTGTACGGTTTTCCTGTTCTCGTGCTTTAAAACCATGCTTCTTTCCGAATTTTGCTATCCTAGGTCAACGGGGTAGATATTCGCCAAAAGTTTTGATTTCCTTGCGAGTGTCAATATATGTGCCTAAATGAAGCATAAACGGCCTTTTCTACAGATTCGTTAACTTAGAAGTCACAGCTCCGAGGAGTAGCAGACCAGCCCCCCTAGCCAAGTTACAACCGTTTCGTTTCGATTCTCTTTTCATTGATCACCTCGAGTCGGCCACGCCTCCTATTGCTTTGTTCAGACCACGTAACTGAGCGTTGAGATGACGTCAGAACAAAGGAATCGGATGCGTGGCCGACTCGAGGCGATCAACGAAAAGAGAATCGAAACGAAACGGTTGTAATTTGGCTAGGGGGGCTGAGTATTTGTTTTTAAATTTTAATTTAATCTCTCGACGCATTCCTGAGAAAAAGGATCTTGATTAATGCACATCAAAGTGACAACAACCTAATATGGGTTCAATTTTTTACTACTGAGGTACGAAACCCTAAACCTTACCTATTTCATAATCAACTACATAAGTAACACCGCCTTTAATACCAGAAATATCAACTACAGGTTAACACATAACAGGAACCGACTTTGTTACCCTCGGGACATCTTTACCACGATACATGGACATCGATGCGTTCTATCGTAGACCCAAAGCTTCCTTATGTTCTTAGGACGGTCACGGTGTGGATTTAGCCGTTAGGGATTGGAAGTAACCCTTTACTTACCCTGACAATGTATCCTTGAGGATTTAGATTGTAAGTGTGTTATTTTTGAGCCAACAGTTAAGTTATTTTTTTTGAAGTTGGTTGCGCCTATATCGCTTGGTAATTGCCGCGTAAAAATTAGTTCCGTAATTAGCCGCATAGAATTAAATACCGCGTTTTGTTTGTGTGACAACTTGCAACACTTCCCATTTTTGCATCCTTTTCCTGCACAACCTCGAGAGAAAGAGAGCGCAGATAGACTCGCTCGGTATCGCTCGCAACGCGTCGATAAGACGGCGTCCCCGCGCATTTTACAAGAAAAATTAGTTATTGTAGAACTTATCCGCTAAAGACACTAAAACCGCTAACGCTTTGTGCTTGAGAACTGTGCAGTGTTCAGTGAGTGTTATACCTCCTCGTCACTGGAGTAGGAGTCGCGAAATTCAGAGAACGCCGGCTGACTGACACGTGGAGTTCAAAAGGTTAGTACAATTCCCTACCATTTACGAGCTGTTTTTCTCTGCTTCCTAATCCTATACGGCTCCAATAAGATCCATCTACTGCAAGGTGTCAATTACATTATCTGAGAAACGCTAATCCGCAAAAAATACAGTCCACTTCCAATATTAGTAGTATATACGCATCCAGAAGTATTAAATCATCTAAGGACGCTCTAGAGCAGAGCCAGTGTCAGACTATTACTGACTAAACCACACCTATGTTTTTTCTTTGCCTTTGCTTTCCAAGATCACGGGTTTCCCTTTCGGAAGTCAACGTACGGCCCTAATAGCTTTCGGCCCTCTTGGTCTCCAACGGTTATGCTGACATTGACGTCGAGGACTCGGGTTTGGTTCGGACGGTTATCGGACTGCCAGATGGCAAGCTACTCATTGCTCGCTGTCCGTTAGCCCATGCCTATAGTGGCTGGAAATCAGGGTCAAGGTTTCGGTGGCTGGGGTGTGAGTAAGTCCGTTCCCTCACGCGTGCGGCCGCCTCCTTCGCTAACATTGCTGCTTCGCAACAGAAGGCGACCGCCTGCCATTCCTTGCCACTCCGGACTGTACTAGAGCCCGGCGCGAGAGGTTGTTGCCGCCGATCGCCCCCACGTGGACACGGCTGTGCTTCGACCAAGCGGGAAACACCTCCAACGTATGCTCCACTGTGTTCTCCCGGCGGTCCAAACATTGTTGACACCCGGGCGTTTCTTCCGAACGAATCCGGTGCAGGAACCTCCTAAACTTACCATGTCTGGTGAGGAAGGTGAAGACGCCGTGACGTATTTCCAGCCACTCCTCAAATAGAGGACTTACTACCATAATTATGGAGTGCCCAATGTTCCCTTGGGATAATTTTCTACTCTTTCACGGGCGAAGCCACTGGCTGAAGCTAGTTGGTTGTATATAGGCATTTTGAAATGTCACGAAATACAAGATGAAGTTTTGAATCTGCAGAAAATTTCAGGAGGTTGTTATATAACTCGTAAATAATCATAAAAATACGACATCTTAAGAGGCTCCGCCTACTTACTCTATTCAGAAACGCTTTTACCGATTTCGAAAGAAATCTTAAAAAAAAAAAACAAATTTCTGTAAAATATATTGTTGATTCGGTTCAAGAATCACTATCGTAATAAAAAAATAAAAATTAAAAAAACATTTATTTCAGGCAACTTAGCACCCATACAACAATCACAAAACAGAACACACACACATAAAGAAATACACATTTTACACTATCGGACATAGCCAGCAACATGTCTGCTACAGCAATGTCCGATATAAGGGCAATCAAATCTGCCGGCAATCATCGCCAGAACTGTATTGGAGCTGCCCCGCACCCGGCGCACCAAGGACGCGCACCGCTTGCGCATGGTGCGCATGGTGTCTTGCGGTGGTTGCTAATTGCCTCATGTTTTTTTTTTGCAGAATCAAAACTGCACCCATATATTTTTAAACACCATTTCAGGTGACATTTTCATCTAACGGAACGTAATCCTCCACATAATCAATAGAATAGCACACTTCTATAGAATCAGAGTTTCGCATCGCAGGCAGTCTGCTCACGTCGCTTACAGTTGAATGTATATCGGTACGTGTTGTCGACATCCAGGCGACTGCACTGTTCGTGAGTTTACAGATTTTCAATATTCTTCAACTTCTATTTGAAACCGAATTCGAAAATTTATGAAGTTATCAAATCGACTGTCTGTTTTTGTGAATGTCATCTTTATATTCTGAAGATCGTTTGAACAAATTTTGATGATTGTTTTTTGTTCGACGATGGAGCACCCTTACCTATAAGTAACCTATTCACTCTTGGCTTGTTGGATCATTCGGCTCCCTTCAAAATGGTGAAGTAGAATGGTGCTAATATTTGCGTCATATCCGTGAACGGGCGCTGTCAGTTGAGACTGGTCAACTCTTAGCTGCCAATTGCTATTTTAATATCTATATTTAGTTTTTATTTTTACTTTATTAATATTGTTCTCACATGATAGCGACAAGAAACATGCAACAGAGATATTTGTAATTACAAAACATTAGTGTCCATGGAGTTTCTTGCACTTTCTTCTCCATAGAGGTCTACGCTTTGGAATGTGCAATTAGCATCATTTTTTGTGACTGACTGACTTCTTGACATTTCAAAAGTGCCTGTAAATGGTTTATTTAAAATAAATGCTTTTTAATCTTTAAAACTTAAAGACCCTTAGGCTGTATCAGGCAACACATACTCCGATAGGGCATTCCACTCCTAGGCTGTACGAAGAATAAAAGTATTACCAAAACGTTGTATGCGTATTGAATGTTCACTATGTACTGGTTGGTGGCTTCACTGTATTCTTATAGTCCGAATATGGAACAGATTTAGCAGAATTAAGTTGTGTAATTCCAACGCATACTCCCCGAAATGTATCCAATAAAAAGTCGACGCAATTTTCAATAAAAATCTAAATATTTTTATTTCAAATAGGACATGGGCACTTAAAAAACGTCAACGAGTTTCGCTTCGTCGTTTATACCGCGAACATGGAAGGACTGGAACAATTTGCCTGCCGCGGTCTTCCCGTCCGATTATAATTTGAATGTTTTCAAGGCTCTGAATAAACTAGTGCGCCTCACCATCAACGATTGCATCACTGCTTACCATCAGGTGGGATCGCAGTCAAGTAATAGTTTATATCAACTTAAATAATACCATGAAGTTTCTTGTCGTTTCTTCTCCTTAGGAAATGACCAATATGAAAATGATTGGTTGTACAATATTTCCATATCACAATATTAATATGTAGGTATGTGAGAACATTGTAGACCAGTCAATATTGTACCCAAAATCACAATAATAATCGGTCGAAATAGAAAGCAATCTATGAATTCGCGTAGTCTACTGTGTTCTCACATTCACATTATAAAAAGAGGCTACATAAAAACAAAAATAAACCTATCACTAATGCAGGTTAACAACTGCGCGTTGATGCTCAAGACTTTGAAATTTTAAGTGCTCGTTTACGGAGACATGGGGCGTCGCGTGCAGCGTGGCGTCTCGTGACGCTTCGGGCGTGTTTACTGTTTACAGAGAAGTGGCGCATGCAGCCGCTCGCGTCATCGCACGCGCAAACACAAACCTAAGGCAATGTACGATGTTGTTTATGGATACGCGTGGTGTGCAGAGTAACGGTACCCACCAAGGCGCGGCGCCCGCGGCGGCGAACGCGGCGGGAATCACTGCAAGCACAATATTGCCGTATGTTCGTATTAGGGCGTGCGACGTTTCGCCGCGGACTCCGCCGCGGGTGTCGCTACTTTTTACACTGAACAAAGAACGCCGCGAGCGCCGCTAGTATATCGAGCAAACGCGTGTAATAACGCTTTTCCGTAAACACTCTCATACACCGTCATAATTATGTTTGTGTTTAGTGCGGGCCGCGCTGCTCAACGCGACGCTCGATGCCCCGCGTCTGCTTAAACAAGCACTAACTCTACTACTAAACACATCTCAGTAGTCGTCCCCTGTGTAGTCATACAACATGGTATATTCATTATTTCATTGCTTTTTTTAGCTGAATGAATATCGTACCTACTGCAATGCGTGACTAAAACAATTGACGGTCACGTCAAACGCCACTCAATCATGCTCGTTCAAACTGGCTAGCTAGCTCGCCTACTCGACTATTTACGTGCGAGTTAAAACCGACGATGTATCAACAAGTCGGCGAGCAGTGGGGCGAGCGACGTACTCAACCGTGAACATTGAATGAACGGGTGACCGCTTGTGAATCAACTGAAACTTGTACTGGCGCTGGGTGTAGTTCTACTACAGATTATATGTCATTGGTTTTTCAGTTAATTTGACAGATTTTTAGACATAAATGTTAGTGAAATAAGTTAAAAACGTAAATTGCTGATCACAATTTTTTTTTAAATGATATAATCTAGTGCTTGACTGCAATCTTATCTAACGGTAAGCAGTGATGAAATCGTTGATGCTAAACCGCACTAGTTTATTAAGAGCGTATGCACGGTAGCCTTAAAAACACCTAATTTACTTATAATCGGACGGGAAGACCGCAGCAGGTAAATTTTTCCATTAATAGCAAAACATTTAAGTCGAGAGTGAATAGGTTATTTCTAAGTAAGCTGCATCATCGCTTTCCATCAAGTGAGATAGTGGTCAAGCGCGAACATATCAAGAATAAAAAGAAAAAATAACATAACATCCTGCCTGCATGTCCCGAAGTATGTCCGATGTTTCAATTTAAGTTTCCTGTAATAATTATACTAATATTATAAAAGCGAACACTTGTATGTCGCCTGTGTCCATGTGTGCTTTTTACTCCCTCATGCTCAAACGGCTGAATGGATTTGGATGAGATGTGATCATGCCCTGGAATAGGACCTAATAAAAAGAAAGCCTAGCAAGCAATAGAACGTCGGGTCTTTTAAGAAAATAGCATTATTCAAAACTTTTACTGCATTCAAGATTTTACTAGTAAACAAGAAAATCTCGAATGTCATTTTACAAACTTCAAAAATTCTTTAAAAAAAAACAAATTCTATCCGTTACTGTCCCGCTGCTGGGTTTTCCCCAAGTCCTTCCAGACATTCTTCTCCCACACTGGCAATCTTCACAAAAATAAATTACAATACAAAAACCTACCCAAACCGACATACAATGGTTTATCAAGGGTTATTAGTACTGTAGTTATTCTTTTATGATGGAGTTAAAGAAGTACTGTCTCGTTTGTCTAATGCCACGAACGCGACAGCTGACCAAATGGTCAGATGTCGCGTTCGAAATTCGATTCGAAGTTCGATTCAAATTTAATCGAACTCGGGATCATTTTGATCCTTTTTTTATGATATAAATAGTGCTTGACTGCGATCCCACATGATGGTAAGCAGTGATGCAATGGTAATTCAATGACAAACAATCAATTCTCATTTGCTTCAAAAAGATATTTCAAAATATATATTTTTGTCTCACTACATAAAGCTCAAAGTTTGTTAAAACTTTCCACCAAATCTATTTTTCTGGTAACCTACATGAGAAGATTGATACACCATTACATTTTAATAAAATTTAATAAAGACAAAGTATTTATTTTAAACCTTACCGCCACAATGTTACATGTGTCTATAAATTCTCATAGCTATCCGACATGAATGTAAGCTATTGGAAAAACGTTGTGACGTCAGATTAACAGTTTGCATTCACACCGAAGCGAAAGTGCCAATATAAAAAAGAAAGAATATACAGGATGTTTGGTGCATCGTGTGCCAAATTGAAATGGTCGACGGGAGGGGTCATCTGCTATCATCATATTATATATGAGGAAGTTGGAAGATTCCGGTCACTTTTGTTTTTTTTTTTATAGCCATGTAAATAGCTGTAACATGGACAGCTTTAATTTAAGTCCAAAACATTGCAAATAAATTAAAAAAAAAAAAACTAGATTGCTAATGTCACTAATTTTAAATTTGGAAGTACTATAATACAATACACATCTAAATAAAATTAAAATTAGAGTCTACGCCTTATATATTTTTTTAAATTTGTATTTGAATGAAAAATTTGGGTTTTATTTTCATAAAATAATAAAAAGTCGATGAAAAAAAATCCACAGGGCATGAGAAGTGTTTAGGGGTCTGAAAGGATAGCAGATGACCCCTCCCATCGACCATTTCTATTTGGCACACGATGCACCAAACACCCTGTATATAACACTATACTAAGCACAATAGTTATTGACATGAACAGTCAGAATTGGGTGAATTAGGTGGTAATATTATGACTAATATTATGTCTCAATCTTACGAGAACTGAATATCAAAATTAGGCTGTCGACTACCTGTATGCGCAAAGTACTAGAGTTTTTTGGCCACTCAGCAAGGAAAAATGGCCACCACCAGGATCAGCTCATCGTAACTGGCATTGTTAATGGATAACGACCTTGAAGCCGCAGCCCAAAAAAATGGGCAGATCAGGTCCGCTCCACACTGGACGCCTAATTGCACGTCACACTTCATGATGCCAAGAACCGCCACGGATGGCGAGACACCATCGGTAAGAAACTAATCCAGCGGGAACTTCACGACCCTCAGTAATGTACGAGGAAGAGGAGGATTATAACTAATTTCGATAAAGTGAAATGTCCACTTCTAACAAATGCTTTGCACTTTGTGCAAAAACAACCACACGACAAAATACCTTTGCAATGCCAACGTTAAAGCTGACAGCGTGACTATATAATGGGTAAAAGCTCATATGAATAGAAGGAATCAAGAAAACAGAATCGTCGACATGAACAAGAAGAATTAACTTGACATTTTAAGTTAAAAAAAAAAAATTGTTACCAAATACCGCACCCTGGTCAGGTGCAGCATCGATGGCATGTAGTGTTCCACTGCACTCAAAGATGTCAGCGAAACCGTAGGGGCCTAGCAAGGTCGAAGTCTATTGGGGCCATAAGTCGTCCTAAAGGGAATCCCAGGGTGCTTAGACCCAAAACAAAGAAGGAATACCTATAGGAGTGAATTTTAGTCAGTAAAAGTCTGACACGCCCTCTGCAGCGGGAGAACTCATTGGATGATTTGCTACATAAAAAAAGGGTCTGATGGTTCCGATCTTCAGTGTTTGTGCGGCGTAGGCACGCCATGATTCTAGCGGTAAGTCTCCTCTTTAAGGAGTGGCTGAAAAGACCTCACGGCGTCCTCACCTTCCACATGACGCAGGTTCTCACCGGACATGGTAAGTTCGGGAGGTTCGGGAGACACCGGATTCGTGCGAAAGAATCGCCCGGGTGTCACCACTTTGTGGACCACCCGGAGGATACGGTGCAGCATACGGTAGAGGTGTGCCCCGCTTGGGCAGAGCACCGCCGTGTCCTCGTGGGGGTGATCTTGCCCCTGGAATACAAGGCAACGAAGGAACTAGGACTGGGTTTTAGTCAGTAATAGCCCTCCCGCTCCGCCCAAGGGCCGGATATGTCATTGGATGATTTCCTACCTAAAAAAAATGTGTTTGTGCAGCGTCTCTCCACAGATCAGGTCCCGCCTTCCATCTTGCGTCACGTGCCTTGTCACCTGTTCACATAAAGGTCTAATGACAGAGTCAGTGAACGGCATTACCGCGGCCGAATACTGAGGCAGGTAAGGACTTTAATTTTGAAAAAAAACTATGTAATTTTCATTGCGACTGAGGCGGCATTCGCCCGGGTCGTGGTGTTATGGAGCTGAGAGCTGCAGTAACACGTTCACATGTATCAACACAAAGATATAAATAAAAGGGGGTTGACGCGCGCCTCGTGGGCGTCGCTTAACGCCCAGCCTGTTACGATAAATGTAATAAAATTGTGACGAGTGCGAGCACTTTTCTGCACTAGTGAAAAAAATAGTAAATTACGTGTCTAAAAGCAATTGGGATAAGAGCGAGTTTTCCAGTGAAAAATTCTTTTCCAGATGTAACACTACGGTGTAAACTGGTGCCACATAAGCTGACCCTCGTATATTACCGTCAACCACGCAAGCAGCGCGTGTTTACACCGCCATTTTAATCTTAGCTTCACGCTATTTACTGAAAGGAGTGGGTGGAGTTACAGGTAGGCTATTTAAGGCCAATCTTCCCACACAGGTTTATTTTTATAGTGTCACGTTGCTGAATAAAGGTCGGCTTTAAGGGGTCTAAAATTAGTTTGGTTTATCATTAATTTGTTGAGCGTTTGGCTTCTGCGTTACTAATTGAAGGTTCCATTCTTATATACTAACTAAACTACTACTACCTACCTAAACTGTAGATATTTTGAGTGAGCTACTCTTTGAATTGATTCGTAGAATTCAGTTATAAACACAGCTATCATAGCTATCAATAAACATAGCTATCTAAACGCCATCGTGGGGATGGCGTTTAGATAGCTTTGTTCTGACGACATCTCAACGCTCAGTCAACAAAGGAATCGGAGGCGTGGTCTACTCGAAGCATTCGACGTAAGTGAATCGAAACGAAACGGTCGTAACTTGGCTAGGGGGGCTGTTGTGAATGCGTTTACCTATATACTTAACTAAACGCTACCATCGTGGGTGTGTTTATAACTGAATTGTACGAATCAATTTAAAGAGAATCGAAACGAAACGATCGTAACTTGGCTAGAGGGGCTGGGGTCTAAAAGTATGGGGCGCACTAGTGCTCGTTTAAATAATGGTATAAGAAACAAAAATATTGGGTGATATCGCCTTAAAAGTGGAATTCCCTACTAGATTCTGTGTTTCAGGAAACACAGTATCTAGTACCTAGAGAATTCCACTCCTTAGGTGATTGAGTGTAAGCGGTGCCATCAGGATAGCTACAACCTCTTAAAGTCAAGTAAAATTGAATGGGTTAGTATGAAGGCAAGACAAACATCGACTAGATGAGGTGCGGGTATGTTCGAAAGAGTTTCAGCAGCTTTTTGAGATAGAAACTTATCAATTAACTTTCTCCCGCTCTGGGTGGATTGAAAGGCCCACTTATGTTCCTACAGTTGCCCTTTACGTTATGGGGCTACGGTAACTTTTTTGAACATTTTCACAGCCTCAGCCGGTATCCGCTCTACTGGGCCCCCTTCAGTTTTCTGACATCTCTTTGAGGTTCGTGTGAAACACAGAGCGCTCTCGACTCGGATTTGGTTAAGGACCAAATCGAGCCGAGGACTCGGGGGCAAAACGAGAGTAGTCATTTGATAATTTTTTGATAATTGCCTGACTACTACCATCGGACAACCCGACGTACGGCGAGTATCCACCCTTACGTTGTTGAAACTTCAACGGTCCGGACTAAGCGTATCGCTTCGTCGTTTATACCGCGTACATCGAAGGACTGGAACAATTTGCCTGCTGCGGTCTTCCCGTCCAACTATAATTTAGGTGCCTTCAAGGCTAGAGTGAATAGGCTCTTAATAAACTAGTGCGCCTCACCATCAATGATTGCATCACTGCTTACCATCAGGTGGGATCGCAGTCAAGCACTGGTTTATATTAATAAAAATAAAATAATTTGCCACCAAAAAAAAGATATCAATCATATCATCGCTCACTATCAGCTGAGAAATTGGTCAAACGCGAGCCTATTAATAATAATAAAAAAAAACGTAACTAATAGTTTAAATATCCTATGGACTAACCGTTTCTCCTTTTCTTTTAAACCGCGTACAGCGAAGGACCGGAACCATTTGCCTGCCGCGGTCTTCCTGTCCAATTAAAATTTAGGTGTCTTCAAGGCTAGAGTGAATAGACTCTATTAAATAATAGACTAATAGTGCACTTCACCATCAACGATTAAATCACTGCTTACCATCAGGAGGGACTGCGATCCCGAAAGGCTGATTATGCTTATGCTTAAGCTTATAGACTAGTGTCTATAAGCATAAGCATGATCAGCCTTTTGATGTTCCCACTGCCGGGATCAGGCCTCATCTGTAGGAGAGGGAATGGGCCGTAATCCACGCGGACCCAGTGCGGGTTGGTGAATGTCACATGTCTTTGAATTTTTTGGTTCTAGGACATGCTGGTTTCCTCACGATTTTTTTCTTCATCGTTTTGAGAGCAATGGTGATGAAATAAATTCCACAAAGTAATGCGCCTGGCTGGGTTTGAACCCGCGTTACCACTCGGCCACCAATGCTCTTGCACTAGCATTAGTCTACATCAAATTAAATAAAACCCTTTTTGATATTATATCTACACTTAAATTGTTTCCGAACTATCAATGTTTAAAGACATAGTAGACTGGTATCGTTTGAAATTGAAACTCGAAAAGTTTTCTTGAAGTGTCCATTCACACTTAAGCTGTGACACCCTAATATTAAACGTCCATTTTGTATGCCTTTTGTAATATCAAAACCCAAGTGTCTTCACCTTATATTTCTATAGGACCAAAACCCTTTTCCAGACAACATGTAGGTATTACGACCAAACAAAACCAACATTGTCTAAGTTTTCCCTTAGAAGTATAACTTTGAAAATGCAAATTATAATAACGCAATAGAATCTCATTATCATAAAGGATTTTTTTGATATGTAAGTATGTTAGAAAACTCTTATTTTGTTACATTTTGAAACTAAAGATATAATTAGAGCGTAAGTCTTTAAGAGCGTCCTTTTCGAGGTATGTTTTCATACAACCGCTCTTACGTGATTATGATGTTATTACACATCTTTCTCTAGATATTTTAGATATACAGCTTTCTTGTGGATATTATCTAGGCTTCTATAGAAATCAAAACATAAAATTGTGTAAAACTAATCTAGTAAAGACCTCTGAAAATCGGCTATTATACGTAAACTTTGACCCTCCATAATGTACTCATAATATATAAAAATTATTAAAAAAACATCAATAGAACCCTTGCACATTTAATCGAGATTCTGAATGACGAAAATTTTTCTGAAAAACTTTTAAGGATATAAAAAAAAACACGTATTTCCTGGAACAAGTTTTGTGAAATATTCGGGTAAATTACGGAATTACCGAATGCCAACAGAGTTTTCAGGCGTTATCTCTCTTTTTTGCATTGCCTCTTCATCAAACATCGCGTTGGATTGCGTTAGATGAAGCAACAAGCTTTTAAACCACGCTCGATGTTGACGATAGGCGAGTGGAAAATGACCCTCTTAAGTACGCTTAGTAAGCAATAATTCAATCTGCATAGCAAAGCGTACATCTTTCAATCTGTATAGTGAATCGATAATGTTATAACACCATGTAGGTACCTATCATAACATTTTATCTTTTTTTGTGGCGAGAAATCACCCAATAACTTCTCCTGCTCTAAGGTATCACCACCTGCCCTGGAACGCAAAGGGCAACAGAAGGAACACACACTGAGCGCCTGAGTTTTTTAACTGTCAACTTTTTTAGTAATACTTTTGAAATCGTCTCCTCGTGCCTTTTATACCCCATGTAATTTAGTGCCAAAAATCCGCCATTTTGTTTTTATTTATAATTTTGGTGTACCCGGATTAACACAACACATTAAGGCTCTAGGCAGTGCCATAACTGACCCTTTATACTTCCGGTGCGAACTTCTGTAACTGCGCCCCTTTTTTTTAGGTGGGAAAATCATCTAATGACAAATCCCGCTCTCGGGCGGTGCGACACTATTTTAATTTAATATTAAAAATACTACCAAGTAACCATCTAATTTAATATTAAAAATACTACCAAGTAACCATCTATAATCTATATATTTGTGACCAAAATTCCGTAAAATTTTGTTTCGGTGTGGTTTTTTTTTTTAGGTGGGAAAATCATCTAATGACAAATCGCGCTCTTGGGCGGAGCGAAAGATAGTGTCAGACTTTCACTGACTAAAAACCCACGCCTGTTCCTTCGTTGCCTTCCTCCCAGGCCCGGGTTTCGTTTTCACACTACCCATGGCCCCAACAGGCTTCGACCCCGCTGGGCCCCCACGATTTGCTGACATCTCCCTGAGGCGCGCGTGGAACAATACGCACTGTCGACGAGTTGGGCTTGGTCCGGACGGTTACCGGACGGTCGGACGGCGAGCTACTCATTGCTCGCCGTCCGCAAGCCCGCGCCTACGGTGGCTGGAAATCGGGATCGGAATCCCAGAGGCTGTTGGGCCGAGAGAACCGTTGCCGTTGCCTCACGCGATCGGCCGCCTCCTTTGCTAGCATTACTGCGCCCCTTGTAAAAAAATTAAATCTTATCCAGCTCAAAATTCTTTTACCAGTAGAATGCTATTTTTTAAGACCGACATGAATAACACAAAACTTTGGCCCTGGTTTGATCATTTTTGCGCCCCTCCAGTGTCTGCTCCTTGTGCCTGGGCACCGCTGGCACAGCCTTAGTTACGGCACTGGCTCTAGGGCATGCTAAAAAAATATAAATGCATGCATATACATATATACACTCAAAAAACACAACGCTTTTTCTAGCGCAATCGGGTAAAATACTTTTTCAATAATATTATGTAGTATATACAACAACGTTCACATTATCGCGATACCGACGCGCGTGTTAAACATACTGGGTCACTTTAAAACTGGTCCTAGTTGCTATAACAGGCCGAAGGTAATTTGTGAACGTCTCAGGAAACATGTTGCATACACTTAAAATGCTACTTTGAGTTAAAGCATTGTGATAGGAAAATGAATATTATTATTTTTAATAATAATAGCTAGAGACCGTTCACACGAAGTTTTCTTCGCACAAATTCTATGTCGTACAAGCCATTCTGCCCTTTTTGTGAAAACTGTTTTTTTATAACAAAAATTCGCCGATGTTTACTACAAAAAACAATATATCCACGGAAAGAAGGTGAAAGAATCATATTGGATCACATATAGCTTTTTCAATAATAACAATCATTTTTCTTTCATAAGATATAATACAACATGATATGTATAATGTACTGTAATATGGTTTTAATGTATAATTACAATCATTTTATTTAAGACGAGAGTTTGTTTGTATACATGAGCGCTACAAACATATGTTTGTTAATCATTCACGCTCAAATCAAGTCAAGAATTCAGTTTGTTTATCTTTCTCAGCTTTCACGACGTTCTCATCATGAGATACCGCTATATCAAGAATCAGTGTGCAACGTTCTAGTCGATCTATCACCACTATATCAGGCTTAGGCTTATTTTAAACAATAGTCCTGTCAGTAATGTGTGTATGTTTGTTACTTCTTGCAGTGGTGGCCAAGGGAGCAGTGGTGGCCGATGGAGCAGTGGTGGCCGATGGAGCAGTGGTGGCCGAGCGAGCAGTGGTGGCCCAGTGGTAACGGCCCCGACTTACGAGTTGTAAGTCCCAAGTTCAAACCCAGCCAGGCGCATTACTTTGTGTACCTAATTTATTTTATCACCACTGCTCTCAAAACGGTGAAGGAAAACATCGTGAGGAAACCGGCATGTCCTAGAACTAAAAATTCGAAGACATGTGACATCCACCAACCGGCACTGGGCCCGCGTGGTGGAGATACGGCCCTTTCCCTCTCCTAGAGAGGAGGCCTGAATCCCCGCAGTGGGAATATTATAAGGCTGATTATGCTTATGCTTATTGTTACTTCTTCACGATGAAACGTCCGAACGGACTTGGATGAAATTTGATAGACAAATAGATTAAATCCTGAAATAGCACAAACATACTTTTAACCCGGGAACATGTTTCTTTTGAATAATTTTCGACTACTGCGCGAACAAAACTGCCGACATAAATGTAAGCTTGTAAAAACCATGATAAAAAAATTAACATCATTTTTGAGTGAAGTTTCTTAAAACACTATACGCTTATAACTTCCACTACTAGTTCAGACGAAACCACGGGCAGAAGCTAGTTAAAAAATAATAAATTACTTAGTTATTAGTGTTTGAAAAATAATGGCTAAAGGTAAAATTATAAGCTTATAAATTTAAGGCCATGGACAGTTATTACAATTTAATGAAAAATTCCATCTGCCATTTTACTACCACTGACCTGAACAAGCCGTAAATTAATATTGTTTCAAGATTAAATATTTATTTTGACAATACAATGTAATTACGCATTTGTATGTTAAATTTTTCAAAAGGTTCAAAGCATTTTATTTCAAATAAACCATTTACATGCACTATTGAAATGTCAAGAAGTCAGTAAGCAAGAAACTCCTTGGACACTGTTTTCAATCATGTTTTGTAATTACAAATATCTCTGTTACACGTTTCTTGTCGCTATCATGTGAGAACAATGTAAATAAAGTAAAAATAAAAACTAAATATAGATTAAAATAGCAACTGGCAGCTAAGAGATACAATCATTCATAACAATTGCTACTAGAAAATACTGCGGTCAATGTTTTTCCATTTTGATCGTCATTTATTCATTCATAATCAATAACCTGTACAATATTTCCATAAATTTAGTGACATTTTGGGATATAAACAAATGCTAATAACTTTGCTGTATAAGAATATTATTTATTGAGACTTTACTTAAAAAATAACAAGACCTTTTTTAATAAGCCCTTTGAGTATAGCATAGCATAGCATAGTCGGCCTTATAATGTTCCCACTGCTGGGACTCAGGCCTCCTCTATAGGAGAGGGAATGGGCCGTAATCCACCACACGGGCCCAGTGCGGGTTGGTGGATGTCACATGTCTTCAAATTTTAGGTGCTAAGACATGCCGGTTTCTTCACGATGTTTTCCTTCACCGTTTTGAGAGCAGTGTTGATGAAATAAATTACACAAAGTAACGCGCCTGGCTGGGTTTGATCCCGCGATCTACAACTCGTAAGTCAGGGCCGTTACCACTCGACCACCACTGCTCTTGTAGGCCTTTGAGTATTTGTACTAATTAAAAATTAAAAAAATAGTGGTCTGTATATGATAGTGATATATTTATGTGTGATATAACTGACATGCATTCAGCTTTTATCCTACCTAGCCTTTTAAAGTCTATTATTCTATAATGGTAATCTGTGGACAGCGCTGTGGGCTATATTATTATTTAATATATTAATGCTATCATGTTTTTAATATCGCATAATATAGCTGTTTGTTGTTACTAATCAATAAAATAAAATACAGCCGTCTCCAAAAGTCGTGATTTTTTATAGTATCCAAGATAAAAGGGCAAGGAAGTTATACTCGTATGTTTAAAGAATAAAACCCTAAGGTATATCACGTAAGGGGTTTAAAAGATCAAAGTAGTATCTATCACGCACACTATTGTAATCCTTTCTTGACGTGTTACGTAAAACGCATGACAATAGTTCCGGCTGTAAACATACGGGGGAGGATTGTGGGCGATTGTTAGGCGGACTGTCTACTGGAGTGAAGAGCAGAGAAGCGAAGCGAACGGTTCCGTACCACAAAAGGGAAAAATGGAACCCTGATAAGATCACTTTGGTGTCCGTCTGTCTGTCTGTCTAGACCCTTTATCTCGGAAACGCGGATTGGAGGACTGTGTGATACTTGATATGATTTCTTAATAAAAATATGTATGTTTATAGAATTATTTATATAATATACCCTACCACTAGTAATACATTTTGGCAGGTTTAATTTGGTAGATATTATATTAGTAGTTAGGTATTATCAATTTTTTTTTTATTATTATTTTCGGTTGAGTTATTTGATTTTCTTGGAAATTTCAAACCTAGTCAAGCGAATTTTCTAATTCAATAATATTATTTAATAAAACTTGAAAGATCTCTTGAATAGTTTAGATAATATTGAAGAGAATGCTTCTCATCTATTTGCGAAGGATTAAACTAATAGCTCTTTGAGGATTTAATAAATATCGTCTCAAAAATATAAATTATGATGTTTAATTTTTCTTCTGTAAAATTAAAATATACACCTGCTTGTTAAGTTATTAGATGTTGTCTTTATTTTAATCTTCTATATATATATAAGCGAAATACCACTCACGGATTAATCACGAAATCTCAGAAATAGACCACGATCCCAGAGCTGTCTGACATAACTTATTTTCACATGGATGAAACCTTAGGTTCTCAGTAGCGTCTCATGTGCTTTGAATACCTGTGTGCTTGTGGAGCTCCTCCTTGGAGCCCCTGGGCAGGTTAGGTTAGGTTAGGTTGGTCACTACAATTTGTCTGACTAATGAAATATAACTTTGTAATAGTTACCTTATTTACCTTATTAACTTTTTGAGGAGCTTTAAAGCGTCTGACAGAAGTTTTGGTCCATGGAAAGTGTCTGACATTTATGATACTACTTTAGAATAATATTCTACAAAACATATATAAAAATCAGCCATAGAAAATTATGTTATGTAACTCGTTATTTTTAGTTTCCTTTCTCACCTGGTACTGCACTCAGGGGCTCCAAGGAGGAGCTCCACAAGTACACTGGTATTCAAAGCACATGAGACGCTACTGAGAACCTAAGTTTTCATCCATGTGAAAATAAGTTATGTCTGACAGCTCTGGGATCTCAGTATAAAACTATAGCACCTACAAACTTAAAATTTGGTAGGTAGGTTCCTTATAGGGTGACGCGCGAAATTTGGTTTCTCCATACTAATAGGTTTCTACATACAAACTTCCAACCCCCGTTTTACCCACTTAGCGTTGAAGTTTCGTAAAATCCGTTCTTAGCGGATGTCTCAAATTTTAAGTTTGTAGATGTTATAGTTTCGAAGATTTCGTGATTAATCAGTGAGTGGTATTTCGCTTTTATATACATAGATTATATCTATTATATAAAAAAGGTCTCCCCCTTTTCTTTGTGAGATAGATAAACCAAATCTTACATCTTTCACGTCCACGGGTAGTGTGAAAGCGAAGCCCGGGCCCCCGGGATAAAGGCAAAGAAGGAACAGGAGTGGGTTTTTAGTCCGTAAAAGTCTGACACTATCTCTCGCTCCGCTCAAGAGCGGGATTTGTCATTAGATGATTATCCCACCTAAAAAAAAAAACATCTTTCACGTACCCACACAAAAATCCATCCCGTACATTTCCAACTTAACCCAGTCTTCATATTTGCATACAAAGTACGGACACGGAAGGGACACACATTTTTCAGAACCAAATAATGGTCGCTAAATATTTTAACGGGGCCTTTTCCTCTGAAAAATAGTGTCGATATTCTTTTATTTATAACGCCATCTAGCGGTGTAACGACGTACTGAATTATTTTTTATGTTTACCTTATTGTATTTATGGTGACATGATTATCATAATAGAGGTTAGTAGTTTGTAAGGGATATCAAGATATGTTAAGAATACGTGTTGGGAATAAAGTAGCTTTGTCATTTGGCAATGATTTGGTGTGTGGCGTAGAGAAAGATTCAGGAAAATCGGAAATGTCTAGTCGGGGATTTTCTTCCATCTTTTTTGTTTTATTGTTGATAGGCTCGCACTTGACCATTATCTCACCTAAAGAAAGAAAGAAAGAAAAACTTACGTACTTTACTTTTTTTCTTGTCCACCGGATGGACAGCGACGATGTGGTCGACGATGGAGCACGCTTGCCTAGAAGTAATCTATTCACTCTTGACTTAAAAATCCCTAGGTTGTAGCTATCAGGAAACACGGACTCCGGAAGGAAATTCCACTCCTTCACTGTATGCAAAATCAATCCAAAAATATTTTATTTCAAATAGATCTGCATGAGGATTCATAAATCGTCAGAAGCTAGTGTACGGTTCCTATTGACCACTTCTTATGGAGAAGATTCGGTAAGAAACTCCACAGTTAACCTATACAACAGAAAAAAAAATATAATAGATAATTGATTAAATATACAATATGGTATGATATGAGGGGAAAGTGTAGACCAGCTAAAATACCAAATAAGTAAAATAAAAAAAGTGTATCGAAATAAAATTTAATCTACTACCCTGCTGTCTATAGTGTTCTCATATTCACATGAAGATTACATTCAACTGTAAAACAATTCAGTAATTACTAGTTGACCCATCAAAATTATTTTGCTTAAATACATACATTATTTCACGCCACCGTTATCACCTAGGGGTAAAAAAATAGCCTACGACTTATTATCAAACTTATCATTTTTATACATAGATTTGAATTTACAGATAATACGTACGTGTAAAATGAAGTTCAATTTGCTAAACATTTAATTCTCCCTGATTTTACGATAACATTAATCGATCACGTCCATCATGGTGCTTTGGTAAACAACCAGTATTAACATTCATTAAATTTTGGTAGAACAGAATTCTATTGATGACATCTACTGTCATGTCATTTTTCTAACCGATGTACAGTCACGAACAAAAAGCAGATTATCTCCAACATCGGCGATGCCGAACATCACATTCGCAATATTAAGTTTTCCCCGTGGTTTCATCCTCATCGTTGGTTACTGTTCCGCTTCCATGGGTCGTAGGGTGACGTTATATGGCCTATTTGCCATAGACCTGGCTATCTCATACAAAAAGATTTTCCCAATCCGACAGGTATTTCCGGAGATTAGTGCGTTTAACCTTTTATCGTCATGTCAAATAGCAAAAGCGTACTTTCAGTGCCAACGAGCGACTCTTTAGTTTCATCTTTTAATAACTCAAATTAAAAACAAAAACTTTCTTAAAAGATTTATTAGCGTTTAAGTCTGTCGTATAGTCGCGTCTGTGGCATGCTGGACACATTTTATTTTATCATGTTGTCTGTTTCGATCAAAAGGTTAAACAACAAAAAATACTCCTACGCTTTATTATTGAATAGAAGAATAAACTTTATTTTACACCAAAATAGTAAGTAACAAAACTTTTACACAAACTTAAATCTATGGATACAATGGCGGTCTCATCACTGACAGTGATATCTTCCAGACGACCTTAGGATGGACTGGAAGAACTGAAAATAAAAAGGGGATCTGCGGTGTACTGCAAATTAATGAAGTATTAAATTTTACATTAAATCCTATACTAGAATAGACTGTACATAGATAATAGTACAAAAAAACAACGATAGATAGAAAGTTCGATAGTGATCAATGAAAACTGTTCAACTAACGAGCTTACAGAAACCAGAATCCAGTCACATCAAAAGCCAGACGACATCGTCAAAACTCTGCAAATCAACAAAGTAACATAACTGAAAAGTTAGCCAGCTCAGCATAACACAAATTATGTTAGTTAGAACCGGCGGGATCAGCGTATAATTGGATGAGCTGGCTGGCCACTTCGTTAGCGCACCTAATAATGATCGGAGTTTATTAGAGCACCACTTTGAGGGAATTTTAGATCATTAAGACTATTGATAATTTGGAGTTTGATTTGGCTAAACTGTGGGGCTGAAGTGATTTGTTCTAAAGTGAGTATTGTTATGTCAATTTAATATTTGTAAGATAAAAAAGACTTTCTATGCCGTCATAAGGAAATATTATTGTAGAATTGGTTAAAAATTTGTTTATGTGCTCATTTGCAGCACAAATAGTGAAGTCATCTCGAAAACTCCTTTATTTTTCTTTATATATATACGTAATATAATAGGTTAGATTTCATTCAAAAAAAGGGTTATAAGTACTGCGATGTTACAGAAAATACAAAACACAAAGAAACAAATAAATACCTAATTTCGAAAAAAAATTAACGTACCTTTAACATAAAGTTTATTTAAACTTATAATTCCAAGTCAATCCAAAGATATAACACTTCAAAGCAACCCATTTTAAAAAACGGCAATTTCATAGTTAAAATAAAACCTATTATTATATTAAATGTGCATGTATGTTCAATTGTATGTATGTTTATTTTTTATATATAGATACTTTGGTAGCCTTATTTTCTTAATATTCTTTTATTTTGTTTTATGCACCTGCCATGTTTTCTCTACACCGCCCTTGGTTGGCTGGTAGATAATGCCTAAAAGGCATTAAGCCCACCTTTGTACTTTTCCCAAGTCGTCGACGGTGCGTATTGTTCCACGCGCGCCTCAGGGAGATGTCAGCAAATCGTAGGGGCCCAACAGGGTCGAAGCCTACTGGGGCCACGGGTAGTGTGAAAGTGAAACCCGGGGCCCTGGGACGAAGGCAAAGAAGGAACAGGAGTGGGTTTTTAGTCAGTAAAAGTCTGACACTATTTTTCGCTCCGCCCAAGAGCGAGATTTGTCATAAGCAGATTTTCCCACCTAAAAAAAAAACCTTTGTACTTTTGTGTTGCATGAAGTTTTAATAAATAAATTAATAAAAATCACACTAATTAAAATATTAATATTTGTTTATTAGTGATGGTGTGTGTATACTACTTCACGCTCATTATTTCTTTACGTTCAAACGGCTTAACGGATTGCGATAAAACTTGGTGCCCGGGTAGGCCATGTCCTGGAATCGCACATATGACACTTTTTATTCCAGGAGGGAAGAAAAACCCTTACCTGATAATTCACGATATTATTTAATGTTATATTTATGGGATATTTACATATCTGTTTTTTGTATCTGCCATATTTATCTCTTTCTATACGACTTTTTTATTAATGTAGACTAGTGCTTGACTAGCGATCCCACCTGATGATAAGCAGTGATACAATCGTTGATGAAGCGCACTAGTCTTTTATGAGCCTATTCACTCTAGCCTTGCAGACACCTAAATTATAATCGGACCAAAAAAATAAATAAGCGTAGTTGCGAAATGTCCTAAACAATAAATGTGTGTATATTATTGAACACAGTTAAAAAGCCTTATGTTTTTTCTCAAGAGAAGTAGCTACCATTATAGCTACGATTAAAAATTAATTATTCGCTCTAATAGCAAATACTTAAACTGAGCTTAGCACTAACATCAAGAACAAACACAATACTTTACTAATTTCGAATTAATCCAAGTTCTTGTGGCTGTAACTTAACTCATGTTTGTTTTAGACTTCGAAACATTTCTAATAACGTTGATTATTGCTACAGTTAGTGTGCAATGAATGAACGCTGGTCAAAAGGTAAATAATCTCTCGTTGAAGGACGATTGCAAAGATAAAATTGATATTATTGAAACGCAAAGAGATTCTGGATTCGTCTAATACGTCAAATAATGTTGTAGTGCTTAATAAACATGACCAGACCGAAACAAAATTAGGGGTATGCGGAACAGAGGGTAAAGCCCCGCAAACTTCCGTTATAAAGGGAGAATCCTTTTTTTAAATTGATATAAACTAGTGCTTGACTGCGATCCCACCTGATGGTAAGATCAGACGAGTGTCTCAACCGGGCAGCTGCCCGATAGATGATTTTGGGCTGTTATATATGTTCAAATCGCGCGGAAATCTCTAATTGCGCGATGTAGGAATTCGTAGTTTTTATTTCTTAGATATCGCTGCACAATATATCCCAGAAATATTAAGCTTAGTTCACACTAGTACTATCTACAAAGTTTTCATTTTTTACTGCCAAAAGGACTAAATAATATTAGCCTACCGTTTGCTCCCATCATAACATCGATCGTGTTAGCGTTTTTTTTTTTTTGTAGTGAAGTCGGTTATTTTTTTTTTGTAAATATTTTTTTACTTTCACTCAAACGAAATTACTGACAGAATGTCATATCCAAGAATATTATAGAATTCACCAACAGACTTACAGATCACAATCTTTATAAGAATATAGGATTCACCAACAGACTTACAGATCACAATCTGTATAAGAATATAGGATTACCAACAGACTTACAGATCACAATCTGTATAAGCATATAGGATTCACCAACAGACTTACAGATCATAATCTGTATAAGAATATAGGATTCACCAACAGACTTACAGATCACAATCTGTATAAGAATATAGGATTACCAACAGACTTACAGATCACAATCTGTATAAGCATATAGGATTCACCAACAGACTTACAGATCACAATCTGTATAAGAATATAGGATTCACCAACAGACTTACAGATCACAATCTGTATAAGAATATAGGATTACCAACAGACTTACAGATCACAATCTGTATAAGCATATAGGATTCACCAACAGACTTACAGATCACAATCTGTATAAGAATATAGGATTCACCAACAGACTTACAGATCACAATCTGTATAAGCATATAGGATTCACCAACAGACTTACAGATCACAATCTTTATAAGAATATAGGATTCACCAACAGACTTACAGATCACAATCTGTATAAGAATATAGGATTACCAACAGACTTACAGATCACAATCTGTATAAGCATATAGGATTCACCAACAGACTTACAGATCACAATCTGTATAAGAATATAGGATTCACCAACAGACTTACAGATCACAATCTATATAAGCATATAGGATTCACCAACAGACTTACAGATCACAATCTGTATAAGAATATAGGATTCACCAACAGACTTACAGATCACAATCTGTATAAGAATATAGGATTACCAACAGACTTACAGATCACAATCTGTATAAGCATATAGGATTCACCAACAGACTTACAGATCACAAACTGTATAAGAATATAGGATTCACCAACAGACTTACAGATCACAAACTGTATAAGAATATAGGATTCACCAACAGACTTACAGATCACAATCTGTATAAGAATATAGGAGTCACCAACAGACTTACAGATCACAATCTGTATAAGAATATAGGATTCACCAACAGACTTACAGATCACAAACTGTATAAGAATATAGGATTCACCAACAGACTTACAGATCACAAACTGTATAAGAATATAGGATTCACCAACAGACTTACAGATCACAATCTGTATAAGAATATAGGATTCACCAACAGACTTACAGATCACAATCTGTATAAGAATATAGGATTCACCAACAGACTTACAGATCACAATCTGTATAAGCATATAGGATTCACCAACAGACTTACAGATCACAATCTGTATAAGCATATAGGTTTCACCAACAGACTTACAGATCACAAACTGTATAAGCATATAGGTTTCACCAACAGACTTACAGATCACAATCTGTATAAGACTTTGAAACGTAGCAGCATGTTCTATCATTATGAAATATGTTATTTATTAAACGAACATCCTAAAAGTACTATGTTTAGAATCGACTACGAAATCGATTCCAGCTATTTTTAGAAAAGGTATTTTTTATATTAAAATAATTAATCTATAGTCACTAGTCGCCCCGTTGTTGAACAGTTCAAAATCAAAATCAAACGAAAATGAAACTTAAATCCAAGTAATAACGTTTTGATTGCTTCAGTAGCGTGTTTTTTGTGTGCGTGCTTTGATGCCCATATTATTTGACTACAACCCGAATAATTAATTTCTTAAAAAAAAAACATTACCAAAGTACATTTAAGTAAAAATTCAGTGCTTAAATTACGATCGGAACTTAATTTTCTAAAGGTCACAAGTTGGACATCACCGATACTAAGTACAACACAGGTCACAGCTGGTCATAGCGGGCATAAGGCGCCAGTGCACAGCTGGGTACGGGAGCAAAATACCCCTCAGTCACCCGGAGGGTCCTGTGACCATGTATTAGTGCGGACAAACAGGTAACATATTAAGCTTATAACTTTGAGATTTTTCATGATACAGTTATGAAATTTTGTACCTAGATTTACATGAAAATACTAGACACGTATTTCGGGTTTCGCATATACGAGTACCTACTAAAATTAATATTGTATATAAAAAGAGATACTGACTGACTGACGTATCAACGCACAGCCGAAACTACTGGGACTAGGAGCGTGCAATTTTGTACAAGGTTTCCTTTTATTATTTTGGCAAGCACTAAGAGAGGATTTTTCAAAATTCACCCCAAAACGGGATGAACCGCGTTTCCGAAATTTGTATGGAGATACCTACTTTCGCGCGGGCGAAGCCACTGGCAGAAGCTAGTATATTATATAAAATTGTAGCCTAACTACCACGCGGGCTTGCAGACGGCGAGCAATGGGTAACTCGCCGTTCGACCGTCCAGTAACCGTCCGGACCGAGCCCAAGTCGTCGACGGCGTGTATTATTCCACGCGCGCCTCAAGATGTCAGCAAACTATAGGGGCCCAATAGATCGAAACTTACGGGTAGCCACGGGTAGTTTAAAAGTGATAGTGAAAGGAGTGGATTTTTAGTCAGTAAAAATCTGACACACCCTCCCGCACCGCTCAAGAGCCAGCAATGAATGATTTTCCCACCTAAAAAAAAGCCTAACTACCAATTTTTTTTAACAACATCTCTTTCAAAAGGCATCTCATTTCCTGTACAATGATAAAGCTAACATTTGCCGCAAGTAAATCCACCGTACCGTGTTTACCGCATGCAGTTAGCTGGTTATGACCGTTGCTGTAATAAAGTTGGTTTCACACGTTTATAGCAACTGAAAGGTGTTCGATATTATTATCTTGATCGGTTAATACCTCATGTCGTGTTGACACTTTCACAACTATGTAGTAAATACTGTCTATTTTAAACAGGGAAATATGATTGATCGCACTATGTTTATTTCTATTCAATGTTGCGTGATGAGCACGATCATTTATTCTGTGTTTGGGTGTAATTTATCTATAATATATATGTATTTAGAAATATATAAGTATGTTTATCAGTTGTCTAGTACTCATACCACAAGCTCAGCTTAGTTTGGGACTAGACGGCGTTGTGTGAAAGTTGTGAAATATTATTATTATTTTTTATACATATTTAGTACATTTTACAAAAAAACATTTAAAAATATAAAAAATAGTAGTCCGCCGGTGTCGGGACAGGGTCCAAGCTACCGGTGGTTAGGGCTGCAGAGACAGGAACCTCCTCACAATGCGGGCCGTATCAAGGAGTACTGCCTTCTGTATCAGGCCCTTATTATTATTATTATTATTTCCTTTATTCATTGTAAACACATATTATAAATTATATTTTTAAATATTTCAATTAAAAAAAAACATTAAAAAATATAAAAAATAGTGTCCCACCGGTATCGGGAGCATTATTATTATTATGTATAAAGTATGGTATCAAATATGAACTTATACAGGTCAACTAATTTGTTTTCTAAAATATTGATTGTCTTCTTGCAACACAAAAGTACATAGGTAGAATTTACATTTTTTCGCTCTGGGTGGAATGACAAGGAGAGCTGACTCTATCTGTCCAAAAAAGTCTGAACTTTTATTGACTAAAACCCAGTTGCCCGTTGCGTTCTTGGACCGCAATTACTCTCTGAACAATCCCACCATTTGAATGTGAACTTATAACCAGTTTTTTTTTTTAATTTTATAAACTAGTGCTTGACTGCGATCCCACCTGATGATAAGTAGTGATGCAATCGTTGATGGTGAGGTGCACTAGTTTATTAAGAGCCTATTTACTCTAGCCTTGAAGACACCTAAATTATAATCGGACGAGATGATCGTAGCAGGCAAGTTGTTCCAGTCACTCGATGTATGCGGTATAAACGGCGAAACGCTTGGTCCGGACCTTAGAGGTTTCAACAACGTAAGGGTGGATACTCGCCGTTCGTCGGCTTAATCAAGTTATTTGGAAATCAAAAATCATTCCTATTTTTACCCGACTGCGCGACGCAAAGGAGGGTAATGTGTTTATCAGTCTATGTATGTATGTATGTATGTATGTATGTTTGTTTCTATGTGGCGTTCTAGAGACCAAATGCGTAGGCCGATTTTGATCATTCTTACGTCAATCGATTCGTCTTAACCTTGCGAGTGTCACTAAAGACATGACAGTAATCAAAATTCACCACAGCTACAACCAGACGCCATATTGTCAAAATGAAAAAAAAAAAGTCGATGAACTATGTCAAGTGGGGTGTCGTTGAATAGGTATTTTAAAATCATCTTTAGGTTCCTTTTATCATTTTTCATTTTAAATAATAGTTTAGGATATATAACGATTTAAAGTTGTTTAACAAAACAATTATTCTCGCAAATTTTCTTACTTATTGATTTAAGTTTTCATTTCAACTATACACAAATAAAAAAAACAGTGAAAAAGCATGAAGAACAAATATTTTTGCTAAAAAAAAGTTTACCACCAAACTCGATAGATGGCGTTGTTCATTTGATGCACGTTTGTAAATCAAATCATTCGAGTTTTCCCATCTAATAGACAGGTCGATGAACATAAGCAAAAGATGACAACTATATTGGCAAAAACTACTAGGTTGTATAAATTACATGCAGTTGATATATCAGTAGAATCGAAAACATATGGTCAAAAACCGAAAGATGTAGGTATATGTTTCTGATGATCCTAACAAAACTGGAGGAATCGTTAAATATTTAACAATCGGTTTAGGATCACGAGTTATGTTACGAAGAAATTTGAATGTTACCCATGGTCTTGTTAACGGAGCAATGGGTGTTATAAGGACAATTGAGTGGCCAGCTCTTCGGAGGGACCAATTGGAACCCGGAGAATTGCCACAAGCTGTTTATATAGAATTTGACGACAAAGCAATTAAAAACAATGTTCCTGGAGTAGGAGTCAGAATCGAACCATCGACGACAGAATTCGATGCACTTCGCGGACAGGGTAAAATAGAGCGAAAAATGTTGCCATTGATATTGTGCTGGGGTGTAACTCACAAAGCTCCAAGGAACTACTTTGGACTTTTGGACCGAGCTGTGGTTGACTTAAGTTCACGCATTTTTGCTAAAGGTCAAGCATATGTAGCTTTGAGCCGAGTTAGGTCTCTAGAGGGACTAATCATCAGTAGTTTAGACCACCGCAAGTTACTTAATAATCCCCACGATATTAACTCCCTCAATGAAATGACTAGATGGCGAAATTTACCATCTTATAACGAAGTCAATGAATCGTAACTAAAAAGTATAAAATAAAATAAAAATATTTAAAGAAAAACAAAAAACCCGACTGCGTCGAATCTAATTTTAAGAAATACGTAAAAAAATTAACTTAAATAAAAACTAAAAAGAAACAAACAAGCCCAGTAGTTTAGAATTCTGTTATGTAATACTAAATAACTACACAATTTAAATAGTTTTATAATCGATACACACATAAAACAAATCATAAATTCTAATGCAGAACAGAACGACTCACAGTCGGGGCCCCTTAGGAAGATTTGATTGGTAAAATTTGAATGGGCCCCGACTGTGAGTCGGTCTGTTCTGCATTAGAATTTATGATTAAATTTGTTCTAAGTGTGTATCGATTATAAAACTATTTAAATTGTGTATTTATTTAGTATTACATAACAGAATTCTAAACTACTGGGCTTGTTTGTTTCTTTTTAGTTTTTATTTAAGTTAATTTTTTTACGTATTTCTTAAAATTAGATTCGACGCAGTCGGGTTTTTTGTTTTTCTTTAAATATTTTTATTTTTTTTACACGATCAATAAATTTCATATGTATACCTGCATAAAAGGAGAAACTTACTGACTGACATATCAACGCACAGCCATAACTTCAGGGGAGCCTGAAATTTTTCATGAGCACTAAGAGAGAATTTTTCAAAATTCACCCCCAAAGTTATGAAACGAGGGTCCCAAAATTGTATGGAGATACACTAGGTAGCCGACATAGCACGAAGAATCACCAAACATAAGTGGCAATGGGCAGGGCACATTGCTCGCAGAACAGATGGCCGTTGGGGCCGAAAGGTTCTGGAGTGGCGACCACGTACCGGAAGACGCAGTGTTGGAAGGCAAGGTGGACCGATGACCAGACCAGGTTGCGGGAATCCGATGGATGCGAGACGCACAGAACCGTTAATTGTGGCGACATTTGGCGGGGGGGGGCTATGTCCAGCAGTAGACGTCTATCGGCTGAAATGATGATAATGATGATGACTCTAGTTTCACACGGGCGAGGTTGCTGATAGAAGCAAGTAAATCAATAAGGTTTATTTTTGAGAATATGTGACGAGAATGGATAAAGTGAGAAATGAGTACATTAGAGGAAGTTTGAAAGTGGCGCCAGTGGCTGAAAAGTTGAAAGGGAATCGTTTGTCTTGGTATGGTCATGTAAAGAGGAGAGATGAAACGCATGTTACTAAAAGAGTTATGAGTATACATGTGGATGGGTGGAGAGGGAGAGGGAGGCCAAAGAAAAGATGGATGGATTGTGTGAACAGTGATATGAAAGAAAAGGAAGTTAGTGATAGCATGACGGTTGACAGGATAGAATGGAAGAAAAAAACATGTTGTGCCGACCCCAAATAAGATGGGACAAGGGCAGGAAGATTTTTGAGAATCAATGCAATCGATGGAAAGGCGTCGATGACAGCGTGACAGGACACAACAGAAGATTGAAACGTTTTCCACCGACCGTAACTTAGGATAAGACAGGACGACGATGATTTTTGAGCAGCACCCAAAACCAACTTACACCATCAGAACACAAGCTTACCTGCTCTATTCCTCATAGTTAACATACAAATAACAGCAGTCATAAAGCCTTATTTACACACACGGGTAATAAAATTTCATACAACACTAAACCTTTCCACTGTCTGTAGGTACAATTAACTAAAACAGCTTATATTCAATGAGGCTGACTCGCATTTACACATGTTATAAACAAACGATTGTGAACCCTTTATGTTTGTAATTAGATTCATTTTAGAACGTGAACGATGTGAATATTTCATAAAGGTCGGGCTACACGGTGTACAAACCTCATTATGTAATGTAGTAATGAGCAGGGAGATGCAGATTCCGTTCTGCTGTGACAGTTTGTGTGTACCTGGGACTTTTGTTTGGTTTTGGTGCAAGTGATAGTCTTGTAGCGATTTTTTTATGTTTTTATCTAAAACTATATTCGGTACTTACAGCAGTCCACTACTGCACATATGCCTATTCGATTGCATGCCATATGTGCACCTTGATTCTCGGATACTTTCACATAGCTGCCACTGGTTCCCCTGCAAAGACCGTCAAGCGTTTCACTATAATCGAATCTTCACTCAACAACACATTTAATTGCATGATATATTAAAATATTGACAAACAAAGATTTTGTTCTGTATATTTTATACTCATACTTTTAAGTATTGCCATTTTAGTAATTAAATTTAATGCACTTTCCAAAAACATTTCACATTCAGCATTCATGTTTAGAAATATAATAATGCATTGTTCAATTTTTAAATACGTCTTCTTCTCTTAACCTGTACCACACTTTACTATTCTAAGTTTCAGTTTGTCTTACAAACAATATGCAACTCACAATCGAGCTCACGGGATACAGTTCACATCTACAAAATTTACAATTTAATTACATTTATTAATCAAAGTAATTGCTGCTTTTGAATGATATTATACAACAAACACACCGCGCCTGCACGTAGTGCGCTTTAAGGAGAAGCGTGAAGCAAAGGTGTCTACGAGTATAGTGCACTCACAGTTCGCAAGTTATAAATTATAATTCTCATGTGAAAGAAAGTCATGTTATGGCCGTTGATATAGATAGATGGAGAGGGAAAGGGAGGCCAAAGAAAAGATGTATAGAAAAAAAGAACATGTTGTGACGATTCTAAGTAAAGACAAGGGCAGGTAGATGATGATGATGATAATGATAATTATGATGATGATGATGATGGGCATGGCCATCAGCAGATATAAGTCTTGACTCAGAGTTACTACTGTTCCAGGCCATGGTATGGTGCAAGAGGGAATAAGAAGCAGTTTTATAGAAGTAGGTGAGCTGCTTCGCAGAGTCCTACGTACAGATGATAAAAATACTAAGTGTACCCGAGGTATAGAAATTAAAGCGAGCAAAGCCTCAAGCAAGAGCTAGTCAAATTGTAAAAATGAAAGTAACTCTGTCCATCTGTTTGTTACTACTTCATGGCTAGACGGCAAATGGAACTGGTTGAAATTTGGCTCATGAATCGACTATATCCTGGATTAGGACATAAGATATTTTTTATCCTGGAAATATGGAATGATATCCAACTTATCCTGGATTAAGACATAGAATTCTTTTTATATCAGAATTATTTTCAGTTAGAATGATATTCGAATTTCGTGCAGGCGGTTGACTTACATGAAAGCTAGGAACGAAGAAACTGTAAAAGTATACACTAATTTTGAGTGAAGTTTCCTAAAACGCTATATGCTTATAAAATACTACTGCACCGCGTACACAAGTCTTTGAGTGTTGCACTAAGTTTGAAGGTTATGCGGATATGCAGTTAACAGCGCCACACTTGTCATTTTTAATAACGAAACGTTTAGGTAAAAACGTTGTGTTTTATAATATAGGTATTGTTTTCAGATTGATTACAGCACTAGGTACAATCAAGGGTGGGTCAAAAATGCAGTTGCACTCTACCAAGTAAAAGTATCTAAAATTTCTACGTAGAAAAGGTTCGCTAGTTTATGACTGATTTAATTTGTAGCACAGATTGTAAAGTATTAGATGAACTAGTTATTGACCATTGAATTTGTACTACAAATAACGTGCTACTGCACCCTTGACCCCTGACTGTACACCCAAAAATGTAATGTTGGACGTGTAAGGTTTGCCCGCCGCTTCGCCCGCTTATATAAAATATAGCCTATGTCACTCAAGAATAAAACAGCTTTCTATCAGTGAAAAAATTTTAGCAATCAGACCAGTACTTTCAGAGGTGACCTCCTACAAACAAAGAAAAAACATTAAAAAAATCTTTACTTCTTTAAAATATTAGTGTAGATGAACCAGCCGTGTAAATTTCTGGGCTAACTACCCAGATTGACAGTGCTTTTTTTAAGGTGGGAAATAATCCAATGACTTCTCTCATTCTGGGTGAAAAGGGAGGGCATATCAAACTTTTACTGACTAAAGCCACACCTGTGTCCTTTAGTTGCCCTTTGGGTTCAGACTTCTTTTCTTTTCAGAAAATGCCCGTGGCCCTAGCGGGTATCAGCTCTGTTGGGTACCTACGGTTTTTCTGACATCTCTTTGAGGCGCACGCGTGCTGGTGACTACCCGGGCTCGGGTTCCGACCTACGGTCCATGTTTTCACGCGTGCGCCCGTCTCCTTTGCCAGTATTACTGCTTCGCAGAACGAGGTGACCTCCTGCCATTCTTACTCGCTCCTGACCATGGCTTGATCTCCGGGCCCTGATAGCTCTATAGCTATGAAGTATTTCTATTAGAAAATTAGCATTAAAGCCTACTGGAATATTGTACCTATCCAGTTAATGGCAGTAGGCCTCATTCCTATTATATGGAACTTTAAGTAGTAAAATTTAGATCTTAGAAAACCTCATCCCACTTTTAAGGTTTACTAATGCTATGGTAACACAGTCGGCAATCTAATAACTGACTTGACCACTGAAATGGTTCTAAAAAAAGTGATATTCTCAAGTGATAGTGATTCTCAGAATGTGAAAATATTATGAAGTCATCACGTGACATTGTGGCACCGTATTTTAATCCACTTTTGATTTGGTAACATTTTTTTTAAACGTTGCCCCACACTGGGTTTTTGTGGAATTAATCGCTGATAGTATCGCTTTGTCTAGAACACACCTAGGGGCGATGACTTAACTTACAAAAGTGTGACTTTCCGTACGGTGAACCTACACATTCATATAATTCATTCATTTATTCAATTTGCCTGCAGCGGTCTTCCCGTCCGATTATAATTTAGGTATCTTCAAGGCTAGAATGAATAAGCTCTTAATAAACTAGTGCGCTTCACCATCAAAGATTGCATCACTGCTTACCATCAGGCAAGTCACACACAGTCAAGCACTAGTTTATATCATTTAAAAAAATGTAGATTAAGCAACATCAGTGTTTGCGTACGCGCAACCTTTTAGTATTGTTACTAAGAAAAATTTAGTGATATTTCTACAATTTTATTATCGAACAGTTCTATTACCATCCCTAGTTCCTATCATTTTACCTTAAGTACCTATACAGAGTCACATTTTTTCATCGTCGTACATTTTTTCAGTCCTTCGAGCCGGATCAAATATCACGTATCCATATAGATTAAGATGCGTGGGTGGTTCGAAATTGGAACCCCATGCTTGATCTTATTCGTTGAGTATTTCTCGACAGTTCCATAAATTAATACAATTTTCAGTTCATGCAGTGAACACGTAGTGAATCGATCATAGAAAACATTGCTGAAACTTAAGGTGCTTTCATCTAAACTCCAAAATTCAAGATACAAATTAAACAAATTGTGTACTTAAAACCGTTTTACGTCTTCATGCTCTCAGCACACGTGGTATAATTCCCACTAACGCGCTAACGTCTGTTTGTCGAACAATATTACTGTATTGACTTGCCTGGTTTGCGTTTGACTTGATTGTTGAAATTGTTAGAGGAATCTTGAGTGTTAATGATATGGAATTGCGAGATCACGAGTCCCGTGGTCAGAACAAATAAATAGGAGACGTTACTGATTGTAGATAGAGATCCGAAACGAAACGGTCGTAACATGGCTAGGCCTGCTGTTCAAAATGTATGGGAATTGAAATGGGCTACCAAAATGTCACGACACTTATTCCAAACACTTTGGATTTATAAAAAACCAGGTAACTATGTGTTCACCGAATAGACACCTTACAAGCTACCAACACTTTATGTACTTTATGCACACCTTACGAAGTATTCTGGCGAGGTTTTTATATTTTGCATTACACTTATTTTAGCCATATATAATGTTTCCACAGCAGCGAGTGGGAATACGCTGTCATCCACCACACTGGCCCATGTGCGGGTTTGTAGAGGTCATATGTCTTCGAATTTGGTTCTAAGACATGCCAGTTCCTCGCTTTGTTTTCCTTCACTGTTTTAAGAGCAGTGGTGATGAAATCAATTACATGTAGTAAAGCGCCTTTGGTCCAAGGACATACCGGTTCTTCACGATGTTTTCCTTTGGTGATGCGATCAATATACACAAAGCAAAGCGCCTTTGGCCCAAGGACATACTGGGTTCTCACGATGTTTTCCTTTGGTGATGCGATCAAGATACACAAAACAAAGCGCCTTTGGTCCAAGGACATACCGGTTCCTCACGATGTTTTCCTTTGGTGATGCGATCAAGATACACAAAACAAAGCGCCTTTGGTTCAAGTACATACTGGGTTCTCACGATGTTTTGCTTCACCGTTTTTTTTTTTTTACTATTCATATAATTATTTTGCAACTACCATGATATAAATTTTATAATTATTTTTTAACTTATACATACATATAATATTTGCACGTCTTAGCTTATGATAAACGTGTCTGGACCGTTTCTTTTTCTATCCTGCATGCTGGTTTTCATGGTTCCGTACCAAAAAAGGAAAAAACGGATCCCTTATAGGATCACTTTGTTGTCCGTACGTCTGTCTGTCTGTCTGTCAAGACCCTTTATCTCGGGAACGCGTGGAGATATTGAGTTGAAATTAAAACCATATACTCAAGTTAGCGGTCTCTTGAAGCTGTAAATAAAATCAAATTTTTAGGTTCACGAATAAAAAAGATACGGCCGTTTATGTCCCAAAAAACGTATATTTCGACACTCTCGAGGAAATCAAAATTCATAGGGTACTTCCCTATGAATTTTGATTAAAAAAAAATTTTTATAGGTGGGAAAAACATCTAATGACATCCCCCGATCTTAGGCGGAGCGAGAGATAGTGTCAGATTTTTACTGACCCAGAATTCTGAAATTTTGCGTAAAGCAAGGTCTTATAGCACAGGTATAGGAATAAATCTGAAAACTGTAAAATTGTTGTTGCGTCACAACAAAAAAAAATTGTGTTTCGGAAAAATCTTCAAGACTCCATTCGGAAATTGAACTGTTTACATAGGTAAGTTTGTACGGAACCCTTAGGGCGGGAGTCCGACTCGCACTTGCCCAGTTTTATTTGTTTTTGTGTATGTACATATGTTTTAGCAAATGAATAAAAAAAAAAACAATTACAACTTAAAGCAAAGCTTTGGTTCAAAGACATTTCCTGACGATATTTTCCTTCACTGTTTTGAAAGCAATGGTGATGAAACCAACGCCTGCTTCGGTTTGAAACCGCGACGTACAACAGGCCACCACTGCGCTCTCTACCTTACATAAACAACATTAATAAGTAACAACGTATAACCGTATGTTTCACCACTACAAACGATTATTCGCAGATAGGTTCGGTTGGCAGGCTGTCGGTACATACTGTGGTTTTATCACCTTTTAATCCACTGCTGCTGTGCCAAATGTGGTTTTAATATGTAATTTGGCACTAATTATTATAAATGCATAGCACAATAAGGATCATTAATGATTCAAAATACCGCAGGGGTGAATTTTATGTGCTTTCGTGAGTGTAAATCAGTCTCTGCTGCTACTAATCTTGATGACCATATTGGCAAATAAACTACCAAATGTATATATGCAATAGGTACTAACTATAGTAGTTATAATTAAAGCTCAGTATAGGATAGTACATAATTATAAATACATAGATAATCAACTTTATAATGTTCTTACTGCTGGGACTCAGGCCTTCTCTTTAGGAGAGGGAATGGACCGTAATCCACCACGCGGGTCCTGTGTGGGTTGGTGGATGTCACATGTCATGTCTTCGAATTTTAGGATAGTATGGTAACAAAAATTAATTATAAAACACCGGCCTCATCAATTAACGAAATACATTTCGTTAATTCAAACTAGATGATGGCGGTGTTTCTTAGCTGACTACCTTAAGAAGAAACACTGAAACAAACTCTAAAGCCTCTTTTAAAGTTCATACTCTCTAGATTGGTTAAAGTGTTATTTTAAGCCTATTTGCAAAATAAACATCATTTTATAGTGGAATGGCTCTCGCTACTGCTGCCTAATTTGTCAATTAGACTAGAAAAAAAAATCAAAAAAACTAGATACAATAGACGGAAACAAACATAGACATCCATACGAATTTATAGCAAAAAAAAAATCAAACTAATACACAAGACACGCTACGCTAGCCCAAAACGCTCGCCAATCGACCGTCAGCTGTCACATCCAGCAACATGTCCACTGTCCAGCGAAGGCGGAAAACACACCCGATTGGCCTTATTAATGAGCATCGTACATTACAAGCCAGCGTTGATAGATGAGTGTGGACACAGCCTATTTTGTACGAACGATTTCACGGGATATGTGCCTGTCGAAATTTCGTTGTCAGTCAATTTAGTTACACTTCTATTTTTCATCTATGTTAGTTTTATGATGGTTACAGAGTGAAACGATGAAGTGAAAGTTAGTGACGAGTGAACTTCAGATCATCAGTCATTTAGCGGTGTTTTTTTTTTCCGGTAGGAAAATCATCCAAAGACATCCCCCGCTCTTGGGCGGAGCGTGAGATAGCGTCAGACTTTTACTGACTAAAAACCTACTCCTGTTCCTTCTTTGCCTTCGTTCCTTGGCCCCGGGGTTCTCTTTCGCATCACCCATGGCCCCAGTAGGCTTCGACCCTGCTGGGCCCCTACGGTTTTGCTGACATCTCCTTGAGGCGCGCGTGGAACACTACGCGCCGTATTTAGCGGTGGTGATAACATACCATTAGGTGTATGTCCTTGCTTGATAGCCGCTCTTTAGCGTTAAGGGCTTAAGATTTTCTTAATTATCTTAGCATAATTAGGAAACATTCTTTCTGACAAAATCTTCTAGTCTAACAAAAAGAAAGAAAAAAGAAAAACAAATTATTTGGCGGAACAAGGCGAAAATTTAGAACTAAATTATAAGTACATTATATGAAAAATATGTGCCACATCCGCGCAAAACAGCCGAACGCTCAGCATAATCCCGTGACCGCACACAAAATGCGACGAGTCTACTGCGCTGGTTTTCAGCGTGAGCCGGTAACGGTATCGACATAAAAACGTCGGCACGGTATTGTGTGCGATTTGAATAAGATAGATAAATAAAAATAATTTTTTAAAAGGTATATGTTATACTAAAGTTTCCATTCTGAAAGAGCTTCGCATCAAACAAAGACTCATTGATTTTGCAACTGCCAATCTTCAAAATGTTAGGACATATCATCCGCAATTAAAGCTCTCTGGAACGTTTAGCGACACAGGGAAAAGTAGAAGGCCAACGTTCTCGCGGCCGACCACCTACTAGATAGTCAGACCTCATTCAATCATCTTGAAAGTGTGCCCTCATTGAATGTATACGCAGTGCCACAAATAGAGAGAGATAGAGAAGTCACGCAAAAGCCGCACCCAACCTACCAGACGATCCACGACCACGCCAGGAGTTATCACTTTTTTGCCCCACACTAGGAATCACTTCTATAACGTAGGTGCAATCACAAACATGAACTTATATACCTACACAAGATACCCAGACCTGATTCTACTATCCGTAGGAAATACTTTATTGACTCGCACATTGTCAGCCAATTGATCAGTCATAACACCAACCTTGCTGTCATTTTGATAACAAAAATAAACGAATCGAATTGATTTGACAACACTATGATCTATATAGATCATAGTGTTGTCAAATCAATAAATTCAGTTTAAATAGTTCTATATATAAATAACTATTTTGAGAGATTTAGATTTTTTTTATGGTGAAAAATCATCTAATGCCTTTGCCCGATACACCTACATCTCTTCAGTTGCCTTTGCTTTCTAGGACTACGGGTAACCTTTTCTGAAGTCGACGGCGATGACTCGAGCGCTGTGCAGACGGGTAACGGACGGCCGGACGGCGGCGGGCCCATTATGCGGGCTTATCGTCCGCAAGCCCACGCCTATGGTGGGTGGTAGTTAGAGTCTGGGTTTCAGCGGTTGGAGCTTGAGGATGTCCGCTCTCTCACTGCTGCAGCCATCTCCTTCGCTAGTATTACTGCTTCGCAGAAGGAGACGGCCGTATCCCATTCCCCTCGTAAGAGGTCATCGCCACTGAATGCCTCCACGACGACGTGGCGATGCTCCACCCAAGCATATACTCCACTGGGTCCCCCGAGCGGTCCGCAAAATGGTGACACCCGAGCGTTCGATCTACAATTACGTTTTGATTTTCCCAAAAAGTTACTTTACGGAACCAATTAGTTTTTAAAGTAGCATTTGAAAGAGTCACCGCGAGTCTAGAACGCAAATGGTTACTGAAGGAACACGGGTGGGTTTTAGATGTAAAAGTCTAACACTCCCACTCGCTCTGCCCAGAGTGAGAGGTGTTATTTGATGGTATCCCACCTAAAAAAACAGGGCAAGTGCGAGTCGGACTCACGCACTGAGGGTTTAGCACAAACTTACTATGAAAACAGTTCGATTCCCGAATTGAGTTACGAAGATTTTTCCGAATTGTATAAAAAGATTGTTTTGTTACGTACGTAAAAAATTAAAGTTTTCAGATTTGTTTCTATATCTATACTATAAGAATTTGCTTTATACCAAGTTTCATGATTCTGGGTCAACGGAAAGTACCCTATGAATTTTGATTCCTTTGAGAGTGTTGAAAAGTACATTTTTTGCGACATAAACGGCCGTATCTTTTTAGAGTTTTTTTTTAGGAGTTTGATTTTTTCACAGCTTTAAGGGACCAAAGACTTGAGTATATGGTTTTAATTACAACTCGATGCATCCACTCGTTTCTGAGATAAAGGGTCTTGACAGATAGACAGACAGAAAGACAGACGGACGGACAACAAAGTGATCCTATAAGGGTTCCGTTTGAGGTACGCAACCCTAAAAAGGTAGCATTTTGTTGAACAGAACCTTCGTTTTACAACTAGTGCCAAACTACACTGATTTTCTATATAGGTAGATATACATGCTAGCTTTAACGTTAATGTATGGATTTGGCTCGGAGCAATAATAATAATCTTTATTTACCTATAAACAGACAGAATTTTGAAATACAGTTTGCATATACCAAACTGTATTTCTAACGGGTTACAAAAACATATAATTAATATTATATGTAGTTGATGTTGCAAATTCTGTACAAGAAATAATATTATATACATACCCACAGACTTTTACGTGCTAAAACCCACACCTGTTCCTTATTTGCGTTCGTTCCAGAGCCAGGAACCTCCCGAACTTACCATGTCCAGTGAGGACACAGTGACGTCTTTCCAGCCACTCCTCAAAGAGGGGACTTACCGCCAGAATTATGGCGAGCCTAGAACTGGGTTGCGACAGTCGCGGTCGCCATTCCACCATGAGATCCCGCTGGAACTCTGTCCGCTATGCCGTGACTTGTCGCGGCAGTGTAGTTTCGCACCGGCGGCGTTGCATCTCCACGCGCTAATCGTGCATGCGTCCAAAGATTGTTGCCTCCAGATCGCATGGTGGTTGGCCAGCAAGGAGGCTCGCCGTTTCGCGAAAAACCGTGTGGTATAACGGCACCATCTGGATGGCCATGTCCCGGTGGCATGCGTTCAGCTTGACCACCGGTCGCTTTCGGTTTTTTTAGCCTAAAATAATGAAAAATTATTTTAGGCTAAAAAAACTTTGTTAAAGTCTTGATTGCGTCACTAGCGAATTAGTTTGTGCATATTTAGGTACCAATACCGAAACCAACTGATACCAACGCAGTGCTTCGATTCTTAGAATACATTATTTGGCTAAAAATAGGATAGGTAACTAATTTCATAAGAAAAAACTACCAAGCGCTGAAATTTTACTTAAATGCACTGACATTTAACTGGCCTGTTGGTTTAGTGATTAGTAGCCCAAACTACTATGCCGGAGGTCGTGGGTTTGATTCCCACTCAAGACCAATGTTTGTGTGATGAGCACGCTCATTTGTTCTGTATCTGGATGTAATTTATCTATAATATGGAGGTTATTATTATTATTATATCTAGCCTATACTATCCCACTGCTGGGCAAAGGCCTTCCTCAATTCCTTCCATTGTTCTCGTCTTTGAGCTGCTTTTTGCCATTTCTAAGGAAGATATCTAAATCGTGCCGCCATCTTTTTCTTGGTCTGCCGCGACCCAGTGATGCGATTTCAGGGCACCGACTTTGTATTTTATTGACCCACCGCTCATTGCAATAGGCAATTTTTTAACCTAAAATATGTAGATATGTATTTAAAAATATATAAGTATGTTCATCAGTTACCTAGTACTCATAGCACAAGCTCTGCTTTGTTTGGGACTAGATGGCGTTGTGTGATAGTTGTGAAATATTATTATTTAATTAAAATTGCAGTGCTTTAATTATGATTATAACTTAATTTTCTAAATGGGGTGTATAAGGATGCATTATTTCAGTTGCATATTGTAGTTAATCAAGGCCGTGAACTATAGTGCTCATACTTATATCACAACAAAACCCTGAACTAAAGTTGTCAAAAAATAAAAGGTCCGTTTTGACATCTGTCAAAACGAATACTTAAATACGAAATATTATTATCGATCATATTATTATTTAACGCGCCAAAAACATGTAGGTATGTATTTTAACACACTTTATGTAATTAATTATTATGTTATTGTTTCTTTTAGTTTCGTTCCAAGTTACATTCTAGGGCATTTTCAAAATGTCAAAACGGGCTTTTATTTTTTTAACGAATTTAAGTTGGTGGTAAATTTAAAAATCAAATAATTACCTTTTAACCGCATCGCAAATACGACACATGAATTTTAAGCACTTCTTTAGCGGACACTCTGTACATTTCCCCGTATATTCACGACCATTAATATGCAAATATTTAAGTAAGCAAGCATGTTCAAAATCACGCTTAAAATACTTATCGAGTTAAGTACACAGTTAATACTCGAGCTTTACTTAACAACACGTTTGACATACATACGGTGGATTAAAAATTGTTAATAATGACACCCAGCTGGGACAGGTTGTAAACCCACATTTGCTGCTTTTTGTTAACAAAATATACAGTATGAGACAAAAGACTTGTTAACCGACTTCAAAAAGGAGGAGGTTCTATGTTCGGCTGAATGTATTTTTTTTTATTTATGTTTGTTCACCGATTTGTTGGTCCCATAGAAATATTGTTATGTTATATATCTGATCATTAACTTCGAAGATATGGAACAGAACTCCTCATAGGATCACAGCAGAACTGTCGTATTATGTAAAACTCTTTAATTATACATTTAGTCGATGACTATGACTTCAAGCGCGAACCTATCAAGAATAAAAAAAGCAACTTTACTTATCTATAGGATATATATAAGATATATATAGGACCAACTTGAAAGCATAACCTTTCAACCAAAAAAAAAAAATTATAAATCGGTCCACAATTGACCGAAAAATCGGCGAACATACATAAAAAAAAAATACATTCAGCCGAACATAGGACCTCCTCCTTTTTGAAGTCGGTTAAAAACACGTAAACCCACATACATAAGACACCCAGCCCCGGAACTATCTGTAGGCCATTCCAATTTTTGTTTCGAACATCTTTAACTTACTACATATGTATTTATTTCCACATTATTTCCAACAGTGAGTGCTAAATAAATATGTTTTCTTTATTTTTCTTCCTGTTCAGTATTACTTCATACCAATGTACTACCAATCAACTATTTCTATACAAGATCTGACACACATCCTGCGTGACATTATATCCAAGATTACCACAAATCAGGGATGCTCGCTACGCTAAGCACACAACACGACTACACGGAATAGATACGTAAGTACAGAAGGTCGACTCTTTACGGCAAGTGAAAACGCACGCACATATAATATCTTTGCGAATTTTTTCAGTCAAAATGTACATTCAATGTGAGTTTTAATTATGCATTAGATGCGACTGTTAAAATTAATTATACTAATATAATAAAGCTGAAGAATTTGCTTGTTAATTTGTTTGTTCAAACGTGCTAATTCCAGGAACTTCTTGTTAAAATTGAAAAAATATTTTATTGCTAGATAACCCATTTATTAAGAAAGGCTATTTAATTAGGGTTCCGTACCTCAATAGGAAAAAACGGAATCCTTATAGAATCACTTTGTTGTCCGTCTGTCTGTCTGTCTGTCAAGACCCTTTATCTCGGGAACGTGTGGAGATATTGAGTTGAAATTAAAACCATATATTATACTCAAGTCTGTGGTCCCTTGAAGCTGTGAAAAATCAAACTTCTAAGTTAACGAACGAAAAAGTTACGGCCGTTTATATCGCAAAAAAACGTATAATTCGACACTCTCAAGGGAATCAAAATTCATAGGGTACTTTCTCGTTGACCTAGAATCCTGAAATTTAGCATAAAGCGCACAGATATAGGAATAAATCAGAAAACAGGAAATTTGTTGTAACGTCACAAAAAATGCGATTCGGAAATATCTTCGACACTCCATTTGCGAATTAAACTATATAAATAGGTAAGTTTGTACGGCACCCTTAGTGCTCGGGTTCGATTCGTATTTGCCTAGTTTTTTTAAAAGTGGTATTTGTTCTCAAAACTTTAATTCTAAAAAAAAATTTACTCAAAATGTATTATTTTTATGAGGATTTCACTTTCGTCGTACGCATCGCATCGAATCTGTGCATCTTTGCTAACGGACGATGCCGTGGATGTGGTGAGCAAGCAAATTATATTTTAGGTACCAACACATCGTCATGAAAAATTAAAGTATCTATATTAGATCAACCTTCTGTACCTATTTATTCTGTGGCCACGCCAGGAACACGTCTCTACTTGACAGCTGTTAGCGTTCACTTAGTTAAGTCGTCTAGTTATGTTTAGGCACGTTCTTCTAGGTTAGACTTGGTATAACTTTGACACTGGGGTTTGCTTGGGTTGTAAAATTTATTGAATGGTTATCAATTGCCATTCGATATTGTGGAAAGGTTCGTGACTTTTAACTGGAATAATGCACTTCATTAGAAAATAAAGTTAAAATCATAATAAACTAAACCCAAACACATCGATAAAACACATCGGCGAAAAATCGTGAGGAAATCGGCATGTCCTAGAACCAAAAATTCGAAGACATGTGACATTCACCAATCCGCACTGGGCCCGCGTGGTGGATTACGGCCCATTCCTTCTCCTAGAGAGAGGAGGCCTGAGTCCCTGCAGTGGGAACTTTAAAAGGCTGAATATGCTATGCTATGCTATGCTAAACTAAACCTATGTTTCTTCTTCGAATTAGGTTAACAAACGTCAACCATTAGCCCCAGTAGGCTTCAGCCCTACTGTGGACATCTGTTTCAGGCGCGCGTGGAACATTACGCGCCGTCGATGACTCGGGCTCGGTCCGGGCGGTTACCGGACGGCCGGTCGGCAAGCTACCCATTGCTCGTCATCCGCAAGCCCACGCCTACGGTGGTTAGAAATCGGGATTGGGGTTCCGACAGCTGGGGCGTGAGGTTGTCAGTTCCCTCGTGTGTGCGGTTGTATCCTTCGCTAGCATTGCTGCTTCGCACAAGGTGCTGACCGCATCCCATTCCCTCTCACTCTGGACCTAGAAGCCGAACAAAGCAACATCCATTTAAATGAAAATAAATCTAATAAACACAAAAAGCTGACATCAAAGCAGAAACTACGGCAGCACCACTTAACATAATTCCCACTATAAAATTCGTGTACAAAATAAAATTTCACACAAAAGTCTTCTAACGAACTCTGAAAGCTAACAACGCCAAGGTTTCCCACAAAACCGCGCACAGTGGGCTAACGAGGCCAAAAATGTCGCCACAAAAATGCATAGAGACTAAGGGCATCTTATTTTATCATAAACATTGAGAAAAATGTTCGCAGTGAACTTAATGAAAATATAATTTGTTCAGCTAGATTAAAATAGTGCTCGGACTTTGTTGAACATTTTCGCTAGAGATTAAAATAAGTTTTAGAAGGTTTTGTAACAAGATAGTTGCGGGTTTCTGTTGCCTCTAACAAATCATTGTCAAGAGTCGCTACATATTGTAAAATATAGATTAATGATAAATTTAAAAAAAAGCCTCGAGCACAGGCGCAGGGTAGCCAGTCTATCGGTATTTTACATGGTGGAAAGGGTGCGCGGGAATTGCATGACTTGATTGTACGGCGAGTGCCCACCCTTACGTTATTGAAACTTCAACGGTCCGGACTAAGCGTTTCGCTTCGTCGTTTATACCGCGTACATCGAAGGACTGGAACAATTTGCCTTCTGCGGTCTTCCCATCCAACTATAATTTAGGTGCCTTCAAGGCCAGAGTGAATAGGCTCTTAATAAACTAGTGCGCCTCACTATCAATGATTGCATCACTGCTTACCTGCATCAGGTGGGATCGCAGTCAAGCACTGGTCTATATCAATTAATATATATATATATATATATATTTATTTTGTAAATAGGTTTTAAAAACACTTTTACACGTCAATTTTGTCGACAATTTAAACTAGATGAAGCCGCTGTTTCGTAGCTGACTATCCTGAGAAGAAACACCGAAACAAACTCAGAGGTCAAAGTCTCTTTTAAAGTCGATACAGCAAACATGTAATGGTCAAATCATATGAGAACCATGCAGATTGGATCTGAGATTGTCTTTTGAAGAAAGAACCACACAGTTCTGAGTGGCCCTGTCTATTCAGTGCAAGCATTTTACAGTATTCGTGTAGCTCAACTCAGGACTACTAAGGAGCTCAACGACTTGACAAACAATACCAAAGAAAGGACATTTGGGTAGGCCGCAAAAAGTACTCAAAACTACCAGACATTATGTTAAAATTAAAGAAAAGGAAAAGTAATACACATAGTCCTCACATTCACAATATAAAATTTAATGTCATAATTGCAAAAATAAAAAATATGTACAATGTCATAATTGTAAAATAACAAAAAACAAAAATTGACACTTTAAAAAAATAATAATAAAGAAAGTAATTTTGAAAATAAAAAATGAAATGACAACAATCATACTGGAGCAGGTCAATCCCAAGCCGTTTTGTACATGAGATACTCAAAAAGCCTTCTGGCAAAGTTTTCGCTTTACAATTGATTTGAATATATTAAGGCTTTTTTTTAAGGCGAGAAATCATCCAAATGACTTCTCGCGCTCTGGGTGGAGCGGGAGGGCGTATCAGACTTTTACTGACTAAAACCACACCTGTATCCTTCAATTGCCCTTTGCGTTCTAGGACTACGGGTTTCCCTTTCAGAAATTCTCCGCGGTCACTGGGAAGCTTATTATAAAAGTATATACATTGGCATTTAAATGAACCTCCTATTCTTTTGAGCCTGGTTGCAGGAACCACTAATTTGTGTTTGTTCCTTGCATAACATCTTGCACGGGGTGGTTCTCTAAACGATAAAAGATACTAAACGGAGAAGATTTACAATCTAGCTAATGGTAAGTAAAATTTAATTTAACGCACACACACACACATTACATTACATATTTTTTATTAGTCTTATTTTATATTATTATGCGAGCTGTACAGTTTTGTCGTTACATATTTATGCTATAATAAATAACACCAAAATCTTACAAAAATCTAAATAAACAATTATTTAGTTTCCAACATCACACCCACAACAAAATACCAAAACACAAAGTAAGATACCTAAAACTCTCATCGCCTCAAAAACTCATTACGGACAAAAAAGAATCTCAATATCATTATTCTCTTCATTTTTCAATATACATTATTATTGTCATTAAATGTCATTTATTTTTTCACTGTCAACGAAAGAGAATTTATTAAATTTTGTCCAGTGAGCTCGTAACACCGAAATGACGGAACACTTTTAACGAAATGAAAAGAATTACTGGTTTTACAAACGCCTGGCTGTTTATTGGAGAAGGATTTCTTGTGGACTCTTAGGGAAATTAAATCTATTATACTGTCCTCAAATAATGTCGTCTGGTTGGTTTTTTTTTTTATAAAATGTCTTCAAGTAGTAGTTGTGGTAACATTGATTGTGTTTTGGAGGTCAATCAGACAGAATTACATTTTATTTTATTTATTTCGCTCACCAACAATAGAATACACGTAAATCAGATACATCAAATAAAATTATTAACGTCAATAAATAGAAAGAGACATGTAGCCCCCCGCTCTGGGTAAAGCTAGAGGTAGTGTCAGGCTTTTACTGAATATAACCCACTTGTGTTCCTTTAGTTGCCCTTTGCATTTCAGGGCCACGGTATCTTGGGCACATCCACAATCGCGGCAGCAAATCTCCTCTTTAAGGAAAGGCTAAAATGGGCACTACAGCGTCCTCTGACGCAATTCTTCATCGGACATAGGTGTTTCGGTAGGTACCTGTTTCGGATTCAGCGGAAAGAAACACTCGAGTGTCACCAATTTGCGAATCACCCAGAGGACACAATGGAGTATACGGTGGAAGTTTACCCCACTTGGCTTGGGTGATTAGCGGTGGAAACCTCTCGCGTACGGCCCGGGTTCAGGCCTGATACGAAGCAATAGGGAATGCGAAGCAACCACCTCTTACAGCGAAGCAGTAATGCGAGCAAACAAGGTGGCTGAAACCATGAGGGAGAGGACATGATCACACACCAGTCGAATGTGGCAGGTTGATTCTCGGCCACCGCAAATGTGAGCTTTCGGACAGCGAGCAATGGGTAACTTGTCGTCCAGCCGTCTGGTAAAGACCAAGCCCGGCTCGTTGGCGAGTAGATGCTTTATGGGCGCCTCATAGAGATGTTAGCAAATAGACCGGGTTCATTAGAGCTGATGCCTGCTAGGACTGTGAGATTGTTGGAAAGAGTTTTACCTCGATGAAAGTCTTCTACAGAGTTTTAGCCGGCCCCTTTTATACAGTTTTGGCGGAGGATTTTGCAGAAGACTAATCGGCAGACTGACCTTTAGCTAGATAACGTGAATTGGTAGTCCACCACCGTTAGTAAACGTTTCTACAGAGTGATTTTTGACATCATCTTGCTCCACAACTGTACCTATGAAGAATTTGCAAGAGAATTGTTGCAGTTTGATATTTTTTGGGCGTTGCGAAAATAATTTTACTGGTTTATTTTATGTAACATAATAAACACACATCTTGAAAGTAACCAAAAACATAGACTTTAGCAAGAATTTCCTCACCGTAGACCAAAACTCAACCATGTTTGCACGGTTCAGGCGTAAAATTGTGAATTATTTGAAATTTGGTTTGTCGCTACGAGAGAAATCATGTGTCGTATGAAGAGCAGTGGTGGCCGAGTGCTAATGGCCCCGACTTACGAGTTGTAGGTCGCGGGTTCAAACTCAGCCAGGCGCATTTCTTTGTGTAATTTATTTCATCACCACTGATCTCAAAACGGTGAAGGAAAACATCGTCAGGAAACCGGCATGTCCTAGAACCAAAAATTCGAACACATGTGACATTCACCAACCCGCACTGGGCTCGCATGGTGGATTACGGCCCATTCCCTCTCCTAGAGAGGAGGCCTGAGTCTCAGCAGTGGGAAAATTAAAAAGGCTGATTATGCTTATGCTTATGCATATGGAAAAATAAAAGAAAGAAAAACTTAAGGGAAAGGTTTCAAACACGTTAGCTCAGATTTTTGAAGCACAAACACCACATTTCACTCGATTTCGAATTTTGTTGAAGAGCGCAGGGCGCACAGTATCAGTCAAAAACGCCATTAAATTTGCGGGTGTCGACGAAATTTCATTCCATATTTGAATAAGTGAGCAGCTCAGTCCCTTTCGACCGATAGGTATGTGCAGGATAAGGAAGAATATAATAAAATAAAATAGATAAAATAAAAATCTTTTATTTCAGACAAATCAGTACATAGAAGTTGTTAATAACATGAATTTAACTTACAATGTTAGTATTAGACCATTAATAATATAAAGTTCTAGACACACCATCCACCCCTACACAGTAGGAGTTTAGGCGGAGTTCAGTGAACCTACTGAGCAAAACAGTGTCGGTTCCCTCGCCAATCATCTTCAAGACGCTGTTCGGGCTCCCCGCACTCGTCGCACCATCTACGTAACTTTTTTGAATATAAAAATTGCCAACAGCCGAAAAAAAATGAATTTATCGCGATATAGAATCAACGTAACCACCATGAATACAAAACATAACCCTTATTCTGGCGAAGTTGGGTAAAAAAAAGCCGGGACACTACACTTACACAGTTGATTAAGTACGGAACTGGTCGACTCCTCGAGACGACATTATAGCTTTAAGTTAAATCTAAATTGAATTTCAAAATTGAACCAACAAGCGTCGTTGTAATAAAAAACAACTTTTTTATTCGTATTGCGACTCGAGCTTGTGGAATAAACATGGACAAATAAAGATCGTCTTAGATGTGGTATTAAAATATACCATAAAGATTCTTAACCCTTAACTATAGTCGTGGGTCCATTGGACCCATGTTGAATTAGTGCTGTAAAATTAGATGCGTGCGACGTACCTTCCCGCGTTTCTCAGTACCTTCCTGCTGTATGTCGAAGAACCTGCTGTGAGACAGACTCCTTTCGGTCAACTTTAAAGATACATAATTGCGTTTGGGTGGGTCCAGTGGACCCATGACTGTAGATGGGTTTTTTTTGTTGCATTTACTTTGTATTATTTTATGTTTTATTTCGGTTCGTAATCATGGCGAGTCAGTCAGTCATGTCTGAAAGCTCTTGCGATGTCTTTATGTGAGCTATACATGAAAGAAAGATGCTACAACCAAAGATTGCTTACACAACTTCTTCAGAGTATTTTGATTGCCCTTAGTGTTCCTCATCCTCACCTCATCGAGACACATTTCTGTAAGTGCTTATCACCTACATAAATACATTTAAAAAACTTGTGTTCCTACTATGTGCCTCTTAAGAAACAAATATGAATTAACAATACGATTCATCATCATCATCATCATTTTAGCCGAAAGACGTCCACTTTTGGACATAGGCCTCCCCCAAATGTCGCCATAATGACCGGTCCTGTGCGTCTCTCATCCATCGGATTCCCGCGACCCTCACCAGGTCATCAGAAGGCCTTCCAACGCTGCGTCTTCCGGTACGTGATCGCCATTCCAGAACCTTTCGTCCCCATCAATCATCTGTTCTGCGAGCAATGTGCCCTGCCCACTGCCACTTAAGTTTGGCGATTCTTCGGGCTATGTCTGTAACCTTGGTTCTCCTGCGGATATCTTCATTTCTGACGCGATCACGCAAGGAAACTCTTTTTAAAAACTTGTTTTTTAATCACAATACGATTAAAAAATACAAAATAATATCGGTTACTCTTATTATTATTTTCATTTAAAAATTGGTGGGTCCCCTAGACCTTTCACCACTATAATTAAGGGGAACACCCAAATACTCCGAAATATTTTATTCCGAATTTCGATGTTCCGATTTTCAAAAGTCCGAATTTCATAATACCTAAGAATTATATTGTCTATTATTCAAAATCACGAAATTTATTTTACCGAAAGTCGTAAATGCGATTTGTTAGTTTTCCGATTTTCATACGTTCGAAGAATCAAATGCTCGAAAGGTTCTCGGTCCGAAAAACGATATTCCGATTTTCAATACTTCGAATAACTAAAAGTCAACATGTTGTGCTATAAAATTCAGTGACAGAAACGAATCGCTGCAAAACCGACTTCACGCAGTTTTCTCTGCCCTACCCCTAGAGTGTAATTTAAACCCGCGTAGGCGCGGAGGGGTAGGGCGGCCCGCGAACTGAGGAGCAGGTGGTGAGCGTTAAAACCATCTGCGACGATAAGCTCCAGTGGGGCCGCCCAAACCCCGCAGCGCCGGAGCCGTGACAGAAACAATGCTTGCTGCATGTTGCATGCTGCATGCCTGCTTGCATGCTGCATGCCTGCTTGCATGCTGCATGCCTGCTTGCATGCTGCATGCCTGCTTGCATGCTGCATGCCTGTTTGCATGTTGCATGCCTGCTTGCATGTTGCATGCCTGCTTGCATGCATGCTCGAAAACGCAACTGTCATTAGTTTTTTAATTCTACCCCCTCCTACTATACATAATATGATACATCTCTCTGACGAGCAATTATGTGTTTATTTGTCTTGCTATACCTACAGTTTTACAAGGCGTTTTTATTTCGGAATTGTATTAATCGGTATTTTAATAATCGGAATTCGTATTTTTGATGTTTCGAATTATCATTCAGTCGGACTTTTTGTTATTCTATCTATTAAAACTCGGTATTTTGATAATAGTAATTATAAACGATAGGAATATTGAAATTTAAGAATTATAAAAATAGGAGTAATGATAAGTCGGAGTTGTTATATTCGGAATTTTGAACCATTCGGAATTATGAAAATCGGTATTTTGAAATTCGTATTTGTGACTGTCGGAATAAAGTTTTTAGTATTTATGTAGTGTACCCATAATTAATAGTTAAGAAGAAAGTATATAAGTGTGGCATACATAAAACTATGTAAAAATTATGCGTCAGACAAAGAATTGTTTGAAAAAGTTATCGTGGCCCTTGAAAGCTTAAAGCAACTGAAGGACACGGTGGGTTTTAGTCAATATAAGTCTAATACGTCCTCTTGCTCTACCCTAGAATGGTAGAAGGGATTTGATGATTTCCCATCTGATAAAAAAAATGTATGTGTATATTTTGACTTGCCTGTTGGTCTAGTGGTTAGTGGCCCTAACTGCTATGCTGGAGGTCGTGGGTTCGATTCCCACCCAGGACAAATTTTTGTGTGATGAGCACGATCATTTGTTCTGTGTCTGGGTGTAATTTATCTATAATATGTATGTATTTGAAATATATAAGTATGTTTATCAGTTGTCTAGTACTCATAACACAAGCTCTCCTTAGCTTGGGGCTAGACGGCGTTGTGTGATAGTTGTGGAATATTATTATTATTATTTATTACTCCTTCATGGTTAAACGTCTGAACGCATTGGGATGGAAATTGACACACGGGTAGATCATGTTCAGGAATAGCACTTTTTGTACTCGGAGTATGTTCCCTTACGATAGTTTTAACCTTTGACATTGCTTTTTTTTAAGGCTGGAAATCATCCAATGACTTCTCGGGCTCTGGCCGGAGCGCGAGGGCGTGTCAGACTTATACTGCCTTAAACCACACCTGTGTCCTTCAGTTGCCCTTTGCGTTCTAGGACTACTGGTATCCTTTTCAGATATTCCCCGCGGTCCTAGCTAGCGGGCATCGGCCCTGCTGGGCCCCTACGGTTTGCTGACATATCTTTGAGGAGCGCGTGGATCACTACGCGCTGTTGACGACTGGACTCGGTACGGTCAATTACCGGACGGCCGGACGGCGAGCTACCCATTGCTCGACGTCCGCAAGCCTTCGTCAACCGTGGCTGGTAGTCGGGGTCAGAATCAGCTGGGACGCGAGGAAATTCGTTCCCTCACACGTGCGGCCTCCTCCTTTGCTAGCATTACTGCTTCGCAGAAGGAGGCCACCGCCTATTATTCCTCCTCGCAACTTTCACATAGCTAGTAAATAAATAAAGCGCAGGTGTTTTATATAGCTTTTGACCTTCAAACACTAGTCAACAATATGCCACATCCATTACAAAACTTCATCCTCAATGGTAGATTGCGCCCGCAAGCGGCGAGTTGCTTCACATAATTAGATTGCACTCCAGCACACCGCGGAAGGAAGGTGTAAAGAAAATTGCATAATTTATTATATTTCAACGCAGTTTTGTAAATATAACGCGATTATTATTTAATAACGAATACGACAGTAAAGTTTTTATAATTATCATCCTTAATAATATTCCACAACTTTCAAACAACCCCGTCTAGTCCCACGCTATACTTTATATACTAACCACTACACCAATAGGCCAGTTGGCGACTTATTTGGGAAAAAACACTTCTGGACTTTCTTGAGGCTGGATGCTAAGATGACGATGGCGTGATGGATGTCTGTATGCGGATGAGGGTCTGATCGGCTCAGCTCAATGCTGGAGCAGAGATTTCGCGGCAATACTTAGAATAAATAAGCAAGGGGTGGTAGCGATTGCGGTGGTGGTGGTGGGATTAAGGTCAAGATGGCACTGGTTTTTTTGTCGCTTATTCGCAGAAAAATTGCGAGAGCGGGACAGCCGAATGGAATTGCCAGGTTGAAGTTTCCAGGGCCCCGGGGGTCACTTTCGCATCACCCATGGCCCCAGTAGGCCTCGACCCTGCTGGGCCCCTACGGTTGCTGACATCTCCTTGAGGCGCGCGTGGAACACTTCGCGCCGTCGACGACTTGGGCTCGGTCCGGACAGTCACCGGACGATCGGACGGCGAGCCACCCATTGCTCGCCGTCCGCAAGCCCGCGCCTACGGTGGCCGGAAATCGGGATCGGAATCCCGGCGGCGGTTGGGGCGTGAGGACCGTTGCCTCACGCGATCGGCCGCCTCCTTTGCTAGCATTACTGCTTCGCAGAAGGAGGCAACCGCCTGCCACTCCTCCTCGCTCCGCACCATGGCCTGTACCAAGGCCCGGCGCGAGAGATCGCTGCCGCCGATCGCCTCCACGAGGACACGGCGGTGCTCTGCCCAAGCGGGGCACACCTCTACCGTATGCTCCACCGTGTCCTCCGGGCAACAATATTCGGCTTGCGACCCCGTTGAGCGCCGGAACGCAATGGCAATGGCGTCAATACCAGTCATTAGTGAACAAGTCATTTTGATAAAGGCGATTGTCAGATTTTTACAGACTAAATCACACCTGAGTTCTTTAAGTTGCACTTTGCGTTCCTTTGCGTAACTCGATTTATATTACCTTTTCTACAAAATTATCTATAATATTCGTAATTTTGAATGTGACTCTTGAAAACGTGTAGTAATTTTTTACACTTTAAATTCATATACCTATTTATATAAACAATTGCTGTTCCTTAGTCTCGCTAAAACTCAAAACCGATTGAACCAATGATTTTTTTTTTGTTTTATTCACTCTATTACAGAAAATGGTTACAAGAAAAAAAAAACAAGAAAAATTCATAGAAATTTTTGAAAAGTTCTCAGTAATTTTGGCCTTTTAAAGATGGAAAGTATTTAATAATTTCAGGGGGACAGGGCGCGAGCTGTATTATTATTTCAGTTGTACACATGTTAACAAAATAAATCAAAAACAATTCTTCAAACAAACTTCAACGGAATACCACAAAATAGATAAGTACAGAAGTTAATCTCATGAATGTTTTAATAAAATAAAAATAAAATATGTAATTTACTTTTCATACCTACGCTCGGGGATCGCGCTAGGGTTTTTTTTTTAAGTGGGAAAATCATCTTATGACATCCCCCGCTCTTGGGCGGAGCAGGAGATATTGTCAGACTTTTACTGACCAAAACCCCACTCCTGTTCCTTCTTTGCCTTCGTCCCAGGGTTTCGCTTTCATACTACCCGTGGCCCCAGTAGGCTTCGACCCTGCTGGGCCCCTACGATTTGCTGACATCTCCCTGATGCGCGCGTGGAACAATACGAGCCGTTGACTACTTGGGTTCTGTCCGGACGGTTACCGGACGATCAGATGGCGAGCTACACATTGCCCGCTGTCCGCAAGCCCACGCCTACGGGGGCCGGTAATCGGGATCGGAATCCCGGCGGCTGGGGCTAGAGGACCGTTGCCTCGCGCGGTCGGCCTCCTCCTTTGCTAGCATTACTGCTTCGCAGAAGGAGGCGACCGCCTGCTACTCCTCCTCCCTTCGGACCATGGCCTGTACCAAGGCCCGGCGCGAGAGATCGCCGCCGCCGATCGCCCCCACGAGGACACGGCGGTGCTCTGCCCAAGCGGGGCACACCTCTACCGTGTGCTCACAGTCCTTGCACGCATGCACGATCTCCATGCGCAGATCGTGCATGCGTGCAAGGACTGTTGCCTCCAGATCCCATGGTGGCAGGCCAACAAGCTCGCCGCTTCACGCTTCACTTTTGTAGCCATATAATATTTTTACAATTCAGACGGCTATACGGATGGTGCGGGGAAACCGTGCGGTATCCCCGCACCATCCGTATGGCCGTCTGAATTGTAAAAATATTATATGACCACAAAATCTACGTTAAAACAAACCATCAAAACACAAGCAAGTATCTACTTACCTCTCTGAAACAACTGGTAGCCTAAAAAACGTGAATTCACTATTTAATGTTAAATTTAAACAACCGTCAACTGAACAGTTAGAATAGGGTTTTTTTTGTTGGTTCATTTTTCCACAAAAAGTTCACAGACGCGTGTCTCAAACGGATAGCACTCGAGCTCGCATTGAGCTGAATTGAGCCGAGATATAGTGTCCGTGAGCACACATAGACACTGGTCTGTGTGCCGCTTTGTATGTAGATTGACTTCTGTACCTTATCTATTTAGTTGAAGTACAAACCATCCGAGTTCTAGGTACCTTTAATTAATAGTCATGTTACTTGAAACCTGCCACCTATGTTTATGTTTAGGTAAGTTCACCACAACAGTTCTGTACGTCAATTTTGAGGTTAAGATGGAGTTGCTCAGAGCTTAAGGCTATGTTCAGAAAGTGTGAAGTAAACACAGCTTTGTTTTAGGGTTTAATTCATTAACAATAATATTAGCCCGCAATATTCACAGTAAATATAACTGAATACATTTATGAACCTTACCAATCTTAGAAAGATGGAAAAGAAAGATGATTATTATTATATTAGAAATCTTTCAGGTAGATTAAGCTCAGCCGCATATGCAGTAAGAAAAATAAGGCAATGGGCAGATGTAGCCACAGTTAGGTTAGTTTACTATGCTTATTTCCACAGTATTATGTCTTATGGCATTTTACGGTGGGGATCTACAGCTGATGTAGACTCAATTTTCATATTGCGAAAGAGAGCAATCCGGGATATTTATAAAATGGGTCCTCGTGAGTCCCTCAGAAATAAATTCGAAGAAATCGATATACTGACTCTACCTTCTCTTTATATCTTAGAAAGTATTTTGTATGTTCGTAAAAACCTAGGACTCTTCAAAATTAGAAGCGATTTTCATAACATAAATTTTATACGCGTTGTACACACGAAATTGTATACCCAAATGGAGATTAGCTAAGACCAGCAAGTCATTTTTAGTAAACACCATACGCTTTTATAATAAGCTGCCAAAGGTGGTGACTGAACTTAGTGAGAGAAAGTTCAAAACCCACATTAAGCGTGTCCTAACTAAAAAAGCGTATTACAAGGTTAAAGACTATGTCGAAGACACACTTGTTTGGTAATGACTGCTTCTGCACATGTGGCCCCCTGGTAACTCATAATATTGTGTAAATGTATCTATTAACTGCTCCACATTTGTTGTAATATATATTTTTTCTTTTTTTATATTTTTAGACATAAATTCGTCAGTAATTTTTTTTATTAACGTCTCATTTATTGATAATTGTAATTATTTATTTTTCTTGCTTTTTTATATAGCCTCTTTTTTTTGTCATGTGAATGTGAGAACACTGTAGACTCCGCGAATTCTTAAGTTACTTCCTATTACGACTCACTTTTTATTATAATTATTTTTATTGTACTTTTTAGTACAATATTACACACACTACACTGTCCTTACATAATATCTACTAATACTGTAATATGGAAATATTGTGAGAACAACATTTTTTTTATATGAAAGAGTTGCCATGGAGTTTCTTGCCGGTTCTTCTCCATTGAAAACGACCAATTTGGAACCATGCACTAGCTTCTGACGTTTTATAAGTGCCCATGTAGGCCTATGTGAAATAAAAAACTTTTGAATATATATTTTTTTTAATTTTTATAAACCAGCGCTTGACTGCTATCCCACCTGATGGTAAGCAGTGATGCAATCATTGATGGTGAGGCGCACTAGTTTATTGAATTGAATCGAATTTGATTATGGATCATAGGTATGAACCCATCTCTAACACAGCGCCAGCGTGGAGTCACTGCACAGGACATGCGTCACCTGCTATGCTGCCCGTCCTGCATAACCACCTGCACTTTTCTGGATCTCTAAGAGACCAACAATTATAGAGCTGTACAGGTTGCCAAATATAGGTCAGAAGAAGTATAGTTTGAGAACATCGACACGAAAAGAAGAAGATTGCAGTTAATTGGTATGAGACGTCACACTAATAAATATAGTTAGAAGTTTGTATTTACGAGATATTTGTGTGTTTATTTGTTACACCATCACGCTCAAAAGGCTGAACAGACTTGAATGAAATTTAGAAAACAGAAATACTTTTTTTTCGGGGAGAATGTTTCCTTGCGATAAACTACTGTCACATGTTTGCAGCTGCTGGCTGAAGCTCCATACCAACGTAAATTCACTAAGTAGATAACATTTTTTTTTTTGTGTATGTCTTTATAATATATTTTTTTAAATAAAAGCTACCTCAATTTTGACAAGAACGAGCTTAGCCATCAATGTAAATTGATTGTGAAAACCAATAAAAAACATACCTCCGAAATATCGTAGTAGGTACAATTTACAAAAGGTACTTCAGCTGTCTGTTACACACTCCCCCAATAACGTTCATATCGACACAGAATGACGTGAACATGAACACGGTATTAAGCTTAGAGTCTCTCAAAGACGGTGTTAGGTACTTTAGTACGCATGATACACAGTCTTATCAAGACCCAAAGGGAATTGTAGAAACGTTTCGTTCATACCTAGGCACTTAGGCCGACGTGCACTAAATAAATTGATTATTATATCAAGTTATTTATTGATACTTTTATTTTTATATTTATCTTTTTTTAATGTAAATGTGAGAACGCTGAAGACTCCGCGGATTCTTTTTTTATTAATGATAGGCTCGCGTTTGACCACTATCTCACCTGATGGTAGGCGATGATGTGGCAGACGATGGAGCACGTTTGCCTAGTAGTAACCTATTTATTCACTCTTGCTTTAAAGACCCCTAGGTAGTAGCTATCAGGAAACACAGACTCCGGCAGGAAATTCCAATCCTTATCTGTACGCATAATGAATGTGTTCCCAAAACTCTTTGTACGTATGGGTGGGATATCCACCATGTACCGATGGCGCAATGGTTCGATGCTGTAACGGACTTGGTGGGATTAAATTGTGCAATTCCAACAACGCACTCTCTCCGAAATATAATTATTCAAAATCAATTTAAAAAAATAATGTACATTTTTGGTATTACGTTGACCGATCTATATTTTCCTTTCATAGTTTTAGTATGAAAATGTTATTGAATTAATAATTTGTTTAAAAAAGTAACCCTTTTTTTAGGTGTTAAAAAGCCCTGGAATATCTCTTCCATTTTTCGCCATAAGAAACGACCACTAGCAAATCGTCGTACACTAGCTTCTGACTATTTATAAGTGCACATGTAGTTTTTTTCGAGTAAATACTGAAACTGACAAATGTTTTGCACATAATAATAATAATATGATGAACGTTTTTGTGTAGTAGATAAAATTGTTGAATATATAGTTACCTAAATAAGAAGTGTGAAGATTTGGTCACGTTTGCGGGTTAAGATTGGCCAGAAATCACTCAAGTATTTTTTTTTTTGAGTTCTCACCAATCCTTTATTGGTTTAAAAGGAAAAAGTGGTGGCTTTTACCCAGCTGCGGGACATAAGTTAGGGTAAAAAAAAAAAAACTTTATTTCAAATATAAATAGCCGCATAACTATATCATATATACACATCGAATAGCAAAAAATAAACAAATATTTGAACTTATATAAAACCTAAAACCGAAGAAACTAGTTCAGCTTTAGCAAATATTTTAACTAACTAAAGCAATCTAGAAACGACATTTCAAACAACTATAAATATCCACGAGAAAACATTTCAGTAAGATCATAAGAAACCCTTTTCTAAAACACATTAATATTACTTCTAAATTCAAAGAATTCGAAAATAGTTTCAGTCATCAATCACCGAAAACAGTTTCGCTATACCCTAACTTCATTTCGTCAAACTTCACTCATTGGAACTCCTTCAAAAAGTTTGAAAACTCCCCAAAGAATAGTCCTGGTACCTTGACTGATCTCAGGTACACATAAACTGTAGGATATTGTGGGCATTACCGCCCGCTCACGATCCGACAGGGCCGAAATAACTGGCTTAAAGTACCGGGATACTGAGAAAATTTTGTGTAGGAAAGAATGCTGTAAATTGGAAGGTGTTTGGTTTTGTAAGGCTGTTGGGGATACAATGGCTTGAATATAGTAGCATTTTGTTTTTAACAGAGATTTTTTTGACAATGATAAGACCATTTGAGACCTTTATAAGACTTGAAACGTGAGTGGCAAATCTTTTCTACATGTATGGCGATTAAATAGTGATGTTCATACTTAACGACCTGGTCACAACTTCGGTCATAGCGGCGGGCGGGCTGGCATCGGCGTCTCGTGGAGTGCTTCAAACATTTTCATACTTTTGATCTTACTGCTCGCCGCCCCGCGCTTAGCTACCGCTCACAGCGGCAAGGTCGTAACCGTAATGCGATGTTCAATGTCACATTTCTTATAATAATAATAATTTATTAATAAGACAACCTTTGGGCCACAATATTTTATATTAGATCATAGGTATAAAATCAAAATAGTATCATAATTAGTAGTTGGTTGCGTGCACATCGTAAACTACTGCGGTGCGCGTACAATATTGAACTAAAACAACTTTTAAAAAAATGGTTAAAGAGCTCTACTTCTCCTCTTGATCGTCATAAAGTACATAATTTTCTGTTTTCATTAATATTTAATGTTTGTTTTAATTGACGTGTTTTATTGATTGTGTTTTGTATATTCGTATAATAAGTAATTAGTACACCACGAACTACCTGCTTATATTTTTTTCCTTTTCTGTCAAATCCATACAAAGGTTGTCTGTAAAAAATCACTTTTAGCGACAGCGCCATCCATGACACCATATTAATTTTAAGCTCCTACTGTAGGTATTTTTTATGGTGTACAATCTATCTATACATATAAAAATGAATAGCTGTTCGTAAGTCTCGCTAAAACTCGAGAATGGCTGAACCGATTTTTCTAACTTTGGTCTTGAAATAGTTTTAAATAGTCCAAGGAAGGAGTAAACGGTGAGAAAAAATGGAAAAAAAATCCGAATACAACGCCATCTCTAATTAAAATGTCTTTGTAAAATTAATTATGTTGTTCTGGTAATGCCAGTAGATGGCGTTTTCTTTAGTTTTAGGCGGTACGAAGTTCGCCGGGTCAGCTAGTAAAGAATATATCTATCTATCTATCACTAGGTACAGTATATATCGTTCTTATCACGTTTTGAAACCGCACACTCTTGAGTTACCTCACAACCCGCTATGTAAACTTACGTAATACATCACTCTTATTTATTTCATGTAACACACCTTATAAGTTCTTCATATTTTATGCTCAGCCCCGCCAAAAATATATGTTCGTATATTTTCAGCTTGCCTCAGAAATATGTGATCTTTCGTAGTTTATACATGGCTTCATAACTCTTCTGACTAGGGCACAATGAGGTGATCTGTAGGCTCACTTTGTGGCAGTCTAAGTTTGGTTGAAAATATTCTAGGGCGCGTGCGAATATATTTGTTGAGTTAAAATATTCTAAGGTACTACTGGGATATTTTAACCCTGACACGTAAAAACTTATGTGTGAAGTTTGTTGTAGGTTCTGTTGAAATATTTTTCTCTTTGTATTACTTGGGTCGGCTAGAGAAATGCATTTGTCATTACAATAAGTCTAGCTAGTTGAATACAGGGGCCTTACTATGATGTATCTAAATATCGAGAGAGATCTTAGAGAAAGAGGGATAGAGCTTACACCCTATATAGCTCGATCCCTTTAACTCTTCAGTTTAGGTTGTAAAATGGATCGCGTTATGAGCTCCTAGTAGTACTGCAGGTTGGGGTTAAGCTGACATCTTTATCAGGCGCGCGTAACAAAACTTAAGTCAGATTATTCTTGCCCCGCCAGGTCGCTCGGCGGCATCGACCTCTCGCGACGGGCCTTGGTACGGGCCATGGTTCGGAGCGAGGAGGAGTGGCAGGCGGTCGCCTTCTTCTGCAAAGCAGTAATGCTAGCAAAGGAGGCGGCCGCACGCGCGAGTCAACGTCTAGAACGAAGGCAAAGAAGGAACAGGAGTGGGTTTTTGACTGGCCTGTTGGTCTAGTGGTTTGTGGCCCTGACTGCTATGCCGGAGGTCGTGGGTTCGATTCCCACCCAGGACAAATGTTTATGTGATGAGCATTATCATTTGTTTTGTGTCTGGGTGTAATTTATCTATAATATGTATGTATTTAGAAATATATGTATAAGTATGTTTATCAGTTGTCTAGTACTCATAACACAAGCTCTAGCTTGGGACTAGACGACGTTGTGTGATAGTTGCAAGCTATATATTCATGTTTTAGTAAAAGTCTGACACGCCCTTCCGCCCCGCCTAAGGCAAATTCCACGCGCGCCTCAAAGAGATGTCAGCAAACCGTAGGGCCCAGCAGGGTCGAAGCCTACTGGGGCCAAGTGTCTGCTTCTGAAAGGAAGACTCGGCCCTGGTATGAAAGGCAACGAAGGAACAGGAGTGAGTTTTTAGTCAGTAAAAGTCTGACACACCCTCCTCTCCGTCCAAGAGCGGGGGATATCATTGGTTGATTTTCTCACTGAAAAAAAAACTGGGGCACGTTTGGCTGGTTTACCCTACATGATAAAAGTGCATCAAACCACACCATATCAACGAGACTATCAGTCAGAAACTCCCAAACAAACTTATGCTGAAAGTGATCAAAAGATACAGACCATTTTACGTTTTATCACGGGCCTTGTCTCAAACCTTTTACAAAGCTATTCAAGCCATTATCTCAAAAAACTTTTTACAAAGATCCATCGCGATAAGAATTTGGTTTCGTACCAATTAAGGAGTTAGCTGCTTCGTTTTAACGACGACTTATAATGTTTTCTACAGACAGACGTGACGTGACAATACGGCAGTGTATTTTCATAAAAATTAAACTTTTTTTTTCTGTTTTAGATCTTTCGCGCTGGTTCAGGCTATGATCCGGAACGAGAGAGGAGGACGCGGCCTAGTATTACTACTAGCGAAGGAGATGGCCACAGCCGTAAGAGAACCTACCCCCCAGCCGGCAAAAGTCGCATGGGGCTTGCAGACGACGAACAATGGGTAGCTTGCCGTGCGGCCGTCTGGACCAAGTCCGAGTCGGATGCCTCAAAGAGATGGCAGCAAAACCGTGAGGCCTAGTAGGGCAGATACCGCTAGGACCACGAAATTTTGAAAAGGAAACCCGAGTCCTAGAACGTAAATAGCAACTGAAGGACATAGGTGTGGTTTTAGTCAGTAATAGTCTTACACTCAGGGGCGATGACTGCGTGGGTGCTCGGGGTTCGAGCACCTATGAGAAATAAACAGTGGGTGCCAAGCACCCCTGAGAATAGACATCACGAAACAGATCAGTAATCTACCTTTTAGGTTACGTATAAATATTTCTTGATAATAAAAACTAGTTTCATTTTTCCATAATGGTTTCATTTTACATTTTTATCAAACATTATTAGTAATTAACTACCTACGGAGTATGTAAGTAGGACATTTATTTCTTTGTCGGTCGATCAGTGTGCATTTCTCTTCTTACACTTTGCCACTTTTTCGAGTCATCAAATAAGCATGAGTACCCATGAGGTTTTCTAAAAGCCGGCGCCCCTGCTTACACTCCCCCACTTCACCTGCTCCGCGGAGAGTGGGAGAAGTCATTGGATGATGATAAACATCCTTAAAAAAACCGTGGCCAAAATTTGGGAGGATTATTGTTTGTTTATAATTTCTAGCAGTTCTAATAAAATTACCATTTTGACTCTCATACACTCCTCGATACGACTGAATATGAGTCCTGTGGTCATGTCTCGTTTATCCCGCAAATATAGGTATCTAGAAGAGTCAAATCGGAGTAAAAGTAAATTTTATATATCCTTATAAACCGCGTTGTCGCATTGTCACATCGCGTCTGACTACTTAGACCTTAATAGGTCTTTAGGCACGCCGTCTTTAATAACAATAGTCCTGAAGTATGTAGCAGGCGTTTCCTTTGCGAAGTAAATAGGGAATTGTCGTTTCGAGCCTAAATGAAGCTTTTCCTTTATGTGTTTCTGAGGACTATTAGAAGGAATTGATTTCATTTTCTTCTTTTCCCATATTGGTAAAGTAAAAGGTCGGTGAATTCGTTCATTAAATGATTCTCAGTCTTAAAGGAATAGCCGATTAAAAGCCTTTTTATTATTTTCTGGGTGAAACCTTCAAAAGGCGTCCGGATTTTAGGGACATGTCTAGGGAATGTGGGACTTTTTACCTTTATTTTTTTCTATTATTGATAGACTCGCTTCTGACCATTATTTCACCTAATGGTAAGCGAAGATGTAATTGAGCACGCTTTCTTAAAAATAACCTATTCACTCTTGACCTAAAGACCCCTAAATAATAGATCAGGAAACACAGACTCCTCACGTCGATTACCGTTGTGATTTTAGTGAGGTGTCACTAAAATCACCACGGTAATCGCCATCAGCACACGGAAAAGACCCACTCTGAGCGGCCCTGATTTTAATGTCTGGCTTTTCTGTGATGAAGATGTTTATCAGTATGCGTCGGCGTTTAGGCGGTTACCTCCGAACACTTGCCTCTCCAAGTGAGAGAGACCCTTCTACGATCTCACACAGAGATATCCTTCTAAACCATCACGATCTGTCCGAAGGAAGCAACACCCAGGAAACTGGAAAGTTTCCTATCTGGCATGCATAGCCAGCCAGCTTTTTATAATGCAATGGAAAGCAAGGTGCGCTTACCATGCTTTCCTACAACGCTGAAATCTATACTAATATTACCTATAAAGAGGTAAAGTTTGTTTTTTTGTTTGTAGAAGGTAATCTCTGAAAGTACTGGTCCGATTGCAAAAATTTTTTCACCGATAGAAAGCTGCTTTATTCCTGAGTGATATATTTTATGTACGTGGGCAAAGCCGCGGGCAAAAGCTAGTTACTAATAAGAGACGGAATGATATTGTTTGCCACCATCCCTAAAATGTGTATTTGTAAAAGATTTTAGGTCCATTTCTGCACAATAGATTATATATAGAAAATTAAGTATCTAGAAATTAAATAATTATAGCTATAAAAAGATTATTCTCCAATATTTACTAATCATAACTTAATATAGAGACAGAACACCTACTAATTGCTCTATGTAAATAAAACACGCCGTATTTTATATTTAGTTACGCTTTATATTTAGTTACGCTTTTATAATAGTCATATTTCATGTTATTTCATTACTTTTAAGCAAGCTCATGTTCACCCTACTTCTGGCAAATTATTTTATAAATAAACGATTTATTATCATTATTAATTAAAAGCCCAGTTACGGTTTCTCTTAAAACAATTCCTAAAAACTTTTTACAAAAAAAAAACCAGCTGACTTCAATATAAAATAACCCTTCTTGCAGTCGGGTGAAAAACACTAAAAGTGCAAAATAACTTTGATTTCGGAAGTCGGTGTTTGTATAATAGTTTTGTTTCTTCGTTATTTAACATCGACTTCCGAATTTTTTTTCACATAGATTCGGTTTTTTTTATATTTGTTTTTATTTTTATTTTATACAAAAAGTACCCCTCAGTCAAACTTAAAGTGTGCAACTGCAAGTTCTATAGTGAAGTAGGTACCTATAGGATTTATTCATTAAAACATTGCATGACGATTCCAATAAATAAGCCAAGCCACGGCTAGGATACATTGTTTTATTATGGAGTTTTCGTGTCTACCTTCCATCATCAGATTAGCTCGATGGTACCTTATAGTCAGAGTGTATCTCAGGACAATTCTAATAATCCCAAACACGCTTAGGTTACATTGATTTATTACAGAGTTCCGGTTCCTACCTTCCGGCTTCATCATCAGATCAGTTCGATGTGTCCTCTCCCCCTCTTTCTTCAGTCAATCATCAACTACACACGACAATTCTGCTGTAATCCTATGAGGAGTTAAGTTTCATATCTTCGAAGTTCATCATCAGATCATATCAATATTTTTTGGGACCAACTCGAATGTATAACCTCTCAATCAAACATTTTTTTTTTAAATCGGTCCACAGTTGACCGAGAAATCGGTGAAAAAAATACATACGTCCTTATAACCTCTTTCTTTTTGAAGTTGGTTAAAAAGCAGGTTCCATCAATTTTGATTTCCTAATCAGTCAATCTACGGGTCACTTTATACATTAATATCGCTCGCGACTCCTGCTTGACATAAAAGCAGCTTATTTTCTTAACTGTTTGTCGTAAAGTCATCCATTCCTTAACAAATTCCAATCAGTGGGTCCTCAATCATTGTCCCCCTCCTTAAAAGCAGATAGAAACTGTCCTCTAATGATAATGTATTAATTAGTTCTGCGTAAACAACGTCCAATTAACTTGAGAGTTTAAGCGGCGCCATGTTTTTGTTCAGTCGCGAACGGACGGGAAATTTTCGTGTGATCTTTTGCAGTCGTGTGTGATCTTCGTGCTTGTTTTCAAAGAAAAGCGGAATTTGCTTGAATTTATGTTTTTAACTTGGTATGAAATTTTTAATGCAATACTTATTGTAAAACATGCTGCATTGGAAAGAAATAAATAAATAAAGAAATAATAATTAAAGAAAGAAAAAAAGGAATATGATAAACAGGAAAAAACAAAGAAGGAGAGAAGGAAAAAAGGAAAGAACAAAAGAAGGAAAGAAAAAATAAGGAAATAAGGAAGAAGGAAAGAAGGAAAGAAGGAAAGAAGGAAAGAAGGAAAGAAGGAAAGAAGGAAAGAAGGAAAGAAGGAAAGAAGGAAAGAAGGAAAGAAAATGCATTTATTTAGCACGAAGACACGCAATGAAGAAAAAAGTAGGTACTTATGTGGAAAGTTGCTGTGCGGCTGTGCCAAATAGTTCCAGTTCAACATAATGCCAGTCAACAATAATTGGATGTCCCGATTATCTGGTGAAGGCCACAGAAGACGAAAAGCTCAGGGGTGCTTGATGTGGCAACGGTTGGAGGCCTATGTCCAGCTGAGGACGTCTTTCAGCTGAAATGATAATAAAGATGTAGTAAACTTCTGACATGCAAAAGCATCCAAAACTATCACCACACGTATAATGTAAACAGCGACAGATTTCAAAATGTTATTATATACCTATTATAATAGTTACATCATTTTTTTTGTTTTATTTCATCTATTGATAGACTCACGCTTGACCACTATCTCATCTGATGGTAAGCGAGGATGTGGTCGACGATGGAGCATACATTTGCCAATTTACTCTTGACTTAAATACCCCTGGGTTATAGCTGTTAGGGAACACAGAATTTCACTCTTTAGCTTTACGCACGATGAATGTGCTCCCAAAACGCTATGTGCGTATGGGTGGGATGTCCACCATGTACCGGTGGCGCATCACTGTAGGTACGTCTGGTGGTCTGATGATGCAACGGGCTTGCCAGATTAAATTATGCGATTCCGACGCACAACTCAACTGTACCAAATAAGATTTTTCTAACAAATTCTCTTACTACTACAAATGCAGCTTTAAATCCCACAAATTGCAGCGACCAACAATATAAATACTCAGTATTTTTGCAAGGCTATTTTGTCTCTTGTTTTGTTTTCCCTCAGGCAAAGAACTACAGTTTCAAGGAAACTCGAGCAAAAACTCTGCTCTAACGCAAATAGATTCAGTTTATCCGGACCTTGTTAAACTACAAACTGGCAGTAAGTTTAATAGCATACAATGCGGTGTATGCAGTCGACAAGAACTTAGCCAGATCTATGTAGGGGTCAGTTTCCTGTCAACTGGGTGCAGAAGATCTGTTATCTGGCCTCCTCCTTAATACAATTACTAAGTAACTTTGGTTGTTAGACTTTTGAGCTTATAACATTTAAAACACCTCTGATATTAAGCTATATAGTTTTTTTTTCAGTGTATCTTCTCAAAACTAGTTAGGTAATAAGTACCGAACATCTACGTAATATTGACTTGTAATAGTTTTTTTTTACCCCAGAAGACTAGGGAGTCTAGTAGGGAGGTGGCTGGGAATCACCTGGACTCCCGAGGAGGACACGGTGGGGCATACGGTAGAGGTGTGCCCCGCCTGGGCAGAGCACCACCGTGTCCTCGTGGGGGCAATCGGCGATAGCGATCTCTCGCGCCAGGCCTTGGTACAGGCCTTGGTTCGGAGCGAGGAGGAGTGGCAGGCGGTCGCCTCCTTCTGCGAAGCAATGCTAGCAAAGGAGGCGGCCGCACGCGCGATGGTCTGACCCGCCGGGATCCCGATCCTGATTTTCAGCCACCATAGGCGCTGGCTTGCGGACAGCGAGCAATGGTTAGCTCGCCGTCCGACAATCCGGTAACCGTCCGAACCGAGCCCAAGTCGTCTACGGCGCGTAGTGTTCCAGGCGCGCCTCAAGGAGATGTCAGTAAAACCATAGGGGTCCAGCAGGGTCGAAGCCTACTGGGGCCATGGGTGATGTGAAAGAAGAAGAAGGAACATGACTGTGTTTTAGTCAGTAAAAGTATGACACGCCCTCCGGCCCCACATACGGGCGGGAGATGTCATAAGATGATTTTACACTAAAAAAAACCTTGGAACTCCCATAGCCACCGTATCCAGAAACCCGGAATCTTGCAAACGGCGAGTAATGGGTAGTTTGCCATTTCGCCATGCGATAAGAACCAAGCTCGAGTCGAAGGTGCGTAGTGTTTCACGTGTGTCTCATAGAGATGTCAGCAAAATGGACGGGGCCCACTAGAACTGATACCTGCTATGGCTGCGGAAATTTTCGAAAGAGTTACCATGGTTCATCATCATCTTCTTGCCCTTGTCCCGTGTTATTTGGGGTCGGATAACATGTTTTTTTCTTCCATTCTGCCCTGTCACTCGTCATGCTATCACTAACTTCCTATTCTTTCATATCACTCTTCACACAATCCATCCATCTTTTCTTTGGCCTCCCTCTCCATCCATCCACATGTAAAGAGTTACCGTGGTCCTGGAACGTAAAAATCAACTTTGAAGGAACACAGCTAAGTTTTAGTCCGTAAAAGTCTGACGCTTCCTCTCGCTTCACCCAGAGCGAGAGAAGTTTAATGTGACTTCCCAACTGAAAAAAAGGTGTTATATTATCATAATGACTATATTCCAATCGGAACTGTTTTTTTTTTAATTTTCTCTCAAAAACGCAGAACTAAACGGCCCTTTACAAAGAACAGTGAGGTTTCCAATAAGTCAAAAAACAAATGAATGCGTTAAGTTTCGAGAACCCTGTCCCTTTTGAAAACTTTTGATCAAAAAACTTAGCTTATCGCGATCCGCTGCAGAACTGAGGCCTCTCCCGAATTGGGCCACGGTATCGCTCCTTTTGTCGACTCATTTTAGGCTGGGAGCACTAAAGAGTTATGAATACTACGCACGCACACACGCTAGTTACATAACCAAAATGTATAAAAAAATATATAAAATTGGAATTTTTTCATAATTACCCATTTTAAAATTAACTGAAATCAATTCAATAGCCGATGTTGAACATACCACTTTCAGGAGGTGCTTTTATTATGTTACATGGTATATAAAAAACCATCTGTATATATCGACGCAAGAAAGCGATCTTGTAGTATCTCGAAAAGTTGAACTTTACACCAGAACCAAAAAACTGTTTAAAAAATTCATAACTCGTAAACTAGTTGAATCCGAGAGGTAATTTTTGGAACAGGTATTTCTTATAATGAAATTTATCAGATGGCATTAAAGATAGGATTCTAAAGTAAGTTTAACATGAGTTTTATATTAGTTACAGCAATTGGTATTTCAATTTGAAGCATCAATATTGCTGTATCTTGGTAGTTGTAACATAAGGCACAACAAAGTAGCTTTAAAATTTTAGATAACGATTATGATGTATGTAATATGAAGTAAATTTGTGAGTCCTCGCATTTCGTTGTACTTCACATTCTTTTTAGAAGTTAATCTTGAATTTTGTTTTAAATACAAATAAAACAAATTATTATGTTTAATTAAATGCTGTATGTTTATTTAAACAATGTTATTTAGGAAATAATGTTTGACCTAGTTATAATTATTACGTATTCAAATAAAAATTTAATCAGTCTCAAAATTAGAAAGCAATAAAGTTTACTGATGGCGACATTCTCAACTATAAAAAATATCTTGAGCGATATTTTGGACGAAATATCTATCAAATGTAACGCAAAATTATTAAAAAAAAAAACATAATTACGAATTGCTTAGGTACAAGTTTCTTAGATAGATTAGAGAAAAAAAGAATCAATTCGAAAAAAAATACTATTAAAGTTATTAAAATTTAGGGGCTGAGTCACCTTCGTCCGAAGGAGAATACTCATTGTAAGTCCCTATACGTGGTCCCCGGGTGGTGCTAATCAGGTGAAACTAACTGGTGACAGGTCTTGACCGATGGTTTGCGACCACCCACTGAGCAAAGACGTACCGGCCTAGCCGTGTTCCTCAGTGTAGCCAATTTAGAGGAGTTGGGTCGAAGTAGTGGTTCCATTGCAGGCAGACCGACCAGGCTTACACTGATGTGGAGGTACCGGGAGACTAGTCGCGGAGGGTAGCGGGATCCGAGGCACGCGCGGGTGTATGTATGCACGCGCGGGTGTATGTATGTACGCCCGGGACGAAATCTGCTATCGGCGTCTCCGCAATCTTGAGGACTCCAGGTACTCCACGCTTGGGCTGTGGTGGACACTGACATAGATCAAATTGTCTAAGCTTGTGTCTACTGTTCGTACAGCGGTGATCAAAAGACTACCAGGCTCACACAGCACATTGGTGAGGAGGCGGATGTGGCTCAGCAGCGGTACCCTTCTGCCCAATTGGTGATACTACGGGATTTTAATGCCCACCATCAGGAGTGACTCTTCCCATACCAGTGCACAGTCCACGCTGGGCGAGAGACGCGAATCTCACCCAGATGGTTCAGGGGGCTACAAGAGTGCCGGATGTTGACTCATACATGGCCAATTGCTTGGACCTTCTGCTGACTACAGATCCGGACCGGTACTCAGTGTCGGTATCTTCATCAATTGGTAGTGCCGACCATTGTCTGGTGAAATCTGTATCCGTCTATTCCCTGCCCGATCCCAGCCCAAGAGGCACCCGGCGGGTTTGACGATACAAGTCAGCAGATTGAGATGGTATGCGATCTTTTTTCGCATGTTATCCTTGGCAGCCTACTTGGTTCTCTTCTGCTGATCCTTCGTTGTACGTGGACGCAGTGTCGGATGTGTTGCGGCGGGGGATAGAATATTACATTCCCTGACAAAGTTCGACCTTGGTTTGGTGCTGAATGTAATCGCGATGAAGCTCTAAAACACGCGGCATACCATACATGGGTCGACGCTCCTATGCGCAGGGCTAATGGCGTGAGTCAAAAGAGGAGAGCCTATAATAGGGTTGCCACATCCTGCAAAAAGGTGATGCGGAGGTCTCGGTTTAACCACATTAGCCAAATTGGGAACAAACCTGCTTTATACCCAGCAGGTAGTAAAGCGTTTTGGTCCCTGGCTAAATCGGTTGAATCGAATTTCAGCCGTCCCTCACTACCACCACTGCTGAAACCCGATGGGTCGCTGGCCCACACCGCTGAGGAGAAGGCTAATTTATTTGCCTCTCTTTTTGCGGAGTCTTCACATCTTGATTCTGACAACGCGCGGCCCCTTGCCTTTCCTGAGCGATGCGAGACGACTATGGCAGACATACGCATCCATCAGAAGGACGTCCGTAGGGTGCTACGTAACTTTGACGTGAACAAAGCCAGCGGTCCCGATGGGATACCGGCAATTGTTTTAAAAACTTGTGCGCCTGAACTGTCTCCGATCTTGACACGCCTATTTCGTCTTTCGTTTGAGGCTGGAAAAGTACTGATGGCTTGGAAGCAAGCTAACGTACAACCCGTGTCCAAAGAAGGGTAGTTGGGCTGACCCTGCTAATTACAGACCTATCTTGGTAACGTCCATTCTATATAGGAATATGGATCGAGTGATCAATAATAAGCTCCTGGCATACCTAGAAGCTAACGACATCCTCAGTGATCGTCAATACGACTTTCGCCGAAATCGGTCAACTAGGGATCTTCTAGCGTATGCCATTCACATCTGGAGCGAGGCCATCCATATCTCGAAGGCCTTCGACAGGGTCTGGCACGATAGCCTTCTTGCTAAGCTTCCTTCCTTTGATTTGCCCACTGGTCTGTGTGACTGGATCGCAGACTTCTTGAGGGGGCGATCCATCCGAGTGGTTGTTGATGGCTGCTCGTCCGGTCAAATGGATATTAATGCCAGGGTCCTTCATCGCTTTACTAGTCGCGAGACTAAGCGGACGTGTGTTCTGTTATTGATTATAATGAAATAAACAATTACGAGAAATAAATATAAATATTGCTCCGTCAGCATAAAATTAAAGTGTGTCGCGTGTGATTTGTTACCGACTTACATAAACAAGATGAACTAGATAGATCTTTTTGTACAATAAATAAAGTGTTTTCGGTAATATGTCCAACCCCGGAGCGAGCCCGTTTGGTCGTAGCCAATTACTACGGCGAAGTCCTCCACCGACGCCTACCCAACCAGTACCCCCTAGCGACCCAAACCCACCAGCACCCACGGAGAATGAATTGCCGAGTGAAGTCATCAGCACGCAGGAGATACAGAAGTGGATAGGATCCATAGATGCAATCCTGAGTGAAGTTTGCGCTATTGTCGCGGATGGGAAAATGATCTCGGACCAGAAGCTTCGTGTCTCCGCTCTTTGCCGTAAAGTCTCAAGTGGGACGGCTCAGATGGCCGTCTTATACCAATCATTGAAGACAAAAACTATCCAGGCCCATACTACAATCCAGCACCTTCAGGTTCAGCAGAATGTTGTGAACACTCTCCAGCAGTTCAGAGAGGTCGTAGAAACCAAACTGAATTCATCAGAAAATTCGTCCTATGCTAGCATGGTTAAGAAAGGTACCGACGTCGTCCGTCCTGCAAATTGGAGATCAGTCGCCATCTATCCCAGCGATAAAACCCAAACAAGTGAGGACACCAAGTCTCTTGTCCAAAAGATCATCTCCCCAGAACAACTTAAGCTTCACGTTCGTGGCCTAAAAAAAGTGAAAAATGGGGGCGTTTTGATTAGCACCGAAAACAAAGGCGATATTGATAAACTCAAGAACTCGGAAAAACTGGTATCATCAGGCCTTAAAATAGAAGAACCTTCCAAACGCCGACCTAGGATTGCTATCATTGGTGTCCCCGTCGCTCTTACTGAAAAGGAGGTATTTGACTGTATTTACGAGCAGAACCTATCAGACAAGTTGCCGAATATAACTCGCGAGTCGTTCCTAGAGTGCATCAAATTGAGCCATAAATCGGGTAAGAGAGACCTTCCAACTTGTAACTACATCCTGGAACTACCTGCTAGCATAAGAAAGGTTATCATCAACCAAAGCAGAATTTTTATCAATTGGACATCATGCCCGGTGAGAGATTTCACTATAGTCACCAGGTGCTTCAATTGCCAGCAGTTCGGACACGCAGTCAAGTTCTGCCGAGAAACCAGTCCTACCTGCAACCACTGTGGAGAGAGCGGACACTCCTTCAAGGAATGTAGCAGCAAATCTTCTCCCCCTCTATGCGCAACGTGTAAACGCTTCAAGAGGAAATGTGACCATCCAACTGGTGATGTAAGTTGCCCGGCCCGCAAACATGCAGAAATGAATTACATAAACTCAATAGACTATGAAGGCGCCTAAGAGCGTCACCTAATACTTAGTTAGTTAGCAGAAAAACAGGTAGCTTATATTTATTTACTTTTTAGTTTATTTTTTAATTGTCATGACAAATCAGCTAATTTGCGACCTAGATAGTTTTTCTGTGTCGGAGTCCAAAGTCTGCAATGTTGAGGATTGTAAACACCTTCTTCCTTCTGGTGACAAAACACTAACCCTACTCACACAGAATATTCGCAGCATAAGTCGAAACATGAACGGTTTTGAAGTACTGTTACAGGATCTTGACGTAAGCTGTGATATTATTGTTTTAACAGAGTGTTGGCTGTCAAAACAGATGGTTAACTTACCATCTCTTGACGGTTATTATTCCTACAGAAGTGACATAAACATAAACCAGAACGATGGTGTAGTAGTTTATATCAAAAATAATTTAAGAACTGTAAGAGAAGAACCAGTATCCCTGGATAGTAATTGTTTAATAATTAAAGTAATTCCCGATACGGTAGTCATGGCTATTTATAGGCCTCCTTCTCAAAACATAGATGGATTTTTAGAGTCACTCGACAGAAACTTAAAAAACATAGCATCTTTTAAAAATATAATACTTTTGGGCGATATTAACATTAACATTGCTTCCGGGAAAATAGATAGTAAAGTACATAATTATCTGAATATTTGCTCATTTCATGGACTTCTACCAGCACACTACCACCCCACGCATCGGAGCGGCTCATGCTTAGACCACATCATTCTAAAATCAAACAATCCATCCAAAACATTGGTTACTAATTCTACGCTTACTGATCATCAGGCTGTTTTACTAACATTACAAATAAGTTCACCTAGAAAAAACTGCATGCGTAGCTACACTAAAGTCAATATGTCAATTCTTGAAAATGACATACGCGGTATTGATCTTGACCCTGTTTATAATTCAGACGATGCAAATAGTTCGTTACATTATTTCATAAATTCGTTACAATCTGCGATACAGAAAAACACGTTTACTATGAAAATGCCTAGAAAGTATAGTTGCATTAAACCCTGGATCACCCCTGGTCTCGTTCGTTGTATAAGGCATAGAGACAGACTTCACCTAAAATTAAAATTAGCTCCTGATAACGAAGTGCTTTCTATAACTTATAAAAGGTATCGGAACTTCTGTAATAATCTTTTGAAAAAACTAAAAAATCAGTACGATAAAAACGAATTACAGAAGGCCGGGAAAAATAGTAAACTAGTGTGGAAGTTTGTAAAATCTCATACATTTCGAGCAAAAAAACCCGAACCCCCGTTTGATATATTACTGTCAGGTATAAACCCAACAGAAGCAATAAATAAAGCAAACAACTTTTTTGTTAACGTTGGTAAAAACTTAGCTGAAAAAACACTCAACTCTAATATCATTTCCCAACACAACTCTACCACGACATCCTCCACATTAAAATCTTTTGTTTTATTAGATACAGACGTTAACGAAGTAGTCAGAATTATAAGCGGGCTTAAGGATGTCTGTGCCACTGGGTGGGATAACATACCTAATAATATTCTTAAAACATTTAAATACCTACTTGCCCCTCCTCTAACCCACATCTTCCAACTTTGCTTATCTAAAGGTATATTTCCAAAACTACTTAAAAAGGCTGTGGTCACACCTGTATTCAAATCTGGAGATAAAACCAGTGTGAATAACTACAGACCCATCTCAGTGTTAACAGGCCTCTCTAAAGTTTTAGAAAAAATTATTAACAGTAGATTAATAAAATATCTAGAAGAAAACAGACTACTATCAGATAGTCAATTTGGTTTTAGGGCTAAGAGATCAACTAGCCAAGCAGTACACAATTTGACTAACTATATTACTACTAACCTGGATAATGGTATGCACACAATTGGGATCTTTCTAGACCTTGCCAAGGCCTTCGACACAATTTCTTGTTCTTTACTTTTGCACAAGCTTGAATCACTTGGGATAAGAGGTAAACAACTTTTACTATTTTCAGACTATCTCAGTGATCGTCATCAATGTGTAAAAATTGGTGAATATACCAGTTCTGATCTTAGAAATAGCTGTTTTGGCATTCCGCAAGGTAGCATTTTGGGGCCCACATTATTTTTAATCTACATAAATGAACTATGCAGCCTGTCGCTCCAAAATGGTGTTATAATGTCATATGCGGATGACACTGCTCTATTGTTTTCAGGTAAGTCAAAAGTTGAGGTGTATGAATACGCTCAAAATGGTTTTGACATTGTTACTAAGTGGCTCCAGAAAAATCTCCTAACATTAAACGCAGATAAAACAAATTACATTTTATTTACAATGAAAAATGCTAACATACCGCTTAATAACCTAAACATTCACGCACATATTAACTGCACGTATGCTGACACTGCATGCTCTTGCCCGACTTTAGCCAAAGCTGACAATTTAAAATATCTAGGTGTCACGATTGACTCAAATCTGAATTTCCGTAAACATATCGAGTTACTGTGTACGAGAGTGCGCAAATTAATATATGTTTTTAAAAATTTACGTAACATAGCCGATTACAATTTAATTAAACAGGTCTATTTAGCTTTGTGTCAATCCATCCTTACATATTGCATAACTTCTTGGGGTGGTGCGGCCAAAACAATTTTACTCCCGTTAGAGCGTGCTCAAAGAGCAATTCTCAAGGTTGCTACCTTTCGCCCTTTTAGATTTCCTTCGCACCAGCTCTACATAGCATGCAATGTGCTAACAGTGCGGCAATTATTTATCTTAAACATAGTACTACACCAGCATGCGGCACTTCCTTTTGACCCTCTACCTTCTGACAAGAGAAGGAAGGACTTGGTTTGCATAAAGCCTCAAACCAGACATGCCTTTACTAAGCGTTTTTACGTATTCTTAGGACCATTTCTATATAATAGGCTTAACAAAGTACTAAGTTTCTATAGTGTAAGGTATAAAAAATGTAGTAAGAATTTGTCAGAATATTTAGTGAAACTCAATTACACAGACACAGAACAACTTCTAGAAGTTTTGGCATAATGTTATCTGATCTCCTCGTTTGTGTTTATTTTTGTATAATTTCATAGACATAATTTTAAGTATTAATGTACTATAAGCTTATTTTCATAATTGTTTATTATAATAGAATATAATATATTAAAATAGTTTTACTGTAACTTTAAATTTTACTGTCGCAATGAAACTGGACTGTAAAGTGATGGCCTGAAACACAGGTTTAAATTAACCTAGATCGGGCAGTCCACTATCAAACATTGCTATTCCGAACCACGATTAATTGCACCTTCAATAATATTTTAGTTTTAGTATATTTTTAGGCACTATAATTGTATGGGAAACCTTGTTACTGTTGGCTTAATGTTAATTTTTTGTAAACGTTAATTGAATAAATTTTATTATTATTATTATTATTAGAGGTCGGTACTCTCGGCAACACTGTTCTTGCTGCACATAAACGACTTACTTAAACCCGGTACCTTTGAGTATGCTGACAATAGCACTGTTGCTGAGAGATACGTGTCCGATGTGCGCGCTAGTGGTTCACAGATCCAATCTTTCCGAGAGGCTATGGTTGAACGCTTGAACTTGTCCTTAAAGGCAGTATCAACGGACGGCATTGCCGTGGCCGAATTCTGGGCCAGGCAAGGAATTTAACAAGTTTTGCCATCGATACGCAAAGAAGAAAAAGAAGGCAGTATACGGTTGGGTCAATGTCAATCTGGTCAAGTTCAATGCTGCTAAAATTTGCCCGGAGCTAGATCCACTCTCGTCGATCGGAGCGTGATGTTATATACTATTTCTCACGAATCTGGCTATCATTTATACAAAAAGAATTATTCCAATCGGACTGGTAGTCCCAGAGACTTACCTAGGATTTACTTTAGTTAAACACGTAAAACACACCCGAATTTCGCAGACTACATATTCGTGTTCTAGATTGTGCGCTCGCACATCAACTGCGATACAATCGGGAAACGGCGTATCGAAGGGAAGACACGGGGGTGGGGTATGCTTCTTTAGCGTAATTAGAATTTTTCGCAAATTTCAACGCTATTATAAATGATTTATGGATAATATTTATTATAAAATGTGCAGAATGAAATGTAATGAAACGTAGTAAGTCTAAAGCTCATTCAAAACTCGAGCGATAGAATTGTAGTATCTCAAGCTGGAATAAAATACTGAGTCGGCGAAATTGCTGTATCTCAATAAAGTATTATTTTGTGACATATACATATAATGCTGTAAGTCTATCGTAGTATGTAAAGGAGGACCGTGTACCTTGACATGGGAAAAAAATATATATAACATTTTTGTTGTATCTATTTACCATTTCAAAATAGTTGATTTTATGGTATTTACAGCATTTTGAAGCATGTTTTGTTAAAAAAGTTAAGAAAAAGTCAACGTCGTATCATAAAAAAAAAAAAATTGTCCTAGGAAAACGTTGATCAGACCATCCGACGCAGTATTTTGTTCTTAATTCAAAAATGCAATAAAAACAAAACCATTTTTCGAGATACGACAAAATCGCTTTCCAGCGTCGATATATAAAAATGAATAGCTGTTCGATAATCTCGCTAAAACTAAAAAACGGCTGGACCGATTTGGCTAATTTTGGTCTTGAAATATTCGTAATAGTCCAGGGAAGGTTTAAACGGTGCGAAAAAATGGAAAAAAATCACGAACAGAAATCCGAATACGACGCCATCTCTAATTAAAATGTTATTATAAAATGAATTATGCTGTTCTGATACTGCCAGTAGATGGCGTTATCCTTACTATTAGGAGGTACGAAGTTTGCCGGGTCAGTTAGTAATAAATAAATAAGTATTGTATTTTGTTAGCGCATACCAATCCTATACATTTTGGATTTTTCAAGGACATTTGGGCATAATAATTTGCGTAAGGGCTGGTTCATTCTGTGCCCAAAGAATTAGCATTGCCATTCAACGTAACAAATTTGCCAGTCTTTCGGACGACAGTCATGATGTGGAGGAGTACTTTAACGCCTGAGTGTATTTTGTATTTTATATATACGAATATTTACATAGGTTAAGTGTATCTAAATTTTGATGTATATTTACAATTCCAATACCTTAAATAAAAATTTACATATATTTTGAAACGTTTTATTAATAATTTTCGCTCATCAGGTACCTTCTTAAGTCGACAGTCAATTTTTTAAACATTACGTAGCTATATCATAACCGTCCCATTTTACGACATACTTCCAAGTATAACTTCCGATGCGAGCCTCCATAGCTCGCGTAAGAAACCTACTCAAAATGCAAATATCTTGATATGCTTTTATGGTATAACTTCAGTTCATTAGCATCGGAATCTTGGTGCACCAGCTGTGGCTTTCGAAGTTTGACTACCGGTGTGTATACCATACGAGAAATTAACGTTCCCTAATAGCTAATACTGTAGATAATTTTAGAACAAAGCTCTTATTCAAATGGCTTTGAATATATTCCAACCCAAATTCTACTTTAAGCACTTGAATGCTTAGAGTAGCATTTTGTTGGAAAATGGGGATTAGCGTGTCACAATCATTTCAGCCGAAGGACGTCTACTATTGGACAGGCCTCCCCCAAGTGTCGCCACAACGAACGGTCCTGTGCGTGTCGCATCCATCGCACTCCCGTGACATTCAAAAGGTCATCGGGCCACCTTGTGGGAAGCCTTCCAACGCTACGTCTTCCGGTGCGTGGTTGCCACTCTAGAACCATCCGTTCTACGAGCAACGAGTGTAGATATTGTATTCAAGGAACTCTTTGGTAGACCTTTTTTTTTAGGTGGGTAAATCATCTAATGACATCCGCGCTCTTGGGTGGAGCGCGAGGGCGTGTCAGACTTTTACTGACTAAAAACCCACTCCTGTTCCATCTTTGCCATTGTTCCAGGGCCCGGGAATACGGTTTGAATTCATTTATTTCTAAAGATTACAAATCACTTGTACAGAAATAAATACTTAATATTACTTGATTACATTTTTTTTTTGTTGTCCAGGAGTAGCAGGATCTTAGTGTTTACATTTAGTATGAAGTAAGAAGGTAATTGATAAAAAAATTGTATTATCTACCGCCGTGCGGCGCGTTGACGCGCTCGATGTGCGGTGACTCGTTAGCTTTGTTTTTATGTTTGAAATCTAAGGACACGTTTACACTAGGAACAAAAAATTTTATTACCTAGTTTAATTAATTCTTTTATGACCTTTTAAGATGTGGCATTTTAGTAGTTTTTTAAATAGTAATAACGATTGTGTATTTTTAATATCTTTAGGTAATGAGTTATAACGTTTTGCTCCCTCATGTATTATTGTTTTTTTTCCATAGTTAGTTCTAGTACTAGGTATGTGTAAGTCTTGTGCTCGCCTCAGAAAACGTTTTCGCACTTGTAAATTTTTTGTGAGTGTGATTTGTGTGTGTAAGTCTTTGGAAAGAATTTTACGAACTAAAATACATGTGTTATAAAAATATATGTCAGAAATGTTAAAGAGCTTAGTTTCTTTGTAAATTTTGTGTGTAGGGGTCAAATAGTGGTAGTGAAATAGGACTTTTATAATTCTGTTTTGCGCTCTTTGTAGCTTTTCTAGGCTGGTTTTAGCTGCTGAATCCCACAGTTCTATAAGATATTCGATATGCGGTTTCACCAATGAATTATAAATAGTGTGGCGGACTTTTAGAGGAAAGCATCTCACAATTTGACGTAACGCCCCCGTTAGGCTCAGTATTTTAGAACGGGTTTTTTCTATATGTGGTTTCCATGTAAGTTGATTATCCAGAATAAGCCCGAGATATTTTTCTTCATTAACTTTATTTAAATTGACTCCAGCTGTTGATCCCCGCATTAACGCCGGCGTTCACGCGCCATTGTCTTACTATTGTGTCTCTAATTACGCACTCAAAAGGTTAATACTAAGAGGTTTGTGATCTGAGATTTTTTTGTTTTTAGCTGCAAATATCATGTAGTTGGTTTTGGATGTATTGATAGTTAACAGGTTATTTAGAAACCATCTTTCCAAGATTATAAGATCTTCTTGTGCGTCCTGTATTATTGAGTCAATTGAGTGACCGAAATAAAAAAGGCAAGTGTCATCAGCATATAAAGAAATATACCCCTTCAAGCCTATCTTGTCTATATTATTAATGTAGATTAGGAACAAAAGGGGACCACAAATTGAGCCTTGGGGCACGCCGCAATTGATATCCTTAGGCGCGCTAACATTGTCACCGATTTTAACAACCTGTCGGCGCCCCTGAAGATACGATTCCAAAATTTTCAAAGCATTTCCAGTTATACAGATCGAGGCAAGTTTATTCATTAACAGGCTATGGCTAACAGTATCAAACGCCTTTTTTAGGTCAATAAAGATCCCTAAAGCAATGTGTTTCTTGTCTATGTTAGTTTTAAGACTTGTGATTAAGTCTGTTGCTGCTGAAAGGGTATTGGACTTTGGTCTGAAGCCATACTGTCGTTGAAAAAGATAGTTAAACGAATTTAAATATAGACTGAGCCGATTGTGCAACAGTTTCTCAAAAACTTTAGACAGTATATATATAGAAATAGGTCTATAATTTCCCGGGGACAGTTTGGAGCCAGCCTTAAAAATAGGGGTAACTTTGGCGTACTTTAATGTGTCAGGGAAGTGACCTTCACTGAAGCATTTGTTGACACATTGAGTTAGACTAGCCAATATGAGATTTTTTATACATTTGAGTGATTTAACGCTAATACCGTCCAAACCTGTACTGGTATTTGCATTCAGGTCATCAATTATTTTCCCAATCTCGTCAGCCGTAGCTGGTGCTATCTGAGAAAGTATTGCCGCATCTACGGCTTTGTTTGGGGTGATAGTGTTAGTCTGATTATTGTGATATTTAGCAGGTATCTGATTAGCTAGGAGTGTACCTACACTAGAGAAGTAATCATTAAAACACTCACATATTTCCTTCTCGTCAGTAATCAGCCCTGTAGATGATTGTAATTTGGAGGGAGCAAGACTTTTCTTTAATTTATCACTACATAGTATAAAATAAAGTAGCTTTTCGTGTCTGTCTGTCCCTATGTATGCTTAGATCTTTAGAACTACGCAACGGATTTTGATGAGATTTTTTTTAATAGATAGAATGATTCAAGAGGAAGGTTTATGTGTATGATACATGCACAATATAATAGAGGAACACTGATGATTTTAGAGGTTTCTAAATTGATGTCGTAAATAAACACATTTTTTTGCGCTTACATTGCAAAAGCTAGCTGAATTCCACGAGATATATCAAAATAGTGTACTACAGTATTGTTCACCTTAAAAAGGTCTACAAAAAAGTCCGCGATGGTATATGTCCATCTCTTAGGGATAACCCACAATAACCATTTTTTATCTTTTACTTTTTACGAGAAATAATGGCTTATTTACGAAACGATTTTAAGCAATACAGCGTTAATCTTTATCCAATTAAGTATCTTAAATAAATTGTGCATTTAATATAGATCAATATAGCCCTTTACAGCGTGTAATTTAAATGGATATTATCGAAGATATTACAGATTTAAAATGCAGGGACAAAGCGGTTGCGGTAAATAACTTGATTCTACGTTTGTTACCTCAGAACTCGCGTCATTTATGGACCGACTTGCAAAATTTTTTTTTACCTCATAGGATATGCTTCCAGATTGGTCCTATATTTTTCAAAATCCAGTTCTGATGATGGGATCCATAAGGAATCGAGGGAACTCCTCAAATATTCTAGGCAACTATATAATGATTTTAGTATTTTCATCGAGAACTTAAGCATTTACAGTCAAAAAGTAACATTTGATGAAGTGGAACTGATGAAAAAGACCAGAAATGGCCAATGAAACTTCACCCCTACATAGATATCACAACGAAGATAGAAGTAACTATGACAATGCATATAAATAAAATAATGGTTCTGAATAGTTACGAGTATGTTGAAAATGGTAGCATCAAAGTGATCTGATGATGATGATGGAGCTGGAAGATAGGCACTGGAACTCCGTAATTAATTAATGTAACCTAGCCGTGTTTGGGCTTATTAGAATTGTCATCAGTTGCACTTTGGCTATAAGATACTATCGAACTGACCTGATGATGGAGCTGGGAGGTGGATGGGGACTTCATAATAAAATAATGTATCTTAACAGTGTTTGGCTTAAATCGAATTGTCATGAGAAATAGGTACTCTGGCTATAAATGTATCACAACTAAAAAGTGTGAAATAAAATTTTTTTTACAAAAAAAATAACCAACTTCATAACAAAAAAAAAAACGCTAAAACGATCTTTAATTTCGGAAGTCAGTGTTAAATAACAAGCAGACAGTACCAGAAACACTGACTTCCAAAATTAAAGTTATATTGATCGTTTTAGTGTTTTGTTTTTGTTCCGTACCTAAAAAGGAAAAAACGGAACCCATATAGGATCACTTTGTTGTTAGTCGGTCTGTCTGCGGGTATGTCTGTCAAGACCCTTTATCTCGGAAAAGCGTAGAGGTATCGAGTTGAAATTAAAACCATATACTCAGGTCTGCGGTCCCTTGAAGCTGTGAAAAAATCAAACTTCTGAGCTAACAAAAAAAGATACAGACGTTTATGTCGCAAAAAACGTATATTTTGACACTCTCAAGGGAATCAAAATTCATAGGTACTTCCCGTTGACCTAGAATCCTGAAATTTGCCATGAAGCAAGGTCTAATAGCACAAGTATAGGAAAAAAAATTGAAAACTGTAAATTTGTAGTAACGTCTTTTGCGATTCGAAAAAATCTTCGTAACTCAATTTTGGAATTGAACTGTTTTCTGATTGCGTTGAAAATAGGTTGTCCTATTATTTTATTAAAAAACCTGAATCCATCTAAACTATGCAATGGCACGCGTTTGCTGGTAAAATCACTAAAAACTGTCATAATAGAGTGCACAATACTCACTGAGTTTCTTGCACATTCTTCTCCATAGAGATCTGCGCTTTGGAATGTTTTTTTTTTGGTGGGAAAATCGTCTAATGACAAATCGCGCTCTTGGGCGGAGCAGGAGATAGTTTCAAACTTTTACTGACTAAAAACTAAAACTAACTACTAAACCACTCCTGTTCCCTCTTTGCCTTCGTCCCAGGGCCCCAGGTTTCACTTTCACACTAACCGTGGCCCCAGTAGGCTTCGACCCTGCTGGGCCCCTACGATTTGCTGACATCTCCCTGAGGCGCGCGTGGAACACTAAGCGCCGTCAACGACTTGGGCTCGGTCCGGATGGTTACCGGACGGTTGCCGTCCGGAAGCCCGCGCCTACGGTGGCCGGAAATCGGGATCGGAATCCCGACGGCGGTTGGGGCGTGAGGACCGTTGCCTCACGCGATCGGCCGCCTCCTTTGACAGCATTACTGCTTCGCAGAAGGAGGCGACCGCCTGCCACTCCTTCTCGCTCCGGACCATGGTCTGTACCAAGACCCGGCGCAAGGGGTCACCACCGCCGATCGCCCCCATGAGGACACGGCGTTGCTCTGCCCAAGCTGGACACACCTTCACCGTGTGCTCCATCGTGTCCTCCGGGCGTTCCACACAGTGGCAAGTAAAGATATCTTTTGCAATGAACAATAATAAATCGCAGGGTCAAACTTTCAACGTTGCAACGTTAGTGAGCGTTGAGTGTTTTTCACATGACCAATGATATGTCGCTCTTTCAAGAGTAGCCTCAAAAGAAAACCTGTTTGTATTATCTAATGACAAAAAAAAGCTGTGAACGTTGTATATAAAGACATTCTGTAGTATGATTAGTACTGGCGACCCGCCCCGGCTTCGCACGGGTGCAATGCTGATCAAAACCGCATCAAAACCCGTTGCGTAGTTTTAAAGATCTTCTTCTTCTCAGTCGGTACACTCTTACCAGAGCGGTCGTGGTCATCACTGTGAATCACGATGAGTGATCATCTTGGTAACACGGCACTATTCATCGCGGACTGCAAGTTTTCCGAGTACATTCATAAACCGAGCACTTAGTTGCGGCCTTGATCTGGTCTATCCATCTCATTAGTGATCTACCACGTGGCCTGGTGCCCTCAATTTTGCCCTGCACTACGAGACGCTCTATGGAGTCATTACCACCACGAGATACATGGCCGAAGAAGTTCAAAATGCGCGACTGCACTGTGGATGATAAGCGCTGTCTGATCTAAGCGTACATAGGGACAAACAGCGGGAAGCAACTTTGTTTTATACTATGAAGTGATCAGCATTGCACCCGTGCGAAGCCGGGGCGGGTCGCTAGTTATTAGATAAACTATTTATCAACTGCCACATCTTGAGGGGCTTACGCTCGCATTGCGCTCGAATCTCTTTCGCATCACCCATGGCCCCAGTAGGCTTCGACCCTGCTGGGCCCTTACGGTTGCTGACATCTCTTTGAGGCGCGCGTGGAACACTACGCGCCGTCGAAGGCTTGGGCTCCGTCCGGACGGTTACCGGACGGTCGGACGGCGAGCTGACTCTTGGGTAATCCTGACACATACCTGTGAACTTAAGGGTATCTGCCAGGACTGCAGTATTATTCGAAAGAGTTGCCGTGGGGCTGGAACACAAAGGACAACTGAAGAAACACGGGTGGATTTTAGTCTGTAAAAGTCTAACGCTTCCTCTTGCTCCAATCAGAGCAGCAGAAGTTATTGGTTACTACAAGGGCATTATTGTGGTCTGTAAGACTACCAATTACTCTTTAGGCTTTTACAGACAGGTGTGAAGAGGCAGACAGGCTTAAAGTCACTCAAAGGGCAATGGAAAGGGCTATACTCGGAGTTTCCTTGCGTGATCACAACAGAAATGAAGATATCCGCAGGAGAACCAAGGTTACAGACATAGCCCGAAGAATAGCCAAACTTAAGTGGCCGTGGGCAAGGCACATTGCTCGCAGAACAGCTGTCGATGGGGATGAAAGGTTCTGGAATGGCGACCACGTACCGCCAGACGCAGCTTTGGAAGGCCTCCCAAAAGGTGGTCCTGGTGATGGTCGCGGGAATCCGATGGAAGCGAGACGCACAGGATCGATCATTATGGCGACACTTGGGGGAGGCCTATGTCCAACAGTGGAAGACTTTCAGCTGAAATGATGATGATGAGACCGGTGTGATGCGACAACGAAGAGACAGTGTGTTTTTTTAGAAACGATTTATCCATAGAGCAATTTTAAGATAAGGTCGGTTAAACTCGTTGATGGTACTCATATATTATGCTGGAATTGAATTTTCAACATTTAACTAGTAGGTTTAATTAGTTTCCATTTTTAAAATGAAATTGATTGATTGACTTCATTCTATTTGAAATATGTAATAATTATTTATTGTGCACACCTAGCACAGTGTTGACTTTTTTAACCCAAATATTGACTGGTACAGAATGCCTTGTTGCATGAAGTCCGCCTATGTACCACTACTGTATAGAAAGTTTAAATAAATAATAAATCATGTACCTAGTGTATAATCCGTATACCGAAAGAATTTTCCCTTATTTTGTCGTGAAAACCATATTTTAATAAGGTTACTTAGAACGACTTCAACATCATCATTTCAAACAAAAGGCATCCACTACAGCACATCAAAAGGACTTTACCAATTATAATATTTTTTTTTTTTTTGTATTCTTGGTAAGTTCACGCTTGACCGCTATCTCACCTGATGGAAAACGACAATGCGGTCGACGATGGAGCGCGCTTACCTAGAAGCAACCTATTCACCGATTCCCGTTGTAGCCATAAGGAAACACAGATTCCGGCAAGGAATTCCACTCCTTAGCTTTACGATTACCACACTAATTGTAAATTGACTGGTTCTAGGCTTCTTGCATAGACTTCCGCAGCCCGCTTTTTCTTGGGAGGGAAAATTATCAACTAGCTTCTCACATTCTCAATGAAGCGTATCAGACTTTTATTGGAAACCCATCCATGTTTGTTCTGTTACCGTTTACGTTCCAGGGTTGCAGATACTCTTTCAAACAATTCAATTTTCAATTCAATTTCGACTGGCCTGTTGGTCTAGTTGTTGCCGGAGGTAGTGGGTTCGATTCCCACCCAGGACAAATGTTTGTATGATGAGCACAATCATTTGATCTGTGTCTGGGTGTAATTTATATCTATATTATGTATGTATTTAGAAATATATAAGTATATTTATTAGTTATCTAGTACTCATAGCACAAGCTCTGCTTAGTTTGGGACTAGATGGCGTTGGGTGATAGTTGTGAAATACTATTATTATATTATTATTTCCTTAATTAATTGTAAATACATATAAATTATATTTTTAAATATTTTTTAAACTTAATTACAAAAAAATATAAAAAATAGTATCCGTAGAGCCGTGTCCAGGAGTACCGCTTCCTGAATCAAGCCCTTGATCCAGCTGCCTAACGCGAGCCTCCTAAGGTGTTAGTCGAGGCTCTTGTCTATTAAGCCATTGCCCGACACGACTATCGGTACAATGATCGCCGAGTCCACATCCCACATGTCGACAACCTCGCGAGCGAAGTCAATATACTTGATTTGTTTATCTTTCTTTAAAAATAAATATTATTATAAACAATCCCATAACTTGGACCTGGTCATCAATTCAACTTGTCAGAGGTCTTCCTTTCAACTAAAAACTAGCTAAGCAATAATTTCTGACAGCACCCTGTTTCAACTGTAGTAGAACAATTTAAACGACCGCTATCAATTTAATTGGATCACAACAATGCTCCAACAGATCTATTGTTTTAGTAATTGTAATTATCCGGTATAATTAATGTAATCGTTGGGATTACCTTCCTATTACAGCTAACGCTTCAGGGGTGTTAAGACAATATACTGTTTCCTAGATATTTTTCATAGAAAATATTTTATAGTTTATCTAGAAGTACTCCTAGTAATAAGATAAATTTGAAGCCTTTTTAGGAAGAACATCGTAAGCTACAGTTTGCACTAAGTACCAATTTTTAGATGACACAAATGTCTTTTAGCTGCAGAATTTAATTCGAAAAAAAAAACCAATGGGCCATCACGATACTTCAAAATATATAATTATATTCCAAAATATTCTAAAAAGTAGACATCAATACTATGCCGAGTAAGAGCTAACTGTGACACAGAATAAAATCTTCAGTAAAATTCATATTTTTAAGGCGAGTATACCTTTGAATATGAATGAGATGTTATACTAAAACTCTTTAAATTACATTTACACGAATGTACTTATTTGGAATTCCGTTGAAAATATGTTATTTAGCAAAATCTGTACGACTTGGTAATAATATAACAGTTGCCAGACTCCAGACGCCAGAAAGTCTGACCATCAGTCTATATATGGAGTATCGTATCGTGTCGCCCAGTAACTGGGTCTGGGAGGTCTGATAAGCGGTCACTCCATGTAAAAATACGGGTAATCAGCCGCATCCAGTTAGGCTAACAGCCAACCCCAAGCTAGTTTGGGCGCGCCATAGTTATGGCGGTAAGTCCCCTCTTTGAGGAGTGGCTGGAAAGGCAACACAGCATTCTTACCTTCCACATGACGCAGGTCCTCACCGGACATGGTAAATTCGGGAGGTTCCTGCACCGGATGCGTGCAGAGGACACGTTGGAGCATACGGTAGAGGTATGCCCCGCCTGGGCAGAGCACCGCCGTGTTCTCGTGGGAGCGATCGGCGGCAGCGATCTCTCGCACCTGGCCTTGGTACAGGCCATGGTCCAGAGCGAGGAGGAGTGGCAGGCGGTCACCTCCTTCTGCGAAGCAATAATGCTAGCAAAGGAGGCGGCCGCACGCACGAGGCAATAGCTCTCGCGCCCCAGCCACCGGGATTCCGATCCCGATTTCCGGTCACCGTAGGCGCGGGCTTGGGGACGGCGAGCAATGTGTAGCTCGCCGTCCGACCGTCCGGTAACCGTACGGACCTAGCCCAAGTCGTCGATGGCGCATAGTATTCCACGCGCGCCTCAAGGAGGTGTCAGCAACCGTAGGGGGCCAGCAGGATCGAAGCCTACTGGGGCCATGCGAAAGAGATCCCGGGGCCCTAGAACAATGGTAAAGAAGGAACAGGAGCGATTTTTTAGGCAGTAAAAGTCTGACACGCTCTCTCGCTCCGCCCAAGAGTGGGGGATGTCATTATATGATTTCCCCCCCAAAAAAAAACCCAAGCTAGTTGAGAAAAGCTAAGGAGATTATAATAGAACAGTTGCTAACAACTATTATTATCATCATTTCCCTAGACTTTTATTAAAAACTAGCTTTTGCCCGCGGCTTCGCTCCCGTCGACTGACTACTCTATTTACCCTACTACCATTTTTTTTTTAAATTTTTTCTTTCATAAGAACCTTCTCCTGACAATAACAAATACAACAAAAAAAAAATTACTGAAATCGGTCCAGCCGTTCACGCGTGATGGCGTGACCAAGGGAAATAGGGATTCATTTTTATATATATAGATTAAGATTTATTAAGTTAAGAGATCTAGAATAAAAACCAGATCTAGATATCCAAGCTGAACTTTACACAGAAATCAATTAAAATTTACTCGTAGTAACATTTCCATTAAACAAATACACCAACATGTTTCTGATTGATTCCCTTTGATGTTCGTTTAGCATTGTTTAGAGGTTTATTCAAAGTTGTTTCACGTTTTGTTGTGGTGCTTAGCTTTACATTCGTACAGATTTGTCTGTATTGGAACATTTAATTATTTTTATGTCGGTTCAGGTTTTTTTTTTAGGTGGGAAAATCATCTAATGACAAATTTCGCTCTTGGGCGGAGCGCGAGATAGTGTCAGACTTTTATTGACTAAAAACTCACTCCTGTTCCTTCTTTGCCTTCGTCTCAGGGCTTCACTTTCATACTACCCGTGGCCCCAGTAGGCTTCGACCCTGCTGGGCCCCTACGATTTGCTGACATCTGATCGCCCCCTGAGGCGCGCGTGGAACAATACGCGCCGTCGACGACTTGGCCTCAGTCCGGACGGTTACCAGACGGTCGGACTGTGAGCCCACGCCTACGGTGGAATCCAATCGAATCGGAATCCCGGGAATCCTTTAGCTGGGGCTAAAGGACCGTTACCTCGCGTGGTTGGCCTCCTCCTTTGCTAGCATTACTGCTTTGCAGAAGGAGGCGACCGCCTGCCACTCCTCCTCGCTCCGGACCATGGCATGTACCAAGGCTCGGCGCGAGAGATCCCTGCCACCGATGTCGGTTCAGGGTGCAATCGGAGTGGGAATTTCCTCCAGAGAACATATTGCATGGGTGACGAGTGGGTAACGAGGTATGTGGAACAGAGAGTAAAGTAGCACATACCTCCGTTGAAAAGGGAGGATCCTCCGACCAAACAGGTGTTATATCTGGTGGGCAATTGCCCGGCAGATGATTTTGGGCTGTTCTATATTGTCAAATCGCGCGGAGAACTTTAATTGCGCGATGCAGGATTAGTTCTTATGTGACGGCATAGATGTCGCTACACAAACTATTCCAAACCTAAGAAAGCGCAGCAAGGCAAGCGTACGCAAGCGTGACAGGTGAGATAGTGGTCAAGCTATTTACTTTATACATAGGTTCCTTATCAACAGGAAAAAAACCATGCAACTGATTTATAATGCTAATAACTAATTCACAATGAGCCGTAAGAGGTTTTCAAGACCAACGTGTTACAATTATACTGACTTTGACACTATTATATTTTCACGCCGACGCCTGCGTGAGCCTCTGGCGGCAGTTAGAACATATAATTATAATAATAATAATAAAACGTTTATTTCGGAACTTGCCCTATCGTGTTAGTAACAATTTAAACTTAGATCTAGTGTTAGTAACATGAAAAACAAATAGGTATCTACTTATTCTAAGCTGGGTGAGACGCACCTAACCTGGGGAATGTCTATTTGACCGCGTGCAGTCGTATCCACCGCCCTATGATCGGAGAGTCCCACCAATCAGCCAGCGTTCTGAGAATGGTGTTGGGGCTGGCGCGTACTCGGCACAGCAAAGAGACACATCTTTTGCGCATAATGCACGAGAAACTGGCGACGTTTGCGTCGGCAAACATGCCGGACGCACTACAATAACGCGGCAGCCCCAACAATACCCGGATATAATTGTTAAAAAATGGTTAATCCTGTTTCGGTCAATTTTGTTTATATTACCGGACGGCCGGACGGCGAGTTATCCGCAAGCCCAACCATCTCCTTAAATGGTGAAACGATTAGACCATTAAAAATGACACTAGCAGAACTGCCCGCTCATTTGCTTAGCATAGCATAATCAGATTTTTTTTAATGTTTCCAATGCTCTGGGACTCAGGCCTCCTCTCTAGGAGAGGGAATGGGCCGTAATCCACCACGCGGGCCCAGTGTGGATTGGTGAATGTCACATGTCTTCGAATTTTTGGTTCCTCACGATGTTTCCCTTCACCGTTTTAAGAGCAGTGGTGATGTAACAAATTACACAAAGTAATGCGCCTGGCAGGGTTTGAACCCGCGATCTACAACTCGTAAGTTGGGGCCGTTACCACTCGGCCACCACTGCTCACATTTTCCCATTTGCTTAGATTACTTTTAAGTATTATCCCAAACATTTTTATACATAGGTACTTATTTATATTCAACGTTGACAGAAACGTGTCGTATTTTATTCCAGACATGATCCATTTTATTTCAGCATCATGTCTTAATGTTTATCTAGAGTAATGGATACGTTCACCCGATATAAACCCTTCGTCGCTTACCTAAGTACCATAAAAAGGTAATATGGCTTTCTCTAGGTACATTATATCAAGTACAGACTTCAATAAAAATGTAACGAGGTCAGTACGAGCGAATAAAGGGTTCCGCAGCACTAAAACTGTGATGGTTTATTATCTTCATCATTTCAACTGAAAGACTGTTGGACATTTTATTTAGGTGGGAAAATCATCCAATGACGTCTCTTGCTCTTGGGCGATACGGGAGAGGGTGTGTCAGACTTTTACTGACTAAAAACCCACTCCTGTTCCTTGGTTGCCTTTCATACCATGGCTGAGTTTTCTTTTCAGTAACAAACCCTAGGCGTGGACTTGCGGACGGCGCGCAATGGGTAGATCGCTGTCCGTCCGTCTGGTAACTGTCCGGACCGAGCCCAAGTCGTCGACAGTGCGTACGCGCGCCTCAAGGAGATGTCAGAAAACCGTAGGGGCCCAGCAGGGTCCATGCCTGCTAGGACCAAGGGGAAAAGTATGAGAAGGATATTAGCAGTCCTAAAACGCAAAAGGCAACTGAACGAACTTGGGTGTGGTTTTTGTCCCCCCTCAAAAAAGAAAAGGCACGGAACCCAAAAAAAGTACATAAATATGTAAGCTACCCAAAACAGGACGTAAGTGCCCATAAAGTAATGCCGGGTCCATATATACGCATCCACGAACGCAAACTAACACCTTTTAACATCCGTAACAACGGCCCGACCTATCACCGGCTTATTTATTGTAACCAATGGAAACCTAACAGCGAAAAGTTAAATTGAATATAAATCTATTCAAGAGACGTGTGCCAAGATAGCGCTACAACTGCTACACTGTAAAATGAACGTTGGGTCTGTTGTAATAAGGGTTGATTGATGTGTATTGTTAATTTTGCATTGTTGAGAGAGACAATCAATACACAAACAGAGGGCTGAGTGTGTTAAAATAAATAAAATAACCAGCATTGGAGCAATTAGACATTCACCGATTTTTTTCTTGTGTATTCGATTGGAAAAAAACGATCGGTTATTGTTCGTTTCGAAAACAATTATGATCGATGAATTTTACTTTTCCTAAAAGGTAAAGGTTGATGATATCCACCAATTTGCGTTGGGCCTGCGTGATGGTTTACGGCCCATTCCTTCACCTAGTGAGGATGCCTGTAACCCAGCATTAGGAACATTACTACTGAACATACACCAAGTGTCGCCACAATGACCAGTCCTGTGCATCTTGCATCCATCGAATTCCTGTGACTCTCACCAGGTCATATGTTCATCTTGTGGGAGGCCTGCTAACGCTTCGTTTTCCGGTAGGCGGTCGCCACTGTAAAACCTCTCGGCCCCATCGACCATCTGTTCTGCGAGCAATATGCCCTGCCCACTGCCACTTCATCATCATTCATCATTTCAGCCGAAAGACGTCCACTGCTGGCCATAGGCCTCCCCCAAGTGTCGCCATAATGAACGGTCCTGTGCGTCTCGCATCCATCGGAGTCCCGCAACCGTTATCAAGTCATCGGTCCACCTTGTAGGAGGCCTTCCAACGCTACGTCTTCCGGTACGTGGTCGCCATTCCAGAACCTTTCGGCCCCAACGGCCATCTGTTCTGCGAACAATATGCCCTGCCCACTGCCACTTAAGTTTAGCGATTCTTCTGGCTATGTCGATAACTTTGGTTCTCCAACGAACATCTTCATTCCCGATTCAATCAGGCATGGAAACTCCGACCATAGCCTTTTCCATTGCTCTTTTGGTGATTTGAAAATGGATGGAAAAATGAGGAATGGACCAATAAAAACTATCTCAAAATATGGAACAGATCGTACGCTATCTATTGTGATTGCCAAACCCACGGCAGTTCAGAATTCCTGAATGTAAACTCACGTTTGACGGTTTTCGTTCAAACAATATTCCATATTTCATTCAAAATTCAAATAGTTCAAACGTAACTGTTTATACCGAATTCTGATTCATGAAATACAAAGACCACTTCAACTATTGGTCAACTGTCTGTATAACTGCTGTATTCAAGCCGAGTTCCGTAGTCCTCTTTCAAATAATTGTTTAGCTTTCAAAGGACTCTGTTTATTTTTGACTTCTCTGTAGTTTTCGTTTGACACTTTTGAGGATAATGGTGTACTATTTGGTATCCCAGTGTTTTTTGCAGCTGTTACAGAGAGTCATTTGTTACGGCTGTCAAAGAACTGCAAATAATAATCAGGTCCAACGCCTTAATATGCTTTCCGAAGTACGGGAGAATCTCGGGATGTTAACATGGTTATCCATCCACAGATCAACGAAACTCAATAAATACTGAACTGAAAAATAGTAACCCCTTTCTTTGCACGTCATTAAAAAAAAAACTAAGTAGAAACGCTTCATAAAACTTTAAATTTAAAGTCCTCCTCATATAATGTCCCGCCAAAGTCGTTGTACTTCAATTTGAAACGTTACATAGCACCTAATTAATGATAGCACAAACATTAACCCAGCTGAGCTGTTTTAATCAAACGATCTATCTTTTAACCCCCCGAGCCAGCGCTATCTAATTTGCCAAGCTCATAAGGATTCGCAGCTTTCAGCGTCGAAAATTCGCAAAGATGCGAAAACAAAAGAGATACCATTTCGCACTCAGGAATTAAAGTTACGTACCTATATGGTTCGAGATAACTGGAGATTTAATTTCAGAAATCCTTATGTTTTGGTTTACTGAATAACTCACTAAGTGAGGCACTGATTATTATTATTATATTTAGTCCGTACTGTCCCTCTGCTGGGCCTTGCTCCTTTTCTTCTAGACCTCTTCTTGCTAATTTTTAAGGAAGTCATCTAAGACATCTAAAAATATCCTTCATAGTCTGCCGCGAACCTGTCTTGCAATATATGGTGTATGGTGGACATGTCCAGCCCAGTCCGATTAAAACTGAATAGCCTTCTGAGCCAAGTCAAGGATCTGTGTTTGTACAGTAGTTTATAAACGCGTTCTGTCAGTTTTTCACTAAGGTTACCTATCTTAAGTTCGAAAAATATTTGACCGAATTTCGTTTCACCTAAAACTTTTCAACTATTTTCGTTTCGTTTTTATTTCGTCGAATTTTTATTAATTTTAATTCGATTTTTTTTCGTTACTTCGACGTTTCATTTGGTCGAAAAACTTTACACCGGTGTTACTCTTAACCGAAATAAAAATTTTTCAAAGTACTATGTTTCCGAACATTCATTATATCACTTTTTAATTGCCATATTTTCATTTCACCAAACGCCTAGAAATGTAATTATTACACTAGCATGATAGAGGCAACAGGAGCTAATTTCAAATTAGTTTAACATAATATTTTGTTTAAATAATTACTTAAATATAATGGCACTTAAAAATGATTTTTTGTAGTTGATTATAAACAAAAGTGGTTTTAATTGGTCCCAGTAAGAAGCATGCAAACAAGGATGCTTGCTTTTAGCATGCAGCATGCAAGCAGGCATACAGCATGGAGGCAGGCATGCAACATGCAGCAGGTATGCAGCATGCAAGCAGGCTTGCAAAATGCAAGCAGCCATGCAACATGCAGCGAACATTGTTTCTGTCACGGCAGATACATGGTTTTAACGCTCACCACCGCAACCTCAGCCGTGGCAGCGATCCTTGAAACCACCCGCTCTTCAGCTCGCGGGCCGCCTTACCCCTCCGCACCTACGCGGGCTTGAATTACACTCTAGGGGTAGGGCAGACAAGACTATGTAAAGTCGGTTTTGTGGCGATTCGTTTCTGTCACTAAATTTTGTAGCACAACATATTGACTTTTTATGACACTATTTTAATTTAACATTGAAAATGTTACCAAGTAACCTTCTACATATTTATTAACAAAATTCCGTAAAATGTTGTTTCGGCGTGGTGAAAATATGGGAAATAAATCATTTGGCAAATGAAAAAGTTCAAAAGAGGCTGAGAGTGATCGATTCCCCATCACTTTACCTTTTGTCTCACGACTCCCTGAATAGGATATAGTCGAAAATAAGCATCTAAAAGCGATAGGGGTAGGTGTGGATTTTCAAGTAAAAAATAAAACTAACAATAAAAAGGCGAAAGTTAGTGAGTACAAAACATACACATGTATGTTTTTTTCTTCTTTATGCTCGAAAGGTTGGACGGGTTTGGCTAAAATTTGGCACACAAGTAGACATATACCCCGGAATAGTATATAGACTGTTAATTCTTGAGATAATTTCCACTATAACGTAGGTGAAGTTGCTGGCAGCTGCTAGTAATTTCATAACTTAAACGTGCTTGTGCACGTTACGTTTAAACTTCCAGTTTCAGTTAAATGGGAATATCCGTGTGATCTACAAATGTTTGTTCGTACCGCTTGTTTGTGCTAGTGATTTATGGTGTAATGGCACTCAGGGTATTGGGAATTCTGAAGCTAGGAGCACTCGTTTTTGGGAAATGTAAATGTTACTGATTCCAGAAACAGCTACGAAGATTTTAAAATGATCAATATGAAAAGTTGCAAAGAACAATAAAAGGAAAACGCGGATTTCCAGCCACCGTAAGCGTGGGCTTGCGGACTATGAAAACAATGGGTAGATCGCCCGCTAAACCGCCCAGAAAAACTGCAGGGGCCCAGCAGGTCTGAAGCCATGGGTTCGACTCTGAAACGAAAACAAGAGGCTATGGAACGCAAGGCAAAGACAGAACATAAGAATGGGTTTTTAAGTCAGTAAAAGTCTGACAAGCACTCCCGTTCCATCTTAGAGCAAGAGAAATCATTGGATGATTTCCCACCTACAAAAAAAAGTCTTCGATACAAAGTGTGGTAGATACAGCAAAAAGAAACAACCCACGAAGTTTCAAGTATCATGTATTTATCATTCAACAAAATAAGTGCCGCCCCGCGGACTATCATTATTGTTTATAACCATCGATTTGTAACTTAAGCTGAAGATCATTTTTGGGCGAAATATTTTAAGTTAAGTACAGTGGTTGTTTTAATTATTCGCAAATTGATTTCTAGTGGTTATTGTGTTATTTTGAGTGTCTACACAACTGAAGATTAACTTAATGTGGAATCATTGAAACAGACGCGATTTCGTTAAAATACCGGCTACCTCAGCGAAGCTTGCTGACTAGATAAAGCTGCCATATAAAGAAAACAACATAGACTGTGTTATACCAATCAACACTCTACCCAGTAGTGCTGGGCACGCCATAATTATGGCGGTACAAGTAAGTCTCCTCTTTGAGGTGTGCATATGCATAGTTAAAAGAAAAAAAAAACAGTAAGGCTCTAGACAAAACAACATTGTATAAGTGATAACAAATGTTGGAAACCTTTAGAATTAACGGTGTGCTCGTGTCAACCCCGCGTTTTGATATTTCTGACAAAGTTCAATGCTTACAAGATGTCAAAAAAAAATCACAAAGTCAATTAGTGTCTTTTATATTACAGTCTAAATTACATACAGTGCATTATAAAATTACATATAGCCTAAGTATTTCAAATTAAAATACGAATAAAAACATAGGTCACACACACACACACACAGGTCACATCGACCTTAGCACAATGGTCTACAAACATAACGTGTGCACGTTATGTTTGTAGACCATTGTGTGAATCCCACACACGGCCTGACTAAGAACTCATTAAGACCTCCCAAAGTCCCATCCAAGGGCTAACCAAAAGACGAACAGGCTTACAAAAGGTCTCCCTCACATTTTCTTCAAGCAGCCCAACAACCATTAGAGGAACAAAAAGAGCCAACTCAAAGACACATCTAATTAAGTAGGAGAAGCAAATCGCACGCACCGCCGACATCAAAGGGAAGACAAACAAAGCCGACGTAGGCTCTGAGATGAAGCGGTGTCCCATGTGAGTGATGAGGGCGAAGATAAAGGCTTTAGTTTGAGTTTGTTGTGAAAATATTGTTTATTTTGTATATTTTTATCCGAATAGCAAACAAGTTGACCGCCCACGTAATATTGTGTGGTTAGCACCGCCTACGGACAATTGCAATGATATAAATGTCACAAGTACTAAGTTATCACAATGTTTCTATTTTTTATATATATAAGACAATACAGCGTTCGTGAATGTGTCCGTGGTATCATAACAGGCCCTAGCAGTATATCAGTGCTGCGTTATTTATTACTACAGTATCTTTTTTAGGTGGGAAAATCATCAAATGCAAACCGCGCTCTTGGGCGGAGCGAGAGATTGTGTCAGACTTTTTCTGATTAAAAACCCACTCCTGTTCCTTCGGTGCCTTTCGTACCGGGGACGAGTCTTCCTTTCAGAATCAGACCCTTGGCCCCAGTAGGCTTCGACCCTGCTAGGCCCCTACGGTTTGCTGACATCTCCTTTAGGCGCGCGTGGAACAGTACGCGCCGTCGACGACTTAGGCTCGGACTGGACGGTTACCGGACGGTCGGACAGCGAGCCACCATTGTTTGCCGTCCGCAAGCCCGCGCCTACGGTGGCCGGAAATCGGGATCGAAATCCAGGCGGCGGTTGGGGCGTGAGGACCGTTGCCTCACGCGATCGGCCGCCTCCTTTGCTAGCATTACTGCTTCGCAGAAGGAGGCGACCGCCTGCCACTCCTCCTCGCTCCGGACCATGGCCTGTACCAAGGCCCGGCGCGAGGGATCGCCGCCGCCGATCGCCCCCACGAGGACACAGCGTTGTTCTGCCCAAGCGGGGCACACCTCCACCATGTGCTCCACCGTGTCCTCCGAGTGGTCCACACAGTGGCGACACTCGGGCGTTTTTTCCACACAAATCCGGTCCAGGAACCTCCCAAACTTACCATGTCCGGTGAGGACCTGTGTCATGCGGTAGGTGAGGACGCCGTGAGGTCTTTCCAGTCACGCCTCAAAGAGGGGACTTACCGCCATAATTGTGGCGTGCCCATTTATTATTAGGTAAAGTTTTAAGTGTGTTCAAACCCTACTCCAAAAAATAACGTCCTCGTAGTTTTCATGAACACTATTATATAATAAGTAAGTAGCCTTTTTGCCTTCACACAGTTGTTTTGTTCATTTTTTATTTAGGTTTAAGTTTTATAAAGAGTTTACACATTTTTTTTGCCGAAGTTTGTTTGTCTGCGTGCAGTCTTAACGTAAAACTTGGTTTTACTTCTATTGTCGTGTGTTATTATCTTTTTATGTAGTTCAATGATTGATTGTACTGAAGACATGGTGAATTTCATATGTAAATCATATAAAGCTTATGCTTTAGTGCTTCTCTCTGACTTTTGATTTCTGTCTAATCTCATCGCTTCAGTCCACCACCTAGCTCTATACCTAAATGAGTCCTGAGACTAGGGTTGCCAACCAAATTCTAATATAGAGTATTGTACTCTATTTTACAGAAGAATACTTTATAATTCTCAAACGCAATGGAGTACGCTTAAATACGCTACTTTTTTTATAACTTTGATATTAAAATCTTGCCATTTCAATATTTTACTAAACAAATTTCATAAAGTATCATATAGAAGAAAACTATGGCTTCCTTGAAATTGTTCATTAGTCGTATAAATATTAAAAAAAAAAAACGAATAAATAATTCTTTCACTTTTTGCTAAACAAACTTACTCTTTTTATTATTATTTTTATTTTTTTGTGGTAATTAAGAGTATGTTAGTATTATAAATATTCTTATTTTGACATTTTAAATCAGATAGACTCTATTTCTTCTAAAAACGGTGGCATCCTACTTTTTTTTTGGGAACAAAATCATGGAATGAGTTGCGAGAGGATGTGTTAGATTTTTAATGCCGAAAATTCACCTACGCTCTTGCGTTCTCGGACCATCATATCATAAACTCCCCGTTGGCAACCCTACGTAAGACTCTAGTTCACACATGAGGATAGGTAATCATTTTTAGAGCGTCCTTAGGGTAATGAGAGGTTTAGACTCGTCGTAAGAAGTTTGTCATTACTTAGTAGCTCCTTCATCATTGCCTGGTATGTATAAACAGAAACAAACTTATGGTTTTAATTACCTAACTGTTTTTGTTGTGATACAAACCGTATATAATATTTAATTAACTTAAGGACAGGATAAGCAATCATTTTAATACTTGCAGTCGAATAGTTGCAATGGTTTTTTGACAACCTGCGTCAAAACAAGATTTTCTTTTAGAATAATAAATAAAAATGAATGGCCAAAACTTGAGAATGATTGGACCAATTCGGATGAACATTTTTAGAACTATTAGCTGATGTTTCTGGAAGGTTTTTGTGAAGAAAAAATCGGAAAAAATGCACGACAATGCATTTTCTGTAAGAAACAGGTTGCATTATGGAGAGTGTGCGTGGGAATTGCATGACTTGATTCGGGACAACCCCGTACGTCGGGTTGGGTACGTCAGGGTGGATCCCTTACGTTGTTGAAACCTCTACGGTCCAGACTAAGCGTTTCGCCTCGTTGTTTATACCGCGTACATTGAAGGACTGGAACAATTTGCCTGCTGAGGTCTTCCCATCCGATTATTATTTGGGTGTATTCAAGGCTAGAGTGAATAGGCTCTTAATAAACAAGTGCGCCTCACCATCAACGATTGCATCACTGCTTACCATCAGGTGTGATCGCAGTCAAGCACTAGTTAAAATCAAATTAAAAAAAGAAAACTCAATGTAAGTACATCAGCTGTCATATTTTTATTGTTTAATAAAAGTTGTTTGTACACTGAAGAATATGAATGATGAAACCAACTTGATAAAACAACAAAAAGCCAAATAAAACCCAATACTAAAGCCAGTCCTAAACTTTTAACCAGCACTATCTGCCTGTAAGCACCTCTCAAGTATGCGACCCGTGTCACTCACAACTGCAACTCAACGACCACCAAGTCGCTGGTCGCAAACCAAGCACTTAAACGGCTGGTGGCTAAAAGTTTCGATGTTATTTTTCCATTTGATAACACTTGGCCATGAAAAGAGCGGAAAATACTAAAATACTTTTGGGGTTCCTTACCCAAAAGGTTTTGCAGACTGCCTATCTGTCATCCAGTACCGTAATAAAATGATGATTCCTCATAACCCATGAAGAATCTAATTTTATTCGAAAATCCTTTTCTACATTAAATAACTCCTAAACTTTAAAAAATTGCGATATATATTAAATATCCGGCTCGAAGGACATGTTAGGGTCTTGACTTGTACTTTAATAAAAGGCAGTGAACTGTAAAAACTGACAAACTTATATCCATGAGAATTGTATAGAAAGAGAAATTACAAGGCGCGCATGTGTCGTCGTTTGTTCTCACTAGTGAAGTGGGCTCGCGGCCCTGCTTGTACCCACGCAGCAGTTAGACGAGTGACAAAGGTAGCCGACGGTGCCCGAACACAAGGGGTATTTTTGGATACTCTTCGATAGAAGAACCAAATTTTTTTTTTCTTTACCGCTCTTTTTGGACCACCCAGCATCGTCTCTCAAATGCAACTCCGTTCATTAAAATACGACACTACAAAAAACTCAACCACGCTTGGTGCTATCTTGTATTCCTCCGCTCGTTTCAGAGGCGTACTCGAACTTGGCCATCCAGTTTGCTAAGTAACACATAAATTGTACCGCGTCTAAGTGCGGGCCACACTTAGCGCAAGTGTGCCGATAGTTCTGTCTTCCTGGTACTCGGCCAAATGTTCAACTTGAAGTTATTGTAATTTGTATAGGTACTTAGCATTTTCTACTTGGTTTATTAGTTTGAGAGTTTGATTAGGGATGTGATTTACATTTTCAAATGGTGGTTATGTTTTTTGAGCAGTATCAGCCCAATGGTAACGCCCCGACTTAAGAGTAGCGCGTAGTAGGTTGCGGGTTCAAACCCAGCCTGGCGAATTACTTTGTGTATTTTATTTTATCACCATCACTGCTCTCAAAACGGTCAAAGAAAACATCTTGAGGAAGCCGGCATGTCCTAGAACCAAAAATTCGAAGACGTGTGACATCCACCAATGTGCAATGGGCCCGCGTGGTGGATTACGGCTCTCTACCTCTTCTAGAGAAGAGGCCTGAGTCCCAGTAGTAGGAACAGCTATAATTATAAGGCCGATTATGTATATAAAATACTCAAGCAACTTTAGTGGACTGTATTATAATAAATAAATTGTTGGTAATACAAGCGGCTAAGAATCAAAGGTGCCGACATAGCACGAAGAATCGCCAAACTTAAGTGACAATGGGCAGGGCACATTGCTCGCAGAACAGATGGCCATTGGGGCCGAAATGTTCTGGAGTGGCGACCGCGTACCGGAAGATGCAGCGTTGGAAGGCCTCCCACAAGGTGGACCGATGACCTGGTCAGGGTCACTAGAATCTGATGGATGCGAGACGCACAGGACCGGTCGTTGTGGCGACGCTTGGGTGAGGCCTATGTCCAACAGTGGACGTCTTTCGGCTGAAATGATTATGATGATGAATACAAGCGGCACGGCGAGAAAACATTAATATTGATGAAAATAAGATGCGCGCGCTGGGTGGTGAGGTGGAATCACCAGTGTAAGGCCGGACTGCACCCGCGGCGAGTGCCTCTCCCCGCGACCTCTGCTCCCGCCCGCTGTCGCCCGTTACGTAGTGATGTTCGCGCATGTGTATTACTAAACAATATAGTTTAAAAGACCATGACAAACATTATATCGATTTTTACAGCCATGATTTATTAGGTCATCGGTCAACCTAACAAGACCTGATCTTCCAGACTCCCGCCTTGCCTCGTTTATTGTTGTTATCAAATATATTCACCACACACCATTATATTGTAGCGACATCTATGGCGTCACATAAGAACTAATCCTGCATCGCGCAATCAAAGTTCTCCGCGCGTTTAGAACATATAGAACAGCCCGAAATCATCTATCGGGCAGTAGCCCGCCAGACATAACACCCGTCTGGCCGGAGGATCCTCCCTTTTCAACGGAGGTATGTGGGGCTTTACTCTCTGTTCCACATACCCCTAAAATATAACATAAGCACACTATGCGCAATAAATGACCCAAATCCTTAAAAGTTTGTCACCAAAAAAAGGGTGGGCTTACGGACGGCGAGTATTGGATAGTTCGCCATCTGATAAGGACCAGGCTCAAGTCAATGGCACGTTGTCTTCCACGCGCGTCTTAAAGAGATGTCAGCACGATTGACGGAGTGGAGTGGCGACCGCTTACCGGAAGACGCAGTGTTGGAAGGCCTCCCACAAGGGGAAGCTATGACCTATTAAGGGTTGTGGGAATCTAATGGATGCAAGTTACCCAGGAACGTCCGACCGACAATGGAGGGGCTGTTGTTCGAAAGACTTACCGCGACCATGGAACGCAAAATGACAACTGAAGGAACAAAGGTGGGTTTTAGTCAGTAAAATTCTGACCCACCCTCTCGCTCCGCCCAGAGCGGAAGAAGTTACTTGATAATTTTTCGACGGCGCGTAGTGTTCCACGCGCGCGTGTTCAAGGAGTCGTCAGCATATCGTTGGGGCCCAGCAAGGTCGAAGCCTACTGGGGCTATGGGTTAAGTGAAAATGAACCCAGGGCCCTGGAATGCAAGGCAAAGAAGGAACAAACGGGTGGGTTTTAGTCAGTAAAAGTCTGACACGTCCTCGCGCTCCACCCAAGGGCGGGAGATGTCATTAGATGATTTCCCAAAATAAATAAATAAACCCTCAAAAAAAAGGATTGAAGAATAATCTTTAGTCTCTAGTTGCAGCCATACTAATAATATAAAGAATTTTCCCAATAACAGCAAATGTTGCGGAATGCTGTAATCGTCCGTCTTTATTAAAAGCTAATACTGCAAGTGCATTGTTGTAGCAGTTCCTATTGGTTTAGTTTAAAATGATATTTTAAAGCTTAGCGGAAATCGAAAAGTGGTGTTTTCTGTTTGGAGTATGAAACACATATTCGAATGAATTTAGAATTAGGTTACATGTGATCTACAGCCCCCCTAGCCAAGTTACAACCGTTTCGTGTCGAATTCCGTTCTCCAATCGGTAACGCCTCGTTGTCAGCAATTGTAGAAAACGATAAGTTGGAAGCCATGTTGACGCGCCTGAGTCGGCCGCTCGTTCTACAATGTCGTTCTACAATAACAAAGGATGTTGCTGATAAAAATTCAATCTATAATTTTGAACGATGTGAACTTGGCTACGAATTTTCTATTCGTTTGTTCTGACCACGTGACTTAAGGTTGAGACGACGTCATTACCATACATTTGCTTAGTTTTCGACTAGCGTTAATGATTGCAGATTATCAACTTAGCTAGGGGTGCAGGAGTCGTAAATATACAATATTGTTGAAATACTAAGACATATCATGATTTCGTTGTATGAATTGTCTATGCAAGTAATTATAATTATATACTTCCATCTCTCTCACTCTCTCTCACACTGGAATAATGAATGTGAAAGACCTGACTAGGCTCGATAGGGCTCGGCACCATATATCTGCTCGGCATGGTGTTCTTGAGGAAGCTGCGCGGTAATTTCCTGTGTAACATGCCAGTGTCTCAAGACGAAACTCATGACCAGTGCATGTTACCAGTGATGACATATGGCTCTGAAATGTGGTCGCTCACAATGGACCTTATCAGAAAACTTAGAGTCACCAGTATAGTCGCATCAGGAATGAAGATATCCGCAAGAGAACTAAGGTTACCGACACAGCCCGAAGAATCACCAAACTTAAGTGGTAAAGAGAAGGGCACATTACTCGCAGAACAAATGGTCGATAGGGTCGAGGTTCTGGAGTGGCAACCGCGTATTGGAAGACGCAGCGTTGGAAGACCTCTCACAAGGTGGACCAATGACGTAGTGAGGGTCGCGGGAATCTGAAGCCTCTTGCAGAAGCAAGTACCTAATACATAGTTCCAAACAAGCTTGGTGTTTTATTTGTTAGATATTCATCTAAAACAACACACTACTGGTCGTCCAAAACAAAGATATTCCCTATATTGGATTTAAGAAACAGCAACAAAAGGCACACTTACATTTCAAATAGCTTATAAATATATTCCAACCTTAGTTATCATCAATTTTACTCCCACAAAATAATTACTAACACAGCAATTATAAATTAAATCTATCCAAAAACAATAACGCCCAAAATTAGATATTATTTACTTTAAGCAGTCCAATTTAAATTGCAGGCAAAATACGAAAATTTAATATTCTAAACTATACATGAACAGTCTGACAGATTTTCATTAACATTATACAGCGTAGCGTTTAGTATGTCGATACGTCCAGTTCATAGAACGTTAGCTGCACTATCAATATTAGATTTTAATTAAGAATTAGAATGTAGTTAAACGTAAAGTTACCGACGCAGCCTGAAAAATTGCCAAATAGCAGTGCACAGCGAGCAATATTTATTATTTTTTTTATTTATTATATTGCTCGCTGACTGATGGCCGACGCGGCCGAAAAGTTCTCCAGTGGCGACCGCGTACTGGAAGACGCAGCGTTGGAAGGCCTCCCACAAGGTGGAAAGATGACCGGTTGAGGATCGCAGGAATCCCATGGATCGGATGTATGGTCCTGTTTGAACGTGAAGGAGTAACAAACATACACAACACATACCCACTCATACAAACATTTTTCGTAATATTATTGAGTAAATTGTCAAATAATTGTATCGTATTATATTTTTTAATCTTATTGTTGTATTAAAAGAATACAGCTTTTATAAGGCAATAAATTATTTACAAATAATGATATTTATTAATTTACCTTTATTTATTTTAATAATAGGTGTTATTTAGGCTAGAGTGAATAGGCTCTCAATAAACCAATGCACTTCACCATCTACGTTAACATCACTGCTTACATCGGTAGGATCGCAGTCGAGCACCGAAACGAAGAAAATAACCCCGGACTCACATTTTAATGCCAGCATAGCTAGTTTCAAACATTTTCTATTCTTTACAACCCATAAAACAAAAGACCCACCCCCGCAGAACGGAGGACTTGATCATAATTATTCAAAGCTTGGAAAACATGAGAAAACAAACTGAAAACATACATTGTCCTGGGGCACAAATATTTATGTGCGCTTTGGAGATTCTGGAAATGTCTTCGAGTATAAATAAGACCAGTGGCTGAGGCTTTAGGAATGAGGTCCATACCCACAGAGGGTGCCCTCAGCGTGTAGTCGCTTAGTTTTAAGTTTATTTAAGTAAGCTGGCTGGAGGCTTTAATTTTCTAATTAAGGCCCCCACAGGCAGTCTCAAGTTAAGCAGTCAACAAACTCATAAGTTGACTTACAAGAGGCCACACACAAAAAAAAACTTAGGAATACTAAACAGCACTAAACGGGGTGGCTCGAACAAAGTAAGATAAAAAACCTTAGCACAAAGTACATAATCATACTCAATCTCGTCGATTTGTATTGAAACTGAGTAAACTCCATTTTTCACGTACAATAGTCTATCTTGAACTGAGTGCGGAAACTAAAAAAATGAGTGCGGAAATTCAAATAGATAGAAGCGTCGTCTAGTGACAATAAGGCAGTAAATAATAATTTAGCCTTACAACTTGACATAAGGGAACGTTTCCAACGAAATTAAGTATAAAAACTTGTTCTAAGGGCTCTTACTGTACTTTGTTCAATCCAGCCCGTCCCTTACACTGTCCTTCCCCTGGCAACACCCTAAGCTGAGGTGAGGGTTGCCCTTAACCTGTAGCTGCTTTGTTTTCAGTTAAATCATTACTGGTCAAAGTAGCAGGCAGATGTGGGAAGCGCAGCACCGGGATTGTTTTTTTGTTTTTTTTAATTTTGAATTTAATTTTGAATTGAATTTATAATAAGACAGAATAGAGGGTTACCACCAAAAAAGGAGAGATCTTTCAAACTGACTTAAAATATAGACATACTTAGATATAAAATATAGGCTTTTCCAACACCTGGTCTTATCCATACTTTCTTGCCCCAGACAGAAATCTTCCAAAGAAAAATTCGCCCGTATGAATATTGACACATTTAATTCCCAAGAGTTCGTACGGGGCAAGACTAGAAAATAGAAAATTATCATTTCATATTCAATACGGCCGTTTGTGAGAAGGGTATGTAGATAGCCGTATTTCGTGATTTTTATTTCTCATGTTATAGGAATTTCGTGGAAAATGATATCAATGTCATTGAGGCAAGTGAAATCGTTTTTCTAAGGAACGATTTAGTTTTTTATAGGTGACTGGTAATTAGTGTACGATACTTAAACACGTGATTGTGCTCATGATAACAAACAACTTTTACTATGGGAACAAACCTGAAATCGCGAAAAAAAATTTGCTGTTCAGTACATTTAGCATAGCATAATAGCATAATCAGCCTTTTAATGTTCCCACTGCTGGGAATCAGGCCTCTTCTCTCTAGGAGAGGGAATGGGCCGTAATCCACCACGCGGGCCCATTGCGGATTGGTGAATGTCACATATCTTCGAATTTTTGGTTCTAGGACATGCCGGTTTCCTCACGATGTTTTCTTTCACCGTTTTGAGAGCAGTGGTGATGAAATAAATTACACAAAGTATAACAAAAAAGTATAACATACGCCTGGCTGGGTTTGAACCCGCGACCTACAACTCGTACATTTATGTTTGCCTAATGTACTGAACAGCTGTTTTTTTTTTTCGCGATTTCAGGTTTGTTCCCATAGTAAAAGTTGTTGGTTATCATGAGCACAATCACTTGTTTAAGTATCGTACACTAATTACCAGTCACCCTATATATGTTACTATTTTGGTGTACAATAAAGTTTATTATATTCTATTCTATGTTTATTTAAAATTTCGTTTAGTTCATGTTATAGTGATATATAAATTTGTTAAGTCTTTTCCAAACAAAGATGGAGTCGGCATTTAGTGAAACTGGATGCAGCATATCAGTTTTTTTACATGGATGACTGTCTATCTGATCTCCACATTTCAGTAACTGGGTAATACGATTGGTGTTTTTTTTTTTAGGTGGGAAAATCATCTAATAACAAATCCCGCTCGTGGATAGAGAGAGAGATAGTGTCAGACTTTTACTGACTAAAAACCCACTCCTGTTCCTTTTTTGCCTTCGTCCAAGGGCCCTGGGTTTCACTTTCACACTACCCGTGGCCTCAAGACTGGTGTCAGATTTTTTTGACTTTCTGAGTATACGTAACGACTGTCAAAAATCTACACATGTAATTAGGGATCATAGGTTTACGTGTTCTCAGAGGTATTTAGAAACCTCGGTTTATTAAGATGGTCATATTTCCAGAGATTGACATCGAGAAGCGTTGCTTAGCTTTAGGGATCTACCCATGCAACTGTTATTACTTAGCGGTAACGTATAATAGTAGGTAATCATATAGCAAAAGGAAGCAAAGTGAGCAAAGTGAGCAAAGTGGGTAAAGTGGGCAAAGTGAGCAAAGTGGGTAAAGTGAGCAAAGTGGGCAAAGTGAGCAAAGTGAGCAAAGGAGCAAAGGAGCAAAGTATCCAAAGTGAGCAAAGTCCGCCTTAGAGCGGGAGAAATCATTGGATGATTTCCCAACTTAAAAAAAGGCTGCAATGCTGATACACTGTCTTTCTCTCTAGGAAAAGGAATAGGCCGTAATCCACTATGCCACAGTATACATGGAACAGTACGGAAACTACCTACAAATATTCGAAACGGCACACTCACACAAACATACGCATCGACGAGACTCCTAAGCGTTTCTCGCGGTCCTGTCAGTAGCGAATGCCACACTCGTTGTTCGTTGTCACAATATATATCTTTGATTTTTTCATTCCAGGTCATGCCGGTATCCTCAAGATATTTTTTTTTTTCAGAGAAATGTTGATGCCACACAAAGTAAAGCACCTGCCAGAGTTTGAACCCACAATCTACAACTCGTACCTACGTCGGGACCGTTACTACTGGGCTTCTAATGCTCTCTATTTTTTTTATTTTAATAATGTTAGAGCTTAATTGGTCAAACCATTACTATTTATGTTGGAAGAAAGTCGTAAGTATATAATTATACGTCATTGATATTGCTTGCCCTTTGAAATGCATGATTAAATTAAATACCTAATTTCGAAAAAAGAATAACGCACCTTTATTATAAAAAACTTATGATTTCAAATCGATCTAAAGATTCACTTCAAAGCAACCCGTTTTAAAAAACGGCAATTTCATAGCTATTATTAAAGGACAAATCATCCTAATCTCCCTACCTCCCAAATACATGATCACAATTTCTCAGGAAAATCATAGACACCGAAAAAATCATACTCCACATATTAATATTAAAACAGAGTACATTCCGAAACGCAAGTGTCCACGTCACCTGTCTTTTTTATTGGCTACAAAAAAGAACAAAAACACGCCAGCTAGACAAACAAAGGAATATTGTGTAACTTCGGCACCTGGACAAAAACTAGAAATATACCTAAGGCGTAGACTAGATTGGTTAAGTTCTGGAACTTTTTTTATGTCAATGGGTTCGTCGCTCACTCTCAAAACAGTGAAGGAAAACATCGTAAGGAAACTGGCATATCTTAGAACTATAAATTGGAAGATATGTGACGGCCAACTAAGACCTAGCGGTCCTTGCTAGCTCTGGTTAAAAAAAGTTCGAATTCATAGGGAGTCTATGTTTCCTGATAGCTATAACCTCTCTCTTTTCTCTTTAAGTCAAGAGTGAATAGGTTACTTCTAAACAAGTGTTCTCTACTGTCGACCACGTTGTCGTTTACTATCAGGTGATCTTGCCGAGGGGTATCCTGTTACTCAGTAACTGGGTTGTGGAAGTCAGCTATTTGTAGTCGCTGTATGTTAAGTACCAATATGTAACTGCATCTGGACTGGAAGCAGAGCACAACAAATGTTGCAAAAGTAACATAAGACATAAAGTAATACATGATGATGATACAGGAGATCTGACAGTAGAATTATTGCAAACTGATCAGCTACACATACACGCCCTCATCTAATGTAAACTGACAAAAAAATTGACGTGTAAAAGTGTTTTTTAAAACCTATTTGCAAAATAAATATCATTTATCATTATCACATCTTTAGATACCCTCGTTGAAAAGGGAGGATCCTCCGACCAGATAGCTGTTATGTCTGATCCAGGCACTACCAAAGAAAGAAAGATAAGAAAGAAAACCACAATTACCCGGTAGTTGATTTCAGGCTGATGTATACACCACTTATTTTGAATTAGTACAAATACTTAATGGGCTTATTAAAATAGGTCTTGTTATTATTTATGTAAAGTCTCAATAAATAATATTCATAAACAGCAAAGTTATTAGCGTTTGTTTATATTCCAAAATGTCACTCAATTTATGGAAATATTGGAATGAATAAATGACGATCAAAATGGAAAAAACACTGCGCGTAGTATTTTCTAGTAGCAATTGTTATGAATGATTGATTCTATTATGAATTTACCAATTATGATAAATTTTCGTCGATAAACACACAATGCCGAAGGTACGCGACCGAAGTTCGGCATGATTACGCTTGCAATGCTATTTGAATTACTGACGACACATTATGCCGAAATTACATAGCGGCATAGTGTGTTTAGACACTAATACCGCGATGCAGGATTTCAAATTTTAGTTTTTATAGGGCATCATAGATGTCACTACATAATACGCCTATGCTTACTCCATCGAGAAGTACGGTCGTAATATTACGTTATCTTTGACACAAGCAAACTTTGAATAAGATAATACTATTTTGACATGGGTTATTATTTGATTGGCATTTTACGATTTAGACTGACGTTGAATCTATTATTTGAATGAATACAAGGATGTTATAGGAACAGATTGACTGGATTCGTACCGACATATTAATTGATAAATCCATTAATACTCGGATCCATTTCAGAAACAAATAAAAAGAAAACATGTATGGTTTTTTTCAGTTGGTAGGCTCGCGCTTAACGAGCGAAGATAATTATGGCCAACGATGGAGCACGCTTGCCCAGAAGTAACCTATTCAAGACAATATATTGCGTGCCTCAAAGCGGTAGGGGTAGGAGCAGGCTTTCAAGTGTGTTGTTTTTAGGGTTCCGTACTTCAAAAGGAAAAAACGGAACCCTTATAGGATCACTTTGTTGTCCGTCTGTCTGTCTGTCAAGACCATTTACCTCGGAAACGCGTGGAGGTATCGAGTTGAAATTAAAACCATATACTCAGGTTTGTCGTCCCTTGAAGTTGTGAAAAAATCAAATATCTCAGTTAATGAAAAAAAAAGATACTGCCGTTTATGTCGCAAAAGACACATATTTCGACACTCTCAAGGAAATCAAAATTCATAGAGTACTTCCCATTGACATATAATCCTGAAAGGAGACAATTTTTTTTGTTTGGGGAATAGGCCCACCACAAATTGTGGCGTATAGCAATGAAATGCACGTTAGTTTATTCCTTATAATCTCTAGATTACATTGGTAATATTGGCAAAACTTTATCTAACTGGAGTACCGTGAAATACGACAGTCAAAACATGACTGTCATAATAACCTAAAATCTCACAAGAGCGATTGTCTAATGAGTGGATAAGTCTCCTTGGTATTTTAAGTTAAAATAGTGCACTGTTCAATAATATACAGTATAAAACAAAGTCACGTCTGTACTACGTGACAGACTTTGATGTGATTTACACGATTTGATAGACTTATTCACGAAAATGCGTAGATGTATTCATTTCGAAATAGCCCGGCTTTTGCCGGCCATTGACTGTAGATCTAAAATAATAAGGTGATGTGTTTTATGCTGGTTGTGTAAGGAGAAAAAAACCACATTATAGCATCACAAGTATTTATTACTATTCATCATCATCATTTTCAAAGTCATCTCTTAAAAGCAGTATTTCATCTAAAAAAGATGCAGGTGGCTCAACCTCACCTTGATGCCGCGCCCAAGATAAAAACCACACTATACACATCACATATGCACAGCAGCCAACAGTGCGTCTGCCCACTAAACAATTACAACAGTATCCAGCAAGAGCAGTATTCAACATTCCGTTGAAATCGTGCTGCACAATTGATACAACGGCTTTGTGGATTATGCATGTATCTACAGATGCCATTTTCATAAAATCTTTCGAATAAAAATACGAAAAGAACAGAAGAAACATGCAACTATCTAGTAATCGGAAACAATAATAATGTTGTCTGTAGCGGTGGGTGTTTCAACGACGAACAGTTTTCAAAGACCGTTTTTTGTTCTGCATCGTAACAACCGTTTTCCATCCTGCGACCAGTCTTCGTTGCATAAACCAGTCTTCGAATTACTGTATGCGAATTGTTATCTTACTATTAAAAAAATAAGGTCAAAAATCCATTGCTTTAACTATTACACTCGTTGCGTCGTCGTTTCAAAACCAGTTATTACAATGAAAAATGAACTTTATGACTATAAACATAAAATTCATTTTTCATTGCAATAACTGGTTTTAAAAACGACGACGCGACGAGTGTGATAGTTGAAGTAATGGATTTTTGACCTTATTTTCTTAATAGTAAGATAACAATTCGCATACAGTAATTCGAAGACTGGTTTATGCAACGAAGACTGGTCGCAGGATGGAAAACGGTTGTTACGATGCAGAACAAAAAACGGTCTTTGAAAACTGTTCGTCGTTGAAACGCCGTGACCGTTTTCTGCAACCGTTTTTGTCGTCGCCAAAACGGTTACGTCCCTCCGTCTAAAATTCGACAACGACCCACCACTAGTTGTCTGTCAGTGTCAAACTGATTGAAACTGGATGACAGAGCATCTGCAACGGGCTATTAATTACGTTTCGTTCCACGTTGATTTTTAAAGTACGTTACTTGATATTTGTGTTAACCGTTAATAACAGCATTAAAAACAAGTTCGCTGTACCAATTAATTATTATCTCTTGAAACGCCTTTAAATCCGATGTCACCGCTGCGCACTGTAGTAACATATTTTTTTTCACGTTAAAATAAACTTGAAAACGCTCCTAAACAAGCATTTTTTGCCGTAACACTTTTTTACTATTATTTCATTATTCCGGTTAGATTTCTATATAATTTTTGGTCTGTTAATTATAATAACATGATCGCTTTTTCCATATGTAATATGATTAATAAACGTAACCGTTTAATAGTGGGCCCAAAAAAAATTGTCTCCTTTGGCATGAAGCAAGGTCTCATAGCACAAGTATTTTCACTCTTGACTTAAACATCCGACAAAACACAGACTCCGGTAGGGAATTGTGCTATTTAGCTGTACGTATATTAAATGTGTTCCCAAAACGTTTTGTGCGTCGGGATTAATCAATTAGATTATGCAATCCCGACGCACATTCCCCAAAATGCAACCAGTAGAAAACCGACAGGCTAGCAACTCGGCGTCGATACTCGAGACTTTGAAACTTCGACTCTACGAGTGCATTATTAATAATTATCCTCTTGGCTCACTTCTCAATTGACTCAAGCGCATCAAGCTGGTATCTGGCAGATCCGTCCCAAATGTGAGAGGAGAGGCCTTACGATAACATGTTTAAAATGTAAGGCGTGCGAGCGAGAAAGAACGAAAAATAAAAAGAAGAAAGAAAGAGAAAAGAAAGAAAAAGAGAGAAGAAAAGAAAAGAAGAAGAAGAGAAAGAGGAGAGAAGAGAGAGAAAGTATTTCTAACTTTTCTTTCTTTAAAGAGGGATGGAGCTATACACCTTACATAGCTCCATTCCCTTAATAGTTCAGCTTAGGTCGTAAATGGATGGCGTTAAGAGCTCGTGTTAGGGCTTCAGTACTCCATATAAGTACGGATAATGATATGAGTTTTTGAGACGTAGATATCTTTTGACAGGACTGTTAGCGCAGTAGAAGAGCGATTGCTACTGAGCTGGGTGTCACGGATCCAGGGGCCCAAGTCTACTATTTTTATAAATTCGTCATTCCAACACGATCCCATTGTCATTTTGCTAAAAGTTCGTAATCTGCTAATTCATAATGATCGATCATTGATCGGTCAATGGTCTCGTAATAGAGTTGTGGTAGAATGACAATATCAAGCTTATTAAAAGCAATGACTGCACAATGACGTTCTAAGGGTAGGTAACTGATCAAAAGAACTGTCAAAATTTTAACAGATTACCGCATACGTCAGATTTATTTGTCAGTATGTACGAGATTACCACTTATTTTAATGGAGTGTCAATAGTTGACCGTTGGAAAGTCATAATGACGCCATTATATTAGTAGATTACCAAACTTGTCAAAATCAACAATTATAAAATCAATGATAGACCATTCTGAAACTATTGTAATAGCAGACTTGAGGCCCAGAACAAACATTTGTGTGGCCTACAAACAGCGGTTCTGGGTCTGAGCGTATTGTGTATAAGAGTTTACATTTTAGTGAACACACCCACGATACACGAGTAACTCCAAAAAAAACAAAAATAGGTCTTATTTTTGGTTACACGTGTTTGCTCAGAATAATACAAGAAGCAGTATTATAAAAAGTAATCCCTTATTCCAAAGGATCTGTCTAGGAATTTTTTCCCCAATAACACAGTTAATATAGTTTTCCCAAAGTACTTGGTAGGTAATAAAGAACTTGTAGCGACATCTATGGGGTCACATAAGAACTAATCCTGCATCGCGCAATCAAAGTTCTCCGCGCGATTAGAACATATAGAACAGCCTGAAATCATCTGCTGGGCAGTAGCCCGCCAGACATAACATCCCGTCTGGTTGGAGGATCCTCCCTTTTCAACGGAGGTATGTGGGACTTTACTCTCTGTTCCACATACCCCTAAAATGGTGACCCTCGACAATGAATGTCAGCGCAGCCTTCGTGCAGCTACTACTTCGTGACGTCATCATCACTTCCTCAAGCTTTCGAGCAGCGAGCCATACAGCCAGCACCCACGACTATAAAGGGTATCCTGACCACCAGCATGCCTACCTGGTCATACCTGGTCATCACCCTCAGCCTCATCAGCAACCTTGGCGAAGCATACAGCACCTTCGGCCAGTCACATGAAGAGCCACGAAGAACCTCTCCTGGTCGACGCCAGCAGTCAAGCCACTACGTTGCAAAGCACCGCTCCGACTCACTGGAGCCAGCAGCACTACTCCGACTCACTGGAGCCTGCAGCATCATCCCGACACACAGGGACATCATCACCCCGACTCACTGGGGCATCATCCCGACTCACTGGGATAGCATCACCCCGACACACTGGGGCATCACCGAGAACTATGCGGCATTCGGTTTCGACCAACTGGAACCAACCTACCACTGGCCTGGTACGCATCAAGAAGCATCAAGAACCATCGATCTCCGATCTCCGGAGGGGAGTGATGTAGCGACATCTATGGGGTCACATAAGAACTAATCCTGCATCGCGCAATCAAAGTTCTCCGCGCGATTAGACCATATAGAACAGCCTGAAATCATCTGCTGGGCAGTAGCCCGCCAGACATAACATTCCGTCTGGCCGGAGGATCCTCCCTTTTCAACGGAGGTTTGCGGGACTTTACACTCTGTTCCGCCTACCTCCAAAAACTCAACAAAATGGGTAGTATCATCTATTTAGTTACTTCGTACTGTAAACTTTGGCATTCCTAGCGTTTGAAGAAAATAGAACTAAGTGTCTTTTTACGCCAAAATGAGTCACCGAGGTTCGGTCATTAGTAATTTACGGTACACTTAATGGAAAAAAGTTCCAGTGAAATAAATTCAACGCAAATTACCTATGGTCGTTAACTGTCTAAAGTCCTAAAAACGTGCGACGGTGACCTCTCGCGCCGGGCCCTGGTTCAGGCCATGGTCTGGAGCGAGAGGGAATGAGATGCGGTTTCAAAGGATGCTTGCTTGCTCTCTTGTTTGCAAGACTGAGGGAACGTATGTCCACACGCCCCAGCCGCCGCGACAGAAGATGCCCCGGGCATCGGGAATCGCAGAGTGATCTCTGGCCACCATAGGCGCGGGCGTGTGGGCGACAAGCAATGGGTAGCTCGCCGTCCACTCGTCCTATAAAGACCGAGCCCGAGTCGTCCACTCGTCCTATAAAGACCGAGCCCAAGTCGTCCACTCGTCCTATAAAGACCGAGCCCGAGTCGTCGGACGGCACGTAGTGTTCCATGCGCGCCTCAAAGAGATTTCAGCAGTACCGATGCCTGCTAGGGCCATGAGGTAAAGTATGATAGGGATACTCGCGGTCCCAGAACGCAAAAAGTAACTGAGGGAACATAGGTGTAGTTTTAGTCAGTAAGTCTGACACGCCCTCTCACCTCACCCTAGTGCGAAAGAAGCCCCAAAAATGCTAAACAAAAAAATAAAATAAAAAAACAATACCACATCAAAGTGATCTAAAAGAGACATAACAAGTTGAATGGAGTCGAATAGGAACTGCCATTATGCCCGTATGCCCCGAGGCCAAAAGAAATCAGGGGATCTATATAGCCGGTAAGGAAATCTTCAGAACTGTCCTCAGTCTCATTTTGATTGTAGTGGGCAAACTCTATCATTGTAACCAAGGCAGCATATACACCCAAGCCGAAGGCGGTGTCGTTGGGCAAAGTGTAAAATTGTAGTCAAGGCGGAATACAACCAAGCTGAAGTAGGGGTCATTTAAGAGCCGGGAAGCTACAATGACAATTACCTACGAGTATCAAACGACGTTTTTCAACTTACTTACTCGGGGCTGATCGACTTTATTGCACTAGTGTGCTACATAGCAGCAGATTTTCAAGTACGTTAATTTAGTACATTTGGATACAAATGGATAAAGTTTTATTGCGATCAAGGCAGAATTGGCATGACTCTGAGCGCTGTAGTGACAAATTTCCCCTTTTATCAAACGATGTTTTACACTTACGATGAAATAAATAAACAGAGCTGCTCGGCTCGTAGTGGGGGCTGCTTTGCGACAAGCTTGATACGATAAATTTAGTAAATTTTATCGGGTCTCGCTGGCACATTTTTCTGCACTAGTGCGAAAAATAGTAAATGGCGTTTCTCATAGTGATAGGGATAGGAGTGGGTTTTTAAGTAAGTATGATTTTTTATTATTGGATCTTTCTTAAAAACAAATTGCGTGATATACGAGTACTTACAGTTATATTGTACACACATCCTAAAGCCAAAAGCATCAGGACAAAGCTTCGCGTAAGCCAGACAGGTGTTCAAGTCGACAGTAATGAAAATCAGCTGCCAACAAAAGTGTAGCACACAACCCTCCTCAGGAGCGACATATATTACTTTCAGATGTCATTTAGAGATTCTGCGGACACTCTCACGAATGGTTTTTTAATGTTAGTGTTTAATGCATTTGAGTTGCATTGTAAATTAAAAAAAAAATACAGTTTTTTTTTTCGTGAGACGAATTTATTTACATTTAAAAATACTAACTATAATTACAATTAAATAAAATAAATTGTCAGTTTCAAAAAACCCAACCGCAAAAAACGACTTAAAAGTTCGAAGCAAATTACTCTAAGATGGAATTTATTTTAGTTTAATCATAGATTTGACGCCAACAACTGCATCAGGCTGCTTAAAGTTACTTGTTTTTACCTGTTTTGTCGTATTTCGCGGGTGGATTTTGTTTCCTACATTATAATGAATAATACTTTTGAAAGAGTCTCTTTGAGCCCTTTATTTTGTTACTTTACATGACTATATCATGAAAAACATATAAATTTGCGGCAAAAACTCGCCATATTAATTTTTATAATCTTGATATACCCAGTGTCACTCTGACGACATCTCTCAAGCTAAAATGCAACAAGCCGTTTAGGCCCTAGGGCGTGCCAAAGAAATATACATACATGCATACAATACATACGCTCGCAAAATATACAGTCGTTCAGGCGTAGTCTGGTAATTAAAAAAAAATTGCCACCTTAATAAAGATTACCCAAGTGCACAAATATATTACATAGTGCACAAGTGTATGCGCAAACTTAGGTGCACTTTCGGTGCACTTACCTAATTTAAATGTCATATCGTATTTTAATCGTCGTAATACTAAAATCGCATTAGCGGACGGCATTGCCATGATTGAATACTGACCCAGTATTCGGCAAGGAAATTAACTTGAAAAAAAAAAACTAGTTTTGTCATCGACACGATAAGAAGAAGAATGTCGTATTATTAATAAAAAACATTATTTTTAGTTTATGCGAAACCAAAATATAGTTTGTTCAGAATCAGTAACTGAATTGATTCCAAAAACTGGACACTACTGACACTAAGTACAACGCAGGTTACGGCAGGTCATAGCGGGCATTAGTCGCCAGCGCACAGCTGGGTGCGGGAGCAAAACTACCCCTCAGTCACCCGGATGGCCGGTGACCATGTATTTGTGCGGACAACCAGGTAACATATCAAGTTTATAACTTGGTGATTTTTCATGATACAGTTATGTTTTGTACATAGATTCTTTACATAAAAATACCAGACACGTGTTTCTGGTTTCGCATATACTAAAGCTGATGTTGTATATTCTCTTGACCTTAACCTAGTTAATTTATGGTCGGCTCAACATGTCCCAATAACAACAATCACGATAACATTGTTTAATGCAATTGTATCTCCCCGGGATAAAGTCTTTTGTAAGGAGCCTCCATATCAGACTCTTCTCTTTTATGCCATGCTATTCTAGTCTTTATTCCTCCCCGTTATTCTGTAACATATCCTACACGTTATGCCTTTTATCCCGGGAGCTTATAAGCATGAAAATACATTACATAAGGCACTTACATCTGAACGTTGAAGTTTTAAGCCGAAACAGATTAAATGAAAGTTGTATGGAGATAAAAATGTAACATGAAACTTGGCTGGAGCGAAGCCAAGTTAAGTTGTTCAACAAAAAGAACTTTTTATGCTCCAATCAAATTGGTTTCCGTTCTTATATTTTTTGCGTCCTGTATTATTTTTGGAAAAAAACCTAAACTGGTGATTGTTTTTTGGCGCTATCTGGGGTTTTCAGGCAAGGAATTTTCTCGAGGTCTTATTTATCTCAACTGAGTGGTTTGTTATTACAAACCACTACTTGGTTGGGTATTAATATAAATACTCAACCTTCCTTATTTTTCTTTAGGCCCCTGTATAATTTTATTACAGCATATTTATATATGTCATCTTTAAAACAAAAATGGAACTATATTGGATTTTTTTTTATTGAAATCTTTACGCAAACTTTTTACATTTCTGACTTCTAATCGAGTAAATACACTACTTGAACTTTCTCACTTTTTTTCTGAAAAATTATCAATTTTGTGTAGTGATACATTTTCAAATGTATTTTCATTTTATTACAAATTATTAACATAAAAACAATAGGCCCAATATGTGTCTACATTGATAGCAGCATCGGTGGCGCTCATCAAATCCTCCAATGTGCAGGTGTATGGGCACTTGAGGCATTCTAATGTGTGACTCATGCTACATGTCATGTCATGGCATGTGTGCCTATTAGACCCAAACAGTTTGACGAGTTTACCATCGGCGACGAATCGAAAAAGAAGAAGAGAACATAAAAACGTCAAATACTATTTGCAAGCTTTTCTTAACGACGCTTGTGAAGTTTTACGAGGTTCCCTTGATAGTGTTCTGTGGTATGGTGTGTGGTGTGTTACTAAACTTTTTGTGTGAAATTAGGTCGTATGCGATTGATTTTATTTTTTTCTTAAAATAAAATATAACAAAAATTACATTTGGAGTATTTGGTCTAAGGTGAACACTATAGAGTTGAATAATTATTTTGGTGTCCAATCACTACATAGTATAAAATCAAGTCGCTTTTCGTGTCTGTCTGTCCCTATGTATGCTTAGATCTTTAGAAATACGCAACGGATTTTGATGAGGTTTTTTTTAGTAGATAGAGTGTTTCAAGAGGAAGGTTTATGTGTATGATACATGCACAATATAATAGAGGAACACTGATGATTTTAGAGGTTTCTAATGTGATGTCGTAAATAGACACATTTTTTGCGCTTACATTGCAAACGCTGGCTGAACTCCACGAGATATATCAAAATAGTGTACTACAGTATTGTTCACCTCAAAAAGGTCTACAAAAAAGTCCGCGATGGTATATGTACATCTCTTAGGGATAACCCACAATAACCATTTTTTATCTTTTACTTTTTACGAGAAATAATGGCTTATTTACGAAACGATTTTAAGCAATACAGCGTTAATCTTTATCCAATTAAGTATCCTAAATAAATTGTGCATTTAATATAAATCAATATAGCCCTTTACAGCGTGTAATTTAAATGAATATTATCGAAGATATTACAGATTTAAAATGCAGGGACATAGCGGTTGCGGTAAATAACTTGATTCTACGTTTGTTACCTCAGAACTCGCGTCGTTTATGGACCGACTTGCAAATTTTTTTTTTCCCTAATAGGATATGCTTTCAGATTGGTCCTATTTTTTTCAAAATCCAGTTCTGATGATGGGATCCATAAGGAATCGAGGGAACTCCTCAAATATTCTAGGCAACTATATAATGATTTTAGTATTTTCATCGAGAACTTAAGCATTTACAGTCAAAAAGTAATATTTGATGAAGTGGAACTGATGAAAAAGACCAGAAATGGCCAATGAAACTTCACCCCTACATAGATATCACAATGAAGATAGAAGTAACTATGACAATGCATATAAATAAATGGTTCTAAATAGTTACGAGTATGTTGAAAATGGTAGCATCAAAGTGATCTGATGATGATGATGGAGCTGGAAGATAGGCACTGGAACTCCGTAATTAATTAATGTAACCTAGCCGTGTTTAGGCTTATTAGAATTGTCATCAGATGCACTTTGGCTATAAGGTACTATCGAACTGACCTGATGATGGAGCTGGGAGGTGGATGGGGACTTCATAATAAAATAATGTATCTTAACAGTGTTTGGCTTAAATCGAATTGTCATGAGAAATAGGTACTCTGGCTATAAATGTATCACAACTAAAAAGTGTGAAATAAAAATTTTTTTTACAAAAAAAAATAACCAACTTCACCACAAAAAAAAAAAACACTTTAATTTCGGAAGTCAGTGTTAAATAACAAGCAGACAATATCAGAAACACTGACTTCCAAAATTAAAGTTATATTGATCGTTTTAGTGTTTTGTTTTTAGGATTCCGTACCTAAAAAGGAAAAAACGGAACCCTTTTATGATCACTTTGTTGTTAGTCGGTCTGTCTGTGGGTATGTCTGGTCAAGACCCTTTATCTCGGAATCGATTAGAGGTATCGAGTTGAAATTAAAACCATATACTCAGGTCTGCGGTCCCTTGAAGCTGTGCAAAAAAACAAACTTCTAAGCTAACAAAAAAAGAAACAAACGTTTATGTCACAAAAAACGTATATTTCGACACTCTCAAGGGAAACAAAATTCATAGGGTACTTCCCGTTGATCTAGAATCCTGAAATTTGCCATGAAGCAAGGTCTAATAGCACAAGTATAGGAAAAAAATTGAAAACTGTAAATTTGTAGTAACGTCTTTTGCGATTCGGAAAAATCTTCGTAACTCAATTTTGGATTGAACTGTTTTCATAGGTAGGTTAGGTTAGGTAACCTAAGTTTTTACGGAACCCTCAGTGCGTGAGTCCGACTCGCACTTGCTCGCTTTTTATAGTGAAGTCGGTTATTTTTTTTTTTAAGTTTTTTTCCTACAGAATTTCTTAATTCTTTGAACCCTCCTTCATAAAATGGCGTTGAAAATAGGTTGTCCTGTTATTTTTTTAAAAAAACCTGAATCCATCTATACTATGCAATGGCACGCGTTTGCTGGTAAAATCACTAAAAACTGTCATAATAGAGTGCACAATACTCACTGGATGTGGTACCGGAGAAGATGTGTGTCCATGGAGTTTCTTGCACATTCTTCTCCATAGAGATCTACGCTTTGGAATGTTTTTTTTTAGGTGGGAAAATCGTCTAATGACAAATCTCGCTCTTGGGTGGAGCGAGAGATAGTTTGAAACTTTTACTGACTAAAAACTAAAACTAACTACTAAACCACTCCTGTTCCTTCTTTGCCTTCGTCCCAGGGCCCCAGGTTTCACTTTCACACTACCCGTGGCCCCAGTAGGCTTTGACCCTGCTGGGCCCCTACGATTTGCTGACATCTCCATGAGGCGCGCGTGGAACACTAAGCGCCGTCAACGACTTGGGCTCTTTCCGGATGGTTACCGGACGGTCGCCGTCCGGAAGCCCGCGCCTACGGTGGCCGGAAATCGGGATCGGAATCCCAACGGCGGTTGGGGCGTGAGGACCGTTGCCTCACGCGATCGGCCGCCTCCTTTGCTAGCATTACTGCTTCGCAGAAGGAGGCGACCGCCTGCCACTCCTCCTCGCTCCGGACCATGGTCTGTACCAAGACCCGGCGCAAGGGGTCACCACCGCCGATCGCCCCTATGAGGACACGGCGTTGCTCTGCCCAAGCTGGGCACACCTCCACCGTGTGCTCCATCGTGTCCTCCGGGCGGTCCACACAGTGGCAAGTAAAAATATCTTTTGCAATGAAGAATAATAAATCGCAGGGTCAAACTTTCAACGTTTCAACGTTAGTGATCGTTGAGTGTTTTTCACATGGCCAATGAAGTGATCAGCATTGCACCCGTGCGAAGCCGGGGCGGGTCGCTAGTAAAATATATATTATACATATTTATTCATAAAAATACCCAATCAAAAAACTGATAATAAAGGTGAAAGGTGCGCTAATCGAATATTTAACATTGGACATTGTCGTGCAATTGACTAGACCTCAACACCATATCATATATAATTATAGATAGTAAACAACGAACTCCTGTCTAATAAAAGATAAAAATTTTGCTTATAAATAAGACACAAGATAACGATTACCTAGTACTTCACACTTTGACTCCAGATGATAGGTCAACAGTCACTGATATCGCTGTCATGTACTAAACAGTTATTCTTATCTTCGTATAGTGAATACTTTATTCGAATGTTATATAATAATCCCTCACTCACAAATATACAATATTAATAAGACGTGCCAACGACCAATGTCAACGGACAGGCAATGTTCTCAAGATATACAGTCATATAAGCACGAGAGCAAACACAGGTGTACTCTCATAAGCCAATATGACGGCAATTCGGGATGACCGGAAAGAGATCAAGCGCAGAACTATTTATTTATTAATCAATTTGTTTGCTATACTGACAGTATGCACCGCAGCGTATAGCAAGCCCCACCGTAGGCTTGCGGACGGCGACCAATGGGTGGCTCGCCGTCCGATCGTCCGGTAACCGTCCGGACCAGGCCCAAATCGTCGACGGCGCGTGCTGTTCCACGCGCGCCTCAAGGAGATGTCAGCAACCGTAGGGGCCCGCCAGGGTCGAAGCCTACTGGGCCCATGGGTGATGCCAAAGAGATCCCCGGGGCCCTGGAAAAATGGCAAAGAAGGAACAGGAGTGAGTTTTTAGTCAGTAAAAGTCTGACACTATATCCTACTCCGCCCAAGAGCGAGAGATGTCATTAGATGATTTTTCCACCCGAAAAAAAAAACGTATAGCAAGCCATTTACAAACTAAAAAGAAATAAAAAAATTGATCATAACTTTATTGTTATTTAAAAATATGTCGAATTTTGGTTCCTGAGCAATCAGAGGCATTCAGCAGATTGAGCGCCTGGGCTGTAGTAGTAGTATATCGAGACATTAGAGTACGTGACTAATGTCTTGACGAACTTTTTCGAAGCATGGAATCGTAATACAACTACCAACCTCCAAACTATGGCCTGATACGGAAAATAAATATTATTTAAAAATCCAATAGAACTCTACCTGACTTAGTTATAGACCTCTAATATAGATTTTATGTTCTGCAATGGTGGGTTGATCTTGGATGCGGATCTAGATTCTCGTGAACATTGTTTCTTTGAGCGTGAGCATAGTATGACACCGAACGCCCAAATCTTACCTATACAGAAAACCAAAGTGTATGAGAACCTACACACGCTTTCAAGACAAACCTGCCTTGATGAGATAGAACAACTATACTTATAGGTAGGAATTAAAAGATACGCACAGATAAAATCGATGAATAAAGGAAAATCACGTTCCTGTATCGTACAAGTGGTTTCTGAGTTATCAGCCTACTTACCTATAGACTGACAGATAAACACAATGACTTTGCGTTTTGATGTAAAGGAAAATTTTTAGTACAAACATGACAAGACAAATATTATATACAGGTTTCTAATTTAAAACAATGACGAAATCTGACAAAATAATAGGTAATAATTATTTATTATAATATGTATAAGTATTTAGCTAACGATATTTATCTACTAATAATAGTAGCGATTAAAATGTACATACGTCAATGTACTAATGATGATAGTTTTGATTAACAAGCTTTATCAACAAGAAATGATGTAACAGTTTAATGAGAATATAATTTCATCGACATTGCATCAGTGAGATACCTTGTCAGCAACCGTAGGGGCCTGTCAGCAACCGTAGGGGCCCAGCAGGGTCGAGGCCTACTGGGGCCATGGGTGATGCGAAAGTGACCCCCGGGGTCCTAGAAAAAATGTGTGAGATACCTAATTAGTTACATATGAAGTAATGATGCAATAACATTTAAATTTAAATTTATTCTTAACACTTTTCTGCCATCGGGCAACCCGACGTACGACGATCGTCTACCCTTATATTGTTGACACTTCTATGTTCCGGACTAAGTTTTTCGAATCGTACGATCTTCCCGTCCGATTATAATTTAAGCAGCTTCAAGGCTAGAGTGAATATTCTCTTAATATACTAGTGCGTTTCACCATCAACGGTTGCATCACTGCTTACCATCAGATCAAAATTATACCTTCGGGTTTTAAAACTATGAGGTTAGACAGGCTATCTATTGCTCCATATAACATACTGGTGGTATTCAACTGTATCCAATTAAATTGGAATCCGAACACAACATACAATATAAGTTTTAGTATATGCAAAACCTGAAGCACGTGTCTAGTTTTTCTATGTAAAGAATCTATGTACCAAATTTCGTAACTATATCATGAAAAATCACAAAGTTGTGAGCTTGTTATGTCAGCAAAAATACATAGTCATCGGGCCATCTATGTGACTGAGGGGTTGTTTTGCACTTGCACCCAGTTGTTTGCTGGCGCCTCATGCCCGCTATGACCTGCCGTGACCTGTGTTGTACTTGATGTCGGCGGTATCCAACTTGTGACCTTTTTAAATATTTTTGGGAAAAAATATAACATAGTGTAAAACTATTGGAATCCATTCAGTTACTGATTCAGAAAAAACTATATTCAGTTTTCGCATAAATTAAAAATAATGTTGTACATGGGAAAAGGTAAGTTGATTAATTTGTGATAATTATTTATTAAAAACTAAAGTCATGAATTCCGTACAAAGTATCCATCTTATAAAATTTACACTAGTTTTTTTTAAATTTTTCATCAAGCAATTATGGCATTGCTCATTACTCCTTTCAACATAAAGACTGGCAAGTCCTTATATCAACAACCTCATGAGCTAAGTCAAAATACTCAAGTTCTTTATCTGTCTCTTCTATCATAACAATATAATATATATCGGTTTCCAATATAGATTATTACTATTATTAAAAACTTTGCTTTTATATGTTCCCATGAACCACATAATTATCTATTTATATAGACGATAAAGTATCACGACCATCACTTCATTGACATCAATTTCGTTCAATTTGGATGACTCACTACTAGACCAGACTAGATACACCATGTAATCATAATAACTGTTGCGCAATATGAACAAAATAACGTTGCTTTGAGCGTCATTGATATTTGCTCATCGAGCAAAAAAAAAATCAATAAACACAAAAAAAAAACATTAGATATGCGTACCTAAAAAATTCTCACTCATTCACCCATCATCTAGACACATTCTCGAGCATCATTTTATGCACGCTTTTAGAAACCAAGAAATTAACCGTATACAAAAACTTAAATAATTGCTTTGTTGTGTGTAAGTATTTGCTTTTTGCATATAATTTTTTTAGCTAGATCCATTATAATGTTCTTGTGATGAGGTAATCTTAGCACAGTTTGACATTATTCAAAGTAGTTGACCGGACTAATCTCAGTACAGTGATAATTGAGAGGCCCGAAAATTACCACTTTCTGTACACAGCTGGCATTAAGAACTGTGTATGTCATTTGTTGATTTGTTTACTTGACATACAAAAAGTAAACACAAACATTTTAACTTAATTCTTTACAACTATAAGTACGTAGATGTTTGCTTATTAATTAAGTACGTAGATGTCAAATAATCATAAATTTAACGGAATCCAAAGGAATGCGTAGATTTAAAAGATAAACAACTCTGTTTATTTGTATATAGTTGTGATTAAATATAGGCACCGAGTACTGCCACAGTCAGTCGGTATTGTGACCTTCGCGAGCGCGCGTCTATTCGCAATGTTGTTCATAATATTGTTTATAACGACAGTTCTGTGCATAGCAGTGTTCTATTTCAAGTCAACAAACAGGAATTACTGGAGGAAACAAAATGTAGTGCAAGTTGGTGATTTAATGCAGAAGTTTGTGTTCGGTAAAGAGTCAATTCCGGAAATTGTGAAGAAGATTTACAATGACTACGATGAACCCTTTGTTGGGATGACGCAGGGAACCATTCCCACGTTGATGCTGAAGTGTCCTGAAGATATCAAAGCGGTTTTAGCTGGTGACTTCCAAAGCTTTCACAGCCGTGGTATAATAGCAAACCCTAACGACCTTCTAGCTGATAATCTTTTATTCATCAACGAATTTCAGAGATGGAAAATATTAAGACAGAAACTCAGTCCAGTTTTCACAAGCGCCAAACTTAAGAGTATGTTCTACATCTTAGACAAATGTTCCCGAGATTTTGTAGATTATGTTGAAAATAATTTGCTTATGCGACAAAAACCATTTAACGCTTTGTACACATACACTACATCATCCATTGGCGCAGCAGTGTTCGGAATTGATACGCAGACTACCAACACTATGGATTCACCGTTCTTAGAGATGGCTTGGAAAACCCTAGAACCATCACTAAGGCAGAATATCGTTATTACAATCTCTAATGTATTCCCTTCTGTGTACAAAATGTTACAACTGAAAATTTTTGGAGAATATGAAGATTTTTTTGTGGGTGCGGTTAAAAAGGTGTTGGCAAATAGAAGGCATGAGACATCAAAAAGACACGATTTCATAGACATTTGTGTGGAACTTCAAAAGCAAGGAATGATGCAGGACCCTAATACAGGTTATGAGTTAGAACCTACTGACGAGATCCTGGCTGCACAAGCCTTCTTCTTCTTCATTGCTGGCGCCGACACCTCAGCTAGCACAATGCATTACACTCTACTGGAACTGTCAAACAATCCAAAAATCTTAACAAAATTGCACGAAGAAATAGACAAAATATTTGAAGGTGGTGCTAAAGAACTGACTTACAATGATATCGAAAAAATGCTTTACTTTGACAAAGTACTTAACGAAGCAATGAGAAAGTATCCCCCAATAGGTGTCATACAGAGATTATGCTCAAAAGATACGTATCTGCCGTCTGGAGTAAAGATAGCAAAAGATAATATTGTAATGATACCAGTTTTTGCTCTTCATAGGGATGAAAAGTACTACCCAAACCCAGATGTATTTGATCCGGAAAGGTTTTCATCAGAAAACGGTTCAAACATGAATAATAATTATGTTTACTTACCTTTTGGTGAAGGAAACCGTATTTGTATTGGTAAGTTTTTTAATTACTTGTAGCTCTATCATTATGGGTGACATTATTAATTGCGTATTTACAAATTGAAAACAAATGAAAACAATCAACACAAATTTTATTTTGCTATCATGATATGTTTCAGTAGTTAGATAAGATTACTTTATATCAAAGCGGTCATTGGCATCTCAGAATAATTTTGATATTGATATAATTTATATTATTCTCATTAATAATATATTTATTTCACAAAATAAGGTACAGTCTAAACAGATTACAATAAATATGACCAATTTAAAAGTAGAAAAAGGGTGTCCTGGCGTACTAGTTAGGTTACACAGAAACCTGTATCAAGGTTCGCCAGCCCAAGATCCCATTATTACAGATATTTAGAAATACAGAGAGACTGCCTACGATAATGAAATTAATTACTTAAAAAAAACTTAAGTCTGCTATCAAATGGATAGTGTGTGAAGTGTGTGTGCGTTTGCATATATCACTACATAGTATAAAATCAAGTCGCTTTTCGTGTCTGTCTGTCCCTATGTATGCTTAGATCTTTAGAAATACGCAACGGATTTTGATGAGGTTTTTTTTAGTAGATAGAGTGTTTCAAGAGGAAGGTTTATGTGTATGATACATGCACAATATAATAGAGGAACACTGATGATTTTAGAGGTTTCTAATGTGATGTCGTAAATAGACACATTTTTTGCGCTTACATTGCAAACGCTGGCTGAACTCCACGAGATATATCAAAATAGTGTACTACAGTATTGTTCACCTCAAAAAGGTCTACAAAAAAGTCCGCGATGGTATATGTACATCTCTTAGGGATAACCCACAATAACCATTTTTTATCTTTTACTTTTTACGAGAAATAATGGCTTATTTACGAAACGATTTTAAGCAATACAGCGTTAATCTTTATCCAATTAAGTATCCTAAATAAATTGTGCATTTAATATAAATCAATATAGCCCTTTACAGCGTGTAATTTAAATGAATATTATCGAAGATATTACAGATTTAAAATGCAGGGACATAGCGGTTGCGGTAAATAACTTGATTCTACGTTTGTTACCTCAGAACTCGCGTCGTTTATGGACCGACTTGCAAATTTTTTTTTTCCCTAATAGGATATGCTTTCAGATTGGTCCTATTTTTTTCAAAATCCAGTTCTGATGATGGGATCCATAAGGAATCGAGGGAACTCCTCAAATATTCTAGGCAACTATATAATGATTTTAGTATTTTCATCGAGAACTTAAGCATTTACAGTCAAAAAGTAATATTTGATGAAGTGGAACTGATGAAAAAGACCAGAAATGGCCAATGAAACTTCACCCCTACATAGATATCACAATGAAGATAGAAGTAACTATGACAATGCATATAAATAAATGGTTCTAAATAGTTACGAGTATGTTGAAAATGGTAGCATCAAAGTGATCTGATGATGATGATGGAGCTGGAAGATAGGCACTGGAACTCCGTAATTAATTAATGTAACCTAGCCGTGTTTAGGCTTATTAGAATTGTCATCAGATGCACTTTGGCTATAAGGTACTATCGAACTGACCTGATGATGGAGCTGGGAGGTGGATGGGGACTTCATAATAAAATAATGTATCTTAACAGTGTTTGGCTTAAATCGAATTGTCATGAGAAATAGGTACTCTGGCTATAAATGTATCACAACTAAAAAGTGTGAAATAAAAATTTTTTTTACAAAAAAAAATAACCAACTTCACCACAAAAAAAAAAAACACTTTAATTTCGGAAGTCAGTGTTAAATAACAAGCAGACAATATCAGAAACACTGACTTCCAAAATTAAAGTTATATTGATCGTTTTAGTGTTTTGTTTTTAGGATTCCGTACCTAAAAAGGAAAAAACGGAACCCTTTTATGATCACTTTGTTGTTAGTCGGTCTGTCTGTGGGTATGTCTGGTCAAGACCCTTTATCTCGGAATCGATTAGAGGTATCGAGTTGAAATTAAAACCATATACTCAGGTCTGCGGTCCCTTGAAGCTGTGCAAAAAAACAAACTTCTAAGCTAACAAAAAAAGAAACAAACGTTTATGTCACAAAAAACGTATATTTCGACACTCTCAAGGGAAACAAAATTCATAGGGTACTTCCCGTTGATCTAGAATCCTGAAATTTGCCATGAAGCAAGGTCTAATAGCACAAGTATAGGAAAAAAATTGAAAACTGTAAATTTGTAGTAACGTCTTTTGCGATTCGGAAAAATCTTCGTAACTCAATTTTGGATTGAACTGTTTTCATAGGTAGGTTAGGTTAGGTAACCTAAGTTTTTACGGAACCCTCAGTGCGTGAGTCCGACTCGCACTTGCTCGCTTTTTATAGTGAAGTCGGTTATTTTTTTTTTTTAAGTTTTTTTCCTACAGAATTTCTTAATTCTTTGAACCCTCCTTCATAAAATGGCGTTGAAAATAGGTTGTCCTGTTATTTTTTAAAAAAAACCTGAATCCATCTATACTATGCAATGGCACGCGTTTGCTGGTAAAATCACTAAAAACTGTCATAATAGAGTGCACAATACTCACTGGATGTGGTACCGGAGAAGATGTGTGTCCATGGAGTTTCTTGCACATTCTTCTCCATAGAGATCTACGCTTTGGAATGTTTTTTTTTAGGTGGGAAAATCGTCTAATGACAAATCTCGCTCTTGGGTGGAGCGAGAGATAGTTTGAAACTTTTACTGACTAAAAACTAAAACTAACTACTAAACCACTCCTGTTCCTTCTTTGCCTTCGTCCCAGGGCCCCAGGTTTCACTTTCACACTACCCGTGGCCCCAGTAGGCTTTGACCCTGCTGGGCCCCTACGATTTGCTGACATCTCCATGAGGCGCGCGTGGAACACTAAGCGCCGTCAACGACTTGGGCTCTTTCCGGATGGTTACCGGACGGTCGCCGTCCGGAAGCCCGCGCCTACGGTGGCCGGAAATCGGGATCGGAATCCCGACGGCGGTTGGGGCGTGAGGACCGTTGCCTCACGCGATCGGCCGCCTCCTTTGCTAGCATTACTGCTTCGCAGAAGGAGGCGACCGCCTGCCACTCCTCCTCGCTCCGGACCATGGTCTGTACCAAGACCCGGCGCAAGGGGTCACCACCGCCGATCGCCCCTATGAGGACACGGCGTTGCTCTGCCCAAGCTGGGCACACCTCCACCGTGTGCTCCATCGTGTCCTCCGGGCGGTCCACACAGTGGCAAGTAAAAATATCTTTTGCAATGAAGAATAATAAATCGCAGGGTCAAACTTTCAACGTTTCAACGTTAGTGATCGTTGAGTGTTTTTCACATGGCCAATGAAGTGATCAGCATTGCACCCGTGCGAAGCCGGGGCGGGTCGCTAGTGTATTATATGTTTAGTGTAAGTATGTATGATGTGTGCTTTGTGTGAAGTGTGTGAGTGTGTAAACGCTGGTAAGAAATAGTTTGAGTTTAGACACGGAGTCAGAGTGTTAATTGGAAAGCGCTAAGATAGTGATGTAAGCAGAAGTTCTGTCTCGTCGTAGTTTTATTGCCTAGGAAGAATGTTATCTGTTTTTTACATAAATTTCATAAGAAGATTGATGAATATGGAAAGTTTTACTTAATTTGTTGTATAAGAAAGGACCTTGGTAATAAAAGAAACATTTAGTAAAGGCAAAGCGTGTAAATGGTCCTTTGCAAATTTCGTAAGTTCGTCTAGAGGAAGATTGTGTTTGTTAAAAGGAGTTTTGGTGTGTTGATGTAGTATGGTGTTGAGAATGAATAGTTGACGAATTGTAAGGACTGCACTTTCGAGGTCAAAACTAAGAGATTACATTTAGGTAATTAACATCTAAGCTTAGCAAATCATTGTTATTATATGTACAGTTTTCAGTATTTAGATAAGATTACTCAAATCAAAACGTTGATTATTGACATCTCGGAATAATGATGATATTGACATTATATTTTGGTAATTTCTATGCAACCCTAACAAATCACTGTTACTATATGAACTGTTTTCTAGTACTAGTTGTTTTTCCTTTCATGGAGTTATTTACCTTTTGTATGTCTCTTAAAACCAATTAAACATCCCCCGAAAGTGTTGCTTATGCTTTGTTTTCGCACGTGTATGTTGACAAACTACATCAGGATATGTCGGAACTGGATGGTGACTTTTTATAGCGGCGATAGCCGTAGATGATAAACTTAGTATATTTAAACACAGCTCTGTATAAGAGACACAATCCCTTAAAGATGGTAAAACTTAGTTGTCGACCTGCTCCTCGGATCACAATTGAGGTTAAATGCCGAGATATTTTTCTTTCTCCATAACACTACTTTTTTTTCTCTCTCTACCCAACCCCGGCCCATTTCTAATACCACAAAACAATATTTATGTTTGAGAATTCCTTCCTGGCTATGGAAATGACTGATACTAAATAAATTGTAACAAGCTAAATGTACCTTATGGCTAAATGTAGCTTTAAGGACATAAGCCTTACCGTCCTCTAATCGTTTTCGCTGGATAGCTTTGCTGCATTTTCTTTATTTATTATTAAAACATCATGTAACACAAAAGTACAAAGACGGTCTTAATGCCTTAGGCATTTTCTACCAGTCAACCCAGGATGGTGAAGAGAAAAATATGGCAGGTGCATAAAAATATAAAAGATTATTAAGACAATAACATATACAAAACTAAAAAATACATATATAATGTAACAAAATATATACACATATATATAAAGTAAAAGAAAGGAGTTATTGAGACGACTTCACTATTCTTTTATTTTTCTTTCTCTATATCTGCCTCGTCTCAGTCCCTAATATCTAGCATCACTTATTAATATCTTATTTTTGTTTACTTCTCAGGTAACCGGTTTGCTCGCCTGCAAGTAAAGGTCGGGCTAGCAAGACTACTGCGACGCTTCACATTAGTGGAACAGAACGTAACTCCGACTTTTGAACCAAGCCCATTTGGTCTCCGAAGCCCTACTGCCACTTACGAATGGAAGTTAAGAGATATTTAGGTCAAGATTCATCATTATAGTTTGATTTATCTAGTGGTTTCACTCGCATCCATCTGAGTGCCTCATCCAAATCCATGTAGTCACAGTATTAGAAAAATCCGGCTTAACATATCATTAAAATATACTTATAATTTGTTACTTCTAAATTTGCGCCTTGTTCGGCCAAATAAAATGTTTTTCTTTCTTTCCTATTACAAAATGTTGTTAAGTGATTTATACTTTAAAAAGAATATATTTATCATTATAAAACGTAGTTTAATCATATGATATACATATCTACACATAAGAATTTTCTGTGTGCAGTTTTGTGTTGTGATTGTGATCTTACCAAAACCAAAATGTTTTATAGCAAAGATTACGTCTGTGTCTATTTATAACTTATAAGATTTTTAAGGCTGAAGATTTTTGTGATTTTCCCCTAAATAGTTACCGTTTTGTCTAAAAAATAGTGTATTTTACTGTTTATTTATTTTGATTGTTATTTCTCAATTTATATTGTTATTTTAAACAGTCTTTGAGTTAGACTGTTCATGAAGCCTTGCTCAAAAATTTAAATTACCTTTTAAGTGCTAGTTAATGGGTGATACTTAACTGTTCTTCAACTTAATTCAGTTTTCTACTACAGAATATGGCTTTATTCCACTAAAAATACTAATTGTTCAATAAAATCTGCTATTTTGGGTGGTTTAAAAAAAATAAACGAGTTCAAGTTCCTTAATAATTGTAAAAAGTCCATTAATATTTAGTATAATATTATTATTATTTTTTATATTATTAGTATTTTTGTGAAGAATAAGATTTTTGATGCACAGTTAAAAATATTCTTTAGTTAATTTGATTCATTTGTAACATGAAAACTTTTTTTGATTCTCTAAAGTGATATAGAACAGTTTTTTTTTTGTATTTTTGTACTATTGATATATTTTTTAATAAAACATTATTATCTGATTTAGTTTTCTTCATTTAACTCGACTTTCTATTTGTTTTATTAAAATTGAGAGTATTTATTTCAGGCACAGTAATGACACAAGTCCATATTATGTTAATACAAACTTATAACTGTGTTAGTAAAATTTAAAATTATTATTATTTTGGACGTGTATGAGCAACCAATGCCTCAGGATTTGGCTGTCCACTCTGTCTGACACCGCGCCCAGAAGCGTGTTGGTGCTCCTCTTTACCCGAGACCACAGGAAGGCCGTTCTTTTGCGAAGCACCGCCTGAAAGCCATCCGTGCTGTGGTTGACAAACACGCCAGAGGCACTGCACCGCCATGGTAGCCCCAACAGACCCCTGAACGCGTTGCTATACTGGACGTGCAGAGCACTGTAGTGTGATTGCTCCACAGGTTGCACGTGTATAATGTTTGCCAATAACTTTTAAATAGTGTGATTTTAACTTAACGTAGCAGCAGAGCAGCCCGCAAACCTGCGAGATATCATATTACCCCTTACCGCCAATGCTCTGCGCTCCCTATCCATGTCCATATCATCGATAAGTTTGTCATTGACCCAGTGACCCAAGTACTTAAATTCGGACGAAGAGCAATGGATAGTTCGCCCTCCGGCCACCCAGTAACACCGGACGGAGCCCGAGTTGTCGAGCACGATTGGGGAACCGAACACTTTTCCGAATTTTTCTTGTTCGAATTTTATTTTACCGAAAACTATTGACCGACGTCTTTTTTGCTATAGGTATGCATTATTAGACATATTTTTAGATCATCGAAGTATCATGTGTCATAAGTATTATTTTACCGAACTATATATCGCCGATTTACAAAATAACTTTTTGCTATTAGCCGAAGCCTCTTTTGAACTTTTTTCATTTGCCAAATGGTTTATTTGCCATATTTTCACCATACCGAAACAACATTTTACGGAATTTTGGTCACAAATATATACATGGTTACTTGGTGTCATAAAAAGTTAATATGTTGTGCTACAAAATTTAGTGACAGAAACGAATCGCCGCAAAATCGACTTTACACAGTCTTGTCTGCCCTACCCCTAGAGTGTTATTCAAGCCCGCGTAGGTGCAGAGGGGTAAGGCGGCCCACGAGCTGAGGAGCGGGTAGTTTGAAGGACCACCGCCGCGGGTGAGGCTGCGGTGGTGAGCGTTAAAACCATCTATCTTCCGTGACAGAAACAATGCCTGCTTGCATGTTGCATGCCTGCTTGCATGCTGCATGCCTGCTTGCTTGCTGCATGCCTGCTTGCAAGCTGCATATCTAAAGCATGCATCCAGCATGCTTAAAGCATGTATCCTTGTTTGCATGCTTCTTATTGGGACCAATTAAAACTACTTTTGTTTATAACCAACTATATTATTAACTGCTATTACATTTAAATAAAATATTGGGTTAAACTAATCTGAAATTAGCTCCTGTTGTCTCAATCATGCTAGTGTAATAATTACATTTCTAGGCGTTTGGTGAAATTTAAGTATTTTAATTAAAACAGTGGTATAATGAATGTTCGAAAACATAATACTTCGAACAAATGTTATTTCGGCTAAGTGTAACATCGGTGAAAAGTTTTTCGAACAAATAAAACGTCGGAGAAACGAAAAAAATCAAATTGATAGGTCAACTGATACAGTGGCAGACGTGACTTAAAAACGAAACGAAAATAGTTGAAAAGTTTTAGGTGAAATGAAATTCGGTCAAATATTTTTCGAACTTATGATAGGTAACCGCATGATTAGTATTCTACGCGCGCCTCAAAGAGTTGTCAGCAAAACCGTAGGAACCCAACAGTGCCGATGCCCACTGGAGCTGCAGGGAGTTACTGAAACGGGAACTCGCGGTACCAGAACGAAAGGGTAACTGAAGGACAGAGGTGTGGTTTCAGTCAGTAAAAGTCTGACACGCTCTTTCACTTCACCTTTGAGCTGGAGAAGTCATTGTATGACTTACCACCCCAAAAAAAAAATCCTTTCCTTTAATTTTGTAAAATATATGGTTTGTGGGTTGCTTAATACATTTCCACTCTATAATAAATAAATACTGTTAATCAAAACGTAATATCTTGCATAACTTCACTTTTACTAAATCTCTTATAACTCTTCTCTCTGAGTGTCAAAATCCGCTGAATTTTCAGTAAATGTTTTTTTTTATTTTTTTTTTTTTCACTCCTGTTCCTTCGTTGCCTTCGTCCCACGGCCCCAGTAGGCTTCAACCCTGCTGGGCCCCTACGATCTGCTGACATCTCCATGAGGTGCGCTGTATATATATATATATGTAAGCTATTAACTGACATCACTTTTTCTTTACTACCCAGGCCCAAGATCGTATGAAAGCCTTTCATATCCATAACATCCTTAACTGCCACATACTACTCAAAAGAAATTAATTTGAATTCATTGACACGAAAACATAAAGAATCACTTCTTCGTGTTTTTGTAGCTTTCGATGGCCACTAAGTGATGCTTCCTTAAGTTGTACTATATACCAGGGAGCCTCTTCCTGAATGTCCAACGTCAGAGTGTCCATTATCATCAGGAAGAGGTAAGGGCTGAGAGCCGACCCTTGATGCAAGCCGACAGCCACATTGAAGCTGCCAGTGGTGCCCTCTGTAGACCGACCATCGACTGTACATCGCTCTGATCAACTACACATACTTCCCAGGCACACCTTTCTCCTTAAGGGCTCACCACAGAACCTAACGAGGTACACAGATCGAATAAGTCGCGGTTCTGCTACAAACCGTTTTTTTTTAAATATGTGTGCTAGCTTTCTTACACGTTTCGTAACTGAATCGATGTGTAATTTTCCTAAGTATAATGTTTGGATCAATCCCCAGTTCCAACAAAATTGCTCTCTAATTTCGGCTCCAAGGTTGGATGTGTGTCGGGACAGCAATAGACTTATATTTAATTTCCTACTAGACTAAAAGACACGATAGGATCCTTTGAATGATAAAAAAACAACACATATTTGTTATTCAGGTTATAGTGTTTAGTCAGTTTAAGAGTTTAAATAAAAGAAAAGGGAGTTACTGATAGCGTGACGAGTGACAAGACAGAATGGAAGAAAAAAACGTGTTGTGCCGACCCCAAATAAAACGGGACCAGGCCAGGAAGATGAAGAGTTTAAATAAAACAGGAAAAGGATCATATTTCACGTGCATATATCTAATTCGTCGTTTTCATCACTGCCTGGTATGTCACTTTTGTCGGCTTTGATTTTGGTATCTTACTCGTTAAGGAAGCAATCAAGCAGTTTTTTTATTGATGGACTCGCTCTAGGCTATTTCACTTGATAGTAAGTGATGAAGTTGTTGGCGATGAAGCACGCTTAGGAGCTTACTTAGAAACACCTTTTCCTTATTGACTTAAAAACTCCTCCTCCCTACTTCTTCGCATGCGTTAATATAATTATAATATTTTTCTATCCAGTGTTACACTATATATCTTAATACTAAACTTATGTTATATTCTTACAGTAACTGATTAAATTAACATTGATTTGAACAGTGGTCCCCAAATTAGGCAAGGCCTGTATCTCGCTGGAGTTGCGTTAACTTACATTTTCTCCAAGACACGTTTACACTTTAATACTTATTACAAGATATTTGAAATAAGGCATATAAATCAAATACCGGTAGCAATTTGCCTATCGAGATAAACGTAAAATATTATAGGCTTGGAAGAGCGTTGGTCCCAGAACACTGCCCTGTGGCACTCCAAAACTTATTCTCTTATTTTTACTAATATGACCATCATTAATGACATACTAAAAGAAATCAATAAGATGACTTTTAAAATAATTGTACCGAGCAACACCTCACCAACCGCTTCCAGATTGGATATTAATATTGGAGTCGAAATCGTATTGAAAGCTTTGGATAGGGCTAAGAAGATCCCAACATTTTAAATCCTATGGTTTATGTTCTGAATAGTAGAATCCTAAATATCCATGTTGACTTCCTCAATAGACATACCATGCCTGAAACCATTTATTCAAGACTTTTTTAAATATTTGACGTAGAACTTAAAACTGATACAGGCCTGTAATTATCCATATTATTATCTTTAGATCATTTTTTATGTACTTTGCATGGAGAATCCTTTGTAAATGTGACAAGATCAATATACAAGTCTAAACAAGTTTCTAAAACAGATGTTGATACAGGTAATAGGTACTGATAAAAAATTACGAAATCAAATTACTTAATATTTAGCTAATGATAACTATTAGCTGCTAATATTAGTAGCTATTATAACGTACGTCATTTACTAATGGATGATAGTTTTGATTAGGAACAACAATCATTTGATAGAATGATGTAACAGTTTAAAGAGAATATAACTTTCATCAAGCTTACATCATAGAGGTACTTAACTTGAAGGCACTTGGTCATATAATTTAATTCTTGCTAACTAGCTTGCTAGCCATCTTTGCTTTGGCCACCATCTCCCTCTATCTACATGTGTATTCACAACTCTTTCAGTAACATGCGTTTCATCCCTCAAGAAGAGAGAAGAAACACATGTGACCATACCAAGACCAACGATTCCCCCTCAACTCTTCAGGCTTCCCTTTCACTTCTAAACTTTCTCTGATACACTCATTTCCCATTTTATCCATTTTTATCACACCACCCATCCATTTCAACTTTTTCACCTCCGCTACATGCAATCTTTTTTTGTCATCTGTCTTTTTGACAGCCCAAATTTCATATCCATACAATATTACAAGACTTATTACGGACTTATAGAATTTACACTTTAACTTATATGCTTCCGTGATTTCATCTATCCTGAGTTGATCCGATACGTTAACTATCGGTCTACTTGCTATCCTAATGGACAAGCGACCTATTTATTTGTATATAAGTGTGGTTAAATATAGGCACTGAGTACTGCTACGATCAGTTGGTATTGTGACCTTCGCGAGTGCGCATCTTTTTTACAATGTTGTTCATAGTATTGTTAGTATTGTTTATAACGGTGATCTTATGCACAGCAGTGTTCTATTTCAAGTTGATAAACAGGAATTACTGGAGGAAACAAAATGTAGTGCAAGTTGGTGATTTAATCATAAAGTTTATGTTCGGGAAAGAATCAATTCCGGAAATCGTGAAGAAGATTTACGATGAATACGATGAACCCTATGTTGGGATGACGCAAGGAACCGTTCCCACGCTGATGCTGAAGTGCCCTGAAGATATCAAAGCCGTTTTAGCTGGTGAATTCCAAAGCTTTCACAGTCGTGGTATAATCGCAAACCCTAACGACCTTTTAGCTGATAATCTTTTATTTATCAATGATTTCAATAGATGGAAAATTTTAAGACACAACCTCAGTCCGATTTTCTCTAACGTAAAACTTAAGAGTATGTTCTACATCTTTGACAAATGTTCCCGAGATTTTGTGGATTATCTTGAAGATAATCTTCATATGCGACCAAAAACATTCGAATCTTTGTACACATACACTACATCATCCATTGGTGCAGCAGTATTTGGCATTGATACGAGAACCAACAGCACTATGGAATCACCCTTCTTAGATATGGCATGGAAAATCCTAGAACCATCAAGAAAAGTAAATATTGTTATTGCAGTGGCAAATGTATTTCCTTCTTTGTACAAAAGGTTACAATTGAAAATTTTCGGAGAATATGAAGATTTTTTTGTGGGTGTGGTTAAAAAGGTGTTGGCATATAGAAGTCTTGAGATTATCAGAAGAAGTGATTTTATTGACATTTTCGTGCAGATTCAAAGGCATGGAATGATGCAGGACTTCATAACATGTTATGAGTTAAAACCTACTGATGAGATCCTGGCTGCACAAATCTTTCTTTTCTTCATTGCTGGCGCCGACACTTCAGCTAACACAATGAATTACACTCTACTAGAACTGTCAAACAATCCAAAAATCTTAGCAAAATTGCATGAAGAAATAGACAAGGTGTTTGAGGATCGCGCTGAAGAAATAAATTTCAATGATATCGAAAAAATGCATTACTTGGACAAAGTACTTAAAGAATCAATGAGAAAGTATCCCCCCATAGGTATCATACAGAGATTATGTTCAAAAGATACGTATCTGCCGTCTGGAGTAAAGGTAGCAAATGGTAATATTGTCTTGATACCAGTTTTTGCCCTTCACAGGGACGAAAAGTACTATCCAAACCCAGATGTATTTGATCCGGACAGATTTTCATCAGAAAACAATTGGAATATGAATAATTATGTTTACTTACCGTTTGGTGAAGGAAACCGTATTTGTTTAGGTATGTAATCTTAATTATTTTTAGCTATCAATCATGATTATTAAAGATATTTCATTAATTGCAGTACAGACTGAAAACCATTGAAGTCAACAAATATTTGCCATCGTGGTATTTTTCGGTAGTTGGGTATTACTTTGTATTAAAGCGGCCGATGGCATATCAGAATAATTATTATGATATTGACATAAGTCACATTCATTCATTTTTATTAACAGATTATATTTTTGTGCATTATATCCAGGCCTAGGGAATTACTCTTAATACAGATTTTTGTTACTTCTAGGGAAATATATTCTTAATATACAAGTTTTTTTAACTAATATAATTGTACCGTCATCCAAAAATTTAAAAACTCTTAACTAATAAACCAATCCATATGGTGTCAAAACTCCTTCTTAAAAGACTGGTGGTGGTTTTTTCTTTGTCTAAGGTTAAACCCAGCCCTTAGATAACCCGAAGTGTCAAAAAAGCGTTTGGATAGATTGGACCCCACGATCCGAAAGTTTTACGCTCAAACGGCTTGAAACTGTAACCGCCAAATTCGAACAAGTGAGACTCCCTGCGTATATAGCCTCGGTGAGGCTTAAAATGAATGAGTGAGGGAAATAAAATATTTCTGATTAATTTATTAGTGCCGTGTACCGGAGATATAAAAACCAGGTAAACTAATACTAGTAATTTTGCGGACACCGAGGCCACCCATCAGATGGGAAGGGCAGCTTGAGCCAAAGCTCGATCCTCAATAGCCACATTTAAAACTATCGTAAGAGCATCCAAAAGACGAAGGTGTTTTTATAAACGGGAAGCACGAAGGAGATAATTATATCAATTTAGGGCCGAAACAACAGAAACGAATGAAAGTGCATGTATATGGAGCAATCTTTTCGAAGTCTTTAAGATTCGGAGCATATTTTTTTTATCTCATCGTTTGTAAAAAAATTACTCAATCCTCAACATTTCTTACTATGTCTGCTAATATCACTTATTTATGTTTTTTTTAATTTTTTTTTTTCAGGTTATCAGTTTGCTCACCTGCAAGTAAAACTTGGTCTAGCTCGTCTACTGCGAAGCTTCACATTAGTGGAACAGAATGTCACTCCGACATTTGAACGAAGACCATTTGGTCTTCGAAGCCCTACTGCTCGTTACGAATGGAAGTTAAGAGATTTTTAGGTCAAGATTGATCATTGTAATTTGATTTGTCTAGTGGTTTTACGCGCATCTGTCTAAGTGCTTCGTTCAAATCTATTTCTTAGTCACAAAATCGGAAAAGTCCAAAGACTGACATAATATATCGTAGTTTAGTCATAAATGATGTACATATTATTATATGACTTATCGATGTGTAGTTATGAATTTTGATGCGTTCTTACCATTACTAAGATATTTTGTCGCCTGTATTATTAAGTGATGTTTCTAGTTATTGTTTGTGTCTATAAATTAGGAATTTCTTTTAAAACGGAAAATGGTTAATATTTTATCAAAAAAACATTGTTATTTGTTAATGTTAATTGTGACAGTTATTTTTAATTTATGTTATTAAATAGTAAGTCAATTTTCATAAGGACGTTATCAATTATACAAGTTACCTCTTAAGTGTTATTTAATTTAATTATTTTGTAATCGTAATTTTTTGTTACTTAAAAGCGATCTCAATTTTTTTTTTATATTTGTTGATATATTATTTTAATAGACTATTAAGGTTTTTATTTTGCTTTTCTATTTCATTTACCACTGATTTTCCACTGATTTTTTTGGGATTTAAGCATTTGAAATCGAGTTTTTCTCAAACTCTACTTTAGCCTGAAGACCTATCACTTGGCATTAAAGTAGGGTTTGAGACGTGCTTTTCTCAAAATACTAAATTCAGAAACCCACTCTCAGTAGTCTATTTATTTTATTGAAAAGCTTGTGGTTAAAATGATAACACCCGCACGAATTGAACCCTAAAGTTAAGACAAGTTAGGGCATGCTTGCCGAGGTTGGTTCATGGATGGGTGAACCTCTTAACATACCGAGATTGCTCCGTGCTTCAGTAACCAGGTTATGCCGTTGGCCCCGGCTGTCATTTAAACATTTTTGACCTTTGTTTCGATTAGTTAGAACTCTGAACTCCGCTTTTGCGACAATTCGCGGTATGGTGGAAAGTGGCAACCCATTGCCGCGTCCACCACAGCCGTGGCAGTAAGTCGCGGTGTTTGAAGAGTGGTTTAAATGTGGCATGTGTTCCACGCATACCTCAAAGAGATGTCAGCTGATTTAATTTCCACTAGATTAAAAAATCCTTTAAATAATAAAACTTTTTTTTTTCAGCTTTGCTTAAAACTCTTTGATGCGCGCATGGTATGCGTACATCGCATACCATCGCATACGCGCCATTGACTCGGGCGTGGTCCTTATCGGTTGACCAGACAAAGAACTCATAATCTTGAGACTCCGATATATGCCTTTTTTGGTGGAAAATTCATCCAATGTCATCCCCCGCTCTTGGGCGAATACGGGAGTGTCAGGCTTTTACTGATTAAAAACCCACTCCTGTTCCTTCATTGCCTTCGTCCCAGGGCCCCGGGTTTCACTTTCACACTACCCGTGGCCCCAGTAGGACAGTTCGACACTGCTGAGCCCCTACGACACCGACTCCATAGGTTATGAAACAATAAACAGACATTCAATTGCAGCAATGCCGGAAGATTTGCTATCATTTATTAAAGTGTTCCATGGTCTATTTCCGATGGCCTTCATTAAATCCTTACAATATTTAAAGGGAACCACTTGGTATATACACTCTTCGAAACAAAAACAGAATCATCAATGAAAGTCGACTCACACTTTATGTAGAAGAACAAGGTACCAAAACATTCAGACAAAATGAGAACCTCCTCCTTTTTTGAAAGCCGATTAAAAAAAAAGAAGTTTTACTAGTTTTCTAGGCTCTTGTGTTTTGTCAGCATAAGAGTGTAAATAAAAGATGAAAAGCATCATATTTCTCATGCATACATTCGTTGCATCGTTATCATCACTGCTCGGTATGTCAAGAAATAAAACACCTGTTTTCCTCGGAGTAAACAACTATTTTCCTTTATTATTCGTAGAGGATAAACCATTCATGCAAAATTACAATAGGTAGTTATGCAAAGTTATCCTTATTAGTCTACTCGACTGTGGCAAGGGTTATTTTCTTGGCAGTGTATGATGGAACTATGGAACACTTAGACAGAGTCACCACTACCCTGGAAATGAAAAGCAACTGAAAGTTATCCTTATTAGTATACTACTCGACTGTGGCAAGGGTTATATTCTTGGCAGTGTATGATGGAACTATGGAACACTTCGACAGAGTCACCACTACCCTGGAAATGAAAAGCAACTGAAAGTTATCCTTATTAGTATACTACTCGACTGTGGCAAGGGTTATATTCTTGGCAGTGTATGATGGAACTATAGAACAGTTCGACAGAGTCACCACTACCCTGGAAATGAAAGGCAACTGGAAGTTATCCTTATTAGTATACTACTCGATTGTGGCAAGGGTTATATTCTTAGCAGTGTATGATGGAACTACGGAACAGATTGACAGAATCACCACTACCCTGGAATTGAAGGGCAACTGAAAGTTATCCTTATTAGTATACTACTCGACTGTGGCAAGGGTTATATTCTTGACAGTGTATGATGGAACTATGGAACAGTTCGACAGAGTCACCACCACCCTGGAAATGAAGGGCAACTGAAAGTTATCCTTATTAGTATACTACTCGATTGTGGCAAGGGTTATATTCTTAGCAGTGTATGATGGAACTACGGAACAGATTGACAGAATCACCACTACCCTGGAATTGAAGGGCAACTGAAAGTTATCCTTATTAGTATACTACTCGACTGTGGCAAGGGTTATATTCTTGGCAGTGTATGATGGAACTATAGAACAGTTCGACAGAGTCACCACTACCCTGGAAATGAAAGGCAACTGGAAGTTATCCTTATTAGTATACTACTCGATTGTGGCAAGGGTTATATTCTTAGCAGTGTATGATGGAACTACGGAACAGATTGACAGAATCACCACTACCCTGGAATTGAAGGGCAACTGAAAGTTATCCTTATTAGTATACTACTTGACTGTGGCAAGGGTTATATTCTTGGCAGTGTATGATGGAACTATGGAACAGTTCGACAGAGTCACCACTACCCTGGAAATGAAGGGCAACTGAAAGTTATCCTTATTAGTATACTACTCGAATGTGGCAAGGGTTATATTTTTAGCAGTGTATGATGGAACTATGGAACAGATTGACAGAGTCACCACTACCCTGGAATTGAATGGCAACTGAAAGTTATCCTTATTAGTATACTACTCGACTATGGCAAGGGTTATATTCTCGGCAGTGTATGATGGAACATTGGAACAGTTCGACAGAGTCACCACTACCCCGGAAATGAAGGGCAACTAAAAGAACAAAGGTGGGTTTTAGTAAGTAAAAGTCTGACACTCCTTCTCGTTTAATCTTTTGTGGGAGAAGTTTGATAATTACCTACCTAAAAAAAATGCATTTAAGTCATGCATTTCAACGCCCTTTACGGGGCGCAGCCGCCAAGCTGAATGCGTCCCAGAGGGTTATGGCCATCTAGATGGTGCGGCGATACCGCACGATCTCTCGCAACGCGGTGCGCCTCCTTGCTGGTCTGCCACTTTGTGATTTGGAAGCAACAGCCCTTGCACACATGCACGACGTGCGCATGGTGTTGCAACGCCGAAGCAAACAGGTTTTCGACGAGATCTCATGATGATATGGCGACAGTGACTTTCGCAACCCAGCGTTGGGCACGCTACAACAGGGATGGAAAGAAAAAAAACTGCGCAAGTATGGTTCCGTACAAACTTACATACATATGTGAATAGTTCAATTCCCGAATGGAGTCTCAAACATTTTTAGAATAGCAATTTTTTTTTTGTGACGTAACAACAAATTTTCTGTTTTCAGATTTATTCCTATAGGTATCTATACTATTTGACCTTGCTTTATGCCAAATTTCAGGACTCTGGGTCAACGGGAAGTACCCTATGAATTTTGATTGCTTTGATAGTGTCGAAATGCACGTTTTTTGCGACATAAACGACGGCCGTATCTTTTTTTTCGTTAACTTAAAAGTTTGATTTTTTCACATTTTCAAGGGACCGCAGATCTTAGTGTATGGTTTTAATTTCAATTCGATACCTCCACGCGTTTCCGAGATAAAGGGTCTTGACAGACAGCCAGATAGAACGACGGACAACAAAGTGATTCTATAAGGGTTCTGATTTTTCCTTTTGAGGTACGGAACCCTAAAAAGTAAAATACATCATGAAGTAGCCAATTCTGCGATATGGCTACGATAGTTATACAAAGAACAATAGAGCGCTATTAAAAACTATTAAAAATGTCGATCTAATAACATTTCGTGATGAATAGTCAATTCTTATCTTGGTCACTGTTTGTCTTAATAGTAGGTATGGTTCAAATTGTACAACATTAACTAACACAAACGTAACTACAAAAAATCATTATAACTGTGCGAGTTTATAAACACTATTGTTTATATCTCTATCAGAATTGTTAAAGAAACTATAATGTAACCTTTTTATCTCAATGAACTTTAAGTAAATCAAGCAAAGTCAAAACTACTTCAGACTTGATACGTTTAAGTATCAAGTCTGTAATTAAAACCATATACTCAAATCTGCGGTGCCTTAAAGCTGTGAAAAAAATCAAACTTCTAAAATAACGCAAAAAAAAATAAAGTCGTTTAAGTCACAAAAAACATATATTTCGACACTCTCAAAGAAATCAAAATTCATAGGGTACTTACCGTTGACCCAGAATCCTGAAATTTGGCATTCCATAATCTGAAAACAGTAAATTTGTTTATACGTCACAAAAAAAAAATGTGATTCGGAAAAATCTTCGAGACTCCATTTGGGAATTGAACTACGAGTATTTACATAAGTAAGTTTGTACGAAACCCTCAGTGTGCGAGTCCGATTAGCCCTTGTTTAGGTGACAAAACATCCGCGTTTTCCTTTCAGAAGCGAACCCATAGCGTGGCGCGCGTGGAACGCTACGCGCCGTCGATGACTCGGGCTCGGTCCGGACGGTTATCTGACAGCCGGACGGCGAGCTACCCATCGCTCGTCGTCCGCAAGCTCACGCTTACGGTACTATTGCAAATGTAACGAACTCATAACATCTACACTATGCACTTTTTTACTGAATAGAACCTCACCTTAATCCACTTCTTAATATACCATTTACAGCCGCCATTCATTAAAAAGACTGAAAGAAAAAATTGCCACAAAACATCACTTGAGGAAAACAGTAACGAGGAAAACAAAAAAGAAATATTATTAATTATATCTTTTTATCTCCACAGAAACCACAAACTCTGACGTGAAACCTAAGTTTATTACTTACATAATTAAATAATAATTTACCAAGTAAACTAATTTGGAATCAAATCTTGAAGTTACTTCTGGAATGTGGCGTCTTGCTACAAGATTAGGTGTATTAAATTAGTTCATAACTGTGTTTATATTGAGAAAAATCTCCTTAGAATATTTGTAGGTATCCATCTGCTTTAAGTTTCATCATCATCATCATCATTTCAGCCGAAAGACGTCCACTGTTGGACATATGCCTACCACAAATGTCGCCATAATGACCGGTCCTATGCGTCTCGCATCCATCGGATTCCCGCGACCCTCTCCAGGTCATCGGTCCACCTTGTGGGAGGCCTTTCAACGCTGCGTCTTCCGGTACGTGGTCGCCATTCCAGAACCTTTCGTCCCCATCGACCATCTGTTCTGCGAGAAATGTGCCCTGCCCACTGCCACTTAAGTTTGGCGATTCTTCGGGCTATACCATCATATATATAAACAGTACCCCTTGAAAGATGAGGCTACTTTAGCCAGTCTGAAACCTAGTTGAACTTATTGATCCCTGTTTCTAGTAAGTTAATTATGTCTATCGCCTTTTTTATGAAAAAATTAAGTTTTTTTTTTATTTCAGGCCGGAATTTTCTCTCAGAAGCGAACGCATGGCCCCAGTAGGCTTCGATCCTGCTGGGCCCTTACGGTTTGCTGACATCTCGCATCTCACCGTTGACGACTTGGGCTTGCTCCGGGAGGTTACCAGACAGCCCGCGTCTACGGTGGCTGGAAATCGGGATCGGGATCTCTCCCGGCGTGCGGCCGCTTCCTTTGCTAGCATTACTGCTTCGCAGAAGGAGGCGGCCGCCTGCCACTCCTCCTCGCTCCTGACCATGGCCTGTACCAAGGCCCGGCGCGAGAGATCGCCGCCGCCGATCGCTCCCACGAGGACACGGCGGTGCTCTGCCCAGGACATTAATGTGGTATCGTCATGATGTTAATATCATTACCATGACGTGTTAAAATGTCAAGCGTGCGAGTGACTTAGAGGTTATACACTCTATATATGTAGCTCCATCCCTTTAACAGTTCAGTTTAGGTCATAAATTGGATCGCGTTAAGAGCTCTTGGTAGGGCCTCAGATCCCTTAGAGAATCACACCTAAAAATTATTTATTTCGTACTCATTTGCTTATCGTTAGAACAGTTTTCTGTAGTTTAGTTAGGTACAATCAATACAGCATGTTAGTCCAAAAAACCTTTTGCCTATTTTAAATAATAGGAGTTAAAGGTATTTATTGGATTCTTTGTGTTTTGTATTTTCTGTAATATCGTAGTTCTTATAACTATGAAAGCTAATAAAAAAACGTTTTTTTTTTTAATATTAAGAGTTCCAACGTAGAAATGGCAAATTTCAAAGGGCAAGCAATATCAATTACGTATACCTACAAATTTCTTTTAACAAAACAACTTTATACTCTTGGTTTAATAGCTTTCATTTTGGAAATTTTGTCTTGTTTCCACACTGAGGAGAAAAGTTATTCGTGATATAAAATTTCCCACGTGAAAGTGATTGAAACAAAAATAGACATCCCATTCATTAGCAGTTTTAAGTCCATATACATCATCCATATTGCATTGGCATACCGCTTGAGACACATTGTTTCTACGGTAGAACTCATATTACAAAATAATGCGAGATTTCTTACATTTCATACAAAAATAGTTTCAACAGTACTGCGATATTACAGAAAAGAATAAGTTTATTTGAACTTATAATTCCAAGTCACTCCAAAGGTATAACACTTCAAAGCAACCCGTTTTAAAAAACAGCAATTTCATACTTCCCCTATTATTGCTCCATTCCCAAAATTTTTAACTGCATTAAAACCATCAGTCACATCCTGATCAATCCGTCACTTCGGCAGTCGGATGATCGTGATATATGCACAGTGTCACCGGTTCATAGGATTACCTGTGTAACTCAAGGGATATAGGGTTACAAGTGATGTGATGAGATTATGGGGAATGAACGCTGTTGTCATGAGGGAGGGTAATTTTGGGTTAGTAGGCACGTTCATTTGACTAACACATTTATTGTTTGTGAAGGTGACTATTTTTTAAGGTGGGAAATCTTCCAGTGACATCTTGCGTTTTAGGGCGGAACACGAGGGAGTGTCAGACTTTTTATCATCATCATTTCAACCGAAAGACGTCCTCTCCCCCATGCGTTGCCACAACGACCGATCCTGTGCATCTCGCATCCACCGCATTCCCGCGACTCTCACCGGGTCGTCGGTCCTCCTTGTAGGAGGCTTTTCAGCGTTGCGTTTTCCGGTGCGCGGTCGCCACTTTAGAACCTTTTGGCCCCATCGACCATCTGTTCTACGACCAATGTGCCCTGTCCACTGCCACTTTAGTTTGGCGATTCTTTGGGCTATGTCGGCGACTAGACTTTTGCTGACTAAAATCACACCTATGTTCCTTCTTTGCCTTGTGTTCCAGGACTCTGGGGTTCGCTTTTGGACTACCCATGGCCCCAGTAGGTTTCGGCCCTGCTGGACTCCTACGGTTTTGCGACCATCTCTTTGAGGCGGTCGTGGAATAGGTATTACATACCGCCGACGACTCGGGCTCGGTCCGGATGGTTACCGGAGGGCTGGACGGCGAGTTATTTATTGCTCGTCGTCCGACGTCACTTCGTCAGTCGGATCTTCGTGAAATATGCAGTGTCACCGATTCATAGGATTACCCGTGTAACTCTTGTGATATCATACCATCGTGAAGGTAATTTTGGGTTTGTAAGTTGACTGTTCAGTTTGTGGTTGCGATGGATAGAAGACGCACAGGACCGGCCGTTGTGGTCTATGTCCAACAGTGGACGTCTTTTAGTTGAAACGATGATGATGAATATACACAAGATACCCAGACCCGAAACGAGTTTCGCCATTCGCCGCACACATTCGCGTGAGCGAGGTCACGCGAATGTGTAATTGCGACTCAAGATTTAGTTTAAATACTTTAAAAGACTACCTCATAAGAATAATGAACTATTCATAAATTTCGTAACAAACGATAGAAAATTAGCTTCTACAGATAAGTCAGATTTTATTAAAACATTTTTGGGCGCCTAATTTTGTCGTTTCTAAGATATTGAGATCAAAATGACGAATAAATGAACAAGTTATGATCTATTGGTCGCTATAATATGGAAAATAAGTAATTTATGATCACGTCCAGTATCCACTGCTGGACAGAGGTCTACCAACCACTCTCACAGTCCACCTTATATAGCATAGCATAGTCGGCCTTATAATGTTCCCACTGTTGGGACTCAGGCCTCCTCTCTAGAAGAGGGAATGGGCTGTAATTCACCACGCGGGCCCAGTGCGGGTTGGTGGATGTCACATGTCTTCGAATTTTTGGTTCTCGTACATGCCGGTTTCCTCACGATGTTTTTCTTCACCGTTTTGAGAGCAGTGGTGATGAAATAAATTACACAAAGTAATGCGCCTGGCTGGGTTTGAACCTGCGACCTACCACTCGTAAGTCGGGGCCGTTACTACTGGGCCACCACTACTCTACACCTTATATTAATATACCTATATTAATTATAATAATAATTATTATATCCACAATTATCACACAACGCCGTATAGTCTAGTCCCAAGCTAAGCAGAGCTTGTATTATGAGTACTAGACAACTGATATACATACCTAAATATTTCTAAATACATAAAAATAGTTATTAAACATAAATATCTAGGTTAGTAAACAGTAAACACGACACGACATTAATAATTGTACAATCAAATTTGCTCGCAATGACATTCAGAAGACTGCAGTTCACGCTGCCCCGAATCCTTTGCAGTAACGAAGTGGAACGTTTACGTCTGATCGCTGCGAAGCCTTCAGTGCCCGAATCAGCGAACAATTATACAACGCTTCTGCAGCGTGGCAGCCCCAACAGCATCCTAAACGCATTGTTGTATTAGAGTCCAATAGCATATTATTATTATTAACAGATTATAAAAAGGGGGGAGTTCCCAAATCGGTTGCATTTTTTTTAACTCTGAACTCCGTCATTTGGCTATGAACCGATTTTTTTAGCAACACAAAATTCTGTCTGTCTGGAGCACGGAACAGATAAAAGAGGTCTGGAGTACGGTGTGATGAGTGTATGGTTACTGTATTCCATTACTAGTGTGTTCATATTTTATGTGCCCTTTGGCCGTATTATGTTAAAGTAAATAAAAGGCTTTGTAACTTATAGATAACAAAGCCTAAGAAAACTGCTAACAATACATGCTTCCACAAACTTAACTGAGGTATACAAAAGTAAACAAAACTAGACTATAACCTGGCAACACAACAAAGAAGGTCATTAACGCCTTAACCATACGTATAAAGTTATGTAACTCATGATTACAACACAAAAACGTAAACGCAAACCAAACGTGAACGCAAACCAGATACACATACGGCTACAACTCGCTTCACTGACCACGTTATTATACCGCTAATAGCCAATACAGTATCGATTGTGTTGACGCTTTCAGAAAACAGAATAAATTGCGTTCAGTCCATATTCATATTATAAATACGAATGTAAATCTGTCTGTTTGTTATCTCTTCACATCTTAACGGCTGAAAAGATTTAGATGAACTTGGCACACACATAGATTAATTTCGATCATGTCTTGGATCCTAATACTCACAGGATAGTTTTAATATAGAGAAGCATAACCCTTCGTGTCCAATTTAATAACGCCTTCAGGGTGGTGATGGGTCTGCCTCGCTATTGCAGCGCTTCGGGTATGTTCGCATGGTCACGCACGGACTGTTTCCATGCGACCATGCAGAAGCGCTGTACGTCGCTTGTGCGCAGGGTGCGGGCCAGCTCCAATACCATTTTGAAAATTATAGCGAGTAGGTTGGACTGTCCTTATGTGCGTCACTGCTGTGACAGACAAGTTACCTACAGTGTCACATATAAGAGACTATGGCATTGATATTTTAATTATTAATTATTATACTATTTATAATTTAATGAATTTTGGAATTTTAATGTATTGAATATTTGACCCGTGTATTTTGTAACAATTTTAATTAATGGAATTTTTATATTTATTTATTTTTAATTTTATGTAATCTCAATGTGAATGATTTTTATATGGGTCATAATGGTACCTGAAATAAATGTTTTTTTTTTATAACACACATATACACACCATCACCCATAACCTTTCAAATACAACTCGTACCTATATCACACTCGCAAACCACACATACACACAATAATCACCCACCGACAAATTACAAACTTACCAGAACATTAATAATCAATTATTATATCATTATGTGTAAACTCGGCTGGGTAGCGTTCGGGAAGCTGCGCGGTATCTTCTCGTCCAACTTACCACAGTGTATCAAGACGGAAGTCTATGACCAGTGCGTGTTGCCAGTGATGACATATGGCACTGAAACATGGTCGCTTACAATGGGCCTCATCAGAAGGCACACAGTCACCCAAATCACACAGGCACACAGTCACCCAAAGAGCAATGGAAAGGGCTACGCTCGGAGTTTCCTTGCGTGATCGCATCAGGAATGAAGATATCCGCAGGAGAACCAAGATCACCGATATAGCCCGAAGAATCGCCAAACTTAAGTGGCAGTAGGCAGGGCACATTGCTCGTAGAACGGATGGTCGATGGGACGAAAGGTTCTAGAGTGGCGACCGCGCACCGGAAAACGCAGCGTAAGGCGTCTTACAAGGTGGACCGACGACCTGGTGAGAGTCGGGGGAATGCGGTGGATGCGAGACGCACAGGATCGGTCGTGGTGGCGACGCTTGGGGCCGGCCTATGTCCAAGAATGGACGTCTTTTGGCTGAAACGATGATGATGATGATATGTGTAAACTAGCTGTCCCTCGCGGTTTCACCCGCGTCTTTAATTGCTGCTTCACTCCAATTGATCGTAGCATGATTTTATTTAAGCAGCTTATAGCCTATCTCGATAAATGAACTATCCAACATTAAAATATTTTTTTCAATTCAAACCAATAGTTACTGAGATTAATGCTTTCAACCAAATAATAAAAAAAAAACTCCAACCAAAAATAAAAACTTTCTATAAAAAATAAATAACCGACTTCACTAAAAAAAACACTAAAACTATCAAAATAATAGACTTATCGCTAGAGTACTTATTTCTTATGACAATTCCAATTAACCCAAACACTGCTAGGATACATTGTTTTATTATGAAGTTCAACCTTCCACCTTTTGGTTCCATCATCGGATCAGTTCGATAGTACCTACCTTATAGCCAAAGTGCATCTCATGAAAATTGTAATAAGCCCAAACACGGCTAGGATACATTGATTAATTACGGAGTTCCGGTGCCTATCTTCTGGCTCCATCATCATCAAGATCACTTCGATGATACCATTTTCAATATAACTATTCAAAACCATTCACTTATTTGTATTGTCATAGTCACTTAGGACATATTGACCGATCTTATGCGTCTCGCATCCATCTTCCCCAACCCTTACCAGGTCATCTGTTCACATTGTGGGATGCCTTTCAACGCTACGTCTTTCGGTACGCGGTCACCATCTAAGAACTTTTCGACCTCATCGACCGTCTATTCTGCGAGCAATTTACTCTGCCCACGGCAGTGGGCTTCTGTTTTCCATCTTTAAATTTCAGATGTCATTGGACGATTTTACAACCAAAAATAAAAACTTTTTACAAAAAATAAATAACCGACTTCACTAAAAAAACACTAAAAGAACAAAATAACTTTAATTTCGGAAGTCGGTGTTTCTCGGTATTGTTTGTTTCTTATTTCACACCGACGAATCACCGAACTTAGGTGGCAACCTAAGTTTGGTGATTCGTCGGGCTATGTCTGTAAACTTGATTCTCTTAATTCTCTAATTGGTTTTTCTAATTCGATCACGCATGGAAACTCCGAGCATAGCCCTCTGCATTCCTCTTTGGGTGACATAAAGCATGCTGATCAGACCCATTGTGATTGACTACGACCATATAAGTAGCCCTTTTAAAACATAAACACATCACAAAATACTACCCAAATATCGTAATTAACTGTTTATGCGAAGTGGGTGTTCTACAAATTAATCAAGATCGTATCTAAGGCCCAAGTCTCCGGAGATTAGGGTACAGTGTGCCACCGTGTGTGAAATTGTAAATTCTCAGAAAAACACTGGATAGTCGAGCAGCCGACCGAGTTCGTGCACGATACTTTTTGGCTAGCAGCCACAAAAGGAATGATAGACGGTTGTATGTTTATCTGGGTGTCGCAGTGGCTATGCTTCAGGGAGTCGAATGCTTGATCCTCGTCTATCTATCGCGGCTTTGGAAGGTTTTATTGCTTGGAATTCTTCAGGTGAATTTCATGGTACTAATTTTAAATGCTTCTAAAATGTTTTTTTTTTTAATGATATAAACCAGCGCTTGACTGCGATCCCACCTGATGGTAAGTAGTGATGCAATCATTGATGGTGAGGCGCACTAGTTTATTAAGAGCCTATTCTCTCTAGCCTTGAAGACACCTAAATTCACACTTTCACTTCACCTTGTACACCCTAGTTTTATCAAAATTCAGTTTTGCCGATTCACTGTCTCTTAAGATACCTACAAGTCTCCTAGTTTAAGAGACAGGGTTCATAATTTTTTGTATGCAGACTTATCTTGTAGACTAAAATTATCTATTCACAAAACTAAGCTTCTTGTATTTCTGCCACCTTGTTTTGAATTGTGTCTGTGTGTATTGCTTGGATAAATAAACTATTTTTTTATTATTATTATGGTGTGGGGTAAGCGAAGCTCCATCGCGAATTACCTGCGTATCTTTTCTCTGTCTCTGTCAAATCCATCCAAAGGTTGTCTGTAAAAATCAATTTTAGCGGTAAGACCGCCCATTGTCACAGTACATTAATTTTAATCTCCTACTACACCTGAAGCCAATCTTTTATGGTGTACAATCAAGAATATATCTATCTATATTTGTCCGCTACACCACTTACACACTTTGTACAGCTTTACCCTAAATCTTTTTGAACAAAATTTCCACCACGCCACTCGATACAGTCGCTATCATCATCATCAACCGAATGACGTCCACTGTTGTTACATAGGCCTCCCCCAAGTGTTGTTGTAATGATCGGTGCAGCCCCCCTAGCCAAGTTACAACCGTTTCGTTTCGATTCTCTTTTCGTTGATCGCCTCGAGTCGGCCACGCCACCTATTCCTTTGTCCTGACCACGTGACTGAGTGTTGAGATGACGTCAGAAGAAAGGAATCGGAGGCGTGGCTGGCTCGAGGCGATCGACGAAAAGAGAAACGAAACGGTTGTAACTTGGCTAGGAGGGCTGGACCGAAACGAAACGATTGTAACTTAGCTAGAGGGGCGGTACGCCTCCCCGCCCCTCCCCCAAATGAAAGCTGTCGCTTTGACAACAGAAAAATGTTCAATTAATATCAATAAATAATAAGGTATAGGGGTCAATTTTACTGAAAAATACCGGGTCTGTGTGGAGTCGAGTGGAGTAAATTACTTAGAATGTTAATGAGAAGTATCTTAGTGTCTCAGCAGTTTCTTGAAAATATGAATGCATTTTGTTTTCAACGTTTTGACGTGCGCTAATGAACAAGCCGGTGTTTCAACTATAAGATGTGTTGCACTTAGTGAAGTTATGAAGTAACTCAGCTACGGCATCACAAAGCTGCATGATGGTTCGAAAGAGCTTCTTTTTAACTGGCCTGTTGGTCTGGTAGTTAGTGGCCCTGACTGCCATGCCGTAGGTCGTGGATTCGATTCCCACCCAAGACAAATTTTTGTGTAATGTGCGAAATCATTTGTTCTGTATCTGGGTATAATTTATCTTTATTATTATGTATATGTTTTGGAATATATAAAAATGATGAAATAGTTGGATTTAGGTACTATTAACATCATATTAATAATATCTAAATCCGACTTTCTTTAAACTAACAATTTTTTTTCTAAAAATTTTAACTTTAAGTCTATCTCCTGTAAAGTGTACTCAATGTCGCTTAGTAATTTTTTACTTCAAAGCAACCCGTTTTAAAAAACGGCAATTTCATACTTTAACCCCTATTATTACAAGGGAAAACTCCCAGAATAAAAAGTATCCCATATCCTACCCGTTTAGTTATGGTCTACCCGTTTGCCAATTTTTATCCAAATCTATCCAGCAGTTAGAGCTTGAAAGAGTTCAAACTTTCTCCTTTATAATAATAGTGTGACAACTGGCAAAAGAGAGTAGGTACTATTAGGTACAACTCTGTCCTACCTATCATAGAACACGTGGCCTGAAATGTTACGTATCATAACACTACCAAGTCACAGACATTCATATAAATAAATCTGTAATTACTCCATTAATTTGTGTTCCAGATTATTTCAAAAGACTTTACCAAAGTACCAAACAGAAACAGTAATTTCTGTTTGGTCAATTAACCGAGAATTAGACTCCAGCAGCCAACCGTAAAACGACCCAATAATACTAAGCGACAATTACCCAGGTAACCCAATCCAATAAAACCAAACAGTAATGACCAAAAAAAGTCGATTTAACCCTCGAATGCAAGGTCAATGTTACCCGGTACTTCGGCATACTGATTAGCCCCTATATACACTGGGTTGGTCCGTTCGTTAGCCGGGCATATAACACCCGGGGCGCCAATTTATCCGTCTAACCTAATTACTGCGCGAACGAGCACTATTTATTTTCCAGTAGTTAGGCAGGGTATATGGGGCCCGGGTGAAAAATGTTGATACAGATGGTACCGATTTTTTGTATGGCTCTTTTTGTTTATGTTTGTAAAACAAAAAAAAAAGAAATATCACACTAAAAACGTTTTACAAAATGTGACTCAATTTTTATTTTCATTCTCTATTTACACCACCCCTTTTATAAAAGACTACATTCTTGCGGCGACTCTTGCTCGCGTGAAAGTAGATAGCCTATATCACTCGGTGATAAAGTAGCATTCTATAATGGAAGAAAAAAAAATTAAAATCAGTCTAGTAGTTTTTGAGTTTATTCATCACATACAAAAATATATATCTTCCCTATTTATAGTATTAGTATAGAAGTATACAATATGTAACTGGAATAATCCACACAATATACTGGAATACCAACATTTGCCTACTATTTGGGTAACTAGTTTTTTTTTTAATACTATCTAAGTCTATTCGAGACATATTTCACAGCCTCCTAGCCAAGTTACAATCTTTTCGTTTCGATTCTCTTTTCGTTGATCACCTCAAGTCGGCCACGCCTCCTATTCCTTTGTTCTGACCACGTGACTGAGCGTTGAGATGACGTTAGAACAAAGGAATCCGAGGCATGGCCGACCCGAGGCGATCAATGAAAAGAGAATCTAAAGGAAACGATTGTAACTTGGCTAGGGGGGCTGTGAAATATGTCTCGAATAGACTTAGATGGTATTAAAAAAAAAAAACTAGTTTCCCAAATAGTAGGCCAATGTTGGTAGAGCTTCGGTCAAGCAATCAAGTTTTAATAAGAATATTATCTTAGAATTTAACTTTTTATCTTAAAATAATTATTGATTTTTCAGAAAAAAAAGCCTATTTTTTAAAATAGCTGAAATCGATTCAATAGCCGATTCTGAACAATTGAAACTACTTTCAGGGTGCGTTTATTATGTTACATCTTTATCTAAATAATATATATAAAAGGGGAAACTGACTGTCTGACATATCAACGCACAGCCGAAACTACTGGGACTAGGAGCGAGAAATTTTGCACAACGCTTCCCTTTATAACGTAGGCAAGCACTAAGAGAGGATTTTCCAAAATTCACCTCCTAAAGGGATGAAACGGGGGTCCAAAGTTTGTATGGAGAAACATACGCGCAAAAGCGCGGGCGAAGCCGCTGGCAGAAGCTAGTATGATATAATTCTTCTGAACGTGTGCTTGTCACCTAACTCGTCCTAAACGACTTGGCCGATTTGGGCGAAAATTTGTGTGTATATTAGAGTGGGTCTCGGGATCGTTTGAGAATATAAATAAAATCGGTGGCACTGCAATCGGGTTCTCAATTTTTTTCCTGACACAAAGCTAACTTTCGGACACTCGGGCCTGGTAGACGTTTGGTCTACCAGGCCTGCTACTGTTTTATAAGAAGAAGAAAAAAATTTACGAAAATCATAGATTACATACGATATGGTATTTTAAACAAGAATAGAAATAACGAATCCTCAAGAATTCTAAAATTTACTAAATACCATACATTACACTAATCAATATAACTTTAATTAACTCCGTAACCTTATCAAGCTTTAATTAAGCTCAAGTCAACAAAAGCTTACAATATAATTTTCAAAACAACTGCCAAAAATACCCTGACCTTTGCACTACACGAAAGATCGAGAAAATTTAGAAACCGCGTAATATAAGTGTTTACCTCACATCATGGTCGGGTTCTCCATCTCCACTATTTTAGCTTTAGAGGACCTCGGAGACCCCTAACGTATCTAGCCTCTGCCTGGAACTAAGCCCGGTCATTGGCCGAGCCCGCATCATGTATTTTTACAACAAAGAGGTCTTGTATACGACCGTATCTTTGCCGGTTTTATTTTCTAGCAGGTAGCTGGCAGAAATAAAGTGGGTACGGTATTAACAAATGATTTTGTTTTGAAGGCTTCGTGGTATTGCATGATAAAGAAAAGGATTGTAAAGTAAAGGAGAAGTTAATATTGCATTTTAAATCTTGTTTCTTCAATGTTTTGTTAAAGACATATTAGATTATGTTAGAGTTACGAGTTATGAGACACTCGTGTAGGTATTGTAATTTGCACAAATAGCTGTTAAAGGAAGATTACTTATACAAAATTATTTTTAGTATTTTTTTTTTTTGCGAAACCCGAAGTACGTGTCTAGTATTTTTATGTAAAGAATCTACGTACAAAATTTCATAACTGTATCATGAAAAATCACAAAGTTATAAGCTTGTTATGTTAGCTAGTTGTCCGCACAAACACATGGTCACCGAGTCATCAGAGCGACTGAGGGGTTGTTTTGCTCTTACACCCAGCTGTGCGCTGTTGCCTAATGCCCGCTATGACCTGCCGTGACCTGTGTTGTACTTAGTATCAGAGATGTCTAACTTGTGACCTTTTTTAAATATTTTTGGGAAAAAATATAACATGGTGTAAAAATTATTGGAATCAATTCAGTTACTGATTCTGAACAAACTATATTCAGGTTTCGCATATACTAATAATGTTGTATAATTCTGCACTAAGAGCAATGAACGCCCTGCTAGGGTTATGCGATTGTTCGAAACAATTGCCGTGGCCCTCGAAAAGAGCAACCGAAGGATCACTGTGGATATTATTCAGTGAAAGTCTGACCCAATCAAGTCAATCCCACCCATATGTACAAAACATTTTGGGAACACATTCATTGTGCATATAAGGAGTGGAATTCCCTGCCGGAGTCCGTGTTTCCTGATAGCTACAATCTAGGGTTCTTTGATTCAATATTGAATAGATAACTATCAAATACAAGGTTATAAAAAAACTGGCCAAGTGCGACTCGCACATGAAGGGTTCCGAACTACAAAATTAAAATCAATCAAAAACGCTGACACAATAATGTTTCTTGTATGGGAAACCTCTTTAATTTTTAACTTTATTTTAATTTTATTGAAACATACCTACATTCTGTGAAAATTTTAACTCTCTCCCTCTTATGGTTTAAGAGATGAACAGCGAAACCGGCTTAATAATAAGGTCCTGTTGGCACCCCTGGCGTACACAACCCTAAAAGGAGCAATAAACACTACAAAAAAACTGGGCAAGTGCGAGTCGGACTCGCGCACTGAGGGTTCCGTATAAACTTACCTATGTAAATAGTTCATTTCCCGAGTCTTGAAGATTTTTCCGAATCGCAAAAAAATTGTATTTTATTTTTGTGATGTACCAATAAATTTACAGTTTTCAGATTTTCTCTATACTTATGCTATAAGATCTTGCTTTATGCCAAATTTCAGGATTTTGGGTCAACGGGAAGTACCATATGAATTTTGATTCCCTTGAGAGTGTCGAAATATACATTTATTGCAACATAAACGACCGTACCTTTTTTTAATTTTTTCACAGCTTCAAGGGACCGCAGACTTAAGTATATGCTTTTAATTTCAATTCGATACCTCCAAGCGTTTCCAAGATAAAAGGTCTTGAAAGACAGACAGACAGACCGACAGACAGATGGACCACAAAGTGATCCTATTTGGGTTCCGTTTTTTTCCTTTCGAGGTACGGATTCCTAAAAAAGAAAACAGCATTTGAAAATTATTGAAAAACTTTTCCAACGAAAAAGATTCACACTACGAAATGCAAATACAACTAAAGAAGTAGGGTGAACAATCATATTCTCCAGCAATTCCACTTATTACAACAATCAATGCAAAAAAGTCAATCTCTCCAGCAAAGAGGACACTACTGGAAAAACGACTAGTCCATTAGTACTAGTAGCCTAAACAATTCATGAATGGATAACACGGAACTGAACATGCTCTCACCGTTTATGGGTAAGGCAGGAAGGTACAGAAGGCCTGGTGGACTTCGTCATCTGGAGCCAGTTTTGTTAACCCAATCGTAAGCATCGTCATCATAACATCAGCATCATTGCATCTGCCCCCCTAGCCAAGTTACAACCGTTTCTACCGTTGTAACTTGGCTAGGGGGGCTGATAGACATATGCCTCCTCCAAGCGTTTCCACTTTCGATGATCTCGTGCCTCTCGAATTCAGTGGAAGCGTGATAGATAGTTCAGTGTAGGACCTCGCACAAGGTAGACCGATAGTTATCGGTTGGGTAAGGGTAAGGTAAGCAAGCCGTAGGTGTTATGGAGCCGAGTGCTGCAGTGACTTCTACGTGTATCAAACGACGCTTTTCAATACACTTACGAAGAAATACTTTCTCTGAAAATGATGACGAAATGTTTCCATTCATTTTTTTTTTGATTTACATAGCAATACGCTATCGCAAACATTTTCTACCTCAATAACAATATCTGACGGTATAGCATGCATGCTAAATCTTTGTTGGTTGATGAGGAAGCGAAGGTATGAAACCTCTATACATATATCCTAATATTTTGTAAGAAACTTGATATTACAGATAAATGAAAATTTGTTAGTAAAAGCAAATTATTGTATAAATAAACATGTTTATTTGTTCATAAACACAATTTAAATTTTCATTAAATATGCATTTGCACCTATTTGCTTTAAAAAAATAATCACCGTTGTTTATAGTTCAGTAAAATTAAACCCATGTTGTGATAAATAAAAAAAAAGACGACGGTGATATACATTGCATATTGAACCTAAGAGTAGTGCAATAAGAGTCCATTTTGCGAAGACACCGACCTATTCTCATACCTACCAAACATTCACAAAACAAATCATTAAAATCGGATGAGGTGTTTCGGAGAAGTGCATACACAAACACCGGTACAAGTAAAGTTTTAGGGTTTGTGAGCTGCACGAAGTAATGTCTGCAAGTACTGAGCCCATTTTGAGAAACGCTACATTATTTCTGAGCTACATAGACTAGAATTGTGATTAAAAATATTTATATATTTATTTGTGCTAAATTCATTTGTCAGCCAAAAATATTTGACGCCCAGGGAAGTGAGCACGGCTAGTGATAAATAATATTTTTACAATTTTTGACACGCTCGCGTTTGACCACTATCTCATCTGAAATGTGGTATGCCATCTGACTGGGTCCAGCAAATAACATCATTCAACTGAAATATACTTCGTTATAACTGCTTTCCAACTAATATCGAGGCATCTTTTTAACCACATCACGGTAATATTATAAAAGCAATTATTTGTATGTACGTTTGTGTGTATGTTTATTACTTTTTCATGCTAACACGGCTGAACAGATTTGGGTGGAATTTAACATACAAGAAGTATTTTCTATAATAGCACATAGGATACGTTTTATCCCGGTGGTATGTCCCCATATCAGTTCTCGTCTTCCCTCTTTCTTCTGTCTTTCTTATATCTTTCCTATGTGGTCAATTTTCTAGAGACTAGTCCTTCCTTGTCCTCACATTTTTTTCTGTATTTTTCTGACCAACTATAAAAAAAAACTGCCACAACGCATCTGACTGTCTTAAAAACACAAAATCTACTGAATGGATTTTCATGCATCATCATCATCATTTCAGCCGAAAGACTTCCACTGTTGGACATAGGCCTCCCTCAAATGTCACCACAATGACCGGTCCTGTGCGTCTCGCATCAGCCCTCACCAGGTCATCGGTCCACCTTGTGGGAGGCCTTCCAACGCTGCGTCTTCCGGTACGTGGTCGCCATTCCAGAACTTTTCGTCCCCATCGACTATCTGTTCTGCGAGCAATGTGCCCTGCCCACTGCCACTTAAGTTTGGCGATTCTTCGGGCTATGTCTGTAACCTTGGTTCTCCTGCGGATATCTTCACTTCTGACGCGATCACGCAAGGAAACACCGAGCATAGCCCTTTCCATTGCCCTTTGAGTGACTTTAAGCCTTCTGATGAGGCCCATTGTAAGCGACCACGTTTCGGAGCCATATGTCATCACTGGCAACACGCACTGGTCATAGACTTTCGTCTTGAGACACTGTGGTATATTGGACGAGAAGACACCGCGCAGCTTCCCGAACTCTGCCCAGCCGAGTCGGATTCGACAATTGACCTCTTTCTCGAAGTTAGACCTACCCAACTGGACCGTCTGTCCCAGGTAAACGTAGTCGTCCACAACTTCGAGTGTAGAGTCTCCGATCTTGATAGGAGTGGGTGCTACATGGATGTTTAGCATGACTTTGGTTTTGTCCATGTTCATTTTAAGTCCCACTCTTTCGGATTTTCATGCGGTTTTCGCTAATAGACATCATGAGACGAAATTTTCAATGATTTTTAGGGTCCTGTACCTCAAAAAGAAAAAAACGGAACCCTTATAGGATCACTTTGTTGTCCGTCCGTCTGTCTGTCAAGACCCTTTATCTCGGGAACGCGGGGAAGCATCGAGTTGAAATTAAAACCGTATTGTCAAGTCTGCGGTCCCTTGAAGCTGTAAAAAAATAAAACTTCTGAGTAAACGAAAAAAAAAGAAACGGCCATTTATTTCGCAAAAAACGTATATTTTGACACTCTCAAGGAAATGAAAATTCATAGGGTACTTCCCGTTGACCTAGAATCCTAAAATTTGGCATGAAGCAAGGTCTCATAGCACAAGTATAGGAAAAAAATCTGAAACCTGTAAATTTGTAGTTACGTCACAAAAAAAAACTTTTTTTGCGATTCGGAAAAATCTTCGTAACTCAATTCGAGAATTGAACTGTTTTCATAGGTAAGTTTGTACGGAACCCTTATAGGATCACATTGTTGTCCGTCCGTCTGTCTGTTTGTCAAGACCCTTTATCTTAAGAACGCGTGGAAGTATTGAGTTCAAATTAAAACCATATACTTAAGTCTGCTGTCCCTTGAAGCTGTAAAAAAATCAAACTTCCAATTGACGAAAAAAAAAAGATACGGCCATTTATTTCGCAAAAAAACGTATATTTTGACACTCTCAAGGAAATCAAAATTCATAGGGTACTTCCCATTGACCTAGAATCCTAAGATTTGGCATGAAGCAAGGTCTCATAGCACAAGTGTAGGAAAAAAATTTGAAAACTGTAAATTTGTAGTTACGTCACAAAAAAAAACTTTTTTGCGATTCGGGAAAATCTTCGTAACTCAATTCGAGAATTGAACTGTTTTCATCATAGGTAAGTTTGTACGGAACCCTTATAGTATCACTTTGTTGTCCGTCCGTCTGTCTGTCTGTCAAGACCCTTTATCTCAAGAACGCATGGACGTATCGAGTTCAAATTAAAACCATATACTTAAGTCTGCGGTCCCTTGAAGCTGTAAAAAAATCAAACTTCCAATTGACGAAAAAAAAAAGATACGGCCATTTATTTCGCAAAAAACGTATATTTTGACACTCTCAAGGAAATCAAAATTCATAGGGTACTTCCCGTTGACCTAGAATCCTAAAATTTGGCATGAAGCAAGGTCTCATAGCACAAGTGTAGGAAAAAAATTTATTAATTCTTTATGCACACAAAAGTACAGAGGCGGACTTAATGCCTTAAGGCAAAAAAAAAAATTTGTCGTCTAAGTTAACGGAAAAGTAGATATGGCCGTTTATGTTGCCAAAAACATATATTTCGACACCCAAGGGAACCAAAACATCTAGAGTACTTCCCGTTACGTCACATTTTTTTTTTGCGATTTGTTAATAACTTCGAGACTCCAATCAGAAATTGAACTCTTTACATAGGTAAGTTTGTACGGAACTCTCAGGGCGCGAGTCCGACTCGCACTTGCCCAGTTTTTAATTCTTGATAGGTTCGCGCTTGACCGCTATCTCACCTGAATACCTGATGGAAAGCGACGATGCGGTCGACGAAGGAGCGCGCTTACCTAGAAGTAACCTATTCACTCTTGACTTAAAGATTCCCGGGTTGTAGTCATCAGGAAACACAGATTTCGGCAAGGAATTCCACTTCTTAGCTGTACGCACAATGAATGTGTTCCGAAAAGGTTTTGTGCGAACAGGTGGGATGTCCACCATGTAATCTTGGCGGTAAGTCTCCTCTTTGAGGAGTGGCTAGAGAGGCATCACGGCATCCGCACCGGAGTCAGACAGAAGAATCGCCCGGGTGTCATCATTGTGCGTACTGCCTGGAGGACACGGTGGAGTATACGGTAGAGGTGTGCCCCGCTTGGGTGGAGCATCACTGTATCCTCGTGGAGTCGATCGGCGACGGTGATCTCTCGCGCCTGATCCTAAGCCAGGGGGAATGGCGGTTGCCTCCTTCTGCGAAGCAACGAAGTAACGCTAGTGATGAAGACGGCCACACGCGTGAGAGAACGGACATCATTAGGTGGCTCGCCATCCGGCAATCATCCGGACCGAGCTCAAATCTTCGACAGCGCGTAAAGTTCCACGCGCCCCTCAAAGAGATGTCATTGGTGATAAATCGAGATATAAAGGGATATGGTATAAAAAAATCCAAAATGAGCCTCCTCGAGCCCCATGGTTTAGTAGTTTTAAAGTTAGTCGAAAAACATTAGTAACTTCTTTCAGGATTCGTTCCGGACATATGCCTTTAAGAGCCTTTGCATTTTTAATGAAAATGGTGAACTTTCCGAATTGTTTAGTTTGTCATAATAAAATAGAAGATGTCCATCACCTTCTGTTGGAGTGTGTCAGGAATGAGTCTGAAAGAAGTTCGTTAATTAATGAATTAAATATAAATAAGCTAGATTTAGGTATATTTAACGTTATTCTAACCAAACCAATGTCGCCAGAAGCTATTTTAGTTTACTCACTAGTTACTCTATAATTGTGATGTATTTGGGTAAGGGATGGAACTGATATAACAATTTGTTAAAAGTTCCTTAAATAAATAAATTTAAAAAAAAAACCGTAGGAGCTCAGCTCGCTCCACTCTAGAGCGGGAGATGTCATTGGATAATTTTCCACCTTAAAAAAAGAGCGGAAGTTATCCATGAGGATCAAAATCTCACAAAAGGGGTCCCTAATTATTTCATATACCTAACCTTAACCTTCTAAACTCTACTTGTTTCATCGTTTCGTTCTATTTTATTCTTTTTGGCACTCCTAAAGTGGGGTAAAATGGTGGATAAGTCGTGTTTCGCTTTTACAGTTCGAGTATTAGCGAAGCATTAAGGGGCTGAATAATGAATGCTCTGGCTTTGGCAATTGAAATCGTATGTTTGATATTTGACTTTGAAACACCGATTTCTGATTAGATATTCATGGGAGTTAGTTTGTAGTGGTAACGGGGATAGCACCGTTTTAACTGTCAGTCTGTTAGTAATATCCTCTGACGTTTATTCACAGGATCATCTTTACTATCTAAACTTTTATAATAAATATTATAAAGAGGACTGATTTGTATTTTTAGAGTAGTAGACTAATAAACTTGAAAACTACTGGACCGATTTTAAAATTCTTTCTTTTTTAGGGTTCCGTGCCTCAAAAGGAAAAAGCGAAACCCTTATAGAATCAATTTGTTGTCCGTCCGTCTGTCTGTCTGTCTGTCTGTCTGTCTGTCAAGACCCTTTATCTCGGGAACGCGTGGATGCATATACTCAGGTTTGCGGTCCTTTGAAGCTGTGAAAAAATCAAACTTCTGAGTTAACGAAAAAAAAAGATACGGCCGTTTTTGTTGCAAAAAACGTGTATCTCGACACTCAAATCAAAATTCATAGGATACTTTCCATTGACTTAGAATCCTAAAATTTTGCATGAAGCAAGGTCTTATAACACAGATACAGGAATAAATCTGAAAATAGTAACTTTGTGGTTAAGTAACAAAAAAAAAATTATGATTCGAAAAAATCTTCGAGACTCCATTTGGGAATTAAACTATTTACACAGGTAAGTTTGTACGGAACCCTCTCTGCGCGAGTCCGAACCACTTGCCCAGTTTTTTTTTATTATGGATAGACACGCGTTGACCACTATCTCACCTGATGGAAAGTGATAATGTGGCCGACGATGGAGCACGCTTGCCTAGAAACAAGGTTCTAACTATTAGGAAACGCAGACTCCGGCAGGGAGTTCCACTCCTTAGCTGTACGCATAATGAATGTGTTCCCAATAGAATGCTACTTTGTCACCGAGTGACATAGGCTAATCATTTTCTACTTTGGTTCGGGTGAAGCCGATAATAGAAGCTATACATAATGTGAAAGTCATGGATCATCACGCTGTATCACTGTTTATTCGCACTATTTTTGAGACTTCAAAATAAACGGAAATAAAAAAAAATTAAAAAAAATTGTTTGTTGTCATCACACTAATAGAAAGTCGAAAGTTTATACATATATGTCAGTATAATTATGTTTGTTATAAGTAATACTTATTTGCGGTCAAACGGCTGTACGATTTTGGATAAAATTTGGCGTACGAGTAAACTATTTCCTGAAAATAAAAGTATGCTATGTTCTATTAAACAGATCTAACTTTACTTATTTTCCCGGGAATTGGTCCTTGGGTATTTTTTTTTTCATTCTCCCGGGTGACACTTAGCGACTTTGCCCGTGAGAGCTAGTATATACATAAAGTACTTACTAAGTACGACTTATGAGATGGTTCAGGAATTTTTTCATCATCATTACAGCCGAAAGACGTCCACTGCTGGACATAGGACTCTCTCAAGTGTCACCACAATGAGCGGTCCTAAGAGTTTCGCATCCATCAGATTCCCTCAACACTCGCCAGGTCGTCGGTCCACCTTATGGAAGGCCTTCCAACGCTGCGTCTTCCGGTACGAGGTAGTTTTACACACAAAAACCGGACAAGTGCGAGTCGGACTCGCGCACTGAGGGTTCCGTACAAACTTACCTATGAAAACAGTTCAATTTCCGAATCGAGTCTCAAAGATTTTTACGAATCGCAAAAAAAGTTTTTTTTTGTGACGTAACTATAAATTTACAGTTTTCAGATTTTTTTCCTTTACTTATGTTATGAGACCTTACTTAATGCCAAATTTCAGGTTTCTAGGACAACGGGAAGTACTCTATGAATTTTGATTTCCTTGAGAGTGTCGAAATATACGTTTTTTGCAACATAAACAGCAGTATCTATTTTTTTGGATAACTCAGAAGTTTGATTTTTTCACAGCTTCAAAGAACCGCAGATTTGAGTACACGATTTTAATTTCAACTCGATACTATCTCGCGTTCCCGAGATAAATGGTCCTGACAGACAGACGGACAACAAAGTGATCCTATAAGGGTTCCGTTTTTTTTCCTTTTGAGGTACGGAACTCTAAAAAGGAACAAAGATTTGAACCCGCAAAAAATTCTTATACGCTCCATTGACTCTTTAGGAAAAATATTAGAAACCTATAACAAAATTATATTCAAGGGAAATTGATTGTATATTATATTACCTGGATAAAATTCCCAATGCCTCGTTCAATTTCATAGTATATAACCCATTTCCTTCAGATAGTCCTAAGGGATATCATGTCGGATCTAGTAAACAAAAATTTATTATAGTTCTAGGCATTTTTATATCTTGGCCGACACTACCGAGGAAACTGTTTTATTACGAAGTTTTGTCGGAACCACTAGTAATGTTTCTATTACCATAGCAAAGAAAAATAAAAATTAAAAATACCTTATTTTTAACTTTGCCCCACACTAGGAACTCTTGTATCGTGAGTGAGTTCACAAACTTGTAAACTCACATACCAGGCCACTCAGACAGTTTTAGGAAAAATAAAATTTTTATGTATAAGACACTGGCCACTTGTAATTATTTAGAAAACTTTAGTTATATAAGAGTAAAAATACCACTGTTCGAATTTTGAATTTCCCTCCACATTTTTTCAAAAGCTAAATCAAATTATCGTATCTCATTTAAAAATGGATCTGCATCGAGAACATTTTCGTGCGATGATTTTCTACGATTTTAAATGTGGCCTAAAACCTGATGAGAGAAATTGCTTTTATGGATGAAGGACTTTCAAAAGTAATCATCTACCGCTGGTATAGCGAGTTTAAGCGCGTTCGACTTACTGAAGAAATTGTGCTGGCAGTAAAAAGATTAATTAAAAAAAACAGGCGAACTACATACAAAGAGATTCAATATACACTGCAGATTGGTTCGGGAAGCGTTCACAAGATTCTACACGCGTACCTTCACGTGAGGAAGATAGTTTGTAGCTGGGTGCCGCACAACCTCGCCGAGGCTCAGAAGCAGGCCCATGTGGAGTGGTGCCATGATAATTATGATTCAAAAATTTGAAGCAGGCTCATCTCGGCGCGTTTATGACATTGTGACAGGTGACGGATCCTTGATTTATCAATGCGATCCAGGAACAAAGAGTCAGTCGACAGTTTGGCTGTTTCAAAACGAACCAACGCCTATGAAAGTGAAGTGATCGAGAAGCGCAGGGAAAATTTTGGTCGCTAGTGTCGCACACTCTATGCGACAGCACCAGGATCGTTGGGGCTTCTAGCAATGAAACACTTATTTCATTGAATATTTGTATTGCTTTACGCGTAATGACTTCACTTTACAATGGTCGCGTCCGAACTCTAAAAACTAGACATTATTTTGTTCTATTCAATTTTTAAACCTATTCTAGAACAACAAAATCCTTAGAAATATATTTTACATGCCAGTTCGCTAACTTACCTCATGCGATCTCCTTCGTTACCCGGCGCCTCCACCACTATGTCGCACACTCTATGCGACAGCACCAGGATCGTTGGGGCTTCTAGCAATGAAACACTCATTGAATATTTGTATTGCTTTACGCGTAATGACTTCACTTTACAATGGTCGCGTCCGAACTCTAAAAACTAGACATTATTTTGTTCTATTCAATTTTTAAACCTATTCTAGAACAACAAAATCCTTAGAAATATATTTTACATGCCAGTTCGCTAACTTACCTCATGCGATCTCCTTTCGATATCACACTAGTTTCTTCACTTTGACGGGGTATCTGATTTTAATTCCATTACGAGACCAAAGCAGCATCAACAGCGAATGGATACCACAAAATGCCTGCCAGAAGTTTTGTCTGCAATGAGCAACAAGCGACCGAACACCGGGCTCCACGGAGTACTGCTTCACCATGACAACGCGTTCGCGCACTCAGCGCTCAAAACGAAGGACTTCCTGAAAACCCCACTGGTCAGTGTCTTGAGGCACCCACCTTCCTTACAATCCTGATCTGGCACCGTGTGACTTCTTTTTATTCCTTAAAATAAAAAATGAGCTGAAAAGGATACAGTTTTCATCGCCGGAAGACGCGTTAGCAGCGTTCAATAAGGCCGTGGAAGAGGTGTCTGCGGCGGACTGGAAGAAATGTTTCTAAAATTGATTCAGACGCATGAAACTTTGTATAGAGGCTAGTGAAGAGTTCTTTGAAAAGATTTAATAAAAATATTTTATCCATAGAAGTTAGTTTTTTAGTTTCTCAGAAAATTAAAAGAGACATGAAACAATCCGCAAAGTTTCTCAACACCATACAACTTTAATTTATATATTGTGAAACTCCGATCATAGCCCTTTCCATTGCACTTTGGATGACTAATAAGTCTTCATAAGAGGCACATTGTAAGCGACCACGTTTCAGAGTCATAATTATTGGCATACTGGCAACACGCACTGGTCATACACTTTCGTCTTGAGACACTGTGATATATTGGACGAAAAAATACCGCATAAATAAACAAAAACAATTTAAAATGAAGATAGACTTAAGGTAAATGCTTCAGAGTTGCCCGCGAAATACAAAATTTTTATACGTTTTTTGCTATCTGCAGTTCAACATCGGATAATACGGTAATAAAAATTATATTTGTGGTAGTAACGTATTGTATTGACACAATAACACTAATTAAAACTATTAACATAACTCTCTAACTCAGAGAAGAAGTAATATGTATAATTTTAATAAAAACTCGAGGTTTTACTTTGTTCCTACATAAGACAGTGATTATGATGAAACTTCAACGGTCTGGACTAAGCGTTTCGCTTCGTCGTTTATACAACAATTTGCCTACTGCGGTCTTCCCGTCCAACTATAATTTAGGTGTCTTCAAGGCTAGAGTGAATAGGCTCTTAATAAACTAGTGCGCCTCACCATCAATGATTGCATCACTGCTTAGGTACCATCAAGTGGGATCGCAGTCAAGCACTGGTTTATATCAATAATAAAAAAATATGGTTTTAATGAGTATTGTTGTGAAAACACCTACATGTCACTTATACATTGTATTACCATAAAATCTGACACTGAGCTGCAAATTTTTTTTTAATGATATAAACTAGTGTCTGACTGCGATCCCACATTATGGTAAGCAGAAAAGCCATTGTTGATAGTAAGTAATCAGTTTTTTAATATTCCCACTGCTGGGACTCAGGCCACCTCTCTAGGAGAGGAAATGGGCCGTAATCCAACACGCGGGCCCAGTGCGGGTTGGTGAATGTCACATGTCTTTGAAAATCGTTGATAGTAAAGGGCACTAGTTTATTAAGAGCCTATTCACTCCTTGAGGCCCGACATCTATGGCGTCACATAAGAACTAATCCTGCATCGCGCTATCAAAGTTCTCCGCGCGATTATAATATATACGACAGCCCGAAATCATCTATCGGGCAGCTGCCCACCAGACATAACACCCGTCTGGCTGGAGGATCCTCCCTTTTCAACGGAGGTTTGCTGGACTTTACTCTCTGTTACGTCGCACAGCACCGCTCCAACTCACTGGAGCCAGCAGCACTACTCCGACTCACTGGAACCTGCAGCATCATCCCGACTCACTGGGACATCATCATCCCGACTCACTGGGACAGCACCACCCCGACTCACTGGGGCATCACCGCAGACAGTTCCGACTCACCGAGAACTATGCGGCATTCGGTTCCGACCCACTGGAACCAACCTACCACTGGCCTGGTACGCATCAAGAAGCATCAAGAACCATCGATCTCCGATCTCTGGAGGGGAGTGATGTATCGACATCTAAGGCGTCACATAAGAACTAATCCTGTATCGCGCAATCAAAGTTCTCCGCACGATTATAATATATACGACAGCCCGAAATCATCTAACGGGCAGCTGCCCACCAGACATAACACCCGTCTGGCCGGAGGATCCTCCCTTTTCAACGGAGGTTTGCAGGACTTACATTTGGAGGTATGTGGAACAGACCACATACCTCCAAATGTTAAAGGGATTTAGCAATATAGGGTGTACAGCTCCATCCCTATTTCTCTCTAGCACGCCTGACATTTTGACACGTCATGTTACAAGAATTGAAGACCGCAGCAGGGAAATTGTTCCAGACGAAAAACTTTGGACAATTTAAATTTCGCGTGCTCCTGAAGCATTCGCCTTAACATTGTTTTGCCACAATAATTATGATGATGCGGAAAAATTCCAGTTAAGTACAGAAAAAACCTAACGATCCGTAAAACCGGGTCAATTACTTGTATTAACGTTAACCTGCTCGTTTATAGGGCATCTATAAAAATTTTCAACATTAACCTTTTATAATCTTCTAGGTTCTGACTTTTATTGGTACTTGTATGATGGAGGAATACGCCAGTTTAACGTACTTTTTAGATAAAGGCTTATACGTTCAGCTCCCCTAGCCAAGTTACAACCGTTTTGTTTAGATTCTCTTTTCGTCGATCGCCTCGAGTAGGCCACGCATCCGATTCCTTTGTTGTGACGTCATCTCAACGCTCAGTCGCGTGGTCAGAATAAAGGAATAGGAGGCGTGGCCGACTCGAAGCGATCAACGAAAAGAGAATCGAAACGAAACGGTTGTAACTTGGCTAGGGGGGCAGAGCTTTTGTCAGGTGGAAAATCATTCAATGATATTCTAGGGTGAAGCGAGAGGGCGTGTCAAACTTTTACTGTCTAAAATCCATCTATGTATTTTGCTACTGGGCCCCTTCGGTGTTACTATAAGCTGTCAACGACTCGAGCACGTTACTTACTGGACAACCGGACGGCGAGTTACACGTACCTTGCTTATCGACCGCAGAGGCCATGCCTACGATGGCCGGGGATCGCTCAGCGTCTGCTAACGCCCGGGGCGTCTCCAGTCCATGGCCAAAACTAGGGCCCGGTGCGAGAGGTCTCTGCCACCAATCACCTCCATGAGGATACGACAGTGCTCCGCCTAAGCAGTGCGAGAGAAATTAGATGATTTTCAAACCCAAAAAAGGGGTTTTGTCTATATCCAGCAGTAGACTTCATAAAGCTGGAATGACGATGATAACGCTCTATGAAGTAGCATATCGACGGCGAAGTGACAAGAACTCCTAACTGTCGAAGTCAAAAATTTTTGTCTTAAAAACGTTAGGAGGTACCTAATACTAAAAATTGACATGTTGGTTTAGTTAGGAAGTGTTTCCACAATTTAATTTGGTACAGTTGCAACTAAATATTCGCTTCAGAGATTTCACAAAAACATGCGGAAACACACATTTGAATTAAAAGCGCTAAAAAGTAATTTTCTCGAAAAATGTTAGTTAGAAGGTATTGGCACTTCACCGTCGATATCGCCTTTTAAAGAAACATCTTGTCCAGGTTGTAGTACCAGGAAACCAGTATTGAAAGTACGTGTCATAGGAGTGGTGATGATCCCCAGCTAGTGGATGTCAGGCGGTGAAGAACGTTTTTTCTCTATTTTTAGGGTTCCGTACCTTAAAAGGAATAAACGGAACCCATATAGGATCACTTTGTTGTCCGTCCGTCTGTCTGTCTGTCTATCTGTCTGTCAAGACCCTTTATCTCGGAAACGCGTGGAGGTATCGAGTTGATATTAAAACCATACACTTAGGTCTGCAGTCCCGTGAAGCTGTGAAAAAATCAAACTTGTAAGTTAACGAAAAAAAAAGATAAAAGTTTATGTTGCCAAAAACGTATATTTCGACACTCTCAAGGGAATCAAAATTCATAGGGTACTTCCCGTTCTCCTTGAATCCTGAAATTTGGCATGAAGTAAGGTGTCATAGCATAAGTATAGGAAAAAATCTGGAAACTGAATTTTTTGCGATTTGTAAAAATCTTTGAGGCTCGATTTGGAAATTGAACTGTTTTCTTACGTAAGTTTGTACGGAACCCTCAGTGCGCGAGTCCGACTCGCACTTGCTCGGTTTTTTTTTGACTGGTACTGTAGAACTTACAGGTTAGAAACCTGTCTAGCCAGGATGAGATCAGTGATCTTTGTCTACGCCTTGTCACGACATACTGAGAGAGCCCTATTAGAAGGACGGTTGCGGAGATGGAAGAAACATGACTGGGTCTTGGATGGATTCGGCCGTAAGACATTCTCCTCATAGAATTTTTCAAGAGTTTCCAGGGCTTCTGTCAGTTTTTCTTGCGCATCTTCTAAACTAAGTGTCTGAACTGCTAATGCATGTTCGTCTACATATAAAAACCGGCCAAGCGCGAATCGGACTCACGCACGAAGGGTTCTGTACCGTCTGGAGCAATAAACCGCAAAAAATCACATTTGTTGTATGGGCCCCCCTTAAATATTTGTTTTATTCTGTTTTTATTTGTATTTGTTGTTATAGCGGCAACAGTAATGTATCATCTGTGAGTGTGTCCAACTGTCTAACTATAACGGTTCATGAGATACAGCCTGATGACAGATGGACAGACCGACAGACAGACAGACAGACGGACGGAGAGCGGAGTCATAGTAATAGGGTCCCGTTTTTACCCTTTGGATACGGAACCCAAAAAAGATTGATTATGCTGAGTAAGGCTGGTCATTTCTTATGATAACTAGGGCCGGAGCCTTGGACTTTTTCTGACAGCGTTAAGTACTTTTGGTATTATTAAGATGGACTTGGAAACAACGGTTATGTAGCATAGTACTAAACATGCGCACAAAACCTACATCCTTTGTGAGTTCGCTGACTTTTATTATGAGCTGAGTGGTGCTAATATTCGCGTCATGTCCGTGAACGGGTGCTGTCAGTTGAGACTGGTCATCTCTTAGCTGCCAGTTGCTATTTTAATAACTATATTTAGTTTTTATTTTTACTTTATTTAAATTGTTCTCACATGATAGTAGCGACAAGAAACATGTAACCGAGATATTTGTAATATATAACATGATTGAAAAGAGTGTCCATGGAGTTTCTTGCACATTCTTCTCCATAGAGATCTACGCTTTGGAATATGCAATTAGCATAATTTTTTTTTCTGACTGTCTGACTTCTTGACATTTCAAAAGTGCCTTAATGCTTTAAATCTTTGAATCTTATGAGCCCTTCGATTGGTACATATATATCGATGCCTTCGATGTTCATTGTATCACTGGCTGCTGACAGATTAAAGACCACACCACCTGTGTCATTGTTTGCCTCAAACCCAGCTTCAGATGAATTGCCTGAAATGATGATGATTGTAATGTAACGCCAAACATTCAGAGATAATTAGGGCGTATTATTTTATGTAATTTATTGCATCACCACTGCTCTCAAAACGGTGAAAGAAGAAAACATCGTGAGGAAACCGGCATGTCCTAGAACCAAAAATTCGAAGACATGTGACTTCCACCAACCTGCACTGAGCCCGCGTGGTAGATTACGACCCAATTCCTCTTCTAGAGACGAGGCCCCAGCAGTGGGAACATTAAAAAAGCTGAATATGCTTACATTATTCGGGGATAATAATCACAATACCCTTTTTTTTAGGTGAAATCTAATGACATCTCCCGCCCTTAAGCGGGGCGGGAGGGCGCTTCACACTTTTATTGACTAAAACTCACTCCTGTTCCTTCTTTGCTATCGTTCCAGGGCCCCTGGGTTCTCTTTCGTACAACCCATGGCCCCAGTAGGCTTCGACCCTGCTGGGACCCTACGGTTGCTGACATCTCCTTGAGGCGCGCGTGGAACACTACGCGCCATCGACGACTTGGACTCGGTCCAGACGGTTACCGGACGGTCGAACGGCGAGCTAACCATTGCTCGCCGTCTGCTAGCCCGCGCCTACGGTAACCATAATAACCTTGCAGATCACTTATCTCGAATTCGTGACACAAACTGATCCGTGATCCGTTTTATGAAAATCACCTCAAAATTTTAAACACACCGCGTGGTGGGCTAATGGATTTCAATTAGCGTACTTTGCTGGAATAAAACCACAAGAGAGATAGGTACAGAAGGTCTGACCTACATCGGTATAAACCACTAGTTTTTAATTAGTACAAATATTTTAAGGTCTTAGTATAAAAGGTCTTATTAATACTTAAGTAAAGTCTCAATAAATAATATTTATAAACAGCAAAGTTATTAGCGTTTGTTTATATCCCAAAATGTCACTCAATTTGTGGAAATATTGTACAGGCTATTGATTATGAATGAATGAATGGCCATCAAAATGGAAAAACACTGCGCTTAGTATTTTCTAGTACCAATTATTATGAATAAAATTCTAATAAAATTTTCGTGGACAATTTTGGGAGTTCGTTTTTTTTTTACTTTTAATTACACAAATATGATCAGTAACGGGTACGAATAGAGCCCTATTTTTTTGTACTAATTAAAAAATAGTGGTGTACATAATTATAATGACCCCACTATTGGCCAGGTACAGGTATTAGCGATTTTTATAATTAGTTACATATATTATGATTATTTCCTGTATTAGCAAAATTAAAACGTATTTTTTTACACTGTCAACAAAAATTTACTGCAACTGGTAAAAGCGGCACCTCTAACAATAACCACCGCTTTTAAATAAACTGCTCCGCACTGTCCGCACTGTGTTTGTGTGTGTGTGTGTGCTGTCTTCAGCAGTCCATTTTCGTTCTCGAAGACGACAACATCTCATAGAGTAAGTGCTGCTAAGTTATTTTGTAAAAGTCATTTATTAATTTCAACTGGTTGATGACAATTTTAATTGTGTGCTATCAAAGCAAAAGTTTACCCGTTTTGGCTATTTTATTTGCATCATCTTTCCCGCTAAGATGACCAAATAAATGTTTATCTGATCTTTCTCAAAAGATTACACAGATATCTTGTCTGTATGAGAGAATACGCAGTATTCCACCAGGTTTCCTCTCACCGTTTTGCAAACATGGTGACAAAAATACACAGAATTAAGCGTCTTTTTTTTGAGGAAGGAAATAATTAAATAACGGTTCCCGCATCGGCTCTGCTGCCCACTTACGGTTTTGCTGACATCTCTTTGTGCGCACGTGAAATACTACGTGCCATCGACGACTTAGATTCGGTCATCGGCAGATGAACGGACGGCGAGCTCCCCACCGAGAAACCGTCTTGTGACTGCTGACCCCCGAAGCGTCTCCCGGAGTGGCCAATGTGGCGTAAGGATGTCCGTTCCCTCACGTTTGCGTCCAACTCCTTCGCTAGCATTACTGCATTGCAGAAGTAGGGGACCGCCATTTCCTATTCACTCTCGCTCCGGACCATAACCTGAACCAGGACCAGGTGCGAGAGGCCGCCGCTGCTAATCGCCTTCACGAGGACACGATGATGCTCTGCCCAAGCACACACCACCACCGTATGCTCCACTCCACTGAATCTAAAACAAAAACCTCCCGAACTCGCCATGTCCGGTGAGGACCTGTGTCATGTGGAAAGTGCCGCCGTGCCTTTTCAGCTACTCTTTAAAGAAAGGACTTACCGCCATTATTATGGCGAGCCTAATCTATGTGTGCATTCCTTGCGTTATCACTCGTTGTATCGAGCCGATCTTCTGCATCTATACTATTAAGTGGTAAAACGCTTATTACGTAATGAAATCGGTATTATAAGCTCATAAGTTTCCAATAATGCGTTACGTTCAATAACAAAGGTTAAACACAACGATAATATGTAGGACAGACCAATGACATGTACAAATTAATTATCATTTTCCAATTATACCGGTGTGATTATTTCGCTCGTGGTCTGGTTTTGAGAGGTGGAATATTGTAGGTGGTTGTAGAATAACACTGATTGTTTATAGTTTGTTTGAAAATTATTATGGTGCAGTTTTATTTAAATGTAATAACAAAAACGCTACCTCATTTTTGTCTAGGAAATCTTACACTACTTCGCGTTCAGAATCGTCCACCCACCGTAGGCGCGGGCTTGCTGACGTCGAACAATGGGTAGCTCGCCGTCCGACCGTCCGTTAGCCGACCAGACCGAGCCCAAGTCGTCGACGGCGCGTAGTGTCCCACGCGCGCCTCAAGGAGATGTCAGCAACCGTAGGAGCCCAGAAGGGTTCAAGCCTACTGGGGCCATGGGTGATGTGAAAGAGATCCCGGGGCCCTGGAAAAATAGCAAAGAAGGAACAGGAGTGGGTTTTTAGTCAGTAATAGTCTGACACTATCTCCCGTTCCGCCCAAGAGCGAGGGAGCCTGAAAAAAAACACTATTAGCGCGTCTAAAACCGTTCCAAATTATAAACCATTAATAGGCAATTTGGGGCTGCGAGATTGTTTGTGGCCCTGGAATGCAAAAGGTAACTGAAGAAACACAGGTGAGTTTTAGTCAGTAAAAGTCGGACACTCTCTCGCTCCAGCCACTTCGCAGATAAATGGACAAAAACATCGGTAGAAATTATTTGATGATTTCCCACCCCCCCAAAATACAAAAGATTAAGATAATTATGATAAAAAAAACCCATATGGTTATGGGTTTCTCTAGTAGCACATAGCATAGCATAAGCATAATCAGCCTTTTAATGTTCCCAGTGCTGGGACGCAGGCCTCCTCTCTAGCAGATGGAATGGGCCGTAATCCACCACACGGGCCCAGTGCAGGTTGGTAAATGTCACATGTCTTCGAATTTTTGGTTCTAGGACATGCCGATTTCCTCACGATGTTTTCCTTCACCGTTTTGAGAGCAGTGGTGATGAAATAAATTACACAAAGTAATGCGCCTGGCTGGGTTTAAACCTACAACTCGTAAGTCGGGGCCATTACCATTGGCCACCACTGCTCCTAGCAGCACAGTGCTCTAGTAGCACAACAATGTTTAATTTTTGTCAAAAAGAAAAAAGTACAAACGAATTGAAAACTTCTTCCTTTTTCGAAGTCGATTAAAAACAGGGAAAAACAATTCCAACCTGTCAATTTACACTCTTCACAAGTGGCTTACATGGCGCAATGGTGCTATGCTGATAAATAAAAAATAATTATTATCGTGAAGCCACCGACGGTCCACATTTAATTACGGCACGATTTCATTTCAACGTGTTACGTCCAACTGCATTGCGGTCGGCTTTTAAATAGAATTGGAGACTTGTTAATGTTAAATGAGGAGATATTTCGTTGATTTAGCATGTCAGCGGAAACACTACGGAATTTGAAAGGGGAAACATATCTGTTTTTCACTAGAATGCAGATGTAACAAATTCTAGTGTTTTTGCAGTATTTTCCAACAAAAAGATCAAGTCAACCTTCCCGGCAAGCTTCACTGAGATAGTCGATACAATTATACATTAAAATTCTCAGCTCCATTTCATCGAGATTGCGCCTGTTTCAATATTTCACATATTGTCCAGTCGTGTAAATACTTGAGATACAAAACTACATTTTTTTTTTCCACAACTATCACACAACGCCGTCTAGTCCCACGCTAAGCAGAGCTTGTGTTATGGGTACTAGACAACTGATAAACATACTTATATATTTCTAAATACATACATATATAGATAAATTACACCCAGACACAGAACAAATGATCGTGCTCATCCCACAAACATTTGTCCTGGGTGGGAATCGAACCCACGACCTCCGGCATAGCAGTCAGGGCCACTAACCACTAGACCAACAGGCCAGTCAAACATTAATTTTTGCATCACAATATCCTCTACAAATCAAGTTGCAAATAATTTAAATTAAAACAGTCACTGAACTTTACTCGAATAAATCCCGCCACAAAACGTCTCTGGACTTTTTGTCTTAGCATAGCATAGCATAATCATCCTTTTAATGTTCCCACTGTTGGGACTCAGGCCTCCTCTCTAGGAGAGGGAATGGGCCGTAATCCACCACGCGGGCCCAGTGCGGGTTGGCGGCTTTTATCTTGCTACCGTTGAATAGCCAAGAGGAACTATACAAATGCAGAATCGGAAACGAAAACCACAAATTTTAAAATTATTTAAGCGGAAACTGTAAATAACAACCTGACAATTACAGTATAAACTTATCTAACTGTTAAGACCACTAAAGGGTTCCTGAACTAAAACCTCAATTTAAAATTACTTTTATATGAAACTTTGTTAAAACTTCACTTAGTAAACGGATTCGTTTCGGAGACGTTATTTAATCCTCTCGAAAAACTTTTAATGATACCTTCGTTGTAAAGTTTTGGTCCTTTTTCTCTCGCTAGACACACCTTTGGTCCTTGTGTTCGCATAAAGATAAAAGGGATTTTTGATAATCGTTTATGTTCCTCAGGATCGAGTTCAAGAGTATCTTTCGAGGAGATTGTCCGTGAAATTATACTTTACATAAATAAATGGTCTTCCACTTCTTTAGGTATATAAAGTATAATAGGCCTTGAAAAGTTTGGCGTTTCGTTTGGTTGGCAATTTCAGAATTTATTTGTAAAGGTTACAGATTAATTTGATAGCTATAATATTTGTACTATTGTAATGAATTTAGCACACTTACGCGTATCTTCGCCATCCAACCAAAGACTATTATCATAATGTCATCTGCAAGCTACCGACTGCCCAAAACTCGTCGGCACATTGACGTATACATTCGAGACAAATAATAAAACAACTACACTGCAATAGCAAACACCGTTGTTTTTTTTTTTATAAACATCCAAATCATAAGATATCTACTGTTGGGCATAGTAACAACTCAAGTGTCTCCACATCGACATCCCCTGCGCGTCATGCGTACAGCAGAGCAGAATCACACGGCCTTAACCGAGTCATCAGTCTACGGGAAGCCTTCAACGCAGTCGCTACTCCAGAAATTTTCGGTCCTATCGATCGTTCGTTCTAAGACAGTCAATCTATCTTTAACCCGACTTTAGAAAACAGCTTTTACGACCTCCCAAGACACCAACTAAAACATTATGGCATATAACTCCTTATGAAGCTAAAAACCCCATAATTAGGTAATTGCTAAAATAAATAAAATTTTAATTAAATAAACCTATAAAGGGAGGGTACCATTTTCTTAAACGACGTCGTAAAGAGCCATCATGAAAAAAAATAACGTCAAAGGTACTAAAAAGTTTACAACTTCAAAGACTACCTTTAAATTAGTTAATGACCATCTAAGTACAAGTTAAAGCCTTATTGTAAGCAGTTTTTTTTTTGGGAAAACGTCTTTTTTATTTTAGTGTTAAGGGCTAAGTAGGTTTTTAGGTAAGCTATTATTCTAAAAGCTGGGTACTACGTTTAAATACTCACGTACACAGCTTGGGTTTACGATCTATTTTATACTATTACTAAGAAATCCTCGCGTCTAATCGCCTGTGTTTTAAAACCTTCTTTTTTAAGTAAACGCCAGGATTTCCCAATGTTCATCAAACTCAAACTCTAAGCATTTATTTTAATTAAATCATTTGCAGGCACTTTTGAATTGTCACACATAAGATCAGGGTATCTGTACGATCCAAAACTTCGTAGAAAAACGGGCAAGAAACTCCAAGGCTACTCACATGGGCACGCCACAATTATGGCGGTAAGTCCCTTCTTTGAGGCGTGGTTGGAAAGACCTCACGGCGTCCTCACCTCCCGCATGACGCAGGTTCTCACCGAACACGGGAAGTTCGGGAAGTTCCTGCACCGGATTCGTGCGGAAGCGACGCCCGGGTGTCGCCACTGTGTGGACCGCCCGGAGGACACGGTGGAGCACACGGTGGAGGTGTGCCCCGCTTGGGAAGAGCAACGCCGTGTCCTCGTGGGGGCGATCGGCGGCGGCGATCTCTCGCGCCGGGCCTTGGTACAGGCCATGGTCCGGAGCGAGGAGGAGTGGCAGGCGGTCGCCTCCTTCTGCGAAGCAGTAATACTAGCAAAGGAGGCGGCCGATCGCATGAGGCAACGGCAACGGTCCTCACGCCCCAACCGCCGCCGGGATTCCGATCCCGATTTCCGGCCACCGTAGGCGCGGGCTTGCGGACGGCGGGCTATGGGTGGCCCGCCGTCCGACCGTCCGGTAACCATCCGGACCGAGCCCAAGTCGTCGACGGCGCGTATTGTTCCGCGCGCGCCTCAGGGAGATGTCAGCAAATCGTAGGGGCCCAGCAGGGTCGAAGGCAAGGAAGGAACAGGAGTGGGTTTTTAGTCAGTAAAAGTCTGACACTATCTCTCGCTCCGCCCAAAAGCGGGATTTGTCATAAGATGATATTCCAACCTATAAAAAAAAGGCTACTCACAAAATTATGGTTACATCATTAATATTGAAATTATACATAATATGTGAGAACGATGTAGAAAGAAGTGCACGTTAAAAACGTGCACGTCTTTCTACATCGCGCCCTGAGAGTTCCGTACAAACTTACCTATGTAAAACGTTCAATTCCTGATTGGAGTCTCGAAGTTTTTTTCCAAATCGAAAGAACATTTTTTTTTTTTACGTAACAAAAAATTTTTGGTTTTCAGATTTATTCCTATAGTTGTGTTATAAGACCTAGCTTAATACAAAATTTCAGGATTCTGGGTCAACGGGAAGTACTCTAGAATTTGGTTCCCTTGAGTGTCGAATAGAATAGAATATACGTTTTTTGAGACATAAACGGCCATATCTTTTTTTTCCGTTAACTAAGAAGTTTGATTTTTTCACAGCTTTAAAGGACCGCAGACCTTAGTATGTGGTTTTAATTTCAACTCGATACGTCCACGCGTTCTCGAGATAAAGGGTCTTGACAGACAGACAGACAGACAGATGGACGGACAACAAAGTGATCCTATAAGGGTTCCGTTTTTCCTTTTGAGGTAAGGAACCCTAAAAATAAACCGTGACAGCTGAGGAATGACCAGTTCCACCCAACAGACTGCGCCCGTTCATGAATATGACTCATGGGCTAGCACCATTCAGCTATACTATTTTGAGGATCCAGATAATCCAGCATATTCGCCATCATCAGCAAGACGTTTGAGTGAGCATGACACTCCCAACCGCCAAGCTACATACAAGCTTCATTCAAATCATATTTGTTTTATAAATATTTTTCTATAATTATTACGCCTAGATACAAATTTAATCAACAAACTGTAAGCGATGATCTAGGGCCCAAGTCTGCTATTTTTATAAATTCATCATTCCAACACGATCCCATTGTCATTTTGCTAAAAGTTCGTAATCTGCTAACTCATAATGATCGATCATTGATCGGTCAATGGTCTCGTAATAGAGTTGTGTTAAAATGACAATATCGAGCTTTTTAAAAGCAATGACTACACAATGACGTTCTATCTTATATAAATCAACAATTATTAAATCAATGATAGACCATTCTACGATACGACGCCTATATTAGTATATTACCAAACTTGTCAAAATCAACAATTATGAAATCAATGATTGACCATTTTGACATTATTGTAATAGCAGCCCTGATCGACGACTCAACACATTTACCTAGACGTGATAAATCACCCATCATTCAGTCTTAGGCCTCAGGTAATATCTAGTATTAGGAAACCTCCGGTTAAGAATTCTGTTTCTTGGTACAGCTAAATCGAAATTATTTCTAAAACAATTTATACATCATAATAATATAATAACCCCATCGCCGTATCTCTACGTTGACGTCGTGGTGGGGCTTGCGTGCTCCAATATACCCTAGGTCTGTATCGGTGAAGTTTGCTTTGCCGTAATATGCCTAGCGTGAGGGGCCAGACTAAGAGAGATAAAATCCGCAGTGCAGTTTTGTGGCGAACTGTTGGGCATTAGCGACCCCACGGACCCGATCTCCCGGGAGAATTCTTGTTCTTCATCTCCGGCTTGCCTTTATTGGCCGGCCGTAGTGAACACTGACGAGGAACTGAGCTCCCACCTCTCTCTTGCCTTTATTGGCTGGCTTGAGTGGAGATTCACAAGAGCAAACGTGCTCGGGAGAAGGATGTATAATCCAGTAAGGTGCTGGTAGGGATCTTGACCGTACTTCCGGGATTGTCCTGATAGCCGTGGTATACCTCTCCACTCCTCAAGCACCTCAGAATATGTTGCCCTCTTGTTGCTACGTCACTTCGTGCTAGCGGCCGTTTTTTGGGGGCCCATTTATTGAGTGTGCAAGTCACCCCCTGCCTTTTTTCGATGGATATTAATAACGTTGTTCAGGCAGGGGCCATAGTCTTAACATAGTTCCATGTTACCAGTCCACTTAAGACTCCAAAAACCATAGCCCTATTATCTTTGTTCTCCATATGTAGCAATAGTTTTTCAACAACCGGGGGTGGTCCTTGGGTGCACTAGCATAGCGCGTACAGGGATAATCGTCGGTTGGTATCATGTTCCATTATAATTATCTAAAGGGCCTCTGCGAGTTGGCTTCGGCTCCTCGTACGCCTTCCAAAATTCCAGGACCTCAGGGTCCTGAGATAAATAAAGAAATATAATAATAATAATTTATTTATTTCTCCTCACAATGTTTTGTTTATAGCTAAAACGGTACAATTATTCAGTCTAGTATGTAATTTATACATAATGTGTGCGTAATGTGTGTGCGTAATGTGTGTGTGTGTGTGTGTAGTGAGGACTTGTAATTGGCTTTCTAGTGATTATGGTTTCCTTTTTTTGTCTGGTTTTATTAGCTGTAAGTCCTCTAACGTACTAAATAAATTAATAAATATAAATATATATATGTATTTTTAATTATGTTTGTCCTTATTTTTGTTTATGTGGTGTACAATAAAGAATATAATAAATAATAATAATAAATAAATAGATAAATAAATAAATAATTATGTATGGGTAAAGAGAGCACTTCAAGAATAAAAAGGCTACAGGCTTCTTATGTGATCCCATTTGAGCACATTCTAGCTTCGGTTGAAGACGGCGTATCACGTCATATCTTTCAAATCATCTGTAATAAGGTATGGCATGCCCGTCTATGAGTGAGCACAACCGCTCTATCAAGAGTAAAGTGAAGGAGAAGAAGAAAAGAATGAATAGAATGTTCATCATTAATTTGCATAATCTGTAATTTGGTTCTGTCTCTTACTTAGCCTTAGAAAATCTTTTGAGTATTGACTTCCTACACTTGACGTACGGCGTTGAGCCACCGGTACATGGTAGACATCCCACCCATACGTACAAAGCAATTTGGGAACACATTTATTGTGCGTACAGCTAAGGAGAAGAATTCCCTGCCGGAGTCTGTGTTTCCTGATAGCTACAACTTAGGGGTTTTTAAGTCAAGAGTGAATAGGTTATTTCTAGGCAAGGGTGCTCCATTGTCGGTCACATCATCACTTACCATCAGGGCCTCAAGTCTGCCATTACAATAGTGTCAAAATGGTCAATCATTGATTTCATAATTGTTGATTTTGACAAGTTTGGTAATATACTAATATAGGCGTCATTATGACTTTCCAATAATCAACCATTGGCACTCCATTGAAAGAAATGACAAAGAATGGTAATCTCAGATGTGATGTAATGACAAATGAATGTCTGACGTATGCGGTAATCTGCTAAAATTTTGACAGTTTCTTTAATCAGTGACCTACCATTAGAACGTCACTGTGCAGTATTTGCTTTTAATTCGTTACAAGACAGCTCGTACCACAATTCTATTACGAGACCACTGATCGATCAATGATTAGCCATATTATCGTCGCATCGGTGTCGGTCATCGCACGAAGATGACGTCTAATAATATTGTAAAATGCAATCAGTGCAATTTAGTAGTTAGTGAGTTATTAGCCTTTATTCAAAATAAAGTAGACATTATAAACGAAGAAAGTTTGGTGAATCTGTGTGTGTCGAGCTTTTCTTCGGAGGAGATCGAAAGTGCAAAGAGCTTGCTATTCGAATCAGTGCCTACCTCGAAGAAAAGGATAAATAGGAGGAAGGATGGACGCTCGAAGAGAGATTTATTTGACGTTGTAAGCCTTTTGAAAGAGACCGATCCGGATTTAATTCCAGTTTTTGTTGCAAGAGACTTACAGAAACTACCTCCAATTCACTTTGACCATGTTGATCCGACAAAGCTTTTAAAGATATACTGATCATTCAAAATGAATTAAGAACGATTAAGGAGTCGTACGTTACTGAACAAAAGTTTAACGAAGTCAAAAATGAACTTACTAAGTTGAAAAATGCATCTTTGGTGAACAATAACTTTGATTGTTATATTAGTAAAAAGAGAGGTGGAAGTAATAATTTATCAAATAGTTACTTTTTGGATAGCGGACCGGCCGGCCTACCCCCCGTTTCGGTCGTAGAACAAAATACAACACAAAGTATAGCTGAGCGATGTGAGTCATTGCCGAGATTTACGTGTGTCGCTGAGGCGCGAGTAACCGCGCCGGCGCCGCCAGTGGTGTCGGGATCCCCAGCGCCCGCGCCCGAGCCCGTGCGCCCCCCTACGACGCCCAACCGGCAAGCTCCAGCGCTAGTGAATGACTGCGCGCGTACCGTGACTTCGATTGGGAATGCGCCTCCACTGCCGTCGCCGCCTGAGTCATCAGCGACAATTTATCGGACGAAGTGTAGTACGAATATGAATACGTGTTTACATAATTCTTTTGCGAATGTCATTAATACAGAAAAGCAATGGAAGGTCGAGAAACCGAATGAGCAGTGGGTTTTAGTACAACAAAAGAGATTAAAAAATCGTTTTAGTACATTGGAAGGCAAAGCACGAAAGTCAGGCAGTGAAAAGTTCAAAGCTGCAGATATACAAGTGCCTTTGTTTATCAATAATGTTGACAGAAGCACTTCAGAGACCGACATTGTTTACTATATATTAGAACAAACCCGAGTTCATGTCACTCTGCAGAAGATAAAAGCGAGGGTGCAGAGGCAGTACAGTTCGTATAAAATGCAGGTCCCTAGTGCAAAGCTCTCACTGTTTCTAGATGACACTTTATGGCCTGAAGGCATAACTGTTAGAAAATTTATTGAATTTAAAAATAAGGATAATGGACCACAGTACAGACAAGAGAATAAACAGAACTAAGTTTGTGAGTTTTAACTGCTATTCTGTTAAGAACTCCATTGAATACGTCAGGACATTGTGTCATACGGCAGACTTTTTAGCTTTGCAAGAGACATGGCTATTACCGGACGACATTCCATACCTAGGAGAAATTGATCAAGATTTTGCGTACACCGGGAAATCTTCAGTGGACACTTCGACGGGTATGCTGAAGGGCAGGCCATTTGGCGGAGTGGCTCTTCTATGGCGTAAAAGTGTGTTTCAATCGGTTTCGGTCGTAGACTGTGTTAGTGAGCGTATAGTGGCCGTTAAGGTAGTGTTTGATGAGCGCGAGTTATTGGTGATGTCGGTATATATGCCAACGGATAGTCCTGACAATTTTGAAATTTTTGTGAGTTGTCTCGGCGAGATTAGTGCGATTATAGAGACCAGTGGTATTGACACAGTATATATACTAGGGGATTTTAACGCTAACCCGGGCAGCTTGTTTGGCAATGAGCTTTTCAAGTTCTGTCCTGAGCAACAGTGGACGTGTGCAGACGTGGAATGGTTGGGACTAGATTCAGGTACTTATACTTTCCTTAGTAATGCTTACGGGACTACGTCTTGGTTGGACCATGTCATCATTACCGAAGTTGCAAAGGAAACCGTTCTTGGCACAAGTATCCGATATGAGGTTTCATGTTCCGATCATTTCGCTGTCGAATTTTTATGTGACCTTAATATTTTGGTACCAAAAGTGCAGATGAGAGGCTCATTGCCGGATAAAGCTATTTGGGGAGAAAGAGATAAAGAGCAGATTAATAAATATTTGTACCATTGTTCAACTAAGCTGCGTGATATCAACTTTCCTTGTGAATTCCATAACTGCGCAGATGTGATGTGTAATAACATAGACCACAGACAAATAATAGATAAATTGTATCATAATGTGGTGAATGTGCTTAGGGACGCGGCGTTGACGTGCTCTAAGAGTAAAATAATTAAAATTAAAAAGAAAAGAAATGTGGCAGGATGGAATAAACATTGCAAAAAGGCATATGAGGAGGCTAGGCTTCGGTTTCATGAGTGGGTCGACCAGGGTAAAAATACGTCAGGGCAAACATATGACCGGATGCGTAAATCACGAAGTTGGTTTAAACATAAGCTTAAGTGGTGTAGGGATAATGAAACTCAGATTAAGATGGACAATCTTGCATCACAACATGCCACAAAAAATTTTTGTAAATTTTGGAAAGAGACCAACAAATTGAATCCGAGGCCGAGTGTTCCAGTCAGTGTAGAGGGGGTTAGTGACACCGACCTAGTTGCCAACTTATTCAGGGAGCAATTTGAGGTGCATTCTCCATTGTCGCCCTCGACGATGGCTTCTGAGGTGGGGGGTAGTATGATGAAACCACCTGCTCGGATCACTGCAAAACAAGTTGCCAAAGTGATCAGAAACATGAAGCGAGGAAAATCCCCGGGCCATGACTCGCTTAGTATAGAACACCTGCAGCATGCAGGTGGGCATCTGTCGAGGGTGCTCGCTATGTTATTTACATTCTGCATAAGGCATTCATACCTCCCTGAGGCAATGATGAGAACTATAGTTGTCCCAATAATAAAGAGTAAGACTGGAGACGCCTCCAAATTATGTAACTACAGGCCTATATCACTTGCGACAGTCATTGCTAAAGTTTTGGACGGTGTAATTGATATTCAGTTAAGACAACACCTACAATTTCATGATGCGCAGTTTGGCTTCCGTCCTGGTTTGTCAACAGAAATGGCTATACTGAATCTCAAGCATACCGTCCAATACTACACTGATAGAAGCACACCTGTCTATGCCTGCTTCTTAGATTTATCCAAAGCATTTGATCTTGTGGCATATGACAGGTTGTGGCAAAAGTTGTCGGATGATACGGATCTTCCGTCTGGTTACATACGTCTCCTTGAGTATTGGTATGGCAATCAGAGCAATTATGTGCGATGGTCGGGGTCACTATCTGTTGAGTACCGGTTGGAATGTGGGGTGAGGCAAGGTGGGTTAACTTCACCGACTCTTTTCAACCTGTATATTGACCGCCTGATCCGTGAGCTCAGTAGTGCCGGTGTCGGATGTTCGATTGATGGTGTTGTTGTCAACAACATCAGTTATGCGGACGACATGGTGCTGCTGAGTCCTTCGATCAGTGCCCTTCGAAAACTGATCTCTATCTGCGAGCGGTATGCGGTGGCCCACGGGCTCAGATATAACGCCACTAAAAGCGAGTTCATGGTGTTTAAGGCGGGCTCTAAAACTTATGACACTGTCCCACAGGTCATGCTGAATGGCAGTGTCCTTAAAAGAGTATCGCAGTTCAAGTATCTGGGCCACTGGGTCACCGAGTCGCTTGTAGATGATATGGATATAGATAGGGAACGCAGGGCTTTGTCTGTTAGAGCTAACATGCTGGCTCGTAGGTTCGCACGTTGTACTGCGGAAGTAAAAGCTACGTTGTTTAGGGCCTTCTGCCAATCGTTTTACACGTGCAGCTTATGGGTCAAGCATACGAAAAAATCGTGGCGCTGATGAAGCTGCCTCGCTTTTGTAGTGCGTCGGGCATGTTTGCGGACGCAAACATAGATGGTTTTGCGGCGATAATTCGCAAGAGAGTTGTGTCTCTAATGCGCCGCATACGAGGCAGTTCCAACAGCTTCCTTCAGTTGTTCGCCTGGAGGATGGATTTGGATCTGGATTGCCCGATAATGCGGTACTGGACCAGGCTGCACGTTGAGCACTCCGGAGCCAAACCCAAATTTAGGCTAAGATAAAACATATTTTATTTTATTATTTTCTGTATTTTATTTTATTTAATTCTGATTGACTTATTGTAATTGATTGTGTTTTATTATTATTGTTTATTTATTAATGACATTATTGAGTTTTTGTAATGCATATAATTTTTAATTTTTATTTTATTTATTTTTTTAAATTCAATATTTTAATTTCAAATGTAATCAATATGGACTGGTTTCCGAAATAAATGAATTTTAATTTAATTTAATTTAATTTAATTATGAATTAACAGATTACGAACTTTTAGCAAAATGACAATGGAATCGTGTTTGTGCAATTTAGCTTCAATTTAGCTTCACTTGTTTTTTTTTTTGACTGACTGACATTTTGACAATTCAAAAGTGCCTGTAATTGGTCTATTTGAAATAAACGTTTCTGATTCTGATTCTGATTTTGTGTTGGAATGACGAATTATATAAATAGCAGACTAGGGCCCCAGGTGAGATGGTGGTCAAACGAGAGCGTATCCATGATAAAAAAAAGTTAAAATCTTTACGGACTAATTCCATGTAACAAAAGAACTCTAACACTAAAATACATCCATCACTGAAAATAAAGATCTCAAGGCCCAAATCCAAATTCACAAAGCCGCAAGCAGCCATACTTCTTACCAGCTTTAGCGACAATAGAGTACCCATATTTATATTCCGTGGACGTCCCAGTCTTGCCTATTAGTGATAAACAAAATTTATATGTACGCCGTCTTACACTCAAGGCTGGGTTGCATGATAAAGCTGGGGGAAATCTCAAACATTACGACGATGTAAAGATCTCTGAGGTTTTCGTGATGTGTTTGTAAGGGGCTTATTTAAAAATCGAGAATTTGTTTGTTGATCATAGAAGGGTCCTTAGATGACTTAACAGCCGTAAATAGGGGTATCGATCAAACATAATGCAAAGTGTACCGTCTTTCATTATACAGCCTGATAAAATTTAAAGTTCAAATTGGCGCCGTTTTAATAAATATATTTTTTTTACTAAATTGTAGCGGAGATGAGAATGTTGAGATGGATGTGTGGTGTGACGAGAATGGATAAAATGAGAAATGAGTATAATATTAGAGGAAGTTTGAAAGTGGCGCCAATCACTGAAAAGTTGAAGGGGAATCGTTTGTCTTGGACCAAGACAAACGATTCCCCTCTTGGTATGGTCATGTAAAGAGGACAAATGAAACGCATGTTACTAAAAGAGTTATGAGTATACATGTGGATGGGTGGAGAGGGAGAGGGAGGCCAAAAGAACAGATGGATGGATTGTGTGAACAGTGTTAAGAAAAAGGAAGTTATAGCATGACGGTTGACAGGATAGAATGGAAGAAAAAAACGTGTTGCGCCAACCCCAAGTAAGACGGGACAAGGGCAGGAAGATGATGATGATGATGATGATTTTTACTAAATTAATACAATACAAAAATACAAATGATAATGATCTGTCATCGAGCTGACAGATCATTATCATTTGTATTTTGTTTACTAAATACTCTCATTTCTTTGTTTTCACGGACTTATTATACTAAGAGAGTAGAGGATAGTACAATATAATACTGTCAACATTTAGTAAAATCTTATTATTTTTACGATGATTAATAAGCTGCAATGTTGTTCCATCCATCAAACCGATCAAATAAATATCGCGATTAAAAAGTGTGAATTTGAGGATGAAACTGGCCAACAGCACAAAACTGACACAAAACTGGCCCGATCGATTAAACGTTAACATTTAATGATATGTCAATTCTCGTTTCCCCATATCATTGGTGTAGGATTTCTATGATAATGAAAAGTCTTAAGAAAGTAGGTCAAACGAGGATTGACATACATCATCAAAGTTTAACGTTTAATCGATCTGGCCAGTTTTTTGCCAGTTTTGTGCTGTTGGCCAGTTTCATCCTCAAATTCACACTTTTTATTCGCGATATTTATTTGATCGTTTGATGGATGGAACAACATTGCAGCTTATTAATCATCGTGAAAATGATCGTAATGATCTGGCCAGTTTAACTTGGCCATATCATGAAGTAATCAATTTTTATGATCTGGCCACGACATAATGTATATACTTTTTTTTAAATTGATATAAACTAATGCTTGACTGCGATCCCACCTGATGGTAAGCAGTGATGCAATCGTTGATGATGAGGCGCACTAGTTTATTAAGAATCTATTCACTCTAGCTTTGGAGACGCCTAAATTATAATCAGATTATACAGAATTGTCTTTGTTTGATTTGAAATTAGCGAGTAGTTTCAATCCAAGCCAAAATCATGACAACGCAAAACAATCCCTTCAATTTGCAGTACAAACCGCAAACAATACTGGACGCTCTCACATTTAATTATTCCACAGGTCGCCCATTGATCCAGCCCACATAAGCCCACGCCCAACGCTGGGCTCGTTATTAATAAAACACGGAGCCTGATATGCAATTCAGTAACAAAAGTACAATAAAACATTTATATCGCTTTGTCGGCGTTTCCTTCCATTTTTTTTTTTGTGGTACAAGTTTTTTTCAATAGCGATTTGACTGTCTTAAATTGTTTACGCTGAAAATTTTTACTGAAACGACCCTGTATTTTCTCCAGTCTCAACAAAATCAACTCTTTCGCGATTTGTTTTAACTTTAATAATGATTAGAACATTAAATAGCATAAGCATATTTAGTTCTTTCATGTGTCAAATAGTCGCTTTTTTTCCCAAAGGTTGACTGAGAATGCCTTGTGGCATTTTTTAAGTCTGTTTAAATTTAATAAATGAATATATTATCGACCACGCATTTCTGGTGTGACGATGAGTATGTATTGAATTTTTGTTTCTAGTACAGCTGGATTCTTCATGAGATTTTTCTTCGCCTTTTTGAGGTACAAAACCAACATATTTGACTGACCTATAAACGTCTAAAAACGTAAAATAATAATATCAATACCACGCTCATTGATGAAGTTACTACCTTAATTAAAACTAGTCAATTGCAATATTGTAATCAATTTAGTTCCGTGAACTTTCCCTAACATTTTCAATATCAACATACTTGTAAAGTTAATTAAACAACCTCCTAAGGTAATTTCTAAGTTCGATCTAATATGCGTAGAACCACGTCGTCCTCGTGTATCTAAATATAGTGACAAAACTGTGACTATTTTGAGGGAAAACGATAAATTTAGAACCAATCTATCAAAGTTAGATATATTTGTTAACAAGCAATCTAATAGCTGGGAAGAGAGATTTGGAAATCAAACTAGGTACGTGGAAAAAAAACAAATCTGTTTAAATGAATGACATAATACAGCCTAATCTGCTTTACAATGTTTCCACTATTGGGACTTGGCAGCCTCCCCCAGAGAAGGGCCTTACTCCACCACACGGGCCCAGCGCGGGTCCGTGGATGGTAAATGTCTTCAACTTTTCTGTTTTAGGACAAACAAGTTTCTCACGATGTTTCATGTTTTCCATCACCGATTTGAAAGCAGTAATGACACAAAGAAAACGCCTGCCTGGGTTTGAACTCACGACGTATAAACTCGTAATTCGGACCGTTACCACCAGGGTACCACTGCTCAATGAAGCTCTGCTAAGTAAAGTTACTACATCTTCATTCATCAGATTCTTGACAAAGTTTGATATTGGCGTCAGTGACCGGGTAATATGTTATTTCAGTAGTTGTTGAGAGCCGGCTGATGGAGATGAATGGATGGGCTATAGGCAAAATCAAGTGACATTCTAAGTCAAAATGAAAAGGATATGGCTTCGAATTTTTGATTCTACGACATACCGGTTTCCTTACGATGTTTACCTTTACCGTTTCCAGAGCAGCGGTGGTTATGAAATAATAAATATGAATATCTTCGCATAGCCACCCAGGATTCCCATCCAGGACAAATGTTTGTGTGATGGGCGCAATCATTTGTTCTGTGTCTGGGTGTAATTTATCTTATTATGTCTAGTACTCATAACACAAGGTCTGGTTAGCTTGGGACTAGACGGCGTTGTGTGAATATTATATTATATTACAGCTCTAAAGACCGTACCGTGTAGAATATCAGAAATCCATTGAACCAACAACCCTCGACCATCTTGTCACTTGTACCAAAATTTTCCTCAACGGATTTATTAGCCGGGCATCAGGTAAAAGGGTTGGAAAAAAATAAAAGTCCCGACCTTTTCGGCCAGGCTTTAATTGTTTCGCTGATTGCGTATTATCCGCAGAAACCATCCGGAATAGAAAAAAAAAAGATTATTTTTGTAAATTAATACTATAATGACGATTGTGACTTGTTATTTCTATGAATGGACTTGATTTGACGAAGTGAGATTATTTTGCTTTCGGTTAGTGTTTTTTTTTTTTTTCTTCGGTAGGAGTGGGAAATCCTCATGGACGCCCAAGCTGCCTCACCAGACGAGCCAGTCTGGGCAGTGTCAGACTCCTACTGACTAAAACCGCACTCCTACCTTACATTTAAACCACGGACATGACGTTCGTGCCCTTGTTTGGTAATTATACATTATTTGCTTCTGGGCAACTCCACGTGCAAGTGGCGTCACTCCAGAGCATCTTTCAGCGATCGCAATAAATCCCGTCAGAATTTCAGGGTTTAGAGGCCACCAGTCCGAAGCGATACCCAAGCGACAACGACCCACATACGCATCAAAAATCAGGAATCTCCCAACCTTCAACACACATACAACTCATCGCCGCCCAAAATGCCGCACCAAACAAATGGCCCCTCAACCCCAATAACTATACTTAATACTAATACTTAATAGGTACTATACATAATATTAATTATATACATATAACCATAAATACCATCTAGTTTATATTACATATTATCAATATCAATAGTGTATTCGGTTAGTGTTGTAGTGGCAATTCTGACGCATATTTCGTAATTATTAAATAACTAACAGTGGCGTTGCGCCCATAGTTTCCAGCTACACTAGCCACTGTAAGACGTCTGACATACGTCAGAGTCCGCATGTAAGTGGAAGTTGTGGAATCATTTTCTCCACCAACAGCAGAATCGTCTCAAAACTTCTGTCCTTACTTAACATTAATATATTTAGGAATATATATTATATTAAATATATATGTATGTGTATTTTAACTATTATGTATGATTTTTTACTCTTGTTTCCAAAATATATATTTTTTTTATTTTTTACTTTTTTTGCGGCTATTTTTTCTTCACCACCCTAGGTTGACTGATGATAGAGAATGCCTAGGGCATTAAGTCCGCCTTTGTACTTTATGTTGCATGAAGATTAAATAATAAATAAAATAAAAAAATACGTGACTCAATAATTCTTCGGACATCATCATCATTTCCCTGCCCTTGTCCCGTTTTATTTGGGGTCGGCGCAATACATTTTTTTCTTCCATTCTGCCCTGTCACTCGTCAAGCTATCACTAACTTCCTTTTCTTTCATATCACTCTTCACACAATCCATCCATCTTTTCTTTGGTCTCCCTTTCCCTCTCCATCCATCCACATGTAAACTCATAACTCTTTTAGTAACATGCGTTTCATCCCTCCTCTTCACATGACCATACCAAGACAATCATCATCATTATTTCAGCCGACAGACGTCCACTGCTGGACATAGGCCTCCCCAAATGTCACCACAACGAACGATCCTGTGCGTCTCGCATCCATCGGATTCCCGCAACCTTCACCAGGTCATCGGTCCACCTTGTAGGGGGCCTTCCAACACTGTGTCTTCCGGTACGCGGTCGCCACTCCAGAACCACATGTATACTCATAACTCTTTTAGTAACATGCGTTTTATCCCTCCTCTTTACATGACCATAGCAAGACAAACGATTCCTCTGATATTAATTAATAATAATAGTAATTCTTTAGACCTATGTTCCTAAATATTATTTATCTCATGCACACACTACCCTGAACACACACTAAAGTGTTTTAGATATTTTCTGAGCAAATTCTCTGTTATCATAAACGGGAAAGTTTTTGAGTATGTTTGTTACTTCTTCACATTCGAACTGCTGAACGGATTTCGATGAAATTTGGCACACGGATAGACCATGTCCTGGAATAGCAAATATGATACTTTTATCCTGGAAGTATGTTCCCTTAGGACAATTTTATTATTTTTATTTATAGAGAACAGTGTTGACCTAGTGGAAGATGTAATTGAAATAACCGAAAACGGCTTAAGAGTTGAGCATGGTTTAAAAGCTTGTTGCTTCATCTAACGCAATCAAACGCGATGTTTGACGAAAAAGCAACGCGAAAAAAGATAGATAACGCCTGAAAACTCTGTTGGCATTCGGTAATTCCGTGATTTACTCGAATATTTCACAAAACTTGTTCCAGGATGTTTTTTTAAACCCTTAAAAGTTTTTCAGAAAAATTGTCGTCATTCAGAATTTCGATTAAATGTGCAAGGCTTATGTGGCGACCACGTACCGGAAGACGCAGTGTTGGAAGGCCTCCCACAAGGTGGACCGATGACCTGGTGATGGTCGCGGGAATCCGATGGATGGGAGACGCACAGGACCGGTCATTGTGGCGACATTTGGGGGAGGCCTATGTCCAATAGTGGACGTCTTTCGGCTGAAATGATGATGATGATGTGCAAGGCTTTAATGGATGTACTTTTTTATATTTTTAATATATGTGTACATTATGGAGGGACAAAGTTCACGTAAAATAGCAGATTTTCAGAAGTCTTTACTAGATTAGCCTCTAGTTTTACACAAATATATGTTTTGATTTCTATAGAAGCCTAGATAATATCCACAAGATAGTTGTGTATCCAAAATATCTAGAAAAAGATGTGTAATAACATCATAATCACGTAGGAGCGGTTATATAAATATATTAGAGGTAAATGTACCTCGAGTTGGCCGCTCTTAAGAGTTTTGTATCTAGATTATAAACAATTTTTACACTTAAACCAAACCTGAAAAAACTTTTTGTTGAAATCGAAATATTTTTCGTCTTAATTGAACATATTTCGGGGTAATCCTACCCTGAAATATATTCATTTACTCATTACTAATTAATTACTCATTATGATCTCATAATGAGTCACCCCCGGCCTTGGAACGCAAAAGGCAACTGAAGGAACACGGGTGGGTTTTAAAAAGTCTCACACTCCCACTCTTACCTCCCACAGTGGGAGAAGTTATTTAGAAAAACAAAAGAGAGAAAAACATTTTATTTGGCGGAACAAGGCAATTTGATGATTTAATACGAAAATAAAAAAAACTAAGGGTTGACTCATGATACGTACAGCATATTATGTACGAGTAGTTATAGCTTATATAAGGTATATACGATGGTAAGCCACATAAATATTGTTAGGTACTACAACCTGTCGAACTTTTATTTCTTACCCCTTAGTCCTTGCGCGGGCTTGCGGACGGCGAACAATGGGTAGCTCGCCGTCCGATCGTCCGGTAACCATCCGGACCTAGCCAAAGTCGTCGACGGCGCGTAGTGTTCCACGCAAGCCTCAAGATGTCAGCAACCGTAGGGGCCCAGCAGGGTCGAAGCCTACTGGGGATATGGGTATATATATGCGAAAAAAAAAAGAAAAATCAGGAGTGGGTTTTTAGACAGTAAAAGTCTGACACTATCTCCCGCCCCGCCCAAGAGCGGGGGATGTCATTAGATGATTTTCCCACCCGAAAAAAAATACCCCTTAGTCCTTAAAATGTACAACAGTATCATATTTTTCTAATAAAACGTTTACCCATCGTCCTTTAACAATTAACTCTGAACCTTTTTGTTTTTTTTTTTCTTAATCAACTTAAAAATTATTACGCGCCCTCAAATTACAGCAATTTTCTTCATAAAACTGTCAAAGTTAAAGTCTACGATATCGTTTACAATAAGATACTAAGATCAAGTCTAAAGTATGCCTTTCTTTTTCAAGATAAGTTGTGTACTTTTAGACTTAAATTGGAGACTTATTTTATAGCAAATTCCAAAGAGACTTCTTATTTCGATGTGTTTTTTTTATAAATGATTTAATGCAAATGCAATCCAACATTCTGTTGTATTCATGCCAAAATATCAAAATTTCAATGAAAGAGATTAAAGTCGAATACTAATGCAATCCCTTGGACAGGACTAACGTCTCGATCCTGAAGGGGCTAAAAATCAAACAAAGGTTATCGTCGACTGTGCAAGTCCGAATCCTCAAATATTTCGGTCACGTTGTTCGCAACAAACACTCCATGGGGCGACTAGTTGTCCAGGGACAAGTGGAGATGCAACACAAACCTCCAAAGTCCAGAGTTCCCGAGACGCCGTAAACAGTGATAAGTGGAGACGCATCTCGGGAGCCTCACTCGCCAACGAAAATGCAACATTGTCAACCACGACCACTCTGTCAAGAGTGAACGACTAAGGAGGACTAATGCAATAATAATCTCAAAATATAGCGTTGTTCCTGCGTCCGCTGCTTTCCGATCGTATTGGATTGCCATTCTATTGGACTATGAGAGTAAAGAAACAGAGATTGCGTTTCAAACGTTTTGAGAACACATTTATTATGCGTAAGGCAAGCGTGCTCTATCGTCGACCACATCATCGCTTACCATCAGGTGAGATGGTGGTCAAACGCGAGCCTATCATTAATAAATAAAAATAAAAAAAAAGATTGCAGCCATCTTGGCGCACACACTCGTACACTATAATATATCCTGCGAGCTGCGCACTTGACTGATCTCCATTGTCGTTTGGGACCAAAATTCGGTCAGAAGGACTATATAGGAATATAGATATTTACAACCGTTTCAACACTCATTTTGCAGTTTAAACACCCAAAGCGGCTTAGTTTTATTCTATTTTATTATACTTATTATATTATTATTTATCTATAAGTATATCAACTGCTTTTAACACTTTAACTAAACCTCACACTAAACAGGCTATAAAGATATTAAAATTACATAAAAAATGATGTATGACAACTTGTATCTATTATTGCGCGACGTGTGACTTGTCTGTTTTGAATTTTAATTATTGTTTTGTATTTTTAAATTTTATCTTTTTGTATTCTGTCTGTGTTTAAATGGTGTAATTGGCTTCGGCCGTTCTGTGTAAATTTAATAAATATAAGCAAAAGTTTTTTATGTGTATGTTTGTCACTCCTTCATCACGCTGAAATGGCCGAACGGATTTAGATAAAATTCAGCCGACATGCAGACCACGTCCTAGAATAGCATAGAATACTTTTTAACCCCGGGAGTATGTGTCCTTGTGATAATTTTCTACTTCGACGCCGACGAAGCTGGTGGCCGACGCCAGTAAATAAATATCTACACTTAAAATATCATAATCAAATATCACCAAATATCTACACTTCTCACACAATTCATCCATCTTTTCTTTGGCCTCCCTCTCTCCCTATCCATCCACCTGTAAACTCGGACTGGGGCTGCCCTCAAGCGGCTCCTGCCTAACCTCGGGGGTCCAGACGCCTCCTGCCGGAAGCTCTACGCAGGCATCGTCCGGTCCATGGCCCTTTATGGGGCGCCGGTGTGGGCGCCGTCACTGCGAAAGCGACCGGCGGACCAGCTGAACGCGTGGCAGAGGGTCATGGCCATACGAATGGTGCGGGGATACCGCACGGTTTCCCGCGAAGCGGCGAGCCTCCTTACTGGCCACCATGGGATCTGGTGGCAACAGGCCTTGCACGCATGCACGATCTGTGCGTGGAGATGCAACGTCGCGGCGAAACTCCGCTGCCACGACAAGTCGTGGCATGGCGGACAGGACAGAGCTCCGGCGGGGTCTCATGGCGGAATGGCGACAGCGACTATCGCAACCCAGTGCTGGGCACGCCATAATTATGGTGGTAAGTCCCCTCTTTGAGGAGTGGCTGGAAAGGCAACACGGCGTCCTTACCTTCCGCATGACGCAGGTCCTCACCGGACATGGTAAGTTCGGGAGGTTCCTGCACCGGATTCGTGCGGAAGAAACGCCCGGGTGTCACCATGTGTGGACCACCCGGAGGACACGGTGGAGCACACGGTGGAGGTGTGTCCCGCTTGGGCAAAGCAACGCCGTGTCCTCGTGGGGGCGATCGGCGGCGGCGATCTCTCACGCCGGGCCTTGGTACAGGCCATGGTCCGGAGCGAGGAGGAGTGGCAGGCGGTCGCCTCCTTCTGCGAAGCAGTAATGCTAGCAAAGGAGGCGGCCGATCGCATGAGGCAACGGTCCTCACGCCCCAATCGCCGCCGGGATTCCGATCCCGATTTCCGGCCATTGTAGGCGCAGGCTTGCGGACGGCGAGCAATGGGTGGCTCACCATCCGACCGTCCAGTAACCGTCCGGACCGAGCCAAAGTCGTCGACGGCGCGTGCTGTTCCACGCGCGCCTCAAGGAGATGTCAGCAACTGTAGTTGAGAGTCGAAGCCTACTGGGGCCAAGGGTCTGATTCTGAAAGGAAGACTCGGCCCTGGTAGGTACGGAAGGCAACGAAGGAACAGGAGTGGGTTTTTAGTCAGTAAAAGTCTGACACTATCTCCCGCCCCACCCAAGGGCGGGGGATGTCATAAGATGATTTTCCCACCGAAAAAAAAAAAACCACATGTAAACTCATAACTAATAAGGTCCAAAAATGATTCAAGAAAGAACACTTTCTGATGATACAAACACGTTCCTTCCAGTCGTTCCCCTTTCAAAACACGTTCAAACAACTCACAAGAAACAAAACATACCGACATTCTTCGCAACTGATAATACTAACGTGTTTTCGTAAATTAAATTTCGCGTGTTGAAGTAAAATTCGAGAAATTAATATAATATTTAGAAGTTGAGAGTCTAACGCACACCTCCAAAGACGAAATTAATTAGGAGCTCTTTGTTTACCGGCGAAGTTAGGCGAGGAACAAAGATGCTGCCTCGAGGAACCCCTCTATGGTTCTGATTATCATTATATTCGAACCTTATTAAAAGGGCTTTGGTATTTTTATGAGGTAACTAAAATGATTTATAATGAAGCTTAATGAGGTTACTAATTAAAACATGGTAGGTACGTGGTTCTCTTCTTTAGTTGATTCAAAAGCTTATGTTAAAAAAACTTTTACAAAAAAAATAACCGACTTCACTACAAAAAACAAAACACTAAAATGATCCAAATAACTTTAATTTCGACAGTTGGTGTTTCTGGTATTGTTCGAAAATTAAAGTTATTTGGATCATTTTAGTGTTTTGTTTTTTGTAGTGAAGTCGGTTATTTTTTTTTTGTAAAAAGTTTTTTATTTCACACTTTTAGTTGTGACACTTATAGCCAGAGTACCTATTTCTCATGACAGTTCCAATTAACCCAAATACTGCTAGGATACCTTATTTTATTATGAAGTTCTGAGGTAACAAACATATTTCTTTTATCATCATTTGTCCTTGTTTATTTCAATAGAGCTTATGATAATTTATTACCTTTTGTATTTGGAAACAATAGCATTGTATAATGTAGAAGCACTTTGTTTTTCAAGTTTTGTGAATGTGAAGTACCATGGAGCATTTTTATTAGGTTACAACTTGTTTGACATTACGAGCATGGCAGTTGAGAGTTTGTCATGCTCACTCAAATGTCTCGCTGATGGTGGCACGTGTTATTGGGTCATTCGGTTCCCTTCAAAATGGTTGAGCTGAGTGGGGCTGATGCACGCGTCATGCTCGTGAACGGGTGCCGTCAGTTGAGACTAGTCATCTCTTAGCTGCCAGTGACTTAATTCAATTTCTATTTTTTTTTAATTAGTTTTTTTTTTAAATTATTATTACTTATCTACATGGTGCTCACATATTAGAAGCGACAAGAAATATGTAACCAAGATTTATGTAACTCATAATATGATTTAAAAGAGTGTCCATGGAGTTTCTTGCACGTTCTTCTCCATAGAGATCTACGCTTTGGAACGTGCAATTTAGCTTCACTTGTATTTTTTTTGACTGACCGACATTTTGACAATTCAAAAGTGCCTGTAATTAGTCTATTTAAAATAAACGTTTCTGATTTCTGATTTCCTTAAAACTACTAAAAAAAAATCTTCATTATTATTTTTCTAACAATAATAATGATAAAAAAATACAATAGAATTGAGCACCTCCTCCTATTTTTGAAGTCGGTTAAAAACTACTAGTTATTCATTTGAACACATAAAAGAGTAATAGTTTCTGTAAATCCTATCTACAATACCTAGTAATAGGAAATCCAATATCGAGCCTCATTTATATATATTATGAGATTCTCTTACACATGCAGCATTTTATCCGTAATAATGACCCCTGTTATAGGTACATTTATCCATTGTTACAGAGGTCTTCAAAAGTCAAATAGTCCCTACCCGAAGGATCCCAAAAGCTGTAACAAAATATCGTGAGCAAGGTTTTAATAAATTCGCTCACAAAAGTCGAACGGTACGATACCACGACGGCTTAATTGTGAAAGTTTACCGGCGACTCTGCTTTTGTCGAAAATTTTTATATCAGCCTTAAATACGTCAAGATTTGATGAGTTTTTGGTTTGAGCTCAGATATTTTGAGCGTGGTTCAGACAAAGTTTCGTCGGCTTTTGACTTGTGAGTGGGTTTGTTCTTTATTAGTAAGAGGTTATATTCATTATTAATTGTAAAAGGGTGTTTATTTTATAATGGTTCATTAAAATTTTAGTAGGTCTTTAAATATGATTTTTTTATGCTTAGAGTACCCAAATGAGTCATGAACCCACCAACTCACCACCTACAGACGTTTCCGAGGACGGCTACGCGACACCACGCAGCGAAACACGACGCCGATGTTACGTGTATAATAATAGTTAATTGTTTGTGATATTTTTAATATGTATTAATTTATTTTATTTATAAGATTGTAACATAATGTATTTTTAACCGACTTCAAAAAGGAGGAGGTTATATGTTCGGTTGAATGTATGTTTTTTATTTTTATTTTTTATGTATGTTCACCGATTTCTCGGTCAATTGTGGACCGATTTTAAATTTTTTTTTTTTGATTGGAAGTTTATACTTCCGAGTTGGTCCCATAGAAATATTGTTATGATCTGATCATGAACTTTGAAGATATGGAACAGAACTCCTCATAGGATCACAGCAGAACCATCGTAACAAGTAAAATTGTTTTGTTTATACGTGTAGTCGATGACTGACTAAAAGGAGAGAGGGAATATATATCGAACTGATCTGATGATGAAGCCTGAAGTTAGGCACCGGAACTCTGTAATAAATTAATGTAATCTAACCGTGTTTGGTATTATTAGAATTGTCATGAGATGCACTCTGGCTATAAAGTATTTAAGTTTGGCTGAGGGGTACTTTTTAGTGGTGGTACCATAACTAAAAAGTGTAAAATAAAAAACTTTTTACAAAAAACTACTACTTTGAAGTCGGTTGTACTTTTTTTTGTAAAAAGTTTTTATCTATGGATCTTATTCTATGATTACTTAAGAGTGCATCGCTGTGGTTGGCTTTCTACAAAGTTATATTCCATTATGACCCTTCTAATAAGCCTAATTGTCACAATTAAAAAAAAAACTGATTAACAAATGTTAATGTTGTCTCTTTAATTTTATTATAACTCCAAATATTCCGCCATTTTCTACACACAATCAACTTTATGCATACAACACATTGTACCAATTACATGTATTATTATATTCATACACGCAGCTCCAACTAAAATCCCGCTTTAAAAACGTAAAATATAGCTAACCATTTAAGCCGTTTACAGACCCTCAACAACAAATGGCCGGTGCTCTGACAGTCAAAAACCCCATACACACAACATGGTCCCTACAAAATGTTCCCATGAAAGTAAAAAATCACTAAGCGACTGTTGGGCATATATTGCCTTTCACCATAATACCCCGTCCATCATGGGGGATAAAATATTTAATAAAAATTTTCATTGTGGTTCGGGGGTTCTAGCTATTAATATTATAGGCTTGACGAGTTAGTCTAGTAATCGCAAGCTCGGGATTGAATCCTAAATCAGGTTTTTTTTTTTTAATTTTTGTCTGCAATTTTTTCATAGCAGCTCAGTCTAGATTTGTGTCCAACTGATAAATAGCATTAGACTCGTCCCACATTTCATATCATATGTTCCAAAATGATCGATTTATTTTTTATACAAAACAGTTTTTATTTTTTATTTTTTTGCTAATTTTTGTTTATTTATACAAATATTTAGAGCAGTGGTGGCCGAGTGGTAACGGCCCCGAATTACGAGTTGTAGGTCGCGGGTTCAAACCCAGCCAGGCGCATTACTTTGTTTAATTTATTTCATCACCGCTGCTCTCAAAACGGTGAAGGAAAACATCGTGAGGAAACCGGCATGTCCTAGAACCAAAAATTCGAAGACATGCTTTAATGTTCCCAGCAGTGGGAACATTAAAAGGCTGATTATGCTTATACGAATAATTTACATTTAAAAATACTTAACTAACTCTAATTTCAGTAAAATAAATCCAAACTACTACAGAATTTCTTCTTATCTTCCCTTAAAAAACAAAATCACTAAACATCGCTCATCCTCATATCTATCCTTTATAATATTCTTCTATATTGCTCAAAGGCGCATTACCCACGCCATAAAGTGCCGTATGTCATGGTGGATAAAAAATAATACTTCATAATAATCCCTATCAGCTGCCATGTTCTAAATCGGTTGGTACACACCACGTGTCACGACTGCATAAGTTTTAGACCGGGAGCCTGGATGCCAGTACGCTGATAAACCTTTTTTTTATGTACTTTTAATTAACTTGCAATGTTTGTTTGTTTAGGTCGAAAGTTGCAAATGAATTTTAAAGGTGTTACTCCTAACCGTTGGAACTGAAATTTGATAGACATGTTCAGTTAAAATGACACTGCATGATTATGTAAGTGACTTCAATCTAAATCAAATACGAGTATTATGTACTCAGATAGCAGACTAGTTATACTTTATGCACCCCCATGATACGGGTTACAATTAAGAGGTTTTTTTTTATTTACGATAGGCTCGCGTTTTACCACCATCTCACCTGATGGTAAGCGATGATGTGGTCGAAGATGGAGCACGCTTGCCTAGAAGTAGCCTATTCACTCTTGACTTAAAGACCCTTAAGTTGTAACTATGAGGATAGGAAACAATTCGTCACGACAAGCTCTTATATTATATAAATTGTATTTAAATGTAATAAATTGTGTTGTCCCAAATAGGAATTCTATCTAAGTGTACTTGTTTGTTGCTAGATATTAAGTAAAAATGTAATACCTAGTACGGACGCAAATTTTCTTACTGATCTGACTAACCTTTCCTGACTGCGCTTTTCATATTAAATTTATGAGCAAGTTCCGGTTTATCGTGCAACATTAATAAATATATTTCTTTGGTATTTCATAAACCGATTTTTAAAAACAAAGGTGATGTGCTTGAGTGCAACAATTATAGAGGAATAAAGCTAATGTCACATACTATGAAAGCTTGGGAGAAAGTTATTGAAAGGCGACTGAGAGAAGAGAGTGAAATTTCACAGAACCAATTCGGTTTTATGCCGGGTCGGGGTACAGCGGATGCCATTTTTGCTATACGCCAGCTGTGTGAGAAATACAGAGGTGCGCATAAAAACTTGCACATGGTATTCATTGACCTCGAAAAGGCATACGACCGGGTACCTCGTGAGGTTCTGTGGTGGGCCCTTAAGGAGAAAGGTGTGCCTGGGAAGTATGTGCAGTTGATCCGAGCGATGTACAATCGATGCAGTACCCAAGTCCGGTCTACAGTGGGCACCACTGGCATATTCAATGTGGCTGTCGGCTTACATCAAGGGTCGGCTCTTAGCCCTTACCTCTTCCTGATGATAATGGATGCTCTGACATCGGACATTCAGGAAGAGGCTCCCTGGTGTATGCTGTTTGCCGATGACATTGTGTTGGTTGCCGAGAGTGGCCTAGAGGTCCAGAACAGATTGGAGGTGTGGTGGCACAGACTGGAGAGTGTTGGCCTGAAATTGAGTAGAACCAAAACGGAATACTTGTTCTGCGATTTCGGCGGTCTCTCCAATCCAATGCCCTTATCTCTCGCTGGAACACCCATACCGATCTGCTCCGACTTTCGGTACCTCGGGTCACTCGTCCAAGGGGATGGTGAGGTAGACCGGGACGTAACACATCGGATCAACGCAGGATGGATGAAATGGCGACAGGTCACGGGAACAACTTGTGACCCACGGATGCCCCTCAAGTTGAAGGGTAAAATCTACAAGTCCGTGATAAGGCCTGTCATACTGTATGGATCAGAATGTTGGGCTGTGAAAAAGACGGATGAAAAAAGATTGCACGTAGCGGAGATGAGAATGTTAAGATGGATGTGTGGTGTGACGAGAATGGATAAAGTGAGAAATGAGTATATTAGGGGAAGTTTGAAAGTGGCGCCAGTGACTGAAAAGTTGAAAGGGAATCGTTTGTCTTGGTATGGTCATGTGAAGAGGAGAGATGAAACGCATGTTACTAAAAGAGTTATGAGTTTACATGTGGATGGATGGAGAGGGAGAGGGAGACCAAAGAAAAGATGGATGGATTGTGTTAAGAGTGATATGAAAGAAAAGGAAGTTAGTGATAGTATGACGAGTGACAGGGCAGAATGGAAGAAAAAAACGTGTTGCGCCGACCCCAAATAACACGGGACAAGGGCAGGAAGATGATGGTATTTCATAAACCGCTGTTTTCAGTTATGATTAATTTTTTTTTTTTTTGAAGTTTTACTTCCTTTGGCGCGATAGAGAAAAATGATGAGAGTGAATTTTTACGATGCGCGCGCACACCGACACCTAAATTCTACATCGTGAAGTTAGTTCTAGGTGGTATGCATGAAAATTGATAACTATGTTCAAGTTGTATATTCTAGTATTTTTATATTTAGAACACGTGTTTCGTAAGAGTACAATTAAACAGTGTGAATAAATAAATATTATTTTGGTGTTTTTATTAAATCAATTTCATATACGACGGTGATACTAATAATTTATTATTTATTAGTATATCTATATATATATATTGAATATTAGTGATAAAACTGATTTGAATAAACTGTTTTGAGTGCATTTATAGATTTGAGGTTAATTGTCGGTATGTATAATTTATTTACATCGTTAATTAAAAATGATTACATTATTAAGTTAATAAAACCTTTTTTTTTTAAATAAAATCTTTTTGATTAATTTTAATATTTATCGTTAATCACTACTGCATCTTAGTTATTTTTTTTCCATACGCCAAAGAAGTATAAATTCTAACGCGTGTACATAAGTACACACACTCTTTTTTTTTAACATTATACTTGTATTGTAATTCAAGTCAATTATTAGTTATTACTGTTTTGTTCCTAGTTTTTAAGTTCTTAATATTCGCATACAATTTTAATTGTTCTTGACTAGATAAATCTTGAATCTTTAATTCTTCATCTTACATCTACCATGAAGGTTTGTAAAATACATAAAAAAGAGCTATCATTTTAGGATAGGGAAAGGATTTGATAGATGTTTTTCTATATCATAATGTAGCAAATAAATCTGAATATCATCAACCAACAATTTAAACTTCTCCTTAACCTTCTAAGGGCGGAATTTACCAATAAAACTAATCGCGTTTTAACGTTTGGCTCGCATAATCGCGTTTAGCCGCTGTCACTAGTGTCACTTGTAAAAATACAACAAAAGAAAAATACAGACAAGTGACACTAGTGACAGCGGCTAAACGCGATCATGCGAACCAAACGTTAAAACGCGATTAGTTTTATTGGTGAATTTCGCTCTTAAATAATAAAAATCTCATTATAATATCGCCCTAAGTTCAGCTGCTTTTCATAAACACACACAAAAGACATAAGCCCTATTATCTCATTAGTGGTACATTAACCAATTATATTTGGTCCACGCTCCCGGTCCAATATGCCCGTCTTCTCTTAGCACCATTAATCTGGCTATATGTGTAATATTTCTCGGTAACTGATGTTTTATTCACCTCACACAACATATAAATTGTTTTCTTTGCTTCCATTCTGTCTACTTAAAGATATATTAGCGGTCAACACGGTAATCTTATGTGTTTAATCTGTTTTGATATTGTTAATAATGAGTTATGATGTTGTGTTATGTGTTTTTGGGGTGTTATTAGTATTAACATTTTAATTCTGATATTAACTTTGCAAATAGGCTTCATTAGAAGGCTTACAGTCAGCCAAAAGGCAATGGAAACGGCTATACTCGGAGTTTCCCTGCGTGATCGCATCAGGAATGAGGATTTCCACAGGAAAACCTAGGCTACCAACATAGCCCGAAGAGCCGTCAAACAGAAGTGGCAATGGGCAGGGTATACATTCCTCGCAGAGCAGATGGCAGATGGCAGATGGGGCTGAAAGATTCTGATTTTTTTTTTAGTAGTGCTTGAGTTTAATCGGGTGCGTACCATTTGACATTATAACAAAAGTTCTAACGATCACATGACCTAATTTCATTTATTATATATATAGGTATGCGGAACAGAGAGTAAAGTCCCGCAAACCTCCGCTGAAAAGGGAGGATCCTCCGGCCAGACGGGTGTTATGTCTGACGGGCTACTGCCCGATAGATGATTTCGGGCTGTTCTATAAGTTCCAATCGCGCGGAGAATTTTGATTGCGCGATGCGATTAGTTCTTTTGTGACGCCATACATGTCGCTACATCACTCTCCTCCGGAGATCGGAGATCGAAGGTTCTTGATGTTTCTTGATGCGTGCCAGGCCAGTAGTAGGTTGGTTCCAGTGGGTCGGAACCGAATGCCGCATAGTTCTCGGTAAGTCGGAACTGTTTGCGGTGATGCCCCAGTGAGTCGGGGTGGTGCTGTCCCAGTGAGTCGGGAAGATGCTGCAGCCTCCAGTGAGTCGGAGTAGTGCTGATGGCTCCAGTGAGTCGGAGCGGTGCTGTGTGACGTAGGGCTGGACTGCTGGCGTCGACCAGGAGAGGTTCTTCGTAGCTCTTCATGTGACTGGCCGAAGGTGCAGTGTGCTTCGCCAAGGTCGCTGATGAGGCTGAGGGTGATGACCAGGTATGACCAGGTAGGCATGCTGGTGGTCAGAATACCCTTTAAAGCCGTGGGTGCTGGCTGTATGGCTCGCTATTCGAAAGCTTGAGGAAGTGATGATGACGTCACGAAGTAGTGGCTGCACGAAGGCTGCGCTGACGTTCACTGTCGAGGGTCACCAGTTTGGACGTATGCGGAGCAGAGAGTAAAGTCCCGCAAACCTTTGAAAAGGGAGGATCCTCCGACCAGACGGGTGTTATGTCTAGTGGGCAACTGCCCGATAGATGATTTCGGGCTGTTCTATATGTTCCAATCGCGCGGAGAATTTTGATTGCGCGATGCGACTAGTTCTTTTGTGACGCCATACATGTCGCTACATATATTTTTTTTAGTATAACGATGAAATGATATACCTAGTGAATTATTGATAAAATTTCAGTTTACATAATTTTATATGGTTTTCTATAATGCTCATTTGAACTAATATTCAGTTAGTATAATATTCAAATTCTATAGTAACGTTTAATATAACTTTTTCTCTCTACCATCTCGTAAGTTATATATTATAGTTACTTATATGTATTTTCATAATTTAATTTATGTATCTATTTATGTGTACATTTATTTACTGTTATTGATATATATGTATGTATTATATGATTTATTTTAGATAATAATTTTAGTCTATTTAATTCTTCCCTATGTTATTTATACACACTGCATCTACATCTCTCATCCAACTCTCCTGCCGCAGGTCTGCTGGAAGAAATTTCGTTAGAAATAAGCAGGACCTTTGTACTCTTTTATCTGTATTTGTTCTTTTCGATTTTAAGTGTTTGTGTGTACATAAATAAGTAAATAAATAAATAAATAAATAATTTTGAAACGTCTTGAAATTGAATTCCTTCGAGCTTTGGCCTCTGACTTAAAACTGAAATAAGGTTGGTCAACCTTAACATAGAATAGAATAAAATAAACTTTATTGCCCACCAAAATAGTAACAAAACTTTAACATAATATTTTGTCTTCACTTATTTGTTGTATGAATAAATAACTACGAATTATTTTTTTTTTGTCTTTCATATTCACCTCATATACAATCATATACTTGCATCAGATCCCCTCTATGGTTGGTGAATCATGTGGGTTAGATGAGGTTATAACAGTATGATGTTTTCAGATATTTACTTATTCACTACAGAATTTGGGCAGAAAATGAGTAAATATGAAAATTAGGTCAAATGAAAATTAGATAAACTGAACGTTATATAAAAAGAGCAATATACTAATTGAAAATTATATGAGATGAACGTTATACTAAATGTTATTAAAGCAAAAGAAGTTTATATGAAATGTAATATTAGATCACATGAAATCCGACAGTACCGACAGACAACTGACTCTTTCCAAATTTAACTCAATAGCCCCAGAAATTAAAATTATTGAAAAAAGCTCTCTTCGTCTCCTCGGATCTCCTATTTTCGAGGATTCCTTTCCCAATTTTGTTGAGGAAAAAATTCAAAATTTTAATGATATTTCGGAAAGATTACTACAAATTAACATGCATTCGGCCATTACCTTAATTCGTTTCTGCTGTTTCGGCCCTAAATTAACATATTTCCTTCGCGCTTCACATTTATGGAAACACCCCCATCTTTTGGAAAAAATGGACAAAATTATCCGGCATACTCTTACGTTAATTTTAAACGTGGCCATGGATGACCGAGCTTGGGCTCAAGCTTCCCTTCCTATCCGTATGGGTGGCCTCGGCGTCCGCAAAATTACTAGTATTAGTTTACCAGCCTTTATATCCTCGGTTCACGGCACTGAGAAATTAATCAGGAATATCCTATCTCCCTCCAGTGAGGGACCAATGTGCAATGTGCCGTGCTTCGTCGAGGCTATAGATACCTGGAGACTCGCTTGCCCGAATTCTAATCCGCCCGATGAACCATCTTCTCAAAGACGGTGGGATGAGCCGCTCTGCAAAATAGTTCAAAAAAACTTGATTGAAACATCTACTGCTCCTGCGGAGCGTGCGCGCCTGCTGGCTGTGGGAGAGTGGGAGTCGGGTCTCTGGCTTCACGCACTACCTTCGTCGAACATAGGCACCTTGCTCGATGATAATACTTTCCGCCTCGCTGCTTCCTTACGGCTAGGCGCTCCCTGTTGTTCTCCTCATCGCTGCCACTGTGGCGAAGTCGTCAACAGCCTCGGACACCACGGTCTGTCATGCAGCCGAAGTGCGGGTCGCATAGCACGACACGCGAATATCAACGACATCATCAGACGTGCTCTTGTCTCCGTCGGCGTTCCAGCCGTATTGGAACCCCATGGCCTGGCACGCGACGATGGCAAGAGACCGGACGGTATGTCGTTATTCCCATGGAAGATGGCCTACCCATCTTCCATGAGAATAACGACATGCCGTATGGGACGCTACTTGTGTCGATACTCTTGCGCCTTCCCATCTTCCTAACTCGTCGTGTTGTGCTGGTGCTGCCGCTGCGGCTGCGGAGAACCTCAAGCGGCGAAAATATAATAACCTTGTTGGAAGTTATATTTTCGAACCATTTGGGGTTGAAACTCTCGGTTCGTGGGGTCCGAGTGCTCACAAGTTGTATAAAGATCTGTCAAAACGTCTAGTTGACACTTCGCGTGACCCAAGGGCTGGCTTTTACCTCGGACAGAGGATAAGCATTGCCATACAGCGTGGCAATGCCGCCAGTCTTTTGGGCACATTACCAGTCGACAGCGATGTGGAAGAGTTTTTTGACGCCATATTTTAGTTTTAGTTAGTTGTAATTAGATTAGGGTTTTTATTATTATTTATTTTATTTTATTGTAATTATAGTTAGTATTTTTAAATGTAAATAAAGTATTTAAATTTTACATGAAATTAGGTTATTTGTTTTTATAGCATATGAAAATTATATCATGTGAACGTTATTTCAAGTGATAATATATTATCTGTTATTATATAAAAAACGGCAATTTCATACTTTAACCCCTCTTATTAGTTTATATTTAGATGTATTCGTTACGTACATCGTTTCTTTCCCCTTGTCACATTTAACTCAATAGGGACAAACGTTAATATACTTGCCTAACTAGACGACAGACGAAATGCAGACGAATGGCGAAGCTAGACGTGTATAAGTGTATAAAATTGCCTATCCGTCCGTTCAAATTATATCGTCTGGTGCTAAAAGGAGCCTGCTCAATTATTTCTCATATGCATAATGCTATCCTCCTTTGAACTCGTATCTCTCAAGCGTTATTAATGTGAACAAATATATTTTTAAATTGAGTATTATCACGGCTCAGTACATTCGTAGATTAATCAACCGTATATTAGCAAGTGGAATGGATATTTTTGGATTTCAAAGCGTTCCGTAATTATTTCGTGATGGGTTTTGAAGTTTCAATAAGTTTAATAAATAAAAATGTTTGATTTGATTGAGCCTTTAATATAAGCTAAGTTATGCATGGCGGTTATAATATTGCCAGCAAAACTACAATTCTGAATTTCATCTTTTATAGTTTATGACAGTAATGTATTTTTTAGGGTTCCGTACCTCAAAAGGAAAAAACAGAACCCTTATAGAATCACTTTGTTGTCCATTTGTCTGTCTGTCAAGATCCTCTATCTTGGGAACGCGTAGAAGAGATGAAATTAAAACCACATACTCAAGTTAGCGGTCCCTTGAAGCTGTTAAAAAATTAAACTTCTAAATGAACGAAAACAAAAAGATACGGCCGTTTATGTCGCAAAAAACGTGTATTTCGACACTCTCAAGGGATTCAAAATTCATAAGGTACTTCCCGTAGACTTAGAACCCTGAAATTTTGCATGAAGCAAGGTCTTATAGCACAAGTATAGGAATAAAACTGAAAATTTTTAGTTACGTCACAAAAAAAAACATTTTTCTATTCGGAAAAATCTTCGAGACTCGATTCGGGAATTAAACTATTTACATAAGTTAGTTTGTACGGAACCCTCAGTGTGCGAGTCCAACTCGCACTTGTTTCGTATGGGAACCCCTTTTAATTTTTAACTTTATTTTAATTCTATTGTTGTTGTAGCAGGAATAAAAAACCGTATTTTAAAAACCGTAAGAGGTGACCTCTTACAGTTTGAGATACTGCCCACTCGTTGGAGGACAGCGGAGCATAGTCATAGGAAACCGTAGGCACCATTTTGGTACGAAACCCTAAAAAGGTGACATGGTGCCTAATGTCTGTACTTTCGACCCTTAGATGAATACAGGTGCAACTCTAACAACACAATACAAATAACTATTATCCCGAATCCTACAAGTCCACCCCTACAAGCAATATTATATCTTTTGAAGGGATATTATAACAGAAATCTCCATAGAAATGTTGCCTGTTAGCCCGTTCGACACCAACGCCGTACCATTGTAACGCGTTGAGGTGCCATCGAGACCTCATTAGTATTGAACTGAGATCAAGTCTGAGAAGTTTCACCACAGGACAATAGAAACAGAAGTCAAACAAAAAATATACCTACTAGAAATTGTTCGAGAGCAGAAGAAGACATCTCTTTCTCGAAGTTAGACCTACCCAACTGGACCGTCTGTCCCAGGTAAATGTAGTCGTCCACAACTGCGAGTGTATAGTCTCCAATCTTGCTACATGGATGTTTACCATGACTTTGGTTTTGTCCATTTTCAATTTAAGGCTTGGCGCTTGGCAGGCCAAACTTGTGGCAATGGGCAGGGCACATTGCTCGCAGAACGGATGGCCGTTGGGGCCGAAAGGTTCTGGAATGATGACTACGTACCGGAAAACGTAGCGTTGGATGGCCTCCTACAAGGTGGACCGATGACCTGGTAAGGGTAGCGGGAATCCGATGGATGCGAGACGTACAAGATCGTTCATAGTGGCGACACTTGGGGGAGGCCTATGTTCAACAGTGGACTTCTTTTGGCTGAAATGGGAAGGAGACTTTCGGTTTCTAAATCTTATCATCACTGTCATCATTTCAACAGAAATTATTTCTACAAAGATCAGATCATTTCTACAAAGCCTCGAGCACAGGCGCAGGGTAGCCAGCCTTTCGGTATTCTACAGGTTGCATTTTGGAGAGTGTGCGCGGGAATTGCATAACTTGATTTCGCCATCTCCTTTCTACCATCGGACAACCCGACGTACGGCGAGTATCCACCCTTACGTGGTTGAAACTTCAACGGTCCGGACTAAGCGTTTATACCGCGTACATCGAAGGACTGGAACAATTTGCCCGCTGCGGTCTTCCCGTCCAACTATAATTTAGGTGTCTTCAAGGCTAGAGTCGGTCTTTTCATCTTGCCAGGTCACGAACTCTCTTGTCCTGAATGTTCAGAGAGTTCCATTTAATCCGTTGTGAACCTTCTGTGAATGTTCTTCAGTTATTATAAACAGAATAACACGTGGGTTGCTTTTATGAGATTTAAAAAGTGTTATGTTGATGGAGATGAAAGGAAACTGTTCGCTTTTGTTAAAGAAATACGGCTTCTTTTTCCAATAACAAATTAGTTTTTTTTTTCTGATCATCTAGAAGACTGTTTGTGATCAGCGAAAGATCATGCTGCTGCGGTCTTCCCGTCCAACTATAATTTAGGTGTCTTCAGGGCTAGAGTGAATAGGTTCTTAATAAACTAGTGCGCCTCACCATCAATGATTGCATCACTGCTTACCATCAGGTGGGATCGGAGTCAAGCACTGGTTTATATCAATTAAAAAAAAAACCAAGTCGTAGGTGGACTTGACTCTTACCGGAGAGATTGGTTCACAATGGCCGAAAACAGCCTTATATGGAAAACTGATAAGGAGGCAATTGCCCAGCAGTGGGATATAATTGGTTAATTGTAATAGATTAGATTAGCTGAAGCCGGAAAATGGTTATTATAAAGTAATAATCTTTTCATCTATTTATATTTTCCTTTTTTACCTTACAAGAGGAATTACTTCTGTATCGTGAATGTACCAACATATAAACTGACATTCAATCAATCAATCAATCAAATCATTATTTTATTTGCATAATACAGCTAGACAGATGTTACAGAATAATATAGACAACACTGCATTATTACCTACTAGGTGCAAATATTGTGCTTATTACTTTTAATTTAATTTGTATACATAATTATTAACATTACATTGCAAAATTAAAAAGAAATATATGTAGGTACCTAAAATTAAATAAATTCAGAATATTACAAATGTCAAAGAATATTGTCAGATAAAATATGTCATAAACTTAACTGTCAAATAAATTAAAATATTGGTCCAGATAGAGATGTCAAATTAAATTATCATTGTATGCAAAACACCCAGACACGGAACTACATACTATTTGTAGGTCATACAAGTATTTGTTTCGGGTGGAAATTCAACCTGCAGCGATACGCAGCACAGCAAACAGTCACTCAAACGCTTTTTTTTAGGTGAAAAATCAACCAATTACTTCTCGCGCTCCAGGACAGAGCGATAGAGCGTGTCAGATTTTCACTAACTAGAATCACACCTGTGTTATTCAGTTGCTTTTTGTGTTTTAGGACTTCGGGTTTCTTTTTCGGAAATTCCCCGTGGCCCAGTCGCTCGAACACTGCGTACAATTTTCGTTAATCAATACAAGACTGTCAGGAGAACTTATTTTATCTAACAATTTAATAGAAGAATCAAATGACTGTTTGGGTGTCGTCAGCTACCTTCGTCTCTCGTCAACCTGAAGCGCGGGCGACAGCGCTTGGTTACAAGCGGGGCTACGGGCCCACCACACTTCGCTAGCGAGAACAACCGACGACACACAAGCGCCTTGTAATTTATATTTTTGTACAATTTCTCTGGATATACGTTTCACAATTTTACAGTCCACTGCCTTTTATTCAAGTCCAAGTCAAGACCCTAACAATGACTTTGAAGAGCATCCATAAGGACTACTTAAAAAAAATTGTATCTCCAGTAATATGAATTCCACTATCACAGACCGTTATATTGCGCCGGGTCTTGGTACAGGCCATGGTCCGGAGCGAGGAGGATTGGCAGACGGTCGCCTCCTTCTGCGAAGCAGTAATGCTAGCAAAGGAGGCGGCTGCACGCGCGAAGCAATGGCCCTCGCGCCTCAGCCGCCGGGATTCCGATCCCGATTTCCGGCCACCGTAGGCGGGGGCTTGCCAACAGGGTCGAAGCCTAATGGGGCCAAGAGTCTGCGTCTGAAAGAAAGACTCGGCCCTGGTACGAAAGGCAACGAATAGGCATATATTATGTTATGTTTTTGTGTACAATTAAGAATTACAGAACGAAGGAACAAGAGTGGGTTTTTAGTCAGTAAAAGTCTGACGAGAGCGGAGGATGTCATTGGATGATTTACCCACCGAAAAATAAAAACATTATTATTATTATCTATCAATAAAGCTAATTCCCAAAAACATTACAATCAAAGTTATGATGAAAACACAATTCCTCTTCAATTGGAATAAATTATGCAACGACGCGCGAATCGAAATGAAAATCATTGGAATAATCGTTGCTCCAATAAGGGAATCCAATTTCTATTCTGTGGAATTAATAAGAACGTGATCCCGGCACAGGTGCTTCGCATACAGGGTGCTCGTAATTTTTATATCGAGTAGTAAATTGGGGTTATGGATTTCAGGTAGGGAGGAACCTATTGATTATCGATTAGTGCTTTTTTGTTACGATATTGAAGTGAATGATGCTTTCGATAATATTAAATTCTGTTAGCTAATTTATAACGGATGTTGAAAAGTATAAATGTCAGGGTTGGTTATGATACATACTTATATAGATATATACTTTATTTATATAATGCTTTATGCACACAACGGTATAGAGGCGGACATTAATGCCTTAAGCATTTTCTACCAGTCAACCTTTGGGTGAAGAGGAAAATAAGTGCAATAAAAGGGAGAAAAAAAGGTAAATTATAAAAAAATACCAAAAAAAAACACTAATACGATCAAAATAACTTTAATATCGGAGTCTGTGTTTCTGGTATTGTTTGTTTGTTATTTAACACCGACTTCAGAAATTAAATTTATTTTGATCGTTTGTTTTTTTTTTCTTTTTGTAGTGAAGTCGGTTATATTTTTTTTTTTATTTGTAAAAGTTTTTTATTTCACAATTTTTAGTTGTGATACACTTATAGCCAGAGTAGGTACTCTGGCTATAAGTGTATAAGAAATAGGTATTTCTCATGACAAATCAAACTAACCAAACATTGTTTTATTATGAAGTTCCTGTGTGTACCTTCCATCTTCCAGTTCAATAATCAGATCAGTTCGATAGTACCTTATAGCCAAAATGCATCTCATGACAATTCTAATAAGCCCAAACACGGCTAGGATACATTGATTAATTATGGAGTTCCAGTGCGTATCTTCCGGCTTCATCATCACCATCCGATCACTTCGATGATATCATTTTCAACATAATTATTCAGAACCATTTATTTATTTGTATTGTCATAGTTGCTTAATTATTTTCATTGTGATATCTATAGGCCTCCCGCGGTGCCGCGAGCAGCCGCGCGCCACGAGCATCTTGTTGGTAGTTCTAATCTAGCCAGCCGCTGCCGGCTGCTGCCATTCCGGTGTGACTCGGCCCTCAGCGTTTTCCTTTAGCTCGACCGAATTTCAACATCAGTTCAGTCAACGGAGTAATCTCTGTCAAATACGAAGGATAGAATATTATAATGCACAAGTGTTTTTCTTTTCCATGTGTTGTCTACAATCAGCATATTGAATATAAGCAAGTAGATAGATGGCTTTGGTCATTAGGGTCTGGATTCCATAGTCATTTTCCCTTCATACGTCAGCTTGTCAAGGACATGGCGTCTTTTAAGTTAAATGCTCTAGGATAGCGGTTTGCAATTTGCAGTTTAGTATCGGATTGTTTGCTAACAAAAATTATATTTGCGGTTATAAAATGTGTGTATTTACACATTTATTGTCATTAAAATCATCATCGTAACTCTCTAACTTAGAGGTAAGGTAAAACGTCAAGGTTTTTATTAAAATGACACATCTCAGCTCTTCTCTAAGTTAAACAGTTATGTTAATGGTTGTAATGAGTATTTATTATGTAAATAGACACCGACGACCTGGTGAGAGTCGCGGGAATGCGCTGGATGCGAGACGCACAGGAACGGTCGTTGTGGAGACGCTTGGGGGAGACCTTTTTTTACCCTTCTATCCTAAATGTTAATTTGACGGGCTACACTGGAGCATTCACTTTAACAATGTTTTATCTTCTCAACCACATAGTGCATTAGTATGTGCAAAAACACTGGTGCACGCTCTGTTCACTTTCCACCGTAGGCGAGGGGCTGCGGACGATGTGTAGCGAGCGATGGGTAGCTCGCCGTCCCGCCGTCCGGTAACCGTCCAGACCGAGCTCGAGTCGTCGACGGCGTGTAGTGCTCCACACGCGCGTCAAAGAGATTTCAGCAAAACCGGATTCAGCAGTGGCGAATCTTACTAGGACCTAGGATGAGTCGACCTTGTGAAAGGTTACTCATGGTCCTAGAACGTAAAGGGCAACTGAAGGAACATATGTGTGGTTTTAGTCAGTAAAAGCCTAACAGGATAGAGTGGGAGAAGTCATTAGATGATTTTCCACATTAAAAAAAAAACTGGGCAAGTGCGAGTCGGACTCGCGCACTGAGGGTTCCGTACAAACTTGAAAGGTAAATTGCGGTTTACGATTTATGACATATTAAAAAAAACTACTTACTAGAATGATCTCGTTCAAACCAATTTTCGGTGGAAGTTTGCATGGTAATGTACATCATTATATTTTTTTTTAGTTTTATCATACTCTTATTTCAGAAGTTACAGGGGAACACTTTTTACCACTTTGGAAGTGTCTCTCGCGCAAACTATTCAGTATAGAAAAAAAATGATATTAGAAACCTCAATATCATTTTTGAATACCTAACCATAGATACCCCACACGTATGGGTTTGATGAAAAAGAAAATTTTGAGTTTCAGTTCTAAGTATGGGGAACCCCCAAAATTTATTGTTTTTTTTTTTTCTATTTTTGTGTGAAAATCTTAATGAGATTCACAGAATACATCTACTTACCAATTTTCAACAGCAGCAGCAGTTCTTAGAGCTTCGGAAAAAAAAGGCTGTGACATACGGACGGACAGACAGACAGACATGACGAATATATAAGGGTTCCGTTTTTTGTCATTTGGCTACGGAACCCTAAAAAACACTTCACTCACTTTTCATTTTGTGTCTTACCAAACGACGGGGCAGTTAAAAACACTCCTGTAACATAACATAAACATACTTCTTTAATTCAAACACACCTTACAAAAATAAAAACAAAACGAAAAATAAGACCTCAAAAATGCTACACCCTATAACTTTACAACGAAAACTGGAGATAGTATTTGATCTCCAAATGGAATTGGGATGGATCGAGTTGCGATCTCACCAGACGAACCGGTGATCAAAGCAGATGTCTGCGTTAGTGCTGTAATTATAACAATTATTAGATTACATTTTTTTGACTGGCCTGTTGGTTCTAGTGGTTAGTGGCCCTGACTGCTATGCCGGAGGTCGTGGGTTCGATACCCACCCAGGACAAATGTTTGTGTGATGTCAAATTATGAGCACGATCATTTGTTCTGTGTATGGGTGTAATTTATTTATAATATGTATGTATTTAGAAATAATTATATAAGTATGTTTATCAGTCGTCTAGTACTCATAACACAAGCTCTGCTTAGCTTGGGGCTAGACGGCGTTGTGTGATAATATTATGGTTGTGTAATAATTAGGACCTCACCTTGGTTCACACCAAGGTGAGATCCTAATTATTGGTTTAAGATGGTAAAAGACTTTGTACTGAATTTAAATTATTATCTAAAAAAATCTCTAGTATTTTGATCAATACGGAAAATTCTAGTACTGCAACTGCTGCTGTGCTTATAAGTTCATGATTTTTTAGAGTTCCATATCTCAGTCGACAAAAACGGCAAACACTTATAATACAATGAATTTGTCGTCCGTCTATCCTTCTGAAATTAATATGAAATACTCAGGTCTGTTACCCCTTGAAGCAGTGACGATACTTGGGAGAGGACTATGTCCAACAGTGAACGTCTTTCGGCTGAAATGATGATGATGATGGCCGAACTCGAAATCCTACGTTCTTTTTATCTTTGGATATGAATCGTCAAATAAGTTCTTTTGTACTGGTTGGAACAAGAGAGTGAGACTTTTATTGACTAAACTGTTTTACCCATTTTTTTTAGAGGTTGGGGTTGTAATCATCCAATGACTTTTCGCGCTCTTCGTGTCAGACTTTTACTGACTAAAACCACACCTGTGTCCTTCAATTACCCTTTGCATTCTTGGACTACGGGTTTCCTTTTCAGGAATTCCCCGCGGTCCTAGCTAGTGGGCATCGGCTCTGCTGGGCCCCTACGGCTTACTGATTTCTCTTTGAGGAGCGCGTGGATCACTACGCGCTGTTGACAACTGGGTTCGGTCCGGTAAATTACCGGACGGCCGGACGGCGAGCTACCCATTGCTCGACGTCCGCAAGCCCGCGTCTACCGTGGCTGGTAGTCGGAATCGGAATTACGACAGCGCGCCCGGCACGCCCCACGTGAGAACCTTCGTTCCCTCACGAGTGCGGTCTCCTCCTTCGCTAGTATTACTTCTTCGCAGAAGCCTCCGGACCATAGCCCGAACCAGTGCCCGACGCGAAAGGTCGCTGCCACCGATTGACTCCACGAAGAAATGACGGTACTCCGCCCAAGCGGGGCACACCTCCACCGTGTCCTCCGGGCGGTCCACACAATGGTGACACCCGGGCGTTTCTTCCGCCTGAATCCGATGCAGGAACCTCCTGAACTTGCCATGTCCGGTGAGGACCTGCGCCATGCGGAAGGTGAGGACGCCGTGTTGCCGCTCCAGCCACTCCTCAAAGAGGGGACTTACCGCCGTGATTATGACGTACCCAGCACTGGGTTGCGACAGTCGCTGACGCCATTTCGCCATGAGATCTCGCCGGAACTGTATCCGCCATGCCGCTTTTTACCCACTTGCCCTTTTTAGTTCAGGGCGCGATAACTCTTTAGAACAATCCCACAACCCCTGTGTGTGTGTAGTAGCGTAGTCGGCCTTATAATGTTCCCACTGTTGGGACTCAGGCCTCCTCTCTAGGAGAGGGAATGTAGTAATGCGTGTGTGTAGTAATGCATGTCATTTAATTTTTTTATTTTTGTAAATTACCTTTTTCATTATTTTTTTTTTATTTACTATTATTTTTATATGATATAGATTATGACATTGTATATTTTTTTAATTTTTACAATTTGACATTGACAATTACTTTTATAAATATTTTTTTTTACAATTAGCAATATTTACATTTTTGTAAAGTTTAATTGTTGTGAGGGTGGGGACTATGTGGATTACTTGTTCCTTTTCTTTAATTTTAACATAATATCTGGCAGTTTTGAGTACTTTTTGCGGCCTACCCAAATGTTTTTTTTTTTGTATTGTTCGTCAAGTCGTTGAGCTCCTTAGTAGTCCTGAGTTGAGCTACACGAATACTGACAAATGCTTGCACTGACTGGACAGGTCCGCTCAGAACTGTGTGGTTCTTTCTTCAAAAGACCATCTCAGACTCCAATCTGCATGGTTCTCATATGATTTGACCATTACATGTTTGCTGTATGGGCTTTAAAAGAGACTTTGACCCCTAAGTTTGTTTCAGTATTTCTTCTCAGGGTAGTCAGCTAGAAAACACCGGCTTCATCTAGTTTAAATTGACGAAAAAATTGACGTGTAAAAGTGTTTTTAAAAACCTATTTGCAAAATAAATATCATTTATCATTTGTCTGTAGTGTAGTGTAGTGAGTTGTGTGTAAGCGACACGTCGCCATATTAATAAACTATTTTTTATTTTATTTTACTCTGGTTTTCTCAGAAATGTTTTCTAATCAGCCACAAGTTTTCAAAATCTCCACAAAAACCTCAATTTAGAACTTCGACCCAGCGCCACGTCTTTCAAACTATCTGTATGTTAATTTTCTTTGTACGCGCATAGCATAAGCTGAGTGAACTTTATCCAGAATAAGTCTTCGAGATCACAAGACTTTTCATTATAATTCTAAGAAAGATACGACTTACGAGATTAGATATCCCACATCTAACTTTAGAAAATGTTGCTCCATTTTCGGAATTAAATTTTAATGTCAATAGACTTTTTATTTGGATTTAACTAAAATTTTTTTATTTATTGAAGAAGAGAAATTATACATATATAATATCCTATACAGTAACACGAGAAAGATTTAAGTGGCCAAACTCACAAGTGGACATAAGATTCAATAGACATTTCGAAATACTAGCTGATAGATAATAACTAAATCTGAAAAGATCTGGGTGTTATTATTGACTCCAATCTTTCGTGGCGTGCGCAGGTCAATTAAGTCAGTCGGAAAGTAAACTTTTCTTTTCATTCGTTGAAATGCCTTCAGGGTCTCTTGCCTTAGAAAACGAAAATCTCTTTGGCCCAAACTCTTATTCAGCCGATTATAGATTATGCCGACGCCTGCTACCTGGATGCTACTGAAGAGCTATTAAACAAGCTTGAGCGACTGCAAAACTTATGCATTCCGTTTGTTTTTGGTCTACGAAAGTTTGATCACGTCTCTCATCTTCGCAAGGAACTCAAGTGGCTTCCTATCCGTCTTCGCAGGGACACTCGGATTTTATGTCTCCTTTTCAATATCTTACACAACCCATGTTATCCCTCCTACCTGCGTGACCGATTTTCTTACGCTCGCCCCCGCGACGCACCGTGCCGATCACACATAAGATCCCTTCTCAAATCCCCTCCTCATAAATCCAGCTACTACTCCTACTCTTTCTCTGTCCATGCAGTAAGGTTGTGGAATTCTCTTCCGCCTGGCATTCGTGATTTAAAAACTATTTCGCTCTTCAAAGCTAAAGTAAAAGAGCGCTATCTTTCCTCTCTAGTGTGAAAATTATATATGTATATATATATATATATTATTTGTTTATTTATAGTATAAGGTTTATATAGTTATATAAGTATTTATTAGTTTAAGATTTCACAAACTCTTCTTTTCTTATTTCTACACACTATTGTCTACATTTCTTTTTATTATCTCTCTTTTCGCAGGTCTGCTGGAAGAAATTTCTTTTAGAAATAAGCAGTACCTTTGTACATTTTGTTTTTATTACTGTATCTTCTTCCAATATAATGTGTGTACAAAAATGATAAAATAAATAAATAAATAAATCATACACCAGAATGCGTCCATTACACGATAGGTTTTGCTGTCAGTTTTGCCACAGTAAAGTTTTTTAGTGACGAAAAACCTACCGTCTAATGCGATGATTGACGTTTGCATGACGAAAGACTAATGGAGATAAAATTCCGTCAAAAATGATAAAATAAATAAAAAATAAATAAATAAATAAATCATAAACCAGAATGCGTCCATTACACGATAGGTTTTGCTGTCAGCTTTGCCACAGTCAATTTTTTATTGAAAAACCTACCGTCTAATGCGATGATTGACGTTTGCATGACGAAAGACTAATGGCGATAAAATTCCGTCATTAAAACATCATTCATGATTGATGGAATTGATTGACGCCTGCATGACCGGGTACTAGACGCCTTATTTATCTATCAGTCACAATCACGTTTCACACTATACATCGTCTTTATCGATATCATCATCGTCAACAACATCACCTTCACCAGTATGTATGTGTGTATAATTGTTACTGCTTCACTTTCCTTACAGCTGAATGGATTTGGATAACATTTAGCACACGGGTAGACCATATCCTGGAATAACATTTTTCGCTGGGAAAATCATCCAATGACATTCACGCTCTTGGGCGGTGCGAGAGAGTGTGTCAGACTTGTACTGACTAAAAATCCACTCCTGTTCCTTCGTTGCCTTTCATACCAGGGCCGAGTCTTTAGTTCAGAAGCAGGCGCTTGGCCCCAGTAGGTTTCGACCCTGCTGGGCCCCTACGGTTTGCTGACATCTCCTTGAGGCGCGCGTGGAACATTACGCGCTGTCGACGACTTGGACTTGGTCCGGACGGTTACCGGACGGTTACCGGACGATCGGACGGTGAGCTACCCATTGCTCGCCGTGCGCAAGCCCGCGCCTACGGTGGCCAGAAATCGGGATCGGAATCCCGACGGCTGGGGATGCACGTGCGACCTCCTCCTTTGCGACCGCCTGCTACTCCTCCTCGCTCCGGACCATGGCTTGTACCAAGGCCCGACGCGAGAGATCGCTGCCGCCGATCGCCCCCACGAGGACACCGCGGTGAGAGCACTGCGTTGTGCCCCGCCTGGGCCTCTGCCCACACGGCACACCTACTGTATGCTCCACCGTGTCCTCCGGGCGGCACAATATGCACTTATGATACTTTTAATAGGAAGTATGTTCCCTTGGGATAACTTTCTGCTTTCACGCAGGTAACGCCGCTGACAGATGCTAGTAGTCATAAAATTGTCCAGTCATCATTATCGTGTATCAACAACTAATATTACACTTGTCAGCGTATTCAAATCAAACGACTCATTCACCGTCTATCCTTTCTTCCCACTCATATACCCGGATATTTTCGTAATAGGGATGGCAGGTTACAGTGGGCTAGCGTTGCGAAGGGACCTCGTGTTGTGTAGTTTCGTGTTGCGAGTGCTACGCGCAACTGCATCACCTTGATTTGCTAGAGCCTTCTTCTAGGACACAAAGTTGGACCCGCCTTTTGGCATTGCCCATTGTGTCAGACTTTTACTGACTAACTTACTTTAGGTTTGAAGGCCACGATGACTCTTTTCATTTAACCCCAACACAAGCTAGCCCCCTTGTCACGGGGCATAAGATTGCTGAATATTATTGCTACTGAGATAGAACTATTTCAATGCAGTCTGCTGAGGTTCACTGAAGTAGCATTAAAATCTATTTAAAATATATTGGGTAATTTAATATCTTATATAGGTATATATGCCGCCGGGATTGCGATCCCGAATTCGGCTTGCGGACGGCGAGCAATGGGTAGCTCGCCGTCCGACCGTCCGGTAACCGTCCGGACCGAGCCCAAGTCGTCGTGGCGCCTCAGGAAGATGTCTGCAACCGTAGGGGCCCAGTAGTGTCAAAGCCCACTGGGGCCATTGGTGATGCGAAAGAGAACCTCGGGGCCATGGAACAAAGGCAAAGAAGGAACAGGAGTTGGTTTTAGTCAGTAAAAGTCTGACATGCCATTCCGCCCCGCCCAAGGGTGGGAGATATCATTGGATGATTTCCCAACTTAAAAAAAATATAGATGTATATTATTTTTATAGATCCCTTCTTTCTTATCTTATATCTTACTTTCAATATAATATTTTTTTCTATGTGTGACTACAGGACAAAATTTTCAAAACATAAACTATTAAACCAAGAACACACAAGTTCGTTAGTTAGAAGAAATTCGTAAGTATATAAGTAGGTTGATATTGCTTGCCCTTTGAAATGCATAGTTTCTACGTTGGAACTCCTATTATGTACAAACACTTTTTTTATTAGATTCCATGGCTTTAAATAGTGTTATATTTCAGAAAATACAAAACACAAAGAAACCAATAAATAAATTATTTCGAAAAAAGAGTAACGTACCTTTATTAATACAAAAAGTTTATTTGAATTCTAAATCAATCCGAATATATCCCGAAGATATCACAGTTCGAAAACCCGACTACGATAAAAAAAAACGATGCAGAAAAAGTATGAAACAAGATTTTCAGGATGCAGTTTTTTGGAGGATAAACAAGGTTACTGGAGAAACAAGAACCGAACAAAAAGAAAAGCCATAGTATATCACGTTATTAAAGAGTTACGGTTGGTACCTATATAACGTGTGACTACAGCTTTTCGCTAGAGGGCGTCACTTTAAATTTGAGCAATATTTTCGAAATGTACAAGTGAAGCCCTTTCAAATGATACCAAACACAATGTATTTATCTTATTTTTTTTTAAACACAATACTTTTTGTCCGCTAGAAGGCACCATATTGAGTTTTGTGACACGTCACATAAACTATGTTTAGCGGACCATTAAGCCGGTTCTAACGATACCTCATTTGTCCAGTTCGGATAAGTAGTTTAGGATCTATGAGGGAACAGATGAACATACACATACATACATACACAGCCTGTCAAAATCATAACCCTCCGTAGTCGGGTAAAAAAATAGCCCGTTTCAAAATGGCAATTTCATAGATATAACATAGTTACTAATGTGTAATAAACAATAACTTCGAAGAAACTTGATGAAACTGTAACTAAAGCGGTTCTTTACTTCGAAACTGTAACTTTACAAATTGCAGTTTTAAAAGTGTGGTATAAGTTTTGAAGGCCAGTGTATTGTTAAAGATAAAGAAAGCGAGCCATTTCTGTTTACCCATAAGGAAATGTCACAGAGTCGTAACCAGGTTACAGTCAGCACATAAAATACTCGACAATGTCATACAGTCGTCCACTGAGGGTCTATTCTCTATGCCCTATTGTTATTCTAGCAAGCGTTATGATTGTAGGGTTGGAGGAAACAGAGTGGCTGGAAATGATTCAACGACTAGAAGGCAATTGTTTTGCCAGTTACGTGTTTTTATATTGACACACAGTTTTGAGAAAGAAATCATTTAGAATTGTGGATTTGAGGACTCTTACTTCATATTCATTTATTAGCTTGAATAATTATATACCCTACAACGGCACATCAACACTCTGGCAGGTGTAACCTTTTATCATACATCCTGAAATATTACAAAAAAATACCACTGCTTCTGTCTGTATAAAAGCGATAAACTTAAAAACTACTGAACGAATTTTCATGCGGTTTACACCGTTAGACAGAGTGATTCGTAAGAAAGGTTTGCGTGCACAATACATGCATATTATAGTAGATAAAAGCCGAAAATTTCAATGATTGAACCTAACACACGTGCGAAGCTGGGGCCGGTCGCTAGTATTATATAAATTAGAAATAATTAATTTGTGCATGCAATCTTAACATAAATAAATTGTTCTAGATTTATAATAATAATAATGGGTTGTTGAAATTGTCGACATGTGGGATGTGGACTCGGCGATCATTGTACCGATAGTCGTGTCGGGCAATGGCTTAATAGCCAAGAGCCTCGACCAACACCTTAGGAGGCTTGCGTTAGGCGACTGGATCAAGGGCTTGATTCAGAAAGCGGTACTCTTGGACACGGCTCGTATTGTTAGGAGGTTCCTTTCTCTGGAGCCCTGACCGCTGGTAGCTTGGACCCTGTTCCCGATACCGGTGGGGTACTATTTTTTATATTTTTAAATGTTTTTTTTTTGGATAATTTTGTTTAAAAAAAATTAAAATGTAATTTATATGTGTTTATAATGAATAAAGGAAATAATAATAATAATAATAACATAACTTATTTAATCAGATAACTGGGATCCATCTTATAGTCAAGTAAAACTAATATGCAATAGTTAGACGGACATTTTGTATACGCTGTACTAATTTCTACTCAAGATGCTATGGCGACTTCCACACACTGGTGAATGATGGAAAGCCCCCGGTTTGTGCTTCAGTAAACATTTCATTGCATTTTAGATTATTACACTCAGACCATCTTCATTAGTCCCTAAAGGACGATGAAAAGGATGACAAATCAAAAAAAAGTTCTAAGTAATGATTGGTGACCTAACACAACTAGAAGAAGTAAGCACAAGTTTTTTTTAAACCAAGTAATTCCTTTCATTCCTGCCACCACATCATTCCACGTGCCACCCCTTGCCGCAACAACCTTCCATTATTTAACCACGTTTGCGAAGTAAACCGGACGAACGAGGGTTACGGCTAGTTTTTATGGCTACGGTCCGGCACCGGCCCAGCCACGGCTTTCATTGTCGGCCCATTCGAAGCCGCGATAAACTTTATTGTACGTTATGACCATACGTTCTTGGAAGGCTCCTGGTTACCTGCAAAAGAAAGGTTTTTTGCAATTTTAAGAATATACGGTTTGCCTTGTTGCTGGTTCGGCTGTTAGGGAAAGTGTTGAGGTTTTTTTATGATGGTATTGGAATACTGAAACGGTAAGAAATTGTAATATAAAAGGTAAGGTGTTTTTTTAAGGCGAGAAACCGTCTTATGATTTTTCCAGATCTAGGGCAGATCGGGAGGGCGTGTCAGATTTTTTTCTGACTAAAACAACACAAATGTTCCTTCAGCTGCCCTTTGCGCTCTAGGACCACGGGTTTCCCTTTCAGAAGCCAACCCATGGCCCCAGTAGGCTTTGGCCCTTGTAATAATGTAATGTACCTTCACCCCGTACAGTTTTAAACCCTAACTGAATTAGCGACACTAAAAGCCATCATAATACAATAAAATGTTTATGTTTCAAAATCTATTCAAACAATACACAAAATCCAATTCGAAAATGTAAAGCAAACATCACCACATCTCTACAAGCAAAAATGATACGGAGAAAAGCATGAAAAAACAATTCATTTTTTCAAAAGGATTTATTATTTACATGCATTTTACAATTTTCAGTCAACAAAGGCTCTCTCGCGAGGGGGCGCTGCGGAAGTGACGTCGGTAGGATCGGAAGTCGACGCTCCCGCTTGTCTGAAAACCTAGTAGAACGTAGGATGCTGGAACCATTTTCACAGTTTTGAAATATATATTTTTTGCAGCCTTTTTTTCTGTTTTACTTTTGAATGAGAAAGTCTTTAAATTGTAAAAATGACGTTTTGAAAAGTGGGTTGTGGTATTACGAAAAGTAGATCTATAATTTAGTGATTAATTAATTTAAAAAAAAAAATCTTTTTATTTCACATAGGCCTCCATGGGTACTTATAAAACGTCAGAAGCTAGTGTATTGAGTGTCAAAATTCATATCTTTGAGAAGTCGACACTTCATGTATTATTTGAATAAACATTGTACATAGATACCTACTTATATTTTAGTTAGAAACAATCAGTTTCATTAACAATGCGTTTACCTTTGTGATAATGTTAATTTTTTTTTTTGCAATTTCGAATAACACAAATATTAATTTATATCTGCACCAAGTGCAATCCTGATTTGTGTCCAGGTAATCTCTATCGATTGTAGGTTGCCTGAAAGAGATCGCGGAATGCAATAAGGCCGTCAATTATTTGTTTTTTTTTTAGTTTAAGATTTCTTTTACACAAGATATTATCATTTTTTGAGGTGGTAATTCATTAATTGTTTTTGCGCTCTGGGGTGGAGAGAGAGAGCGTAACAGACTTTTACTAACTAAAACCCACATGTGTTCCTTCAGTAGATTTTTGCTTTCCAGGGTAGCGGTAACAATTTCAAAATTTCATAATATATTATCTGTATGTGCAATAAATTGTATACCTATACATGTAGTAGTATACCAGAATATGAACGGGGCTAGGACAGATAAATTACAAGCAAGCCAAGGGTCAAGAATAGCAGTAAGACAACTTCCCAAGGAATAATACAAAACTTAAAATAATACTCCTGTTTATTTGTTCTAATAATCACACTGTTTCTTAATAATTTATTAGTGTAAAATGTAGACTGCTAAGTAGATAGACTTAGCGTAGTCGCCCCAAAAGTTTCCGTCCGAATGTAACCGGGGGCCCAAGTCTGCTATTTTTATAAATTCGTCATTCCAACAAGATCCCATTGTCATTTTGCTAAAAGTTCGTAACCTACTAATTCATAAAAATCAATTATTAATCGGTCAATGGTCTCGTAATAGAGTTGTGGTAGAATGATAATATCGAGCTTATTAAAAGCAACATGACGGAACAATGACGTTCTAATGGTATGTCACTGATCAAAGGAACTGTTAAAATTTTAGCAGATTACCGCATATGTGAGACATTCATTTGTCTATAAGTACGAGATTATCATTCTGTGCCATTTCTTTCAATGGAGTGTCAATGGTTGATCATTGGAAAGTCATAATGACGCCATTGTATTAGTAGATTACCATACTTGTCAAAATCAACAATTATGAAATCAATGATAGACCATTCTGACACTATTGTAATAGCAGACTTGAGGCCCTGTACTCAATGGAGTGGTTGATCATTGGAAAGTCATAATGACGCCATTGTATTAGTAGATTACCATACTTGTCAAAATCAACAATTATGAAATCAATGATAGACCATTCTGACACTATTGTAATAGCAGACTTGAGGCCCTGTACTCAAGTCAGACTCACACCAATTTCCTTCCTTGCCAGTCCTTATTCTATGCCACCGCCATGCCACATATTTTAAAAACCGAAATTTAAATGTTGCCACATAAAATAAGTTTAGAAATTAAATCAGAAACTAAGCTTTTAGTCAAACCTGATATCAAACTGAACATAAATATTAAAATAAATAAATTTGACCTACACGCTTACTGCAATGAAATTACAATTAAAAATAAAGGCTGTTCGTAATTGTAAAACTTCGAAATAAAATATATATCAAAGTAACAACCGCTTAATAATCAAATTCCACAAAACAAACTTGTCAGTTCCACTACAAACTTTGTAATTGTATAACAAATGACTCTTCAGTGTTGCCAACACAAAAAATAGACCATAAATTCCCAAACTTTTTTTATATGAAAAGTACAAATAGGATTTATGCAATAACAACAGTGCTTAATTTATATTCACGATTTTTGATAAGTTATATTAATTGTGTTTATTTGTTTTTGTTTTATTTTGTAAATGATTAGATACTTGTACCTAGGTACTACAAAGTATCTGTTTTAGAGTTTTAAAAATAGCGTGGATATTAATTGACATTAATTGGTGACACGATTGGCGCAGAGGTTCGGCGATTAGTTGCTGTACTGCGTGTTATGGATTCAATTCTAAATGTTTGTAAAGCCTACTGTCAGTTTTTCCGGGTCTAAAAGTCTTGCCTATGCGAGTTTTATAATATGTTTGTAGCACGACACAGGGGTAACATTTTATAGAACCAATAAAGAATTTTTTTTTATATATATATTTCAAATCGCATGTTGGTAATCTTAGATTTCCAGTTTTAAAAGAAAATTCAGATATTCGATAGACGAACAATCAATTTTACCTTACCCGCACACATTGCTAAGGCAAGGGTTTCCAACCAACCAATTTAATCTACCTAAAAGAATTTCAGAAAAAAAAGGTACAAGAAAAAAAGAAAGGCTTTCTGTTCAAAGAATTCCCTTAAATCCTACAACACGCAAACCTTCCTGCTTCTTACAAATAAACTTTGGAAAACCTTCTATTATTAAAACTAAAACCAAAACCTCATTTTCAGTAAACAATGGAGCGCGGAAATAAAAGAACGCAATCCTTGTTGGTCGTCAGAAAAAATGTTAATTTCTTTCGGATTGGCGATTTACAAATAAAAAACTTCTCCGTTCGGGGCCCGAAGTTGAGGCAACTTGTGACGCAGTACTCGGGAGCATAATTATTTGGGACGGAGTCTCTCGAATGAATCGTGAGTGATTCCATTATGGCGTTACATTGGTTTTCTCGAATTAATACTGAATTTAAATAATGGATGGAGTTTGCGTTCTGTTTATTAGATTTTGTTTTGTTGTTTTTTTTTTTCACAGAACGGATGGGTTTTTTGTTTAATTACATAAACCAGTGCTTGACTGCATTCCCACCCGATGGTATGCAGTGATGTAGTCGTTGATGGTGAATCGCACTAGTTTAGTAAGAGCCTATTCACTCTAGCTTTGAAGACACCTAAATTATAATGGGACGGGAAGACCGCAGCAGGCAAATTGTTCCAATCCCCTGACTTACGCGTTATAAATAATGAGGCGATTGGCGATGGTGTGAGATTTTGATGGTAGTGAGTAAAAAAAAAATAAAGAACTTGTCTCCTCATGATGACGTACGAGTATGTCACGGGAGCCCACGTATACCACGTACGCGATGCGACGTTGGCGTCGGAGAGTTGGTGTGCACAATCACAGCGATCTGCCCCCCTAGCCAAGTTACAACCGTTTCGTTTCGATCGCCTCGAGTAGGCCACGTCTCAGATTCTTTTGTTCTGACGTCATCTTAACGCTCAGCCTCGTGGTCAGAACAAAGGAATCGGAGGCGTGGTCTATTCGAGGCGTTCGGCGCAAGAGAATCGAAACGAAACGGTCGTAACTTGGCTAGAGGGGCTGATGTTGTGTATGACGCGTGTACCAGCGTTATGTTTATCGTATGTTTTCTAAGGCATCTGTTATCAAGTAAATTCAAGAGTCTAGACATCATAAGTGTAGTATATGCTGCATACGTAGACTCAGCTAGTGTTTAGCTTCATTTGGATACCCAAAAACTCTTTTACTGTTTTTATTTCTCGTCTATTTTGCATTGAGAAGACATTGGCTGTCGCGGGCCAGATTGATGACACTAGTTTTAAAGCTGTCGCGAGACGGATTGATAGCACTAGCGGGCCGGATTTTATTTTGTTCATAAAAACAATAGCTGTGATCTAACACCTATCTTTTTTAGGCTTTTTCTAAGGAAGAAAGAAAGAAAGAAAGAAAGAAAGAAAGAAAGAAAGAAAGAAAGAAAGAAAGAAAGAAAGAAAGAAAGAAAGAAAGAAAGAAAGAAAGAAAGAAAGAAAAATTTTAAATTTAGAAAACTTAAGATAAAAAAGAAAAAAACACTGACACAATGTGTGCCTCACGGCTGCGCCAAATAGGTCCAGTTCAGCAAAAATGAGACCAAAAAAGAAAGTTTCAAAAAAAATCGTCCTCCACTCTCTCCTCTAGTTGCCCTTTGCGAGGGCCACAGTAACACTTTCAAACAATCCCGCAATTTTGTCAGGCCTCAGCCCTAACTGGCCCCGTTGATCTTGCTGACATCTCTTCAAACAGCCAACTCAAGAAGTATAAATATTAGCTGGACGAAAAAACGAAAATAGATAAATTTAAAAAAAAAGTAGATAATAGACACTTATCCATGTCCCGGGCCATTAAGGCCGCATTCAGTTCCTTCTTTATGTCCCTAAGTGATCTTAGCGTAAGCCTATTTTTATTCTCGTTTGCAAGTAAAAGGATAATGCCGTTGTAAAATGGACGTCTTAGATATAAGGTCATTCGAATAATTCTGGCTCCGTATCAAATATAAAGGCATTATAAATACAATGTTTTGCTGCTTCCATCTAACTGTTAATAGCATAATCAGCCTTTTAACGTTCCCACTGCTGGGACTCAGGTCTCTTCTCTCTAGGAGAGGGAATGGGCCGTAATCCACCACGCGGGCCCAGTGCGGATTGGTGAATGTCACATGTCTACGAATTTTTGGTTCTAGGAAATGCCGTTTTCCTCACGATGTTTTCCTTCACGGTTTTGAGAGCAATGGTGATGAAATAAATTACACAAAGTAATGCGCCTGGCTGGGTTTGAACCCGCGACCTACAACTCGTAATATCTAATATATAATAATAATAATATTCCACAACTACAGTATTGGGGACTCCTGGGGAGTCCCCAACACAACAGAGGAATCAATACAATAGATAAAATTTTGCAGACATGTGACATCCACCACACGGGACCCGCTTGGTGAATTATGGCCCATTCCCTCTCCTAAAGAGGAGGCCTGAGTTCCAGCAGCGAAATAAGGCTGGTTACGCTTATGCTATTATTTTATGAATCGGTCGGTCTCCGAAGTTAAGCGTTGCTTCCCAAAGATTTTCCGTGCTTCAGAAGGGACGTTGAGCCGACCAACTAAATATTTTTAGTCCAAGAGCGAGCAAAGCGAGCTCGATTTTGTAGGGCACTTCGACACGGACAAGTTAGCCTTCGTAGTTATATTGTACGGCACTCCGACACGGACAGTTTAGCCTTCGTAGTTATTTTTTTTATAACCACCCAGAGAGTAGCTCACATAGAAGATAACTAATGGCTAAGAGACGAGTGGGTCCTTTAGACGCTCAATAATGGTGGCTGACTTAGTAATTTAGAAAGCAATGTAGATTTTTAGCGGCGACTAATGCTATTAAAAAGAAGTTTGTTTAATTAGCACCCAAAATACACTTCTGGACACATCTATTGGCCCACCTTAGAGTTTAGGTTTCGATGGCCCCTACCGAAATATGATTGCTAGATTGAACAAAAACTGTTGATGCAGTTTTAAACCTGATACATTTTACCTTCTTTTTCGATCGTATTGTTTTAAATTTGAATTCAGAATACCATACGACATGGAGCTACGCCTAACAAGTCGGATATGCGCCTTGTTAAAGGCAATTGATTTTTGAATAAAAAACATGTTTTATCAAATAAAGGTTTAATTTAATAACGCGTGTTGCCTCCATGGGCAGATACCACAGCTCTCATACGATTAGGCATAGAGTTTATCAACCGCTCTATGAAATTTTGAGGGATCATCTCCCATTCCTCTTCTATTGCAGTTTTCAACTCCTGCATCGTCTGGGCAACTGGCTGACGAGCCCTAACACGTTTTTTTAGCTCGTCCCACATGTGCTCAATGGGGTTCATGTCTGGGCTTCTGGCTGGCCAGTCCATAACTGTGATGTTCACATCCCGAAGATATTCCCTGACGATGCCGGTCGCGTGGGCTCTTGCATTATCATGCATAAAAAGGAAATTTGGGCCCACATAGTCCGCGTATGGTATCACGTGAGGTTCTAAGCACTCACGAATGTACCTTTCAGCATTTAATGTTGGCAGCCGTGGTCCTGTAACAACCTCAAGTTGAGTTTTGCCGCTCGCGGATATACCGCCCCAGACAGTCCATGAGCCACCGCCATAAGCAACCCTCTCTTCAAAGCAGCATTGTGCGAAACGCTCTCCCTTACGTCGGTAGACCTTCTTCCTTCCATCATTGCCATGTAACACAATTTTAGACTCATCAGAAAAGAGTACACGGCTCCAATCTTGCTGTGTCCAATTTAAATGACTGCGTGCGAAATGAAGGCGCGCTGTTCGGTGGGCTCGCGTTAGTTTGGGCCCATTAGCTGGCTTTTGTGGTACCATATCGCGTTCTTTTAACCTTCTCCGAACAGTTCGAGCGCTCACAGATACTCCGTGGAAGTCGCGAAGTTGGTTTTGTATCTCAATGGAGGTAAGGTGACGATTTCTCAAGCTGGTCGTCACGATGAATCGATCCTGCCTTTCAGTTGTGACCCGAGATCGTGGCCTTCCTTGGCGACGAACAAAGCCGCCAGTCTCTAGGTACCTCCGATAAACATTTCGAACCACAGATCAACTTAAATTATGTTGAGCACTCACGTTTCTTTGGCTGTGTCCGGCCTGAATAAGTGCCACAGCTTGGGCGGCGACTTCAGGTGAAGTATCCATAGATTATTGATAGAACCTCACCTTAATGTTAAGAATAAGTAATGTTTGTTGCAAAACCAAAGATATCAATCACTTTTTCAAGAATTAAATCCAAGTAAACCAATAAAACCAAGTTTTCTTAGTATTCTATTGTTTGATATCAACAAACAGGCTCCAAATTGTCTTTTGTTTCTTTAAATTCTGTGTTCGAAATTCAAAAAAAGACTATTGAATGAAATTGTGAATGTGCCAGGTTCAAAACTGCATAAAAACTTTTTGCTCGACCTAATATAAAATTTTAGCTAGGACCAAACGAAACTGAAAATACAAGGTGGGCCAATAGATGTGTCCAGAAGTGTATAATAAACTTTACCTACTTTTAAACCACACATTGAATGGTCTGTGTCAATCTTGATTATGAATCATTGACCTCTGTCTTAGAAAGTTGTGTGCCTGTGGTTGCAGAAGAGTACGTGTGTGTGCGTACTTGTGCACTGTTTCACGTGGCTGAATAAAAAATCGAACACACGCTCAACTAAACCCCTTTCAACTCGCACACAAAAAGAAAATAACATCACAACTCCAAAGTCAGTACACAAGCTCGCTCTACATTCAGCTTCATCATTGAAATAATTCAGTAACTTCTGAGGGGCTCTCATTAGCTGTTGTCATTTATCATTTCTGCGCCCCGTCACTACGACGGGGTAAACTTTGAGAATCACAAAGACATTTGACATGTATACTGAGTGGAAAATTCTATATATCCGCTGTGTCACCCCGCGGGGTTCTAAATTGGAAGAAGTTTGAGTAACGCTGAATTGTTCAATTTGATGCGTAATAAGTTGTGCTTCGCGATGGTAATTTTATTTTGTGAAACTTTTTGTTTATTTAGGGCTTTATTAAAATGGATTGTTTGACTCGTGTGTAATTTTATACTATTAATTTCGAGCAGAAGAAGATGGCGGATATTCTGGAGCTGTTTAGAGGTACGTAGAACAGGGTGTAAAGTCCCATATACTCCCGTTGAAAAGGGAAGAACCTCCAACGACAACTGGCTGATAGTTGATTTTGGTTTGATATATATTTCTATCGCGCTGAGAACTCTAATACCATGATTATGAATTTCTTAGTTCTTATGTGGCGACATAGATGTCGCTAAAGGTATGTATGTAATGTATCCTTTTATTCTCATACTGATTTAGTAATATTTTGCCCGTTCTTTTTTAGGGTTCCGTACCTCAAAAGGAAAAAACGAGAACCCTTATAGGATCACTTTGTTGTCCGTCCGTTGGTCTGTCTGTCCTTCTGTCAAGGCCGATATAGGGTCAATAGGTCCTCGAGAATGCCCACGCATTCCCAATACCTCCAGAGGTATCGAGTTGGAATTAAAACCATATACTTAAGTTTGCGGTCCCTTGAAGCTGTTAAAAAATTAAATTTCTAAGTTAACGAATAAAAAAGATACGGCCGTTTATGTCGCAAAAAACGTAAATTTTGACACTCTCAAAGAAATCAAAATTCATAGGGTACTTGCCGTTGACTCATAAACCTGAAATTTGGCATAAAGCAAGGTCTAATAGCACAGGTATATATAGAAACAAATCTGAAAATAGTAAATTTGTTGGTACCTACGTCGCAAAAAAAAATACTTTCTTGCAATTCGGAAGTTGAACTATTTACATAGGTAAGTTTGTACGGAACCCTCAGAGCGCGAGTCCGAGTCGCACTTGCCCAGTTTTTATTATTATGGATAAGCTCGTGTTTGACCACTATCTCACCTCATGGTAAACAATGATGTGGCTGACGATGGAGCTCGCTTGCCTAGAAGTAAACTATTCACTCTTGACTTTAAGACCCCTAGATTGTAGCATCAGGAAACACAGACCCCGGCAGGGAATTCCACTCCTCATTCCGCACAACAAATGTGTTCCCTAAACGCTCTGTACGTATGGATGGGATGTCCACCATGTACCGATGGCGAAACGCCGAACGTCTAATGGTCCGGCGATGGAATGGACTTGGCGGAATTAAATTGTGCAATACCATTGCAATTGCAATGCACACTCTCCGAAATGTAAACGATAGAAAACCGATAGGCTAGCAACTCGGGGTCGATGCACAAGACTTTAAATGATAAATGATATTTATTTTGCAAATAGGTTTTCTTTTTAGGTTTGAAAATCATCTAATGACAAATCACGCTCTTGGGCGGAGCGAGAGATAGTGTCAGACTTTTACTAACTAAAAACCTACTCCTGTTCCTTCTTTGCCTTCGTCCCAGGGCCCCGGGTTTCACTTTCACACTACCCGTGGCCCCAGTAGGCTTCGACCCTGCTGGGCCCCCACGATTTGCTGACATCTCCCTGAGTCGCGCGTGGAACAATACGCACCGTCGACGACTTGGGCTCAGTTTGGCCTACGACGGTTACTGGGAGGTCGTCCCGTCCGCAAGCCCGCGCCTACGGTGGCTTGCAAACAAGTTTAAAAAAACACCTTTACACGGCAATTTTTTTTTTCGTTATTTTATACTAGGTGAGGCCGGTGTTTCCTAGCTGACTACCCTGAGAAGAAACACCGAAACAAACTCAGGGGAGTTTTGACTCGACAAGTGCATCATTGCCGTTCTAGATGTTCATTTTCGCTTTTGTTTTGATATTAGTTTGTATCTCTCTCTTGATTCCCATATTAAAAAACGTTGTAGGTTCAAATCCCAAACAGGACCATTTCAGTCCCACAACAGAATTTTTTCCACACTATTTTCTCAACTTGACACAACCAATTTCCTATATTTATCATCAGTTTCCTTAAACATTTATTTTATATTCTTTATAGGACAACATCGGCATCGGCGCGGGATTACGAAAATATTTTTATTGACACAAACCGACCGATTGGATTGACAAATACGAACCAATAAACAAGTTACTACGCTGTATGTGGACATATGGACGTGAAGGATGACGGGAATGTGCTTTGTGAGTGGCTAAATGATCGATTATGGCTTTTTTTTTGCCGAAATTTGAATACTAATTTAGACTGGAGTAGAATTCCCTGCTGGAACCTGTGTTTTCTGATAGCTATTTCGTGGCCAGAACATAGAAATTTATCACTTCATGATATGGCCAACTAAAACTGGCTAGATCGTTTAAACGCTAACATTTGATGATATATCGATCCTCGTTTAGCCATATCATTGATGTAGGATTTCTATGATAATGAAAAGTCTGAAGAAAGTAGGCCAAATGAGGATTGACATATCATCAAAGTTTTTTTTTTTTTCTTTGATCCCACCTGATGGTAAGCAGTGATGCAATCATTGTTGATGGTAAGGCGCACTAGTTTATTAAGTTTTACGTTTAAAACGATCTGGCCAGTTTAACTTGGCCAGGTGTCTTTAAATCAAGAGTCATCATCATTACTTGAGCCGAAAGACGTCCTCTGCTGGGCATAAGCCTCCCCCGAGTGTCGCCAAAATTAACGGTCTTGTACGCCTCGCATCTATCGAACTCCCGTGACCCTCACCAGGTCATCGCAAGATCGGGCCTATTGAATTGAGCCTCTTTTAAATATGGCTCTTACATCAATCAGATCATTCAATCAAGCTTGTTTTCAGTTGCTCAGAGTTTTCATGCGTGGTTTTATCAGAAACTAACTTCTACAAGTGGCTTCGCCCGCGTGAATGTCGGTTTCTCCATACAAACTTTTGACCCCCGTTTCGGGTGAAAATCCGTTTTTAACTGATGTCTACACCCTATAAGAAAATTTTAAGTTTGTAGGTGTTATAGGTTCTGATATTTCGTGATTAATCAGTGAGTGGTATTTCGCTTTTATATGAAGATGAAAATATCCGCTGGAGAACCAAGGTTACTGACATAGCCCGAAGGATCGCTAAAATTAAGTGACAGTGGGCAGGGTACATTGCTCGCAGTACAGATGGTCAATGGAACCGAAAGGTTTTGGATTGGCGATCACATACCGAAAGACGTAGTGTTGAAAATGGTGAATATTTACTACCCAACGGCCATTACACAAGCCCCAAATGATGCAGGAACGTTATAAAGAATCACCGTGGCCCTGGCACGCAAAAGGCAGAACACAGGTTTTTTTTTTTTTTTTTAGGTGGGAAAATCATCTTATGACAAATCCTGCTCTTGGGCGGAGCGGAAAGTAGTGTCAGACTTTTACTGACTAAAAACCCACTCCTGTTCCTTCTTTGCCTTCGTCCCAGGGCCCCGGGTTTCGCTTTCACACTACCCGTGGCCCCAGTAGGCTTCGACCCTGTTGGGCCCCTACGATTTGCTGACATCTCCATGAGGCGCGCGTGGAACAATACGCGCCGTCGACGACTTGGGCTTGGTCCGGACGGTTACCGGACGATCGGACGGCGAGCCACCCATTGCTCGCCGTCCGCAAGCCCTCGCCTACGGTGGCCGGAAATCGGGATCGGAATCCGGCGGCGGTTGGGGCGTGAGGACCGTTGCCTCACGCGATCGGCCGCCTCCTTTGCTAGCATTACTGCTTCGCAGAAGGAGGCGACCGCCTGCCACTCTTCCTCGCTCCGGACCATGGCCTGTACCAAGGCCCGGCGCGAGAGATCGCCGCCGCCGATCGCCCCCACGAGGACACGGCGTTGCTCTGCCCAAGCGGGGCACACCTCCACCGTGTGCTCCACCGTGTCCTCCGGGCGGTCCGCACAGTGGCGACACCCGGGCGTCTCTTCCGCACGAATTCGGTGCAGGAACTTCCCGAACTTACCGTGTTCGGTGAGAACCTGCGTCATGCGGAAGGTGAGGACGCCGTGAGGTCTTTCCAACCACGCCTCAAAGAGGGGACTTACCGCCATAATTGTGGCGTGCCCAAGGCAGAACACAGGTGGGATTTAGTAAGTCTGGTACGCCCTTTAGCTATATATAGGGGGAGAAGTTATTTAATGACTTCCCACCTCAAAAGGGGGTTTAATAGTATCATTGAAGCTTTGAGCAAATAAGATTATTAGAAGTTCGACGTTAACCACACACTATTACATGCGAGTAAGTAATAATAATTTATATCTTTTTAAAATTTGTACAAATTGAAAAGTAGGTACAGAATATTTATACAAGAGTAAAAATGAACAACTGCGCCAAAGTTAAGCCTAGCGTGTATTTCTAAAAAAGACTGCTCCGAAATTAAATACAAAACAACTTTTACTTCCGTAATTTTTCAGAGCAGTATGTCCCAAAACACTTGAGCGCATCCGACCGCTCTCGGTAAATTCAATTCCAAGACTTAATAATAAAAGTTTTTGAATAAACAATGTGTGAATCGAATAACATTCCACTTACTTAGGCCCAAACTTATAAAAGTTACTTGTAGGATAAAAAAAAGATAAATATTATTTTATGATTGTGGATTGTTCCTTTGTTAGATTATTATCTTGGAATACTTTTTAATGCTACAAGTTTGAGAACAGGTGGTCCTGATTGAACATTGTTATCACTGCCTAAATCACCAAAGGGACGCGTTGTTCTTTTTTTATAGGCTTGTGTACAGCCGCTACTTTGCTTGTTGTTATGGCGGCTCCACGTTAGTGCCGTGAAGCTTCGTAAACAGGCGTGAACGTGAATGTGGACGGTTTTCGCAGGGTTCACGCGCGTCCACGCCTGTTCACCGATCAGAGTCGGAATTTTGTCTCGTGACAAAGGGTTCGTGCCCCCTTCGCGCGGCGTTCACGCGTACACATCCACATTCACGGTCCCGTGCCAGTTTACTCCGGAAAAAGACCTATAAAGACGTACCGACGTGTATTAATAAATAATTGGAGAAACTTTCTGAAGCAAATATTCAAAGTCCACTGTTTACATACGAGTAAATTTCTTAAATTCGCCACTGGGTTCAGAATGTAATAAGACTGCTTCTCCAAATCTCCATAGAAAGTCTGAAATGAATTTGATATGACTAATAAAGACAGATCTAATTATATACTAAATCAATTCAAAAATTCACTACACCAGCAAACATACTTCGATCGGTTACGATGTATTTCAGTCATCCACTATCTTTTTTTCCAACGCTTCCTAATAACTTTCTTGTTTATAACGTCTAAATAGTCATATTTTGCCACAGCAAACAAAGTTATTGCAGCAGCTGCTTTTACGTCCATTTCACGGAGGGTTTCACGAACGATTGTGAGCATCCCGTGAACGTGGAGGGCACGACTTGTGCCGTGAATTCATGAGTGAATTCACGGCACTAATGTGGAGCCGCCATTAAACGATGATGTGTTCGACGTTAGAGCACACTTGCCAAGAAGTTATTCACCCTTGACTGTAAAACCCCTAGGTTGTAGCTATCAGGAAACAGACTACATCAGAGAATTCCTTTTCTTAGCTGTTCGCAATGTTAGAGACAAAATATCTTGTCTCTGTAGAATATACACACGTACCTATAAAGTTAATCTTATTCATAAGAACTCTCTACTCCACCTGTGCACCTGTTAGTTTTTTCCAATTCTCTATAGGAATTATATTTTACTAAACAAATAACAGTGTTAATATACAAAGTTACCAGAAATCAATACTTCAAACCAAACGGTAGCAATACTTTCACCGTCATCTCAATAGGCACCTCATTTTTTCTTATACTTTTCTACTGTTAGGCAAAGATATTCCCCCAAATCCTTCAAAGTTTTTGTTTCCTCAACCTACCACAAAACAGCACTTAAAGCAGGAGTTTAGACCGTCTTGCTACCTCTTCCCAGGTTGACCTCAGCAGCGTCGTCTATCCTCAGGTACCCACTTTACGGAGACTCTTGCCTAGTGGTCAATATGTATACGGTGTATGTGACCCGGCCAATTTCATTTTAGCCTAGCAGCATTTTAGCAGCCACTTCAACATTCCCCATTATATCTCTTCTAATTAAACAAAATACTCCAATTTCAATTACGAAAGCGTACGTTGCTTTGTCTAACAAACGAACGTACGTATACCTGGAAATGCACACATAATTATGTACATTCACGTAGACAAGTGAACACATACATTGTGCTCGTACAGTCGTGCACTACGTTTTCGTAAACAAGGCAGGGTACGGAACAGCGTCAACAACGTTGTTGATACTGCCGTAAAGCCACGTACGTGTGTACTAGGCTTAAAGATTACAGCGCCTTAGGGTCGCCGCACAAGGGCCCCCGGCCACAACTACAAAACGCCGCCACCAGTATGTTTCCTGTAGGTTTCATACATTTTATATGGATTCGCCGCACACTGTTGACAACAAATCACCGTTTCTCGCTTCTTGTGGTCCGAACCGGCTACTAAACGCCGATACAAAACGCCGTCACACGCCACTCGCGCATTTACACCTTCTTCATCAGAGTCCATTATGATACTGCGCGTATGGGTTAAAAAAAATAGCAGCTACCGGCCACAAGTGTCTGTCATGCGCTTCAGCTTCTTTTGTGGCCGCTTCTAGCTTCTTGTGTGGCTCTGGTATGTGGCTCATGCGCGGCGACACTTATGCAGTTTCTGTAGATGCAACTGGCTAGATAGAAAATGATTATGTAGCTCATGTCTGGCGTGACCGAATACGAATGTAGGCTTAAGGAATGTTCTGAGTCAATCAACTATGCTATGTGACAGAGAATTGCAAACAAATTATTGTTAAAGTACAAACTTTTTCCACTTGTATCAAAACGTATTTGTAATATTTTGATACAAGAAAAAGTTTGTCATAGCGAGTGAGACGGAATTCACACGAGCCGTAGACGAGGGTGTCATGGAGCTGAGTGCTGCAGTCACAAATTTCCAGGTGTACCAAACGACGTTTTTCAATACACTTATGAAGAAATAAATAAACGGGGCTTGACCGGCGACACGTGGGGATCGTATAGCGGTCAGCCTGATACGATAAAAACAATAAATTGTGGCGGGGTTTTTTTAAGGATGTAAATCATCCTATGACTTCACGCGGCGTATCAGACTTTTACTGACTTTTTTTTTCCAGTGAGAAAATCATCTTATGACATCCCCCGCTCTTGGACGGGGCGGGAGATAGTGTCAGATGGAGAGGAAATGAGCCGTAATCCACGCAGGCCCAGTGCGGGTTGGTGAATGTCGCATGTCTTCGAATTTTTTGGTCCTAGGACATGCCGGTTTCCTCACATGTTTTCCTTCACCGTTTTGAGAGCAGTGGTGATGAAATAAATTACACAAAGTAGTGCGCCTGGCTGGGTTTGAACCCGCGACCTACAACTCGTAAGTCGGGGCCGTTACCACTTGGCCACCACTGCTCTGTACTGTAGGCCATACAAATAGTTTTTCCGAGCGGGAATCGAACCCGTGACCAATCGCACAACCACCGCACCTACGTGACGTTAAGCTTATTAAGTTAATATCATTACACTTATAGCATCAACCAATTGAGTAATTAATTACACATTAAACTTTATTCAAGTCACATATTTCATGAAATTGAAATATTTCACATTCCAATTGAAACGATGCAATTCCGATTATTCGAACCGAAATCGAAAGCCTATAGTCAAAAGAATATTTTAAATTAATATTATCGAAGTATAATTATAATGACTAAACTAATGATATTTGCTTGTTTGTTATATTAAAATTTAATTTAATATCAAGCACTTACCGATTGAATGGATAAATGAAATATGAAATTATAATTACAGCTTTTACTGTTAGGTCAGAAGGTTCAACAATATATGTGTGTTTGTAGAACAGAATAGGATATATTAAACTTAACTGTACACCACAATAGAAATATAATTTAACACAAACTTAAACCTAGAGTACAATAGCGGTTTTATCGCTGATAGTTACTACTATGACTGCTATCTACCAGACAACCTTAGGATGGACTACTGAAAAAGAGAGTAGTGTGAGGTGAGCAATTTCGTCATTTGCGTACCCTTACCCTAATTAATTAGGTTAATTTAGGGTCTCAGCAATATGTTTTTAGGGTTTCGTACCTCAAAAGGAAAAAAAGAACCCTTATAGGATCACTTTGTTGTCCTTCCTTCCGTCTGTCTGTCTGTATTTATGTCTGTCTGTCAAGATCATTTATTTCGGGAACGCGTGGAGGTATCAAGTTAAAATTAAACATAAACTCAGGTCTGCGGTCCCTTGAAGCTGTGAAAAAAATCAAACTTCTTAGTTAACTAAAAAAAAAGTTACGGCCGTTTATTTCGCAAAAAAACGTATATTTTGACTCTCAAGTAAATCAAAATTCATAGGGTACTTCCAATTGACCCAGAATCCAAAAATTTGGCATAAAGCAAGGTTTTATAGTACAAATATAGGAATAAATTTGAAAACAGTAAATTTGTATGGAACCGTCTGTGCGCGAGTCCAAATCACAGTTGCCCAGTTTTTTTTCTTTTAGTATATTTTTTACCCATCACGTCAGTTGTAACCCCTGTTATAGCTAACTGAGCTACCTTTATTTTGCATATGTTTACGACGTTTGATCATTCAAAAGTGCCTGTAAATGGTTTATTTGAAATAAATGTTTTTAGTTTGATTCGATTTAAATAATCTTATTAATTGATAAACTAAGACTTAACACAAACCTTATTAAACTATAATTATACACGCAACGTAGTCGGCGTCGTGTTCCGCAGCGTGTTGTCGTGTAACCGTTATCGGAAACGTCGATATACGATACCTTTCAGCTCTAAGTGCTCTCTCAAGAAAGCCCGTAGGGTTGGAACTCGTCAAAGTCCAGTTTATCTTCACTTTCAAATACTCTACGACTTTCTCAAACTTAGTAGAGTTATGCAGACGTGAAATGAACAGCTATACCTCCCTGTAATAACCTCTTTTACGCAGTCCATCCCACTTTAGTCTTTTCCTCCTCATATTTGTTTAAAAACGTAGTCACTCCTCACACAATCCTGAAAAAGAGCGAGCGTTTCATCTATTTTTAAATAATGGGATAGTAACTAATTTCTGAAAATGTGATATCAAAGTCACAAAAATAAGATGATATCATAGTTAAAAAACCAGATTCTAACACAGTTATAAAAATAGGTGATGTCGAAGTTATAAAAACAGGATCTTATCAAATTGATAAAAATAGAATGAAAATGAATGAATCAATCAATGAATGAAAAATGGGAAATGGAATGATAATTCAAATAGCTAAAAACAGGATGATATCAAATTGATAAAACTAGAATGACAATTTGAATGAATAAAAGAATGAATGAATATGATTTTTGGAAGAGATTTCTATAGAAATAAGCGCCACTTTGTACCTATTTTTCTGTTTCCTTCTCCTTGCCTTTTATTATGCGTGTACATAAAGGTATATAAAAAACAAGGCTTTAGAGCCTTCAGAAAGTAATAAAAATCTACGTTTTACAATAACAGTTAGTATTACAGAAAATAACGTTTTCAGACTGAAAGAAACAAAGCCTATAAGCTTCTTACGGTGGTGCAAGCAGCTCAGACTTCCATTTTCTTCTCTTATAGTCGATTGTGGTGAAAATAATCCACAATACAGATGACTAAAAATTATTTATTGAAGTAAAAAGAGCATTGTAATTCCGTTCGTCAGTTGTATTCATATCATTGAAAGGGTTCTAGTATTATTTATAAGTACTTAGTAAAAACCACTCTGGCCTGAATTTACGTTCGATAAAAAGTTAAGCCTCGAAGGACCAATAAAATTACAAGCGTGAGAAATGAATCTAAATTTTCCACGAAAATCTTCACCCGCGTGACCGTAAAAATATTCTTTAGGGAATATACTCCCGAGATCAAAAGTTTATTTCATGCTATTCCATGATCTACCCGTATGCCAAATTTCATCCACATCCATTCAGCCGTTTATGCGTGAAGAAGTAACAAACATACAAACACATTCACAAATTTTCACCTAATATTATTAGTGTGATATATTTTTATTATTTTTTTTCGATTACAGGTAATGACAGATATGAAATAATGAACTACCGTCAACATTGCCAATATCTATAGCCAGCTAAATCTCTTTCAAAATACTTATTTGGCGAGCTAAAAGTACATGATGATTGAATACACGTGTACTCAATCATCATACACTTTTATTTCGCCATCAGCTCGTCCTATGAGGACTCGCGTACTATAAGACTCGGGACTTGTACTATTTCTTATTCTGTGACTCGGGGTCGACCCGAGTCCTCGACGCCGCGTAGTGTTTTTTCCACGCGCACCTCAAAGAGATAATATATCACCAAACCGTAAAGGCCCGCTAGGGCCGCGAGGATTTTTTGAAAAGGGAACCCGTGGTCCTAGAACGCAAAGGGCAACTGGTAAAAGTCTGATACGCACTTTCGCACCACCCTAAAGCAGGGGAAGACATTAGGTGATATTCACTTTAAAAAAAATCCTTTCCCAAAAATATTGGGGTTTGTTACCAGTCTAACCGAATGTACCTGAGTACCCGTATATTAAAATGAAGCTGAAACACAAATTGCTAAAAAAACAATTTATTCTCAAAAAATAATAATAAAATTCTGTTTCCTAAAAAATACATTTCCAACTAAACGCAAACCCACGTGTAAATAGTTAGCTCACTATTAAACTGACGTTTCGCCCGTTGATATGCAAATCGTGCACCCCTGAATATCGGCGCCATTTTGTCAACCGTGCTTTGTTACCCAATGAGATACGAGTATTACGGTGTTTTTCGAATTTTCGTTGATGAACCTATTGTTAGGTTTGTTATCATCATAGGCTTTTTCTTAAGCTGGTTTTCTTGCCAAACTTATCAACCGGGCTTGAATATTATGGCGATTAACAAGTGGCTTGTCGTTCGATTAGGACTAGCCTTGGGTCGAATACTTTTTGTGTTCCACCACTCAAAGAGATATCACCGATGCCAGCCAGGGCTGCCGAGTTGTTTGAAAGAAACACCGTGACCCTGAAACGCAAATTGGGTACTTAACTGAAAGAACATGGATGAGTCATGGATGGTGTGATGAAGATAGTGTCAACAAAGGTCTGACACTCTCTCGCTCCATCCAGAGTGGGAGAAGTTATTAAATTATCAAAAAAAAGGGGGTAGAATACATTGCTCGCAAAACAGTTCTGGAGTGGCGACCGCGTACTGGAAGACGCAGCGTTGGTAAGCTGGGAGGCTTTCCAATACTACGTCTCCAGTAGTATTAGACCGAGGACTAGGTGAGGACCATGGCAGACCCAGTGCTCTCCCAAGGTCCTCACCTAGTCCTCCAGAGTGTCATCCAGGGATGTAAGTAATACCCGTAGGTACACCCCTTTGCGCGTATAGGGGTATTATTGTTACGTGATTGCGCGCTTTTTACTAAACTCGCCAAAAAAAAAACAATCGTTTTGGGTAGACCTTATGAAAAACGAAGATATAAAGACCAAAATTTTCGGCCGAACAAAATTTCGTACACGCGTGTGTACAATACGACGCTTAAGCGTTTTTCAAGGTCATTCAAGTTGTACAAACGTATGTACAATCGGCGCGCGAGGAGATACAAACCTGTGCCTCATACAGAAAAGCCATGATCATAAAGAAAGGTCATAATCATTTTTTTTTTTATTCTTGATAGGTTCGCGCTTGACCGCTATCTCACCTGATGGAAAGCGACGATGCGGTCGACGATGGAGCGCGCTTACCTAGAAGTAACCTATTCACTCTTGACTAAAAGATTCCCGGGTTGTAGCCATTAGGAAACACAGATTCCGGCAAGGAATTCCACTCCTTAGCTGTACGCACTATGAATGTGTTCCCAAAACGTTTTGTGCGTAAAGGTGGGATGGCCACCATGTACCGGTGGCGCATTGCCGTACGCCTGGTGGTCCGATGATGGAACGGGCTAGGCGGAATTAGGTTATGCAATTCCGACGCACACTCCCCGAAATGCAACCGGTAGAAAACCGACAGGCTAGCAACTCGGCGTCGATGCTCAAGACTTTGAAGCCTCGACTCAACGAGTGCATCATTGACAATGATCCTCCTGGCTCGCCTCTCAATTGCCTCAAGTGCATCAAGCTGGTATCGGGCAGATCCGTCCCAAAGATGAGAGCAGTACTCCATACACGATCGAACTTGCGCTTGATAAAGTTTGAGCAGCTGTTCCAGCGTGAAGTACTGTCTGACCTTTGCGAGGATTCCCAGCTTTTTTGCTAGCTGCAATCATTATTAACAATAGCGGTCTTAGGGGGTAGTGAGCAGGGCAACCGCCCGGGACCTCGCTCTTCTGTATCCCATAATTGTATCCCCCGATTTTGTTATCATTCGTTTTTAGGGTACCGTACCTCAAAAGGAAAAAACGGAACCCTTATAGGTTCACTTTGTTATCCGTCTGTCTGACTGTCTGTCTGTCTATCTGTCAAGTCCCTTTACCTCGAGAACGCGTAGAGGTACCAAGTTGAAATTAAAACCATAAACTCAGGTCTGCGGTCCCATGAAGTTGTGATAAAATCAAACTTCTAAGTTAACGATAAAAAAAGATACGGCCATTTATGTCGCAAAAAAACGTATATTGCGACACTCTCAAGAGAATCAAAATTCATAGGGTACTTCCCGTTGACCCAGAATCCTGAAATGGCATAAAGCAAGGTCTTATAGCTCAGGTAGAGGAATAAATCACAAACCAGTAAATTTGTCGTTATGTCACGTCTTTTTTTAAATTTCCTTTTGAACCTTAATATAATAGCTGTACCAACCATAGATTATGCTGGGCACGCCATAATTATGGCGATAAGTCCCCTCTTTGAGGAGTGGCTGGAAAGGCCTCATGGCGTCCTTACCTACCGCATGACGCAGGTCCTCACCGGACATGGTAAGTTTGGGAGGTTCCTGCACCGGATTCGTGCAGAAGAGACGCCCGGGTGCCACCATTGTGTGGACCGCCCGGAGGACACGGTGGAGCATACGGTAGAGGTGTGCCCTGCTTGGGCAGAGCACCGCCGTGTCCTCGTGGGGGCGATCGGCGGCAGCGATCTCTCGCGCCGGGCCTTGGTACAGGCCATGGTCCGGAGTGAGGAGGAGTGGCAGGCGGTTGCCTCCTTCTGCGAAGCAGTAATGCTAGCAAAGGAGGCGGCCGATCGCGTGAAGCAACGGTCCTCACGCCCCAACCGCCGCCGGGATTCCGATCCCGATTTCCGGCCACCGTAGGCGCGGGCTTGCGGACGGCGAGCAATGGGTGGCTCGTCGTCCGATCGTCCGGTAACTGTCCGGACCGAGCCCAAGTCGTCGACGGCGCGTAGTGTTCCACGCGCGCCTCAGGGAGATGTCAGCAACCGTAGGGGCCCAGCAGGGTCGAGGCCTACTGGGGCCATGGGTGATGCGAAAGTGATCCCCGGGGCCCTGGAAAAATGGCAAAGAAGGAACAGGAGTGGGTTTTTAGTCAGTAAAAGTCTGACACTATCTCCCGCTCCGCCCAAGAGCGCGGGATGTCATTAGATGATTTTCCCACCCGAAAAAAAAAAAAAAAAAAAACATAGATTATGAAAAACGTAACTTCAATCGATTACTAAATTTAATTCTATTGTTCTAACACAGGTTAGGTACTTTTTTAATGATTTTCCTTGTCGTAGATAGTAAAACCAATTCTAAATTTAAAATTATAATGATCCTGTTACCAGATAATTTATTTGAACTTGTGAGGATAATGAGAATCATTTTTAGGTTATGTGGCGATATAAATAGTAAAATTATCTATTGGTCACTGTAGGTATTATGTAATTATTTTCATTCGACTATGATTAAGCCAACATGAAGTTTCATTTAGCACGCCACGACGCCCTGGGCTTTTTTTTTTTTTTTGGTGGGAAAATCATCTTATGACAAATCCCGCTTTTGGGCGGCGCGAGAGATAGTGTCAGACTTTTACTGACTAAAAACCCACTCCTGTTCCTTCGTTGTCTTCGTCCCAGGGCCCCGGGTTTCGTTTTCACACTACCCATGGCCCCAGTAGGCTTTGACCCTGCTGGGCCCCTACGATTTGCTGACATCTCCCTGAGGCGCGCGTGGAACAATACGCGCCGTCGACGACTTGGGCTCGGTCCGGACGGTTACCGGACGGTTGGACGGCAGGCTACCCATTGCTCGCCATCCGCAAGCCCGCGTCTACGGTGGCCGGAAATCAGGATCGGAATCCCGGCGGCGGTTGGGGCGTGAAGACCGTTGCCTCACGCGATCGGCCGCCTCCTTTGCTAGCATTACTGCTTCGCAGAAGGAGGCGACCGCCTGCCACTCCTCCTCACTCCGGACCATGGCCTGTACCAAGGCCCAGCGCGAGAGATCGTCGCCGCCGATCGCCCCCACGAGGAACGACGCCCTGGGCTCCGGGAATTGCCATAAGCGCGGGCTTGTGGACGACGAGCAATGGGTAGCTCGCTGTCCGCTCGCTCTTCCTATAAAGACCGAGCCCGAGTCGTCGACGGCGCGTAGTGTTCCTCGCGCGTCCCAAAGAGATGTCAGTAAACTGGGCCCTGTTCGGTTCCTAGGGCAGGTGCCTGCTTGGGCCATGGGATCGGTTTTGGAAAGGCTATACTCATGGTCTTGGAACGCAATAGGCAACTAAAGGACCATAGGTGTGGATTCAGTAAAAGTCTGATACACCTTCTCGCTCCACCTTAGAGCGAGAGAAGTCATAAGACGATTAGGTACATGATACCTAAAAAAAACAAGGCGAGTGCGAGTCGGATTCGCGCACTGAGGGTTCCGTACACACTTACCTATGAAAACAGTTCGATTCCCGAATTGAGTTACGAAGATTTTTCCGAATCGCACACAATTTTCAGATTTTTACCTATACTTGTGCTATGAGACCTTGCTTCATGCGAAATTTCAGGATTCTAGGACAATGGGAAGTTTCCCCTTTGAATTTTGCTTCCCTTGAGAGTGTCGAAATAAACATTTTTTTGCGACATAAACGGCAGTATCTTTTTTTTCGTTAACTCAGAAGTTTCATTATTTCACAGGTTTAAGGGACCGCAGACCTGAGTAATAATTTTAATTTCAACTCGATACCTTCCCGCGTTCCCGAGATAAAGGGTCTTGACAGAGAGAGACAACAAAGTGATCCTACAAGGGTTCCGTTTTTCCTTTTCAGGTACGGAACCCTAAAAAGGGTCATGATTTTCTTGCCAGGGTTTGGTGACATAATTCCTGCATTAAACAGACAAAATTAGGTACCTACCAGTAGCTTGATATCAAAGTTATACAACAATTATTACTTTACGGGAATAATACCAATTACAATTGCGGTCAGTTAACAATTAAGGCCACCACACATCCACGAAAGAATAAAATATAAAATTAATCTTGGGATTTGAGGCATATCCACTTTATTATTTCGCTGTATAAAATCAGAGTAAGTGCATAAATAACTCTACCTAATTTCGATCTCTGATTATTACTTTTACTTTTTATCTCACGAGTATGTTTTCTGGAGCAGTGGTGGCCGAGTGATAACGGCCACGACTTACGAGTTCAGAGTAGTTCGTGGTTTCAAACCCAGCCAGGTGCATTACTTTGTGTCATTTATTTCATCACCACTGCTCTCAAAACGTTGAAGGAAATCATGAGGAAACCGGCATGTCCTAGAACCAAAAATTCAAAGACATGTGACATTCACCAACCCGCACTGGGCCCGAGTGGTGGATTACAGCCCATTCCCTCTCCTAAAGAGAGGAGGCCCGAGTCCCAGCAGTAAGAACGTTAAAAGGCTGACTATGCCATTATGCTATGCTATCCACGGATGCGTAGCTTTATAGACGCGTATTCGTCATTATACGCGGCGTCGCCGCCATGTTGTGGCCTCTTCGTCTACAGAGTTTCATAGTTTTGTATGTAAGCTGTGGACAGGCATTATACGTCATTATACACTTGGTGTACAAGCGTATAATTACGAAAACGCGTCTATGAAGCTACGCGTCCGTGGACAGTAAGCCTTACACATTTCTTATAAATGTAGCACATAGGTACCTAATGTTCATTTGTATGCACTTTACTAACGTAAGTATGTATTTAACGGAAAACAATAACAAAATGGAACACAATTATTATGAAATACAATTAAAGGAGTAGGTAAATCCCCATGTTATGTAAATTTTGCGATGACGCGCCTTCAGGCAAAAAAGCATAAATATATTTTGCAAATAAATTACAAATGAGTAGGTACGTACTTTTCTTTATATTTTACTAGCGACCCGCCCCGGTTTCGCACGGGTGCAATGCTGTTACCACCGCAACCGCTATGTCCTTGCATTTTAAATCTGTAATATCTTCGAAAATATACATTTAAATTACATAGTGTACAGGGTCATATTGATCTATATTCAATGCATAATGTATTTAAGCTACTTAAGTGGATGAAGATTAATGCTGTATTGCTTAAAATCGCTTCGTAAATAAGCCATTATTTCTCGTAAAAAGTAAAGAATAAAAAATAGTTATTGTGGGTTATCCCGAACAGATAGACATATACCATTGCTGACTTTTTTGTAGACCTTTTTAAGGTGTACAATACTGTGGTACATTATTTTGTTCTATCTTGTAGGGTTCAGTCAGCGTTTGCAATATAAGCGCAAAAAAATGTGTTTATTTACGACATCACATTAGAAACCTCTAAATTTATCAATGTTTATCTACTATATTATGCATGTATAACCTTTCTCTTGAATCAATCTATCTATTTAAAATAAACCGCATTAAAATCATATATAGGGACAGACAGAGGCAAGCGACTTTGTTTTATACTATGTAGTGATAAATAAATGACCGATAAATAACCACCATGCACCATTACCATGTACCATCCCACTAATATACCTATTCTATCTATGTGTAACATATACGTAGTATGTAGGCATGTTTATGAATTATTTTTAATTTTATAATTTTGCACTGGAAGCGAAATTGTTCCAACCGTTCATGGAACAAATTCGCTAATTACTTTTTTGTTGTGTTTGTTTTGGTCAGAAGGTACGCGGAACATTTAAAAACAAAAATAATGACTATTTAACATTCACGCATTAGACCGTTCGCAAATCATAGCTACAACAGGGCCACGTGTCTGTCGGATCAGTTAGTATGTACATCGGATGACGAGCAGTGGGCAGCACGCCGCCCGGTAACCGTCCGGACCGAGCCCAAGTCGTCGACGGTGTTCCACGCGCGCCTCAAGGAGATGCCAGCAAATCGTAGTGGCAGGGTCGAAGCCTACTGGGGCCATGGGTTAAGTGAAAATGAACCCCGGGGCCCTGGAGCGCAAGGCAAAGAAGGAACATAGGAGTGGGTTTTAGTCAGAAAAAGTCTGTCACGCCCTCACGCTCCACCCAAAGTCATTGGATGATTTCCCACATAAAAAAAGCTAGGATATACATAAAAGGCAACCGTTCCTAACTGACTGATCCATCAACACACAGCTCAAACCACTGAACAGATTGCGCTGAAATTTTGCACGCAGATAGTTATTATAACGTAAGTATGCGCTAAAAAAGGATTTTCCCCCATAAGGGGATGAAACAGGGGTCCCTAAAGTATGTATGGAGAAATCTAATCTCACGCAGATGAAGCCGCTGACAAAAGTTAGTTAACCACATTTTTGTTAACAGGACAAATTCAACGTAATATTTTTTTTGTAATCAGGATAAAAGCTAATGCAAACTATTGGCATGATTTAATTTTTTCTTTTCGCCAGTAACGATACCTAAGTTATATGTTAGAGGACAACACGAGGAATCAATAGCAAAAAGAACCAGGTCTTTAAACCGTAACTGAACGAAGATAACTATAGAAGCTTTACTAGTATATTTTTGTCAGGAGTTACCTATTTTCCCTATATTTTTGTATTATCTTTATGTACATAGTTAGGTTTTAGTATAGTTTAGTTAATATTTAAGTTTTTTCTAGAATGTCAGATTTAGATAAATAAATAATAAAATCAAAGATTATGAAATGGAAATATAATACGGAACATTTTGAGGTTTCTATTGGTAAAATAATTAAAATTGGTTATATTTTTTTCACACTAGCAATTTTTCATCACTAAAACTAGTAAAAAAAATAAGTGAAAATCTAATAGAAAAGATGGGCGTTAGTGTTGCGATAGTAATTGACACCATTTAATGCGTACCCACCATAAATAAACAACGAAACCAAAACTATATTTAACAACGGGAAACTTAAAATATCAGACAAAGAGTATTTTTATTCAAAAAAAATAACGCCTGATAAATAAACTATAGCAATTACTAAATAGTCTCTAACTTCATTTGGTTACGATTTGTAGACATAATTTTTTTTGCTATTGATTTCTCTTACACTCCTATAAGATATGGCCTATATCCCGTTTGGCGAAAAGAAAAAAAAATATATACCAGCTGCAATGTATGGCAAAAGTTTCATTCCCAACAATAATATCTAATGTTATTTTCCATAATTTTACCTCTTTTCTAAAAGTATTTATTTGTCACACGACAGTTACAAATAAATACTTTTAGATTTGTTAACTTATCCTGCCCCAACACGGTTGCCTTCATCTTTGAAATTCTTTTCTCTTAGTATTAGTTCAAACCGTCGCAAACAGACAGTTATGGCGGCTCCACGTTAGTGCCATGAAGCTTCGTAAACAGGCGTGAACGGACGGCGTGGTCGGCGGTATGTGGACGGTTTTCGCGGGGTTCACGCGCGTCCACGCCTGTTCCCCGATCAGAGTCGGAATTTTGTCTCGTGACAAAGGGTTCGCGCCCCCTTCGAGCGGCGTTTACGCGTACACATCCACATTCACGTCCCCGTGCCAGTTTACTCCGGACTACAAATGTGTACCGACGTATATAATAAATATTGAAGCAAATATTCAAAGTCCACTGTTCACATACGAGTAAATTTCTTAAATTCGCCACTGAGTTCAGAATGTAATACTGCTACTCCATAGATAGTCTGAAATGAATTTGATATGACTAATAAAGACAGATCTAATTATATACTAAATCAATTCAAAAATTCACTACACCAGCAAACATACTTCGATCGGTTACGATGTATTTCAGTCATCAACCATCTTTTTTTCCAACGCTTCCTAACGCTTCCTAATAACTTTCTTGTTTAGAACGTCTAAATAGTCATATGTTACCACAGCAAACAAAGTTATTGCAGCAGCTGCTTTTACGTCCATTTCACGGAGGGTTTCACGAACGATTGTGAGCATCCCGTGAACGTGGAGGGCACGACTTGTGCCGTGAATTCATGCGTGAATTCACGGCACTAATGTGGAGCCGCCATTAAACGATGATGTGTTCGACGTTAGATCACACTTGCCTAGAAGTAACCTATTCACCCTTGACTGAAAGACCCCTAGGTTGTAGCTATCAGGAAACACAGACTACATCAAGTGTGAAAGTGAAACCCGGGGCCCTGGGACGAAGGCAAAGAAGGAACAGGAGTGGGTTTTTAGTCAGTAAAAGTCTGATACTATCTCCCGCACCGCCCAAGAGCGAGATTTTTCATAAGATGATTTTCCCACCCAATAAAAAAATGAAAAATGACTAGAATATACACACGTACCTATAAAGTTGATCTTATTCATAAGAACTCTAAACTCCACCTGTGCACCTGTGTTTTTTCCAATTCTCTATAGGAATTATATTTTACTAAACACATAACAGTGTTAATATATAAAGTTACCAGAAATCAATACTTCAAAGTTCAAACCAATCGGTAGCAATACTTTCACCGTCATCTCAATAGTCACCTAAATTTTTCTTATACTTTCCTACTGTTAGGCAAAGACCTTCCCCCAAATCCTTCGAAGTTTTTTTTACCTCAACCTACCACAAACCAGGAGTTTAGACCGTCTTGCCACCTCTTCCCAGGTTGACCTCAGCAGCGTCGTCCATCCTCAGGTACCCACTTTACGGAGACTCTTGCCTAGTGGTCAATATGTATACGGCGTATGTGACCCGGCCAATTCCATTTTAGCCTAGCAGCATTTTAGCAGCCACCTCAACATTCCCCATTATATCTCTTCTAATTAAACAAAATACTCCAATTTCAATTACCAAAGCGTACGTTGCTTTGTCTAACAAACGAACGTACGTATCCGTACCTGGAAATGCACACATAATTATATACATTCACGTAGACAAGTGAACACATACATTGTGCTCGTACAGTCGTGCACTACGTTTTCGTAAACAAGGCAGGGTACGGAACAGCGTCAACAACATTGTTGATACTGCCGTAAAGCCACGTACGTGTGTACTAGGCTTAAAGATTACAGCGCCTAAGGGTCGCCACACAAGGGTCACCGGCCACAACCACAAAACGCCGCCAACAGTTTAATACATTTTATATGGATTCACCGCACACGGTTGACGCCGATGGCCGTTGCTCGCTTTTTGTGGCCTGAACTGGCTACTAAATGCCGATACAAAACGCCGTCACACGCCACACGCGCATTTAAACCTTCTTCGTCAGAGTCCATTATGATACTGCGCGTAAGGGTTAAAAAAAGTAGCAGCTACTGGCCAGAAATGTTTGTCATGCGCTTCAGCTTCCTTTGTGGCCGCTTCTAGATTCTTGTGGTGGCGTTTGTGGCTGTGGTATGTGGCTCATGTGCGGCGACACTTATGCAGTCTCTGTAGATGCAACTGGCTAGATAGAAAATGATTATGTCTGTCTGTCGTGACCGAGTACGAATATAGGCTAAAGGAATGTTCTGAGTCAATTAACTATGCTATGTGACAGAGAATTGCAAACAATAATACATTTTGATACAAGTGGAAAAAGTTTGTTATAGCGAGTGAGGCGGAATTCACCCGAAACGTAAAAGAGGGTGTTATGGAGCTGAGTGCTGCAGCGACAAATTGCCACGTGTATCAAACGACGTTTTTCAATAAACTTATGAAGAAATAAATAAACGGGGCTTGACCGGCGACTCGTGGGGGTTGCATAGCGGTCAGCCTGATACGATAAAAACAATAAATTGTGGCGGGGTTTTTTTAAGGATGTAAATCATCCTATGACTTCACGCGGCGTATCAGACTTTTACTGACTTTTTTTTTCCAGTGGGAAAATCATCTTATGACATCCCCCGCTCTTGGACGGGGCGGGAGATAGTGTCAGATGGAGAGGAAATGAGCCGTAATCCACGCAGGCCCAGTGCGGGTTGGTGAATGTCACATGTCTTCGAATTTTTTGGTTCCAGGACATGCCGGTTTCCTCACGATGTTTTCCTTCACCGTTTTGAGAGCAGTGGTGATGAAATAAATTACACAAAGTAATGCGCCTGGCTGGGTTTGAACCCGCGACCTACAACTCGTAAGTCGGGGCCGTTACCATTTGGCCACTACTGCTCTGTACGCCATACAACTAGTTTTTCCGAGTAGGAATCAAACCAATCGCACAACCATCGCACCCACGTGACGTTAAGCTTATTAAGTTAATATCATTACACTTATAGCATCAATCAATTGAGTAATTAATTACACATTAAACTTTAGTCAAGTCAGATATTTCATGAAATTCGAATATTCCACATTCCAATTGAAACAATGCAATTCCAATTAATCGAACAGAAATCGAAAGCCTATAGTCAAAAGAATATTTTAAATTAATATTATCGAAGCATAATTATAATGGTTAAACGAATGATATTTGCTTGTTTGTTATATTAAAATTAAATTTAATATCAAGCAATTACCGATTGTATGGATAAATGAAATATAAAATTATAATTACAGCTTTTACTGTTAGGTCAGAAGGTTCGACAATACGTGTGTTTGTAGAATAGAATAGGATAGATTAAACTTAACTGATGCGTCGGGTGATTGCCATGGAGCTTGGGATGGTATTATTATTATTATTATTATTATTATTAACTGTAGGTACCAAATTAGAAATATAATTTTACACAAACTTAAATCTAGAGTACAATAGCGGTTTTATCGCTAATAGCTACTACTATGACTATGGTATCTACCAGACAACCTTAGGATGGACTATATGAGCTTAAACTGAAAAAGAGGGTCAGCGGTCAGCAATTTCGTCATTCGCTTACCCTTACCCCAATAAATTTAGGGTCTCAGCAATATGTTTTTAAGGTTCGGTACCTACCTCAAAAAGAAAAAACAGAACCCTTTTATGATCACTTTGTTGTCCGTCCGTCCGTCTGTCTGTCTGTATGTATGTCTGTCTGTCTGTCTGTCAGTCAAGACCATTTATCTCGGGAACGCGTGAAGATGTCGAGTTGAAATTAAAATCATATACTCAGGTCTGCGGTCCCTTGAAGCTGTGAAAAAATCAAACTTCTAAATTAACTAAAAAAAAAGTTACGTTATTTCGCAAAAACGTATATTTCGACTCTCAAGTAAATCAAAATTCATAGTACCCTATACTTCCAATTGACCCAGAATCCAAAAATTTGGCATATAGCAAGGTTTTATAGCACAGATATAGGAATAAATCTGAAAACAGTAAATTTATTGTTACGTTACAAAAACAAACTTTTTTTGCGATTCGGAAAAATCTTCGAGATTCCATTCGCGAATTGAACTATTTACATAATTATGTAAGTTTGTACGGAACCGTCTGTGCGCGAGTCCAAATCGCACTTGTCCAGTTATTTTTTCTTTTATTAAATTTTTTACCCATCACGTCAGTTGTAACCCCTGTTATAGCTAACTGAGCTACCTCCATGTTGCAGTTTACGACGTTTGAGCAAGCTGCACACAGCACGGCAATAAAGTAATTTAGCTTCTTTTTTTTTAACTGTCCGACATTTTGATCATTCAAAAGCGCCTGTAAATGGTTTATTTGAAATAAATGTTTTTAGTTTGATTCGATTTAAATAATCTTATTAATTGATAAACTAAGACTTAACAAAAACCTTATTAAACTATAATTATACACGCAACGTAGTCGGCGTCGTGTTCCGCAGCGTGTTGTCGTGTAACCGTTATCGGAAACGTCGATATACGATACCTCTCTGCTCTAAGTGCTCTCTCAAGAAAGCCCGTAGGGTTGGAACTCGTCAAAGTCCAGTTTATCTTCACTTTCAAATACTCTACGACTTTCTCAAACTTAGTAGAGTTATGCAGACGTGAAATGAACAGCTATACCTCCCTGTAATAACCTCTTTTACGCAGTCCATCCCACTTTAGTCTTTTCCTCCTCATATTTGTTTAAAAACGTAGTCACTCCTCACACAATCCTGAAAAAGAGCGAGCGTTTCATCTCTTTTAAAATAATGGGATAGTAACTAATTTCTAAAAATGTGATATCAAATTCACAAAAATAAGATGATATCAAATTTAAAAAACCAGATTATAACAAAGTTATAAAAATGGGTGATGTCGAAGTTATAAAAACAGGATCATATCAAATTGATAAAAATAGAATGAAAATGAATGAATCAATCAATGAATGAAAAATGGGATATGGAATGATAATTCAAATGCCTAAAAGTAGGATGATATCAAATTGATAAAAATAGGATGATATCAAATTGATAAAAATAGGATGGTATCAAATTGATAAAAATATGATGATATCAAATTGATAAAAATAGGATGGTATCAAATTGATAAAAATAGGATGATATCAAATTGATAAAAATAGGATGATATCAAATTGATAAAAATAGGATGGTATCAAATTGATATAAATAGGATGATATCAAATTGATAAAAATAGGATGATATCAAATTGATAAAAATAGGATGATATCAAATTGATAAAACTAGAATGACAATGAATTAATAAAAGAATGAATGAATATGGTTTTTGGAAGAGATTTCTATAGAAATAAGCGCCACTTTGTACCTATTTTTCTGTTTCCTTCTCCTTGCCTTTTACTATGCGTGTACACAAAGGTATTATATAAAAAACAAGGCTTTAGTGCCTTCAGAAAGTAATAAAAATCTACGTTTTACAATAACAGTTAGTATTACAGAAAATAACGTTTTCAGACTGAAAGAAACAAAGCCTATAAGCTTCTTACGGTGGTGCAAGCAGCTCAGACTTCCATTTTCTTCTCTTATAGTCGATTGTGGTGAAAATAATCCACTATACAGATGACTAAAAATAATTTATTGAAGTAAAAAGAGCTTTGTAATTCCGTTCGTCAGATGTATTCATATCATTGAAAGGGTTCTAGTATTATTTAAAAGTACTTAGTAAAAACGACTCTGGTCTGAATTTACGTTCGATAAAAAGTTAAGCCTCGAAGGACCAATAAAATTACAAGCGTGAGAAATGAAACTAAATTTTCCACCAAGATCTTCACCCGCGTGACCGTAAAAAATATTCCCAAAGGAACATACTCCCGAAATAAAAAGTTTATTTCATGCTATTCCATGGTCTATCCGTGTGCCAAATTTCATCCACCTCCGTTCAGCCGTTTGTGAAGAAGTAACACATTCACAAACTTGCGCCTAATATTATTAGTGTGATATATTTTTATTTATTTTTTATGATTACATAATATGATGACAGAAATGAAATAATAATAATAATATAATAATAATAATATTCCACAACTATCACACAACGCCGTCTAGTCCCAAGCTAAGCAGAGCTTGTGTTATGAGTACAAGACAACTGATAAACATACTTATATATTTCTAAATACATACATATATAGATAAATTACACCCAGACACAGAACAAATGATCGTGCTCATCACACAAACATTTGGGTGGGAATCGAACCCACGAACTCCGGCATAGCAGGGTCACTAACCACTAGACCAACAGGCCAGTCTTAATAAGAAATGAACTACCGTCAACACTACCAATATCTATATCAGCTAGCTAAATCTCTTTCAAAATACTTATTTGGCGAGCTAAAAGTACATTATGATTGAATACACGTGTACTCAATCATCATGCACTTTTATTTCGCCATCCGCTCGTCCCATCAGGACTCGCGTCCTATAAGGCTCGACTCGAGACTCGAGTCGTTGACGTAGTGTTAGTAGTGTAGTGTGTCTCAAAGAGACATCACCAAACCGTAAATTTTGTGAAAAGGAAACCCGTGATCCTAGAACGCAACTGAAGGAACATAGGTGTGATTTTAGTCAGTATAAATCCGATACGCACTTTCGCTCCACCCTAAAGCTGGAGAAGACATTAGATGATATCCCACTTTAAAAAAAATCCTTTCCCAAAAATATTGGGGTTGGTTACCAGTCTAACCGAATGCACCTGAGTACCCGTATATTACATGGAGCTGAAACACAAATTGCTAAAAAAACAATTTATTCTCAAAAAATAATAATAAAATTCTGTTTCCTAAAAAATACATTTCCAACTAAACGCAAACCCACGTGTAAATAGTTAGCTCACTATTAAACTGACGTTTCGCCCGTTGATATGCAAATCGTGCACCCCTGAATATCGGCGCCATTTTGTCAACCGTGCTTTGTTACCCAATGAGATACGAGTATTACGGTGCTTTTCGAATTTTCGTTGATGAACCTATTGTTAGGTTTGTTAGCATCATAGACTTTTCCTTGAGCTGGTTTTAAATATAATTAGAAGTTCAACACACACACACACACACATTCACACACACGCGCACACACACATTCACATTTCTTGCCAAACTTATCAACTTCAAAACTTGCGTATGGCGATTAATAAGTAGCTCGTCGTTCGATTAGGACTAGCCTTGGGTCGAAGACTTTTAGTGTTCCACGTGCAGCTCAAAGAGATATCAACGATGCCTGCCTGGGCTGCCGAGTTGTTTGAAAGAAACACCGTGACCCTGAAACGCAAATGGGGTAACTGAAGGAACATGGATGAGTCATGGATGGCGTGATGAAGAGATTGTCAACAAAAGTCTGACACTTTCTCGTTCCATCCAGAGTGGGAGAAGTTATTAAATTATCAAAAATAAGGGGGCAAAACACATTGCTTGCAAAACAGTTCTGGAGTGGTGACTGCGTACTGGAACACGCAGTGTTGGTAAGCCGGGAGGCTTTCCAATACTACGTCTCCAGTAGTATTAGACCGAGGACTAGGTGACGACCATGGGAGACCGTGGTCTCCCATGGTCCTCACCCAGTCTTCCAGAGTGTCATCCAGTGATGCGATAAACCCGGAACCGGTTGGTTAATTATTATTATTATTTATTCATTGTCAGGCAAATAAGGCCCATAGATAAAATACATTATATTACAATCTTATAAACAAAATAAACCAATAGATATTAAAAATATCACAAACTATAATTATACACGTAATATCGGCTTCGTGTTCCGCTGCGTGGTATCGCGTAGCCGTCCTCGGAAACGTCGATACACGACACCTTTCGGCCAAAAGTCCTCTTTTAAAACAGACGAGGAAAAAGAAAAGGAAAAGGTCCTCCAGGTGGTTTAATGTGGTGACGCCCGTGTCCATCAATTAATATCGATTAGCTGAAATGATAATAGCTTACATTACATAGAACGCCTCTGATTCAGCCTACAAAATACATTTACCGACATATGGAAATGAATCTAAACTAAGGTCTTTTAGTTATCAGCGAAAAATTGTAGGGGCCAGTTAAGGCCGACACCTGCCAGGGGGTCACCGCAACCTCCACCATAAAGAACGCTGAAGAAACACTGTGGGTCAGTAAAACTCTGACACTCCCTCCCACTCCACCCATAGCAAGAACGATATTTGATTATTTTCCACGTAAAAAAAAGGAATACAGATACTTTGGAGGGCACTATAAAGTGCAAACTTAAGAGCTCCTTCTAATGACTAGGAACAACTTCAGTCCAAATAACCCTTAATTTTTATGAATAACCAAATTTCACCGCGTCACATCGCGCACTGATGGTTCCGTACAGTACCTACCTATGTAAATAGTTCAATTCCCGAATGGAGTTTCGAAGATTTTTCCGAATCGCAATTTTTTTTTTTGATTACGTAACAATAAATTTACTGTTTTCAGATTTTTTCCTATAACTGTGCTATAAGATCTTGCTTTATGCAAAATTTCAGGATTATGGGTCAACGGGACATACATACATAAACTACCGTATCTTTTTTTTCGATAACTTAGAAGTTTAATTTTTTCACAGCTTCAAGGGACCGCAGACTTGGGTATATGGTTTTAATTTAAACTCGATACCTCGATACTCGATACGCGTTCCTGAGATAAAGGGTCATGACAGACAGACAGATGGACGGACAACAAAGTGATCCTATAAAAGTTCCGTTTTTTCCTTTTGATGTACGGAACCCCAAAAAAACATAATTGAACCATATGATGCCTATACGTCAGAAGTAACCGCTTAATAGAGTAAAATAGAGGTTGTACTCGTTCCCCACATTAATAAAGTGGGGATAGTTGAAAATACAGCACGATTTACGAGGTGTCGGTGACCGGTGGGGATATACGGGAAGATATTGAGAATAGGAAATTGTTGAAAACAGGGCGTCAAAGATAGCTTGTCGGTAGAATTCAGGGGGAGATAGTGGAGGAAAACGTATTTTACCAACTCCAAGTAACATGGAATGGAGGCAGAAAGATGATGAGAAAGTAGCATCTCGATATAAACTTCGCCAACTAACTATCTAACAAGCCCCAAACGCATTATATTATTATAGCTAGCCCATATTGTCCCACTGCTGGGCATAGACCAGATTCTTTCTTTTCAACGATCACGGTTCCTCGTTTTCTCGTTCCGATTCTTAAGGAAGACATCCAGGTCATCCCGCCATATCCTCCTAAATGTATAATTTCAGTAAATAGAAAAAGTTATAAAAGGCTATGCAGCTGACTGGCGACTTCACATCCATAAGATCACACAGCGATTGCAAAACTTCGTAATATATAAAAGTTTAATAAGTTACGAGTCGATTTAAAATACGGAATCATAAGTACATAATTTGTGCTTATTTATGAAGGTGTTGGTTCATCAGCATCTGTTCAGAACATGAGCCATACGTTGGAGTGCCCCAAGTGCACATATATTTGCACTTTGGAGTGCCACCGATGCTGTAGTTAATGTAGCGAGCTTCTGAACCGAAGACTCTAAGGACCATTTAATGTTGTTGACGACTTGGGCTCTGTCCGGACGGTTACCAGACGGTCGGACGGCGAACTGTACATTGCTTGTCGTCCGCCAGCATACACCTACGGTGGCTGGTAGTCAGGGTCGAGGTTTCGGCGACTGGAGCGCGAGGACGTCCATTGGCTCACGCGTACGGCCGTCTCCTTCGCTAGCATTACTTCTTCGTAGGAGGCGATCGCCGCCCATTTCCCCTCGCTCGGGAGTCTTTGCCCCCATTGATAATTTAATTAATCAACATTACATCAAAGACCCACGAAATACATTTTCTTCTAATAAGAAACGTCGCATCACAAAATATAAACCCGTATCTCGTGCAAGGTTTCCTGGCGACGACATAACTAAGGCTTAATTGCTGGCGGCGCATCCAACCCCAAGAAGGTGCATTAAATTTGCCTTTAATAATAACTTGTGCAGCAGTGCGTCTAGAAGTACAGTGAAGAGGAGGGTTACCTCGCCACCTTGTATGCAGATGTGAGGTATGTTGAAAATATTGTTACACAATATTTTGACTGGCCTATTGGTTTAGTGGTTAGTGGCCCTGACCGCTATGCCGGAGGTCGTGAGTTCGATTCCCACCCAAGACAAATGTTTGTGTAACGACCACGATCATTTTTGTTCTGTCTGAGTGTAATTTATTTAAAATATCATGTATATATTTAGAAATATGTATATAGGTATGTTTATCAGTTGACTAGTACTCATACCACAAGCTCTGCTTAGTTTGGGACTGGATGGCATTGAGTGAAAGTTGTAGAATATTATTATTATTAATATGTAACCTAATAGATGCACGTTTCTGAAAGTAATTTGTTCAGAAGAGCCCACATAATCTTTAAAAATAAAATGATGCATAATTTTTTTTTTTTTGCATCATTTTATTTTTTCATCAAACCATTGACTGGCCTGTTGGTCTAGTGGTTAGTGGCCCTGACTGCTATGCCGGAGGTCGTGGGTTCGATTCCCGCCCGGGACAAATGTTCGTGTGATGTGTACAATCATTTGTTCTGTATCTGGGTGTAATTTATCTATAATATGTATATATTTAGAAATATATAAGTATATTTATCAGTTGTCTAGTACTCATAACACAAGCTCTGCTTAGCTTGAGACTAGACGGCGTTGTGTGATAGTTGTGGAATATTATTATTATATTATTATTATTATTAAATCTACCTCACGCCCTGATACACCCCCACCGGAGACATCACAGGCGTCGGGAGTTTTAGGACGTCTACCGGCCACCGTAGCAGCGGGCTGGTCGACGGCGAGCCATGAGTAACTCACCGTCGCGTAAGGATGAAGCCAAAGTTGACGAAGCGTTGTGTTCCGCGCCAACCTAAAAGAAATATCAGCGAAGTTGATGGGACCAGTTAGGGCCAACGCCTGCCAGGGCCGATTGCTCGAGGGAGTTACCACAGTCCTCGCAAAACAGGGCAACTGAAGAAACACTGTAAAGTCTGACACTCCCTCCCGCACCAACCAGAGAATGTTCTTGATGATTTACCAGGTAAAAAAAAGACCATTAAATCTAACAACAGTACTCTTAGGGCCTATTCTAACCCAAAATTAAAAAAATATATATTTACAATTTATTGCCAAAATACACCACAATCTTGACAGAATTGTTCAAAACTTTTTAATGTCACTCAAAGGACTAATAAACACAGAAATAAACCACAAAATGCTAATAAGGCAAACATAATGTCAGTGGTAATTCGTCTTCGAGGCTCGGTTGACATTCGTCTTCCAAATCCTCGCATTTAATCATACGAGACAATTTCGGGTCTTGGGGGAGAGTGACGTCACGCAGTTCATTTGCGGTTATCAGGGTGATATGTTGTGATGTGTACTGATTTTTACTGAGAAGACAATGTTGGCGTCTTGATAGAAATCGCGTGTGACAAATAACTGTTGCATGTTTCCAGTGTCTACCATATATTTGTATGCGTCAAATCCTTCATGGATAACGTTATTCTTGGAGTAACCTAAATTACTGAAATAGCTCAAAAAATCGCCGTGGCAGTAGGCAGGGTACATTGCATCGGGCGTTTTGCAGAACAGGTCGCAAATCCTGGAATAGGGAACGCGTATCGGAAGATACAGCGATGTAAGGCCTCCCACACTAGGTGGACTAATGCCTCGGTGAGATTCTCGGGAATCCGATGGATGCAAAACGTCTTTCGGTTCAAATGATGATCATTTGTGAAATCCTAGTTTCTTACCGACTACTTTAAACATAAATTATGTAAAATTCTTAATTACTTTACACTTACAGTTAGTGATAGCATGACGAGTGACAGGGAATGGAAGAAAAAACGTGTTGCGCCGACCCCAAATAACACGGGACTAGGGCAGGATGATGATGATGATGATGATGATGAATTACTTTACACTAAATACATTGAGAACAACCTTTTCTGGCTTTTCAGAAATACTTAAAATGTAGATATTAAAAAAAACCGGGCAAGTGCGAGTCGGACTCGCGCACTGAAGGTTCCGTACAAACTTAGCTATGAAAACAGTTTAATTCCCGAATTGTGTTACGAATTTTTTTCCGAATCGCATTTTTTTTTGTGACGTAACTACAAATTTACATTTTTCAGATTTTTCCTATACTTGTGCTATAAGACCTGCCTTCATGCCAAATTTCAGGATTCTAGGTTAACGGGAAGTACCTACCCTATAAATTTTAATTTCCTTGAGAGGGTCGAAATACACGTCTTTTGCGACATAAACGGCCGTATCTTTTTTTTCGTTAACTCAGAAGTTCGATTTTTTCACAGTTACAAGGGACTGTAGACTTGAGTATATGGTTTTAATTTCAACTCGGTACCTCCACACGTTCCCAAGATAAAGGGGGTTACCATGACGTTCAAAGTAAGATTGTTTCATTCTTATTTCAGTGTGTGTAAGCGACAGAGCTATACAGGTTGTCTAGCGCCATCTTTTACCCACACTGGAAATAAGAATGAAACAATCTTACTTTAAACGTCATGGTACAGGTCAGTGTCTTGACAGACAGACAGACAGACAGACGGACAACAAAGTGATCCTATAAGGGTTCTGTTTTTTCCCTTTTGAGGTATGGAAATGTTAATCCATATTTTTTCTCTGAAAATTTTTTTTTTATTAATTCACAGACATGCTTAACTATTTTCCCAAATATTTTCAATGCATTTTGGAGTCACACAATAAAAAATTGTACCTACCAAACATCAGTCCACTGTGTAACAAAATCGTCTCCGAATAGTTAACAAATTCAAAAACGCAATGTTACTAAAAATGTTACCAATAACAATGATCCATAGCTATTTCTTTTGATACACAACCCAATTCTTCCAAACCTTTGAACCCTGGCTTAAATATTTGTACACAACCCAGTAAACAGAACACACAGAAAAAGTACACACCTGCCTGCGTTTATTTGTGTAAAGGATAAAATTGTGTGTGTTCACTGTGTCAGGCTTTGTAATTTAAAACCGAAGTTTACAAGCCAATCCTGGTACTATGTTCAAAACTGCGAAATACAAAAAAGAATTGAACGGTTGAAAGTTGAAAGACCTATGTCCAGCTCTTGTCTGAAAAGATGACCAGTTTATACCTATGCAGGTTGTGTGTCATAGTATCTTAAACTTCTGTTAAAATATTAAACTATTAGCTTCTATCAGGAACATCGCCCACTTGGAAAAAATAAAATCATCCCAAGGGAATATCACTCCTATATTCTAGGACATGGTCTACCCGTGTCTACCTGACGGCAAGCAATGGGTAGCTCACCGTCCAATGGTCCAATAACCGTCCGGACCGAGCCCAAGTCGTCGACGGCGCGTACTGTTCCACGCGCGCCTCAAGGAGATGTCAGAAAACTGTAGGAGCCCAGCAAGGTTAAAGCCTACTGGGGCAACAGGCAGTGCGAAAGTGAAACCCGGGGCCCTGGTATGAAAGGTAATGAAGGAACAGGAGTGCGTTTTTAGTCAGTAAAAACCTGACACACCCTCCCGCTGGATGATTGGATAATTTTCCCCCCGAGTACACAGTCTTTCCTTTGCCCCACACATACGAACAAACAAGATGTCCCCTCTATTTACCCACACTATCTCATAAATACATCTCATCAAACACAAGCCACAAACAGCAGATTAAGGAGCAATCGCTCTAAATTGTATTAGCTGAGCAATGGAGCAACGGGGCGATGGGTGCGACGAGGCGATGGGTGCGATGGAGCGATTGCTGCGACGGGTGCAACGGGTGCGATGGGTGCATGCATAGGGAGCAATTAGACTAATCGCGCTAAGTCAACGGGTGACGTTTGTCTTGCTCTCAATATAAATGCACATATGAGACTTTTACGTGTTGGTATGGCAATAGAGATTGGAGACTGTTGAATGTTGATGTATTGTAAATAAAGCACAGTTTTAAACAACACAACAAGACAATTTTGACGACGACGGTTATCGTAGAGTTATGCGTTCGAATGGAAAAAAAATATTTGTATTACCTACAGATAGTTATTATGGGTCTGCGAGTCTTGTGTGTGTGAGTTTACTTGATTATGAATGCACCTACGATACAGGAATAATTCTTAGTGCGAGGTAAAGTTTAAAAAAAATAATTATGCAAATCTGCAAAATATTTAGAAACTAACACAATTTTTGACGTGACAACGTCTTATAATTCGATGGAGCCGGCTGCACGCACGAAAAAGTATGACGCATGCGGCGTTACCTCGCTCTGAGGCGTTCCATTTAAGGCTTTAAGTGCAAGCGAGAGCGCGTTCGGCCTCCGCGTTCGGCAGTGTTCGACATCTGTCTCTCTCCTACTTGAGTAAGCGATGCGTCTGCGTCGTGACAACTGCTATAGAATAATACATTTACAATGTTTTCGTCAAGTATAAAGTGCAGTGAAAAGTGAATGTCGTGTTAATTGTTTATTTGTATTTATGCGTACAAATAAATGTAACACGTTGTCACGTTCAACTATCGTCAGTAAACCGACTTTACAGACAACCGATTTTTCTTTATTATTGATAGGCTCGTGTTTGACCACTATCTCACCTGATGGTAAGCGATGATGTGTCCGATGACGGAGCACGCTTGCCTAGAAGTACCCTATTCACTCTTGACCAAATTGAAACTGCACCTGATACCTCTCCTGGAAGAAAAAGAACAGAATATCATAGATAGCGGTCAAAGTTTTATAATGGAAGAAAGAAATGGGTCGCATCGCTTATCGCCCCAGAAAAAATAGGAAAAGGCAGGAAAATTATTTTGACCCCAGAGACGGGCTCGCAAAGAAAGATTCTTCTAATAAAAATGCTCAAGGAAAAAATACATGTTACGGAAACCAGACGATGACGATAGACAAATTCCGGAGGAAATTACTCCTCAGTACCTCAAATACGTCTCTTTTCCTATATATCGGTCATCGGATGATCGTATACACAGTAGATAACTAGATACCCTTACGTATGAAACGTTTTGGGAACATTTAATATAATATGATAATAATATAATAATAATAATATTCCACAACTATCACATAACGCCGTTCAGTCTCAAGCTAAGCAGAGCTTATGTTATGAGTACTAGACAACTGATAAACATACAGTTATATATTTTTAAATACATACATATTATAGATAAATTACACCCAGACACAGAAAAAATGATCGTGCTCATCACACAAACATTTGTCCTGGGGCCAGGTCTTCAGGTCATTTCGTCCAGGTGCCTGTCCACGAAGGCAAAGAAGGAACAGGAGTGGGTTTTCAGGCTCCGCCCAAGAGCGGGAGATGTTATTGGATGATTTTCCTACCTAAAAAAATGACTTATTGCCATCAGCACACATAATACCGCATAGGGATTATTCAAATGAGCTGCACATTAAAACACAGCTATCAAGGAAGGTCTGCACGTCTACAGCTGGAAGTGCCGGTATTCGACAGAGTTTGCATTATTGCTAACCTATCATCTCTAATGTCTCGCCGCCAGCCAGTTTATTAGCAGTGCGTGTTGGTATGAAAATAGTTCCAAGTCTGTTCTAGTAAGTAGATCTGTGTCGTATACATTTTTCTTTAATTTGAGAGACAAATGGTGTCGTGCTATTTTAATCCTTCAACGTCTTTCGTCGTTTGATAATTCCAGTATTCAGTAATGTCTGAAGCTTATTGCACCTGATAATATCTCTCTTATCAATCCATGCATTTCTGTACCATTTAGCTCGTATCGTATCCGCATTGTAGAAAAAGAACGCAGCTTTCTGGTAGCGTTACCACGTTGATAAAAACCGGGTAAGTGCAAGGAGGACTCGCGCACTGATGGTTCCGTACAAACTTACCTTAAAACAGTTCAATTCCCGAATTGATTTACGAAGATTTTTGCGAATCGCAAAAATTTTTTTTTTTGTGATATAACTACAAATTTACCGTTTAAGTACAGATTTTTTCCTATATTTGTACTATAAGACCTTGCCTAATGCCAAATTTCAGGATTCTAGGTCAACGGAAAGTACCCAGTAGTGAATTTTGATTCCCTTGAGATTGTCGAAATACACGTTTTTTTGCGAATTAAACGACCTTATCTTTTTTTTTCGTAACTTAGAAGTTTGACTTTTTCACAGCTTCAAGGGACCGCAGATCTGAGTGGAGGTATCAAGTTGAAATTAAAACATACCTATGGTTTACATTGGTTTTGGTTTTTGATTGGTTTGGTTTTTCATATGGTTTTGTTGTTTTGGTTTTTTTGGTTTTGGTTTGTTGGTTTTGGTTTTGGTTTTTTTTAGTTTTTTTGGATTTTTTTTGTTGATACCTCCACGCGTTCCCTAGATAAAAGGTCTTGACAGAAAGACAGAAAGACAGACAGACAGATGGACGGACAACAAAGTGGTCCTATAAGAGTTTCGTTTTTCCTTTTGAGGTACGGAACCCTAAAAAAAAGGAAATATAGGTAAAATAAAGAATCGACTATCTGCTTGGCTATCGCCAAACCAGATGAGCACTTGGACCACATTTGTTTAAATCGAAACAGTTCAAATAAGTATAATTACATACGAGTACTATTCTGAAATACTAATGAGAAGTCTGCAGATACTATTCAAGCACCACAATATCCTAGACTTTTGCTTTCTCTCAATGACGCTCCCGTCCCTCTGGGAAATATGCATGATAATTTACTTTTATCTGCTCGCTGCTTCCTCTTAAGTGCTAGATAGAATTCCAGACGGAATATCTGCACTTGCCACATGACTGTGTGTCATATGTACCTACCTAATTAGAAATGTGACGTCATTTTTGCCTATAATTTGATTACGCAAATTTTGTAACGGTTTCAATTTCAATTCTAAAATTTTTGTTGACAATATTTTTAATTTACAATTCAAAAGTTTATTTTGTTATGTTCTGAGTCAATGCTTTGATTAAATACTGGATATTTTCTTCCTGTTCTTACTAAATACATAATTATTTACGGTTACATGTACTTCCCTCTCCAAGAGAGGAGGCCTGAGTCCCAGCAGTGGGAACATTATAAAGCTGATTATGCTTACAGGCTGTACTTCAATGATGTGATAACCACTTCTTAGCATACGCATTCTAAAAAAATATCTACATTAAATAAAAATGAACATTTAGGTATCGAATTTTCCGACCTTCGCGAGGATTCCCAGCTTTATTGCAGCCAGTTGAGCCTTTGATTTGATGTACGGCCCCAAGTTCATTCATAAACAAGGAACACATAAACCAATTTTTTATTTTTACTTTAATTAACGCATTTGCCATCACCATCATCACACTGGTTATCATATTACACTTAACAGAATCCCTAGAAAACTAAATTTTGACAATACCCAGCGTTATATAAAAACCTACACTGTCTTTTTTGAGGTAGGGTATTTTTTATAGGCAATCATCAAATAATTATGTTCTCCCGCTCTGTGCGGAGAAAAAGGGCATATCAGACTTGTTCTGACTAAAACCCACCTGTGTCTTCAGTTTTCCTTTGCATCCCTGTGCTACGAGCCATAGGCGTGGGCTTGCGGACAACGAGCAATGGGTAGCTCACCGTCCGGCCGTCCGGTAGCCGTCCGGACCGAGCCCGAGTTGTCGACGGCGCGTACGGCGCAAAGGGCAACTGAAGGAACATAGGTGTGGTTTTAGTCAGTAAAAGTCAGACACGCCCTTTCGCTCCGACCTAGAGCGCGAGAAAACATTAGATAATATCCCACTTTAACAAAAAGGCCATGAGAACTGTTCTGCGCTTCTTCTTGACATCAGGACGGCCACCAGTCATTATACACTACACAAATAGCGGAGTTGTCTCAAAAATCCTTTCATGTTTTCCCCTCCCTTCTTTTACTTTTTTTTATGCTCCTGCCATGCTTTCTCTTCACTACCCTTGGTTGACTGGTAGAGAATGCCTAAGGCATTAAGTCAACCTTTGTGCCTTTGTGTTGCATGAAGTTTTAATAAATAAAAAAATAAATAAGTGTGGCACTCGGGGACTGCCGCGGTAAAGCTATTGCATAGCATTTTGTATCAACTTATGCAATTATAATTATTTATTTATTTTATTTATGCAGTATTTCTTTTTCTTTGATATTAATTCAAGTTACACTTTTTGAGCGTGGTGACCGATAAGAAAACAATTTTTTTTTTCTTTCTTGTTTACTTCATAAATTGCTACAAGTATGTTCAGTTGTTATCATAGAACATTACTATAATCTATTATAATACAAAAAGACTATTTTGTTTGACCGAGATTTGAACTCGAGGCACGATGATAACATAGGTAGAACGCTGTACCAATGCCCCACACAGGTCGTTAACGACTTTTCTAAAATAGGTGTTCGGTCTCTGTCGGCCTCCAAGCCACACCTCCGTGCCCGTCGGAGTGGGGAGCGTGAGGTATATTTTTCGTTACGGAATTTCTGGATTCGGTCCCCGCGCTCAAGGCCCGCGAAAGAAGCTATGCAATAGCTTAATAAACTGTTTCAAACAATCCTGCAGCCCCTTTCACTGCCTGACACCTACACAGGCGAATGTTCCACCAACTATGATCACTCTCTATCACCATTAGTTTCTATGGTCACACGTAACTGCCACCACACGAGGCTTGTTCAAATTAGTTGCACATTTAACTGCGTTCAATTAACGAATTACGGTCTTGCTTTATCTGACCGTCACTATTTGTGTTTCATGTTGCTTTGTGTAATCGGTCTGCTGATGTTTTATATGTGACTATCTTCTGATAGCAGTTTTGCCCGCGTGATTGTAATACAGGGTTGAATAGTATTAATATACCGGTCAAAGAACCAGTATTTTATTACGTCATTACGCGTTTTTTACGTAATCATCATCATCACGAAAGACGTCCACTGTTGGACAAAGGCCTCCCCCAAGCGTCTCCACAACGACCGATCCTGTGCGTCTCGCATCCACCGCATTCCCGCGACTCTCACCAGGTCGTCGGTCCACCTTGTGGGAGGCCTTCCAACGCTGCGTTTTCCGGTGCGCGGTCGCCGGTCTAGAACCTTTCGGCCCCATCGACCATCCGTTCTACGAGCAATGTGCCCTGCCCACTGCCACTTTAGTTTGGCGATTCTTCGGGCTATGTCGGTGACCTTGGTTCTCCTGCGGATATCTTCATTCTTTATGCGATCACGCAAGGAAACTCCGAGCATAGCCCTTTCCATTGCCCTTTGGGTGACTGTAAGCCTTCTGATGAGGCCCATTGTAAGCAACCATGTTTCAGTGCCATAAGTCATCACTGGCAACACGCACTGGTCATAGACTTTCGTCTTGAGACACTGTGGTATGTTGGACGAGAAGATACCTCGCAGCTTCCTGAACGCTGCCCAGCCGCGTCGGATTCGACGATTGACCTCTTTTTTACTTAAAATCACCAAAAAAAATTTTTTTTTAAATTAAAAAAAAACTTCTCAACGATAATTAAGCGTTTTTCAAGGTAACTCAAGTTGTACAGACGTATGTACAATTGGCCCTCGAGGGATTGCTGTTCCTCTGGTTTTTAGGGTTCCGTACCTCAAAAGAAAAAAATAGAACCCTAAGGATGTTTTTAATATCGTGCGGTTTTGATCACTCAAGCGGGATTGCTCCGCACGCGTAACCCCCGCAAATGTCCATTTCATACAATGCGTAGAATACGCACGCGGGACGCGTTTTTTTGCATTTTGATATTCACACCCTTATAGGATCAATTTGTTGTCCGTCTGAAATCTGAAAACCGTGAATTTGTTGTTACGTCACAAAAAAACATTTTTTGCAATGCAGAAAAATTTTCGAGACTCCATTCTGGAATTGAACTATTTACATGGGTAAATCTGTACGGAACCCTCAGTGCGCGAGTCCGACTCGCACTTGCCCAGTTTTTTAAGGTGGGTAATCCAATGGCCCGACAGATTGCACAGTTTGATTGTATTTTATTGTGCGTCTATTTGGGTAGAATAAACATGTTTTCTTTCTTTCTTTTTTCTTTTCAATGACTTCTCTCTTCAGATTTTTCTGGAAAGGAAACCCATGGTCTCAGAACGCAAAGGGCCACTGAAGGACATGGGTGTGGTTTTAGTCAGTAAAAGTCTGACAAGCCCTACCGCCCAAGAGCGTGAGAAGTTATTGGATGATTTCTTACCATAAAAAACTGTTTCCACAGTTACCCTTTGCTTTCCAAGGTGGACTTAAAAGCAACGTGGTTACGTTTTGTGGATGAACCTATTCACAAGCTCCACTGCTCAACCACACCAGCCCCCCTAGCCAAGTTACGATCGTTTCGTTTGCGTCGAACGCCCTGGGTAGGCCACGCCTCCGATTCTTTTGTTCTGACCACGTGACTGAGCGTTGACATGACATCAGAACAAAGGAATCGAAGGTGTGGCCTACTCGAGACGTTCGATGCAAACGAAACGATCGTAACTTGGCTAGGGGGGCAGTAACATAACTACACCTGTTACCGTTCTCTTCCTGCACCTGTTTCACACGAGCACCAGACGCATAATTATCCTTAACCCATTACCTGAGTACCTTCACTCCATACTTTAAACAGAAGGTTTGAGACATCAAAGCGCGCACTTATTCAGCGTCCCTGAATACTTAGAGGCTCCTAATTCCTTAGACAGCTTAGCTTGCTTTGCAAACACTTCTCACCTGCTATCACGATATCACTAACCTAGATTTTCAAAACCACTACTTCGCTTAACATGACATCCATTGCTGATTTTAAACTGGGAAGCTTTTCATCTCTCGAACAAAACTAGCAATGGTTGATGAAATTGGCGTTTGGGAGGTTTTATTTTGAGTTTTGTCGCCAATGCGGTGTGTTGACGAAGATTTCCCTCAGTACGCAAATCTGTTGTACTTATAATGACTGGTGACGCTTAACTCCGGTTCGTGCTTGTCATAAATATTGATAGTTGATTTTATTAGGAAAAGCTGTTGTTACAGTAAACAGTCAATGACCACTGAGAAAAATTTACTTTTATTTTTGTATGATACTAGCTTCAGCCAGCGGCTTCGCCCGTGTGGATCCCCCTTTCATCACCTAAGGGGGTTTTTTTTTTTCGGTGGTAAAATCATCTTATGACATCCCTTGGGCGGGGCGGGAGATAGTGTCAGACTTTTACTGACTAAAAACCCACTCCTGTTCCTTCGTTGCTTTTCGTACCAGGGCCGAGTCTTCCTTTCAGAATCAGACTCTTGGCCCCAGTAGGCTTCGACCCTGCTAGGCCCCTACAGTTGCTGACATCTCCTTAAATCAATCCCCCTAATAGTAGGATAGTAGGGATCCTTCCTAATAGTAGGGGGTAAATTATGAAAAATCTTGTCTTAGTGCTCGCCTACGTCATAAAAGGAAGCTTTGTGCAAAATTTCACCTTCCTAGTCCTAGCAGTTTAAGCTGAGCGTTGATATGTCAGTCAGTCAGTTTCTCCTTTTATGTAAATATAGATAGATAAATGAATACGTATCGATTTTGTAGGCAGTGATTCTAAAATATTGCTTACAGCTTACATAATGTTGGAGAAAGGGAAGGCTTGATTCCTGATTGTGAAAAAAAAAAACCCGTAATTAATACATTATTGCCCCACATTGCTTGATGTGGCCTCGTTCATCTGACGCCTAAACGACCTACTTGGCTATAATCTCTCCTATTATATCAAATACTGATTGGATTTGGCGGCCAGCAATGGATTTGACTAAACGGATCTTATTTATATTAATTACATCTATTTTGATAAGAAAACAAAGCAAGGACCTATGTTCCATCATCCGACTCTAAGCGTACGGCGCGGCAATACGCCACTGGCGCATTGGGGACTCCCCACCCATATGCACTCATCTTACGTACTGCTAAGGATTAAAATTCTCTGAGTGTTCTGATAGCTACAACCTAGGAATTTTAAAGTCAAGAGTGAATTTCGTCGTGTTGTGCTGGTGCTGTCGCTGCGGCTACTGAGAACCTCAAGCGGCGAAAATATAATAACCTTGTTGGAAGTTATATTTTCGAACCGTTTGGGGTTGAAACTCTCGGATCATGAAAAAAGACTGGCGGCATTGCCATACAGCGTGGCAATGCCGCCAGTCTTTTGGGCACATTGCCAGTCGATAGCGATGTGGTCGTCATATTTTAGTTTGATTTTAGTTAATTGTAATTAGCGTAGGATTTTTATTTTTTTTATTTGTTTTGTTGTATCTGTAATTAGTTAAGTATTTTTTTAATATAAATAAGATTCCTGTGTGCATAGGTTACTACTGGACAAGCACATCATTGCTATGCTACGCTATGGCTAAATAAACGTTAACATTAGCGATTGCGTTATAGTCGACAAACACGAGTGAATTAATCATTAAAAAAACGGGACTGAACTCGCGTATCGAGAGTTCCATACAAAAACTATGTAAATAGTTTGATTCCCGAAGCAAATCCAGAAGATTTTTCTAAATTACACAAGTGATTATTTTGTGCTGTAACTACTTTAAAGTTTTTACATTGTTTCTAGCCTCATTTCATAATTCTAGGTCAACGGAAAGTCCCCTATAAGTTTTGATTTCCTTGCGAGTGTCATATATATGCGACATAAACGCTTTATTTTTACATTGCGTTGACTTTGAGGTTTCATTATTTACTGCTCCGAGGGGTAACAAACTTAAATATTTATTAATATTAATTTCTAGATTGCTTTCTAGATAGCTTGATACCTTCACTTGTTCCTGAGAAAGAGGGTCTTGACAGACAGACAAGCAAGTGATCCTTTATAGGTTTCCATTTTTGCCGACTGAGGTACGGCACTATAAAAACAAAAATGCGTAGCTTTAATAAACTAACAACACACAATCTCATGACAACCTCTTTTCTAAAAAGGAAACTCGTGGTCCGAGAACTCAAAGTGCTACTGAAGGACACAGGTGTGGTTTTAGCTAGTAAAAGTCTGACACGCCCTCTTTTTATTTATACTGTGAATGTGAGAATACTGTAGACTCCGCGAATTCATAGGCTACTTCCTATTACGACTCACTTTTAATGATGTAGGTATATTTTTATTGTACTTTTTAGTACAATATTGACCGGTCTACACTGTCCTTCAGGGAGCAGTGGCCGAGTGGTAACAGGCGCATTACTTTGAGTAATTTATTTCATCACCACTGCTCTCAAAACGGTGAAGGAAAACATCGTGAGGAAACCGACATGTCCTAGAACAAAAAATTCGAAGACATGTGACATTCACCAATCCGCACTGGGCCCGCGTGGTGGATTACGGCCCATTCCCTCTACTAGAGAGAGGAGGCCTGAGTCCCAACAGTGGGAACATTAAAAGGCTGATTATGCTTATTATGCTACACTGTCCTTACATAATATCTACTTATACTGTAATATGGCAATATTGTAAGAACAACAATTTTTTTTAAAACAGTAACCATGGAGTTTCCTGCCGGTTCTTCTCCATACGAAACGAACAATTTGGAACCGTGCACTAGCTTCTGAGTTTTATAAGTGCCCATGTAGGCCTATGTGAAATAAAAAACTTTTGACTTGACTTTGGATGACTTCCCACCTTAAATAAAAAGCCTCAGAACATTTTCATATTCTTAGAACACCAACATTTTCTCCTTACACAAAACTCAACAAAACAAACAAATAAGTAACATTCTGAGCACACAAATCCGGAGGCTTACCACGCTTGCCATTAATATGTTTATAATAATATAACCGCCATTCTTTACCTACAGGAAATCTCACAATGTCTTATTGAAATTCAGGCGCCGTTCTTATATGTACGGTGAATAATTACAGGGAATTTCAGACTTGCAGGTACAGGCTGTGGCTTTGTATGAGGAAGACGTTTTGAAGTCGACATTATATTAGTATTTTTCAGGAATATTTGATTATGAAGAAGTATTGGAAAAGAAATAATGGACTATGTGATTTGGGATGTATCTGATTAACATCCGTAGACTCGTATCAAGGTCCAGTTGAAAACCAGCGTCAGGCAACTGCTACGTAGTGGCCTGGCAATAAGCTGAACTGGACCTATTTGGCGCAGCCGTGAGACACACAATGTCGATGTATTTTTAAGTTTAAGTTTCTATAATTATAATTGTTATCACATTGTGTGTACCTGTGTGCCAAATAAACGTGTTTTCTTTCTTTCTTTACCTAAAGGTGTGAGAGCAGTGGTGGCCGAGTGGTAGCGGCCCCGACTTACGAGTTGTAGGTCGCGGGTTCAAACCCAGCCAGGCGCATTACTTTGTGTAATTATTTAATCACCACTGCTCTCAAAACGGTGAAGGAAAACATCGTGAGGGAACCGGCATGTCCTAGAACCAAAAATTCGAAGACATGTGACATTCACCAACCCGCACTGGTGGATTATGGCCTATTCCCTCTCCTAGAGAGGAGGTCTGAGTCCCAACAGTGGGAACATTATAAGGCCGACTATGCTATGCTAAGCTAAAAGTGTGGGATGTTGTGTTAACTCGCACAAGCAAAAGCTAATAATAATAATAATAATAATAATAACCCCATCGCCGTATCTCTACGTTGACGTCGTGGTGGGGCTTGCGTGCTCCTACCCTAGGTCTGTATCGGTAAAGTTTGCTTTGCCGTAATATGCCTAGGGTGAGGGGCCAGACTAAGAGAGATACAATCCGCAGTGCAGTTTTGTGGCGAACTGTTGGGCATTAGCGACCCCACGGACCCGATCTCCCGGGAGAATTCTTGTTCTTCATCTCCGGCTTGCCTTTATTGGCCGGCCGTAGTGAACACTGACGAGGAACTGAGCTCCCACCTCTCTCTTGCCTTTATTGGCTGGCTTGAGTGGAGATTCGCAAGAGCAAACGTGCTCGGGAGAAGGATGTATAATCCAGTAAGGTGCTGGTAGGGATCTTGACCGTACTTCCGGGATTGTCCTGATAGCCGTGGTATACCTCTCCACTCCTCAAGCACCTCAGAATATGTTGCCCTCTTGTTGCTACGTCACTTCGTGCTAGCGGCCGTTTTTTGGGGGCCCATTTATTGAGTGTGCAAGTCACCCCCTGCCTTTTTTCGATGCATATTAATAACGTTGTTCAGGCAGGGGCCATAGTCTTGACATAGTTCCATGTTACCAGTCCACTTAAGACTCCAAAAACCATAGCCTTATATCTTAGTTTTCCAAATGTCGCAATAGTTTCCCACCAACCGGGGGTTGTCCTTGGATGCAACTAGCATAGTACGTACAGGGATAATCACCGGTTTGTACCACTTTCCATTAAAGCGTCTAAAAGGGCCTCTGCGAGTTGGCTTCGGCTCCTCGTACGCCTCCCAAAGGTCCAGGACCTCAGGGTCCTGAGATAAATAAAATACATAAAAATAATAATAACCGTTTTTCAATAACCGGGGGTTGTCCTTTGGTGCACTAGCATAGCGCGTACAGGGATAATCGTCGGTTGGTATCATGTTCCATTGTAATTATCTAAAGGGCCTCTGCGAGTTGGCTTCGGCTCCTCGTACGCCTCCCAAAGGTCCAGGACCTCAGGGTCCTGAGATAAATAAAAAAAAATAAAAAAAAAAAATAATAATAATAATAGTTTATTTTCAGAAAAATACACAGAAAATTCAATTGATAAAAACAATTTTGCCAAATAATAATTGGTAAATACAGAAAAGGAGTTTCGTTGGTACCTGTACTAATGAAAAACATTGTATCACAGGCACCAGCATCTTTCATTCTTTTATAATAAAGGATAATTTTAGCTCTAAAACAGTCCAAAAACGATTTACAAAATGAGATTATAGTAAAAATTTAAGATTCAAAAAATAAATATAAATATAATAATGTAATAATTCCAGAAACATTTAATAATTAATAATAATATTGAAAAATTATATTTTTGAGAATCATCATTTCATCATGTCACATAGATATTCATGGTGGTCATTTTTGTGTGCGCACATGATGTGTAGGTGTGTGACTGTGTGTATCTGTGTAGTGTAATGAATGGTGTGTGTGAGTGAAAGTTAGCGTCGTATGATCTAACGGGTTGGTCTGAGGAGGTCTTCAGTCTCTTGGTAACTTAATTTTAGTAGCAGATTCCGAATTTCATTTTTACATTTAATTTTAGTTAGATTGTAGATGTATGTTAATTTGTTAATGCGGTTGTATAAACGAGAGCTAATAATATGAAAGCTTCTACTGGCGAGGCCAGATCTATGCGGTAGTATATTGCATATTAAGTCCTTCCTGCGCTTGTTATTTTGCTTATAGGGGATTGCAACGTGTTTTCTCATGACGGTCTGTAGTACAAAGAGCTGTCTAACTGTGAGTACAGAACACTGTTGGTACAAGGTTGTAGTCGGGTATCGAATAGGCTTCCCCAGAAGCACTTTTAGAACCGCTCTTTGCGCTCTTTCCACTCGCATCATACTTGTAGAATGTGCACCCCCCCACGCCGGTATGCAGTACATGAGTACCGATTGCGCTAAGGAGAAATACACAAGTTTTAACGTCTTTAAGTCAGCAGAAGATCTAAGTTTTTTAAAAACGTATAGAAGTTTCCTTGTGCGGTTAACTATATTATTTATATGCCTGTCCCAATTAAGTCGGCTGTCAATTTGTACTCCTAGGTATCTGATATCAGATGTGCGCAAGAGAGGTAAGCAGTTGCAAGTGGGCCTAGAGCGTTGACAGGTGTGAGCCTCTATTTTCAGATTATTTGGCGGTTGGGATGCGGAAGAAGGAGAAAATGCAATAAATTTAGTTTTATCTGTGTTTATTGTAAGTAGGTTAGCATTAAGCCAGGAAATCACGATGGAGAGGGCTTTTTCGGTTTCATTACAGGCTAGCTGCCAGTCTTTAGCTTGGACAATCAACGCCGTGTCATCAGCATAAGTAATAATTCTGCAGTTATTGACGGACAATTGACATAGGTCGTTGATATATACTAAAAATAATGTAGGCCCAAGCACACTGCCTTGCGGTACACCATATGTAAGGAATTCATCGTTGCTAGTGAGATTTCCAATCTTCACACACTGTCTACGCTCAACGAGGTAACTATGAAGCAGCTTCAAGACCATGCCCCTTACGCCTATTTCTTCCAGCTTCCTTAGCAGAATGGGAATAGAAACTGCTAAGCTAGCTAAGCTATTATCATCATCAAAATTTTAGCCAAAAGACGTCCATTACTGGACACAGGCCTGCCCCAAGTGTCGGCACAACGACCAATCCTGTATGTCTCGCATCCATAGGATTCTCTCGACCCTTAATTCTTTATTGTACACAAAACATACATAATACACGGCGATACACATACAGTTTATGTACAAAGGCGAGCTTAACTCAACAATGAGTTTTCTACCAGCAAACCTTTGAGTTACAGAGAGAGAACACATTCGAGGGTAGGATCCAGTGCACAATATAAACCTTACATAACTAAATCTAATATATAATTATAATATAAATACTGGTGAAGCGTCAATGCCTTTTCTTAAGGTGTATATATTTTTAGAGAATAAATAATATAAATTAATTACCTTTCCCGCATTCTCTAAGTTAATTGAGTCTCTGTTGAGGATTTCATTCACCAATACCTACTACCGCAGCGCCCATTGGTTGACGTATCGAATGCTTCCTTGAGACGCTCGCTAAATTCCGCTAGAGGGCGTCTACCTGCTAAAAAAAACAGTGTGTCTGCTCCGCAAGATTCGACATTGCGTCGAATGAAACCGCTCCGCGATATAAATCCCATATATGTTGAAAACCTGAGAATTCTCGTGTAATAAGTGTATCTGCTACTGTGAGACATTGAGACCTTATAGTGCAGTGTTGGTTTCACGAGTTCTGACCAGCCCACCGGTGGATGAATCAAGATTTAGCAGTCCACACACCGACCACGCATCCGTGAACGGAAGCATTCCTACCTGCAAGTGGGGTCCCTGAATTAGCAAGATACGTGGGCATTGATGTTGCAAGAGACGTCGTTGGGTATTGGTGTCTCAGGGAATCGTCAACAGGGATTTAATTTTGTGCAACTTAAAAATAATTTCACCGCCATATTGGTTTTAAAACACCACCCTTCTTAGATGAGGCTATTTACACGCTTCATCAAATACTATTACATACTAATATATACATATCATATATCATATCAGGTTATCGGTCCACCTTATAAGAGGTCTTCCAACTCTACGTCTTCCGGTACGCAGTCGCCACTTCAGGACCTTTCCCCCTATCGACAATCTGTTTTGCGAGCCATGAGCCCTGCGCACTGCCGATTAAGTTTGGCGATTCTTGGGATATGTCGATCATGGCAATAATAATAAAAGTTGAGTTAGAATACATTTTTAACTAAATAACGGACAATAAAGTAATCCTATAAGGGTTCTGTTTTTTTCCTTTTGAGGTACGGAACCCTAAAAACCAGTTTCTGACTTTCATGTCGCAGATTTATCTATAAAGACCTTTTTTTAGGTGGTAAATCATCTAGTGATATCTCCCGCCTTTTCGTGTCAGACTTTTACTGACTAAAATCCACTCCTGTTCCTTCTTTGCCTTTGTTCCAGGGCCCCAGGGTTCTCTTTCGTACAACCCATGGCCTCAATAGGCTTCGACCCTGCTGAGCCCTTACAGTTACACTTCTTGAGGCGCGCGTGGAACACTACGCGCCGTTGACGACTTTGGCTCGGTCCGGATCGTTACTAGGCGGTCGGACGGCGAGCTAACCATTGCTCGCCGTTCGCAAGCCTACGCCTACGGTGGCCGGAAATCGGGATCGGGAACCCTCCCGGCGGCTGGGGCGTGAGGGCCATTCCCTTGCGCGTGCGGCTGCTTGCTTTGCTAGCATTACTGCTTCGCAGAAGGAGGCGACCGCTTGCCACTCCTCCTCGCTCTGAACCATGGCCTGTACCAAGGCCCATCGCGAGAGATCACGCCGCCGATCGCCCCCACGAGGACACGGCGGTGCTCTGCCCAGGCGGGGCACACCTCTACCGTATGCTCCACTATGTCCTCCGGGCAGTCTACACTATGATGACACCCGGTCGTTTCTTCTGTACGAATCCGGTGCAGGAACCTCCCGAACTGACCATTTCCGGTGAGGACCTGCGTCATGCGAAAGGTAAGGACGCCGTGAGGTCTTTCCAGCCACTCCCCAAAGAGGGGACTTACCGCACTAATTTTGGCGTACCCAATCTATAAAGACCTGTATTGTAAATCTTAATAATCTACCTTCATACGCAGAGTTCTCAGCGCGATTAGAATATATACAACCGTCCGCAACAAACTACCGGGAAGTTTTTTGGACCAGAAACAACGCCCGTCTGGTCGGAGGTTTGCGGGACTTTACACCCTGACCCCAATAGTTCTATAATGTTAACTGTATTTGTTCCATCATCAGTCTAGTCCTGCCAGGTCAGCAAATACTCAGTCCTTAACCGGTGATATACCTGAACATGTTTACAGACCACCCTGGAACCCCCTCTGAGTAAACACACCTACTACTCCGTCGAAATCTTAGCTCGAAGAGCAGATTTCAACTCGCATAAACTGCCAAAATAATCGTAACCTTTCAAGTCAATTCCCTTTCAATACGCGCCTGCCAATACCACACACTAATGGTTATCCTTTCCAATAAATTAGACCGATAAAGAACATGTTGCGAACGAATATCCTTCCTTGAGATCAGTTGGAATTGAAAGGAACACAGAAATGTATTAAAATATATTTGGGGAAGGGAATTATTTTGGCAGTTCCAATTTTAGACCATCTATCTACACTTAGGTAGATGGTACTTCCTAGTTTTGCCATAAAGGTACACTTAAAAAAGTACCCATTTTTTTTTCTTTCCAATTTTTTTTTTGGTACGAGGCTCATTCAATCAAGTTTTGACGTAATTCTGTGTAGTTTCTTCCCGCTATTTCTAATAAATTAAAATGGAGTGGGGTATTACAGAAAACAGCATTGCTGTGATTGATCTTCATAAAGTGGGAATGGAATCTGCACCAATTTTTAATACGCTGTCACTATTGAACATACGGCGGAGGTGTACCCCGCTTGGGTGGAGCACCCCCATGTCCTCGTGCTCGTAATCGGCGTCAGCGACCTCGCAACAGGACCTAGTTTAGGTCATGGTGCGGAGCGATAGGGATGAAATGCGGTCGCCTACTTCTGCGAAGCAGTAATGCTAGTGAAAGAGATGGCCGCAGCCGTAAGGGAACGGACATCTTCACGCCCCAGTACCCGCGAACGGAGACGCCCGATACTGAAATGGAAACGTTGCTCCTAGAAAACAAAGGGTAACTGAACGACACAGGTGTGGTTTTAGTCAATAAAAGTCTGACACTCCCTCCCACTCCATCCTAAAGTGTGAGAAGTCACTGAATGGTTTCTCAATTAAAAAAGCACCGTCTGGCTCGTGAAGCATGGAAAAACAAAATAAATAATAACAACGATCGCAACACGCCTTGTGTGACATCCCATCCTTTGCCGTCATATTGTTCTTCAAAATATAAACATAATCAAACAAAAGTTATCTCCCAAGACTTATAAATTACCCATCATACTTTGCTGACACCAGAACGTAAACAAAATTAATAATTCAGAAATCTACCAAAGTTGATCAGCAAACATTTGAGGGTTTCCAAGTATGCATCTCACATCGGTTAGAACTAAGTTCACGAACTTTGTACATATATAATTTTATTGAAATTTATTCACCAGTAACGAAATAAGAAACACCAAGAACGAAATATTATTTGTATTTTTATGTGTGCTTTTTTTACCAACATTGGTCCACCTGAAAGCAAAATCAGTATTCTTTCTTTCTGAGGCAATCCGTTCTCTCACGATTCTAAAACCCAGAATGAACAATAACCAACACCAGAAAATCGATGAAGCAAAGAAGCTCGACGATTTCTAAAGAAACTAATTTAAGTTTAGAAGGTATGCGTACAGAGTGTAAAGACCCACATACAAAATGGAGGATCCTCTGACCAGACGGGTGTTTTATCTGGTCAGAGCAACTGCCCAATAGATGATTTCGGGTTGTTGTATAAAACATTGGCTTTAGTATATGAAAAAGCCGAAACACGTGTCTAGTACTTTCATGTAAAGAATCTATGTACAAAATTTCATAACTGTACGATGAAAAATCACGAAGTTATAAGCTTGTTATGTTACCTGATTGTCCGCAAAAAAACATGGTCACCGGCCATTCGGACGACTGAGGGCTTGTTTTGCTCCCGCACCCAGCTGTGCGCAAACGCCTAATGACCGCTATGACCTGACGTGACCTGTGTTGTACTTAGAGTCGGTGGTGTCCAACTTGTGACCTTTTTTAAATATTTTTGGGGAAAAATATAACATTGTGTAAAAATGATTGGAATCGAATCAGTTACTGATTCTGAACAAACATATTTAGGTTTCGCATATATTAAAAATAATGTTGTATATTTATTTATTTATTTAAACTTCATGTACAGTAGTGGTACATAGGCGGACTTAATGCAACAAGGCATTCTCCAACCTTTTGGTATATTCAAATTGCGTGGAGAACTCCATTTGTGCCATGCAGAATTTAGTAGTTGAGTTCCTATGTGACGTTATAGATGGCGCTACATAAATATTTTCACAAACATGTAAACTCACATACACACCCAGACCCGAATCTGGGTGAGAATCAAACCCGTGAAATGCAACACAAAAGCCGATAGTTCAACTAAAAACTATCCGGGTAAGAATCAAACCCGTGAAATGCAACACAACAGCCGATGGCTCAACGAAAAACTGTCCGGGTAAGAATCAAACCAGTGAAATGCAACACAACAACCGATGGCTCAGCGAAAAACTATCCGGGTGAGAATCAAACCCGTGATATGCAACACAACAGCCGATGGCTCAACGAAAAACTATCCGGGTGAGTATCAAACCCGTGATATGCAACACAACAGCCGATAGCTCAACTAAAAACTATCCGGGTTAGAATCAAACCCGTGATATGCAACACAACAGCCGATGGCTCAACGAAAAACTGTCCGGGTGAGAATCAAACCCGTGAAAAGCAACACAACAACCGATAGCTCAACTAAAAACTATCCGGGTGAGAATCAAACCCGTGATATGCAACACAACAGCCGACGGCTCAACTAAAAACTATCCGGGTGAGAATCAAACCCGTGTTATGCAACACAACAGCCGACGGCTCACCTAAAAACTATCCGGGTGAGAATCAAACCCGTGATATGCAACACAAGAGCCGATGGCTCAACGAAAAACTGTCCGGGTGAGAATCAAACCCGTGATATGCAACACAACAGCCGATGGCACAACGAAAAACTGTCCGGGTGAGAATCAAACCCGTGATATGCAACACAACAGCCGATGGCTCAACGAAAAACTGTCCGGGTGAGAATCAAACCCGTGAAAAGCAACACAACAACCGATAGCTCAACTAAAAACTATCCGGGTGAGAATCAAACCCGTGATATGCAACACAACAGCCGACGGCTCAACTAAAAACTATCCGGGTGAGAATCAAACCCGTGTTATGCAACACAACAGCTGATGGCTCAACGAAAATCGTACAACGAAATTAATCTGAAAACAGACTATAAAAAAAAACCACTTCACTAATACACTTTTCCACTTACGAGTATATCAAACAAGAGCTAGAACACAGCTTGGCTAATAGGCCTACAGCTGTCTATGCTCATCTGCAATAACAGAGCGCCTCAAGAGCGCCTTTCAGCTTTATCCCTTTGTCAGTAAAACCTAGGAACAATGCTGAACGATCTTATGTGCTTCTAATAATACCACCTTCTATACCCTTCACACCCGCGGGCTTGCGGATGGCGAGCAATGGGTAGCTCGCCGTCCGACCGTCCGGTAACCGTCCGGACCGAGCCCAAATCGTCGACGGTGCGTAGTGTTCCACGCGCGCCTTTAGGGGATGTCAGCAAAACCGTACCAGTCCACTGGGGCCATGGGTAGTGCGAAAGAGAACACCGGGGCCCTGGAACGAAGGCAAATAAGGTACAGGAGTGGGTTTTCGTCAGTAAAAGCCTGACGCGCCCTCCCACTCCGCCCAAGGGCGCGAGATGTCATTGGATGATTTCCCACCTAAAAAAAAACCCTGGGAGCAAAGCCGCTGACAGAAGCTAGTTTTCTCATAAAATCGCAAACAGATACCCTCTTGTCACAATCGATTCACACCTTTCCCGTGTAAAAGGTGAGATTTGTACGGGACATCACTCGTATAGAGTGGATTCAGTGCGACGTTCGCAGACACGACAAGCTCTGAATCCAAGCACGAATGCTTTATTTATGTGTTGGTACTCCATCACTCGTGCCGCGTTCGGCCATGATCGGCCATCATCGGCTGCCGAGTGAACTATCAACAATGTAATAGAGAATCATCCAACAAATTTGGTTGACAGGTTTCAATCATTGGATCGATTGCCTCAACATGTAAACACATTTAAGGAGCAAAATATCAGCGTCAGGTATAGTTGGGTGATACCTGGTGAGTTGAACTCCCGTTTAGTGCAACCTTGAGGCAAAAAGGAAAAAATCAGTTTGTCAGACAGTCAGACGGACTACAAAACTATCTGATCTGTCTAATGTGTGATCTATGTGATCTGTCTGTCAAGACCCTTTATCTCGGGGAACGCGTAGAGGTATCGAGTTGAAATTAAAACCAAACACTCAGGTCCGACTCGCACTTGCCCAGTTTTTTTTTGCTTTAGCAAGTCATCCTATGGTAACACGTATAAACTCGATGACCAATACAACTCGGATACCGTCCGATTTCTTTTCGTACAAGGAACAAAATCACACACAAACACCAACTTCCCCTACATTCCTCCTTCCCCACTTCAACTAACTCAAAACACAAAGATCACGTAACCGAAAATTAATTATTCCCCATTCGTACAAAAGATCAATATAAACGTTTTGTCTAAGTTCAGTGAGAATGCAACTCTTGAACAGAATCCCGAACCATTTTACGTACCGGACAAGTTTCTTCGAAACTTGGGAGGTTTCTTAAAACCAGTTTATTTGTGTAGCGTCCGCATAAAACCACATTTCCCGTGGGCTCCCCGCGGTTCGGGACGGTGCTGCGTTTGAATTAGACTAGTATTTTCTGTAGGCGAGTGAGCTAAATCTTTTTATGAAGTGTTACAATGGGCCTAATCAAAAGGCTGCTGGATATAGGCCTATCGTAAATGTCTCATCGACTGGCCTGGTGCGTCTAACATCCATCGGATTCCCGCGACCCTCATCAAGTCATCGGTCCTTGTGAAGTTGTGAGGGACCTACCAACGCTGTGTTTTCCAGTACGCGGTCGCCATTTTAGAACCTTTTGGCCCCATCGACCATCTGTTCTCCGAGCAATGTACCCACTGCTATTTAAGTTTGGTTTCCCTGCGGATATACCTATTCATTTCCGATTTGATCACCCAAGGATACTTCGGAACAAAATGGAATAATATCAAAAGTTGCCATTCTAATTCTAATCATGCAAGCAAACTTGCCCGTTTAAACGGTCCCCACACCATCCATGCATGCAGTTTTGAAATTCCGTATTCCTGTCTACACTGCCCCAGACCTGAGGTTATTTATATTTCTTACCGCTGATGTATTTCCATTCGCTTTTCAATTACACCCTCAGCGATTATTTATAGAATAATTTCCGTACAGAAGCGAAATGGGATCAGTATTTATAATGTCGCATGCTGAAAGGAGGGAAGTTCTTATGAGGATAAATTATTAAAACAAGATTTTCAGGATGCTGAAATAAACAAAGTTACTGGAGAAACAAGAACAGAACAAAAAGAAAAGCCATAGTCACACGTTATTATAGGTACCAACCGTAACACATTAATAACGTTGATTTTCAGCGTCCTGCAAATCTTGTTTCATACTTTTTATCGTCGTTTTTTTGTCTTAGTCGGGTTTTAGTTTTTTTTTAACTTTTTCGTTTTTAAACTATTTTGGTGTTATTGACATCGAAATTTTTTACCACTTGAAGGCGCCACATTGAATTTTGATGATATTTTTGATAAGTACAAGTGAAGCCCTTAGAAATTATATCAAACACGGTGTATTAAATTTATCTTTACGTTTTACACACGACTTTTTGGCCGCTAGAGGGCGCCACTTTAAATTTGAGCGATTTTTTGGAAATGTACAAGTGATGCCCTTTCAAATGATACTATACACGGCGTATTTGTCTTATATATATTTTTTTATACAATACTTTGTGTCCGCTAGAGGGCGCTACATTGAGTTTTGCAACACGTCACGTAGCCTATGTTCAGCGGACGATTAAGACGGTTCTAACGATACCTCATTTATCGAGTTTTGACAAGTAGTTTAGGAGCTATGAGGGAACAGATGAACATACACACATACATAGCCTGTCAAAATCATAACCCTCCTTTGGCTTTGCCGTAGTCGGGTAAAAAGGAACTTGTGATGTAATTATCAATGCCTTTTATATATGTGTGCCAAAGGTTTCTGTTCCGTTTCAGCCAAAAGACATATAATACTGCTGGACATAAACCTCCCTCAAGCGTCGCCATATAGTCTGGTACTGTACGTTTCGCATCCTGCGCACTCTTGCAGGTCTCATCAGGTTATAGGTCCACTTTGTGGGATAACTAAAAACGTTGCGCCTTTTGCTACACGCTTGCCACTCCAAAGTTCTGAAAGGGTTACTGTGGTCCTAAACGCAAAAAGCAACTGAAGGACACAGGTGGGTTTTTTTCAGTGAAAGTCTGATACGCCCCCTCGCTCCACTCGAGAGCGGAGTCATTAAACGATTTCCTACCTCAAAAAAAGAACCAGCAAATTTCATTTTTTTCCTAATGTCTATATTATGTGGCTTTCTTCTACATAAATATATATTGACGAAAGGAATTAAACGATTAACCGTTGCTTTAAAATCAAAGGTACTTAAATATATTATTAAATACAAGTCGTTTCCCTATGTGACTACACATATTACATAAGATATCATAGAATAAGTATAATCAGCCCTGTAATGTTCCTGGGACTCAAGCCTCCACTCTAGGAGAGGGAATGAGCCGTAATCCACCACGCGGGCCCAGTGCGGGTTGCTGGATTACATACATTAATTATTAGATACATAAAATTCTTTCACAAGAAATCACAAAACATTTTTTTCTCTCTCTTTATTTATTATTAGGGACTTTTACACGGACATGTATGCCAGTCCCATCACAAAACATTTAAAGTTTATCGTTTACATCAATGAATACAAAAATATTTCTTTTAAACAAATCTTTCCTTATGTCTTGGAGTTTGCCATCATCCGTCTGACAGCGCTAAGCTACAATACAATTATAAAAATGCGATTTATTTTATACCATATAAAAAAAAGCACCTACAGGGTGGAAAATAACAACGTAAGCAACTAAAACTTAAGACTAACTAGCGCAAACTTTGCATTCAAATTCTAGATTTCAGTTACAACTTTAAGGTTTCAAAACTTTATTCTTCCTACACCTTTAAAGCCTGGTAGCATTTTACAATGAGTAGTTCAAGACTTTACTGAGATTGAAAATAAAAATCTCGTAATCTCATAATGAATAGAATGTTTCCACAGGAGAACCTAGGTTACCGACATAGCCCGCTGAATCGCCAAAGTTAAATGGCAGTGGGCAAGGCATATTACTCGCAGAACAGATGGTCAATGAAGCCAAAAGGTTCTGGTATGGCGAACGCGTACCAAAAGATGCAGTGTTGAAAGACCTTTCACAAAGGGGACCAATGACCCTGTTGAGGGTCGCGGGAATCTAATGGATGCAAAACGCAAAGGACTGCCCCCCTAGCCAAGTTACAACCGTTTCATTTCGATTCTCTTTTCGTCGATCGCCTCGAGTCGGCCACGCCTCCCATTCCTTTGTTCTGAAGTCATCTCAACGCTCAGTACGTGGTCAGAACAAAGGAATAGAAGACGTGGCCGACTCGAGGCGATCAACGAAAAGAGAATCGAAATGAAACGGTTGTAACTTGGCTGGTCGTTGTGACGCCATTTGAAAGAGGCCTATATTCAGCAGTGGACGTGCGTCGGCTGAAATAATGAGGAAAGGATATAAAATTTCGGAAAATTTCAAATACCAACCAAGTCTAAACTGCATAACTTATTCTCTTCAGAGCTGCCCACCACATACATTTCCCGATATCGATACGTTCACCAATTTGTGAGGCGGCCTTATGTTTAAGTAGGTCGGTAGCTGCCAAGTGGGATCTCTAATTAATCCCGTTTGTCCAGTCTAATGGGCCCTGCGAGGATTTAGGGTAATATCCTGTTACATCTATATGTGAGGCTTGATGCCTTCGTTGGAGTAATGGAGGAGACTTAGAGGTTTCGGCTTTTGTAAAATTATAATGAGCTTTGTTTTGTGATCTTTGCAACCCATCACTTTAAGCCACTATCTTTATACTAATATTATAAAATTGAACAGTTTTTTTATTAGTTTGAACACGCTAATCTCAGGAACTATTGGTTCGAATTGTTTTTTTTTTTTTATTTAAAACTTTATGCACTAATGAAACACTGAACAAAGTTGAACTTAAGCATTTTCTACCAGTCGACCTTAGGGTGGTGCAGAGACATATCATTTTAGTATTGGATAGCACATTTATTGAGAAACGCTATATAAAATCACACTTCGACCCACGAGAGCGGAGCAGCAACCAAAGGCGCGGGTGAAACCGTGGGGACAACTAGTGTGAAGATATTTTAACTGTTTAATTGCCTTCGACCCGTATGCGTTTTATTGTGCTTCACCACTGCAGAATAATCAAAATGGCGCTGGTATTTTTTTTTTATTGACAGGCTCGCGTTTTACCACTGTCTTACCTGATAAGTGTTTTTTGGTTTTTAAGGTGGGAAATCATCTAATGACTTCTCTCGATCCAGGGCAGAGCGAGAGGGAGTGTCAGACTTTCAGTGATTAAAACCTTGACAATGGAGCACGCTTGCTAGAAATAACCTATTCAGTTTTAACTTAAAGATATTCCGACAATCAATATGAGGATTGAGATATCTTTATTTCCCATAAAAAATATAATTCACTTACATGAAAAATATTAAAACTAACTCAAAAATATGTAACAATTTTAGCTAAAATTACAATATAAAAAAAATAATCTTAAAAGTATATGGTAATCGGAAATACTTCCATAGTTAAAGCTTAAACATACACAGAGTACAAGCAACTTAGCATAATTATCATTTAGAGAAAACCGCTTAGCATATCTGAGCAATATAAAAATAAAAACCGTAAAAAAGTTATTTTGAATAATATTTAGTTGGTAATGTGATGAATCATACACTTCAAGCTTCTTTATATAAACATTTTATTTACTTTGATCAACACAATTTCATATTTATCCTTTTAGGGCCCAACCCAAATTTGGGCTGAGCACGCCATAATTATGGCGGTAAGTCCCCTCTTTGAGAAGTGGCTGGAAAGACCTCACGGCGTCCTCACCTTCCGCATGACGAAGGGTCTCACCGAACATGGTCAGTTCGGGAAGTTCCTGTGCCGGATTCGTGCGAAAGTAACACTTGAGTGTCACCACTGTGTAGACCGCCCGGAGGACACGGAAGAGGTGTACCCCGCTTGGGTAGAACACCGCCGTGTCCTTGTGGGGGAGATCGGCGGCAACGATCTCTCGCGCCGGACCTTGGTACAGGCCATGGTTCGAGGCGAGGAGGAGTGGCAGGCGGTCGCCTCTTTCTGCGAAGCAGCAATGTTAGCGCGAGGGCGCGGCCCTCACTCCCCAGCCGCCGGGATGCCGATCCCAATTTCCGGCCACCGTAAGCGCGGGCTTGCGGACTGTGAGCAATGGGTAGCTCGCCGTCCGATCGACCGGTAACCGCCCGGACCGAACCCAAGTCGTCGACGGCGCGTACTGTTCCACACGTGCCTCAAGGAGATGTCAGCAAACCGTAGGGCCCCAGCAGGGTCGAAGCCTACTGGGGCCAAGGGTCTGCTTCTGAAAGGAAGACTCGGCCCTGGTATGAAAGGCAACGAAGGAACAGGAGTGGGCTTTTAATCAGTAAAAGTCTGACACACCCACCCGCTCCGCTCAAGAGCGGGGGATGTCATTGGATGATTTTCCCACAGAAAAAAAAAAACACCTAAATTTGTGCATAAGTACATACATTACGATCTAATGTACTAAAAATAGGTGCAAGTAGGTGCGGTCCAGAACTTTAATGTTCAAATGTAATGCTTTTGACTAAATTCTTGTAAGCTATTTTGCATTCAAAAAATATATTGAAATAATAATATGTTCATGGTAAATATTTTTTTGAGATTGTTTAAACCAAAAATTACTTTTAAAAATATCATAACTATTTGAAATATCATAACAGTTACAAGCTATATTTTTTTTTTTAATTGATATAAACCAGTGCTTGACTGCGATCCCACCTGATGGTAAGCAGTGATGCAATCATTGATGGTGAGGCGCACTAGTTTATTAATAGCCTATTCACTCTAGCCTTGAAGGCACCTAAATTATAGTTGGACGGGAAGACCGCAGCAGGCAAATTGTTCCAGTCCTTCGATGTACGCGGTATAAACGACGAAGCGAAACGCTTAGTCCGGACCGTTGAAGTTTCAACAACGTAAGGGTGGATACTCGCCGTACGTCGGGTTGTCCGATGGTAGAAATGAGATGGCGGAATCAAGTCATGCAATTCCCGCGCACACTCTCCAAAATGCAACCTGTAGAATACCGATAGGCTGGCTACCCTGCGCCTGTGCTCGAGGCTTTGTAGATTGGACTTAACCAAATCTGGATCCCCAATTAGCCTCTTCGCACGCCTTTCCACTGAGTCCAAAGCTGCTAGATGGCATTTTGCAGCACCAGCCCATATGTGACTGCAGTACTCCACACACGATCGGACCTGTGCTTTGTATAACATTAGAAGCTGTCCCGGTGTGAAGTACCGTCGGACCTTTGCAAGAACGCCTAGTTTTCTAGCAGCTACCTTGGCTTTGGACTCAATGAACTGCCCAAAATTTAGGTCAGAGGAAATTTCAACTCCCAAGAGCTGAAGGCGGTCGGTGCACTCCAAGGATACATTCTGAAAAGCAGGAGCCAAGGTGAACGGGCTCCTTTTGGCGGTGAACAGACACGCTTGTGTTTTGGTGGCGTTGAATTCTACCAGATTGGTTTCGCCCCACTTGGAGACTGCCTGAAGTGAGACATTCGTACGCTCTACCATAGCCTCTCGTTCGGACCGGATTAGTTCCTTACTAGCCCGAGCACCTGGAAGGTATCTCTCTACAACTGTGCTATCATCTGCATACCCATATATACCGGGCATCAGCAGATCGTTAATATGCAGCAGAAAAAGAGTTGCAGAGAGAACTGACCCCTGAGGAACTCCGGCATTAGTGGTCATGGGCTCTGATGAGCATCCATCGACAACAACTCGGAGAGACCGTTCACTCAGGAAGTCTTTTACCCAGTTAATCAGACCAGGGGAAATGCCGTACGCTGGAAGCTTACTCAGAAGGCTGGCGTGCCATACCCTGTCGAAGGCCTTCGAGACTTCTAAGGAGACAGCAATCGCTTCTCCATTCTTCTCGAGGGCCTCGCCCCACATGTGAGTGGTATACACTAGTAGGTCCCCAGTAGACCGATTGTGGCGAAACCCGTACTGTCGGTCACTGAGGAGATCGTTACCTTCCAGGTATGCCATGAGGCGCGAGTTCAATACACGCTCCATAATCTTGCAGAGTATGGAGGTTATTGAAATCGGCCGATAGTTGGCAGGATCGATACGACTGCCCTTTTTGGGCACGGGTTGCACGTTGGCAAGCTTCCAGGAATTGGGCACTATACCAGTCCTAAATGAGAGGCGGTACAAGCGCGTCAATACAGGAGACAACTCGGGCGCACATGCCTTGAGAACTATTGCTGGTATACCATCTGGTCCACTAGCTTTATTCACGTCTAGACGACACAGTGCTCTCAAAACTTCTTTATGTTCCCCACCACAAACTTTAACAAACTCTCAGTCGACTAACCGACCAATCAGAGCAAAGTAAACAGTACGTAACCTCAATTGACTAATATACGTGTACATTAGGGCTTATCTCTAATTACCTGTAAGTAAACATTTCAATTTAAGCAATTATGATTTATTTAAACAAAACAAATGCATACATAAGCTCTAATTCTATAAAACTGATGTCTATAGTTCGTGTAGCCACTAGCGCCATCTATCGCTTATAGATAGAAGTCGAACGATTTATGAATATTTTCATTCATAAATCGTTCATACATCGTAGGGGCCCAGCATCGTAGGGGCCAAGCAGGGTTGAAGCCTACTGGGGTCACGGGTAGTGTGAAAGTGAAACCCGGGGCCCTGGGACGAAGGCAAAGAAGGAACAGGAGTGAGTTTTTAGTCAGTAAAAGTCTGACACTATCTCCCGCTCCGCCCAAGAGCGGGATTTGTCATAAGATGATTTTGAAAACATTACGTACGTACTCCATTAATACACCTACTATATGACGGACCGCTAATAGGGACCTGCTGCCACATCACAATATACTCGTTACAAAATCAAAACAAACCGTCAACTACCACAAATCACTTCAATTTCCACAAATCACATAAAAACATTTCACCAAACTCGAACAAAATATGAATAAGCAACTTCTTGCAAACCTACCAAAAAAACTGCTCAACAAAAATTGCTTAGCGCCAAAAAGTTTTTGTAACCCAAGTGGCGTACGATGAAATAACAGAAATCCGAAAAATAATTCCGAACGGAGGCATCCACTTGAGCAGATGGAAATTTCTTCCCGTTCGATAAAACAAATAAAGGACAAGTTGGGAAAAAAGAATTTCCGTCTGATAGTGTCTGTCTGATCGTCGGCATTTGATTTCATGTAGACGCAATTTTTCTTAAATTCTGTCGGGCAATGGTTTGTAAGAGAATTTAATTGAGTTAACGCCGATACACTAAGCGATTTGAGTGAAGTTTATTTATTTATCTGTATAAACTGTATGTACAATTGTACAGTATTGGTAAATAGGTGGATTTAACGCAACAGGGCATTTGCTACTAGTCGACCATTAGGTTAAAAAACTGGGCAAGTGCGAGTCGGACTCGCGCACTGAGGGTTCCATACAAACTTACCTTTGAAAACACTTTAATTCCCGAATCAAGTTACGAAGATTTTTCCGAATCGCCAAGTTTTTTTTTTGTGACGTAGGTAACTACAAATTTACAGTTTTTAGTTTTTTTCCTATACTTGTGCCTTGACCTTGCTTCATGCCAAATTTCAGGATTCTAGGTCAATGGGAAGTACCCTGTAAATTTTGATTCCCTTGAGAGTGTCGAAATTCATGTTTTTTGGAACATTAACGGCCGTAACTTTTTTTTTCGTTAACTCAGAAGTTTGATTTTTTTCACAGCTTCAACGGACCGCAGACCTTAGTACCTATATGGTTTTAATTTCAACTCGATACCATCACGCGTTCCCGAGATAAAGGGGCTTGACAGACAGACAGAGAGAAAGTGATCCTATAAGGACACGGACAACAAAGTTTTTAGTTTTATATTTTTATTTGTAATGAATAAACTCAAAAACTATTGGACAGATTTTAAAAATCTTTTCATCATTAGAATGCTACTTTATTATTAAGTTTTCTACTTTACATGGGCAAAACCACTGGTTAAAGCTAGTAAAGTTATATAAACACTTAAACCCCTTTTTTTAGAGTTAAAAAATCATCACATAACTTGCGTCCTGGGTGAAGCGAGAGGCTTTAATTACTGGCTAAAACTTAATTATGTTTTTGCAAGCAGTTATGCTAGCAAAGGAGGCGGCCGCACGCACAAGCCACCATAGGCGCTGGCTTGCGGACGGCGAGCAATGGATAGCTCGCCGTCCGATCGTCCGGTAACCGCCCGGACCGAGCCCAAGTCGTTGACGGCGCGTACTGTTCCACGCGCGCCTGTCAGCAAAACCGTAGGGGCCCAGCAGGGTCGAAGCCTACTGGGGCCATGGATAATGCAAAAGAGTACCCCGAGGTCCTGGAATGAAGGCAAAGAAGGAACAGAAGTGGGTTTTAGTCAGTAAAGGTCTGACATGCCCTCACGCCTCACCCAAGGGCGGGAGATGTCATTAGATGATATCCCACATATTTTTTTTTTAAATGTGTTTCTTCAGTTGCCCTTTGTGTTCCAAGGCCACAATAACTCTTCCGAACATTGCTACAATACTAAGCACTTATTCCCCTGCTGATACCAAATCGGACAGATCCAAAAACAAAACCTGCATAGTTCATCCTTGCGGTTAACATCTGTCCCCTATCTATAATTCCATAACTTGAGGCTTTGTCTCTATTATTTGGCTGTTGTTCTGCCGGTCGGATTCCCGGAAGCTGTGGCAATACAATTTAGATGAAAATCCGGTCGCTGAGGTCGGGATCGACGTATGTCAGTGGGCATTGACATGCGAGATTCACTGGGAGGTTGATGTAAGGCAAACGTGATTTTGAGTCTTAATCGGCTTTGCTTGCATTTTGTGTTGTAAAACTTGGTTCTTATTCATTTATTTAACTACTCGCTTCTGCCAGCGGCTTCGCCCGCGTGCAAATAGGTATCTCCATACAAACTTCCAACCCCCGTTTTACCCCCTTAGAGGTAGAGTTGCGTAAAATTCGTTCTTAGCGACTAGACTATGTTGATTGCTTTTTCCTTTTCAGTAATTTTAACGTATGTCTGGCAATTTGAGTATTTTCTGCGGCCTACCCAAATGTCCTTTCTTTGGTATTGTTCGTCAAGTCGTTGAGCTCCTTAGTAGTCCTGAGTTGAGCTTTGCGAATACTGACAAATGCTTGCACTGACTGGACAGGTCCACTCAAATCTGTATGGTTCTTTCTTCAAAAGACCATCTCAGACAAATCTGCATGGTTCTCTTGTGATTTGACCATTACATATTTACTGTATGGACTTTAAAAGAGACTTTGACCCCTGAGTTTGTTTCGGTGTTTCTTCTCAGGGTAGTCAGCTAAGAAACACCGGCCTCATCTAGTTTAAAATGACAAAAAAAAAATTGACGTGTAAAAGTGTTTTATAAACCTATTTGCAGAATAAATATCATTTATCATTTATCATTCATTTAGCGGATAGTTTCTGAGATTTCTTGATTAATCAGTGAGTGGTATTTCGCTTTTATATATGTATAGATTCATATACACACATAAAATAAAAGATAAGAGGAAGGAAACAGAAAAATAAGTACAAAGGTGGTGCTTATTTCTTTAGAAATCTCTTCCATACCTGCGAAAGGAGAGTTGGAAAAAATAGGGAGCAGACACCGTGTACAAAAGTAATAAGAAAATAAATACACACAAAATAGTTTTCAATGAAATAATATAACGTGCAATTAAAGATATACTATCGTAATTATTTAATTATGATAGTATATCTTTAATTTACTATGTGTAATTGTTTATGCAGGTATATATCTGCATACACGGAAAGAAGGAAGCCTTATGCAAATTTTCACGTTCCTAGACCCAGTAGTTTTGGCTGTGCGTTGATATGTCAGTCAGTCAGTTTCTCCTTTTACATTTATATTGATAAATTATAATTGGACTTTAACTTAAGTAAAAAACTTGCAGTAAGGTCATTGACTTATTATTCACCGCAACTACAAGCTGTTTAAACAAAATTTAAACCGAACATAAGCCAACTGCTGTATATGTATTTAAACACAGAACAGAAAGGCGGAGATAATCTAAACGCCACTAAAGCTACACAAAGAGAGAGCACGTAGACGCTTTAAAATTGCAAGTGTTTTAAAGAGACAAATTGCTTCCTCATCGCGCCCGAATTGGGCACATTAGCCTTCTTTCTTCAATCTAATCGACCTACTCTCGGAAATGAATTACCAATACGTGCTAGGGTATTTTTAAACTGAGCCTATCTTTGAAATCTGCTGACTGTTAAGAGAGAGAAAGAATCATTGCGGTTCATAGCAAAGAGCAACTGAGGAAGGAACACGGGATTTTTTTCAGCTCGGAAATCTTTCAATGTATTCTCCCGCTTTAGCGAAAGGCCGTGTCATACTTTTACTGACTAAAACCCAGCATTTCAGCATTCCAGGACCACGGTATACCTTTAAAAAATTCCCACCCACACACTTTTGCGCGCGCGTGGAACGCTACGGACAGTCGACGACTCGGGCTCAGTCCTTAACGGTCGGTCAATGAGCTATCCATTGAAGGAACACAGGTGGGATTTAGTCAGTAAAAGTCTGATACTCCCTCTCGCCTGATCCAAAGAGAGGAACCTTAAACGTTGCAGCTGTAGGAAAACGTTGCGTTCATCATCATCATTTCAGCCGAAAGACGTCCACTGTTGGACATAGGCCTTCCTCAAGCGTCTCTACAACGACCGATCCTGTGCGTGTCACATCCACCGCATTCCCGCGACTCTCACCAGATCGTCGGTCTACCTTGTGGGAGACCTTCCAACGCTGCGTTTTCTGGTGCGCGGTCGCCATTCTAGAACCATAACGTTGCATTAATTTAATCGAATACCTAATTAAGGACAGTCTTTATTTTTTTAGGGTTCCGTACCTCAAAAGGAAAAACGGAACCCTTATAGGATCACTTTGCTGCCCGTCTGTCTGTCTGTCTGTCAAGACCCTTTATCTCGGGAACGCGTAAAGGTATTGAGTTGAAATTAAAATTATGTACTCAAGTCCACGGTCCCTTGAAAGTGTGAAAAAATCAAACATCTAAGTTAACGAAAAAAAAAGATACGGCCGTTTATATCGCAAAAAACCTATATTTCGACACTCTCAAGGGAATCAAAATTCATAGGATATTCCCGTTAACTCAAAACTCTGAAATTTGGCATAAAGCAAGGTCTTATAGCACAAGTATTGGAATAATTCTGAAAACAGTAAGTTTGTTGTTACGTCACAAAAAATCTTCGAGACTCCATTCGGGAATTTAACTATTTACATACATAGGTAAGTTTGTACGGAGCCCTCAGCGCGCGAGTCCGACTCGCACTTACCTAGTTTTTTTTTATTATTATTGATAGGCTCGCGGTTAATTACTATTTCACCTGATGGTTAGTGATGATGTGGTCGACGGTGGAGCACGCTTGCCTAGAACTAACCTATTCACTCTTGACTTAAATACCCCTAGATTGTATAAGCTATCAGAAAACACAGACTGCAGCAGGGAATTCCACTCCTTAGTTTTACGCACAATGAATGTGTTTACAAAACGTTTAGTGGGTATGGGTAGGATGTTCACCATGCAGCTCTGCGTTCAAAAATAACCAGAGTAGAGTAGTGTCGCTACTCCAACCGTTCAATAATACTTCGAGTTGCAACCCAAGGTTGTTCTTTTATAACTCGAGTAGCTACCCTAGAGTTAACCCAACTAACTCTAACTCCGAGCAGGGTAGGTTGGTGTAAGCGGCCATAAATGACACTTGCTTGACATTGACAGTTGAACTCTACGTTCGCGTTCAAAAATGCGAGCGTAGAGTATCTACCCTGATGACGTCATTAGAGTTAACTCTAACCTCATTTTTGAATGCAGGGCTGGGTGTCTAACGCCCAGCAAATGCTGAGGTGGTCGCCCTTTCGGTGCGGGCACGCTCGGCGCACTTTGTACTTTTGTTCTTTTTTACTTTGTGTTTATAATCGTTGTGCTGTGTCTGTCCCGAATAAAAGTATTTCTATTCTATTCTATGTTACGTACTGGTGGTCTGGTAGTCTCCTAAAACGTTTTTTACCTTTTCTAACTGGCCCAACTAAAATATCCATTCCGTGTGCGATATTGCTATAGCGGCAGCTACTCTAATCCACTCTCCGCTGATAATAACAATTTGAGAAGATCGTGATCATTGCCTTTACAGTCCTCTTAAAACGCAAAGTAGGTAAAGGAAGCGAGGGGGAGAAGATATTCAGTGATTTTACACCTACCAGTGTTGTCTTTTTAACCGACTTCAAAAAGAAGGAGGTTCGGCTGAATGTTTTTTTTTATGTATGATTTCTTGGTCAATTGTGGACTGATTTTGAAATATTTTTTTTTATTGAAAGGTTATACTTCCAAGTTGGTACCATAGAAATATTGTTATGATCTGATCATGAACTTTGAAGATATGGAACAGAACTCCTCATAGAATCACAGCAGAACTGTCATAACAAGTAAAGTTTCTTTGTTTATACGTGTAGTCGATGACTGACTAAAAGAAAAGGGGAAGGGATATATCGAACTTATCTGATGATGAAGCCGGTAGGTAGGTACCGGAACTTTGTAATAAATTAATGTAACCTAACCGTGTTTGGGATTATTAGAATTGTCATGAGATGCACTCTGGCTATAAGGTATTTAAGTTTAGCTGTGGGGTACTTTTTAGTGGTGGTACCATAACTAAAAAGTGGAAAATAAAAAACTTTTTACAAAAATATATTTTTTGTAAAAAGTTTTTTATTTTCCACTTGAACCGACTTGTATTATGTATTTTTTTTTAAGTATTTTTTAACCCAAAGATTGACTGGTAGAGAAAGCCTTGTTGCATTAAGTCCGCCTATGTACCACTACTGCAGATGAAGTTTAAATATAAATAAAAAAAACCTTTTGTTTGTTTTATTGTTAAGAAGTATCATGATTAGTATTTGAAGCAGAAAAGTCAACACCTTCATTTGTATGGACGTAGGTCTCCCTCGAGCGTCACCAAATCAATCAGTCTTGTGCTTGTTGCAATCAGCAGTTTTTTACAATTTCTGTTTGAACTCGTGTCTAGTGTCTTTTTAATCTAAACCTTAGTGCTATTCAAAGAATTATCCTAAAGCTTAGTTGACACTTCGCGTGACCGAAGGGCTGGCTTTTACCTCGGCCAGAAATTAAGCATTGCCATACAACGTGGCAATGCGACCAGCCTTTTGGGCACGCGAAATGTACGGCGTTGAAAAACTCCGCATCGCTGTCGACTGGTAACGTACGCAAAAGACTGGCGGCATTACCACGCTGAATGACAATGCTCATCCTTTGTCCGAAGTAAAAGCCAGCCCTTGGGTCACGCGAAGTGTCAACAAGGCGTTTTGAAAGTTCTTTAAATAATTTGTGAGCACTCAGACCCCACGATCCGAGAGTTTCAACCCCAAACGGCTCGAAAATATAACGACCAACAAGGTTGTTATATTTCCGCTGCTTGAGGTTCTCTGCAGCCCCTGCGGCAGCACCGACACAGCACGACGAGCTAGGAAGATGAGATGGCACAAGAGTATCGACACAAGTAGCGTCTTACACTAAAGGCCTATCCTTCCTTACTATATTTTAGCTCTTGCGAACCACCACTTTTTTTTCCGGTGGGAAAATCATCTTATGACATCTCCCGCTCTGGGCGAAGCGGGAGATAGTGTCAGACTTTTACTGACTAAAAACCCACTCTTGTTCCTTCGTTGCCTTTCGTACCAGAGCCGAGTCTTCCTTTCAGAATCAGACCCTTGGCCCCAGTAGGCTTCGACCCTGATGGGCCCCTACAGTTGCTGATATCTCCTTGAGGCGCGCGTTAAACAGTACGCGCCGTCGACGACTTGGGCTCGGCCCGGACGGTTACCGGACGGTCGGACGTCGAACTACCCAATACTCACCGTCCGCAAGCCCACGCCTACGGTGACCGGATATTGGGATCAGAATCCCGGTGGCGGTTGGGGCGTGAGGACCTTTGCCTCACGCGATCGGCCGCCTCCTTTGCTAGCGTTACTGCTTCGCAGAAGGAGGCGACCGCCTGCCACTCCTCCTCGCTCCGGATCATGGCCTGTACAATGGCCCGGCGCGAGAGATCACCGCCGCCGATCGCCCCCACGAGGGCACGGCGTTGGTCTTCCCAAGCGGGGCACACCTCCACCGTGTTCTCCACCGTGTCCTCCGGGTGGTCCATGTAATGGTGACACCCTGGCGTTTCTTCCGCACGGATCCGGTGCAGGAACCTTCCGAACTTACCATGTCCGGTGAGGACCTGCGTCATGCGGAAGGTATGGATGCCGTGTTGCCTTTCCAGCCACTCCTCAAAGAGGGGACTTATCGCCACAATTATGGCGCGCCCAGCACTGGGTTGCGATAGTCGCTGTCGCCATTCCGCCATGAGATCCCGCCGGAACTTTTTCCGCCATGCGAACCACTACTGGATTGCGGACCACAGGTTAGGAACAACTCGTATAAACAAACGTGCAAATATCCATAGTGTTGATAAAAAAAATATATATTTTAAAATATTCTCGTCCATCATGAAAGAACGCCACATTTTAAAAGGATTTTAAAGAGTACCTCGTTGCACAATTTTTATGGACGGAAAACTTGTTGCTAGATTTTGCAGAATATGATATTTTTATGTGAAAACATCGGGTTTTACTCATTTCTCATTAACCTGAGCGAAAAATGGAAGCTCGTGGGTTTGACGCCCGTGCTTAATTCTATGTGTTTGTGAATGTGACCACCTCACGCCTTTGGAATGAGTTTGCACCTAATTTGATGCAGTTTTTTAATTATTTGTTTTAATACTATTATTTGTTTTAATACTAATTACTACTTCATATGCCTGGTGAGGGTCGCGGGTATCCAATGGACTTGAGACGCTCAGGACCGTTTATTGTGGCGACTCTTGACGGAGGACTATGTCCAACAGTGGAAGTCTTTCGGCTGAAATGATGACGATGTATTTTAATGTGTTTAATTTTTTTATGTTTTACAGGGATATCATTGTCGTTACATTTTATATAGGCTACTCACATAGTGTGATGTTATAACTAAAGTCTGTATTGTCTCAAAAGGTCACATAAGGACGACACAATTTTCAAATTCGTAGTATCTTCCCTTGTTTTCATATTTTTGTAAGACAATTTAATGTAAGAGTCTTTTATTTTAAGGTTTTATTAGGAGAAGCCTTTTTTGTTATTGTTTTATGATTCAATAAAGAATAGTTACATGTAAGGAATTTTTTTTTACTATCTTCGGTAATAACCCGAAATCCATTATTTACTTTGAGGCACGCAATAGCCTCGCTCCTGTAATTATGTAACTTTTAAGGCCGCGTGTAATGTTGATAGGGTAAAAATCTAAATTAATTATTGGCAAAACAATATCCCTCAGATTACTTAATTAATAACTTGAACAGAAATACTAGAGCTAAAAAGTATTTATATCACTATTCAATAATAGTATATTGAGAGAGTGCAGAGCAGTGGTGGCCGAGTGGTAACGGGCCCGACTTTACGCGTTGTAGGTCGCGGGTTCAAACCCAACCAGGCGCATTACTTTGTGTAATTTATTTCATCACCACTGCTCTCAAAACGGTGAAGGAAAACATCGTGAGGAAATCGGCATGTCCTAGAAACAAAAATTCGAAGACATGTGACATTCACCAATCCGCACTGGGCCCGCGAGGTGGATTACGGCCCATTCCTTCTCCTAGAGAGAGGAGGCCTGAGTCCCAACAGTGGGAACATTAAAAGGCTGATTATGCTATATTATGCTAATAGTATATTCTGTATCTCAGAGAGATGAATAAATAAATGGACTGTATACTATTCAACGACTATAGCGGTATAATGGGATGTCGATTTAGGGACACAAGGGACTTGTGTCCCTAAATCGACATCCCATCTGAAGCCATCAGATGGAGAAGTGCTGGTCGCTCGCAGTCTGCCACGCACTCATCGCCCGGCGCCTCAGCCGCCATGCGACATGCTCATGCATTTAATGCGTGAACAAGTATGATCGTAAGTACACAGACAAACAAAGTCAAAGCAAAAACATTTATTGCGAACTAAGTGTACAATGTTGGTGTTATATCATGTCAGTACTTTTGACTTAGCAGCCTTTTACAAGCAACACATCACTACCGACACACACACACACACACACTACCGACACACACACACACACACACACACTACCGACACACACACACACACACACACACACATACACTACCGACTTGCAGTATTTAAGTCTTCAGCCTTATGTATAATTTTGACTGGCCTGTTGGTCTAGTGGTTAGTGGCCCTGACTGCTATGCCGGAGGTCGTGGGTTCGATTCCCACCCAGGACAAATGTTTGTGTGTGCACGATCATTTGTTCTATGTCTGGGTGTAATTTATCTATATATGTATGTATTTAGAAATATATAAGTATGTTTATCAGTTGTCTAGTACCCATAACACAAGCTCTGCTTAGCTTGGGACTAGAGAGCGTTGTGTGATAGTTGTGGAATATTATATTATATTATTATAAAAAAATATAATTAGGTGATTAGTTCAAACACTGAGCACGCAATCGCCTTTCAAAATCCTTTCCAGAATAAAAGCACTCTTAAAAATATTTGTGGCCATCCATCATTGAACAGCGGTACACACAATGGTCCATTATGGGATATTCGGAGCGGCCGGTGACCCGCCGTCATTAGAGCCTGACGCTCTCGCATCTGCAAAAAGTTTTCCTTCATAAAACAGTGGAGGGAGTGGAGTGGCGCTGGCTTTAATTTTTTTTTGTGCAATGTAATTTGTGCATCGTATATTAAATCAAAAAGGTGTTTTTTCTCGTGAAAAAATATTTAGGTGAAAATATTTAGGGCTTTGAATATGCAAATTATTCGAGATACAACACAAGTACAATACAAGTAGTTGTGATTTTTTCCTAAAAATAACCTAAGCATTTATTATTATCTAAGCGATTTATTGTTGCTTAAGCCGTTGAATGTGATCTAAAGTCATTCTAATAAAGGTTTGGTGATACCAGTCGTACCCTGTATTGTTATTTACTTGTAAAAAAAAATACTCGTGTTAGTTGTACAAATAAATTAATGAGTAGAAATTAATAATTTGAGCTAAGACGATTAAAAAATTTAAAGCCACTTTAAAGCTATTTTAAGAATTCACATTTGCCTACTCATAGGTGTAAAGTACGACAACTTAAAAAAAATTGCAACAAAAAATAACTTACTGACAATAACGACTCTACACTACTTCTGTTGGTGAAACAAACGCTTTCATTTCAGCAGGTTTTCGTCCGCTGTCGAAACTTATTTGCATAAGTAAAACTGGGAAATGAAGCGACAAATGCACGGCTCCCAAGCGATTTTTTGCCTGTGGGTAATCTTGTTATATTGACGACTGTGTATCAGCGTTGTACTTTCGTACTCCTAGAACGAATTTTGCATATTTATTAATTCAAGACAAGTTTAAGCTTCGTTAAGATGACACGAAAGTTAACATAACATAATCAGCCTTATAAAATGCCCACTCCTGGGACTTGGAACTTCTCTCTAAGAGAAGGAATGACTCCACCACGTGGACCCAGTATAGATTGGTGGATGTCAAATGCTTTCGATTTTTTGTTCTAGGAGATGCCAGTTTCCTTATGATGATTTCTAGTTTGCCAATAGTTATGAAAGGGCAATGGAGAGGGCTATGCTCGGAGTTTCCTTGTTTGATCGGATCAAAAATTACGATATCCGCAAGAGAACCAAGGTTACCGACATAGCCGTAATTTAATTGGCAGTGGGCAGGGCACATTTTCAATGGGGCCGAAAGGTTCTAGAATGGCGACCAAGTACCGGAAGATGCAACGTTTGAAGGCATCCTACAAAATGAACCAACCTGGTGAGAGTCGCGGGAATCCGTTGGATGCGAGATACACAGGACAGGTCATTGTGCCGATACATGGGGAGACCTATGTCCAGCTGTCGACGTCTTTCGACTGGAATGATGATGATGATTTTTATTTTTGGATGGAAAAACCATAGGAGCATAGTGTCAGACTTTTACTGACTAAAATCCCACTCCTGTTCCTTCTTTGCCATTGTTCTAGGGCCCCGGGGATCTCTTTCGCATCACCCTTGGCCCCAGTAGGCTTCGACCCTGCTGGGCCCCTACGGTTGCTGACACCTCCTTGAGGCGCGCGTGGAACAGTACGCGCCGTCGTCGACTTGGGATCGGTCCGGACGGTCGGACAGCGAGCTACCCATTGCTGGCTTCATTCGCCACTACGCAAAAACTTCACACTGTGATGTAGAGATGAGCGAAATTGAAGAACTCGATTCATAAATAAATTTAATTAAAAAAGTGGTTACAATACCAACTATTTACTGCAATTGCCATATGTCTTACCAGCAACGCAATAAAAGTCAAAATCGTTTGAACGGACAGTAAAAAAGATTTGTAAAATGTCTAATCTTATTTTGAATGGATTAAAACTGATTCGATTTAACAGCTATGACGTCACAACATGGCGCTAAGTCAATCCTGGTTTATTTTACAGGGACTTAAAAACACCTTCATAAAGGTTACAGAATTATAAGTGTTACATGTTGAATTGGTAACAGAATCAAATATGTAACACTTATAAATGTGTTTTCAATGTGTTAACCCAAAACACTTACAAAAGTGTAACCGTAACATATCTGTAACAAATATAAATGTGTTAACAGTGTTAATAAGTGAAACAGGTAAACGCAGCGTTGCCAAATTTACAATGTACTTTTTTATGGTTAATAAAGCATTAGCTCCTAAGATACAGGATCTTCCTAGTTTAGGAGTCAGGGTATTCAAATTAAATTGACTGTTGTATTTTTTGTACTTACATTTGATGTCAAATATGTACTTTATTCAGCCTTTTAATGTTCCCACTGCTGGGACTCAGGCCTCCTCTCTCTCTCTAGGAGAGGGAATGGGCCGTAATCCACCACGCGGGCCCAGTGCATTAAAAGGCTGAATATGTATGTATGTATGTACTTTATAATAAATAAATATTATTATTACATTTATTTATTTTTATATATATGTCATTTATATTTTTAAATATTTCTTTAGAAAAAATACATTAAAAAAAAAACATTTAAAAATATAAAAAATAGTAGCCGACCGGCATCGGGAACAGGGTCCAAGCTGCCGGCGGTCAGGGCTCCTGAGAGAGGAATCTCCTAACGATACACGCCGTGTCTAGGAGTACTGCTTTCTGAATCAGGCCCTTGATCCAGCCGCCTAACGAGAGCCACCTCAGATGTTGTTCGAGGCTCTTGGCTATTAAGCCATTGGCCGTTACGACTATCGGCACAATGATTGCTCTATCCACTTCCCACATGTCGACAACCTCGCGAGCTAAGTCAAGATACTTAGTTTGCTTATCTTTCTCAGCTTTCACGAGGTTCTCGTCATGAGGGACCGCTATATCAACAATCATTGTGCGACGCTCTAGTCGATCTATCACCACTATATCAGGTTTATTGGCAAGAATAGTCCTGTCAGTGATGATAGATCGATCCCAATGTAAAGTGATATTGCCATTGTCGACAACTGGGTCGGGCTCATATCTATAGTACGATACCTCTGATTCCACAAGATTGTATTTAAGAGCAAGTTGCTGGTGGATAATCCTGGCTACGAGGTTGTGTCTATGCAAATAGTCTCCGTTAGCTAGATGAGAACACCCAGAAATAATGTGTCAGATTGATTCCCCGGGTCGGTGGCATGCCCGACAGATGTCAACCGTACCGTCCTTCACAATGTATTTCCGGTAGTTGTTCGTCATCATAACTTCGTCCATAATCGCAAAGACAAAACCTTCAGTTTCCCAGAAGAAGTCACCGAAACGTAGCCAAGATACGGACGCTAACAGGTCTACATCGGGCCCATGTAACGCCCGGTAAAAGCGTCCGTGAAGCTCCTTGCTCTGCCATACTTCCCTGCGGTCATTAGTATTCAGTACTATAGGTTTGCGCCAGTTCTCGTTAGCCAAGGAGAGCGGAGTGAGGCCCTTGTCCACCGCTACCACATCTCGGTGCATACCTACGTCGGTTTTTAGGAAGTATTCCCTGAGACTGCATACCTCGCGGTTGTGCAGGGTCTTAGCATTTAAGAAGCCACGACCCCCGCACTTCCGCGGGATATACAGTCTCATCACCGATGACCGTGGGTGATGCATCCGATTTGCGGTAAGTAGTGTGCGGACCCTCCTATCTAGGGCGTCAAGTTCTGTCTGAGTCCATTTGAGTATGCCGAAAGAATACATCAATACCCAACCGTTGAAAGCGCGCACCTTGTTTCCGCCTGATAAAAGATTATTGAGTACTTTATTCAGGCGTCCAAAGAAGCGCTCTTCCAACGATTGTTTCATGTCATCAGTATTGATGCCTAACGATTCCGACATACCCAAATGCTTGTAAGTTTCGGTTGAGCAGAGGGATCTAAGGTGTATGGAATCCGAAAGTTGAATTCCCACGGATTCCATAATCTCACCTCTCTTTACATGTATGACTGCACATTTGTCAACACCAAATTCCATCCTGATGGCACTACTGAAGGTTTCAGTTACCTTCAGTAGCTCCACCAGTTGCAAGTTGTTGGGGGCAAAGAGTTTCAGATCGTCCATATAAAGAAGGTGAGATATGACCTGACCGCCTCTTTTCAACCGGTAACCTAAGCCAGAAAACTCCAGCAGTGTGCTGAGCGGGTTCAAGGCTAGGCAAAACCACAGTGGACTCAGACTGATACCCTGGAATATGCCACGCTCAATCCTTATCGGTTCGTTGTTCTCCTGAATCTGTCGACATCCCGGATAGTGAAGGACTGTTCTCCACTGCCCCATACATGACATCAGGAAGGTGCGTAGAGTTGCATCAACTTTATACAGTTCTAGCACCCTCATGAGTCATGTATGAGGAACAGAGTCATATGCCTTCTTATAATCTATCCAACATGCCGACAGATTCATCCGAGAACGTCGAACCTGTTGGCTAATGGCAATATCGATAAGGAGCAGCTCCTTAGTACCGCGGGACCCGTTCCTACATCCATTCTGAGAGGCAGACATGATAGAATTTGTCTCAATATGACTATTGATTTTAGCTCTCAGAATGGATGTAAGAACTTTATAGACCGTCGGCAAACACGTGATCGGTCTATAATTTTTGGGTTCTGCAGTACTACCTGATTTATGGAGCAGGTGGGTTATTCCTGTCGTTAGAAACAGCAACCCTGACTCTAAGGCAGACTGGAACTGAGATGCCAAACGAGCGTGCGACCATTGGAACCATTTAACCCAGAAATTGTGCAGCCCGTCCGGCCCAGGAGATTTCCAGTTAGGCAATGGACGGACTGCACGGGCTACATCTTGGGGGCTGATGGTAATTGCCCCCATTTCTGGTAAAAGATCGCATGCGTGCTCGATCTCTCGAATCCAATCACCCTCGGTGTGACTGACAGGCGCCGACCAAATGCTGCGCCAAAATGAACACATGGCGTCATCATCCGGCAGGCGCGTATCAGTCACACCTTGGTCCGGTCGCTTCCAATCCCTGTAAACCCACCTTTCGTTGCTTTGGAATGTACGATTCCGAGTGTACCGCTCCACTCGCCGCTTGTACCGACGAATACGGTTTGCCCATGCATAGATTTTCTGCTTCAGGAAGTCGATACGCTCTGTGACGCAGGGCAGATAATCTCGAGGACTAATATCAGTCCCCGAGAATGCCCGCCTCACAAAGCGCACCCTAGGGCGAGTGTTGCCTTCCCTGAAGCAGATAAGCGTACCGATGAGTGCTCTAGCCTTACCGATACGGTGCTCTATCCTGCACTGCCAAGCTGGCACAGCTGGTCGTGTAGCTCTGTCACAATTAGGAAATTTAACATGAGCTACACGACATGCGGCTACAGCCGCACAGTACAAGATTGAGTGGGTATCAGTGAGGTCTTTGCTGTTATCAAACCAATTTGATTTGAAACAATTTGACCTCGTTTGGATCAAGATGACAACCATCCTAAAATCAACTGCTTACCACTTCAACAAGAAGTTGTGCGTCCTGATAGTCCCGATATCTTGATAGAGCCGGAAGTATATTCGGAGGATTATTCGCAATCAATTCTTTCTTATAAGAAAAATAACCCGTATGGATAAGGACGAAGACTATCCTAAATCTATCTAGATTTCCTAAATCTAGATATTTACCACTTCAACAAGAAGTTACAACTGCGTCTAATTAATTAAAAATTATTATATTAATCTTAATATATATAAATCTCGTGTCACAATGTTTGTCCTCAATGGACTCCTAAACCACTTAACCGATTATAATAAAATTCGCACACCATGTGCAGTTCGATCCAACTTGAGAGATAGGATAGTTTAAATCTCAAAAAAAAAAAAAAAACCAAACTATTATCACGCGGGCGAAGCCGCTGGCAGACGCTAGTTAATTATATATCTTTGGATTGACTAGGAATTATAAGTTGAAATAAACTTTATATTAAAGGTACGTTATTCTTTTTTCAAAATTAGGTATTTATTGACTTCTTTGTGTTTTGTATTTTCTGTAATATCGCAGTTCTTATAACCATGAAAGCTAATAAAAAAATATTTTTTTCATATTAAGAGTTCCAACATAGAATGTTATTTTGATCCTCTTAGTGTTTTTTTTAGTGAAGTCGGTTTTTTTTTTTTTGTAAAAAGTTTTTTTTTCACATTTTTTAGTTGCGATACACTTATATAGGGTGTTTGGTGCATCGTGTGCCAAATTGAAATGGTCGACTGGAGGGGTCATCTGCTATCCTTTCAGACCCCTAAATACTTCTTATGTGTGGATCTTTTTTCATCGACTCTTTATTGTTTTATGAAAATAAGACCCAAATTTTTCATTCAAATACAAATTTTAAAAAATGTAGACTCTGAATTTTTATTTTATTTAAATGTGTATTGTATTAGAGTACTTTTAAATTTAATTCATTAACGTCCAGGCGGAAGCCGGCGCCCGCAAGCCATTGTCTTACTATTGTGTCTCTAATTACGCACGTCAAAAGGTTAAAATGAGTGACATTAGCTATCTAGTTTTTTTTTAATTTACTCGCAAAGTTTTGGACTGAAATTAAAGCTACCCATGTTACAGCTATTTATTATACATGGCTATAAAAAAAAATCAAAAGCGACCGGAATCTTCCAACTCTCGCAAAAATTCTCTAGTTTATCCTCTTGCTAGTGATGTGCCACATGCTATAAAAATCTTTTTATAACTTTGTGAATTCGCTAGAATTGTGAATCTAGTCACATAAGACTAATATTCAAAATTATGATTTAAAAAAATATTTATGCTTAAATGATACTTGAAAAACCTATTAAAAATGTTATCTCACTCTTCTTTATGGCGGTAAGTCCCCTCTTTGAGGCGTGGTTGGAAAGACCTCACGGCGTCCTCACCTTCCGCATGACGCAGGTTTTCACCGAACACGGTAAGTTCGGGAAGTTCCTGCACCGGATTCGTGCGGAAGAGACGCCCGGGTGTCGCCACTGTGCGGACCGCCCGGAGGACACGGTGGAGCACACGGTGGAGGTGTGCCCCGCTTGGGCAGAGCAACGCCGTGTCCTCGTGGGGGCGATCGGCGGCGGCGATCTCTCGCGCCGGGCCTTGGTACAGGCCATGGTCCGGAGCGAGGAGGAGTGGCAGGCGGTCGCCTCCTTCTGCGAAGCAGTAATGCTAGCAAAGGAGGCGGCCGATCGCGTGAGGCAACGGTCCTCACGCCCCAACCGCCGCCGGGATTCCGATCCCGATTTCCGGCCACCGTAGGCGAGGGCTTGCGGACGGCGAGCAATGGGTGGCTCGCCGTCCGATCGTCCGGTAACCGTCCGGACCGAGCCCAAGTCGTCGACGGCGCGTATTGTTCCACGCGCGCCTCAGGGAGATGTCAGCAAATCGTAGGGGCCCAACAGGGTCGAAGCCTACTGGGGCCACGGGTAGTGTGAAAGTGAAACCCGGGGCCCTGGGACGAAGGCAAGGAAGGAACAGGAGTGGGTTTTTAGTCAGTAAAAGTCTGACACTATTTTCCGCTCCGCCCAAGAGCGGGATTTGTCATAAGATGATTTTCCCACCTAAAAAAAAAAAAAAAAATCTCACTCTTCTAAGGTAAAATCTGTCTCGTATCTCTCTTTAGAAATAAAAAAAAAATTAAATTGCATTGAGTCTACGCCTCATATATTTTTTTAAATTGGTATTTATATTAAAAATTTGGGTCTTATTTTCATAAAGCAATAAAAAGTCGATGAAAAAAAAAACACAGAGCATGAGAAGTGTTTAAGGGTCTGAAAGGATAGCAGATGACCCCTCCAGTCGACCATTTCAATTTGGCACACGATGCACCAAACACCCTCTATATAACTAGAGTGCCTATTTCTCATGACAATACCAATAAATGTAAGATATCTGTGAACGGTATTGGTTTTATTACGAGGCATACTTTCTGTTACTTAGTGTATTGTAAGCAAGAGATGGTGACTTGAGATAAAAAATAATGGCGTGTGCGCGCGACCGGAAGTCGGAATCGGAACTAAACAGAACAAATATAATTATGTTTTGTTTAATGCGTTAGTGTGTGTGTACTGAAGATCGTCGTAGGCTTTAACAACGCGCGTCTTACACTCTTACGGCCGCCACGCGTTGTTGCCGTACTGTGCAATTACCTACACCTACCTAAAGCTATACTAAAACCGATTATTTCAGTTACACATATTAACACTTATTAACACATATAAAAGGTTACAGTTTGATTCGGTAACATTATTGTATCTGTTACATTTAAAAGTGTTTTTCTGTTAAAACTGTTTTAAAAAACAGTGTTAAAAACACTTAATACGGTTACAGTTTGAGTCCCTGATTTTAAATCACTAAGTGCTATTATGTTTACTACTGCATTTCCCGTGACGTATCACATATTGCACAAGCTTGCTTTAAAAAGTCACGTACTGCAATATCGGCGCGCGGTAAAAACACAGCAACACTTGCAACACACGCTCTCTCAGCTTCTAGCAATATACTAACGTGTAGGTGTAAACAGCTGTTGTAAAGAAAGAAAGAAAAGAAGGAAAAAACGTTTATTAACGTTTATTTTTTATTTTGTTTTTTTCGTTGTATAGAACGTTTTTTCTCTTTTATTATCAGAATAGGAAGCTTTGGTTATGTGCATTTATGTTAACATAGTTCACACATTTTCTCATAGATGGTGTGTATTATATTAGTTCCTAATTCGATTAATAGATGGCGTTGTTTAATGACGTCATCTTTATAAAAGTCGTTGTTAAGATTTTCCGGGCTTTCATGACGCTCCGTGGAATGTCCGGGAGTTGTCAGTTCGTTAATTAGGTCAAAAATAATTATTAATTCAGTCAGTTCAGGGTGTAATTAGTTCGTAGTGGACATGTCATCTAATTTAGTTCGAATAGTTCAAGTGGTACATTCAGTCAGTGCCGCGTGACCAGATCTAAAATAAAACATTCAGTTTTCCGTTAAATAGTCAGCAAAGTTACGATGATCCTAGATTACTAAAAGTATACTTATATTGGACTCCGGCCCTGGTTTAGGCCTTGATCTGTAGTGAAAGGGAATGGGAAGTTGTTGGCTCCTTCTGCGATGCTTGATGCTTCTCCTAATACTAGCGAAGTAGAGGGCCGCAACCGTGATGGGCGGACATCCTTACTTAGAAGACGCCACGGGCTTCGGGAGTCGCAAGGCGATTTCAGACCTTGCCGATGATGAGCAATGGGTAGCTCGCCGTCCAGCCGTCTGGTAAGCATAGCGCTCAAATTGTCAACGGCGCGTATTGTTCCACACACGCATTAAAGATTTGTCAGCAAAACCGTAGCGGTGTAGCTGGGCCGATGCCCGCCATTTTAAGGGTTCTGTACCTTAAAAGGAAAATACGGAACCCATATAGGATCACTTTGTTGTCCGTCTGTCTGTCTGTGTGTCTGTCTGTCAAGACCCTTTATCTCAGGAACGCGTGGAGGAATCGAGTTGAAATTAAAACCATACACTCAGGTCTGCGGTCACTTGAAGCTGCGAAAAAATCGAACTACTAATTTAAAGAAAAAAAGATACGGCCGTATAAGTCGCAACAAACGCATATTTCGACACTCTCAAGGGAATCAATTCATAGGGTACTACTTCCCGTTGACCTAGAATCCTAAAATTTGGCATAAAGCTAGGTCTTATAGAACAGATATAGAAATCAGTAAATAAAAAAACAGTAAATTTCTTGTTACGGGTACGTCATAAAAAAAAACGTTTTTTGTGATTCGGTAAAATCTTCGAGATTCCATTCGGGAATTGAACTCTTTACATAGGTAAGTTTGTACGAAACCCTCAGCGCACGTACCATGGCCCTGGAGCGGAAAAGGCTACTACTAAAGGAACTCGGGTGGGTTTTAGTCTGTAAAAGTCTAACACTCCCTCTTGCTCCACCCGTAGCCTTTAGAAGTTAATTTATGATTTCCCATTCCAAAAAAAATGGTATGCTTAAGGTGTTTTACAAACATAAATCAGGAAGCTCTCGACCAAATAGATTTCAAACAAACATGCATTTTCTTAATTGATAATTGAAAGCAATAAATTCCTCACGCTCAACAACCAAGCTAAGGAATAAATAACATTTCACAATAAGCAATTCAAAATGTATGCTCCAATTAATTCATTCATTATAATAAAGTCGCATTTCTGGTTTAAACACAATTGCAGCTGACCTCCTTTAAAAAGAAGCCAGAAACTGAAATATAACTCTGTATTTCAGTTGCTGGTAATAATATAATATTCTGAATAAATAAAGAATCCGTTTTGCGTATGGCCCCGGTGTGAATATTTACGAGAAAACGGTACGAAACCTATATTTTGCATTTTATTCGTTCGTTTGTTAACACGGTTAGTGCGGAACGAGGTCTAATATGCCTCGTATGTGTCTTCCTTGTGGTTCGGCTAAGGAAAAGAAGTTTAGGAAAGAGGTAAATATATATCTAAGATGCTTTATTAAAACAGAATGCAATGGTGTATTTATCTAATTTAATACGGGGTCATTTTGACCTTGTAAAAAACAAGTAATTTTTTTTTTAAGCCATAAAACGCTTTTAGTTTCTTAAACTTTACTAAGGTCTAATAAGTCCGTTACCGCTATAATAACAGTTTTTATACGAGGTCTTAAATGCCCCGTACGCAGGATTGAAAATAATACAAAAATGATTCAACGTGTTAATGTGATCTGTGTGTTGGGTAATGCATTTTGTGATCATCAGTGACAGCCTAGGTACATCAGTGCACTTAGGTATATAATTGTCCTTATTACCAAACTGTGACGTTTTGATTACCATTACGCACTATTGCGATAATGTAGTTAAAACCAAGAGTTTTAAGTAGAAAAAAAAACATCAGGTTATTGCGTTCAATAGTATAAATTACAGTTTGTATACGAGGTCTTAAACGCCCCGTACGCAGGATTGAAAATAATACAAAAATGATTCAACGTGTTAATGTGATCTGTGTCACAAAATGCATTACCCAACGCATTTTGTGATCATCAGTGACAGCCTAGGTACATCAGTGCACTAAGGTATATAATGGTCCTCATAACCAAACTGTGACGTTTTGTCTACCATTACGCACTATTGCGATAATGTAGTTAAAACCAAGAGTTTTTAGTGGAAAAAAATCATCAGGTTATTGCGTTCAATAGTATAAATTAGTGTTTTACTTGCTTATTTCATGCAATTTCATGTTTAAATAAACCTTTTTAACTTGTACATGTTTAATAAATAACTTCATTCATTAAAAAAAAAATGTTTTCTTTTTGTCGTATATGGCGGCCATTTTAAGAAGCGCACAGTTCTTTGCGTGATTTTTTCAAGTGAAGTTCAATGGTTGTTTTAATTAAATTAAATTAAATACTACAAACATATTAGAAAATGTTACATAAGTATTCTATGGTCACTACGAAAGACATTACCGTAAAAAAAATCACGCAAGAAAACATACCTAAACGTAAGACTAGGCAATATGATTAAAATACTATAGCCTTCCCCTAGAGGTATCTCTTTTATTTAGAACTAGCAAACCCCGCGGTTTCACCTCCTCACCTCCCATTGTTACTGCTCCGCTCTCGTGGGTCGTAGCGTGATGATATATAGGGTGACTGGTTATTAGTGGCTTTTGAGTGCGTAATTAGAGACACAATAGAAAGACAATGGCGCGTGAACGCCGGCGTTAATGCGGGGATCAACAGCTTAAACACGTGATTGTACTCATGATTACAAACAACTTTCCCAAAGAAACTTTTTTTTATAGTAATTAGTTTAATCACAATAACAAAACAGCTGTTTGAAACTTTTTTTTTATGGTGGGAAAATCATCTTATGACAAATCTCGCTCTTGGGCGGAGCGCAAAATAGTGTCAGACTTTTACTGACTAAAAACCCACTCCTGTTCCTTCTTTGCCTTCGTGCCAGGGCCCCGGGTTTCACTCCTTCGTCCCAGCTGTTTGAAACTTTGAATTTCCGCGCACGCGCCTTCACCCGATCAGCTGTTAGCGGTGCAGCGTTATCGACAACGTAAGCAATGTACCAACAATCTCTTCAGTTTATAGTACGTAACCTGTTACATAGTTAAGGATAATCTCCTAAGAACCTTTTTCAGTAGTTACAACGATAAGGTTGTCCTGACCTGTCTTTCTGTCTGTAAGATTCCACAACTTCCAGAGAACACCATCTAGTCCCAAACTAAGCAAAGTTTGTGTTATGAGCAGAAGTCGGAATTAGGTAGAGTTATTCATGTACTTGCATCGAAATGTTGATATTAATCGAGATCTTCCCGGGATTTCTAAAGAAAAATTCCGTGTGGCCAACAATATTACAAACAAATAACAATAAAAACCTTAGAGATAGTTAAGACAAATAAAACAAAGATAATTAATATACAATGATACTTCCTCCTCCTCGTCATTAATGCACGAAGACATTTTTTGTACTATATTTCTGACAGTGTCATAAAAAAAAATCTGCTCTTTAAAATTAATCAGTATAAGTACTTAAATAACTCTACCTAATTCCGACCTCTGTTTATGAGTACTAGACAACTGATAAACCTACTTATATATATATATATATCTATAATATGTCATATGTGTGTGTGTGTGTGTGTGTGTGTGTGTGTGTGTGTGTGTGTGTGTGTATGTGTATAATATGTATAATATATATATCTAAATACATACATATTATAGATAAATTACACCCAGACACAGAACAAATGATCGTGACAAACATTTGTCTTAAGTGGGAATCAAACCCACGACGTCAGGCATAGCAGTCAGGGCAGTGGCCACTAAACCAATAGGCCAGTCAGTTAAATCACTAAACCACTCTAAACCACTCTCTGTTGATAATAATAATTTAAAAAAACCTTTATTATTGGCCTTTACAATCCTTTAAAGATGCAAAGTAGGTAAAGCAAACAAAGCTTTAAATAAGTAAGCCTAGGGGACATTTATTCTAAAGCCTGATAAACTTTAATGTCAAAGCCTACACAGATTAAACACAGATACGCCCACTTAAAATTCTTCCACCTAATTCAAAATTCCTAAAGTTTCAAACCGAACTTAAATATCTATTACCACTAGTGTTCCCGACCATTTCACAGCCACTGAACATAAAGAGTAATGTAAATAAGACATAATAAATACCCATACACCAAACAAGCTTTAAATCAGTAAGCCTAGGGGGCATTTATTCTAAAACCTGATAAACTTTAATGTCAAAGCCTACACAGATACACCCACTTGAAATTCTCCCACCTAATTCAAAATTCCTAAAGTTTCAAACCGAACTTAAATATCTATTACCACTAATGTTCCCGACCGTTTCACAGCCACTAAACATAAAGAGTAATGTAAATAAGACCTAATAAATACCCATACACCGCACGGTTGCGTAATAAAGGTAATTCTCTAGTATTTCCACGCGCAACCGAGCTAGTTTCATGTAACTGCCGAGACAATGTCGCCATAGAATAGATTGGTACAGAAGGCTAGGTCTAAAATACTAGCAACAAAAACAGGATTCGTTCACAAAATATGCATGCAGTGATCTCAAGCCACATACAGTCTAATAAAACCGTTGTTACCATGATGTTAATTTCATTTAAATACTTTAAGTCACTTTAAATAAAGTCAATTACAAATTGACATTGAAGTGCAAACAATATTACCCAGTAGGTGCTACAAGTCACCCTGAAATTGTCTACCTTATGTTAAAAAAGTCGTAAAGTTGCGTAAAGTGAACTTAACGGCAGAATTAAATTGAGATCAGAATTTGCGCAAAATGCAATTCACATGTTTATGTATTGATGCTATTTATGTTGCCACAAATAAATGTTTTATTTATTTATCTGCCTTTTTTTGTCAAATATAGATACGTCATATTTGTGAGTTTTTTTTAAACTAACATGAACGCAAATCATTTCTATGTTAAACCAATTGATAGCGGTAGCGATTGCAGTTGGACTAGGTGTACGTGAAACATATCTATGCGTGCGTACATTTTTCCAAATTATGTGGACTTAACCTTCTGTACCTATCTATTCCGTGTAATGGCCGAGACAGTGTCGTTACGCGCAACAAAAGGATTTTATTCAAATAGTTTCCGTCTGGCGCTGGGTTTATATTGAAATTCTTGTGGGCGAAGCTGGGGTTTTTTTTTAAAGTAATTTCCAAGTTCTAAGTGTGTCCTGAAATGTCAGCGAGAGCAATTTCTAGTGTTCAGAAAGTTTTTGGTGTTTTAATTATTTGTTGAATATTACAATTTGACATAGTGATTGTATTCGATTTATAATTGATCATATAGCAACAAAATCTTAGTGCCTACCTAAATTACAGTTTAGCTTGCATTTCTGTGTTGAAATCTAGTTGATCATCGCCTTTTCAGGATATCTTAAAATGATCACAATGTTACTTAGCTCTTATATCTATCGTCTCATTCTTTCGGGACCTGACCTACTCCTAATTATTATTCCCCAAACTTATTTTATTCTGACTTCAACTACTAATATGCATCACAAACACATGCCTATATATCCCAAAGTGTCTACGGTTTAAGAATCCCTCTCTTTATTTCGTTGGACGCGCGAAAATTTTTCAATCTACCCTTTTTTGGTGGCACATGCCTGTTCAACCGAGCAGCTACAAAAACGGCAATTCATGGACGTTCTCAATTCAAAATGGAATGCGTTCGGGACACTGTCGACGGTGAGCGATGGAGGCCGAAGCTTGACGATGTTTCACGAACATTGTCGAAGACCGTTTTGTTTTATTTGAAAGACGTTTTTATGAGGTTTTTTTTTACTTTTTGTATTGTAATAATGGTTTGTATGTTTTGTTCTTTAAAACTTGGATGTTTTAGCCTAAAAATTGCATGTTCTGGTAATTTGTTTATTTTAGCTTATAAGTTAACTAAAATAGTTTTGTAAATATTCTACGAACTGCATCAGACTGAAAAGTTTTCGTATTTAAAACTGGTCACATTCATGTAAATTAAATATTTGTAACATCTCCTTGTGTTGCAAAAGTATTTTTCTTTAAGTTATAGGTAATTAGTTTGTCAATAAAGTTTAAAAAATTATGACTACACTTGGTGGCCGCCGCGCCGTATTGTTTTGATACACATATGCTATACATTGGGCACACCATAGTTATGGCGGAGGAATGGCTGGAAAAACTCAAGGCGTCCTCACCTTCCGCATGACACCGGTCGTCACCGGACATAGTAAGTTCGGGAGGTTCCTGCACCTGATTTGTGCGGAAGAAACGCCCGGGTGTCACCATTGTGTGGACCGCTCTGAGGACATGGTGGAGCATATAGTAGAGGTATCCTCGTGGGGGCATCGGCGGCAATGACCTCTCGCACTGGGGGTTGAATGGGTTTTAGTCAATAAAAGTCTGACACACCCTCCAACTCTACCCAAGAGCAGGAGAAGTGGTTGAATGATTTCCCACCTAAAAAAATATATATTCTAAACATTTTTAAATATTTCCTAAAAAAAAAAATGGAAAAAAATAAAAAAAAATATACAAAAAGTATTATTATTATTACTTTACTTGAAACTGGAACTAATGTTTCTCTTATTTTTAATTGGCAATTAGTTCTAAACACTCTTACGTGGTACTGATGAAAGAGGTTCTCTATAATACCAATGAAATCCATCATCGAACCACTAGGCGTACAGTGATGTGCCACTGGAGTTCTTAATACAACAGAGCTTGTCTTTAAGTCAAGAGTGAATAGTTTACTTCTGGGCAAGCGAGCTCCATATTCGACCACATCGTTGCTAACCATCAAGGGAGATAATGGTTAAGCACGAGCCAAAAAAAAGAAATTACGTATAAAATTTACACCGTTTTTATTTAGGTGGGAAATTATCGAGGGCGCGTTTTGATACGCCCTCTTTTACTGAATAAAATTCACCTATGTTCCTTTGTTGCCTCCTTCTGCAAAGCAGTAATGCTAGCAAAGGAGGCGGCCGATCGCGTGAGGCAACGGTCCTCACGCCCCAACCGCCGCCGGGATTCCGATCCCGATTTCCAGCCACCGTAGGCGCGAGCTTGCGGACGGCGAGCAATGTGTGGCTCGCCGTCCGATCGTCCGGTAACCGTCCGGACCAAGCCTAAGTCGTCGACGGCGCGTAATGTTCCACGCGCGTCTCAAAGAGATGTCAGCATCCGTAGGGGCCCAACAGTGTCGAAGCCTACTGGGGCCATGGGTAATGCGAAAGAGATCCCCGGGGCCCTGGAAAATTTGCAAAGAAGGAACAAGAGTGGGTTTTTGGTCAGTAAAAGTCTGACACTATCTCGCGCTCAGCCCAAGAGTGGGTGATATCATTAGATGATTTTCGCATCTGAAAAAAAAAACACAGTTCCTTTAGTTGCCTTTTTTCGTTCAAAAGCCGCGGTCTTTCGAACCTTCCCGCAGTCCAAAAAATAAACACCTTATAATGCAATCCTCACGCCAAAGTTCTACCATCAGCTCTAACACTATTATAAAACAAAACCGGTCCACAATATCATACATAGCCCGCCGTGGTCGCAACGAAAGCTTTTTAATTGAAAAACTTTCCGCCAAAGAGGCTTACTCAAGCTGCAATGTAGCTACATAACACTGTATCATATTTTCAGCTTTATTTATGTTTTGCTTTGGAATTTTCATGAGATTTTTCTTTATCTATTATCGCTTGAAGATGGCCGGAAATTGTGTGAAAATAGGGGCGGCTTTTCGCTGCTTGAAAAATAGTTCATCAAGTAGGAAGTTAGTATATGTATGTTGGTTACTCCATCACGTTGAAACGGCTGAATGTTGACACACGAGCCGACCATGTCTTAGAATAGAACATAGGATACTTATTGAACTGGCCTGTTGGTCTAGTGGTTAGTGGCCCTGACTGCTATGCCGGAGATCGTGGGATTCATTCCCAATTTCCCACATAAGACAAATATTTATGTGATGAGCGTCTGGGTGTAATTAATGCATATGTCGCATCAAGGGTGGCCGAGATGCGAAACATCGGGTCTTCATCACGATCCGGCATAGTTTTTGGTAGGTGTGGGCACTGACTTGGGTACTCGAACGAAAGATAATTTGAATCAGAATAATTTTATTTTGATAACGGTTTTACAAAAGGAAACAAACACGTGCGTTGGTACTGAGCGTATGCCGAGGCTGTCCGAGGTAGAATGCCGCACCTCTCGAGCTTCCCTCCAGTCCTCGCTGCATCCCCTCTACCGACGATCATGTCCAAGCGCTAGGGTGCCACTTGCGTTTCCGGTGACGATATTTCATTAGTTTACGAAACTAATTGTTAGATGGCGCTGTCCGTCGCACCGTTGCGCCATCAATCCACGACATATATTATTTATGCATTTAGAAATATATATAAGTATGTTTATCAATTGTCTAGGACTCACAGCCAGCTACGGACGGCGAGCTACCCATTGCTCGCTTTCCACAAGCCCGCACCTGTAGTGGCCGGAAATCGGGACCCCGGCGGCTGGGGTGAAAGGGCCGCTCACTGGTGCATGCACGTGCGGTCTCCTTCTTTGCTAGCATTACTGCTTTACAGATGGAGGCGACCACCTGCCACTCCTCCTCGCTTCAGACCATGGCCTGTACCAAAGCCCGCGCATGAATCCGGTGCAGGAACTTCCTGAACTGACCACACTCGGTGAGAAACTGCGTCATGCGAAAGGTAAGGACGCCGTGAGGTCTTACCAGCCACTCCTCAAAGAGAGGACTCACCGTCATAATTATGGCGTGCCTATGTTGGATGTCACATGTCTTCCAATTTTTGGTTTCCATTTTGATATACAAACCGAAAATATTTTACTATAGTTGTTATGTTTAAGCCTAGCATTACAAGTGTGAACTGTGGTGTTTAGAGGAAGAAACAAGTCCCAGAAAAACTCAAATTTGTTTTATTTCGATTTCCTACTTGAATTATTACATCTGTAGTTTATTACACTATTATTATATTATGTTTGATATACAATAAAGAAATGGAAAAGGCCAACATTCATGCATTTCACCAATAAAACTTTCTGAATCGCTCGTAGCGTCTCCTGAGCTACGGCGTGCTACACCGTAGCACTTTGCTACGAGCTACGAGCTACAGGGCGGGGGTTACGCAGATACTTCGACTAATGTGTAGCGATGGAGCACCTTCTTGCACTGACGTTGGCACGTACTTTACTACAAGGAACTGGCGTGTTTACAGCTAAATATGGACGTTTTAAAAAAGTTGTGTTCTAAGAATTGATATTACAGTGAATTTTTACTGTTAGTAGTGAATCTTAGACGCGCTTTTTAAATTCCTGTGATAAATCCGTTCAAGACTGTAACAGATATATACAGAATATAATATAGACCGGTACTTCTATTAAATAATTGGTCTAGTTATTCTATTAATACATACTAATATTCTACATGCGAAAGTAACTCTGTCACCTCTTCGCATCTTAACGGCTAAACTGATTGGGTGAAACTTGGCAGACCATGTCCTGAAATATTTCCTGAAGCATTTATTTTTCGGTCCAGCTTTTTATACTGGAAGTATATTCCCTTAGTGTCGTATGTAAGCTTCATACAGGCGTACACTAAGCGTACAATGACGAATACGCGTCTATAAAGCTACGCGTCCATGGTCAGTAGGCCTAACAACGCGCGCGGTTAGCGTGAACTAGTTTGAGATACCCACTCCCGGGTGGGTTGCCGCTCGCCGCCCGTGCACTAACCGTAGCCACTTTTGTGAACGAGTTATGGTGTGACTAGTCCGCGCGCGTTCCGCGTCGAGCAGCCCGCGCCTCTTGCCGCGCCCGCGTGCCCACTATGTACACTCAAATTAAGTTTTTATGTTTGAGTTCGCCGCGCCGTGCCCACCCCATGCCCGCATTTGCAGTCTGGCCCAGCACTTAGAATAACTCTCGTCTTTCACGCGGGTTGAACCACTGTGACAAGCTAGTTTTATTACAAACTAGCGACCCGCCCCGGCTTCGCACGGGTGCAATGCTGATCACTTCATAGTATAAAAAAAGTTGCTTCCCGCTGTTTGTCCCTATGTACGCTTAGATCAGACAGCGCCTATCATCCACAGTGCAGTCGCGCATTTTGAACTTCTTCGGCCATGTATCTCGTGGTGGTAATGACTCCATAGAGCGTCTCGTAGTGCAGGGCAAAGTTGAGGGCACCAGGCCACGTGGTAGATCACTAATGATATGGACAGACCAGATCAAGGCCGCAACTAAGTGCTCGGTTTATGAATGTACTCGGAAAACTTGCAGTCCGCGATGAATAGCGCCGTGTTACCAATATGATCACTCATCGTGATTCACAGTGATGACCACGACCGCTCTGGTAAGAGTGTACCGACTGAGAAGAAGAAGATCTTTAAAACTACGCAACGGGTTTTGATGCGGTTTTGATCAGCATTGCACCCATGCAAAGCCGGGGCGGGTCGTCAGTACTAATCATACTACAGAATGTCTTTATATACAACGTTCACAGCTTTTTTTTGTCATTAGATAATACAAACAGGTTTTCTTTTGAGGTTACTCTTGAAAGAGCGACATATCATTGGCCATGTGAAAAACACTCAACGATCACTAACGTTGAAACGTTGAAAGTTTGACCCTGCGATTTATTATTGTTCATTGCAAAAGATATCTTTACTTGCCACTGTGTGGACCGCCCGGAGGACACGATGGAGCACACGGTGGAGGTGTGCCCAGCTTGGGCAGAGCAACGCCGTGTCCTCATGGGGGCGATCGGCGGTGGTGACCCCTTGCGCCGTGTCTTGGTACAGACCATGGTCCGGAGCGAGGAGGAGTGGCAGGCTGTCGCCTCCTTCTGCGAAGCAGTAATGCTGGCAAAGGAGGCGGCCGATCGCGTGAGGCAACGGTCCTCACGCCCCAACCGCCGTCGGGATTCCGATTTCCGGCCACCGTAGGCGCGGGCTTCCGGACGGCGACCGTCCGGTAACCATCCGGAAAGAGCCCAAGTCGTTGACGGCGCTTAGTGTTCCACGCGCGCCTCAGGGAGATGTCAGCAAATCGTAGGGGCCCAGCAGGGTCAAAGCCTACTGGGGCCACGGGTAGTGTGAAAGTGAAACCTGGGGCCCTGGGACGAAGGCAAAGAAGGAACAGGAGTGGTTTAGTAGTTAGTTTTAGTTTTTAGTCAGTAAAAGTTTGAAACTATCTCCCACTCCGCCCAAGAGCGGGATTTGTCATTAGATGATTTTCCCACCTAAAAAAAAACATTCCAAAGCGTAGATGTCTATGGAGAAGAATGTGCAAGAAACTCCATGGACACACATCTTCTCCGTTACCACATCCAGTGAGTATTGTGCACTCTATTTTGACAGTTTTTAGTGATTTTACCAGCAAACGCGTGCCATTGCATAGTTTAGATGGATTCTGGTTTTTTTAAAAAATAACAGGACAACCTATTTTCAACGCCATTTTATGAGGAGGGTTCAAACAATTAAGAAATTCTGTAGGAAAAAAACTTTTTACAAAAAAAAAAATAACCGACTTCACTATAAAAAGCGGGCAAGTGCGAGTCGGACTCACGCACTGAGGGTTCCGTAAAAACTTAGGTTACCTAACCTAACCTACCTATGAAAACAGTTCAATTCCAAAATTGAGTTACGAAGATTTTTCCGAATCGCAAAAGACGTTACTACAAATTTACAGTTTTCAATTTTTTTTCCTATACTTGAGCTATTAGACCTTGCTTCATGGCAAATTTCAGGATTCTAGGTCAACGGGAAGTACCCTATGAATTTTGATTCCCTTGAGAGTGTCGAAATATACGTTTTTTGCGACATAAACGTCTGTATCTTTTTTTGTTAGCTTAGAAGTTTGAAGTTTGATTTTTTCACAGCTTCAAGGGACCGCAGATCTGAGTATATAGTTTTAATTTCAACTCGATACCTTTACGCGTTTCCGAGATAAAGGGTCTTGACCAGACATACCCACAGACAGACCGACTAACAACAAAGTGATCCTATAAGGGTTCCGTTTTTTCCTTTTTAGGTACGGAACCCTAAAAACAAAACACTAAAACGATCAATATAACTTTAATTTTGGAAGTCAGTGTTTCTGATATTGTCTGCTTGTTATTTAACACTGACTTCCGAAATTAAAGATCGTTTTAGTGTTTTTTTTTTGTGGTGAAGTTGGTTATTTTTTTTTGTAAAAAAAAAATTATTTCACACTTTTTAGTTGTGATACATTTATAGCCAGAGTACCTATTTCTCATGACAATTCGATTTAAGCCAAACTGTTAAGATACATAATTTTATTATGAAGTCCCCATCCACCTCCCAGCTCCATCATCAGGTCAGTTCGATAGTACCTTATAGCCAAAGTGCATCTGATGAAAATTCTAATAAGCCCAAACACGGCTAGGTTACATTAATTAATGACGGAGTTCCAGTGCCTATCTTCCAGCTCCATCATCATTATCATCAGATCACTTTGATGCTACCATTTTCAACATACTCGTAACTATTCAGAACCATTTATTTATATGCATTGTCATAGTTACTTCTATCTTCATTGTGATATCTATGTAGGGGTGAAGTTTCATTGGCCATTTCTGGTCTTTTTAATCAGTTCCACTTCATCAAATGTTACTTTTTGACTGTAAATGCTTAAGTTCTCGATGAAAATACTAAAATCATTATATAGTTGCCTAGAATATTTGAGGAGTTCCCTCGATTCCTTATAGATCCCATCATCAGAACTGGATTTTGAAAAAAACAGAACCAATCTGGAAGCATATCCTATTAGGGAAAAAAAAATTTTGCAAGTCGGTCCATAAACGACGCGAGTTCTGAGGTAACAAACGTAGAATCAAGTTATTTACCGCAACCGCTATGTCCCTGCATTTTAAATCTGTAATATCTTCGATAATATTCATTTAAATAACACGCTTTATAGGGCTATATTGATCTATATTAAATGCGCAATTTATTTAAGATACTTAATTGGATAAAGATTAACGCTGTATTGCTTAAAATCGTTTTGTAAATAAGCCATTATTTCTCGTAAAAAGTAAAAGATTAAAAATGGTTTTTGTGGGATATCCCTAAGAGATGGACATATACCATCGCGGACTTTTTTGTAGACCTTTTTAAGGTGAACAATACTGTAGTACACTATTTTGATATATCTCGTGGAGTTCAGCCAGCGTTTGTAATGTAAGCGCAAAAAAATGTGTTTATTTACGACATCACATTAGAAACCTCTAAAATCATCAGTGTTCCTCTATTATATTGTGCATGAATCATACACATAAACCTTCCTCTTGAATCACTCTATCTATTGAAAAAAACCTCATCAAAATCCGTTGCCTATTTCTAAAGATCTAAGCATACATAGGGACAGACAGACACGAAAAGCGACTTTATTTTATACTATGTAGTGATGTGCCAGTCTGTATGTTTAAATGACACGTCTAAACAAATTTTACAAGGATAAAATAAAAAGGATAAAAATACACATATTAAATATTACAATGACTTACAGCAAAAGCAAATAAATCAAAACCTGAAGGTTTCATTGGTAAACCTGTGAATTTAAGATCGTACTTATGAACGTCATTAACAATAAAAACATAAACGAGAACCCTTTACTTAACGAAATTACAACCCAAAAAGGAAAATTTTCCTCAAAATCCTATTACTTAGAAAGTATTTATTAGCCGTTCTGCAATGCTGAACAGTGACAAAGGAAACTGCTCATTATGATAAGATTGAGATAACTGTCTCTTGAACAAACAGTTACATCTCAGAAACACACTTAGGTATTGTCTTAATTACGAGTTGATATAGCTTTTGCCCGCGGCTTTGCCCGCCTGCATACATTATAGCCTATATATGTCACTCAGGAATAACGGTTGCTTTCTATCGGTGATAAAATTTTAGCAATCGGACCAGTACTTTCAGATGTTACCTCCTACAAAACAAAACAAGCTTTACCTCTTTGTAATATTAGTATTGATAGTAAAAAAATGTGTCAAGTTCCAAGTACAGAATACTGAGAAATAATTGTAATGATGAATGAGAAATAAGTAATTAGAATTTTAATTCAATTGTTTTGACGTTTTGGTTACTAGCTTCTGCCAGTGGCTTTGCTTGAGGGAGAGTAGAAAATATATATATATATATGCCTATGTCACTCAGTGATGAAGTTTTTAATTGAAGCTTTCTATTGGTTAAAGAATTTTTTAAATCGGTCTAGTAATTTTTCAGTTTATTCATAACAAACAACAATACAAATCTTTTGCTCTTTATAATATTACTAACGCTTCGCACACGAGAAAGCAGAATATATGTCTATGCCTAAAACGATCACTGATTGATTTCAGTGATAAATTATCTATGATATTATAATTTAAAATTAGCATAGCATAATCAGCCTTTTAATGTACCCACTGCTGGGACTCAGGCCTCCTCTCTAGGAGAGGGAATGGTCCGACGCGGGCCCAGTGCAGGTTGGTGAATGTCACTTTGTGTGTCTTCGAATTTTTGGTTCTAGGACATGCCGGTTTCCTCGCGATGTTTTCCTTCACCGTTTTGAGAGCAATGGTGATGAAATAAATTACACAAAGTAATGCGCCTGGCTGGGTTTGAACCCGCGACCACCTGCTCTCCATTTTTAAAATAAAATACTGGACCAGTCCAGTATTTTTTTACTTTATTCATTGCAAACTAAAATATAGCCGTAAATCTTTCTACTTTATTATATTAGTAAAAATAAAGAGGTAAAGTTTATAAGTTTATGTGTAAGAAATAATCTCTGAAACTACAGAACCGATTTTGAAAATTCTTACTACGTAAAATGTGTGATGTCCAGCTAAGTGGCTACGGGTTAGCTGGTTTATTATATACTTTATTGCACAACGTAAAACATAACAATAGAAACTAAAATACATACAATGGGCGGTTTCATCGCATTATGGAATCTCTTCCAGACAACTTGAAAAGGACAGTAATTGACAGGACATGAAATTGGGCTGTCATTAGTTTGACAATAAATACTCATATTTAATATTATAATAGATACACAGATGAATAGGTACATATATACTATATAATAATTGATCGGTCGGCACAACACGTTTTGTTCTCCCATTCTGTCCTGCCACCCGTCACTAACTCCATTTTCTTTCATATCACTTCTCACACAATCCATCCATTTTTTCTTTGGCCTCCCTCGCCCTCTCCATCCATCCATATGACGTATACTCATAATTCTTTTAGTAACATGCATTTCGTCCCTCCTCTTTACATGACCATACCAAGACAAACGATTCCCTTTCAACTTTTCAGTCACTGGCGCCACTTTCAAACTTCCTCTAATATACTAATTTCTTACTTTATCCATTCTCGTCACACTACACCATCCATCTTAATATTCTCATCTCCGCTACATGCAATATTCATTTATGGCCCAACATTCTGATCCATACAGTATGACAGGCCTTATCACGGACTTGTAGATTTTACCTATACACACATACCACATATATAGGTAATAAAAATAAATGTCTGCCATCGATAATCACAGTGACAGGTAGTGTTCTTGAACCAGTATTTCAAGCACAGGTGAGACATTTTGTATTATGATTATGTGTTATTGTGTTTTGAACCTTATCAGCAGTATCGTGGTTTGCTTTTCCTCCATGTCTGTCATATTGACCTAATTTTGTCAGCCATTACACACACCCAAGATATAGGGCAACCGAGCTTACCAAAGCTCAGCTTACCAAAGCTCTTTGTAGCTGTTATATTTCAACTCATTAAACGGTTCTCTGTCTTTTTCAGGTTGTTCCTTCGAGCCGGATAACACATCTCCCCATTCATAACTCAAATTTTCATCCTCTTCAAGAGCTATGCAATAAAGTCTTGTCAAGAAACTAAATTTTTGGATATACGTTTCAAAAATTTCCTTAACTTATGATTATTAGAATAGAATAATAACTTTGGTGTACACCAAAAATGTAACAAAAACCCTTATGTCACCTTTCAGTCAGTCAAGAGTGAATAGTTTACTTCTAGGTAAGTGCTCTCCATCGTCGGCCACATCGTCGCTCTCTATCAGGCGAATTAGTGGTCGAGAGTAAACCTATAAAAAAAAACTAAATTCGGGCTTTTTTAAGTCATATTTTTTTAGAATGTTATTTTTTAAGATAAAGATAATTTTATTTCAAAACATGCAGTTTTAGCATGCAGGATGTTACAAAATTAGTGTTTTGTCCGTACATGTTTCACCCTATAAGTGTACTTATATAGTTTACAATCATTTACCAAAAATTACAAATAAAATGCTTTAATTAATAAAAAAAATATAAAATGTCAGAATAAACATTTAAAAAAAGAGTCAAATAGTCATTATTATCATAAATACTTTTTATTTACGAAACAGAAAACTCATTCCTGTAACAAACGCAAATGATCGCTTACGATGTGCCTCCTCAAAAGAGTCGATATTACCCAATCGTATCACACAAATCCACTCCGCTATCTGCATTCGCAACACAACATCTTTATAGTGGAACTTGAACATCGAACTACAATAACTAAAGCTGACTCTAGCAGACTTGGGGCTGACTAGACCAAAACTTAGCCCGACACGTGCATAGTTGGGAACTAGTGCTTATCATAACGTGTACCTAACTGCTCCTGTTTTGGATCAATATACTAGAAGTTTTAGATACAGAGTTGGAATAATAGGAATCCTTCTATAATGTTTTGTATGTTGTATGTTTGTTGCTCTATCACACTTTAAAGTTTTACAGTAGCACCAATAATCTGCAATCATTAACACTAGTCGAAAACTAATCAAATGTATGGGAATGACATCATCATAACGTTAAGTCACGTGGTCAGAACAAACGAATAGAAAATTCGTAGCAAAGTTCACATCGTTCAAAATGATAGAATGAATTGTTATCGTTTCTACAATGTTCAACGCTACATCCTTTGTTATTGTAGAACGACATTGTAGAACGAGCGGCCGACTCAGGCACGTCAACATGGCTACCTACTTATCGTTTTCTAAAATTGCTGACACCGAGGTGTTACCGATTGGAGAACGAAATTCGACACGAAACGGTTGTAACTTGACTAGGGGGGCAGGGCTGGCGCAGTGGTTAAATTATGCACCCGGTGGTCTTGAATCTACCGATTTTTCAGTATATAATAATATGGTTTAAATGCCGTTTGTTTTCGCATTTGTTTCATTTTTTTTGCTGTTTGTTGCATTCCTATTTTTATCCCTTTCCTGTACATACTTATCGCCTTTGTGAGTGTGAGAGGGACTAAACTACCCGCGTATTCGAATATGGAATGACGTTTCTATGTGGAAAATCATCTAATGCCAAATCTCGCACTTGGGCGGAGCGGGAGATAGTGTCAGACTTTTACTGCCTAAAAACCCACTCCTGTTCCTTCTTTGCCTTGGTCCTAGGGCCCCGGGTTTCACTTTCACACTACTTGTGGCCCCAGTAATTGCCCTCCTAAGAAATCTCTTTAAGAATTACTAAATTCATAACACAAAACCTCCCTTTAACCAACACTGCAGAACATAAATGGCCAATAAAGTGATTTATAGCAACTTTTATAGCAACAGCGCGACGTCGCGCATCAATCACTTTCAATCCATTTGGAGCTGAATAAATAACTCCCGCGTCGATACTCGGAGCTTTTTAATGGTTATAAGCGTGTATTTATTGTGTACCGAATGAAATAAAATAAGGCTGTTTATTTTAGTTTGTTTTTGACGCCTATTGGATTTTATGTGCTAGTAATAAAGCATAATCAGCCTTTTAATGTTCCCACTGCTGGGACTCAGGCCTCCTCTCTCTAGGAGAGGAAATGGGCTGTAATCCACCACGCGGGCCCAGTGCGGATTGGTGAATGTCACATGTCTTCGAATTTTTTGGTTCTAGGACATGCCGGTTTCCTCACGATGTTTTCCTTCACCGTTTTGAGAGCAGTGGTGATGAAATAAATTACACAAAGTAATGCGCCTGGCTGGGTTTGAACCCGCGACCTACAACTCGTAAGTCGGGGCCGTTACCACTCGGCCGCCACTGCTCTCAACTGTGCATGTTGTGTGTGTGTTGTGTGCAACATGTGCTAGTAATGTTAAAATGAAAAAAATAGTATTTATTATTATTTGACTCTGTGTGTTGGTTTTTATTGTAAATACTATTTTGTAATCATGACGTTATATAGGTATTAAAAAAAAAATACTTTCAATTGCGCCTCAAAGAGATTTCTGTAAAACGATATAGGCCCAGCAAGGTCGATGCCCGCTAGGGCCACGAGGAATACATACAATTTTTATTAGTATTTTTCATTGAATAAGATCTCTCTACGTGAACTGAGGTAAAGTTAACAAATTTATACACTCCTCCTCGTCATTAATGCAGGAAGAAATTTTTTCTGCTATATTTCTGATATTGTTATAAAAAAATCTGCTCTTTAAAATTAATGCCGGGATTTGAGGCATATCCACTTTATTCTTTCGCTATATGAAATCGGTGTAAGTACATATTTAACTCTACCTAATTCCGACCTCAACATATTAGACTGCGTTGATATAGAAGTTTGATTTTTTCGATACTCCAAGAACTGAGTACCTATTTCATATTAATTTCAGCTTGATACGCGTTTTTTTTATTGTTAATAGGTTCGCGCTTGACCGCTATCTCACCTGATGGAAAGCGATGATGCGGTCGACGATAGAGCGCGCTTACTTAGAAGTAATCTATTCACTCTTGACTTAAAGATTCCCAGGTTGTAGCCATCAGGAAACACAGACTCCGGCAGGAAATTCCTGTACGCACAATGAATGTATTTCCAAAAAATTTTGTGCGTACAGCTGGTAAATGGTTTTGACAGCTCGGTCTGTCAGAAGGACAACAAGGGCTTAATTTTTCCAAATGAAGTGGATCCGATGGATGCTAGACGCACAGGACCGATCATTGTGGCGACATTTGGGGGAGGCCTATGTCCAACAGTGGACGTCTTTCGGCTGAAATGATGATGATGATGAAGTGAAACCCTAAAAAATTAAAGCCAACGATGTAGATCGAAGACGCTAAATTGTTTTTTCAGCCCCAAACTTTCACATCCCTACAAACAAAGCAAAAAAAAAACACATGAAAGTTGCAAGACTAAAAAATTAAAATAAAAAGCAAAGTTTTAGTCAACGCTGGCAAGCGAAGGGGCGATAAATTGTCGCAAGATAGTTGCGCGGCCAGGCACATTAAACCAAGCTGCGCTGGGTACAGGCTGCTTGCTAATGAATACAACCTTTTCACGCTACGTATACGACTAGCTGAACAGAACCATGATCGTGACGGATAATTTTAAGTACATTCTGTATGTTCTAAAGTAATGATTAAACGAACTTAATTACCCTTAAGTAAAGTTCTATAATAATTATACGAAGTGGCTCGTCCGAAGAGATTGCGAAACGGAGAGCGTTTTGAAATCTCTCACTAGTCTAACCCATAAACGTTCTGAAAATATTAACAACTTACATTGTCAATTCTCAACTAAATGACAGAAGAAACAGACACGCCAGGAAAGAAAAAAAAAATGCCTGTAAAAATAGTGTTGAGCCGATTAAAATTAAGCCAAGATCATTACTATTATGAATTTTCAAGAGTTTTTAAAAGGTGTCTTATATGAGTGTAACGACATCTATGGACACATAAGAACTAATCCTGCATCGTGCAATTAAAGTTCCCCGCGCGATTTGAACATATAGAACAGCCGAAATCATCTATCGCGCAGTTGCTCACCAGACATAACACCCGCCTAACCGGAGGACCCTCCTTTTTCAACGGAGGTTTACGGGACTTTACACTCTGTTCCGCATACCTCCAAATGAGAATGTTGAGATGGATGTGTGGACAAGAATCACAGATAAAGTGAGAAATGACTGCATTGGAGAAAGTTTGAATTGGAGAAATTTGAAAGAAAATAGTTTGTCTTTGTATGGTCTTGTCATAAAGAGAAGGGATGAAACACACGTTAATAAAAGAGTTATGAGTATACATGTGGGTGGATGGAGAGGGAGAGGGAAGCCAAAGAAAAGATGGATGGATTGTGTGAGAAGTGATATGAAAGAAAGGGGAGTCAGTGATAACGTGACAGCTGACAAGATAGAATGTGGGACAAGGGCAGGAAGATGATAATTTATTTTTAAATGGTACGAGACAGTTCAGCAAGAAAGTTTACAGTGAGGCTGTAAACTTACTAACTGGTTTGTGTAATTTATGTAAAAGCTTCTATATACCAGCGAAAGAAAGAAAAACAATTTACTTGTCGGAAATGACGAAACCTTAAGAGTTACAAATTATAAACTTGACTGACCTCTTGGTCTAGTGGTTAGTGGCCCTGACTGCTATGCCGGAGGTCGTGGGTTCGATTCCCACCCAGGACAAATGTTTGTGTGATGAGCACGTTCATTTGTTCTGTGTCTGGGTGTAATTTATCTATATATGTATGTATTTAGAAATATATAAGTATGTTTATCAGTTGTCTAGTACCCATAACACAAGCTCTGCTTAGCTTGGGACTAGACGGCGTTGTGTGATAGTTGTGGAATATTATTATTATTATAAACATTATACATGGAAAATATGCGCCACGTCCGCGCAAAACGGACAAACGCTCAGCATAATGCCATGGCCACATTCATACTGCTTTGAGTCCATAGCGCTCGTTTTCAGCGTGGGCCGGTGGTGTTGTCGACAGAAAGACGTCGGAATGTCAGCGACTTCACCCGCTTAAAAGCTGAAAATAATTCCAATCATATTCCCAGAATAAAAAGTATCTACGTGCAGGACATGGTCTACCCATGTGCCAAACATCTAAATCCGTTCAGACGTTTCATCGTGAAGAATTAGCAAATCATACATACACATCACTTACAGGACTATTGTTGCCATTAAGCTTAACATAGTGTTTAATCAACGAACGTCGCACAATGATTGTTGATATAGCGGCCGTGCTTCATGACGAGAACCTCGTAAAAACTGAGAAAGATAAACAAACAACAAGAGATCTTGACTCGACCCGGGAGATCGTCGACATGTGGGAAGTGGATGTATAACAGTCATTGTACCGATAGTCGTGACGGCCAATGGCTTAACAGCCAAGAGCCTCGAAGAAAATCTGAGGAGGTTAATGACATTCACTGTACGTCCAGCTAAGGAGTGAAATTCCCTGCCGGAGTCTGTGTAGCTACCGTTTAGCTACAACCTAGGGGTCTTTCAGTCCAGAGTGAATAAGTTACTTTTAGGCAAGTGTGCTCTAGCGTCGACAACATGATCACATACTATCAGCCCCCCTAGCCAAGTTACAACCGTTTCGTTTCGATTCTCTTTTCGTTGATCGCCTCAAGTCGGCCACGCCTCCTATTCCTTTGTTCTGATCACGTGACTGAGCGTTGATATGACGTCAGAAGAAAGGAATCGGAGTCGTGGCCTACTCGAGGCGATCGAAGAAAAGAGAATCGAAACGAAACGGTTGTAACTTGGCTGTTTTGCTGGCATTTTTGAAAGAACTACCTATATTTTGGGGAAGTCAGATAGCTACTCGCTCATTGGATAATACTGGTATCCAGGTGCATTCGGTTAGACTGGAAGGCCACCCCAGTATAGTTGGAGAAAGCTAGGCAGGTGAATTTCTTGATGTGGTTTGGGCTGAATGAATGCCATCTGTGAGGGTCAGGGTAAATTTGGCGAAGCGGCTAGCGAAAGTAAGCGTAGAATATTCAATTACTCTTCAGCACCTAAACAACTGGACTTACCCATAAAACACACTACATTTTTTTAAACATGTCCGTAATCATAATAAACAGCCAAACTACTGCCGAATAAAAAGAATATCAACGCCATCAAAATCTAGTTGTCATAATATCAGTGCACCCTTACACGTCGTTGCAATAAAAATTAACCACACCTATTACAATGTGACAAGTAAGTCTTAATTCCTTCAACACCTCCAACTCCAAACTGCAGGCAACTTCAGCCATTGTGTACACGTACCCAGACCAAAGTTGTGCCATAAACTATCTTTGTAACCCGTCACCTGAGGTTAAGGTCTAGTCAACAGTTCCAATAGAGACATTAAGGCAATCTGCGTGCTACGTGTCTCCCCCTTAATGAGCGCCGGTTGGCGCAACGTTCCTCTTCGAAAACGTTTTAGAACCGTTTGAAAGTTTTAGAGAGGTCAGGTTACTGAATTGGAAGAGAAAATTATTTTTTATTATTATATGACAGCTTTTGCTCTCAATTTCGTCTGCATCAAGTTCGTAAAACTGCACAAATGTAACTAATTTAAAACCTCGATTATAATTTTGTGTCTTCAAGGCTAGAGTAAATAGGCTCGTAATAAACTAGGGCTCCTCACCATCAACGATTGCATCACTGCTTACCATCAGGTGGGATCCTAGTCAAGCACTAGTTTATATCATTAAAAAAAAAATGGGCAAGTGCGAGTCGGACTCACGCCCTGAGGGTTCCGTGCAAACTTACCTATGTAAACAGTTCAATTCCCGAATGGAGTTTTGAAGATTTTTCCGAATCGCATTTTTTTTTTGTTGTGACGTAACAACAAATTTATAGTTTTTAGATTTATTCCTATATCTGAGCTATAAGGACTTGTTTTATGCAAAATTTCATGATTCTGGGATAACGTGAAGTACCCTATGAATTTTGATTTCCACGAGAGTGTCGAAATATACGTTTTTTGAGACATAAACGGCCGTATCTTTTTTTTTCGTTAACTTAGAAATTTGATATATTCACAGCTTCAAGAGACCGCAGACTTGAGTATATGGTTTTAATTTCAACTTGATACCTCCACGCGTTCCCGAGATAAAGGGTCTTGATAGACAGACAGACGGACGGACGGACAACAAAGTGATTCTATAAGGGTTCCATTTTTTCCTTTTGAGGTATGGAACCCTAAAAACTAATACAGAATTATCCATACGAGTTATGATGACAAAAGTGACACTAGAGACTGAAAAGGGAATCGTTTGGCTCGGTACGGTTATGTGAAGAGGAGGGATGATACGCATGTTACTAAAAGAGTTATGAGTATACCTACATGTGGATGAATGGAGAGGGACAGGGAGGCCAACGAAAATATGGATGAATTGTGTGAGGAAAAGGGAGTCAGTGATGGCATGACGGTTGATTCCTGCCAACCGTCACGCCATCACTGACTCCCTCCCATGTTTCGGAGACCCGAATCAAAATAGAACAAGATCAGGTAGATGAAGATGGTGACAGCTTTCTTCTAGTTGGAAGCAGATTAAACAGAAGATAACTTTTGGAAAACTCAAAAGAATTTATTTATAAGTATATGCAACATTTTGTATACTATTAACCAAGAGCATGAACTGCTAACTGCTACTTAAGACATAATATTTTTACAGTTTAAACACAAACCAAGCGTTTCATTGACCACCATGATGTCATCATTTACTAACAGAATTAGAAGTAAGCTGCGATCAGCGTTGATTGCGCAGACACCAATATTTAAGGTGCCATACGAACCTCGGCTGCAGGCTGCGGATGCAGGCAGCACATGCGGCGGCTGCATGAAGCTGGCTGCAGCTGCACGACTGGTTTTCTATGTATGTCTAGTAGTATGGATTTTTGTGAAAACCATTCCGAACGCGGCTGCGGCCACACGTGCTGCCGAGCTTTGGCTGCGAGTGCTGCCTCGACCTGCAGCCGCAGCCGAGGTTCGAACGGCACCTTTGTCACTAGCTGGTGCGGCGATTCTGCCTCTGTAAATATTTCATTTATATTTGTGCACATTGCTCGTAGAACATGGTCTATGGGGACGAAAGGTTCTGGTGTGGCGACCACGTACCGGAAAACGCAGCGTTGGAAGACCTCCCACAAGGTGGACCGATGTCCTAGTAAGGGTCGCGGGAATCTGATAGATGCGAGACGCACAGGACCAGTCGTAATGGCGATAAGTACTTGGGGGAGGCCGATGTCCAACAGTGGACGTTTTTCGGCTAAAATAATGATGATGAAATATTTCAGTAAGTTAAGTTTTATTCATAATTTCAAAGTTGATCGCACACCTTCCAGTTTGAAAGGTGTGCAATGGTGTATGAAAGGTTATTCTTGCAAAGTCATGATTCTTCCAAAAATAATACTTCAGGCAAGATTCAATACTAAACCAATTACACAGAACCATTCACTATAAGTTTTGCTCTTTCACGCAACGTTTATTTCACAGAAAAGCGAGCATTCCTTTTAATAAAAATACAAGTGAAAGAAAAACTGAAACAACGTAAAGTTTCTCAAAAGAGAAATTCTTTTATTCATTGAGTTGAGCCTCAGTTGAGAGTTCGAGAACTTTAAACATGAAAAAAGCGTGGAAAGTATGATCAATCAATTTCATTCGATTTAAGTTCTGAAGGCGGTGATTGGCAGAACTTGGTGGCGCGAAAATGAAACACGTTTGTTAAGAATTCCTTTCCCGGTTTGTCTATCGTCAACGTGAACATGGTTAAAAAGTTTGTTGTTTCATTCAACGCAATGTTTAATAAAGAGTGATTGCGCCTGAACGCTCGGTTGGCATACGGTAACTTCCGTCAATCACTCGGATATTTCACAAAACTTGATTTAGAAAATATTTGTCTTTTTAAAAACCTTAATAGTGTTAAGAAAAACATTTTTAAATTAAGAAAAATTACACAATTAATTAATTAAAATTATTAGTTTATTTTTTTAGATTTAAGTTAGTGTAAAAGTTTTGTTACTAATTTGGTGTACAATAAAGTTTATTCTATTCTATTTTAGTCATTCAGAATCTCGGACTTTTGTGTAAGGTTTCCAAAAAAAATTTTTAACTTTTTTTTATTTACGAGTACATTATGAAGGGCTGAAGTTCACGTAAAATTCATGCAAAATAACAAATTTTCAGAGGTCTTTTCTGGATTAGTTTTTATATTTTGTTTTCAATAGAAATCTAGATAATAATCACAAGGTAATCCCAAAATACCTAGAGAAAGATGTCTAATCTATCTATATATATAAAAGGAGAAACTGACTGACTGACATATCAACGCACAGCCGAAACTACTGGGACTAGGAACGTGAAATTTTGTACAAGGCTTCCTTTTATGACGTAGGCGAGCACTAAGAGAGGATTTTCCAAAATTCACCCTTTAAATGAATGAAATGGGGGTCCAAAGTTTGTATGGAGAAACCTGTTTTGACGTAGGTAAGAGCGGTAGTACGGAAAGTCGTCACGGGTTGGATGCTCTTAAGCTGCAAATTTAAGAAAGGGGTGGAGAAGGAAGCATCGGCTCATTAGACTAACGATCAAATCCAGAGCTACAGGATTGTTTGAATGAGCTACCGTGGTACTGGAATGCAAAGGGCAACTGAAGGAAGACAGGTGGGTTTTAGTCAGCAAACCCGGCCCACGCTGAAAAACAGCGCTATGAGCTCATCGCATAATGCGTGAGGCCGCAGCTTTATGCTGAGCGTTCGGCCGTTTTGCGCGGATGTGACGCATATCTTCCCTATTCAATTGATAATGTTTGTTAGCTAGTTTTAAGATTGGGTCATTTCGCGCGAATAAACAGTTTTTTTTTTCTTTCTTTCTTTCTTTCTTTCAAAAGTCTGACACTCCCTCTCGCCCCACACACCAGGAGTCATTTGATGATTTCCAATTAAAAAAAAAACTAACGACAAACTAGAACTGATAAATGATAAACCACCCCAGCTCCTCAATGAAGACCAGCGGTGCCCTGGTGCTACTAACTATCATGCAGAAGGTACCTGGGTTCCTGTAGTACTTTGCCTTATATCCAGCGACCACTGGGCAGCTTAGAAGGATATGAGCTGCTGTTTCGTCCACCTCCTGTAGAGTGGGCTGTCTATAACTCCTACGAGTATGACAGAGAAGTCCTTATTAAATAAGGTCTTAACACAAATGACAGTGTGATATATTTGCTTTGTCAAGACAAATTCAATTTAATTTTCATTGCAAATTCTATTTATTAATGCACAAAATCTAGGCAATCAAATGATCCAATTGGTAGATTGTCACAAGTCACCGGTCAGTTTTGTTTAACTAATCCCGTATTACCTACAATTAAATAGTTTTTCTACAGAAAATAATTATCGTAAATTGTCGTTTTGATTCTTTATACATATAAAAGTTGCTTTTCGATATAAAAATCGGCCCACCTAATAAAACTAGGCAACTACTCGTAAATCATGTAACAAAAGAATAAAAACAAAAAACAAAACACGACAACATCAGCAACGACGACCAGGGAATTATTTCAACATAAGTTACTTGAAGATTTACTGAAACGAAATGGGACATGACCAAAGAAAAATAGAACAAATAAGGGAAAAACACTTCTTTTCCTTGAGATAATTGACACCTAGTTTCTTTTAATTAACATCAAAGGCAACCCTAATAACGTTACATCACCTTCATACCAACATTAATTACTAAAATATCCAGCTTGTGCTCCCAATAACACAGCTACCTAAAAACAACATGGATCCCAATTTATTGGTCTCAGTAATGATTGGCTAAAACAACGCTGACAGTTACATAAACAACTGGACTCTAACAGGCAAAATAGGTACGGTACCTATTTGCCAGGAAACACAGAAGATCTATTTAGTAATACAAGTTATCTATCTATATCGAATGGAAGAAAAAAACGTGTTGCGCCGACCCCAAATAAAACGGGACAAGGGCAGGAAGATGATCTATATCTATAAAAGCGAAATATCACTCACTGATTAATCACGAAAGCTCAAAAACTATAACACCTACAAACTGAAGATTTGGCAGGTCGGTTCCTTATCCGACATCCGCTAAGAACAGATTTTCCGAAATTTACACCCTAAGGGGATGAAAGGGGGGGTCCAAAGTTTGTTGGAGAAACCGACTTTCACGCGGGCGAAGCCGCTGGCAGAAGCTACTAGTAGTTGTTGTATTGTTGTTGTCGTTGTTGTTGTATTCTGCCCATCCTAACCTACGGTGCTCAGACATGGTCGCTCACCGAGTCGCAAAAGTTTCGCCTTGGGGTTTGACAAAGAGTAATAGAGCGCAACATTCTGGGTGTCAAAAGAGCCGACAGAATGAGGAACACCACGCTGGGCTTAAAGACTGGGATCATAGACGTAGGATAAAAGGCTGCCAGGTTAAAATGGGATACGGTGGGTCACACCAACCACATGCACACTGACCGCTGGGTGCTTGAGGATGGACGACGCCTCTCAATACCTAGAAGAAGTTGAGGTAGGCCGTTGCCCAGCAGTGGGAAAATATAGGCTAAATAATTAAAAAAAGGTTCTAAAGTAAAATTGCGAAAAACTGTTCCGGACTTAGCAAGCTACATGTTAGATTTCTCTCACCGTTTTCGCAGTAGTACCATAATGCGTTCCAAATAAGGATAGGAAACTCAATAATCTCGATCTATAAAATGTTGATCGAAAAGTACGGTTTGTAAAAAAAACTTATTTGCATATTGCTTTGTATTACTAAGTCTTAGTTAAATCTAGGTGAAGTAAAAACGTTATTGTGCTCTTGATCCCCGCGCGAACGCCGGCGTTAACGCGCCATTGTCTTTCTATTGTGTCTCTAATTACGCTACTATAAATTAGCTAAATATATTGTTTTAAATCATAATTAGTTAAAAAAATATATGTTTTCTTTCTTATTTTCATTGTTAGGTTACAATTCAACAATTCACCTTCTTCTTCCATTTGCCACTACTCAGACACTTCACACAGTGACGCAGAGATGAGCAAAATTTAAGAACTGGATTCTGATTAAACTTTTTTCGTTCACGATTCGTAAATACGTTAAATTTTAAAAATTTCTTGTTTTGCTCACTCTAACCAATTTTTTCGATTTGACAGTATGAAGTGACGTCACAACATGGCAATCGATCCTATTCTCATTTAGAACGCATTGCACTATGACGTTTTCCAACATCAATTAAGCCTTGTTTAATTTTCTAGATAGTACCTTTATGACCTCTCAGGTAACGTTATCGAATGATAAGATTGACAACAATCAATTAATATCTAATCCATTATAACAACCTAATTTGTTTGCACTAGAAGAAATGTAGTGTACAAATTGTGTTGTAACGATAAGTTATGTCAAAGTGAGAGGGGCACACTTAGCGAGTGTGCCATCTTAGGCTGTAGGCAAAGTGAAACCAGAAATTTTAACTGTCAAACTTACCTTATGGAGGAGATCGCGGCGACGACCTCTCGCATCCGGCCCTGGTGCAGGCCGTCAGTTGTACGGAGTAAGAGGCATCAGTCAGAGGGACGCGGTCATCTTCTTTGGAAAGTAATAATGTAAGCAAAGGAGATGAAGGAAATCGTGAAGAAAAGGCTATCTTCACGCTCTAGCCGCTGCAAAAGAAGCCTTAAGAAGAAAAATAAAGGAATTGTCCACGTGATATTTCCGTAGCGCAAATAAATACCATTGTTCATTTTTAACAGCGTCAGGCCCTAGTTGTCAGGCATTTATGCTGAACTGGGCCTATTTTGATGCAGCCACACAATTGTATTTTTCTTCTTTTTTTTTGTTTCGTGTTTACCTAACGATTGTTTGTTTGCCTTGTGAAAGTATTTTAATATAAATTCATTTTCTAACTTTCTCTTTCTTTTTTCTTTCTTAATTACTTTCTTTCTGTCTTTTTTCTTTCCTTAACAATAAATTGTTGTCGCTAAGGAAATATTTAAACTTAACCTAGAGCCTTTTACTTGGTCAATATTTTGACAGCCACACAGATTGCCATTTGATCGTAAATCTACGAAGAATTAAATTTCTGATTTTTCTACTCTGTGCCTCCAAGCAAATACTGCAAAAGCGCATAGTATTAAAAAGTGGAGTAACAAAATTGTCCAATTACGAGCGACCGGGACGTGGACTGTCCGCTTTTTATGTAAATCATGGTGCCCGGAGCTGGAACAAGCTGTTCCTTGGCGCTAAAGAATGTAGTTTACGTCCCAGCTAGGGTGACCATTTGTAAATGAGTTTGGACGCAGTTTAAATTGCGAATTCCTGTCGCATTTTCTGTTTGTATGTGTTTTAAAAAGTTGGGATTACTTTAAGAATTACGTTGTTTGTTCTTTTGTTTTGTGTTTTGTTTTTTTAGATGTTTTGTTTTAAATATTGATCTCTTTATTTGCATGTAAGGCTATGCTCGGAGTTTCCTTGCGTGATCGAATCAGAAATGAAGATATCCGCAGGACAACCTAGGTTGCCGACATAGCACGAAGAATCGCCAAGCTTAAGTGGCAATGGGCAGGGTGCATTGCTCGCAAAACAGATGGCCGTTGGGGCTGAAAGGTTCTGGAGTGGCGACCGCGTACCGGAAGACGCAGTGTTCGAAGGCCCGCTACAAGGTGGACCGATGACCTGGTGAAGGTTGTGGGAATCCGATGGATGTGAGACGCACAGGACCGTTCATTGTGGCGACATTTGGGAGAGGCCTATGTCCAGCAGTGGACGTCTATCGGCTGAAATGATGATGATGTTGCAGCTGTAAATAGGACTAGTGGTGGGCAATCGGATTTAAAAATACACCATGTTATTGTCCCATTGCTGGAAAATGCCTCTTTTCATACAAAGAGGTCCTGAACATTTATACCCAGCTTAATCATCATCTCTCCTTTTCCCAGCTATCTTGAGTTCAGTTTCCAGTCTAATCAGATGCGGCTGAATACCCTCGTTTTACATGGAGCGACGCCTATCAGACCTCCACAATCCAGTTACTGGGCAAGACGTCCTTGGATAGACTGATGATGGTCAGATTTTCTGGCATCTGACAACCTGTAACCACTGTCATCGATCTATGGATGGATAATAACCGGGACCAACGGCTTTATATGCTTTCCGAGGCACGTAGTGTCAGTAACGTACTAAATAAACTTAGAAAAGTACATATGAATTGAAAAATTCACATTGGTACTTGCCCAGTTTCGAAACCGCAACCTCATGCATGAGAAGCGGGTGCCTTAACCACTGGGCTAAAATAACATTCTCACGTAATTTTTTATTATAATCCAAAAAAAAAATTCTCGTGTCACAGTATTTGTCTTCGAATTCCTCTGAAATAGCTTGACTGATTGTTATAATTTTTTTTTTGCGTATATTTGGTAAGTCTGAGAATATGTTGTAGGCCCCCTAGAGCAGTGGTGGCCCAGTGGTAACGGCCCCGACTTACGAGTTGTAGGTCACGGGTTCAAACCCAGCCAGGCACATTACTTTTTGTAATTTATTTCATCACCACTGCTCTCAAAACGGTGAAGGAAAACATCGTGAGGATATGTACGAGAACCAAAAATTCCAAGACATGTGACATCCACCAACCCGCACTGGGCCCGCGTGGTGGATTACAGCCCATTCCCTCTCCTAGAGAGGAGGCCTGAGTCCCAACAGTGGGAACATTATAAGGCCGACTATGCTATGCTATGCTATTTTTTACTCTTCTACCCCACCCTCAATTTTTCTTTGATAATTTATATGGCAGAACAACGTCTGCCAGTTCAGATAGTAAAATACAAAATTAATAAGGTGGATTGGATTCTTCTATTCAAATTTTTGCGACACTTACCTGATTTAGCAACTTGCATCACACGACATTTATCTCCTTGTGAAAACAAGCCTTGAAGCTATAGTTACACAAATGAAATGTTCTCTCAAACCCACTAAACCAGTTTCAAATTACACATCACACCAAATCTAAAGCGCCAATATCTTTAATAATTCAGTGGTAATAACTTGCTTGTCAATTTAACGCTATTTATGTGTACGCTGTTAATGGCTTTCTAAACACAACCAAAGTAAGCCACAAATGGTGTTAAATTGAGAAAATTTTCTTCACATATGGATGCCCTTTAAAGTGGTAAATTATCAAATAACGTCTCCCGCTTTAAATTTTTTTTTTTTATAATTTTGGATGAAATATTAGTTTATAATTTTAGCATATTTATATAGGGTGACTGGTAATTAGTGTACGATACTTAAACACGTGATTGTGTCATGATAACCAACAACTTTAACTATGGGAACAAACCTGAAATCGCGAAAAAGAATCAGCTGTTCAGTACATTTATGTTTGCCTAATGTACTGAACAGCTGATATTTTTTTCGCGATTTCGGCTTTGCTCCCATAATAAAAATTGTTGGTTATCATGAGCACAATCACGTGTTTAAGTATCGTACACTAATTGCCAGTCACCCTATATATGTATTTTATTATTATAAATAACTTATTTTTTATTTTATTTTGTCTGTTTGAAGTATCTGTTATTTGTTTATTGTGCGCTTGCACAATAAACAAATAACTACTACCTACCTACCACAGTGTTGTTTTTTTTAACCCAAAGGTTGACTGGTAGAGAATGCCTTATTGCATTAAGTCCGCCTATGTACTGTACATGAAGTTTAAATAAATAAAAATAAATAAATAAATAAAATCATCTAATGACAAATCTCGCTCTTGGGCGGAGCGAGAGATAGTATCAGACTTTTACTGACTAAAAACCCACTCCTGTGCCTTCGTTGCTTTTCGTACCAGAGCCGAGTCTTCCTTTCAGAATCAGACCCTTGGCCCCAGTAGGCTTCGACCCTGCTGGGCCCCTACGGTTTGCTGACATCTCCTTGAGGCGTGCGTGGAACAGTACGCGCCGTCGACGACTTGGGCTCGGTCCGGACGGTTACCGGACGGTCGGACGGCGAGCTACCCATTGTCCGCCGTCCGCAAGCCCGCGCCTACGGTGGCCGGAAATCGGGATCGGAATCCCGGTGGCGGTTGGGGCGTGAGGACCGTTACCTCACGCGATCAGCCCTCTCTTTTGCTAGCATTACTGCTTCGCAGAAGGAGACGACCGCCTGCCACTCCTCGTCGCTCCGGACCATGGCCATGACCATGTACCAAGATCCGGCGCGAGAGATCGCCGCCGCCGATCGCCCCCACGAGGACACGGCGTTGCTCTGCCCAAGCGGGGCACACTTCCACCGTGTGCTCCACCGTGTCCTCCGGGCGGTCCACACAGTGACGACACCCGGGCGTTTCTTCCAATTCTTCCGCACAAATCCGGTGCAGAAACCTCCCAAACTTACCATGTCCGGTGAGGACCAGCGTCATGCAGAAGGTGAGGACGCCGTGAGGTCTTTCCAGCCACGCCTCAAAGAGGGGACTTACCGCCATAATTGTGGCGTGCCCCTCCCGCTTTAGGTGAAGCGAGAAGTAGTGTCAGTCTTATACTGACTAAAACCTAGTGTTTCTTCAATTGTCCTTATGCGCTATAAAAGATAATCTTCTAGATAAAATATTAAGTAAATAAATAATTGATCTGGAGCGGGACACAATTAGATCTGTGAGGGGGAGAGTCGTGAGGGAGTATCAGACTTTTACTACCCATAGCGTTCCTTCAGTTGCCCTTTTAAGGCTGCGGTAACTTTTTCGAATAATCTGTAGCTCTGGCAAACGTCAGCCCTAATTGTAATCATAAAAGTAGTCATCTACATTTTGAAACAAGCACTTGATATGGAAAAGATACAGCCACCATTTCCAGATGAAGCTAAAAAGGATCTACACCAACAGCAAAAAAATCGCTTGATAAAGATGAAAGATATAACTCCAAACATCAACAGCGGAATCAGGTTTAATGGGTGCGCCGCTTTAAAGCGCTTTCTGCTTTATTGTTAACGACGCTGTATGGGCTGCGGCGATGTTATAAAAAGTTTTCATATTCGATTTGCGGTTGCGTTGTTGACATGCAAATTAAGGGGTAATCGAAAAACTATAAGATACTAACTTGTTTGTTCGGATTCACCTGTGAAAGTCAAAAATAATTCCAAAGTAATTTAATACTAGATAAAAAATCGTATCTTTACAAACTAATGTAACATGTCAGCCATTTGAAATACAATATTTTATTATTTTATCAACTATTTACCTGTTTCGATTTTAGCATTGTTATTTATTTCACACATTTTGATATTAGCCTTGTTATCAATATATACACATGTTTTAATTTTTATCAATTTTATACTTTTTTGTTGTTTTATTTTCTTTTTAAGTTTTACCTATGTTATAAATTGTTTACACTCATAACTGATTCTAATATTGTTAAATGATATCTCAGTTTTAATATTTGTTTTAAATGGGCACATAAATCTTTTTGGACTGTTTTATAAATAAGTATTGCAACATTTTCTTTTAGTTGGTTTCTGCACAGAACCTTTTTAAATTTTAATGAATATTTCCTATTTTCAAATATATGGCACCCAAGGGTTGCAGCTGAAAATCAGCGTCAGGTGGTGGCCTTGTGTTACCATTTGGCATTATGCTGAGCTGAGGCCCTTTTGGCATTACTCAATGTACTATTTGTTTCTTTTTTTTTGTAATGCCAAATAAACGCAATTTTCTTTCTTTCTTTTACTTTCTAATCTTAAAAATCTCCCTCCAGGTCATCGCCTACCTATAGTTGCTGGGGAATTCTCAGAAATCGTGTAGGCGCGGGCTTGAGGATGGTAAGCTACGGGAAGCTCGTCGTCCGGTATGAACCAGAACCAGGCCCGAGTCAAAATATTATAACCTTTCTCAATAAATGGGCTATTCAACTAAAATATTTTTTCAATTCGTATCAGTACTTCCCAAAATACGGTGTTTAACGAAACAAGCAAACAAACTCTTCAGCTTTATCATCATCATCATCATCATTTCAGCTGAAAGACGTCCACTGTTAGACATAGGCCTCCCCAAAGTGTCGCCACAATGACCTGTACGTCTCGCATCCATCGGATTCCCGCGACCCTCACTAGGTCATCGGTCCATCTTGTGGGAGGCCTTCCAACGCTGTGGAACGTCTTCCGGTACGTGGTCGTCCATTCCAGAACCTTTCATCCCCATCGACCATCTGTTCTGCGAGCAATGTGCCCTGCCCACTGCCACTTAAGTTTGGCGATTCTTCGGGCTATGTCTGTAACCTTGGTTCTTCTGCGGATGTCTTAATTTCTGATGTAATCACGCAAGGAAACGCCGAGAATAGCCCTTTCCATTGCTCTTTGAGTGAGTTTTAGCCTTCTGATGAGGCCCATTGTAAGCAACAACGTTTCGGAGCCATATGCCATAGACTTTCGTGAGCTTTATAATAGTAGTATACCTAGATACTCATTTCAATAAGACAGAATTTAAGCACCACGAATTTATTAATAGTAAACAATTTTTTCATTGGCTCTAAGCAAAATAAACCTTGTACAATGAGCATAGAAACTGCTTAGTTACAGTAGAAACCATAAAACTACCATTACCTATTTTATTACCCCATAATTCTCCTGAAAGCAATCGCTTTCCGACTTTCTTCCTCCTCGGAAAGCCGATCTATCCCGAAGCTTCCCGAAAAAAACCGAAGCACAATTCAATCTGTTTATTATCCGCAAATTACATAAGAAATTGAGTTTTCTTTTCGTCAAACTTTTCCTCGAAAATTCGAGACGTTTTCTTTCTTTAAATTAAAAGATTTAGTTTAAATCCAGAGCTTTTTGAGGGATTCAAAGGCAATGAACGACTCACTTTGGTGTCACCTTTAATAAAAATAATTTTAGAAATTCTTTTCATGTTGGTTGAGAAACACGTTGGTAATAATTATGAGACACTAGTTTCTTCCAGCGGCTCCGCTTGCGCGTTAGTAGGTTTCTCTAAACAAACTTTGAACCCCCATTTCATCCCCTTTTTTTTAGGTGGGAAAATCATCTAATGACAAATCCCGCACTTGGGCGGAGCGCGAGATAGTGTCAGACTTTTACTGACTAAAAACCCACTCCTGTTCCTTCGTTGCCTTCATCCCAGGGCCCCGGGTTTCGTTTTCACACTACCCATGGCCCCAGTAGGCTTCGACCCTGCTGGGCCCCTACGATTTGCTGACATCTCCATGAGGCGCGCGTGGGAGTGAATTTTACAAAATCCTCTCCTAGTGCTCGCTTACGTCATAATAGGAAACGTTGTTACAAAATTTGACACTCCTAGGCCCTGTTGTTTCGGCTGTGTGTTGTTATGTCAGTCAGTCAGTTTCTTCTTTCATATACATATATAGACTAGCTTCTGCCAGCGGCTTGAAAACAGGTTTCTACATACAAACTTCTAAACTCCGTTTTACCCCCTTAGGGGTGGTGTTTCGGATATAGATAAGGAACCTACCTGCCAAATTTTAAGTTAGTAGGTATTATAGTTTCTGAGATTTCGTGATTAAACAGTGATTGGTATATCGCTTTTATATATTAGTATCTGCCGGTGGCATTGCCCGAAGGAATTATATAGGGTGACTGGTAATTAGTGTACGATACTATATAGGGTGACTGGTAATTAGTATACGATACTTAAACACGCGATTGTGCTCATGATAACCAACAACTTTTACTATGGGAACAAACTTGAAATCGCGAAAAAAAAATCAGCTGTTCAGTACATTTATGTTTGCCTAATGTACTGAACAGCTGATATTTTTTTCAAGATTTCGGCTTTGCTCCCATAATAAAAATTGTTTGTTATCATGAACACAATCACGTGTTTAAGTATCGTACACTAATTGCCAGTCACCCTATATACCTATATATATATTTGTATCTGCCGGTGACATTGCCCGAAGGAACTATATAGTTCGTACTTTAACGAATAATAGTAGCGATTATCAAAGGCATTTTTCATAACTTCTACCTTTAATTACATACCTAACTGATACTGTTGGGATCGAATGTAAGTAAAAATAATAAGACTTTTAGTTGTTTTTTGCAGTCATTTTTTTAGGATTCCATACTTCAAAAGGAAAAAACGGAACCCTTAAGGGATCACTTTGTTGTCCATCCGTCTTTCTGTCCGTCTGTCTGTCAAGACCTTTTATCTTGGGAACGCGTGGAGGTATCGAGTTGAAATTAAAACCACATACACAAGTCTGCGGTTTCTTGAAGCTGTGAAAAACCACACTTCTAAATTAAAGAAAAAAAAAAGATACGGCCGTTTATGTCGCAAAAAACGTATATTTCGACCCTCTCAATGGAATCAAAATTCATAGGGTACTTCCCGTTGACCTAGAATCCTGAAATTTGGCTTGCACCAAGGTCTTATAACACAAGTATAGGAAAAAATCTGAAAACTGTAAATTTGTAGTTACGTCACATTAAAAACTTTTTTTTGCAATTCATAAAAATCTTCGTAACTCAATTCGGGAATTGAACTATTTACATAAATAAGTTTATACGGAACTGTCGTGAGTCGGACTCGCGCACTAAGGGGTTAGTGCGTGAGTCCGACTCACACTTGCCCAGTTTTTTTTTAATAGGCTCGCGTTTTACCACTATATCACCTGATAGTAAGCGATACTGTAGTCGACGATGGCGCACATACTCACGTAGGCCCTTTTGCCTAAGTAGTAAACTTCTAACTTCCCCTCTTCTCCTTCTCCTCAATCGTTAACTAACACAAAAACCGTAATCTCAATCGATCCTAGCGGTCCATTTAGCAATGAGGGATTAATTGATTGATCGAACCCGTGAAATTACAGGACGACTGTATCCATTAAATATTCAATTAAACTGGCTGAGATGTCTGATTCGATCACGACCGGGGGTATCCGTATCAGGAAACTTGAGCTCATTTTGGTGAGAGATTAGGTACTTGACCTCAGGAATTACTTAAATAATATACTAGTGTTGGAACCCGCAGGTACGTTTGATAAAAATCACCCTATCAAACGCTAGGGCTTCGGGGAGTTTCGGAAAGAGAAACCGTGGTCTTAGAACTCATACGGCAACTGTACGACACCACACGTGGGTTTTAATCTGTAAAAGTATGACACGCCCTCTCACTTTATCTTAAAGCGAGAGAAGTTATTGGATAATTTCAAGCCTCAAAAAAAGATCTAATCATCAAAATTAAAACGCACGTCAATTGTTCTTTTTAACGTTTCTCCAAGACAATGTCCTGTATTTAGCACAATACCTAAAACAAAAGAACTAGAACAATCCAACGAAATCTGGGTCTGAAGAAACATTTGAAACGCGACATTCGTTTTTATCTGCGAACAAGAAGTAAGTAACAACCTTAAATCATTTTGGGTCGTCCAAAAGAGTTATCAAGATGTTTCGCCAAAAATTCGGTCCCCGCAAAAAAGTTGTGCCACAATTTAGGGACCAACTTAATAGGTTTTACAAGTGCGTAGATACGTACGGACTCTGTTATATATTTTATCGTTGATTTTTTATTTAGAAGTAGGCATTTTTTTAGCTCTTTATTTATTTTAGTACAGATATAAATTATATTTTTAATTATTTTTTTCCAAGTTGCCTGGAAGAGATTGCAGAATGCGATAAGGCCACTAATTGTGTGTTTTAATTTTAAAGCTCAAATTGTAATATTTATTAAATTGTTGTACAATAAAGTATATATAAATAAATAAATAAAAGCATATGATAAAACATTTTTTGGCGATCGCTGTACTGTGTAAGGGTGATGTCACCGGATTGGCATCACAGTCAGCGTCGCCGTTGGAATGCTGAGAAACTTCACGGGATCGGCAAAAACCGGACGGTGTTTAAGTACTCGTGCTGCGCCACCCCGAACCCAGACGAAAACATCCGATAACCTCAAGTGCCATGGGAATGTTAGCGCAACCAGCGTTACCCATAAATACAGAGACATTATTCCTTCGGTTTTAAACTAACTTTTGTGTAAGACAGTCATTGTAATTTGTATTAATATATTATAGTCTTGTTCATGACTCAAGTCGTTTTACTATACAGTTAAAGTATTAGATAAAACATTTTAGATTATAAAAATAGAAATTCACCGGAGTTAGAAGCAGGGTCCAGCTTATCGGTGGTTAGGGCTCCAGAGACAGGAATCTCCTCACAATATTTTATTTTTATTTATTTTTTTAGACGTTGTCCCACATTAAGAATTACTTACTCCTGTATCGTAGGTGCATTCAGAAACATGTAAACTCACATACAAAAGACACCTAGAATCAGAACAACAAATCTGTAGGCCATAGAAATATTTGATCCGTATGGGAATCGAACTCACGATTGCGATACGCAACTTAGCGATCACTCAACCACTGCACCAACAGTGTCGTCATGCGAGCCGTATCGAGAAGTTCCCCTTCTTCTTCTTCTTCTCTTCAGTTCTCCCCGAGAAGACCTTCTGTATCAAGTCCTTGATCCAACCGCGAAACAACAGCGTCGACAGATAGTCTTCGAGGCTTTATAATTACTATTATTATGAGCCTGTTGTATCTCGCTGCAGGGCAAGTCCTTCCTTCTGTTCTCCCACTCTTCTCTGTCCTTAAAGGTCTATTACACTACGCGTTATTCAGACAGTCTATGTAGCGTCACACAAAAAAGAGAGCAACTTACGCCAATGTCGTGTCGAATGTCGTGTCGAGTCGTGTAAAGGAATGAAACAGAACGATGAGATAAATAGAAATACATAGAGTAAGACCAGCCCCCCTAACCAAGTTGCAAACGATAAACGTGAACGCTTAGTAATCTCCAATAGATTTTCAACTTTATACCTAAGAGCATAAAGTTGAAAATCTATTAAAGACTACTGAGCGTTAGCGACCGGAACGAACGAAAACACTATGTAATCTTCAATAGATTTTCAACTTTATATCCAATAACATAAAGTTGAAAATCTATTAAAGACTACTGAGAGTTTACGTTTATCGTTTGTGACTTGGCTAGGGGGGTAGATATAGATAGTCTGAATAACGCGTAGTGTAATAGGCCCATAAGCGACTTCTGACCAATCATTTAGGTGGGAGTCCAACTCCTCGCGTCATCTCCTTCTGGGTCTACTGCGTCGTCGGCTCATGTTGTTCGGAATATACTAAGTATTTGAGATAGATTTACGATATAACCTATATAAATACAATTTTATGTCTTTGAATATTTTAATTTCGAAAAAATTTTCCAATTTGACAATTCATTTTAAGAATGTCTTATTTTCGCAACTATCCACTTTACCTAAGAAATTTGTCTCATCATTATCATTTTACCCGAAAGACGTCCACTGTTGGACATTGCTCCCTCCTCCATATATCGCCAAAACGACCGGTCCTGTGCGTCTCGCATCCATCGGATTCCCGTGACCCTCACCAGGCCATCCTTGTGGGAGGCCTTGAGGGAAGTTAGTCTATCACAGTAATATGATAAAGGAGAAAGTTTGTATGTATGTTTGTTACTCCTTCACGCTCAAACGCCTGAACGGATTTGTATGAAATTCGGCACATGGGTAGACCATCTCCCCTAGCCAAGTTACAACCGTTTCGTTTCGATTCTCTTTTCATTGATTGCCTCGAGTCGGCCATGCCTCCTATTTCTTTGTTCTGACCACGTGACTGAGCGTTGAGATGACGTCAGAACAAAGGAATAGGAGGCGTGGCCGACTCGAAGCGATCAACGAAAAGAGAATCGAAACGAAACGGTTGTAACTTGGCTAGGGGGGCATGTCCTAGAATAGCAGATAGAATATCTTGTCATAGGAGTATGTTCCCTAGGAATAATTTTCTACGATGACGCGGACGAAACCGTTGATAGAAACTTGTAAATAAATAAATAACAGATAGAAAAACCCAAAATCACTTTACCTTCGGGACTTACATTAAACAAAACACGGTTACTTTAAAACATGCCTTATATACAGTCCCATAAAGTGCAACATAACTCAAGCAGTAACTTTATTAGTAGATAAACAGTATTACGCGAACATTATTAGAATATACGGTGCAAACCGAAGTGTCTTGCCTCTGGCTTAATGGGTCGAATGGAAAAACTTTTTCTCTCACGACTTAATAGAAAAAGACTCTTCTGAATGGCCCTGCTTTGTTTCCTGTACAAATTGGATTTTTTTTTCTTTTATTTGAATGAATTAGGGATGTGTTTCTTGTGGGCGAGGTAGCGGGTTTGGTCTTAGAAGGCTGGTCCCGGTATTTTTTTTTCTGCCTTTTTTTTGAGTTCTGCCTTAACAGATATTATTATTATTACTTCTTTATTGTCAGGCAACTAAGGCCCACAGATAAAATACATTATAATACAATCTTATAAACAAAATAAACTAATACATAATAAAAATATCACAAACTATAATTATACACGTAACATCGGCGTCGTGTTCCGCTGCGTGGTGTCGCGTAGCCGTCCTCGGAAACGTCGATACACGACACCTTTCGGCCAAAAGTCTTCTCTCAAAAAGGTCTGTAGATGGTGGGTTGGAACTCGTATCACGAACGACTTGAAGTTGGTGTCATGGCGCGAATCCAGCCTTTCGACCCTCAGAGTCCAGTTGCTCTTTATCTAGCAGCATAGCATTTAGTCGATATATTTAGCATTGTGATAAATACGCAAGTGGTCTGATGTACATGATAATAAAGGCATCCATGGCATTTACAATTGGGTGGTTAACTGTTTTTTTTTTATTATTTATACAAAAAATAATTTTATTAAAAACTAGTTTCTGCCAGCGGCTTCGCCCGCATGAATGCTTGTTTCTCCATACAAACTTTAGACCCCCGTTTCATCCCCTTAATTAATTTCGGAAAATCCGTTCTTAACGGATGTCTACACCCTATAAGGAACCTACCTGCCAAATTTTAAGTTTGTAGGTGTTATAGTTTCTGAGATTTCGTGATTAATCAGTGAGTGGTATTTCGCTTTTATAATATAAATATAGGTTTCAAATAGGAAAAAAAAAATCCGTTCAATTTTAAGTAAGTTAAAAACCTTCCAAATCTGGTAGAAGGGGAAAATGTCAAATGACGAATAAAGACGCACAAACTGAAATGTGACGTCACCGCCATTAGGTTACGTGTGTATAAAAGAGATAGCGAAATGTTCCAACCATGCACTCATTCCTCATCATGCCAAAAAGCTAATTGCTACTTCATTTGATAATTTTAATGCTGTTTTCAAGAAAAGATTTATTTTTCGTGTTATTAATTTCTTATTTAGTATAAAATGTTGTAAAAAAAAAAAAAAACAATTTTTTAATTTTATTTAACTAATTCGTTGTGATACATAAATTTATTTAAAAAAAATACAATAAAATTATAAAAAAGCTCGTTGCTAATACAAAGATCGGAATAATTAGATTATATTTACGTAAAGTTCGACGAAGTAAGTAACAGAGTTTATAATACCTCCTCAAAAATCCCAGAATCATAAACATGACGACAACTGGGATTTAAGAAATTGCATATTACTTGACGCAGCGTTGGAAGGCCTCCCACAAGGTGGACCGATGACCTGGTCAAGGTCGCGGGAATCCAATGGATGCGAGACGCACAGCATCGTTCGTTGTGGTGAGACTTGGGGGAGGTCTATGTCCAACAGTCGTCGCCTTTCAGCTGAAATGATGATGATGATGATGGAAATACTTCTTGCGCTTTGAATACATTTGAACTAATAACTAGATTTGTGGAAGGGTCATCCATTACAATCGGAAACTTCCCGGAATCATAACAACTGCCAAAAATCTACAAAAGACAACCGGGTCCAATGGCTTAACTTGCTTTAACATGTCAGGTACGGAAGAGCCTTGGTATGTAATGAATTATCACCCATCTATAGACGACGCAAGACAAAGCAGGAGGACATACTCGTAGAAGTCTCTTTTTTCGCACACGCTCCCACGAGGACACGGTGGTGCTCTGCCCAAGCGGGGCACACCTCTACCGTATGCTCCACTGTGTCCTCCGAGCGGTGACACCTGAGTGTTTCTTCCGCATGAATCCGGTGCAGGAACCTTCTGGACTTACTATGTCCGGTGAGAACTTGCGTCATACGGAAGGTGAGGGCGCCGTGTTGTCTTTCCAGCCACTTCTCAAAGAGGGGACTTACCGCCATAATTATGGCGTGCCCAGCACTGGGTTGCGACAGTCGCTGTCGCCATTCTACCATGAAGGAACATAGGAGTGAGTTTTACTCCATAACACAATTCACACAACAACACATCGCAAACATATTGATTGCGTAGTTTGCGTAGGTCAGGAATCTAGTATTTTGTTAATTATTACGTAATAATCTTGCCGCTGTGATCCAACGACCAGCCATTTTTAGGGTTCCGTAGCCAAATGGCAAAAAACAGAACCCTTATATTATAGATTATAAGGGTCCGTCATGTGTCTGTCTGTCCGTCCGTATGTCACAGCCACTTTTTTCCGAAACTATAAGAGCTATACTGTTGAAACTTGGTAAGTAGATGTATTCTGTGAACCGCATTAAGATTTTCACAAAAAATAGAAAAAAAAACAATAAATTTTGGGGGTTATATCCCATACTTACTTAGAACTGAAACTCAAAATTTTTTTTTTCATCAAACCCATACGTGTGGGGTATCTATGGATAGGTCTTCAAAAATGATATTGAGGTTTCTAAAATCATTTTTTAATATACTGAATAGTTTGCGCGAGAGACACTTCCAAAGTGGTAAAATGTGTGTGTGTGTCCCCGTAACTTCTAAAATATGAGAATGATAAAACTAAAAAAAAATATATGATGTACATTACCTTATAAACTTCCACCAAAAATTGGTTTGAACGAGATCTAGTAAGTAGTTTTTTTTTAATACGTCATAAATCGTAAACCGCAATTTACCTTTTAAGTTTGTACGGAACCCTCAGTGCGCGAGTCCGACTCGCACTTGCCCAGTTTTTTATTGTTACCACAGACTCGTAATGAATGTGACTTTGTGACGGCGCATTGACAATTCTAGTCTCAAGTTCGATCGTTTATCGATCGATTAAAACAATTAACTACTTTAATGCTTATTTGTCAACTGAGTTTTGTTTTTATTATTATTGTTGTATCCCTTTACGTATAATGACTAACTATGGCCATATTGTTATTATGAGTATATAGTTGCCTACTTTGAACTAATCATTTAAAATGACACTGTGAGTTCCGCATCGACTTAAAATAATAATAAATATGACCCTTGCATCAAAACACGCAATGAAACATGATGTGACAAAATTATAATCTTATTATAAACAAACGCATGCTTGCTAATGTACCTAATAACGAAATTACACTCGTGCCTCGGTCGACATATAAATATTCATCATGACTAAGCAAAAATAAATTGATAGTGTTTTATTTTGTATCTCTATCGGTCACTTTGTTATAGCATTTCTATATTTGTAAGCAAAACAAAAGATAAGCAGTGACTCAGCTAATTGATTTATCTTATCAAATGGTGTCTTGTGGAATAACTACATCTTTGCAGCTTGTTCGAATACGCATCGCTGAGATTTTTTGACATAGAAGTAGTTTTTAGGGTTCCGTACCTCAAAAGGAAAAAACGGAGCCCTTATAGGATCACTTTGTTGTCCGCCGTCTGTCTGTCTGTCTGTCTGTCTGTCTGTCAAGACCCTTTATCTCGGGAACGCGTGGAGGTATCGAGTTGAAATTAAAACCATAATTCAAGTCTGCGGTCCTTGAACCTCAAAAAAAGCTTAAAAATCAAATTTCTGAGTTAACGAGAAAAAAAGATATGGCCGTTTAAACGAGTATTTCGACAGTCTCAAGGGAATCAAAATTCATAGACCTAGAATCCTGAAATTTGGCATGAAGCAGGGTATCATAGCACAAGTATAGGGATTTGTAGTTCGGAAAAAACTTCGTAACTCATTCGGGAATCGAATATACGGAAACCTCAGTGCTCGAGTCCGACTCGCACTTGCCCTGTTTTTTTTAGATGGGAAATCTCTACCCCGGTAGGGAGTGTGGAACATCGGATATGAATACGTGCTGCGACGGGGTCAGCGTAGTTTGTTACGCAGACGACTCGCTGGTCCTGGCGCAGGGAGGCGCTGGGTTGCGACAGTCATTATTTAAGGCCCTCGGAACGGGCCTCAAATAACAGTAGCAGGGGTTCACATCGGCGTCGGGTCAACATAGAAGTAGTTGATAGATGGAAAAGAGGCGGCTCTTACGTGATTATGACGTTATTATACATCTTTCTCTAGATATTTTGGAAACACAGATATTTTGAAAATATTATCGAGATTTCTATTGAATTGAAAACTTTAATATGTGTAAAACTAATCCAGTAAATACCTCTAAAAATATGATATTTTGCGTGAACTTTAGCCCTTCGTAATGTGCACATAAACTGAAAAAGTGAAGAAAATATAACTATAGATAACCTTGCACATTTAATCGAGATTCCGAATAATGGGAAAAAAGGTTTTGGCGAAGGCGAAGCCGCTGACTGCAGCTAGTATCTACAAAAAATCCTCGAATATCTCGGATATAACAGTTTTTAAACTACTTACAATCAGGTAATGAGCCCTTGAAGACTTCCCAAAGTTCGGGATTTCAAGGATGCGCCCGCTCTTATACCAAACCAATTATTTACCTAAAGAGTTTCAGGTCAATAAAAATACCTCATCGTAATCATTATGTTAGTCGGAAAAAACATTTCTAAGTGTGGTGTTCACTATAATCACTATTTAGAGATTTGGGTTTATAAATGAAACAACAAAATTATCAGTAAGCAGGCGCATCTTCAGAATGACGTCTACTCGTTCTCGGGAACGGATCGAGTGTGTTCACGACGCCACACCTCAGCTGGTCTACATTTAATGTGTATACCTTATACAGAACACAGAATGACACAGAGGACAGAATGGAAGAAAAAAACATGTTGCGCCGACCCCAAATAAAACGGGAAAAGAGCAGGAAGATGATGATGATGACCACATCTCTTCCTTTTTATAAAATGATTTAGATTTCAAGATATTAAGCACTCAGATCATAATTTACAATATTCACTGGTACGGTTTTGAAGTACAATTAGGTACAGTATTTAAGGTTTCTAATGTGTATACCATACTAACGTAATCATCTAATGACTCCCTTCTGGAGCGCCGTAAAGGGCCATGGACCGCACGATCCCCGCGTGTAGAATCCCTGGCAGGAGGCGTCTGAACCCCCTAGATCAGGCAAAATCCGCTAAAGCACAGCCCCGGCCTGAACACACCTGAAGTATTTCTCGAATTATTTTTGAATGCTATATTCCAACAGCAGCAACCTACAGAACTTCTCCAAGAACACATTTGCAAGAAGTTATTCTACTAACACCGGGTCCTCACAGGTTTGATTTTTAACACAATAACATTCTTTACTTATATGTATGTATTTACTATTGTAGTTATTTATTTTCTGTTTGTCCTCTATTAAGTTGCACCTGTCATCTTATTTCTGCAGCACCCTAGGGTCAGCTGATAGAAAATGCCTAAGGCATTAAGTCCATTTTGTTCAGTGATTCATCTATATATATAAAAAAACTTTTTACAAAAAAAAAATACAACCGACTTCAAAGTAAAAAAAAAAACACTGAAAAGTGCAAAATAACTTTAATTTCGGAAGTCGGTGTTTCTATAATAGTTTTGTCTCTTCGTTTTTTAACACCGACTTCCGAAATTAAAGTTATTTTGCACTTTTCAGTGTTTTTTTTTTACTTTGAAGTCGGTTGTATTTTTTTTTGTAAAAAGTTTTTTATTTTACACTTTTTAGTTATGCTACCACCACTAAAAAGTACCCCTCAGCCAAACTTAAATACCTTATAGCCAGAGTGCTTCTCACGACAATTCTAATAATCCCAAACACGGTTAGATTACATTAATTTATTACAGAGTTTCGGTGCCTAACTTCAGGCTTCATCATCAGATCAGTTCGATATATTTCCCCTCTACTTTCAGTCAGTCATCGACTACACGTATAAACAAAGCAATTTTGCTTGTTACGACGGTTCTGCTGTGATCCTATGAGGAGTTCTGTTCCATATCTTCGAAGTTCATGATCAGATCATAACAATATTTCTATGGGACCAACTCGGAAGCATAACCATTCAATCAAAAAAAAAAAATTTCAGAATCGGTCCACCATTGACCGAGAAATCGGTGAACATAAATAAAAAAAAAAAAAAAAAAAAACATACATTCAACCGAACATATAACCTCCTCCTTTTTGAAGTCGGTTAAAAAGGAGAAACTGACTGACTGACATATCAACGCACAGCCGAAACTATTGGGATTAGGAGCGTGAAATTTTGCACAAAGCTTCTTTTTATGACATAGGCAAGCACTAAGACAGGATTTCCCAAAATTCACCCCCTAAGGGGTTGAAACAGGGGTCCAAAGTTTGTGTGGAGAAACTTACTATCACGCGGGCGAAGCCGATGGCAGAAGCTAGTTAGTGCATAAAATGTTAATGAAACATGTAAATAGACTTCAGTTTGTATAATTAAGCAGTTTGCTAGCTATTTTTTTAATAATATAAACCAGTGCTTGACTGCGATCTCATCTGATGGTAGGCAGCGATGCAGTCGTTGATGGTGAGGCGCACTAGTTTATTAGTAGCCTATTCACTCTATAGCCTTGATTGAAGACACCTAAATTATAATCGGACGGGACCGCAGCAGGTAAATTGTTCCAATCCTCCGATGTACGCAGTAAAAACGACGAGACGAAACTACATAAAGAGCTAATGTATAAAGTGGAAATTAAAAGCACCGCTTCCCGTTTCATCGTCCGCTGCCGCTTATCACACCATCTCCTCACTTATTACAGTATCACCTCACTTCACGACTTCTGGGCACTCTCCTTACTCCAAAGAAAATTGTTCTACTTTCTAACAGTTGTTTGCAAACGACATTATTGATGGTTTTATCTCATTAATTTGTTCAATAAACAAGAAAATGTTTATTTGATTTAAATAAGGGATTAAAATTATATTTTGTATTGAAGATTAGTAAATCCAACTAAATCACAAGCTCTCATTATTGGTGGCAGATATTTCGTTAACTTATTAAATAACCAGTCTCTCCCACCTGTTATGTACGATGCTGTCGCTATAGCCTATTCAAAAAAAGTTAAAAACTTAGGTGTTTTCCTAGACTGTAACCTGTCTTGGAATGTCCACATTGCAGAAGTAAGCAGGAGGGTGTTTTGCTCATTTCAATCAATCAAACGTCTTCAGAAGTTCCTGCCTTTCTCAACTAAAGTTACTCTTGCTCAGTCTCTTCTTCTACCTCTTCTTGACTACGCTGATGTCTGCTTCCTTGATGCGACTGAGGATCTTCTTGACAAACTGGAGCGTCTGCAGAACTTGTGTATCCGCTTCATTTTTGGCCTTCGAAAATATGACCATGTGTCGGAATTTCGAAGGCAATTGAAGTGGCTGCCTATTCGGCAACGTCGGGATTGCCACACTCTTTCTTTTTTATTCTCTGTTCTTCATAATCCCAACTCCCCCTTGTATCTTCGGGAACGCTTTGAGTATCTTGTTCCGAGAGGAAAACCTTGTCGCTCATCATCCTCTCTTCTCCTTCGTTTTCCTCCTCACTCTTCAAGTCGCTACAGTGGATCTTTTACTGTTCGTGCTGTGCGCCTCTGGAATTCTCTTCCACATACATTGAGAGCTAGCCCTTCGTTGGAGGTTTTCAGGGGAAGAATTAAGGAACATTTTTTATCAACATGACCCATATATATGTATGTTTATAGGTATTTATTTTTTGTATATATTATGTTTATGTATAGTGTGCTGTACACATATCTGTTTAGTATATTTTTAGTTTTAAGTTTAGATTTAATTTTATTTTTATTTTTTTGTTGTACTGTTAAAGTTCCTCAAAATATATAAAATTTCTTTCTTACTCATATGGTTTGCTGTAAGAAAACCCAGTTGTGGGTTAAGCTCGCCTGTGTACATCAACTGTCATATTTTATTGTTTATATAAAATTGTATGTACAATAAAGAATAAAGAAGATGGTCCGGGGAATACAAGTACCTTGAAAAAAAGCGGGATACTGCAACACGCATGTTTTTCCTCGGATAAATGGTTTATCAATGCGATTCGTGGATTTGGTTACCGATCAGACGAAATATTTGTGCGGCTTACAGATAGTTGTTCCGGGTCTTTTTTTTCGGTGGCAAAATCATCTAAGGACATCCCTCGCTCTTGGGTACTGGAGCGAGAGGTAGTGTCAGACTTTTACTGACAAAAAACCCACTCCTGTTCCTTCGTTGCCTTTCATACCAGGGCCGAGTCTTCCTTTCATAATCAGACCCTGACCCTGACCCGACCCTGCTGGTCCCCTACGGTTGCTGACATCTCCTTGAGGCGCGCGTGGAATACTACGCACCGTCGACGACTCGGGCTGGGTCCGGACGGTTACCGGACGGTCGGACGGCGAGCTACCCATTGCTCGCCTTTAGCAAGCCCGCGCCTACGGTGGCAGGAAATCGGGATCGGAATCCCGGCGGCTGGGGCGCGAGGGCCATCGCCTCGCGCGTACACTTGCGAGTTGTTCCGGGTCTGGATATCTTGTGCATATGGCCCTGGAATAGAATGGGCAACTGAATAATTTAAAATTATTCTATTCTTTAACCAAAAAGATTTGTAAGAAAATGGATTGAAAATGAATGCGTCTCATATTGAGTTAGGATTAAGGTGGTCATTGTGTAGATAAAGAGATCAGTGGTTGCGTGATGACTGAGGACAGAACGGAACAACAAAACGTTGTATATCGACCCAAACTTACATGGGATAAAGACAGAAAGATGATGAACTCTGAAATCATAAAAAATCGGCAAATACATAGTTTGAAGAATCGCAAAACTTAAGTGGCAGTAAGCACATTGCTCGCAGAACACAGATGGTCGATAGGGCCCAAAGGAAGACGCAGTGTACGCGGCTCCTGGGCAGAGCACCGCCGTGTCCTCGTGGGGGCGCTCGGAGGCAGCGATCTCTCGCGCCGGGCCGCGCGTACAGGCCATGGTCCGGAGCGAGGAGGAGTGGCAGGCGGTCGCCTCTGCGAAGCAGTAATTCTAGCAAAAGAGGCGGCCTCACGCACAAGGCAATGGCCCTCACCCCCCAGCCGCCTGGATTCCGATCCCGATTTCCGGCCACCGTAGGCGTGGCCTTGCGGAAGGTGAGCAATGGGTGGCTCGCCGTCCGGTAACCGTCCGGACCGAGCCCAAGTCGTCGACGGCGCGTAGTATTCCATGCGTGCCTCAAGGAGATGTCAGTAACCGTAGGGGGCCAGCAGGGTGCCATGGTTAGTGTGAAAACGAAACCGGGGCCCTGGGACGAAGGCAACGAAGGAACAGGAGTGGGTTTTTAGTCAGTAAAAGTCTGACACTATCTCTCGCTCCGCCCAAGAGCGAGATTTGTCATAAGATGATTTTCCCACCTAAAAAAAAAAAAAAAAAAAGGTGGCCAGCAGGGTCGAAGCCTACTGGGGCCATGGGTGATGCGAAAGAGAACCCCGGGGCCCTGGAATGAGGGCAAAGAAGGAACAGGAGTGGGTTTTAGTAAGCAAAAGTCTGAGACGGAGGGCAGGAGATAGGTATCATTGGATAATTTCCTACATTAAAAAAAAGTGTTGGCGCGGCTTCCCAAAAGGTGGACCGATGACTTCGTGAGGGCGCGACCCTCAAAAAGTTACGGAAATCCGATAGATGCGAGACGCACAGGACCGGTTGTTGCTGATACTTGGGGCCTTTATCCAGCACTGGACGTCCTACAGCTGCAATGATCACGACATCATCGCCATCATTGATGACATTTACACCGTAATTTTTCTTTTTAGGATTCCGTACCTCAAAAGGAAAAAAGCGGAACCCTTATAGGATCACTTTGTTGTCCGTCCGTCTGTCTGTCTGTCTGTCACGACCCTTTATCTCGGGAACGCGTAGAGGTACCGAGTTGAAATTAAAACCATATACTCAGGTTTACGGTCTCTTGAAGCTCGGAAAAAATCAAACATCTGAGTTAACGGAAAAAAGATACGGCCGTTTATGTCGCAAAAAACGTGTATTTCGAAACTCTCAAGGGAATCAAAATTCATAGGGTACTTCCCGTTGACCTAGAATCCTGAAATTTGGTAAAGCAAGGTCTCATAACACAAGTATAGGAAAAATCTGAAAACAATAAATTTGTAGTTACGTCACCAAAAAAAAAAAACACTTTTTTTGCGATTCGGAAAAATCTTCGTAACTCAATTCGGGAATTGAACTGTTTTCATAGGTTGTTGTATGGAACCCTCAGTGCGCGAGTCTGACTCGCACTTACCCAGTTTTTTATTATTAATAGGTGCGTGCTTGATCACTATATTGTGGCGACCATGGAGGTCACATTAATACTACTAACTCGCAAACTGGCAAGATATACTTTAAGGTTTATGTTTTAAAAAGTTTAGGATTGATAGATGATAAGCAATGATGTGATCGACGATGAAGCACGCTTTCCTACAAGTAGTCTATTCACCCGTGATTTAAAGAGCTACGAGTAACAGGAAAAACAGAACCCTGTGGGGGATTCCACTTCAATGTACCATATAGCCGTAACCATGCTAATAATATCTCCAGCTCGCAAACCTCTTAATCCAAAATGCAATCATGCTGCAAAAGACATACATACATACCACCTATATCTAGCTAATAATCCTATACAGGCCAATGAAAGCTTATTATAGTTAATATCCTACTTTTATATCGCCATAATAGCGCTAATCGAGGTCATTTGCAGTGGATCTCAAAGTTGAAAGAGAACTTGAGTTGCCCAGTCGGATTCAAAAGGGCCTTTTTGTTTGAGAGTGAATAAATAAAGGCATTAATGCTGAAATGAAAACTCTTTTATTTATTTTTAACCCCTTTTCAATAAATTCTCTCTCTTAAAAATTGAAGAAAAAATTTTTATCATTTACATTATCAATAAAAAACTTTTTACAAAATAATAATAATATAATAATAATAATCTGTGGCCCGCCTGTCAAGCTGTCAGTCATATTTTTTCCGAAATTTTTTCAATTTTATTTAAAATATTAAATCATGATAACAATAGTGCAAATAAGACTAGATAAAACAACGAAAAATACGTATCAATCATAATTACAATTCATAATGCAACAATAACATCCGAAAATGACTATATACAAACTATGAAATATGCAAAGGAAATATGACAAACTGATATGCTGACTAGAAGCCGGGCAAAGAAAGCAAACACACACCCAACATCTTCGGGTTCGTCGCTCAGCTCCGCCTCGCAGCCGCCGGGACCAGCGCCAACCGTGAGTCCAGAGATTCCGGTCGCTGCAGTTGCGTCGAGTTCGAGCGACGAATACTTCTCGCCGCCGACGACACCACCACCTGCGCGTCGGCGAGGAAGAGGCCGACCTCCGGCCAGCTTGGGATCTCGAGGCCCACCGGCCTCTGATAGGGTCCTCGCTGCCGGTGGAAGTGTGCAGCGCATGCGATGGACACAATCCATTAACGAAAATGTCATGCGCTCATACTTTGGGGCTACAGAGGGGGGAAGTAACCTGACTGCGTACCGTGGTCGGATGCTCTCTCTGTTTCAGGTACTTGAGCCAGCTGTCAACGTTTCGGCCCAACGACTATCGGATCAGGTGCGGGTCATCCAGCGTAACCGTATGCTGGATGATGCCGTACTTGATAGACTTCGTCTCGAATCACGGAGTAGCCGTGTCTCACCTGCTTCGCCACAGGCCGCGGTGCAACTGCAATCCAATGTTTCACTGCGACCCGACCACGTTGGAGAGAATGATGATGACGGGGCTATATCCGTGAGTAACCAGTGCAATGTACGTTTGAGGAGCGCTTTGGAGGATGCATTCCGGGAGTACCGCTTCACACCGGCTGAGCTTAGACCTCGATTACCTCGTTTGCCCATGAATAAGAAAAATAGGGCGCTGGTGTGTGCTCTGGATTCGCAGCTATCAAATTGTTTTGATAGCAGCGAAGACCTTACTGATACCCACTCGATCTTGTATTGTGCTGCTGTAGCGGCATGTCGTGTAGCTCGAGTCAAGTTTCCTAACAGTGACCGAGTTACACGACCAGCTGTACCAGCTTGGCAGTGCAGGATCGAGCGCCGTATTGGTGAGGCCAGAGCACTCATCGGCAAGCTTATCTGCTTCAGGGAGGGCAACACTCGCCCTAGGGTGATGCGCTTTGTGAGACGGGCGTTCTCGGGGACAGATATTAGTCCTCGAGATTATCTACCCCATATCACAGAGCGTATCGACTTCCTGAAGCAGAAGGTCTATGCATGGGCAAACCGTATTCGACGGTACAAGCGACGAGTGGAGCGGTACACCCAGAATCGCACGTTCCAAAGAAACGAAAGGTGGGTTTATAGGGCTTGGGAGCGACCGGACCAAGGTGTGATTGATACGCGCCTACCGGATGATGATGCCATGTGTTCATTTTGGCGCAGCATCTGGTCGGTGCCTGTCAGTCACACTGAGGGTGATTGGATTCGGGAGATCGAGCGAACGTGCGATCTTATACCAGAAATGGGGGCAATTACCATCAGCCCCCAGGACGTAGCTCGTGCAGTCCGTCCGTTGCCTAACTGGAAATCTCCAGGACCGGACGGGCTGCACAACTTCTGGCTTAAATGGTTTCAAAGATCGCATGCTCGCTTGGCATCCCAATTCCAATCTGCCTTAGAGTCAGGGTCGCTGCCCCAGTTCCTTACGACAGGAATAACCCACCTGCTCCATAAATCGGGTAGTACTGCGGAGCCTAAAAATTATAGACCGATCACGTGCTTGCCGACGGTCTATAAAGTTCTTACATCTATTCTGAGAGCCAAAATTAATAGTCATATTGAGAAAAACTCCATCATGTCTGCTTCTCAGAATGGATGTAGGAACGGGTCCCGTGGTACTAAGGAGCTGCTCCTCATTGATGTTGCCATTAGCCAACAGGTTCGTCGCTCTTGAAGAGATCTGTCGACATGTTGGATAGATTATAAGAAGGCCTATGACTCAGTTCCGCATACATGGCTCATGAGGGTGCTGGAGCTGTATAAAGTTGATGCAACTCTTCGCACCTTCCTGATGTCGTGTATGCGGCAGTGGAGGACGGCCCTTCACTATCCAGGATGTCGACAAATCCGAGAGAGCAGCGAACCGATAAGGATCGAGCGTGGCATATTCCAGGGCGACAGTCTGAGTCCACTGTGGTTTTGCCTAGCTTTGAACCCTCTCAGCACACTGCTGGAGGGTTCTGGCTTAGGTTACCGGTTGAGAAGAGGTGGTCATGTTATATCACACCTCCTTTACATGGATGATCTGAAACTTTTTGCCTCCAACAACTTGCAACTGATGGAGCTACTAAAGGTAACTGAAACCTTCAGTAGTGCCATCAGGATGGAATTTGGTTTGGACAAATGTGCAGTCATGCATGTAAAGCGAGGGGAGATTATGGAATCCGTGGGTACCCAACTCTCGGATTCCATATACATTAGATCCCTCTGCTCAACCGAAACTTACAAGTATTTGGGTATGTCGGAAGCGTTAGGCATCAATGCTGCTGACATGAAACAATCGTTGAGGGAGCGCTTCTTTGGCCGCCTGAATAAAGTGCTGAATAGCCTTTTATCGGGCGGGAACAAGGTGCGCGCCTTCAATGGTTGGGTCATGCCGGTTTTGATGTACTCTTTCGGCATACTCAAATGGACTCAGACGGAACTCGACGCCCTGGATAGGAGGGTCCGCTCACTACTTACCGCAAATCGGATGCATCACCCACGGTCATCGGTGATGAGGCTGTATATCCCGCGGAAGTGCGGAGGTCGTGGTTTCTTGAATGCTAAGACCCTGCACAACCGTGAGATATGCAGTCTCAGGGAATACTTCCTGAAAACTGACGAGGGGATGCACCGAGATGTGGTTGCGGTAGACAAAGGCCTCACCCCGCTCTCCTTGGTTAACGAGAACTGGCGCAAACCTACAGTAATGGATACTAATGAACGCAGGGCAGTATGGCAGGGCAAGGAGCTTCACGGGCGTTTTTACCGGGCCTTACATGGGCCCGATGTAGATCTTTTAGCGTCCGTATCCTGGCTGCGCTTTGGTGATCTCTTTGGAGAAACCGAAGGTTTTGTCTTTGCAATTATGGACGAAGTTATGATGACGAACAACTACCGGAAATACATTGTGAAGGACGGGACGGTTGACATCTGTCGGGCATGCCACCGACCCGGAGAATCAATCCGACATATTATTTCTGGATGTCCTCATTTAGCTAACGGAGACTATTTGCATAGACACAACCTTGTAGCCAGGATTATTCACCAGCAACTTGCTCTTAAATACAATCTTGTGGAATCAGAAGTACCGTACTATAGGTATGTGCCCGACCCAGTTCTCGAGAATGGCGGCGTCACATTGTATTGGGATCGATCTATCATCACTGATAGGACTATTGTTGCCAATAAGCCTGACATAGTGGTGATAGATCGACTAGAGCGTCGCACAATGATTGTTGATATAGCGGTCCCTCATGACGAGAACCTCGTGAAAGCTGAGAAAGATAAACAAGCTAAATATCTTGACTTAGCTCGCGAGGTTGTCGACATGTGGGAAGTGGATAGAGCAATCATTGTGCCGATAGTCGTAACGGCCAATGGCTTAATAGCTAAGAGCCTCGAACAACATCTGAGGAGGCTCTCGTTGGGCAGCTGGATTAAGGGCTTGATCCAGAAAGCGGTACTCCTGGACACGGCGCGCATTGTTAGGAGATTCCTCTCTCAGGAGCCCTGACCACCGGTAGCTTGGACCCTGTTCCCGATGCCAGTGGGCTACTATTTTTTATATTTTTAAATGTTTTTTTTTATTATGTTTGTTTTTAAGAAATATTTAAAAATGTAAATAATATGTATATATAGAAAATAAATGTAATAATAATAATATATTTATTCAGAGATAAAATTTGGTAAAATAGTAACATAAAATCTTAGGAATAATTACAAAGGTATAACTATGTTAAATGCCTGTACTAGGATAAACCTGTATCACAGGCGGTAGAAGCTCTTACACTATGGTTTTGTAGGACAATAAAATTCATAACAATATTTAACATTCAGTCTCTAAATAGGGAAAAATATAATTTAAAAATATAATGTTATATACCTAGATTACTTAAACACTAAAAGTCTCAATATTATGGTATTTCGTATTTTTTAAAACTGTTTCATGCACTTTATTCTCTAGTTACACACACATGATTTTGCGTCAGCAGAATTGGTAATTGGGTTAAAGTCGAGGTTGCGTTAATACTAAAAAGTTATGTTTACATTGGACAAATATGTTTAAATATAAATAAAAACGATGGTTTGTAGGTCAGCACACTAGAATTTTGAGTCAGCAGTACGCGTAACACGGAAGTCTGGCCTTGAGTATGACAAATCAAAATAAGTTTAATTTTGGAAGTCGGTGTTTCTCAGTATTGTTTGTTTCTTATTTAACACCGACTTCCGAAAAAAATATTTTGATCCTTACAGTGTTCTTTTTTTAGTAAAGTCGGTTTTTTTTTGTAAAAAGTTTTTTATTTCACACTTTTTAGTTGCTATACACTTATAACCAGAGTGCCTATTTTTCATAACAATTCCAATTAACCTGCTAGGTTTTATTATGAAGTTCCCGTTTCTCCCTTCCACCTTTCGAATCCATCATCAGATCAGTTCGATAGTATCATAAAGTCAAAGTGCATTTCATGACCATTCTAATAAGCACAAACACGGCTAGGATACATTGATTAATAACGGAGTTCCGGTGCCTATCTTCCGGATCTATCATCATCATCATCTGGTCACTTCGATGATACCATTTTCAACATAATTATTCAGAACTATTTATTTATTTGTAGTGTTATAGTCTCTTAACTATCTTTCTTCATTGTGATACCTATGTGAGTATGAAGTTCCGTTAGCCATTTCTGGTCTTCTTCATCAGTTCCACTTCATCAAATGTTACTTTTTGACTGTAAATAACACATGTGTTTTTGGAAGTTCTCGATGAAAATACCAAAATCACTATATGTGTTGGGGGCAGAGGATGTAAATAATTACACAACACAATGGTCACGCTTGAAAGGCCTCAGCCAATTTATTTAACACGTATAAAAATACAGACTTCACATAACACGTGTAAATACTTTCACATAATCGAGTCCTTTACGTACATACGCGTGACGCTAACTCACAAATAGTTCACAGTTACTTTACAATACTTCACTGACTCTAATACGTTAGATAACTTAGGAAATCTGGAAATCTAGGGCCGCTCCAGGAGCGTAGGGTGCCAAGACAAACTGTCGTAGTGACGCTTCAAGTCGAACTGCAGAGAGAGAACGTCGTCTTCAAGGAAAGTGCAGCTTAAGTACCTTTTCAGCCGGTCGCAAGTCGTGGGAGAGAGTCCCTATCCCTCTCGTCTGTTCCCTAATCCTGTTGAGGCCGGCTGACGTTCACCTCCCGACCCCCCGCATACAGCAAGCACACTATTGGTCATCAATAGTGGCGTGATTTTCTCCGTTGTAATCTACCAATAGAAATCCAGATTATTGTTAACGGTTTTTCTGCGCTATTTACTTCTAAGAACCGCATTATGTACTTCTAAGAACTCAGTACATAGCCTTATATACTATCCCAGTAGCCGATTGGACAATAGTCTGGCCTCTGATTGGCTTGCCCTCTATTATGTGTACATAATAGAGGCATAAGCGCTGTAGCGCTTATGTACATACATTACGCATCTATGAATGACGTAATGTTGATTATATTTAGTGATTCTAAATTACATGCTCGTGTCCGTAACAGCCTCCCCCCGGCATAGCAACGCGAGCCTAACTTCCATCGGCCAGGACAACGAGCCTTCTAACTGGGCGTCTGAAAACGCCTCCACGCGTCTGTACCTCAGCGCTGCGTATGACACCATCAGGTCCTTGTATGGTGCGCACTATCTTCCCATATGGCCATACATTTCGCGGCAGTTGACCATCCGCAATGACTACTATATTCCCCGGTGCGAGTTGCGTGCGTGAATCTCGGACGTCGCCGCGCGGTGTCAACGTTGGTAGGTATTCGTTTATCCAACGAGTCCAGAACTTGTCCGCTAGCGCCTGTGTTGCGCGCCATGTCTTTCGATCGGCGACGTCGCACTGCCCTGTGGTTGGTAGTCCAGTAGCCGAGCCTAATAAGAAGTGGTTCGGCGTGAGCGCCTCCTCGTCGCCAGGTTCGACACTTACGTGAGTGAGGGGTCGTGAATTGACGGTGTGCTCGATCTCGATTAGCAACGTGGAAAGTACCTCCTCCTTTGGTGCGCGTTCCTTCAACACGGCCGACAATGCCGACTTTACACTTCTTATTAGTCGTTCCCACGCGCCGCCCTGATTTGGGGCCCCGGGGTCAATGAACCGCCATTCCATATCTTGCTTAATTGCGAATTCATTGAGGTCATTCGCCCACTGCTTATATGCCTGTTGGATTTCAACGTCGGCTCCTCGAAAATTAGTACCGTTATCGGACATCATAGTTTTAGGCCATCCGCGCCTAGCCGCCATTCTTCTTAGCGCTAATATAGCTGAATCGATGTTCAAACTTGGCAACAACTCTATATGTATTGCTCGCGTGACAAGACAGGTGAACAACATACCCCATCGTTTTTCATGCCGTCTTCCTATTGTGACTGTCATTGGGCCGAAACAGTCTACTCCGCAACGGGTGAACGACCGCAGGTGGGTGTCCAATCGTTCAATAGGTAAGTTCCCTTTTACGGGCCGTATTGGCGGCTTCCTTCGTCGCTTACATATCACGCAATCTCTTATCACTGTCGGTCGAACCTTTAAAATCCAAAAGCGTTCCCTCGCTTTGTTCACTATATATTCACGTCCCGCGTGATGATCCCGTTCGTGAATCTGACGTAAATATAGTGACGTCATCGGATGTTTGCCTTCCAAGATGGGTGGGCACTTCCTATCTTGAGAAACGTTCGCGGCATTTATGCGACCGTTTAAACGAATGACGTCGTCTTGAAAAATCGGGTCCAATCGGTAGAGTCGACTGGTCCTGTCTACTCTCCTACCTACAGCGAGTCGCGCTATTTCCGCTGGAAAACACTCTCTCTGAGCCTCCCTTATCAGTAGCAGCTCGGCCTCCTGCTTGTGACGCAACGTCAACCGGGTAGCGCGTTTGCGGCATTTGTCGACGAACAGCAGGACATACGCAGTCGTTCGTAGTAATCGTTCGTAGGACGAAAAACGAGTCGTGTCGACGAGGCTGGTGATGTGCGCTATGTGCGTGACGATCTCATCACCCCCCTCTCCCTGCGCGATCTCCGTTGGCCAGATGTGTTCTGGTCCGCCCAGGAAGAGGGGACCAGTGAACCATCTGCTGTCGCTTTCCAGTTGCGTCATTCCGGACCGAGTTGCGTCATCGGCTACATTGTGGGCTGTAGGTATCCAGCGCCATTGTTTTGTCTGTGTGAGTTCACATATCTCCCGAAGTCGGTGCGCGACGTACGGCGTGTACTTTGAAGATTCGTTCCTTATCCAATGTAGGGCGGTCTTGGAGTCACTCCAGTATGTCGTATCTAACGACTCAAAACGATGTTCCCGTTTAACTTGCTCGGTTAACCTCGCACCTACTAAACACGCTTGCAATTCGAGCCGCGGTATACTTTGCGCCTTCATTGGCGCGACCCTTGCTTTTCCTGCGACGAGTTTTTTTTTTTTTTTTTTTATTTATTATTAATACAAAAGAATACAGGATAGTCTAAGTTAAATAGCAACCAAAAACCACTAAGGTTTAAACTTGTGCTATCATGAATCCATCTCAAAATCGAAACTATACAAAATGAGTTTTTTATGTTTGTATGTTATTGTCGATAACAATTTAAAAAAATATTTAGGTCCGCAAACAAGTAAACAAACATTCTTAAATAATACTTAAGTAATATAGCTTAAGTTTGCATTTGATATTTTTGTGTGTAATATTTTTTTTTATTTCTGAGGGTAGACTATTAATAAGTCTCGGTACAATATACCCGGTAGTTCGCTCGCCATACGTATTGTTGGCGCGCTGTGTACGAAGCCTATTCTCAGAAATTGCCCGAGTGCGTACAGGATGTTCGATTTTGTTTATTAGATGCTTATTGAAAAACTGTTCTTTTAGTAACAAAAAATTGATTTGAGTATGAACTGGTAAGACATTGCAGTGTTTAAAGAGGCCATTTATATTGTCGTAAAATTTATTTCTAATTTTGGGAGATACTATTATTTTTAAAATTTGAAGTTGAATTTTGTAGATACTATCAAGATAGGTTTTATAGGTACGACCATAGCTACTAAGGCCATACTGGATGTAGGATTCCGCCATCGCGTAATAAAGCATTATCTTCACTTTGAAGGGCAGGCGGTTTTTTAGTATGGTCATAATAGCAAGAAATTGCCGAAGTTTATCGCAAACACGTTCTATATGATAACTCCAGTTGAACTTATCGTCTATAACTACTCCCAGATATGTTTGTTTATTGACAACATCTATTTGTGGACAGTTACAGTTGATCGCATTGACCGTATGCAAGCAGTCATGGTCATGGGCTATTAAGTTCTGTAAGGGCAATTTTTTAATGTATGGAGATTTAATAACCAATAATTTAGTTTTGCTTGCATTAAGTACTAAGCCAGCATCGTGACACCATCTTGTTAGAGCATCCAGGTCATGTTGTAAGCGTTCGCATGCTATTTGAGGATCTCTATCAGCAATAACAAGGCAAGTGTCATCCGCAAACTGGTAGCATGTACTGTTTGTGATGCAGTTATTCATATCATTTACATATGTTAAAAAATGCAATGGGCCTAATACTGAGCCCTGAGCTGTTCCCTCAGTTACAGCCATGCGTTCACTACAGATGCTATCAACTTTTACAGTAAAGGTTCGATTTTTTAGATAATTTTTACACCAATTCAGTAATGGGCCACGTACTCCGCAGTCATCTAATTTAACAACTAGCTGATTATGAATGAGTGTGTCAAAGGCACGTGAGAAGTCAATAAAGAGAGCAAGAACATATTTTTTATCATTCAAGTGCTTATTGACTTCATCGGTGAAGTTGGACAAAAGGTTCGTGGTGCTTTTGCCGGCCTGAAAACCAAATTGGTGTCGGTTAATTACGTCGTGTTTTCTATAAAATGTATGAATTTGTTCACAAACATATTTTTCAACTATTTTATCAATAGACGAGAGCAATGTTATAGGACGATAGTTTGAATAATCGTTTTTTTTACCCCTTTTATGAATTGGCCTTATGCAACCTACCTTTAGATCATCTGGGTATAGACCACTTTCAATGCTTCGATTAATTAAGTCAGCAATAGGTTTGGATATACTATCACCTATCATTTTAATATCCGAAACTTTAATATTGTCTGGACCTGGAGCTTTTTTTGAGTTGAGTTGTTTAATGATTTTATGAACGCTGCTAGCCGAGGCTTTTTTAAAAAACATACTAGAATCCAAGGGTATACGTGTTACTTTAGGATCTGTTATTTTAATATTACAGTTAGGAACTATGTCTTTAACCGCTCTGTCAAAACAATTTGCAAAGTTGTCAGCAATGGTTTTGGTAGTGATTCCTTGTGCATCAAAAGCTCTCAGAATAGCCGTGTCAAGTGACAATGTCACTCTCCCTAACATTTGATTTAGAATAGTAAAAATTTTTTTTACGTTTTTAAAATTGTCACTAATATATTGCATATAATAATTATTTCTTCTGTTTTCTAATATTTTATGAATTTTATTTCTAATTTTATTATATTCTAATTTGATTTTTGAATTTTTTAAATTATTTTTCCAATTACTATATAATTTGTCTCTTTTATCACAAAGCCGGGTAATATTATCATCAATCCAAGGTATAGTAAAATGTTTCGAGTGCCTGTCAGTCAATTTACTTGCTTTATTTTTATTTGCAGACTTGTCTGCATTATCAAATGCTTTATAAATAAAACTTAAAATGTCGTTAGGAGAATTCATACTATTTGTTTTTGTCCAGTCAACATTTTGAAGTTCCTTGTAAAAGATATCGTAATTAATAGTTTTTTTTGGAACAACCTGTATACACTCGGGGCCTCGCAACAACTCGTCACCGCAGGTAAAGATAATGCCCCGATGGTCAGCTAGTACGACATCGAGCACGGCCGCGAACGGTTGCAGTGTGGGAAAACGTGCAAATATGTGATCAATACACGACTTAGTGATTAAATCTTTTTTAATTTCAATTCGGGTGTAATCTGTTATTCCACACAACAATCCATGTTCGCTAAGTGTTCTTAGATATGAATCTTTGTATGCTGAGCTTTCTTTCAGATTAATATTCGTGTCACCAATAAGAAGTAAGTTTTGTTTTAAATCAAACTTAGTAATGTGATTAGCAAGCTCCGAAACAAATAGTTTTTTATTTGTAGACGGTGGCCTATAGATTGCAGACACAACTGCGTTATTATGTAAATCTATTTTTAAGTAGCCCGTGAGGTTTTCAAAGGTCTTAGTTTTTTGTTCAATTAACGTAAACTTAATATGATTCCGTACATACATGATAATGCCGCCGCCTTTTCGACTTGGACGCAATTGTGAATACAATTTATAGCCAGGTAAGTTATACAAGTTAACTATGTTGTCTGAGATACCCACTTCTGTTAAAATTATAAGGTCTAGTGGATAATTACATGTATGAATGATTTGTTGCAATTTCGTAAAGTTTTTAATGAGCGATCTGATATTAACCTTTTGAGTACGTAATTAGAGACACAATAGTAAGACAATGGCGCGTGAACGCCGGCGTTAATGCGGGGATCAACAGCTTAAAATGTACACATGATAAATTTATATTGGTTTTTGGAGGTATTTGTTTGAAAAAGTGATTTGTTGAATTGCAATGGAAGATTTCTTGTACTTTTATGTCCATAATTATATCACACTAACTTGATCTTTTAACACGTTGACAGCGGCATTCATTTTTGTATTATTTCCTTTCCTGCGATACCTAGTTTGAAAACTATCATTATGACGGTAAGGGACCTATTAGACCCCGTAATGTCTAAGAAACTAAGTTTATTTTTTCAAAGTGACCCCGTATTAATGAAGATACACCACTGCATTATGTTTTAATAGGGCAACTTAGGTATATATTTATCTTTGTTCTAAACTAAACAAAATTGAAGTTAAGGCCTAAGAAAACTATGTTTTTGTTAGCCGCACCGCAAGGAAAAAACGTACGAGGCGTATTAGACCTCGTTCCGCACTGAACGTGTTAAACAGCTATAAATAAAATAAAAGTGCTACTTGAGAGACAGAGAAAGCTTTATAGAATTTACAACGGAGTTGACCCTTCTGTTCGTTTCTCGGATTGAGTTGAACACATCTTTTCTATTTGTTTTATATCCTGCAATGTACGGATATAATAAATTTTGCTATTACTGAGCTTCCTAGCATATACTTTGCCATTCTTACACCATACATACTGACAGGATTTATTTAACAATTGGGTTTTTGCATTATATAGTAGTGTTTTTTGATACTTGGTGAGGGCCTCCCTTATGTAAATGCGATCGTCAGCTTTTTCCTTCGGGACGTTTGTCACTAGTTGACCCACGGTAATACAATTTTCCTTGCTAGCGCCTATCCATTGTTGCTGGAGCGTCTTCGACTTTAATTCAACGAGGATGGGTCCCGGTTTATCCTTGCTTCCTGGTAGTCGTCGTGTTGAAAGGATTTCCCTATCAGCCACATTCAGTTTTCCGGCCACGGTATCCATCACCTTCTCTAAGTCATTTGAGGGCATCTCAGGTAACCCAGCTACTTCCAATGCTGTTGCGAGGGACTGCTGTTCAACCTCTTGGAACCCTTGCTCCAAGACATTAATGCGTAGTTCTAGGTTCTTGTTTTTGTTTTGGAGATCGTAGTTTTTGTTTTCCAGGTCCTTGATTTTGCTATCTTGTTTTTTAATAGCCTGCTCCATAGATGTCAGTTGCTCACTGAGGAACTCTAGCGAGTTTTCGAGACTTCTAATTTCCTCGCGAAAAGCCTTCTTCACTTCTCGACTGATATCCTGCACCAGTTTATTGGCATTGACCACTGGAGCCAGCTCCGTACCTTTGGGATCTTCGTAGTCGTTTTCATCGTCGTCCTCTTCAGGGATTACGAAGGAAGACCTTCGTGAGAGATTTTTAAGACACTCTTCACAACTCCATTCAATACCAGGCGAATTCTTGAGGGTGTTCAACTGCTTATTTGATAGCTTTGAGCACACGGGATCAGCATGTACAACTTTATCACACCTACTGCACTCCAGCCCGGGCACTTTCTTGGTAACATTTTTTTTGCATCTAACACACCTTTTAATTACCATATTAGAGAATGAAGGTAGAAGTATATTTTCTCGTTAACAATACGCGACCGTTCACTTTTACGATTTGAGAATGAATGAATGAGTGTCACGATCACTCTTCCCTCAGGGGTCACTGACCTCATATATACCGCCGCCGAGTACGCCTGCTCGCTCGCGTCGACGAACGTGTGTAGAGTTCTATTCACTACACCACCTTTAAAATAACATCTCGGGAGTCGTAGGTTCGCTACGTATTTTAAATCACCTAACCATTCTTCAAAAATGTAAGCCTCTTCCGGGGGCAAAGGTTCGTCCCATCCGGTCTGTTTGCGCCACAGGTCTTGTAACATTATCTTAGCCGTTATCGTATACGGACTAAGCATGCCTAGCGGATCAAAAATGGACATTACAGCTGCTAATGTCTCTCGCTTTGTCGGTGCGCGTTCGCGCGCTTTCACCTCGGCGGGCACTCGTGGCATTTCCACGTTGAAGGCGAACTCGTCGGTCGTCGGTAGCCACATAATACCTAACGTCTTCCCGTAGGGATGTGCGTTCGCTCCTAACTCCTTTGGCGAACTGGACTTGTCGCTATCGCTTATCTCGCATAGTAGGTCGGCCTCGTTGGTTTGCCACCCTGCCAACTGAAAACCGGCTCTTGCGTGCACGGCGACCACCTCCCTCATAGCCTCAGCCGCTTGTTCCCGGGTGTCGTAACTGTCCACCCAATCATCCATATAGTGAGCACGCGTGATGGCGTAGTGCGCGTGCGGGCGACTTTCTCGGCAATCGTCCGCGTTCTTATTGCGCACGCTGTGTGCTAGAAAAGGTGAACTCCTAGCACCGAAAATCATGGACGCCATCTCGTACTTGATTGGTGGTCCGGACCGATCGTTGCCACGCCACAGGAACCTCTGCGCTCTTCTATCTTCCGGCCGAATCTTGATTCGAAGGAACATCTCTCGTATGTCCGCGGTGACGGCTATCGACCTTTCACGAAATCTAAATAACACGCCATAGAGAGTATTCAACATGTCGGGCCCGGAGAGTAACTCGTCGTTCAGACATTTCCCTGCAGAGGTTGCTGCCGCGTCGAAAACTAGACGTATCTTCCCAGGTTTATTCGGGTTCGTGACGGCAAAATGTGGTAGGTACCATTCCGGTATGACACTCTCCCTACCTACACTCTCGGCTACTTTGTTCGCGTACCCCTTTTCTATGAGGTTATTGACCTGCGACACGTATGCTTTTTTGAAGTCAGCTGACTTATCCATTTTCCTTTCAATGGTTTTGAGTCTACGAAAGGCCATATCGTAACTCGGTGGTAGGTGTGGCTCATCACTCCGCCACGGCAATCCTACCTCGTAGTGATCGTTAACCAGCCGAGCAGTCTTCGTGAAAATATCCTTCGCCCGTTCGTCTGCCAGCACTGGTCTCGGCTGGTGAACTATCCCCAGAGCGTCGATCGAGAAATGCGATGTGATGAGGTCCTTTAACTCTTCGCAATCATCGGATATTTCCTGTGGGTGCACGTGCAATGCTATCCCGCTGCTCGCCTCGAATCCAGTTACGCGCCGTGGTACCGTTCCGTGTACCACCCATCCTAGCTGCGTAAGTGAAGCGGCTGGCTCGTTCTGCCGTCCCGTGAGCAAAGTTCGCGACACTATCAAATGCCAATTATCGGCGCCTATCAATAGGCGTGGCTTCGCATTCTCGTAACACACGTCACGTGCAGGTATACGTTTCATGTGTTCGCAGCGTAGATAGCTCGCTTTCACGGTCTGACCGGTTATATTCAAACTTTTAACAGTACGCGCGCGTATGTTAAAATACTCTGAGCGTTTTCCCTTGATGTCTATTTCCACGCAACGACTGTCGTTCTCTTGTCGCGTGGCCGTAATCCCGTGGACGCGTAACGCTCGCTTAATTCCTTTTGCGCTCATTTCGTTAGCTATTTCTTCGTCGAGTAGCGTAATAGTGGAGCCCTCGTCCAGTAACGCATGCGTCTCTATTTCCTTGCCATTTGGCCCTCGCAACGTTACTGGGCACACTTTGAGTAACACCGCGCTTATCTCGCTGCCGGCATGGGCAGATGCGGTGGTCGCCGATTCTTCCCTCACGCTCCCGCTCCCACAGTTGGTGGAGGCGCTAGCCGCGTCCGACGTTCGGTCGGCGGTGTGGAGTAGCCTATGGTGCGATCTACGACATTCCTGCTCTCCGCACTTCCTCGCCGTACACTTGAATCGACGATGTTTACTCGCCAGACATTTGAAACATGCTCCAGTTTCCTTGGCCCATTCCCATCTTTGTTGGACCGTCATGTCACCAAGTTTCTTGCAGCTTGGCGTGGCATGTCCCTCGCCACAGCACAAGCACGTCTTCTTAGCCCTCTCTCTCTCGTCCTCGCCAGGTCGCTCGGCGGCGGCGTACGTTGCGGGTACGCGCGCTTTGTTCTTCCTAATGACCGCTTGTGCTCTGGCGGGAGCTTGCTGACGCGTCGCTTCCTTTGAAGTCGTAGTCACGGTCAACGAGTACGCGTATCTTATGGCCCGATCAGCTTCCCTCATTAGGTAGCGCGACAGCGTAACGATCTCCGCTTCCACGCGACTACCATGCTCTTGGGCGTAATCACACCAACGCGCGCGCATGTGTGGGCTGAGCTTCTCTACCACGTGTCTGGACAGCATTGGGTTCTGTAGGTACCCCCTATCATCCAGACACGATAGCACGCTGACGATGTTCTGCAGCTTTATCGCGAACGCGTTGAGTTCGGCGGCCGTCGTACCGAGTCGCGGTAATTTTCTTAATTCGTCGAGCGACTTGTCGATTATAATCTCGGGACGTCCGTAACACTGTTCGAGTGTATGCATTATCACGGCGGGGTCAGCAGCGGTGCAAAGTAGCGTGGACACGGTCTCTCTCGCTTCACCTTTCAGGCTGTTGCGTAGGCGCGCTAAGTTCTCTCCTCGTGAGAATCCATACTCTCGTGTCGAGTCTCGCATTGCTGACTTGAACAGCAACCACTCGTGCGGCGCTCCCGTGAAAATGGGCAACTCTATCGCTTGACGCGGCGGCGGTCGATAACGTGTCATCCTATTTAACGCGTCGGCTAGCTTATCGATATCTCGGGATCGAGATCGAGATCGAGATCTATGTCGCGATCTAGGCGGTGACCGCGACCTAGGTTCGCGGGGCTCCTTGTTCTCTACGCGGGGCGGCTCCTCCCTTGGAAAGTACGTGCGTTCTCGCTCCTCATACTGTGGCGTACGCGGCCTCGTAAGTTCCTGCCTACCCCGGGTGCGCTCGGCTTCCTCCCCCCGTATGTGAACCGGGGCGGGTGCGCGTATCGCTGACGGCGTTTGATCTATCGGAGTCAGCGATGGTAATTCCTCGTCCCCCGTAGGCTGCGCGCATTGCAGCCAATTCGTGATTCGATTATCGGTGTCCGCGACGTCCTGGGCTATATCACTGTCTCGATCTGTTTCCTCGCGAATGGTAGCTACATCTATCGCTAATCTCTTCTTAACCAGCTCGGCTTAGAGTCGCAATTCCTGGCGGCGTATCGCGGCGAGGCGCTCCTCAGCATCTAATTCTGCTTGCCTAATGCGCAATACAGCACTAGCGGTGGATTGGCGCGATCGTACGGACTGGACGGGCGACCTACTATTTATCCTATCAACGGCGGGCGCGGGCGCTGGGATGGCGGTCGCGGCGGCGGTTGACGTTATAGCATCCATCGTAATGTTCTCGGCTGTCGGCGCGTTCGTAGGCACTGTTGCAGGAACTGGTACAGACGCGGGAATCGTAACGCGGGGGTTAGCGCGTGATAATATTGTCGCGCGGGACGACGGTGACGCGGGGGGGTTCTTCAAACACGCGGGCTTGCGTATCTTCGTTCTTCTGGCTTCTTGTAGTCGGCATCCTTCCTCCTTGGTTGGCACCCTAGCTCTATCAATGCCCTAGCGGCCCTATCAGACCTACCGGAGGGCCCTATGAGAGGGATATGCTCCGGCAGGGATGGAAAATGTGCAAGAATGGAAAGGTGGGGACTACCCTGCAGAGAGCTACACGCGCTACGAGGTGCTCAGCAACCGGTGGGAACGACCGGTTGCCTCGGCAGTGCCTACAGTCCGGCCCTCGCAACGTGCGCAGCCTTACAGGCGCAGTAGTGCTGTTCAACCACGTTTGGTTGGCGACACCGCACAATATGTCGCACCGCCTTGAAACGGCGTTAACTCAGGCACGCACCTTTGACACCGTTAGGTGGCACGTACCTGAGCCGCGGTCCACCCGCTTAAAAGGTTCTTGACGCGACGGCGTAAAGGACCCGTGGATCCCTCTCTGCAGCTCGACACGACGGCTTGACACGACGACTTGACACGACGGCTTGACACGACGCTGGCGGCTCGAAGTTCCCGACGTGACGACAATCCTAAGCACCTACTGGGTCGGACTTGCTGCGTTCCTGTGTTCCTTTTCTTTCTTGAGAATAGGTATTCTTCGTAACGTGACTTGCTGCGTTCCTTTTCTTACTTGAAAGCGTTCCTTTTCTTTCTTGAAAGCGTTCCTTTTCTTTCTTGAAAATAGGTTTCTTCGAAACGTAACTTGCCGCGTTCCTATTCTTACTTGCAGCGTTCCTGTTCGAGCTTGAAGTGTTCCCTTCTTCAATCTTCGACACCCAACTGTGTTTCTTCACGTCTCCCCAAAGACGCACAATAAGCCACTCGATATTCCTTACCAAAGGACCAATATCCGGCTCTCGAAGGACCAAAGTTCCTCTGTTGGGGGCAGAGGATGTAAATAATTACACAACACAATGGTCACGCTTGAAAGGCCTCAGCCAATTTATTTAACACGTATAAAAATACAGACTTCACATAACACGTGTAAATACTTTCACATAATCGAGTCCTTTACGTACATACGCGTGACGCTAACTCACAAATAGTTCACAGTTACTTTACAATACTTCACTGACTCTAATACGTTAGATAACTTAGGAAATCTGGAAATCTAGGGCCGCTCCAGGAGCGTAGGGTGCCAAGACAAACTGTCGTAGTGACGCTTCAAGTCGAACTGCAGAGAGAGAACGTCGTCTTCAAGGAAAGTGCAGCTTAAGTACCTTTTCAGCCGGTCGCAAGTCGTGGGAGAGAGTCCCTATCCCTCTCGTCTGTTCCCTAATCCTGTTGAGGCCGGCTGACGTTCACCTCCCGACCCCCCGCATACAGCAAGCACACTATTGGTCATCAATAGTGGCGTGATTTTCTCCGTTGTAATCTACCAATAGAAATCCAGATTATTGTTAACGGTTTTTCTGCGCTATTTACTTCTAAGAACCGCATTATGTACTTCTAAGAACTCAGTACATAGCCTTATATACTATCCCAGTAGCCGATTGGACAATAGTCTGGCCTCTGATTGGCTTGCCCTCTATTATGTACAGCGCGTATGTACATACATTACGCATCTATGAATGACGTAATGTTGATTATATTTAGTGATTCTAAATTACATGCTCGTGTCCGTAACAATATGGTTGCCTGTAATATTTGAGAAGTTCCCTCGATTCCTCATGGATCCCATCATGAAAACTAGATTTTGAAAAAAATAGGACTAATTTGGAAGCATATCCTTTAAAACGAAAAAAAAATTTCAAATCGGTCCATAAACAACAGAGTTCTGAGATAACATTAAAAAAAATACAACCGAATTGATAACCTCCTTCTTTTTTTGAAGTCGGTTAAAAATAGGCTTGCATTTGATGATATTTCCTGATGATAAACTACATATTATGTGGATGACGATAGAGCATTGCCATTAAGCAAAAATACATTAAATAGATCTTATCTAAGTTACCCATTCACTACACCATTGGTTTATAAGCCAGTTATCATAGCATAGCATAACATAATCAGCCTTTTAATGTTCCCACTGCTGGGACTCAAGCCACCTCTCTAGGAGAGAGAATGGGCCGTAATCCACCACGCGGGCTTAGTGCGGGTTGGTAAATGTCCATGTCTTCGAATTTTTTGGTTCCAGGACATGCCGGTTTCCTCACGATGTTTTCCTTCACCGTTTTGAGAGCAGTGGTGATGAAATAAATAAATCTAAATCGTAAGTCAGCCAAGCCAGTCGTAAGCCAGTTATCATCGCCATCATTTCAGCCGAAAGACATCCACAGTTGGACATAGGCCTCCCCCAAGTGGCTCCAAAACGAACAGTCCCGCGATTCTAACCAGGTCATCGGTCCACCTTATTGGAGGCCTTCCAACGCTGCATCTTCTGGTGCGGGGTCCCTATTCCAGAACCTTTTGGCCCAAAATTGCACTTCGCTGCTTTTGGGATGTTACTCGTATATACCATTAGTGTAAAATCATGTTTATAGTTTAGAAAGTCCTGTGCCAACAGCGTGGCGCCCGGAAATATATTATCTCTGCAGAAGTCTACTGAGGACTCACCATCACATAACGTTCATTATTTTCCACCCCAAAGGCCCTTCCACAAGCTCTTAACGCGATCCAGTTTTCGACCTTAACTGTTAAGGATGGAGCTATATAGAGTGTATAGATGCATTCAAGCGAGAAAGTCGCTTTCACGACTGACATATTAACACGGCATGTTAAAGCAACAGGTCCCTCAAACCTAAATATAGTAATATTATTATAATTGCATACGTGATTATTAACTATACTCAATTTTTTTTTATAAGTTTTTAAATATTTTACACTAAGTTGTCTTTAATAACCTTTACAAAAATTCTGCAGTTTGTTCGCTCCATTTAAAAAATTGGGCGCTTTGCGAATAATCATCTAATATCGGATGTGAGATCTTGACATACAGCACCAAGCTGTATCTCAAAATCTATTGAACTTACAGAGCTTAGGTATCACTCAAAATTGAAACTTTTACCTATTTCTTAACTTTTTCCGTTAAGTTGCACCATTTAGAAGTTAGAAGCAAAATGATATGAAACACTATTTTTTTTTCGGTGGTAAAATCATCGAATGACATCCGGGTACTCTTGGGCGGAGCGGGAGATAGTGTAAGACTTTTACTGACTAAAAACCCACTCCTGTTCCTTCGTTGCCTTTCGTACCAGGACCGAATCTTCCTTTCAGAAGCAGACCCTTGGCCCCAATCATATTAGGATCTATCCTAACAACGCACGTCACAGCGTTACAGAGGCGCGTGTATCGTGTTCCGCACGCGCCTCTGTAAAGAAATTATGGCTGTATGCAGGCGCAGAGGGTGAGTCTGGGAGCGTGAAGAAGCAACAACTCCAAAGCCCTCAAGGTACACCAGCAGCACACCTTGTGGCTTTAGTCACTAAGAGTCTGATAGAAAGTAACTGTGAGAGGAGGACATCCATAATGATTTTATCATCATCATCATTTTAGGAGAAACACGTCCACTGTTGGACATAGGCCTCCCCAAATGTCAACATAACGACCGGCCCCGTGTGTCTCACATCCATCGAATTCCAGCAACCCTCACCAGATCATCGGTCCATAATTATTTGCAAGCAATAAAATAAAGATTAACCTCGTGACATTTGGGTAGCGTATTTCAATTCCATATATTGGACTTTTCAACAATCGTTACTGCTAATAGAATGTCACTGTCTCCAGAGCCCAAGATTAAATATTTTGTCCCAACAGACAGTAAAAAGGTTGAGAAACAGCCGCTTACACAAGCCGTGTTCGACACATTTCGCAAAACGGACCCAGATGCTTTCTACCATTACATCCAACCCTTTCTGAGTTCAATTCCACTGTATCGTCCAACAAAATTACAGTTTTCATTGCGCATAATTTACGGGCTGAATTAATTCCGGACAATGTCGGCTGTTATAAGTTTTTTGAGTTGTCACATTTCAAAGGATCGCCGGGTAAATTGGGGGTCATCATTTGTTTTTTAACAGACAATGGTGTGGAATTTACTGCTCTGTGGTTTTTGACTAAGTTTAGTACTATTTTATAAAACAAAAAATATTTTAGGTAAATTAAGCCCTGTGTCCAAATTAATTTAGTTATTTTTAAAATTTAATTTAGCCTTAAAATTGGTTATACCTTGTCATTACACTAGGAGTTGACAGTTTTGACACGTCCTAACTCCAAATTCCAGGTAAAAGATTAATTTAAAAAAAATATTCATCTTTTTATACAGCAATTTTATAATAAGAATAACTCATATAAAAAAAAAACTAAAAAACTAAAACCCGACTACGACAAAAAAAACGACGAAACTAAAAGTATGAAACAAGATTTCCAGGATGCTGAAATAAACAAGGTAAAAAGAAAAGCCGCAGTCACACGTTATAGGTAACAACCGAAACACTTTAATAACTTGTGACTACGGCTTTTCTTTTTACCTTGTTTATTTCAGCAACCTGGAAATCTTGTTTCATACTTTTAGTTTCGTCGTTTTTTTCGTCGTAGTCGGGTTTTAGTTTTTTTACTTTTTTTTTATTTAAATTATTTTGGTGTTAAATCACTGTGCTTCTATACCATTTGCAAAAGCTAAATTTAAAATTTCTAATTAATAATGGTAAATTAATTTTTGTCCACCAGAGGGCGCCACATTGAATTTTGATGATATACTTTGTTAAGTACCAGTGAAGCCCTTTCAAATGATATCAAACACGGTGTATTTATCTTAACATTTTTTTTAACACATGACTTCTTGTCCGCTAGAGGGCGTCACTTTAAATTTGAACAATATTTTGGAAATGTACAAGTAAAGCCCTTTCAAATGATACCAAACACGGCGTATTTATCTCCATTTTTATTTTTTACACATTACTTTTTGTCCGCTAGAGGGCGCCATATCAAGTTTTGTGACACGTCACGTAACCTATGTTCAGCGGACAATTAAGACGGTTCTAACAATACCTCATACGTCGAGTTCCAATAAGTAGATTAGGAGCTATGTGGGAACAGATGAACAAACTCACATACATACATAGCCTGTCAAAATCATAACAATCAACGAAAACTAAATTTGTAAATGACCCATTCACTCAAATAAAGAAGTCTTCAAAATCAATAGTCACATAACCTACAGGTCTACTGATGCTACGACTAACTTAAACACTCCATGAGTTCAAAAACAAGAAATAACTAAGTCAGCTAAAAACAGATCCGTCTCCTTCAACAGTACACACATGAAAGTCCTAGGCAATTTCAATACAGCTGCTATGAGTATGTACACTTGTTCTGTTTTGTAATAATCTGCAGAGTAAGTAAAGGTATTGAAATGCTTGACACATCACGTATCCTCTTTGTGCCTGTTATGCTGACTCTGCATTGTAATTGAAAAATATGTTACCAGTGAAATGTTACCAGTATTACATTGTGGCTGGAAATAATATTTTTAGAGAGATTGATATAGTGTCACTAGAACAAAATATTATTTCAGTGAAATCTTTGCTTGTTCTTTGAACTAAAGAAAGTGTAAATAATGAAGCTACACAATTATCTGTAAGATTACGTTACGAAAATGTTTTAGCTTTAGAATTAAAATAAATTGGCGATTAGAATTTTTCGTGTTCGGATTTTTAGACTTGCAAACGAATCTTCTGGAACAATACCCTTTATTTTATTATAACCAAAATAACTTACAAAATATAATATTCTTACTTAAAGATATAACAATTACTTATTATTTTTATTTTGTAGTCTTCTTACTATTCTTTTTCTGATCTTTCTCGTCGTTCTAGTATCATAGACAGTTGGCAAAGAGGTATGTTCTGTAGTAGATGTTTCATTTTCCGCTTGTGACGTAGTTTCTATAGGTTTCTCCGATGTTGTACTAAGTGATTCAAATTCAAAGCCCCCTGTCATTCGCTTCATAATTTCTAAACTGGTATTATTCTGTATTTCTATCCTTTTAGACAGATTTGCAATCATTCCACCGACATTTTTCGAGTTATTTATCATAAGATCATCCGAGTATTTATTTTTATCGACATTTTCATTTGTAAAATTCATTGATATGATATTGGTCTCCTTCTTTATAGAGTGATTACTTGAATTGTCATTATCTGTCTCATTCAGTTCTTCAATTTGGATAGTTGTTTGATTGACTAGAGTTCTAAACTCTGCACCAGCATCAGATGAGGTTGCATTCTTATCGAAACTGCTTTCAATTAAACTGTCTATTAGTTTTTCTAATGAAAAAACACTGCTTTCTGATTCAGACTTTCCTACTACATAAATCGCTTTGATGTCGACTTCACCATTTGTATTGTTTTGTAATTCTCTTTTGAAGTATTTAGGTGGGTAGCTTGCATCTTTACCAGGGAATACAGACATGAAATATCTGTTGTTAGGCGTAGTTTTTTGAACGTCAGCTTTCTTTCGAACAGAGGTCTGACCAACACCCATTCGTCGGTCAAACTTGTTCATCGGCCATCTCGTTTTTGACACATCTACGTTTTCAGTTTTCAGCACTTCTGACTTCATATTCTTAACCTGTTCCCCAAGATTGTACTTCAGTTCTACTTTTGGCATTTTCTTATATTTGAAAAGAATCTTGTATCTATCTTTAAATGGATCAGGGCGCATATTCGTTACCATGGAGTTTTCAGATTGTGTAGGCACTGAATACATAAAGAAGATAAGTATAGTTAATACAAATATATAATATTTAATGCTAGAAATGTGTGCTTTATGCAGTTTTATGATTATATTATTATTGAAAGTTATAGGTGCTAAATTGTAAAGATGTCAAAAATTATAGATAAGTACATTCATATCTAAATATGCTCATTCTCGTGACTTTCTACCAGCACTGGATAAAGACAAAACAGACTAACTTACTTGGAGCAACAATCGGTATATTATCATCAATGTAATTCTTCGTGAGGAAATCATTCATGAAGTCATTCTTCTCATCAATAAAGAAGATTGGTTTAGTGTTCTCACTGATTTTAGTGACGGGAAGCAGAACTTCAGTTTTCTTAGTGATTTCTGTCCTTTTCAAGCAGCCATTGGGATAGCAGTAGGTTGGTTGGTCAGGGCACATTTGAACACAGACGCAGACTGGTGGTGTGTTATGAAACTCTGTGAAGATTATGTTGAAGAAATGCTCTACTAGTGTGGTCTTGGCTGATGAGTCGCAAGTCGACTTTGGTATTTTGCGGTTTGATCCTATTGTAAGGTATTGAGTCTGAGTATCTGAAACAATGCAGGAATAGTATGTGAAGAAGAATAATAAAATTCCCGTAAACAAGAGTTCAATTAAATTATATTTTTTTTTAGTAATAATTTTCATTCATTGAAGAGATTTTGGGTTTTATTTAAATGATATTGTTTCGCCACCTTTCAACTATAACAAACTTGACAGTAGAAATAAATACGGTAGCTTTAGTTAAATCCAAACAAGAACTTCAAAAACCAAAATTTAATTTATCAGTTATATTTTGAAGCACAAAAAATAAAAATCTCAAACATATTGTAGCATATATTTCAACATGCCAAAAAGGAAAAAAACACCGCTCCTAGTTGGCACGAATTTGGTCACATTTCTTTAGGCTATATTTAATGGTGGAGCAAAGAACTTGGCTTGGTTTGCCCCTCGTAATTTACTTGTAATACTACGCCTTATTTTGGGCTCAACTTTATTTGCTACGGTCAGTTAGTAGGTGGGTGACCGAATTTTTGTTTCTCTTTGTACTATATTTAGTAAATCATTTTAGCTTTAGATTTACAGTTCTTGTCAAAATAAATATTTTTAGAAAATTTTCGCGTTATAAATTACAGGTTTCCAGCGTCAGGTAACTGCTACGTAGTGGCATGGCATTATGCTGAACTGGTCCTATTTGGTGCAGCTGTGAGACACACAATGTTGATGTATTTAAGTTTAAGTTTCTATATAATTGTTACTTCAAGTGTGTGCCAAATAAAATTGTTTTCTTTCTTTCTTCGTTTCATTATCTTTTGGCTGGTCAACATCAAATCAAACTTTGCTGGCTTATCTGTTTGCTCTTTTAAACGCTTCTGATAAGTTATTTCCTTGCGTGACCGCATAAAGAATGAAGATATCCGCAGGAGAACCAAGGTCGCTGACAAAGCCCGAAGAATCGCCAAACTAAAGTGGCAGTGGGCAGGGCACATTGCTCGTAGAACGGATGGTCGATGGGGCCGAAAGGTTCTAGAGTGGCGACCGTGCGCCGGAAAACGCAGCGTTGGAAGGCCTCCCACAAGGTGGACCGACGACCTGGTGAGAGTCGCGGAAATGTGGTGGATGCGAGACGCACAGGATCGATCGTAGTGGTGACGCTTGGGGGAGGCCTATGTCCAACAGTGGACGTCTTTCGGCTGAAATGAAGATGATGATGATGATAAGTTATTACAGATAAATCGAATCGCAGCATTTGTGCAATGCAATATGTACAAGTTCAATTTCAATAAACAAGAAACTGAGTTCAATGATGTCTTGTAGCGACATCTATGACGACATAGGAATTAAAATTCAAAAACCAGAATCGCGGTTTTAGGATTCTTTGCGCGATTAGAATATATGCAACAGCCCGAAATCAACTCTCAGGCAGTTTAGCCGGACCTGACACAACACCTTTCTGGTTGGAAGATCCTCCCTTTTTCGGAGGTAGGACGGAGGTGTTCGGGACTTTACTCCCTGTTCCGGTTACTTCTAAAGTCTTACTAAGAGGGTCCTTTTTCACTCGCCTATTGTCAACATCGAGCATGGTTTCAAAGCTTGTTGCTTAATCTAACGCAATCTAACGTGATCTTTGATGAAGAGGCAATGCAAAATAGAGAGATAACGCCTGAAAACTCTGTTGGCATTCGGTAATTCCGTGATTTACTCAATAATTTCACAAAACTTGTTCCAGTAAATAAGTGTTTAGTTTAAATTAGTCGTCATTCAGAATCTCGATTAAGTGTGCAAGGCTTCTATTGATGTACTATTTAATATTTTTAATATAGGAGTGCATTATGGAGAGCCAAAGTTCACGTAAAATAGCCGATTTTCAGAGGTCTTTACTAGATTAGTTTTACAGAAATGTATGTTTTGATTTCTATAGAAGCCTAGATAATATCCACAAGATACGAGTAGCTGAGTATCCAAAATATCTAGAGAAAGATGTGTAATAATAACATCGTAATCACGTAAGAGCGGTTGTATGAAAATGAATCTCGAAAAGGACGCTCTTAAACAAAACAAAGTCGTACTCACATTTCACCACTCCAAAAACAAACAGTATGAGAAAAGTGTTCCTCATTTTCCTGAGATCTACTACCAACAGAGTTTTCTGCCAAACTGACGTACACACTACAACTGTGAGTACTCCTCGTTCAAATAACAAAGGTTTATCATCAACAAACAACTGTGTCCTGTTTCAAATGAAGCATTCAATGATGTGATAATGTTTCACAAACTTTGAAGTGTCAATAAAATCATTATTCTACCGCAGTTCCCCATTGTTACTGTGAGATTTTCTAGATGAATGTCCGTACTTGTAAATATGTAGGCAATGCACGGTTCCAAGTGACATAGGTGACTGAATATAGTATATTTTGATACAAGTGGAGAAAATTTGTCATTGCGACCGAGGTGGTATTCGCCCGAACTGCAAGCGAGGGTGTTATGAAGCCGAGTGCTGCAGTGACAAATTTCCACGTGTATCAAACGACGTTTTTCAATACACTTACGAAGAAATAAATAAACGGGGGTTAACCGGTGACTCGTGGAGGTCGCTTAGCACCCAGCCTGATACGATAAAAACAATACATTGTGGCGGGGGCGAGCTCGCGCACTTTTCCACACTAGTGTGGAAAACAGTAAATTGCGTGCCTAAAAGTGGTAGAGATAAGAGTGGATTTTCGAGTAAGTGTATTAAAAAGTATGTGGAAATAGATCTAAATAATCATTCATGCCATGACACGATATGGGTCTTGATAACGAATGAGGTACAGGTCGTGACGAAATCGAATGTAAATTTGAATGATTATAGGAAAATAAGAGGACCAAAGGAGCGATAGATGCGTAAGTCATTATCATCATCATCATTTCAGCCGAAAGACGTCCGCTGTTGGACATAGGCCTCCCCCAAGTGTCACCATAACGACTGGTCCTATGCGTCTCACATCCATCGGATTCCCGTGACCCTCACCAGGTCATCGGTCCACCTTGTGAGAGACCTTAGGCCACCCAACTTAAGTGGCAGTCGGTAGGGCACATTGCTCACCGAACAGATGGTCGACGGGGCCGAAAGGTTCTGGAGTGGCGACCACGTACTGGAAGACGCAGTGTTGGATGCTTGAGTGAAAGATGATGAATATGATGAATAATACCAAACAAAGGACTTTTGGTTAGGCCGCATTACAAAGTATTTAAACTGCCAGACGAATGTTAAAATGACTGAAAAAGAATAAAATAAATGTCCGCTTAGATTCCGTTTTAGCCTAAACCTATTCTTAATCAATGTTACTTTATGAGCCAAAATTATATAAACGCACCTATACTTGTATACTGTTACAAATTTGGCTTAAAAAAATTAGTACATAACTTAAAGTTTATGTTATCGTAGGTTAAATCTGATATTACTCTGATATATTGACACTTAAAGAAGAAAGAAAGAAAGAAAATATGTTTATTTGGTACACCATGATTCATTCATCAACAAATAATTGATTTAAAAACTAAAATTAAACATAAAAAAAATAAAAATAAGTAGAAATAAAATTAACAATAACAAAATGTCTCACGGCTACGCCAAATAGGTCCAGTTCAGCATAATGCCAGACAACTACGTAGCAGTTGCCTGACGCTGGTTTTCAACTGAACCTTAGAGTGTAGTGACGGATGAAAATCAGTTTTTAACCGACTTCAAAAAGGAGGAGGTTATATGTTCGGTTGAATGTATGTTTTTTATTTTTATTTTTTATGTATGTTCACCGATTTCTCGGTCGATTGTGGACCGATTAAAAAAAATTTTTTTTTGATTGAAAGGTTATACTTCCAAGTTGGTCCCATAGAAATATTGTTATGATCTGATCATGAACTTCGAAGATATGGAACAGAACTCCTCATAGGATCACAGCAGAACCGTCGTAAAAAGTAAAATTGCTTTGTTTATACGTGTAGTCGATGACTGACTGAAAGTAGTGGAGGAATATATCGAACTGATCTGATGATGGAGCCTGAAGTTAGGCACCGGAACTCTGTAGTAAATTAATGTAATCTAACCGTGTTTGGGATTATTAGAATTGTCATGAGATGCACTCTGGCTATAAGGTATTTAAGTTTAGCTGAAGGGTACTTTTTAGTGGTGGTACCATAACTAAAAAGTGCAAAATAAAAACTTTTTACAAAAAAAATACAACCGACTTCAAAGTAAAAAAAACCACTGAAAAGTGCAAAATAATTTTAATTTCGGAAGTCGGTGTTAAATAACGAAGAGACAAATCTATTATAGAAACACCGACTTCCGAAATTAAAATTATTTTGCACTTTTCAGTGGTTTTTTTTACTTTGAAGTCGGTTGTATTTTTTTTGTAAAAAGTTTTTATTTATAAGGGAATTAAAATAAATAAATATATAAGTATATAATTATGCATATATTACTGTATACAAGGTGATACTTAAATCATAAATAGATATTTAATGTTAGATGTGTAGGTAGGTCATAATTTACTCAAAAATTAAAAAGCTCAAAAAAGTATAACGATAAAAGCCTTGCAAAAATCAAGATTCTGAATGACGACAATTTTTTTTTCAAAAACTTTTATGGGTTAAAAATAAACTGGGCAAGCGTGAGTCGGACTCGCGCACTGAGGGTTCCATACAAACTTACCTTTGAAAATAGTTCAATTCCCGAATTGAGTTACGAAGATTTTTCCGAATCGCAAAGTTTTTTTTTGGTGACGTAACTGCAAATTTGCAGTTTTCCGATTTTTTCCTATACTTGTGCTATGAGACCTTGCTTCATGTCAAATTTGAGAATTCTAGGTCAATGGGAAAATACCCTACGAATTTTGATTACCTTGAGAGTGTCGAAATACACGTTTTTTGCGACATAAACGGCCGTAACTTTTTTTTTCGTTAACTCAGAAGTTTGATTATTTCACAGCTTTAAGGGACCGCAGATATACTATATATATATAATATATATGGTTTTAATTTCAACTCAATACCTCCACGCGTTCCCGAGATAAAGGGTCTTGACAGACAGACAAACAGACGGACAACAAAGTGATCCTATAAGGGTTCCGTTTTTTCCTTTTGAGGTACGGAACCCTAAAAATACGTATTTCCTGGAACAAGTTTTGTAAAATATTCGAGTATATCACAGCATTACCGAATGATAATAGTTTTACGAGTACAGATTAACGAGTTTTCAGGCGTTATCTCTCTTTTTTCGAGTTGCCTTTTCGTCAAACATCGCGTTTGATGGCGTTAGATGAAGTAACAAGCTTTTAAACCATGCTCGATGATGACGATAGGCGAGTGAAAAAAGACCCTCTTAAATAGCTTAATATATTCTGATAAAGACAAAAGATGCCACTTGCATGAAAATACAAGATAGTGTAATAATATTATTCAAAGGTATTTTGTTTTAAATTTGTTGGTCACTTTTTAAGCTAGAACTACACTGTGCACACGTGTGCCACACACGCCGATCTGGGCGCGTCGGTCTCCATACATTTTATATGGAAACTAGACTTGTGGAGCTACACTTGATCCACGCCACGAGACGCCGTTCTACGTACAAATCAGGCGTGTTACACGTGTGCGTCGGTCTAATGTAGTTCTAGCTTTATGATTTTATTCTCAACTATCAGGATAGTACCTAATAGTTTTAGTGAGGAGTTTCAATAATGTGATTTGACACTTTATATTTAAAACCGTTGAAACAACTTGTAATAGGTATTGCTAAAAAACAGGAAAAAATAATCACTAAGTTAGCGCATATTTGTCAAAGATCTTATGATCCAAACATCGGTTAAAAATCGGTGATTTAATAGATTTTGCAGAGAGCAATTTAGCGTAAACCTAAGGCCCGGCTTTTCTTAACGTGTACAAGCGTACACGTTAAGAAAAGTCGCCGGGCCTATGCAAGAATTCGTTTCTAAACACGAACTGCTTTGGCACTGACCAAGAAAAAATCTTGTCTGCGCCAGACACGATGCATGAAGTTGCTACGGTGTGGTAAGGGGGCATGGTAGGTGAGGGGGAGCCACAATAAAATTTCGTGCCTGGATCCAACAAAATTCTTAACGTACATGATGAATTGGTCCTATCTACCGCAGACACGTTGTTGTCTTCAAACCAGATACAGACTACCATAAGAAAAGAAAACGCGTAGTAAAAACTAAACTCGCTATTCTAATCAGAACGGAACATTCCACTAATATTAATTTATTGCGACATAATATTATGATTATTATATAACACAATAAAAAATCCATATTATTATCTTCTATTGAGATTTTGTGGCTTTCATGCGTCAAACATAACAATCAAAGCGACAAGTTCAAACTTGCTGTCAAGTAATCTCCCTACTAATCAAAACGCACACCATGACTAGCAGCCCTAAAAAAATACTGCCGTACGATTAACAACCTTAAGTTCACAACCCAAAACTGTTAATTTCCGAGCATACAATCGTAAATGAGAAATTTAGAAACAACAATGACAACGCACAAATAAGAGGGGCGATAAAGGAAAACATGTAAAGTTATCACTATAATTAGGTAACGGTAGTGAATACTGATCGCTTTATAAACAAAACTCAGCTGACCATTCATCAGTCACATCTTGAACTTGAACTAATAGACAGCTTCAAAAATGTTGTTCACATTACTACTTGTTAGTGTAATTTTAGTACTAGCCTTAGTATATCTAAAAGGCAAATTGAACGAGCACTTCTGGAAGAAACGTGGCGTACCTTTTTACGACAAACATAAGACATTTGGACCTTTGTGGCAATTCATTACAGAAGATCGACCGTTATTTCAAATATTTAACGAAATTTACTGGAAATATGAAAAAAATCCTGCTGTCGGTTTCGGCTCGTTTGACGATCTTGGGCTGTACGTAAAGGATCCCACCAATATCCAGCACATCACAGCAGGTGATTTCCAGTCCTTTAACCACAGAGGAGCTCCGATCATCGAAGAGGATCTCCTGGCCAACAATGTTCTTTTTCTGCACGGCCCGAAATGGAAGTTGATAAGGCAAAAATTGACTCCGATTTTCACCACTGCTAAACTAAAGAATATGTTCTACATTATTGACAAAAGTGCACAAGATTTTGTGGAATACTTTAAGCAGGAACCAGAGAGATTGAAGGGAGACACTTACGAAAACTTGAGTCATTTCTGCACAGCTTCCATCGCTGCTGCTGTATTTGGAATCGTAACCAAATCAACTTTTGATTCTCCGTTTAGGGAAATGGCCAGGCAGGCTTTGACGCCGACTTTCTGGACGAATCTTAGATTTGCAATCAATAGTGTTAGTGATACGGTCTTTAAAACTTTAAAACTGAAGTTGTTCGCTGAACAAGAAGAGTTCTTCATCGGAACCATCAAACAAGTCATCAAACAACGCGTACAAGACAACGTGAAGAGACACGACTTTATAGACTTGTGTGTTGATCTTCAAGAGAAAGGAATGATGGTAGACCCTGAAACTGGGTTGAAGATAGAGCCAACAGATGAACTATTGGCTGCTCAGGCTTTCTTCTTCTTCATCGCTGGTGTCGATCCTACCGCTGCCGCAATCTTTGGATCTTTAGTGGAATTGGGAAGAAACCCTGATGTTTTGAAAAGAGTACATGAAGACGTCGATGCACTATTTGATAAATACAATGGTAAGCTGACCTACGATTCTGTATTTGAAATGAAGTATTTGGACAACGTTTTAAACGAGAGTCTTCGGCTACATCCTCCGATTGCTTTCCTAACGAGACAGTGTGTGCAGGATGCTGTGCTACCAGTTGGTAATGTGCCAGTTCAGAAAGGCGTGAAGATATTTACACCTATTTGGGAATTGCATCACGACCCTAAATATTTCCCTGAGCCAGAAAAATTTGATCCTGAACGGTTTGCAAGGGATGAGGTGAGTGACGCGGCATACATGCCTTTTGGAAAAGGACATAGGATTTGCATCGGCGCCAGATATGCTCGAGTTCAGCTTTTAACCTGTATGATACATCTACTGAGAGACTTTACAGTACGAACACACACTTACAAAGGAGGCTTACAGTATAAGAAGGAGCAGTTTCAAGTGAGATTGAAAAACGTTGACGTTGAGTTTATTCCTAGAAACTTGTGATTATTGTATTTCGTAAACACTGCAGCTTCTGACTGCAATGTTTACGTAAAAGACGATTATGGCCTAAGTCTTGTTAAGTGGAATATAAAACATTTTAAAAGTGTAAGGGACCCTAAAACTATAGATTTGTACATCCATATATCCATATTAAAAAGCCCACCTTATTATATAGGACACACAATTATAACGATGTAATAAATTAACTTTAAGTTGATCTAGTAAAAACGGCTTGAATATAATGATTGACTATTTTTTACTAGTTCTTGCCTTCTTGGTAATCAGTCCACTTAAGCCTCCCAAAACCACAACCCTACATGTTTTTTTTCCATATGTCGCAATAGTTTCCCACCAACCGGGGATTGTCCTTGGGTACACTAGTATAGCGCGTACAGGGTTAATCGTTAGATGGTACCACGTTACACTAAAATTGCCAAAGGGGCCTCTGCGAGTTGGTTTCGGCCCCTCGTATGCCTTCCACAGGTCCAGGACCCCCCCTCGAGTTCTGAGAAATCATCATCATCATTTCAGCCGAAAGACGTCCACTGTTGAACATAGGCCTTCCCCAAATGTCGCCATAATGACCAGTCTTGTGCTTCTCGCATCCATCGGATTCCCACGACCCTCACCAGGACATCGGTCCACCTTGTGGGAGGCCTTCCAACGCTGCGCCTTCCGGTACGTGGTCGCCATTCCAAAACAACCTTTCGTTCCCATTGACCATCTTTTCTGCGAGCAATGTGCCCTGCCCACTGCCACTTAAGTTTGGCGATTCTTCGGGCTATGTCTGAAAAATAGTAACCAATAAATAATAATAATAATAAATCATTTATTATCAAGCATCTTGGCCCATAGATACATGCCTTACAGACTAACATATATAGAGTAAATACAATTTATCGTTAGTAAATAAGACTTAGGATTATGTTAGTAACACTTCACATTGCACTTGTTCACTTTGTGTTGTTCTGTGGTACCTGTCCACGGAAGCGACGGAACGCCACACCCTGCAGCCAATTTTCCTCCTTCAGCATAAGGGGCAGGAAAGTGTTCGGGACTCGCAACACGACAGTTTTGAGTACTAAATGCGGCCTACCCGAATGTCCTTTCTTTGGTATTGCTCATCAAGTCATTGAGCTCCTTAGTAGTCCTGAGTTGAGCATCACGAATACTGACAAATGCTTGCTGACTGGACAGGTCCACTTAAATCTGTGTGGTTCTTTCCTTAAATAACTTTCTGAGACACTAATCTGCATGGTTCTCATGACTTAACTGTTGCATGTTTACTGTATGGACTTTAAAAGAGACCTTGACCTCTTAGTTTGTTTCGGTGTTTGGTTGTCAGGGTAGTCAGCTTGAAAACACCGGCCTCATCTAGTTTAAATTAACGAAAAAAATTTGGTTGTAAAATTGTTTTTAAAAGCAATTTGCAATATAAATATCACTAAAGGTAGAACTACACTGCGCACACGTGTGCCACACACGCCGATCTGGGCGCGTCAGTCTCCATACATTTTATATGGAAACTAGACTTGTAGAGCTACACTTGATCCACGCCACGCGACGTCTCCTCACCGGACATGGCAAGTTCGTGAGGTTCCTCCATCGGATTCAGGCAGAAGAAACGCCCGGGTGTCATCATTGGACCGACCTGAGGACACGGTGGAGCATACGGTGGAGGTGTGCCCCGCTTGGGCGGAGCAACGTCGTGTCCTCGCGGAGGCAATCGGCGGCAGCGACCTCTCTCGTCGGGCCCTGGTTCGGGCTATGGTCCGAAGCGAGGAGGAATGGCAGGCGGTGGCCTCCTTCTGAGAAGCAGTAATGCTATCGAAGGAGGAGGCCGCACGCGTGAGGGAACGAATATCCTCACGCCCCAGCCGCCGAAATTCTGACCCCGACTACCAGCCACGGTAGACGCAGGCTTACGGACATCGAGCAATGGGTAGCTTGCCGTCCGGCCGTCCGGTAATTGATCGGACCGAGCCCAGTCGTTAACAGCGCGTAGTGATCAACGCGCTCCTCAAGGAGATGTCAGCAAACCGTAGGGGCCCAGCAGGGCCGATGCCCGCTAGCTAGGACCGCGGGGAATTTCTGAAAAGGAAACCCGTAGTCCTAGAACGCAAAGGGCAACTGAAGGACACAGATGTGGTTTTATTCAGTAAAAGTCTGACACCCCTCCCGCTCCACCCAGATTTGGATGGATGATTTCCACACTTAAAAAAAAAACGCCACGCGGCGTCTAATCTAATGTAGTTCTAGCTTTATCTACCTATCATTTACCAACAAGGCGTCTAGGTAAGCATTTTCGTTTAAATTCCATTTATTTGTAGGTACTTCTTCGAAATCCCGGTAGAAAAGAGTGTAATAAACGGTGCCGTGGTTTTAACCCTTTTACCTTTTAAACACGAGTTTGAGCCAATTCACAATTTAGATTCACAGTTTGTTAAAATAATAATTTCATTACAAATTCATACTTCGCAGAAATCCCAGGGTTTGTGGTAAAAAATGGATTATGGTGAACGTGAATTGAAACTTTAATTATAGTCAACCGAGAGACTCAAATGAGAATCTTACTGAGAACTCAGCAAAGACTGGTAAAAGCGCCTACGTTTTAAATTAATGCAACCTCTTTACACACAAATTATTGCTAATCAATATATTTATATGACGGCTCGTCAAGGATGGTTCGAGCTATAATCAGCCACCTCTATGTCTATGTGGTGTGCGTACGCGCAGCGGAATGTTGTTGAATTTAAAGATTTTAATTATGCAGATATTTAGTGTATGACGTCGTATAATTGTGTATGGTAAAAAAAAAATTGTGCACGCAACCATTGTGGAGAAATTCACCAAAAACTGATTCCGCTGGGCGAACGTTGTCCTGGCGGAACTTTTTTTAATCCATAGACTTTAGAAGAAAAGAGATGTGTCCAAAAATTAGTGTGTATTTGTGTGTAATTGTGTATGTATGAATAAAACTAGTGCATTCATAAACTTCGGAGAAATTCAAGTTTCCGCTACGCGAACGTTTGGCCATTAGCTAGTTTTCATATAAAGTGCTTACATAGAGAGCTGTAGATTTTTACATACGTTGTTTTGAATTTGTTTATATTTGTTTAAAAAACAGATTTAGAAAAAATCGTAGGGCTTAAAAGATAAAAATATAAACGTAAAATACGCTTATTAGGTCTTAGTTCTTAAAGTATGCACTTTGGGGTCTAGATTTTCACGTTTATACAAACCTTGTAAGTGTCTGCAACATGTTGCCAAGTATCAATGATGTTCCGTTAGTAACTAAAGAGTTATAGGACAAATTTACCATGAACAGATCACTGTTTACAAAGCAGTCAAATATCACGACGTTCTGAAGGAATTGCATGGTAATATGTATGTCAATAATTAGTGTATTCATTCAACTATTCTTATGCAAAATTTCATATCATTAAATTCAGTAATTAAAGAAAAACAATTATAATACTGACGAAGCATCGAAAACCTACATAACCCGACCAAGTTCGGATGGCTACAAAAAAGCGGCCGTGCAATATATTTAGGTAACATCCCAAAATTTACAGTATAATACCGGTATTGAATTGGTATAGGTGATAACACAATTGTTGTTTCGATATAATTTATAGGTCATTTATTTTTGTACACCTACTTTTTTAAATGTATTTGACTATGACAGAAAGTAGGTACTATTTACGTAGGTACTTTATTTAAGTATGCGCTTGAGACTTGAGATATAATCTAAATATATTATTTAAGACAAATAAAATTCATACAGCTAATTTCTATTGAAGATTTCACGGATCAGGATTCTAACTATAGACCCCTTAGGGAAATTAAATATTTACCACATGTAAGTATGTACTACTGTTTAGGTAAATATTTATCATATTGTAGCTTATTACACTATTTAACCAATAGACTAGGCATGCACGAGCGTTCCCCTTTGCAACTTTAGTGGATCAAACAATCTAATAACTTAAAAAAAGCTACTTCTTGAATCGATTTTTTTTTCTTATGTATGTGAGCGTGTTCCCCCGCATCCCACCAAAATATGTAGAATTATTTTGTTCGAAGTTCGGTACGCTTAATCCTTTAGTTAAATAGTCTAAGTATTGTAGTTATGAATTGATCAAAATTATTCTTGTGTGAAAAAATAGACAACGCGCTGCGCGCAACGAGCGATAGGCGGCTTCCCGCTTGAAACGGTACTGTCATCCTTGAAGAAAAGAGAGGGCAATATGTTTTCGCGCGTATTCGTTTGCTGTTGAACTTGCAAGCACTTTTTTAATGTTGATCAAATCTAAACAACTGAATAGGTTAGTTATGTGATGTGATTTTAATTTTTATTGAAGCTCGAAATATTATACATACTTACCCTAAGTTTCGTCATCCACGCGAACGAAGTCGCGGGCAAAAGCTAGTTCATAATCTATTTTAGTTAAAACACATTTAAGTCTATTGCTGTCATTGCAAGCGTTTGTTAACGTTATTATAATTACATAATTAAGTATTATATGTAATTAAAAATATTTTTGTACGCGGATATTTAAATAGAGAAGTATTAAAAAAATATTTTTCATTCAAGAAATGCAATTGTTTTATTTTTTCCTAACGCTTGTGTACGCAACTGTACCATATTAATAAATACTATATTGGAAGGTTAAGAACGTTTCTTAGATATATGGCACGGCCGCTTTTTGGTAGCCATCCGAACTTGGTCGGGTTATGTAGGTTTTCGATGCTTCGTCAGTATTATAATTGTTTTTCTTTAATTACTGAATTTAATGACATGAAATTTTGCATAAGAATAGTTGAATGAATACACTAATTATTGACATACATATTACCATGCAATTCCTTCAGAACGTCGTGATATTTGACTGCTTTGTAAACAGTGATCTGTTCATGGTAAATTTGTCCTATAACTCTTTAGTTACTAACGGAACATCATTGATACTTGGCAACATGTTGCAGACACTTACAAGGTTTGTATAAACGTGAAAATCTAGACCCCAAAGTGCATACTTTAAGAACTAAGACCTAATAAGCGTATTTTACGTTTATATTTTTATCTTTTAAGCCCTACGATTTTTTCTAAATCTGTTTTTTAAACAAATATAAACAAATTCAAAACAACGTATGTAAAAATCTACAGTTCTCTATGTAAGCGCTTTATATGAAAACTAGCTAATGGCCAAACGTTCGCGTAGCGGAAACTTGAATTTCTCCGAAGTTTATGCATGCACTAGTTTTATTCATACATACACAATTACACACAAATACACACTAATTTTTGGACACATCTCTTTTCTTCTAAAGTCTATGGATTAAAAAAAGTTCCGCCAGGACAACGTTCGCCCAGCGGAATCAGTTTTTGGTGAATTTCTTCACAATGGTTGCGTGCACAATTTTTTTTTTACCATACACAATTATACGACGTCATACACTAAATATCTGCATAATTAAAATCTTTAAATTCAACAACATTCCGCTGCGCGTACGCACACGTCTATGTGGGTATCGTGCAATAAATAAAAATGGCTAGGAACTGAATCATTTTAATTCTAAATACAATGCGATTCAGTGCACTATTATTAGGTAGTTAGGTAGGTACTGTCACGCTGGAGATGCAATGAAAGGCTTAGATATTCGATTTGACTATTACTGTATTAACTTAAGCACTTTCATATATATTTATATAAAAGATATCGTCCGACATTTATCTGACGTCCTTCTTTTCTTATCGATTGAACATCCATCAAAACTAAACTTTTTATAACATAAACTTTAAAAGTATAGCATGCCAGTTTTGCAAGTTAATAATAACTGTGACCTCCATAGTCGTCACAGTACATACAATAAAACGTAGGACAGTTCCAGTGCGTCTTCACGCTGCGACGGCCTGGCTGAGAGTGTCCGCTGTCCTGGCGAGTTCTCCTCAACCTCGTAGCAAAACGGAACGCCTGACTCTGTCAAAGCCGCCAACTCTAGTTCTTCTAGTCGCCACTAAAACAACTTCTGGATACGACATCTAAAAGGAGGAACTGGCCGATTGACATTTTTTTTAACTAGTGCTTGTGCTCACCTGATGGTAAGTAGTAATGCAATCGTTGATGGTGAGGCGCACTAATTTATTGAGAGCCTATTCACTCTAGCCTTGAAGAGACCCAAATTATAATCGGACGGGAAAACCGCAGCAGGAAAATTATTCCAGTCCCTCGATGTACGCGGTATAAACGACGAGACAAAACGCTTGGTCCGGAGCGTAGAGGTTTCAACAACGTAAGGGTGGATACTCGCCGTTCGTCGGCTTGTCCGATGGTAGAAATGAGATGGTGGAATCAAGTCATGCAATTCCTGCGCACACTCTCCAAAATGCATTCTGTAAAACACCGAAAGGCTGGCTACCCTACGCCTGTGCTCAAGACTTTGTAGATTGGAATTAACCAGATCTGGATCACCAATTAGCCTCTTTGCACGCCTTTCCACCGAGTCGGCCACGCCTCCTATTCCTTTGTTCTGACCACGTGACTGAGCGTTGAGATGACGCCAGAATAAAGGAATCGGAGGCGTGGCCTACTCGAGACGATCGACGAAAAGAGAATCGAAACGAAACGAACGAAAGTTATACGCAGCGATCGCTCAATGCCCTACGTGTCCAATATAACAATGGATTTAGGATGTTGTTGGGGTTACCCCGGTTTTGTGGTGCCTCCGGTATGCTTGCGGAGGCCAGGGTAGATGGTTTCCATGCCGTCGTGCGCAAGTGGCTCGCTTCTTTACTAAGCAGAATCCGGGGTAGCACTAACAGCATCGTACAGGTCATTGCAAATAAACAGGACTCAAACATCCTGAAAACATTTATTCATGCCCAAACTGTTTAGTTAATATATAATTGTACTTAATCATCATCATCATCATCATCTTCCTGCCCTTAGGCTTAGCGCGCATTGCCTTGCGGTTGATCGCGGGGTCACGGGGCCGCGCACTGCAGCGAATAAAATGCACGTTTTGTCATTCGAACTCCGGCTGTGGTACTCACATGTCTTAGTTATGGACGTCCATACAAGAGTTACTATATGTTTATATTTATTAGAGCGTAAAAAAAAAACTTAAAAAAAAAATACTTCCGACTTCAATGTAAATACACTGAAAAATGCAAAATAACTTTAATTTCGGAAGTCGGTGTTTCTATAATAGTTTTGTCTTTTCGTTATTTATTTCGTGATTTTTTTACATTGAAGTCAATTGGTTTTTTTTTTTTGTAAAAAGTTTTTATTTTTCACTTTTTAGTTATGGTACCACCACTAAAAAGTACCCCTCAGCCAAACTTAAATACCTTATAGCCAGAGTGCTTCTCATGACAATTTTAATAATCCCAAACACGGTTAGATTACATTATTTTTTACAGAATTTCGGTGCTTCAGGCTTCATCATCAGATCAGTTCGATATATTCCCCCTCTTTTTTCAGTCAGTCATCGACTACACGTATAAACGAAGCAATTTTACTTGTTACGACGGTTCTGCTGTGATCCTATGAGGAGTTCCGTTCCATATCTTCGAAGTTCATGATCAGATCATAACAAAATTTGTATGGGTGGTCCCATATAAATTTTGTTGGAAGCATAACCCTTCAACCAAAAAAATAAACATAATGGAGACCAGAGAAATAAATGGTTTCGTGATTTATTTAACCCTTTTTCCTTTTAAACACGAATTTGAGCCAATTCACAAATTTGATTCTCAATTTAATTGTTAAAATCCTAACTCCGTTACAAATTCATACTTCGCAGAAATCCCGGGGTTTGTGGCAAAAAATGGTTTATGATAAAAAAAAATTATATGTCCTTTAAATAACTCAATTAAAACCAAAAAAAAAGTGCCTACAATATACAATAATGCAATCTATTTACACACAAATTATTGCTATTATTATTTTATCAGTGAAAAATGCTTGCCTTTATGTCTCACACTACAGCACGGCGCCTAACTGTTACTCGCTGCCGTGTCGTGTAAATTCACGACAATCCATCGTCGCAAAATTATTTGATTTAAGACTGGTTGCGAAATTTTGACGACGCAGCGCCTTAACAACACCGTGTCATGGTACGACGCAGCGCCGTACCTTCTTGTTCTTTACGAGTCGATGGTAAACTTCTTATACTTTTTGGGTCCAGTAGGTGCCTGACATTAAGTCCTCCAACGGTTGGCACCGTACCGGGTACCGGGTAACGTACCGCAGTCAGGCACAGTGCCGTCTCACGTTCATAACACCGCACCGACGTACCTATCCAGGCCCTTACGTTACTGAGCTATGCAAAACATATGTTTTTTTACAGATAACTGCTTGCGTAATTCCTTACTAATACCATCTTTAAATAGAGACCAAAGACGCGCCTTCAAAAACCAAAGGCATTTGCCGGATCCTTACCAAACTGGTGATTACAATTACAAGATAAATAGAGCCGGTGTTATGCCATTTCTAACAAAAACACTCATCGCGATCAAAAATGCAACTTTCCCTGTGTAACCAGTTCCTTGTGCTTGCGATATCCCAAGAGCTTAACAAGGAATTTATGTTTTTCTTACTCCTCCTCTGCTCTTTTGATTCATTTTGTTGCAGGATCCAAGGCAGTGGTACCGTTTCTGCGGCACTTATCATGGTTCACAGCCTCGGTGGTTTTCTGACAGTCCCCAATGTTGATTAAGGCTTTCAGGAGTTGCAATGATTAGGAAAAGTGTTGCAGACTTATCCTAGAAAAGTAAAAAACCCACCTACTTTTCACAATCGTGCAATCACATTATAGATAAGTGGTTGCTATATAAACACAATTTTGGAAACCGATCGCCCATGTCTCACTTTTCTTGATAATATTTGTGCAAAGTATTTTTCAATACACTTACTCGAAAACCCGCTCTTATCCCACCGCTTTTAAGCACGCAATAGAATGTTTTCCGCACTAGTACAGAAAAGTGCGCGTGCTGGCCCCCGCCACAATTTTATTACATTTATCGTATTAGGCTGGGCGCTTGTAGACCCCCGCGATTCGCCGGTCAACCCCCGTTTATTCATTTCCAGGTAAGTGTATTGAAAAAAGTCGTTTGATACACGTGCTTTGACACTGCAGCCCTCGGCTCCATAACAAACTTTCTGCACTTGTTAATGTACTATTTTTACACTAGGTAGGTAAGTCTTATTGGTCCCATTAAACGCAAGGCGACATCGTGGCAGACCAAAACGAAGGTGGAGAGTTGAACTTGACTCTGGACTGGCCCACAATGACATAAGACAGACATGTGTGTAGTAAAAAAGACAGAGGGAGGCCTTCGCCCAGCAGTAGGACATAATGGGCTAATTAATTAAGAGTGGCATCATAATCATCTTCCTGCTCTTGTCCCGTTTTATTTGAGGTCGGCGCAACACGTTTTTTTCTTCCATTCTGTCTTGTCACACGTCACGCTATCACTAATCCTCCCTTTTCTTTCATATCACTTCTCACACAATCCATCCATCTTTTTTTTGGTCTCCCTCTCCCTCTCCATCCATCCACATGTAAACTCATAACTCTTTTAGTAACATGCGTTTCATCCCTCCTCTTCACATGATCATACCAAGACAAACGATTCCCTTTCAACTTTTCAGTCACTGGCACCACTTTCAAACTTCCCCTAATATAGGTACTCATTTCTTACTTTATCCATTCTCGTCACAGCACACATCCATCTTAACATTCTCATCTCCGCTACGTGCAATCTTTTATTAAGAGCAGCCAACCCGAGATATATTTCCATACAACCGCTCTTATGTGATTATGACGTTATTATACATCTTTTTCTAGATATTATGGAATCACAGATATCTTGTGGATATTGTCTGGGTTTCTATTGAATTGAAAACTAATTCAGTAAAGACCTCTGAAAAATATTTATTTGAACTTAGGCGCTTCATATTCTTATAAATTAAAAAAGTAATAATATATCTATGGAAACCGTACATATTTATTCGGCCTGAGTCGTCGATGGTGCGTAGTGTTCCACGCTCGTCTCAAAGAGATGTCAACAAAACCATAGGGGCCCAGCAGGACCTAAGCCTACTGGGGCCATAGGTTCGCTAAATTATTAAATAAAAAAATCTAAATCTAGCTAAATCGTTCGTTAAATCATTGGATTATTTCCCACCTAAAAAAAACACATTCAATCGAGATTCCGAATTTATTCATTTATTTTAACTTCATGTACAGTACTGGTACATAGGCGGACTTAATGCAACAAGGCATTCTCTGCCAGTCAACCTTTGGGTTAAGAGAGACAACACTGTGTTAGGTGTGCACAATAAATAAATAACAGATAAATATCAAGTGGAATGGAGTATCATTAAATTAAGTTACAATAATAAAATACTTATATTATATGCTAATATTATAAACTAATAAATACATTATAATTAGGAGAACTTAAAAATAACAATTATGACGAAGACCAAACTAAGGTTGAGAGGACGAATGATGACAAAAACTTTAAAAGTTTTTTTAAAAACACGTATTTCCTAGGAAGTTTTGTGAAATATTCGAGTGAATGATGAAATTACTGAATACCAACAGAACGTTCAGGAGTTACCTCTCTTTTTTCACGTTGCCTCTTTTTCTTTCTGAAACATTACATTGGATTACGTTGGATGAAATAACAAGCTTTTAAATTATGATCACGTTGACAATAGACGGCTCCGGGAGGCGCCTTCTTAAATGTATAGATTAGGGAGGTTCCTTTCTTCTTCTTTTTTTAGGGTTCCGTACCTGAAAAGGAAAAAAACGGAACCCTTATAGCATCACTTTGTTGTCCGTCTGTCTGTCTATCTGTCAAGACCCTTTATCTCGGGAACGCGTGGAGGTATCGAGTTGAAATTAAAACCATGTACTCAAGTCTGCGGTCCCTTAAAGCTGTGAAAAAATCAAACTTGTAAGTTAACGAAAAAAAAAGATGCGGCTGTTTATGTTGCAAAAAACGTAGGTATATTTCGACACTCTCAAGGGAATCAAAATTCATATAATTCCTTTGTCCTAGAATCCTGAAATTTGGTATGATGCAAGGTCTCATAGTATAAGTATAGGAAAAAATCTGAAAACTATAAGTTTACAGTTACGTCACAAAAAAAAAACTTTTTACGATTGAGGTTGTTTTTAAAATTGAAAGGGCCTCTTGAATATGTTCGAAAGAGTTTCCGTGGCTCAAGAACGCAAAGAGAAACTAAAGGAACGCAGGTGGGTTTTAGTCAGTAAAAGTCTGACATTCCCTTTCATAAAGTCGCTAAGCTGATTCTAACTTAAAAACTGCAGCGGTTTTTAACCGACTTCAAAAAGGAGGAGGTTATATGTTCGGTTGAATGTATGTTTTTTTTTTTTTTTTTTATGTATGTTCACCGATTTCTCGGTCAATTGTGGACCGATTTTGAAATTTTTTTTTTTGATTGAAAGGTTATGCTTCCAAGTTGGTCCCATAGAAATATTGTTATGATCTGATCATGAACTTCGTAGATATGGAACAGAACTCCTCATGGGATCACAGCAGAACTGTCGTAACAAGTAAAATTGCTTTGTTTATACGTGTAGTCGATGACTGACTGAAAGAAGAGGGGTAATATATCGAACTGATCTGATGATGAAGCCTGAAATTAGGCACCGGAACTCTGTAATAAATTAATTTAATCTAACCGTGTTTGGTATTATTAGAATTGTCATAAGATGCACTCTGGCTATAAGGTATTTAAGTATGGCTGAGGGGTACTTTTTAGTGGTGGTACCATAACTAAAAAGTGAAAAATAAAAAACTTTTTACAAAAAAAATACAACCGACTTCAATGTAAAAAAAACACTGAAAAGTGCAAAATAACTTTAATTTCGGAAGTCGGTGTTAAATAATGAAGAGACAAAACTATTATAGAAACACCGACTTCCGAAATTAAAGTTATTTTGCACTTCTCAGTGTTTTTTTACATTGAAGTCGGTTGTATTTTTTTTGTAAAAAGTTTTTTGTATGGCGGGTTTATCCCAATAATCTAAGATTTTAGAGTCTTTCCGTGCCAGTATTTGTAGAGAGAGAGACAAGAATTAATAAACCATGTGTTGAGCATACCAGCAAAGATAATACTTTCCTAAAGAAGTAGTTCAATTACCAAGTTGTAGACTAGACTAACTCAGACAAGGTCTGAGAAAAGAATTTAGATTATAAATGTACACTAATACTATAAAAGTGAAAGTTTGTATGTCTGTATGTGATGGTGTATGTGTTGTATTTATACATAACTAGCTGACCCGGCGAACTTCGTACCGCCTATCCTACTCTACCCAACTCTACCCTACTCAACCCTACTCTACCCTACTGTACCCTACTCTACCCTACTCTACCCTACTCTACCCTACTCTACCCTACTCTACCCTACGCTATAAACCTCACGGAGCCCGGGACCTTTCCAACGAATGCAAAACCGTGGAAATCGGTTCGTGCGTTCTGGAGTTATAGCGTCAGGAAGGAAAACCCGACTTATTTTTATATAAGGTGTAAAAAAATTAACTTTAAGAATTTCGAGAGGACATTGTACTCCTCATTATGAACAACTTTTACTATGGGACCAAACCTGAAATCGCGAAAAAAAAATCAGCTGTTCCCTACGTTTATGTTCGCATAACTCGTCAAAATGTATGGAGCAGCTGTTTTTTTTTTCGCTATTTCAGGTTTGGTCCCATAGTAAAAGTTGTTCATAATGAGGAGTACAATGTCCTCTCGAAATTCTTAAAGTTAATTTTTTTACACCTTATATAGTAGATTATATTTGTTACTTTTTTTTCACGCTGAAACGACTGAACGAATTGGGAACTCGGGTAGACCATGTCCTTGAAAACCATATAGGATTATTTTTATCCCGTGAATATGTTTCCTTGGAATTATTTTCCACTTTCACGAAAGCAGAAGCTAATAGCTTTACAATAGGTCTTTACCTATGAAATTGCCGTTCTTTAAAACGGGTTGCTTTGAAGTGTTTTGTTTAGTGTATCTTTGGATTGACTTGGAATTGTAAGCTCAAATAAGGTACGTTATTCTTTTTTCGAAATTAAGTATCTATTTGGTTTCTTTGTGTTTTACATTTTCTGTAAGTACTTATAACCATGAAAGCGAATAAAAAAAAAAAATTTCATATTAAGAGTTCCAACGTAGAAACTATGCATTTCAAAGGGCAAGCAATATCAATGACGGTACCTACGACTTTCTTCTAACAAAAGAACTCCGTGTTCTTGGTGGACCTATTATCTATATATATATATAGGGTGACTGGCAATTAGTGTACGATACTTAAACACGTGATTGTGCTCATGAAAACAAACAATTTTTATTATGGGAACAAACCTGAAATCGCGAAAAAAATTCAGCTGTTCAGTACATTTATGTTTGCCTAATGTACTGAACAGCTGATATTTTTTTCGCGATTTCGGCTTTGCTCCCATAATAAAATTTGTTTGTTATCATGAGCACAATCACGTGTTTAAGTATCGTACACTAATTGCCAGTCACCCTATACATATAAATGAATAGCTGTTCGTTAGTCTCGCTAAAACTCGAGAACGGCTGGACCGACTTGGCTAATTTTATTCGTGATAGTCTGGGGAAGGTTTAAACGGTGAGAAAAAATAGAAAAAATACACGGGGGAAAAAAACCGAATACAACGCAATCTCTAATTAAAGTGTTATTATAAAAATAAATATGCTGTTCTGGTAATGCCCGTAGATGGCGTTTCCTTACTATTAGACGGTACGAAGTTCGCCCGGTCAGCTAGTAGCATAATAATAGCATATCAGCCTTTTTAATGTTCCCACTGCTGGGACTCAGGCCTCCTCTCTAGGAGAGTGAATGGGCCGTAATCCACCACGCGGGCCCAGTGCGGGTTGGTGAATGTCACATGTCCTCGAATTTATGGTTTTAGGACATGCCGGTTTCCTCACGATGTTTTCCTTCACCGTTTTGAGAGCAATGGTGATGAAATATATTACACAAACTAATGCGCCTAGTTGGGTTTGAACCCGCGACCTACAACACGTAAGTCGGGGCCGTTACCACTCGGCCACCACTGCAGCTAGTATAATAATATAATTTTTCTAAAAGTGTGTAGCGTGTGTGTAAGTGTGTGTGTGTGTGTGTAGTGTTAGTTGTCACCTAACTCCTCCTAAACGGCTTGACAGATTTGGATGAAACTTTATGTGTATATTTCAGCAGGTCCCTGGATGGTTTGAAAATACAATTGAACCCGGTAGGTGGCGCTGCTATCGGGTTCTTAATTTCTTTTCTGACAAAATGCCAGCTTTCGAGCAGGTCTACGTCTGCCGGAACCGCTGGTTTTTATACGTTTTTTTTATTTTTTGGTAAGGAAAATCATCTTATGACAAATCGCGCTCTTGGGCGGAGCGAGAGATAGTGTCAGACTTTTACTGACTAAAATCCCACTCCTATTCCTTCTTTGCCTTCGTCCCAGGGTTTCACTTTCACACTACCCGTGGTGGTTTTTATACGTGGGAAATAATCAAATTTCCCGCTCTGATTAGAGCGAGCCCTCTCGCTCTACTTAGAACAGTAAGACTTTCACTGTAAGACTTTTAGTGACTACCTATAACCCACAGTGTTCCTTCAGTTGCCTTTGGCGAGGGCTATGGTAACTCTTTCGAACAATCGGCAGCCCTAACAGGCATCGGCCATAACTGACCCCATCAATATTCCTGATATATCTTTGCGGCGCACTTGGAACACAACGCGCCATCGACCGGGCCGGGCAGCTTTCCGGACGGCGAACTGCCCATTGCTCGCCGTATACGCATATCATATAACTAAAAGGACAATGCCGCCGGATTTAGTATGGGAAGTGGCGTCTTTTTTTTTTCGGGCGGCTATCGATTAAACCTTGTTTTTTAATTACAGAATAATGTAATAAACCAAACTTACTATGGCATGTATACCTCTAAACTAAGTCCGAACTGAGTTACAAGAGATAGAAGTTGGCTGATTTTATTTATTAGATTTATAGGATATTTTGTCTTTTAAGCGCAAGGTATGTGAGAAATTGCAACATTGCATTGCATTTTACTATTACTTATTTTTCTTCAAAAAAGAAATAGTACCAAACTCGTTTCACACAGGATTGTGAAGTTGCCGAGGACGCCCTTAGGCCGCCACCGTCGTCCGCGTCGCCTGCTGACTTCGAAACCGAGGCCTAACAGGTTAATAAATAATAGGTTAAAACACAATTACAAAGAAACTATTTTTTTGCAACTTCTCACTTAGCTTGTGTTTATAAAACAAAAATGGCCTACGTATAAAGCTAATAAATACTAGCCAACTTCAAGCTCCCGTAACTCAGTTCGGACTGAGTTTAGAGATATACCTGCCATAGTAAGTTTGGTTTATTATACTATTTTGTATTTAAAAAACAAGGCTTGGTTGATGGCCGCTCGAAAAAAAAAGACGCCATTTTCCGACATTGGCTTTTTAATATTTTTTTATTATTTAAGTTAAAAAAGAAGCTAAAATGTTAAAAAACGACATACTATAAACTGGTAATTAGAATACAAAAAGCAAGGTTTTGTCTGTTTAGCGGTTTAAAACGCTAAATACAGTTAATAGCAACTTGCTTATATCTTTTATAATTCTTGTTGTGTTGTGTCTGAGTAACCAAGGTCATGAGCGTAAAACACTTGAATAAAGGCCGACGTCCACGAACCAACATACTTAAATTATTTATCAACATTATTGATTTTGTAACTTACGACCAGAGGTCGGAATTAGGTAGAGTTATATAAGTACTTACACTGATTTCTTACAGCGAAATAATAAAGTGGATATACCTTAAATCCTGAGATTAATTTTAAAGAGCAGAATTTTTTATGACGCTATCAGAAATATAGCAGAAAAAATTCTTCCTGCATTAACGACGAGGAGGAGGAAGTGTATAAATTTGTTAACCTCACCTCAGTTGACGTAGATCGATCTTTTTCAATGAAAAATACTAATATAAGTTGTCCTTGTTTTATTTGTCCTATTTATCTCTGAGGTTATTATTATTATTTATTTGTAACATTATTGGCCACACGAGATTTTTCATTAGAAATCCCGGGAAGATCCATATTAATATCAACATTTCGATGCAAGTACATGAATAACTCTACATAATTCCGATCCCTGCTTATGAGTGACCTTGTTGAGTAGATATTTATTGAGTTTTTATTATACTTTAATTAGTTTCTGCCATAATCTTCAGCTGCGTAAAATTAGAAAATTATCCCTAGGGAACATAGTCCCGGGATAAAAACTATCCTATGTTATTGCACGACATGGTCTACTTGTGTGATTTATATGTACTAACACTAGTTTTTAAGTTGTATAAGACTTTACTAAAAAAAACGTTTTTTTTTTTTTTTATAGGTGGTAAAATCATCTTATGACAAATCCCGCTCTTGGGCGGAGCGAGAGATAGTGTCAGACTTTTACTGACTAAAAACCCACTCCTGTTCCTTCGTTGCCTTCGTCCCAGGGCCCCGGTTTCGTTTTCACACTACCCATGGCCCCAGTAGGCTTCGACCCTGCTGGGCCCCTACGATTTGCTGACATCTCCCTGAGGCGCGCGCGGAACAATACGCGCCGTCGACGACTTGGGCTCGGTCCGGATGGTTACCGGACGGTCGGACGGCGGGCCACCCATTGCCCGCCGTCCGCAAGCCCGCGCCTACGGTGGCCGGAAATCAGGATCGGAATCCCGGCGGCGGCTGGGGCGTGAGGACCGTTGCCGTTGCCTCACGCGATCGGCCGCCTCCTTTGCTAGCATTACTGCTTCGCAGAAGGAGGCGACCGCCTGTCACTCCTCCTCGCTCCGGACCATGGCCTGTACCAAGGCCCGGCGCGAGAGATCGCCGCCGCCGATCGCCCCCACGAGGACACGGCGTTGCTCTTCCCAAGCGGGGCACACCTCCACCGTGTGCTCCACCGTGTCCTCCGGGCGGTCCACACAGTGGCGACACCTGGGCGTCGCTTCCGCACGAATCCGGTGCAGGAACTTCCCGAACTTCCCGTGTTCGGTGAGAACCTGCGTCATGCGGAAGGTGAGGACGCCGTGAGGTCTTTCCAACCACGCCTCAAAGAAGGAACTTACCGCCATAATTGTGGCGTGCCCAGCACTGGGTCGCGACAGTCGCTGTCGCCATTTCTCCATGAGATCTCGCCGGAGCTCTGTCCGCCATGCTGCGACTTGTCGCGGCAGCGGAGTTTCGCCCCGGCGTTGCATCTCCATGCGCAGATCGTGCATGTGAGCAAGGCCTGTTGCTACCAGATCCCATGGTGGCTGTCCAGCAAGGAGGCTCGCCGCTTCGCGGGAAATCGTCCGGTATCCTCGCACCATCCGTATGGCTATGACCCTCTGGCATGCGTTCAGCCGGGCCGCCGGCTGCTTCCGCAGCGCCGGCGCCCATATCGGTGCGCCATAAAGGGCCATGGACCGAACGATTCCCGCGTAGAGCCTCCGGCAGGAGGCGTCTGGACCCCCAAGGTTGGGCAGGAGCCGCCCGAGGGCAGCCCCAGTCCGATTTAGTTTGGGAGCCAGACGTCGGAAGTGCTCCTCGAAATCCCACCGGCTGTCGAGAACGAGTCCCAGGTACTTCATCGTTGACCCGACGCCGATGTGGACTCCTCCTACCGTCAGTTGGGAACCCGGTGGTGGCATAATCTGACATATAAATTATTATTATTAAACGTGAAGGAGTAAAAAACGTACACATGCACTCACTCTTCGTCTTTATAATATTATAGTTTATTTGTGCGATAGTGTGATTATCATCACCCACAACAACTGGTCCTCTGCGTCTCGTATTCATCATCTCGAAGGTTTACGACAGCCAAATTATTGAATAACACAATACAAAAGATTCACAAAATCATGATATGAAGACACAATCATGTCACAATCTCTTTACTATCGAGCAGATAAGTTCTGCTGCAGAACAATTGTGATAAGCTTTATCAAACATTCATAATTTGCTGCATAATTATAAAGTTCCTGGATTATGTACCTACTAACAAAGCTGTAATTAAAAATATATTATTTGTAAATTTTAGTTTATTGGGTTTTTTTTATTATATAGTCTTTCATATTTTTCAAGTGGCTTCGAGAAATAGAATCAAAGTGTTTGTGGTTCGGCTATCGTGAGTGAAAGAAACAGCATGTCGAAAAATCCAGTAATAAATTACTATCCATTTTATTATATGCAATTTAATTATTATTTTGCTAATTGCTAATTGGGGATCCAGATTTGGTTAAGTCCAATCTACAAAGCCTCGAGCACAGGCGCAGGGTAGCCAGCCTATCGGTATTTTACAGGTTGCATTTTGGAGAGTGTGCGCGGGAATTGCATGACTTGATTCCGCCATCTCCTTTCTACCATCGGACAACCCGACGTACGGCGAGTATCCACCGTTACGTTGTTGAAACTTCAACGGTCCGGACTAAGCGTTTCGCTTCGTCGTTTATACCGCGTACATTGAAGGACTGGAACAATTTGCCTGCTGCGGTCTTCCCGTCCAACTATAATTTAGGTGTCTTCAAGGCTAGAGTGAATAGGCTCTTAATAAACTAGTGCGCCTCACCATCAATGATTGCATCGCTGCTTACCATCAGGTGGGATCGCAGTCAAGCACTGGTTTATATGAATTAAAAAAAAAAAAATATATGTAAATAGTACACCACGAACTACCTGCATATCTTTTTTCTCCTTCTCTGTCAAATCCATCCAAAGGTTGTCTGTAAAAAATCGCTTTTAGCGATAAGACCGCCCATTGTGACACCCTATTAATTTTAAGTTCCTAATATAATTTGTATTTTTGGTGTACAATAAAGAATATTATATCTATCTATCTATCCCAAAGACACTAAAAATATAATATGCCCTTCAGGCCTTCAACGGTTCTCAGTAGTGCCGGTGCCAAGGGCCACAAGAAATTTCTGAAAAGAATACCGTGATCCTACAACGCAAAAAAGGCAACTAAAGGGCACAGTTTTAATCAGTAAACGTCTGACACGCCCTCTTGCTTCAGCCTAGAGCGCGAGAAGTCATTGGATGATTTCCCACCCCAAAAAAAAATAGTCCCTTCAGCGGTCGATGCGTGATTGATTAAAAAACATTGTAATTTTCAAACTTTTATATTTATAATATTAGTATGTTATTATTATTACTAGCCCATGTATAATTGTCCCACTACTGGGCAAAGGCCTCCTTCCATTCCTTCCAAGGATCACAATTCGTCACTTTGGCTTTTCGAATCCCAAATAAGATATCCAGGTCATTCCGCCACATCCTTTGTGGTGCGGTCACGTGTCGCTGTGTCTGGGCACCAATCCTATGTTTTACGGGCCCACTAAAGACTATTTAATAGTAGTATGTAGGAAGCTGAAACTAAAGTATTTATCATTGTTGTAGAAGACAGTAACTGTGGCTTAGATAATCTGAGATATGGCTAGATAGGTACAATCGCGAACAGTGTAAATGCACGTTTACATCAAAAAGATAATCATATTAATCATATCGTAGGTATGTAAATGTTGATACAGTGGACGCCGGCACTATAGAGAGCACTTACTCTCTCGATCTAGGCCTAGGCGAACCACTCGTCAGGAAGCAAATAGTATCACACAGTCGTATATCAGTAACAGTGCTAACTTCTCGTTTAGCAGTGAATAAATTGACAGTTAAATTTTTAATCAGGTAGGTATCGAACTTTTGTATTATTATTTTGATGCTAATTCGTTTCCATTACACGATTGAGAAAAGCTTCATATTTAATTTATTTGTATTTGTTTACATCTACTGCAGAGGCAAATTTCTTAAACGCTGGCAATACTTTTAGAGATTATCAACTTATATAATTATATCATTAAATTAATTTAAGAGGGCTACAGAAGTTAATCGCGAGTTTTATAATGTTCAAAAGTATACGATCAACTGCAGTAAACAGAACGGGAAAAATATAAGTTATTCTGCAGGATAAATGGTAGATAGATAGTGTTTTCAAAACCTAATACAGCTCATTTAGTACGATAGAAAAAAATTACGATGCCTCTAAGAATTACTTTTATCGATTAAAAATCGGACTAATATACATGCAAGAAAAGATGGATGGATTGTGTGAAGAGTGATATGAAAGAAAAGGAAGTTAGTGATAGCATGACGAGTGACAGGGTAGAATGGAAGAAAAAACGTGTTGCGCCGACCCCAAATAACACGGGACAAGGGCAGGAAGATGATGATGATGGATGATGAATTTTGATTATTTGTCAGATTATTCTACAAGAAACGTTTTACCGTTGTAATGTTTTAATTTTATTATTAAATCTGTAGAATTTTTGTAAATTGCTAAAATCTACACTAATATTATAAAGAGATGAAGTTTGTTTTTTTGTTTGTAGAAGGTTATCTCTGAAAGTACTGGTCCGATTGCGAAAAATTTTTCACCGATAGAAAGCTGCTTTATTCCTGAGTGACAAAGGGTATATTTTATGTATGCGGGCGAAGCCGCGGGCAAAGGCTAGCTTCATATTCTGCTAACTTTGTGTCTTTGCGAATCTCTTTCTTTTGTATGCAGTCCGAGAGTGACCGCACTTCAGGTTCTGCAGTGCGATTCTCTAAGAAAACAGCCTTGAGTGCAGCGCCAAATAGGTACATTGGATTAACAATCCAATTGATTAATCGTCGGTTTTCTAAGAGAATAGCACGACTGTTGTCCTCATATCTAGTTAATTAGAAGTCTATCCACATGCAATTTTAATAATATATATCTACTGATTGATGTTAATCCGTGGGAGCACGCCTTAAGGTCAAATTGCTTTGTGTATTATCTGAGTCTGTTGAGAGTAATAAACAGAATATAACGTCTGGTCAGTGCGTTTAGTTTGTTGCGATTTCTATAAAATAATTGGCTATGAAAAAGACCAACGAAAGTTAAAAGTTTGTTTCGCTTTATATTGGTAAGTGGCATAAGTTTGTTTTTATATATTACTTTATATTCCATTTTATTTTATGTATTCTATTTTATTTCATATATTCCATTTTATTTTATATATTCCTTTTTAAAATCACCTCGTAAGTTTTATCGCCAATAATAATAATGAGGAAGTGCCAATTTAGATTGCACAAGTGTACTTGCGAATTATATAATTAATAGCATAATTATCATATTGTGTTGTTACTACTTGAGATAAGTACTGACAATCCGTAGATAAGTGTATTGTGCTTGTTGGAATATTATCAAATATATTTTGGTATACTGTCAATTTTTTTAAGAATTAAATTTACCATAATATAAACTGATGTAAGCGTTTTTTTTTTTCGAAGTGTGAAGTTATGTAAGGATAGATAAAACTTACCATAATATAATATAGGTACTGATGTTAAACCTCTCCAATATTATACGAAATAATTCACCATCATCATTTCACCCGAAGCCTTGGGGGAAGTATAAATGTCCACTTCTGGACATAATATGACTTTTGACTGGCCTGTTGGTCTAGTGGTTAGTGGCCCTGACTGCTATGCCGGAGGTTGTGGGTTCGATTCCCACCCAGGACAAATGTTTGTGTGATGAGCACGATCATTTGTTCTGTGTCTGGGTGTAATCTATATATGTATGTATTTAGAAATATACCTATAGGTAAGTATGTTTATCAGTTGTCTAGTACCCATAACACAAGCTCTACTTAGCTTGGGACTAAAAACGTTGTGTGATAGTTGTGAAAAAAATAATAAATAAAAATAAAGTATGCTTCCCCCAAGTATCGCCACAACGACTGGTCCAGTGTGTCTTTCGTCCATCGCCAATTAAATATTGATAATTTGATACTAAATAATTTAGTTACGCTATTTTGGCAATACGCTATGTTGATAACAATTAGTCACACACTATTTCGGAATGGCCGTTCACAAAGTTTTTTTAACGCATAAACAAAAATAATCACGGTGAAAAACCTTCACTAACAGTGAAAGCGTAAGGTAGACCGAAAAAAACGCCTGGGTATCACCATTGTGTGGACCGCCCGGAGGACACGGTGGAGCATACGGTAGAGGTGTGCCCTGCTTGCCTGGGCAGAGCACCGCCGAGCCGTGTCCTCGTGGGGGCGATCGGTGGCAACGAACTCTCGCGCCGGGCCCTGGTACAAACCATGGTTCGGAGTGAGGAGGAATGGCAGGCGGTCGCCTCCTTCTGCAAAGCAGTAATGCTAGCAAAGAAGGCGGCCGCACGCGCGAGGGAACGGCCTTCATCCCCCAACCGGCGGGATCCCGATCCCGATTTCCAGGCACCGTAGACGCAACTTGCGGACGGCGCGCCTCACAGAGATGCCAGCAACCGTAGGGGCCCAGTAGGGTCGAAGCCTACTGGGGCCATGGGTGATGCGAAAGAGATCCCGGGGCCCTGGAACAATGGCAAAGAAGGAATAGGAGTGGGTTTTTAGTCAGTAAAAGTCTGACACTATCTCCCGCCCCGCCCAAGGACGGGGGATGTCATTAGATGATTTTCTCACCCGAAAAAAAAACAGCCTTTTAAAACTTTATATTATTATGTATTTTTTTTTTCTCTTCAGAATAACCATGGGCTTCAAAAGAGTCTGGGACTCATCGTGCCCCCGAGTTTGGGATAAGTGGGAGAGTAACGGCACCACATGGGTGATTCGAGACCTACCGCCTGAGGACGATGAGGAAGCTCTCAAGATCCTGGTGGAAAACCTCTGTCCTGATGAAGCGCTGTGTAGTCTTAGTAGTAAGTGTATTCATGAATTCATATACAGTGTAACCTTAGTATAACAATATCCTCGATTTAACAAATTTTTCGAATTCCTCTAAAACGGTTCGTAATAGCTCATCAGAAATATACCTTTTTTCGAGAATGTCGGATATCACGGACATGAAGTCGAAGTCGAAGTCAGACAAACAGTAGCCCATGTCCTTCCTTGGGGTTCAAGTTTACTCCGTACCAAATTTCATCAGGATCGGTTCAGTAGTTTAACCGTAAAAGAGTAACAGACAGACCGAATTACTTTCACATTTATTGTATTGAGTAGATATGAATTTTCGTCCGTTACCGAATATAACTAGTAACTTTAGAAAGTATCATTTACCTTCTTTTAAAGAATTTGGGGGTTACCATGACGTTCAAAGTAAGATTGTTTCATTTTTATTTCAGTGTGGGTAAGAGACAGAGCTATACAGGTTGTCTAGCGCCATCTCTTACCCACACTGGAAATAAGAATGAAACAATCTTACTTTAAACGTCATGGTACAGGTCATGATCACATTTTCACAACATATCCTAGCAATTATTTACACTCAATTTCACGACAATTATATCTCGACACATTCAGACACGTAAATTTTTTTAGAAGAGAAACTTTTGGTTAAAAACTCGAAAAAGTTCACAAAATTTAAGATTCTTTTTGATGAACAGCAGCAGAAATTTAAAGATTTTGTATTGTTTTTAATATTGATAGAAATTGTGGGAGTCATACGAGTATGTCCTTTTTAGAATGAAAAGTCATATCCATGCCATTTGTAAAGTTCTTTTTTACGCAACGTCAACTAGTCCCAAACTAAGCAGAGCTTGTGATATGAGTACTAGACAACTGATAAACATACTATTTCTAAATACATACATATCACTACATAGTATAAAATCAAGTCGCTTTTCGTGTCTGTCTGTCCCTATGTATGCTTAGATCTTTAGAAATACGCAACGGATTTTGATGAGGTTTTTTTTAATAGATAGAGTGATTCAAGAAGAAGGTTTATGTGTATGATACATGCACAATATAATAGAGGAACATTGATGATTTTAGAGGTTTCTAATGTGATGTCGTAAATAAACACATTTTTTTGCGCTTACATTGCAAATGCTGGCTGAACCCCACGAGATATATCAAAATAGTGTACTAAAGTATTGTTCACCTTAAAAAGGTCTACAAAAAAGTCCGCGATGGTATATGTCCATCTCTTAGGGATATCCCACAATAACCATTTTTTTTCTTTTACTTTTTACGAGAAATAATGGTTTATTTACGAAACGATTTTAAGCAATACAGCGTTAATCTTTATCCAATTAAGTATCTTAAATAAATTGCGCATTTAATATAGATCAATATAGCCCTTTATAGCGTGTTATTTAAATGAATATTATCAAAGATATTACAGATTTAAAATGCAGGGACATAGCGGTTGCGGTAAATAACTTGATTCTACGTTTTTTACCTCAGAACTCGCGTCGTTTATGGACCGACTTGCAAATTTTTTTTTTCCCTAATAGAATATGCTTCCAGATTGGTTCTATTTTTTTCAAAATCCAGTTCTGATGATGGGATCTATAAGGAATCGAGGGAACTCCTCAAATATTCTAGGCAACTATATAATGATTATAGTATTTTCATCGAGAACTTAAGCATTTACAGTTAAAAAGTAACATTTGATGAAGTGGAACTGATTAAAAAGACCAGAAATGGCCAATGAAACTTCACCCCTACATAGATATCACAATGAAGATAGAAGTAACTATGACAATGCATATAAATAAATGGTTCTGAATAGTTTCGAGTATGTTGAAAATGGTAGCATCAAAGTGATCTGATGATGATGATGATGGAGCTGGAAGATAGGCACTGGAACTCCGTCATTAATTAATGTAACCTAGCCGTGTTTGGGCTTATTAGAATTGTCATCAGATGCACTTTGGCTATAAGGTACTATCGAACTGACCTGATGATGGAGCTGGGAGGTGGATGGGGACTTCATAATAAAATAATGTATCTTAACAGTGTTTGGCTTAAATCGAATTGTCATGAGAAATAGGTACTCTGGCTATAAATGTATCACAACTAAAAAGTGTGAAATAATTTTTTTTTTACAAAAAAAAAAAATAACCAACTTCACCACAAAAAAAAATCACTAAAACGATCTTTAATTTCGGAAGTCAGTGTTAAATAACAAGCAGACCATATCAGAAACACTGACTTCCAACATTAAAGTTATATCGATCGTGTTTTGTTTTTAGAGTTCCGTACCTAAAAAGGAAAAAACGGAACCCTTATAGGATCACTTTGTTGTTAGTCGGTCTGTCTGTGGGTATGTCTGGTCAAGACCCTTTATCTCGGAAACGCGTAAAGGTATCGAGTTGAAATTAAAACCATATACTCAGGTCTGCGGTCCCTTGAAGCTGTGAAAAAATCAAACTTCAAACTTCTAAGCTAACAAAAAAAGATACAGACGTTTATGTCGCAAAAAACGTATATTTCGACACTCTCAAGGGAATCAAAATTCATAGGGTACTTCCCGTTGACCTAGAATCCTGAAATTTGCCATGAAGCAAGGTCTAATAGCACAAGTATAAAAAAAAAAATTGAAAACTGTAAATTTGTAGTAACGTCTTTTGCGATTCGGAAAAATCTTCGTAACTCAATTTTGGAATTGAACTGTTTTCATAGGTAGGTTAGGTTAGGTAACCTAAGTTTTTACGGAACCCTCAGTGCGTGAGTCCGACTCGCACTTGCCCGCTTTTCATAGTGAAGTCGGTTATTTTTTTTTTTGTAAAAAGTTTTTTTCCTACAGAATTTCTTAATTCTTTGAACCCTCCTCATAAAATGGCGTTGAAAATAGGTTGTCCTTTTATTTAAAAAAAAAACCTGAATCTATCTAAACTATGCAATGGCACGCGTTTGCTGGTAAAATCACTAAAAACTGTCATAATAGAGTGCACAATACTCACTGGATGTGGTAACGGAGATGTGTGTCCATGGAGTTTCTTGCACATTCTTCTCCATAGACATCTACGCTTTGGAATGTTTTTTTTAGGTGGGAAAATCGTCTAATGACAAATCGCGCTCTTGGGCGGAGCGGGAGATAGTTTCAAACTTTTACTGACTAAAAACTAAAACTAACTACTAAACCACTCCTGTTCCTTCTTTGCCTTCGTCCCAGGGCCCCAGGTTTCACTTTCACACTACCCGTGGCCCCGGTAGGCTTTGACCCTGCTGGGCCCCTACGATTTGCTGACATCTCCCTGAGGCGCGCGTGGAACACTAAGCGCCGTCAACGACTTGGGCTCTTTCCGGATGGTAACCGGACGGTCGCCGTCCGGAAGCCCGCGCCTACGGTGGCCGGAATTCGGGATTGGAATCCCGACGGCGGTTGGGGCGTGAGGACCGTTGCCTCACGCGATCGGCCGCCTCCTTTGCCAGCATAACTGCTTCGCAGAAGGAGGCGACAGCCTGCCACTCCTCCTCGCTCCGGACCATGGTCTGTACCAAGACCCGGCGCAAGGGGTCACCACCACCGATCGCCCCCATGAGGACACGGCGTTGCTCTGCCCAAGCTGGCCACACCTCCACCGTGTGCTCCATCGTGTCCTCCGGGCCGTCTACACAGTGGCAAGTAAAGATATCTTTTGCAATGAACAATAATAAATCGCAGGGTCAAACTTTCAACGTTTCAACGTTAGTGATCGTTGAGTGTTTTTCACATGGCCAATGATATGTCGCTCTTTCAAGACAAATGACAAAAAAAAGCTGTGAACGTTGTATATAAAGACATTCTGTAGTATGATTAGTACTGATGACCCGCCCCGGCTTTGCATGGGTGCAATGCTGATCAAAACCCGTTGTGTAGTTTTAAAGATCTTCTTCTTCTCAGTCGGTACTCTCTTACCAGAGCGGTCGTGGTCATCACTGTGAATCACGATGAGTGATCATATTGGTAACACGGCGCTATTCATCGCGGACTGCAAGTTTTCCGAGTACATTCATAAACCGAGCACTTAGTTGCGGCCTTGATCTGGTCTGTCCATATCATTAGTGATCTACCACGTGGCCTGGTGCCCTCAACTTTGCCCTGCACTACGAGACGCTCTATGGAGTCATTACCACCACGATATACATGGCCGAAGAATTTCAAAATGCGCGACTGCACTGTGGATGATAGGCGCTGTCTGATCTAAGCGTATATAGGGACAAACAGCGGGAAGCAACTTTGTTTTATACTATAAAGTGATCAGCATTGCACCCGTGCGAAGCCGGGGCGGGTCGCTAGTTATAGATAAATTACACCCAGACACCGAACAAATGATCGTGCTTATCACACAAACATTTGTCTTGTGTGGGAATCGAACCCTCCGGCATAGCAGTCAGGGCCACTAACCACTAGACAAACAGGCCAGTTAACGAAACTAAAGATATAGGAGTATTCCACATTACCTGCAGTATCCCAAAAATGGTTTCCTCTATTCCTACTATATTTAATATTATATTGCCCAGACGGATCTCAACTCAGTATCATCATTTAGCAGATAGTACACAGATAAGATAACTTCAGTCAATTACTACAATAACATAGTTTCAGTTATCGCAAAATGACTAGGCAAAATGACTTGCGTCAATGTACATAACAACAGTAATAACAAATGTTTACATGAATATCTTATTATGAAGTAATTACTACCGTGAAATAATAAGCAACTATTTTTGAAATGCAACCTTTCAGTGGCAGATGCTTTGTTATTTTAACAACTAGTCTAGTGTATTTTAAATGGCACATGTGAGGAGAACAGATTGTACTCACGTCTACAATGGGCACGCCATAATTATGGCAGCAAGTCCCCTCTTAGAGGAGTGGAAAGGCAACACGGCGTCCTTACCTTCCGCATGACGCGGGTCCTCACCGGACATGGTAAGTTCGGGAGGTTCCTGCACCGGATTCGTGCGAAGAAACGCCCGGGTGTCACCATTGTGTGTGACCCGGTGAAACGGTGGGGCATACAGTACAGGTGTGCCCCGCCTGGGCAGAGCACCGCCGTGTCCTCGTGGGGAGGATCGGCGGCAGCGATCTCTAGCGCCGGGCCTTGGTACAAGCCATGGTCCGGAGCGAAGAGTAGTGACAGGCGGTCGCCTCCTTCTGCGAAGCAGTAATGCTAGCGAAGGAGGAGGCCGCCCATGCACACGCGACGCAATGCCCCCCGCACCCCAGTACACTCTATTATTATTATTTTCAATCAATTATTGTCAAATTAGCTTTATTGAGATTGATACATTCTTAACTTCTACTTCAGAATCCGTGGATTACGCATTTAAATTTGAATTTTTTTCACTCTACTTTAGCCTGAAAACATTTGGCATTTAAGTAGGGTTTGGTACGTTCTTAACTACTTCTTCTTACGTACGTACTAATCTACTAGTCTTCTATCGGTGCACGCACTGTCAACCCTTGCGCTAAAGGTGCCAGTTCCAAACCATATCTTTCTTGGGATCCCTTTAAAAAGGACAAATCGATGAAATCCGGGCGACGAGTAGGCTAAAGAGGAACGATATATCCACAATAGGCTATTAGGACAAAATTCTCTTTGACTTTTGACCCTGGCCAGTTTTTTTTTAATGATTATTATTCATATGCTCATGTTTGACCATTATGTGGTTGACGTTGGAGCACGCTTGCCTAGTAGTGAACTCTTGACTAGAAAGACCCCAGGTTGTAGCTATCAGGACACAGACTCCACCACCATCATATATCTGTCTTTGAAGATAGATTCTACCCTCCATATTACTAATTTTTCTGCTACCTACCAATACTCACTGGTCTGGTGTTGCAATCATTCCTGTTGGACATGAGGTCCTAGATTTGATTCCTGAGTTCAGCAACGCGTTTTTCTATTACAAATTCAGTAAAAACACGGAGTTCGGAAGTCGCGTCGGTGGTGTGGTACCCCCGTGTCTCGGAAAGAAAATAAAGTCTTCAGTCCTGCGTCTGCTCTCTACCCCATCGTGTCAGGTTGCCGTTCCATCCGACTATGACAGTAAAGGAACAGATAGTACACGTATGTTTGCGCATACACTCGTGTATTATAATATAATCCTGCGTACTTAGCTGATCTCCTTTGAGGTTGGCCACCGTGGCCGAAATTCGATCGAGAGGATTATAAATTAATAGCTAGAAATCGACTTTGGACCCCCGTTTCATCCCCTTAGGAGGTAAATTTCGTAAAATCCGTTCTTAGCGGTTGTCTAAACTCTATAAGGAACCTACCTGCAAAATTTTAAGTTCGTAGGTGTTATAGTTTCTGAGATTTTGTGATTAATCAGTGAGTGGTATTTCGCTTTTATATATATAGATTATTTTACCATCTTCTAGACCTCATCGACGACCCATTAAGCGTGCAAAGTATGGAAGATTTCTGGAGGGGATACCTGTCACAAAGAATGTCACTAGCATGCTACGAGGAGAAGAACGGCAAGAGCAAACTGGTTGCGTTGAACGTGTGTCTTGTCATTTGTGAGGGAGAAAAGGCTGATGATGTGGTAAGCATCGTAATCGGGAAGTTAAATCAATATTTAGGGTTCCGTACCTCAAAAGGAAAAAACGGAACCCTTATAGGATCACTTTGTTGTCTGTCTATCTGTCTGTCTGTATGTCAACACCCTTTATCTCGGAAACGCGTTGAGGTATCGAGTTGAAATTAAAACCATATATTCAAATCTGCGGTCCCTTGAAGCTGTGAAAAAATCAAACATCTAAGTTAACGGAAAAAAAAGATGTGGCCGTTTATGTCGCAACAAACATATATTTCGACACTCTCAAAGGAATCAAAATTCATAGGGTACTTCCCGTTGACCCAAAATCCTGAAAGGCATAAAGCCTTATAGCACAGATATAGGAATAAACCTGAAAACAGTTTTATTGTTACGTCGACAAATAAAATCCTCGAGATTCCATTTAGGAATTGAACTATTTACATAAGTAAGTTTGTGCGGAACCCTCAGCGCGCGAGTCAGACTCGCACTTGCCTAGTGTTTTTTATATTGCCCCATTCCCCAAGGATTGCAACAACGACCGATCCTGCGCTAGACGCTACCCGCACACCCACATGTTCCCACGTTCTTTATCAGGTCATTAGCTCACCTTGTGGGGCCACAGTGACCTAGTGTTCTATCATTAAACTAAATAATTTGCTATGGGTTCAATTGTAGCCAAGGCTGTGGAATTCGTCGAAAGAATCACCGGGACCATGGAACACCAACGAACACGGGAGGGTTTTATTCAGTAAACAGTCTGACAATTCCTCTCGCTCCACCTAGAACGGGAGAAGTTATTTGATGATTTCCCGTAAAAAAGGGTTTCCATCAAGTTGGTACAACATTATTTTTAGTACCTATATGCGAAACCTGAATATAATTTGTTCAGAATCAGTAACTGAATCGGTTCCAATAATTTTTACACTACGTTATTTTTTTTTTTTTAATATTTAAAAAAGGTCACAAGTTGGACACAGGTCAAGGCAGGTCATAGTGGGCATTAGGTGCCAGCGCACAGATGGGTGCGTAAGTAAAACAACCTCTCAGTGGCCCGGATAGCCCTGTGATCATGAATTTGTGCGGACAACCAGGTAACAGAACAAGCTTATAACTACAGTGATGAAATTTTGTACATAGATTCTTTACATAAAAGTACCTGACACGTGTTTCGGGTTTCGCATATACTAAAACTACTGTTGTATAGACCTGCCCCCCTAGCCAAGTTACAATTGTTTCGTTCGCGCCGAACGCTTAGAGTAGGCCTCGCCTCCGATTCCTTTGTTCTGACCACGTGACTGAGCGTTGAGATGACGTCAGAACAAAGGAATCGGGGGCGTGGCCTACTCGAGGCATTCGGCGCGAACGATACGATTGTAACTTGGCTAGGGGGGCAGCCCCGTTGGTCTCATGGTCGAAAGCGCGACTGCTGAGCATGGGGTCCTAAGGTTCCATTCCCGGGTAGAGCAAAATGTGCTATTAGATTTTTCCATCAGGAATTACTCTGTAGCAGCCCGGAGTTTAGAAGTTGGTGGTGTGACACCTCCGTGCCTCAGAAAGCACGTAAAGCTGTTGATCCTGCACCTGATCTCTCCCCGGTCGTGTCGGATGGCCGTCCCATCAGACTATGAGAGTAAAGGAACAGAGAGAGCAACTGTATTTACGCACACACTTGTGCACTATAATATCTCCTGCGTACTTTGTTTTTTAAGGTGGGAAAATCATCTAATGACAAATCCCGCTCTTGGGCGGTGCGGGAGATAGTGTCAGAGTTTTACTGACTAAAAATCCACTCCTGTTCCTTCTTTGCCTTCGTCCCAGGGCCCCGAGTTTCACTTACACACTACCCGTGGCACCAGTAGGCTTCGACCCTGCTGGGTCCCTACGATTTGCTGACATCTCCCTGAGGCGCGCGTGGAACAATACGCGCCGTAATCTGATCTGTTGAGTTCGGCCACCGTGATCAAAATTTGGTCGGGAGGATTATATATCAATAACTTCAGATGCATTTACTCTTTCAGATAGAAGGTGAACCTTGGAAAAATGTGTATGGAGCGCTAAAAGTAGCAGAAGAGAGTGTAGACGCTTTCAAATATTTGGGAATAGACAAAATACTGTATGCTCTCGGCCTGGTCGTCACCAGGGAATATCGGGGAGCCAAACTTGGATCACGGATACTTGAAGCAAGGTAAGCAAGTTGCAGGTTTTTTTTATTGTTAGTAGATTCGCGATTCTCACCCACAATCTCACCTGATGGAAACCGACGATGTGGTTGACGATGGAGCGCGCTTACCTAGAAGTAACCTATTCCCTCTTGACTTAAAGATCCCCAGGTTGTAGCCATCAGGAAACAGACTCCAGCAGGGAATTCAACTCCTTAGCTTTTTTTTTATAATTGATGTAAACTAGTGTAGTTGACTGCGATCCCACCTGATGGTAAGCAGTGATACACTCGTTGATGGTGAGGAGCACTAGCTTATTAAGAGCCTATTCATTCTGGCCTTGAAGACACCTAAATTATAACCGGCGGGAAGACTACTGCAGGCAAATTCTTCCAGTCCTTCGATGTACTTGGTATAAACGACGAGGCGAAACGCTTAGTCCGGACCTTAGAGGTTTCAACAACGTAAAGGTGGATACTAGCCGTACGTCGGCTTGTCCGATGGTAGAAATGAGATGGCGGAATCAAGTCATGCAATTCCCGCACACACTCTCCCAAATGCATCCTGTAAAATACCGAAAGGCTGCCCTACGCCTGTGCTCAAGGCTTCACCTATTAGCCTCTTCGCACGCCTTTCCACCGAGTCCAAAGCTGCGAGATGGTATTTTGCAGCACCAGCCCTCATGCGGTTGCAGTACTCCACAGTACACACACGAATTGTACACACAATTCCCAATTCCGAAAAGGTTTTGTGCGTATGGGTGGGATGTCCACCATTTACCGGTGGTGCATCACCATAGATATCCGTGTGCATCACCGTACGCCTGGTGGTCCGATGATGGAACGGGCTTAGTGGAATTAGGCTATGAAATTCCGATGCACACACCCCGAAATGCAACCGGTAGATTGTCTTTTAGAGATATGCAGAGCAGAATGTAAAGTCCTGTAAACCTCCGTTTAGAAGGAAGGATGCTCCAACCAGATGGATGTTTTTCTGGTTCGGGCTACTGTCCAATAGATGATTTCGGACTATTGTAAATGTTCAAATCGATGCAGGATTTCGTAGTTCTTAATTCCTATGCAGCGCCATAGATGTGACATTCTTTATTGTATTGTGTGACTATCCCATCTCTGGAAGCACGTTAAGCCGTTGATCCAGGCTGTTGTTTGTACATATTTGACAGTCGTAAGAAACCAGAAGCCAGAAGATACCAGTCTTACTAAGAGGTACCGTGTTACCGTAATAGGCAATCTAGACTTAAGAGTTAATGATACCTACTGAAGGTATCGAGTCCCTGGTTCGTCTAGCGTGCTGTGAGCTGAGTCTTCCTGTCATAGTTGCCGGCTATCATTCCCAACTAGGTCGTGGAAGTCAGACAGGCATTTGCTCCATGTACGAGGTATCTCTGCATTCGATCTCCAGGATTGTTCGAAAGAATTACCACGGCTCTGGAACGCAGAGTAACTGAAGGAACACTGGCGGGTTTCACTCGGTAATAGTTTGACGATCCCCTCGTCTCACCCAGAGCGAATGGAGTTACTTAATGATTTCCCACTAAAAAAAAATACCTTTAAGTTACATTTAGTAGGATTTCGATTTCTGATGCCATGGTAATCAGCTATCAATATTATCAATGGTTTTTGAGATAATCATCGTTAAGTTCTCTTAATTACTATGTTAATGTAGGCAATAACAATGCTGCTTTTTTGCGTAAATCAATGTTATTTTATCAGATAACAGCATCATAACTTATGGACGTCAATGTAGCACAATACTCTGACGTCATACGCTTGTCGTTGGACACATCCAATGACAAGCGATTTAGTGATAATTACAAGTATCTAACCGCGGGTTGCAGGCGCATTACTTTGTGTAATTTATTTCATCACCACTGCTCTCAAAACGGTAAAGGAAAACATCGTGAGGACACCTACTTAGAACCAAAAATTCGAAAACATGAGACATCCACCCAACCCGTACTGGACCCGCGTGGTGGTCTACGATCCATTCCTTCTTCCAGAGGGGAGGCCTGAGTCCCAGTATTGGAAACGTTAAGCTTAAGGCTGATTATGCTATGCTAGGCTTTTTTCCAATAAAATTGCCATTTTATAAAACGGATTACTTTGAACTGTTCTACCTTCGGATCACGGATTACTTTGGAATTATAAGTTCAAATAAACATTATATTTCTTCTTTCCTCGTATTAATCCTTTTTCGAAATTGGTTTATAATTTGGATTTTGTATTTTTAGGGTTCCGTACCTCAAAAGGAAAAAACCCCTTATATAACCCTTTGTTGTCCGTCCATCTGTCTGTCTGTCTGTCAAAACCCTTTATCTTAGTAACGCGTGGAGGTATTGAGTTCAAATTAAAACTATATACTTACTAAAGTCTGCGGTCCCTTGAAGCTGTGAAAAAATCAAACTTCTGAGTAAACGGAAAAAAAAAAGATACGGCCGTTTATGTCGCAAAAAAACGTGTATTTCGACACTCTCAAGGGAATCAAAATTCATAGGGTACTTCCCATTGACCTAGAATACTGAAATTTGGTATGAAGCAAGATCTCATAGCACAAGTACAGGAAAAAATCTGAAAACTGTAAATTTTTAGTTACCGTCACAAAAAAAAACTTTTTTTGCGATTCAAAAAATCTTCGTACCTAACTCGATTCGGGAATTTAACTGTTTTCAAAGGAGACAATTTTTTTTGTTTGGGGAATAGGCCCACCACAAATTGTGGCGTATAGCAATGAAATGCACGTTAGTTTATTCCTTATAATCTCTAGATTACATTGGTAATATTGGCAAAACTTTATCTAACTGGAGTACCGTGAAATACGACAGTCAAAACATGACTCTCATAATAACCTAAAATCTCACAAGAGCGATTGTCTAATGAGTGGATAGGTCTCCTTGGTGTTTTAAGTTAAAATAGTGCACTATTCAATAATATACAGTATAAAACAAAGTCACGTCTGTACTACGTGACAGACTTTGATGTGATTTACACGATTTGATAGACTTATTCATGAAAATGCGTAGATGTATTCATTTCGAAATAGCGCGGCTTTTGTCGGCCTTTGACTGTAGATCTAAAATAATAAGGTGATGTGTTTTATGCTGGTTGTGTAAGGAGAAAAAAAACCACATTATAACATCACAAGTATTTATTACTGTTCATCATCATCATTTTCAAAGTCATCTCTTAAAAGCAGTATTTCATCTAAAAAAGATGCAGGTGGCTCAACCTCACCTTGATGCCGCGCCCAAGATAAAAACCACACTATACACATCACATATGCACAGCAGCCAACAGTGCGTCTGCCCACTAAACAATTACAACAGTATCCAGCAAGAGCAGTATTCAACATTCCGTTGAAATCGTGCTGCACAATTGATACAACGGCTTTGTGGATTATGCATGTATCTACAGATGCCATTTTCATAAAATCTTTCGAATAAAAATACGAAAAGAACAGAAGAAACATGCTATCTAGTAATCGGAAACAATAATAATGTTGTCTGTAGCGGTGGGGGTTTCAACGACGAACAGTTTTCAAAGACCGTTTTTTGTTCTGCAACGTAACAACCGTTTTCCATCCTGAGACCAAACAGTCTTCGTTGCATAAACCAGTCTTCGAATTACTGTATGCGAATTGTTATCTTACTGTTAAGAATATAAGGTCGAAAATCCATTGCTTCAACTATCACACTCGTCGCGTCGTCGTTTTTAAAACCAGTTATTGCAATGAAAAATGAATTTTATGTTTATACTCATAAAGTTCATTTTTCATTGTAATAACTGGTTTTGAAACGACGACGCAACGAGTACAGAATTTATTACCGTCCTCAAACTAGTTGCGACAACGAACGTTTTCTGCAACTACTTCACTCAACGATAGTTTCGTCTTCAAACCAGTTGCGACGACGACCGTTTTCTGCAACCGTTTTTGTCGTCGCCAAAACGGTTACGTCTCGTCCGTCTAAAATTCGACAACGACCCACCACTAGTGGTCTGTCAGTGTCAAACTGATTGAAACTGGACCACAGAGCATCTGCAACGGGCTATTAATTAAGTTTCGTTCCACGTTGATTTTTAAAGTACGTTACTTGATATTTGTGTTAACCGTTAATATCAGCATTAAAAACAAGTTCGCTGGACCAATTAATTATTATCTCTTGAAACGCATTTAAATCCGATGTCACCGCTGCGCACTATAGTAACATTTTTTTTTTCACGTTAAAATAAACTTGAAAACGCTCCTAAACAAGCATTTTTTGCCGTAACACATTTTTACTATTATTTCATTATTCCGGTTAGATTTCTATATAATTTTTGGTCTGTTAATTATAATAAGATGATCGCTTTTTCCATGTGTAATATTATTAATAAACATAACCGTTTAATAGTGGGCCCAAAAAAAATTGTCTCCTTTAAGTTTGTACGGAACCCTCAGTACGCGAGTCCGACTTGCATCTACCCACTTTTTCCTAATACATATTTAGGCAGATTTTAGTACGAAATCAAAGAAAACTCGTATTATTTTACGTACCTACATAATATTAATGACATTTAGGTATGGACTTAGAACTGCTAATGAATGGATGGAAGTAGGGTTTGACACGTTCTTAACTCAATATAGTTACTCAATTTAGAAACCCGCCCCTAAACGTTAGTTTTATTTGAGCTTACATTTCCAAGACAATCCAAAGTTATCGCTGTTCAAAATGAATCGATTTACATAAAACAGAATTTTCATAATTATGTTAGGGGACCATGAAGCTTGCTTCATGTAGGAGACCTATTGCTTGAGTCCCATTTCGGCACCACTAAATTTATTTCTGACGCCCATGAAACATATTTTGCCATGAATTTATCAATATTTATTATTTTTAACCTTTATGACGAAGCAGTGAGAACAATTTCCATAGTGCAGTTTATCTGGTAACACACGTTTTTATTAAACTAAAGAATTTGACATTATAATCCTCCACACGAGCAAAATAATCTTTTTACTGCAGTCACATGATTGTTGATTCTCTGGCGGATTTTAAAACATTATTTTGCAAACATTGATTAAACAATCACACTTAATCGCCGAATAGATTTGGATAAAATTTTGTACACGGGTAGACCATGGTCTACCCGTGCTCTTAAAGAAATCACCTAATGACTTCTCCCACACTAGGGTGTGTCAATATTTTTCTGACTAAAATCACACCTATGTTCGTCCTTTGTCCTTGTGTTCTAGGACTACCTACCGGTTTCCCTTATGGAACATCACATCTCTTTGAGTGACAGCCGCTGGTAACAGCTAGTTCAAAAATAAAACGGTGTATGGCAGATAACGAGGTAGCACCATTAGGTATAATATCTCACAGCTGTAAGATTAATTCTTCACACATATGCCAACGTGTAAATATTAAATAGACCTTGTAAACGCATCAACTGTCGCATGACCTTGGTCAGAGAACACGTTTTGTTTAATGATAATCAAGCATACAATACGATTCAAATAAGAATAAGAACGTTAATGACCTCTATCTGTTAAATGTTACTTGAAAATTACGGTTTGCAAAGAATTTTATTTGCGTATCGATAACGATTTTTTTTACTTTGTGTAACCGTAATAAACTAGCTAAATGTATTATTTATAGTCATAACTAGTTAAAAAAAGAAATAGTTTTTTTTCTTATTTTCATCGTTGGCTTTAAACCTTTTGCCAAAATTCGCCTTTTGCCAGATTCCATTCACCACTACTCAGACACTTCACACAGCGACGCAAAGATGAGTAGAATTGAAGAACTAGATTCTAATTAAACTTTTTTCGTTCATGATTCGTGAATTAATTTACTTAGATATAGGTAGGTATAACTAAAAAAAAAAAATTTTTTTGCTCGCCCTACAAAACCCAATCGATTTGACAGCTATGACGTCACAAAATGGCGCAAAGTCGATCCTATTTTATTTGAAATGCATAATCAGCCTTATAAATTTCAAACTGCTGGGACTCAGGCCTCCTCTCTAGGAGAACGACTGGGCCGTAATACACGTTAACATAAAAGCGGCAATGATTGATAGTAGGTAATTGACGTATTATAAATCATTAGGTATATCTAATGCATTTATTATGATCACTGGTCAAGGCTAGAAGATGTTATGACGCAATTAACTTCACACACAAGTAGGTACGTCACTAAGAGTAGGTATACATATGAGTTGGTAGGTACCTACATACCAAACATAGTGCTCTTGTACTTAGAAGCATTTTACCATAATCATGTAAGTAAATGTGTAATTTACTATGTGTGCACTGCGCGCGCAACATAATAATAAATTACTTATCATGTAATCTTTATTTTCTTCTCTTAACAACTGGTGGCCTAAAAAACGTCAATTTACTTTTTTAATATTGAATTTAAACAACCGTCCACTGAACAGTTAGAATAAGGTTTTTTTTTTGTTGGTCCATTTTTCCAAAAAAAATCAGAGACGCGTGTCTCAACCGGATAACGCTCGAGCTCGCATTGAGCTGAATTGAGCCGAGATATCATGTCCGTGAGCGGTGTCCCGTGTCTGTACCTGTATTTTGTGCCCTCTGTGTGCAATCCCCACTCGCCCTAGACCGGTTTTGAAATTAATCAAGCAACCTCTTGTTCCAGGAAAGCCCTAAGTCTCCACCACGGTATTAAGGGCACATCTACAGTCTTCACGGGCCCCGCTTCGCAGATCAGTGCAGCAAGAGCCGGCTTCGAGACCATCTCCACGATAACATTGAAGCAACTGGCTGAATCCGGTCTTAACTATCCTATGGATGAGAATAGGGCTATCAAGGTTATGGTGAAGAAGTTCGAATGATAGTTGATAGAGAATAAAGGTGCCTGAAGCTGATGTGCAAGTCAAGAACAACTCAACTCAAAGCATTTCTTTCAATTAAATCATTTGCAGGCACTTTTTTATTGTCATGGACGGACAGTGAAAAAACCGAGACTACGCTTTTTGCACATTCCAAAGCGTAGATCTCTATGGAGATTGCTTACCATCAGGTGAGATAGTGGTCAAACGGGAGCCTCATCATCATCATCATTTCAGCCGAAAGACGTCCACTGCTGGACATAGGCCTCCCCCAAGCGTCTCCACAACGACCGATCCTGTGCGTCTCGCATCCACCGCACTCCCGCGACTCTCACCAAGTCGTCAGTCCACCTTGTGGGAGGCCTTCCGACGCTGCGCCTTCCGGTGCGCGGTCGCCACTCTAGAACCTTTCGGCCCCATCGACCATCCGTCGTCGTCGTCGTCGTCAACGGGAGCCTATTCATAACAAAAAAAGAGAAGGATACAAATGATCAATCAATATAAACACCAATAAATACACGGGGTTAGAAGTCAAAATGGGTGTACCTCAAGGCTCAACACTGGGACCTTTACTTTTTTTAGTATTAGTATATATTAATAATGATCTGAAGGTCAATTAGTATAGAATTGTTTTTTGTAATAGAGGGTTCTATTACAAAAACAATCCTATACAGGGTGAAGGTAACCGAAACGGGGTGGTCATATGTAAGATACTACTTCTACCCATGGTAATAAGCAACTTTTTTCAAGAAAGTCACAGTAAATACCAAAAACAAAATTGGGCTTTTAGCTGATCAAAATTAGGACAGGTGATCCAATTTTATGCGAATACTTTCGTAGGAATGGAATTCCCTGCTAGAGTCTGTGTTTCCTTAGTTATTACCTGGGAATCTTTAAATCAAGAGCAGACAAGCCTGCTTGATTGTCGTCACGGACCACATCGCTTGACATAAAGTGAGATAGTGATCATACGCAAGCTTGAGAATAATTTAGAAAAAAACTTATTTAATCTGTGAACATATTTAGGCACTTTTGTTTTTTTTTTTTTAAGTAGGTGGCTAGGTTTTTATTTATAGGTATATTATGATATAGGTAACTTAATGTTATGCTAACAATAATTATTTATAGCAGATCAAAATATTTTATTTTTGTTTTAAAAATAATAACTGGCAACCAACATAGGTTTTTGTTACTTATAAGGAAAATAATAGCTCCTCAAAGCATTGTGATTATCAGTAGTTAGTTAAGACTAATAATTTTAAGTAATTACCTCGTATTCTTGATTACCTAATTAAAATAAATTACCTACTTACAATAAAACTACACAAGAAACATAAAAAAACGTAGTTTCATCAAACAAAAAAAAATAAATGAAAGCACGGTTGGCGTAGTAGTTGAGGGATTGGTTGCTGCGCTGTGGCGCGATTCTATTCGATTCCCACACGAAACAAAATATTTATATGGCCTACAGATAACGTAGTTGTTTCAGGTCCTGGGAGTCTTGTGTATGTTAGTTTACTTATAGTATACGTTTTATATATATCAAGAATTCCTAGTGAGAGGCAAACTTTTTAAAAAAATAAGATTTTAATAATTCCGTTTTATGACTTTTCATATAACTTACTTAGTAGTTATTTAATATTGTATCTAAATACAGTGCGTATACGAGTGTTATTATTGAAATATAAATAAATTATTTATGAATTTTGTTACGTTTTTTTACTAGGCTATCATTGACCGTCTATCATTGCCATGTCCGAGTATGGTTTCCACACTTAGTCCTATTCGGACCATTGTACGGCCATGGCGGCCATAACCTTTGATGGGCTTATTCCAACATTGACATGAAAATCTGATCCACGAAAAAAGAGTTCTAAACGAGAAGTGTTCCAATTCTACAATGAGATAAAAATATGGCGTTACCATTATGTTTCTTTTTTTTTGTTATGCATTAAATTCAGCTTTATAATGTTCCCACTGCTGGGACTCAGGCCTGCTCTCTAGGTGAGAAAATGGGCCGTAATCCACCACGCGGGCCCAGTGCAGTTTGTTGATCCTACCCTACTATTATAAATATGAATGTCTATATGCTTGCTTGTGAATGAAATCGTTTGTAAATCAGTCATAGAGTAACAGCAGAATAGATTCGCAGAAATAGAACACGGGTAGACCACGACCTGGATAAGGACTTCATCATCATTTCAGCCAAAAGGCGTCCACTATTGACTGGTCTGTTGGTCTAGTGGTTAGTGGCCCTGACTGCTATGCCGGAGGTCGTGGGTTCGATTCCCACCCAGGACAAATGTTTGTGTGATGAGCATGATCATTAGTTCTGTGTCTGGGTGCAATTTATCTATATATGTATGTATTTAGAAATATAAAAGTATGTTTATCAAATGTCTAGTACTCATAACACAAGCTCTGCTTAGCTTGGGACTAGACGGCGTTGTGTGTTATGGAAAAAAAAAAACTATAGGATATTTATATCCCCAAGTATCGCCACAATAAACAATCTTGTGCGTCACCAGTCACCAGGTTCACGCTTCATCTTATGGGAGGTCGCGCTAACACTGCGTCTTCCGGTATGACATCGCCACTCTAGAATATTTCGTCTCCATCGAGCGAATATCTTCATTAAATAACTCTTCGTGAAAAGTATACGAGACTATGAGACTTTTTATCCCAGTACTAAGAAAATATTGTATGAAAAAACGAAAATAAAAACAAAATACTGAATATTTATAATATTTTTTAATAATTATTGTCACAAAATAATGCAGCTATAACTAATATAATACAATAACACACATCAGTCAACATTAACATAAATAAATCATTAATTCTTCTTAATTCAGCTGACAGTTGAATGTATCGCAAATCTTAGGACTGAAACTGTGTAAAGCGGGCGCCCGCGCGGTTCCATACAAAAATGCCCGCGCGGGCAGGGGCGCCGACTCCGTGGGTGCTCGGGAGCTTCGGGCACCCACGAGAATAGACATCAAGAAACAGATCAGTAATTGCCTTTTAGGGATGGGCGTTTTTAAAACCTTACCCAACGACCCGTTTAGCGCAGTGGTTTATACGTCGGTTGAGACGCAAGGGTCGCGGGTTCGATTCCCGCACCAACACAAATGTTTGTCGATGAAACAGATATTTGTGTTTGGTCTGGGTGTTTGTTGTACTTCGTTGTTCCGCAGTATTTAAGTAGGACATTTATTTATTTGTCGGTCGATCAGTGTGCATTTCTCTTCTCACACTTCACCACTTTTTCGAGTCATCAAATGAGCATAAGCAACCATAAGGTTTTCTAAAAGCCGGCGCCCCTGCGCGCGGGTCCCCGCAACGGAGCACTTTTGTATGGAACCTCGCGGGCGCCAACTTTGCGCAGTGTCAGGCCTATTCGACTATACATTATTATCGATAACACTAAGCAATTTCATCAACCAAGAATCAGTTAAACACCAGTAGCGCTCTTTTTTATTAATGCTAAATCTTTTTATTAATTTCCATTACTTTCGCTTAGAAAAATAGTGAATGATATTTGTGATGTACAGATTTTTTTTTGGTTTAATTTCAATACAAAAAAAAACTTTATACAAAAGAAATAAAATAAACTTCAATGTAAAAAAAAACACTAAAAAGTGCAAAATAACTTTAATTTCGGAAGTCAGTGTTAAACACCGACATCCGACATTAATGTTATTTTGCACATTTTAGTGTTCTTTTTACATTGAAGTCGGTTGTATTTTTTTTTTGTAAAAAGTTTTTTATTTTACACTTTTTAGTTATGGTATCACAACTAAAAAGTACCTCTCAGCCAAACTTAAATAGTGTGCAAGTTCACTATTAAGATACCTATAGAATTTAATCATTAAAACATTGCATGACAATTCAAATAAGCCAAGCCACGGCTAGGATACATTGTTTTATTACGGTGTTTTCGTGCCTTCTTTCCATCATCAGATTAGCTCGATGGTACCTTATAGCCAGAGTGCATCTCATGACAATTCTAATAATCCCAAACACGGTTAGTTTACATTGATTTATTACAGAGTTCCGGCGCCTACTTTCCGGCTTCATCATCAGATCAGTTCTATATATCTCCTCACCCTCTTCTTTCAGTCAATCATCGACTACACGTATAAACAAAGCAATTTTACTTGTTACGACATTTCTGCTGTGATCTTATGAGGAGTTCCGTTCCATATCTTCGAAGTTCATTAATTATCAGATCTTATCAATATTTCTATGGGACCAACTCGGAAGCATAACCATTCAATCAAAAAAAATAATTAACAAAATAGGTCCACAATTGACCGAGAAATCGGTATATCGATACATAAAAAAAATACATACAACCGAACATAGAACCTCCTTGTTTTTTCTTCGGTAAAAAATTTAATTTTATGTGTGAATTTTCTCGAAGTAGTATTTTTTTATTGTCGTGCTTTAATATACTCGTACAGTATGACCGAAATATCTTAACCACTCGTATCATCAACACTCAATCACATCGTAGCTCTACAAATCTAGTTACCATATAAAAAGTATGAAGACTGACGCGCCCAGATCGGCGTACATGGCCCACGTGTGCCCAATGTAGTTCTAACTTTATTCTTTTTAAGAATCGTATGGCGAATGCGTATTGCGTATTTTTTCGAGTATTCGCAATAGTTTGGAACGGTAACTTTAGAGTGGCCAATATATTTTGACCGTACTGTACATTCAATCATTGTAGTTTCATTGCAGTTGTCACACATTCGCATAACATTTACAGTCTTATTTAAACTTGCTGTACATATTCATCATTTTGAGGTTTAAAACCTCAAAATGATGAATCTGTCACTTACAAGATTTATTTAAAAAATACACTTTTAATTTTTTTTAAAGGTTTAGGTTCCACACTTGTCTGTGTATCTACACTTGGTACATCTAAATGTGGATTACATAAACAAACAATTAGACACGCCACAATCGTGGTGATAAGTTCCACCTTCGAGGAGTGGCTGGAGAGGCGTCCTCACCTTCCGCCTGACGCAGGTCCTCACCGGACATGGCCAATTAGGGAGGTTCCTATTTCGGATTCAGGCGAAAGAGACGCCGCTTGCTTAGAACAATTTTAAACTTTATGCCCTTTACTTTAAGGCCTAAAATCCGGTAAGCAGTGTTCTTCAGGTTTCGGTGGAGGGTCATCGGTGAGGTATGAACTTAGTAAGACGGGGGCACAGACTGGTATCCTCTTAGATATGAGCCACGCGCTGTCTCGATCTGAGAGCGGGTAGCGTTTGATGTCCGCGAAGCAGACTGTGATGTCGTCGTTCGTATATGGCGGTCTGGAATAGAAATAAATAAGACAGTTAATAATATACCAAAGGACAAACTGACTGACATATCAAACAACCCACAGCCGAAACTACTGAGTGTAGGAAAATGATTTTTTGCACAAGACTTCCTTTTATGACGAAGGCGAGCACTATGAACGGGTTTTAAAAATTCAAGCTAAGGGGTAAAAAGGGGGAATTTCATTTATATGCAATTTCTTGGGACAATATACTTGAAACTTTAACGTCCGTATGGTGTCCAGACGCAAAGAATAACACCATCCCATCTCTTCCCGTGGGTGTCGTAAGGGGCGACTAAGGGACACACCAGAGAATGGGCAGCAGCATCCTCTGTGCATTGCAACAACTAGACTGCGATCGCAAACCCGCATGCCAAGCGTGGCGATTATGGCAAAAAAAATACCTAATGATAAGCAGAACCAAAACTGGCCCCTAGTGCCCGGCAGCCCGTCTAACCTTGACTCCGGTAGCGATTAAGGTTACGGCGAGGCAAGGGGTGCGGAGAATCTCCGGATGGGATCCGGCTACCTCTTTAGAAAACAACGACTGGATCTGGGAACATGTAACACGCGTACACTTCGGTCCGACGAGAAGATCACCGAACTTGAGGAAGAATTGAGCAGGTTACGATGCAGTATAGTGGGATTTGGGAACTTACGGCCGTCTTCAAGATTAGAATTTATCGGAACCGAAAGTGCAAAATTAATCGGAACTTTCAGGATCAGAATTTAATATCCGTAACATCTCTGTAACGCTACGTCTTCAGGTACAGGCTCTTGGTCTTCTACAAGGTGGACCGATGACCCGATGAGGGGCGCAGGAATCCGATGGATGCGAGACACACAGAACCGGTCGTTATGGCGACACTTGGGGGATGTCTATGTCCAACAATGGACGTCTTTCACCTAAAATGATGATGAATAACACCTCTGCTCGGAAGTGCTGCATAATGAGTGCTTTGAGGTCTGTTTTTGCAACCGTTGAGCTTCAATTCTCTTCCAAAATATGAGTTCAGACTTACTCATCATCCGGAGCTTGTCCATCTCCCGCGGTGACCAGGCGCGCCAGCAGGCGGCGGCGCGGCGGCGGCACGTGCAGCAGCGCCACCACGCCCGTGAAGGGCCCCGCCGCGCCAGGATGCGCTGAGCGCCGGAGAGGGGCAGCAGGCTAGTAGCTACACTTACTCATCATCCGGAGCTTGTCCATCTCCCGCGGTGACCAGGCGCGCCAGCAGGCGGCGGCGCGGCGGCGGCACGTGCAGCAGCGCCACCACGCCCGTGAAGGGCCCCGCCGCGCCAGGATGCGCTGAGCGCCGGAGAGGGGCAGCAGGCTAGTAGCTACACTTACTCATCATCCGGAGCTTGTCCATCTCCCGCGGTGACCAGGCGCGCCAGCAGGCGGCGGCGCGGCGGCGGCACGTGCAGCAGCGCCACCACGCCCGTGAAGGGCCCCGCCGCGCCAGGATGCGCTGAGCGCCGGAGAGGGGCAGCAGGCTAGTAGCTACACTTACTCATCATCCGGAGCTTGTCCATCTCCCGCGGTGACCAGGCGCGCCAGCAGGCGGCGGCGCGGCGGCGGCACGTGCAGCAGCGCCACCACGCCCGTGAAGGGCCCCGCCGCGCCAGGATGCGCTGAGCGCCGGAGAGGGGCAGCAGGCTAGTAGCTACACTTACTCATCATCCGGAGCTTGTCCATCTCCCGCGGTGACCAGGCGCGCCAGCAGGCGGCGGCGCGGCGGCGGCACGTGCAGCAGCGCCACCACGCCCGTGAAGGGCCCCGCCGCGCCAGGATGCGCTGAGCGCCGGAGAGGGGCAGCAGGCTAGTAGCTACACTTACTCATCATCCGGAGCTTGTCCATCTCCCGCGGTGACCAGGCGCGCCAGCAGGCGGCGGCGCGGCGGCGGCACGTGCAGCAGCGCCACCACGCCCGTGAAGGGCCCCGCCGCGCCAGGATGCGCTGAGCGCCGGAGAGGGGCAGCAGGCTAGTAGCTACACTTACTCATCATCCGGAGCTTGTCCATCTCCCGCGGTGACCAGGCGCGCCAGCAGGCGGCGGCGCGGCGGCGGCACGTGCAGCAGCGCCACCACGCCCGTGAAGGGCCCCGCCGCGCCAGGATGCGCTGAGCGCCGGAGAGGGGCAGCAGGCTAGTAGCTACACTTACTCATCATCCGGAGCTTGTCCATCTCCCGCGGTGACCAGGCGCGCCAGCAGGCGGCGGCGCGGCGGCGGCACGTGCAGCAGCGCCACCACGCCCGTGAAGGGCCCCGCCGCGCCAGGATGCGCTGAGCGCCGGAGAGGGGCAGCAGGCTAGTAGCTACACTTACTCATCATCCGGAGCTTGTCCATCTCCCGCGGTGACCAGGCGCGCCAGCAGGCGGCGGCGCGGCGGCGGCACGTGCAGCAGCGCCACCACGCCCGTGAAGGGCCCCGCCGCGCCAGGATGCGCTGAGCGCCGGAGAGGGGCAGCAGGCTAGTAGCTACACTTACTCATCATCCGGAGCTTGTCCATCTCCCGCGGTGACCAGGCGCGCCAGCAGGCGGCGGCGCGGCGGCGGCACGTGCAGCAGCGCCACCACGCCCGTGAAGGGCCCCGCCGCGCCAGGATGCGCTGAGCGCCGGAGAGGGGCAGCAGGCTAGTAGCTACACTTACTCATCATCCGGAGCTTGTCCATCTCCCGCGGTGACCAGGCGCGCCAGCAGGCGGCGGCGCGGCGGCGGCACGTGCAGCAGCGCCACCACGCCCGTGAAGGGCCCCGCCGCGCCGCGCGCGCGCGCGTCTCTCCAGCGGTATGCTGCGCGCGCTAGGACGCGCTCAGACCCAGAGAGGGACGGTAAGCAAGTAGCTAGGGGGTTACCCCATTCGTATTCTTCTTCCTGTAACAACAAAAAACCCCTCTCATTTACATAAAGTTTACTGTAAGAATAAAGATATATATGTCGGAGAAGTCAGAAGCTTGAGAACGAATGAACGAGCTAAGTGAAAAGTGACACATGTCACTTTGACAGAATCCGCGCTGACGATTGCACGAACCGAGCCGATAAAGGTGCCGACCGCAGAGGTGCGGTGCTCTTTGTGTGCGTACGCGCAGCGGAATGTTGTTGAATTTAAAGATTTTAATTATGCAGATATTTAGTGTATGACGTCGTATAATTGTGTATGGTAAAAAAAAATTTGTACTTGGTCGGGTTATGTAGGTTTTCGATGCTTCGTCAGTATTATAATTGTTTTTCTTTAATTACTGAATTTAATGACATGAAATTTTGCATAAGAATAGTTAAATGAATACACTAATTATTGACATACATATTACCATGCAATTCCTTCAGAACGTCGTGATATTTGACTGCTTTGTAAACAGTGATCTGTTCATGGTAAATTTGTCCTATAACTCTTTAGTTACTAACGGAACATCATTGATACTTGGCAACATGTTGCAGACACTTACAAGGTTTGTATAAACGTGAAGATCTAGACCCCAAAGTGCATACTTTAAGAACTAAGACCTAATAAGCGTATTTTACGTTTATATTTTTATCTTTTAAGCCCTACGATTTTTTCTAAATCTGTTTTTTAAACAAATATAAACAAATTCAAAACAACGTATGTAAAAATCTACAGCTCTCTATGTAAGCGCTTTATATGAAAACTAGCTAATGGCCAAACGTTCGCGTAGCGGAAACTTGAATTTCTCCGAAGTTTATGCATGCACTAGTTTTATTCATACATACACAATTACACACAAATACACACTAATTTTTGGACACATCTCTTTTCTTCTAAAGTCTATGGATTAAAAAAAGTTCCGCCAGGACAACGTTCGCCCAGCGGAATCAGTTTTTGGTGAATTTCTCCACAATGGTTGCGTGCACAAATTTTTTTTTACCATACACAATTATACGACGTCATACACTAAATATCTGCATAATTAAAATCTTTAAATTCAACAACATTCCGCTGCGCGTAGGCACACGTGCTCTTTCCTCTGTCGGCAGCCGTGCGTACAACGTTTAGTCTCGGGGACTGTCTTACGACTCATCGTGTGAAGTGAATACAAAAAAAAAAAAAACAGTTGTGTGATCTGGAAAAGTTTTTTTATTGCTCAAAAACCCAGCCATTGCCCACAAAACAGAGTCCCTAGACAGAGCTTCAATGATAACCGGCATTCTTGCGCCGACATATATATATTTTTTATACACGTTCACGATAGCGGTGCACGCAATGATACGCCAGTTTGCTTTTCCGTATAGCATAGATACACACATTGAACCAAAATAAATTAACACTCACATAAAAGTTTACTAAGAGTGGTATCATTGAGACTAAAAACGAATATGTTTCATGTAGTTTGTATCAGAAATAAAAACTTAAATTGAAAAAACGCCAAAAAAATATAAAAAAAGACAAAACAAGTTTGGGTAATAATTCCTATTTAAGGTGATTGCTACGGGTTGTTCGTGGCCATTTTCCCGCTAGATGGCGCTGAAGTCAACATTTTCCGTTTTATTTTGTTTTGAGTGTAATTGGAACAATATTAAGTCACAGAAATAGTAGAGCGGAAATCGGACATTCCACTTTATCGAAATTAGTCAAATTATAGCCTCAAAACCCATCTAATTCGCCAGAATTCGAAAAACTAATATCAAACTCTGCTTATAGTATCGTTTACACACACATAGACATGAGCGACTACTTTAAAATCAAAGCATTCAGCGAAATTAATCACTAGATGGCGTGCATTTAAGTTATCAGGCTGGATTCTGTAGAAATTATAATTATGTCTGAGGAGTACCTGTAACGATTATATTATAAAAATAAAAGGTGGTATTTCAGGTGTAAATTATTTAATTGACTTATTATTTTGGGCATCAAATAAATGTCAAGAATGCAATGTAAAACGGTTTTATTTTATTACCTTATACATTATTTATAAGAACATATATACCAACAGTTATTACAAGTATTTATAGTGACATAAATGCTTGATACATGACTACTTACTAAAAAACAATCTTTTTTTTAAAAATATTTAGTCTCAATGCAAATTTGAAGTAATTCAAGGTACATTATTTACAACAATTACACACCAGTATAAGACAACGCAGAAACTATAATTCATAAACAAGACAACAAATTTAAAACACAAATTAGAATAAGAGAGAGACCAAGAAGGTGGATTTTTTTTTGATAATATCTAAGCATCCATAATCACAATTTTTTTTTAGTAAAACCTAAACATAACTAACAAATGGTTATACATATCTGCTAAAGTATTGTTTTAATTGTAAAGGAAATATAAAAGCAACAAATTTCTTTTTATTCACTCTATGATTGTACCAACCCACACTGGGCCCGTGTGGTGGATTACGGCCCATTCCCTCTCCTAGAGAGGAGGCCTGAGTCCCAACAATGGGAACATTATAAGGCCGACTATGCTATGCTATGATTGTAAACATTGATAATGTAGATTCTAAACTTAAAATTAAAACAAAAATCATTTGATGTTTTGTTTTCACTCTTCTGAAGTTCTTGTTCGGAAACCACCGCTACACAGCTGCTGCAAAAGAAAATTACTATACTTAGTATGTTTTGTGTGTAACTTTTGATGTAGATATTGAAGAACAATTTCCCACAAGAAAAAATATAATATAGACTGAAATTCTAAAATATAATATAATTGAATTTATGGAAATTATGAAAAAAAAAGTAATAATTTAGTGTACCTTTGAAATCTATACATTTCGCATTTTTTTGAACTCGTCTCAAAATTATTTCTGGCAGAATACAGTATTTAAAAAAGTCTAATAGCTTTGGCATCATATTGCTGATAAATTCATTATCTCGACAAACTTCTATAACAGTCAAAAGTTCATTGACTGAAATAAAACATATGAAGTAGCATTTATCCGTGTTACTGACACACATTTGTCCTTGAACCTGAAATAGATTTAATATTATAGTAAGAGTAATTATCATAATAAAATAAATTATAAAGTGGACATGCAAAAGAATAATAAATTCTGCTAACCGTTCTTCACACCATATTCTCACTGGTTTGTTTTTTTTTCCCTTGGAACAAACAATTGTTTGCGTGTTGAACATTGTTGTTGTATTCTGCTCTGTTCCTTTCGCTTTATGTATTTTTTTAAATGTGTTCCTGGGCTCTGTGTGGTCTGCTTTTTCCATGCAGTCTCATGCCATTTGTGTCCAGTATCAAGCGATATCGCTGAAAATAAAATATAATTTTACTAGAAACTATTAAAAAAATTGATAGAAATTATATGTTATGAACAATATAAATAAATAGTACTGATAAACATAACACATTTCTTTTTGGTTCCAACTTCTGTTCTAATAGAAAATTAAATGTTTATACTATTCACCTGCCACATGAACACGTCGCTGGTACGATCCCCCTTTACTTTATTACGCTCATAAAGTTTTCTGCCACATTTGTCGTCTCATTTGACAAACGGCCTGCCTTCAATGCAATTTTTTCATTGGTGCCATAAATCAGAGCCCACACTTCTGGAGCATCCTGTTTTAGATCTGGTCACTTCGATTGACATTGCAGTAACAGTCCTTGCAGTTCAGTCACCACGTATGTAATCGTTTTCGTGGCGTTTGGTACGCTTTCGCAGCACTAGACATAGTAGGAACCTAGATGTAAACCGAATTTGAAATACACAAAAACAAATGATATACAAGACAATAAATATGTTACTTTTCGATTCGAAATGCAGTCTCATGTCATACAAACTAATGCATAGATAATATTACAAATTGACGTTCCAAATTACGTTCGAGATTACATTTACTGCTATATAATATTGATTGACAATTAAGAAAATAATATCTAGTAGGGATAAATCCCTGCAGAACAACCATAAATAATAAATCATATTTTATAATTATACATTTTGATGTAACTGTAACGGAATGCACATAGGTATGACGCGATATATTGTACCAAATATAACTAATGTTTGTTTGTCCGTCTAATAATAATTGTCCGTCGATAACTATTTGTATTACTAATCTGAAAAAACAATATGACAGGAAATATATATAGCGACTTATAAATTTGGTTTACATAAGATAGATAATATATTATCAAGTAAATAAAATTTTGTTTACTTGATATTATTATAACCGGTGATTTCTATTATGAGAAGATTTTAGTTTGTAATAGCCAGCTAAATTCACGGGCCGACTTGCTAATACCACCGAAAGATTGCTTTTATTTTAAAATAAAATTGCGTATAAGCAACCTATACTACAATACCCTTGCAATAATTATATTAAATTGGAATGAAAAACATGCAAGAAATATTAGTTCGAATCAATGAAAATGCATACAATCCAAAACATACAAGAAATTCCGCGCGTAAAACCTATCACTGCACAAGGTAGCCTAAAGCTTCAAAATGTATTTTATTTCAAGTCAACCGAATCATCGAATCAAACGAAGTTTGGCAACGGTTTTTCTTAAAAACATTACAGGTCAAAGGGTCAAGTAGGAAGGAACTAGGAAGTACGGCAACGTCGCCTTTTTCGTAGGCACCTACGATTACGAATGATGATATTGTTGCCAGTAACAATAATAATAACTAACGCTAACAATTTTTTGAAATCAACAACAATGTTTTATGTTTTCGTTTATGATAGTTAGTTTTACGTTATTATAATGCTTTTTTTAATTAACACCATTATTAGAAATTTAGTAATGATTTTTCAAATTTACAATATCGGTTGCACGCCATCTAGCGTTAAATATTATAACCTATCGCAATCATGGCGACATGCTTGGTTGTCAAATCGCACTCACACTAGTAAACAAAATATCAAATTTTGCCCGGTTTTGAAGACTGTTTTTCTCAATATATAATGCAAATTATTTACCAAAAAGTCACCTGCGGAACTATTTAATTGTAGAAAAGTGATAAAGTGATTTGTTTTGAGCAAAAAGTGTCTATGTACGGAGTAAAACGCGAATGAAAAATGTATGAACAGGCCAGCGGAACATTCACCTTAACTTACTATATTATTTATCACGTAAATGTCAATAAATAAAATAAAAAATTATATCTTTATGCAAATTTACACTGACACATTGTAGGTCTCACAGCAGCGCCAAATAGATCCAGGTTACCAAAAATGTCAGACAATTACGGAGTAGTTGCCTGACGCTGGTTTTCAACTGAACCTTACTGAGTTCACTCTGTGTCTCGGGTGTTAGTGGTGACTACATGTTAGTTATTCGCAGAGGCGGGGTCGGGTCGCCGCATTGTATTGCACGAACGTGAATGCACTTCATAGTGAGCCAAAAGACGGGACGATAGGAAATAGTGACTCATAAGTGCTGCTTTAATTTATAAATATAAAAATTGCATAAATAAGAAATCTAACTAAATTATCCATTTGAATTATTTTTGTAAATATTCTACCAAGTTAAAATATTGTTGTGATGTATGATGCTGCATGGGATAAAAGACTTTTTTATTTAAGTGCTACTGCAAAGTAAAAGCGTATTCATACTGGGGTAAAAATTAATATTAAAACAAACTTTTTATTAAGTATTTATGATGAGAATATTAAATAATTTTAAAATTTAATCCTTTCTGATTATTGTCAGAAAGGGCAGAATTCTCACTTTTATTTTTGCGAATAGGTGAGGCATTAATTTTTAAAATTAACAAAAGTGGTGTCCGTAATGTCTGAAGGGCTTACTTCAACTGGTTAATGTGAACTCGGCGTTCTTATTTACTATGATCTAATTGGTAAAGGGGCGTGGCTAAGCTGTAAGTGTATTCGCGTTAAGAACATAGTGACTCATCGTTGTCGAGTCACTATGTTCTTAACGCGAATACACTATAGTTTTCATAGTTTTTTTTTTGAAGTGAGAAATCATCTAAAGACTTCTAGCCCTCCAGGGCGGAGCGATAGGGCACGTCAGACCTAGGGCCTTACCAATGTCAATGTTAAGCGTGTGAGCGAGAAAAAGGAATAAGGATCCTACCCTCTATTAAGATGTGACCATTGAGTGATAGAGAGAGCTATCACTCAATGGTAACTCTAACGCCTATGTACATGAACTCTGTTATCCACTTATGTTGTAACTTTTCATGGTGTACAATAAAGAATTAAGGAATGGAGCTATGTAGACGGAGTGCAGCACCCAGCGGCCAGCCGCTATGGAGCTCAGCATCTTCTCGCTGCGTCCAGGCGCGGCGCACAGCAGGTGGGTGGCCTCCGGGTCGAGCTCGGCCCCTCGCACACTTCGATACTCACCGGCAGAAAGCTCCCCGCAGCTCGGCTCTTGGCGATGTAGACGGGGTGCAGCACCCAGCGGCCGGCCGCTATGGAGCCCAGCATCTTCTCGCTGCGTCCGGGCGCGGCGCACAGCAGGTGGGTGGCCTCCGGGTCGAGCTCGGCTCCCTCGCACACTTCGATACTCACCGGCAGAAAGCTCCCCGCAGCTCGGCTCTTGGCGATGTAGACGGGGTGCAGCACCCAGCGGCCGGCCGCTATGGAGCCCAGCATCTTCTCGCTGCGTCCGGGCGCGGCGCACAGCAGGTGGGTGGCCTCCGGGTCGAGCTCGGCTCCCTCGCACACTTCGCCGCCCAGGTGCGCTATCATTGAGATTATGTCGTCGCGATTCTGGAAATAGATAATTAGTAAATTAACGACGCGCGGCAGCGGTTTGCGTTGGACACATTCCTAGGAGGTTTCCACTGCCCAGACATCATGTCAATAGCTCGTTGGCCCTGGGTGACACTAATTGTCGGTACTGTTACGCCGTGAAACTTTAACAAGTCATATATCAACCGAAATCAACAGTAACGTCAAACAATTAAAACGTATTGCTGAGCGAAAGTTTCAGAATCGAAGTACGTACCAAGGACTAGCGAATTCCAGAAAAAGTCCGCCATGACTTCTATTATTATTAGATGATAATAGAAAGTCCGTTCCATCATCGGACCACTAGACGTACGGCGTTGCGCCATCGGTACATGGTGGACATCCCACCCATACGTACAAAGCGTTTTGGGAACACATTCATAATGCGTACAGCTAAGGAGTGGAATTCCCTGCCGGCCGGAGTCTGTGTTTCCTGATAGCTACAACCTAGGGGTCTTTAAGTCAAGAGTGAATAGGTTACTTCTAGGCAAGCGTGCTCCATCGTCGGCCACATCATCGCTTACCATCAGGTGAGATAGTGGTCAAACGCGAGCCTATCAATAATAATAAAAATAAAAAAATATAGTTGATAAAGGAATTTGTTCATTCCGTCTTATATCCTGGAGTCGAAATTCGTATGAAGTCGTCAGAGATCATTATTACATATTTGTAATAATAATGATTTATTACCCCGCGATGGGACTACATTGTTCTACAGTGGCCTTGCCACGTCTGTTTCTAGAATTTTCCTGGCTCTGCGTATAGATACGAGCCCCCGACCGGAAGTGAGTCTGTTTGATTTCGACCGCGAGACAAGTACGAACTACGTTATGTGCTAAACGATTTTACCTAACGACCTAAGCGATAGTGAAACGGATTCTAGTGCTCACTTAATGATTGGTTATCGTTGATTGGACAAAGTTGTTATTGTTTGTGGTAAATAAAGGTCTCTGCAGTAAACCGGCATTTAATTACTCACGTTCGTAACAGTACAAACTCATTCGACACTGTCTCAATTCCCATCTTAATAACGAAGCTCGAGTGTCTAGGTATACGAGATACCCAACTTTCGCTGTTTCAGAGCTATCTTACGAATAGAACACAATGTGTTAAAATTGGAACCTGTTTTAGCTCAGACTTAAACATTACATTTGGTGTGCCACAGGGTAGTATTCTCGGTCCCAGTCTATTTTTAATCTATATGAATGACCTGCGTAGCCTCACCCTAGAATGCGGTTCAATATTTTCGTATGCGGACGATACAGCACTAGTATTTACATCGTATAGTTGGGAGGACACATATCGTCATGCACAGAAGGGTTTTAACATAGTCAGTGAATGACTTAGTACCAACTTGCTCACACTGAATATCGCGAAAACGAAGCTGTTGGATTTTTCTATTCGTTATACCAATGTTCCAGCTTCAAGTTCATTGTATGTTGCTGCCCAGTTGAATCAGTCTAATAGTAATAGCAATCATGATCACAACATCTGCAAGGTTGAACGAGTCCCATTGGTTAGGTATCTTGGGATTGTAATTGACTGCAACCTTACTTTTAGGGATCACATAATACACCTCTCGAACAGAGTGCGCAAGTTGATCTACATTTTTAAACAACTACGCCAGTCGGCGGATGCTACTATAATGAAAATGACCTACCAAGCATTGTGCCAATCAGTTCTGGTTTATTGTATCTCTTCTTGGGGTGGTGCAGCGAAATCTCACTGTATTCAGATAGAACGCGCACAGAGAGCCGTTCTTAAGGTGTGCTGTTTCAACCCAAGACTTTATCCCACCATTGAGCTCTATGAATATTGTCAAGTTCTAACGGTTAGGCAATTATTCGTATTGGCCACTACTATCAAACAACACGCTATTACCAACTATTCGCAGGAAACAAATCGCCGCAACCACTTAGTAGCTAAAGCTACTCCTCTTAAAACATATTTTAGTCATAGATTCTTTATTTTCCTTGGTCCTCATCTTTATAATAAATTACACCGAATTCTTTCCTTGCACTCATTAAATAAACATAATTTTAAACTCACTCTACAAGCCTGGCTTCAAGGCCAAACATACGCTGCCACAGAAGCTCTCTTGGACGTATTAGTCTAATCACACAAATTCCAAAACACCTTTTCTATGACACATACATACACATCATAACACTCTCATACACAAACATATTTACATTAACAGCTCCCCATACATACCTTCACATACATACTTTTATTATTTTATTTTTTTCTTACTTTCTTTAGTCATTTACTCCTGTGGTTATTAAACTCACTATATATTTGTAATTTGTCTTACTTTCTGTGTTGATATGTAAGCTACTAATTATGTAACTTGGAACAGGTGGGGACCTGGTGACCTGTATTACAGGTGTACCTACCACAGGCACCAGCGATCCATAACCAAAAATTGTTAGCAATGGTTCTTATTGTAAGATTGACTGTATTTTTTGGCTTGTGGTGAGTAATAAACGTTATTATTATTATTCGTAGGCAAGTCCACAACTTCAGAAGTCAAACGTCATCTATGTGGAGATGGCAACCTTGCGCTGTCTAAACTCGACTAAATGCACATACTACAAGCACATTTTTTGTGGAATCGTCACGCGCGCAGATTAAATAGTCGTTAGGGTTTTCTGTAATTTTCCAATTTTAGGTCAATTTTCTTAATTTTATTTATTTATTAAAAGTTCATGCAACACAATGGTACAAATGCGGACTTAATGCCTTAGACATTCTCTACCAGTCAACCGAGGGTGGTGAAGAGAAAACATGGCAATTGCATAAAAAACAAAAAAAAAATACAAACATCCGATTTGAGAACCTCCTCCTTTTTTAGAAGTCGGTTAAAAAATAGATTATTAAGAAAAACAAAAGTACAAATTTATAAGAACAAAAGAAAAAACGGAACAAAGAAAAAAAGCAAAGAAGAAGAAAAAGAAAAGAACAATTAACAAACAAAAAAAAACAAGAACAAAGTAAGAAGAAGAAATGAATTTTTCTTTCCGTAAGAACCTTCTACAAGGTATAAGACGACATAATATTTTTTAAAAATTAAATTGATAATGTCATTTATGCCGTGACCAGGCGGAGGTAAACTAGAATTCATTTAATATAATAAACTTTATTAAAGTTAGGGTTGCCAAATCCAAAAACTAGGATTTGAATTAAAGTGTATTTCATAATAATCATATTCATATTTTTTAACCGACTTCAAAAAAAGGAGGAGGTTATCAATTCGGTTGTATTTTTTTTTTTTTTTTTTATCATCATTATTTTTTTTTTTTTTTTTATGTTTGTTACCTCAGAACTCCGTCGTTTATGGACCGATTTGCAAAATTTTTTTTTCCCTTTATAGGATATGCTTCCAGATTGGTCCCATTTTTTTCAAAATCCAGTTCTGATGATGGAATCCATGAGGAATCGAGGGAACTCCTCAAAAATTATAGGCAACCCTATGGTAATTTTAGTATTTTCATTAAGAACTTAAGCATTTACAGTCAAAAAGTAACATTTGATGAAGTGGAACTGATGAAGAAGACCAGAAATGGTCAACGGAACTTCATACTCAAATAGATATCACAATGAAGATATAGTTAAGCGACTATGACAATACAAATAAATGAATGATTCTGCATAGTTACGTTGAAAATGGTATCATCGAAGTGATCTGATGACGATGATGGAGCCGGAAGGTAGGCACTGGAACTCCGTAATTAATCAATGTAACCTAGCCGTGTTTGGACTTATTAGAATTGTCATGAGATGCACTTTGGCTATAAGGTACTATCGAACTGATCTGATGATGGAGCCGGAAGGTAGGCACAGGAACTCCGTAATTAATCAATGTATCCTAGCCGTGTTTGGGCTTATTAGAATTGTCGTGAGATGCTCTTTGGCTATAAAGTACTATCGAACTGATCCGATGATGGAGCCGGAAGGTAGGCACAGGAACTCCGTAATTAATCAATATATCCTAGCCGTGTTTGGGCTTATTAGAATTGTCGTGAGATGCTCTTTGGCTATAAGGTACTATCGAACTGATCTGATGATGGAGCCGGAAGGAGGAAGGTAGACACAGGAACTTTATAATAAAACAATGTAACCTAGCAGTATTTGGGTTAATTGGAATTGTCATGAGAAATAGGCACTCTGGTTATAAGTGTATCGCAACTAAAAAGTGTGAAATAAAAACTTTTTAGAAAAAAAAAATAACCGACTTCACTAAAAAAAAACACTAAAAGGATCAAAATAACTTTAATTTTGGAAGTCGGTGTTAAATAAGAAACAAACAATACCGAGAAACACCTACTTCCGAAATTAAAGTTATTTTGATCCTTTTAGTGTTTTTTTTAGTGAAGTCGGTTATTTTTTTTTTCTAAAAAGTTTTTATAAATAAAAGTAAATTGAACAAAATATGACACAACGCTTTTGTTTTAAAACAGCACGGCAGGACGAACGAACATTCGCGAACCGTGGGGCCACCTGTAAAGTAAGAATTGTAACAGTGGCGCGAATTTTAAAATATCTTGTCAGGGTGCTTTAAAAACCCAGGACATCCCAAGACATATCCTGAGATAGAACATATCCTGGGAAAAATTAGTACTGAATACACTCACATCAACATTAGAAGACAGCATGAACCTCTTGAGTAGTGTCTGTGTGGAGACTTCCGGCGCGGCCTCCGCCGGCTGCTGCGCGGGCGTGGTGTCGTCCCAGCCCACTGTGTTTGGTTGAGACTCTGGCGCGGGCTCGGAATCTGGAACTGGGAACAACGCATAAAGTGTAATAAGAAACAAAGAGTGTGATATATAATAAATTGGACAATTTGACGTACGGCGAGTACCCTTATCTGCTAATTCATAATGATCGATCATTGATCGGTCAATGGTCTCGTACTAGAGTTGTGGAAGGAGCACGGGTCGGTTTTAGTCAGCAAAAGTCTGACACTACCTCTCGCTCCACCCAGAGCTAGAGACGTTCTGGATGTCTGTCAAGACCCTTTTTCGTCTAGACATACGGGTAATGAAGTGATCGTAAAGTACGGAAACTTAAAAAACCATTACGTCTCGGCTGTCATTTGTAGATACTATAGATAATCAGAAGCTAGCAGACGCCTCGGAAAAATTAAAAAAAATAGTAGAATATTTCGGACTGTTGTATGTTCAAATCTCGCGGAAAACTCTTGCGCGATGCAGGAGTTCGTAGTTCTTAGTTCCTATGTGGCGCTTATCGCACCGCTGGGCCTCAAGTCTGCTATTACAATAGTGTCAGAATGGTCTATCATTGATTTCATAATTGTTGATATTGACAAGTTTTGGTAATCTACTAATATAATGGCGTCATTATGACTTTCCAATGGTCAACCACTGACACTCCATTGAAAAAAATGGCATAAAATGGTAATCTCGTACATAATGACAAATGAATGTCTGAAGTATGCGGTAATCTGCTAAAATTTTGACAGTACCTTTGTTCAGTGACACCACCACCACCACCACCATTAGAACGTCATTGTGCAGTCATTGCTTTTAATAAGCTCGATATTGTCATTCTACCACAACTCTAGTACGAGACCATTGACCGATCAATGATCGATCATTATGAATTAGCAGATTACGAGCTTTTAGCAAAATGACAATGGAGTGTTGGAATGACGAATTTATATAAATAGCAGACTAAGGCCCCTGGAAGCACGTTAGGCCGTTGGTCCCAGCTGTCATTTGTACATCTTTGACAGATGTCAGAAGTCAGAAGATACCAGTCTTGCTAAGAGGCGTGATAGGTAGTCTAGACTTACGAGGCACTGGTACAGAAGGTATCGAGTCTCTAGTTCGCCTAGCGCGCTGTGAGCTAAGTCTTCCTGTTAAAGCTGCATTCAGCCGCTGTAGTTGCGCATCTACGGCAGCTGGTATTGATGCCGATGATACGCTTTTAGGAGTGTCTTCTGGGCCTGGGGTGCTGAGCCCTCCTGGACTCTGTAAAAGAGATAATAGGTTAGCGGCTAATTTATCTCAAGAGTGAATCACACACTGCTTACCATCAGGTGAGACAATGGTAAATCAAGAGCATACGTAGTAAAAAAATGTAACACAATTTTAAGTTTTTTATGTCAAGGTGTGTAGGTATGTAATTGTCCCCCGAGCGGGACCAAAAAAGAATTGAGGCAATGCCTATAATTACTTGTAGGCGACACCACTCATAGTTTCCTTCTGATTGTTTGACTGGCCTGATGGTCTAGTGGTTAGTGACCCTGACTGCTATGCCGAAAATCGTGGGTTCGATTCCCACCCAGGACAAATGTTTGTGTGATAAGCACGATTATTTGTCCTGTGTCTGGGTGTAATTTATGTAAAATAGTGCTTGACTGCGATCCCACCTGATGGTAAGTAGTAATGCAATGCGTATTTAGAAATATATAAGTATGTTTATCAGTTGTCTAGTACTCATAACACAAGCTCTGCTTAGCTTGAGACTAGAGGGCGTTGTGTGATAGTTGTGGAATATTATTATTTTATTATTCTATCAATTACAGATACAGTTATTTTTATCCAAATTAAATTATTGTTTGTTTGGCAGTTCAACAGTCATTCAACGGCTTATAAATAAATAATCACACTAATATAATAAAGACGAATGTTTGTGAGTTTGTGTGTGTCTGTTACTTCTTCACGCTCATACGGCCGAACAAATTTCGATGTTTGGTACACGAGGTGGATCATGTCCTTAAATAGCACTTTTAGGGTTCCGTACCTCAAAAGGAAAAAACGGAACCCTTATAGGATTACTTTGTTGTCCGTCCGTCAGTCTGTCTGTCAAGACCCTTTATCTCGGGAACGCGTGGAGGTATCGAATTGAAATTAAAACCATATATTCAGGTCTGCGGACTCTTGAAGCTGTAAAAAAGTCACACTTGTAAGTTAAGATACTTTGGTTTATGTGGCAAAAAACGTACATTTCGACACTCTCGAGGAAATCAAAATTCATAGGGTACTTCTCGTTGACCCAGAATCCTGAAATTTGGCATAAAGCAAGATCTTATAGCTCAAGTATAGGAATAAATCTGAAAACTGTAAATTTGTTGTTACGTCACATTTTTTTTTTTGCGATTCGGTAATATTTTCCGAGACTCCATTCTGGAATTGAACTATTTAAATAGGTAAGTTTGTACGAAACCCTCAGTGCGCGAGTCCGTCTCGCAGTTGCGCAGTTTTTTTTATCTCGGGAGTATGTTACCTTGGTATAAGTTCCTACTATCACGCGAACAAAGCCGCTACCAGCAGCAACGCAGTTTCACACCTTTTTAAATCCATATTTTATCTATGAGTTAAAGTCATACATTTTCAGACCAGAGCCGACACAAGGACATCCTCGAAACATATTATATCACAATATTTATATATATTATATATTTTTTATTATTTTTATATTATTTTATTTATGCAAAGTGTTTTATGAATAAATAAATGAAAATGAAATGTGGATTTCATTTTCATTTTATTCATAAAACACTTTGCATTGTGTTGAATCCAGGTACAATATGCACGCAAATAACGTATCACACATACATTACACCAATTGTTTTAATAATAATTCTCACCTGATCCGGGGTAAATTTTGCAACTTTAGCTGGTGGGGTCTCACATTGTTCCTGCGAAAAAAAAAAAAACAAATATTTGCAAACTGATAATAATGTACAAGATAATAATGATGTCCTATTCCTTCCTCGTCCCCCACCGCGTCTGGCTGCGATAAACATAACGAAACATGCTATTTTCACCAATAGACAGAGTGATTCATGAGGAAGTACATGCATATTTTAGTAGAGAAAAGGGTATTACTGTTTATTTATTATTATTTATTTATTTATTTATGTACACACAAACACACACTACACTTATTTTTAGATTTCCTCTCATACTCCATATGAGAAAAAATCTAAAAATATACTATTAAGATAGCTTAGGTAAAATGCAGTCGGTAAGTGTTGGTTTTTGTTCATAAAATAACAAAATAAATTTTAAAATTCAATTCAAATGTTTTTTGTTTTTAATATCTGTTCTTTATCACCTTGAAACAGTAGCCACCATGTTATTACGTCATTCGGCTGTGTAAAATAAAGTGACAACTGTCAAATGATCGGCCATACTGAGCGCATTTGTTTAAAAACCAACTGACGTCACGACCGCAGAGTAAATATGGCGTCCACTGCTTTCTACATTTACGTAAAACACGCGCAAAATTTTAAAATGTAAATTATAAATGCATTTTTACGGTATTTTGTACGAATAAAAATGTTGTGGTTTTTTAGTGGTTTCTTAGCACTAAAGAATCTAATTGAGATACTTTTCAAAAATGAATGTAATACCCTATTCCAAAGATTTCTAACACCCGTGCGAAGCTGAAGCCGGTCGCTAGTAAAAGAATAAACGAAATAACAAGCGAATATAAAAAGAAGACTGGGAGAAATCATTGGAATTCATTAAAAAAAATCGTTCAAATCCCTGTCAACGGGATAAGTGTCCAGAATAAAAGTGGCGGAAGCTACACTTCTATACTAAAATTATAAAGAGGAAAAATTTTGATTTTTGTTTGTAACAAATAAAACTCCAAAAACTACTTCTTGCGTACCCTTATTGCAAAAACTAACTATCTGAAATTTTTCACCCAAATTAAGTTAAATATAGCTATCGATTTGTCTCATCAAGACGAATCTACAGGTAAAACCGGTTATTAGCTACGACACTTAATAATTACAAAGATAGCTTCGGTAAAAGTAAATAACCTACAGATTTGATCAAATGTAATAATACAAAAATTTTGGTGCATTTAGTTGGTTTTGCATTAAGAGAACGTCTTCTAAATTCTTTCACCAGTAAAATGTTACTTTATCTCCGAGTAACATGAGCTCTATATTTTGGCACTATAGTTAGAGTCATGGACAGTCAAGGCCTACGCAGACCGGGACGGCATGGCAAAGGATTTTGCCGCCAGTCAGCGCACACTAGCCACATAGATACTGCGGCATTCCAGCGCTGTGCCACGCCATGCCGCGTCACGTCGAAGTTTGCCACGGCAGCTTCTACTGCCCGATACATATTTCAGTCATAAGTAGCGTTTGATAGAGTGTTGGCGGGCGCTGGCGTCCTTCAGCATGCCGTCGCCTACCGCAGCGCGCCACGGCATCCTGCCGCGGGAGCCCGTGACGCATCTTTTAATACCGTGCGATGATATCCCTTTCGATGCCACGGGATCATTTTAAAGCATAGGAATTTATGTCGTATTTCTATTTCGATATGGTTGAATGTCCATTGGTAAAAAAATTTATCCTTTGCCATGCCGTCCCGGTCTGCGTAGGCCTTCATATTACCAGTTACACATTACCTGTAATTGCAGTTTTCTTGGTGCTACGGTATGTTCAGAAGGCGGCGTAGGCGCATCACCGTTGAACTGAGCGAGGAATCTGTTGCGAATCTCTGACAATGGCTTTAAAAGAAAAAAAATGGCTATTAATTATAATTAATATTTTAAACAGTAGATAATATGATACTTTTAAAATTATACATACAAAAAACTTACTATGGATCTCTTCAACTTGAGCCGCTATGCAAACAAAAACGTTAATATATGTATTAAGTTAATGGTAGTTCTCGCAAATCTTGTTATTGATTATTTGAAAATAATCGATATTATCTGTAAATATCTGCACTCGAATGGTGTAACCAACTTAAGTCACACTCATAGTCCCTTACATATTGCGGGATTGTTCGAAAGAGTTATCGTGACCCGTTCACGACCTTGCCGCTGTGAGCGGTAGCTAAGCGCGGGGCGGCGAGCGGAAAGATCAAAGTATGAAAATGTTTGAAGCATGCCACGAGACGCCGCTCCTAGCGTCGCGCGCCCGCTTACCAATGCCGCCCCGCTCGCCACGCCACTCGCCGCTTAGACCGAAGTCCTGATCAGGCCTTACCTGAAGGAATAAGGGCGGGTTTCAGTCAGTAAAAGTCTAACATATAGAAGTCAATTAATTATTTTCCACTCCAAAAAAAATCTATTGCATTTTGAAGGATTTCATAATCCAATGTTTAAAAAAAATCGTAACGTGATATGAAAAAAATAAAATAAATCGTGTGATTTTACACAATGCTCTGTGAATAGGCTGACCAGCCTGATAGTTCCGTCACAAGCTGCCATACTATAACTCGGGTTGCAACCTGATGTAATGGCTCATCCATACCCTTTTTTGATGGTGGTAATCATCAACTTCTCCCGCTCGGGGTGGAAACTACTGACTAAAAGCAACTCGTGATCTTGCAGTCAGCCCTTTCCAAGGCCGCAGTGACTCTTTCAAACAATCCCACATTTATGCTAAAAGCGTATTGAAAAACGTCGTTTGATACACGTGGGCATTAGCCATTGCAGTCTCTCAACTCCATAACCTCGGCTGTAATATAAAAGTTAATTATTTGGTTTACATTATCAAAATTCAAGCTCACCGTATGTTTATCCCGTATAACAGGCTCGGGCTGTTTGCTGGGCAGTCCGTCCACGAACTTCCAGAGTCTTTTCCGTGCGTCCGGCGACATCCTGCCGGAGCCGGGGCGCAGCGCGGCGCCGAACGCGCTGTCCGGGGTGGACGGGTTCCTGTCGACTGGAAATGAGACATATCGCCATAATCCACACGATCTTTTGTCTCCGTCACTTATTTGTTTTTCACATCAACTTACGGCTTTGTATGAATGTCCCACAAAGACAAAAACAAGTAAGGCCTACTGTCAAAGGACGCGTATTCGTCATTATACGCTAAGTGTACGCTAACGTCAAGCGTATAATGACGAATACGCGTCTATGAAGTTACGCGTTCGTGGACAGTAGGCCTTTCAGGGCTTCAAGTCTGCTAGTACAATTCCATTGAAAGAAGTGGCATTGAATGGTAATCTCGTAAATTGACAAATTAATGTCTGAAGTATGCGATAAAACTTTGACAGTTCCTTTGATCAGTGTCCTACCATTAGAACGTCATTGTGCAGTCATTGCTTATAATAAGCTCGATATTGTCCTTTTACCACAATCGATCATTGATCGATCATTATGAATTAGCAGATTACGAAATCTTAGCAAAATGACAATGGGATCGTGTTGGAATGACGAATTTATAAAAATAGTAGGTTTGAGCCCCTGGGCAACTAAGTTGCTCGTAGGCGCCTTTCCTAAGGCTCAATACACAGTGGCGTAGAGTCAAAGCGTTACGACGCGACGTATTTTTGGCCTATAGCATATACATTTCTATTTTCTCATTATTTCGGTACAATTTTGTGTTATGCAAATATTAAATCGCGTGTCGACGCTTGGTTTAGAGTCGGGCGGTGTTGCACGTCGCCGTGCGTTACTCGCCCGCATTGACGCGCCAGCTCTGGAGCATGAGCGTTATTCTATCTTTATTAATTCGCTAATGCGAGCCTCATCGCGTGGACGCGCATCGCCACGCGTTGTAGTTAAAAAACTGGACGTGACGCTGGCCAAGCTTGTCCCGCAAACATGACCAGATCGTCACACCACCTTCGTCGCAGTCGACCTCGACAGCGTCGTCCTCTCTCAGCAAACGATTAATTGAAATAATTGCTTTGAGTTTGGCAAACCAGTTGTTTTACACAATTTACTTGCACGCGCTACTTTTATGCGTCATACGAAAGGTTTTTATTTTTATAACCAATAATAATGCTGTCAAATACGTAATACGCACAAGGATCGGTGGGTGTCCGTATGGGATCCGAGGGCATCTCCCCGCGCCGCACGGCCTGCAGGCGGCGCCGCGTGGTGGGGCTGAGGGTGGCCAGGTTGGGGCTGGACAGCGCATCTTCTAATGTCGGGTTCTACTCACAAGGATCGGTGGGTGTCCGTATGGGATCCGAGGGCATCTCCCCGCGCCGCACGGCCTGCAGGCGGCGCCGCGTGGTGGGGCTGAGGGTGGCCAGGTTGGGGCTGGACAGCGCATCTTCTAATGTCGGGTTCTACTCACAAGGATCGGTGGGTGTCCGTATGGGATCCGAGGGCATCTCCCCGCGCCGCACGGCCTGCAGGCGGCGCCGCGTGGTGGGGCTGAGGGTGGCCAGGTTGGGGCTGGACAGCGCATCTTCTAATGTCGGGTTCTACTCACAAGGATCGGTGGGTGTCCGTATGGGATCCGAGGGCATCTCCCCGCGCCGCACGGCCTGCAGGCGGCGCCGCGTGGTGGGGCTGAGGGTGGCCAGGTTGGGGCTGGACAGCGCATCTTCTAATGTCGGGTTCTACTCACAAGGATCGGTGGGTGTCCGTATGGGATCCGAGGGCATCTCCCCGCGCCGCACGGCCTGCAGGCGGCGCCGCGTGGTGGGGCTGAGGGTGGCCAGGTTGGGGCTGGACAGCGCATCTTCTAATGTCGGGTTCTACTCACAAGGATCGGTGGGTGTCCGTATGGGATCCGAGGGCATCTCCCCGCGCCGCACGGCCTGCAGGCGGCGCCGCGTGGTGGGGCTGAGGGTGGCCAGGTTGGGGCTGGACAGCGCATCTTCTAATGTCGGGTTCTACTCACAAGGATCGGTGGGTGTCCGTATGGGATCCGAGGGCATCTCCCCGCGCCGCACGGCCTGCAGGCGGCGCCGCGTGGTGGGGCTGAGGGTGGCCAGGTTGGGGCTGGACAGCGCATCTTCTAATGTCGGGTTCTACTCACAAGGATCGGTGGGTGTCCGTATGGGATCCGAGGGCATCTCCCCGCGCCGCACGGCCTGCAGGCGGCGCCGCGTGGTGGGGCTGAGGGTGGCCAGGTTGGGGCTGGACAGCGCATCTTCTAATGTCGGGTTCTACTCACAAGGATCGGTGGGTGTCCGTATGGGATCCGAGGGCATCTCCCCGCGCCGCACGGCCTGCAGGCGGCGCCGCGTGGTGGGGCTGAGGGTGGCCAGGTTGGGGCTGGACAGCGCATCTTCTAATGTCGGGTTCTACTCACAAGGATCGGTGGGTGTCCGTATGGGATCCGAGGGCATCTCCCCGCGCCGCACGGCCTGCAGGCGGCGCCGCGTGGTGGGGCTGAGGGTGGCCAGGTTGGGGCTGGACAGCGCATCTTCTAATGTCGGAGTTCTCACAGCGCATTCGCCTCCTGGCAAATGGAAGAATTACTTGAATTAAATATCGGCGGTTTCGTATTTAAATTAGTTTTTAAAAGATATCAGAGATGGCGCTAGTTTTTAGTGACGTATGTCACGTTACTGGCACAGGACGCTCTGACGCAACGCCGAGCGCTAGAGCGGTATATTTCGACAACGGACAGGCAGTATGTTTGAAGACTTGGTTGGCATCGCATTAGCGCACTACGCACGATGGGGTGTCTTAATCGTGTTGCCTATTTTGTTATAACGATTATTGTGTGATGTATCTATAGTGATTAATTTATGAAAACTAAAAAGATTACAGACAAGTTCTTAAATTAAGTGATTTGATTTGTAAAGAGTGTCTATATATATATATTCCCTTCGCCCGACCAACCACGTCTTATTAAAAAAACTGGGCAAGTGCGAGTCGGACTCGCGCACTGAGGGTTCCGAACAAACTTGAAAGGTAAATTGCGGTTTACGATTTATGACGTATTAAAAAAAACTACTTACTAGATCTCGTTCAAACCAATTTTCGGTGGAAGTTTATAAGGTAATGTACATCATATATTTTTTTTAGTTTTATCATTCTCTTATTTTAGAAGTTACGGGGGGGGGGGACATTTTACCACTTTGGAAGTGTCTCTCGCGCAAACTATTCAGTATATAAAAAAATGATATTAGAAACCTCAATATCATTTTTGAAGACCTATCCATAGATACCCCACACGTATGGGTTTGATGAAAAAAAAATGTTTAGTTTCAGTTCTAAGTATGGGCACAGAATAAGAAATAGTACAAGTACAGAAATTGCACTCCGTGATAGCCAACATACGAATTTAAACCTACTAACAACAGCGATAATGTCCATAATACATTGCACGGCACGGACACGACCTTGATTTTATTAGCCTACTAGATCCAGTGGCGCTCGTAACGAATCAAAATGCACCGTAAGTCCGCGTGACGAGAGTCTCTTTTATTATGCCCGTTATGCGCCTTTGAACAGGCCGCTCTTTTTATAGCGTTAGGACTGGTGTGTTTTTAAAAATGTGAAATAGGTACTTACGTTTTATTACATAAAATATAATCAGATTTTCTAAAATTATATGGTAGATAGGTACCTAATTGATTTCTACCTATTTACTTATATCCATACTTTAAAAAATATGTTTTTAAAAGTCATCTCATAGAATTGTCAAGAGATTGTTTACATTTAGTTAGGTATCTAAACAAATGAAATAGGTAATTAAAATGAAGTGTATAATTATGACTTTGTTGGTTTTGTATGTGCGTTAGCTTTGCGTTCATATGTAATTTTAAAAGGTAGGTCGTTTAAGACGTTAATAATAATTAACATTTTGTAAGATATAATTCCAATTATGTTGACCTTGCATTAGTAAGGTAGTCACTAGTACTGGGAGGTCTACTATATGGAATGATTTTAAGGACATTGACTCGTTTACGTGAAAAATGTCGCAAATACTTGAAATAAAAACTCGATAGAATATTCGGTAAAGAATTCAAAAATATTTTTTGTTAGCACGTATTAATCGGAAAATCGAACACGCGTGTGACACTCTACCGAAATAAGCCTCGCAAGAGAGGCCGCGGGCGTAGGCAGATTTCTATACCTATAGTTAGAAGTGCGCCAGGCCTGGTATGGGGAACCCCCAAAATTTATTGTTTTTTTTCTATTTTTTGTGAAAATCTTAATGCGGTTCACAGAATACATCTACTTACCAAGTTTCAACAGTATTGCTCTTATAGTTTCGAATATAAAAAGTGGCTGTGACATACGGACGGACAGACAGACACATGACGAATCTATAAGGGTTCCGTTTTTTGCCATTTGGCTACGGAACCCTAAAAATCGCATTTTGATATTGTAGATCCGATTAACATTACTGATGTGGCTCAAAAGCCTTCATATCTATTATCATTTATTTATTGTGAACACCAACCAGTGTAGTCTTTTTTGACCCAAAGGTTGACTGGTAGAAATTGCCTTATTGCATTAAGTCCGCCTATGTACCACTTTTGCGTTAATTTATTGCGTGTATCTTATATTGAATACAGTTCCTCAATTTTGAATGGTAATCTAATCAATCTAGTTAGTTGATCAATTGTTCAATTCATTTAACCTAGGATTCTAACCATACCACATACATCGAAATCAGTTTAACCTTTTGAGTGCGTAATTAGAGACACAATAGAAAGACAATGGCGCGTGAACGCCGGCGTTAATGCGGGGATCAACAGCTTAAACTGCTTTATATATCGAACTACATGTATTTTTATGATGTCTAACTCTTGATTTTCTCAAATAACCTATTTTATTTTTTTACCTACTACTACTTTACTACTAGGTACTTACTAGGTAAAAGAAAAAATAAAATAAAATAGGTGTACATTTAAAAAAATAAATAAAACGCGTACGCAAAGCGACCCCCACCCTTTCGCCGAGCGCTCAAGATCCGTGCCGATACCTATACTATCCGTTTAACCGATTTTGGCTAAAGAAAATAGTTGGTATGGTCTTTATGCCTACGGAATAGAAGTCGAAATCGGTTAAACGGAAAGTAAAAAAGGTTTGTTCAAATGTCTAATCTCATTTGGAATGGAGTATAAAATAATATAATTCTTATCATACCTTGTTTGGCATCATCCTTGAGATCGCCCACACGTTTGGGTGTCTCCTGTGAGTCACATCCGAGCAAGCCTTGGCGCGCCATCGCTATGTACCGGGAGGCTGGAGACATCTCGTCCACATCTGAAATACATGTTAGTGAAACAAGTCACTTTTCAAGAAGTCTAATGCTGTCATCAAATCTGTGACTTAACTAAAATAAATGCATGGAATGCAAGAATTGTATTAGTGGAAACTCTTTCTAACATTCCTACAGCTAAGTTTACGTCTTTTCTTTAAGGTAGGTAGTCATCCAATGACATCTCCAGCTCTAGGGCGGAACGCGAGGGCATGTAAGACTTTTACTGACTAAAACCACACCTATGTTCCTTCTTTGCTCTTGCGTTCCAAGACACCGGGGTTCCCGTTCGCAAGTCAACCCATGGCCCCAGTAGGCTTCGGCACTACTGGGCCCCTACGGTTTTGCTGACATCTCTTTGAGGCGCACGTGGAACACTACGCGCCGTCGACGACTTAGGCTCAGTCCAGACGGTTACCGGACGGCGAGCTACCCATTGTTCGTCATCCGCAAGCCCACGCCTACAGTGGTTGGAAATCAGGGTACCCCCTACCCTCCCGACAGCTGGAGCGTGAGGACGTCTAATCCCTCACGCGTGCGACCGCCTATTTCTCTAGCATTACTACTTTGCAGAAGAAGGCGTGGTTTACATCTTGTTTATAAACTCACCACCTTTCCCTTTGGGCGTCTGTTCCCTGCTGCTGGGCACAGATCCTCGCCTCGGTATAGCGGTAACAGCTGGAGGTAACATGGCATTCTCCTTGTCTTTATCCGTAGTTATGTCAGCAGTTATGTTAGGTTCGACGTCTTGTGCTTCTGGGGCAGGTTCAGGTTCCGGTTCGGGAACCTCCATAGGCTCGGGAACTTCCACAGGTTCGGGGGCCTCTTCTGTGGCAGGTTGCGGTGACGGTGGTGCTGAAAAGATAATAATTTAATAATATGTGCCTTTGAGCAAGGCTTTTGGAGATGTCAGATTTATTATCAAGAAATATTACTTTAAATTATTTATCGGTTGACGGGAATTTAATAACTCCAGATTACCTTTTCAGTTGTTTTAACTTCATTTAACCAGTGTGAAATTTAGAAAATATTTATTTTATAGTCATTTTAATTTACTTTAAATTCCATTACAATGCGGATGTAATACATTCTTATGTTTTTGCAGTTAATACATCAAATCGGCTTTATCGGCAAGCTTCGCTAAGGCAGGCAATACCCAGCGGAAGTCACACTGGGCCCGCAGCCCCCGACACAAGTGTACGAGGAAATACTGAAGTGGTTTAAGTCAGCAAGAGACTGACAGACCCGTCCACCTATCCCTGGGCGGAGGTCATCCATGAGAATTTCCATCCCAAATAAATAGCATAGCATAGCATAGTCGGCCTTATAATGTTCCCACTGCTGGGACTCAGGCCTCCTTTCTACGAGAGGGAATGGGCCGTTATCCACCACGCGGGCCCAGTGCGGGTTGGTAGATGTCACATATCTTCGAATTTTTGGTTCTAGGACATGCCGGTTTCCTCACGATGTTTTTCTTCACCGTTTTGAGAACAGTGGTGATGAAATAAAATACACAAAGTAATGCGCCTGGCTGGGTTTGAACCCGCGACCTACAACTCGGTAAGTCGGGGCCGTTACCACTCGGCCACCACTGCTCTAATGTACCCAAATAAATAGGCAGTCAATAATACAGTCAAATTATCAATTGAAATATTGGCCAGTTGTGTAGACACTAAAAAACAAACCCTATTTTATACAACAACATCCACTAGGCATCAATTTAAACGTGAAAAATTTGAACAGCCACTGAACTTTACTTGAAATAATCCGCTCATAAACCCTCCTAGATTACCTTTAGTATCTCCTACAAGATAGGCCTTCTCGCTCACTCTCCTGCCTTCCTTCACGCACTGCAGCAGCCATGCCGCCTGCACAGCGGGGAGGCCCCACTTTAGGGCCCCTAAGTATTTGTCGCCAGTAGCTGTGGGACATATTAGGTGGGTGGAGGCGAGAGCATTCGCTGTGTTTCGTCTGCAGAAGCGGAGTTGTGTTCTGTGAAATGGACATAAAAAAAGGTTTAATTAAAGTTTTATTTTTTACAATAAAAATCATATCTCGTTTCCTTTGCGGAGTTTAAAGATGAAAAATAAAATCTATTAGTGAAAATAAATGATCTAATAATCCTTTAATTCAAAAGTTATGTAGTCTTTATTTTCCAAATTAGGTGTCGGTTTAGCAAACATCACTGGGACATTAAGTGTCTAAACACACTATGCCGAAGGTACGCGACTGAAGTTCGGCATGATTACGCCTGCAATGCTATTTGAATTACTGACGACACATTATGCCGAAATCACGTTGCGTTATAGCATACAGCCGAACTTCGGTCCGGCGTAAGTTCAGCGGCAATTCGGCGGCAACGTATTCTGTAGAGCACACATTATACGCGACCGAAGTTCGGTTGAACCGATGAAGATCCGGGGCGGGGAGCAGCGGGAGGCAGGCATGCCTGCGCCCTGCGTGTCCAACCGTTGTGTTTATTAAAATAATAACGGAACCCTAACAGGATCATTTTGTTTTGCGTCTGTCTGTCCGGCTGTTTATATAACACGACACGACGCCACGACAGCGCTCGAGACACTGAATACACACAAAGTTGCGCAACTGAATTTCTGCCGCGTAAGTTCGGCACTTATGGTGTGTCATGTCAGCTGAATACGTCGGAACGTAAAATCAACCGCGGGACTTCGATCGCGTACCTTCGGCATAGTGTGTTTATTAGACACTAAAGGCAAGTATAAACAGCTGATCGTGAATTTGACTTCAAAATCAGACAAAATAAACTTCATCTTACAAAAACTATTAAGGTGAAAGATTTTTCATATTTCATTCTTTCAGCATCCAACGTGAATTTTTGCTTATACTCCATTGGCAATAAGATCTTTTTTACTGTCTGTTCAAATGATTTTGACTTCTATCCCGTAGACATAAGGTGGCATTAAAGGCAAAAAACCGGGCAAGTGCGAGTCGGACTAGCTCACTGAGGGTTCCGTAAAAACTTACCTATGAAAACAGTTCAATTCCCAAATTGAGTTACGAAGATTTTTCCTAATCGGTTTTTTTTTGTGACGTATTGTGACGTAACTATAATATTACAGTTTTCAGATGTTTTTCCTATGCTATGAGAACTTGTTTCATGCTACTTGTTTCAGGATTCTAGGATAACGGGAAGAATTATTACTAAAGGTAATTATATCCCTATGAATTTTGATTCCCTTGCGAGTGTCGCCATACACGGCCAAATCTTTTTTTTTTCGTTAACTCAGAAGTTTGTTTTTTTCACAGCTTCAAGGGATCGCAGACCTGAGTATATGGTTAGAATTTCAACTCGATAACTAAACACGTTCCCAAAATAAAGGGTCTTGACAGAGAGACAGACAACGAAGTGATCCTATAAGGGTTCCGTTTTTTCCTTTTGAGGTACGGAACCCTAAAAAGTGGTTACAATACCAACTATTTACTGTGGCCGCCATTTGTCATACCACCAATGCAATAAAAGTCATAATAGGTTGAACGGACAGTAAAAAACGTTTGTTTAAATGTCTCATTTTATTGTGAATGGAGTACAAATACAGTTTATAGGCCAAAAAAACAGACACAGACGATCTTCTTATACCAAAAATATTTACAGTTTCTATGTTTCTAAGTCCCACATATACTCACGTGGCCCTCACCAGCTTAGCTACCTCGCCTTGTTCAAATAACTCCGGTTAATGGACCAGTTACTTGCACCAAGTGTATATGATACTGCATGTACTCACGTGGCTCCTAGCAGCTTAGCCAGCTCGTCAAGGAAAGCCCTCTCGACGCCGCTGTACGTACTAAGGCTGGCCACTACTCCGGCAAGTGGACCTGGAGGCGCGTATGTCACCCGTACTGGGCGGTGGTAGTACTGGATGGGGACGAGTTCTTGTTGGGAGAGACAGTCTTTCTGCAAGGAGTGAGAAAAAAAATGAGATTATAAAACAAGGAATATTCCGTTAAAAGTGTTAGCAGCCTCGAGCAAGCGACCTAGAAATTGTGATATCGAGGTATATAGATATTATTTATTTCTTGTTTATTTAATTTTGTTTCTAAGTAAATAAATAAATAATAATAATAATAAAAAGACTTAGAAAAGAAATATGCATGTCTATCTTCACTATTCAGAGTTCTACTGATAATTTTTGTGGAGCTACAGTCAGTATCTATTTATTATAAGCATAAAACACATGGCAAATGGCAAGTCCAAAACGAATCTAACCTATGGTACCAAGATATAAAAATACAGTCCTTTATAAACATTTCAAGCACTGACAAACAATGCACATTTACATAATACCATTACGTATTATTTTTTGGTATTATTAGTATATTAATACTACGTATAATAATTGTTATAAAGCGGAAGAGTTTTTGTTTAAGTGCGCTAATCTCTGGAACTACTAGTCGGATGGAAAAAAAATCGGCGTTTTCCTATTTAAAAATAAGATCTGCCCCCCTAGCCAAGTTACAACCGTTTCGTTTCGATTCTCTTTTCGTTGATCGCCTCGAGTCGGCCACGCCTCCTATTCCTTTGTTCTGACCACGTGACTGAGCGTTGAGATGACGTCAGAATAAAGGAATTGGAGGCGTGGCCTACTCGAGGCGATCGACGAAAAGAGAATCAAAACGAAACGGTTGTAACTTGGCTAGGGGGGGCTGTACTTTGTTACCCACAGACGCGGAGCAGTAACAAAAGACACAGGTGAATCCGCGGGGGATAGCTAGTACTTTTATAATCAGGAAAATACTTGTACGAGTACTCACCACCCAAAACACAGTGACGGCCTCAGCGCCCTTAGTGACGAGCTCGTCGTCGTCGAAGTCGAGCGGCACCAGCACGTGCGAGCCCGCCGCGCCCGCCGCCGCCAGCGCGCCGCCCGCCGCCGAAATCTCGGCGCCTATCTCACAAATTGCTTCCTCATCTAGGCCTTGCACTTCGATCTTTATGCCTGGGAACATTTGTGAGTAGAATGAATAACCTTCAAAGCAAGCAAGATTCAAAGATTCAAAGCATTTTTCCTATGTCCAACAGTGGACGTCTTTCGGCTGAAATGATGATGATGATGATGATATATATAAAAGGAGAAACTGACTGAAAGAAAGAAAGAAAGAAAGAAAAGAAAGAAAACATGTTTATTCTGCCCAAATAGACGCACAATAAAATATATAGTAAAAAATATAGCAAACTGTCGGGCCATGTGCAAACCGAGCATAACTCTGCTGCACTATAGACACACAATAATATATAATTATATAAACACAGTTGATTGATGTCTACATAGTCTGTGGTTGTCTACACAAAACACAGTCTGATCAGTGTATAATCTATGGTCTGATCTTACAGCTTAGTCTGTGGTTGTCCATTGTCATCCATTGTCTATTGCACCGACCGACAGAGACTGACATAACCTAATATAAATATAAACAATAATTTAAGAAAAACAAATAACAATGTATAACTCCAAGTTGTGCGTCGCATCTAGGCAAAAATAGGTTGTTGCTCAGCTTATACCGCGACGCTGGGCAAATCCAGCAATCTACGATGCTGATTTTCAGCAACCACCGTTCTAGTGACACTTTGGCGCTCCCTCCGCGAGCTTGTGTACTTTAACAGGTTAGTACATAATAATATATACACATAGCACATGAACAATTTTACAACACAAAGATTCACACAATGAAAATAACAACATTACAAACACAATAAACAATACTAAAATTGCACAAATACACTACACAAAACATTTCTATGCACAAAATAACAATAATGACAGATAATAATAACAGATGCTGAACCCATAATACAATTATTGCAGTACCAAGTTTTGATCGATGGTAGACAACAGACCATAAATTGCACCATAATATGGGGAGGCGGCATGATGGCGGCGACTCACACAGTCGGCTCGACAGGATCACTAGAATCCAAATCGGAATACCATCACCACTATGGAAGACCATACCCATTGCCTGAAGTCCATGACCAAAGAGGTAAAACATAAAACTAATTACTATAATCCAATGAATTAAATAACTCAAGTATATATAGGTATATACATATATACATTTCTTGCATATTCAACAATCTACATAAGATTGTTGAGTATGCAAGAAATACTTTTTTAAAATGGTAATGAAGTGTTTTTTTGTCTTCAGGACTCTTATTGGCGGAGACAGGACATTCCAACAATGTGTGGCACTGTACCTGAAGCTACCCCTGAATGCTGCAGTTCTGTGATGTGGTGTACAGAGAGGATATGTGAAGGATCGTGGTTCAAATTTGCTGTGTCTCCAAATTAGTTTATCGTATAAGTATTTAGGTTTCTGTGTAGTAATAACTCCAAACAGTAAACTAGCCAAATGTAACTTTCTCCTTGCTGCCATTTTCAGAATGTTATTCTCATTAATATAGGGAGTGACGTGACTCCTATGGGGTACCTTTACACAAAACCTTACACATGCATTCTGAATACGTTGAATTAACTTCTCCGTTCTGGCTAATAGGCATGGACCATACACTGTGTCACAATAGTTCAGACGTGATAAAATTAGGCTGTCTACAAGTTGTTTGCGAAGATCCACACTCAAATGGGCTCTAATTTTATAAAGTAGTTTTAACCTATAAAAGCAATTACGCAAGGCATTGCTAATGTGCTTCTCAAATCTCAGTTCAGGGTCCATAGTCAAACCCAGATTGCATGCCAATTCAACCCTATCTATTTTACTTCCCTTTATAAAAACTTCTGGATTGGCCGACAGTATCGCATTAATCAATTTTTTACTTCCCAAAACCATGAACTTAGACTTAAGTGGGTTTAAAACTAGTGAGTTAGCATATGACCATTCCACCACTCTATCAAGATCTGAATTAATTTTGTCCACTGCCTCTTTTAGATCTGCTGTTTTAAAACAAATATACAACTGTATGTCATCAGCATACATGTGATATTTGCAGTGTTGGAAGGAATTGACAATATCTGCACTGTAGAGAATGTACAAAAGAGGCCCCAAAATTGATCCCTGGGGCACACCACGTGACACATGCCGAGGAGAGGATGAGCTGGTTGATCCATCCTCCCTCTGGATCTCCACGAGCTGTGACCTATTCTGTAAGTAGCTAGCGAACCACTCTATTGTTTCCGTAGTAAAACCATAGTACGCTAACTTAGAAAGTAATAGAGTGGTATTAATTGCATCGAAGGCACGTGAAAAATCAAGAAGAGCAAGTAAGGTCCCCTCCCCTCGGTCTCGTGCTTCCAAGATATTTCCCACCACATCCAAAAGGGCTGTGGCTGTCCCACGACCTTTCCTAAAACCAGACTGCAGGTCAGGTAGCATGTTGTTAGATTCTAGGTACTCCAGCATTTGGTTGTAAACTACTCTCTCCAAGACTTTAGATAAACATGGGAGAATGCTTACTGGGCGTAGGTCTTTAACAGTACATGGGTTACTGGTTTTAGGCAATGGTCGCACTATAGCACATTTCCATGAGTCAGGGAAAGAGTTTGTATCGATAGACTTATTCACTATTGTAGTGATGGCATGAAGGGTGGTTGGTAATGTAAGCATTATCATATCAAGACTCAACCCATCTATTCCCTTAGCATTTGACCCCAAACTCTTGATAATTTTAGAAATTTCAGCTTCATTGACATTTTGCAGCTTAAAATGAGTGTCCCCATACCGGTTAGAGTCAAAATATGTCACTTGAGATGTTGACAATATGTTCTGACCAGGCACATCAAGAAATGCCCTGTTAATTTCGTCAGGGTCATTAAATTGTCCTGGGAGCATGCCATCACTATGATCTGAGAGCACATCGGACTTGAGATTTTTCCATAGTTTTTTTGGGTTTTTCAACTGATTATTAATGTGCCTGTCAAAGTACACCTTCTTTTCCTGCATCAGTGCGGTACTAGCTTGTTTTTTTAAGTCCAAATAATATTTTTTTGTAGTGTCTTGTTTATTCTTATTATAGTTCTTTTTTGCTTCGTTTCTTAACTTAATCATTAATTTAATATTGTCTGTTATCCACGGGGTGGGACGATCTCTAACTATCTTACTTTTTATCGGTGCATGTAAATCAAATAATTGGTTTATGTGGTAGTTGAAAAAATCTACCATGCTATCCACATCTGGCAGTGAGCTTATTTCCGTCCATGGCATTGATTCCAAATCTGCTGCAAAGTAGTTATCTAAAATATCCCTTAAAGGGCGATATGTAACCAGCCTAGGTTTACTCTTTACCTTCTTTACCACAGTATCACACACAATAAACGAGTGATGGCCAAGTTCACTGATGTGATTGACCTGTACATTGCGTACTCCTATATCGGTACAGATGACATCTATCAGTGTACTACTGTCACCTACAAAATGGGTTGGCGACAGAACCACCTGATTTAGACTAGAGTAATTTAAGAACTCCATTAACTCCTTAGTTTTACCACTTGTAGTATCCAATAAATTAACATTGAAATCCCCCAACACTACCAAATGATCATACGGTGCCAATGCGCTAATACTGTCAGTTATCCCATCCAAAAATCTAGAAAGTTCAAACCATGGTGGCCTATATGCTGTACCTATTAATAACTTTTTACCATTAATAGTTAGGCTTAACCACATCTGTTCAACATCGGAACTTTTGGAATGTGGTTGTACGCGCGCCCTTACTCCCGTTTTAATATAAAAAGCTACACCCCCACCCCGCCCCCCGCGCATAGACGCAGGGCGTGGCACATGTTTCAGCCTATATCCCGGGACCTTAGGCGCGCGGCCTTCCTCCTCAGGTCTCAGCCATGTTTCATTTATTGCCATGATATCTACTGAGTGTTGTGACATGGCAATCAGGAACTCATCCTGATTAGTTGCCAGTGAGCCAGCATTAAACAAACCAAACTTCAATACTTTCGACTTAGTCATCTTATGTAATCTTCAAAAATTGTATTTATGTATAATACTGAAATATAATTATATTGATTAAGTTGAAATAGTATGTTAATTGTATATAAATATGTCCTGTATGTATTTTCAGTGTGTCTTCGTGTTATCAGAGCCAAATACTCACTTTCAAACGCCCACCTCCCCACATCATGACAGATACGACGCACAAACTCGTTAAACCAGAAACTTACACTAAAAGAGCTAACATTAATTATTAGAATAAAATGAACAGCACTAAATAACCAATTATTTATTTGTGACTGAGTACGGTCCAATAAACTTTCTAATGTCATCCTCAGACGCAATCCTGTGAGTGGGGTCTCCAGGCTTACTACGGACCAATATGCGACCTCGCCTCGACCAAACGAAGCGCCAGCCGTGCTCTGCCGCAGCAGCCCTTGTTTGGCGAAATAACTGTAGGTTCAACCTGGTCAGCCGTTCGTTAACAAAAAAGCGAACCGGCTTCCCCGGGAGACCGAGATTCTCAGTTGTGGCGCCTCTCCGCACGCGAGCACCATTTAATAGGGCGTCACGCTGGTCACGGCGAGCCAGACGCACTATGATAGAACGAGGGCGGGGCTCTGTCGACGCAGAAGGGCTGGTCGCCTTGATGTGCCGGCCACCTGCTCGCTCTGCACACACAATATCCCGATCCTCCAGAGTGACACCCAGCTTCGTGGCAATAAGCTGAAGCAGATGCGTGGGATTTTCTCCTTGAGCCTCAGGCACGTTCGCTATGACTACGTCATTAGCCATGAGCTCCTGATCCCGATCATTAAGATCCCGCTTCAGCTGCTCCACTATGCTCCCCACTACTCCCGAATCTGCTGACTGATCGCAACTTTCAGACTGCCGCTTTTCGAGCACCTCCAACCTGGACTCGATCCCGTCCATACGAATGTGGCACAAGTCATTTGACGCCTTCAAATCAGCCACATCTTTCCGCAGCTCCACGACCTCGAATCTCAAGGTGCGTAGCTCCTCCACCACCAATTTCAGCGCAGAGCTCACATCCTGTGGGAACTCGAGAAGCGACGCCGCCGCTGACGGAGGCGACGCCGAATGAACCAGTTGAATAGAACCCACAGGGGTCCCAGGTGTCGACGTTGGCATCGGCGGCGGCGTCGACAAATCCACATCCACCGACTCCACACTCTGCAGCTCAGCTACCAATCCCCGCACAGGTGTCTCGGCCTTATTGTCCCGGCGGACATTTTTCCTGCATTCGGGACACTGCCCTATGGTGGCTGCGGGACCTTTCGAAGGGAGGCCGACACACGTACGGTGATACACACTGGCACATTTCGTGCACCTTGTGGAGTCGCTTGCCGACACAAACTTGCCGCATCCACCACACTTTGCCGGCATTGTTTAAGTTCAATGAACTCTGGGATCAAAACAAACGAACTGAACTGACTGACATATCAACGCACAGCCGAAACTATTGGGACTAGGAACCTGAAATTTTGCACAAGGTTTTCTCCTGTGACGTAAGCGAGCAATAAGCGAGGGTTTTCCAAATTTCACCTCCTAAAGGGATGAAACGGGAGTCCAAAGTTTGTATGTAGAAACCTACTTTTAGGCGAGCGAAGCCGCTGGCAGAAGCTAGTATAATATAAAGGAGAAACTGACTAACTGACATATCAACGCACAACCAAAACTGTTTGGTCTAGGAGCGTAAAATTTTGCACAAATTTTTCTTTTAGGACGTAAGCGAGCACTAAGAGAGAATTTTCCAAAATTCACCCCTTAAAGGAATGAAACGGGGGTCCAAAGTTTGTATGGAGAAACGCGGGCGAAGCCGCTGGCAGAAGCTTAATTTCAAATAAACCATTTACAAGCACGTTTAAAATGTCAAAAAGTCAGAAAAAATATACTGATTGCACATTTCAAAGCGTAGATCTATAAAGAGGAGAATGCGCAAGAAACTCCATGGACACTCTTTTAAATCAATATAAATGTATTACAAATAATCGGTTATATATTTCTCGTCGCTACTATTATGTGAGTACAATAAAAAAAGTAAAAAAAAAACTTAATATAGACAAGCCACTGGCAGTGAAAAGATGACCAGTCTCAACTGACAGCGCCAGTTTGCGAATATGTCGCGTATATCACACCACTCAGCTCAAACATTTTGAAGGGACCCAAATGATCCAACACACGCGCCACCATCAGTGAAACAGTGCAAAAACTTATAATCATCAACTACAGTCCAATTTCACCCACTGCTGATCATCTATAGGCCTCTCTTTTCTTGTGTCAATCCCCACATCTCTGTGCCAGTCTCCTCTAGGTTTTACCTAGAATGGCAACAATGTCGTCTGACCACCACACCACCGAATAATTTTGTAATTTGAAAAATAATCACACTAGTATTATAAAGGCTAAAGTATGTGTATATGTATGTTTGTTACTTCTTCACTCTCGAACGGCTAAACGGATTTTGATGAAACTTGGTACACGCTGCGATATCCACCAAGTCGCACTGGGCCCACGTTCATATCTTTCGCCTAAGCCCCAGTCATCATCATCATCATCATTTCAGCCGAAAGACGTCCACTGTTGGACATAGGCCTCCCCCAAGCGTCGCCACAACGGCCGATCCTGTGCGTCTCGCATCCACCGCACTCCCGCGACCCTCACCAGGTCGTCGGTCCACCTTGTGGGAGGCCTTCCAACGCTGCGTCTTCCGGTGCGCGGTCGCCACTCTAGAACCTTTCACCTCCATCGACCATCCGTTCTACGAGCAATGTTCCCTGCCCACTGCCACTTTAGCCCCAGTAGTAGCAACAATTTAAGACAGATCTTACCTCTAAATATCTGTTCAATTTCCTCAGTGGGATCCTCTACATCTTCCGTCACGTCAGGCTGGTTCTCCACGTTCGCTGTCACGTTACGAACAGGTTCTGGAGTCTTCTCTCTCTCTGGTTCTACATTCTCTGATGGAATAAAAATGTATGAAGGTTTTTTAACAGCTTCTGTATACAGAGTATCTTAGGTAAAGGTAACAATGGGTTGGTACGTAACTGAATGTGGTGGGTTTTAGTCTGCAAAAGTCTGACACTCCCTGAACATGAGTTTGATGATTTCCTAACTAAATAAACATAATAAAAAGGTAAAAGGTTAAAGGTATTTTTGAAACAGTTTGACTCACTAAGTCACCATTTTATTTTTTAATTACAAAAATGGAATGTGAATGTTTATAATTCTCGGCACTCGACAGTCGAGACGATGGTCTCGTGTGTGCACAGTTGTATCTACGATTTCCAACGAACGCGCCAGAAGGTACTCTGCAATATCTAAGGGTGCGTTTCCACTGACGAGGAGCTGGGAAAAATGGAGACGAGAGGTCCATGAATTGGCCAATCACAGTGCTCGAAAACTCCTCTCCGCATCAGTGGAAACGTTGTAAGTGGAGCAGAGTGAAGCTGAGTGAACTTTCAAATAAAACAAATGAAAACATTGTAAGTGGAGCAGAGTGGAGCTGAGCGGACTTTCAAATATAACAAATGAAAGCGCGAAGTTGAGAGCAACTTAAATTATTTATATTTAATTTTCTGTGCAATTGTTACTACATATTTTGGTGTACAATAAAGTTTATTCTTGTCACTCTGCCCCGCTCCGCTTCGATAGAAACATTTGACACTTTTTAACCGACTTCAAAAAAAAGGAGGTTATCAATTCGGTTGTATTTTTTTTATCATTATTTTTTTTATGTTTACCTCAGAACTCCGTCGTTTATGGACCGATTTGCAAAACATTTTTTTTCCCTTTATAGGATATGCTTCCAGATTGTAAAAAGTTTTTTTACTGCTCCTCTCGTATCCACACAACCCAGCTCTGTTTCAGTAGAAATGCACTCTAAGGAACGAAGCAATAAGACAAAAATGTGCAACTCACGGCTAAGATAATGATTGACAAGCTCATCCTGAGGCTCGTCAGGCTGCGGCGTCGGCGGCGGCAGGTCCAGCGCGCCGCGCCGCAGCAGCGCCAGGTTGCGCTTGCTCATCGGGGACGCCGCCTCCGGCCGCGCCTTGCGAGCGCTCGACTTGGCCGGGGTGCTCGGGGCAGTGTCTATTAGGAACTAAAGCATAAAAAGACACAAATATATTTAAGTAAAAACAACAAAGGGCCCATGACAACGGATGGTGAGATGAGGGTTCGTTTCGCTTGGTCAATTACTAACATCCCAGCTCTCGAACCGGTTATCCATTGCCAATAGTGATTACAGCGTCGTATACTGACTACACGTACAACAATCATCTGAACGACGTCTAACGCGTGCCCGTCTGCACGCTACTAACGAGCCACGACAACGACAGTAAAGGTAATGACACTATGCATACAGTGACACCACAAACAGCGACACCACAAACACAGTAACACCACGCACACAGCGACACCACAAACACAGTAACACGACGCACACAATGACACCCACGGAATAAAGAAAAGTAGGGAAGAGCCCCTCAGATATCGCACGCGTGTCAACATTAAGCACAGCTGTGCAAGAATTAGCTTATTCGCTGTCAGATACTTGTCGCGATTGGTTGTATCAAAAAAACCCGAATAATTACAAATTATGCCTTATTGTGCGGTTTTGACCTGCAAAAACCAAAGCAGAAAAAAAAATTATCTTGTGGAGGTGTATCGTATCATCGGTAAGTACTAAACTTTGTTAATTTATTATTTATAATATATTTGATTTTAATCACAATTCCACATTTTATGACTTCAATGCAAACTATAAACAACCTTATATTCATTGAAACAAAGTCTAAATTCACTTGGTCGTCATCTAGAAAATCGTAACATAAATTCTAGTAACTTCGACGCTACTCAATTAGGGATGGGACACATCCGTGAAGTAGGTTGGTATCGATAATTTTTATTTATTTCTAACTCTTCATTTCATGGCTGGCACCATCATCCAAAATTGGCAATTTGTGTCGGATGGTTCACGTGTATAATTTATAAATATTTAACCAAGATTGCACAGAAATCTCGAGGTTGTAACAACACGTAACCTGCATCCATCCGAAGTAAGTGCGGTTTGCTAATCACTTTCTTTTACTTCTTCACGTTCGAAAGGCTGAACGGATTTCAATAAAACTTGGTACATGGGTAGACCACATCACGAAAGTATGTTCCCTCGGGATAACTTTCTACTTACAGGCGGGTGAAGTCGCTGGCAGCAGATAATAGTTAATGAAAATAATTACATAATATTAATCGTTCACGATTCGTAAATAAATTAAATTGTAAAAATTTCTTGTTTTGCTCACCCTACCCAATTTCTTCGATTTGACAGTATGACGTGACGTCACAAAATGGCAATCGATCTATTCTTATTTGGAACGCATTGTACTTGATTATATGAAAATAAGATTACCCCCTAGCCTTACATAAAAACATACCTCTTTAACATTGATATTTTAAAGATAAACCTTTTCCATTAGTAAGCATTTGTATGATGTTAAATAATTATTACATTGCTCACCCGAATAAATTACGTAACATCAATATTTAAATATCGATATATATCTACATCTCTAATTGAGTAGCAAATGAGATTACATGTCCATGGGAATATGACATCTATTTCAAAGGCACTAGCGTTCAGAATAGCATGAATTGTTTTCGGCGCCATCTAGCGTTGAGTAGCTGAACTCGTTGTAAATTTGTCTATTTAAAGTTTTTGGGACGAAAAACGTCTTTATTGTTTGTGTCATGTCAAATAATAACAACTTTCACTCGTTGTAATAAGACTTAATTTTTGAAAGCAATAAGAAGATGATTTGTAAAAGTTCCGTTTGTAATTTGTAGCCAATCAAATCACTGTTTTTTATGTGTGTAATGGACAATTTTATATGCAAATGTGTGAGTTTGACGACACTGGTTCCCGTGCTTAACCAGTGTAGGGGCACTTCTATGTACTTTTTTGTTCTGTGGTGACACCACAGACACAGTGACACCGCACACACACAGTAACACCACGCACACAGTGACACCGCACACACACAGTAACACCACGCACACAGTGACACCACGCACACAGTGACACCACAGACACAGTGACACCACAGACACAGTGACACTGCACACACACAGTAACACCACGCACACAGTGACACCACGCACACAGTGACACCACAGACACAGTGACACTGCACACACACAGTAACACCACGCACACACACAGTAACACCACGCACACAATGACACCACGCACACAGTGACACCACACACAGTGACACCACACACAGTGACACCACACACAGTGACACCACACACAGCGACACCACACATAGTGACACCACACACACATAGCGATACTATACAAAACTCACCTGAGCCTCGTCTAACGCGCGACCCGCCTGCACACTGCTGACGAGCCACAGCGGCGACAGTACGGGCACAGTCGGCAAGTCTCTGAGCACGGCGCGCGCGGCGGTGGTGCTGGCGGCGACGGCGTGCGTGACGCGCGGGTGCGCGGCGTCGTACCGCACGCCGCCGCAACGCGACACGCACGCTGCGGCGCGCTCGCGGGAGATTCCTTCAAGCCCGGTTACCCAGATCTGGAGGACATACATTTTAAATTGAAGAAAATTTTAAATTTGGTTATAAAAGATTAACCCTTGTCCGCGCAAAAGAAAAAAAAATATGCCTGATAAAGTAGAATTCTACTGATGAAGGAACTTTTAAGATTGGCCCAGTGTTCTTTGAGCTTATTAATTACAAGCAAATATACAAATCTTTTCTATTTATAATATTAGTACAGAAGTAAGATAAGTGAGATTGTATTAGGATAACTAATTCTTTTAAAAAAAGGCCCTTTTTTACGTAGCTGGAAAAAAAAACTTGAAAAGAGCTAATTTAATGAAAAACATAAACCATAAAATTTATAAGTTTCATCTAGGAGAAAAAATGGGCAAGTGCGAGTCGGACTCGCGCACTGAAGGTTTCGTATCAACTTATCTATGAAAAGAGTTCAATTCCCGAATTGAGTTACGAAGATTTTTCCGAATCGCAAAAAAAGTTTTTTTTTTTTGTGACGTAACTACAAATTTACAGTTTTTAGATTGTTTCCTAGACTTGTGCTATGAGACCTCGCTTCATGCCTTTCAGCATTCTAGGTAAACGGGAAGTACCCTATGAATTTTTATTCCCTTGAGAGTGTCGAAATATACGTTTTTTGCGACATAAACGGCCGTATCTTTTTTTTTCGTTAACTTAGAAGTTTAATTTTTTTACAGCATCAAGGGACTGCAGACCTAAGTAAATGGTTTTAATTTCAACTCGATATCTCCACGCGTTCCCGAGATAAAGGGTCTTGACAGACAGACAGACGGACAACAAAGTGATCCTATAAGGGTTCCGTTTTTTTTTCGTTTTGAGGTACGGAACCCTAAAAACAAAGACAATTTATCTATTTTTCAAATAGAAATCTTACTCACACAAAATCCATCAAATATTGGGCCAGCCTTCTTGATGAGACTCATATCCAAGTTTTCAAACGCCGTCAATATTTCTTTATCAATGGACACATCAGTTTTCTTCGTATCTTGCGTAAACTGAAATAAATAAAGAAGAAACACTTAGTAAATGTGACTTTTACTACTTTTCATAATGTGGTCAATCATCTAAAGACACTCCATCTTACTCCACCTAGAGTAGGTGAAGTTTCCGCTTTGTGCGGAGCGAGTAACTCTTTCGAACAATCCACAGCCCTGGTAAGGTTTACTACTTTAGCTTCTTATTAGGGCGGTAATTAACATGCCTGTACCTTGCACATAAGTATACAAGTATCTTGAATGCCAGTGATATACTTATACCAAAACTTATTATTGCACAATGGCATACAAGATACTTCAACGGTTGGCGTAGTGGTTGAGAGAACAAACATTTGCATAGCCTACAGTTAGCTGTTCCAGGTCTGGGTCAGGTCTTGTGTATGCGAATTTACATGTTCATGAAGCCCGTACGAAACAAGAGTAATTCAAGTGTGGAGTCAACATTTAATCCATTGACCACCACAGACATGTGTCCAGCACGCTCACGTCATGACTACATGACCGACGCTTTATTGTTATTTTTCTTATTTCTATCTTTGATAATGTTGTTCGGAATCGAACCCAACAACCATCGAAGACGCAGTCTATCCAGGACGTTGTATTTTCGAATATTTTACTAAGTCAAAGTAAAAGGTCAAAGGGTAAAAAAGGAAGCGATAAAAAGAACCGTATATTTCGGCCTTTATGGTAGTAATATGTAATCTTTAACAAACAATGGTGAATGTTTATATCATTTTTTTTTTTTTTTTTTTTTTTTCCAATCTCAAATCTGCAATCGGCTATCTAGCCATAATCAGATGTGTTCCACTATTCTTAACTTTGTAAGCGACATTCCAATGAATGGCACCATATAATATATGTTATTGTTTTATGTTCTTTGGTCCAGGTCCAGTATGTGCCATCTTTTTAAGCGTTTGATATTTTCCTGTGACTGCAGTAAATTCTTTGCCAGTTCATTTGTGTGTTTGCTCAGTCTTTCTTTGTATCTCTTGCTAATATTGCTGACTTCCTCCTTAACAGTAGGTATCTCCAGGTATTCATGTATCTCAGTATTTCTCACAAACCAGTGCGCGCTTGAGATAGTTCTCAAGGCGATGTTTTGGAATCTCTGGAGGATCTCTATGTTAGAGTTGCTTGCAGAACCCCACAGTTCTATTCCATAGGTCCAAATGGGCTTTATGATGGCTTTATATACCAAGAGTTTGTTACTAAGAGACAGAGAAGATTGTCGTCCAAGCAACCAGTTTAGCGATTGAAATTGGAGGTTCGCTTCTTTCCTCTTGGCTTTGATGTGATTACTCCAGGTCAGTCTTCTATCCAGGTGTAGACCAAGATATTTTACGCTGTCGTGATTTGGCAGGGCCTTGTTATCCATACGAACAGGTGGACATTCGCCTCTTCTCATTGAGAATGTTATTTGTGTTGACTTGGTTACACTAGCTTTTATTCTCCACTTTCGAAGCCAAGAATCAACTTTATCGAGCTGTGCTTGCAGCTTCGATGATGCGTTGTTCGGGTCTTTGTCGCTCGCAAGGCATGCCGTGTCATCTGCGTAGGTGGCCGTTACAACACCTTCTGTTTCAGGCAGGTCTGCCGTATATATAGAATATAACACGGGGCCAAGAACGGATCCTTGGGGCACAGAGGCAGTGATCAAGTACAGGTTCGAGTATTCGTCTCCGCATTTGACTTGGAATTTCCTTTGGTGTAAATAGGATTTCAGGATCATGAAGAATGAGTTAGGCAGAAGTGTTTTCAACTTGTACAGCAGTCCCTTGTGCCACACCCTGTCAAAGGCTTGCTGTATGTCTATGAAAGCTGCTGAGCAATACTCCTTCCTCTCGAGCGTTTGCCTGATTACGTGGACAACCCTATGCACTTGTTCGACTGTTGAGTGTTTCTCCCGAAAACCAAACTGGTGATTTGGTATAATCCTGCTCTCATCGAGTACGGGTTTGAGTCTTCGCAGAAGAGTCTTTTCAAACACCTTTGACAGTATGGGGAGAAGGCTTATAGGTCTATATGAGCTAGGATCTGTTGGCGGTTTCCCTGGCTTTGGGATCATACATATCTGAGATATTTTCCACAATTTCGGGTAGTAATGTGTTCTAAATATTGAATTAAAAAGCATTGTTAGGAAGACAATGACTTTTTTGGGTAACTGCTTAAGTACTTCAGCCGTTATAAGGTCAAAACCAGGAGCTTTTTTGTTTTGTAAATACTGAATCGTGCGTGCTACTTCTTTCGGCGTAACCAGTTTGATTGGTGCAGATAGTTGCTGGTCGCTATTGATAATTTTATCAACTTCAGTTTCAAAGTCTTCCATGGTCGATTCGTTAGAAGTGAATACTTCGCTTAAGTGGTTTGCAAATAGTTCTGCTTTATCTCTATCACTTCTAGCCCAAAGGTGATTAGAAGACTTTCGTATTGGTGGGATATGATTTTGAGGTTTCTTAAAGGTTTTTGTCATTTTCCATAAAGAATAATTGTCCTTTTTATAAGCTGAGAGACCTGATATCTTGTGTTGAAAGATTGCATTCTTATTTTCATCTATCAATTCCTTTAGTTCTCTCGATATTTTGTTATAGAGTGATCTGTCCGTGTCTGATCTTGTCAGGTGTAATTGTCTCCTCTGTGTTCGTTTTTCTCGTAGCTTGTCCCGTATCTCTAGTGGAATATCATTTATTTCGGTTTTGTACTTCAATGTTGGGGTAGAGCGCCAAGCAGCTACTTGAATGAGGTTCGTGATGTAGAATGTTGCCTCTTCAATGTCTTCTTCTGTTTTGAGTTTGACTTTAAGATTGACTTCATCATTCAGAAACTCGGTGAAGGCACTCCAGTCAGTTTTGTTGTTATATAGTGAAGGCTTTTGGACTCTTTGCATTGGTGAAATGCTAAATGTAGCTACGATGGGAGTGTGGTCCGATACAGAATCAAGCAATGATTCGACATTAAAGTACACATCCGATAGTCCCTTTATTATAAAGAAGTCCACGAGGTCCGGTATTCTGTTTGTGTCTGTTGGCCAATAGGTTGGTTCTCCTGTTGCGAGGGTTATTAAGTTGTTTTGGTCAACACATTTTTTTAGTTCACGTCCTTTTGTTGTTGTTAGTCGAGATCCCCAGTGAGTATTTTTGCAATTCCAATCTCCTCCACTTATGAATCTGTTTCCGAGGCTGGAGAAATAGCGGTTAAACATATCTTGTTTAGGCTGGTGTCTTGGTGGGCAGTAAATTGCACTAACGTTAATTGGCCCCAAGTATCCATAAATGGTCACAGTAGTGCTTTGCATCCATTCCTCCCTAAATTCACTGTGTAGGTGATGTTTTATATTATTTTTGATAATGACTGCAGATCCACCATGTGCCGTACAGTCTGGATGATTTGTGTTATAGATGGAGTAGTTGGCTATCTTGACCTTTTTATTGTCACTGAGATGGGTTTCAGAGATTAAAGCGATGTCCACTTTATTAACTTTGAGCAGTACTTCTAGTTCTTGGGTGTGAGCTGATAACCCATTTACGTTCCAGGTGGCAATTCTTAGGGAAAGCATTAGGGCAATTTGCTGATTAGTGTCATAATGAGGTTCATCATTGCGCTTATCTGGGATACGAGATTGTCAATTCTTTCTGTCTGTTTGATCAGTAGTGTTTCTAGGTTACTTCTTTGTTCTTTCGTGTTGTTTTCTGTGTATATCATTGTATCACTGGTTCTCTGTGACTTATTGTCAGCGTGTTGTCTTAGCTTGTATGACTCTGATTTATTGGATATGTGATTTTTTTGTCTATCTTCATGATCTGGTATTTGATATGTTGAAATATTATTCATGCTTGCAGATTTCTTTTTATTATTTTTCTTTACTACTTCACTGTACTGTTCTATAGTTTCTAGTGTGGTATGGTTCTTTTCTTTCTGTTGTTTACTCTCAGTCTTTTTTCTTAAGTCAGGGTCGTTTACGTTGTAGCTATCAGTCGACAAACGTGTTGTTTGACTGCTTATTCTCGCTATATTGTTTATTGTCTTGTTTATGTGGGGTTTATACCCTAATTTCTTTCTGGCAAGTATTTCTTTATATACAGTGCATCCTTTGTAACTGGCAGGGTGACTACCAGAGCAAAGAGTACACACTGCTGGGGTGTTTTTGTCTATGGTACAAAGAGTAGTTTTATGGGCACCGGCGCACTTAACGCACCTATATGGCCTCATGCAATTATTTTTGCTGTGGCCATATTGTTGGCATCTAGTGCATTGCACTACTGTAGTTTTTCTTTTTGGGTCTTCTATAATAACTCTTTGATGGTAGATGACTTTTATGTCTTTTATTAGTTTATTATTTTCGTGCGGGGCTACATTAACGAAGAATGTGTTTAAGGGGTCTTTAGTTCCCGGTATCCGTGCTGTAACTATTTCCCCTTGCACTTTGTTTCCAGTGTTTTCAATCGCTTGAATGATTTCTTCTTTTGGAGTACTAAAGTGAAGGTTTTTGATGACTATTCTCATACATTTTTGGTCTTTACGAGTAAAAGTATGGCCAATTAGTCCTTTTGCTCTAATGTGTTCTATTAGAGTTTTATATTTATCAACCGTACTGGAAGATATGATGAGTTGATTTTTCGACACGACTTTATAGGTGTAGTCATTCTTACTTACGACTTCTTCTATTAACTCTGTTAGATTTCGAAGATCGTCGACACCATAGAGTACAATTGGTGGTGGTTTAGGGGTTCTTTTTACTTGGGTGACATCATCCAATTCTATGTCTAACATAGAGAAACTGTTACTAGTCTCAATATCTAGGCTATTGGTTTGTTTTGGTTCGGTTATGCCTCTGTGTTGACTTATGAGCAGATCCCTTCGCTGTACTCTTTTGGCATTTATTTTGCCCGCTTTTTCCTCAGGAGATCGGCCTCTTTTTTGGGTTGGCACTCGTTGCCATGGTGCGTTTGGATTGAGGTTAGATTCTTCCATGTCGTTTTCATTTTCATTATTATTTTCATTCTTGTCAGTTTGTTGTTTCTCTATAGTGTTGTGTTTTGTTTTTATTTCACTGGCTTTATCGCTTAATGATAATGAACGTTGACGATTAAAAAGACCCGGGTGGAATATTTGTTGGGTCAATGTTTTTGATTTTTCCTTAGGTAGCAGTACTTTGCCCCCCCCAGAATACGTGGGGCAGCCTGAGCTATGCTCAGGAAGGGATTCTCCAGCTAAGCTGGTACCCTCCTGGGGTAGATTTTCTTTGAGTCTTGCTTCCATAGTATTGTGTTATTTTTATCTTAGGGTTTTCTTCCTTTGAATGTTTATATCATAATAACATTTATTACTCACCTTCATTTTTCCGGACATCATTGTTGCGTCTGCCGATCTGGTTTCATCTACAAAATTGCTTGGCGGTCTCACATTTGTTATACGAGAGAAGTTCAAACCTGTAAATAACAAAATTACTTATGTTCCATTCTAGAATACTGCACGATATTCCATTATACTAAATTGCATGATTTGCAATTTGATTGCTGGACATATAATTTGAATGCTGACCATGCAATTTCATTACTTGACATGCATTCTGATTCCTCAATACGCAGTCACTTTGCTAGACATAGAATTTAATTGCTCGATAATAATCATTTGATTGCTGGACATACAACTTTATTGCTTCAGATGCAATCTTCTGAAAACCAGCGCTGGGTGCAAATGCTGAGGTGGTCACCCTTTCGGTGCGGGCCGCTCGGCGCACTTTGTACTTTTGTTCTCTTTTACTTTGTGTTTATAACCGTTGTGCTGTGTCTGTCCCGAATAAATGTATTTCTATTCTCTTCATGCTTAACATAAAATTTAACTACAGGACATACCAATGAATTTCATGAATTATTCTCAATTACTCAACGAATCTCAAAAACTTACTCATATCCGGCAGCCGTGATTCAGCGAGAGGTGACGACGTGGATGCGCCGGCGACTCTGTATTTAGCCAATGGTAGCGCTACGCCTTTAGCCGCTGAATCTTTTACCCATGATGGTAGGACTACCGCCTTGCCATACTCTAGGGCGGCTTTATATTTCTCACTGCCAATACCTTCCCTGAAAAGAATCAAAAGTTTTGTATCCATTTCAGTGCACGTAGAACTAATGGCAGATATAAAAATAACGACAAAATAAATTAAAAAACAATTCAATGCATGGTTATTTTGAAATAGTGATTGAAGTGATGAGTAACAGTCATATCGGGCCAAGAAATATGAGGCCACGAGCAATTTGGGTTTTCGCTGGCAGAAACCAGCGCTGCATTGTTTAATTTTTTGTTTTAAATATCGCAGCATAATTGAGACAGGAGCCTTTTTAGCCTAGCACAGATTTTTTTTTGTTACTTATTTACAGATTAGTTGGCATTTTTTTATTGTTGTTTTTCCTGTACGAATCACAAATGTTTTCTTTCTTTCTTTCAATAAGAGCTGGCACGACTTGTCACGCAGCTCTGCGCATTTTACACTGGTAAAACCAACTTTACTGCCTTTGAATTAAACTCTACTTTTTACTTATGTTAACTTGAAAAAAAGAAATACTGCGTGACAAAGTGTAGAATTGTAGATTAATTCACCCCAACCGAATTTTTATCACGGTGGTCAATCAGAGATTAGCTAGGTAGGTACACTAGAGATATTGTAGTGCACAAGCGTGTGCTCGCAAAAACATGTGCACTCAATGTTCCTCTACGCTCATAGTCCGAAGGGACGGCAATCCAACTCGACCCCTTGAGAGAGATCAGATTCAGGACCAACGGCTTTACGTGCTTTCCGAGGCACAGGGGTGTCACACCAACTTCCTTTCGAGCAGCTACAGAGTATTTTTTGAATCGGCGGAAGCGATCTCTCGCGCCGGGCCTTAGTACAGGCCATAGTCCGGGGCGAGGAGGAGTAGCAGGCGGTCGCCTCCTTCTGCGAAGCAGTAATGCTAGCAAAGGAGGCGGCCGCACGCGCGAGGCAATGGCCCTCGCACCCCAGCCGCCGGGATTCCGATCCCGATTTCCGGCCACCGTAGGCACGGGCTTGCGGACGGCGAGCAATGGGTAGCTCGCCGTCCGACCGTCCGGTAACCGTCCGGACCGAGCCCAAGTCGTCGACGGCGCGTACTGTTCCACGCGCGCCTCAAGGAGATGTCCTCAACTGCAGGGGCCTACCAGGGTCGAAACCTACTGGGGCCAAGGGTCTGATTCTGAAAGGAAGACTCGACCCTGGTACGAAAGGCAACGACGGAACAGGAGTGGGTTTTTAGACAGTAAAGTTCTGACACTATCTCGCGCTCCGCCCAAGAGCGCGGGATGTCAAAAGATGATTTTCTCACCGAAAAAATAAAAAATGGGCCCCCTTTTTTTAGCAGGATCGAAGCCTACTGGGGCCAAGGGTGATGCGAAAGAGATCCCGGGGCCCTGGAAGAATGGCAAAGAAGGAACAGGAGTGAGTTTTTAGTCAGTAAAAGTCTGACACGCCCTCCCGTTCCGCCTAAAAGCGAGGGATGTCATTAGTTGATTATCCCAAACAAAAAAAGGCCCTACGCTCAACCGTCGCACTTTTGATCACAAAACTAACTAGGCAGTTTAAAAAAATCTTAAATATCTTCTAAAAAGTACTAACTTGGTCAACACCACAACATCAGTAGTTTCACTCTGAAAAGCCCCGGAGAACATCCCTCCTTTTTCATTAACCAGCTTCATGATTAACTGCTTATCCTTCTTAGGGATCCCAGAAGTAGTTACTTGAAGGTTGGTGAAGGGAGGCAGCCGGTGGACGAGGAAGTCTGGAGAGGAACCACTGACGTTGAGACGGAGGGACGTCTCCCAGACTGCTTGGATCCAGGTTATAGCCATCACTGGTATGCCTTTTTCTATTGATTTCTAAAAGAGATGATATGCAAGAATTGATCATTAAACTGATGTTTTGTCCTAAACTATGTGTGAATATAATGGAATAGGGAACATGCATGAATAAAATATTTTTTAAATAACGAGTTTACCAATAAATATACAAAAATAGAATATTAATTGTGAAAACAACATAAAAATTAGCCGCACCGCTTTATTGCTCGCCTTGACGGGGGCACTGCCGTGTCCCCTAATAATACACTGGCTCCTGTAATACAGTTTCTAACTAGCTCAGGAGCCAGGGAATTTCATTTATGTGTGTAAAAACCAATATCAATAAAAAAAAAAATATTATTATTAGTTGAAGCATAGATTTAGACTTTAGAGGTAAGCGAAACAGGATGTAAAGTCCCGAAAACCTCCGTTGAAAAGGGAGGATCCTTCGACCAGACGGGTGTAGTATCTGGTCTGGACAACTGCCAGATAGTTGATTTCGTACTGTCGTATAATAATATGTGTTCTAATCGCGCGGAGAATTCTGATACCGCGATACAGGATTATGAATTTTAGTTTCTATTTAGCAAACATAGATATTATATTTATATTAATTTAGTAGGTTCAGCAAAATAGCCATTAATACTAAAATACGTTAATGAAAGGATTAACGTATTTTAGTATTCTATCTATCTCTATATCTCTCTTCTCACAGAACCGCAAACTTTCTAATAATATTTCTTCCATTCATCAGCAAACAAATCCAATACAGGGTTGGTCTCCACAAGCGCATTGAGCATGGTTAGCATACGCGGTATAGGGGAGGTGGATCGAGCTACAGTGCGACAAAATGGGACATTAAATGACGATGTCGCTTCATAGACAAAATAGAACTTACAACATATTTATCAGAAAGCACAGTGTCTGAAACTAAATGAGTGGTGTCATCTGTTAGAACTGTGCTGTATATGCCTCCCATCCAATGAACTTTTCTTCTTATCTCCTCCTGAAAAAAAAAATCATAACAAAATTGAAAGAACAAATCAATGGTGCAATGTGAAAAAAGTTATCTGCAATTTTGTGATTAACTGAAAATTTAACATACTAAAAATATCATGTTCCAAAACATTGTAAAAAAAAAATACTGTCACCTTATTTTTTTTTTAAATATTAAGACAGCCCGCGAATTTCAATTTTTTTTTTTTTCTAGTCAGTGTCAAGTTGTATGTTGATTAATATATGATTCGCGGGCATAATCCGTATTTATTTACGACGAAATTATAGTCATTAAAATCTGTAATACAACCCTCTCAGTCCCGTCTTACCCTATTGAATAGTCATTTCATAAAAAACTGGCCAAGTGCGAGTCGGACTCCCGCACTGAGGGTTCCGTACAAACTTGAAAGGTAAATTGCGGTTTACGACTTATGACGTATTAAAAAAAACTACTGACCAGATCTCGTTCAAACCAATTTTCGTTGGCAGTTTTTATAGTAATGTACATCATATATTTTTTTTAGTTTTATCATTCTCTTATTTTAGAAGTTAGAGGGGGGGGGACACACATTTTACCACTTTGGAAGTGTCTCTCGCGCAAACTATTCAGTTTAGAAAAAAATGATATTAGAAACCTCAGTATCATTTTTGAAGACCTATCCATAGATACCCCACACGCATGGGTTTGATGAAAAAAAAAATTTTGAGTTTCAGTTCTAAGTATGGGGACCCCCAAAATTTATTGCTTTTTTTCTATTTTTGTATGAAAATCTTAATGCGGTTCACAGAATACATCTACTTACAAAGTTTCAACAGTATAGCTCTTATAGTTTCGGAAAAAAGTGGCTGTGACATACGGACGGACAGACGGACAGACAGACAGACAGACAGACAGACAGACAGACAGACAGACAGACAGACATGACGAATCTATAAGGGTTCCGTTTTTTGCCATTTGGCTACGGAACCCTAAAAAAGTCATTCAATAGGGTAAGACGAATTGAAAGGATTGTTTTGAAGATTTTAATGATTATAATTTAATAAAGCCACATTTTGTTACGGTCGCGAATCATATTGTAATGAACAAAGAACCTATAACATGACCTGCAAAATGCAAAAACCGTAAAAAAAAAAAAATGAATTTCAAAGGCTACCCTGGCACTTTTACTTTAACAGGCAAAAGAAAATAAAAAAGAAAATTGCTAAATATATGTGTGAGCTACTTTTTGCCGCACCGAACTGCATTTTCATATACTTCTATTCTAACCTTTCTGAGAGCGAGACTGCGACCGCACAAGGCGGAATCGAGGAGGCGGTCAGCAACACGCTCTCTTTCTCTCTCTAGTAAATAAAGGTTTTAAGTGACAGAAAAGGATAGAACAATATGCGGTCAGATATAGCTCAACCCTAATTCATTCATTATTCTTATTTCAGCCTAAAGAAATCCAGCCAAAAAAAAAGGAGGTAAAAGTAAAAAAATACGGACCCGCCATTAAAAGTTAAAAGAAAACGTACCGTAAAAAGTTTTGTTACTATTTTGGGGTACAATTAAGTTTATTCTATTCTAACTGGACTAAGGCTTCACCGAGTTTCGCTACATTAACTGATCCTGTGTTTCTCGCATCCATAGGAGGGTAGCGACATCTATATACATAGGAGCTAAAAGGCAAAACCATTTAGCACCAACTTTAAAATTGCACGGAATTCGCGGATCCCGCATTTGGAGGTGCGGGATCCAGCAAGGACTAAAATTGACGCGGGATCCCGTAGGATTGCTGGATCCCATTTCGCGGTATTGCTTTAACTCTCCGAAAACTAAGTAATAAAATAAAAACTAATTAATAAAGTAAAAAATAATAATAAAAAAAACAAGTATTGGGCAGTTGCCCAGACCAGACACAACCTGTCTGGTCTGAGAATATACTTTTTTTAATCGCGGTTTACGAAACTTTACACCCTGTTCCGCTGCCCTTATATGGGCCTACCACACGCACAAGCTTTATCACAGTTTTACCTGCGCAGGCCAATTTGTACACGAAACACAGGCAAAACTGTAGTGAAGCTTGTGCGTGTGGTAGGCCCATATAAGGGCAGCGGTACATGGTGTATAGTTTTTTGTATTTTTTTTTGTCATGGAAAATGTTTGCGATATGTTAGCCTTTTTCGCCTTTTCTGGCAAATAAAAAGTTTTTCTTTCTTTCATTAGAACTACAGCTACGGTTCTTCTTATTTAATTGTTTAGAGATAACTTCCACTATGTCAAGATTAGTCTAGTACCTTCTGTGCCTTGGTTAATCCACTTGCAGTGACAACCAAGCCTCTCATTGCTATTGTAAAGACAGGCTCTGGACCCGAGGGTATTGGAGTACCTTCTGTTAGGCAGCATGATAGGCAGCGAGGACCTACTAATCTGAAAAAAATAATAATTTTAATCTATCTTTGGGTGATTCTTTGAAACCGAGACAATGTCTCATTCATCTGGCCAAGTTTTTTCTTTACAATTTGATATTTTTATTTGCATATTAATTTCCCCGATCACTAAATGTATCAAAGGCACTCATTTGCGCCCTGTGGCTTACGACACTTAAACTAACTAAAAAAAACTAGGCCAGATGAATGAGACACTCTCTCGGCTTCAAAGAAACACCCCTTTAATGTATTTATTTAATGTAAGAAACTAGCTGCTCAGTGGAGAAAATACTCCTGCGATAAAAAGTATCCTATGTGCTATTCCAGGACATGTGTTACCTGCATGCTTGTTTTTTTTTTTAATTGATATAAACTAGTGCTTGACTGCAATCCCATCAGGTGGGAGTAAACAGTGATGCAATCGTTGATGGAAGGAAGCGCACTTTATTAAGAGTCTATTCACTCTAGCCTTGAAGACACCCAAATTCTAATCGGACGGGAAGACCGCAGCAGGCAAATTGTTTCAGTCCTTCAATGTACGCTGTATAAACGACGAGGCGAAATGCTTAGTCCGGACCGTAGAGGTTTCAACAACGTAAGGGTAGATACTCGCTGTACGTCGGGTTATCCGACGGTAGAAATGAGATGGTGGAATAAAGTCATGCAATTCCCGCGCACTCTCCAAAATGCATCCTGTGCTCCTCAAGGCTTTGTAGATTGGACTTAAGGAAATCTGGATTACCAATTAGCCTTTTCGCACGCCTTTCCACCGAGTCCAAAGCTGCTAGGTGGCATTTTGCAGCACCAGCCCAAATGTGGCTACAGTGCTCCACACAGACACACACACAGACAGTTACATTGAAATCCGTTTGAATGTGAACTGTGAAGTAACAAACACACTCACAAATTTTCGCCTTTATAATATTAGTTTGATGATATTAATGAGTTTTACTGCGCTGAAATGAAATTTTATTCACTGACTAATGTAAGAATGCAATCCTAAAATTGGGACTTGGTTCCTCAATAAGATTTTTTTCTATTCACTTAGAAGGAATTCACTGTGCGGTTTGATTTCCAAATGGAACAATTATTTGTAATGTGTACAGATTGGTATTTTACGTCTGGGTGTCTTATGCATGTGAATCTGCATGTTTTTGAATGCATCCACAACACAGGAATGTATATAGTGTGAGCCAGTTTTTTTTTTTTTTAGAGCTGTATCGTCTAAATATGTCAGTAAATCATTTGCTAATACAGATGTTTACATTGGTACAATCACATTGATCACCCTCTATACTTCAATACTTTTGATTAGCATAACTGGTGCCATTTCTGTTTCTGCAACAGCCTCTTTTTTCAGAGATCATGGCTAGGGGCTCTCTACTTGACTGTTATAAAAACTAGCACTTTAAATAACAACATAGCCTGCCAAAATCATAACCCTCCTTTGGCTTTGCCGTAGTCAGGTAAAAAGAAAGATCAAGAAGATGACAGGAGGATATAAACCCCACGTCAAAATACATCAAGGTCGTCCATAACATTCACTACTGGACCTGGATAGACCTCCTCCAAGTATCGCCATAACATCCGGTCCTATGCATAGTCCACCTACCAACTCCCTTATTGATGCCCTGAAAAACCTAAGAGGCCTGATCTGTTTTTGGAGAGAGGTGGGTTGGTTGGAATGAGCCCACCTAAGGTTATGGCCACCATGGCCCACGTACAATGGTCCACATAGGACTAAGTGCGGAAACCTTAAATAGATAGTTTGATAGATAGATGGTCCACCTCATGGTGACTCTTTACGATATTTCAGTAACCTTGGTTCTCCTGTGCATATTATCATTCCTGAGTTAAGATTGTTTAACTTACAAACACTTCGTAGCCTGCAACTGTTCATATAGTTCCCCTTCAAACTCATTTAGCACAAAGACATCCCTCTTTGTGAGCCCCTCAAACTTTGTCCACTCGCTCTCATGCACCCATTTCGCTTGGAGACCACCACCGCAATGCTGTTCACATGTCTGTAAGAAACACATTGATTTTTGACAATATGCACGCTTTCAAAGTTTATGAAATTTAATTTTGTAATTCACTAGTTTGCAACTTCTGAACAAGGGGTTCCAAGGCTGCAGGAAATTTTATGACAAGCTTTTTAACGCTTTAAGTCTCACTGCAGAGCAAAAATCAATCAACAACAGCAACAGTTTGTTTTTTTATTATGGCAATTATGTTTTTTGGTTGATTTATTACTATTTTATTTTTTATTCTATGCCTAAATTACAATGAATAAAATAAATCTTAAAATTAGATGCATGATGTAGCATTTTCTAATTTATTGTATGTTTTTAATTGATTTAAATATCAACAAATAGGTTGCTGTGCCCTAAAAGGGTCTACAATGATGCATAGATCCATGCCTGTTTAATAAATAAATGATTATGAATATATATGACTGTCTAGGACTCTAGGATACTATGGACCAGACCTTAAGAAGTCCAGAGTCAGCAATGGTTAACATAATTATGTTTATTTATATTAAATAACGAGTAATTAATAGTTTTATTTATGAATATAGAAAGATAAGATATATTCTGATATATTATCATCGTAGGTGGCATCAATCTAAATCGGTTGGTAGTCAAATTCTATCACCATGATACAGCTATCATCAGTGGTGCACCCATTTCAATGGCACTATCAAATCTTTTATCTTTTTGTTTATTTAAAGTTTCTTTGCCTTTTAAATCTTTAGGAAAATATTTTGAGAAGATAATTTAAATAATAACTCGTTTATAACTTACAATAAAAGCTAGTTGCATGTCCTCTGAACATTCATTTTCAGATCGGCAATCTTTCGGTATTATGAACGTAACGTTTATGTCCTCGGTCATTTTGATAAGATTTCTCAATACCCTAAATCACGGATAACATACGATTATGAAGAATTACACATGAATTACATCCTTTTCCAAAAATAATCAACTTTTTAACCTCAACGCGATTTGTTTACAAAATTTTCAAATGAACTGACACTGACTGACAGAGAACTGAATAGTGAATGATCATGAACGATGGGCGATTGTGAATGACAATATTCGAATGATTCGATTGTACAAGTCATTCAAATTATTCGAATAACCTTACAATTCATTCGAATTTGAAAACGAATGAGAAGTAAATAAGAATGTATTGCGTTGTCTCGTTCCTTCCGATGCAACTTTCAGATTACTGGTTCATATATTTGAATATCCGTAACATCATCTAAAATTAAACTCTATAAACTGAGAAAAAATACTCAATTTCGTGTGGCAAACTGAATGAATGAACTAGTGGTTCAAAAATCAGTTACTTGTTGCTACGGATATCAATTGAAAGTAGACTTTATTGTACGTAAAACCAGCCTTATTTTGTATGGCACGGGTAAAGTAAATGAATAAACTAGTGGTTTCATTCGAATTTGAGAACTAGCGATCTATTGTTTTTGCATTTGATTGTTAACATTAGTAGTATCAAATCATTCGATTGTTGAAATCAGCAAAGAGTATGGAAATCAGTAACAATCGCCCATCAAAATGAAGTTTCGAGTGAAGTAAAACAATAAATTTATGTTCATGAATGAATGAGTTAGCTGCAGCTTAAATTATTGTTGCCACACTTGCCACATCGAATTTGAAATCCGTATGGTGGTGGTGGCACTCACTTTAATTTTAATCGAAGAAACTGAATAGCCTCTTTGAGGATCTATAGGCTATTTAAAGTAGTAAATACAATTATCACGGTTTTCATTATTCTACATAAAAAGAGTTCAACAAAGTAGTGTAGCAAGTATCGCCTAAAAATTCTAATGAAGTTGTTGAAGATATAGATATAGCCACAACTACGTCACCACATCCAGGAACAAAAAATCCAAAAGTACCGTGGTATTAGAGCTCTCCGCGCAATTAGAACCTAAGACAGTCAGAAATCAAATATCGGGCGTTGCCCGGACTACACCACTCTAAAACACCCGTTTACTGGTCGAAGGATCCTCCCTTCTTAATTAATAATCACAGAAAAGATAAGAGAATGGGATAAGCCGACTAATATTTGCTTTGTTGTCTTCTAAAAGACGTTTTACTTTTTAAATGGCTGCTTTTACGAAATGACTGTTCATTGTAATTTCCATTTTTGCAATTTTTTTACAAGTTATTTAGTGTCAGTGATTTAATTTAATAATATGAATTGTAAAGCCCTTCACGCAGCTGCCTAATGATAGCCTCCTAAGATGTTGGTTGAGGCTCGAGGCTATTAGGCCATTGATTGACAAGACTATCGTTATAGTCAAGCACTAGTAGCTATATGTTACTTTAAAAAAAAGATCACTTAATCCATATCCTACATCTCAACATCCTCGTGGGCTAAGTCATTTTCATCTTTCTCAGCTGTGTTGGCCAGTCGACTTCCAGTCTAACTGGATGCGGCTGAATACCACCATTGCCTATCAGCCCTCCACAACCCAATAACTGTGCAACACGATACTCGTTGGACAGACTGGTGGTCAGACTTTCTGGCGTCTGACTACCTGTAACGAATGACAGCCAGGACCTACAGCTTTACGTCGACGTCGTCGACGTCGTCTTGCGGGTCAAATCAAGATACTTAAATATTTTGCTTATCCTTCTCGGCTTTCACGACATACAAGACCGTATTATTAACATTGCACGCCTCTTGATTTTGTCCACCACCACTTTATCAAGCTTATTAGTTACAATATTCCTATCAGTGATGCCCCCAGTAAAATGTGACATGACCATTATCGAGAACTAGGATGGGCACATAAATGTACCTATAGTACAGCGGTTTAAAAAAAATGGGGTTAAATATAATGACCACCATAAAATGCTTTGATACCCTTAGTTCTTTTACCAAAATATATATACTTGACACCAGAAAAATAAAGTCTAAAATTACAATAGTACTAGCTACTTTAGTCACGACTGCACTTCAAATTGTATTCGAACACCAAATGTAGTAAATGATCACCAAATCTTAGCGAGCAAATTACTGCGCTATTTCTGCCGGTATACCGTCGTTTGCCCGAATTTGACATTGGGTATGTAACGGTTGTTATATCAGGAGAAACTGGATGCAATCGGGACTTTAGGGCACTCCAACTCGGATAGGTTAGGTTAGAAGGGGATGGCGGGGTCGTGTGAGCGAGCGAAGCGAGCGAATAGACCCCGCCATCCCCTTCGTGGTTATTTTTTTATAAACCACACAGAAGTAGGAGCCCCGCGAAGCGGGGCTCCGTCAACCAAGCCCACCATCAACCATGCATAGAATTTTGGTGATCATTTACTACTTTTGGGTTTACAATGATTTATTTGGAGTCATTTTGCTTAAATAGGATAGCGAGATGTTAAAACTTTGGTTATAATTTTACATTAAAGTGCGGGTTTAATTTTGGTGATCATTTACTATTTCTGTCTGTTATATGTTACTATATCTGGTGGTAAGTTAAACATAAGCCAAAAAAAAATAGTTAAGGGTGTATTATACACCTTCTTTTTGTTTCATTTTCTTGAACCCCAACTGTATTAGGACTTGGTTATGCCCATGGTTGCATGATTAAACGAAATTTAATGAACTTAAAGTCAAGCTCTTTATTTTAAAGAAGAATGTGCAAAATGGGCTCAGTAAAGTAGTACTCTCTAATCTACCTCACATTTTAGAGGGGAAAAATCCAACATTTTATTCTATGGCAGCCTGTTTCATCCACTGGAGAAATTAGGTAGAATAATAGTTTTTTACTGTGAATATTTTTTTATTTAAATTAAACCACTTTTATCATTCGTTCTTTACGCAAAATCTATCACTACCCCAACACTATTATTTCGGTAACATTATTTTTCTATTAAACTGTTACGTTACTGAATACAATTTAAAAGTCAAATTATAGATTAGGATTAGTCCGTATGGTATATAAAGTGCGTTTTTTAATTAGAGATAATGATTTGACAATTCGAATGTTGCATGTTTTTTCCATTTCATAAATAGTGATGTACCTCAACCGATATTGAACCAAAAACCGAAAATAATCGTAAACATTATTTCGTTTTAAATTTATGCAACTAATTATGGTCGTTTTTGTATTTTCTGAAGGTAATTTGATAGATACAAATGTCTAACTCATAAAATAAAATATAATTGAAGCTTAAGAATTGAAAGACTAGCAAAAACTGTGTCATTTTATTGTTTCGTCTCGATTTGGTGATAATCCAGACGAAAATATAAAATTACTCAAGCTGATATTTTTGCCGACACATTATTACGACTCTACTAATAGGTACTATTAATAATGACTTCGGTTTAAAAACTAATAATTGTAAAAACATACCTAAGTCCTATTCTTGTACTATTTTCGTATTGTACTGATAAAATCGAATTGTGTGTCAGTTTCTTGTAATGCAGCCATTTGTATTTACAGCTTGACGACCAATGATGATAACTTTTTTAATTCTAAAGCATAAACTGCGACTGTCTCGTCCTGCTCTTGTAAACGAGACATAAAATTGTGTCGGGACGCCTTTAAACTGGAACTCCCTGGTAAAAGGAAGTAGTTTTAGGTGTGAGTCTAAGTATATTCTGTACCTACGTAATATTTTTTGACCGTAATTCAGTGTAGGTTTCACATTCGTACCTGTACCTACTGCATTTAAACTTCGAGTTGATCATCTTCAGTTTCCTGTTCAATCTTTTTTTTGTAAGTTTTCAATCGCAAGACGGGCGCTTAATTATCAGTTGAGCTCCAAACCGCCATGGACACATACCAGAAACGAGCTGTTGCGTTATACTTATTTCACATAAAAATTAAAAACAGAAGGCTTATAAAGTTCTGGGTGCATCGGATTTCCCTTCCCGCTGAAGGCCACTGCGGGCGCTAATCGACCGCAGAGTTTGCGGGCGCTACCCGCCGAGGCTGCAGGTTACCGCAGCCCGCGTGATTCTAATAGTTCCTCGCCGTTGCAGCGGGAGCCACAAACAAAACGCGAAAACTGCGGTTGTAAAACGCGTCGTGAAATGTGCTTTAATTTTTACATATACAGCGTGTAATTGACAGGTTGGCAAAAACGAAAAGTATGAATTCAGACTGGTATTGTTAATATTTTGATAGTGAAATATTTTCCCGGAAATGATAGGTGAACGTTTTTCAATTTTCAATTTTATTTCGGCTACGCAATGTATAACGAATATATCGATACGCGCGCGACCCTGTACCTCGCGCATTGTTCATTCATACTAATAGGTAGGTACTTCGGGACGTAAGGTCCACGTCCCGAAGTACCAGTTTGGAATAAATACATAGTACACTACACACACAAACACACCTATCAAATTTTTTTAACACGAATTCAAAACCTATCAAAAATTAAAATAGTCACTTACCTAAATTAAAGTCTCTCGGGTCGTATAAGGCATGGCTCAAAGTGGTTGCCTCCGAGCTGCACGCACAGTTGTGCTCTACGCAGGGTTTCGGCATGGAGACGAGGTATCATTGTCACATCCTCATTGAGTTTTTGGTTCAACGATGTGAAACACGGGGTCCGTTATTACGCCTTACAAGTTTTGCAGCAGTACGGGTTCCCAAACGCGGATTTCGACGGACAACATCTAAAATCGCCTGCTCAGAACGAGCACGGATTGTCCTTCCAGAACCTTCCTGACGCGGCACAATAGGTAAATTTTCTAAAACACGTTGATATGCCCTTGTGATAGTACGACTATTGGCTGGATGTCGTTCATTTGGGTGTCTTTGAACATAGAGCCTTAATGCCAACGACGCGTTTCCTCTAGCTTCACCCAAGCACATTAACATCTGGCCATATTCGCGAGCACTAAACGTTTCATTACGCCGATTCATGACGATACCACACAACACAAAAACACAGTCACAACTCAACTGAACGCAATACACAGTCCCGAACTCTCGACAGTTGAAAGAAAACGAAATAGACGTCCAGAACGCACCAGCATTGACCAGCAATCGCGGCAAACTGAATTAAATGGCGGCAAAGCGCCTCGGCTAATGGTTTCGTTTGTCGGCACACCTTTGAGAGTGTGTGTGACACGTGTAGCAATTAGGGCTGCCCACATGGTATGAAATTAAACATTTTTATTTCGGTAATAGTAAGTACGTTAGTCGAGGTGCCCATGGCGCAGTAGTTACAGTGGTCGGCCTGAGATTGAGATAAAGATGAAGAACTAGGTATTGAAAAATAATCGTATCGTAATCGTATGATAAACATTGTTATTAACCGCTATCTTTTGTAACTTTTACTCATGGTTCTGCTTCCAAGTTTAAACCTAGTACCTGTCAATCCCCTAGCAGCATGCGCGCGATTTTGCGCATTTTCTAAACACTAAGCAAACGTTGGCGTTCGCATAGATTATAAATTAAGTTTTTTTTTTTATAGGGTATTTATTCAAGAACGTAAATAAGAAGTTTTCATTATAGTATGTAAAAATCGAAAATAAGCAAAGCTTTTCGTAACTACACGCGCGAACGCCGGCTTTCGCTCAGGGATTGACAGGTAGAATGTGAATCTGGCAATATTGACACATTGTTTTTATGTTTTATGTCCCACTAAATTGTCTAAAGCAAACAATTTAAAATAAGGTTTTTGGAATTAAGAAATAATAGGTAAAGTAATCATACTCCTGAGTATCTAATTATTATTAAAGCATTTTACATAAAGAAAATAGAATTACAAGTATTAAATTCCGTACGCGGTACAACCCTAGCAGCGTCGCCGCGTCGGCGCGTCAAAGCCGCACGACCCGTGCACCACACAAAAGGAGTGAGCGAGCGAGCGGTATGCTGTCTCTGTCTGTCGTAGGTACTACGGAGTTCAGTAAACTTTTACGGCTAACAGCTGATTCCCCGCGAGTTGTATGAATTTTCTTTTACGATTACATTGCCGAATTTAAGTTTTTTGCTTTTTTTTCACTAAAATTGTGTTTTTGGGCTGGATTTTGTTGTAACAAATAAATAGAACACAAATCTAGTTGAAAAACGGTCGGAAAATTCGACAATTTTCCTGAAGAAAATTCCAACGTTTTTCAGTCATAATCATGGTCATGAAGCTACTGTTTCAGTTTTTGCCAACCTGTCAATTACACGGTGTATATTCTACAGAAGTAGCAGGCCCGCAACCGCGGCGTACATGGGTGAAAACCGCTTCGTGATATCTTAGCCTAAGTAAAAGGCCGAGTGTTATCAATTATTTTAATTTTCAATTCATATTAGACTAAAAAAACACTAACGTATTAGTCCTACTTTCCTTAAAGGTTCTATTGTTAAAAAAACCGGTATGAAAAATCGAATTTGGCGACATCACTTTTATCAAAAAGCAGGCAACATATTTCTGGAGTTTGACATTTGCACTTGTCAAATCATTATCTGGAATTAAAAAACGCATTTTAGTTATCAGTAGATTTTACTAGTATTTTAAATTATTGTTTTCGGTCATAAATCATTAAAGTTTCTTTTAATGGTATAAACTGGCAACAATTTGTTTTTTTTTTTTAATTTAATTTCCGAACGAAACACTTGTCTCGTCATAGACAGTTTGAAGTGATGTGCCGAGTCAACGAAGAGAAGGATCGAGTTGAGTCGAGTCGGTTTACTCAGAATTCGAATCATGATTTGATTCCACGTTTTGAGCCCTGTACTCGAGTTCTATGTTTGGTATTCGAATCTCATCTCTAGAAACTCTAGTCCAGTAATCTTATACGGAAATTCGAGTCCAAAACTCGAGTCAAGAAATTCTAATCCAGAACTCGGGTCCATTAAAGATTTTTGAAAAAAAAAAGAAAACGGTTAATTAATTGTTTAATTCTGTTAAATTATATTATACTAACTTTCCAAGTCATTTAACTTATTAAAAAGATAACCCAGTTATTAATTTGATACAAAATCACATCTAGACGAATCAAATAAGTGTAAAGAATGTTTTTAAATCGAAACACGCTTATTATGTCAGCTTTTAGAACGCAAATACGTTCTAAAAGCTGTCTCGATACTAAAGCTACAAATGTAGTACCTACAACAGTACGAGCGTGTCAACCTAGACATGGGTCGTATTAGGTAAAAACGATACCTATTCCACCTAATCCTAGTATTTAAAAATACCTAATCCATTTACCTAATCCGAATATTTTATTCAATATAGCCGCTGGCCTGTTACAAATATTGTACCGATATTACGTAGCGTATGTGGATTAGGTAAGAAATATTGGGCATAGAGTATGGACGTTCCGTTTCTGATATATTGTAGAACAATGGATTATATTAATTTTGTTTTTTTTTTTATAGGCTAACGGTATTTAAAGCAATCGTGAATAGGTACTCTATAATGGTATAGCACATAATCTTAAAATGTCGTCTCATTGATTATATAATCAAAGTATCGTCTATTAGACATTCTCACAGGCTTAGGACTGTCATCTTGTGTAGATTCACACAAAAGGCGTAATACGTAAACAAGCTAAACCAATGGAATTTAATAAATAATGCAAACGACATATTTTTTTTGTCTTTATTACTGAAAAATGGGTTAACATTAAAACAGGTACCTAGAAACCTCAGCATTACTAGATTAACATGCATTTCACCCATATTATTACGTGAGTCTGATTTTTACACATTTATTTTCAAAAGACGTGAAAGTTTTGTTATTTTTTTCGAAAGTATTTACAATAGCGCCACCTATCAACGACGTATATTCGTGACGACTTATATCGCTAGAGCACTAACTAGTCCAGTGTAATCTCACATAGATGGCGCTAGCGACAGTGCTAATTAAACTTCAAACTTAACATCCACGTCTTAAGGTGCAGAATATCTTCTGTGTAGACTGTGTACGAATATTGTGTGCCATACCTAATCCCCGACGCTTTGGATTAGGTACGGACTCGCATCGAATACTACCTAATCCACATACCTGTTCCAATATTTATGCCTCACGTCTAGTCAACCTAAGTCGAATACTAGATTTGAGTCAGTTGGATTCCCTTTATTACACATTTTTTTTTTTTATTACATTACACTTTTGCACACTTTAGATTCAGCAAGTAATAAATCGATCCTTCCAGACTCGAGTCGACCTGAATTGAGACGAAGCAAAATAAATTGAAATTCGATTAGGTGAGTCCAAAGCAGGAATCGAGACTGACTCGCGTCAAACTGTACTTGCACAACACTAGTTTGAGCTGTCATTCGCGCGAGTTAAATCGATAAAAAATACAACGATAAGAGGTTATAAAAATGTGAGATGTCCCAATTTATCTATATAATAAGTTAAAGTGACATAGAAACGTTAAAATGTTGTACGACGATTTTAAACCTATTGTGGACTTAGTGCTCAACAACTGGACTGCGTTGCAGCTGGCCGTTGAACATGGAATGGGAGCGCCCGGGGGCGAAAAGGTTTAAAATTTCGATATATCTAATTTTTATAAATGTAAATAAAGCACTACCCGTACAAAAATCTCTGAAAATGTATGTGCTGCTTGACAAAAGTAGACCACTGCAATTTATCATATATCTATATTTTAAAATCTTAAGATGACCTGTAACTAAATTTCTCTACATAATAAATGAGCGGTAGCGCATTAAGTTCACAGTATTGTTTACGTTAATAAATATATAGACAATTTTATCATATAGTAGCAGTAAAACATATGATAGTAAAGTTTGGTAAGAATGGTAGATAAAGTATCGAATTTATTATTTGAGCTATCCTTAGTATTAAATTATTTTATCAAAATGTAGAAAAAGGCAATGTTGCCTTTGATATTGTTCTAATGAATGTGATAACAAGGTACATTTAATATGCTTGCCCAACACTAGGGTTTGCTTTAGATTAATTTTATAAAAAAGAATTCATGCATATGACATTCTCAGCTTCTATGGTCATTTTTTTATTATTATTTTGAAACCTTTTCCTGTGATCCTTGTTTTGACTATCAGCCTATGGTCAACTTTTTGGTCAGTTTACTATTCATGGTATTATACATTTAGCATGCACCAATAAAAGTCTCAGACATATAATTTTTTTCTTTTTATTATTTATAGGGTCGCCAGGTCACGCTTGAGCACTATAAAAAAAAAACCATAATTAACTAATTCTTTCTTTAAATTACAGACTGCCCAATTAATGTCAGTCTATATAGCCAGATACTGTGTTGAAAATGTGGTGGACAGAGATGAACTGATTGAGGTGATTGAAGATCTGATGGACGAGGAGTTTGAAACTGTGTGTCATGATGACTCACCTAAAGGTAAATAAATATTGACTATTGATCTAATATGAGTTGTCAATATATAATTGGACTGTACCTTTATCATATATGAAAAAATCCTTGTTAAAATATTGTATACCATCTAGGGGTATTCTGCTTCTTTACTCAATAGTTCAGAAATGGCAAAATATCTACTAAGATATGCAGAGAAAAAGTAAAAAATAAAATTAAAAAAAGATCTTTGTGGGATCATATCTGAACAGTTGTTTGCATAGATTGGCAAACAGCTGTTTCACTAACATCAACCCAAAAAGGGTTATAAGAAGAGATCTTCATAAAATTCTTTTTGGAGTGTTGTTACTTGCTTTCTATATGATAACTGTGTCTGTGTTTTTTTTTTTTATAAATATTGCCCCACTACGATTCTGGGTGTGTTTACAATCATGTAAATTCATATACAAAAGACACCTAGATCGGAACAACTGTCTAGGTCATAAAAATATTGGTTCCATTTGGGAATTAAGCTGTTGATCCCCGCATTAACGCCGGCGTTCACGCGCCATTGTCTTACTATTGTGTCTCTAATTACGCACTCAAAAGGTTAAACTTGCAAACACACAGCCAATTGCACAACTATGCTGTCAAACCCACATAATAATAAATTATTATAAGTACCCTCCACACGCTTAGGAAATTTATTTTGTTTCCAGAAATAGCAATCCTTCTGCTGCAGTTTCTGAGTCTTTTAAAAGAGGGGCAACATGATGAACTGAGAGCTAGGATTGATGCAATGCCAAAGTGTCAGAAATGGCTCAGCCAACCGATACACGAATCAGTCCCACCACAAGTAAGTTTAGTCAACCGTTAACTACCTAATATCAAGTTTGTGATATTATAAGAGATTTGCTTGTCCCTGTGACTGAACTTTTTTCCCAATGAAATCCTTTTGTGATGATAACTTGAGTAAAAAGCGAAACAAACAAACTCACATCCACATTTATAATATAAATATAGATTTTTGTCACAGAATAGTAACATAGATGGAGTGTCCATTTGTGTTTTGTAATAATGTCAATGACAATGTCTACAGACATTATTCAATGACAGATTTTGTATCTGACTAGCTATATGCTATATTTTTTTCTGACGTTTTTAAGTTACTCCTACATCAGAACAGTCTTGGAGCAGATTTTCCACAAATTCATCTAAGCTTCTAGTTTACTTATAACTGCCTTGTAAAGACTTCTTCTCATCTCTTCTAGCTTTTCTGTTCCGAGGTTACTGTAGGGTCAGGTATTATAAAGAGGCAATATAGTTTGTTTGAAGGACACCTACAAGTAAACAATTTATATAATGACTCACTCAGTGACGAGCTCTCTGTCAATTTTGGTGTACCACAGGGTAGTATAATTGGTCCAACACTCTTCCTGGTGTACATAAATGACCTCTGCCAACTTTCTCTTCAAAACGGGAAGATCATCACCTTTGCTGACGATACTTCACTGTTCTTCAGTGGTCGCGAATGGGAGGAGGTATTCGATGCAGCACAACTGGGTCTAAATCGTGTTAGTAACTGGCTGCAAAGCAATGTTTTGACTCTTAACTTTAACGTCTCTAAAACTAAGTACATAGCATTTGCTCAAAGAACTAACTTGCTCCCACCTTCTGCTCTAACGATTACTGCTCACACCTGTGGCACTGAAAATACCCAGTGCTCCTGTTCTTCCCTTGACAGGACCGAGAATATTAAATACCTTGGAGTAACTATTGACCAATATCTCTCCTTTAAACCACACTTAAAAACCCTCGTGACCAGGTTACGAAAAGTAATTTACATTTTCAAAAATTTAAAACACTCTGCCAACCGTAAGACTATTAAAATGGTTTACTACGCATTATGCCAATCACTTATTGACTACTGCATTACATCGTGGGGAGGTGCCGCCAAAACACACCTCATCGAAGTTGAAAGGGCTCAGCGTGTCATACTCAATGTTGGAGCTGGTCTCCCCTTTCGTTTTCCGACCACTGACTTATACAAAGAATGGGACACCCTAACCGTCAGACAAACGTTCATTATGCATACAATACTTAAGAAACATTCTCAAATGCAGTTTGACGCTAAACTACTCAAAGATAATCGGCGAAAGGGTAGGGTTTGTCCCTCGACTCAATTCAAGTCCAAACTCCCTCAAAGATTCTTTTGCTTCCTCGGCCATTATCTTTACAATAATTTGAATAAATTTCTAAACCTGTATCCAAAAACTCGATCAAGCAGTATTAAAGAAATTAGAAAATACTTAAAAACTCTAGACTATCATAAAACCGAAAATCTTTTGACTGTTCTGAAATAACCCAAATTTTTAACCATCTCCATAACTAATCCTCTCCTCCTTGAAAAACAAACTCTCCGCTGCTCTCACTCCAATACTTACAACATGACTACATAACACAAAACACACAAACAAAACACACATACACAACTTCACATAACTTCTGCAAAATTATGGGTAGGTTTTATTTTTATTTATTTTTTGAATCTTTATTATTGTTATTACTTTTCTATTTTTGTATTAAGCCTATTGTTTAACTCTTACCTACTTTTTCATTAATAATCAATCTCGACTCTTGCACTGTAACTCTGTAATAGTTAATTCTAGCTATGGAAGGGGCCTGGTGACCACACAGGTTTTTTTCCGAAAACCTATAACAGGCACCAGTCTCTCACAAAGGTGGAATACGGCTGAGACATTGTCTTGTCAAAATTAACTCTAAGTCAGCTTTGTGAAGAGAGAATAAATAGCAATTATTATTATTTATTATTATTTAATCTGATCAGTAGAAACTTTCAGAAGCTCTGCAATTATCTACTGTTCAGATTACGAAATTTTTTACATTGATAGAAAACTATACTACTGTCTACTTTCATCCCTAAAAAATATAGTTCAATTTGTGGTTCCTGTGGGATGAAACGAAAAGCAAAAAATAAAATGAAAAATATTTTTTTCGATAACAAGGTTGGTTCAACAATATTGAGGTTGGCCTCTCCTTTTAAGTGTGAAAACACCTGTGCCAGGAGAGGCCGCTCTCCCTTAACTTGATTACATTTTTGTATGTAACTAAAACTATGTGAGCGTGCACGCAATGTGCGCACCGTGTGTGTGTGGAAGCGTGAGGTATGGTGTGTTTGCCTGTGTGCGTCTGTGACTGTTTCTGTATATGAGTGTGCGTGTGTGTGAAAAAATATATAACGAGACAAATATAAATAAATAAATAGATATATATTTATGTATTAATGTGGGATCTACTACAAGTTTACTTTGTCTAATGGTAAAAACCGCATGAAAATCCGTTCAGTGGTTTTTGAGTTTATCGCGAACAGACAGAAGCGTAGGGTGACTTTGTTTTCTAATATGCAAGGATAAGAACTAACCCGCCAAATATTTTTCAGTGCCATGGCAACCCAGATGACGTCTCAACAGACAGCAGCGGCGAAGATGATGATGAAGTCCCTGACAACAACATGAATGGCGCAGCAGCTTCATCATCTAACAAATACCGAGGACCAGAACCAATGGATGAAGATGGAGACCCTGGGTGGACAGTAGTACGGTCGAGGCGAAGGAATTAAAAATATTATTTTATTTTTAGTAAAATTTTGTTTATGTTTGAGCTGCTCGAATTGTTGTTAACATATCTGATAGCTTGTAAGTGTAACTAGTTTGTAGATTGGCGCAAAATATCGGGAGGCGTGATTTTATTTTCGTTAAATAAATTTCAGCCATAAATGAATGGAGCTTCAGTTGAGTTTTAGCACTAATAAGACAGCTCCTAGTTGGTTCACGCCAGTCCTTACTAGAGGTGGGTTGGAACAGATAAAATTAGAAACCTGTTTCACCTGTTTCAGTTCCAAGAAGAAAACAGTTCCAAAAACCTGTTCCAAAATAACAGCCTGTTCCACTAGAACTAAAGACTCATTTGTTGCAACAGATTCAGAAATAGTACCTAGTTCCAGCCAGTACATGCTACTGAAATGAAATAAAAACCACCCTTCATGCTTTTGCAGGCTTAGGACTGACAGCAATAATTATGAATTAACAATTTTGATTCCAAAACAAGATTCAAATTCAAAAACTCTGTTTTTGTTTTGATTGTTTACATCAAACCACAGAGCCAACCTTCAAACGTGAAAAACTCATACCACGCGTTCCGAATTATGATATCAAAAAATCGTCTACCTAATGTATGCGTCTATGGTAATTCGGCACGACTGAAATTCAGTCTAAAAAGTCAAACGACTTGAATATTTTTAAACGAATTAAAAAATCCGATAGATATATTACATACAATACTTTTAATAAGATTCTATTTGTAAACAATGATCATCTCTTTGCGACCTTGATTGTTCAATCAGTGTTGACTACATCAGATTTCAAGAATTTGATTATTTGATTAGATTACCCAAGTCGTTTGACTTTTTAGGCAAACTTATAGCGACTGTTGGCGCATTAACATTGAAAATATCGTAATTCGGAACGCGGGGATCGACAACCATAGAGAGTGAGAGTTTGGATACACATACATGATAAATATTACAATTGTTGATTAATTGGTATAAAAACAATATTGGTGGTTTAAAAAAAATCACCAATATTGTTTTTATTAATTATTCTTTTAACAAGAATATATATCTTGTTAAAACAATAATTAATACAAATAAATATTTAATACAAAATTAAAGTAATATAATAATAAAAATTATACGATAGTTTTGTTCAAAGGTAAGTTCATTATTTATATGTGTGTCCGAAAAGGAACAGTGACAGGTAGGGAACCATATATTTAATCTATGCAGGGAACAGATGCTATCTCTTTCTATTACTATGAACCAGAGGAGCAAAGAGCTTGTTCCAAAGAACAGATGCTGTCTCTTTCTATTACGATGGACCAGAGGAGCAAAGAGCTTGTTCCAAAGAACAGATGCTGTCTCTTTCTATAATAATAAGTCAGAAGAGAAAGGAGCATGTTTCATTTGAAACAGTACCACATAGCTGTTCCAGGTTGTTTCGTTTGTATCTATCGAAGTTACGGCTGTTTGTGGAACAGGCGAAACAGGTAGGAGCTGTTATTTCGGTTCTTAGATACCTGTTTCATGTTGTTACTTTGAAATACCTGTTTTTTTTAACTGTTTCGATAAATACGCCTCACTCCTAGTCCTTACTTTTTAAGTATACAAGTATTAAGTGACGTATTTAAAAACATTACTGATTAAATCCCCTGCAGATTACATACAAATAACCATCTTCATTGTTGAATGATTTGTCACAATTCAATCTTAGAGAGTGTACTGCAAAGTTCAGAAGTAATTATGAGCAGCTCAAATATGAATTCAATAGTCATAGAATGATTATAATGTTTTAAATCATAGTTGGGGTTGATTCGATTCAAGATATTGATACTTTGATATTTTTTATTTGAAATAAGGAAAATGGTATTTTATAAAAATATGTTTCGATTACTAAGGGTTGATGACTTGAAAGAAAGATTGAATGAAAAATATCAGTACAATAATTATTTTATCGTTTGCTTTTGGGTACTGTTATAAGTACCATTATAGATACTTGTTGGAATCGAACAGCCCTAATCGTAGGGCCCTGATGTTTGAATGTATCATCGATCATGTTACTACACTAAGTAATTAGAAAAACCCCAGTAGTCTCCTTGTTTCAAGGCAAAGAAAATATTTTTGCTCTGCCTTTTTTCGCCGACGGCATCTGCAAAATCAACGGACGTTATTTGGTGGCGTCAATAAATATTTCCCTTGATCTTTGAACCCATTTTATTACAATGGTAATGTTGATAATATTACTCTAGTATTTGCTAAATAATAATATGAATTTTGTAGCTCAAAGTAGTTAGTGAATACCCAAATTCACATTGGTCGTGTCGAAGCATGTGGTCAAGTCAGTGCGAACGCGGTATTTCGACAAAACCGTTCGAAATGGTTTGTATTACTCCATTAGCTATCTACTCTGTGTTATCTTTACCTACGAAAGTCCCTCGACAATCACTTTTAAACCTTATTTCTAAGGGAGTAAGGGCCAAAAGTCATTGACGGGGAACTTGTCCTTTAAATTAGTAGGTACATGTACCTATAATATTAATATGCTAGTGTATAACGTGGTATACCTTTGTAGGTAGAATGTATGACTGGTGTGTTTTACCAACACTGTATTTATATTTTACCTAATAAATATGTATATAAATGTTGACCTGTTTGTTTTCTTTAATTCAGTGGCAGATGCACATATGTATCAGTTTATATGTAGCCATGCCAAATCCTTCGAAATCAACATTTATAAAATCGAGCCATGGGCTATGATTTGCCTATTTTTTTTTTTATATTCTCCAACCTCTTCCCGTTGACCTAGAATACTGATTTTGGTAAGAAGCAAGGTCTCAATATAAGAAAAAGAAAAAATCTGAAAACCGTAAGTTATTCTACATATACAAACTTGCCTATGTATTTACATAGGTAAGTTTGTATGGAACCCTCGGTGCGCAAGCAAAGTTCATGCAATGCAATGGATAGTCCACGGTTCACGGACCGATATCACATCACTAGCGGCGGGCGTTTCAATAACGAAAAGTTTTCAAAGACCGTTTTATGTTCTGCAACGGAACAATAGTTTTCAGTCCTGCGACCAAAGAGTCTTCGTTGCACAAACCAGTCTTAGAATTACTTTATGCGAATTCTTATCTTACTTCTAAATAAATAAGGTTAAGAATGCATTAATTCAACTACACTAGTCGTGTCATCGTTTCGAAACCAATTCTTGCAATGAAAAATGAACTTTATAGCTATGAAATACAGCACAACTTTTATTGCTACTCTGTCCTCAAACGAGTTGCGACAACGAACGTTTTCTGCAACTACTTCACTCAACGATAGTTTCGTCTTCAAACCAGTCGTGAGGAGGACCGTTTTTAACAACCGTTTCTGTCGTCGCAAGCAAGACTGGTTGCGTTTTGTCCGTCAAAAATTCGACAACGACCCACCACTCACATCTCCAAGGAAATTAAATACTTCTTCATGATAATTATAATCAATCACAAAACTATCTTCATAAACATATTAGTAATGTCAACTGAAACTGACTGTCAGTGTCACTAGCTTGTGCAGTATCGCGTGTGTATATTATTTCTGAAAATAAAATCACATTTACGCGTTTTTTCTACGCATAATATAGTGAATTAAATGATTTAGACGTAAAAACAATCATTACGATGCCGCTCACGGCAAGACAACGGAGCATACACAATAAGAACGGAGCCAAAAGGGCCCAAAGCTTCAGCAAAGGGAAGCGGAAAGCGAACGAAGGGTACGTAGTTGAAGCCCATTTACTATTAATATACACGCTTATATTAATGTCTATTATTAAATTTTAAACTTGCTTACTGTTTTGTGGTATAAAAACACTTGGCATCATTATAGGTTATAATAATTTTTATTTTGGCTCATCAATGCTCTAATTTGTTGCTGGTACTACAGTTTGGCGCTTATCCAGACGTTTCCGTACTCAAACAAAGGTAAAAACAGTCCACTGACGTTAATTAAGCATGATGCTATACTAACAAAAACTATTTTCGAGTTGAGTGCTAATTTTTTTTTCATAAATGCTACATTAGTCACTGTCAATCTATTGTAGTGCCACTAATAATATGTCAGTGTTTTTGTTGATGTGAAATTACAATGATCATTACAGTTGTGTCTCAATAGAACTGAGTAAATTATAATGGAATCCAATATGAATAAAAAACTAAATAACATGAAAATCTTTATCATGTAAGGCCATTCTAACAATAACTTTTCTCACTGATATCGCTTATGGATATCCATAAACTATATGAGGTCCTATTGTGTTAGAGACTCTGGGATTCCTTATGCTAACTTGGTTCATGAGATCAAAAAATTTGTTTACATTTGTACAAAAAGGCTTTAAGACAGCTTTAGTGTTCCTTAAACTTTTGAGTAGCATAAAGAGACACAATAGAAAGACAATGGGCGGACAAACGCCGGCATTCGCTTGGGGTTTAATGAATTAAATGTTATTATCACCCAATATTTTGTGCTATGTTTATTTCATGATTGTGAATCCTGGAAGTTTACATATATATTGTCTTTACACTTTTGGTGCCAAGGTCCCATCATTATAGCTCATACAATACTTGAAATATCTCACTAGTCTGGTCCAGGGCATGAACAGAAGTCAATCATAGCTATGCATAACAATGACGCTGCAGGTGGGTTGTGGGCACTCAAACTAATTATTGTACAATGATTGCGTGAAAAGTTGCTTACATGACACCTGTTTAGTAGTAGATGGGGCTTCATTGTACACTTATTTATTTACAACTATTTAAAAAAAATACTTTGCCCCACACTGGGAATGACTCCTATATATTGCTGCATTTGCATACATCTACGTCTCCCAGCTATAAGCAGGGTTGGGCAGTATTTGAATTACTTGTAATTAAAGTACGTAATTGAAATACAAATACGTATTTGGTATTTGTATTTCAATTACTTCCTTAAAATGTAATTTGTATTTCAAATACCTGACGGCAAAGTATTTTGTAATTAGTATTTCAAATACTTGAGGCTTCAAAGTACAATTTAACATTAAAATACATTTAACCTTCAAGAAAGATTGTTTTCTTTAGCAGGTTTTATTCACTCTCCAACAAGAGGCTGTTTGTCTGACAGTACATTTAAAAATCAAGTGTTCATGAAAGGAAACTCTGGTTTTACTGATTAATTAATCTTGTTTTCCTCTATTTTTCAGCCCATGCTGGTCTAGGTTACTTATTTTGTAATTTGTATTTTGTATTTCAATAAAAAATAGCTAAAATACTGTATTTTGTATTTTATATTTCAAATACCTTACTTAAAGATATTTTGTATTTTAATTACTTGCGATACTGTATTTTGTAATTTGTATTTCAATTAAAGTAAAAGCATGTATTTTGCCCAGCCCTGGCTATAAGTCAGTAATCGCAAAAATTTGTTTGTCGATTACAAACTTTCTTACAGGACATTATGTCAGTAATCGAAAAACTAATATTTGCGATTATTTAAAAACAAATTATTTGCGATTACCAATTTATTGCCCGAGGATGTTGACTGTAAACTCACTTATACAAGACACCCAGACCTGAGGCACCTACCTATAGGCCATACAAATAGAAAATAAAAGACCATAATAATAATAATAAACTGCATCTAAGATCCTCACCAAACATCCAGAAACACCTGTATTTATGTTGGGCTGCTGTCCACAACTCCACATCCAAAAAGCGCGTATTTTACATCACACTAAAACCCCTGTGACTCAATAATGTGTTTTTTTTTTGACACACAACGCCGTCTAGTCCCAAGCTAAGCAGAGCTTGTGTTATGAGTACTATACAACTGATAAACATACATAAATGTTTCTAAATATATACTTATACATATTATAGATAAATTACACCCAAACTTAGAACAAATGATCGTGCTCATCACACAAACATTTGTCCTGGGTGGGAATCGAACTCCCAACCTCCGGCATAGTCACAGTTCGGCCAGTCATAACCTTTATTCTTCAATTACCTTCATCATCTAAATAATTCTTATTAAATATTCCAGGGAGTTCCTTGTAACTAATGCACCATCTGACCTGCGGAGTATAGCATACCCGGGTGGAGCAGTGACTCTAGGACTGCTATTAGCTGCCCGCCTTGTGTCTGCAAACTGGGGGCATGTTGCAGACTGTGATGAAACTTACAACTACTGGGAGCCATTGCATTATTTAGGTGAGCTATCAAAGTTCTATCTATTCAGTGGCGGTACCTTCATACAAGCAGAAAAGCCAGGCATGCCTTACTAAAATGCTCGATAGAGAATCAATATCAAACCCGAACTATTTAAAAGTTCGCGCGCTTTAATTCTTATCAAAATAACACAAAGTATCTACCTATGCCACACTACTACACAGCGCGCGCAGAGTTTCGCATTGGCAGCATCTACGCGAGAGCTATATCTATCTCGCTTACACGTACCGGCTTTTACCGGGCTTTCAAATACTATCTCTGTCACTTTCGCACTTATAGCGATGTGCCGTATAACGAGTTAGGACCTTATGCGTCTACAAATCGATCAGTATGGAAGATTTAAGCCGGGCATTCGTATGAAGTTGCTCGCGTATGCGTGACCTTGTCACCTTGCCAACTCTGCAGTGTTGCCGTTTTAGCGACGTTGTGAGATCTTGGAGATTTTTAACGAGTTTGGAAACTTTTTTTAAGATTTAGCAACAATAAAAACTAGCGACTTTTTAAAATAACGAAATTAAATATTCAAAAATAAAGGCAATTTTTTAGAACTGGTCTCGTTAATTTCAAAATACGATGTCGTTTTAGAAAAGCATATGCAGCATTAGAAAAGTGACAAACCGGGGCCGAGTTATTTATCTAACAAAATTCAAAACGATATTATTCATTCCGTAGCCGATGTGATGCAAACTTGCATCGATTACGAAGTTAGGCAAACAAAATTTGTTTCAATTATTATTGACGAAACCCCCGATGTTAGTCATAGAAAACAACTGTGCTTGATTCTCAGATATAATTATAAATGAAATTCATGACTGTTTTTTGGGCTTTTAATTTATTGTACCTAATCAGTAGTTTGTGAGAAAATTGCGATGATACATACGTAGGTACCTACATACTCAGTCGAAAACTGAACTTTCTTTTTTTGAAATCGGTTAAAATTTTATTGGGCTTGCCTTATTTTGAAACCCTAGGCACGCCACTGTATCTATTTATTTATTCTCATTGTGAGAGAAGAGAGCAAAAATAGGTGCCAAAGTTAAGGTCTTAGTTTCCTTCTAGTGGTGTTTGAAGAAACTTGATGAGTGTCTTTATCCCTCCAGTTCAAAGGGTATTTTAAAAGCTACATAGCATACTTTAGGTATGTTACATATTTTAAAATATGACTTGGTTCTACTAAAGGCACCATATTATTAAGCTTCCCTTATTAAAATTAAATATTTAATAGATTTATTTGTCTCATAGAAGAAATATTTTGATTTTTAACTGTTATTCCTTACGACACTGACAAACATCTATTTTATTCTATGCATGAAAGATTTGGCTGTAGAAAAAACAGCCAGCAAAATATAAAAAAATCTTGCAAATTGATATGTCTTTAATATTCATTATTTGAAATTCAAAAGATTGTTATTTCTGTATTTATTATAATAAACATAATTATAAATTAAATTTTTCATTAACAAATAGTTAATACACATTAAAAAAAAAAAATGTAGCTTATCAGAAACAGAATGCAATCAATCAATCAATCAATAATGTTTATTTGTCAGAATATGGTACAATAGATATTACAATTTTGGTTCCAGCATATCCTGCCATACTATGGCGTACAAATATTTATTTACGAATGAAGGCTCATTTATTAACCTATTAATTATTAAATATGAATCAACTAATAAAATATAAATATTGTAATAAAAATTGGAATTGTATTGAATTAATAAAAGTCATGCCATTATTGAATATTATGTCATTGTTGGGTATGGTAGAATAAAGTCTATTTTTATGTATTATGCTATTAGGGACTTATCTTCTAAATATTCTTTAACACTGTAATAATTTTTCTCCACTAACAGTCTAAATAACACTCTTTTGAACAACGACGATGGCAAATCTTGAATATTATTTGGCAAATGATTATATACAATAATTGCCATGCAGTAAATATTTCTTTTATGTAACATTAATTTTATTTGGGGTAATTTCAATTTGTCTTTGTGTCGTACTCTACTGTCGCAAGCTACAACGGTCAGTGAATATTTTTATTAATATTAATATTTTTTTTTTTTATTAATTCCAGTATATGGTAGTGGTCTGCAAACATGGGAGTACAGTCCAGTCTACGCCATACGCTCTTACATGCCTCTATGGTTATTTGCGGTGCCTGCCAAGATATTGTCGTGGTTCATGACTCCTGTCTCTGTCTTCTACTCTTTGAAGATGTTGCTAGCTGTGCTGTCGGCTTGCGCTGAGCTTATGTTTTACAAGTGAGTTCACTACCTTAAAATATTTTTGTGTGATAGTATTACTATGTGGGGATTTTTGTTTAATTACATTGATAAAGAAGCCAGGGCCTTTGTATAGTCAAAATGCTGACGTTAAGGTGAAAACTACGGGCCGAGAGTGGCTAGATGGCGCTATATTTAAGCAGTTCATGGCCTGAAGATCAAGAGAAGAGAATTCAGATTTAGATGGATTTTGAGGCAATGATTTGACTAAGTTGATTAAAATAAAATGGAATGTCCGATCTTAGCAAATACCATTTTCTTGACTTAATAATGCACCCATACACTAAAAACAAAATATACTAAAAATTAACTTGACCTAACGTTCATCTAGCGAGAATATGGCCACACTCGCTATTTTAGTTATCCCGTTAATAAATTCAGGATTTGTAGCATCACTCTTTTAATGACAATAGAGTTTCCAATCGTCGTTCGAGGTTCGCAATCGCCTTTGTTGGTATGGACACGTCCAAAGACGTGAGGACCACGTATTTCAATACGCCTACCAGAACAAAAAAGAGGTAGAGGCCGTCCGCCATTGACCTGGTGGTCAAATATAGAGAGGGACCTCAAGAAACCCAAACCAAACCCAAGATAGAGCTACTTGGCGCAGGAAAGTGAGGAGACCAGGGAAGGAACGAAGAAGGGGAGAGTTTCCAAAAGGTTGATTAAACATAAAGCATAGCATAATCAAACTTATAATGTTCACACTACTGGGACTCAGGCCACGTCTCTAGGAGAGAGAATGGCTCGTAATCCACCACGCAGGCCCAGTGTGGATTGGTGGAACGGTTGTTTAATTTTTTTTATCTTTTCTAGAGCTGTATGCCACGAATTCGGCGTCCACGTGGGGCGAGTATGGCTGGCCATGACGCTCCCAGCGGCCGGCATGTTCGCTTGCAGCGCGGCCATGTTGCCGTCAGCGTGGAGCAGCGCTTTAGCCAGCGGCGCGCTCGCTTGCTGGTGGCGCCGGAGATACCCGCCTGCTATATTCTTGACGGCTGCTTCTACTTTACTTAGTAAGTAGTCATAAACAGAGTATTCTTGGATTAAAGTAACTTTCTAGTGGTCTGACATTTTACTGATCAAACGCCCTACCACGAGCTCTTAACGCAATTCACTTGACGACCTAAACTGAACTGTTAAAGGGATGGAGCTATATAGGGGGGATAGCTCCATCCCTTTCTCGCTCGCATGCCTGTCATTTTAACACGTCGTAGTAAGACCTGTGTTCCTGTTTAACGCACACGATGTTTTTTTTTATTTTTTATACTTTCCCACTGCTGGGCAAAAACCTTCCTCAACTTCTTCCGGGTGTTTTTTTTTTGAACCACTTCGAACCAGCCCTTGTGGTAGGCGTCTGGGTCATCTTGCCTACCTTACCCCGTTACCTATTTTCTATAAATTATATGATATAATATAATACGTAATATTTTGAGATTTCTGTTGATAAAATAGATTAAGTTATTCATCACTAAAAGACTAAAAAAAAAGTGAATCGAAAAGATACACGTTGCAATGGTGATTGACACTATTTAATGCGTAGCAACCATAAACACCGAAACCAAATCTATATTTAGCAATGGGAAACTTAAAATATCAAATATAATATAGAGTACTTTTATTTAAGAAAAATAACGCCTGATAAAAAACTATAGCAATCTACTAAATAGTCTCTAACTTCGTTTGGTTACGGTTGGTAGACATAATTCTTTTTGCTATTGATTTCTCATACAGTCCTTTAAGATATGATTTAGGTTTCACTTTTGGCGAAAAGAAAAAACATTGTATGACAAAAGTTTAATTCCCTTTTGCAAAGAATTCTTTTGACGTATGAAGCGTCAAAAGGCTGTAAATAAATTTACGCCTGTTTTCCTGATGCGTATACAGAAACATACCTATCTAGGTAGCTAGCTTACCTGGGTAGATTTTAACCTATCTCATAACTATTTGTGCCAACCTGTCAAACTATTACGTCTCCCATTTCGAAGAACTGTATTAGGGTTGGGGATTATTTAAGATTCTTAATAATTACGATGAAAGTATAGATATTTGTTGCACATCAATTTAAAAATTTAACCGCCAAGTCCACCTAAAACAACTATCCACACCCCCTGTCCTTTCTTTACAATTATGTAATTCTATATGACACACTTAATGTTACATCTGTACCATAATTGTAAAATCCTGATGGCTACAACCCAGGAATCTTAAGTCAAGAGTGAATAGGTTACTTCTAGGTAAGCACGCTTCATCGTCGACCGCATCGTCGCTTTCCATCAGGTGAGATAGCGGGTCACGCGAACCTATCAAGAATAAAAAAGAAACTAAAAAAAAATCTTTTACTTTTAAAAACGTTACGTACATTAATATGCGGCAAATACAGCACAGTAGTAGTGTAACAATAAATAAATAAACTGTTTTTAACAACACCAGTTAAAAAAAAATGTATTCAGATAAATCTAATCAAACACACAAACACACACACACACACACTCACACACAAGCACACCCACACACCCACACCCACACACCCACACCCACACACCCACACACACCCACACCCACACACCCACCCACACACCCACCCACACACACACACACCCACACACCCACACACACCCACACACACCCACACACCCACACACACCCACACACCCACACACACACACACACACACACACACACACACACACACACACACACATAAATCTGTCGCATATATTCAAAAGAAGACTAATAAATAATCCGACCTTTCGTTTTCTCAACAGGCTGGCCCTTCACAGTACTCCTAGGCATACCAATCGCGATCGACATGATATTAATGAAGAGACAGATCCTCGACTTCATCAAATGGTCTCTTCTCTCCCTCATCGTCATCCTAGTGCCTACCGTGCTGGTAGACTCCTGGCACTATGGCAGGCTGGTGGTCGCTCCGTGGAATATCGTCGCGTACAATATATTCACTGAACATGGACCCGATTTGTATGGAGTGGAACCCTGGACGTATTACTTTGTGAATGGATTCTTGAATTTTAATATTGTGTGGGTGAGTTTTTAATATTTTGTTTTTTATAATTTAAGATGAGTGTTTCAGTCAAATTAACATAATTCTATAAATGTCGGTGAAGTGTATAGTATGGAAGCTTGAGAACGAACGAACGAGCTAAGTGACAAGTGACACATGTCACTTTGACAGAATCCGCGCTGACGTTTGCACGAACCGAGCAGATAAAAGTGCCGACCGCAGAGATCCGCAGCTCTTTCCTCTGTCGGCAGCCGTGCGAACAACGTCTAGTCTCGGGGACTGTCTCACGGCTCGTTGTGTGAAGTGAATACCTAAAGCTTGCATCATAATAAATCAGTTGTGTGATCTGGAATAGTTTGTTTATTGTTTGATACCCAGCCATCGCCCACAAAACAGAGTCCCTGGACAATGATGGTCGCCACCCTCGGTCGTCATATATTATAGCTTCTGCCAGCGGCTTCATCCGCCTGCATGCTGGTTATTGCGGACGCGAAGTCGAAGACGGATAAAAAGTATCAAAGACGCCTATGTCCATCCTTGGAGTTCAAGCTTCCTCCGTATCAAATTCATCACAATCGGTTCAGTAGTTTAAACGTGAAAGCGTAACAGACAAACACGAGTTACTTTCACATTTATAATATTAAGAGCGTTCTTTTCAAGGTACATTTTCAAACAACCGCTCTTACGTGATTATGATGTTATTACACATCTTTCTCTAGATATTTTGGACGTACAGCTATCTTGTGAATATTATTAGAGGCTTCTATACAAATCAAAACATAAATTTGTGTAAAACTAATCTAGTAAAGACCTCTGAAAATCTGCTATTTTACGCGAACTTTGGCTATCCATAATGTACTCATATATTAAAAATATAATAAAGTACATCAATAGAAGCCTTGCACATTTAATCGAGATTCTGAATGACGACAATTTTTCTGAAAAACTTTTAAGGGTGTAAAAAAAACACGTACAAAACAAGTTTTGTGAAATATTCGAGTAAATCACGGATTTACCGAATGTCAACAGAGTTTTCAGGCGTTATCTCTCTTTATTTGCATTGCCTCTTCATCAAAAATTGCATTGGATTGCGTTAGATGAAGCAACAAGCTTTTAAACCGTGCACAATGTTGACGATAGGCGAGTGGGGAAGGACCCTCTTAAGTATGGATTACCAAGTAACTGCTGCCAGCGGTTTCGCCTGCGTGAAAGCAGAAAATTGACCAATGGAACATACCCCCGGGATAAAAAATATCCTGTATGCTATTGCCAGGACATAGTTTACCCGTGTGCCAAGTTTCATCCAAATCAATTCAACCATTCAAGCATGAAGAAGTAACAAACATTCACATTTAACTCGCAAAATTTCGCCTTTATAACATTAGTGTGAGTAATTAAACTTCTTTAAAGACCTTTTCACCTATTGCAGGTGCTAGCCCTCTCCTGCCCAGTGTTTCTACTAGCATGCACAGCGATGACGTCACGCTCAACAGCACGTGCGCCCTTCTGTGCGCCGTATTGGCTCGACCTGATGCCGCTCGCGCTGTGGCTAGCTGTGTTCATGCTGCAGCCCCATAAGGAAGAAAGGTATGGTTACCGTTCTGTACTAATGATACTTGTAGAACTGTAGTTCTGGAACTCATTACCGTATGACATTAAGGACTACCAAACTGTAGCAATTTTAAAAGAAGAATTAAAAAAAAAAACACGTTCGTTTTGTTATAGTTGCATATGTGTTATTATTTATGTATCTTATAATCCCAACAAAACCCAGGTACCCTCAGGAATAACAAGGCGCTGCTAAGGCCAGCAGCGCCTTGGTGTTACCGACCATTTCTTTTTCTTGAGGAGCTGGGGTGGATCAAATGATGCATTGGTCCGAAAACCGCAAAATACGCGCTTTAGACGTCGAGTTGCGGACACTAGCCCGAGATATAATACAATACATCCTAACAAAAAACTAAAATGTGAAAATGGGATCCAAGTTCAATATATGGTACTTCAGACCAAAAAATTTAGATCTAAATGATTGCCAAGTTCTGTAGACAATCTTGACTTCATTTACTTATTATCTATTGATCCTCAATATTTAACCTATACCGTATTCATCTGGGCTTGAGATAAAATGTAAACAAATAAAACAATATAGGTACCTTCGGCCAAGTTTCTTCGACGGGTTTTTTTAAGCACGAAAACTAAAATATCACAAAAACAATCAACCAGTAACTTTAAACTTAACAAAACAAGAAACTTAATGAAAACAACAAAAGTAACAACGAAATAACAAGAATTCAACGAAAATATCTGAAAGCGGCACTCTCGTATCTATAGTGAAAAACACGACTGCCATGTCAAAAACGAACTAAAAAGCAAAAAATAAGATGTTAGTGAAACTATACTTTTTATATAAGAAAGTATTCTACAGACTGGTCCCCCGACGGCGATGAAATATTTTGTTTTGTAGATCAAGTAGTTTTCGAGACATCGTGTTTAGTCAGTGAGTGAATGAGTGACAACTTTCATTTTTATTTATATAGTTTCACTAACATCTTATTTTTTGCTTTTTAGTTCGTTTTTGACATGGCAGTCGTGTTTTTTAATTTTTTTAATTTTTAATTTTTATTTTAAACCTTTTAGTGATAAGTTTAATTTTAAATCATGTCATGCATCACAATATAGTTTCTAAGCATTTATACGACCACAAGAAGAGATGAAGATTAATCGCTTCATATAGTTGTTGAAGATTTCTGAGGCGATGAAATTCATCAAGAGACTTTCTGTCGTGTGGCTCGTGAATCACTTTACGTGGATCCAAAACGCTGGTTGCCAAACCTTCTAGTTGCCTCACGCGACTAAGCGCAACATAAGCTTGCCCTTTGGCTAAAATTTTTGGGTCTAGGTCCTCGGCGGCTCTGTCCAGTGTATTCCCTTGTAACTTGTGGATTGTCACGGCCCAACATAATATAAACGGTAGCATGCGGCGCTCTACTTTTCCACGACTCCTTAGCCCGTCAAATTCGACTGTACTGTTCAGTTTTGACACCCATACCAATAGTGTTGCCACGTACTGACTTGTCGTCGAACTCTACGAAGACGGCTTGTGGTAATTCTTCTGGTTCTAGTTGGTCACAGAGTAGCAATGGCCATTCGATATTTCGAACGATCATCATAGCGCCATTTATCTTATCTTATCTTGTTTTCGGGCTGGCGCTAGGCCAGAGCACTTCGACCCTTCTGGATCTTTTGTGGTATGCCCCTCCTGTCTACTTAACCCGTGCACCTTCTTTATGAGTCCCAGTATGGCCTTGATGGGGCTGAGCCTGTAGTCTTGTCTTGGTCTTGGAAATGGTTGGCCCAGATACTCTAGTCTTTTGGAGCCTAGTGCTGCACAGTCGCACAGCATTGTCTCCTCTGCATCTCCACAGATCCTGCAAGTCGGGTCGCTTGCTAGTCCCATGTTGTGGAACTGTTTGTTGGTGGCATAGTGTCCCGTGAAGACTCCTGTGATTGTTCGGAGCTGTGATCTGCTGTACCTCCATAGTTTTTGGGTCCAGCCCTTATCTATGTCATTGAGAAATAGTTTTACATGCTTCTGGCCTGTTGTATTGCGCCAGTGTGTGCTGTATATCTCTAACGCAGCCCTTTTCAATGCTTGGTTGATGACCCTTGGTGAAAGTCCTATGAAGGGTTCCGGTCCGTATAGGGGTGTCTCGGATCCTTTCCTTGCCAGAGTGTCGGCTCTTTCATTACCTTCTACTCCTGTATGACCTGGCACCTAGATCAATCTGACCTTGTTGCGCCTTCCTATCCGGTTTAATATTTAATACAGTTTAGTATCAGCCCAGAATCCACTGTATTGGATGCGAGTGAGTGTTGCTTAGCTGTCGTTTAAAATGTAGACAGTGTCCCCTTCGGTGCCACTGTCTAGTATTTCCTGCGCGCACCCGATTATAGCACAAGTCTCTGCTTGGAAGACCGTCGCCATTTTGCCCATGCTTAGGTTAAGATTGCAGTTGTCGTGTACCCCCCGCTCCTGTACCGGTGTTCATTTTAGAGCCATCCGTGTACCATACCTGGTTGTTCCCTTTAAAGGATAGCGCCATTTACTAAGCCGTGACCAGGCTGACGTTAATGTTTTAATAAGTAGATAAAGTACAATTGATTCACTAAACTGTCAAAACTCGGTAGGCTATTATTGTATAAGTTTATGTTATCATTTTTTTTTAATCGACAAAGTAGATTCTTGTTTACATGTACTTAGTGTTCATTGTACATATATATTGTACAATCCTCTTGTACTTTGCTGATTTCTTATATTAATTAATAATATTAGTTGGGGTTTCGGTCAGTGGGTAGCCTTAGGGGCGGATTTCGTAACCAAATGTCAAAAAAGTTTTTTTTTGTAGGTACTCGACGGTTTCGATTAACAGTGTAACATATTTATATTTTTGGAATCCACTCGTCAATTCCTAGATGATAATCACATGCATTAACAGATTTAAGAAAAAAATTTAAAAATTGGGTGGGTGTTCATTTAATTATCATACCCACCACATTGCATTTCTACATTTTTTCAATAGCCTATGTTACTCGGGACGATGCAAGGATTCTAACGATACCTCATACAGGTAAATCAGTTCAGTCATTTAGAAGTTATGGTGGAATAAAGAAACTCACACTCCTTTTTGGGGCAGTCGTGTAAAAACATAACACTCCTTTTTGGGGCAGTCGTGTAAAAAGATGGCGGATTATAAAACCCGCCCGATTACAAAACGTCACATTTTAATGTAAAATGTTTGCAGTATCTGTGGTCTATAATTTAGTAGTATTATATATGGTTTGTTTACCTTTTGTCTCACGGCTCCCTGAATAGAGTATAGCTAGTTTTTTGTCAGTTTAGACTTTTAGAGGTATGCTGAACAGCGAAAAGTCATACCTCCGTTGAAAAGGGAGGATCCTCCGACGACGGATGTTTTGTCAGATCCGGGCAACTGCCCGATAGATGATTTCGGGCTGTTGTATATGTTGAAATCGCGCGGAGAACTCTAATTGCATGATGCAGGATTTCGTATTCTTTAGTTCTTATGTGGCGCCATAGATGTCGCTACATACATGCGTATAACATAAAAACGATAAGTTGATTAACCATAAGATGACTATTAGTATGTCAAAACTAGCCTAGTAAAATGTTGAGGTTGAGAAAAACAGACTTATAACTTAAACTTGTATGGGTTATTTCAGATTCCTGTATCCAGCATACACTATGATCATCCTAGCCGGCGCCATAGCTCTCGACTGTCTACAAAAGATGACGTTTGCGGTCGGAACAGAGCTGTTTCGCTGGAGAAGGGAGCGAGAGAGAAGACACTATCTCTCGTACACCGGCCCGCTGATGGTCATGTGTGTGCTGATAGCGGGGCTAGCGGGTGAGTGAGATAGATATAGTGTGCTAATAGAGGAGAAAGCGAGAGAGAAGACACTGTCTCTCGTACACCGGCCCGCTGATGGTCATGTGTGCTGATAGCGGAGCTAGCGGGTGAGTGAGATAGATGTAGTGCGCTAATAGTGGAGAAAGCGAGAGAGAAGACACTATCTCTCGTACACTGGCCCGCTGATGGTCATGTGTGTGCTGATAGCGGGGCTAGCGGGTGAGTGAGATAGATATAGTGTGCTAATAGAGGAGAAAGCGAGAGAGAAGACACTGTCTCTCGTACACCGGCCCGCTGATGGTCATGTGTGCTGATAGCGGAGCTAGCGGGTGAGTGAGATAGATATAGTGTGCTAATAGTGGAGAAAGCGAGAGAGAAGATACTATCTCTCGTACACCGGTCCCCTGATGGTCATGTGTGCTGATAGCGGGGCTAGCGGGTGAGTGAGATAGATATAGTGTGCTAATAGTGGAGAAAGCGAGAGAGAAGACACTATCTCTCGTACACCGGCCCGCTGATGGTCATGTGTGTGCTGATAGCGGGGCTAGCGGGTGAGTGAGATAGATGTAGTGCGCTAATAGTGGAGAAAGCGAGAGAGAAGACACTATCTCTCGTACACTGGCCCGCTGATGGTCATGTGTGTGCTGATAGCGGGGCTAGCGGGTGAGTGAGATAGATATAGTGTGCTAATAGAGGAGAAAGCGAGAGAGAAGACTATCTCTCGTATACTGGCACGCTGATAGTCATGTGTGAGCTGATAGCGGGGGTAGCGGGTGAGTGAGATAGATATCTAGTGTTAATAGAAGAGGAAGCGAGACAGACGACACTATTTCTCTTACACCGGTGTCGATTGTGTGTGAGAAGTGATAGGAACTGATTTTGAAACTTATACAGGGAAACCAAAACCAAATCAAAACTGTCTTTTCCAGGTATATCCCGCACCGCAGCCTTGTACACGAACTACCACGGGCCCATGACGATCCTTCGTTCCCTCCCCGCGGCGCCCGACAGCGTCAACCTTACGCTGTGCTTCGGCAAGGAGTGGCACCGCTCGGCGTCGAGCTTCCTGGCGCCGCGCGGCTACAGCGTCAGGTTCATCCCCAGCGAGTTCTCCGGCCAACTGCCAGCTCCTTATGCGACCACTCATAATGGTAACTAACTCTTAGCTTGGGCAAGGAGTGGCATCGCTCGGCGTCGAGCTTCCTGGCGCCGCGCGGCTACAGCGTCAGGTTCATCCCCAGCGAGTTCTCCGGCCAACTGCCAGCTCCTTATGCGACCACTCATAATGGTAACTAACTCTTAGCTTGGGCAAGGAGTGGCATCGCTCGGCGTCGAGCTTCCTGGCGCCGCGCGGCTACAGCGTCAGGTTCATCCCCAGCGAGTTCTCCGGCCAACTGCCAGCTCCTTATGCGACCACTCATAATGGTAACTAACTCTTAGCTTATAGAGATGTACCTACATTAAGAACAAAATAATAAGTCATGTCAGTTCATCATCTGCCCTTGTCCCATGTTATTTTGGGTCGGCGCAATACGTTTTTTTCTTCCATTCTGTCTTGTCACCCGTCATGCTATCTCTAACTCTCTTTTCTTTCATATCACTCCTCGCACAATCCATCCATCTTTTCTTTGGCCTCCCTTTCCCTCTCCATTCATCCACATGTATACTCATATACTCATATCTCTTATAGATTCTCTTCTTCTAGTAGATCTTTTTTTAGTATTTTAATAAGTCTTGCCAGTTGAAATCCAAAAAAGTGGCATCACACTTAACAACTTGCTACAATCTAGGAATCTATAAGTCAAGAGTGAATAGGTTACTTCTAGGCAAGCGTGCTCCATCGTCGACCACATCGTCGCTTTCCATCAGGTGAGATAGTTGTCAAGCGCGAGCCTATCAATAAATAAAAAAAACTTTTTATTTCAAACTCAAACTTATTTATTTCACATAGGCCTACATGGGCACTTATAAAACGTCAGAAGCTAGTGCAAGGTTCCAATTGGTCGTTTCCTATGGAGAAGAACCGGCAAGAAACTCCATGGTTACTCTTTTAAAAAAATGATTATTTCTACAATATTTTCATATTACAATAATAATAGATATGAGAGGACAATGTAAGTACACTGGTCAGCTTTGTACCCAAAAGCACAATAAAAATTGAAGTCCATGAATCTGCGGAGTCTACAGTGTTCTCACATTCACATTATAAAAAGAAGCTATACAAAAATAAAAATAAACCTATCAATAAATGATAGATGTATACAATAATAAATTAATAGTGAAATTAAGGTGGCTGTGGTTCAATTAATATAAAAAACATTGCAAAAAAAATGTCACAGGAGAGGAAAAAAATGTTTTAGTATAAATAATGAAGTTACAACAATGATGGAGCAGTTAATAGATGACTGTACGATAATGCAGTTAATGAGCTGCCAGGGAAGCCACATGTGCAGAAGTAGTCAATGCCAAACAAGCGTGTCTTCAACGTAGTCCTTAACCTTTTAATACGCTTTCTTGGCAAGGACACGCTTAACATGGGTTTTGAACATTCCCTCGCTAAGCTCTGTAACCGACTTAGGCTACTTGTTATAGAAACGTATGCTGTCAATAAGGAATGACTTGCTTGTCTTAGCTGACCTCCATTTCGGTATTACAATTTCATGTTTATTACGCGTATTAATATTATGCAAATCGCTTCTAATTTTAAAAAGTCTTAAGTTTTTAAGAACATACAAAATACTTTCTAAGATATTCTAATTGCAATTTTTAGGCAACTCCTAACTTTTTAGCTAGCCAATACTACTATTCAGATAGTTGATATTCAATGTAACTTCTTAGGGAGTACATGGAAAACTTTATGACGTTCTTCTAAGAACTCATTTTCACTGTTTGTTTTAAAGGTGGTATTTATTTGGGAGGTCAGAAATGCTCGTAAGCTATTTTTACCGTCCTACCCCCCATTTGTTTCTTTGATAATTTATATGGCATACCAATTGTTTAGGCTCAGATATTAAATTAAGTTAAAGGCAAGTGGACTGTTTAGGGGTTTATTCTAATCTTAGCAAAAGTAGGTCCACGCGCGGTCGTGTTGGACGATCCAATGTTCGATGTCCTGCGTGCTTGGACCATGCGCCGCCGCCGCCGCGTCGTGCCGCGTCATCCTAGTGTGTGTGTGAACAACAATGTTTGTCGAGTCAGCTAGTATATTTGTCGGTGAAGTCAACAGTACGGAAGCTTGAGAACGAATGAACGAGCTAAGTGAAAAGTGACACATGTCACTTTGACAGAATCCGCGCTGACGTTTGCGCGAACCGAGCAGATAAAAGTACCGACCGCAGAGGCTCTTTCCTCTGTCGGCAGCCGTGCGTACAACGTCTAGTCTCGGGGACTGTCTCACTGCTCGTTGTGTAAAGTGAATACCTAAAGCTTGCATCATAATAAATCAGTTGTATGATCTGGAATAGTTTGTTTATTGCTCGATACCCAGCCATCGCCCACAAAACAGAGTACCTGGACAGAGCTTCAATGATGATCGGCATCCTGCGCCGACATATTTATAACTTTTGATCTTAAGAACAATATTTTTCTTTCCAGCAACCCGCCTCATCCACCCACATTTCAACGATCTCAACAAGGGCGACAACAGAACCTACATCTCACCGAAACAATGCCACTACCTGGTAGACTCAAACATAGGTCAACCATCCACCCTCGAACCCGCCTACCACAAAGACCCCTCATGGGAAGTCATATCCAGTGTGGCGATACTCGACGCTAAAAAGTCCCATCAAGTGTTCAGAGCGTTCTATGTACCAGTGTTGTCAAGTAGAAAAAATGTTTACGCTAATTTGTATTTGTTAAAAAATAAGGTGCTCGCCTAAGATAAGGATTTATAAGTGTTTAAACATTTTTAGTAACTCCATTTTTTTTTTGCTTGTATTTTACGATGGCAACATCATTTAATGCAATCTGTGCCTACAACAGAGAAGAATAAGATCGAAAATCAGTTGTCTTGATTTGAGCTTGAAGATGTTATAATGGATCTGAACATAGACTCTATGGTAATTAAGTCTTGTTCTATTTTCCTTTTTAACCGACTTCAAAAAAAGGAGAGGTTCTCAATTCGGTTGAATGTTTTTTCTTGATTGATTTCGTGGACATTTTTGACTCAATCTATTTGTAATGCAACCGTGAATTAAACGTTAACATGATATTTCTGACTACTTACTTTAAATATAAGGTGCAGTTTGAAATCTGCACAAAAATTCAGGAGGTTGTTATAAAACTCGTAAATGATTTTTATAAAAATACGATACCTGGTCAATAATCAATAATAATTGTTATTTTAGTTTTTTTTTAATAAAATCAGAATCACCCGTTGCGATTTATCGTGCTTCAAGTCTCTGTGTGAGTGAGTGTGACAGCCTATACGAGGCTCCGCCCACTATCTCTGTGAAATGCTTTGACCGAGAATCACTAACATATAGGGTGACTGGCAATTAGTGTACGATACTTAAACACGTGATTGTGCTCATGATAACAAACAATTTTTATTATGGGAGCAAAGCCGAAATCGCGAAAAAAATATCAGCTGTTCAGTACATTAGACAAACATACGTACTGAACAGCTGATTTTTTTCGCGATTTCAGGTTTGTTCCCATAGTAAAAGTTGTTGGTTATTGAGCACAATCACGTGTTTAAGTATCGTACACTAATTACCAGTCACCCTATATAAATGCCTCCTGAATTTTTTTGCAGATTCAAAACTGCACCTTGTATATGGTCAGAGATTTTTTCTAATTTTGTTTATGTTGGAGAACTGTAAAGACATAGATAAGAAACATGAAGTTTGAACTAAAAATGTTGATAAAATACTTACAAATCGGTATAATGTTACCAAAACACTGAGATTTTTGTCTAGTTACGATTATAAGTCGGTACAAAAAAAAATCTGTTGCAATATGAATACACTGCCATCCCATGTTTTAATTAATACTAATTAAAATAGCTTGACATCTTTAAAATAAGGACTATAATATAAAATATTTCAATGAGTTGGAGTGTTCAGAAAAATTCACACCACTAGTTGGCGCCACTTAGCCGTCAGGTATAAGCGTTTTGACAGGTGTCTGGACTTGACGCCACAGTGGTGCCATCTAGTGAACGTCATTTTAGAACTCCCTCATTGTTTCGTACTCAAACGGGGTCAGTTCTCGTTAGGCAGAACAGTCAAGATATGTAGGCTAAAGGGCAGTTTACACCGACCGACGCGCTGAGTAGGCTCGCGTTTAGTGGTCAAACGCAAACCTATCAATAAAAAACCGACCAATTGCGATTCGGACTCGCTCACAAAGGGTTCCGTACCGTTTGTTGTATGGGAGCCCACTTAAATATTTATTTTGTTTTTAGTATTTGTTGTTATAGCGGCAACAGAAATACATCATCTGTAAAAATTTCAACTGTCTAGCTATCACGGTTCATGAGATACGGCCTGATGACAGACGAACAGACAGACAAACGGACGGACACCCTTACCCTTTGTGTGCGGAAGAAACAAATTGAAAAAAAGTTGCAAATTCGTCCATAAGAGATCGTACATAAGAGAGTTAAAATGATGTCTTCCCGTTTTTATTTTTGTAACATATTTTATACGAAACGTTATTTAAAAAGAAATCTTCAGCACCGAAATAGTTTTAAATGAAGCAGTATTTTGCATTTCAAATATTGGAATGAGGAAGTGGGGCCGTGGTGGGAACATCTCGCTATCTCTCTTGTACGCGCGTAACCTAATGGCCGTGACGTCACATGTCAGTTCTTATTTCAGTTACTTTAAAGAACCTCCTTCCCCCCCTCCACCAAATTTTAAATGTTTCTTACGTACTAGTTAGTTTTCAATACAAATTGCTAAAAAAAAAATTGAGCGAAATATCCTATTATACAAACAAAAACTGTATTATTAAAAAAAATCATGAAGGTAATGTAAAATAACAACTAGACAAAATCTCAGAGTACAGTCATACAAGAAATAAAACATATCAAGTATGTTTTCTTCACTGCACTGAATTAGCGATAGAACTATCCTACGTACGGAGCTAGTCATAATTTAACAGATATTATGCTTAAATTATGTCCTAATAATAATTAGTTGTAAGTTTCTCGTGCAATAATAATAATAATATTACGTCGGTTCTCTGTAAGTGTTTATAAATGTGAAATGTCGGGTTGTTTTGGGTAAGCAATAAAGAAAATCTTCTATTTCAAGTCAAAATGATAAAATTATTTATTGACGAATAACATACACGTAAAGAGTTTGTTACTTTCTTTTAACGTTAGCTCACACTTGCAAGTTACGTCTGTATCGTAACGGGAAAACTTTCTATAGGACATACAATTTTTTGTACCGCGTGGGAGTTGGACGTATGACACACAGCGCAACGGCAATCGCTCACCCACTGCGCCAATCGTGTCGTCGTGTTCTAAAAAGAAAAGAAAAAAGATTATTCAATAATTATGTGTCAATTTCGACGGTAATGTACGTAAAAGTAAAAGGCCTACTGTTTACGGACGCGTAGCTTCATAGACGCGTATTCTTCATTATACGCTTGATGTAAGCCTGCATGACGTTTACATACAAAGCTATGAAACTCTGTCGACAAAGCGGCAACATCATGCCGTCGTGTCGTTGTCACTTCATCGACGAATACGCGTTTAAGAAGCTACGCGTCCGACGACATTAGGCCTAAATGTTTAAGACTTTGCAGCTGACTGTACTACTTGATTAAAATAATTAATGCAATGCGAGTAATTAATAATGGTCGGCCACTATAATCGGGCCCACTTGAATCACAAATCACTAAATACATTTAGCGGTAAGCGTATTTATATTATCTGTTAATCGTTTGAAAATGACGAAGACAGAATAATGTATTAAATGCGTAAACATATGATCCGGCTCGAAGGACCAAGTTCAGGGTCTCAGGGTGGTGAATGAATAAGTGAACTGTTTTAATAATGGCGAGAAATAAGCAACACCTCATTGTAGTGAGGTGTTGATTGAAGACACGAGTGCCTATGAAGCCGGCGGATCCAGAAGTGATCGCGCTGCTGGCCACGTGCCATCACGTGACATCAGCATGGGATTTACGCATCTGATGCGCGAGCAATTAAATGTGCTTTACAAGGCGCCAGATATACGTGGAAAAAATACATTCATAATAAAGCACATACCCGAAAAAAATACTGAACTGTTTTTATTACTAGAAAATGTAAAGGATCACAATAGATGCCGATTCAAGACAGCTTTATGTTTTAATTTCCGTTTTGAAAATGAAGAATGTCAACAAATGTAGGAGGGTCAATGACGGTTATTCCAAGTTAATCTGGAGCTTACCTTAATATTTCAACTAAAGTGATTTGTGCAAGTGAGGTTTAATTTCAAAATCACCTTATAAGCAATTTTTATAAAAAGGCTGCAGGATTGTTTGAAAGTCACAGCGGCCCTAAAACGCAAAGGGCAATTGAAGGATCACGGGTGGATTTTAGTCAGTAACAGTCTGACGCACTCTCTCGCTCCATTCAGTGTGGGAGAGTTTATTTCCATTATTATGAACATTTTTAAAAGTCGGTAGAAAGCTTTTGATGCTAAAAAAATCTATGATAAGTATTTTTTTTTTCGGAGTCGGAGTATGACCGTTGTCTGAAAATGGTTCCCATATTTATTTAATAAAGATGTTGTCGAGTACTATTGGTATCGTCTTTCGCAACTTAATCGTCATGAACCGATATAATGTCAAGGTTGTGTACCCCATTTTATGATTGTGTCTATAAGAAACTAAATATTAAATACTTTATTTTCACGCTGACTGTACTTTGCAACATTAAGAGCTAGCGCGCACTGGTGACTTTTGTCAGGGTGACAACAATTTTTTTGTCATTTTTTACCCAACTGTCACGTGTTCATAAGCACGGTGACAAAAGTCACTAGTGCGCGCTAGCTATAAAGATTCACTGACCGAAATACAAATTTGCTTTATATACGAATTTGAGAATGTTTGTATTCGTTTAAGCAAATATGAGCATACGTGTCATAAAAATATGAACTTCAAATTGATAGACTTAAAGTTCATATTCGTAAGTGCTGTCTGTGAATCTTGTTTAAAGCACGAAGGGAGGTGTTACTTAATTGATATATGTCGCAGCCGACTAGATTAATCCGCCATTCAGTTAACAGCCTAGCTGGATAGCTACATGGCACCGTTCAACTAGTGACCTGAATGATATTCAGGCAATGCGTCTAAAGCCGGGTACAGACTGCTGTAACATAACATGCAATGTAACACGCAATGAAAGAAATTTCCGGTCCACATTGTCGCAATGTATCATGCATCATGCAATGTAACAGAATTCCCATAGTGTGGTCATAAATGCTCCTTTCATGTTACATTGCATGTTACGTAAGTTACGTTACAACAGTATGTACCCGGTTTTATACAATGTTAATGAACTTTGCAACATTCGGCGGCTAGTTGAAAGGCGACATAACAGTACCTAAAGTTAAGCTTAGTTGGCTACTACATTTATGTAAATAATAAATTAATATATTCAGCTAGAATATTACTTTGTATTTTGCATTTTTATAAGCACGACGCAATTTTAATGTAACTATTGTTTTGTGATCTATATTTTTATGATTAAAGTTATTTCTGAATATACGTTTTTCATTTTCATTTAAAGTTTAATGTCTTCGAAAGTGGTACAGGGTAGGTGCCCAGTGAGACTGCGACCCAGTGTCACTGTCTCAGCCAGTGGGAAGACTATGAAGAAGATGGCATCTTGCCATCTTCCACCATTCTTGCCATCTTCTTTCTGCCAACGTGACAGATTTGAAGGAGGATGTGCAGGCTCGGGAAAAATATGGAGTAGAGAGAAGCCTTTTCCCAGGGAACAGAACAGGCTAACAAAAAAAATCCTACCCTAATAACCTTGTACCTTCCTACTTAAACTCGTCGTCATCATAATCATCATCACAGGCCGAAGGACGTCCACGACTGGATATAGACCCTCCCCCAAGTCTCGCCACAACGACCGGTCTTGCGCGTCTCACATACATCCTTTAGGGGAAGCCCTCCAACGCTCCGTCTTTCGCTACGCGGTCACCACTCCAGGACCTTTCGGTCTCATTGACCATCTGTTCTGCGAGCAATTTGCTCTGTCCACTGCCATTTAAATTTGGCCATTCTTCGAGCTATCTTGGTTCCTTGGTTCTCCTGCGGATATCTTTATTTCTGATTCGATCATGCAAGGAATCTGCGCATAGCCCATTGGCTGACTAAGTCTTCTGATGAGGCCCATTGTGAGTGACCTCGTTTCAGAGCCGTATGCCATCACTGGCAACTCGCACCGATCAGTTCGTGAACGGGCACATTGCTTGCAGATCAGATAGTCCGTGGGAACGAAAGGTTCTGGAGTGACGACCGAGTAGCAGAAATCGCAGCGTTGGAAGGCCCCTTCATAACGTGGACTGGTGACATGGTGGTGGGTTGTGAGAATCCGATAGATGCGAGACGCACGAATCGGTCGTTGTGGCGCTATGTGGTTGGGTTGTGGCTTATCTTAGCAGTCGTATTATCTTATCTGGACGTCTTTCGGCTGAAATGATGTTTCGAAGCCGTGGAAACACTTTTTCAACTTTTATGGCAATAATCTAGTTGGTATGTCTGTATGTCATAACCATCCTGTTTTAAATTACTTGGCTATGAAACCAAACGCCTTTAATCACATATTTTAGTTTATTTTTCATTTCAAGTAGATGTAGGCGTATCTAGCAAGTTTTGTGTTTTTAATTAGTTTTTTTAAGAAACTATTTCGTTTTTGTTTGTCTGGTTTTGATAAATTCATAGTGTTAAAATGAGAGAAATAGTTCACATTCAGGTTGGGAGATGCGGTAATCAAATTGGCTCTAAAGTAAGTAAAAGGCTCTTCATATTCTAACTCAGCAATATCAGTCTTAAATATGTCTAAAATACGGTTGAATTTGTGCTTCCCCAAATTAAAGCTGTTTTATTTTCAACCACTGGCACTGTTCCGCTGCAGGGTAAAGGTCTGCTCTCTCACCTTCCACTTTCCCCACTTTTCTGCAATTTTGAGCCAGTCCTTTGAGAAGGAGAGTAATCCTCTGTTATCTTTCAGTTCTGGGAAGTGATCTCCGATGAACATGGGATCGACCCACAAGGTGCATACCACGGCGATTCCGATCTTCAACTCGAACGCATCGAAGTCTACTACAACCAAGGCCTAAGCTCCAAATTCGTCCCCCGAGCAGTTCTAGTCGACCTAGAACCTGGCACCATGGACGCCATAAGAGGTGGAGTCTACGGACAGATATTTAGACCAGATAACATCGTATTTGGTGTCACAGGTGCAGGCAATAACTGGGCAAAAGGTCACTACACCGAAGGCGCAGATTTGCTTGAATCGATCCTCGATGTTGTGAGAAAAGAAGCGGAAGGATGCGACTGTTTACAAGGATTTCAGTTAGTGCATTCTCTTGGAGGTGGTACCGGGTCGGGGTTAGGAACGCTGCTATTAGCGAATTTGGCTGAAGAGTACCCCGACAGAATTTCTGTTACTTACTCAGTGGTGCCAAGTCCTAAAGTTTCTGACACTGTTGTAGAACCTTACAACGCGACTTTAGCAGTAAATCAATTGATAGAGAATTCTACGCAGTCTTATTGTATTGACAACGAGGCGTTGTACGATATCTGCTTCCGAACGCTCAAGCTGATGACTCCAACGTACGGCGATCTAAACCACCTAGTGTCATCGACAATGTCAGGCGTGACGACGTGTCTGCGGTTCCCCGGACAGCTAAACGCGGACCTGAGGAAGCTCGCCGTCAATATGGTGCCGTTTCCGAGGCTGCACTTCTTCATGCCTGGCTTCGCGCCGCTGACGTCTAGAGGCAGCCAGAAATTTCGAGCTCTGACCGTCCCAGAACTAACGCATCAGATGTTTGATGCAAAAAACATGATGGCGGCCTGCGATCCTCGACATGGAAGGTACCTGACAGTTGCTGCTATCTTCCGTGGTCGCATGTCAATGAAAGAGGTAGACGAACAGATGGTTAACATCCAAAGCAGAAATAAAGACTTTTTCGTCGAATGGATTCCTCACAACGTCAAAACAGCAGTTTGTGACATTCCTCCAAGAGGTCTAAAAATGTCTGCGACCTTCGTTGGGAATACCACAGCTATTCAGGAGCTGTTCAAACGGATTTCGGAGCAGTTCACGTCCATGTTCAGAAAGAAAGCGTTCCTCCATTGGTACATATCTGAAGGTATGGACGAGGCGGATTTTACCGACGCTGATAACAACATGAGTGACTTGATATCGGAGTACCAACAGTACCAGGACGCGACTGGTGATGACCAAGAGTTTGAAGATGAAGAAGACGAAGAGGCACCCAATGATACTGATGGATAGGTTGTATTTATTGTTTGTTTAATAAATTATTTGTTCCTCTGAGATTTTACCCAGCAGTTTATTTAAACCTGTAAATACATAGTAACCCCTTACTATATACGTTGCTAGCAACTATAGAGTCTACCGAGCCGGCGTCAAAGCTGAAACAGCGTTATGACTAAAGAGAGAGAGAGAGTGCAAGAAAGCACAGTCGCGTGCCTTAGCTCAAATAAAATCCAACGGTCGTTCAAATTTTAACACGACTCGACTCAAGGAAGATTCATAAGCAAAATGACAAACAGTTATTTTCCCAATAAGGTAGCCATACACGTTAGGGTGTACGTGACAGGTTTGCCTGCACAGTTATACCGGTCAGGTAAGCATGGGTGGAAACCTGCACAGTTGTACAACATATACGCTCCGTTTTTAAAACTCAACTGTACACGCAAACCTGTCAGGTACCTATACCCTAGCGTGGTATGGCTACATTAAGAAAAAATTAAGACTGGTTGTAAACATTTTTATAGAAAGCTATAAAAATATTCTAGAATTTCATTTAAAAATGATTGTACGTCGGACGTCCAATTTCGAGCTCAGTTTTTTGAAATCCAACGTATAAGATGCACATGGTGTAATTTTTGCGTATCGATTTTTTTATATTTTTTTTATTAGTTTTTAAGCTAATGTTAAGCATCAATTTAGCGAACAATTTTGGATAGTTTTACGAAAAATTAACAAGTAATTTTTATCTACTCAAATCTACACGATAAATTACCAAGATGAGGGAAATCATTAGTCTTCAAGTTGGTTCGTGCGGGAACCAGATTGGCGGAAAGGTAAGTCAAATTCTATAAATATACTAGCTTGACACCCGACGTAAGTTGCTTTTGCTACCTATAAAATATAATTTTTTGGAGAGGGCCACCCTTGTCACCTAGGGGTATAGCAAATGGCCCAGACCTACTAAATATACCTACACAAAAAAAATCATAAAAATCTGCCAAACCGTTTCGGAAGAATTCGATAACTCTGACACGAGATTAATATTAGGTGTAATTAATTACACACAAACACTTTAAGATAGATGATCCTAGACGCAGCTTGGCTACACAGAAGTAGATGGAAGGGCTTTTGACTTCTGTGCGGCAGCAGCCCCAAGCAGCCCCAACCCACGGAATGATTTCCAACGCATAAGTCCTCATGAACCTGTATTTGTCCACAGTTCTGGGAGGTAATATCCGACGAGCACGGGATCGACCCGAGCGGGTGCTACCACGGCGACTCTGACCTCCAACTGGAACGCATCAACGTGTACTACAATGAGGCGTCTGGTGGCAAGTATGTCCCACGCACTATCCTCGTGGACCTCAAGCCGGCGACCATGGATGCCGTGCGCTCCGGCCCCTTCGGCTGCCTCTACCGACCTGACAACTTTGTCTACGGCCAGAACAGCGCCTCGAACAACTGGGCACGAGGGCATTACACCGAAGGAGTCGAGATCATCGAGTCCTGCCTCGACGTTGTCCGAAGAGAAGCAGAGGGCTGTGACTGTCTTCAGGGCTTCCAAGCGACGCACTCGCTCGGCGGTGGCACCGGCTCCGGCCTAGGCACGCTCCTCATAAACAGAATACGCGAAGAGTATCCCGATCGAATCATCATGTCATTCTCTGTATTCCCGAGCCCCAGGGTCTCCGACTGCGTAGTGGAGCCGTACAACACTATACTGGCGGTGAACCAGTTGGTAGAGAACCCCGACCACACGTTCTGTCTTGACAACGAAGCGCTGTACGACATCTGCTTCAGGACGCTCAAACTTACAACACCCACCTACGGCGATCTGAATCACCTTATCTGCGCCACCATGTCTGGCATCACGACGTGCTTGCGCTTCCCTGGTCAGCTTAATGCGGACCTGAGAAAGCTCGCCGTGAACATGGTGCCGTTCCCGCGGTTACACTTCTACACCCCTGGCTTCGCGCCGCTGACGTCACGGGGCGCGCAACAATACAGAGCGCTCACCGTGCCCGAACTGACTCTTCAGATGTTTGACGCTAAGAACATGATGGTCGCCTGCGACCCGAGACATGGCAGATATCTGACCGTGGCCACGATATTCAGAGGGCGCATGTCCATGAAGGAAGTAGACGAACAACTTGTGAACATCCAGAACAAGAACAGCACATACTTTGTGGAATGGATACCAAACAACGTGAAGATTGCAGTGTGCGATATCCCGCCACGAGGGCTGAAGATGGCGTCTACTTTCATTGGAAACACAACAGCTATCCAGACCATATTCAAGAGGATAGGGGAACAGTTTGTGGCCATGTTCAGGAGGAAAGCTTTTCTACACTGGTACACTGGTGAGGGTATGGACGAGATGGAGTTCACTGAGGCGGAAAGCAACGTGAACGACCTGGTGTCAGAGTACCAGCAGTACCAGGACGCGACGGCAGATGATGAAGGGGAATTCGAGGAAGAAGCGGAAGGCGGCGAGGGTGGTATGGAATAGCAATTAGCATTCGATTATGTGTTTGTGTTTGTCCTTGTGAATGTCCGAATAAAATTAAAAACGAGAATCATATTTATTTAGTTTTCTTTCAATGAAAAATACGTACCTTTACTTTGATAGGCAAATTTCCATACACACAACCATACACACTACAAACGCATATGTTACCTTTCAAATAATTATACACGCACAGGAAAAACTCCCGTGGGGAAAACAACACATAAATATACGTACATATGTATATCACTTTGCACACGTCTTCGAGATGCGATCTCACTAACAGCAGCCGTCGACCTATAGCGCGACACTTGATACCCGACGGCTGCTGCAGATTTCAGTTGGAATGTCTTCGGCCACCGTCGACTCAACACCTGCCGCTGACGTAACGACGGCTGCCACCGCCCCGTGTCTACTACCTTCTCTGCTGTTGGCAATAACATGCCGTTCGTGTGTATGAGCTCTAAGGGCCAGCGCGCACTAGCGATTAAAGTTGGCCGATAGTTCAGTCACAATCGTATAACGAAGTCTTGAGCATCGACGCAGAGTTGCTAGCCTGTCGGTTTTCTACCGGTTGCATTTCGGGGAGTGTGCGTCGGAATTGCATAACCTAATTCCGCCTAGCCCGTTCCATCATCGGACCACCAGGCGTACGGCAATGCGCCACCGGTACATGATGGACATCCCACCTACCTATACGCACAAAACGTTTTGGGAACACATTCATAGTGCGTACAGCTAAGGAGTGGAATTCCTTGCCGGAATCTGTTTTTCCTGATGGCTACAACCCGGGAATCTTTAAGTCAAGAGTGAATAGGTTACTTCTAGGTTAAGGTCTCTATAAACGTTATAATGGCGGGACCAACTCTTGTATCCGAGTGATTCTACCACGTATATTTAGTACGTTTTAATACTATTTTGTACCCTTCTTGAAATTTTTGTACCTCACACGGTGTAAACGGAATATCACGATATAGTTGCCCCCCCCGCCATTATAACGCGTTATAATGGCGGGACCATGCTTGTACGCCAAAACTATAACGAATTTCATCATTCTGATAAAACTAGTATTTAGTACGCGATTTAGTACCTCCGAAAATCAACAATAGGTGACGGAGATATTATTAGTTTCTTTACAAAATCATTTTTTTATTTTTGACATTTTCTACGCCTGATTAATTTGACGACCAAAAATATGTCAGGTAAAAAGTTGCAGTTACATTTCGTGCAGGCGCTTTATTATTATTTATGTGTCTTATTTATAATAATACATAACACTATGTTATTAATAAATATTGAGTAGGCCACACAGGACAATTATTGTTATATTTTATAAAGTTATTACTATAAAGAATCTGTACATCACTTTTTAATTATGTATACCTAGCCTCGTACCGAGAGTCAGTCTGCAACATAATACTTAACAATTTTTACTTACTTAAATTTGAAATATCGTATTCTGAGTCAATTAAGAAAACAATGATAAAGTGTTAGGTTTGGATACGTAATCAGATTATTTACTATTTTTTTTTGTAACCAAGAATATTATTAAAGTTATTTTGTATTCAATTATTCATCGCAATTGACTGATTGTGCTGGCAATACCGAAATGTATTTGTGATTATCTGTGGTAAAGCTGTCAATGTAGCGTAGTGGCGGATGTCAGATCTAGTCTTCGATTGGCAGCCGTTCAGGTAAGATGCACAATTTGTCTCTTGCATTGATAAACTTTTACACGTCAATTTTTTTTTTAAACATTAATAAAACGTTAAGAAATATTGTAACAACATAATTTAAAAAGAGTGTCCATGAAGTTTCTTGCACATTCTTCTCCATGAGATCTACGCTGTGGGATGTGCAACTAGCATCACTTTTCTGACTGACTGACTTCTTGACAATTCAAACGATTGAGTAATAAATATATTATTTTATACTGAAGTGAGCCGTTTTATTACAAAAGTAATCGAACAGAGATATTTTTATTAACTTCTCAGTTACTTGGATAAGGAAGATGAAAAGCCATCTGTTATGATGATATTCAAATTTCTTTAGTGGCGAAGCTTGCCAAGAAGGCTGACTCAATACATTTGCTGCTAAGTATTGCAAAAACATTAGAATGTGTTACAACGTACAACATGCAAACCTGTGGGCCAACATGCTTTCTAAGTCAACGTGAAATACCCTATGAATTTTGATTCCTTTGAGAGTGTCGAAATAAACGTTTTTTGTGACAGAAAATATTGTTTTTTTTCGTTAACTTAGAAGTTTGATTTTCCTCAGCTTCAAAGGACCGCAGACTTAAGTATATGGTTTTAATTTCAACTCGATACCTCTAAAGCGCAGGCCACACCGCCAGCTAGCGGGCGGGCGAGCTAGGCGGGCGAACATCGTTTCACCTCTTTACATACTTCGGTTCACACCGCGAGCTACCGACTAACCTAACGAGCTAAGCTAACGAAATATCCGACGATTCCAGCGAAGCTACTCGTTCACCTCGTTGGCGCGCCCGGTTCGTTCGCCCGTCCTCCCCGTTTCGAGTAGACTAGTCGACGCTCGTCTTTCGAATAGCAGTGTAGTGCTCGTCTGTCCGTAGTTTTCGGTGTGAACCCCATAGTTTAGCTCGCCAATATTTCGCGTAGTTTGTATAGTTTCCTTCGTTCGCTTCGCCCACCCGCTAGCTGGCGGTGTAGCCTGCGCTTAAGCGTTCTTGAGATAAAGTGTCTAAACAAACTATGCCGAAAAAACGCAACCGAAGTTCGGCATGTTAACGCCTGCAATGCTATTTGTATTACTGACGACACATTATGCCGAAATTGCGTTGCGTTATAGCATACAGCCGTACTTCGGACCGGCGTAAGTTCAGCGGCAATTCGGCGGCAAAGTATTCTGTAGAGCCCACATTACACGCGACCGAAGTTCAATTGTCGACTGATGTAATCTTTTCGATACAAAAAGGTATATTATCTCTTTACTACTTTACTAGTGTGTCCATAGACTGGTTCGTACTACGAGACATTCTGTTCTAAAGAAGTTCAAGATGTTATTAATACATTATATTATAAACTTATACGTTCAAAAATTAATATTTATTTATTTATTCATACTTTATGCACATAAAGGTTCAAAGGCGGACTTAATGCCTTAGGCATAAGTACGATATATGTATATATATATCACGATACCATTACTACCTCTTCTGACATATATATCAACCGTGAAGTACCAATTCCTGCTAAAAAAATTTTTTCGAGAAAATCTAATTTACCGCTATGAATCTAAGTGTTTTACAGCATGTTTTAGTAAAATCTCCGAATTGATTTTTTTTGTTAAAACTGCATTAAATTAAAATGTGAAAATACCTCTTATCTAAACCAAAGTGTCTATTTCATGATTACCTGCTAAACATAGGATACGAATAACTTCTGGTTTAGTTATAAAACACAAGAGATTAGAGAAACAAATATAAAATATATTAAAGCAGTATAATAACTAAACCAAATGTTATTATTCTCAATAACATAATTAATTGCAAATCTTTGACTTCACAATAAATTAAACTATTTTTTCAGGTTTCACAGACAGTTAGGAGTTATTGGTACTTTGCCGTCGATATATAAAAATCTACAGCATCATTTTAACAAAATGCTACTATGACAAAAATAATAGCTAAATTAGTAAATTTATGGTTACCCTAGTTAAAATAGAGGTAAGAAAGGGACACACCACCTCTTTGTCGTTGTCTTGCTCGGTACATTTTTCCCCTTTTGCTTGTCAATGAAACGTATGAACTTAAAGTCAATGGGAATAAAGTACACTTTAGAGTTTGTAATATTGCTTTGTAATCAATTCAGTTTATCTGTAGGGAAAAAATCCTTGATATACACAAAGTTTCGCAACTGAATTTCAGCTGCGTAAGTTCGGCACTTATGGTGTGTCATGTCAGCCGAATACGTCGGAGCGTAAAATCAGCCGCGTACCTTCGGCATAGTGTGTTTAGACACAAAGGGTCTTGACAGACAGACAGACAGACGGACGGACAACAAAGTGATTCTATAAGGGTTCCGTTTTTTCCTTTTGAGGTACGGAACCCTAAAAAAAGGACCCTCGCCATCCAATGCACTATTACAGCTCGGTACCCCTGAGACTTAAAAGTCGTAAAAGTTTTGTTGTAAGCGTGAGCCCATCTCAAGATAAAGCCATATCGGAGTGATGCTCTTTCCTGGAAACGAGTTGCCATGGTCAATCTGGAATGCTCTAAACAGACTCCGCACGCAGGTTGGGTGCAGCAAAGACAATCTCCACAGATGGGGGTACCTGAATGGTTTCGACCTTCAGTGTTTGTGCAGTGCCTCTCCGCAGATCATGTCCCACCTTCCAGCCTCCATGACGTGCCCTGTTACCTGTTCATGACATCTTATGACAGCATCAGTGGACGGCATTACCGTGGCCGAATACTGGGCCAGGCAAGGAATTTAATTAGTTTTACCATAGACACGCTAAGAACGTACGACACGCTACGTTTTTATGGACATGGAGAAGTGCCAGTCCGGTTAGACATTCGACGGTTCGACCATTGAAGCTCTTAGCTCTAATTTGATTTTGTAACGAGAAAGATCTTCCCGCTGTCGCTGTTGCTAGTGTAGCTATAATACAAAAAGAAATCTTATATTAGGATACGTCTCAAAATCACAATTTAAAATAAGGTCAGAAATCGACTGTGGTGACTTGAGGCTATTGAGAGGCGAGCCAGGAGGATTATTGGCAATGATGCACTCGTTGAGTCGAGGCTTCAAAGTCTTGAGCATCGATGCCGAGTTGCTAGCCTGTCGGTTTTCTACCGGTTGCATTTCGGGGAGTGTGCGTCGGAATTGCATAACCTAATTCCGCCTAGCCCGTTCCATCACCAGACCACCAGGTGAACGGCAATGCGCCACCGGTACATGGTGGACATCCCACATATACGCACAAAACCTTTTGGGAACACATTCATATTGCGTACAGCTAAGGAGTGGAATTCCTTGCCGGAATCTGTTTTTCCTGATGGCTACAATCCGGGAATCTTTAAGTCAAGAGTGAATAGGTTACTTCTAGGTAAGCGCGCTCCATCGTCGACCGCATAGTCGCTTTCCATCAGGTGAGATAGCGGTCAAGCGCGAACCTATGAAGAATAAAAAAAAAAAAAATGGTATGTCCTGACTCCGCTGCCATTTCACCATCCACAGCCGATAATCGTTTACAACGAGAGAAACTGGAGTAGGTACTTTATTAACTACAAGTCTTTGCCCGCAGCTTCATCCTGCGTACATTAAATATAGCCTATATCACTCAGGAATAAAGCACCTTTCTATCAGAGAAAATCCTCAAAAGTTTTTGAGGAAAATTGACGTCATTCAGAATCTCGATTATATGTGCAAGGCTTCTATAGATGTACTTATTTATATTTTTAATATATGAGTACATTATGGAGGGCCAAAGTTCACGTAAAATAGCAGATTTTCAGAGGTGTTTACTATTACTAGATTAGTTTTACACAAGTTTATGTTTTGATTTTTATAGAAGCCTAGATAATATCCACAAGATATCTGTGTATCCAAAAAATCTGGAGAAAGAAAATGTGCCTCGGATTTGCCGCTCTTAAATTAATTAAATATTGAAGGTGCTTACATAAAATTTATATTGTGACAAAAAATTACACAAAAACATTATGTTTAACAATTTTAATCAGTGGTCCGCCTGGGTCCTGGACCCAGCCCAGGGGGGGGTCATGACCCCCATGACCCACCCCCCCCTGGATCCACCCTTGGGTACGAGGCTAGGCTGGTATACATAATTAAAAAGGGATGTACAGATTCTTTATAGTAATAACTTTATAAAATATAACAATAATTGTCCTGTGTGGCCTACTCAATATTTATTAATAACATAGTGTTATGTATTATTATAAATAAGACACATAAATAATAATAAAGCGCCTGCACGAAATATAACTGCAACTTTTTACCTGACATCCATCTATCCATCTATCTTTTTTCATCTGGCTTAGTCCGGTCCGGACCAAGCGTTTCGCCTCGTCGTTTATACCGCGTACATCGAGGGACTGGAATAATTTGCTTGCTGCGGTTTTCCCGTCCGATTATAATTTGGGTCTCTTCAAGGCTAGAGTGAATAGGCTCTTAATAAATAAGTGCGCCTCACCATCTACGATTGCATTACTACTTACCATCAGGTGGGATCGCAGTCAAGCACTAGTTTATATCAATTAAAAAAAAAAAAATTTTTTTGGTCGTCAAATTAATCAGGCGTAGAAAATGTCAAAAATAAAAAAAATGATTTTGTAAAGAAACTAATAATATCTCCGTCACCTATTGTTGATTTTCGGAGGTACTAAATCGCGTACTAAATACTAGTTTTATCAGAATGATGAAATTCGTTATAGTTTTGGCGTACAAGCATGGTCCCGCCATTATAACGCGTTATAATGGCGGGGCCAACTATATCGTGATATTCCGTTTACACCATGTGAGGTACAAAAATTTCAAGAAGGGTACAAAATAGTACTAAAACGTACTAAATATACGTGGTAGAATCACTCGGATACAAGAGTTGGTCCCGCCATTATAACGTTTATAGGTCTCTGCACACAGCGGGCGCGGCGCGGCGGGACGGGACGGCGACGCGACACTGAGCAGTTGTAATGTACTAGATATTACGGACGACGCCACACAGAGCCGTCCCGCTCGACGCGACGGTAACCGTCGCGCCACGCCACCGCCGCGCTGAGCGGGAATACAAGTCAGAAGCGGCGGGGACGGGCGCGACGGGACGCGAGCGCAGCGCCCTCAGGACGCCGACGCTTTGTGTTGTTTGGTTTACGTATGTAGTAGTCACACTGCCGGCGGGGCGTGAGCACGTCGCGTCGGACGGTACGGAGCGTGAATGTGATTTTGTATCGTTTTACAAAAATGGATGTCGAAAAATTATTAGTCGAATGTGTTCGTGCTCACGTATGTTTGTACGATTTGGGCCATAGGCAGTATAAAAACACTCAACATCTTTTTGATGAATGAATAGCGTCGCGATGTTGGCGTGAATGGGCGCGGCGGGGCGGGACGTGATCGCGCCCGCAGTGTGACCGATGCCGCCGCGCCAGCGCAGCGTCGCCGCCCCGCCACGCCACGCCGGCTGTGTGCAGAGACCTTAAGCGCGCTCCATCGTCGACCGCATCATCGGTTTCCATCAGGCGAGTTAGCGGTCAAGCGCGAACCTATCAAGAATAATAATAAAAAAAAAACGATTATGATCAAACTGTCGCTCGATAGTTCAGTTAGGAAATATTGTAATACTGTGGTTCAGTCCACAGTATTACAATATTCAGTCTCGCGGTGGTGCGCGCACTACGCCATTGAATTCCGCTGACAGTCTATTTGTGGTCCAGGAGACAGACTGAAATGATTCCGAAATCAGTAATAATATGTGCAATATTAGCAAGGAGGAGAAAAATAAAAAAAAGAAAATCCAATCAGTTTTGGGTTCATCCATTGATTAGTGATAGATTCAGATTCATACATGGAAAGTTTTATACACGCCATCATAAACTATTAAATTTTCCGAAAAAATTTTTCGACTACTATAGAATGAGTGTACAAAGTTTTGAAGAGCTTGTATCTATTGTCGGACCACTAATAAAAAAAGAAGATACACGGCTACGCCTTGCTGTACCTGTGGAGGAGAGACTAAGCGTGACGTTAAGGTAAGTAACAAAACAGTTTGCATAGTTAACATTTTTATTATCTTTTAATAGAAAATTACAAATTTTGCTACAAACAACACTTAGTAATTGGTAATGATCATCATCAAGTAATTATCATTTATATCCTTTTTTTAGTCTCCGCATAGTATATTACAAATCAAACAGGTTCTGTGGAGAAGGAGTAAAACTGGACAAGTACGACTGAGCCGTCTCACTAGAATGGCTATCCATGGAATGACCTGGTTGTGGACTTTGCACTGGATTGAAATAGGCTTGTGACTGTGACTTATCACTGGAATGACCTGGTTGTTGATTTTGTTCTGGATTTCGACTTGTCTGCATATTAGGAGGAAATATAGGGAAGTGTGTGGACTGTTGTAAATTAAAATTCTGTTGTCTCATGTTTCTGATTTGTTTGAAAACTGACAAAATTTGTATTTTTGCTTCCAATTTCTCATCTGCAGATAGCTCTCTCAACGAAGGAACAATAGACATGGCAAAGTTATAATCTTCATCCGCTTCGGTATTCTTCAATGCATTTAATGCATTTGTTCTGTGTCTGGGTGTAATTTATCTATATATGTATGTATTTAGAAATATGTAAGTATGTTTATCAGTTGTCTAGTACCCATAACACAAGCTCTGCTTAGCTTGGGACTAGACGGCGTTGTGTGGTAGTTGTGGAATATTATTATTATTATTATTATATATATTCCACATTGGGCATCCGCTTAAACGGCACCTAAGTAAATGGCACCTGAAGTATTCCACATACATACGGCACCGATTTAATAATGCTTCGTCGACTTCTGAGTTTGTTGTGGTTTTATTTACTTTTCTCTTTCTTGGGGTGGATGTTGCTGTTCGTCTGACAATGACGTTATCCTCCGTATCATCTTCTGCATCTGTAGTCGTCGTCAAATCAATATTGCTTTCTGTGGGCCTCGATTGAACAGACGGCAAAAGAAATAGTAATTGTTGGAAATAAACGTATTCGCGTCTGTTCTCGGCAGCTTGACCAGATTTTAAATTTTTCTGTGCATTAAGTTCCCTTTTGAAACAAGTTCTCAAATTTATCCATTTTTTTGCACCTCATGACCCGAAACAAATTAAGAAATAATGTTGTTATTATTATTTACAGATATTTAGCCACAGGAAGCAGTTTTTACGTACTATCCGATGATTACCTTCTTGGCGTTACTACAATAAGAGAAATCGTACCTACTGGATACGTGTGAACAGCTGTGGAACGCTCTTCAACCCTTATACATGGCTATCAAACAAGAAGAGGACTGGATTCAAATTGCAGATGAATTTTATCAACGAACGAATTTCCCTAACGTGATAGGAGCAATTGATGGCAAACATATCCGAATGGTTAAACCACAGCATTCCGGATCTTCATTTTATAATTATAAAAAGTTTTTTTCGTGCGTATTAATGGCGTGGACTGACGCAGACTATAAATTTGTATCTATTGATGTGGGAGCGTTTGGTACTTCAAGCGATTCAGAAATATTTAAATCATCTAATATGGGTAAACGACTAATAGCCAATCAACTAAATATTCCAGACGGAAGACATCTTCCTAATGACGAAAACGGAAGAGTTATCCCATTTTATGTGGTTGGTGATGAAGCGTTCGGACTTTCAAGCAAAATTTTACGGCCATATGCAAAAAGAAATTTGATCTATACCAAACGAATTTTCAATTACCGGCACACTAGAGCACGTCGAATGGTTGAATGTACATTTGGAATTTTAGCCAATAAATGGCGTATTTTTCACCGGCCAATTGGTGTAAATGTAGATTTCTGTGTACAAATAATAAAAGCGTGTTGTATTTTACACAATAACGTTCGTGTTAAAGATGGAATCCAAATTCAAGATACGTTTTATGAGTGTCCCTTGTCTAACTTTAGAACAAGGAATAACATGAGTGATGTTACTAATAACATAAGTGGGTTGAATGTTCGACAATATCTATCATCATACTTTGTTACCCCACAGGGCAGTGTTCCATTTCAATATGATAAAGTGTAAATAATATAATTTACAGTCTGTAAGGATAAACACCGTTGTCACAAAACTATAGGTAGTTGATTTAATTATAAAAATGTTTATCTGAATTTAAAAATTAATAATAATTTTTTTATAAAAAAAATCAAAAAAGTTTATGTCCGACACTGTCCGTAAATTCATGGATACTATGCGCCCGAGTTACGTTATCACTGCAAAGGGCGTTGACCTACTGCACTAGCCGTTGTACCCCTCCGATTTTAAGGTCTTGACACTCAAGCGACTATGCGGTTCCATAGCAATATCATCGTGCGGGGCTCATATCTACACTCATTTCATGATCTTCCTAAACCTAACCTAATTATAATGTGTTTGTAACGTAAATAAATACAATTTTATTACTTACCTTGTTTTCTTCTTTCTTCACTAGTGAGTTCCAACCAGTTTGGTACAACTGCTTCGCAAACTTCTTCCCATAATGATTTTTTCAAATTGGCGTCAGCATATTCCTTTAGAGATTTTTTATACAAAGCCGGCCGCTTCTCTACTTCTTCGATTAATTTCGTAGTTTCCAAATTCGATATCAATGACATTGTGTGCCTATTCGTCGCCTACGTATCTCCCGCGCTATGAATCGGATCGATTGACAAGTGCGCTCACACACATACTGCGTCATACTGACTATGCGATCGGTCGATAGTAGACCTGTGTCGATCACGATTGATCGAATCTTTTTGATTCGATCGCAACCTGTACCCGAGTGATAGAATCACGAATCTCAAAAGCACCCGATCTTATTTGACTCGATTATCAGGTAACAAAATAAGCCAGTTAGACTTTATTTTCATATATTTATGGTAACTAATTAATGGCGTGCTCGTACAATCATGCGTTCAATAGCACAACACGACGTAACAAGCAAAATGTCTTTTCTTTCGTTTACACACATAATGCAGTCACTTTCATTCACCTCACTCTTTCTCCAAAAGAAACCGGTTTGTATAGGATGGCTCGCGACACTGTCGATCGCGTGAATGAATTTTGTTTGAAGAGATCCAATCAGTTGCACTGGTAACTTATGACCCGCGAGTCGCGACACGTAATCTAAAAATCGGATCGCAATATTCAGGTGTTGTTTTGTAATTCTTTATGAACTGCGACCCAAATGATCGAAATGATCGAATCTTTTTAACCCGATCACCATACGAGTGGGTCATGATCGACCCGGGTTACGATAAATGATCGATCGACACAGGTCTAGTCGATAGTCGAACGACAGTTTAGTTGAATGTAATACGCGCACTCGCATACAACTTCATGCACATATGCAATCGGCCGATAGTCGTTCAATAGTTTGATCTAATAGGGATCGGGCAGTCGGATTCGATAGTTCGGTCGTACAACTTTTAATTTTCAAGTGCGCACACTGCCATATAACTCTATACTGATCCTCTGACCGATCAAACTATCGGCCAACTTTAATCGCTAGTGCGCGTGGGCCCTAAAGCCTCTCGCCCACGGCTACTTTTTGTAGCTATGCTGTCGCGGGTTCCATAAACCATGCGACAGCATCGCCGCTACTAGAGTGCGGTCGCGTTAACTTGGCGCGTCGCTGGGGCGTGCGTAATGTTACCAGTCTAACAAATCTATTTTCCTTAATTTAATTGAAAACGCTTAATTTAAAGAATTTATTAGCTCTACTACATTTATAGTACTAAACTAAAAATAAAGTAAAAAATGTTGATATGTCTTGTATAAGAAATATGTAGGTATTTAAAAATGGGAAATACGTTTCATAATATAATACGTTCAGTTCACGTTTTCTAGAATTATAGATTAGTAAACAATGTAGCTATAATTATTGTTTTGTAATTTATCTAAAAAAAGTATTTTTAAGTACAGAAACTTGTTAAGATTTTCAGCTAGTGCCTAAACCATAAACAAATCGACTATAGGTTATTTTCATTTGCATAATTAATTATTAAAAAAAAAATAAACTTGAGAACTTTGTAAATCATTTATTGAATATCTCGTTGTACTTTTATAACAATCATGGTCCTGCAGTGGGTCAATCCCTTCCATTTGAACATCTTCATCAGAATCCATGCACGAGACTGTATCAGAAGAGTCTGATAACGTGTCACCAGATAGATTGATTATTTTGTCCATTTCGAGATGTAATAATCTATCGGATTCAAAATATCAGTGGCGGACTAACAGGGAGGCGGAAGGGGTTTAACGAGCGTTCGATGCAAACGCGTGACCGTGTCAGACGACATCGGGGAGAGAACGCAGGGAGAGTGGCGCGTACAGTAGGTAAGTATGGCCGACGTATCTTGGCGAGCCCGAACTTTGCGCAGAAAGCTGCGCACGAACGTTTTTTAGGAAACCAAATGGTGGCATGAGGCGACGTGCGCGGGGCGGAGGTCTAGGCTAGAGATTGACTCTATGTAAACACAATCGACCCTTTATTCAATCAAATATCGCAATCGATTTTTATCGATTTGGAATTTATAAATTTTTGTTTCTATGAGATATTGAACGAAAAAGATTTACATAGTGAATGTTATAGTTAGTAAACGAGATTTCGACTTTAAAGAAAAACAAAAATATTTTCTTGGTTGAAAGATCATGTCTTTCAACCAAGAAAATATTTTTGTTTATTAGCTCTACTACATTTATAGTACTAAACTAAAAATAAAGTAAAAAATGTTGATATGTCTTGTATAAGAAATATGTAGGTATTTAAAAATGGGAAATACGTTTCATAATATAATACGTTCAGTTCACGTTTTTCTAGAATTATAGATTAGTAAACAATGTAGCTATAATTATTGTTTTGTAATTTATCTAAAAAAAGTATTTTTAAGTACAGAAACTTGTTAAGATTTTCAGCTAGTGCCTAAACCATAAACAAATCGACTATAGGTTATTTTCATTTGCATAATTAATTATTAAAAAAAAAATAAACTTGAGAACTTTGTAAATCATTTATTGAATATCTCGTTGTACTTTTATAACAATCATGGTCCTGCAGTGGGTCAATCCCTTCCATTTGAACATCTTCATCAGAATCCATGCACGAGACTGTATCAGAAGAGTCTGATAACGTGTCACCAGATAGATTGATTATTTTGTCCATTTCGAGATGTAATAATCTATCGGATTCAAAATATCAGTGGCGGACTAACAGGGAGGCGGAAGGGGTTTAACGAGCGTTCGATGCAAACGCGTGACCGTGTCAGACGACATCGGGGAGAGAACGCAGGGAGAGTGGCGCGTACAGTAGGTAAGTATGGCCGACGTATCTTGGCGAGCCCGAACTTTGCGCAGAAAGCTGCGCACGAACGTTTTTTAGGAAACCAAATGGTGGCATGAGGCGACGTGCGCGGGGCGGAGGTCTAGGCTAGAGATTGACTCTATGTAAACACAATCGACCCTTTATTCAATCAAATATCGCAATCGATTTTTATCGATTTGGAATTTATAAATTTTTGTTTCTATGAGATATTGAACGAAAAAGATTTACATAGTGAATGTTATAGTTAGTAAACGAGATTTCGACTTTAAAGAAAAACAAAAATATTTTCTTGGTTGAAAGACATGATTTAGTTAAAAGTAAATCAGTTATTTATAAACGACTACTGTCTACTAGAATAACGACTGTTTGAGAATATTTTAAACCTCCATAGAAAATTGAATACAAATATATTTTTATAACTTAATTTATATCAATTTGAAAAAAAAAAATATTTAAAACACCCTCAGACACGCGTATTGGACATCTCTCTTCGATAACTTCGTAAAGCTTCGTACTTATTCGGCAATGTTTGGAATTTTTCAAGCAATACTGGTCTCTTTCCTTTTTCACTTTGTTTCTTCTTCAGGAATAAGAAAGTACTATAGTAACCATTTCCATCATTTTCACTTCAAACACACGAGTTTCCCTGGCAGAATGTAGAAACTTAACTGCTCAAGAGGAGCCAAGGCACATGGTACCCACTCCTGTTCCTTCTTTGCCTTCATCCCGGGACTCCGGGTTTCGCTTTCACACTACCCGTGGCCCCAGTAGGCTTCGACCCTGCTGGGCCCCTACGATTTGCTGACATCTCCCTGAGGCGCGCGTGGAACAGTACGCGCCGTCGACGACTTGGGTTCGGTCCGGATGGTTACCGGACGGTCGGATGGCGAGCCACCCATTACTCGCCGTCCGCAAGCCCGCGCCTACGGTGGCCGGAAATCGAGATCGGAATCCCGGCGGCGGTTGGGGCGTGAGGACCGTTGCCTCACGCGACCGGCCGCCTCCTTTGCTACCATTACTGCTTCGCAGAAGGAGGCGACTGCCTGCCACTCCTCCTCGCTCCGGACCATGGCCTGTACCAATGCGTGGCGCGAGAGGTCACTGCCGCCGATCGCCCCCACGAGGATACGGCGGTGCTCTGCCTAAGGCACATGGTGCCGGGGGCCGTACGCGGTTACCAGTGGCCGCCTGCAGATGTAAGCATCAACACGAGTCTGCCGCGGCTGCTTCTGCCGGCCTCGTCGCGTCGTCATACATAAATATGTCACTGTACACATGCTTTTAGGAAGAGGACATCTTCATCCCCCAACCACCGCCACAAGAAGGCCCCGGCGTCGACAGCTGCCGCCATCGAGAGAGTATTTGATATTAATTTCAGGAAAAAATCTGATTATTCCAATTCAATGGAATAGCCCCTGCAATTAAAATTATCGATAAACGTTCTTTTCATCTCCTTGGCTCCCCAATCTTTCAGGATTCCTATTTCAGTTTTATGGAGGAAAAAATACAAAATTTCAATGACGTTTCGGAAAGATTGCTGCAAATTAACATGCATTTGGCCATTACCCCAATTCGTTATTGTTGTTTCGGCCCTAAATTAATATAAATCCTTCGTGCTTCCCACTTATGGAAGTACCCTCACCTTTTGGAAAAAAATAGACCAAATTATTCGACATACTCTTACTTTAATTTTAAATTTGACATTGAACGTTCGAGCTTAAGCTAAAGTTACTCTTCCCATCCGTATGAGAGACCTCGGCTTCCGCAAAATTACCAGTATTAGTTTACCGGCATTCATATCTTCGGTCCACAGCACTGATAAATTAATAAGGAACATTTTAACTTTCACACTGATTCCTTTTAATGTGCCGAGCTTCACCGAGGCTATGGATGCCTGGAGACTCGCTTGCATATATATTCGCTCGACAACCCAACTTCCCAGAGACAAGGGGATGAGCCACCCTGCAAAGTAGTCTAGGAAAATCTAATCATGACATCTGCTACTGCTGCGGAGCGTGCGCGCCTGCTGGCTGTGGGAGAGTGGGGAGTCGGGTCTCTGGCTTCACGCACCGTCGTCGTCGAATATAGGCACCTTGTACGACGATACTACTTTCCGCCCAGCCCTACGCCTAGGGGCTCCTTGCTATTCTCCTCATCGCTGGCACTGTGATGAAATTTTTCTTTATTTCCGTGGAAGATGCGTAGGCCTTTAGTGTGGGACGCTACCGGTGTCGACACTCTTGCGCCATCCCATCTTCCTAGCTCATCGTGCTGTGCTGGATTATAATCTAACGGTATTTAAAAATCTTACGATGACGCATATAATCCGATGTCTAGTAATAAACCGCTCTGGGCTGTGCCTCGCCCGATATATGTATGAAATTGTGAAGAATCGGTGCGTACTATACCGTGAATAGATCCTATATCAAAACCACTACGTGCAATGATGTTTGCGCGTCCCTGCCGCAAGAAACTACATTGGGTACACGTGAGCCACATACGCTGATCTGTCGGTGTCCATAAATCTTAAATGGCAACTATAGAGCTTGTAGAGCTGCACTAGATCCACGCCACGCGACGCGTGCCGCTACGTACAAACCAGGCGTGGCCCATGTATGCGTCAGTCTAATGTAGTTCCCATTTAAGTGTGTCTTCACCTTTAAATTCATGAAAATTCTTTTTTTTATCGATTAAAAAGGTTCTTATAAAATAATACACATTACGAATACCTGCCCATCGTGATTAATTGTCAAAATGACAAAGTTTTCAAAAAACGATTTCATTTTTCAAACCGTTTGACAAAAGAATGCGCTGGTCTCATAATACAACTAAATTTTGTGCAATGCACATGCAGTAATAATTTTCTATTTTTTTTTTAGTTTTCTTATTTTCTTTTTACTTTTTGATGAAAAATTGAACTAAAGTGAATTCTTAATACCAGAATTTAGGCACCAAATTCTTTGTGAAAATATCATCATGAGGGAAATCGTCCACATCCAGGCCGGGCAATGCGGAAATCAGATCGGAGCTAAGGTAAGGCTGTTGAAGTTGCCACTAAGAGTACACGGGGCACATCAGTAACTATGTCTTCGCAAAGTGCGACAAAAACAACATCAAATTGCTGGACAACTAAGTTACTCGTGGGCGCCCTCCCGGCAACATCCACGAGCCACTGTATCATCATGAGTCCACCCTGTTATCATCGGATGATTTCCGAGGCGACTCATTGTTCTTCGTTTGGACTCGCAACGAGTCGCCGCGCGTCCGGTAACCGGTCAGCAGGGCGAAGCCTACGTCAGGAAAAGTCTGACAAGCCCTTGCGGGAGGTCATTGTATGATTTCCGACCTAAAAAAAAAAACGTATATCCAAGCGTCCAAAAAATTCGTTGTAGTTTTAGCGAAAAGTTTAGCAGCTAGTGTGTTGCGTTTTATCGTACGTGGTAGGTACACGGCGTCGTAGACGCTTGGCTCGTCAATGTCACTCGTTGCATCTCGTGTAAACGGAGCGTTCAGTTTTTACAGAAGAGGCAGGACCAGAACATCACCGTTCTTAGGAGGTTGAACAGGGTACACGTGCCTCGATTGCCTCCTGCTCAGCTCAGTAGCTCTCGACATAGTTGTGGTGAACCCAATGTATCACAGCAACTATCGTTCTGCATTCTATAAAAGTTTTATAGACATGTTTCCACTCAGTGGTACTGTTGCGGCGATGCGTCGAGTGACAATGGCGAGAAAAAGGTTGCTAAGCTACCCCTCGAAGGCCGATTGTACATACGTCTGTACAACTTGAATGACCTTGAAAAACGCTTATTGTCGTTTTATACACACGTTTGTACGATTTTTTAGGCGAAAATTTTGGTTTCTATATCTTTTTCCTAGAAAAATTAGTTTTTTTATTTATTTATTTTTTTGGTGATTTACGTAAAAACGTGCAATTACGTAATAATAATACCCCGGGACGCCCGAGGGATTAAGATACTATTAATTGTTATCGACTCATTCTGCAAATACTTCTCAAAATCTTCTAAAATTTCGAAAAAATCGTTAACAATAGCACTGTGTATGGTGTGAAACCCATCAAAATGAACTCAACTATTATGCCTATTTTTTTTTTAATGTGGTATATCATCCAATGACTTCTCTCTTGCTCTAAGGCGGAGAGGAAGTGCGTGTCAGACTTTTACTGACCAAAACCTACTCATGTTCCTTCTTAGCCTTGCATTCCAAGACCCCGGGGTTCCTTTTCGGACAAACCATGGCCCCAAGTAGGCTTTGGCCTTGCTGGGTCTCTTCGGTTTTGGTGACATTGATTTCTTTGAGGCGCGCGTGGAAAACTACGCGCCGTCGACGACTCGGGCTCGGTCCGGACGGTTACCGGACGGCCGGACGGCAAGCTACTCATTGCTCGCCGTCCGCAAGCGGGAGCTTCATTGGATTTCCAGCCACCTTAGGCGGCCTACGGTGGCTGGAACCCGAAAGCGGCTAGGGCATGAGGAAGTCCGTTCCCTCACGCGTGCGGCCGCCTCCTTCGCTAGCATTACTGCGCACGCTCGGCGTGAGGTCGTTGCTCCCGATAGCCTGGTCAACACAATGGTGACACTTTCGCAAGAATCCGGTGCAAGATCCTCCCGAACTTACATGTCCGGTGAGGACCTGCGTCATGCGTAAATTAGGACGCCGGTGACATTTTTCCAGCCACTCCTCAGAGGGATTTGCCGCCATAATTATGGCGTGCCCAGCCCTGGGTCGCGACATTCGCAGTGACCATTTAATCGTTAGATCCCGCTGGAACTCTGTCCGCCATGTACCTACTTATCGCAGCAGCAGAGTTTCGGCCCCGGCGTTGCATCTCCATGCGCAAATCGTGCATGCGTGCAAGGACTGCCTCTAGATCCCATGGTGGCAGGCCGGCACCATCCGGTTGGCCATAAGCCTCTGGGACGCGTTCAGCTTGGCCGCCGGTCGCAACTATTATGCCTTTTGAGTAACATAAGCGTTGTCTTTTCAGTTCTGGGAAGTGATCTCCGACGAACACGGTATCGATTCCACGGGTGCCTATAATGGCGACTCTGATCTGCAACTGGAACGCATCAACGTGTACTACAACGAGGCTTCGGGAGGCAAGTACGTGCCGCGCGCTGTCCTCGTCGACCTCGAGCCCGGCACCATGGACTCCGTGCGCTCCGGACCCTTTGGACAAATCTTCCGCCCAGACAACTTCGTCTTCGGACAATCTGGAGCAGGAAACAACTGGGCCAAAGGACACTACACCGAGGGCGCGGAACTAGTCGACTCCGTACTCGACGTCGTGAGAAAGGAAGCTGAGGGATGCGACTGCCTGCAAGGTTTCCAGCTAACACACTCACTCGGAGGCGGCACCGGCTCTGGGATGGGGACTTTGCTTATTTCCAAAATCAGGGAAGAGTACCCCGACAGGATAATGAACACATTCTCTGTAGTCCCCAGCCCAAAAGTATCAGACACAGTTGTAGAGCCTTACAACGCAACCCTCTCTGTCCATCAGTTGGTTGAAAATACCGACGAAACTTACTGTATTGACAACGAGGCTTTGTACGACATCTGCTTCCGAACGCTGAAACTAACGACTCCGACGTACGGCGACCTGAACCACTTGGTCTCAGCGACCATGTCGGGTGTGACGACGTGTCTGCGGTTCCCCGGACAGCTCAACGCGGACTTAAGGAAGCTCGCCGTCAACATGGTGCCGTTCCCGAGACTGCACTTCTTCATGCCCGGCTTTGCGCCGCTGACATCACGGGGAAGCCAGCAGTACCGTGCACTCACTGTACCGGAACTCACGCAGCAGATGTTTGATGCGAAGAACATGATGGCGGCGTGTGACCCGCGTCATGGGAGGTACCTCACCGTCGCCGCAGTCTTCCGCGGTCGCATGTCCATGAAGGAAGTGGACGAGCAGATGCTCAATATTCAGAACAAGAACAGCAGTTACTTCGTCGAATGGATCCCGAACAACGTCAAGACTGCCGTCTGCGATATACCTCCGCGCGGTTTGAAGATGTCTGCTACTTTTATCGGCAACACCACCGCTATACAAGAACTGTTCAAGAGGATTTCTGAGCAGTTCACTGCCATGTTTAGAAGGAAAGCTTTCTTGCATTGGTATACCGGTGAAGGTATGGACGAGATGGAGTTCACCGAGGCGGAGAGCAACATGAACGACCTGGTGTCGGAGTACCAGCAGTACCAGGACGCGACGGCAGATGACGAAGGGGAGTACGATGAGGAAGTGGAAGAAGAATAAATGTTGTTTGTAGCCGTCCAATGTTTTGTATTGTCCACGTTCATGTTTAGTGTTAGGTGTAACTATTCGTTTTGATGTTATTTTTAATTTGTTACAATTACATACACAAACAAATGTAACAAACTGCTTTTTATTTACTTTTAATACATCTTGACACACGTCCTGTCACACGACTACTTAATAGTAACGTCACACGAAGGCGAGACTCTTAGTTGAACGTAAGTATATATGCACACTGGTAATGTGCGTGTCTGATGGAGCGAAGAGTCGCTCGGGTTAGGGTCAATTTATACTAGCGCAGAGTCGAAGCGCATCGAAGCGTCAAATTCTTACAAATAAAGCGAAGCCGCACGAATGCTATACGCATTCGTGCGGCTTCGCTTTATTTGTAAACTTACAATAATAATTTTCCTGTGTGGCCTACTCAATATTTATCAATAACATAGTGTTATGTAATAATATAAATAAAATACTTAAATAATAATAAAGCGCCTGCACGATATGTAACTGCAACTTTTTACCTGACGTATTTTTGGTCGTCAAATTCTTCAGGCGTAGAAAATGTCAAAAATAAAAAAAATGATTTTGTAAAGAAACTAATAATATCTTTCACTTATTGTTGATTTTCGGAGGTACTAAATCGCGTACTAAATACTAGTTTTTTCAGAATGCTGTAATTCGTTATAGTTTTGGCGTACAAGCATGGTCCCGCCATTATAACGCGTTATAATGGCGGGGCCAACAATATCATGAAATTCCGTTTACACCGTGTGAGATACAAACATTTCAGGAAGGGTACAAAATAGTACTAAAACGTACTAAATATACGTGGTAGAATCATTCGGATACAAGAGTTGGTCCCGCTATTATGACGTTTATGAATGCGCGCGTCTTTGATTATATACTTGTCTAGATAGACTGATAGAGCAATGCAAACATACGACGCGCTAAAACTGTCTCCAATTGCGTGACATGTGTGAGTACCGCACGTGTACTTATTGTCGTCAAACTGTCAAGGTGTGCGTGTTGAGGGATGCCCGCTCCAACTTATTAACTTTCCTTTTCTCCTTTGTTTATTATGACGAAAGTTTAACAAAATAGGTTGAATGAAATAATTATATTGTAGACTAAAGAAAGAAAGAAAATACATTTATTTAGCACAGACTTAAAGACACACAATACTCCAGTTACATGTAATTACATAAAACCAACAAATAAAAAGTATAAAGTCCGATGTAAGAATATAGTAGGATTGTGTGCCTCACGGCTGCACCAAACAGGCCCAATTCAGCAAAAATCTGAAACCCAAAACATTAGAAAAAACAAAAAAAAAATATTTATTGCATGACGTCATGAGTTTCATTTTTTTTTGTAGGTATAGATAAGTTATCATTTACTGATCAAATAAATAATGTAATTTTTAAAATAATAATGTTCTCCTGATCGAAAGATGATGTAATGATATTTGTATTTTGTCTCCCATAGTTTCGTCAAATCTCCCAAGTAATAAACTGACAACACTGGCTAATCGGAATGACATACAAAATAACGAATTAAAAAATCGTGTTTTCTATAATAATAGTGGTTAAATAACAAAACTTACCGATGAAAAGTGATCTTATATTGTTTTCCCACATAATTACGGCACAATTATTTTTCGTGAGCACATTATTAGTTGTTTCAAATGACACTGACGTAAGTAAGGGAGAAGCGAGTCTACCAATTTTAGTAGACTTTATTTGGGCCGTTTAGTACGGTCAATGTGGCATCTAGACAAGTATATAATCAAAGGCGCGCGTATTCGCCAGAATACGCGCGCACTCTTTTACGTGTAGTAATGGGCATCAAGTACTATTGAATCACTTGTCAGTTGACTCTCGTGTGTACGCAAAGAGTATAGTAAATATAATGTGTACGTGTTAACCCCAACAGGAAAGTTGCACGTAGAGCGAAATGAGTAGAACGTATAATTAGTGCGTAATCTGCTGTAAATGTGCGCCGCGTATAGAATTAGTGCGTGTTGTCGTTTTGGAAAAAAATGGAATAAACGATTCCTGCTGGAGTAACGTTACCCCAGCAGGATATTTTGAACGACTAATCGGAGAGAGAAATATTGTATACTAGCTGTTGCCCACGACTTCGTCCGCGTCAAGTTCGTAAAAATGCGCAAAAGCAAACTAATAATTCTGTGCTTGTGATTCATGCCGAAAGCGTTTAATTCATTTATTTTACTTTCACATAAAACGGTTAAAGGCCAAAACGAAAATTACCTCCAGTAAATATGTTATAATATACAATGTATTTCTTATGTCCAGATTTATATATTTTATTTTTTTTATTTCGCTCACCAACAATAGAATACACTTAAATGAGATAGAGAACGTCAATAATTAGAAAGAGACATGTAACCCCCCGCTTTGGATAAAGCGACAGGTAGTGTCAGGCTTTTACTGACTAAAACCCACTTATATTCCTTTAGTTGCCCTTTGCATTCCAGGGCCACGGTAACTTGAATACGCCACAATTGCGGCAGTAAATCTCCTCTCTAAGGAAATGCTAAAAAGGGCACTACAGCATTCTCTGACGCAGGTCTTCATCGGAAATAGGTGTTTCGGAAGGTACCTGTTTCGGATTCAGCGGAAAGAAACACCCAGGTATTACCATTGTGCGAATCGCCCAGAGGACACAATGGGGTATACGGTAGAAGTTTATTGGCTTGGGCAATTAGCGGCAGCAACCTCTCGCGTCCGGCCCTGGTTCAGGCCTGAGTAGCGAATGGGAAGCAACCACCTCCTACGGCGAAGCAGTAATGCGAGCAAAGAAGGTGGTTGAAACCATGAGGGAGAGGACATGATCACGCCCCAGCCCCCAACCGGAGTCATCCGGGTGTCGATACTCGCAGGAGTTGTAGGATGATTCTCGGGCACCACAAATGTGGGCTTGCGGACGGCGTGCAATATGTAACTTGTCGTCCAGCAGTCTGGTAAAGACCAAGCCCAACTCGATGGCGAGTAGATGTTTTATGCGCGCCTCAAACAGATATCAGCAAATACACGGGGCACTTTTTACCGGGAAAAAGGTTCCCCCCCTAATGTTTTGCCTCGATGAAAGTACTCTGCAGAGTTTTAGGCGACCCCTGTTATAAAGCTTTGGCGGAGGATTTTGAAGGAGAATAATCGGCAGACTGGCCTTCAGCTGGATAATGTGCATTGGCAGTCCACCACCGTTAGCAAATTTAAAATTTCTACGGAGTGATTTGTGACGTCATCTTGCTCCACAATTACTGTATTTATGAAGAATTTGCGATATAATTGTTGCAGCTCGATAATTTTTGGGCGTTGCTCCTCCAAAGCGGGGCAAACCTTGACCGTATACTCCACCACGACCTTTGGGCAATCCGCCGAATTTGAAACAGAAGCCCCTCGAAACACCCACAACTGCACTGTGTTTGTGACTTCACAAAACAATAAAATGACGGCAAACAAATCTCGCAGCCAATTGCGGCTGTAACTGACACTGGCCTCCATCAAAATGTTGTCTCAGTGTTGGACACCACTCACTGCTGGCTGCAAAGAATGTTGGATAAATTATACGTACCTAATCAAACTGTCTTCAGGAACTCAAACCGCGTCGGACCCCGTACTAATAATAATAATAATAATAATATATTTATTCAGAGATAAAATTTGGTAAAATAGTAACAAAAAATCTTAGGAATAATTACAAAGGTATAACTATGTTAAATGCCTGTACTAGGATAAACCTGTATCACAGGCGGTAGAAGCTCTTACACTATGGTTTTGTAGGACAATAAAATTCATAACAATATTTAACATTCAGTCTCTAAATAGGGAAAAATATAATTTAAAAATATAATGTTATATACCTAATTTACTTAAACACTAAAAGTCACAATTGTGGTATTTCGTATTTTTAAAACTGTTTCTTGCACTTTATTCTCTAGTTACACACACATGATTTTGCGTCAGCAGAATTGGTAATTGGGTTAAAGTCGAGGCTGCGTTAATACTAAAAACTTATGTTTACATTGGACAAATATGTTTAAATATAAAGAAAAACGATGGTTTGTAGGTCAGCACACTAGAATTTTGAGTCAGCAGTAAGCGTTACACGGAAGTCTGGCCTTGAGTATGACGCTCTAGGCGCCCTCATAATCGATAGAGTTAATACATATATCTATATTCAGCTATTTTCCTAGCAGGACACTCAGCGTCTCCTGTTTTATGGTTGGAGGGCTTTTTGAAGCGACAGCAAGTTGCACATTTTGGTGAGTCCGCTTTCTTTGAGCACTCGGACATCGAGTGTCCTGTCTCGCCGCAGTGGCCACACGTCGAATTGTCCTCTCTACAGGTTTTTGCTGCATGTCCATACTGCTGGCATTTATAGCATCTCGTAACCAGGGTGAAGTCCCTGACTGGGCAGGAAGTCCAATTTATGAAAATCCTTGACTGGGAAATTAGAGCTCTTCGTATATTGGCTGGAACTTCAACCACGTAGTTACAAGTCTGCGAATCTTTTTTTCCCGATTTATGGCTTAATTTAACCATGGTCAAAAAGGACTCCATGGAAATCGTTGGAAATTTTTCGGCTACATTTTGTTCGTAAATGCACCTGAAGACTTCAGTTTCAGTCAAAGAGGATGGCACTCCTACAACCACGATCCGGGGTTTGCGCTTGCTGGGTTCGTCGGCGGTAAGGCCGGATGCAGACTGCTGGACTGCGTACTTGATTTTATCCGCGTCATCCTTTGTCTCTGTACTGATAATAACGCCTCCGTTTTTAGTCTTACGGACACCACGTATATGCAGCTTGACTTGATCTGGTCGTATCATCTTTTGCACAAGGACTTTTGTTTCGTCACTGGACTTTAATTTGTTGTTAGGATATATGGCCACGGAGTTTAAATTGGATGGTCGAACGAAATCATTTGACCCCTTCTTCACCATGTCGGCAAACGAAACAGTGCCAGAGTCCTTAATCGTCTTTGTGAGGTCCAAGATGTGGTCCGTCAAGTTGCATTTTTCCATTAGGTCTTCATTGAGGATGCGCACTTGGACTGCTTTCTGCTTTAGCGATTGATATAGGACTGCCATCTGTGAGGTCCCAGATCCTATTTTACGGCACAAGGTTGAAATTTTCAATTTCTGCTCCGAGTTGAGTTTGCCATCCGAGGCAATAGAACAAACCTCGTTTAGATGCTGCTCAATGGTTGACATCCATCTTTGTATCTCGGGTGTTGAAACGGCTTCGATTGAGAGATCAGATTGGGCTGGATTTTGCGTCATCGTCTTCGCTGGAGATGCGGTGAGATTCACTCGATCTCTTGAGAAGGGGCTGTTGTCCATTTTATATAAAACTAGTTCACTTATTCTAGGTTTCCATTGTATTTACTAAACTACACACTAGGCAAAAATTACTGCAAAAAGAAGGTCACTGATATTATTTTATAAAATTAAATATTGCTACTGAGCACGTCTGTATGCTACGAGTGCAGACTAATTGTCTCTGTAACTGTACTGTGTAAACGTTAAACGTAAATAATAAGACTCGCTATTATAGGGACGCCTGGTGTAACCCATTCGCTTTTCAATGCAGTCCTACATCGACATGCATTAAATACACATCTTTACTCGTTCTACATATACTACGATACTATGATAGCGCAAGGGGCTTCAAGAATTGATTTTTCCCACAGTTTCGGAAATTCCAAAAGCCATGATTTAGCGCCGATTTTCAACACGTTATGCATCCAACCTCTTTATAACATTTATGGTTGCTTAAGTCTAGAATTTAAAAGCGAGACCCAATCTCGTTCTTGTAAAATATGTCTTCATGGGTTTTTCTTGAAATGATCCACAATTTTTTGAATTTTTGAATTAGGTACTCTTTCTAAACAGTAGGCTATGGTCAGGTCTGAGTGAGGGACTACTTAAACTATTGGTAACCCCCACGAACTACTCAATAAGCATCTTTCTGTGATTAGGTACCAGTATTTGCTTGTTTTTTGGCGGAATTCCAGAGAGTGACATTTCGTGTGATGTACTATGTACAACTTGTGACGAATCGAGACTGATCAACGTTGAACACTAATGTGTGATTGGTTTTTGAGTAGTTTCTCTGAGGGTGGCAATTGCTGTGACTACACTAAGACACTACCTTCTAATTTTCTCCTAGGCAGCTTAGGGAACAATTTCTCCAATACTTCATGGAAAAACAGTTGCTCCTGAACTACACGACAAACTGTTCCATCTTCTTGCTTCGATCAACTTTAGCAGTGCCAGGAAGCAAAGACTGGACATTTTATTTGGAACTCGAACCGTCACCCGAATCCAGGTCCTATTTTTAACGCGATGTCCACGCTCAACGCTTTCTTGGACTCTTAACCTGATTGTGATGTGTTCTCGGATGAAAATCTTGTCAGATTGTTATGAGATGAGTGAACTGAATAGCTGTCATATTTTGTGTAAAAAACATGCATTTAACAAATGTAAATGACCTTTAGCCTTGTTACTTTACAATCAATAATTAAATACATATTTACTTTTCTTGGTTGGGTTGGTAGGTCTTGCTTGACTAAAGTTATAACAATTATATGGGTAAAAGGTAAAAATAAAAAATAGGACTGATAAAAACCGCTGTCTGTTCAATAAATAGACATCTCAATAAATGACCGTAATATTTCTAGTAATGTATAGTGGAGTTCAGTATCTGATAAACTGCTTCGAAATTGCTGATGTAGAAACCAGACTGTCAATAAAAAATAAGTAAGAACGCAAAAATATGTTAGAATTTTTTGTTCACAGTAAAATAAAATAAAACTATCACAGAAAAAAAATTCGAACTCGTATCGTGCTGCGGCGCGGCGGTCTTAACGTGAGACCACTACGCTACGGCACTCATTGACTTCTGATTAAAATAAGTGTTCTTATATAAACGTCAAATTGATTGCTTGGCCCCTTATCGATGATAGCGTGATGATTTTCGTCTAAGAGTTTAAATTTGTAGCTAAATTGAAAAAAAAAATGTTTTTTTTTCTTTTCGCCGCTTTGATTTTATTATGTTTTGATAACTTTTTATAAAAATGTGAAGTAAAAATGTCCATGATATGTTAAAAATATGCTGAAAATTGTTTTATTATTATAATAATCGAAGTAACATCGTATATTATATGCAAAACAGACGACAAAATACTCACAAAAATAATTACTATTACTGGGGTTCGAACTCGCGGCAAATGTCGTTCAATACCAACATCTTGGAATATTGCTCACCCCCCATAGCAAATAGCGTGATAATTTATAGCCTATAAGTTACCCTGACCTCACAAAAATAATTACTATTACTGGGGTTCGAACTCGCGGCAAATGTCGTTCAATACCAACATCTTGGAATATTGCTCACCCCCCATAGCAAATAGCGTGATAATTTATAGCCTATAAGTTACCCTGACCTATAAGGATTATGTATGCAAAATTTTAATTGGATCGGTTCAGTAGTTTTTGCGCCAATTAATACCATCGGAAAATAATTTTGCTGTTTTATTATGGCCGATTTCGAACATACTATTGTGATGACAGTACGGTTATCGCTGAAAAATAGTCACTTTTATCTATGGACCTTGACAGAAAATACCATCAGAATGAAAATCGTTAAATCCATCGAAGGCTTCATTGGCGCTGGGGTGTCTAATGGCACCAAATTAGACTTCAACGCAAAAGACAACTGAAAGAACATAGGTGTGGTTTTAGTCACTAAAAGTCTGACACGCCCTCCTGCTCCACCTTAAAGTGAAAAAAGAAGAATGGTTCCCACTTCAAAAAAAAGCTTGTCAAAAATGTATGATCATAATAATAGGTCTTTACCTATGAAATTGTAGTTTTTTAAAACGGGTTGCTTTGAAGTGTTATTATCTTTGGATTGACTTGGAATTATAAGTTCAAATAAACTTTATATTAAAGATACGTTATTCTTTTTTCGAAATTATGTATTTTTAAGTTTCTTTGTGTTTTGTATTCTTTCGCTGTATTTATAACCATTTTTGTATGAAATCTAAGAAAACTCGCATTATTTTGTAATATGAGTTCAACCGTGGAAAAAATGTGTCTCAAGCAGTATGCAATATTGATGATGTATACGGACTTAAAACTGCTAATGAATGGGATGTCTATTTTTGTTTCAATCACTTTCACGTGGGAAATTTTATCGCACGAATAGCTTTTCTTCTCAGGGCGGCTACAAGACAAAATTTCCAAAACGAAAGCTATTAAACCAAGAACACAGATTTCTTTTATTAGAAGAAAGTCGTAGGTATACGTCATTGATATTGCTTGCCCTTTAAAATGCATAGTTTCTACGTTAAAACTCTTATTATGAAAAAACATTTCTTTTCTAGCTCATGATTCATCATTCATGGTTATAAGTACTGCGATATTACAGAAAATACAAAGCACAAAGAAACCAATAAATACATAATTTCGAAAAAAGAATAACGTACATTTAATATAAAGTTTATTTGAACTTATAATTCCAAGTCAATCCAAAGATATAACACTTCAAAGCAACCCGTTTTAAAAAACTACAATTTCATAGGTAAAGACCTATTATTAGTCCTAATACTGAACTTGTTTAATTAGTGTGACAATGGAAATCCCAACGCATCATATTAATAATAAAAACTGTAAAACAAAAAAACCCCGAACTTTCATATCGTGGGGTCACTCGTATCAGTGGTAACCTATTGATTAAAGTTTCGTTACAATAGGTATATTTCAAAATTCAAATATATACTGCACGTATATTACTATCGCATATAAATACTATTCTACGGAAGAAGTATCTTCAGTCGTAGCCATGGCGTCTTACGAGCAGTTTTTTGTTCTTGTTTTACTAATTTCACAAACATGTGCTGTTTACGGAAATGAAGAAATTATAAAAAGCAGTTTAACTTTTGTTTTCGACGATACGGGATCCATGGCGGATGAAATACGCCAAGTGAAGGATGAAGTCGATACAATATTTGAGAAAGTCTTTAGTACAAATGCATCGCAGATAGAAAATTTCGTTCTGGTGACATTTAATGATCCGAGTAAGTATCCAAGAGACCATTTTTAACAGATTTTCAAAAGGAGGAGGTTCTATGTTCGGCTGAATGATTTTTTTAATTTTTTTTTTTAAATGTATTTTCACCGATTTTTCTGTCAATTGTGGACCAATTCTGAATTATTTTTTTTGATTGAAAGGTTATGCTTTTGAGTTGGTCCCATAGTAATATTGTTATGATCTGATCATGAACTCCGAAGATATGGAACAGAACTCCTCATAGGATCACAGCAGAACTGTCGTAACAAGTAAAATTGCTTTGTTTGTACGTGTAGTCGGTTGTATTTTTTTTTTGTAAAAAGTTTTTTATTATCATACATTCTTTTGAATTTTAAGCGTTGAAAACCTGTATGAGGTATCCTGTTATCTAATAGGTGTCATATCATGCACAGTACAAGTACTCGGCTGCATTAAGTTGGACTAAAGCTGACTACAACATAATTGGGAACCGATTTCCAGCCACCGTAGACTTGTGGATTGCGAGCAATGGGTAGCTCGTCGTCCGGTAACCGTCCGGACCGAGCTCGAGTCTTCGATGGCGTGTAGTGTTCGACGCGTGCCTCAAAGAGAATTCAGCATACCGTAGGAGCCCAGCAGGGTCGAAGCCTAATGGGACCATGGGTTAAGTGAAAATGAACCCCCGGGACTTTGGCTCGGTCCGGACGGTTACGGTTACGGTTTATCGGGATCGGGGTCTTGGCGGCTGGGGCGTGAGGGCCATTCCCTCGCGCCTGCGCGTCCACCTCGCCGCGTCGTTCGCAGAATGAGGCGACTGTCTGCCATTACTCCTCGCTCCGGACCATGGCCTGTACAGGGCCCGGCGAGAAAGATCGTTGCTGTGGGCTGCCGACCGCCCCCACGAGAGCACGGTGGTTCTCCGCCCAAGCGGTCCACACAATGGTGACACTCGGGCGTTTCTTCCGCGCGAATCCGGTGCAGAAACCTTCTGAACTTACCATGTCCGGTGAGGACGTGCATCATGCGGAAGGTGCACATAAATAATAATAATAAATTGTTTATTTTCGGACAACAATGGAACCATTTTTGTTAGTAACTTACAAGCTAAAACTTAAACACTAGGATTAGTAATTATAATTATAATAGACAACAAATTATATTAGTGAGTCATGTACTTACGAGGCACTTCTGGCCGACAATGATTCCTCATGAGATGCCTCAGCACAGGAGCTCTCGGATCCTCAGCAACGACTTTCAGGATGCTATTGTCACTCCCCCGAATCCTCGTTACAAGTGATGCCACCTTTTTTCTGATGATCGCATGAAAACCATCTATACGCGATTGGGCAAACATCCCCGAGGCATTACAGAAACGAGGGAGTTTCAACATCATCCTGAAAACATTATTATATTGGACGCGCAAGGCGCTTAGCGTCCCACGTGAACAGTTGAACCACAGACTTCCCGTATACAGGCCTTGGCAGTACGCTTTAAAGGTACAGGGGCTGACTTAATGCCGTAGGCATTTTCTACCAGTCAACCAAAAAAAAAAACTATTAAACTTTTTAGTAGCGGGCCGGATTTTTTGCGGCCTAGTATATTATTATGAACAAGCTTCTGTCAGCGACTTCACCCGCGTGATAGTAGGTTTTTCCATACAAACTTTGGACCCCCGTTTCATCCCCTTAGGGGTAGAGTTTCGTAAAATCCGTTCTTAGCGGATGTCTACACCCTATAAGGAACCTACCTTCCAAATTTTAAGTTTGTAGGTGTTATAGTTTCTGAGATTTCGTGATTAATCAGTGAGTGGTATTTCGGTTTTATATAGGGTGACTGGCAATTAGTGTACGATACTTAAACACGTGATTGTGCTCATGATAACAATTAATTTCTATTATGGGAGCAAAGCCGAAATCACGAAAAAAATATCAGCTGTTCAGTACATTAGGCAAACATAAATGTACTGAACAGCTGATTTTTTTTCGCGATTTCAGGTTTGTTCCCATAGTAAAAGTTGTTGGTTATCATGAGCACAATCACGTGTTTAAGTATCGTACACTAATTACCAGTCATCCTATATATATAGATTTGATAGCCGCGTTCTTATCTTTGGGTTTGGCCTAAAGTTGTAACTAATTATTATTTTTAGGCATTGATAGCTGCCTATCACTAGCCTATCACTGCCATTATTTGCGAGGTTTACCTACTTACATATAAAAAAGTAAGTATCAATATAATGTTTTACTGTTTCTAGTATCAACTCCTCAGTGAGCTCCAACTTTCCAGATATCTACTTCACTATCACTATCAGCCCCCCTAGCCAAGTCACAAACGATAAACGTAAACTCTCAGTAGTCTTTAATAGATTTTCAACTTTTTGCTCTTAGGTATGTCTGTCCTGTTGGTCTAGTGATTAGTGGCCCTGTCTGCTAAGCTGGAGGTCGTGATTTCGATTCCCACCCAAGACAAATGTTTGTGTGATGAGCACGATTTGTTCCGTGTCTGGATATAATTTATTTATAATATGTTTGTATTTAGAAATACATAAGTATGTTTATCAGTTGTTTAGTACTCATAGTATAAGCCCTGCTTTGTTTGAGACTACATGGCGTTGTGTGATAGTTGTGGAATATTATTATATTAAACTGTAGAATACTATTAAAGATATATATATATATATATATATTTTGAATGATTTGATATTATTGTTTGTTTCAGCTGCCCAAATACGAACCATTACTAAAAATCGAAATGAGTTTAAAAGACAAATGGAAGCCATATACGTTCATGGCGGCGCTGATTGTCCAGAATATGCCATGACCGGTGTCGAACTAGCTCTCAAAGAAAGCTTACCACTTTCCTACTTGTATGTGTTCACCGATGCCTCAGCTAAGGATCACGAAAAGTTTGATCAAATTAAGACTATCGCGCAAAAGAAACAGAGTCAGGTTATTATTTTTTAAATTTTAATTTATGAATTGATATGTTCATGTATTATGTAAATATCTCTTCAGCATGTGTTATACAAACTATACCCAGATTTTAGCCTAAATAGTCCCTAAGATATGCTATCTGGTTAACGGCTACTGTTTAATTTTAATATTTAGATTACAATATTAAAATTAAACAGTAGCCGTTAACAACAACAACTATTATAGTAGTTGGCAGTCTTCTGTAATCTTAATAATGAGATGTGAATACAATGCGGTGAGGGTCACGAGAATCCGATGGATGCAAGACGCAGTGGATCGGTCGTTGTGGCGAAGTTTGGGGAAGGCCTATGTCCAACAGTGGACGTCTTTCGGCTGAAATGATGATGATGATGATGAATACAATGCATGAAAGTGATTGAGAGAAGCCAAGTAGCCTTTAAAAATCTTTTAATTTGTCAGGCTGGCCTGAAACTAGGCAACTGAACGGAAAGTAATGATTTAGTTTCTCATGTTTACAGGTAGTTTTTATACTTACTGGTCAATGTGGCTCGAGAAGCGGTGCTGATTATCAAGTGTATCACAAAGTGGCAGAAGCTACAAATGGACAAGTCTTCCGTATGATGAAAGATGACGTCAAAGACGTGAGATTACTTTCAACCTAATCCATAGTTACGAATTTCTTGGCTCTTATATTTACTCTTCTCAATCAATTTGTGTCTACTTTGACAGATATTAAAGTATATTGAGGAGTCTATCACAGGCAGAAGTATTCCGCTCGTCAACAAAAAACTTAACTCCGGCTATAACAATACGATAACAGTAAGTTAAAGTTCTTATTTTGTTTGATAACATTGTTAGTATTTTAAACCATCTTCAAAAAAAGAAGGTTATCAATTCGTCGCAATCTTTTTTATTTTTTATGTTTGTTCCTCGATTATTTAATAACACCTGAACTGATTTGGAAAATTCTTTTTTTCTTTGAAAGGGCATCCTTTACAGGTGGTCCCATGGTCATCAAGTCCGGATCTGATGATAGAACTCTAAAAAAAAATCTCGAAAAATCGTGGGATCTCTTCAAATTTTATAGGCAGAATTGAAAATAAATTAATTTCAAAATCGTAGAGTATACATTTTCTGCCAAAAATCACAAAAGCTCTTATTCCATACTATCCATACTTCCCTGTCTGTCTGTCTGTTACGCTTTCACGCTTATACCGCTGAACCGATTTTGATGAAATTTGGTACAAAGATGGAATAGAGCTTGAGAAAGGACATAGGCTATAAATTATCACGCTATTTGGTATGGGGGGTGAGCAATATTCCAAAATGTCGATATTGAACGACATTTGCCGTGAGTTTGATCCCCAGTTATAGTAATAATTGTTGTGAGTATTTTGTCGTCTTTTTTGTATATAATATACGATGGTACTTCGATTACAATAATAAATGGACTTTTAGCATATTTTTAACACATCATAGACATTTTTATTTCATATTTTTGTAAAAAGTAACTAAAACTTGTAATATTTTATTACAAGTTTACGAAGCGGTGAAACAAAAATAATATTTTTTTTTCATTTAGTTACAAATTTAATATCTTAGATAAAAATCATCACGCTATCATCGACAAAGGGTTAAGCAGACAATGATGTACACTAATCTTACAAAATAGTAAAATAATACATATAAAAACCATAACAATTCATAAACTATCGCATATGAACTGACGATGAAGCTGAAAGTTGGCACCGGAACTTTGTAATAAATCAATGTATGCTAGCCGTATCTGTGTTTATTAGAATTGTTATAGGATGTAGTAAGGTACCATCGAACTGATCTGATAATGGAGTCGGAAGGTGGAAGGTACAGGCACTCCGTACTAAAACAATATTATATCCTAGGTGTTTGGGCGTATTAAAATTATTATGAGATGTGATGAAAAAATATTAAAACAATCGATTTCAATCTAAAAAGACACTAAACATGCAAAATAAAAGTGTAAAATAATTTAAAAATAAAACTCACTTCTGAAATTAGTTATTTTGCTTATACCTGTTTTTTTTTTATATTGAACTTAGGTGTATTTAAAAAAAAGTGTTTAAAAAAAATATCGCATTTTTATTGTGACGTGTTTTTTCTTTTTTTTCTTTAGTATCCCGTCGATTCCCATACTGGAGACGTACTGATTTCTGTAACCGGTGAGGATCCCAAGATCGGAGAAGTAAGAGGTCCAAGTGGCAGCAAGCCAACTACGGAACCCGTTGTCACTAAACCTGACATAGCGGTACGTACCTACTGATCATGACCAGAATTATATAGACGGTTGAAAGGCTAATTGATCTACACGACATTTAAAAAAAAAAAAAATTGAAATCTGACTCAAACGACGGAGAAAAATTTGCTGATTCCGAATATGTATATAACTCAATATTGGAAAAAATGTCGTTTAGATCAATTAGCCTTTCAACCGTCGTATGTGAAAACCGTCGTATTGCGTAATTATCGTCAGTTTTATGATCATTATTTGTTTTTTCCTATTATTAGATTGATATGTTTTCATTTTTTTGTGACCTCTAATTGACAGAACTATTACTAAAAGTAATTAGGAACTATGGAACTCGTCTTTGTGCACATAAAGCACTTTTAAAATTCTGCTTTTGGAAAAAATGATCTGCTACCGGAAGTTAGCAGATCATATTTTCATTTGGTCAGGCCTGTTGGTCTATTTGTCAGTGACCCTGACTGCTATGCCGGAGGTCGTGGGTTCGATTCCCACCCAGTACAAATGTTTGTGTGATGAGCACGATCATTTGTTCTGTGTCTGGGTGTAATTTATCTATAATATGTATGTATTTAGAAATATATAAGTATGTTAATCAGTTGTCTAGTACTCATATAACAAGCTCTGCTTAGTTTGGGACTAGACGGCGTTGTGTGAAAGTTGTGGAATATTATTATTATTATTATTTGATATTTTGTCCTGGAAAAACACCAGAACTTTTTCTAAAAAGTATCAAGAACTCCAGAACTATGGTGCATGCGATTAGAACTCTCATTTTTTTATGCTCTGCCGGAAAATGATCTGCTAAGTTCACGGCCATCTAACATATAAGCTTTTAAGAAGTTCAAGTTGTCAGGACAGGAGGAGAACAGAAGTTAAGACAATAGTATTTGACACCTGAATTAAAATTAATTGATCTATATTTGTGACGACGGCATGGTTGAGTGATTAACTGCTATGCTGGTGCGGGAATTGAACTCGCGTCACGTAGAGTTCAATTCCCGCATGAAAAAAAATATTTGTATGTCGTAAAGATATGTGTTTTGGGTCTGGGTGTCTGGTTTATGTGACTTTGCATGTTTATAAATACACCCACGATACAGGAGTTACTAGTGTGGGGCATAGTTTAAAAAAATTAATTGATCTTTAATTGTGTCAACAGATCGTGAAGGTTAAAAACCCAACGTTAGGAGACTATGAATTGGAGGTCGGCAGCAAGTCTGAAACTCATGTAATGGTCACCGCCAAGAATGATCTCAATTTCCAGCTTGGGTTCTCTTTTTACAGGCCCAACTCTATGAAAGACACACTCACAAGACCTACGCCAGGTGCGATCATGATATTATTTTATTTCAAACTAGCTTCTGCCAGCGGTTTCATCTGCGTGAATGTCGGCTATAACGGACGTGAAGTCGAAATCAAGGCCTTAGTCCCTACTTGGGGTTCACGCTTACTCGGCACCAAATCGTCCGGAGCGAGGGGGAGTGGCAGACGGTCGCCTCCTTCTGCGAAGCAGTAATGCTAGCAAAGGTGACGGCCGCACGCGCGAGGGATCGCCCCTCACGTCCCAGCCAGGATTCCGATCCCGATTTCCAGCCACCGTAGGCACGGACTTGCAGACGGCGAGCATTGGGTAGCTAGCCGTCCGACCGTCCAGCAACCGTCCGAACCAAGCCCAAGTCGTCGACGGCGCGTAGTGTTCCACGCGCGCCTCAAGGAGAAGTCAGCAAATCGTAGGGACCCAGCAGGGTCGAAGCCTACCGGGGCCATGGGTTGTGCGAAAGTGAACCCAAGGGCCCTGGAACAAAGGCAAAGAAGGCACAGGAGTGGGTTTTTAGTCAGTAAAAGTCTGACACTATCTCTCGCTCCGCCCAAGAGCGGGGGATGTCATAAGATGATTACTTGTAATTGGCTGAAACTCGGCACCAAATTTCATCAAAGTAGTTTCTGTAGTTTAACCGTAAAAGCGTAACAGACGGACAGAGTTGGTTTCACGTTTATAATATTATATTAGTATGAATAATTTAGTGAACCACCACCTCGTTGATCAAATAGAAGCAAGCGCAAATGGTGGTTCGAAAAAGTGTTTTTAAAAACCTCATTTAAACACTAATTCCTGTGTTAATCTTTTTCTTTCAGAAGGAAATGCTTTCTTAGGTGTCAGATTACTTGGGAGCGGATTAAACCTCACTACAGCGAAGATCCTCGACATGAATGACAACGTAATAACAGAGCTGCGATTAGAACTGATAGATGAAAAAACACAGTTCTACACAACACCTTCATTCAATCCGCCGTTTACGATGTTTCGTGTCGCCGTAAGTGTTTTATGCAATATTAAGTGTGCCCGCTGAACGCCGGTGAACATCTATTCCTAGAAGTTGAACTCCATCATTCTAAGATTCTTCTTGGGGTTTACTACTGCCCTTCTCTTCGAATGCAGGTTCCTCACAATGTTTTCCTTCATCGCTTTGTGAGCAGTGGTGATGAAATAAATAACACAAAGTAATGCGCTTGGCTGGGTTTGATCCCTCGACCTACAACTCGTAAGTCGGGGCCGTTACCACTGGACCACCACTGCTCTCACACTACTGCTCAGAGAGAAAAGGCATAGCATAAGCATAATCTGCCATTTTAATGTTCCCACTGCTGGGACTCAGGCCTCCTGCCTAGGAGAAGGAATGGGCCGTAAACTACTACGCGGGCCCAGTGCGGATTGGCGGATGTCACATGTCTTCGAATTTTTAGTTTGGACATGCCGGTTTCCTCACAATGTTTTCCTTCTTCGCTTCGAGTGTGGTGATGAAATAAATTACATAAAGTAATGGGCCTGGCTGGGTTTAAACCCTCGACGTAAGTCAGGGCCGTTACCACAGGGCCACAACTGCTCTCACACTACTGCTCAGAGAGAAAAGGCATGATGATTAAATTCAGTTCTGAGTTCCTGGAAAAAATAACCTTCGTCGTCTCTAAATACGTTTAAGAAAACCATGAAACGTTGAAGACCTATTTAATCATCATATCGTATCCAAATGCACTCCAATAAATCAATTGATCTTAGGTGTTAGAGTGTTCATTTACTTATTACTGTTTATATAGGGTGACTGGTAATTAGTGACCGTTACTTAAACACGTGATTGTACTCACGATTACAAAACAACTTTCTCAAAGAAACTTTTTTTATATACTCACTAGTTTGTAGGTACATTCACTGATTAGGTACGTATACCTATGGGTTTGCAAGCTGCGCGGGTGTTCTATCACTATTGTAGGTACGACGGCGTCACGCGGCTAACAGCTGAGCGGTCGCCGGTTACAGGCGCGCGCGCTTATTTAAACAGCTTTTTTATTATTGTGATAAAACTAATGAGAATATAAAAAAAAGTTTCTTTGGGAAAGTTGTTTGTAATCATGAGTACAATCACATGTTTAAGTATCGGTCACTAATTACTAATCACCCTTTATATTTCCTTTGATACACATTTATTTTATTATTATTTAATGTAAATTAATTTCGCTTTTTCTAGGTAAGCGGAAACGATGTGATGACTAAATCACCAATCGTAAGAACAAGCCCCACACCTATAGAACGACAGCATCCATCAACAGGTAATTATAAAGTTCAGACAATGTATTAGGTACATATTTACTGTCTTACAAGCCTACTTGTTACTTTATAGCTTTGTAGCAAACTTGTACATTAATCATGGTTCTGGAGAAAGTTTGATGTCATTTAAAATGTTATAAAACTTCCTTTCACTGCATGAGACTCTTTTATTGAGAAGGTTCAGTGGCTTCTAAGATACAGGTACATAAACCTAGCTTAGAAGTCAGGGTTTTAAATAATTGTCCATATTTTAGCATTTACTATTGGTGTTCAAACTTTGTTGATTAATATTGAGAAATAAATTATTATTATTATTTAATACAGAGTAGAATTCAGCCTGAGTTTTATTAACGCACAGAACAAACGATTTTACTGTATTAATATACCAAGGCCTAATGAACTTTGAACTTGAAATCTCGAATGATATTGATTTGAACTCTCCCTTACAGAAACGATAGAAAATCGAGCACCTCAGATAACTATTGAAGGAGCTCCGACAATCATTACGGAATATAACGCTCCCCTACGACTTAAATGTAATGTGCACGGTTATCCAGTGCCTGACATCACTTGGGAGGAAAAAGGCACTGGAATCACGATGCCTGCTAAGGTATAACCAACATTTTTATAAGCTTTTATTTTACTTGTCTTGTTAGTTATGTACGGTCAGGGGTCAAAAAAGCAGTTGCACTTTACCAATGCTAAAGTGCCTAAAATGTCTGTATAGTAGACGTTCAATGGTCCATAAGTCGTTTATTCAATACTTTAGATGCTACACTACAAATTAAATCTATATATATAAAAGGGGAAACTGACTGACTGACATATCAACGCACAGCCAAAACTACTGGGATTAGGAGCGTGAAATTTTGCACGAGGTTTTCTTTTATGACGTAGGCGAGCACTAAGAAAGGATTTTTCAAAATTCACTCCCTAAGGGGATGAAGCGGGGGTCCAAAGTTTGTATGAAGAAACCTATATTTACGCGAGCGAAGCCGCGGGCACAAGCTAGTAATTCATAAACCATTCCATATACTCTTGTATAAAGAAATGTTAGTCACTTTAGCATTAGTAGAGTGCAACTGCACTTTTGACCCCTGACTGTACATACTAACTAACAATATTTAAATCAATATCAATATCTTACTACTGAATTTCGAAACTGTTATGCCCAACCGATTGAACTGATGTTTTGATTATACGTTTAATTTGAATGTAAATCTTCAATTAGCTTAGTGATATCATTATAAATTCAATATGGCGGACTCCCAACAATGCTGGGCCACTTAATTTTTATACACCCCAAATATTTGATAAAAAAAGAAACTTTGCATTTTTTTGTTGTTGTATTCTTATCGAAATTAAAAAAAAAACTTTTTTAATTTATGTTTAATAATAACATTCTATATATTTTCTTTTTCAGGTGCAATTAGTTGAATTCCCCTATGACCATGTTAGTATTTTGGATATTGAGGCAAATAAAAATGTTACGTACCAGTGCAAAGCCAGCAATACTTTAGGTTTTAGTGTCAACTATCTAAAAGTTGAAACTAAAAAGTAAATTGATCTTGAAACTTATTTTGATATTACGGAGACTTCAAAAGGTAAATATTAACAACAATATCGAGTAGAAAAGAAGGGGAAGAACAACAATGCAAACTCAGATTATCTACCTGAATATAAAACATTGTTAATTTATGTATTTGTTTTACTTTAGTCCCAAAGTTAATTTTGTATTAGACCTTAAGGGCTTCCAACTCGACATACATTTTCACTGTTTTTCATACTGCTGTGTTTCATAATGCTCTTACGTGATTATGACGTTATTACACATTTTTCATTAGATATTTTGGAAACATAGTATCTTGTGGATATTATCTAGGCTTCTATTGAAATCAATTTATAAATTTCTGTAATAAGACCTCTGAAAATCTGCTATTTTGCATGAACTTTGACACTTCATGATTTAATAAAAAAATTAAAAAGTATAACAATAGCAGCCTTGCAAACTTCGCGTTGGGTTGCGTTAGATGAAGTAACAAGCTTTTAAATCATGCTCGATGTTAACGATAGGCGAGTGGAAAAGGACCCTCTTAAGGGTGAGTTGTACCAACAAACTAACAGCTAAATTTCTGGTAAAGAGCGCCCAACTCGAAATATGTTCACGCAGATCCATTCTCTGATCAACGTGGGACGTGCATCACTCAAGTCATAAAAGCGCGTATTAGGTGGTGCGCGCGTTTATGGATGCAAAGAGGCTATCTGACTAACATGTTGTAGTAGGTAGCAATAGGACCATTTATGATAAGAACAATGACTGATAAGAGTATCATACAAGACTTTCTACGTACAACTAAACTTTTTCCATGAGTTTTTTTTTTAAACCTTAGATGGTTTTATGTATCTGAGACTTTTTAGGCAACATGTGTGAAGCACATACTGTACATTTGTAAGCGTATAGGTATTGTAGTACCTAGGTCAAAAGTAAACATGAGGGGAATATGGCCCCTCGCCCACGGTGACTTTTTGTAGCAATGCTGTGACAGCTTCGCTACTAAAGCGCGTTAGTTGCATTTACAATGCGCTGCAGAAGCGAAGCCAATGCGCTACTAACGCGCTACAGCATCGCGACTGTATCGATGCAAACGCGCGACCTTGTTGGACGACATCGGGGAGAGAAAGGTGGGACGGTGGCGCTGGAGTGTAGTATCAAAAGACAAAGTGACTAATGTTGCCTCAACGGAGTCTTTGCAACTGTGGTATAAAATTGCGTTTGCATCGTGACAGAAGCGCGACAATAACGCGTTTGCATCGCGACGTAATCAGTGTGGGCAAGATCAAAGAGCTAGCGACTGCATCGCAACTGCATCGCTACAAAAAGTCATAGAGGGCAATTGGCCTATAGCGACAAAACGCGCGTCTTCTGGTTGCTTCCGTGTGGGGACCCCCCCTACCATGAGAATTTTTCCTATGTGTATGATTGAAAAGATAACTAGGTGGCGTAGTTAAACTGGATATGGCTGTGTGTATGAAATAGCCTATCAAAGCAAAGTAATTTTCATAGAAAGAAAACTAATAAATATGATTCTGTTTTTAGTTTTATTCGGACATTCACAAGGACAAACACAAACACATAATTGAATGCTAATTGCTATTCCATACCACCCTCGCCGCCTTCCGCTTCTTCCTCGAATTCCCCTTCATCATCTGCCGTCGCGTCCTGGTACTGCTGATACTCGGACACCAGGTCGTTCACGTTGCTTTCCGCCTCAGTGAACTCCATCTCGTCCATACCCTCACCAGTGTACCAGTGTAGAAAAGCTTTCCTCCTGAACATGGACACAAACTGTTCCCCTATCCTCTTGAATATGGTCTGGATAGCTGTTGTGTTTCCAATGAAAGTAGACGCCATCTTCAGCCCTCGTGGCGGGATATCGCACACTGCGATCTTCACGTTGTTTGGTATCCATTCCACAAAGTATGTGCTGTTCTTGTTCTGGATGTTCACAAGTTGTTCGTCTACTTCCTTCATGGACATGCGCCCTCTGAATATCGTGGCCACGGTCAGATATCTGCCATGTCTCGGGTCGCAAGCGACCATCATGTTCTTAGCGTCAAACATCTGAAGAGTCAGTTCGGGCACGGTGAGCGCTCTGTATTGTTGCGCGCCCCGTGACGTCAGCGGCGCGAAGCCAGGGGTGTAGAAGTGTAACCGTGGGAACGGCACCATGTTCACGGCGAGCTTTCTCAGGTCTGCATTAAGCTGGCCAGGGAAGCGCAAGCACGTCGTGATGCCAGACATGGTGGCGCAGATAAGGTGATTCAGATCGCCGTAGGTGGGTGTTGTAAGTTTGAGCGTCCTGAAGCAGATGTCATACAGCGCTTCGTTGTCGAGACAGAACGTGTGGTCGGTGTTCTCTACTAGCTGATTCACCGCCAACGTAGTGTTGTACGGCTCCACTACGCAGTCCGAAACCCTGGGGCTCGGAAATACAGAGAATGACAGGATGATTCGATCGGGATACTCTTCGCGTATTCTGTTTATGAGGAGTGTGCCGAGGCCAGAACCAGTGCCACCGCCGAGCGAGTGCGTCAATTGGAAGCCCTGGAGACAGTCGCAGCCCTCGGCTTCTCTTCGGACGACGTCAAGGCAGGACTCTAGGATCTCGACTCCTTCGGTGTAATGCCCTCGTGCCCAGTTGTTCGCGGCGCTGTTCTGTCCGTAGACAAAGTTGTCAGGTCGGTAGAGACAGCCGAAGGGGCCGGAGCGCACGGCATCCATGGTCGCCGGCTTGAGGTCCACGAGGATAGTGCGTGGGACATACTTGCCGCCAGACGCCTCATTGTAGTAAACGTTGATGCGTTCCAGTTGCAGGTCAGAGTCGCCGTGGTAGCACCCGCTCGGGTCGATCCCGTGCTCGTCGGATATCACCTCCCAGAACTGTGGACAACAAACAAATAGGTTTATAAGGTCTTATGCAATGGAAATAAATCGTTCCGAGCGTTAAAGCGCCACGGGGCTGCTGCGCAGAAGTTGAAAGTCCTTCCTTTTACTTCTGTGTAGCAAAGCTGCCTCTAGGATCATCTTAAAGGGTTTGTAACAAAGATTTAACGAGAAACACTAGAGCGGCTATCAGAAGAAATGTCTTAGAAAAACCAAATCCAAATGCTTCGGTGACGCCATCTAGCTTTGAATAGCAAACACGCGAATTAAATTTTTCAAAATTTATATAAAGTTAACTATCCCTCGGTAGGTGGCACAGGGGCTTTACCATGATATGTTAAAATGTCAGTCAAACGAGCGAAAAAGAGTGATGGAATTAAACACCCTTTATAGCTCTATCCCTTTAACAGTTCGGTTTAGGTCTTAAAATTATAAACGTCATAATGGCGGGACCAACTCTTGTATCCAAATTATTCTACCACTTATATTTAGTACACTTTAGTACTATTTTGTACCCTTCCTGAAATTTTTGTACCTCACACGGTGTAAACGGAATTTCACGATATTGTTGGCCATTCGCCTTTCTCCAGAAATTTAAACCTATGGCAAAACTTTTTCCGGGGTCATCTAGTAAGTATATTTATAGAATTAGCCTTACCTTTCCGCCAATCTGGTTCCCGCACGAACCAACTTGAAGATTAATGATTTCCCTCATCTTGGTAATTTATCGTGGAGATTTGATTACATAAATATTACTTGTAAATTTTTCGTAAAACTATCGAAAAACGTTCGCGAAATTGATGCTTAACATTAGCTTAAAAACTAATAAAAAATATAAAAAAATCGATACGCAAAAACTACACCATGTGCATCTTATACGTTGGATTTCAGAAAAGTGAGCTGAAACTTGACGTTAGACGTTCAAGAATTTTGAAATGAAATTCTAGAATATTTTTATAGATTTCTACGAAAAAGTTTACGACCAGTCTTTATTATTTTTCATTTATAGTTTTAGTTTTTTTTTTTAAGTAGATTGGAAAAATAGCAGCTTGTCATTTTGCTTATGAATCATTTGTATTCTTCGTCTAGTGCTTACCCAATACAAGTAAACAGCTTCGTTATGTCCCAAAATAGCCCACTAAGGCGACATCTAACGGAATTATCTTGAACTAAAAGGACACGCTGAAATGTATGATGTGTGCTGTATTTCAGACGAATCTTCCCAAGGGCACGCACGACGTGTATGAACTAAGAAAGTTTCACGGCTGACCGTGAGATGTCGCTGTGCACCTTCCAGGGTTGTTTTGTTTTCAGTGGCGGCATACTGTCACTATTGTCATGGCGCTCGCCTGAAATGTCATCGAGGTAGCGAATCGTTTAAACAATGTAAATTATTAACTTATCCTGTATGATGTAGTTGTGTTTAATGAGTGCCGTGTGTGTGGTGTGCGAACGCCCGTGGAGTGATGTCAGTGGCCGGTGGGAATGCGACCGCTGACGAGAAAAAAACAGGTTATTGTGAGGACAGCACCGATAGCGACAATGACACGGAGAGGAAGAGACTCCTTCGGAGGATATCAACAAGCAAGTGCCTCGGGAGACTCGTGAGTAGCATTCTAATGAGAGAATCGTAAAGGATCTGTTTTGGTAAGCTTGGGCGTGCCAACTGTCAAAGCGCGGGGCGCGGGGTCTCCATGTGCCTGGACACAATTTTCGAAGATCAATTTTTCAAGTTATAATGTTTGTTTAGCATCGGTATTAAATTTTGTGTGCTCAAGTAATGAGATGTGGAGTTTGACCTATTTGGGGAGGTATAGAGTGGCGGAGAGGGGGTAGTACGGTGACAATGATTTATCCAGGATAAAGTTGTTCCTTCATATTTATTGATCTCCTTGCTCCGACAGGTGGTTCAACGTCCTGAGCGACGCTGGTACAATGCAATTGTTGTTAAATACAATACTCCAGAATAGATAAAAAAAACTCCAGTTTATTTAATGCTTCGTCTAAAGATCTTGATCAGCTTGAGTAGGCGTTCTATTTTTGTTGTCCGCCTTAGTTTTCGACACGATGATAAATGGCTTGGGGCAATAAGAGCGCCATGGATTTTGGCGGTAAAATATTGTTCATTTAGGAAGACTGATTACTGAGAGTTTCTTGAGCAAAAGCTTTTCTTTTGTAGATTTGAGTTAAATGTATTAACGTATTTTGTTGTTACGGTTTATATTGTAGGTAAGTATTGTTCACAAGATTTTATTTATTTCTTTATTTAACGATTTATGTACACACACAAAATAAAAGATTAGAAGAAGGAAACAGAAAAATAGGTACAGAGGTGTGATGCTTATTTCTAAAGAAATCTAGATTTTAGTTCAGCGAGCCACCTTGATGAAGGAACAATTTGACGGGAGCCTTATTCGATGTTATCGACCCGCTACTCTTGCCAATATTTACATAAAAACGCGGTTTACCCTAACTAACTAGTTTTTTGCTAATGGATTGCGTTTCGTACGAAAAATTTATGTGAGCAAAGGGTCGATTTATCACGATTCTATTACCATGAATTAGTAAAGAAAGTGGGTTTTTATTTAGGGTTGTTAAAACTTACAGCGGTAGATATTTTTTTTAAAAATTTTTAAACTCGCTTGTTTACACGTGTGCCAGGTTTGAGTGATGGAGTAACAAGTATACATACACGGACATCATCCATACAAACTTTTGCAATACTATTCTCCTCAAAAAAGTTCTCAAATTAAAAAAAACCCCGGTACAAAACTTTTCGATCTTAATATAATCTAACGTTTAGACATAATACTTTTCTGTTAGCGTTCTCGCCAAACGCTAAGTATAAAATGTATGGCAGTGATATTACCTGTCACGTCACTTGTCACGTGACTTCTCTGCAGGTAATGTCATTATTAAAGTCATTTATCTAAGCCTGCAGGGGTCTTACCATGACTTGTTAAAAGTCATTTATCTAAGCCTGCAGAGGTCTTACCATGACTTGTTAAAAGTCATTTATCTAAGCCTGCAGGGGTCTTACCATGACTTGTTAAAAGTCATTTATCTAAGCCTGCAGGGGTCTTACCATGACTTGTTAAAAGTCATTTATCTAAGCCTGCAGGGGTCTTACCATGACTTGTTAAAAGTCATTCATCTAAGCCTGCAGGGGTCTTACCATGACTTGTTAAAAGTCATTTATCTAAGCCTGCAGGGGTCTTACCATGACTTGTTAAAAGTCATTTATCTAAGCCTGCAGGGGTCTTACCATGACTTGTTAAAAGTCATTTATCTGAGCCTGCAGGGGTCTTACCATGACTTGTTAAAAGTCATTCATCTAAACCTGCAGGGGTCTTAACATGACTTGTTAAAAGTCAAAGCAAGAAAGAGGAATGGAGTTATAGGTATATAGCTCCATCCCTTTAACAGTTCAGTTTAGGTCGTCAATTGGATCGTGTTACGAGCTCGTGGTAGGGCCTCACATATCTCTGAGCACTTTAGTGCAACTTCCCGTATCACCGAAAATGTAGGTCACATTAATGCTCACAACACGGAGCCAAACGTCTTAACATCACCTAATTTCGTATGGCTATTCACACCCATATCACATCAATTCACCCACAACACTCAAACTATGTTATCACCCCTCACATTTGACAGGTTGGCAGTACTGTCTCTCAAATGCCAACATCACAGACACCCTACGTTATACCGCGTCCGACCACGGATGTCCGGTGGTTGTCAATCTTTCGACTGTTCCAGTTTTGTATGTCATACCTGCTGTGTGGCTATGGTTGGTTCGATCCCTTTTGTAAAGTATTTGTAGATAGATATATAGGTACACATAAAAGGAGAAACTGACTCAGTTGACTGACTATAGTGCCAGTGGCGTAGTTAGGCGTGGGCGTAGTGGGCCCTCGCCCACTGGCTCTCACCCAAAGTGGCCTCGCGTGTGCGAGGGCTTTGTTTTATAATTTACTAGCAGACCCGGCGAACTTCATATCGCCTAACAGTCAATGAATGTAGTATATCATTCGATATATTCAACCGATTGCGATGAAACAAAGGCTAATTAATATATCAAGTTACACATAATTTTAATGTAAAAATGTTATCTATATCGGTTTCGTACATTTTACTTCATGCGCCCACACTAAAAACTTTTACTGATTTATTATATGTATAAATAGGCTCGCGTTTGATGACTTTTTCACCTGATGGTAAGCGAACTTTTCGAATTTATAAAAGAAAAAGGCCTCGCTGATGCACTTTCGCCCACGTCGAAATTAGTCCACACTACGCGTCTGAGTAGTGGTACATAGGCGGACTTATTGCAACAAGGCATTCTCTACCAGTCAAACTTTGGGTTAGAAAAGATAACACTGTGGTACCTAAGTGTGCACAATAAATAAACAACAGATATTTCAAATAGAATGTAGTATCAGTATCATTAAATTAAGTTGCTCACACACACAGCCGAAACTACTGGGACTAGGAGCGTGAAAATTTACACTAGGTTTCCTTTTATGACGTAGGGGATAAGAGAGATTTTTTTTTAAATTCACCCCCTAAGGAGATGAAACGAGGGTCCAAAGTTTGTATGAAGAAACTTTCACGCGGGTGAAGCCGTTGACAGAAGCTAGTACAGTAGTATAGGTATAAGCCACAATATTGAGTTTAGAGTTAATTAATATTGTTGTGGGTTTTTTTTAAAGAGCCACCTCGGCCCTGAAACGCAAAATAACTGAAGGAACACAGGTATGTTTTAGTCAGTATAAGTCTGACACCATCTCTCGCTTCGCCTATAGCGGACGGACTTTATTGATAACTGACCCGGCAAACGTTGTTCTGCCATATAAATTATCGAAGAGAAAACCGGGCAAGTGCGAGTCGGGCTCGCGCACAGAGTGTTCCGTACAAACTATCCTATGACAGCAACAGTTCAATTCCCGAATTGATTTACGAAGATTTTTCCGAATCGCAACAAAAGTATTTCTTTGTGACATAACTATAAATTTCTAGGATTATAGGTCAACGAGAAGTACATTACTTGGACCATATGAATTTTGATTCCCTTGAGAGTGTCGAAATACACGTTTTTTGCAAAATAAACGGTCGTTATCTTTTTTTTTTCTTCGTTACCTCAGAAGTAACCGCAGACTGAGTATATGGTTTTAATTTCAAGTCGATATCTCCATGCGTTCCCGAGATAAAGAGTCTTGACAGACAGACAGACGGACAACGAAGTGATCCTATAAGGGTTTTTTCCTTTTGAGGTACGGGACCCTAAAAATGTGGGGTTGGGGTAGGAGGGTAATGATATACTCGATTTTTTAAATAAAAAAGCTTATAAAATCGTTCAAGCCGTTTAACAAGCACTGTGACACGAGATTTTTATATATTAGAAGACTAGCGGCTGCCAGCGGCTTCACCCGCGTAATAGTAGAAAATTATCCCAAGGGAACATATTCCTGGGGTAAAAAGTATCCTATGAGCTATTCCAGTAGATGGTCTACCCGTGTACCAAGTTTCATCGAAGTCTATTCAGTAGTTTTTGCGTGAAAGAGTACCCATACATACAAAATTTCGCGTTTATAGTATTAGTAGGATTTTCCACCTCAATACCTCCTTTCGAGTTCAGTATAATAATGCTTTCCGGGTGTTGTTGGGGCTCCCGCGGTTCTGTAGCGCATCAGGCATGTTTGCTGAGGCAGGCACGGATAGTTTTGAGGCTATCATGCGCAAGAGAACGGCATCCTTGATGCATAGGATACGTGGAGGCTCCAATAGCATCCCGAAGGTAATTGCTGAGAAACCAGACTGTCCTTTCCTGACGCACTGGTCCCGCAGGCATGCCCGCGGGCCTGGTGGTAGTTACTTTTTATTTTATTGTTGTTTGTCCTGTGCGAGTCTCAAATAAATGTTTTCTTTCTTTTTCTTTTCTTTCTTTTTGGTGCTGAGGGAAAATATATGAATTAAGAGGGGATGATATTTTAAAGTGAATTTATTTTGTTACTATCATAGTTGTTTACTTATTAAGTATTTCTGTTACTAACACAATTATGGATTTTCTATATCTGAAATAAAGTAAATTATTATTATTATTATTAAAAAAAAGTTAGGTATATCTTCCTTGTAGTGATACTAAGCTTATTTTTCTTCTGTAAATGCGTTATTGCGGGGAGATCTAAATCAAAGCCGAGGTAAAACGCTACTTTATACTAATTTTATCAAGAGGAGCGATTTGTATTTTTTGTTTGTAAGTTTGTAACTAATAAACTCAAGAACTACTGGACCGATTTTAAAAATTCTTTCACCAACCTAATGTTACTTTATCACTGAGTGACATATGCATGTTAATCATATTTTCTTCATGCGCGGCCATCGTAGGCACGGGCTTGTGGACGGAGAGCAATCGGTAGCTCACCGTTTCAAAAAAAAAATGTTGCTTTTTATGTAGACTGCAGACGTTGAACAATCATTTTGACGCTACTGAGTGACATATCTATTTCAAACGTTTTATAAACCATGACATCATATAATTGCAAACCAGCGGAACAATAACATTCATTGTTTTCTTGTATAGGAGTACAGCCAACAATTGATTGCCTACATGCGTTCGTTGCATCAACTTGCGACAAGCGCTAGACAACGTGGTTTTTATTCAGAGCTAGCTGTTGCCAGCGGCTCGTATGAAAATACATTTTTTTAGGTGTTATACCATCTAATGACATCTCCCGCCCTTGGGTAGGGCGAGAGGGCGTGTCAGACTTTTACTGACTAAAACCTAATTGTGCAACTGAAGGACAGTTGCATTTTAAGTTCGAGGGTCAAAGTGACTCTTTAGAACAATCATCATGATCATCCTTATCTCAGCTGAAAGACGTTCACTGCTGGACATAGACCTCCCCCGAGTGTCATCACAACGAACGATCTTATGCGTCTCGCATCCATCGGATTTCTGCGACCCTCACTAGGTCATCGGTCCACCTTCTGGAAGGCCTTCCAAGGCTGCGTTTTTCGGTGCGTGGTCGTCATTCTAGAACCTTATGGCCCCATCGAATAGCTTGAGAGGTGTCGTTAGATTCGTCTTACTTATGGGAGTGACACTGGGTACCTACACCAAAATTTTAAAAAATAATATGGGCGATTCTTGACGACAAATTGTGTGTTTTGACAGTATAAAAAAACTGACTGTAAAAATGATGATGATGGCGTCAAATCTACGATTGACCTAAAATAAATTCCACCTACTCTATTGACTGTCAAAGTGACTTGTTTTTATTTGTTTGTTGCAGTTAGGTTTTTGATACAGTCAACTTTTTAGAGTTCCGTACCTCAAACGGAAAAAACGAAACCCCTATAGGATCACTTTGTTGTCTGTCTGTCTGTTAAGACGCTTTATCTTAGGAGCGCGTGAAGTTTTCGAGTTGAAATTAAAACCATATACTCAGGTCTGTGGTCCCTTGAAGCTGTGAAAAATACAAACTTCTGAGTTAACGAAAAAAAAAAAAAAATCCAGACGTTTATGTCGCAAAAAAACGAGTATTTCGACACTATCAAGGGAATCAAAATTCCTAGGATACTTCCCGTTGATCTAGAATCTGAAATTTGGCTTGCAGCAAGGTATCATAGCATAAGTATAGGAAAAAATCTGAAAATTGTAGATTTGTAATAGCGTCAAAAAAAAAACTTTTTTTGGAATTCAGAAAAATCTTCGTAACTCAATTCGGGAATCGAACTATTTTCATAGGTAAGTTTGTACAGAAACCTCAGTGCGCGAGTCCAACTCGCACAGTTTTTTCTACTTAAACTTGATTCTTCAACGTCTATATTCATTTCATAGATCATCTCCTTTTCTTTTCTCTACACTTCATCGAATCTAATTATAGTATAAATAACCCAAGTCTAATCAATAAAAACTAATGCATTCATATGACAGTAGATTCTAATTACAATAAAAAAGAAACTATCCATCTTTTATCGGAAGCAAGGACATTGAAATCAAGCTTTCAATGCAATTCCAACCCTATGATTTGTGAGATAGAGCAGGAACTGCGATGACTGGTGTATGCTAGGGGGAAACTCGAGAGGCGTATTTCCGTACAATGCGTTTTATCCGGAGCAATCAAATTATACCTGCCTGAGATATGAACTGCTCTTAGCTAAAAAAAAAGCTGGGTCATATTTTTGCAATGCAATTTGATTGATTAAAATTTTACTATAATTCGACGCTTTTTAGGAAGAACACCGTAAGGGACAATTTGCGTTTTATGCAGGAATGGGTTTTCTCCTCCCTGGTATCGTGTCGCCCAGAACTTGGGTTGTGGAGTTCTGACTTTCAGTCGCTCCGCATCCAGTTATACCTACCGGAAGCCGAGCCCAAGCAAATTGGGAAAAGCCTAAGGAGATGCTGGGTTTCTCTTTTATAATTAAAAAGTATAAAGTAAAGATTAAGAACCTTTCTAATTCGGGGGGGACTTTGTTTTATAAAATGTAAAACAAAGATACAGTTTTAGATACATATTTAAAAGTTATTAGCGTTTGTTTATATACCAAAATGTCTCAATTTATGGAAATATTGTTAAGGCTATTGATTATGAATGAAAAACAATGGAAAAACACTGCGCGTGGTATTAATTGTTACGAATAATTAATTCAATTTTGAAATTTACCAATTATGACAAATTTTCATGCACAATTTTGGGATATCGTTTTTTTTACTTTTGACTACACAAATATAATATGTATAATATTCCACAACTATCGCACAACGCCGTCTAGTCTCAAGCTAAGCAGAGCTTGTGTTATGAGTACTAGACAACTGATAAATATACATATATATTTCTAAATACATACATATTATAGATAAATTACACCCAGACACAGAACAAATGATCGTGCTCATCACTTAAACATTTGTCCTGGGTGGGAATCGAACCTACGACCTCCGGCATAGCAGCCAGGGCGACTAACCACTAGACCAACCGGCCAGTCTAACGGGTAATGATAGAGCCCCATTTTTTTGTACTAATTATAAAAATAGGGGTGTATATATTTTGCTTAAAAGTACAGGTAACTACTGGCTATTATATAAATCAACTTAATATCAAAATATCATAAAAATCAACACCCAGTAATCAAAACAAAATATAACGCGATTCTCAAGTTCCCAAATAAAATTTTCTCTTATAGGTTTCCTTTACGATTGAGATCAATGGCCGTTCGGTAGTACACACACATGTATATATAGTTCGTATACATATATAGGTAGTTGTATCGTGGGCCGGTGTGTGGTGTTGCCAAGTTACTGGAATTTCCACGAAACCTGGCAGGTTGGACATGAATTTTGACTGAGTTTTACTTTTAATGACCCTTTTTTTCTAGTTGGTAGTTTATTTTACTTAGGGGTAATTTCTCTATAGTCAGATAAGTTCTATTTGAATAAAAAATATGGCGGTTGACATAATATCTTTCTTTTCCTTTTATCTATTCTTATTCTTGTTCTTCTTCTTATATATAAAAATCAATAGCTGTTCATGAGTCTCGCTAAAACTCAAAAACTACTTGAACGATTTTAATAATTTTCATTTTGTTTTATTAGCTTTAATATAGTGTGGTATAAAATAAAAAAGTATAAAAGGAAAATAGAGTTGATAAATTTAAAATTGATTGAAAGGTGGGGTATAATTTCACGGAGGTAGAGCCGTGATTGTCAAACAATCATTTTTATTCCTCATATATTATAATTATATGTTTATATAATTGGATTCTAGTGGAAAACAAGACAAACCATTTCCAAAACAAGATTTGATTGACTAGTGTGGTTGTTTAATTTTATTTTTGATTAAATAACTTCGCCATAATCTGTTTTTTATTTATTGTACACACCTACCACAGTGTTGTCTTTTTTAACCCAATGGTTGACTGGTAGAGAATGCCTTGTGGCATTAAGTCCGCCTATGTACCACCACTGTATATGAAGCTTAAATAAATACGTAAATAAGTACCTAATTACGTTAAATTTTATTTTCACCTTTAAATGGGATTCCAAAAATAGCGAACAAATTGTTCGAACCTTAGAAAAGAAAAATTATTGACCGATACTTCTTTTGCTTCATTTACGTCCATACGCTTTTTTGAAAAACATCACTAATCAGGTCAATCCCCACAAACCAACCAACCAGTGTTTTTTGGTGACTTAGAGCTCGTGAAAAAAATAAATTGGCAACATTACGCGTAGCCCTGTTTACTCACTGGCACTCGTCCAAAACTTCAAGTCTCCAAGACGTAACGCGTAGTGACATTAATTGATTTAGTATATTGTTTCTGCTCATCTGAACAAGGTTTTTTATATTTTGGAATTAAAGAAAACGAGTTCACCGTGTCGTTGGACTTTAATTTTAGGTTCGTTGTAATAAAATACCTATTCGTATAATCTTTTTTTATGTAGGATATCATCCAATGACTTCTCCAGCTCTAGGGTTGAGTGAGAGGGAATGTCAGACTTTTACTGACTAAAACTGACTTGTTGGCTGCGACCCTGCTGGGGCCCTACGGTTTGCTGACATCTCTTTGAGGCGCGCGTGGAACACTACGCGCGGTCGACGACTCGAGTTCAGTCAGGCTGTTCGGCCGTCCGGCAAGCTACACATTGCTCGCCGTCCGCAAGCCTACTAGATGTAGGCTTGCGGTGGCTGGAAACCATGATCGGGATCCTTCCCTAGCATTAATGCTTCGGAAAAGGTGGCGACTGCCTGCCATTTCTCCTCGCTCCGGACCATGGTCTGTACCAGGGCCCGGCGAGAGAGGTCGTTGCCGCCGATCGTCCCCACGAGGACACGGCGGTGCACCACCCAAGCGGAGCAAACCTCTACCGTATGCTCCGCCGTGACCTGTGTTCCTTCAGATTTGCGTTCCCTGGTTACGATTAGATTAACGCTATTTTTTATTTCTTAAAGTTTTATGTATTTTGTACACTGAACAACTATCTATTTATTTATTTATTATTTACCACTTATTAAACATGTATATATGTGTGTAAGCTAAATAACCTAACACTAACAACTAAATAAATCATCTAACTTTTCTACCGTACACTCTCAATAAGGTTCAGTTGAAAACCAGTGTCAGGCAACTACCACGAAGTTGTCTGGCATTTTTGCTGAACTGGAGCTATTTGGTGCAGGCGCGAGACACACAATGTTAGTTATTTTTTAAATATTTTTTAAAATTTAATTGTTTACATGTTGTTCCTACGTTGTGCGTATCTGTGTACGTGTGCCAAATAAAATATTTTTCTTTCTTTCTTTCTTTTAACCCTTTCGAACAATCCCGCTAGCGCCAACCACGGTTTGTTCGACCGGCCTGTGGCTCTAGTGGTTAGTGGCCCTGACTGCTATGCTGGAGGTCGTGGGTTCGGTTCCCACCCAAGACATTTGTTTGTGTTATGAGCACGATCATTTGTTTTGTGTCTGGGTGTAATTTAGCTAAAGTAATATATGTATGTATTTAGAAATATATAAGTATATTTATCAGTTGTCTATTACTCATAGCACAAGCTCTGCTTAGTTTGGGACTAGACGGCGATGTGTGAAAGGTGTGGAATAAAAAATAAAAAAAATCTTATCAAATCCAAAATAGTTGTTATGAGCATTCATCCGTTAAAACCACGCTGAAGCCAAAATCAATGATTTCCGACGGACAATATAACAATAATGTGTTTAATTTCTAGATAAGATATTGACGTCAAATTATTGGGAATTTCATAATCTAGTGTACGGTTTAAAAACATTTTCAAATGGTCGTAGTTTTCACATTAGAACAGTTCTTATCCAAGCCGTTTTTAAAACTAGCGGTCGACGGTCTACGCAGATGCGAGATAGTAGTTAAACCGTGTATGATAAACTTACAACAATTTTACTTGAAAAAAAAAAAATTATAATATTGACTAGTGCATGGATTAAAAAAAAACACGATTGCTGTAAGTTTTCATTCAAGAACAGTAATCTCAAAACTGTCATTTTTAGCCATTTTTCGAGATATTAAACTTGTTAGTTTAGGATAAAATATGAGGCATTTTTGTTTTTTTCAGACTTATTAATTGAACACATTTACGATATAAGACATGGTATAATATTTTTACTACAATTAATTATTAAGTATCACTATATAATAGACGCGGAATAGCGTCAGCGCCAACGCGTCCGTCGGAAATCATTGATTTTGGCTTCTGCGTGGTTTTAACGGATGGATGCTCTTAATGTGGGTCCACTTTGTATGAAAAATTTATCACTAGTTGCTGCCAGTGGTTATGCCTGCGTGAAAATCTTTCATTATCTTAAGCGAATGTATTCCCGGGATAAAAAGTATCCTATATCTTTCTATGAAGTCCAATACAACTCTACATCAAAATTAGCGACTTAGGTCCATTTGTACGAGTGTGGGATAATTTTCTATAAGCATAAGCATAAGCTTAATCAGCCTTTTAATGTTCCCACTGCTGGGACTCAGGCCTCCTCTCTCCAGGAGAGGGAATGGGCCGTGATCCACCACGCGGGCCCAGTGCGGGTTGGTGAATGTCACATGTCTTCGAATTTTTGGTTCTAGGACAAGCCGGTTTCCTCACGATGTTTTCCTTCACCGTTTTGAGAGCAGTGGTGATGAAATAAATTACACAAAGTAATGCGCCTGGCTGGGTTCGAACCCGCGACCTACAATTCGTAAGTCGAGGCCGTTACCACTCGGCCACCACTGCTCAATAATTTTCTATAAGATACTTTATTTTCTTAAAAAAAAAGTTGCTTTGCACTAGGAATTACTCCATTATAGTAATGCGTTCACAAACATTTAACCTCACATACATTTAAACAAGATACCCAGACCTGGAAAAAATATCTGGTCATACAAATATGTGTTCTGTAAGGGAATCGAACTCGCGATACGTAGCAGTCAATCGCTCAACTACTGGACCAGGCGTGCCGTTAATATATTATTATTCTCTCTATTTCTGTCAAACAGGAATACAATATTGTTCAAAATAGTTGCCGGTAGATTGGAATAGGTATGTGATTATAAGTTACAGAGGAGCTTGGGATGGCAAACTTGAAGCTTATAATATAATAATAATATAATATTCCACAACTATCACACACCGCCGTCTATATAGTCTCAAGCTAAGCTATCTTATCGCTATTTAATACAGTCATTTGGTAGTTTTACTTCGAAAGTTTTAAAAATTGGTAACTTTATAGATTTTGATATGATCTTTCCGAATTTCAACTTTGCCACCTCGTATTTTTGCTGCTCGCGCCGCCATATTGGAAAAATGGCACCTAAAAGCAGTTTTTTGGCAATATCTCCTTTCCGACTAAATTAACCTAAATTTTATACTGTCAGAACTGTGAAACGATAAACGTAACGTACAATTTATGAAAAAATATGGTCAAGTTGCCACGTTTTAGGTAACTTGACCATATTTTTTCACAAATTGTTGTTCTGTTTTTAACAGTGTATTAAATTAATAAACTATTATTATTATAAACATACAATTTATATATACTTATTATACCTTCAGGTACTATTATCAATAATAATCTTTTTAGATAAGATTATTATTGATAATAGTACCTGAAGGTATAATAATAATTAAGAGAAATAAAGGTAAAATTGTAACAAAATTGGTAACTTTACCTACACACATTTTTTCGTAAACTGGGTTCATATTTGATGCTTGTTATAGATAAAGTTCTTTAGTTTCATAGACTATATATAACATAGAAACGAGAATTTCGACAAATTAGATTTAGACCGTAGGTATAGTAGCCACTGAGTTCATTTTAATTTACATACTAAAAAGTTTTATTGTGTAGGTTTGTCAAAAACAGACAGAGCAATTGATTGACGAAATTTAATTCTTCGTCTTTTGTTAATCTAAAAGGAGCATCAGGTTCAAAAACTTAAGTCCATCAATTCGACACTGTAATTTTTATAAACCCTGGAACCGAGCCTTCTACGATTTCTAGTTTAAATAGAAGGTATTTTTGTTCTCAAACAAATGCTTCAAATAAAACCAAAGCCTGTGCTCAATACAATAAAAAAAAAACAAAATATTGCCCACATTTAGTACAATTCATAACATTAAGAATATTTTAGAAAATGAAGATATTCGCAGGAGAACCAAGGTTGCCGACATAGCACGAAGAATCGCCAAATTTAAGTAGCAATGGGCAGGGCACATTGCTCGCAGAACAGATGGCCATACCGGAAGACGCATTGTTGGAAAGCTCCCTACAAGGTGGACCGATGACCTGGTGAAGGTTGCGGGAATCCGATGGATGCGAGACGCACAGGACCGTTCATTGTTCCGACATATGGGGGAGGCCTATGTCTAGCAGTGGACGTCTATCGGCTGAAATGATGATGATGATGATGATGATGGAGAATATTTTTCAATATTGTTTTGACTTTTGTGTCCTAGCAATAGGTAAAGTTGCCAAGTTCCAGTCATTGGTAACTTTACCTAACCTCAAGCAACAATATCCAAGTAAATATTTCAATAAATAGATATATCAGCATCAGCTATTACGACAGCAATCCCAAGCATTTTTCACATATAATATCATATAATATATAAGTTTTATTAACCAGTGACATATAGTTAAACCTATGCAACTTAAATTTTGCATCTACCACAAAAACACGTTATATTACCAGCCGACTTGCAACAGTCATATTGTAAAAATTATCTGTGTTATCACTTAGAAAAAAATTAAAAGGGGACCAGAAAATATCATAAAATTACTAGCATTACCATAAAGTGTCTATTCACAGTTAGTTTGCTAATATTTGAGTTTAAATATCTATGATATGGTAAAGTTACTATGGGTTTGGTAAAGATGCCATATAGTAATGACCAGAGGTCTGAATTAGGTAGAGTTAAACATGTACTTACATCTATTTCATACAGGGAAAAAATAAAGTGGATATGCCTCAAATCCCGAGATTAATTTTAAAGAGCAGATTTTTTTTTTATTTCTCTATCAGAAATATAGCAGAAAAAATTTCTTCCCGCATTAATGACGAGGAGGAGGACGTGTTGTCTATGGTTAAGTATGGTTGAAGATTTGACAATTTGAAACTTTGAAGTTGAACGGTTGATGTGTTTAATGGTATATTAAATTAATATACTGTAGAGTGGGGTAGAGTGGGGTTGATTAGGGTAGAGTGGGTTAGAGTGAGGTAGAGTAGGATAGGGTAGGGTAGAGTTGGGTAGAGTAGAATATAGTAGTCAGTTGACGGGAGCGAAGTCGCAGGCAAAAGCTAGTAAATAAATAAATAACACCTGAGAAGGGCAGAGAGTTGATGATATACTGAATTTATAATTTTAGTTATATTTATTTATTTAAACTTCATTTACAGTAGTGGTACATTAGCGGACTTAATGCAACAAGGCATTCTCTACCAGTCAATATTTAGATTAAAAAAGATGAACACTGTGGTAGGTGTGCACAATAAATTAATAATAATATAATATTTGAAAAAGAATGCAGAAATGAAATTATAAAGTAACTATACATATATGTATAGGCAAAAATTATAAACTAAATATGTATATGTTCTCAAAATTATATAAAAACAACAAAAATTAAGACACTATATTTTTCTGAGCTCTCAGTAAAACAAAAGCTTTTTCCAAAAGAATATCAAAAACGTAAAGTATTCCAACAAAAGACGTGGTTTTAATCGTCGCGGCGTGCCTCGGTGGCTGTAATTAAACATTGCGCAGTGGTGGCGCCGCCTAGCGGGATATTAGCGCATACCTATCTCCAGTCTACTCGCATAGAATATGAATATTCTTCATATCATTTTGTGCTTTGGTCAGCTATGCATGATTTTGTAATGCTTTGATCTTTTTGGGGTGAAGACTGGTTTCGTATGTAAAAATAAAACCTGCAATCCTGTTCTCTAAAAATCTCACCGACTGCTCTCTCAAAATCGCATTTGAATAAGTTTATATTAATAAAAAGATACGATACGATACGAAACGATACGAAACGATCCGATACGATACGATACGATACGATACAATGCAATAGATAAAGGAGATTTTAAGTGAGCTGTCAATCTCAAGCATCAGGAAGGATGTACACATTTTTACATTAAATCCATGGCAGGATGGCAGATTACTTCGAGTTTCAACCAAGTTTTTTACGCCATCTTAAGAAGAATGACTTGTCAGCCAATTGTTTGAAGTTAGGAGTGGCCAAGATGTTTCAGCCGTACATACATACGTGCCATCCTTAGGCCACTCCTAAAACCGCGAGCTCACTTCGTGCAGCCCATTACCTGCTCCTCTCGTGGTAACAAGTGCACACGCTGAAACGAACATCGTATTGCAGAACGCTCTGGAGGAACTTGCTGGGAACAAAATGGCAAAGTTATAGTTAGATAGGGCGCCTTTTATATTTTTACTGTAAAAAGGAAGTTCAAACTGAAAGCAGACTTTTTTTAAGCATGATAAAAACTTCGGAACCTTTCAGCTGCATCGACCATCTGTCCTACAAGCAATGTGCCCATTGCCACTTAAGTTTGGCGATTCTTCGGGCTCTTCGGTAACCTTAGTTCTCCTTCGAATATCTTCAAAGCTGAAACTCTTTTTTTTTAATTGTTATATACTCGTGCTTGACTGCGATCTCACTTGATGATTCACTCTAGCCTTGAAGACACCTAAATTATTGTTGGACGGGAAGACCGCGGCAGGCAAATTGTTCCAGTCCTTCGATGTACGCGGTATAAACGCCGAAGCGAAACGCTTAGTCCGGACCGTTGAAGTTTCAACAACAATAGGGTGGATACTCGCCGTACGTCGGGTTGTCCGATGGTAGAAAGGAGATGGCGGAGTCAAGTCATACAATTCCCGCGCACACTCTTCAAAATGCAACATGTAAAATACCGAAAGGCTGGCTACCATGCGCCTGTGCTCGAGGCTTTGTAGATTGGAATAACCAAATCTGGATCCCCAATTAGCCTCTTTGCACGCCTTTCCACAGAGTCCAAAGCTGCTAGATGGCATTTTGCAGCATCAGCCCATAAATGACTGGAGTACTCCACACACAATCGGACTCACCCAAAAAAAAAGGAATGAGCTATGCTCGGAGTTTCTTTGCGTGATCGAATTAGTTTTTCAATAAATATGCAACCCTTGAATGCTAACTGCGAAAACAATATAAAAAACGGTAGAATTGAAACGAGATATAACAATTTGAAACTAATATCCGACCGATCTGTCTCTCTCGTAAAAACGACGTTTTCTACGGAGATCGTTCGGGCTTGATACACTTTGACGTCAGAGTCCATGTCGGGCTTCTTCTTCTTATAAGCAGCCGTGAAAGTTGATATCTTCGTCTTAGATGAGGATATTTTAAAAATTATTTCACAAATATTATTTGTTAAAAACCGCGACCGCACACCGGAAAATGCAGGTTTGGAAGTCCTTCCACAAGGTGGAGAGTCGCGGGAATGCGGTGGATGCGAGACGCACAGGATCAGTCGTTGTGGTGACACTTGGGGGAGGCCTATGTCCAACCGTGGTCGTCTTTCGGCTGAAATGAAAGATGATTATGCTAAAGATAACATTTCATTTACTGTGTACAGTTTTTTTTTCAAAGGTCCATATAGAAGTTAGATACAGAAAATATCTGAGTTTTTCAAACACTATGCAGTTAGCATTGATCAATCGAAGCTGCAAACTTGGTTTTAAACTATTGGTATCTGTCTTAATATCATCTAGTCCAAGATCCCAGAGCGATAAGACATAACTTACACATGAGACGCTATTGAGAACATAAGGTTTCATCCATGTGAAAATAAGTTATTTCTTATCGCTCTGGGATCTTATCCTAATCATTATCATCATCATTTCAGCCGAATGACTCGGAAGTCAACTGTTGGCCTATGTCCACAGTCCAACAGTTGACTTCCATACATAGGCTCCTGTCCTGACCGATCCTGTCCATCTCGCATCCATCTGTCTTAATAAATTTCAAAAAATCAGTATAGTGCAAGTATTTATGACCTAATCTGTTTAATCGAAGAAGTAGGTGTAGCGAAGACATGAATAAATTCCTTTTGTACCTAAATGGATCCTGAAAAACACGACAACGATACGTAGTGTCTTTATATGGCACTGCTTACTTATATAGAGAACAGGTAAATGAATGAACAAATAATATGAACAATTATAATACAACAAGTAGTCCCGACAGACATCCTGCCCGAAAATTGGTTAGAAAAAAAAAATGAGAACCTGATTGCAGCGCCGCAGTGTTCCACGCGCACTTCAAGGAGATGTCAGCAAACCGTAGGGGTCCAGCAAGGTTGAAGCCTACTGAAAGGAAAACCCGGCCCTGGTATAAAAGGCAAAGAAGGAACAGGAGTGGGTTTTTAGTCAGTAAAAGTCTGACACACCCTTTTAAGACATCTCCCGCCTAAGAGCAGGAGATGTCATTGGATGATTTTCCCACCTATAAAAAAAACCTACCGGGTTCAATTATATTTTCAAACCATCTAGGGACCCACTCAAATATGCCCACAAATTTTGATTTTGAAGTTAGGTGACAAACAAGCATAAAGGGTGACTGGTAATTAGTGTACGATACTTAAACACGTGATTGTGCTCATGATAACAAACAACTTTTACTATGAGAACAAACCTGAAATCGCGAAAAAAAATCAGCTGTTCAGTACATTTATGTTTGCCTAATGTACTGAACAGCTGATTTTTTTTTGCGATTTCGGCTTTACTCCCATAATTAAAATTGTTTGTTATCATGAGCACAATTACGTGTTTAATTATCGTACACTAATTGCCAGTCACCCTATATATACCTAAAGACAGACAGGAATATAGGTACAAAGATCATGCTTATTTCTGAATAAACCTCTTCCAGCATACTGTGAAAGGAGAGTTGATGGTTTTGAGTGATCAGTATAAATTCCCTTAGCAGTCAGTGAATTTCTGTTAGAATATTACGATAATGAATCAAGACATTCAATCTGGATTAAAGTTATTAGCCATACGAGGTATTTTTTAGGGTTCCGTACAAAAAGGGTAAAACGGGACCCTATTATTCAGACTCCGCTGTCCGTCCGTCTGTCTGTCGCCATCCTGTATCCCATGAACCGTGATAGACAGTTGAAATTTTCACAGTTGATGTATTTCTATTATCGCTATGACAACAAATACTAAAAAAAACAGAATAAAATATATCTTTAAGGGGAGCCCCCTTAAAGATATAACAGACATGATTTTTTTGCCGTTTTATAGATAATGGTACGGAACCCATCGTGCTCGAGTCCGACTCGCCCTTAAGCAGTTTTTTTTTTTGAGGTAATCATTTTATGACTTCTCGCGCTGTAGGGTGAAGTAGGAGAGCGTGTCAGACTTGTACTGACTAAAACCACAACTATGTTCCTTCAGTTGCCTTCTGCGTTCCAGGACCATGGGTATATCCTTTTCAGAACCAATCCCATTCCCTTACGCCAATACGAGGTTGTACATATAAACCTGGAGACAGAGAAATTGAAATATAAGAGAAGGAAATAAAGTTAAATACAAACAACAAGCAGTCTTCATCGTTAATTAATCAAGCAAAAGCGGCATAAAATTCTAAGCTTTCAAGTTCATTAATTATACTAGAATTTAAATTACAGTTGAAGCGCTCTCTGTATTTTACCGTTGTTGAATTTTAAAAACCTGACGTATTTGTACCGCTTGTATTAAAAATTAAAATGAAGTCTGTTTTCGTCAGTTTCTATAAATAAACACACAAAAAATCCACCCATGTGCGAGTCGGACTTGCGTACGATGGATTCCGTACCATTAGGGCTATATTTCACCGGAACATCATGGTGGCGCGACCAGTCGCCGCTACCAACAAAATGTATACAGCTCTATAGACAGTTACTCACCTGGTGTCGCGACCAGCTCGGACGCCAGTCCGGCCGCCAGTGACGCCCCCGCCAAAGAGTATGTAAGGGCTATATTTCACTGGGACACCATGGCGGCGCAACTGGTCGCGCCTCCATGGTGTTCCGGTGAAATATAGCCCTTATCCATACAACATTAGACACTTTATTATAATAGTTTTTTAGTTTTTAGTGTTTGTTGTTATAGCGGCAATAGAGACCGTACCAGGAGCTCTTAATGCAATCCAAGTTACGACCTAAATTGAACTGTTAAAGGGGTGGAGCTATATATGGTGTATAGCTCCATCTCTCCCAACTGTCTAGCGATCACAGTTGATGAGATACAGCCTGGTGACAGACAGATAGACAGAAGAATAGTGAAGTCTTAGTAATACGGTCCCGTTTTTAACACGCTTTTATTAGCTTCACTTGTAACTATGTATGTAAGAAAATCTTGGAATCTTAATTTGACCCACTTCCCGGTTTTCGATTAAGATGAAATTTTGCACACGCTCTGAATTCTGATGACAATACATGATTAGCTAAGAAACGTCATTACAAATCCAATATGGCGGCCTCCCCAAGATGGCGGACTGGCTGTTTGAAATTCACCCCCATGATATAGGTATCAAATGAAAGGGTTTCCTGTCAGGAAAACAAAAAAAATAGTCACGTGACTTAAATCCAATATGGCGGACGTCCAAGATGGCGGAGAGGCTATTTGAAATACACCCCCATGATATGGGTATCAAATGAAAGGGTTTGCTGTCAGGAATACGAAAAAAAATAGTCACGTGACTTAAATCCAACATGGCGGACATCCAAGATGGCGGATTGGCTATTTGAAATGCACCCCCATGATATGGGTGTTAAATGAAAGGTTTTGCTGAATGGGATACGAAAAAAATAATCACGTGAATTAACTGTGAATTTTGTTAAGTTTGTTAATAATAAATATCTGTAAATACCTATTAATATTTTAAATTCGTAAGTAGTAAATTAAGTTTGAATAATAAGAAGACTAAAAATTATAAAATAAAAATAATAGTTTAAAAAGCGCGCGTTTTGTCCAAAAAGAGAGAGCGTTTTGTCTCATTTCTTGCCCCAAAATTTGAACGGCGAAAATTACGAGGAGTTTTTGAGAAACAACCTAGACGATTTGTTGGCGGATGTTCCCGAAGAAATAAAAAACAACCTCATGTTTCAACATGATGGTTGCCCAGCACATTACCGGATTACTGTTTGACAGTGGCTAGACGAGAGATATCCAAACCGATGGATTGGGAGGGGAGGGCCAATTCCGTGGCCAGCACGAAGCCCTGATATCACACCACTTGATTTTTACGGTTGGGGTCATATGAAGGAATTAGTTTATGTGACCCCAATAAATTCAGTCGAAGAACTTCGACAGCGAATAATAAACGCAGCGCAACAGATGAGAACAACGTTCACATCAAGAGTGACAAAAATCGAAGTTAGGAAGAGAATTCGAACCTGCATTCGTAATCGAGGGGCTCATTTTGAACAAGATGTGTAAAATTTTTAATAAAATTTGGCGTACTTTTTTTAATGCATTTTATTTCATACAAATACAAATGACCCTTTCTCTCCCCGCGCCGATTCAAACACATGCCATGCCACGAATTATTAATTCATTAAACCCCGAGCGAACGCCGGCGTTCGCTCGGTCATTGTCTTTCTATTGTGTCTCTAATTACGCTACTCAATAGGTATGTATTTTAAAATTGACTTTTATACCTTTTTGGAAAGCTTACAGAATAGGCAAGTTTTTTTTAGTTATTTGTACAATTAATGTCATAGAAATTTTTGTGACGAGAGAACATTTTTGAAGCGTAAAATGAAAATATTGGTATGATGTTATTCTTAAATCACTCATTATTTTAATTATTTTGTTAAACTAAGTAGTTTTAATTATGTCAATAGCTTAATTGAAGTGCCAGCTACAACATCATTTTTAATGGTACCCATTAAAATATGTAGTTTTTTATTTATTTGGAATTAAATGTCAAATTTTGGGTAAATATCGAAAAACCCTTAAAATTCAAATATCTCAAAAACTATTGAATTTCGGCCATACATATGGAGGGTTCAATTTGTTGCATTTTGCCCCCCTTATCAGCCCCTGACGGATATACGTCGAATTACCAGTAACCCTGTATAATATTCCTATATATATTCCTATATGGGCTATGCTCGGAAGGCGCAGCGTCGGAAGGCCTCCCACAAGGTGGACTGACGACCTGGTGAGAGTCGCGGGAGTGCGGTGGATGCGAGACGCACTGGATCGGTCGTTGTGGAGACGCTTGGGGGAGGCCTATGTCCAGCAGTGGACGTCTTTCGGCTGAAACGATGAATAATATTCCACAACTATCACACAACGCCATCTAGTTCCAAGCTAAGCAGAGCTTGTGTTATGAGTACTAGACAACTGATAAACATACTTATATATTTCTAAATACATGCTCATTTAGATAAATTACACCTAGATACAGAGCAAATGATCATGCTCATCACACAAACATTTATCCTGGGTGGGAATCGAACCCACGACCTCCGTTATAGCAGTCAGGGCCACTAACCACTAGACCAACACGCCATTCAAGATATCAGCAATATTGACGGGACCTTTGATGCTTTGTCACTGTGGTCCTGGAACACAGAGGGCAACGGAAGAATCACGGGCGGCTTTTAGTCAGTAAAAGTCTGATACTCCCTCTCGCTCCACCCAGAGCGGAGAAAGTTATTTGATGATTTCCCACCCAAAAAAATAAAAAAGGTTTCCTCCTGATTTCTTAGATTATAGCATTACTAGCGCCTTGGCCCACGTAATAATATTATAATAATATTAATATTTTATTTTCTCACTACAATATACAGTTATTATCAAACATTTTAATAAGTGTACAAAAATAAATCAGTTAATACAATATATTGTAGGAGACTGGTGCCTAAGCTAGGCTCTAGGCCTGTGTTTCAGGACACCAGGTTCCCACCCCTTAACTTTTACAAATAACCTAGATTGTGTACTAACGCGCTGACAATGTAGTAAAATATGAAGACAATAATATGTTTTATTTAAAGTAAAAAGGTAGTGTTAGTATATTATATGCATAGTGTATATGAGTGTGTGTGAATGTGTGCATGTGTGTGTATGTGCGTTTATGTGGTTCTAGTTCTAGTTACCTAAGAATGATTAGACTATATTAGTTAGCGTATGCTCGGTATCATCATAGTTTAGCTTTAATAGCCATTCAGTTAGCTGTTTTTTGCATTCATGTTTTTTGAGTTTATAGATGTTTAGCAGTTTGTGAGTTTTATTATAAAGATGACTACCCAAATGTCTAAAGAAGCGTCTAGCAAAAGTCGTTTTTAGATGAGGGTGAAGACGTTTTACTGGGTTATACCGCCTTTTTCCACTAAAAAGCGACGGGTCATACGTTAAGAGAGAGTGTTGTTTCAATATGGTGTGTAGTATGAATAGTTGTCGGACTGTGAGAACTTTGCTCTCTTTGTATAACTGTTCAGTAGGAAATCGATACGTGATAGTAAGTTTCTCCATACAAACTTTGAACCGCCAATTCATCTTCTTAGGTGGATAAAATCTTCTCTCAAAAACTAGTGTAAAATTTCTTGCTCCTAGTCCCAATAGTTTCGGCTGTGCGTTGATATCTCAGCCAGTCAGTTTTTCATTTTATATAAATAGATTTATATAATAATAATAATAGACTTTATTGTCAAACCAGAGATCCATATTTTCAGTTACATTAAATTGAAACTTACTAAACAGAAACAATAAAAACTTTTTACAAAAAAAATACAACCGTCTTCAAAGTAAAAAAAAACACTGAAAAGTGCAAAATAACTTTAATTTCGGAAGTCGGTGTTTCTTTAATAGTTTTGTCTATTCGTTATTTAACACCGACTTCCGAAATTAAAGTTATTTTACACTTTTCAGTGTTTTTTTTTACTTTGAAGTCGGTTGTATTTTTTTTGTAAAAAGTTTTTATTTTACACTTTTTAGTTATGGTACCACCACTAAAAAGTACCCCTCAGCCAAACTTAAATACCTTATAGCCAGTGTGCATCTTATGACAATTCTAATAATCCCAAACGCGGTTAGATTACATTAATTTATTACAGAGTTCCGGTGCCTAACTTCAGGCTTCATCATCAGATCAGTTCGATATATTCCCCCTCTACTTTCAGTCAGTCATCGACTACACGTATAAACAAAGCAATTTTACTTGTTACGACGGTTCTGCTGTGATCCTGTGAGGAGTTCTGTTCCATATCTTCGAAGTTCATGATAAGATCATAACAATATTTCTATGGTACCAATTCGGAAGCATAACCTTTCAATAAAAAAAAAAAAATTTCAAAATCGGTCCAAAATTGACCGAGAAATCGGTGAACATACATAAAAAAAAAACACATTCAACCGAACATATAACCTCCTCCTTTTTGAAGTCGGTTAAAAAGACATACAATGAGACATACAATACAATACAATAAGCTTCCTTCACATACCTGAAAGACCGTCTGTGTACCGCCATCCAGTGAGACACCATTAGGCCATCCACCCTGCCGGCTACAGTAGCCACGAGCCTGCTGTAGGCCGCATCCGACGCACCAGTGATGCGATTCGCAGCCGCAGTAGTGAGCCGAAATCCGGAACACGCGCGTCCGCGAACATCCCCGAGGCGCTACAGAAACGCGGCAACCCCAGCTTTACCCGGAACGCGTTATTATATTGGAATCGTAGAGCATTGTACGAGCCCTGTGTATAACTGACCCACAGGGCGCACGTGTACAGCGACTGGCAGTAGGCCCTGAACAGTATTATTTTAACCTCTCGCGTACACCGTGCGAACCTGCGAGCCAGCATGTTACACTTGACAGCCAACGCACTACGTTCCTTCTCTAAGTCAGCGTCATCCGACAGACTATCGGTGACCCAGTGTCCCAGATATTTAAAACGAGTGACTCTTTTCAGCGGAACTCCGCCCAAGGAAACCGGTGGAACAGTGCCACATATTTTATTTTGCTCCTAAACACTAAGAGCTACACTACTCGAACTTAAAATCTAACTATGACTGCCACGATTATTATTTCAGTCGAGAAACAGCGGTCTTACCGGAAAATCGAGCTTTCGATCTGATCCTCTAAATTGGATCTACGGGTAGAAAAACTGGTCCTTTAATTAGCGTCAGATCCGATCCGGGAATAAATTGAAAAATGTCAACGTGAGATTAGGCTTTTCAAAGTTCAAAGTAACCTTAGTTTGTCTTGCATGTGATTTAATTTTCAAAACCTTAATTTCACATCGAATTTATTTTGCTTTACGTACTTAATTTGATGTGTTTCTTTCAATTTTCTGCGTAATCGCTTTTCAGCTCCATTAAAATATATTATAGGTATTATAATTTTCAATTTACAAATATTGTTTCTTACAAGTTTTTTTTCGTAACTTGCGATGTTTGTATGTGTGGTGAGATGTCCATAATGTACCGGTTTTTTTTTTTAGGTTGGAAAATCATCTAATGACAAATCTCGCTCTTGGGCGGAGCGCGAGATAGTGTCAGACTTTTACTGACTAAAAACCCACTCCTGTTCCTTCTTTGCCTTCGTCCCAGGGCCCCGGGTTTCACTTTCACACTACCTGTGGCCCCAGTAGGCTTCGACCCTGCTGGGCCCCTACGATTTGCTGACATCTCCCTGAGGCGCGAATTAAAACGCGCAATTTTTACCCGACTACGGTGGGTTATGATTTTGACAGGCTATGTATGTATGTGAGTTGGTTCATCTGTTCCCACATAGCTCCTAATCTACTTATCGGAACTCGACGTATGAGGTATCATTAGAACCGTCTTAATTGTCCGCTGAACAAAGGTTACGTGACGTGTCACAAAACTTGATATGGCGCCCTCTATCGGACAAAAAGTAATGTGTAAAAAATAAAAATGGAGATAAATACGCCGTGTTTGGTATCATTTGAAAGGGCTTTACTTGTACATTTCCAAAATATTGTTCAAAAGAGATTGCCCAAATTTGTATGTGGATCCGTACTAACTTGCGTCAAACCAAATTTACTCTCAAGAGTATAGTTATTATAGAAATTTTCACTATCTAAAATTTTTTTGTTAATATTTAACCACATTTTTGAGATATTAAAAAAAGTTCGAAAACGCCTGATCATATTTCATAGCAATTTTTAACCGTAGTGATTATTATAATTTGCATTAGTATAGAATGCAAATTATATATAGGTATGCGTTTTAGGCCAAATTGATGAGTAGTGTATTGCATTATTATTGATATATGCGATAAGTCAGGACCCGGATTCCTTCGCTCCTATATTGTGGCTTTACTTACGCTCAGGCTTTTATCGCGCATGGGTAATATTTTTACGCTATACCTAGGCCTACACTGAAGAACACGATCTTAAGACTGTTAAAAATCGTAATGGTTTAGTCTTTTATTTATTTATAAAGTTATCAAGACCTAAACAAACTTACTACGTGTTTTAGTTCGATTTCTCGAATCAAAAAACGCAATACATCACTTACAGGTTGTGGGTTCTACATTCAGCTATTGAAATGTACAATAAGGGGGTTGACTGTAGCCTATCAACAACCTTAGCTGCACCTAGCAACCTAGCCCTAACCATATAGCTACAATATATACGTATATAAATAATAGTGCGGGAAGCCTGTTGCCTTGAGACCTAAGGCAACAGACGGAAGGTGGGAAGAATGAAGGGTGTATAGGACGGGATTTTATCACTGCCGATCCGCAACCTCACGGACCGACCAATAACTAAGGCTGGATAAGGCCAGAGCTATCGGCAACCATTTATAGGCGCAGTAACAGTGAGAGGAGTCGATGGTTTCGTCGTAATGAAACAGCGTTGCTCGTAGAAAGAGACTTTATGACATATTTACATAGTATTTATATTATTGTATTTACATTAGGTACTTATTAATGCATTTGTTTGAAACAACTGATGTACCTAGTCAAATTATTTTAGTGACTAATAATTAATATTGACGTCAATTCGGCTTCACTGCCACTTTCTCGCGTGAACATAGGTACTTAACAAGGTAACACAAATAAAGAATTTGTAATTGTTAGTCAGTTAAAACATTTACTTTTAGGGTACATTAGTATCAAATCATCGTCATCTTCCTGCTCTTGGCCTATGTTGCCCATGCTTGAGGTAGGCCCAAAACATTTTTTTCTTCCATTATATCCCCCTCTCCATATATTCACTAGTTTATTCTTTGGCTATATTCTTTATATAACTCTTTGGGTGTGTTCACATCTGGCCAGCGCCGCAGCCACGCCGCCAGCGAGCTGCGTGCGTGCATTTCAAGTTAACACGCCGTTTCCAAGCCATCACCGTGTCCTTCGCGCCATGCGCCAAACCGTGCGCGAGGTGCCCTTCGCGCCATGCGCCAAACCGTGCGCGAGGTGCCCTTCGCGCCATGCGCCAAACCGTGCGCGAGGTGCCCTTCGCGCCATGCGCCAAACCGTACGCGAGCGGCCCGCGCGCTGCTCCTCACGCCCGCAGAAAGCAAATGGAAATGTATGCCCGTGAATTGCGCGCCCCGAACGTGCGCCGCGCGCGCCCACTTTACAAACCTTGCCACTTGCAACCGTCTTTGCTTGCAACACTATGAGTCACTATCTCAACATTGTTAATAATTATTATAGACGTATTGAATTAATTATTATTCAATAAAACTACCAGTAATATTCAAATACAGTACAAAACAAAGAGTATAGTAAATATAAGGGGAAAATCATCAAACGATACAAACGTCAGTTTAGCAACAAAATACCAAAATGTCCTAATCAAATTGACAGTGTCAAGTTTTGAGTTTCTAATATACGCAATGTTTACTTTATAAAATGGTGAGCTAAAATAAAATAATTTAACAGAATTTATTTTTAGCAATTTAATTATTTTCTACTATATAATCTTATTTACTTAGATAGCAGATAAAATTAATTAGGTGAACCATTTATTTATGATCATTGTAAGATTAAAAGCGTTAGCTTTACATACTCTTTGGTCAGATTACGAAAATAACTGGCAACTGTAATCGGAACGTAAAGATTACTGAAATGACGTTATTTTTTTCGGAAGTAGGAATTGTTAATCATTTAATATCATTTTCACGATATTTTTTAATGTGGTTAAAAAAAGCGGTTAAAAATCAGTACATTGTACACAAAAATAAAACATTATTTTTTGGTATTAATATACTTGTGACGCAATATGGTACGGGAAATGAACATTCTTCTTTAAAGTGACGCCCTCTAGCGGACAAGCAGTCATGTGTTAAAAAAAAAGTTAAGATAAATACACCGTGTTTGATATCATTTGAAAGGGCTTCACTGGTACTTATCAAAATAAATCATCAAAATTCAATGTGGCGCCCTCTGGTAGACAAAAATTAATTTACCATTATTAATTAGAAATTTTAAATTTAGCTTTTGCAAATGGTATAGAAGCACAGTGATTTAACACCAAAATAATTTAAATAAAAAAAAGTAAAAAAAACTAAAACCCGACTACGACAAAAAAAACGACGAAACTAAAAGTATGAAACAAGATTTCCAGGATGCTGAAATAAACAAGGTAAAAAATATTTTTTTCGGTTGTTACCTATAACGTGTGACTGCGGCTTTTCTTTTTACCTTGTTTATTTCAGCATCCTGGAAATCTTGTTTCATACTTTTAGTTTCGTCGTTTTTTTTGTCGTAGTCGGGTTTTAGTTTTTTTTACTTTTTTTTTTATATATAAAATAAATACTTATTTGCTGACGAAGCTCATGTTAGTGGATTGGGGTTCCTTAACTCGCGCGTGGAACAGTACGCGCCGTCGACGACTTGGGCTCAGTCCGGACGGTTATCGGACGGTCGGAGCTCGAGCCCCCATTGCTCGCCGTACGCAAGCCCGCGCCTACGGTGGCCGGAAATCGGGATCGGAATCCCGGCAGCGGTTGGGGAAGGAGAAGATAAGGAAGGAGGCGACCGCCTGCCACTCCTCCTCGCTCCGGACCATGGCCTGTATCGCCACCACGAGGACACGGTGTTGCTCTGCCTAAGTGGGGCACACCTCCACCGTGTGCTCCACGGTGTCCTCCGGGCGGTCCACACAGTGGCGACACCCGGGCGTCGCTTCCGCACGAATCCGGTGCAGGAACTTCCCGAACTTACCGTGTTCGGTGAGAACCTGCGTCATGCGGAAGGTGAGGACGCCGTGAGGTCTTTCCAACCACGCCACAAAGAGGTGACTTACCGCCATAATTGCGGCGTGCCCAACAATGTACCGGTGGCGCAACGCCGTACGTATTGTGGTCCAATGATGCAATTCCAATGCATACTCCTCGAAATGTAAACGATAGAAAACCGACAGGCTAGCAACTCGGCGTCGATGCTCAAGACTTATATAATAATAATAATTTAGGAGTTTTGACTTGACGAATTGCATCAATGCCGATGATCTTCTTGGCTCGCTTCTCAATCGACTCTAGTGCATCAAACTGGTATTTGGTAGACCCATTCCAAAGATGAGAGCAGTACTCCATACACGATCGTACTTGCGCTTGATAGAGGTTGAGCAGCTATTTCGATGTGAAATACCGTCTCACCTTAGCTAAGATCCCCAATTTTTTGGCAGCCAGTTGAGTTGTTGCCTCGATGTAGGAGCCGAAATTGAGATTAGACGATAGCGATACCCTAAGAAGTCGTGTAAGTGTCACCATAACCACCGGTCCTGCGCGTCTCACATCCATCGGATTCCCGCAACTCTCACCAGGACATCCGTTGGGAAAGGAATGACCTCCTCATAAGACTCTTGACTATTATAACGACTGTTAAAGATCTAGATCTAGAAATGACAGTCGGGACAAACAGCTTAACATGATTTTCAAGGCACAGAGGAATTTCGGTATGGTAAGATGGTCGCCCATCCATAGACTGACCTCAGCAAGCGTTGCTTAACCTTGGAGATCGACTCGTGTGGCTGTTATTGCTTTAGCCACGAGCTCCTCGCTCCACGAGTTCCTAGGCATCAAATGTACCACAGTGTCTCAAAACGAAAGTCTATGACCAGTGCGTGTTGCCAGTGATGACATATGGTTCCGAAACGTGATCGCTTACAATGGGCCTCATCAGAAGACTTAAAGTCACCCAAAGGGCAATGGAAAGGGCTATGCTCGGAGTTTCTTTGCGTGATCGAATCAGGAATGAGGATATCCGCAGGAGAACCAAGGTTACCGACATAGCATAAAGAATCGCCAAACTAAAGTAGCAGTGAGCAGGGCATATTGCTCGCAGAACAGATGGCCGTTGGGGCCGAAAGGTTCTGGAATGGCGGCCACGTACCGGAAGACGTAGCGTTGGAAGGCCTCCTACAAGGTGGATCGATGACTTGGTAACGGTTGCGGGAGTCCAATGGATGCGAGACGCACAGGACCGTTCATTGTGGCGACACTTGGGGGAGGCCTATGTCCAGCAGTGGACGTCTTTCGGTTGAAATGATGATGATGATGATGATGAAATGTACCAGTACTTTTTAATAGCTGCTGTAAGCGACTTCGCCTAAAAATTGTCCCAAAGGGAACATACTACCGGGATAAAAAGTATCTTATATGCTATTCCAGGATATGGTCTACCCGTGTGCAAAATTTCATTCAAATCCGTTCAGCCGTTTGAACCGGACTGAGCCTAATTCGTCGACAGTGCTTAGTGTTTCACGCGCGCCTCAAAGAGATGTCAGTAAAACCGTAGGGGTCCGGCAGGGCCGAAGCCTACTGGGGCCATGGGTCGTCTTCTGAAAGGGTTACTCGTGGTCCTGGGATGCATATGGCAACTGAAGAAACATAGGTGTGGTTTTAATTAGCAAAAGTCTGACGACTCCCGCGCTAGATTGGAAGAAGTCAATGGAAGATTTCCCGTCTTAAAAAAAATTGCCTGTATTAGTGTAATATTTGTTTTAAAAATAGAACATCTTCTTTGTCGACTGTCACAAACGTAGAGCGTCACGTGAACAAAACTGTGCGAATAATTACGAAGACGTGCGGAAATAAAAAGGAAGATGGCGGACACTGTTCGGGACGTAAGATATTAAAATGCGAAGCAGATGACGCGATGGGAGATGAATATTGTCGGGACTTGAATTGAAAGGGAAGCTGGAAACGTCGGTAACTTAGTTTTAACAGTTGGTTTAAAAAAACCCTTTGATCCCGGGCCGGTTTTTTTTTGATGTGGTGTAGATGATTACCATCTAATGAATCTAATTTCTCCCGCACTAGGGCGGATCTGGAGGGCGTGTCAGACTTTTATTGTCTTAAACCACACCTATGATCCTTCATCATGATCATTCCCTCACGCGTGCGATCACCTCCATCGCTAGCATTACTGACCACTATCCTCTCTTCCTCGCTCCAGACTGTGGCCTGAACCAGGGCTCAGGCCTGAATCAGGTGCAGGAACCTCCCGAAATCACCATGTCCGGTGAGGATCTGTGTCATGTCGAAGGTGAAGACGCCGTGACGTCTCTCCAGCCACTCCTCAAAGAGGGAACTAACCGCCATGATTGTGGCGTGCCCAGCACTAAGTTGCGACAGTCGCTGTCGCCATATCACCATGAGATTCCGCCGGAAGTCTGTCCGTCATTCCGCGATTTGTTGCGGCACGAGAATGGCTCCCGACATCTTGAATGGCGGCTTCTCTGATCACCGACAGGGCCTGTATGGGAGTAGCTGGCGCTTCGAAACTGCTCGCTTAAGAGCAGCCTAGGCGTGCTTGATAGGGTTAAAAGAAGGCGAGCCGGTAGATTAATCGAGTAAGATAGTTATTTTTTTTTTATAGGCGAAAGTTTGTCAGGGTGTATATTTGTGTGTTTTTTACTCCTTCACACTAAACCGCTGAAGGGATTTGGATGAAATTTGGCGCACAGATAGATCATGTCCTGTAATAGCACATAGGATACTTTTATACCGAGAGCATGTTCTCTTGAGATCATTTTCTTCCTTTACGCGGGCGAATCCACAGGCAGTAATTAGTAATGAAATATGAGCACTATGGTCACTACCACAGTGACCATACAGCTGGCCAATGGGCTATGATCAATATATTTTGTACATGAGATATGGATAGTCACACCCGTAAGGTATAGACACGTATTTTCCTTTTGAACGCCACAGTCGGATATAAGCGACAAACATAAACGTGCCAAACACGCCACCGTCGTCTACAGTCGACAAGAAAAACGAAATTTTTTAAGTACACAGTGTACTTGGGTAACAAAAGGTTATTGGGGCTGAGGAATTGTTCAAAAGAATTACCGTGGCCCCGGATCGCAAAGAATTACCGCGGGCCCGGATCGCAAAGAATTAGCGTGGCACCGGGTCATAAAGAATTACCACGGCCCCGGATCGCAAAGAATTACCGCGGCCCCGGATCGCAAAGAATTACCGCGGCCCCGGATCGCAAAGAATTACCACGGCCCCGGATCGCAAAGAATTACCGCGGCCCCGGATCGCTAATAATTACCGCGGCACCGGATCGCAAAGAATTACCGCGGCACCGGGTCATAAAGAATTACCACGGCCCCGGATCGCATAGAATTACCGCGGCACCGGATCGCAAAGAATTACCGCGGCCCCGGATCACAAAGAATTACCGCGGCACCGGGTCATAAAGAATTACCACGGTCCGGATCGCAAAGAATTACCGCGGCCCCGGATCGCAAAGAATTACCGCGGCACCGGGTCATAAAGAATTACCACGGCCCCGGATCGTAAAGAATTACCGCGGCCCCGGATTGCAAAGAATTACCGCGGCCCCGGATTGCAAAGAATTACCGCGGCACCGGGTCATAAAGAATTACCGCGGCCCCGGATCGCAAAGAATTACCGCGGCACCGGGTCATAAAGAATTACCGCGGCCCCGGATCGCAAAGAATTACCGCGGCGCCGGGTCATAAAGAATTACCACGGCCCCGGATCGCAAAGAATTACCTGTGACTGAAAGGACACAATCATTTGTTGATATGCCCCCTCAAAAAAATTATACCCCAAAATTGTGATTTTCTGACCGGTTTTACCGTATTATACTGTACTGAATAGATACAAAATGAAAAGAAATAATGGTTTTCAATATAACATTCTGTGTTGGTTTTTTTCTGAATTTCAATATATATTTTTTTGCTAGTACTTTAAAGTAACCTCGTTTTAATTTTTCTGATTCGATATTCTCTTTAACTAACCATCCGAATAATTTCGTATGAGTGGACCGTGGTTTTATATTTGCAAAAAGTTCGTTTTAACTGTTGGAGATTTTATAAAATATTATTATAAATGTACAGTTAGGGGTCAAAAGAACAGTTAAACATTATCAATTCTAATGTGTCTAATATTTTTTTGTAGTAAAAGTTCAATGGTTTACAATACAATAATACTTTAGACTAAGTATTAGATAAACTAGTTATAAATTAAATCAGTCATGAATCATTGATTTGATGCCCTCTCATTCTACTAAGTTTTGTGACAAGTCGTTTGCGATCCAGGCGGTGCGTTTGTGGAACGCGTTGCCATTACCAATTAGGCAAGCCCAGTCACTAGTTTCTTTCAAAAATCTAGTTAAAAACCATTTCCTTTCTCTCTAACACTATCCTGGTTTTACCTAATTTAATTTCTTCCACCAACCATACTTTATTCTTTCTTTTTCTCCTTTTCTTCTTTTTTTTGTCCCTTTTTTATGAAATTGTGTAAAATATTATAATATGTATGTATATATTTATAGATATGTATTGTGTTATATATATATATATATATTGATCAATTTGTTAGCAGTACACCGCAGACTGCAGGTTTTTGTTGTTTAAGTTCTTACAATCCATCCTAAGGTTGTCTGGTAGATATCGCTGTTAGCGACAAGACCGCCATTGTACCCATAGATTTAAGTTTATGTATAAGTTGTGTTACTTTTTTGGCGTACAATAAAGTTTAATCTATTCTATTCTATTCTGATTCTCGTCTACAAAGAGATGTTGTACACTAACATTGGTACAGTGCAACTGCACTTTTGACTGGCGCCTTTAGTCCTTCTTATCAGCTCAAATGGTTGTAACTTGTCCCCAGCCCGTGGTCAAGGAGGGTTACCTGATGAAGCAGACGCGCAGTTTCCAGCGATGGCAGCGCCGGTACTTCAGACTGCGCGGGCGCACCCTCTACTATGCCAAGGAGAAGGACGTGAGTTGTACATGCATAAGTTTGATATACAGACACCTTCCACGCATAATGTCGTAAGGAAAAAACTGCATTTTATCAGGAGAAGCGTTTTGGTAATTGTTAATTATATAAGTAATTTGTGAAAATCTTGCTAACCAATCCTTCCATTTGCATTATGTAATCAATAAATCAGTTTCTGATCATAGTACCAGACGTTGGACGTAATAAGAAATTGTAATATTTATATTAGATTTCTATACTACAAGTTTGTTCAAAAAATTTGTTACGACTTTATGCATTGGAGATATCGTATGTCTGGCGCGAGCCTCGGCTAAGTTTGATTTGGATCTTATATACCTTACGCGATCTTCAGTATTTTATCTGCATCACGTGATCAGATTGTCACACTACTTTTGCCGCGGTTGATCTTTACGGTGACGTTCAGTAAATCTACCCGCCCATATACATTATATTATGATTTTAAATATTTGTTACTATGCATGCTGGGATTTAGGTACTAGAAGTTTGTATGCCAATATTTGGCAAAACATAGCGCGCTGTACATTTATACCACCCTCTGTAAAACCTATGTTTTACAAACAAAATAAATGATTATGATTATGATTATGATTATGATTATTATGATCATATCTCCGGGTGGTTTGGAAGGAAAAAAAACGGTCCTTGCACAGCTGTGGAATACAAACTAGGTTAGGAAAAAAAATAGCAAGCGTCTTGTCATAAAATGGGTATCTGAAGTCAAGCGTCGCTACCAAGGCAGGCCTAAATATCGTTGGCGTGATGGTCTTGGCTCGATCCTGACAAGTTGACTAGTGAAAACAAGGTACAAAGAGAGCGTGCATAATGTTGGGGAGGTTATTGTCTAGCAGTGAAAGTAGGATAAAGTGAAAAATAGTAATTATATGTGTAGTGTTTGTAGGTATACTACTATTTGTCTCGAGCGCATACGGCACTGTACCGACGAGGTTTGGGCGGTCTGTGGTTCACATATGACATTTTTTTATAGGCTGTGGTCGCGACACGTCCGATAAGTCAAACCGAGAGCACGGATCGGTGATGCGTAAGCGAGCCAAATACATTACAATAATACACGTATTACAATGTGTATTGATTTAGGCTGAAAGAGGTTTAATTTGCCTACCTATGTGTATATTTATTTTTTGTATCAATTTCGGGATGTTGTGTTTCCAGGAATGTTAATATCCTAAATTGTTCCGTTAAAGTTATTGAAACCTTATCAATGGATGTTGTGTTTTAAGAAAATTTTAGTTATTTTTTTATTGATTTGTACAATTATCTGGTCAGCCACTTTAAACCGTTTAAACCTATTCATTCAAAATTATAGGCACATATCGTGGTGGAACCATTTTATTTTTATTTCGCTATAATATTAATATGTACTATAATAATAATATAGCCTCTTTATTTCCATAGAGAATGACTTTTACATTTCATAAGATTATTTATAAATTACCATGCAGCATAAAATAACAAATATTAGAATTCACAAATCAATGATTCATAATTAACATTTACATAACAATTTCTAAATAAATATAAATTTCCAAATTAATATAAAATTTCTAGATATTAAATAAATTAATTTATTTTTTTCAAATTATAATGCTTATTGTATATTTCTATGTTAGTGATATGAAAGAAAAGGGAGTTAGTGATAGCGTGACGAGTGACAGGACAGAATGGAAGAAAAAAACGTGTTGTGTCGACCCCAAATAAAACGGGACGAGGGCAGGAAGATGATGATATTTCTATGTTAAAATGACAGAAGTTATCATTTGCTTTTGTCTCGTTACTACATTTGTTACTAAGCTAACTTAAAAAATGCGTTAGATACATCTTATTATGATCAGGTTATGAACATTAGATAAAAAATAAGGTTTTCAGCACATCAAAGAAACTGTAACGTTCTTTTTAAATTACCGATATTCCTCATAACATATGATTACCATAATATGATGGATTCCACTTTGCATACTCATGAGGTATACGTTATATTCGATACGAGGAGCGACAAAATATTGTAATAGAAAATTTTCATGATGGCCGACAGTGTAATTTCCGAGATTGACGTAAGTGGGGCATCCCCGGTACCGAGCACCCTTTTATGAGTACAAGTTTATTTTTTAATTTTTACTTACTTCTATGGGTTTTAGTGGGAATTAGTTTTAAAAGACATTAAAATGTATAATAAAAAAAGTGCATGTGCATGTGGATTAAATCTTACTCCTTCTTGGTCTCCACCCACTACTAACTGGTATAGTGGACATCCCACCCATACGCACAAAACGTTTCGGGAACACATTCATTGTATGTACAGCTGAGGAGTGAAATTCTTTGCCGGACTCTGTGTTTCCTGATAGCAACAACCTAGGGGTCTTTAAGTCAAGAGTGAATAGATTACTTCTAGGCAAGTATGTTCCATCGGCAACCACATCATCGCTTACCATCAGTTGATGTCATAGTGGTCAAACGCTGGGTACACCCCAATTATAGCGGTAAATCACCTCTTTGAGGAGTGGTTCGAAAGACAACACGGCGTCCTTACCTTCCGCATGATGCAGGTCCTCAACGGACATGGTCAGTTCGGGAGATTCTTGCACTGAATTCGTGCAGAAGAAACGCCCGGGTGTCATCGTTGTGTAGACCGCCCGGAGGTCACGGTGGAGCATACGGTAAAAGTGTGCCCCGCCTGGGCAGAGCACCGCCCTGTCCTCGTGGGGGCGCTCGGTGGCAGCGATCTCTCGCGTCGGGCCTTGGTACAAGCCATGGCACGGAGCGAGGAGGAATAGCAGGCGGTCGCCTCCTTCTGCGAAGCAGTATCATTAGCAAAGGAGGTGGCTGCACGCGCGAGGGAACAGCCCTCACGCCCCAGCCCGTAGGCGCCTACGGTGGCCTGAAATCAGAATCGGAAAACCGGCGTTTTCCGATACTGATTTCAGGCCACCGTAGGCGCGGGCTTGCGGACGGCGAGCAATGGGTAGCTCGCCGTCCGATTGTCCGGTAACCGTCCGGACCGAGCCCAAGTCGTCGACGGCACGTAGTGTTCCACGCGCCTCAAGGAGATGTCAGTAACCGTAGGGGCCAAGCAGGGTCGAAGCGAGAACCCCGGGGCCCTGGAACGAAGGCAAAGAAGGAACAGGAGTAGGGTTTAGTCAGTAAAAGTCTGACATGCCCCGCCCAAGGGCGGAAGATATCATTAGATGATATCCCACCTAAAAAAAGTGGTCAAACGCGGGCTATCCATAATAAAAAAAAAATAACTCTCCCGCTCTATCTCAGCCCTTGTTAACCAGTTAGACTAGATTTTAGAACTAAAGTACATTATTCAACAAAGAATATTTATCGATCGGCAAACCAGCTGATCTCAAAACAACAAACTCGTAGCACGTAGGCTTGCGTAGGCTTAAGTCTACGTGCTACGCGCCACGCGGCTACGCGGCTACGTGCTACGAGCTACGGTCTACGAGACATTTGTAGTTATGAGGACTGCTTTATTTAATATTGTATTATTTTCTTTTCTTTTCTAAGACAATGAATGTTTTTTTGTGTGTGTAGGAAAATTAACGTAGAATATGGATGTAATAGTTATTGTATGTGAGGACAATCAAGGACAAACATGAGGTTTGACTTATATACGCTGGAGTCCTATGTAGGGGTAGAATATTTTTTTTAATAATAATTTATTTATTTCACAGACAACAAATGATCCATAGTAAACAATTACCTTAAACCTTGTGTTAGTCTTATATTATAATTATTATACTATTTTAAGCATTCAGCACAGAAGATGACTCCAGTTTCATCTTCTCAACAAAATGCCTAAAAAAGGGAGAAAGCACACTATCCGCGACTGTTTTTAGAATACTGTTGCCACTGGCTCGGGTTCTAGCTGCCAAAGATGCTAGCTTCTTCCGAACGATCGCATGAAAGCCGTCAGTTCGATTCTGTGTAAACATCTCCGACGCACTACAGAATCGGGGCAGCCTCAACAACATTCTAAAAATATTATTGTATTGGACGCGCAGGACATCCAGCGACCTTTCGGTGTAGTTAATCCACAGATTAACTGTGTACAGTGTACACACTCTGACAATACGCTTTAAAAAGCGTTATTTTAACCTGGACAGTACAGCGGGAGAATCCACGAGTCAACATATTACCGCGGACCGCCAGTGCCCTGATCTCCCTTTCAATATCTACATTATGCTTAAGGTCGTCGTTAAGTATGATCTCTTTATCTTCATGCCATTAAGGGTAAGATTAGGTGTGTAATCTGTGCATTTACCGGCGGCCTTAAAGATCATGTACTTACACTTTCTGACATTCTACACGAGCCCATGTACAGCCGCATAATTCTCACAAACCTTCCACATCCTATTAGATTCATGGAAAAGTATGAATTTACAAAAGACCAGTCTATCCCTGGGCTTCGCTTCCGTGGTTTTTTTTTAATTGTTATAAACTAGTCCTTGACTGCGATCCCACCTGATGGTGAGTAGTGATGCAATCGTTGATGGTGAGGCGCACTAGTTTATTAAGAGCCTTGAAGACACCTAAATTGTAATCTGACGGAAAGATCGCAGCAGGTAAGTGGTTTCAGTCCCTCGATGTACACGGTATAAACGACGAGGCGAAACGCTTTTTTTTTTTGCTTTTAAGGTATGAGATACGACTAGACTGGTGTTGTGTCTCGCGTAGAAAACTCTAACATCTGAAAGGCAACGCAGGAACAGGAGTGGGTTTATAGTCAGTAAAAGTCTGACACACCCTCCGGCTCCGCCCAAGAGCGGGGATGTCATTGGACGATTTTCCCACCGAAAAAAAAGGTGTCAATATGTTTTCTATAATCACGCGAGCGAAGCTGCCGACAAAAGCTAGTTGAAAATAAAGGCATATTAGTTCAGTTAATGTATGGCTCTGTTTTTATGGCTGTTACTACCGCTTAATGGGTTCCAGTGAAACGCATTTGTGGTTGAAATTATAACCAACACGGATATCGCCCATTAAGGTTTTTTGTTTTCAAATTGCCTTTATTATAATGGATACTATAAAGAAATAAATTAACGTATTTATTGTAGACTAGCTGACCCGGCTTACCGTACTTCGTACCGCCTAATAGTAAGGATAACGCCATCATGATGACATTTTAATTAGAGATGGTGTTGTATTCGGATTTTTTTTTCGTGATATTTTTCCATTTTTTCTCACTTCTTCCCTGGATGGACTATTCCAGGGAAGGTTTAAACGCTGTCAAATTTTTCAAGACCAAAATTAGCCAAATCGGTTCAGCCGTTTTTGAGTTTCAGCACGACTAACGAACAGCTATTCATTTTTAGATATAGATCTATATAATGAAAAACTATAAGCAATCATTTTATTTTACTTTTTTTAATGATTTAAACAAGTGTTGCGGTCCCACCTAATGTTAAGCAATGATGCAATCGTTGATGGTGAAGCGCACTAGTTTATTAAGAGCCTATTCACTCTAGCCTTGAAGACACCTCAAACGAGAAGACCACAGCAGGCATATTGTTCCAGTCCTTCGATGTACGCGGTATAAACGACGAGGCTAAACGCTTAGTCCGGACCGTAGAGGTTGTCCGATGTTAGAAAGGTGATGGCGGAATCAAGTCATGTAATTCCCGTGCACACTCTCCAACATGTATTATGTAAAATACTGAAAGGCTGGCTGCCCAACGCCTGTGCTTTATGCTGTGTTTCAAGATATTTACGCACACAATTTATAATAATATATTGTAACAAGCTGACCCGGCAAACGTTTTTCTGGCATACAAATAATCAAAGAACAAAATGGAGGGTAGGGCTAGGAAGGTAAAAAAAATCCTACAACCTATTCTTAGACCTATCAAATATATACAAAAACATTTCATAAAAATCGGTTAAGCTGTTTCGAAGGAGTTCGATAGCAAATACTGTGATAAGAGATTTTTAGGGTTCCGTACCTCAAAAGGAAAAAACGGAACTCTTATAGGATCACTTTGTTGTCCGTCTGTCTGTCAAGACCCTTTATATAAGAGTTGAAATTAAAACCATATACTAAAATCTGCGGTCCCTTGAAACTGTGTAAAAATCAAACCATTGAGTTAAAGGAAAAAATATGTCGCAAAAAAAAGTATATTTCGATACTCAAGGGAATCAAAAGTCATAGGGTACTTCCCGTTGATCTAGAATCCTGAAATTTAACACATGTATTGGGAAAAATCTGAAAACTGTAAATTTGTAGCTACGTCACAAAAAAAAAAGTTTCGGAAAAATCTTCGTAACTTCGGATTTGGAAATTGAACTGTTTTCATAGGTAAGTTTGTACAGAACCTTCAGTGCGCGAGTCCGACTCGTTCTTATTCGGTTTTTATATGTTAGAGTAGATTAAGCGAAAAAGTTTTTTGTTTGCTTAAACGCGCCAATCTCTGGAACTACTAGTCGGATTGGAGAAAATCTTTTTGTACGGGATAGCCAGATTCATAGCAAATATGTAGTATATAATAGGCCATGTAATGTTACGCTACAACGGAAGCGGAGCAATAACGAAAGACGCAAGTAAAACCGCGAGGCCAGCTAGTAAAAAAACACTGGGCAAGTGCGAGTCGGACTCGCGCACTGAGGGTTCCGTACAACTTACCAATGAAAACCGTTCAATTCTGGAATTGAGTTTTGAAGATTTTTTCGAATTGCTAAAAAAATATTTTTTATGACGTAACTACAAATTTATAGTTTTTAGATTTTTTCCTTTACTTGTGCTATGGGACCTTGCTTCATGCTAAATTTCAAGATTCTAGGTCAACGGGAAGTACCCCATATGAGTGTTGATTCCCTTGAGATTGTCGAAGTACACGTTTTTAACAACATAAACGGCCGTATCATTTTTTTTCGTTAACTTAAAAGTTTGGTTTTTCACAGTGTAATGATTTTTAAAGAAAATATTCATAAATCGTTCAACTTCCATCTATAAGCGATAGATGGCGCTAGTAGTTACATGAACATAAGGCACTTGTTGTAGACATTAAGTAATGATTAATTATGGTATTAGAGTTTATGTATTAGTTTTGTATAAATATATTATAATTGTTAAAATGAAATATTTACTTGCAGTTAATTATTGATAAACCCTAATGTATATTAGTTAGTCAATTGATATTGCGTACTGTTTACTTTGCTCTGATTGGTCGGACCGAGTGTTTGTGAAAGTTTGTGGTGGGGAAACATTGAGTTTGTAACTGTCATTCTGGACAGTCAGTCTGCTTTGAGTTGTCGAACAGTGAACACGTCCTACCAATCGGCGTATTCGTAAATGATTGTTTATATAAAGATAAATATGAAATTGTGTTGATCAAAGTGAATAAAATATTTATATAACTGAAGTTTGAAGTTTATGTTTCATCACATTTCAGAAGTGGTACATGCCTACAAAAAGCCTACAAATATGTGCAGTGATAACAGGAATGTTAGGTTATGTGTGCCTAAATTAAAGCTAAATGAGATCGAGATATTTTTTCCAAGAGTGCTAATGTTATTTTAGACAAGTGTTATACTCACTCAATTTTCATACTGATGGTGGCGCGTGTGTTGAATCATTCGGTTCCCTTCAAATGTGTGAACTGAGTGGTACTGATATGTTCGTAAACGAACGCTGACAGTTAAAACTGGACATCGCTGACACTTTAACTACTAGTGGTTCATTTTAGTTCCTATATTTTAAATTGGGTTGTTTTTTTTTATTTGTTTTAATTGATCATGCATAATGCTAAATTACGACAAATGACAATTGCTATGTATAATTAACCTATTTTCCATAGCGGTAATTGTCATTATGTTGCCTTGGATTACTTTGTGTGCTATGATAATTTTCTTTTCCTTTTGACATATAATTGTAAATTTAAATGTTGTACCGCTAATGGGTATGTTACAATAATAATTTTATGAACTGAATTTCCACCACAAAAACAATAAATGAATTTGAATTTAGAAGCAAAAAAAAAAATACGATACCGTGTTTGTGGATTTAGGGTGTAAATGGATTTCCTTGCACATAGACATCTACACTTAGGAATATGCAATTACCGTCAATTTGCTGACTGACTGACTGCCTTGGCAATTCAAGAGTGTCTGGAGTGTGCTTTGATTTGATTTCAGTGCTTTGATGAGGCCGAGTATGTCTTTGATGAGTCCAAGCGTGCCTTTGGCGAGGCCGAGCGTGCCTTTGGTGAGGCCGAGCGTGCCTTTGATGAGGCCGAGCGTGCCTTTGGTGAGGCCGAGCGTGCCTTGATGAGGCCGACCGTGCTTTGATGAGGCCGACCGTGCCTTGATGAGGCCGACCGTGCCTTGATGAGGCCGACCGTGCCTTGATGAGGCCGACCGTGCCTTGATGAGGCCGACCGTGCCTTGATGAGGCCGACCGTGCCTTGATGAGGCCGACCGTGTCTTGATGAGGCCGACCGTGCCTTGATGAGGCCGACCGCGCCTTGATGAAGCCGACCGTGCCTTGATGAGGCCGACCGTGCCTTGATGAGGCCGACCGTGCCTTGATGAGGCCAAAACGTGCCTTGATGAGGCCAAAACGTGCCTTGATGAGGCCAAAACGTGCCTTGATGAGGCCAAAACGTGCCTTGATGAGGCCAAAACGTGCCTTGATGAGGCCAAAACGTGCCTTGATGAGGCCAAAACGTGCCTTTGAAGAAGACAAGCGAGCCTTAATGAGGTCAAGTGTGCCGTTAGATAAGTCCATGTGTGCCATTTGAGGCCATGTGTGCCATTTGAGGAGCAGTGGTGGCCGAGCGGTAACGGCCCCGACTTACGAGTTGTAGGTCGCGGGTTCAAACCCAGCCAGGCGCATTACTTTGTGTAATTTATTTCATCACCACTGCTCTCAAAACGGTGAAGGAAAACATCGTGAGGAAACCGGCATGTCCTAGAACCAAAAACTCGAAGACGTGACATTCACCAATCCGCACTGGGCCCACGTGGTGGATTACGGCCCATTCCCTCTCCTAGATAGAGGAGGCCTGAGTCCCAGCAGTGGGAACATTAAAAGGCTGATTATGCTGTTATGCTATGTGCCATTTGAGGCCAAGTGTGCCATTTGAGGCCAAGTGTGCCATTTGAGGCCAAGTGTGCCATTTGAGGCCAAGTGTGCCCGTTGAGGCCAAGTGTGCCATTTGAGACCAAGTGTGCCATTTGAGGCCAAGTGCGCCATTTGAGGCCAAGTGTGCCATTTGAGGCCAAGTGTGCCATTTGAGGCCAAGTGTGCCATTTGAGGCCAAGTGTGCCATTTGAGGCCAAGTGTGCCATTTGAGGCCAAGTGTGCCATTTGAGGCCAAGTGTGCCATTTGAGGCCAAGTGTGCCATTTGAGGCCAAGTGTGCCATTTGAGGCCAAGTGTGCCATTTGAGGCCAAGTGTTCCATTTGAGGCCAAGTGCGCCATTTGAGGCCAAGTGTTCCATTTGAGGCCAAGTGCGCCATTTGAGGCCAAGTGCGCCATTTGAGGCCAAGTGCGCCATTTGAGGCCAAGTGTGCCATTAGAGTTGGCCACATGTAACATTGGACTAGGCCAAGTGAGCCAATAAAGATTCGGGTTAAGTGTGCCCAATGCAGACAAAATTATCATCAAGAGCGTAAGTAACGTATGAATTTACCTACTTAAGTGATTTTAGTGTGACTATGTTGGCTTGATAATGATGTTAATGAATTGAATAATTTATTAAGTTTATTTCCATATTCATTTCTTTATTATTGCTTCATATCATTTTGACCTGTTTATTGGATAAGTTTCTTTTAATTGAACATTCTGATATAGCTTATGAAGATATTATAAGTATAGATAAAATGAATTGAAAGAAGATTTTTATATTGAGATTTTATTTTTGAAAAAAAGTGAGTTCTAAATGAATGGTACAAGTTATAATTCATGTAAATGTTTTTAAAACCACTGATTCTTTTATTTTTGAGGCCTTGGAGTCCGATTGCGTCAGGACTACAGAAGAAAAACCATCAGTCTTATTGAGCAAACGGATAGTTCCTGTTTCGAACAAAACAGACTCGAAGAGGAATGATACAAAGAGACGATCTGGAAGGAAGTGCAGAAGTTATAATTCAACCTCTTCGTCGACTACACCACCACGACGCAAGAAGCAATGAGGTACCTCATGTTGGTTAAATGATTTTCCAAAGAGAAAAACGTTACAAGTATCGAAGTTTGAACATAAAACATTAGAATAATGTGATACGGGAGTTCGATCACTCCAGTAAATTTTGAGAGTATTTAAGTTGGATTAGAAAGAGTATTTGTAATTGATTTGTATGCAAATAGGATCAGAAACTGACTATACATTTTGTCTCAAAAACTTGCTAGGCTTACCAAAAGAAAATAGAAATGTTACGAAACCCTACCAAAGTGTAGTATTTAGTTACGAAGTGGTAAACTAAACTAACAATAGTTTTTCTAATGAGCAGAATTATGGTCAGTTTCAAGCAGAAATGTTAGCTGGTACGACTTAAGGTGAAACTTATGTGAATATTTTTATGACAAATCAGTGCTTATATACGGATATTGATGACAATCAAACGCTTTACAAACAAGTAGAAATAAATGATCAATTTTATTGGGTATTATATAGATTTTAACAGCGATGTAGTCTTTTGCGTGAATCCGATATAGAAGTATCAGTTGTCAGTCAAAAGTTTATGCAGAGTTACCATCCATTGCAATTTGTAAAGGTACGTTATCCTTTCACAAGAACCTTGTACTGTTCAACAGTAAAATTAATTTAATTTTCTAAAACTTGCCTTGCGCAACCAAATTCAGCTATAGATTCACATCATTCTGGAAATATTTGTATAGACGGATCTTATATCAGAGTATTTATCGTGTCAAATCTTTCTGACTATATCATCAACAAATCTATGCACAGACATCACCGCAAAAGATATACATCAATTAAATGATATTTATTTTACAATTATGTTATATATAATAATATTAAAAGATTTAATTTGAGCTAGATATTATATTGTTATAATTCGGTTAAGAGGAAAATAGATTTAAAATGCATACACTAGAGTGGCGGGTCAATTTAAATGTTCCAAATTAAAATAAAGTTTGATAAACAGTGCGATTCAAGCATCATTATTATAACCTTAACTTGATACGAATTTGCACACAGATGCTGGGGCCTTAGATTTAGGGGAAATATTAGTACAATTAAGCCCATGGGCTCTCCAGCTGAAGAGTCGCTTTTATTCTAAACGCTTAAGTTTTGTTTTATATTATGGTTTCAAATAGTGAATGTAATGAACCCTGACTAAATAAGACGCCACACAACGTATAGCAATATGGTGGCTATACATTCATGAGTTTAGTTAACCATTGAGAGTGTAAGATCTGGGACGCATATGTCGATACCTTAAGCCGTAATACCATGCTGTCTACAGACACTAAGACGAATCCTCTGTTTCTGTTTATAGTATTGCGACTGAGAATTGATTATCAACATTATAAATATTAGACCTAGATTCAAAGTTCTTAAGACTGAACCAGATGAAAAACCTAATGACAAAGTATGTATAATTATGTTAAGTCGTGAATTCAGTGTGCGTAAACAACGAAGACTATACTCTCGGACAAAAAGCTGGTCAATTTTACCTTATACTTACAGAAAGTTGACCAATTGTTTCGACTGATAGTGTTGGTTATAAAATATATTTAACATTGGTTTACTATCTCGAATAATAGTGCAATCGTGGCTTTCTTTTAGACACTTTATCTACTCTTAAGAGCTTTTACGATAGTCATGGTATTGACCTTGTTCTTAACGCTGTAAAAATGACTACCACTATTTTAAATGCCCTAGCAAAATAAAATTACTTCAACGTTTATAACGAACACCAATGAAACATATGCCTATCTTGGAAAATTCAATGGAGTCTTGTTAATTCTGGTAATTCATTCACTAGAAAGACTGCCACAAAGCTAGGATCAGAGATACTTTAAACGATAGACTACGACATTACGAAGTACGAAACACGTTACAAAGCTTAAGAGATGAGGTGAGCTCCAATATCCAAGTTAGACAAGCAAAAGAATACTTACGTTACCAGTAAAATCCCTGCTACTACCTACAGCATAAGTGATCTGATTAAGATTAGTAGATCTGATTGCAAATAAGAAGGTAAAATTACATTAACCTCATTTTAAAATCTATAGATCCATTCAAAAACAAAAGTTTTAAGTATAAAATTACTGGAATATATTATATGGTAAGTATTATGATCCCAGACATGTAGAAAAGCTTTTGACAAAAAACCTTACAACACTATTCTTCTAGTGATGAATGTTCTAAACATAATTATGACGTGACGACAAACTAATTATCCGGAAGCAAACCTAAATTAAAATCAATACTAAGCCGAATGTAATGAATTTGAATGTAAAACTCATTTTCTTGTCGAACTGAATGAAGTATCATAATTTATATGAATGTAGTCTATCATTGAAATTGTAATCGTGCGTCAGGAGATCGCACGATGTCGGATGGCCGAATGTAATGATTTTTAAAGAAAATATTCATAAATCGTTCAACTTCCATCTATAAGCGATAGATGGCGCTAGTAGTTACATGAACATAAGGCACTTGTTGTAGACATTAAGTAATGATTAATTATGGTATTAGAGTTTATGTATTAGTTTTGTATAAATATATTATAATTGTTAAAATGAAATATTTACTTGCAGTTAATTATTGATAAACCCTAATGTATATTAGTTAGTCAATTGATATTGCGTACTGTTTACTTTGCTCTGATTGGTCGGACCGAGTGTTTGTGAAAGTTTGTGGTGGGGAAACATTGAGTTTGTAACTGTCATTCTGGACAGTCAGTCTGCTTTGAGTTGTCGAACAGTGAACACGTCCTACCAATCGGCGTATTCGTAAATGATTGTTTATATAAAGATAAATATGAAATTGTGTTGATCAAAGTGAATAAAATATTTATATAACTGAAGTTTGAAGTTTATGTTTCATCACAACAGCTTCAAGGCACCGCAGATTTGAGTATATGGTTTTAATTTCAACTCGATACCTCCACGCGTTCCTGAGATAAAGGGTCTTGACAGACAGACAGACAGACGGACGGGCAACAAAGTTTTTTCCTTTTGAGGTACAGAACCCTAAAAAGGGAAAATTTTATTTCACACAAATTATTATTTTGTCATTACTCTATATTATGACTAGGGCATTATTAGTTTACAAGGGTTGTCGGCGACGTGATCAATCCTAATTCTTTTCGCGTAATGATTGATGGCGCAACCCTGACTTTGATACAGGTTGTGTTTGTTATTAGATTATTTGTTATTACATTTGTAATTACTAACTTATATTATAGGCGTATATGGGGAGGGGAGATGGTTGGGGGTGAGTTGGCCGTATCCCCACCTCAGTATGGTCTAGCGCCCGCCCCAGGATGTTGGGCTACCGATTCTAAATTCTGATGAACACCAAAATTACTGATAATTTTGCTTCTCCCAGAGTAGGAGTTACTTGATGACTTCTCACTCGGAAAAAAACGGAAGGCACATGTTATCTTAAAATAGAATTTCACCCCTGACATGTAAAATGTCAAGCTGGCCTATTAACCTGTATATCTGGATTTAAACCTGCTAAAGGTAACGTATTGCAACATCTACATATAAACTTATCTGGCGTATTTCCGCTTTATTTCCGCTTCAATTTGGCAGCGGAACTTAAGGGCCGATTCACACCGAAATAGCAGCGGAGGACAGAGATGCGAAGAGGTCGTAGAGTCGACCGCGGTCTGCCGCTGTCAGTCGCGCACGGCCGCTGGCAGGAACGTCGTGACAAGACGCGAGTTTTAATCAATTATTGTGTGTACATAAATTGTTAAATAAATAAATAAATAAATAAGTAAATAAATAAATAAATAAGTAAATAAATAAATAAATAAGTAAATAAATAAATAAGTAAATAAATAAATAAATAAATAAATAAATAAATAAGTAAATAAATAAATAAATAAACACTAAACAAAAATGCATAATTGTATCGAACGCAAGTACTTATGCACATTCGCTCGTTCGTATTTACCATTGGGATAATTTACTACTACCACACCAGCAGAGACTGACAGCAGGTAGTACTGTCATAAATACTTATTAATTGCGGAAGATAAAACACATATCTGTAAAAAAAAAAAACGAAAATTATTGCTTCTATGTCTATGTTCTTCCCTAGGAGACATAGACACAACATCAGCCTGAGTGGAGAAGTCTCCGTCGTACAGGCTTTGAAAATCAAAGGAGGTCGGAAGACCACTAACAGCTATTATTTATCATGTCGTCAATGGTGTTCTGACTTGTCCGCTCTATGCTCGTTGAGTTTTTCGGCCAAAGTTCAATATGCAAGTCACATGAGGGCACATAACAAAGCAGCACATCTGAACTCATAACCACCGTGAGGAGCCAGGAAATGCGGTCGCTGTGGCCGAAATCGGCTAGATGGTATCATTATCATCTTCCTGGCCGGTGAGCAATGGGTAGCTTGCCGTCCGACCGTCTGGTAACCGTCCGTACCGAGCCCAAGTCGTCGACGGCGCGTAGTGTTCCACGCGCGCCTCTAGGAGATGTCAGCAAAACCGTAGGGGCCCAGCAGTTGTGCGAAAGAGAACCCCGGTGCCCTGGAACGAAGGCAAAGCAGGAACAGGAGTAGGTTTTAGTCAGTAAAAGTCTGACGCGCCCTCTCGCCACGCCTAAGAGCGTGAGATGTCATTGGATGATTTCCAACCTAAAAAAAAAACATGTTCCTGAAAAAGATCGATGTAACTATAAATAACAAACAAGGTAAATATATTCATAACTACGTTTCATCGCGCAGTATAGTACTAATCAAGATCATTCTAAAGAGCTTTAACGTGATGGTGTTATCTTGTTGCTCTCAGTAGTTCCTATGACTCCATCATCAGACCAGCGCCATGGTTCACATTAATGTATTGTCATCCAAGTTAGATTCAATGGAAGACCAGCGTCAGACAGTACTTTTCTGTCTGGCAACATTGCTAAACTGAACCCTTTTGGGCGCAGCCGTAAGGCACACACAATGTTGTTGTTTGTATTTACTTTTTATTATACTTAAGTTTTGTGATCTGTGATTTTCATTTTTTCATTCTTTCTTTCTTTCAAGTTACATAGGTATACCAAATCTCAGCTCAATCGGTTAGGGGCAACTTTTTTAAAATCCATTTTCAAGATTTGTCCTAAACAAACATAATAAATATTGCAAGATATATAAAGTTTGTTAAGATAACTTACTTAAGACATTGTTTTCGTGGTCTTTGAACTTCTCTGTCAAAAATAAATCTTTGAGATTTCAGCCCTTTCAGCTTTCTTCTAAATTGACCTACGAAAAAAAGTAACACTTTAATTAAAGCACTTAATTTTTTTTATAAAAACTGTAATTTTTAGAGAAACTTAGGCATTTAAACAAAGAGATCATTCCAGACTCACGTTTAAACAAGTAGTCTATAATCGTTCAAGTCACTTGAATAAGTGATAATGTTGACCCTTGTACCTAAATAATGCTCTTTCAGTGTGCTTAAATACACACTGAACTTAAATATTTAAAAGCCTGCCAGTAACCGTAGCGGGGCGGAGACAAAGGCCTAAAAATTACTAGATACGCCAGCGTATTACGGCTCTCACCATCTCTTTCTAGCTTCATCGATGCGGGTTGATTCTAAAAGTGAACGTGAAAGAGATAGCAGTAAAGTATCATCCCTATTTACATTGCCTCATCCACGCTCGTGTATATCAGTGTAGTACACCTGCTTTCTCGAGACTGCTCGGCGCCTCATGACTGGACCTCGCCAGTCGCGCTTTTGGCGCTGCGGCAGACGGACGTTCACTCCGTATCGGTCGCAACGAAAAACAGTGCGATATAAAAACCTTTAAATCATTAATGAAAATCTATCTTAAACTTTCGATTTCACAAGAAATTATGCCTTAAAAGTGATCTTCGTGTATACTATAACTTTTCTGAATATTTTGTGTGCTTTGTGAGTGTTTCTTCGTTAAATTGACCTGGTTTTTATTTTGATAACTCTTGCACAATTTTTGCTGCGCTTTGCTGATCAGCTGGATTTTTGATGTGAGTACTTTTGAAAATTAAATTCGTTTTCGTATTATACAGGTGACGTCATATTTTTGAGTATTTCATTCAGGTTTGAGAAGAATCCGGCGTTTGTAGTGAAGGACCAAACATCGCAAGTGTCAAAGTGAAAGATATATAACATCGTGTAAATTAAATTATATAATTTCTAGGTTGAATTATCGTAACTCTTGTTGAAAATATCAGTTTTACTTTGATAGTTTCGAGACTTTAGTATGTAAATCTAAGTAATAATAATTATTTTACAAACAATCAATCTATTTATTATTTTTCTAAATTTATTTTCTACGTATGTCTTATGAATGTCGTAACTTGTCGCAGTAAATATGTCATTTCAACCCAACTCAATAGAAACGTAACCTACTTAAAAAGAAAGTTTGTGTAGTACCTAAATGAAAAATAATGTTTACCCTTAGTAGCAACGACACCGTACGTAGTGTCTTCTCTCTTCGCAATTTATGTCAGTGCTTCCTCTGAAACAAATGAAAAATAGAAAAGATATACTTTTATTATAAAATGTAGGACGCTACTCCTGGGACATGCATGGACTACACTTAGATGATTATTTTTATTTTCGCACTATTTGATGGCGGGAGTACCTGGATGTTTTCTTTAAGAATTGGAGAGAAGAAGCGAAAAATCGTAATCGTTGGGAGGAATGGAGGGAGGTCTTTGCCCAGCTGTGGGATAATAATAATATGTTGCCCTCTGGTTGCTTTGACACTTCATGCTAGCAACCTTTTTGGAGGCCCATTTATTGAGTGTGCTAGTCACCCCCTGCCTTTTCATTGATTTATCTATATTAATAACATTATTCAGGCAGGGGCCATAGTCTTTACATAGTTCTTGGTAACCAGTGCACTACGATACTAACAAGTATCCCAGAACTATGCCTATTCAATACATCGCAATAGTTTTCCGTCAACTGGGGATTGTCCACGGGTGCACTAGTATAGCTTTTACAGGGGTAATTGTCGGTTAGCGAGTTGGCTTCCGCCCCTTGTACGCCTTCCAAAATTCCAGGACCCCAGGGTCCTGAGATACATAAAGAAAGATGAGATACAAAATATATACACATAGAACTAACCTGTGTAATGTGATGTTATCTTGTCATTATGTTTTGTGTAGATACTTTTTGGAAGAATAAAGAATTATTATATTATTATTAAAGATCATAAAAAAAACTCGTTGATCCGACGGATGTTTCCTGTTTGCCTTTTTTTTATCATCGTACAACTCCTCCCGCTCTTCAATCAATCAATCAATCAATCAATCAATCAACTTTATTTGCATAAAACATGGTGTACAAAGATGTTTTGGCATAAATCATTAGAGCATACACGTTTTGCTTATATCACAGCATGCAAATACATATTATACAAAGTTTACATTACAAAATTACTATATGTCAAATAATTATTATGTATCAAAAAATATTATGTCAAAAAAAAAAAATATTATATGTCAAAAAATTATTACATATCAAAAAATTATTACATGTCAAAAATTATTGTGTCAAAAAATTATTACATTTCAAAAATCATTTCATGTCAAAAAATTCTTTTATGCAGTAAAAATTATGAGTACTTAACCATGTATGTAGTTTTTTTTTAAACAATCTAAAATCTAAAGTTTTTATGTCATTTGGAATTTTATTAAATATCCGAACACACATGGCCAAACAGCTTTTGCTATATTTCGCCAGTCTTGGCAGATCGCTCAATATAAGTTCATAAGGGTCCCGCCGGTTTCGGGGGTATACATCCTGTGCCTTTTTAAATAAGTCTTTATATTTTTTAACAAACATGCATACTTCATATATGTAGAGAGACGGCAGCGGTAACAAACCAAGTTCTTTGAATATTGGCCTGCAAGATTCATCAGGTTGAAGCCCATATATTGCACGAATACACTTTTTTTGTGCAACAAATATCCTATTTTTGTCGGTGCTGTTGCCCCACATTATGAGCCCGTAGCGTATTATTGATTCAACATAAGCATGATAGGCAGTGATGGCAGTTTTGAAGTTTGTTATATTTTTAATCTTTCTTAGTGCGTAAACGAATTTATTTATTCTTTTAGATATAAATATCATCTACTTGTACTTTCCAATTTATGTCCTGATCAATTATTACTCCAAGAAATTTCGTTTGTGTTACTTCATTAAGTTTTGGTATGTCAAGTTTCAAATTGTATTTATTATTGTTACATTTATTAAATTGTATATACACAGATTTATCTAAATTAATTTTTAAGTTATTCATGTCAAGCCATTCAATTAATTTTTCAATCGTGTTGTTAATTTCTCTTTCATGGTCGTAATTGGTGGAGCAATAGGGATTGTTTGATTTTAACTGAGTAAGACTCACCCCTGTTCCTTCAGTTGCCTTTTGTGTTAACTTACGCCACGGTAACTTTTGCGAACAATCTCGTAGCTGTTGTGTTGCAACAATTTTTGATTTCATACAAAAACGCGCGGATGCGATAAGGCGGACAATTGTATGTTTTTACATATAAGGCTCAAATGTATCATTTATTATCTTGGTGTACAATAAAGTATATATAAATAAATAATAAAAATCCCTTAGGAAAAAAAAACACTTATCATGTTATTGACGAATTTTAAACATCTGGCTAAGTCGTCTCTAACGTTTTCCAGTGTTGCGATTACCAACGAACAATATTCCAGTTTTTTTTTTCAATAGATTATAAATTGGGAAAACATTTAAACAGGTTCCTAAACAAACAAAAAAAAAAAACAGAATGGAATTTATCCTAGGCATACAAAGAGTGTAAACGAAGCATATAACTTTTTTGCTCAAAATTAAATCGGCAGATTTTTGGGTCTGCGAATTTCATTAAAAGTCTAAACAAGTTTCTTTGCAAATATACCTCCCGACGTAAGGATTTAAGTATGTTTCTCAAAGAATCCCTTTTTACTTAAAACGTGGGACAAAGGACCAATTTTTTCAATCACTCGAAATTTAGCGACCCGAAGTTGTTGATAAACAAGAATTTGTCGATTCAAAGATAAATATTTGTCACAAACTTAAATAATCTCTTTCAAAAGGAACTTTTTAATCATACTACTATTGTTTGACTGGTCTGTTGGTCTAGTGGTAAGTGGCCCTAACTACTATGCTAGAGGATGTTTATGTGATGAGCACTAGCATTTGTTTATTTATTTAAACTTCATGTACAGTAGTGGTACATAGGCGGACTTAATGCAACAAGGCATTCTCTACCAGTCAACCTTTGGGCACTTTTTTTTTTTTTTTTTTTTTTTTTTTTTCGGTGGGAAAATCATCTTATGACATCCCCCGCCCTTGGGCGGGCGGGAGATAGTGTCAGACTTTTACTGACTAAAAACCCACTCCTGTTCCTTCGTCGCCTTTCGTACCAGGGCCGAGTCTTCCTTTCAGAATCAGACCCTTGAACCTTTGGGCACTTGGGTTAAAAGAGACAACAATGTAGTTGGCGTGCACATTAAATAAATAATAGATATTACAAATAGAATAAAGTATCATTCAATAATAATAATGTAATTTATCTATAATACGTGGTATGTATGTATGTATTTAGAAATATACATATAAGTACTTATGTTTATCAATTGTCTAGTACTCATAACACAAGCTCTGCTTAGCTTGGGGCTAGACGGCGTTGTGTGATAGTTGTGGAATATTATTATTAACTTTCTGTTTTTTTTTCAATAACTCTGTGTAATATATCTATAATATGCATGTACCTATTTAGAAATATAAAAGTATGTTTACCAGTTGTCTAGTAATCATAACACAAGCTCTGCTTAGCTTGGGGCTAGACGGCGTTGTGTGATAGTTGTGGAAAAAAAAAGAAAAACATTTCTCCACACTCGAATGGTTAAAAGGATTTGAATGAAATTCGGCACACGGGTACATGTCTCCTGGAATAGCATATAGAGCCTTTTACTCCGGGAAGGATGTTCCCTTAGGATAATTTAATACTTTCACAGGTGAAGCCGCGCCTAGCAACAGTTATCTAAAGTATAATCGTGCTAAAGCTCGTGAACGGGTGCCGTCAGTTTAGACTGGTCATCTCTTAGCTGCCATTGGCTTAATTTAATTTCTATTTTTTAATTCGTTTTTTTTTTTTAAATTATTATTACTTATCTACATTGTGCTCACATACTAGAAGCGACAAGAAATATGTAACCAAGATTTATGTAACTCATAATATGATTTAAAAGAGTGTCCATGGAGTTTCTTGCATGTTCTTCTCCATAGAGATCTACGCTTTGGAACGTGCAATTTAGCTTCACTTGTTTTTTTTTTCACTGACCGACATTTTGACAATTCAAAAGTGCCTGTAATTGGTCTATTTGAAATAAACGTTTCTGATTTCTGAATTTTTTTTTTAATACCAGCATCTGTTTGTCTTGGTATGGTCATGTGAAGAGGAGGGATGAAACGCATGTTACTAAAATAGTTCTGAGTATACATGTAGATGGATGGAGAGGGAGGCCAAAGAAAAGATGGATGGATTGTGTGAGGAGTGATATGAAAGAAAAGGGAGTTAGTGACAGGACAGAAAGGAAGAAAAAAAACGTGATGCGCCGACTCCAAGTAATATGGGATAAGGGCTGGAAGAAGAAGACCAGCATCTGCTAATGGCTTCGTCCGTGTGGCCCTGGAACACAAAGGGCAACTGAAGGATTCACGGATTGGTTTTAGGCAGTATAAGTCTAACACTCCCTTTCGTTTCAACCAGAGTTAGAGAAACTTATTTGATGATTTCCAATCTCAATAAAAATGGTAGGTCTGATTGTTCTTTATTGCTGTGTACTGGTGGTAGCTTAGGTGGCTTACAACCACGGCTATCGTTAAGACATCACTTTGTCTACAAATATTTTCTTGTTTCATACTTTAAGTGTTTTTTTTTGTAGTTGGGTTTTAATTAGTAAACTTATTTCATTAGAAACCATAAATACTAACAACTGGAAAAGATATTTTTGAAATTTTGAACATGGAACGCAAATACATATTTGAATTTATGAAATTTAAAATTTCGAACATCGAACGTAAATATGGTCGCGTAACGTACCTTTGAACATAAGCTCCGGCGGATGACAACTCAATTAGGAGACTTCAATTAGATTGGTATTCCGGCATTATTAATTCAAATTATATTTGAACTAGGTAAAACTGGTGTTTGGAAATTTTGGACGGTTTGTTTTGTAATTTGTTGAAGCCTATCAGAGTACGGTAACAAAGTCGAGTCTTTGGAAAACAAAAAGTTATTTGACTTCGTCCTTTGCAGGATTTTGAATTGCGAACGAAAATTATTGTCTAAATGGTGTGTCAAAACTTCGTCCGTCTTTTCCACTACACTGCCATTTTTCTGTATTGTTATTATGCACAGTCAAAATTCTAAAGAAATCTTCGCACTTAAGTCGGTTCCAAGTCTGTACTAATGGACATACCGTTAAAAGTGTTATCGTGCGATTTTCACCACGGAGTCTATGAAGAAAAAAAAATTATAATAATTGCTCTTCTAAATGAAGCCTGTTGTGTGGATGACCAGAACCATTCTTGTCAATATTATTTTAAAGCACGTTTTGGATTCAGCATTACAAAGCTTTTCCTGTCATGCATAAAATAAAAGCCTGTCTCTTCGAGAACAAAGTGAAAATATATTCCTCTAATCCGTTTTTACAAACTCTTATTTTAACAAACAATGTTTGCATGTCTGTGTGTTTCTTTGTTTAGGGTAAATCTTGCTCACAGAATACATTGCGATGCGCGATGGGGTTGAAAGGTTCTGGAGTGGCGACCGCGTACTGGAAGACGCATTCAAAGGCCTTCAACAAGGCGGACCGATGACCTGGTGAGGGTTGCGGGAATCCGATGGATGCGAGACGCAAAGGACCGGACGTTGTGGCGATACTTGGAGGAAGCCTATGCCCAACAGTAGACGACTTTCGGCTGAAATGATGATGATGAAAGTTTGTAAATGGATTTTGAAACAGCTTCCCCTAATAACGATGGAAAACGCTTGCCTAGATGTAAACTATTCATATTGTTTATTTTATTTTTTAAGGTCGTTAGTGCTTCTATAGGTAGATACCTATTTTCTGATGTCACGACAGATAAACGTGTCGATATCGAACCCCCAAAGTCTTTGACGTAGGTTCATTGGCATATTGATCGTAGGGTTTATTTGTTTACTGAAAGTTTTTTGACCATTGTTGGGCCTTGGCTCTTTGAGAGTTATTGACATCAGATTAATGCAAAAGACAGCTTACCTTACCGCAGGTGGAGTATATTTCCTCGTAGCTACAACCTCGGCGTCGAGGTCCTGCCCCCCTAGCCAAGTCATAAACGATAAACGTAAACTCTCAGTAGTCTTTAATAGATTTTCAACTTTATGTTATTGGATATAAAGTTTAAAATCTATTGAAGATTACATAGTGTTTTCGTTCGTTCCGGTCGCTAACGCTCAGTAGTCTTTAATAGATTTTCAACTTTATGCTCTTAGGTATAAAGTTGAAAATCTATTGGAGATTACTAAGCGTTCACGTTTATTGTTTGCAACTTGGCTAGGGGGGCAGCCCCCCTAGCCAAGTCACAAACGATAAACGTAAACTCTCAGTCTTTATTAGATTTTCAACTTTATGTTATTGGATATAAAGTTGAAAATCTATTGAAGATTACATAGTGTTTTCGTTCGTTCCGGTCGCTAACGCTCAGTAGTCTTTAATAGATTTTCAACTAGCAATTCGGCGTCGACGCTCAAGACTATGATCCTCTTGGCTCGCTTCTCAATTGATTCAAGGGCGACAACCTGGTATCTGGCAGATACTATCTATATCTCGTCCCAAAGATGAGAGCAGTACACGATCGAACTTGCGATTGATAAAGTTTGAGCACTGGCTACTAGCTCTACTTTGCTAGGATCCAGAACTCAATGGATTCCCAACTAAAAAAACATAGAAAAGAAAAGTTTATCGGTGGCTTGCACAGGACAAACAACAAAATAAAAATAGAATATTAGTTAACTAAAATTAAATTAAAACTTAAAAAAGACCTGTGCCATGTTAAAATGGCTTTGTTTCTCTAAATATATACATAATCAATCTTATAATGTTCCCACTGTTGGGATTCAGGCTCTCTAGGAGGAGAAATGGGCCGTAATTCACCACGCTGGCCCAGTGCGGCTTGGTGGATGTCACGTCTTCGAAGTTTTCGGTTCTAGGACATGCCAGTTTCCTTACCATGTTTTCCTTCTCCATTTTGAGAGCAATGGCGATGAAATAAATTACAGAAAGTAATGCGCCTGGCTGGGTTTGAACTTGCGATGTACAACTCGTAAACCAGGGCCGTTACCATTAGACCACCGCTGCTGTCTGGCTCTCTGATGTCCATCACGGGTCCACACTGAATACCAGCGCTGTGAACTCGTCGCACTATACGTGTGGCCACGGAATTATGCTGAGCGTTCGGCCGTTTTGCGCGTACGTAGCGCATATTTTCCCTATAAAATGTTTATAATTTTGTAACACAGCATACGCTGCAACATCTTAAATAAATAAATAACGTGGCGCTGGTATTTTGATAGGGTCTGTATTAAAATTTATCTATGTACTTAAATACATTTAACGCCTACATTAATAACCAAATGAAACACAGTTATCTACTTTAACCCACCTCTATACAAAAACCTATTTATGAAATAACCAAAATGCAGAATAATAACATCAAACGAGCGACCATAGCGAACTGTAACAAAAACTCCTTTGATCTCCAACCTTTAATATCTTGATTAAACAACCCGATGCCTCCCGGCTATAGCTGTGTTTGCTTGTAATTTGGAATATAAAACAAGAACTAAACCAAAGTAATTTTAACATTAACGTTAAATTTAATAAAAAATTAAAAAAAAAAACGTATCGTAATGAGTTGCGTTTGCGTTTGAAACTCGAAATTAAATAACTAAACTTTTTTTTGTAAAAGGTAATTGAAATAACTTCATGTGGTCCCTTTTGTTGATGTTTGAAACCAAATAACTACTCTCGCTCTGGGTGGAGCGAGAGGGAGTGTTAGACTTTTTACTGACTAAAACCTACCCGTTTGCCCGTAAACCTAGCCTTTTGCGTTTCAGGGACGCAGTGGTTCTTTCGAAGAGCCCTGAGGGTCATTTGCGTTAAAGAGACGCAGTGGTTCTTTCGAAGAGCCCTGATAGTCATTTGCGTTCAATGGACGCAGTGGTTCTTTCGAAGAGCTCTGAGAGTTATTCGCGTTCCAGGGACGTAGTGGTTTTTTCGAAGCAAGCACGAAGGTAGTCGGGGTCTAGCGAGTTCCGTCAATAATAGCGACATCTCTTCGAGATGATTGTGGAACACAACAAGCCGTCAACTCGGCTTGGGGCCTTACTTGCATGAAGTATTAAAATATAAGGCGGGCGAGAGATAAAGAGGCTTGGAGCTATTCAGCCTATATAGCTCCATCCCTTTAACAGTTCAGTTTAGGTTGTCAAATCTATCGCGTCAAGAGATCCTGGTAGTCTCTTGTCCTTATTGGACGGCTAGCACCATCCGCAAGCTCACCCCTAACCTTATGTGGTCCTAGGCTGCGGTCTAATATTTGTGAAATTTTTGGTCATGCTTTTTGTTGATGTTTAATTAGTTTTTTTGTGTTGTTTTGAACTAATATTGGGCGGTGAAAAATACCAAATGAAATGTTAGAAATTCACTTTCATATTCGTTCGTGATGATAGTGTATTACTATCAGCGGAATGGGTCGATCTTCCTGGTTGACGTACGCTTGCCGTTGTCGTGTGTATCGTGACCATTCATGCGTACAAGACCTGCTCCTGGAAAGGCACGTTAAGTAAAAGAATATTATGTCTGGTGGGATCGCAGTCAAGTACTAGTTCATATATCATTTAAATTATATCTTTATATAGGGTGACTGGTAATTAGTGACCGATATTTAAACACGTGATTGTACTCATGAAAACAAACAACTTTTACTATGGGGCCATACCTAAAATCGCGAAAAAAGTCAAATCAGCTAATCAGTACATTTATGTTTGCCTGACTGGTCAAAATGTACCTACTGAACTTGCTGATTTTTTTTTCTAAGCCGTTTTTTTAGTTGTTCTTTATCATGTACAATCACGTGTTGAAGTATCAGTCACTAATTACCAGTCACCGTATCTATATAATTCTTTCGTACGTGAGTTCGTCACTTAACTCCTTTTAAACGGTTTGACCGATCTGGATGAAATTTTGTGCGTATATTTGAATGGATCTCGGGATAGTTTAAAAACACAATTGATCCCGGTAGGTGAAGATGCAATCGGGTTTTAATTTTTTTTTTTTGACGAAAATCCAGGTTTCGGACAGGATCGTAGGGGCCCACAGGGTCGAAGCCTACTGGAGCCACGGGTAGTGTGGAAATGAAACCCGGGGCCCTGGGACGAAGGTTTTCAGTCAGTAAAAGTCTGACACTATCTCTCGCTCCACCCAAGAGCGAGATATGTAATAAGATGATTTTCCCACCTTAAAAAAAAAACGTTTCAGACAGGACAACATCTGTCTAGACCGCTAGTATCTATATATATAAAAATAAAAGAAGAAACTGACTGACTGACATATCAATGCACAGCCGAAACTATAGGGACTAGGAGCGTGAATTTTTGCACAAGGTTCCCTTTTATGACGTAAGCGAGCACTAAGAAAGGATTTTCCGAAGTTCAGCCCCTAAGGGGATGAAACGGGGGTCTAAAGTTTGTATAGAGAAATCTACTTTCTCGTGGGCGAAGCCGGTGCCACAAGCTAGTATGCTATATAACTTTTTTTTGTAGATAACACAACGGCATCAAACTGAATAAAATATATTCTATTCTATTCTCTATTTTAAAGACAAAAAGTGTTTTAGTTATTAAAAATATTTCGAGCAAGTTGTGCTTTTCATAACACACACAAATACATTTTGACGTCTGTTTTGGTCCGAGGGTAACTTTATTGACTGCACCGCGTCGGGACAAATATTTATCTGTCTCCTGGGAATTTTGATCTGAGTTTTCTGTCGTATTATTGTACAGTATTAAATGCTTGCTTGTTTATACTAAAATATAGTATTGGGAATTATTGTTTTAATAGGAGTTATGAGAGCAGTGGTGGCGTAGTGTTCGGCCAGACTGGAAGAGCGGGTGCGGGGCGGGCAATCTCAAACATAAGAACTTCATTTCAGTGTCCATAGCGGGTATACGGGCGCGGGAAGCGGCGCGGGTTGTTCAACGCGGGACGTGTGCGGGCATCTCTCGCCATAGCTCGTTCATACAAGTGGCCACTGTGAGTGCGCGGGCGGCGAGCGGACACCCTGTCCCTGAACCCGCCCCGCTCCCCGCACCGCGCTGCCAGTCAGTCCAAGCAATACGCGCTCGTTCCCGCACCCACACCGCTCCCCGCACCGCGCTGCCAGTCTGGCCGAGCACCTAGAGTTAACGCCCCCGATTTACGAGTGGTACGTCGTCGGTTCAAACACAGGTAGGCGCTATGCTTTGTGTATTGTTTTTCGTCATACATTTCTGACATTTTTCCACATTCCACATGCCCATTTTTCACACTAAGTGTGTTTTGCAACAGATTTGTAGGCTATATTATTGTAGAACAAAAGAATGAGACATCTGTACCCGAACTAGACAAAATCCTGTATTTCGGCTATCAGCGCCAAACCCCTCAATTAATAAAAATTAATATATAGTAGCCATTAGCCGTCGAGCAGAAATAAAAAAAAAATCAAAACACAAGCACAAAAAAAGTGTGTATGTTTGTTACTTCTTCATGTTCAAATGGCTGAACGGATTTCTGTGAAACTTGGTATACGGGTAGACTATGTCCTGTAATAGCACATAATATATAAGATAATTTTCTACTATCACGAGAGCGAAGTCGCTGACAGCAGCTAGTAGCTTCTATAAAAATGCTTGTCGCATCATTATCACAATGTCACATCGCATCTGTCTGTGAAAGGTATGAAATATTTGGGATTATCTAGAATGATCTTGTTCGAATTAATTGCCCATTAGTCTCCACAGACGTCTGTAAATGACAGTTACAAGAATCTAGTTTAAGGGTGCATTTCCATTGAAAGGGAGCTGGGCGGAGGGGAATGGAGCGGAGTGAAAAATGACAAGATCAGGGTGCAGTGGAGTTCAGCTACCCTCCGTTTCGTGCTCTCCGCTCGGCACCATGGCCTGCTTGACTCTGTTCTGACCGGCTCAGGGCCGCGTCTTCATTTGTTTTATTTAAAAGTCCGCACAGCACCAATCCGCTCCACTTACACTGTTTCCACTGCTGCGGAGTTGAAATTTCGAGCACTGTGATTGGCCAAATTACACTCCGCTGCACTCCACTCCGACCAACTCTGTGTAAGTGAAAACGCGCCCTTAAAGCCAACCGTCGCTTAAAGAAAGTATTGGATTTATTTCAATAAATTGGGACCATTGATTCTGGTTGGCTGACCCAACTAGAATTAATGGTCACAATTTGAATTTTATATTTCAGATTTTACGTAACTTTAGAATAATGGTCATCCAATTTATTCGATCAATCTTTATTTTATATAATACATGTCTTAAAATAATAAAGTAGATATTGAACAAACTCATTGATATTTTTGTAATATCAAAGTAACATTTTGTAACAACGATATTGGAATAAATTTTAACCAGCTTATACTTTAGGTTAAATGTATAGGGAATCGAAACTTTTTATTTGGTATCAAAAACCACAAGTTAGAAACAATACTTCTCGAGCCGACGCCAACTGTTCGGTCTAAATAATTCTGTGCTCGGCTTTTTTCTTTTTTATTTTGTGTTGTCCGTGCCGAAAAAAATATTAATCAAGCTTCAGTAAATATTTAAGACGCACCACAAGCTGCGATATTTATCAAGTTAATTTTAGTTTTGACGTCAACGTTAACAACACAACAATCAATGCAATACACAACACAACACACATAACAATCCTACCGACCGAATTTAGATTACGGTGGTAGGTAGCAAGTACGCAGGATATATTATAGTGCACAAGCGTGTGCGCAGACACAAATGCACTCTTTTCATTGCATTCTTATTCCTTTACTCTCATACTCCGATGGGACGGCAATCCGACACGACCGGGGAGAGATCAGGTGCAGGACCAACGGCTTTACGTGCTCTCCGAGTCACGGGTGACACGCCACCAACTTCCAAGCTCCGGGCTACTACAGAGTAATTCCTAATGGAAAAACTTAATAGCACTTTTTACACGGCCCGGGAATCGAACCCAGGACCCTATGCTCAGCAGTCACGAGACCAATTTAACGATGCAGTTAAACATTAAACACACAACACAGCACTCAACACAACATAACACTCAACACAACACAACAATCAACACAACACTCAACACAACACTCAACACAACACAACACAACACTCAATACAACACACAACACAACACTCAACGCAACACAACACTCAATACAACGCAAAACAACACACAACACAACACATAACAAAACACACAACACAGCACAACATAGCATCAACTTTTAAAGTGTAATCAAGAGTAGTCTACGTATTTATTCCAACAGCCAGTGGCAATACTTAGCAAGCGAATTCCATTTTCGACTTGATAAGTTCGCTCCCAGTTCGTAGCGTGTTATCTGCAAGGGAAATGGGCAAGTTAACGAGGCAGCTAGGTAATGAGCCGGTGTCCCGCCGTTACGCGCCGCTGACGATCTGTGCGACCAAAACTGCTGTATAGAACTCGCTTTTAGTAGTTTAAGGCGTATAGTGCCTTGAACATCTGGCCGAAGTTAATTGCACACATACTCACAAACACACACACACACATACTGCCGCATGCCGCCTGCGCCCCCATAGAGCCCCGCTGACCTTTAAAACCATTTTCTTTGCGAAATATTGATTGATTTACATATGCTGTGTACATTCTGAAAAACACTTAACAAACAATAGTTTTTGGGTAAACATATTTCTAAAGATCAAAGCCGTTTGAAAGGAGTAGGGAAAACAAGCGAAAAAATATCGTGTAGTTAAAATTTTTTTTTGGCAAAAGTAAGTCATACGAAAAAATCATATATTGATAATGTTATGTTTGAAATTATATATTTTTTTTTTATATCTATTAAACTTACTAACTTATTAACGGTTGGGCCGTTACCGAGGACTAGGCTTCACTGATGGTGGCGCGTGTGTTGGATCATTCGGTTCCCTTCAAAATGTTTGAGCTGAGTGGTGCTAACATTCGCGTCATGTCCATGAACGGGCGCTGTCAGTTGAGACTGGTCATCTCTTAGCTGCCAGTTGCTATTTTAATATCTATATTTAGTTTTTATTTTTACTTTATTGACATTGTTCTCACATGATAGCGACAAGAAACATGTAACAAGATATTTGTAATTGCAAAACATGATTGAAAAGAGTGTCCATGGAGTTTCTTGCACATTCTTCTCCATAGAGATCTACGCTTTGGAATGTGCAATTAGCATCATTTTTTCTGGCTGACTGACTTCTTGACATTTCAAAAGTGCCTGTAAATGGTTTATTTGAAATAAATGCTTTTGAATCTTTGAATCTTTAAGAGCAGTCATCCGTTAAACCCACGTAGAAGTCAAAATCAATGATTTCGTTTTGATTTAGTTTTTTTTTTGAGTTATTGCCGAATGACATCGCCTTAAAAGCAGATGGGTACTCCAGATGATTCGATTTTAGACCTTTGGCGGGTTAAATTGTGTTGGGACAAATATTTGTATGACCTGTTCGAAAGTGGGAAATTGATGGACGAAAGGTTTGTAAGTATTTATTTTGTCTTTATATTTATGAAGAACTATTTGTCCACCTTACTTCGTGTGTATATAAGTGAATAACTTAATTTTCAGTTTTAAATATTAATTTACGGATTTTTTTAGTAAAAATTTAACACTCCTTCTTGCACCACCCAGAGCAGGAAAAGTTATTTAATGATTTGATTTTTGTATTATTTGATAGTTTAGATTAAGATTTCACACATTCCTCTTCTCTTGCTTCCTTCACACTATTGTCTACATTTCTTTTAATTTCTCCTTTCGCAGCTCTGCTGGAAGAAATTTCTTTGGAAATAAGCAGTTCCTTTGTACTATTGGCTATTTTTTTTAATAATCTTTTTTTGTTTTTTGTGTGTACATAAATAAATAGTAAAATAAATAAATGAATTTCTCACCTCAAAAATAGGTGAGACCTGATTGTTCTTATTGCTGCGTACCTGGTGGTATACAACCACGGATATTCTCTAAACATAACTTTGTCAAAGAATATTTCCTTGTTTAATACTTTACAGTATTATTATTTTATCAGTTAGTATTTCTTTTTTATTCTTGATAGGTTCGCGCTTGACCGCTATCTCACCTGATGGAAAGCGACGATGCGGTCGACGATGGAGAGCGCTTAGGTACCTAGAAGTAACCTTTTCGTTCTAGACTTACAGATTCCCAGGTTGTAGCCATCAGGAAACAAAGATTCCGGCAAGGAATTCCACTCCTTAGCTGTACGCACAATGAATGTGTTCCCAAAACGTTTTGTGCGTATAGGTGGGATATCCACCATGTACCGGTGGTGCATTGCTGTACGCCTGGTGGTCCGATGATGGAACGGGCTAGGCGGAATTAGGTTATGCAATTCCGACGCACACTCCCCGAAATGCAACCGGTAGAAAACCGACAAGCTAGCAACTCAGCGTCGATGCTTAAGACTTTGAAGCCTCGACTCAACGAGTGCATCTTGTGGTTTTTATTGTCATTTCTTTGACAATAAAAACCACAACTACTAACAACTTAAAAAAGGTACAGTTGCTGATTTTTTTCGATTAATCTTAAACCATTTATTTCAATTAAAGCAATTACAAGGTTTTTGCGAGTATGAAACGAAAAAAAATATTAGTCTTAACATTTTAATTTAATAAATATTTGCAAATGACTTATCATTAATTTTTTACAGCAAACTAGCATATAAATCACAAATTAAAAATCCAATTATTTTCCTTATTAAGCTTCAAACGACGATAAAAGAAAACTCTTATTAAAACTTGTAGTAATTAATCATTATCACGTTGGGGCTTGTTATTATAAAACTACGTCGAGGTGGGTTTTATCATTTATCTTCGAGAGATTGTTATTATCAAAAAGTTGTAAAATATTACGTGTCTTAAATACTGGCCATTTGGACAATTTGTCCTTGTTTGCTACGAGTCTGTGCTCATAAAAGTGTACTTATAAAAGTGTAGCTACTTATAAAAGTGTAAGTACTTATAAAAGTGTACGTAAAAAAGTATGTAATTATAATCTATGTTCTTCCTCAAGCGAAAGTTCTAAAAGTGCTTCGAAGTTGAACGTGAAGATTGCAAACTGCGTCATTTTGTCTTTTAAAACTAGCAGAAATTACATTTTATAAACATAATAAACAGGTAATATTTCATCATCATCGTCCACTGTTGGATATAGTCCTCCCCCAAGCGTCTCCACAACGACCGATCCTGTGCGTCTCGCATCCTGCGGTGGATGCGAGACGCCCCCGCGACTCTCACCAGGTCGTCGGCGTCGGTCCACCTTGTGGGAAACCTTCCAACGCTGCGTTTTCCGGTGCGCGGTCGCCCTACGAGCAATGTACCCTGCCCACTGCCATTTTAGTTTGGCGATTCTTCGGGCTATGTCGGCGACCTTGGTTCTCCTGCAATATTTAGCTGTTTGTAAAATAGGTTTGAACAAGAAACTGCGATCATATCTGCCACTGAAAGGTTTCATGTGAAAACATCACAAAGAATAAAAAATATGTAGGTATATTTTATATTCCAAAACCAATACATTAGATTGAAATTACATATACCCAAAAAAACAAAGATGTATTTTTAACGTTACCAAAAATTTTGAATCCCATTATAAAACATGTTTCAGTAATGATCATCGGAAAGGTATCATATTTTTTTTTATCTCATATAATCCACCTCGAATTCTAACGAAAAAATGAATACCTATATAAATTAATGTAAAAACGAAAAGGTTCACATACAGAAACCCACATTATCAGACTTGTTATTAAACGAACCCGACGTCCTATTACATTAGAATATCATAAAAGATATCCCTATCTTTTGAGCGTGTCTTTTATCTTTCAGGCGTGTATCTTTTACAGCGTGTTCGATTGAATAAATGACTCGAGCCTTGGTCGTTGCGTCCAGAGAATAGACACGTGCAAGTAAAACAAGATAATTTCATTTAATTGGTGTGCTGTTGAGGGGCTGGCGATAAATGATTGCAATTACGAGAGTGTTTTGTGGTAATATACGCGTGTCGGGTATAATAGGTTTTTTTTTTTAAGTTGGGAAATCATCCAATGATTTTAAAGGTTCTCCTGCTGTAGGGTGGAGCGAGAGGGTGAGACAGAGTTTTACTAACTAAAACCACACCTAAGTTCCTTCTTTGCCTTGCGTCCCAGGACTCCGGCTTTCCTTTTTGGAAGTCAATCCATGGCCTAAGTAGGCTTCAGCCCTACTGGGCCCCATGTACGTGCTGTCGATGTTTCGGGCTTGGACCGGACGGTTGCCGGACGGCCGGAAGGCGAACAACCCATTGATCGTCGTCCGCAAGCTTTCGCCTACGGTGGCTGGAAATCGAGGTGGGGGTCCCGGCGGCTGGGGCGTGAGGATGTGGAGATTTTATATAGTTTTTCACTCTAGTCTCTAGAGATGCTCTAGTCCGTAATTCTTCCATACAAACGTAATATGGTGATAACTTCATTGTTTGATGGTGTAATTTCTAAATAAAAATGATATCGATTTGTTTCGTCATTAGGTGATTAGGTGTGCGTAGTTCCGTATCGATGCAAAACAGTAAAAAATTGAACTGAAGTTATGAGAGTCGAAACTTCATATTTTGATTCTAATTTGCGTATCTGTAGGTGGAAATATATATAACTTAATAGCTTCTGCCAGCGGCTCCGCCCGCGTAAAAACAGGTTTCTCCATACAAATTTTGAAACCCCGTTTCAATTCTTTAGGGGGTGAAATATAGAAAATCCTCTCTTAGTGCTTGCCTACACCATGAAAGGAAACCATGTGCAAAATAGCACGGCCCGAGTCCCAGTAGTTATGGTTGTGCGTTTATATGTCAGTCAGTCAGTTTCTCCTTTTATATATATAAATATAGATGAAGTATAAATAAGCAAACATGGCTTCCATACAGGGATAGATTATTTAATTTTAAACAAATTAATGCAACAGATTTTTCATGTTATCTAGACGCTCAAAGGACTGTTCATAAAATTACGCTCTCTTTTCGTAACAAATCATAGTATATGTTATAAGAGTGTATATTTGTGTGTGCTCTTGCTTCTTATTGCTCGTCACATTATTGTTGGAAAGGCCACACATTATGACGCACTTGATGTGGAATGAGATAGCATTTTAACATCGCCCGTCAACGAGTTTGAGCCGTCGACTAGTGCAACCTTAAGATGCGCTCATCATTTGTAGGCACCAGCCTACATCTGGACAAAAAGCTCTTTAATCGTACGCCATTTATTTTGATACTACGCTTATAAAAAAAAACATAATCGGCCTTGTAATGTTCCCACTGCTTTTTTTTTTCGTGTGGGAAAATCATCTAATGACATCCCCCGATCTTGGGCGGAGCGGGAAATAGTGTCAGACTTTTACTGACTAAAAACCTACTCCTGTTCCTTCCTTGCCATTTTTTCCAGGGCCCCGGGGATCTCTTTCCCACTGCTGAGACTCAGGCTTCCTCTCTAGGAGAGGGAATCTACCACGCGAGTGCCACCAACCCGGTGGAAGTCACATTTCTCCGAATGTTTGGTTCTAGGACATGCCGGTTTCCTCACAATGCATGTTTTGATTCACCGCTTTGAGAACAGTGGTGATGAAATAAATTATAAGCTTGGCTGGGTTTGGACCCGCGACCTAAAACTTGTAAGTCGGGGCAGTTATCACTGAGCTACCACTGCTCAAAAACATGTAAAATTGTGTAATTACTGTTAACATATCTTCCAAGTTTTCCAAAGCTATTCCAAGTTTTGTATTTGCCCACAGATATTGCTAATTATCGTGCAGTTGTTGGAATAAAAAGGAAAATACCACAATCTGCGAATAAAAAAAATAGTACTCTGCTGAAGAAATTAGTAATTTATCCGTTCCCTCACGACTTAGCCAGCCACATCGAAGTGCCGCGTGCCAATCTAACTCCACTTAGTTTCCATGCATCCTTGATGTCATCGTTTAGTATTTTGTTAAAAGCGTTTGAATAAATAACTATTTACCGTTTATGTACACGCGGGACTCGTGATATTGTTGTGTGTATCCTGCTAGGACAAAGGTACAATTACTGGGTCACACCTTAAACGTTACCTTAACGAGAGCCGCTGTCATTTGAGACATCGTCTGATTTTAAATATATGCTAAGCGTATTGTATGGGCCTCATCAGAAGGCTTACAGTCACCCAAAGGGCAATGGAAAGGGCTATGCTCGGAGTTTCCTTGCGTGATCGCATAAAGAATGAAGATATCCGCAGGAGAACCAAGGTCGCCGACATAGCCCGAAGAATCGCCAAACTAAAGTGGCAGTGGGCAGGGCACATTGCTCGTAGAACGGATGGTTGATGGGGCCGAAAGGTTCTAGAGTGGCGACCGCGCACCGGAAAACGCAGCGTTGGAAGGCCTCCCACAAGGTGGACCGACGACCTGGTGAGGGTCGCGGGAGTGCGGTGGATGCGAGAAGCACAGGATCGGTCGTTGTGGCGAAGCTTGGGGGAGGCCTATGTCCAACAGTGGACGTCTTTCGGCTGAAATGATGATGATGATGAAGTGTACTGATTGATTTATTTTGCAAAGTTTTTGTTTGTTATTGAATGATCAATAGCAGATGAAGTTGCAGTTTTTTTTTTGCTTAACAACCCTTGACTAAAAAAGAAAGGTGTAATAAGTTTGACGTGTGTGTTTGTATATTTGTGGCTTTACATGTATGTTAGTGCACCCACAATACAGGAGTAATTTCTAGCATGGAGCAAAGATATAAAAAAAAATAAAAAAAAATATGTTACCTGTATAAGAGTAAAACACCCGCTATCCATTAAAAGCCAAAGACATTAAAATTGAAAATGTCATACTAATAACATGGTGGAAAGTTTTGACCGCTTTTCATTACATACTCGTAATCTTTATAAATACCAACTGAAGTGTGGCGAGTTCCATAGAGTTCGGAATTGTCAACAGTGACTAAAAATCCCCATAAATAAATAAGCCGTAAAACAGCAATAGAGCTGTTTTACTGTAATTTGCAATACAATACTATATTTATTTACTTACTAGTTGACCCGGCAAACTTCGTACCGTTTAACAATCAATGAATGTGGTATGTACGTGTATATCTTTCGATATAGTCAACCGATTTCGATGAAACAAAGCCTAAGTAATATATCAAGTTACACACAATTTTAATGTATAAAAGTTAACTATAACGATTTCGTACATTTTACGTGATGCGTACACAACTAAAAATTTCAACAGATTAATTATACATATGTATACATTAAAACTTCATGTAAGACAAAAATAAAGGCGGACTTAATGCTTTAGGCATTCTCTGTGGTGAGAATGCTATGCTGTACGCGTCATGTCCGTGAACTCATTGGTCAGTTAATCAGAGTCAAACAGTCGGACGCGGTCATCTCTTAAATGATAAAACAAAGTTATTAAAATAAGCCACTGGCAGCTAAGAGATGACCGCGTCCGACTCTCCTCTGACAGCATCCGGACATGACGCGTACAGCATAGCATATATTAGCACCACTCAACTAACCATTTTGAAGGGAACCGAATGATTGAATACAGGGCGCTGCAGCGCTGTCACCGCGCTGATTTGTTATTCCATGTAAATAACAAAGTAGCGTGCAGCGTGACTGCAGCGCGAGTGTAGCGTAGCAGTCGCGCGTTTTTTATTTATGGCGACAGCGCTGCAGCCGCATTGCCGTCGCGCGGTACTTTGCAGCTAATTTGAAGGCGCCATTAACCATCAACACGAAGAAGAGGAAAATCGAACTCAGCTTACTCACTCTATGGGCAGTTTACGGGGCAATAATCGTATAATAGTAATCAATATGCTCGGTATCTAAGCCTATATAAGTGTATATCGCTCGTAAACATAGTCAATAGGTGCTCAACATCAGCTTTTGTTGTTCGACTTTACGATTCCCTTAATATCTGACTATAGTTAATTTTTTAAAGTGGTTTAGTTAGGTAAATACTTAAAATACAGGGCGTGGAAAGACCGCCACCACTTAGAAATTCGTCTACAAAATTAACATGCAATCTTTGGCTCAGCTGTTTCAAAAAGAACGAGGGGATGGTTAATTTTAATATATTAGATACATTTTTTGGTTTAATCAAGTTTTCTTTAATTAAATTTATTAACCGTTTCTTAACACACTAATTATTATATAACTACTTATAGACATCAAAACTAATAAATAAATAATTTTCTAAATTTACATTTTGACTGTTTATTTTAAAATAATACACTTCTGGACACATCTATTGGCCCACCTTGTATTTTCAGTTTCGTTTGGTCCTAGCTAAAATTTTATATTAGGTCGAGGAAAAAGTTTTTATGCAGTTTTGAACCTGGCACATTCACAATTTCATTCAATAGTCTTTTTTTGAATTTCGAACACAGAATTTAAAGAAACAAAAGACAATTTGGAGCCTGTTTGTTGATATCAAACAATCGAATACTAAGAAAACTTGGTTTTATTGGTTTACTTGGATTTAATTCTTGAAAAAGTGATTGATATCTTTGGTTTTGCAACAAACATTACTTATTCTTAACATTAAGGTGAGGTTCTATCAATAATCTATGGATACTTCACCTGAAGTCGCCGCCCAAGCTGTGGCACTTATTCAGGCCGGACACAGCCAAAGAAACGTGAGTGCTCAACTTAATTTAAGTCGATCTGCGGTCCGAAATGTTTATCGGAGGTACCTAGAGACTGGCGGCTTTGTTCGTCGCCAAGGAAGGCCACGATCTCGGGTCACAACTGAAAGGCAGGATCGATTCATCGTGACGACCAGCTTGAGAAATCGTCACCTTACCTCCATTGAGATACAAAACCAACTTCGCGACTTCCACGGAGTATCTGTGAGCGCTCGAACTGTTCGGAGAAGGTTAAAAGAACGCGATATGGTACCACACAAGCCAGCTAATGGGCCCAAACTGACGCGGGCCCACCGAACAGCGCGCCTTCATTTCGCACGCAGTCATTTAAATTGGACACAGCAGGATTGGAGCCGTGTACTCTTTTCTGATGAGTCTAAAATTGTGTTACATGGCAATGATGGAAGGAAGAAGGTCTACCGACGTAAGGGAGAGCGTTTTGCACAATACTGCTTTGAAGAGAGGGTTGCTTATGGCGGTGGCTCATGGACTGTCTGGGGCGGTATATCCGCGAGCGGCAAAACTCAACTTGAGGTTGTTACAGGACCACGGCTGCCAACATTAAATGCTGAAAGGTACATTCGTGAGTGCTTAGAACCTCACGTGATACCATACGCGGACTATGTGGGCCCAAATTTCCTTTTTATGCATGATAATGCAAGAGCCCATGCGGCCGGCATCGTCAGGGAATATCTTCGGGATGTGAACATCACAGTTATGGACTGGCCAGCCAGAAGCCCAGACATGAAGCCTATTGAGCACATGTGGGACGAGCTAAAAAGACGTGTTAGGGCTCGTCAGCCAGTTGCCCAGACGATGCAGGAGTTGAAAACTGCCATAGAAGAGGAATGGGAGATGATCCCTCAAAATTTCATAGAGCGGTTGATAAACTCTATGCCTAATCGTATGAGAGCTGTGGTAGATGCCCATGGAGGCAACACGCGTTATTAAATTAAAACATTTATTTGATAAAACATGTTTTTTATTAAAAAATCAATTGCCTTTAACAAGGCGCATATCCGACTTGTTAGGCGTAGCTCCATGTCGTATGGTATTCTGAATTCAAATTTAAAACAATACGATCGAAAAAGATGGTAAAATGTATCAGGTTTAAAACTGCATCAACAGTTTTTGTTCAATCTAGCAATCATATTTCGGTAGGGGCCATCGAAACCTAAACTCTAAGGTGGGCCAATAGATGTGTCCAGAAGTGTATAATGATCTGAATGGAAGGAATATAGGGGAGCTTTTGCCCAGCTGTGGGGCAGTATAGGCTAGATTTAATATTAATATATTGACTTACTGTAAGTTTTTTTTTTATCTAAGTCGAATCGCACAGCTATTTTTTTATTCTGCCATGATGAAGTCAAAAGGTGGATTATGTTATATGCATGTTCATCTGTTCCCGCATAACTCCGTAACTGCATATCAGAATTTGATAAATGAGATATTGTTAGAAGCATTTTAATGTTAAGTTATTTGACGTCACATTAAATTCAATATGGTGTCCTTTAGAGTTTTGGAAAAAATATTTATTTTTATGAAGTGACCCCATAAGTATTAGGAATGTATTTAATAATAATAATAATATTGATTTATTATCATTAATACATATTTGAGACAAAATGCGGAACGGAGAATAAAGTCCCGCAAACCTCCGTTGAAAAGGGAGGATATATAATTATATGTATATACTAGCTTTTGCCCGCGGCTTCACCCGCGTACATAAAATGTCACTCAGGAATAAAGCAGCTTTCTATCGGTGAAAAATTTTAGCAATCGGACCAGTACTTTCAAAGATTACCTCCTACAAACAAAAAATCTAACTTTACTTCTTTATAATATTTGTGTAGATTACTATTAAGTATTGTAGCTACGAAATGAAGTAATGGATGGTTAAAGCACCCACCTGTCATGAATGAGGTTTCCAACCTTCAGTAGTTTTTGCGTGAAAGAGTAACAAACATCCATACATTCAAACTTTTTTATTAACGTTTTTATATCTATATATTTAATAAAAGGAGAAACTGACTGACATATCAACGCACAACTGAAACTACAGGGACTAGGAAATTTTGCATGAGGCTTCTTTAAATGACGTAGACGAATACAAAAAAGAGGATTTTCTGAAATACTGCGATTTTCGCCTGCGAACTTGATTATGGCAAGACATGCGGTTGCAAGACGGGCGGTGCCCGGCCAACCGACCACAGAGCGTGCGGGCGTAAACCACCGAGACTGCGGGAGACCGCGGCCCGCATTGTTTTACTAGTAGCTCGCCGGTACAGCGGGAGCCACAAACAACCGCTCACACCGCGGGCGTAAAATGCGTCGTGAAATGTGCTTTAATTTTTTACATATATATCTGCATTCTACAGAAGCTGCGGGCCCGCAACCGTCGCGGCCGCGGGTAAAAACCGCTTCGTGAGTTCTTAGCATAAAGGGATGAAACGGGGGTCCAAAATTTGTATAGAGAAGCTTGCTTTCACGCGGGCGAAACCGCTGGCAGAAGCTAGTTTTACATTAAATATGTTGTTTATCTCATAATACAATATAGGTATAGTACTTCATATTCCGCCTACTAAATTCTACATGCAAATTTTGGATATGCAACAATAATTCTCATTCCCGCTATTGTTGTCGAAATCAATCAATCAACCCGCCAATATGATAAAGGCAAGCTAGATGAATGAACTATTTTCCGGATATCATGATGTTACCACAAAAACTAGAAGTATTTGTTATCTTTTTAAAAGTGTTTTTCTTTTTATCCGATTTCTGTAGCGCTTAGCGTCACCAATTCGTACCTTACTTAGTGTAGGGTGCAATCCTAACATAAATATGATGTCAATGCAATGCAAATGCAAGTGTAATAAATGCAGAAATGTCACTGAGTGCCTAACGGGAAGAGTCTAAATAAAAATGCAAGTAGTCCGACTCAAACCACGTCTAATTGAACACTAAAGTAAAATTAATTTACATAAATGCATGCAATCGTTGATTAGTCTATGTTAATGCATCTCCGAATGTAGGTCGCGTTCAAAGTGCACTTACATGAACCTACATTCGGCTAATTTAACTAATTTAATAATCAAGTTATTTTTCCATGTACGTACACCGTACACTTAGATTTCGTTTTTTTTTTCTTGCACGGTTTGTGCATTTAGCACATAAGTGTCCAGAATACCAGTGTCTAGTTTAAAAAGTATTAGCTGACCCGGTAAACTTCGTAGCGCCTAACAGTCAATGAATGTAGTATATCTTTCGATATAGTCAACCGATTGCGATGAAATAAAGCCTAAGTAAAATATCAATTTAAATACAATTTTAATGTATAAAAGTTATCTACATCGATTTCGTACATTTTACGTGATGCGCGCACAACTAAAAACTTCTACAGATTTATTATATGTATAGATTAAGTTTTCAGTCACTTTAAGTAACTTTGAGTTCTATTAGAACGCTGATGTTCACACATTCTAATGTTTTTGCAGTATTTGACAGCAATTGGGTACTTGACTCATTTTTTTTAGTTATTATTATCAAAAAGTAACTTTATCAATAATCGCAAATAGAAAGAATTTTTCAAATCCGTTCAAAATTAAGTAAGTTACAATCCTTTCAAATCTGGTGGAGGGGGAGACTGTCATGTTACAGAAAAAGGATGCACAGACTACAATGTGACGTCACCGCCATTAGGTTACACGCGTAGAAAAGAAATAGCGAGAGATCTCCACTACTTGCCTACTCTTTCTCATACAAATATTTGAAATGCTAATTGCTGCTCCAATTTGTAACCAAATTTGATGCGGTTTTCAGAAAAACATTTATTTTTGGTGATATTTATTGTTTAGTACAAAGTATTGTATAAAAATAATCACAGGCAAGTACCCAAATTGTGTACTTGCCTATATCGAGTCAGCCTCCTCGGTAAGCTTCGCTATGGTAGTCAATACTACAATCATTCTCAGCTCCATTTTGCCGAAATCGCTCCTGTTTCAATGATTTCACATATTATCCAGTGGTACTATACTTGAGATACAAAACTACACCAATTTTACATCACAATATCCACTTTTTTTTTTCTGTGGGAAATGGGGAGCGGGTGATAGTGTCAGACTTTTACTGACTAAAAACCCACTCCTGTTCCTTCGTTGCCTTTCGTACCAGGGCCGAGTCCCGACGATTTGCTGACATCTCCTTGAGGCGCGCGTGGAACAGTGCGCACCATCGACGACTTGGGCTCGGTCCGGACGGTTACCGGACGGTCCGACGGTGGGCTACCCATTGCTCGCCGTCCGCAAGCCCGTGCCTAATCACAATATCCACTAGGAATCAATTTTCGAATAATTAAAACAGCCACTGAACTTCACTCAAAGAAATCCCGCCAAAAGCTCCTTTAAAAGTGTATTATTTTTCTAACTGACGAACGAACGAAGTTGCGGCTCAAAATAATGTTCGTTAGTATTCCATTCACTGGAGATTGCATAGTTATATTGTTGGTTAAATTTTCGATTTTAGAACGTGTTTGTGGCCAGTATCCGATGGAAATTGTGATTCAAAACCGGTATTCGATTTTTGCAAAACTTTGTAGAGGACGTTTCATCACGTTCGGAGTGATTGCTTAGTTTTTGGTATTCCCATTTGTAGTAGGTACTGTCCTTGGATATATATATGGAACAGGAATTTGTTTTAGGTTAATTGAATCAAAAACTGATTTATCTTCTTTCTTCCCTTATTTTTTTTTTTGTGTTACACGTTATTTGGCTATTTTATCTATACTATCTATTGTAACATTATAAAGACGAAAGATTTGTATTTTGGTTTGTAATGAATAAACTCAAAAGCAACAGGACTGGTTTTAAAAAATTCTGTCACCAGTAGAATGCTGCTTTAACATTGAGTGACAGGTTTATTTTCTACTTTCTCGAAGCTAGATTAAAATAAAAGTAATATGATAATTAGAATTTAAAAAGTTACTTAGATAAGTGTTCTGGAAGTCTGACGCACAACCAAATGTTCTAGAAGTCTGACGTACAACCAGATATTCTAGAAGTCTGACGTACAACCAAATATTCTAGAAGTCTGACGTACAACCGAATGTTCTAGAAGTCTGACATACAACCAAATGTTCAACCGAATGTTCTAGAAGTCTGACGTACAACCTAATGTTCTAGAAGTCTGACGTACAACCAAATGTTCTAGAAGTCTGACGTACAACCAAGTGTTGTTAGTTATTGGGCAGTGAGGCTTTTAAATATGTAGGTACCTATTTCTTTTACAAAAGTAAAGAAACATTAGTTGAAATCAAATCAGCCCATTAGACAGCTAGTCCGTTAGTCTGTAAGGGTTAATCGGAGTCTAAAGTGACGGCTTGTTATTCTTCATATAATCTTGAGTGCTTTCCTAATCCTTCACTCAAAGACAATTTTCGTCGTAAACCAATTTGTCGGATTTTCTTGACCAATGAATAAGTTAAACTGTTTTTTGTTGGGTAAGTGCTTAAGATATTGTTTATATGGAAAGCTATAAATGAAAGCGTCTTAGAAGAGAATAATATAGTGTTTCATGTATAGTTGTTATGGAAAAAATTATAGTAAAGAAAAACCCTTTTCAATACACTTATTCTGAAAATCTGTTCGTAAACCTACCGTTTTTAGGCTCGCAATGTAGTATTATTTTGCACTAGTGCAGAAAAGTGCGGTGGACTGCTCCTGCCACAATTTATTGTCCTGCTAGTGGCGTTGCCTAAACGGCCTCATCTTTAGATTGACTTGGAAGCTTCATTTTTTCACTGTTCCAAGAAGTAGCAGACTTCAGTATTTAATGTTAGTTTCAGCTTAATACTTCCAGGTGTTCCTGAGAAAGAGGCTCTTGAGAGACGGACAGACGGACAACAAAGTGATCCTAATAATAATGATTTATTTATTGTGCCAAAAAAAAAAACAACAAACATATTCCTTATTATAGATAAACCCTAGACCCCACACTAGGATTCCCCGTGTCATGGGGACTAGTTTCCTTCAGTCCGAAAACAAAGTTGCATAAACTTAAAAACTAAAAATAAAATTTAAAAAAATAAATCAAACAGAAAATAGACAAAATAATTTTTTATTGCCTCAGTGCGCAAATAGTCCAGACTCAGTAACCACTTGTGATCTTATAAGGGTTTTTGCTCGCTGAGGTACGGAACCCTAAAAAAACTGGGCAAGTGCGAGTCGGACTCGTGCCTTGAGGGTTCCGTACAAACTTACCAATATAGCGTACAGTTCTATTCCCGAATGGAGTCTCGAAGGTTTTACCGAATCGCAAAAAAAGTTTTTTTGGTGACATAACAACAAATTTACTGTTTTCAGATTTATTCCTATACCTGTGCTATAAGACCTTGCTTCATGCCAAATTTCAGGATTCTGGGTCAACGGGCCCTATGATTCTCTTGAGAGTGTCGAAATATACGTTTTTTGCGACATAAACGGCCGTATCTTTTTCGTTCGTTAACTTAGAAGTTTGATTTTTTCACAGCTTCAAGGGACTGCAGACTTGACTAAATGGTTTTAATTTCAACTTGATACCTTCACGCGTTCCCGAGATAAAGGGTCTTGACAGACAAACAGACAGACAGACGGACGGACAACAAAGTGATCCTATAAGGGTTTCGGTTTTTTCTTTTCGAGGTACGGAACCCTAAAAATCACATACCTAAAGCTCGTCCGGCAAAGTCAATGATGCATTAAGACTCAAAAGCCCAGTCTAACTCCCAGCTAACAACATAAGCCAGGATAAATAAAACCATCAAATTGAATAAGCTCCTCTGATCCATTTATTATTGGCTTACATTTGTTTTCCATCGCTCTTGCTGGATACCTTGACCTACTTGGTGCTGGAGACAGCATGCCAAGACTGAGATGAGAAACAGACGAACATACGGATGAATAAAGTTAATCAATCTGGTTTCGATGGTCGTATGTGTTAGGTGATTTTCTATATATTCACGAAGTTATGTAGAGTTTATGTTTCGTCCTGTGTATCGATTGTATAAGCCCTTATTCCTATAAGGGCTCCATTTTTACCGACTTGTAGTCCGTCTTGACTTTGTAGTCCGTCTGTCCAACTGTCAAGACCATTTTTTTTTCAACAACGCGTGGAGGTATCAAGCTGAAATTAATATAAAATACTTAGGTCTACTATCTCATGGAGCAGTGAAAAAATCAAACGTCTAAGTCGACTCAATCTAAAGATAAGGCCGTTTATGTTTCTATTATGGTGCATATTTTGACGCTCGTCAAGGAATCAAAACCAACGGGGGTCTTCCCGTTGACCTAGAATTATAAAATTTGGCAAGAAGCAATGTTATGCAGCACAAGCAGAGGAAAACATTTGAAAGCCTCAAAATAGTTACTTTTTGCGATCCGAAAAAATATTCGTGACTCGATTAAGAATCAAACTATTTACATGGTTAATTTTGTATGAAACCCTCGTTACGCAAGTGCGAGTCGGGCTCGCGCCCTGACGGTTCCGTACAATCTTACCTATGAAAACAGTTCAATTCCCGAATTGAGTTACGAAGATTTTTCTGAAATGCAAAATAAGTTTTTTTTTGTGACGTAACTGCAAATGTACAGTTTTCAGTTTTTTCCTGTATTTACGCTATGAGACCTTGCTTCATGCCAAATTTCAGGATTTTAGGAGAACGGGAAGTATCCTGTGAATTTTGAATCCCTTGTGAGTGTCGAAATAGTGTGCGTACGCGCAGCGGAATGTTGTTGAATTTAAAGATTTTAATTATGCAGATATTTAGTGTATGACGTCGTATAATTGTGTATGGTAAAAAAAAAATTGTGCACGCAACCATTGTGGAGAAATTCACCAAAAACTGATTCCGCTGGGCGAACGTTGTCCTGGCGGAACTTTTTTTAATCCATAGACTTTAGACGAAAAGAGATGTGTCCAAAAATTAGTGTGTATTTGTGTGTAATTGTGTATGTATGAATAAAACTAGTGCATGCATAAACTTCGGAGAAATTCAAGTTTCCGCTACGCGAACGTTTGGCCATTAGCTAGTTTTCATATAAAGCGCTTACATAGAGAGCTGTAGATTTTTACATACGTTGTTTTGAATTTGTTTATATTTGTTTAAAAAACAGATTTAGAAAAAATCGTAGGGCTTAAAAGATAAAAATATAAACGTAAAATACGCTTATTAGGTCTTAGTTCTTAAAGTATGCACTTTGGGGTCTAGATTTTCACGTTTATACAAACCTTGTAAGTGTCTGCAACATGTTGCCAAGTATCAATGATGTTCCGTTAGTAACTAAAGAGTTATAGGACAAATTTACCATGAACAGATCACTGTTTACAAAGCAGTCAAATATCACGACGTTCTGAAGGAATTGCATGGTAATATGTATGTCAATAATTAGTGTATTCATTCAACTATTCTTATGCAAAATTTCATGTCATTAAATTCAGTAATTAAAGAAAAACAATTATAATACTGACAAAGCATCGAAAACCTACATAACCCGACCAAGTTCGGATGGCTACCAAAAAGCGGCCGTGCCATATATCTAAGAAACGTTCTTAACCTTCCAATATAGTATTTATTAATATGGTACAGTTGCGTACACAAGCGTTAGGAAAAAATAAAACAATTGCATTTCTTGAATGAAAAATATTTTTTTAATAATAACGCCACTATCTACGATAAAAACAAATCTTCAATTAGCAAGTACTTCTCTATTTAAATATCCGCGTAAAAAATATTTTTAATTACATATAATACTTAATTATGTAATTATAATAACGTTAACAAACGCTTGCAATGACAGCAATAGACTTATATGTGTTTTAACTAAAATAGATTAAGAACTAGCTTTTGCCCGCGACTTCGTTCGCGTGGATGACGAAACTTAGGGTAAGTATAATATTTCGAGCTTCAATAAAAATTAAAATCACATCACATAACTAACCTATTCAGTTGTTTAGATTTGATCAACATTAAAAAAGTGCTTATAAACTAAAACATTGGTATACAAAAGGTATTTTCAAGAAAATATTAAATATTAAGCGCATACTTAAATAAAGTACCTACGTAAATAGTACCTACTTTCTGTCATAGTCAAATACATTTAAAAAAGTAGGTGTACAAAAATAAATGACCTATAAATTATATCGAAACAACAATTGTGTTATCACCTATACCAATTCAATACCGGTATTATACTGTAAATTTTGGGATGTTACCTAAATATATTGCACGGCCGCTTTTTTGTAGCCATCCGAACTTGGTCGGGTTATGTAGGTTTTCGATGCTTCGTCAGTATTACAATTGTTTTTCTTTAATTACTGAATTTAATGACATGAAATTTTGCATAAGAATAGTTGAATGAATACACTAATTATTGACATACATATTACCATGCAATTCCTTCAGAACGTCGTGATATTTGACTGCTTTGTAAACAGTGATCTGTTCATGGTAAATTTGTCCTATAACTCTTTAGTTACTAACGGAACATCATTGATACTTGGCAACATGTTGCAGACACTTACAAGGTTTGTATAAACGTGAAAATCTAGACCCCAAAGTGCATACTTTAAGAACTAAGACCTAATAAGCGTATTTTACGTTTATATTTTTATCTTTTAAGCCCTACGATTTTTTCTAAATCTGTTTTTTAAACAAATATAAACAAATTCAAAACAACGTATGTAAAAATCTACAGCTCTCTATGTAAGCGTTTTATATGAAAACTAGCTAATGGCCAAACGTTCGCGTAGCGGAAACTTGAATTTCTCCGAAGTTTATGCATGCACTAGTTTTATTCATACATACACAATTACACACAAATACACACTAATTTTTGGACACATCTCTTTTCTTCTAAAGTCTATGGATTAAAAAAAGTTCCGCCAGGACAACGTTCGCCCAGCGGAATCTGTTTTTGGTGAATTTCTTCACAATGGTTGCGTGTACAAATTTTTTTTTACCATACACAATTATACGACGTCATACACTAAATATCTGCATAATTCAAATCTTTAAATTCAACAACATTCCGCTGCGCGTACGCACACGTCGAAATACACGTTTCTTGCGATATAAATGACCGTATCAACATGTTTGATTTTTTCACAGCTTCAAGGGACCGCAGACTTGAGTACATAGTTTTAATTTCAACTCGATACCTCTACGCGTTCCCGAGACAAATTGTCTTGACAGACAGACAGACAGACAACAAAGTGATCCTAAAAGGGTTCCGTTTTTTCCTTTTGAGGTACGGAACCCTAAAAACAATTCATACCGTAACTGCTACAGACCTTTCTTTTGATCTTTGATCATCACTACAGCTTCTTAATAAGCTCACAATAATTTAGTAAGTTGCCTTCAGCTATTTTCGCAAACTCCAACCTGTATTTACTTAAATAAAGTGGTACTGATGTCAATTAACTACAGTTAACCTAACTATGTGGCTCGGGTTAGTTTTAATTGCAGTTCGCCCGTTAGTTTGACTACAAATATTTGGATAGTTTAATCTAGATTGTTTGAAGTGGTTTTCTTCCTGAACATTGCTGTGTGGGTAAAGTTTGAGATCTTGATTTGTTGGGTAGGATTTTCTTGAGATTACGTTCATTGGATCAAGTTGCAAAGGCCAATGAAAACTATTGATATGTTTTACTTTTTTCTTTTCGCCATAAATTAAACCTAGGTTATATATTAGAGGCCAATACGAGGAATCGATAGCAAAAAGAATCACGTCTTTAAACCGCAACCGAACGAAGATACGTATAGAAGCATTGCTAGTATATTTTTGTCTGGCGTTACCTATTTTCGTTATATTTTATAATGAAATGGAAATATGATACGTAATATTTTGAGGTTTCCATTGATGAAATAGATTAAATTGGTTATTACTGTTATATTTTTTCCACACTCGCAGGTTTTCATCACTAAACCTAGTAAAAAAAATAAGTAATAAACGAATCGAAAAGATACGCGTTAGTGTTGTGATAGTGATTGACACTATTTAATGCGTACTCACCATAAAAATCAAAACTAAAATTATGTTTAACAATGGTAAACTTAAAATATTAGATATACAGTATTTTTATTAAAGAAAAATAACGCCTGATAACAAACTATAGCAATATACTAAATAGTCTCTAACTTCGTTTGGTTACGGCTAGTAGACATAATTCTTTTTGCTATTTATTTATCATACAGTCCTTTAAGATATGGCCTAGGTTTCAATTTTGGCGAAAAGAAAAAAGGAAGTAGCTTGCATGCTAGTGTGCTGTAACAATTTCTGATTGGTGGATGTCACTATTATGGTATGCATGCAATAACTTAGCATATAGGATCACTCACTTAAATGTAAAGTCACTGAGTGGCTTCCACACTAGAACTATTCTTACACGGAATGCATCATGACCTGTAGACTCATGTCCTGGAATAGCATATAGGATATTTTTTATCTCTTTTTTTTTTTGTCGTTTTTTTTTTTATCTCGGGAGTATGTCCGTTTGGGACAATTTACTACTATCACGCAAGCGAAGCCGCTGACAGCAGCTAGTTAGTAATATTTTTACAAACACCTTCAAAAAAGTCTGTAAAAGGAAATGAAAACATAATTAATAACAGCGTATGTGCTGCAGGCTGCAGATGCAGGCAGCACATACGGCGGCTGCGTGAAGCTGGCTGCAGCTGCACGACTGATTTTTTATGTAGTACTATTGATTTTTGTGATAACCATTCCGAAAACGGCTGCGGCCGCACGTGAAAGAAAGAAAGAAAAGAAAGAAAAACATTTTATTTGGCGGAACAAGGCGCAAATGCCGTGCCGAGCTTCGGCTGCGAGTGCTGCTGCGACCTGCTGTAGCCGCAGTCGATCGCAGTAGTGCTGCGGCCGCAAGTCGATGCGCACGTAATTACGTTACTTCAACCTGTTTTGACAAGTCCGAAATAATTGCTACTCGGAGCCGATAGCGCTAATATTGGATTGAATCGTAGATTTGCGACTGGCAGCACGTGCAGCCAGCCTCGGAATCACTCCCAGCTGTGGAAGCAGGCAACGGCTGCGTGTCATGTGAGTCCTGATTGAGCCTGCGTCCACAGCCTGCAGCCGAGGTTTGAATGGCACCTTTAAGGTTGATTTGAATTTTAATATAGAACCTTTTGTAAAAGTTGATTTGAATTTTAACAATACAAACTCAACAAGATACCACTCGAGTGCCGTCGCCCGTCGCTTGACGACCATCCGCTCCGGAACCAGACAAATTGAACGACACCTCATTGACCCAAATCGGTGCAGCCGCTTAACCTGTATGCGATGACATACATATAGACAGGTGTGCCAAATATCGCCCATCATCCCCTCCATTTACGCACATATTTCGTACATTTATGGGGTCCCGTACCTCAGTCGGCAAAAACGAAAAAACCTTATATCCTTATATTTTATTACTTTTTGGTTCGTCTGTCCGTCTATCAAGACCTGTTTTTTTTTTTAAATTGATATAAATCAGTGCTTAACTGTGATCCCACCTGTTTTCTCAAGAACGTATGGCGGTATCATTTTTGCTGAACTGGACGTATTTGTCAGAACCGTGAGACACACATTGTGTCAGTGTTTATTTTATCTTTTTTTATCTTAAGTTGTATTAAATTTTGTTTTAACAGTGTGTGTATCCATATGTGCCAAACAAAATATTTTTCTTTCTTTCTTTATCAGCTGAAATTAATATCAAATGTCCCAGTTTGCTACTCCTTGGAGTATTGTAAAATCAAACTTCTGAGTGAACGCAATCTAAAGATAAGCGTTTATGGCGCATATTTTGACGTGCGCAAGGAAATCAAAACCTGTAGAGAACTTCCCGTTGACCTAGAATTATGTAATTTGACAAAAAGCCATGATGACATTGCTTTTATAACATTGTATCACAAGTAATGAAAAAAAAAACGAAAACTGTAAAGTAGTAGATCATGAAATAATTACTTTTTTTGCGATTCGGAAAAACCTAGACTTGATTCGGGAATCAAACTTTTTACATAGGGAAGTTTGTACGGAACCTTCAGCGCGCGAGACCGAATGGTACTTAACCGGTTTTTAATGGATTTTCTCGATCCTACACTTTGATATAAACCTTTTAAACGTATACAGAAAGTTACTAAAATCATAGAGCCATAATCCACCTGCAATCTCTTCCACAACGCCCAAATGACTAGCATCTTTAGTTTGCACTTCATAAATAATCCGTATACCTGTAAAACTTAGCAAATACGGTTCAAAGTCGAGTGCATACCAGTTTACGGAGTATCAAATTAAGTTGGTTTTATGAAGCGTGTCCCGAAATGTAGGCAATGTCATAATAATGTTGATTAAATTGCTTGTGGAGCTAAACTGTCGTAGTTCGGGGACGTTTATGCTTTGATACTGAATTTTGATACACGCTAAAGGAAATTGTATTTTTATGAATCACAGAGTAATCATCGAAGTACTGTGCTTGACTGCGATCTCACCTGATGGTAAGCAGTGATGCAATCATTGATGGTGAGGCGCACTAGTTTATTAAGAGCCTATTCACTCTAGTCTTGAAGACACCTAAGTTATAGTTGGACGGGAAGACCGTAGCAGGCAAATTGTTCCAGTCCTTCGATATACGCGGTCTAAAAGACGAAGCATAACGGTTATTCAAGACCGTTGAAGTTTCAACAACGTCATCTGTACTAACTCTTAACACTAGCTGTTTCCAGCGGCTTCGCTGTGTAAAAATAGAAAATTGACCAAGGGAACATTTGTGAATATCCAATTTTTAAAAAAACCCGGTCTTATTTTATACATAAATTGAACTCGAGTAACATGGTTTCTTTTAAATTAGACTTTCTTATAGGTCCCTTCGACAGAAAGAAAGAAGAAAATAAAGAAAGAAAGAAAAAAAAGGAAATATAGAAAGAAATAAAAAAATAAAGAAATATATATTTATTTCTAAGTATAATTATGGTACATTGAGATCTTATATTAAAAATAGATTATCATATACTACCATTGCTGCCATAAAAATATTTAAAAAAGCTTGTTACATGCAAATCATAGATGAATTATAATAAATTCATTAATATGTGTCTTTCAGTCTCACGAAGTTCATAATGAACACATAAACGGTTTCTGTGGAGCGGGATCTGTTAGCCTGGACATCCATTACCCTAGGCCACATAATGGCCGCCTCGAAGTAAATTGACCGACGTAATGGCATCAGCGATCCGGGGTCTAAAACTCCATCGAGTGAACTGAGCACAATATCGTGATATATCTATTTGTGTGAATGCAGCTGGAAATGTGGGCTCTGTATGATGTGAATACAATGTTTCTCCATACAAACTTTGGAACCCCGTTACATCCCTTTAGGGGTTTTTTTTTAGGTGGGAAAATCATCTAATGACAAATCCCACTTTTGGGCGGAACGGAAGATATTGTCAGACTTTTACTGATTAAAAACCCACTCCTGTTCCTTCGTTGCCTTTCATACCAGGGCCGAGTCTTCCATTCAGAAGCAGACCCTTGGCCCATGCTGGGCCCCTACGGGTTGCTGACATGTCCTTGAGGCGTGCGTGGAACAATACGCGCCGTCGACGATTTGGGCTCGGTCCGGACGGTTACCGGACGGTCGGACGGCGAGCTACCCATTGCTCGCCGTCCGCAAGCGGGCTTGCGGACAGTGGACGGAAATCGGGATCGGAATCCCAGCAGCATCCCTTTAGGGGGTGAATTTTGTAAAACAGCGCTTCATCAAAACCCTCTCTTAGTGCTCGCCTATTTCATAAAAGGAAGCTTTGTGCAAAATTTCATGCTCCTACTATCAATAAGTTAGGCTGTGCATTGATATGTCAGTCAGGCAATTTATCCTTTTATATATACATATAGATTAGGAAAAAAACCGGGCAAGTGCGAGTCGGACTCGAACTCTCGCACTGATGGTTCCGTACCTATGAACACAGTTCAATTCCCGAATTGAGTAATGAAGATATTTCCGAATCGCAAAAAAATAGTTTTTTTTTTGTGACGTAACTACTAATTTACAATTTTCAGACTTTTTCCTATACTTGTGCTATGAGACCTTACGTCATGCTAAATTTCAGGATTCTAGGTCAACGGGAAGTACCCTATGAATTTTGATTCCCTTAAGAGTTCCGAAATACACTTTTATGCGACATAAACGGCCGTATCTTTTTTTTTCGTTAACTCAGAAGTTTAATTTTTTCACAGCTTTAAGAGACTGCAGACTTAAGTGTATGGTTTCAATTTCAACTCAATACCTGCACGCGTACCCGAGGTAAGGGTCTTGACAGACAGACCGACAGACAGACAGACGGACAACAAAGTTATCTATAAGGGTTCTGATTTTTGCTTTTGCGGTACGGAACCCTAAAAATAGCTTAGGCAATAAAACAATTGGTAAATATTAATTTTGGTTCATAAAATAACAAAATTCATCTGAAAATTAATTTTAAAGTTTTTACTTTTTAATATGTGTTACGAAATAGTAGCCGCCATGATATTACGTCATAGGGTTATGTAAACTAATAAGTGTCAACTGATGAACTGACGGCTCTAAATGTTTTTTAATATCAGCGCATTTCTTTACATAAAAAATTGACGTCATGACCACAGAGTAACATGGTGTCCCGCTTTTTTATCAAATTACACGGGAAAATACAAAATTTTAATGTATTTTTATGGCATTTATCGATTGAATAAAAAATTTATGTTTTTTTAGTCGTTTTTTTTATTAATAATTGTCTCGTATTTGACCACCATCTCACCTGATGGTAAGCGATGATGTGGTCGACGATGGAGCACGTTTGCCTAGAAGTAACCTATTGTATCCCCTTAAAAGCGAATTGAAACAGTTTTCAAAAATACGTATACCACCATTTTGAATATTATCGGATTCTTAGAATGTTTGCATATGGAATATGACGAACATACCATATTTCCGGAATAGTTTATTTTGTGTTTATGCAAATTGTTTAAAGAGGAAATATTTTGAAATGTCAGATTCTATTTCAGTAGTGGACGTTGTTGTTCGTGAGTTGTTCTGGTTAGTACTCGGAACAAAATAAACCCTTTATCATGCTTTTCGATGCGTAGATGGTTTTGTGGTCCTTTTTAGGGTTCCGTACCTCAAAATGAAAATCATAAAAAGTATCTTCTTATAAATCAACTAATTAAGTAGTTTTCTATCTCAAACAAATGTATCAAAATAATCATAAAATCATTATTTATAGTTTTTTTAACTTTCACAGGAACCGCGTACTAAATTATCTTCTCCTGAAAACAAAATCTAAATAAAAAATAACAAAATTACTTTCTCTGGAACATTAGGAACTAAAATTATTTAGTCTTACAAAGAAAATCTAAACATGTAACAAAATTTCTTTCGTAGAAATATTAGCAACTAAAATTAGCTTCTCTTACAAAGGAAACTCTATAAATGCAATATTATAACTTTCAAAACACGTATGTACATGCGCAGTGTTCTGCCGCCCCACGCCGCGCCTTTATAAACCAAACGGCAAAGGCAAAATACGTCTTCTTTAACAATATTTTAGACTCAAATATGAATTCTCAACTTTTCCCGATCTTCATTTTCGACTGGCCTGTTGGTCTAGTGGTTAGTGACCCTGACTGCTATGCCGGAGGTCGTGGGTTCGATTCCCACCCAGGACAAATGTTTGTGTGATGAGCACGATCATTTGTTCTGTGTCTGGGTGTATTTTATCTATATATGTATGTATTTAGAAATATATAAGTATGTTTATCAGTTGTTTAGTACCCATAACACAAGCTCTGCTTAGCTTGGGACTAGACGACGTTGTGTGATAGTTGTTGAATATTATTATTATTTATTTATTTCCCGGGAACAGAGCCCAGCGGTTTCCCGGTAATTCTCGGGTCGAGAGTTCCCGGGAAATAACCCTAGTTCTAGGGCTTTTTTTAAAGTGGGAAATCGTCCAATGACCTCTCCCGCCCTAGGGCTTAGCGGGCGTGTTAGACTTCTACTGACCAAAACTACACCACGTCCCAGGACCCCAAGATTACCTTTCGGACTACCCATGGATTGCGATCTAGAGCTAGGTACAGTAAACTCTTTCAAACATTCCTGCAGTCCTATCATCATCTTCCTGCCCTTATCACGTTTTATTTGGGGTCAGCGCAACACATTTTTTTCATCCATTCTGTCCTGTCACTCGTCACGTTATCACTAACTCCCTTTTCTTTCATATCACTTCTGACACAATCCATACATCTTTTCTTTGGTCTCCCTCTCCCTCTCCATCCATCCACATGTAAACTCTTAACTCTTTTAGCAACATGCGTTTCATCCCTCCTCTTCGCATGACCATACCAAGACAAACGATTCCCTTTCAACTTTTCAGTCACTGGCGCCACATTGAAACTACCCCTAACATACTCATTTCTCACTTTATCCATTCTAGTCACACGACATCCTGCAGTCCTATGCCTTTATTAATTAAAGTTTGATGCGTACGTAATTAAGGAAAACATTAGGAAAAAAGAAAACATGTACTTACTAATGATTCTTTTCCCTTTAGAAGTCAAGTCAAATAAAGAAAACATGGCGCGAAAATGCTTGGAAAGGGAAACATTTCGTAATTACCTCCTCCATTTATTTGCACAGCTAATAAGTTATGTACGAGTATGTGTCGCGTACAAAACTGAGACTAATGGCTTCTCTAATAACGCTTTTTGTGCGCTACGACACGACTACGATACGATTTCTAAGAAGATTTTTTTTTATTGTAGACGAGGTTCCACAATATTTGTGTTTTTTTTTTTGAGGTGAGATATTATCCAATCATCCAATCGTCTAGGGTGGAGTTAAAGGGCGTATCAGGTTTATATTGACTGTTAAAACCTACCTGTGTTCCTTCAGCTGGTATCTTAGCAGGCACGTTCAGTTTTGATAACATCCCTTTGAGGTGCACGTAGAACATAACGCGCCGTCGACTCGGGCTTGGTCCTGATCGGACGACCAGACGGCGAGCTATAAATTACTCGCCGTCCGCAAACCCGCGTCTACGGTGTCTATTGTACCACGGAGTAGTCTTTTTAACCTAAAGGATGAGAACTGATAGAGAATGCGTTTTTGCATTTAATCAGCCTATAGCGACATCTGTGACGCCGCATCTTATGTCTATACATACAATAAATCTGTAGTAGTTTTCAGTTGTGCGCGCATCACGTAAAATGTACGAAATCGACGTAGATAACTTTTAAACATTAAAATTGTGTGTAACTTGATATATTACTTAGACTTTGTTTCACCGCAATCGGTTGACTATATCGAAAGATATACTACATTCATTGACTGTTAGGCGGTACGAATTTCGCGGGAAAGTAGGAACTAAAATTTGAAATTCTGCACCCCAATATTATAGTTCTCCGTGCGATTAAAACATATACAACAGCCTGAAATCCGTCGGGCCAGTCCGTCGTCAGTGTCAGAATGGTCCATCATTGATTTCATAATTGTTGATTTTGACAAGTTTGGTGATCTACTAATATACCTAATGGCGTCATTATGACTTTCCAATGGTTAACCACTGACATTGAAAGAAGTGGCATAGAATGGTAATCTCGTAAGTATTGACATAACGTATGCGGTAATCTTCTAAAATTTTAACAGTTCCTTTGATCAGTTACCTACCATTAGAACATCATTGTGCATTCATTGCTTTTAATAAGCTCGATATTGTCATTCTACCACAACTCTATTACGAGACCATTGCCTGATCAATGATCGATCATTTTGAGTTAGCAGATTACGAACTTTTAGCAAAATGACAATGGGATCGTGTTGGAATGACGAATTTAGAAAAATAGCAGACTTGGGCCCCCGGACTGGATACAACACCCGTCTGGTCGGAGGATCCTTACTTTTCAACGGAGGTTTGTGTAAAATAGACACTCTGTACCTCTAAATTCCTATGTATCACTATTGTACATTAAATTGATAGAAATAAACAGATAACCGTTACATACCTATCTAATGAAAAAAAGCTCTGACTGAATATACATTATTTATTTCTTTTTCTAAAAAAATCAGTGATAATACGTCTTAATAAGTGAGTATGTACGTAGGTACTTACAAACTTGAAGGTTATCCTAAATAGGCTGTATAATGTATTTATTATTCCAAAAATCCCTTTGTGTAGCTGAAATTCGTGTACTGCCTCCGGCAGGTTTGTAGCATAATCTGGATTCAACATGGAATATTCCTAAAATATTGTGTTATAATATTCAACTTTGCTTAGATTTTTATTATTAGCTTTTAATGTTTAGGCTATGAATAGAAGAATTCGAAAAAAACTTGAAAGAAATTATTATATTATCAGATATTCGAAATGTTTGAATGATTTATAATCTATGTTAAGAATCGAGAGCGTATTTCTCGCGTAAGTGTCGCCGCACTTGGTCCACATGCCACAGCCACAAACGCCGCCATGAGAAGCCAGAAGCGACCACAAGCCCCTTGTGGCCGGTGGCTGCTACTTTTTTTAACCCATGCGCGCAGTATCTTAACTAGGACTAGGACTCTGACGAAGAAGGTTTAAATGCGCGAGTAGCGTGTGACGGCGTTTTGTATCGACATTTATTTCGACTGGCCTGTTGGTCTAGTGGTTAGTGGCCCTGACTGCTATGCCGGAGGTTGTGAGTTCGATTCCCACCCAGGACAAATATTTGTGTGATGAGCACGATCATTTGTTCTGTGTCTGGGTGTAATTTATCTATAATATGTATGTATTTAGAAATATATAAGTATGTTTATCAGTTGTCTAGTACTCATAACACAAGCTCTGCTTAGCTTGAGACTAGACGGCGTTGTGTGATAGTTGTGGAATATTATTATTATTTCGTTTATTCGTATAGATCTACATATAAATTATATTTTTAAATATTTCAATAAAAAATTATTATTATTATTATTATTTAGTGGCCAGTGCGAGCCACAAGAAGCGAGCAGCGGCGATTTGAAGCGTGTGGTGGCCACCGGTATCAACCGTGGGCGACGAATCCATATAAAATGTATGAAACCTACAGGAAATACAGCCTGCATGCAGCTTGCTGCCGGGTGGCAGCAGTTTGTGGTTGTGGCCGGTGGCTCGTGTGCGGCGACCCTAAATGGTCGATGTGGCCGAAAGGTTCTAACAGTTGCGACCGCGTATTGGAAGACACAGGGTTGGTAGGTCTCTCACTAAAGACTATACTTACTAACGATAAAGTGTCCTATATTTTATTCCAGCACATGACCTACCAATGTGATTCAGACTTCATAATTTGTTTTTTTCATCGTTTCGTACTTTCAAAAAAGGCAAAAAAAACAATTATCTTCTTTCGTCTAAATCCGTTTTGCTGAACACACATGATATCTGAAATACCGTCTTCCCATACACAATATGAATTATTCTGAACTGTAGCAGGATGTCAGAATTAATTTATAATTGCTGGCAGAGATGACGCGTAGTAAACCCGGGATTAATGTTAGATATTTATATTTAATTAGAACGAAGCAAGCCTTACATTATAAAACGAATGGAAAATTGTGTGGAGGTAGAATTTTATATATCGCTGTTTTAGATTAGGGGGAGAAAGAATCCTTATCGGTAAAGGTTTGTAATTTCATGATCACCAAGGTGGGTTTTTTAGGGTTCCGTACCTCAAAAGGAAAAAACGGAACAGTAAATTTTTTGTTACCTACGTCACAAAAAAAGAATAGCGTTTCGGAAAAATGTACTAGAATTGAACTATTTACATAAGTGTGTTGGTACGGAACCCTCAGGGCGCGAGTCTGACTCGCACTTGCACAGTTTTATTAGCCTATTTTGTGTTATACTCACTGCTAGGTAAAGGCCTCTTCTTTTCTCTTTCCAAACTTCTCTGTATTGGGCGATCTCTGGCCAAGTTTCTCCCGCGAACATGATCAGAACATCACACCACCTTCGCCGCGGTCGATCTCGACGGCGTCGACCTCCTTCAGGCGTCCAGTGAGAGACAATCTTAACCTATCTTTCCGGGTGCATTGATGCGCCGTGACAAGCCTACTCCCATTTTAGCCCGGTGGTTTTTCCCGACATGTCGTACTTGAGTTATGAAGTACAGCGTGGTGTTTCTATCGTGAAGGGAATACGCTTAACACCTATTATGCTATGCTTCATTGCACTTTGATAAATCTTGATTTTGTACTTTTGTTGTTCAGTGGTTTTAGTGACGTAAAAAATTCACACTCCCTGGTTTTTCTCCACAAATCCAGACACCACATGAAGGTTTCCGCTAGAAAAAATATCGTAATTTCGATCGTGTTTTCCATATGAAATGTACAAGCCTTTTTCATTTTCACCTTTTGACATTCAGTCATGTAATACTGGACCCGCATTCATTGCAAGTCACTGAACAATACTTTTATAGACTCGAATCTGTATTGCGTTTCTGATTCAATGGAAATGTTTGTTCGACAGACAAATGTGATACGGATGAAGGGTTGTATCATATGCTTCTAGGAAAAATAGTGAACGAGCTGAGTGGTTACACTTATAACATGAATAACCCAGCATGCCTTTTTTTTTGAAGTGGGAAATCATCTAATGACTTTTTCGCTCTGGGGTTAAGCGAGAAGATGTGTCAGATTTTTACTGACACACAAAACTGCTAAACAGATAAGTGTTCAGGCTTGCTAGGTGCCAAGTGATTTTTTTAAAGAGATATCGTGGCTCTTTTTTTTTTTGGTTTGAAATCATCCAATGACATCCCCCGCTCTTGGGCAGAGCATGAGGGTGTGTCAGACTTTTACTGACTAAAAACCCACTCCTGTCCCTTCGTTGCCTTTCATACCAGGGCCGAGTCTTCTTTTCAGAAGCAGACCCTTGGCCCCAGTAGGCTTCGACCGTGCTGGGCCCCTACGGTTTGCTGACATATCCTTGAGGTGCACGTGGAACAGTACGCGCCGTCGACAACTTGGGCTCGGTCCGGACGGTTACCGGACGGTCGGACGGCGAGCTGCGTATTAAGCCATATCGTGGCTCTGGAAAGCAAAGGGCAATTGAAGGACATAGGTGTGGTTTTAGTCAGTAAAATTCTGACATGCTTTTCCGCAACACCCTAGAGGGAGAGAAGTCGTTGGATGATTTGACCTTAAAAAAATCCACGTGGACAAAATCGCGGGCGGAAGTGAGTTTAAAATATTATAATCTGTTAACCGTAAAAGTACACCGAAGCATTAGCTTTTTATTTACTTTGAAACTCAAAACCTTTCACAGAACAGCGCCATTTACATATTCTTTATCTTTAATATAATCTTACTTACAATTTTCTCTTTGTCTGAACAAAATTTTAGAGCCGATTAAAATAAACTACAAGCGAAGTTTGAGGCGGATTTAGTTTGGAGCAAATCCTTTAACTTGAAGCAAATTGCTTTCTGTTAACACCTCTGAAAATGTAGAAGAGAAAAAGGTATATATTTCTTAGAAAAGTCACTTCCTTGTCTAGGGATTGCTTTCATTTAATACTTGCTTTTCAAACTTTGAACTTCCATTTCAACGGGTATTGTGAATATTACCTTTATTTCATGGTAACTTTCCAAGTTCTTTTTGTTTAGGGACCCATCAAATATAAATGTAAGCATCAATTGGGCGTGAGGGGTCTTGGGGGATTGATCTTTGCTTTTATTATTTTGAAGACATGGTAAAGGGACAGGGTTACATGGTAATTACCCTAGCAGTTGTTTTTATTGCCTATTTCTGATAGCTTTTGGAAAATTGGATTGGAGCAGTGGTTGAGCAATTGGCTATGGCGTTGCGTGTCGAGGATCCGATTCCCGCTCGATGAAAAAAGAAAGAAAAAGAATTTAGTTGGCACAAGGCACAATCACAATATAGGCAAACACGAAACAAAAATAAAAACAAGAAACAAAAATGTAGTTGTGTGCCTCATGGCTGCACCATAATAGGAAAATTGATTAACCTACAGATATATTTTTTCCGGGTCTGGGAATTTTGTGTACGTGAGTTTAAATGTGTGTGAACATACTCACGATGCAAGAGTGACTATTATTAATGTGAAGAAAAGTTTTTTGAAGTGAAAACTTCTTTAGCGGCGTTGTACACTTTTTTTGTAATGGGTAAAAAATGTTAAACTCGCGTCAGGGTCACGTGACCGTCAGGGTCACGTGACCTGATCGAAAATTCGTAAGACGGATGTCGTGCAAAATTGTGTGCAAAAAAATTTGTAATGGGTAAAAAATGTTAAACTCGCGTCAGGACACGTGACCTGATCGAAAATTCGTAAGACGGATGTCGTGCAAAATTGTGTGCAAAAAAAAGCAATTCGTGCAAAATTATTCCATAACCATTCCAAAATATCCAAAACGCACAACGTTAATACTTAAGTTTTCACTTCTGCCGGCACTCCCAGAGTGCAACACGTCATTTTTTTTTTTAATCTACAATTTTATAGACACCTTAAAGAAATTTTATAAGTTTTAGACGACTAATATTCGGTTTAAGGGATAGCCGAAACCTCTTTGATGTTTGGCCTTACGAAGTTCCGAAACTATTCGTCGTAGCGTCGGTTATGTTTCAACTTTGAGCCGGATATTTGAAACGTGCGCGCTTAGCTTCGGGTCCGGTTAAGGGATCAGCTGAGTTTGAAATAGGATTTGAACTGGAACATTTCAAAGGGTTCATATTACGCGAATATAGATAGATACAATGAATAATAATATTAATGTATAACTATGACGAACTAGAGACATTTCAAAGGGTTCATATACGATTTTTCTCTAATTGCATAAATTAGAGAAAAATCGCCCTTGATAAATATTTTTTTTTGGATGGGAAATCATGGAGAAGAAGAAGGAGGCCAAAGAAAAGATGGATGGATTGTGTGAGGAGTGGTACAAAAGAAAAGGGAGTTAGTGATAGCGTAACGGGTAACAGGACAGAATGGAAGAAAATACACTTGTTGCGCCGACCCCCAGTAACATAGGACAAGGGCAGAAATATGATGAGCAAAAAGGAGTGTCACGCTTTTACTAACTAAAACCAACCTATGTTTCTTTACTGACTGAACCCACCTATGTTATATATATGTTTTTTGCGACATAAACGGCCATTTTTTTTTCGTTAACTCAGAAGTTTGATATGGTTTTAATTTCAACTCGATACCTCCACAAATTCCCGAGATAGAGGGTCTTGACAGACAGATAGACACAAACACACAGGGACAACAAAGTGATCCTGGGGTTCCGTGTTTTCCTTTTGAGGTACGGAACACTAAAAATCGTGAAAAAAACTTATTTCTTCTATAGAATGTTTATAATTGGTAAGTTAGTCCTAAGATTGCGTCCTTTTACATGAAATTAAATTATTTTTTTTTTCTTCTTTCTTTCTTTCTGGAATCTATTTCACTGCACTCCAAAAAAATAAAACAGACTACGTATTTCCTTATTCTGCACCTGCACCTACCTAATTAACGTTATTGACGACATTCCGGTCACAGGTCAATTAATCAAGAGTCAATTTACATAGTAATAGCACAGAAATAGAGAGTAATTGAATTGAGTTCACTCAAAGCTGTGTGCAACTGTGTGTAATGTTATGCAGTGTCTGCACGTTTGATGATAATAGATGATCAAACGAACTTACCTGTGATGTTCGATCATTATTATACGTAGCTTCGTTCGAAGATATATTATAATTAACCATGCAGCTAACGCTTGCGCTAGGCGACCCAATTCGCAGCTTTTCAGAGCCTAAAAGCAGAAACAAAACGCACCGTATCCGAGCGAGTATCTGTCAGTAACGTCAAATGTCATTCTTTCAGAGTTAGAGATAAATCTTAAGTTTTGCTGGGTAGGGTAGGGAGGGTTCCCTATATCTTCGAACGAAGCTACGTATAATAATGATCGAACATCACAGGTAAGTTCGTTTGATCATCTATTATACTTCATTCGTTCGAAGATATATTATAATTTAACCATGCAGATGTTAAGAGTCAACTTAAAGCAAAATTAAGATTTTTAATATCAACAAATATATTTCAGGAACCAAAATCTCTTAGGCACTTATTAGGCTCTTAATATAATGGTAATATGAGACAATCAGTCTTTTTTGACATACTTATACATTTTATATTATATAAGTATATATGTCTATTTTTTTTTATATATATAATTATTTTAAACATATTAAGGCATTTATAAGCAAATATTTTGTTCAGCATTAAGCACAGCATGAGCAAATTCAGATGAATTGTTGGAAATAGGTATATTATAAAATTTTGCAAAAGTTGAAGAACTGTTTGTTCAGCCGTTTGCCTAATTACATCTAATGATACTCCCCTAGCTTTAGCAGTCGACGTGGATGCATGTCTTGTACTATGCCCTGAAAAAACGCTAATATCTATGCTACACATAGAGAAAGTATATATTATATATATATTATTATTATCCATCTACTAATGGTAGACGAAGATATTGGCTTGTGTGGGTTATTCAAAGAGAGTAATAAATGAGTATTATCTTCCCTAATACTCTTGAGTGTATCTAATGTAATAAAATAAAGTAGTGTCAGGGAAGATTTCAGGTTTTGCCGTGCATTTTCGTTACAGAAAATGGCTCTATTTTTGTATGTTGACTAAAACAATAAAAATAATAAAATAAAAACTAAAATAAAGGTAAATAAGAGGTTCGGTCCGCTGCAACCAGAACCAGATGTTTTTATAGTGTCTAGGATAGAAATGTTTACACCGGTTTCATTAACTATAATATTGGGTATTTTTATAAATCATAAATCTGTGCTACTTGGGCTCTGCTAAGTGCAAACCAATTCACTAACTTTTTAGACAATTTCATTTTTATAGAAACCTTAACATAATCTCTGGATGTGATCATTACGACCAATTTATGAGTCTATTAATTTATTAATTGGTATAGACTGTGTGAATAAGTGAGATCCTATAAGTAACATTGAATTGAGGCATTATTTGGAAGGTAACCTAATGTAACCTCTATGGCTGATGGAAGAACATCATGTCAATATTCTGGAAATTAGTGTAAGGAGGTGTGTAAGATGACACTCTTTAAAAAAGGAATGCAATAGTTTTTTATTTTTTTTTATTGAGTACCTATAAAGACTAACAGCTTGAAAAAACTAACATTGTTTTCAATGGTGGACAAGCTTGTGAAGGTCAATATGACATTACCTTTTCATTTTTGCCTTCCCAATATTGGGCTAAATGGAGGAAAGAACACATAAAAGAAATAAATTATCATGTTCAAAGGCAGTAAAAAACATCTAATTAAATGTATTTTGAATCTGGTATCCAGGAAACACAGGCATCACATTTATGTATTACTTGTAGAAGGGAAAAGATCAATCAGTTTGACCAAACTGAGACACAATATACCTACTAAAAAGTAGAGATATTCTGTTCCCACTCTATGTTAGATGTATGAGATTGTTAATTGCTCTCTTTGTTGTCTTTTGAATCCATATATGAAGCAAATAGACAAATCTAATTATTTTCACACCATATTTGCTCCATATTTCTGGCTATATTATTTAATTGTTGATACCGTATTCCTCCCATTCGGTTTATATAAGATACAGCAAACTATTATCAATCTCACACAAAATGTGTAAGTGCTCATGTTTAACAAAATAGAATTTTTAAAGGTAAAAAATGTGAAGCAGTTCTAAATAATTTATGTGATAATTATAATTTTTTATCCTTTTTCCAGAATCCATGGACTTCTGTTATCACTACAATTGCGCCCCCCCCCCCCCCAGTTCTTGTTGCATCATTGTAGGTCTAGTTTGATGATTGGATGAATTTTTATTTTGAATCTTAGTTGCCTTTACTTATAACTAAGTATTTATGTTCTAATTTTAGTATAGAACCAACCAACAACAAATGTTGTTGCAACAAAATAATGCAACAGTTGATGTACCTATTAAGTGAGTAATCTCTCATAAGCTAAGAAATTTGTTTCTGTAAATATTTTTAAGGGATTTACAGAAACAACATTTTTTGTATGTGACATCAGTCATTGTGTGTCATATATAAAATCTAAATAATTAACATGATTGGGATGGCGTATTTTGTAAAAGGAGTAATTGTTCCTTGAATATTTTTCAACCTTTTATTATATAATAGTAGGCTAGTATGAATAGTGTAGTGTGTATAGTAGTAGACTATATAGTCTGAACCAATACACAAAAGGTCATCAAGATGATGATGTACATACTGATTTGTGAACTTTTGATCATAGATATACATGTAACTACCACTATCAAAAATGCATAATGTGTAAAACAAATCCCATTTGGGACAGCAATAGACTCTTTTTAAATGATCATAATGAAATAATAGGTATCTCCTGTGATCTGGATTCAAATTTTGCCAAAAGATCTCCTGGGTACACTAAAGCTACCGCAGTGATCTTACATCTTATAAATTTGGATGTGTGAACCAATTTGTTCAGGGGTATAAAGGTTTCAATAAACCTCCCTTCTCCATCCCTGTTGGGAAACCAAAAAATATCTTGGATATAAGTTGATTCCCACACGGTTTCCATGGGGAATTTGTGCTCAATGGCAGTAAATTATGAATGGTTTTATACATAAATATGCATTCATCTTGGCCCCTGATCTTGAAGATCCTGATTGATCACTTGTAAAACCATTTTTGTTTTGAACCGTTGAATTTTGGTTGATAAGTTATGGAAGAAAAAATGCACTTACCGAACATCCACAGATGTGTTTCAAAATTGGGGCATTACCACAAATCCTCTATCAACGAGGAAGGGAATGGGCTAATCTGTAAGCATGACTAACCTCTAATTTCAACCATGAGCCTGTGGTGAAACTTTTTGTGTTCTAGCATACACTGGATGTGTTGCGAGAATTGCTTGGTTATAGTTTAATATGAGGACTGCAGATACTTTCGTCCAGGCCTAGGTATTATTCTTTGCTGGTTGTACCAAGATGGACCATTCCCGTTTCCCTGACGGGTTACAGTTGAAGATTAGGCTGGCTTCATAATAAGCTTGCCGCTTCTGTGGCATGTCTTTAGGACTTAAAATGTTCTCTGTTGAAGTATTCCCATGCAGGTAGTCGTCTCTATCAACATCTTTGACAATATCTTTGTTTATGTGAAGTGCAAATCTATTAAAACTCTTCCAGTATCAATCAACTGGGAAAATTAGTTTCAGCCTATTTATGCCATCATTGCTGTGAAGCTTAGATAGGGTCTGATTCCCAATCCCAACTGATTCTGTTCTGATTTAATCTTTTTGTATCAGTATATTCTTGTATTATCAGTGAATTACTGACTGAGGCAATAATCTCTATATTATTTTAAACAGTTATTACACACATTTTTATCTAGTTTTTGTTCATATTCCTTGAGTATTTCCAAAAATGGTATTCTAGATGTGTCATTCATTAAGTCAGGCCATTAAATCATTTGGTTTTGTAGATATAAATACTGTAATACTTCAGGAAATATAGTAACTGGTTCAACGACTAGCTCAGATGCTAGTTCAGGAAATGTTATACTCAAGTCTGTAACAGTTAGGGTTGTGCCTGTTGGAGCCGATGATGATACAACAGATATCTAGTTTAATGTCCACTTCTTGAGGATCATCCTAAATACAAGGTCTAAAAACCTAAAACTATTGACCCTGTTATGGTACCAAAGTGTACCTAGGCAAAGCCTTTCGGATTTTATCAAAAGGTAATGACCATTGTGCATTCATCTCGTAAACACCACGAGTAAGCGGATCACGTCAATGCATCTCGTACATCACCCGTGTCCATGTACCAAAGGGTTAAAGATCATCGTGTGTTCATCTCGTAAACACCACGAGTCAGCGGATCGCGCCAATGTATCTCGTACATCACTCGCGTCCATAGGTACAATATTCAAAATCCATTTTACTTGCACTGTAGATAACTTTCCTGATGAAGCTTTTCAGGTTACCCAAAGGTGTGGGGCAAAAAACAATCTCGTATGTTTATCTCGTAAACATCCCGAGTCAGCTAAACGCGTCAATGCATCACGTGCACAACCCGCGTCAGTAGGTATATTCATATTTCGAAACCCATTTGATTTACAGTCTTACACTGTTTAATGTACCATGGCAAAGCCTTTAAAGTTATGGAACAAGGAAACCAGCTCGTGTGTTCATCTCGTAAACACCCCGAGGAGTTTGATCGTGTCAATGCATACAATTATTTGGGTTAAGTACGTGAAACTCTTACTTCACTGAATAATCTAATAGATAAATCTATTACTTCACCTGGAATCAAAGAATTAAATAGAGATAGGACAGGTGACGTACTATGTTATCGTCGTTTCGTCCTTTTTTCAAACTTTTCATCATATGAAGATAGTATTTCATATCTTTTCGTTTTGGCATACTTCATTACAAATTATACAAGCACTATGCTCTTATTTTATTACTTAAATTGGTAAAAAAGCAAATAAAACACAACGTAAAACGTATTGGTTGCCGCGCAAACGTATGGAATGGAATGACATTTGACGTTACTGACAGATACTCGCTCGGATACGGTGCGTTTTGTTTCTGCTTTTAGGCTCTGAAAAGCTGCGAATTGGGTCGCCTAGCGCAAGCGTTAGCTGCATGGTTAATTATAATATATCTTCGAACGAATGAAGTATAATGATCTGTTGTTTAGGTGACTATTGTTTAAGTTAAGGTGGAGCTGACTTACTGGTAATTGAATTGAGAGAGAGAGCTGTGTGTTCGGTAGTGTCAATCATAGTTTGAAAGCCTTGAGCCTATCGCCATGGCGTGTCAAAATGTCAAGCGTACGAGCGAACATAGAAAGAGAAAGAAAGAAAAGAAAAGAAAGAAAACATGTTTATTCTGCCTGAATAGACGCACAATTCGTTTCAAAAATACAAAAACCAAGTTCCCTGACAGGCCATGTGTGAATCGGGCATAACTGTGTTGCACCACTAGGACCATAGACAACACAGCTGTCTAGGTTATCTGTTGCATTTCGACGCCGGCCTCAACAGAGACAAGCAAACAAAAAATAAACCAAAAAATAAAAGAAAATATCATAATTTTAAACAATAAAAACTATGAATCAAAGTTGTGAACATGATTAATATAATTTATTAATATAATATTCCACAACTATCACACAACGCCGTCTAGTCCCAAGCTAAGCAGAGCTTGTGTTATGAGTATTGGACAACTGATAAACATACTTATATATTTCTAAATACATACATATTATTGATAAGTTACACCCAGACACAACAAATGATCATGTTCATCACACAAACATTTGTCCTGGGTGGGAATCGAACCCATGACCTCAGGCGTAGCAGTCAGGGCCACTAACCACTAGACCAACAGGCCAGTCAAAGATTGTAGTACGGGACTCTTCATGGATGAGTGTGAGTTGCATTTAACCAGTTAATTGATTAGATTTGATAAGTAAATTGGCATTTCGTAAATAAAAGACCGTTGATTTATGTTTGAAAGCAATGGTTGCCGAGTGTTAACGGCCCCGACTTACGAGTTGTAGATCGCGGATTCGAACCCAGCCAGACGCATTACTTTGTGTAAATTACACAAAGTAATGCGTCTGGCTGGGTTCGAACCTCTGGCTTGTTCCTAGAACCAAAAATTAGATGACATGTGACATTCACCAACCCGCACTGGGCCCGCGTGACACGGCCCATTCTCTCTCCTAGAGAGGAGGCCTAAGTCCCAGCAGTGGGAACATTAAAAGGCTGATTGTGCTATGTTATGCTATTATTTGTCGGTGACTTTTGTCGCTACCTGAAATTTAATAAACATTATTGTACCTATACCAAAAATCAGCACAACGTGTAACCTCAAAAGGCAATATAATATTCACAAAGCAATATCATTTGCGCGCAGATTCCTTCGGCGGCAAAATTAAATAGCGGTCGTATGACGTCACGTGTCTGTATACCTACTTACGTACATATGTATTGAGAACGGCCTTTTGAACGGCTTTTAATTGAAATGACGCGCTTTACCTAAGTTAATAATTTGGCTGAAAAGTCGCTTTTCGACAGAAAAAAAAATGAGGACCCGATACAGTGCCACTTACTGGGTCCTATTGTATTTTCAAAACGTCCTGGGACCTACTCAAATATACACACAAAGTTTCATCCAAATTAGTCAAGCCGTTTAGGAGGAATTAGGTGACAAACACACGTACGTCGGTAGAATTATATTTAGCTGAAGTTTACTAGGTAGTCTTATTTATTGGTTTTTCAATATTTTTTGTTGGAGGCACTAAATATCCTCCTCTGCAAATGAATCTATTTTTTGTTGACTACAGCTTCACCACAAATACCACCATGTCCATATTCGATTGGAGGCACTCCGTGAAAATCACGGAAGAGCCTAAAGTATTTTTCTGAAAAGTTCTCTTATGGGGTTGCAACTCGACAAAGTCTGCTGCAAAAGTGCATAGGAAGTACAGAAATAAAATCGTGTGAAGCGAGAAATGACGCCATCTAGCGTAAAACCTGATTGAAATGTTGCTATCGACAACATTACATTATACTGTTAATAGATGGCGCCGCTGTGCTTCAAATGATTAATGCTTATTTTTGTACTTTCTTTTTGTTTCTTCAAACATTGAAATAATTTATAATTTCTTTTAAAGAGATGAAGATATTAAAATTGAATATCAATTTATAAATATTTGATTATCTATGTGTTAGTTTTCAAACTTGAGAGGGTAGGTTGAATATGGATTTACAGTGAGGCCGAAAAAGTTAAAGATTACATTGCTACGAACCGAGCGAGCACGCACGACACTTCCGTGCGTATGTGTGCGCGTGTATGAGTATCCACATTCCACAGATAACACATACTAAGGAACTGTCGTCGCACTGAGCTTAAAATATCATTATTATTTTTCTGTGCCATTGAATATGCATCACAAAGTCACAGAGGCGACTTGTTCTTACCATTGCATTGATAAAATTCACGCAAATGTGTCATGTGCTGTTAGCCGTATGAACTAAGTGTTGGATTCGCAAACAACGTAGCCCAAGTTCAAATCATGGTCGGTCCGTTGTGGTTATTTATTACTTTGAAAATTCCCAATCTATATTAATATAGTTGTTTTTTATATTTCTATGAAAAATACTATTGCATTTTTGGCACTAAATAGTTGCAAATTACGAATATGATCTATTAACCACAAGAAGAACACATTCGTAATTTTCAATTATTTAGTTGTTACATCTTTTCAATGTTGTAAGGTGGAAATAAAAATACGTGTTTAATTAAAAAAATTATTCTTTATATTTACAAATTAAACATACTCGTATATGAGAATTGTGACGTCGAATTGTTACCTAGACAAAAAATTTATCTTGTAACCGTTATCTATGTTACGTGTAAGATTGTTTGTTGGAAGTATACCCACTTAGACCATTCATAATATGAATAACGTAACAATGAAAGGATATTAAAATTTTAATAAAATAAAATATAATTGTTTATATCCAGTTATTTATTGAAAAGTGATATATGATTTAGACTTTGTAAACATTTTATTTGTATGTAACGTCACAATGAATGTATTGAGGTCATAGCTTAATTGTTCATTTTCTTGACGAAAAGAAGATTGAAACTAAACCTCAATTTCTGTTAAAAGAACTTTAGTTCTCACAAGATAATCGTCAATTAGATGAGAAAAATAAATTGAACTATTATGTTAGAACAGTGTGGGTAGAAGAATAAAAAACGAAATAGAATCATGATTATTGTCAACAAAATTGATAGCGAGTTCATTGCATTCTTAAGATAAGGCGATGGCACAAGTTAAAATATATAGCTGAAACGAACGAAACGAAACGAAACGAAAACGAAACAAACGAAACGAAACGAAACGAAAGTAAACACAATATAATACAGTGTTTGTTAACGAATAATCATGGATATGTTAAAATAAAATGGCCTACTAAATATTTAATTACACCGGCTGATTTTACTAAAACTTAATATTTTGTATAACCCCCATTATTTTCGATACAGTCAAGTAGACGTTTGCGCATGGACCCAACCATATTACCGCATATTTCGCTCCCTCTAAAACTTTCCCACACCTCAATGCAATGGGTTTTTAATTGTTCCGTAGACCTCTCATTCCGCGAGTCCCACCTTTGCACCATCAAACCCCATAGATTTTCTATGGGGTTGAGGTCGGGTGATGGCGCTGGCCATGGAATAACAATTACTTCCGGGTGATTGTGAAACCAGTCACGCACAGTACTCGCTCGGTGAATAGGACAATTGTCCTGGACAAACGGAAATTGTGCTAACTCATCAGCTGGGTAAATGTTGCGCACAGTAGGTAGCATAATTGAGTCTAACACTTCCACATAAGTTGAACTGTTTGCGCGTGGAGGAATGAAAGCCAGTTCTCCTGGTCCTGCTGCACTCATCCATCCCCACATATTAATTGTGATTCGACCTGATTCGGTGTTAGGAATAATGTTTTTATCACACCAGCGAGTGTTATTCTTGCGCCATAAGTGAAGCCTGCCCTTTTGACTGGATTTAAATGTTTTTTCATCTGAAAATACCGCAGTATTCCAATCAAAATCTAAATAATCACGTGCGAAACGTAATCGTTCTTGTTTATGCCTCTCTGTCAAGTACGGCTTTTTAGCAGGTTTTCTGTGATGCACGCCTTCTGCGTGAAGTGCACGGCGAACAGTATCCATCGAGGTGTCATATAATTCCGCAAAATGTCTCGTTGGTGCGAAACCATTTGTTTCGTATACGTCCACCATATGTCGTCGCTGCGCCTCGCTAATAAGCTTCGGTCTCCCACTTCTCTTTCGACTAGCAAGGCTACCTTCTTCCTCATATCTTTTTATCCAAAGACTTACAGTATTTTTCTAAAACAAAAAAAAATATATTAGGCAGCTATACCTACTTGACTTCATTTTCATTATATAAAATGTAAACAATCATAATTATTGAATATAATTTTAAAATAAAACTGCATTTATAAATCCAATAACCAATCCAATAAACCCAACGATTTATGTATTTCTCTTTTAAGCCTCATAAAGATACGATGGATGGATTCATAAATGGCATACATTTTAATTAGAAGATTAATTTATAATAAAGTTAGAATTCATTAATAGCTATTATACTCACATTCAGTCCGGTTTCTTCAGATATTTGTGTTTTATTAAGACCGCTTTTATGCAGCCCAATGATAGTCGCCCTCACTTCAATACTAATATTAGCCTGCATTTTGCGAATATTACAATACTGTTAACCACACGTCACTAACCAACAACTACAACCAAACGACAGTTCATTTCGGTCAAGTTAAAACTTATGTTTACCTCGCAGAAATCTAATTCTTTATTTAGTTTTTTTGTGATCCCTTTCTAACTCTAAGAAATGTGTGAACAAGTTAAAGAATAATTTAATATAATAATGCATATGCATAACAAATATGCAATGCATATGAAATGCTAATCCATAACTTCCAATCGGGTAAGAACTTACAAAAAGTCAACAATTGCGTGGGATTTGAACTTGCGGCACACTGATTTGCGCTTCAATCTGTGTGCTCTATACCACTAGGCCATCTTGAATTAGGCTAAAATGATGAAATTATGAACTACAATCAGTTGTTGACGACAATGATGACGCATGTGTCTATTATTTGTTAAACTAAAAGTCAAGTTTATACTTTGTGAGATTGCCTTTGCTCGCCACTAAGCTGTGAAGAAACCAACGCCATCTAGTTTAATTTTCGAAAACTTGAACTCTAACGTGCAAGGGAAAATAGGCGTTAAGGTATCTAAGCACTTTTACTGGGTGACTGTACATTTTCACTGTTTTTCATACAACCACTCTTACGCGATTATGACGTTATTACACATTTTTCATTAGATATTTTGGAAACACGGTATCTTGTAGCTCTACGGTCAGGACTAAGCATTCCGCCTCGTCGTTTATACCGCGTACATCGAAGGACTGGAACAATTTGCCTGCTGCGGTCTTCCCGTCCGATTATAATTTAGTTGCCTTCAAGGCTAGAGTGAATAGGCTCTTAATAAACTAGTGCGCCACACCATATCAACGATTGCGTTACTGCTTACTGTCGGGTGAGATCGTAGTCAAACACTACTGTAGTAATACCAATAAAAAAAAACCTGGGCAAGTGCGAGTCAGACTCGCGCACTGAGGGTTCCGTACAAACTTGAAAGGTAAATTGCGGTTTACGATTTAGGACTATATTAAAAAAAAACTACTTACTAGATCTCGTTCAAACCAATTTTCGGTGGAAGTTTGCATGGTACCTACATCACATATTTTTTTTAGTTTTATCATTTTCTTATTTTAGAAGTTACGGGACACACACACACATTTTACCACTTTAGAAGTGTCTCTCGCGCAAACTATTCAGTATAGAAAAAAATTATATTAGAAACCTGAATATCATTTTTGAAGACCTATCCATAGATACCCCACACGAATGGGTTTGATGAAAAAAAAAAATTTTGAGTTTCAGTTCAAAGTATGGGAAACCCCCAAAATTTACAGTATAGTTCTTATAGCTTCGGAAAAAAGTGGCTGTGACATACGGACGGACAGACAGACAGACATGACGAATCTATAAGGGTTCCGTTTTTTGCCATTTGGCTACGGAACCCTAAAAAGTGTAAACAGCTCACCTACTTATATTATCTGCCATCGAAGATAATAACCGAACTGAAGTATGGTATTAAAATCATCCGATCCCAGCCATATATCTCTGATAAGTGTGTTAATTAATTAGCCTTTATAATGAACAGTAAATGGATGGGCCAATTTGCAGTGCTGTTAAATAAAACCAGCCCTGATAGCCGCGGTGCGCTGTTATCTTTCCATTTCGCAAATTTTAATTACTTTGTGTATGACGTAATATGGATAAATACAGGGTTTTGGGAATCACTTTAGATATTTAATTATGTCGTGTTATTAATACGTTACGTAAACTGCCACTAAGTGTCAATATTTTAATTAAATTATTTTATTTTAATTAGGTTTCTATTTGTATATCTGTAATCTCGGTATGCAGTAAAATATATAAATAAATAAATAATCTTGAGGGACTACCCAAAAAGGTGAGCACGCGTGAGGTAAGGGACATCCTCACGCCCCAGCCGCCGGGGACCCTGACCCCGACTATCAACTACCGTAGGCATAGGCTTGAGGAATGGGTAGCTCACCGTCCGAACCGAGCCCGTGTCGTCGACGGCTCGTAGTGTTTTATGCGCACTTCAAAGAAAGGGCCGAAGTTTACTGGGGCCATGGGACTTCTGAAAGGGGTATATAGGTTACTTCTAGGTAAGCGCGCTCCATCGTCGACCGCATCATCGCTTTCCAACAGGTGAGATAGCGGTCAAGCGCAAACCTATCAACAATAAAAAAAACAAGCTTTTAAACCATGCTCGATGTTGACTATAGGCGAGTGAAAAAGGACCCTCTTAAGTGATGTAATTTCTCTAAGCAGTCCTCCAGTGTTCCTCGTCTAACTAATTCCAGAGCTGTTAGCGTCACTTGTTGAGTCCGCTACACCTAATAGTTTCGTACAGCCGTTCATGAGAACTGGAGGTAACATGGGGATGGGACAGGATTAGAGTAAGACAGAGGGATTATCATTATATGGAATTTGTCAATGGCAACACGAGTCAGGCGCGGATCCACCGTTTTAGGCACTATGGGCTTGCCCACAACCCTAATAAGCTTATGACGTCACATTTTAACGGTCATTTTTTAATTTTCATGACTGAACAAACTAAGATTTTACAGGTTTATTAATATACTAGTATTTGCCTCACGGTTGTACCCACGTGGAAATAGTTCCACGTATATCTGCTGTCGGTGGCTTCGCCTACTTATTGGTGGAAAATTATCACAAATTCCCTTGTACATTCTCTCGGGACAAAAAGCATCTGTGCTATTCCAGGGCATGGTCTACCTGCATACCAAGTTTCATCAAAATCCGTTCAGCCATTCGAGCGTGAAAAAGTAAGAAACATACACACTCACAAAATTTCGCCTTTAAGTAATAAGTGTGGCCTTAATACGCAACATTCATTACCACTTGCTTTACAAGTAGTAAAGCTACTAAAACGCGCATCATGTTTAGTCGAGATTTCTTTTGATTAAATTAATTTCTCGCTCCGCTGCGTCGGGAGCGGAGATGTCAAGAACATTAGGCCAACACAAAGAACTGTGGCTCAGATCACAATCTGTACTCAGTTAGTTTGGGAAGCGATGGTGAGTAAGCCTGTGGCTCGAATCTGAACTCAGGCGTCCGGTAATCGTCCGGACCGAGCCCGAGTCGTCAACGGTTCATAGTGTTCCACGCGCGCCTCAAGGAGATGTTAGCAAAACCTTAGGGCCCAGCAGGGTCGAAGCCTACTGGGCCCATGAGTTCACATCTGAAAGGAAAACCCGGGGTCCTGGAACGCAAGGTAAAGAATGATCATTGGAGTGGGTTTTAGTCAGTAAATGTTTGACACGCTCTCGCGCTTCGCCCCAGAGCGAGAGAATTCATTGGATGACTTCCCATCTAAAAAAAAAAATATATGTTCTCAGTTTGGGAAGCGAAGGTTAGTTAGTCGATAGTAGAAACGTTTTGGGTCAGGTGTATAGGGGTGTACCACGGACAGACCAGTGACCAGTGTTCAGTTGAAAACCAGCGTCAGGCAACCACCACGAAGTTGTCTGGCATTTTTTGCTGAACTGCATCTATTTGGTGCAGGCGCGAGATACACAATGTTAGTTATTTTATTTTCTTATTTTTGTATCTCAAGTGTTTACATGTTGTTTCCACATTGTGTGTATCTGTGTACGTGTGCCAAATAAAATATTTTTCTTCTTCTTCTTCTGTCATGAAATTTATATTATATCTTTCATCTGTGATGAAAGGAAAATCTCTTCTTTTATCAGCACCAACTACAGGATTGACTATGTCAACAATAATTCTCTCCACCACTGACGCAACCCCTCGTGTCGCCAGTTCGACCGTCGCCTGGTGCGATGTTCCACAAGGACGGTCCTAGTACCGATCCCTGCGGAACACCGCACGACATCTCTTGCCGTTTCCACTCTCCCTGATGATCGGGATGGATGATAAATCTGTCCATCACGTAGACCTCGAACACACGACGAAGGTAGGCGGGCACCTGATGATGCCGAACATTATAAATAGGCATAATTTCCTTGTTTTTTTTTTATAAGTCCTGATCCGCTTATGAAACGGAAACAAAAAAAAAACCACTCATCTCTGATTGTAGAAATTTGGAAAAAATAGTTAAATAATAATAGTAAAAGCGTTTATTTTTCTCCACCACATAATGCAAAAATAACAATTCATAAGTACAGTACATTGTTACAGTAAGTACTACATTGATGTTGTGGAGACTGAAGCCTGTACTAGGAAAATCCTGTGTTACAGGACTCCAGGCCTCCAAACTACCCAGACTTGTTACAAGCTATATAAATATTATATTTATAAAGAGTGATAATTTTGACTTGATGGAAAATAAATAAAACAGTTCAAAGACTTAACTAATTAAAAACAAACAAGAGAGAGAAAATGTGTGTGTGTGTAATTATTAAAGGTATACACTTATATGGTGTAGGTGTGGGACCTAATGTGCTGTTTTCTATGAGGTCACCTCCAAAAGTTTCTCAGTTGCTTCATAATCGAGAGATTGGAGCCTAAATGATACTAGCCAATCAGAAAAGTAATTGAAATAGCGGAGCTGACTGTTCCAGGGTGCGCCAGACATAAATTTTAGTATCGACACTTGTAAAGGCAATCTGTATGCACTCCGAAGTAGGAGAGGTTGTAAAAAGGACTGACTGTAAGAGCCAGGGACAGTAGTAAATGTTTGAGGCACCTGCACGAGTAATTTAGTTTTACAATATGGAATACTGGATGTATTCTCGTGCACTTTGAGTGATTTCGAAAGAATTTTATTAAATAATAATAATAATATTCGACAACTATCACACAACGCCGTCTAGTCCCAAGCTAAGCAGAGCTTGTGTTATGAGTACTAGATAACTGATAAACATACTTATATATTTCTAAATACATACATATTATAGATAAATTACACCCAGACGCAGAACAAATGATTGTGCACAAATTAAATATGTGTAATGTAAGTATTATTTATGTTTAACTTTTATTTTTAAGAGATTAAATATATTTTATTTTTTTATTTTATCATAAATGTATGTTTTGGTTAGCTGCACTGTCGAATTTGGTTTTAAGGCCTGTAAAGATAGATAGGCCTGTAAAGAGGATAAAATAAATAAATAAGAAATACACAGTTTACTTTATGGTGATTATGAATGAGATACAAAAACAACGTGCCAAGCTTTTTACAACGCGTAAAGTTCTTGAACAGAAAATTACAATTAATATACCTGATGTAATATTCTACAACTATCACACAACGCCGTCTAGTCCCAAAGTAAGCAGAGCTTGTATTGTGAGTACTAGACAACCGATGAACATACTTAGATATATATATTATAGATAAATTACACCCAGACACAGAACAAATGATCGTGCTCATCACACAAACATTTTTCTTGGGCGGGCATGAGCCCACGACCTCCGATATAGCAGTCAGGGCCACTAACCACTAGAGCAACAGGCCAGTCAAAAAGAATTAGAATTTGCTTCAGCAGTACCTACATATTAAACGAACGATACATAGAAGATTTGCATCGTCCCTGCTTAAGGATGACACGTAAAATTGTGAATGGTTTTGAAATATTCGAAATAGTCCAGGGAAGGTTTAAACGGTGAGAAAAATGGAAAAAAATCACGATAAAAAAATTCGAATACAACGCCATCCCTAATTAAAATGTAATTATAAAATGAATTATGCTGTTCTGGTAATGTCTGTAGATAAATGATAAATGATATTTATTCTGCAAATAGGTGTTTAGAACACTTTTACACGTCAACTTTTTTTTTTGTCATTTTAAACTAGATGAGGCCGGTGTTTCCTAGCTGACTACCCTGAGAAGAAACACAGAAACAAACTCAGGGGTCAAAGTCTCTTTTAAAGTCCATACAGTAAATATGTAATGGTCAAATCACATGAGAACCATGCAGATTTGTCTGAGTTGGTCTTTTGAAGAAAGAACCATACAGATTTGAGTGGACCTGTCCAGTCAGTGCAAAAGATGGCGTTATCCTTACTATTAGGCGGTACAAAGTTCGCCGGGTCAGCTAGTTTTATATAAATAATTAAAAAGATTGAGTCAAATATCCAATTTGGAATTTTATTAAACAGACTCAATCATTACAGTCCATGATTGTACGTTATCTAAGCCATACCTCATTAAAGAAAGGCACCAGTTACACGAGGAGGTCAGGTGTAATTGTGACGATTAGTAAAGAGCAGTCATTACTAAGTAACTAGAGGAGGGACCAACTTCTTACAGATAGACGTGGCGTGATCGCGTGGAGTCACGTGCCGGGGATGGAATGTTTCTCTTCTAATGATGTAGTTTTAAACGTAGGTTTTGATGTAGATTTAATTTTAAAGGAAAAATTGCTCTGTTAAAATTTTAATTTAAAGGATCTTTTTAAAATAGAATAGTATTTATTCGATGCAGGCAATACAATAGGCAACAACACAAAAACAAAAAAAAATACAAACTTTATACCGCGTACATCGAAGGACTGGAACAATTTGCCTGCTGCGGTCTTCCCGTCCAACTATAATTTAGGTGTCTTCAAGACTAGAGTGAATAGGCTCTTAATAAACTAGTGCGCCTCACCATCATTGATTGCATCACTGCTTACCATCAGGTGGGATCGCAGTCAAGCACTGGTTTATATCAATTAAAAAAAAAAGACTTATAATATAGTTGCGCTGAGTGTGCCCGAACCAAAAGGGTCGCCAACTCAGCAATTGCTGGGCGTCAGACACCCAGCGCTGATTATCAGCTGGCACCCCGCAGTGACGCACGGATGTTGGTAAATAAAATATAACCCTTACTTAAACTAAAAAGTTGATACAAGTGTATTTGTGTGATAATATTGATTCCTTGATAAAAAACGTGTATTTCTACACTCTTGAGAGTGTACACGTTTTTTATTTTTCGTTGACTCAGAAGATTGATTTTTTCACAGCTTCAAGGGTCCGTAGATTTGAGTATATGGTTTTAATTTCAACTCGATACCTCTATGCGTCCCCGAGATAAAGGGTCTTGACAGACAGACAGACAGACGGACAACAAAGTGATGCTATAAGGGTTCCGTAATTTCCTTTTGAGGTACGGAATACTAAAAATGATATTCTGTTATTACAAACTTCAATTATAATTTATGATGCGTGCTCTGTGACTTGTGATAATATACTTTGGTTGTATTGGTAACGAGTTTGAGCGATGTTTCCTTGATGTTTCTTTTCCTATTGTGCTGTGGCATAAAGTTTATATTAAATTTACGAAGTGTTATCAATTGTCGTCGTAGTCATTGAACGTTGACGTATGAATAAGATATGGTAGGGGTATTGAAAGAGCTATGAAGCATTGAGCTTATGCGTTGCCAATAGTTTCAAACTTGTCTCCTTATATTCTACTAGCTTCTGCTATCGGCTTTCCCCTCGTGGAATGAATACTTCCAACCATTATAAATTGTAGCGACATCTATAGCGCCAAATAGGAACTAAAAAAAAAACTAAATCCTGCATCGCGGTATTAGGGCTATATTTCACCGAGACACCATGGCGGCGCGACCAGTGTTGCCGCCATGGTGTGCGTAAGCTACCAAACTAGACACCATACAGACACCAGAGTCGCTTAAGTGCACGCGTCCAAGCTTGTCTTGCTTGTGAATATAGCCCTCAGAGTTCTCCGCACGATTAGAACATATACAACTGGATGAAACCAACTAGCGGCCAGTTGCCCAGTACCTCTAAAAATTTTAGCCGATATGTTTTACAGAGCTATAAGCTATATTACTGTAAAGTTTCATCCTGATACATTCAGCCGTTCGAGCGTAAAGGAGTAAAAAACATAGCTTTTATAATATTACAAGTTTTCAGTTGCATAATTGGAAAAGATTTTTAGAAAAATAAATATTTAGGTAAATGATATTTGTTTCACAAAAACGTGCCATGCCTGATACGAAACTGTGAACAATCGCTGAACCAAGTTTAATAAAGTTAGATCGGAATAACTCAATCTCAAATTGTTCACGGAAAAAGATACCATTGTAAAAGCGCAAAATCTTTGTGCTTTTACACGGCGAAGCTCAAAGAACTGACGTTTTCAATTATTTATAAAAAGTGACTAGTTCTGTCATCGAGGCGCCTTTTGAAAATGAAATTTTCCTTCTGGATGCCGTTAGAAACAATGACATATTCGTCATTTACAGTAATTACAGAAGTGTCAACTTTGCCACTTACGTAAAGATATTTGCAAGAATAATGAATTATGTTCACACTTAAAGGCACTCACATTAGCGTCTATACCTCGTCATATTCATACTTCAAGTTAAGATCGTAATCAACTTGATATTGAAAGCGAGTGTGTACAAGACAGGGGCGTAGTTGCCATCGTACGAGCGGTATCATAGACCCAGGTTTCAGGGACCCCGACTTATGGACGCAAAAATTGTTAAATCTTGACCACAAACTAAATTTTTAATTAATGAGAGGCAGAGAGACATTCGGTGCTAGGTGGGCCAGGTGGGCCTATCACACTTATAAAGGATAATGTTTGTGAGTGTGTGTGTATAATATGTTTGTTACTTCTCCACGCTCGAACAGCTGAAAAGAACTCTATGAAACTTGTCCATGTCCTGGAATAGCAATAGTATCTTTTTTTTTTTGGTAACGGCCCCGACTTACGAGTTGTAGGTCGTGGGTTCAAACCCAGCCAGGCGCATTACTTTGTGTAATTTATTTCATCACCACTGCTCTCAAAACGGTGAAGGAAAACATCGTGAGGAAACCGGCATGTCCTAGAACCAAGAATTCGAAAACATGTGACATTCACCAACCCGCACTGGGCCCGCGTGGTGGATTACGGCCCATTCCCTCTCCTAGAGAGGAGGCCTGAGTCCCAGCAATGGGAACATTAAAAATGCTGATAATGCTAATAATCCTTTTTATCCCGGGAGTATGTTCCCTTAGGATAATTATTTACTATCATCCGGGCGAAGCCGCTGGCAGCAGCTAGTTTCATAATAAAAACAATGTCCTTTTAGACTTTACCGCAGTCGAGTAAAAACGGGGCCTCCATGTTTTTATTATTCAGGGCCCCTTTGGAGCTACGCTACTGGTACAAGATATGCGGCCTCTTTGCTGTCACTTAGATGTATATAAGATAACATAGCCATCTGGATATAGTCTGTGGAACTTTAGTACGAGAGCCAAGTGTCAGGTGAAGTTGAGTGTTGTCACATGATGTTGACTCGCGGTCTACAAAGTGGCTAGGTGTTCTCGAGATAGGCGTTGAATTACTGTCGCCATTTTGTGAGAAAGTGTCGCTGTAATGGATGTGGCGATGTAATATTCAAAAGTCATCGTTGCATGTATCGTTGTTGTAATTTTTATTGAGCAGTCTGCCGGCGGCAAACAAATAAAAATAGAAAATTACGAGTAAAAACATATTATTTACAAATACAATAGAATAGCAGCCAAATAATATTTTGAATAATAATACATTTAAACATGATGTAAGTTCTAGAAACTCACCGACCATTGTCACAGTCAAACCATTGCAGCGGTTTTGTGGGACTTAGTTTATAATTTTAGAATAAAATAAATATAATAATAGAGGACTATTTGTGTTTGCGTTGCGTTACACAACCAATTTGGTAGCGCGACCAGCTCGGACGCTAGTCCGGCCGCCAGTGACGCCCCCACCAAAGAGTATGTTAGGGACACAATGGCGGCGCAACGGGTCGCGCCGCCATGGTGTCCCGGTGAAATTTAATATAGCCCTAAAGTTATGAGTAAATATTAATGGCTAAGGAGTAGGGAAACGGGCAAGTGTATCATCATGACATAAAAGAGTATTTTGATGAATATTTAAATTGTATCATATAAAACTTTTTTTTAAGGTGGGAAGTCATCCAATGACTTCTCTCGCTCTAGGGTGTAGTGGGAGGGCGTGTCAGACTTTTACTGACTAAAACCACACATATGTTCCTTCTTTGCCCTTTACGTGCCAGGACCACGGGTTTCCCTTTCGGAAATCAATCAATGGCCCAGTAGGCTTCGGCCCTGCTGGGCCCCTACGGTATCTTATAAGAATAATCTCAAATTTTTATAAATGGAATAATAATATAATAATAAAGGTGCTGGTATCTTGACCGTATTTCCGGGATTGTCCTGATAGCCGTGGTATACCTCTCCACTCCTTAAGCACCTCAGGATATGTTGCCTTCTTGTTGCTACGTCACTTCGTGCTAGCGACCGTTTATGGGGGCCCATTTATTGAGTGTGCAAGTCGCCCCCTGACTTTTGTCGATGGATATTAATAACATTGTTTAAGCAGGGGCCATAGTTTTAACATAGTTCCTGGTAACCAGTCCACTTAAGACTCCAAAAACCATAGCCTTATATCCTAGTTTTCGATATGTCGCAATAGTTTCCCATCAACCGGGGGTTGTCCTTGGATGCACTAGCATAGTGCGTACAGGGATAATCACCGGTTTGTACCACTTCCCATTAAAAGCGTCTAAAAGGGCCTCTGCGAGTTGGTTTCGGCTCCTCGTACGCCTTCCAAAGGTCCAGGACCTTAGGGTGCTGAGATAAATAAATGTATAAAAATAATAATAATAATATTCCACAAATATCACACAACGCCGTCTAGTCTCAAGCTAAGCAGAACTTGTGTTATGAGTACTAGACAACTGATAAACATACAACACAACAACAAACAACAGCAACTGATAAACATATTTCTTACATACATATTATGGATAAATTACACCCAGACGCAGAACAAATGATCTTGCTCATCACACAAACAATTGTCCTGGGTGGGAATCGAACCCACAACCTCCGGCATAGCAGTCAGGGCCACTAACCACTAGACCAACATGCCAGTCATTCATCAATTGTCACACATACAAATATCGGAACGGTGGGCGCAATGGTTAAACGATCTGCCTCAGCACTACGTGTCGCTTCTTCGATTTCCGCTAGGGACAAATATTTGTATGGCCTGCAAACTAGGCAAGCGTCTTGTATCGTCAATCACATCGTCGCATAAATCAGATGAGAAAGCAGTCAAGCGCGAAACTAACAAAATAAAAAAAATATACCTCCTAGTGTTAATTTGGAATCGGGAGTGCGCGGTATATAGGGTGACTGGTAATTAGTGTACGATACTTAAACACGTGTTTTTTTTTTTTTTCGTGTGGGAAAATCATCTTATGACATCCCCCGCTCTTGGGCGGAGCGGGAGATAGTGTCAGACTTTTACTGACTAAAAACCCACTCCTGTTCCTTCTTTGCCATTTTTTTTCCAGGGCCCCGGGGATCTCTTTCGCATCACCCATGGCCCCAGTAGGCTTCGACCCTGCTGGGCCCCTACGGTTGCTGATATCTCCTTGAGGCGCGCGTGGAACACTACGCGCCGTCGACGACTTGGACTCGGTCCGGACGGTTACTGGACAGTCGGACGGCGAGCCACCCATTGCTCACCGTCCGCAAGCCGGCGCCTACGGTGGCCGGAAATCGGGATCGGAATCCCGGCGGCGGTTGGGGCGTGAGGACCTCACGCGATCGGCCGCCTCCTTTGCAGCATTACTGCTTCGCAGAAGGAGGCAACTGCCTGCCACTCCTCCTCGCTCCGGACCACGGCCAACCTGAAATCGCGAAAAAAAATCAGCTGTTCAGTACATTTATGTGTGCCTAATGTACTGAACAGCTGATATTGTTTTCGCTATTTCGGCTTTGCTCCCATAACAAAAATTGTTTGTTATCATGAGCACAATCACGTGTTTAAGTATCGTATACTAATTGCCAGTCACCCTACAATATGTACATGCTTTCATTATGCTATAACTAAAGGTATCCCTCCTCCTGATATCCACCTCGTGATATTTCCAGCCACTCTAATAGACGACTTCCAGCAGGCGTCTTGGTAACCTGATTTGGTTTCGTATAACATGCCTAATTAGGCCTTGGCGTCTCCATTAAGGCTAAAGTACTAGTTACAAATAGAATGCACGTGCGTAATTGGATAGTATTTTTTTTGCACGTGCTTTCACAGATTGTCCTTTGCACGTGTTTACTTAAGCCTGTCCGGAATGAAATGGTTTTTTTTTGAGGTGGGTTAATATTAAATGACTCGACAAGACAAGTGGAGCGAGAGGGCGAGTCAGGCTTTTACTGACTAAAACGAAATTTACCCTTTGCGTTCTAAGAAAAGAAAGGAAAGAAAAATAAAACAGTTTTTCCAGGGCCCCGGGGATCTCTTTCGCATCACCCATGGCCGCAGTGTCGGATGTGTTGCGTCGGGGGATGGAATATTACATTCCATTCTCTGATGTAACAATGTCTGACAAGGTTCGACCTTGGTTTGGCGCCGAATGTAATCGCGCTGAAGCGCTTAAACATACGGCATACCAAGAATGGGTCGACGCTCGTAGGCGCAAGGCAAGTGACGTGACTCAAAAAAAGAGAGCCTATAATAGGGCTGCCAAATCCTGCAAGAAGGTGATGCGGAGGTCTCGGTTTGACCACATTAGCCGAATTGGGAACAAACTTGCTTCATACCCAGCAGGTAGTAAAGCGTTTTGGTCCCTGGCTAAATCTGTTGAATCGAACTTCTGCCGTCCCTCACTACCACCACTGCTGAAACCCGATGGGTCGCTGGCCCACACCGCTGAGGAGAAAGCAAATCTATTTGCCTCTCTTTTTGCGGAATCTTCACGTCTTGATTCCGGTAACGCGCGGCCCCCTGCCTTTCCTGAGCGATGCGAGACGACTATGGCAGACATACGCATCCATCAGAAGGACGTCCGTAGGGTGCTACGTAACCTTGACGTGAACAAAGCCAGTGGTCCCGACGGGATACCAGCAATTGTTTTAAAAACTTGTGCGCCTGAACTGTCTCCGATCCTGACACGCTTATTTCGTCTTTCGTTTGAGGCTGGAAAAGTACCGATGGCTTGGAAGCAAGCTAACGTGCAACCCGTGCCCAAGAAGGGTAGTCGGGCTGACCCTGCTAATTACAGACCTATCTCGATAACGTCCATTCTCTGCATGAGTATGGAACGAGTGATCAATAATAAGCTCCTGGCATACCTAGAAGCTAATGACATCCTCAGTGATCGTCAATACGGCTTTCGCCGAAATCGGTCAACTGGGGATCTTCTAGCGTATGCCATTCACATCTGGAGCGAGGCCATCGAGAAGCATGGGGAAGCACTTGCAGTCTCCCTTGATATCTCGAAGGCCTTTGACAGGGTCTGGCATGATAGCCTTATTGCTAAGCTTCCTTCCTTCGGTCTGCCCACTGGTCTGTGTGACTGGATCGCAGACTTCTTGAGGGGGCGATCCATCCGAGTGGTTATTGATGGCTGCTCGTCCGGTCAAATGGAAATTAATGCCGGGGTCCCTCAGGGGTCGGTACTCTCGGCAACACTGTTCTTGCTGCACATAAACGACCTTCTTAAACCCGGTACCTTTGGGTATGCAGACGATAGCACTGTTGCTGAGAGATACGTGTCTGATGCACGTGCTAGTGGGTCACAGATCCAGTCTTTCCGAGAGGCTATGGTTGAACGCTTGAACTTTTCCTTGAAGGCAGTATCCGACTGGGGCGATGCCAATCTGGTCAAGTTCAATGCTGCTAAAAAAGACACGCCTGGGTGTCTTTTTTCCGCCAAACGGAGCCAATTCCACCCGGCTCCATCATTCCGGGGTGTAACCGTGCCGATAACCAGTGACCTTGAGCTTCTTGGGGTAACGTTGTCATCTACCCTCAATTTCGGCTCTTTCATCGAGGCTAAAGCTCAACAGGCTGCCAAAAAATTGGGGATCTTGGCCAGGGTGAGACAGTACTTCACGCCGGAACAGCTGCTCAAACTTTATCAAGCGCAAGTTCGATCGTGTATGGAATACTGCTCTCATCTTTGGGATGGGTCTGCCAAATACCAGCTTGATGCTCTGGAGTCGATTGAGAAGCGAGCCAAGAGAATCATCGGTGATGATGCACTTGTCGAATCAAAACTCCAAAGCCTTGAACATCGACGCCGAGTTGCTGGCCTGTCGGTTTTCTATCGATTACACTTCGGGGAGTGTGCGTTGGAATTGCACAATTTAATTCCACCAAGTCCGTTCCATCATCGGACCACTAGACGTACGGCGTTGCGCCATCGGTACATGGTGGACATCCCACCTATACGTACAAAGCGTTTTGGGAACACATTCATAATGCGTACAGCTAAGGAGTGGAATTCCCTGCCCGAGTCTGTGTTCCCTGATAGCTACAACCTAGGGGTCTTTAAGTCAAGAGTGAATAGGTTACTTCTAGGCAAGTGTGCTCGATCGTCGGCCACATCATCGCTTACCATCAGGTGAGATGGTGGTCAAACGCGAGCCTATCAATAATAAAAAAAAAAAAAAAAAAAAAGTTTATTTACGAGAAATGACACAATCAAACATAATCAATAGATAGGGAAGATATGCGTCACATCCGCGCAAAACAACCGAACGCTCAGCATAAAGCTGCGGCCTCACGCATAATGCGATGAGCTCACAGCGCTGGTTTTCAGCGTGGGCCACAAGGCTACAGTAACTCTTACAAATAATAATAATAATTTATTGACCATACACAAATTTATAAGAAAAACAGAGAAATATACAGATTAGAAGTAAACAAATTGTACACATTAGAAGTAGCCGTGGGCCCCAAACTAGGCACAGCCTGTATCTTGGTGGCCCAAAAAAAAATGTTTCCACAGCCCTAGTAACATACAATCTCGACACGTGCTTCCTTTGTATATCCAGCTGGCAAGAGAAAAAGCGCGGGAGAAATCACACGCCATTACTTTTGACGGCTGTTCTGTATCTCAAATGTCACGCATAAGCGATTTCGGGGCACATTAAAAGTTATATGATATGGATGTTGAAAATAAAAGGAAAATAAAAATCTGACATTTCCATGGAAATTACATTTTGGGCAGTGTTTTGCGTTCATTGCTCGACTGTTTACTCATTTACGTCATAATTGTGAGAGGTCTCAATAAATAATATTCATAAATAAACAGCAAAGTTTGTTTATATCCCAAAATGTCACTCAATTTATGGAAATATTGTACAGGCTATATTGATTGTGAAAGAAAAACAATGGAAAAACACTGCGCGTAGTTTTTTCTGGTAGCATTTGTTATGAATAATTGATTCAATTATGAATTTACCAATTATGACAAATTTTCGTGGACAATTTTGGGATTTTTTTTACTTTTGACTACAAAAATATGATCAGTAACGGATACGGATAGAGCCCCATTTTTTTGTACTATTTAAGAAATAGGGGTGTATATAAAATTAAAACAAAGTTAAAGATTAAAGGAGGTTAATACCGAAAGGGGGAAATACCGACATATTATTAAGACGTTTAACTCCTTGAATGTAAAAAAGACTGCAGATTTATGGGGTAATTCTGTGGACGTTGATAAGTCTATAATCCACATTATAGCTCCTTCTTTAGCTTTTATTTTTAATAATTGTATTGATCGCGGTGAGTTTCCTGATCTAATGAAGAATAGTAAAATAATTCCATTGTTCAAAACGGGTAGTACATCTGACCCCACGAATTACAGACCCATTTCAGTGCTACCCACTTTTAGTAAAATATTTGAGAAACTTATTTTAGAGCAACTACAAAGATTTTTTAACAGACATAAATTATTGCATACCAAACAATTTGGTTTTACAAGGGGTCGTTCAACAACCGATGCCGGTGTTGAACTTTTGGGACATATTTATAATGCATGGGAAGACAAATGCGATGCCCTGGGCATTTTTTGCGATTTGTCAAAGGCCTTCGATTGCGTTCTCCATGAAACATTAATCAGGAAACTACACCATTACGGAATCCGGAACTCCTCCCTGGATCTTCTTACATCTTATCTGAGTGAAATGATTCAGAGAGTTGATGTAAACGGAAAAAGATCTCCTGGATCTGTAGTAAAAATGGGTGTCCCTCAGGGTTCAATTCTTGGCCCATTTTTGTTTCTTATATATATAAACGATTTACCTTACCTCATAAAGGATAACCATAACATAGTGTTGTTTGCAGACGACACTTCACTTTTGTTTAAACTTAAACGTCAGCAGCCGGTTACTGACGATATAAATATAGCACTTTCAAAAATAGTACACTGGTTTGATGTAAATAACCTTCTACTTAATGAAAAAAAAACTAAATGTATAAAGTTTACCATGCCTCAGGTTAGGCAAGTAGAAACTAGTGTGCAAATAAAAGGTAAAGAGTTGAGTCCTGAAGATAATACAGTGTTCTTGGGCATAACTCTAGATGCTAAGCTGCAGTGGGGCCCACATATAGACAAATTATCAAAAAAACTTAGCTCTGCAGCATACGCTGTTAGACAGATTCGAAATTTAACTGATGTAGACACTGCCCGTTTAGTTTACTTTAGCTATTTCCATAGTGTCATGTCGTACGGTATTCTACTGTGGGGAAATGCCGCCGAAATACAGTCAATTTTTGTATTGCAAAAAAGGGCTATTCGTTCTATTTACAAATTAAGTCCCAGATACTCCCTCAGAGATAAATTTAAAGAAATCAATATAATGACTGTACCTTCACAGTATATTTACGAGAATATTGTGTATGCACATAAAAATATAAACATGTTTAAAAAATACAGTGATGTTCATAATTTTAATACTAGGAACAAACACAAATTTGTGGTTCCTACAACCAGGCTGAAAAAAATAGGGGGCTCATTTAGATGCCAATGTATACACTTCTATAATAAACTTCCTAGTCATATTCAACAACTAAGCCTTAATAAATTTAAATTATTTGTAAAGAGAAAACTTTGCCAAAAGGCTTTTTACACTATAAAGGACTATGTTGAGGACCAAAAGGCTTGGGATTGACCTGCTCCAGTAGGTACGCACTGCAACTGTTGTCTTATTATTATTATTTTTTCTTTTGTTTTTATTTCAATTGTGCTTTTTATTATTTATTACAATTCGATATTGTAGATTATTTTTACTTTGCAATTTAACTTTTTTTTTTTTTTTCTTCTATTAATTTTTGACAAAAATGTTTACTTTGCTAAAGTATTACATTTTGTAAACTACCTATATTTTTCCTTTTATTATTGTGAACGTGAGGACTATGTTGATTGTTTTTTTTTTTTCCTTTTCAGTAATTTTTTATGTGTCTGGCAATTTGAGTATTTTCTGCGGCCTAACCAAATGTCCTTTCCTTGGTATTGTTCGTCAAGTCGTTGAGCTCCTTAGTAGTCCTGAGTTGAGCTTTACGAATACTGACAAATGCTTGCACTGACTGGACAGGTCCACTCAAATCTGTATGGTTCTTTCTTCAAAAGACCATTTCAGACAAATCTGCATGGTTCTCATGTGATTTGACAATTACATATTTACTGTATGGACTTTAAAAGAGACTTTGACCCCTGAGTTTGTTTCGGTGTTTCTTCTCAGGGTAGTCAGCTAGGAAACACCGGCCTCATCTAGTTTAAAAATGACGAAAAAAAAAAATTGACGTGTAAAAGTGTTTTTTAAACCTATTTACAAAATAAATATCATTCATTTATCATTCATCATTCATGCGGACTAAACCATTGGCAGACGCTAAATAGCACTTTAAATAGAAACAACCATAAATAATGACATACGTATTATTTTGACATATTTTTTTGTAATTGATATAAACTAGTGTTTGACTGCAATTCCACCTGATGGTAAGCAGTGACGCAATCGTTGATGGTGAGACGCACTAGTTTACTACGACCTTATTCACTCAATCGTACGGGAAGACCGCAGCTGGCAAATTGTTCCAGTCCACTTCCACACTTCGACATCAAATATACCTTTTCCATACTTCAACTTTATGTAAATTAGATTCTTTTAACATTTTTAAAACTTTGTGTTCGTGATGCCATCCTGTCTTTGACGAAAGTTCTCTGCGAAGTTTTGATGTCAAATTGGTCCTTCACGACGTGATTCACTTACAAACTAACAGGTAGTATGCAAAGTATGTAGGTACCTAACCTACATACTTTGCATCTAAATTATAATGCTGCTTTGGAAAGATACTTCTATTGGGAAATCATCCAATGAATTCTCTCCCTCTTGGGACTGACAAAAAACCCACCTGCGTCCTTCAGTTGCCGTTTGCGTTCCAGGACCACGGTATCCCTTTCAGACGTCGGCCCTAATGGGCCCTTATGGTTTTGTTGACTTCTCTTTGAGGCGTGTATGAAACACTACGCGCCGTCGACGATTTGGGCTCAGTCCTTGCTAAGCGGTCGGACGGCGAGTTACCCATTGCGCGGCGTCCTGTTTAAACGTTGGTAGCATTTGAGTTCGCCTCACTTTTATATTACATCATTAGAATCGGAAAGAAGAGAGAGAAAAAAAAAATGTGTGCGTGTACTAGCGTACACTCGTAAGAAGTGAAACTTCTCTATGACGTTATTTTTCAAAAAATAATTAGCCAACTATAGTCAATGTTTACAGCTCTTTAAGTCGATGCAATCGCCGCCTGGATTTCAAAACTTTTGAAACCCACCTTTGTTCCTGCAGTTGCCCTTTGCGTTCCAAAGCCACGGTGACTTTTAAAACCCACCTTTGTTCCTTCAGTATCCCTTTGCGTTTCAAAGCCACGGTAACTTTTAAAACACACCTTTGTTCCTTCACTTGCCCTTTGCGTTCCACAGCCACGGTAACTTTCAAAACCCATCTTTGTTCCTTCAGTTGCCCTTTGCGTTCCACAGCCACGGTAACTTTTAAAACACACCTTTGTTCCTTCACTTGCCCTTTGCGTTCCAACGCCATGGTAACTTTCAAAACCCACCTTTGTTCCTTCAGTTGCCCTTTGCGTTCCACAGCCACGGTAACTTTTAAAACACACCTTTGTTCCTTCACTTGCCCTTTGCGTTCCAACGCCATGGTAACTTTCAAAACCCACCTTTGTTCCTTCAGTTGCCCTTTGCGTTCCACTGCCACGGTAACTTTTAAAACACACCTTTGTTCCTTCACTTGCCCTTTGCGTTCCAACGCCATGGTAACTTTCAAAACCCACCTTTGTTCCTTCAGTTGCCCTTTGCGTTCCACAGCCACGGTAACTTTTAAAACACACCTTTGTTCCTTCACTTGCCCTTTGCGTTACAACGCCATGGTAACTTTCAAAATCCACCTTTGTTCCTTCAGTTGCCCTTTGCGTTTCAACGCCATCTTCGAATCACGCGTGGTAGGGATAAGAAAAAGATGGCGCGTAACGGAAAAATGTGACGCGTAACGAAAAAATGTTACACTAAATTTTTTTCCAACCCCGATAAAGAAGTTTCACTTCAAAAATTTTATTGTCTCATGAAATTTTTTACAAACGTAAAGAAGCCCTGAACCCCACACTAGGATTCCCTATGTTGTGGGGCCCAGTCTCTTTCAATCCATATTCAGAAGGTACAGTAACAAAGAAAATAGTTTTAGGTAACTAGACTATATGTAACAAATTTTCAGTAGTTTGGGTAGAGTGTGATGTAGTGAATGTAGTGTGGTGTAGTGTGGTGTAGTGAGTGTAGTGTGGGAAGTGTATTGCGGTAGGTGTAGTGAGTGTAGTCTTGTAGGTGAGGGTGTGTGAGTGCATGTTAGAAGGGTAAGAGTGGTTGCAAGTGTTAGTGCGATACTTACTCGTATACCTGTGCGTTTATTGATGTTACTTTGTTTTACTTTTTTTTTTTAAATTAAATCCATGTAAAAGCGAACATCCCAAGTCGTCGACGGCGCGTATTGTTCCACGCGCGCCTCAGGGAGATGTCAGCAAATCGTAGGGGCCCAGCAGGGCCGAAGCCTACTGGGGCCACGGGTAGTGTGAAAGCGAAGCCCGGGGCCCCGGGATGAAGGCAAAGAAGGAACAGGAGTGGGTTTTTAGTCAGTAAAAGTCTGACACTATCTCTCGCTCCACCCAAGAGCGGGATTTGTCATTAGATGATTTTACTACCAAAAAAAAAATGTTAAAGCAAACATATTTTTGAAAAACATGCCTTTAATTACCTAACCAAGTTTTTTGTGTAACTAAACCCACAGAAGCTTTTATTGATAAACTCAGTCAAACAATGGACTAATTAACAAACTTAGTGAAATAGTTATGTTTAACTTTCTAGCAATTTTGATGACGTTGTCGCTACTATAACATTTAGACTTCTCCACTTTTTAGACTTCTAGACTTTGTTTGATCGGTTAATGGGACGCCTACGCTACACTAGTTTTTTAAGTTAGAGTCTACCCGACAAGTTTGAAAACTAATTATATTTAATTAATTTAATTGGTACCTACTCTTTGGAAGTTTGTTTTGATAAGGCAGGGATTTTATTTCGTTACGTTGTGACTGAGTTTTAAAATCTGATATTTTTTACATTAACATTAAAAAGGCGAAAGTTTGTAGGTATGTACGTACTAAGAAAAGTGCTCGACTTCATTTCTCAGGATTTTCACGGTACATATATTCGGGCATGTAATTTATATTTTAAAGTTTATAATGACCGTTCATAGCGTTAGGGTGCTTTTCCACCAGAGATGTGCTATGCTACGTTGCTATGGATGCGTTTGATATCCACCAATCATATTCACTGGTGCACATAGCTTAGCACTGGTTGAAACGGATTCAAATAAGATATGTTTTTTATATGGAAGGATGCGTACTCTGGATGCGTGCTATAGATGTGTGCTATGGATGCATGCTATAGATGCGTGCTACGGATGCGTGCTATGGATGGTCGCGAGTGGTGAAGCTATATGCCGCTTCTGTACTATCGATACATCGCATAGCTCGAGCTGCGCATCTTCCTCGCGCAGCTACTTTGCGGCAGCGCATCTTACTCGCACCGCCACATAGCTAAGTATCAGTGGAAACGGTCACGTAGTTTCATAGCTTAGCTATTACATCCTCGCAGCATAGCTGCATAGCACATCTCTAGTGGAAAAGCAGCCTTATACGGTGATAGGTCGCATATTAATAGACAACTGACGAGAACCAAACATTTGAGCGGCTCTGTCCTGCAAGCATCATAATAATGTAACAAAAATATTCCACAACTTTCATATATCGCCATCTAGTCCCAAATTAAACAGAGCTTGTGGTATGAGTACTAGACAACTGATAAACATACTTATATATTTCTAAATACATACCTACATATTATAGAAAAATCACACCCAGACACAGAACAAATAAATAATAGTAATAATAATCTTTATTTAATCTTTATACAATATTGTTACATTTAATAGCCACAAGTAAATCTTAAACAAAATATAGATATATTAATTCCCAACGAATAACTACGAGTAAGTATAACTAAATTATCAATTTTTAAGGACTTAAGGAAAATTAACTTTACACCTAGAATTATGTATAAGTAGCGACTTGCTCGAACTAGGTTTATAAAACCTGTGTTTCGGGTCATCACTTAACAAGATTAATGAACAAGGGCATGTAAACAGAAATAACAACTTACGAACTAAACCTTACAATCATACTAAAAGTTCCAATAGTTTCTCTGTGTCTGTGTAATTGAGATTCAATAGATAATCCGATAACAATGTACTACATTTAATATAATTAATGCTATATATATCTAATAATTTATTGAGCTTTTTGTACAAAAAAGGTCCCAAAAAGACATAAAATCTATGAGCAATTGCATGTCTTGTCTGTGGTTTTCTGCAAACCAAATCTTTCCTCCTCCTGGTTGACAGTACTGGGTCAAAAGGAAGCTCAGAGTGCTGATAAAGTACGATGTGCAATATAAATAGTTGGCGTACTGTTAGTGGCTTACATGCTGTGTATAGCTGGTGAGTAGGAAATCTAAAAGGGCGGAAGGTTGCAACCCTTAGAACTGCTCTTTGAGCACGTTCTAGAGGAAGCAAGATAGTCCTGGCAGTTCCCCCCCTGAAGTAATTCAGTAGGTAAGAACCGATTGACACAGAGCCAAATAAACCTATTTAATTAACTTATAATCGGCTATGTGACGTAGCGAAAACCGTCGAAATGTTCGTGCTCATCACACAAACATTTGTATTGGGTGGGAATCGAACCTGATCTCTGGCATCAGTCAGGGCCACTAACCACTAGACCAACAGGCCAGTCATTATTTAGATATTGTGTAGCTTAGCTAGGAGTTTTAAAGAGTTTAACGATTTGACGAACAATACAAATAATATCAAGTTTATGCCTTCAAAATTTGGTTATTGGTCGTATTTGGGATTTGCTGACGGTTCTGGCACAATATATTCGGATAAAGACTGATAAAAAGTCTAAGTCTGATAGCTACAACCTAGAGGTCTTTAAGTCAAGAGTGAATAGGTTACTTCTAGGCAAGCGTGCTCCATCGTCGGCCACATCATCGCTTACCATCAGGTGAGATGGTGGTCAAACGCGAGCCTATCAATAATAATAAAATAAAAAGTGTCAGAATCGACACATTTTGTTTTAATACTTTTTTTACTGACGATTCGGACATCACCAACATTTATTGAAGCTGTTTAGTACAGTCAAATAAAAAATGTTTTAAAATATAATATTAGGAAATTTAATAGCCGAAGTTGCCGCCATAAATCCAGCTTAAAATAGTTTCGGTAACGCTTTTTTTCCATATATATAGGGTGACTGGTAATTAGTGACCGATACTTAAACACGTGATTCTACTCATGATTAAAAAACAACTTTCCCAAAGAGACTTTTTTTTTATACTAATTTATTGTAGCGTAGCGAGCTCGCGTAAAGTACTAAAATACTAGTCTTTGGATATTATCTTACCGAAACATGTTGGTACATTGCTTACGTCATCGATAACGCGGGCGCGGGTGCCGCGCCGCTAATAGCTGATAGGGTGAAGGCGCGCGCGAAATTCAAAGTTCCAAACAGCAGTTTTGTTAATGTGATTGAGCTAATTAGTATTAAAAAAAAAATCTTTGGGAAAGTTGTTTGCAATCATGAGTACAATCACGTGTTTAAGTATCGGTCACTAATTACCAGTCACCCTATATTACTGAACTAAACAGTGTGTGTCCGTCAGTGAAAAAAATATTGAAATAAAAACGTGTCAACTCGGACACTGTGTCCGAATCGTCAGTCACTCCCAAATACGGCCAATAAACAAAGTGCCTTACAAAGCCGTCTTATTACTGCAGTCACCCAAAATGGACCCGTTCAGTCCTTTCCAAATCAAAGGACGGAATAAGCCCGGCAACCGATTTCTTGCTTCGCTTAGCTCACGCTAACCGTGTTTGAAGTGCTTTCGTTTTATAAAGGACTAGTTCTCTTTGATCGAAAAAATGAAATGATTTTGATGGAATAAGGTCAGTTTTTAGTTATTTTATTGGGGACGGTATTACTCTCTTTAGGTGCTCTAAGAGAAAGAAGGGCGTTGTTTTCTTTATTACCTTTACGATCTTTTTTTTTTAGGTGGGTAATCATCTAATGACATTTCACGCGGGAGGGCGTGTCAGACTTTTACTGACTAAAACCTACTCCTGTTCCTTCTTTGCCTTCGTTCCAGGGCTCCAGGGTTCACTTTCGCACAACCCATTTCTTTATTACTTTTAAGATCTATAGGTACAGTTTCTGATAGGGATGCGGGATTGTTTGTAAGAGTCATCGCGGGCCTTTTGGCAACTTTATTTTTATTTTTATTAATGATAGGCTCGCGTTTGCTTTTGCGTTTGGAAACTGAAGGAACACAGGTGGTATTTCAGTCAATAATAATAATAATATAATATTCACACAACTATCACACAACGCCGTCTAGTCCCAAGCTAAGCAGAGCTTGTGTTATGAGTACTAGACAACTGATAAACATACTTATATATTCCTAAATACATACATGTTATAGATAATTACACCCAGACACAGAACAAATGATCGTGCTCATCACACAAACATTTATCTTGGGCGGGAATTGAACCCACGACCTCCGGCATAGAAGTCAGGGCCACTAACCACTAGACCAACAGACCAGTCAAAATAAAAGACTGGCACTCCCTCTCGCTCCATCCAGAGCGGGACAAGATTTTGGTGATGAAGTTTTTGGTGATTTATTTGATGATTTTTCATCCTCGGGTATTATAAAATAAATCCAGGTTATATAGTACTTTTATCCTTTAGTTGCCCTTTGTGTTCTAGGACCATGGGCTTTCTTTTCAGAATTTCCTCATGGCCCTAGCAGCCATCGGCCCTGCTGGAGTCCTACGGTTATACTGACATCTCCTTGATTCGCGCGTAGAATACTACGCGCCGTTGACGACGACTCGGGCTCGATCCGAACCGAATGGCCCAACTGCAAGCTACCCATTGCTACTCGCCCGCAAGCTTGCGCCTACGGTAGCCGTCGATCGCCCTGCGACTCTCGACGTGGTTATATAGTGTAGCATAGTAAGCATAATCAGTCATTTTAATGTTCCCACTGCTGGGACTCAGGCCTCCAGGGAATGGGTCGTAATCCACAACGCGGGCCCAGTGCGGGTTGGTGAATGTCACATGTCTTCGAATTTTTTGGTTCTAGGATATGCCGGTTTCCTCACGATGTTTTCTTTCACCGTTTTGAGAGCAGTGATGATGAAATAAATTACACTAAGTAATGCGCCTCGCTGGGTTTGAACCCGTGACCTACAACTCGTAAGTCGGGGCTGTTACTACTCGGCCACCACTGCTCTAGGTTTATAGGGTCATTAATATATCATTAAGTGTATTATTGTGCGCTTGTCAAATAACGACCAGAGTCTACTGATAGCACAAAATTAATTAAAAAAAAAAAACAGATCTGTCATCCAGGGATAGTTTCAAAACCTCGTTGTAACTTTAAAGCAACGACTTGATACTCGTCATTTGAATACTCTCTCCACATCTAACTTAAACTTAATCTTTAGCTTATCGCACAAAGTTCTGACCTCACAGTCTAAGAGCACAAGTTACAGTCACAACTTGGTTCAGCTTAACATAACTTTGAAACTTAAGGGGGATGCTCAACGGTGGCGGCTGCTCACGCTGGATCTTGTTCAGGCCATGGTCCGGAGCAACAGGGAATGGGATGCGGTCGCATTCTTCGGGGGAACGTACGAACGTTGGGAATCCCAGAGCGATCTCCGACCAACGTAGACACGGGCTTGCAGACGACGAGCATTGGGTAGCTTGCCGTCCACTGGTTCTATAAAAACCGAGCCTGAGTCGTCGACTGCGCGTAGTGTTCTACGGTGCCTCAATGAGATGTCAGCAAAACCATAGGGACCCAGCAGGGCCGATGCCTGCTAGGGTCATGGGAAAACTTCAGAAAAGGAAACTACTCGTGGCAATAGAACGCAAAAGACAACTGAAGGAACATAAGTATGTTTTAGTTAGTAAAAGTCTAACACGCCCTCCCGCTCTGCTCTAGAATAGGATCTCCTGTTCCGGAGATGTTGTGAGATGATTTCTTACTTCAAGAAGGAGGATCCTCAAAGGTAGCCCGTGAAATCCAAATTTTCTTAAGATTTTTGAAATTTGCAGGTTCAAGTTGTAGGTTGATTTAAATATGATTGGCAGGCGTAATACGTACATATTTATACATCAATACAACTTTCTCAGTTCGTATTACCCTATGAATAACTTTTTCATTATATATTACGTCCGCCAATCATATTTTAATGAACATGGAAGCTGACATTGGCCCACAAAATGTATTTTTTTTGAGTTCCGTACCTCAAAAGGAAAAACCCGTATAGGATCACTTTGTGGTCCGTCCGTCTGTCTGCCTGTCTGTCAAGACCCTTTATCTCGGGAACGCGTGGACAAATTAAAACCATATAGTCAAGTCTGCGGTCCCTGATGCTGTGAAAAAAAACCAAAATTCTAAGTTAACGAAAAAAAAAAGATGCGGCCGTTTATGTCGCAAAAACCGTATCTTTCGACACTCTCAAGGAAATCTAAATTCATAGGGTAGTTCCCGTTGACCCAGAATCCTGAAATTTGGCATAAAGCTTTTCTTCTTTTCTTTTTTTTTATGCACCTGCCATATTGTCTCTCCACCTTCCTTGGTTGACTGGTAGAGAATGCCTAAGGCATTAAGTCCGCCTTTGTACCTTTTGTTGCATGAAGATTAAATAAATAAATAAAGCAAGGTCTTTTTTTCGATTCGGAAAAATCGTCGAAACTCCATTCAGAAATTGAAGTGTTTACATAGGTAGGAATTGTACGGAACCTTCAGTGCGCGAGTCCGACTCGTAGCCCAGTTTTTTTAAGAAAATATGTATTTCGCAGGCTGTCCTTTAGCATCCACCTTAAGTAGAATCTACTCCCCTGATTTACATAATATACTCTGCTAGTGTTAAACTTTCCTGGCATTAAGATGTGTGAACCAGGTATGTTATGGATATGAAATTTTGGATCTGGAAACGGATATATATTTTTTTGGTGGGAAATCATAAACTGACTTCAGCCACTCTAGGGCGGAACGCGAGGGCGTGATAGACTTTTACTAACTAAAACTCATTCTTATGTTCCTTCTTTGCCTTCGTTCCAAAACCGCGGGGTTCTCTTTCGCACAACCCAAGTAGGCTTCGACCCTGCTTGGATGAATACGGATATAGAAATAATATAACTTCTACAACTTTCACGCAACGCCATCTAGTCCCAAGCTAAGCAGAGCTTGTGTTATGAGTACTAGACAACTGATTAACATACTTATATATTTTAAAATACATACCTATTATAGATAAATTACAACCATACATAGAACTATTGATTGTATTGTGTTGTGCAATACTATTAAATTCCGTGAATTACCACTTAGTTCTCTTCCTCTCTCCTAACTTTACTGTGCCCGACAGGGTCCTTATTGATCTATGAAAATTTTCAACACCATCTATGTATACATATGGATTGCAATAAAGTATTGAGTATTGAGTATTGAGTATTGAACAAATGATCGTGCTCATCACACAAACATTTATCTTGGGCGGGAATTGAACCCACGACCTCCAGCATAGTAGTCAGAGTCACTAACCACTAGACCAACAGGTCAGTCAAACATTAAACCGGTTTCGGATAGTTTCGGTTACGGATATTAGAATTTTAAAATTATGAAAGTAAGATACAAATGGTACAATTTAACTTTCATTTCTAGTGTAGATTATACAAAACAAATTAGCCGGGCAAAACAAACAAAAACCGGTCATAACCTGTATTTAGATTCCACCTTTATCCGATCCTTTATTGATAATTGTAATTATTTATTTTTCTAGCTTTTTTTATATAGCCTCTTTTTTATAATGTGAATGTGAGAACACTGTAGACTCCGCGAATTCTTAGGTTACTTCCTATAACGACTCACTTTTTATTATGATTATTTTTATTGTACTTTTTAGTACAATATTAACCGGTCTACACTGTCCTTACATAATATCTACTTATACTGTAATATGGAAATATTGTAAGAACAACAATTTTTAATAAAAGAGTAACCATGGAGTTTCTTTCCGGTTCTTCTCCATAGAAAACGACCAATTTGGAACCGTGCACTAGCTTCCGACGTTTTATAAGTGCCCATGTAGGCCTATGCGAAATAAAAAACTTTTGACTTTGACTTTGATCCGAAACTATCCGAAAATTTACATCGGTTTTGGTTACGCTTACGGATATTTTTTAATTTCGGATATCCCATGGTTTCGCTTACAGTTACTAAGTTTTAAAACGTCAAGGTGAAAGAGGGATGGAACTGTACACCCTATATAGTTCCATCCCTTTAACAGTTCAATTTAGGTCGTAAAATGGATTGCGTTAAGAGTTCTTAGTAGGTAGTTTGAACTGTGAAGACGGATTTAGATTCACTTTTGACCTCGAAACCTATCCGTCCTAGGGTTGGCTTCATGAATTTACAACGAGTTTATATTGGTCTGTAATTCCATTTCCCATTCTGGTCTGATCAATATTCATCCCATCCTGTGTTTGGGCACGCCCTAATCACGGCAGTAAGTCCCCTGCCAGCCAGTAAGTCACAACAAGGCGTCCTCACCTTCCGCATAACGCAGGTCCTCACCGGACACGGCAAGTTCGGGAGGTTCCTGCATCGGATCCAGGCGGAAGAAATAATATTTATATCTTTTGGCTTTAGTATTGTTACAAGCTTTAGAACGTTATCAGATAACATTTACTGTAACAGAACGAAAATCATTTCGTTTTCAAAATCCCTGATTGATTCTATCCTACTCTTACGTATTTATTTTACAACAGGACATTCTGATGTAGTTTGACATTACAGTTGAGGCAAGATTAATATCGACTGGCCTTTTGGTCTAGTGGTTAGTGGCGCTGACTGGTATGCCGGAGATCGTGGGTTCGATTCCCAACCAAGACAAATATTTGTGTGATGAGTAATTAATGGATGTAATTTATCTAGAAATATATATTCATTTAGAAATATATAAGTATGTTTATCAGTTGTCTAGTATTCATAGCACAAGCTCTGCTTAGTTTGGAACTAGATGGCGTTGTGTGATAGTTGTGGAATATTATTATTATAGAAAAAAAAAATGTTTTGGAACTGAGAGGAATATGGTAGTGCTCACGTGAAATTAACAACGTTTTTCAAAACACTTGCGAGGAAACAGCAAATTTAAATTCATGCTAGCATTCTGTCACACTACTGAAGTCTATATATAGGTACGTGTATATAATGTGTACCGTGAATTTCCCTCCACTACGAACCCGGTTGTCAACCGTAGCGGTTGCGGCCGACCACCGTCAAGCTTAATGTAATAAATCTCCAGTTTCGTGTCACTGCGTAGCTTTGTAATTATACATAGAAGGTACTATGTGAATTAAGTAAATAGGTCTTATCTTATTTACGTAATACAGTAGAATCCGTTTATAATGACATCGAAGGGAAATAACAAACACGTCATACAAAGCGGACGTTAATATCTTGTTTTTGTTAGTATGTATTTATTTTAATAAAGTGAAACAGCATTGATAAAATTTGTGCGTGTTTTAAACTATCAGTTACACACTGGAACTCAAAATAAAAACAAGCCATGCACGCGCCCAACGTCGTCGGGTGTCACGTGACTCTCCCGAACACTGCCAAAGGTGTCAGGAATCATGTCAGTCACTATATCCCAACACAATTTATGAAACATGGGTCACAGTAAGTATAAGCGAAGTCATTATATCTGACTTTGTTAACAAGTATTTTATAAGAAAACCAAACTTCGCTGTGTAAACTTCATAATAAGCGGTTGGTCATTATAGGCGGAGTCATAATAAACGCACTCTACTGTAACTCGCTTATTCATCGGGAGACAGTATACGTTTGACATTACTCCTAAAATGATCCTTTTTATTTTGTCTGTCTGTTTGTTCCGGCTAATGGCTGAAACGGCTGGACCGATTTTCCTTGTCCTTAAGGGTTCACGCGCAAAAAACAATTATGAAATTGTTACCAAATAGCATTAAGCTGTTTTACGAGTCTGATGCGGACAAAGTCACGGGCACCAGCTAGTTCTGAAATCTGAAATAAAATCTAACGCAAATCCCTCTATTTTGTAACGAACCATTTTATCGATACTCTTGTCACTGCTAGTGATGTGCCTCTGACAGCTGTCAGAACAATCTTATGGCGCCGTTAGACGTATCTCCCCTGTCGGGAAAAATGTTACCCTAGTTACGAAATATGATTATTTCAATAAATGGATTACTATAAATGGATATTACGATTACTTAAATCGTAATACTGTCTGTTTACCTATGACGTTATACTTTGTTGTCTTATTACAAATATTTCGATGATGTCGTTATGGTCCAGTGGTTAAGGTACCCGCCTCTTATGCATGAGGTTGCGAGTTCGAAATCGGACAATTACCGATATGAATTTTTCAATTCATATATAATTCTCTAAGTTTATCTAGGACTTTACTGACACCCTGTGCCTCGGAATCGGCGGCGGCGATCTCTCGCGCCGGGCCTTAGTACAGGCCATGGTCCGGAGCGAGGAGGAGTGGCAGGCGGTCGCCTCCTGCGAAGCAGTAATGCTAGCAAAGGAGAAGGCCACGCGTGCACGCGCGAGGCAACGGGCCTCGCGCCCCAGCCGCCGGGGCCGAGCCCAAGTCGTCGACGGCGCTTAGTGTTCCACGCGCGACTCAAAGAGATGTCAGCAAACCGTAGGGCCCAGCAGGGTCGAAGCCTACTGGGGCCACAGGTAGTGTGAAAGTGAAACCCGGGGCCCTTGGATGAAGGGAAAGAAGGAATAGAAGTGGGATTTTAGTCAGTAAAAGTCAGACTTTTACTGACTAAAACCCACTCCTATGTTCCTTCGTTGTCTTTAGTTCCACGACCCCAGGTTTTCCTTTCAGAAGTGAACCCGTTGCCGCAATAGGCTTCCACCCTGTTGGGCCCCTACAGTTTTGCTGTAATCTCCTTGAGGCGCGCGTGGAACACTAAGCGCCGTCGACGACTTGGGCTCGGTCCGGACGGTTACCGGACGGCCGCCATTGCCCGCCGTCCGCAAGCCCGATCCCTGGTGCGGCGGGTGTGGCCAGCCGTTATTCAGCACTGCATAGCAAGCAGGCTGGATTGCTTGTATGTGAATCGTTGCTGCAAGCTTTCTACCTCTGTGTGGGGCTTATAGCAGGGATTTCCATACTAAGTATATTAAGTTTGTAAAGTAGTTAAGTAGATAGCTTTAGGATATTAACATAGTCGTAAGGACTTATTGTTTTGTTACTAACATTTTGAATCTTTGTTACTTGCAATATAAATCTATATATATAAAAGCGAAATACAACTCACTGGTTAATCACGAAATCTCAGAAACTATAACACCAACAAACTTAAAATTTGGTAGGTAGGTTCCTTATAGGGTGTAGACATTCGCTAAGAACGGATTTTACGAAACTTCTCCCCTAAGGGGATGAAACGGGGGTCCAAAGTTTAGAAAAACCTACTTTCATGTGGGCGAAGCCGCTGGCAGAAGCTAGTATCTTTATATAATTTATTAAGTATGTAATTCCTCTGTACGTGTGTTTGTTACCTAACGATAACTATTTGAATGAAACTTTGTGTGTATATTTGAGTGAGTCCCTGGACGGTTCGAAAATACAACTAAACCGCTGCAATCGGGTTCTAAATTTGTTTTCTAATGGTGTGTCCAGATCTGGCGAATGCGCCGCTCGCGAGCCGCATGCGAACGGCGCGCGTGCATTTTGCGCACTGCTCGTTCGTACGAAGCCCCTGCACCGTGCGCGCTTCGTACGAATATGAAATGCACGCACGCAGTTCGCAAGCGACTCGCAAACGGCTCGCGAGCGGCGCATTCGCCAGATCTGGACGCAGCCATTACAAAAAGCCAGTTTTCGGGCAGAACAACGTCTGTCGAAACCGCTAGTAAATAAGTATGTATAAAATGAAGCTGTTGTAATACGAATTATTTAGTTATGCATATTTGCTTTCTTGTTCTTTCTCGAAGACTCGGAAGTCCTCAACAAATGACAGGACCCTAACATCAATAGAGAGCAATCAGAGGTACCTTAAATCAGATAAAGTTTTTGATATTGCACGATAAAAACTGGCCAAGTGAGAGTTGAACTTGCGTACGAACGATTCCATACCGTCCGTAGCAAAAAAACGGGAAAAAATCACGTTTCTTGTATGCTCACTTAAGTATTTATTTTATTCTGTTTTTAGTATTTTTTATTATCTATAGCGGCAACAGAAATACAACATCTGTGAACATTTCAACTGTCTAGCTATCATGGTTCATGAGATACAGCCAGGTGACAGATAGACGGACAGCGGAGTCTTAGTAATAGGGTCGCGTTTTTACCTTTTGGGTACGGAACCCTAAAAATATGATGTTCATGTGTGAGTGAAACTCTAATAGAATTGAACCTTGTAGAAAACTGTACACAAGTATGTACTTATGTGAGTATTATGTACGGTTTTAGGTACTAAATTTGAAAACGACAAGAGTATGCATACATCGTATGAGTTTGACAACAGATGTATGTAGTTACAAAGGAATGGCGTGTATGTGTGTGTGCGAGTTTCTCTGATTCGGGTTTCTTCAACTCAAAAGTTTTCTTCAGTCAACTTGAAAATGGAAAAAGTTTTAGCGGCGTCTTCTTGTGTGCCAGATTCAAATGTCGGACTGAAAGTTTTTTGGCAATCAACGTTGTTACTTGTTTTCGTAATAATTTTTATTGTTACAAAGTCTTTTAATGGTGTCATGGCTGTTTTATATTTCCGTCGTCTTGTATCTTCGTTTGTTAATGTAATGTTAATTGAATTGATTGAAATATAACCACAGAAACAAAAGAGAAATGGTCATCATTGATCAGAAACAGCTGAAAGTAGTTGAGATGTATTTTATTAGCTAAACTACGAACTACTTGTGTATCTTTTTCTCCTTCTCTGTCAAATTCATCCAAACGTTGTCTTTAAAAAATCGCTTAGAAAGAAAGAAAAACGGTTTATTCGTACTTCACACATACAGTAGAATTAAAATATTATTCTGTATACAGTATTCTGTTAGGACAAGTGGTAATGCCACGGTCACACTTACGGATGTTAAAAAAAATAAGGTATCGAAACAAAATGATAAATACAAACATTGAAAGAATAATAAATACATAATATTGATAAAAAGCGTGCATTTATGTTAATGCGTGTCATATAAACGCTAGAAAAATATTTATAAAAATAGTGTATACTATGTTTATTTATTGAACCATACTTTTTAGCGATTAGACCGCCTATTGTGACACCCTATTAATTTTAAGTTCCTGTTATAATTTATTATTGGTGTACAATATAGAGTATATCTATCTATCTATCCTCTCAAGACTTAGCTGTTTTAAATTAATTCTTTGGCCAGCTGTGGGATTATAATGGCTTACAGTAACAAGTGACCATATCCAACAACTGTTCGGCAATTTCTTTATTTTTATATAGCTTTTGCCAGCGGCTTCGCTCTCGTAAAAATAGAAAATATAAGCCTGTTACTTAGTGATAAAGTAGCTTTCTACTAATAAAAGAATTTTGAAAATCGGTTTAGTAGTTTTTGAGTTAAATCGTAACATACAAACAAACAAAATCATATTTTTCCTCTTTACAATATTATAGTTTAAAGAGGATCGCGTTTGATCACTATCTCTCCGTCAGGTGAAACGCGAGCCTGTTTTACATTTTACGTAACAAGTAAATGAAGCATCTCAAATAACGACAACTTATAAAATTTAAAGTAAAGGACCGGAGATGTGGGTTATTAAGACAAAAAATGTCGTTTCATTTTCCCTTAATCCGCAATTCACAGTCTCCATCCACGTTTCATCGTACAATAGCCCACATTACGAGCCCCGAACGAGCCATAAGAGGCGCGGTTCCGATTTGAAACACCGCAAACCAAGCTTCGTGTGACCTAGTTTAAAATTAAAAGAGAATCGGGCCAGGCCAGTTGTATTCTTTCTATATTATACTAGCTTTTGACCGCGGCTTCGCTCCCGTCAACTGACTACTATATCCTACTCTACCCAACTTTATCCTACTCTACCTTACTCTACCCTACTCTACCCTATTCTACCCTACTCTACCCTACTCTACCCTACTCTACCCTACTCTACCCTACTCTACCCTACTCTACCCTACTCTACCCTACTCTACCCTACTCTACCCTACTCTACCCTACTAAAAAAAAAAAAGTATCCTATGTCCGTCTCCTGGTCCTAAGCTACCTCCCCACCAACTTTCAGCCAAATCGGTTCAGCCGTTCTTGAGTTATAAATAGTGTAACTAACACGACTTTCTTTTATATATATAGATTTTTGTAAGAATGCATGTAAAGAAAGTTTTGTCTGCAGATCTTCGGAGTGACGTCAGAACTATAAAGAAGAGTTTATGTGAGTCAGTTGTCTCTGTAAAACTCATTGGGCTAAAGTCACAATTTCACTTTGTCCTAATAATAGGACAAATTGCTTGGGCAAAGTGGACGTCAGAATTGTGTTATAGTGAAATCTTATTAAATGGCTCTTCGCTGTTAAATATAGGAAAAGCACTTTAGATCTATTTTTTTTCTTATTGTTGATAGGTTCGCTCTTAACCGCTAACTCACTTGATGGTAAACGACGATGAGGTTTCTCTTTCATTAAAACTCCCCTTCCCTCTTCTCCTGTCAGAAAAATTACATTGTAAGGTTACATTTAAATAATCAGTTAATGGTTTAATATTCTAAAGATGTGTAGCGACATCTATGGCGTCACATAAGAAGTTATCCTGCATCGCGCAATTAAAGTTCTCCGTGCGATTAGAACTTATAGAACGGCCCGAAATCATCTATCGGGCAGTTTCCCACCAGACATAACATCCGTCTGGTCGGAGAATCTTGTGTTTTAAACGGAGGTTTGCGGGACTTTACTCTCTGTTCCGCATACCTCCAAACTGGTGACCCCGACGTGATATGAACACGCAACCATCTGATCTAAAAAAAAACATAAAAAACACGCTTTTTTGTGATTTCCATCAATGCAAAGTTTCAACTTTTCTTTTCAACATTTCTGCTTTAAACGAGAAGGAAAAATAAAGGATTTGATTTCGCAATCGCCCACATTGTAGCATTGTTGGAGTTTCTTATTCTTCAAGTTTATTTCTGCATTGCTTTGTACCGTTTCAATCTCATTTAGTTCGCGACTTTCTTATTGAATAGAGTTGATTGCGCACAAATTTTTATTTCACGTGGAGAGCATAAATCACTTCTAAAATATAGAGTTATTTAAACTCTCTATATTTTAGTAGTTATTTACTCTAGTCATTTAAGAATTAGAATCTATATAAAGGGTGACTGGCAATCAGTGTACGATACTTAAACACGTGATTGTGCTCATGATAACAAACAATTTTTATTATAGGAGCAAAGCCGAAATCGCGAAAAAAATATTAGCTGTTCAGTACATTAGGCAAACATAAATGTACTGAACAGCTGATTTTTTTTCGCGATTTCAGTTTTGTTCCCATAGTAAAAGTTGTTGGTTATCATGAGCACAATCACGTTTTTAAGTATCGTACACTAATTACCAGTCACCCTATTTATAAAAGAAAGTCGTGTTAGTTACACTATTTATAACTCAAGAACGGCTGAACCGATTTGGCTGAAAGTTGGTGGGGAGGTAGCTTAGAACCAAGAGACGGACATAGCACTTTTTTTTTTAGTAGGGTAGAGTAGGGTAGAGTAGGGTAGAGTAGGGTAGAGTTGGGTAGAGTAGGATATAGTAGTCAATTGACGGGAGCGAAGCCGGGGGCAAAAGCTAGTATAGAATATAATAAATTAGAATATATTTTTTAATACATTTATTGCTTTGTTTTCTTAGAAAAATATTTTCATAGATTTTAACCTTTTATTGTCATTTTTTATTCTTGTGGATTTTTATTTAATTATACAATTTTAAGGATAAATAAGTATTGTCTTATTATTTATTGTCCAATTGGCAATAATAATGTGCTTGAGCGATTGCATGGCTGCTGCGCTGTGTCGCGGGTTCGGTTCCCGTACGGAACAAATATTTTAATGGCCTACATATAGTTGTTCAGTGTCTTGTGTATGTGAGTTTAAATTGTGAAGACGACACTGGAGTAATTTCTAGTGTAGAGCAAAGTTTAAAAAAAAAATACCATGCCACAACGGCTTGCGGACGGCGAGCAATGGGTAGCTCGCCGTCCGACCCTCCGGTAACCGTCCGGACCGAGCCCAAGCCGTCGACGGCGCGTAGTGTTCTACGGGCGCCTCAAGGAGATGTCAGCAACCGTAGGGGTCCTGCAGAGTCGAAGGCTACTGGGGCCATGGGTGATGCAAAAGAGATCCCCAGGGCCCTGGAACAATGGCAAAGAAGGAACAGGAGTTGGTTTTTAGTCAGTAAAAGTCTGACACGTCCTTGCGCTCCGCCCAAGAGCGGGGGATGTCATTAGATGATTTCCCACCTAAAAAAAAATGCCACAATACTATACAAATTCATTTTCAAATCAATTTTTATTATATACAGATAATAGAATATTTTATTAAACAAAAGTCAGAAAATTCCCGATATAATTGCCTAACTCACAAATGCTTCAACCTCTTCCAAACTGTAAATAAGTAATTGTGCCTGCCAACCCTGGAAGCCTTTCAATTGATTCGGAGAATTCCACAATAGGGGTGTGCCAAGAGAAAAAAAATAGAAACGCGATAATAAAAGGATAATTCCAAACAAATCATTTGGAAAGACATTCTTTTGATTTCTTGTTGTTATTATTGTTTACTATTTATTTTATTATGATGTTTTCGACGTGGCTTTTGATTTAGCGTATAATTTTCGTGTTTTCATTGAAAAACATGTACTTTATAAAGGACTGATTTTACATCCATTAGGACCTTTTTGCTTTTTTGGTTTTCAAATAACTAGATTAGGCCTAATTTACATTATATTATTCAACAGTTTAATAATGTAAATCATGTACAAGCCATCAATTTAATGGAGAGGCCTATGTCCAACAGTGGGTGTCTTTTGGATGAAATGATGGTGATGATGAACTTGCATTTGTATTCATATTATAGGAAAGCATGAAAAAACTTGGTCCGCCATCTTAGGTGTTCCGCCATGTTGGATTTAGAATGACGTCACACAGCTAATCATGCATTGTCATCCAAACTAAACGTGCTTACAAAATTTCAGCTAAATCGGTTAAAGATATCTGCTTCAAAATTGAGTTGCAAGATTTCACCCGAACAAACTTGCAATGTATGTACATAGGTACATACATTGCAAGTTAAATAAAAGCTTGTGTACTATTGATAATCTTGTCGTTATTTGTATTATAACAAGTTTTTATTGTATATCAAGCAAGGAGATAAGCACATCATACTAAGAGGATATAATATGTAATCCCGCTAATCTTTCACTCAACGATACAACACGCAACTGTTTTTCTGTCAGTCCGGGATGATCTTTATACAACAAATCCTTATACAAATGGAAGATATTTAGATACATCCTAGAACGTAGAAGGCAACTGAAGGATATTGGTCGATTTTAGTTAATAAAGTCTGTCAATCACCCAAAACGCGGGAGAAATTCCAGTCTTATTGAGTGATTATTATCAATTTAGCTTCACTTCTTTTCTTTTTTTGACTGACTGACATTTTGACAATTCAAAAGTGCCTGTAATTGGTATATTTGAAATAAACGTTTCTGATTTCTGATTGGATGATTTCCCGCCTCAATACATCATCATCATCATCATTTCAGCCGAAATACGTCCACTGTTAGGCCTCCCTCAAGCGTCGCCACAACGACCGGTCCTGTGCGTCTCGCATCTATCGGATTCCCGCAACCCTCACCTGATCATCGGTCCACATTGTGGTAGGCCTTCCAACGCTGCGTATTCCGGTACGTGGTCGCCACTTCAGAACCTTCGTCCCCATCAACCATCTGTACTGCGTGCAATGTGCCCTGCCCATAGCCTCAATACATATATATGAAAATGAATCTACAATTATTATATACAAAAAATACACAAATATTTTATGCAATAACTTACATACGGTTACTAATTACAAATAGTTGTAATAGGATATTATTTACAATCATTATTCAAATTAAAGTATTAATTATAAATACATTTCCTGAATTATTTTTTATATTTCTTATTATTTACAATCGTGTTTTTCTATTTACACATCTACCTGCAGTATGTCCATCTTTAGCCTTTAATTATATTTGTTGTTATCAGTTGCAGTATTTACGTTGGGTTATACTTTGCAATTTTATTTTGAATTTTATCATTTTAACATTTCATGTCCACGAAATTAGGTCTCGGTATTTTTATGTAATTTATTTATTTAAATATGCTTGAAAAATGCTTTAAACTTGGTTTGTTAAACGTGGGTTCCCTTGGCACTAATCAAGATGATTTTATGGCAGCAGTTGAAAGGCATTCCTTTGATGTAATGGCGGTCAACGAGACCTGGTTGCGAGCCGGAGAGGAGGGGAGCGCACCCACTGTGCCAGGTTATCGCCTGCGTCACACGCCGCGTCCGCTGACTGTACACGGGGGTCGCGGGGGTGGTGTGGGGTTTTATCTTAAACGCGGCTTGACCGTTCGTACCTGGTCCACTCCAGGTGACCCAAGATACGAGACCGTTGAACAAATGTGGATTACCTTAACTCTAAATGGAAATAAAATCGCAATAGGTACAGCGTATCGCCCTCCGCGCTTTGACTTGGATCTTTTTCTTGATGCCATAACTGACTCCATTAGTTCCCTAGTAAAATGTGACCACTACATACTACTCGGCGATTTCAATGTCAACTTATTGAATGCTAACGGGCAAACTAAAAAAGTATCTGAGTTTCTGAATAGCCTGAGCCTAAAACAACTTGTAAGTTCTCCTACTCATTTTACAGACCATAGCGAAACCTTGATCGACCTAGTGTGCACCAATATCAACCACAAAGGGGTGTCAGTTGAGCCCTATGGCTCAATAAATGGTCACTCGCTTGTCGTCTGCGAACTTAATATTAAGCGTGCTAGATATAAACCCCATACAATTAGGTACAGGCCGATAAAGAACATTAATGGCGAAGTCTTTGACAGTGACTTATCGAATGTACATTGGGACTACATTTGTAGCCTGCATAATGTAAATGACATGGTTGAGGAATTTAATAAAAACATTTTGACATTGTACGATGCGCACGCTCCGGTGAAGACATGCTTGATAAAAGAACCGTCATATCCTTGGATTACTGAGACCATCAAGCTCATGATGCTCTTACGAAATGACGCTCTGACCAAGTATCGCAAGACGAGGTCAGACTCTAAAAGGGCATACTATAAACAGCTGAAATCGTTGGTAGTTAGCTCCATATTTAGGGAAAAAGTCGCTTACTTTAAATATAACATTAATAACAAAATGAAAGACCCTAAAACTTTATGGAACAACTTAAAAAATACGATACTACCAAATAAACAAGCTGAAGACCTACCAACTCAGTTTAGAGATCCAGACCAAATAAACAATCACTTTTTAAATGTACCTGGCAACCACGTTTGCAATGCTGCGCAACAGAATTTCTTTGAGTCCCATCATTTCGGTGACAATACATTCGCATTGAAACCAGTTAGTGCCAATCAAATCTTGAAATACTTTCACGAACTCAAGTCTAATGCTGAAGGTTGTGATATGGTTACCCTGAATATGCTTTTATCCACCCTTCCATACACACTTAAGACCATAACGGACATTATAAACTATTCGATCGGCTCTGCAACGTTCCCTGACATTTGGAAGATTGCAATCGTTAGGCCATTACCTAAAAAAACGAATCCAACAGATTTGAAGGATCTCAGGCCCATTAGTATTCTGCCATGTCTATCCAAGATAGCCGAGAAGGCTGTGTGCCAGCAGCTGACACAATATTTAGAAAAACAGAAAATATTGCCTGAACTACAGTCAGGTTTTCGAAAACAGCGTGGTACTGCTACGGCTCTTCTGGATGTTACGGATAACATTTTGGCAGCACAGGATAAGGGTATGTGTACATTGCTGGTACTGCTTGATTTCTCGCGGGCCTTTGACTGTATTAACATTGACTTGTTCCTCTCAAAACTGAACTATTACGGATTTGACCAAAATGCGATAAACTGGTTCCGAAGTTACCTTACCAACCGTAAGCAGCGTGTGGAAATCCGTTTGAGCAATGGCTCATCTCTTGATTCGTCACTCACCCCCGTTAAAAGGGGAGTTCCGCAGGGCTCTATACTGGGCCCCATAATATTTATTTTGTATTGCGCAGACATTGTAGACTCTCTGAAGCGATGTAGGTATCATATTTACGCTGATGATGTGCAAGTATATATCTCTTTTAAGCCTAGTGACTATAGCAGCGCGTTAAAGGATCTCAACGATGATCTTGACAGTATAGCATGTTGGGCTGAGAACAATGGTTTGGTACTTAATCCTACCAAAACTAAATACTTGCTCTTCGGAACCAAGTGCCAAATCAATGCAGTGCCGGCAACACTCAATGTTACTCTGCTGGGTGAGTCGGTCAGTCGAGTCAGCGAAGCACGTAATCTGGGACTGAATATGGATGCGGAGTTGAGGTACGAAGCGCACGTGGCAACAGCAGTGCGCACTTGTTTTTATCGGTTGAAGGTTCTTTATAAAATAAGGCCCTATCTATCAGAGGAGCTGCGAATACAGCTGGTTGAGTCGCTCGTACTCTCAAACCTAAATTATGCGGACACAGTTATTGGCCCTCGACTGTTGGCAAGAACTGATCGACTGGTTCAGAGGGTGCAAAACGCCTGCGCCCGTTTCTGCTTTAACATTCCACCTAGAACTCACGTGACACCATTTTTGAATAAGCACTCAATCCTGAAGATGAAGTCGCGTCGTAAGTTGCACTTGGCTTGCCTACTTTTTGGAGTCATAAAGTACAAGCAACCGACCTACTTGTACGCCAAACTGAATTGGATCACTAGTAGAAGGGAATGCACCAGCAGACAGTGCTCGCAGCAGCTTTCCACGCAACCGCACAAGACAGCGGCTTTTAGAGGCAGTTTTAGGTACGCGGCATCCAAGTGTTGGAACAATATTCCCCCGCCAATAAGGAATATCAAATGTCTCGATACCTTCAGGACTCGACTACGGCAGTTTCTGATTGCCTCGCAAAAGGAACTGGGCATGACAGTTTCGAACACGTCCATTATATAGCTGGATAGCGTGTTCTGGACAAACGCTAAAATTATATGTTTTTTTTTCTAACATACATACACACACTTACTGGAGATAGGAACCATACAACTACACATCACAATAAGCATAATTAGGTTCGACGTTCCCCGGCATGCTGACGGTCGCGGCAACGAAGGCCTGTCGCCTTGCAGGAAGATATCCTGCAATTATATTGTTCACGTACATAATAATTTGAACCTTTTACTCTAAAATAAATTCACAATGCTACAACACTATGCCACCAACGTCGGACACCAAATCTGTTAAATTGTGGGTATACCGTACACTTACACAACTTTCTCTACACATAACACTTACACTACATAACACGGACATAGCACTTTTTCCACAAATTCAGCTCGACGTCCGTATGCCACTACAGGGACCCAGCAGAATACCAGCGTCAGGCATATTTGCCTGACAGATGCTGAGTTGGGCTCCCATTTGATGCAGCCTTGAAGCGCACACCGCACTATGCTATCTTATTGTTTGTCTCACAAAACTTTTACTAAGTACCTACCTATGTTTTTGTATTTAATTTTTTAACGTTTTTTTTTTTTTTTTTTTGTATTTCAATGTAAGTACTTGTAACATTTATGTCTGTGATTGTTTACATTTTTAATTTTTATTTTTTTGTTAATTTAAGTGCTTAGTTTTATGTTTGTAATTTTGTTGTGCTTTTGTGAAGATACTATTTGTTAATTTTCTGTGTTGCATCAAATAAATGTTTTATCTATCTATCTATCTATCTATCTATCTATCTATATAATTGAGCAGTGGTGGCCCAGTGGTAACGGCTCCGACTTACGAGTTGTAGGTTGCGGGTTCAAACCCAGCCAGGCGAATTACTTTGTGTAATTTATTTCACCACTGCTCTCAAAACGGTGAAGGAAAACATCGTGAGGAAACCAGCATGTCCTAGAACAAAAAATTCGAAGACATGTGACATCCACCAACCCGCACTGGGCCCGCGTGGTGGATTACGGCCCATTCCCTCTCCTAGAGAGAGGAGGCCTGAGTCCCAGCAGTGGGAACATTAAAAGGCTGATTATGCTATGCTTATGCTATATATAATTGTAACACAAAAAACAAAAGGGAATTGATAGCATGTTATTTCTACCGAAGTCGTGGGTAAAAGCTAGTGCTTTATGAGACTTTGTTTGCGAAAATATTGGTTATAAAAAAAATATATATTTAAATCGGATAAGTGACATCCATATGGGTTAGTAAACAAATAAGAAAAATTTAAACCTATGTTAGTAAACTTACAATCTATCTATTTATTTTAAAACAAGGTGGTTGTTCATGATGCATCTGTGAACAACATCACCTAACAGAGGAGAATCGTACCTCCCCGCTATGGTTTTCAGGATGGAGTTGGAGCTAGCCCGCACTCTGCAGAGCAAAGATGCAGATTTCTGTCTGACGATGGCGTGAAACCCGTCGACGTGTGCCTCTGCGAACATACCTGATATAGTGGACGTGAAGTAGAAATCGAAGCCTATAAAAAGTAGCCCATGTCCTTCCTTATGGTTCTAGCTTACACTGTACCAATTTTTATCAAAATTGGTACAATAGCTTAACAGTAAAAGCGTAACAGACAGACAGACTTATTTTCACATTTATAATATTAATCTTTTAACCGCCTTCGTCGGATATATTCGACAAACACACTCGCGTTTATTCCACCAAAGTATGCGACCCTGGTAGAATACTCCAAATCAAATACTCCATCTCGTCAGCTCTTACACCTATGGGGATTGAGCAAAACGAGATGGAGTACCCAGTCGCAAACACACGTTCCTGGAGGACACGAAATCACTCGTCAGAACAATTTGACGCAAGCGGTTAAAGGGTTAATAATAATTATTTATTTATTTTCACACATTTAACACTGTTACAAACGCTCTGCCTCCTGAACTAGGTATCATTATTATTACATAGTATGAAACAAAATCGCTTCCCGCTGTCTGTCCCTATGTATCCGGAATCTATGTATTTAAAACTACGCAACGGATTTTGATGATTTTTTTTTAATAGATGGAGTGATTCAAGAGGAAGGTTTATATGTATAATACATGCATAATATAGTAGAGAAACACTGATAATTTTAGAGGTTTTATAATGTGATGTCGTAAATAAACAATGGTTGAACTCTACGAGATCAAAATAATATACACCTTAAAAAGGTCTACAAAAAAGTCCACGATGGTATATGTCTATCTCTTAGGGATAACCCACAATAGCCATTTTTTATTCTTAACTTTTTACGAGAAATAATGGTTTATTTACGAAGCGATTTTAAGCAATACATTATTAATCCTTATCCAATTAATAAAAAAGATAATTAAATATTATCCAAACCTTAAATACATTGTGCATTTAATATAGATCAATATAGCCCTTTACATCATGTAATTTAAATGAATATTTTCGAGGATATCACAGATTTAAAACGCAGGGTCACGGCGGTTGTGGTAATAATCTTATAAATTGCATTCATAAAATTAATTAATATGACGAGAGCATCAATGATATAATCCTTCGCATTTACGAATATTAAACTTGTATGGAAGCTGCGAGAGTAAAATATGCAAAAATGTGCCTCGAGACCTTGGCCTTGACCGACACAAAGGAAGGCCAATGACATGCAAGGGACTGGGAATTCTCTGTGTACCATACTTGTAAATAATTCGTTGAAAAGCTAGCGTCTGACAGCGGTTTCACTCGCGTAGAATTAGTACTTTCCCCTAATAAAAAATATGTTTATATATTGTTTTGGTATATAAACTAAATTGCTTTTTTTATTATGCATAGATTCGCCTTTGACCACTATCTCACCTGATAGTAAGCGATCACACTTGCCTAGAAGTAACCTATTCACTCTTGACTTAAAGACCCCTAGGTTAATAGATATCAGGAAACACAGACCCCGGCAGGGAATTCCACTCCTTAGCTGTAGGCATAGTGAATATGTTCCCAAAACGCTTTGTACGTAAGGGTGGAATGTCCACCATGTACCGATGGCGCAACACCGTACGTCTAGTGGTCCGATAATGGAACGGGTTTGGCGGAATTAATTACTGTAAAGTTTCATTTAATTTTTTTCAGGCGTTGAAGGGGTAACAAACATACATACAAACTTTCTTGAAAAACAGTGTTTCAATTGGCCATCATAGAATTGGGTTTATTGAATTGGTCATCATAGAATTGGGTTTATTGAATTGGTCATCATAGAATTGGGTTTATTGAATTGGTCATTATAGAATTGTGTTTATTGAATTGGTCATCATAAAATTTGGTTTATTGAATTGGTCATCATAGAATTGGGTTTATTGAATTGGTCATCATAGAATTGGGTTTATTGAATTGGTCGTCATAGAATTGGGTTTATTGAATTGGTCATCATAGAATTGGGTTTATTGAATTGGTCATCATAGAATTGGGTTTATTGAATTGGTCATCATAGAATTGGGTTTATTGAATTGGTCATCATAGAATTGCATTTATTTTTTTGCAAAGGGGTACGCAGAGGTGTGTAGGACAGTTCTCACCGGACATGGTAACTTTGTGAGGTTCCTGCACCTTATTCGTGCGGAATAAACGCCCGGGTGACGATCATTGGTTAGCTCGCCTTCCGACTGTCCGGACCGAACCCGTGTTGTCGACGGCGCGTAGTGTTCCACGCGCGCCTCAAAGAGATGTCAGCAAAACTGTAGAGGCCGATCAGGGCCGAAGCCAACTTCCGAAAGGGTCCAACCCGTTATTCAGAAACGCAAGGGCAAAGAACATAGGTGTGGTTTTACTCAATAAGAGACTGACACGCCCTCGCACTCCGTTCTAGAGCGAGAGAAGTCATTGGATGATTTTCCACCTTAAAAAAAATTGTGTCAGACTTTTATAGACTAAAACCTACCATTTCAATAAAATTATGCCTGGCTGGAGCAGTGGTGGCCGAGTGGTTACGGCTACGACTTACGAGTTGTAGGTCGTGGGTTCAAACCAGCAAAGGCATATTACTTTGTGTAATTTATTTCATCATCATTCTCTCAAAACGGTGAAGGAAAACATCGTGAGGAAACCAGCATCTCTTATTACCAAAAATTCGAAGATATGTGACATTCACCAACCCGCACCAGGCCCGCGTGGTGGCCCATTCCCTCTCCTAGAGAAGAGTCTTGAGTCCCAGCAGTGGGAACATTGAAAGGCTGATGATGCTAATATATGCCTGGCTTGGAAATAACCAAGGAGAATTCTCCTTGGACCTTCTGGTCTCAGCTAGAGCTCAACAAGCAATAGTTTGGATATGTTGTGATTAATGTCATTGAATAGAATAAATATTGCTCGAGTATATCAATACATTTTTAATTTACTTTACGCATTTAGTGTAAGCAAGTGTAGAGCTAATATTAATTATCGACTCTCTCTTAGCAATAACATCAGAGCACTAAACATTAATGGCAATAACTAGTATAATATTACTAGTAGTATATTACAGTCTCAATTAATTAGTATTTCTCAATTATAGTCACTATTCACACGTACCTAAGTACATAATAATGTACTCAAATAAATCGTGCCCTTGGCAGTACTTTTTATTTTGGAACTGGAATTTTAAAAGTACACATTAAAATAATGACCTTTAAAAAGGCCATAAAACTATAAAATAAAACATTGTCTAAATAAAAATTTCGGCAAATGTGAGTCGGCCTCGCGCACCGAGGGTTCCGTGCAAATTTGTCTATGTAAATAGTTGAATTCCCAAACCAAGACTCGAAAATTTTACAACAAATTTTACAGCTTTTCCTGTAGGTAGGCTTTTAATATTAGACCTTGTTCAATGCCAAATTTCAGGATTCTAGGTCAACGGGAAGTGTATGTGTATGTTTTGATTTCTTTGCGAATGTCATAATATGCGTCTAAACGGAATATAAACGGCCTTATCTTTAAATTGCATTAACTTAGAAGATCTCTTTTTTCTCTGCTGCTTAAAGTAGAAGACCTGGGTACAGACAGACGGACAGACAGACAGACAGTCAATAAAGTGATCCTATAATAATAATCATTGTATTTCAGATAAACAGTACTCATATCATAAATACCTCATGGACTTAACATACATACTATATTATATCATATAACTATATTATATTATATTGTTAGTACATAATGATTTAAAACTATGTTAGTAACACTTCGCTTAGCACTATATTATCTTGGTGCTGTTCTGTGGTATTTGTCCGCGGAAGCGATGGAACACCACGCTCTGAGGCCAAAAGTCTTCTTCCATAATAATGTGCAGAAAACAATTCGGTAAAAGGATTCCATTTTAGCCGATTTAGGTCATCATCATCTTCCTGCCCTTGTCCCGTGTTATTTGGGGTCGGCGCAACACGTTTTTTTCTTCCATTCTGCCCTGTCACTCGTCATACTATCACTAACTTCCTTTTCTTTCATATCACTCTTCACACAATCCATCCATCTTTTCTTTGGCCTCCCTCTCCCTCTCCATCCATCCACATGTAAACTCATAACTTTTTTAGTAACATGCATTTCATCCCTCCTCTTCACATGACCATACCAAGAAAAACGATTCCCTTTCAACTTTTCAGTCACTGGCGCCACTTTCAAACTTCCCCTAATATACTCATTTTTTACTTTATCCCAAAGACATTAAATACATACTACCAATAGACAGGACATAGCGAACAAAATCGTGCTCCGATACTTATTACCTAGTGGTCATAAGTCGCTCAGTCTAGTATGACGCCCCTGCACGTCAAGTCGTGTTTGTATCCGCTCTATGCATTAAAAAAAAACATTTTCTGAGAAAATATGCCGAACTGCGCATTACGCTATTGCAAATCTTGTTATGATAAAATGACAGGACCTAACTTCGGTTTATTTTCGTAAATATTTTTGGTATTTACGAAGTAATTAATTAAAATTCAATAATTTTGAGAAATAGTTCTAGAACATTTGCTGGTTTTGTGATAACGCCATCTATTGCTGAAAAGCTTAACCTTACCTTTATCACACACTGAGGCTATACCACGAGCTCATAATGTGATCCATTTTACGACCTAAACCGGAGCTATATAGGGTGTATAGCTCCATCACTCTTTCGCTCGTACGACTGACATTTTAACATTATCATGGTAAGGCCCCTGGCCACCTACCGAGCTATAGTTAAATAATTATAAATTTTGACAAATTTAATTCGCGTGTTTGCTATTCAAAGCCAGATGGCGTCACTGAGACATAGGATGACAGTTTTTCTTAAGACATTTGTTCTGATAGCCGCTCTATTGTATCTCTTTAAATCTCTTTGCTTTATCCATTCTCGTCACACCACACATCCATCTTACGGTACGGAACCCTAAAAAGGAATATGTGGTATGGCTGGTACTAATCCAACTCGATTAACTCGGCAATACAGATATGAATAATAGAATGAATAAATTACTCAAGATATAATGAATTCAGGACAGTATTAATGGTCGGGCCTACGTGGTTTTTATTTATTTACGACAAAAGTTGATTGTACTCACGTTGTGTTGCCGACCCAAATAAAATATTGAAATAAATATGTATTTGATGGGTAAATATCGTTTTTCTTTGTTTCACATTTAATTGTGAGTGATATGTTATTCTCTCGTTATATGTAAAGTTCAGGGGACAAAATTGATAAAAAATAACTGTAATTTTGCTAAAGATTTGAAAATAGAATTAACCTTTTCAAATTGAACCTATACTTTATATTCAATCCTGGCTACTTTATTCTCACAATTTTAATTTTATATTTACACACACTAAAGATATCCAAATTATTATCATAAAGAAAAATGATTTGATTGTTTGTTTATAATGAATTAATTTAATTTACTTATCGGTTTCAAAAACATTACTTGTGAGTAACATTATGATACTTTTATTCTGGTTATTAAAAATAATAAAATAAACACTAAAAGTCTCTTCAAACATAAGTATAAAGTACAATTAATAATTATGATTTAGATTAATTACAATCGAAAAAACACACAAAATTCTAACCGTAATGTAGACCTGCCTGATATAGGTTAAGGTTTCATGCCATCAATTTACATCTAACATTAAAAAAAAACAAAAACAATAAAAATGATGTCAGTATTTCTATCTATCTATAAACATTCGAAATTTACTGAAGTCTGTCTTTTTCGTGCCCTTATAAAAAGCGAGTGAAAAAACAAGCTATTTAACTACAAATTACAATTATCAGTGTTTTATTTGTTAAAAAGAAGCATTTGAATAACTTTGACTTTCTTTTCATAGTAACTTTTATTCAACCTTAAACTTTTATTCAGACTTAAAGAGTAAGTATATTATTTTAAAACTAGATTATATAAGGTATATTATGTTTAAAAAACTGAGCAAGTGCGAGTCGGACTCGCGCCCTGAAGGTTCCGTACAAACTTACCTATGAAAACAGTTCAACTCCTGAATTGAGTTACGAAGATTTTTCCAAATCGCAAAATAAGTATTTTTTTGTCACGTTACTACAAATTTACAGTTTTCAGAATTTTTTCTATATTTGTGCTATGAGACCTTGCTTCATTCCAAATTTCAGGATTCTAGGTCAACGAAAAGTACCCCATGAATTTGATTCCCTTGAGAGTGTCAAAATACACGTTTTTTGCGACATAATCGGCTATATGTTTTTTTTCCGTTAACTCAGATATGTTTGATTTTTTCACAACTTCAAGGAACCGCAGACTTGACTATATGGTTTTAATTTCAACTCGATACCTCCAGGCGTTTCGTTTTTTTCCTTTTGAGGTACGGAACCCTAAAATGAAGTTAATTTTAGTACCACAGAACCTCAGAAAGTACCTACATCCCTAAAATCATATCACTTGTCGTAACCTCGGTCAGGTTTGCGACCTAAGCTTGAAATTGAGCCAAAGGGATGAGTGCCCCGTCCCTTATTTTTGTGAAGGTTAGAAAGGGGTGGTAAATCTGTTTGTAGTTTCATATTTTATTGCTGATATTCAGTTTAGTTTTTGGTTGTCATGGCTTTTGTTTACGCGGTCTATAGGCCCGATAGAGGAATGTAAAACAAAGATTTATTTTGCCACGTAAGAGGGGGGAGAGATTCTGCAATTCATTTAAGGGTAACTTTCAATGGCATCACAGTTGACAGCTATTTTCATCATAATACGACACTACACACATAATACGATACTACATTATATTTCAAATATCTGTTATTTATTTATTGTGCACACCTACCGCAGTGTTGTTTTTTTAACCCAAAGATTGACTGGTAGAGAATGCCTTGTGGCAATAAGTCCACCTATGTACCACTACTGTACATGAAGTTTAAATAAATAATACTGGAGTTCAAATATTTTCCTTTGTTGCTTTTTCTACAATAATTTCATGGTACAATAAATGAGGATTTTGTGTGATATATCGAGTTATATGTTTCCGGTAATATTTAGCATCCATTGGCATCTTACCACTAAATCATTCTTAGATCAATTTGTTTTTTCATTTTAAGAGACGTATTAAAACTCATAAATTTTAATGTTTATACCATTTCTCAAGATTTATCTTCATAATATTATTTTCTTCACCGCAACACGTTTTTTTTTTCATCCCTTCTGTTTTGCCAACCGTCACGTTATCACTAACTCCCTTTTTTTTCAAAGATTCAAAGCATTTTATTTCAAATAAACCATTTACAGGCACTTTTGAAATGTCGAGAAGTCAGTCAGTCAGAAAAAAATGATGCTAATTGCACATTCCAAAGCGTAGATCTCTACGGAGAAGAATGTGCAATAAACTCCATGGACACTCTTTTCAATCATGTTATGTATTACAAATATCTCGGTTACATGTTTCTTGCCACGCCCTATTGTAGCCTTGAGTCAAGCGTACCTAATCCTCAGGAAAACCGTTTTTTCAACAAATTCTAGTTTCTCATTGTTCAATACTATGTCACAATCACTACTTTTGACATTCTTTAAGGAAAATCTTATGCATTTCGTTTTTTTCCCATTTAGAACTTGATTATTACTAGACTTTCCTCTCAAGATCAATTTCCATGACCAATCCCTTATTTAGTTCAATCCTCCTTGTAAACGTTTGACTTTCATCAGCTCAACACTGCTTAGCATCGCGATATGGTCCAAAACGTCTCGCCCATATCATTCAAGATAATGCGCAAATTCGCTCAAACGACACGCTATGTCCACACGACTTAACATTGACGCGTCGCCTCCTTATCTTCACCATAGGTATCTGTACCTCCATCACAGTATTAGCACATTGTATGGGTGGATACACACCTACCCACATTTTCCCAACTCTGCCACGCGTGAGTAATGAGGGGCGATATCTTCAAAAACATGGGATTGTTTTGATTTAAAGAGAAAGAAAAAGACTTACTTCGTTACATTTTGAGCCTTAGTTGGGGCTTAAATTTAATTTAAAGGGTTAATTTATTAAAGCCCTGGTTTGCAAGTGGTTGCCACATTTTGTTGCCACTGTGCCTTATTGTGTGACACATTAAATATTTTAACAATAACCTCAGTTTTGACAGTTGAACTGTAATTATTGTGTGACTACATCAATACAATAAAAATATAACATAATTCTTAATGTTCTTTATAAAGTACAATCCTTCTTCTCGAATCAATGGTTTTTTCTTTTCCCTCAAAAATGTTGGACCCAGAATTTGCCACGTTTATAGCGGTATCAGTGGCATTTTTTAAGTCCACCAGAGTGCATAATATGTAGTGATATTTTGGGCACTCAAGTGGGCCATCGTATGGTCAGGAGCATCGCACTCGCACTGGGTGTCGAAGTGGTCTATAGTCCCTTATTTTGCCTGGTTGTGTTTACAACAACCTACTTGGGTGCGCAATCTATAAAGTATATGTCCGGACCGAGCCCAAGTCGTTGACAGCGCGTACTGTTCCACGCGCGCCTCAAGGAGATGGCAGCTAACCGTAGGGGCCCAGCAGTCGAAGCCTACTGGGGCCAAGGGTCTGCTTCTGAAAGGAAGACTCGGGCCTGGTATGAAAGGCAACGAAGGAACAGGAGTGGGTTTTTAGTCAGTAAAAGTCTTACACACCCAATCGCTCCGCCCAGGAGCGCGGCATACCCCACTTTTTTTTGGTGGGAAAATATAGAAAAGTCTATAAAGTATATACGTAATATATAATAGTTTAAAGTGTACTTTAAACTATATTACCAACCAATTTCAAAATAATATCCTTTCTTGAAAACATTTTAGGGTAACCGATTCATTTCTTTCATTTTGAAATTACACTTAGAGTGCTACATTGCGCTCTCAGTGAGTAATGTTTAACTATTGTTCTCAATGGAGCCCTCTTTATCACGTCTGAAAGTGGCCTTCAAGCGTATTTCATTCGCAGAGAACAATTTTAAGAAATTATTATTCATTTAATAGATTTATTTTTTAATTTAGTATTTATGGTCGTTTTTTTTTCAGAGCCGAAGCACGTTTAGAAAACCAGCAAAAATTGTGAAGTTTATGTTATCTAATTAAACTTACCTAACGTTTACTACATAGATAATTAAAAAAAATAAAAAATAAGTGTGGCACTCGGGGACTGCCGCGGTAAAGCTATTGCATAGCATTTTGTATCAACTTATGCAATTATAATTATTTATTTATTTTATTTATGCAGTATTTCTTTTTCTTTGATATTAATTCAAGTTACACTTTTTGAGCGTGGTGACCGATAAGAAAACATTTTTTTTTCTTTTATTAAATAAATAAACGAGCTTCGTAGAGTCGTACAATACGGCTAGTTGCACGCACACAAACACCCTTCAAGCCACACCTCCGTGCCCGTCGGAGTGGGGAGCGTGAGGTTTTTTTCGTTACGGAATTTCTGGATTCGGTCCCCGCGCTCAAGGCCCTCGTTAGAAGCTATGCAATAGCTTAAAAACTATGGTGTACAATAACGAGTGTGCATCGATCTATGTATCTATATATCTGTCATTGCTATATTAAACTGATACAGGGTTTTTTTTTAGGTTTGAAAATCATCTAATGACAAATCCCCCTCTTGGGCGGGGCGGGAGATAGTGTCAGACTTTTACTGACAAAAAACCCACTCCTGTTCCTTCTTTGCCTTCATCCCGGGGCCCCGGGTTTCACTTTTACACTACCCGTGGATATAGGGATGCTATTAAAGACACAAATATTTACTTACAAATGCAATTACAGAAACTTATTTTACTAAGCCATAACTGAATGAACTCACAGCTGTTATAATAAATACTGAGTTTAAGTGGCTATTTGGTACTAGCTTCTGGCTTTGCCCTTCGATTGGCTGCTGCGCCGAATGTTGCAGGTTCGATTTCCGCTCGGAAAAGAATATCGTATAACCAACTGTTGTTACAAATCTCTTGTGGGTGTCTTGATTATGTGAGTTCATAGGCCATAGGATCGGAATCCGGTTCCGTACATCAAAAGAAAAAGACGGAACCCTTATAGGAACACTTTTTGTCCGTCTGTCTGTCTGTCACAAGACCCTTTTTCTCGGGAACACGTAGAAGTATCGAGTTGAAATTAAAACCATATACTAAAGTCTACGATCCCTTGAAGCTGTGAAAAAAACAAACTTCTAAGTTAACAAATAAAAAAGATACGGCCGTTTATGTGATAAAAAACGTATATTTCGATACTCTCAAAGGAATCAAAATTCGTAGGGTACTTCCAGTTGACCCAGAACCCTGAAATTTGGCATAAAGCAAGGTCTTATAGCACAGGTATAGGAATTAATCTGAAAACAGTAAATTAGTTGTTATTTAATCACAAAAAAAATAATCCTTTTTTGCAATTCGGAAACATCTTTGAGACTCCATTCGGGAATTATAGTTTGGACGGAACCCTCAGTGCGCGAGTCCGACTAGCACTTACCCATTTTTTTTTTATAACCACCTAGAAATAGTGCCTAAGATAGTATCACTCAAATGCTCGTTAATTGTGGCTGACTTAGTAGATAGATAGATAGATAGATATTCTTTATTGTACACCAAAAATACAAATTACATCAGGAACTTAAAATTAATAGGGTGTCACAATGGGCGGTCTTATCGCTAAAAGCGATTTTTTACAGTAACCTTTGAAATACCTTAGTAATTTAGAAGGAAACGTAATTTTTTAGGCGAATAGTGCTATTATAAAGAAGTTTATTTAATTAGGACCCTATTTGAATTATATTTTTTCATATTCCCCAGGGAATGACAATGTTTTTGGAATAATATTTTCACATTTAAACTGTGTTTTCTATATTTATTTAAACTTCATGAACAGTGGTGGTACATAGGCGGACTTAATACTACAAAGCATTACCTAACAGTCAACCATTGGGTTAAAAAAGACAACACTGTGGTAGGTGTGCACAATAAATAAATAACAAATATTTAAAATAGAATGTAGTATCGTTAAATTAAGTTACATAAAATAATAAAATACGTATACGATATATGCTAATATAATAAACTAATAAATACTATGATAAATATGAAATCATTATAATTAAGAGAACTTAAAATATAACAATTATGACGAAGACCGAACTAAGGTTGAGAGGACTGTCTTCAACACCGAGTGTAATTTTACCCGGCGGCTATTCGAAACCGTGGCATGCATTCTCAAAGCAAACACAATAAATAATGCATGAGCATCAAATACAAACGAACCTGGCGCCATTTTGTTTTATTTCCGTAGCTGTCATTCCTTTAATAGCCTGATGCCGGGCGGCCATTGGTGTGGAATACCTTTAAATATACTCGTATATATAGGGTGACTGGCAATTAGTGTACGATACTTAAACACGTGATTGTGTTCATGATAACAAACAATTTTTATTATGGGAGCAAAGCCGAAATCGCGAAAAAAATATCAGCTGTTCAGTACATTAGGCAAATATAAATGTACTGAACAGCTGATTTTTTCGCGATTTCAGTTTTGTTCCCATAGTTAAAGTTGTTGGTTATCATGAGCACAATCACGTGTTTAAGTATCGTACACTAATTGCCAGTCACCCTATATACTAGCTGCTACCACCGGCTTCGCCTGCGTGATAGTAGAATATTATCCCAAGGGAACATACTCTCGGGATAAAAAGTATCCTATGTGCTATTCCAAAATATGATCCTTTTTACAAGCTTTACAAGCTCATGTGTGTAAATCAGATGACAATGCAAAATGATTATGACAAGGAGCTGATCGGATGATAGAACCGGAAGGTTGCCATAGGAACTCAGATAACTCTATCGTGTTTGAGCTTTTTGGAATGGTCTTGATAAGTATAAAATTTATAGGTATATAAATCGTTCTGGCGACGATTTCTAATAGACTGGATTGTCCTTTCATCCGGCATTGTTCAAGTAGACACATTCCGTTACCAATGCCGGAGAGAAAATATTTAATGTTACTTTATTTTATTTTGCTATTGTTATTTTATCCGTTTTTTAATTAATTGATTTGTATGTTTTGGACTTTAATTTTAATTTATTGTATTTGATTTTAATTTATTTTATTGATTTTAATGTATTTAATTTGATTTTAATTTATTTAATTTAATTCTAATTCATTGACATTGTCTCATTAATTTTAATTTTAATGTATTTAATTGGGTTTAATTTTATTATTTTGATTAATGTATTGATGTGTTTTGATTCTATAAATGGGTATATTTTACCTGAATAAAAAAAGTTATTATTATTATACCGCGCTAGAAAAGATTTCTATGAAAAAAATGATTTTCAATGAAAACTTGTGCTTGACTGCGATCCCACCTGATGGTAAGCATTCTACCCGTGTACCAAGTATCTATCCATTCAACCGTTCAAGCGTGAAGCTTTCGCCTTTATAAATATTAGTATGAAGTGTGATATTTATAGTATGTGTCATAGATTTCACTTTTATATAGATTTTTACATACATATTTTGCACTAACGCGAGCACAGTTAGGAAGCTCTTAACAAAGCCATTTTTTGAGGAACTAGCACCTATTTGCACCTGAAATTTATATTATTATTGTTTGTTTAAATTAATTTACTAACAGTTTAAGGTATTGTGGGACCAACTTTAAATATTTTTTTTTTGTCATTATATGTGTGGAAGCTTGTAATTAGCAATTTAGTTATTTACCATTGTCATTATGTTGTTATTAGTCTGTAAGCTTTCCTAAAATGTGAAAAATAAATGTGAAAAATAAATAAATAAAATAAGAAGTCTATTACGATTACTATGTTACAATTTATTTGTCCCGCCTTTTGTAAATATACGTATGTTAGGATCATATACGAGTCTAGGAGACTGCCAATCTGAGCTCCGCAAAGAGCGAGAGGAGTGTCAGGCTTTTACTGACTGAACCACCTATGTTTCTTCAGTCGTCCTTTGCCTTCCAGTGCTGTGGTGACTCTTTCAGACAAACTCACAACCCTGGAACACGATGCCACTAAATATCTTAGGTGTTATCATCTCTAATTAATCATACCAGTATTGTTCTATTATTTTTTACCACTTTACGAATGGCTGTTGCAGTAAAAAGTCGATAGAAAAACGTCAGATGGGCACAATGCTCTTTAAAAAAAATATATTCGCTTGTCCAACACGATCTTAGTCTTTAATTCACGTGGGAAATTCTAATAGATATCGTCTACCTAGGAGAAAATAATTTTACATCGAGTTTCTACTGAAAACAAATTGCAAATTGTGATGAATCATAAACTTCAAGCTTCAATTATATAAATATTTTATTCACTTTGATCAACACAATTTCATATTTATCACTTTATTAACAATCATTTTCAAATACACGGATTGGTAGGACATGTTCACTGTTCAACAACTCAGAGCAGACTGACTGTCCAGAATGACAGTTACAAACTCAATGTTTCCCCACCACAAACTTTCACAAACACTCGGTCCGACCAATCAGAGCAAAGTTAACAGTACGTAATATCAATTGACTAACTAATATACATTAGGGTTTATCAATAATTAACTTTAAGTAATTATTTCATTTTAACAATTATAATATATTTATACAAAACTAATACATAAACTCTAATACCATAAATCATTACTTAATGTCTACAACAAGTGCCTTATGTTCATGTAACTACTAGCGCCATCTATCGCTTATAGATGGAAGTTGAACGATTTATGAATATTTTCTTTAAAAATCATTACATTCGGCCATCCGACATCGTGCGATCTCCTGACGCACGATTACAATTTCAATGATAGACTACATTCATATAAATTATGATACTTCATTCAGTTCGACAAGAAAATGAGTTTTACATTCAAATTCATTACATTCGGCTAAGTATTGATTTTAGGTTTGCTTCCGGATCATTAGTTTGTCGTCACGTCATATGTTTAGAACATTCATCGTTGTAAGGTTTTTTGTCAAAAGCTTTTCTACATGTCTGGGATCATAAAACTTACCATATATAATATATTCCAGTAATTTTATCCTTAAAACTTTTGTTTTTGAATGGATCTATAGATTTTAAAATGAGGTTAATGTAATTTTACCTTCTTATTTGCAATCAGATCTACTAATCTTAATCAGATCACTTATGCTGTAGGTAGTAGCAGGGATTTTACTGGTAACGTAAGTATTCTTTTGCTTGTCTAACTTGGATATTGGAGCTCACCTCATCTCTTAAGCTTTGTAACGTGTTTCGTACTTCGTAATGTCGTCGTAGTCTATCGTTTAAAGTATCCTAGTAGCTTTGTGGCAGCCTTTCTAGTGAATGAATTACCAGAATTAACAAGACTCCATTGAATTTTCCAAGATAGGCATATGTTTCATTGGTGTTCGTTATAAACGTTGAAGTAATTTTATTTTGCTAGGGCATTTAAAATAGTGGTAGTCATTTTTACAGCGTTAAGAACAAGGTCAATACCATGACTATCGTAAAAGCTCTTTAGAGTAGATAAAGTATCTAAAAGAAAGCCACGATTGCACTATTATTCGAGATAGTAAACCAATGTAAATATATTTTATAACCAACACTATCAGTCGAAACAATTGGTCAACTTTCTGTAAGTATAAGGTAATTGACCAGCTTTTTGTCCGAGAGTATAGTCTTCGTTATTTACGCACACTGAATTCACGACAACATAATTATACATACTTTGTCATTAGGTTTTTCATCTGGTTCAGCCTTAAGAACTTTGAATCTAGGTCTAATCTTTATAATGTTGATAATCAATTCTCAGTCTCAATACTATAAACAGAAACAGAGGATTCGTCTTAGTGTCTGTAGACAGCATGGTATTACGGCTTAAGGTATCGACATACGCGTCCCAGATCTTACACTCTCAATGGTTAACTAAACTCATGAATGTATAGCCACCATATTGCTATACGTTGTGTGGCGTCTTATTTAGTCAGGGTTCATTACATTCACTATTTGAAACCATAATATAAAACAAAACTTAAGCGTTTTGAATAAAAGTGACTCTTCAGCTGGAGAGCCCATGGGCTTAATTGTACTAATATTTCCCCTAAATCTAAGGCCTCAGCATCTGTGTGCAAATTCGTATCAAGTTAAGGTTATAATAATGATGTTTGAATCGCACTGTTTATCAAACTTTATTTTAATTTGGAACATTTAAATTGACCCGCCACTCTAGTGTATGCATTTTAAATCTATTTTCCTCTTAACCGAATTATAACAATGTAATATCTAGCTCAAATTAAATCTTTTGTTGTCATCATTAACTTGGGGACCGACTCCAATTTCAGTCTTGACGATGGTCATGTAATATTACTATTTATCACCTACTTGTAAAATAAATATCATTTAATTGATGTATATCTTTTGCGGTGATGTCTGTGCATAGATTTGTTGATGATATAGTCAGAAAGATTTGACACGATAAAGAAACACACGATAAATACTCTGATATAAGATCTGTCTATACAAATATTTCCAGAATGATGTGAATCTATAGCTGAATTTGGTTGCGCAAGGCAAGTTTTAGAAAATAAATCAATTTAACTGTTGAACAGTACAAGGTTCTTGTGAAAGGATAACGTACCTTTACAAATTGCAATGGATGGTAACTCAAAATCTGCCCAATCTTTAGACGAGTCTGCATAAACTTTTGACTGACAACTAATACTTCTATATCGGATTCACGCAAAAGACTACATCGCTGTTAAAATCTATATAATACCCAATAAAATTGATCATTTTATTTCTACTTGTTTGTAAAGCGTTTGATTGTCATCAATATCCGTATATAAGCACTGATTTGTCATAAAAATATTCACATAAGTTTCACCTTAAGTCGTACCAGCTAACATTTCTTGAAACTGACCATAATTCTGCTCATTAGAAAAACTATTGTTAGTTTAGTTTACCACTTCGTCACTAAATACTACACTTTGGTAGGGTTTCGTAACATTTCTATTTTCTTTTGGTAAGCCTAGCAAGTTTTTGAGACAAAATGTATAGTCAGTTTCTGATCCTATTTGCATACAAATCAATTACAAATACTCTTTCTAATCCAACTTAAATACTCTCAAAATTTACTGGAGTGATCGAACTCCCGTATCACATTATTCTAATGTTTTATGTTCAAACTTCGATACTTGTAACGTTTTTCTCTTTGGAAAATCATTAAACCAACATAAGGTACCTCATTGCTTCTTGCGTCGTGGTGGTGTAGTCGACGAAGAGGTTGAATTATAACTTCTGCACTTCCTTCCAGATCGTCTCTTTGCATCATTTCTCTTCGAGTCTATTTTGTTCAAAACATGAACTATCCGTTTGCTCAATAAGACTGATGGTTTTTCTTCTGTAGTCCTGACGCAATCGGACTCCAAGGCCTCAAAAATAAAAGAAATCAGTGGTTAAAACATTTACATGAATTATAACTTGTACCATTCATTTAGAACTCGCTTTTTTATTCAAAAATAAAATCTCAATATAAAAATCTTCTTTCAATTCATTTTATCTATACTTATAATATCTTCATAAGCTATAACAGAATGTTCAATTAAAAGAAACTTATCCAATAAACAGGTCAAAATGATATGAAGCAATAATAAAAAAATGAATATGGAAATAAACTTAATAAATTATTCAATTCATTAACATCATTATTAAGCCAACATAGTCACACTGAAATCACTTAAGTAGGTAAATTCATACGTTACTTACGCTCTTCATGATAATTTCGTCTGCATTGGGCACACTTAACCCGAATCTTTATTGGCTCACTTGGCCTAGTCCAATGTTACATGTGGCCAACTCTAATGGGACACTTGGCCTCAAATGGCACACTTGGCCTCAAATGGCACACTTGGCCTCAAATGGCACACTTGGCCTCAAATGGCACACTTGGCCTCAAATGGCACACTTGGCCTCAAATGGCACACTTGGCCTCAAATGGCACACTTGGCCTCAAATGGCACACTTGGCCTCAAATGGCACACTTGGCCTCAAATGGCACACTTGGCCTCAAATGGCGCACTTGGCCTCAAATGGCACACTTGGCCTCAAATGGCACACTTGGCCTCAAATGGCACACTTGGCCTCAAATGGCACACTTGGCCTCAAATGGCACACTTGGTCTCAAATTGCACATAGCATAATAGCATAATCAGCCTTTTAATGTTCCCACTGCTGGGACTCAGGCCTCCTCTCTAGGAGAGGGAATGGGCCGTAATCCACCACGCGGGCCCAGTGCGGGTTGGTGGATGTCACATGTCTTCGAATGTTTGATTCTAGGACTTTCCGGTTTCCTCACGATGTTTTCCTTCACCGTTTTGAGAGCAGTGGTGATGAAATAAATTACACAAAGTAATGCGCCTGGCTGGGTTTTGAACCCGCGACCTACAACTCGTAAGTCGGGGCCGTTACCACTCGGCCACCACTGCTCAAATGGCACACTTGGTCTCAAATGGCACACTTGGCCTCAAATGGCACACTTGGCCTCAAATGGCACACTTGGCCTCAAATGGCACACTTGGCCTCAAATGGCACACTTGGCCTCAAATGGCACACTTGGCCTCAAATGGCACACTTGGCCTCAAATGGCACACTTGGCCTCAAATGGCACACTTGGCCTCAAATGGCACACTTGGCCTCAAATGGCACACTTGGCCTCAAATGGCACACTTGGCCTCAAATGGCACACTTGGCCTCAAATGACACACTTGGCCTCAAATGGCACACTTGGCCTCAAATGGCACACTTGGCCTCAAATGGCACACTTGACCTCAAATGGCACACTTGGCCTCAAATGGCACACTTGGCCTCAAATGGCACACTTGGCCTCAAATGGCACACTTGGCCTCAAATGGCACACTTGGCCTCAAATGGCACACTTGGCCTCAAATGGCACACTTGGCCTCAAATGGCACACTTGGCCTCAAATGACACACTTGGCCTCAAATGGCACACATGGCCTCAAATGGTACACATGGCCTCAAATGGCACACATGGCCTCAAATGGCACACATGGCCTCAAATGGCACACATGGACTTATCTAACGGCACACTTGGCCTCATTAAGGCTCGCGTGTCTTCTTCAAAGGTTCGTTTTGGCCTCGTCAAGGCACGTTTTGGCCTCGTCAAGGCACGCTCGGCCTCATCAAGGCACGCTCGGCCTCACCAAAGGCACGCTCGGCCTCACCAAAGGCACGCTCGGCCTCGCCAAAGGCACGCTCGGCCTCACCAAAGGCACGCTCGCCCTCACCAAAGGTACGCTCGGCCTCACCAAAGGCACACTTGGACTCATCAAAGGCAGTCACACATGGGCTGGTGCTGCAAAATGCCATCTAGCAGCTTTGGACTCAGTGGAAAGGCGTGCGAAGAGGCTAATTGGGGATCCAGATTTGGTTAAGTCCAATCTACAAAGCCTCGAGCACAGGCGCAGGGTAGCCAGCCTATCGGTATTTTACAGGTTGCATTGATTGATTGCATGACTTGCCTTGACTTGATTCCGCCATCTCCTTTCTACCATCGGACAACCCGACGTACGGCAAGTATTCATCCTTACGTTGTTGAAACTTCAACGGTCCGGACTAAGCGTTTCGCTTCGTCGTTTATACCGCGTACATCGAAGGACTGGAAAACAATTTGCCTGCTGCGGTCTTCCCGTCCAACTATAATTTAGGTGTCTTCAAGGCTAGAGTGAATAGGCTCTTAATAAACTAGTGCGTCTCACCATCAACGATTGCATCCCTGCTCACCATCAGGTGGGATCGCAGTCAAGCACTGGTTTATATGAATTAAAAAAGGCATACTCGGCCTCATCAAAGCACTGAAATCAAATCAAAGCATTTATTTCAAATAAAACATTTACACACTCCAGACACTCTTGTATTGCCAAGGCAGTCAGTCAGTCAGCAAATTGACGGTAATTGCATATTCCTAAGTGTAGATCTCTATGTGCAAGGAAATCCATTTACACCCTAAATCCACAAACACGGTTTCGTATTTTTTTTTTTTCGCTTCTAAATTCAAATTCATTTATTGTTTTTGTGAAAATTATCATAGCACACAAAGTAATCAAAGGCAACATAATGACAATTGCCGCTATGGAAAATAGGTTAATTATACATAGCAATTGTCTGTCGTAATTTAGCATTATGCATGATCAATTAAAACAAATAAAGAAAAAACAACCCAATTTAAAATATAGGAACTAAAATGAACCACTAGTAGTGAAAGTGTCAGCGATGTCCAGTTTTAACTGTCAGCGTTCGTTTACGAATATATAAGTACCACTCAGTTCACACATTTGAAGGGAACCGAATCATTCAACCCACGCGCCACCATCAGTATGAAAATTGAGTGAGTATAACACTTGTCTAAAATAACATTAGCACTCTTGGAAAAAATAACTCGATCTCATTTAGCTTTAATTTAGGCACACATAACCTAACATTCCTGTTATCACTGCACATATTTGTAGGCTTTTTGTAGGCATGTACCACTTCTGAAATGTGATGAATCATAAACTTCAAGCTTCAATTATATAAATATTTTATTCACTTTGATCAACACAATTTCATATTTATCACTTTATTAACAATCATTTTCAAATACACGGATTGGTAGGACATGTTCACTGTTCAACAACTCAGAGCAGACTGACTGTCCAGAATGACAGTTACAAACTCAATGTTTCCCCACCACAAACTTTCACAAACACTCGGTCCGACCAATCAGAGCAAAGTTAACAGTACGTAATATCAATTGACTAACTAATATACATTAGGGTTTATCAATAATTAACTTTAAGTAATTATTTCATTTTAACAATTATAATATATTTATACAAAACTAATACATAAACTCTAATACCATAAATCATTACTTAATGTCTACAACAAGTGCCTTATGTTCATGTAACTACTAGCGCCATCTATCGCTTATAGATGGAAGTTGAACGATTTATGAATATTTTCTTTAAAAATCATTACAAAATGATTACGAAAGATTTCGTTTCTCTAGGCGCAGACATAGACAATAATAAACTGAAAAACAAAAACTTAATTCTGTCTGTAAAATCTAATTTTAAATTTCCAAATATTGACGTTCAGACGTCAGAACCGACTGTACTATCTGAAGGACAAACAAAGCTTGTTATCTTTATAGAATGAGGATATATTTGTACTAAAAATAGAACACAATATCGTTGTTAGTTCGTAGTATCGTATTTACGATTGTTTCTCGAAAACGCTGTCAATCAATCGGACAATGATAGTTTGTGAACAATTCTCGGTTTGGGAAGCACTCTGGATACAGGGACTAAAATAATAAGGCACGTAGTCACGACAGTAGACGTATATTGACTGGCAAAATCATATGGTACACTGACTACCTACAACACTTAATAATTACTAATATCAATGTACCCACATCTTGGTACATACACTACACCTCCCTTCTTATTCTTAGAATATTAACTACACACAATTTACTAAAAACATAACATACATTCTAATAACATTAGACTGAACAGTTAATTATACAAATTAATCTATTTCAAATCTGACAACTGGTTTGCGCATTCGTTTAGAGCGCATCACTGATGGCATCGGCTCAGCAACACAACTAGGTAGGTCAGGGGGTGGAAGTATCGGAGGCACTATGTTAACTTGGGAATCACTACTACTTTTGTCTACCATACCACCCTCTTCAGTAATACTTGGTTTATCTTTATTCTCGAGGCTTGACTCCGATATCTCCACCAATCCATCGGTTTGTGATGAAACAGCAGTCTCACTCCGGTCGCCTGGTTCTGTGCTAGCCTCATTTTCTTTAAACGGAACATCTGACAGTCGAGAACGGCGCCTAATTTGGTCAATGTGTCTTTTGAGCAGTCTACCGTCATCACTATCCACCACATACCTACGCGTACCTTCTACCTCTCTCACAGTTCCCTTTACCCACTTGTCTGACGCACCGTACTGTCTCGCCCAGACCGTATCGCCTTCACCCAGAGTTCGTGGCTTAGTTCCCTCGCACCGTGCCTGGCGACTCTGTATCTCACGCACCCTATTTTCTAATGCCCGCTGGCCCCTTAACAAGTCGAGCCTGGAACGAAGTGAACGCCTCTGTAGCATATACGCAGGTGTTTCGCCTGTAGTACTGTGCACTGAATTTCTGTACGCTAATAGGAATGTCTGCAATGCTGTATCCACGTCAACATTGTCCCTATACGCTTTTTTAATGGCTCGTTTACAAAGTTTGACCGCGTTCTCTGCCGCCCCATTAGATGCCGGGTGGTAAGCTGGTGAAAAGTTTTGTCGTATGCCATTTTTTTTTAGGAATGAACTAAACTCTTCACTTGTGAACGGAGGGCCTTGGTCAGAGACTATCTCTTCGGGCAAACCAAATCTAGCAAACGTGGTTCTTAGTACCTTTATAACGCTTAAGGCATTAGTGTGTTTCATTTCAAATATTTCTATCCACTTTGAACTGGCATCTACTAACACAAAAAATTTTGTACCCTGGTATGGCCCCAGGAAATCTATATGTAATCTAGTCCACGGTTGCGCGGTATAGGGCCACGGCTGTGGAGGCGCCCGCGGCGGTGCGTCGGCCTCCACGGCGCACGTCTCACACTGCTTACACATTGCTTCTATATCTGAGTCTATATTGGGCCACCAGACATAACTTCGGGCTAGTCCCTTCATCTTCACGATACCTATGTGGCCACTGTGTAGCTGTTTTAAAACAAGACTTCTTAAATTCACGGGTATTACCATTCTATAGCCCCACATGAGACAACCGAATTCAATATATAATTCGCGCCGTCTATGAAAGTATGGTTGTAGTTCTGCCATTGCCGAACACTCGTTTGGCCAACCAGACTGAACGTATGACATAATTCTGCTTAACTCGACATCTTTTTGCGTAGCCCCCTTAACATCGTTATGCGTGATGGGTAAAAAATCTTCTACGAAATGAACGTACGTACTATCTTTTCTATCAGTTTGTATGTTTGTTTTGTAAGGTAGACGTGACAATGCGTCTGCGCAATTCTTTTTTGATCCGACATACTCTATGGTATAATTGTATGCGGACAACAAAACTGCCCATCTCTGTAATCGAGATGCGGCCATAATTGGTATTCCTACCTTGTTCCCGAAAATATAAGTTAAGGGTTTATGGTCCGTTTTCAGCAAAAACTTTCGTCCGTACAAATACTGGTGATACTTCCTGACTCCGAAAACTATCGCCAGAGCTTCCCGATCTATCTGTGAGTATGATCGCTCAGCTACACTAAGTGACCGCGAGGCATAGGCTATCGGCCGCTCACCGGTAGGCGTAATGTGCGATAACACGGCGCCGACCCCCACGCTGCTCGCGTCGGTAGTTAGCACGAGAGGCAACTCGGTGGAGTAATGTGTTAGTACATCGCTACTAGCTAGCAACGTTTTAATTTTGCCAAACGCATCCTTGCATTCCTCATTCCATTGATATTTTACTCCTAGTTTCAATAAATGATACATTGGGGCTAAAATAGTACTGACGTTCTTTATAAATTTAGCGTAATACATAACCATGCCTATAAACGCCCTCAGCTCCGATATGTTTGTCGGTGCCGGGGTGTCTATAATGGCTTTGACCTTATCCGCACAGGTATGTACCCCGTCTTTACTAATTACATGTCCCAAGTACACCACTGATTCAGCAAAGAATGAACATTTGTCTTTTCTCACTCGCAAACCGTACTGTTCCAATCGGTCAAAAACTTTGCACAAATTAGCCATATGTTCGGACACTGTACGCCCCGTTATAATGACGTCATCAAGAAATACGCCTACCTGCGGTAAATCTGCAAACAACTGTTCCAAACGTCTTTGGAATATCGCTGGGCTAGACGCCAGGCCATACACTAATCTATTATATCGGAACAATCCTTTGTGCGTGTTAATTACCGTGTACCCCCGCGATTCATCTAATTCAAACTGGGCATAAGCTTGGGAAAGGTCTAGTTTACTATAACGTTCGCCGCCGTTTATCCTAACTAGTAAGTCTTCGACCCTAGGTAGTGGATAGCGATCGACCTCTATTACCTTATTCAATGTCAGCTTATAATCGGCGCATATCCTTATGCTGCCGTCCTTCTTCACGACGGGCACTATAGGCGTCGCCCAGTCGGAACGTTCGACCGGAGTGAGAATACCGTCCCTTACCAGCTGATCCAACGTGCGCTCCACAGGCTCGCGCAGCGCATACGCCAGCGGGCGCGCGCGCATAAACACAGGCCGTGCGCCTGGCCGCAAGTGAATTCCCACCTTGCCACCAGTGAAGCGCCCCAAACCATCCGCAAACACTTTAGAGTATCTGGAACTAAATTTACTAAAATCAAAATTTGATCCATTACAAACACTATTGTTATTTACATGAGTATCATAATTCAATACCGGCAATTGTATTTTTAATAATGCCATCCATTGCCTACCGAGGAGCATTGTTTTTCCGTTTTGTATCACGTATAAGTCTAACGGTATACACTTATCTTTATATTTGACTAGCGGTCTAATAACTCCCAGTGGTTTTACACACTCACCCGTATAATACCGCAAAACAATATTGCATTTTTTAATTTTTAAGTTACTAAATAATTCATTGTACGTATGCTCATTTATACATGAAACGGCACTACCTGTATCGCACTCAAAGTTCGTTATTTTTCCCTGGACCTCTAACGATACAAAAATAGGTTTACACTGCGTTACTGTCAAATTATTAACTTCAATTATTATTACCTCGTCGCTACCCTCACTGTACGCCACTTCGTCCTCGCCCTCGGCCTCGATGGTGTAATGATGTGCGAATCGTGGACACATTCGCCGCAAATGACCCGCTTGGTTGCACACTCGGCATACATAGCGCGCGAACTTGCAAGCGGCCGCCTCATGCGGCCCGCCACACGCTCGACACTCTCGCTGTTGCCGCTCACGCTCCACCGCAGCCGACGCAGGCGCCGACGCTGCCGGTGCCGCCCGACCCGCTCGCGGTTTCCTGCGTTGCATGTGCTCGCTCGCCGGCAAGCGGCCAGCCGCGCGGCCTCTGCCCGCGCCAATGTCGCCGCCCCGCCGCGTCGTCATCAGCTGACAATCCACCGACCCCTTCGGCTCACTTTCCACCACCATCGCTGCATCTTTTTCTGCCGCCTCCATGCTTACAGCCAGATTGAATGCCTTCGAAAAATCTAACTTGGCTTCTGCAAACAATCTTTGTCTAATGGTCTCGCTTCTTATCCCGCAAACCAGCTGGTCCCTCAAGCTTTCTTCAAGCCACGCCCCGAACTCACAAGACTTGGACATCTTCTTTAGAACCGCTACGTAGTCCGATATGTTTTCGCTACTGAGTTGCTTGCGATTTCGAAATTTATATCGTTCTGCTAACTCACTTGGTTTAGGTTGAAGGTGTTTTTCCATGATTTGTGTTATTTGTTCGAACGTTTTTGACTTTGGTTTTGCGGGGGTACATAAATTTACCAATAGCTCATAGCTAGCTGCTCCCATAACTGTAATTAGCGTCGGTACTTGTAACTCACTTGTTATTTTGTTTACAAGGAAATACTGCTCGAGACGTTCAATATATAATCTCCAATCGTCCTTTTGTATGTCGAATTCTGCAATCCTGCCAACAGACATATTTTTTTTTGTTTTTGTTTTCTTTTGCACTTAACTCTTGTGCAGTTCAATTTTCCTCGTCGCCACTGAACAATTCTCGGTTTGGGAAGCACTCTGGATACAGGGACTAAAATAATAAGGCACGTAGTCACGACAGTAGACGTATATTGACTGGCAAAATCATATGGTACACTGACTACCTACAACACTTAATAATTACTAATATCAATGTACCCACATCTTGGTACATACACTACAGTTTGTATATCTGGTCGGTTTGTTGCAAGCCAAGCTTTATGTGTCCGGGAAGGAGATTTCTGGAATAGGGACGTAATGATATCGCGATTTATTTTTTATTTACATTAATTCGCGGGTTAGAATCCCGCACGGAAGTAATATTTCTATTGCCTACAGATACTTGTTCCAGGGTCTGGGTGTCTTGGGTATTCGAGTTTACATGTTTCTGTTAGTAGACAAGTGCTACTACTCTATAAAAGACAAATATTGGACAAATCACTGCTCCAATATAGCCCCCCTCAGTCATGATGTGTTCAGCCTACTGATGTGTACCAACCCACATAAAATTGTTTCGTTTGTTTTTTTTTTTTATGTGAAATATTAATAATTTGTAAAAATAATGTACCTATATTCTTAAATGACTATTGTATGCCCTATGCTATTGTATTGTCTGGTTTGAAATCTCGTTGTACGCTGCACCGTTCGGGCGTCTTTATGTCGACACCGCCACCGGCCCACGCTGAAAAACAGCGCTGTGAGCTCATCGCATAATGCGTGAGGCCGCAGCTTTATGCTGAGCGTTCGGCCGTTTTGCGCGGATGTGACGCATATCTTCCCTATTCAATTGATAATGTTTGTTAGCTAGTTTTAAGATTGCGTCATTTCGCGCGAATAAACAGTTTTTCTTTCTTTCTTTCTTTCTATATATTTCTAAATACATAGGTACATATCATAGATAAGTTAGACTTAGACACAAAACAAATGATCGTACTCATCATACAAACATTTGTCTTGGGTGGGAATCGAATCCACGAGCTCCGGTATTGCGGTTAGGGCCACTAACCACTAGACCAATAGGCCAGTCAATCATCAATCTTGCACATCAATATTAACAGTGTATCAATCTTGCGATGGTCTCGCAATTTCAGTATCCACGTTTCAGCTCCATATAGAAAAATTGGAAAGACCAAGCACTTCATCAGTCGAAACTTTATATTTCTGGTTATACGCTTCATCATTTCAGCCGATAGACGTCCACTGCTGGACATAGGCCTCCCCAAATGTCGCCACGATGAACGGTCCTGTGCGTCTCGCATCCATCGGATTCCAGCAACCTTCACCAGGTCATCGGACCACCTTGTAGGGGGCCTTCCAACACTGCGTCTTCCGATACGTGGTCACCACTCCGGAACCTTTCGGCCCCAACGGTCATCTGTTCTGCGAGCAATGTGCCCTGCCCATTGCCACTTAAGTTTGGCGATTCTTCGTGCTATGTTGGCAACCTTGGTTCTCCTGCGGATATCTTAATTTCTAATTCGATCACGCAAGGAAACTCCTAGCATAGCCCTTTCCATTGCCCTTTGAGAGACATTGAGCCTTCTGATGAGGCCCATTGTGAGCGACCACGTTTCGGAACCATATGTCATCACTGGCAACACGCACGGGTCTTAGACTTTCGTCTTGAGACACTGTGGTATATTGGACGAGAAGATACCGCGCAGCTTCCTGAACGCTGCCCAGCCGAGTCAAATTCGACAGTTGACCTCTTTCTCGAAATTAGATCTACCCAACTGGACTGTCTGTCCAAGGTAAACGTAATCGTCCACAACTTCGAGTATAGAGTCTTCAATCTTGAGGAGTGGGTGCTACATGGTTGTTTATCATGACTTTAGTTTTGTTATACGCTTGTCTAGAAGTAATTTTATTCTGTCTTGAATTTTCTCAGTAGTATCTTTGTATGCAAGTTTCTACATTGTTGATTGTTTGCTTATCACAAGTAAAGTAATTAACTTTTCGCTTCCCTCTGCGCTCTTTTGTGAAGTTTTCTTTATGATCGTTGTAGCCTTTCTTTGATTTTCTTTTTCTCTTCTGTTAAGCTTAAGAGCTAACAGCTTCAGGGCTTAGCGTTCATGACAGTCGAAAGCAATTACAATTTTATTTTTATTTTACTTTTACATAACACGGCCAAAGGCGTTAAAGACATATTTTTGATATAAAATGTGAACAAAATAATAATGAGATATACATATCTCCCAATACTCCAGACAGACAGACAAGATGTTCTTCCATTCATCCGCGAACACGTCACAAGCAGGTTTAACATCCAAGAGAGCGTTGTGCGTGGAGATTGCACGAGGGATAGAAGACTGGCCTCGGGCGAAAGTACGACTCCCAGAATCAGCAAACAGTCTGTACCTCCGATTATGGCTTTAGTTGATCGGAGCAAACAGTTGGCAAAGCTCGTCGTGCAGTTTTCAAGAGCATCTATTTTTCCCGTGAAATATTTTTCACATATAGATTTAGTAATTTTTTCTATTATTATTGAGAGAATTATGATATAACTTGCTATCCTCCACAGTTTTCACGAAGATAACTCTAAAAAATACTTTTATTGATGAAAAACCGGACTAATATACATGCAATTATTCTTATTGTTTGTCAGATTATTGCACAAGAAAAGTTTTACCGTTTTAATTTTATAATCAAGTCTGAAGAGTAAATCTGCAGACTTGAATGTTTTAGTAAATCGCTATATTGCTTCATATTAGCTTAGTAAGGGTGTTTTTAATATCGTTTGGATTTTTTACGCATGCGGGGTTGCTGCCCGATATCACGCCCCGCATCCCGCGTACATATTCCACGCATTACAATAAATACTTATATGAAAAGGACATTTGCGGAGGCTACGCGTGCGGAGCAATCCCGCATGCGTGATAAAATCCGTACGATATTAAAAACACCCTAAGACCATAGGGTCTTTGAGCACCTGTTTCTTTTGTATGAAGTCCAAGATTGATCGTGCTTTAGGTGCTTTAGTCCTCATAACGAACAGTAGTACCTACCACATCACTACTGCGTAATCCATCAGTCTTAAATCTCTAATTCCACGTTGTTATTCTCAGTTTACGTTCTACGTCTGCTTCATGTCAGCCACGTTTTGTATTGTCATTGTTCACGCCGGGGGGTATTGACTTCAATGCCGTATTATCTCGTTTGTAGATCAAACGAAATTTGTTTGTATAGTTGTGTAGCTTTTATTTTGAAAGTAACGTGTACTATTTGATACGCAAACGAATTGAAAGAAAGAAAAAACGTTTAGGTCTCACACAATTGTATAAACTAAAAATATACAATGAAAAAAGAAAGTTATAACCAGTGCGAGGCCAAAAAGGCGCCTAATTCAGCATATGCTGCGATATATAAAATGATAAATAACGCAGCGCTTGTATTCTGTTAGGGTGCCGCTGTGATGCCACTGACGCACTCACGGACGTATAGACTATCGAAATGAAAGAAAAAATAATGAAGACATACATTACACACAACATACATTATGTTGTGTGTAATGTATGTCTTCATTATTGTAACAATTGTGTATAATTGGTTGACGCGCTTGGTTAGACTTGTGTTTTGCATTTTTATTTTTATTTTGGTATTTTCAAAACTCCAGTGTTGCGATATTGCTCGTAAGAGTTACCACGGCCCTGGAACGCAAAGGGTAACTAAAGGAACACAGGTGGGTTTTAGTCAGTAAAAGTCTGACACTATCTCTCGCTCCGCTCCGCCCAAAAGCGGGGGATGTCATTGGATGATTTTCCCACCGAAAAAAAAAATTGTGAGAGAAATTGTTTGATGATTTCCTGCCTAAAGGAAAAATGGTCTCTTCAAAGCAATAAATAATAAATTTAAATAATAAAAATAAAAAGTAAATTCTATTCAAATAACAACGTTTACAAAAATTAACATTAAGCCCACAGTAACAAAATTTTCCATACAATTACAGTGCAAACTAAAATACTACATCATTTACTGTCCAGGCTGCTCGTCTGTGGAATGAATTACCAGACACAATTAAACGCGCTCAATCGTTGCCTGTTTTTAAAAGACTCGTTAGGGAACATGAACTGTCGCTGTGAATATCGATAGTTGTCATTTATATTTCTGTCTATAGTTTTTAATAATTACCTATATATGTCTCTATTATACAGCACATGTATTTATCTGTAAAATATAATATGTTTAATGCTGGTTTTGTAACACCAATGACAGCCCCATTTCTTGTTCAGGCAATTATTGTCCATTCCAGGTTGCCTGGAAGAGATCGCGATAAGGCCGCCCATTGTATGTACGTATGTGTTTTAGTTTTAGTTTCCTTTTATATTTGTAATGGTGTACAATAAAGGATATTATAAATAAATAAATACTACATCTTAGTTTTAGTTTATTCTTAGGCACTGTATAAAAACCCGTAAAGCCTGTAAAAACCTGTAAAGGTACTATTAATCGTGGTTCGGAATTGAAATGTGTGTTAACGGACCGCCCGATCTAGTTTAATTTCAACCTATGTTTCAGGCCATCGTGGTTCGGAATTGCAGTGTTTAATAGCAGATTGCCTGATCTAGATTAATTTAAACCTGTGTTTCAGGCCATCAGAGCTGAATCACAACTCTCATTTCTCCACTTTCAAAACTCAGTCGGCTTCTTATAAGGGCTTGGTCCTATAAGCATGTCAGTTTTCGTATTTTCTATTCAATTTGCAGTCTCCACTCAAAGACTTATTTGCTCCAAAGGCCATCGTTCCAACAAAACCTAAAATCACGCATAAGCCTAATTAGATTTCAGGGAACGTTGATTTTAAACTATTTTTACTAATATTTTTTATATTTCACAACTATCACACAACGCCGTCTAGTCCCAAGCTAAGCAGAGCTTGTGTTACAAGTACTAGACAACTGATAAACATACTTATAATATTTCTAAATACATACATATTATAGATAAATTACACCCAGACACAGAACAAATGATCGTGTTCATCACACAAACATTTTTCGTGGGTGGGAAACGAACCTACGACTTCCGGCATAGCAATCAGGGCCACTAACCACTAGACCAATAGGCTAGTCCAACTATTATTTACAAAGACAACGTATAATCATCTTTTAGAATTAACTTATGTATCTACTTATGAATTTACGCCAGTGCCTACGTTGTCACCTAAATTTTCAATGAAGAGGTCACCCAAAGGGAAAATTACGACTCTCTTTATGTAAAATGGATAGTCATCTTTATAGAAAGACAGCATATTCCGTACGAGGCTTTTAACCAGCTCGGAGTCTCAAGACCATTATATGACACGAACCATCTCATATAAATCATATAATTATTGTATTTAATAAAAAAAAAATTAAGATTTGATTTTCTTACTTTTTTTCCCAAAATTTTGAACCTGTAACTTGTATACTTACCTATTTAATTTTAAGCTAGGTAGCTAAGTAGGATAGGTATAACAATTAATTGATATGACAGAAATGTCATGTCGATTAATTGTTAAGTTTTCTGTCAGTGCTGTGCACCTCTGTAAGTGAGGAATTCAAACTATGTGTGTTTTTTGTTTGTGTATATAATAATAATAATATTCCTCAACTTTCACAGTCCCAAACTAAGCAGAGCTTGTGCTATGAGTACTAGACAACTAATAAATATACTTATGTATATATTTTTAAATACATACTTATCATAGATAAATTACACCCAGATATAGAACAAATGCGCCTGCTAATCACACAAACATTTGTCCAGGGTGGGAATCGAACTCACAACCTCCGGCATAGCAGTCAGGGCCACTGACCACTAGAACAGGCCAGTCAAGTATGTTATAGTGAGTAAGTCGTTGAAGTGCCTTCTCAATATATATAAAAAAAAAATTAGACTCGCAATAGATAAACAACAGAATAAAATAAAAATGTTTACTAAAATTTAACATAAACTTATTTATTTATTTTATAATTTATGTACACACACATATATATTAAAAAAGATACAACATTATAAAAAATTGTACAAAGGTACTGCTTATTTCAAAAAGGAATTTCTTCCAGTAGACCTGCGAAAGGAAAGATCAGAATAAATGTAGACAATAGCGTGTAGAAATAAGAAGAGTTTCTGAAATCTTAAATTAAATAAAAACATAAAAAAATAACACATATAATTTAAATATTAATAAATACATAATATATAAAACTATATAGTATACAAAAAAAAATACATAATTATATAATAATTATCACACTAGAGAGGAAAGTTAGTGCTCTTTTACTTCAGATTTAAAGAGTGAATTAGATTAGATACTTACTGAAATAAAATAAAATAAAAACAGCGTTTAAAAATAAAAAACCTGGGCGAGCCCGAAAATCACCTGACAATATAAGTTTTGTGTACTACTCATAGACAACACTGTCACTTGGAAATGACGCTATAAAATACGATAGCCTTGTAAAAAGTTTCTAAGTACAATGCCATCGTAAAACCAACGACACTTCAACAATATTCATTACGTTGATGTGTTGTTTAATCGTGAAACGGCATTATTATTACTATGATATATGTTTCAAACACAAAAGTTCTGATTTCCTTTTAAAGTTTTTTTTAATTTATTTTTTCAAGGTGGTAAATCATCCAATGAGAGCGGGAGAAGCTCTGGGATGGATCGGGAGGGCGTGCCAGAATTTTATTGACTAAAACCCCACCTATGTTCCTTCTTTGCCCTTGCGTTCCAGGACCACGTGTTTCCTCTCCGGAAGTCAACTCATGGCCCTAGTAGGCTACGGTTTTGCTGATAAATCTTTGATGTTACCAGACGGCCGGACGGCGAGCTAGCCGTTGCTCGTCCTCTGCAAGACCATGGATTGGAAGCAGATTATATGTACGTATCTACATAAACCTAAAAAATAAAACCTGCTTCCAAAAAGTCATGTCATTTGTCACGTAACTTCTCCACAGGTAATGTGATTACCATACATTTTGTACTTAGCGTTTGGTGGGAACGCTAATAGAAAAGTCTAAGACTGCAGGTGACGAAAAGCCCATTGCTCACGAAGTCACGATCTAAGTCTTCCTAATAACTGAACAAAAGAAATATGTGTGAATGCTAGGTACAGGTATCGGCACGGATCTTGAGCGCTCGGCGTAAGAGTGGGGATCGCTTTGCGCATCGTACACATATGGCAAAAAAATGTACACCTATTTTATTTTATTTTTTCTTTTACCTAGTACCTAGTAAGTAAAAGAAAAAATAAAATAAAATAGGTGTACATTAAAAAAAAAAAAGCGTACGCAAAGCGATCCCCACTCTTTCGCCGAGCGCTCAAGATCCGTGCCGATACCAGCAATCGTGCTTTTTGACACACCTATCCAAACACCATTATCGATTCAAACATAATGAAACACCACGTGTGTAGGTGAACACAATTACGGCTGGCTTTTAATATGGCTCCTACAAACAGTCTATAAAATTCTTTATAGCCTAGTAACGCTGTAGTAAACGGAATAACCGCGGCGGCACATCTGTCGGCTAAGTCTACACTAACATTGTAAACGGTAACTTTGTTTGTTTATAAAGGTCGCTTATTAATAACAGCCGTACTCGTCAATATTTCTGCGGGAACGTTTGAAAGAATTACCGTGGCCCTACATTGCAAAGGCAAATGAAGGAACATATACTCCATTCATAATTTTTCGTTTGTCTATGGTTTTGACAAATGATTTTGGAGCGCGGCGTGAGGCTCATTATTTATTGTTCATGGTTCATTATTTATTGCATTTTTATAAATATTTCTCTAACACATGACATGTATTAACATAATTTCACGCTTTTTACCAATGTTATGTACTTATTTATTATTTTTCCAATGTTTATATTTATTATTTTGTTTCGATACCTTTAAAGTTTTATTTAACCTCCGTGAGTGTGACCGTGGTATCACCGCGGGCCCTAACAGAATAACCAGCGCTGCGTTATTTATCGTTTTAAATATCACAGCATATGCTGAGTTAGGCGCCTTTTTGGCCTTGCACAGATTTTAAGTTATTCTTTTCATACTTTCATACTTTTTGTAATTCTACTGTATGTGTGAGGTACGTATAAACGTTTTTTTCTTTCTTTCTTTACTTTCTATTCGCAATAAGATTAGACATTTAAACAATCCTTTTTACTGTCTGTTCAACCGATTTTAACTTCTATTGTGTTGCTAGCAAGACAAATGGCGGCTGCCGTAAACAGTTGGTAGGAAAAAAAAGAAAAAAAAGAAATCAAAATAAAAAAACAAAGTTGGTGTTGTAACCACTTGTTTTGCTTTTAATGCCACCCGTTTCCCTTTAGAGGGCCCTCCACTCGCCTATCGTCAACGTCGAGCATGGTTTAAAAGCTTGTTGCTTCATCTAACACAATCCAACGCGATGTTTGATGAAGAGGCAATGCGTAAAAAGAAAAATAACACCTGGAAACTCTGTTGGCATTCGGAAATTCCTTGATTCACTTGAATATTTCACAAAACTTGGTCCAGGAAATACGTGCTTTTTTGAAACCCTTAAATTTTTTTCAGAAAAATTGTCGTCTTTCATAATCTCGATTAAATGTGGAAGCCTCCTATGGATGCACTTTTTTATATTTTTAATATATGACTACATAATGGAGGGCCAAAATTCACGTAAAATAGCAGATTTTCAGAGATCTTTACTAGATTAGTTTTACACAAATTTATGTCTTATTTCTATAGAAGCCTAGATAATATCCACAAAATAGCTGTGTATCCAAAATATCTGGAGAAAGATGTGTAATAATATTATAATCACGTAAGAGCGGTTGTATGGAAATGTACCTTGAGTTGGCTGCTCTTAAGTTACTTTTTGCGTACCAGAAACGCTGTGTCTTTTTCGTATCACTTGACTTGCATTGCCCAAAAAATAGAGGCTTCCTTGCATCTCGAAAAATGCTTGGATTCTTTGGTAGGCCACGTGAGCAAAGCTGTGAATCAGAGCTAGTCTAAGATCATGTAATTAATGTGCATTGTTCATCTTTTGACGCACATACCGGGTGTATAAAATTTCTCAGAGTTATTGTTTTGTCTATTTTCTGTTAATCTTTTTTTGAAGGTCGAGGTTATGATATTCTGGTCCTTGGCAACTGAAGTCGTAAATTAGAGAATTTAAGTTTTTTTTTTTTTCTGAATTTGATTTCTGGGGCTATGTGCCACGATTTGTCCGGTTTTTCCTAACCATCAAAGGCTCTCGTAGCCGGATGCCACTTAGCATAGAATAATAGCATAGCATAGTTTCATTTAATTAGCCTTCTAATGTTTCCACCGCTGGGACTCTGGCCTTCTCTCTAGGAGAGGGAATGGGCCTTAACTCCATGCGCCTTCACATAGGTATCACATGTCTTCAATTTTTTTGGATCTAGGACATGCCGGTTTCCTCACGATGTTTTCATTTACCGTTTTGTGAGAAGTGGTGATGAAATAAATTGCTGGATTTTAACCCGTACCGTATCTAAGTCAGGACCGTTACCACTGGACTACCACTCAAATGCAATTAATACAATTAAATATTGTCGCGATGATCGTTTTTTACCTCCCACAAGATAGACCGATAACCTGGTGAGTGTCGCGGCAATCTGATGGATGCATGTCGTACAGGACCGGGCGATGCGGTGACAATTTGGGGGGAAGTCTATAGCAGTAGGCGTCTTTCAGCTGAAATGATGATGATGCCGAAGACCATTTTTTAGGGTTCCGTACCCAAAAGGTTTTTTTTTTAAGTTGGGAAATCATCCAAAGACATCTCCCGCCCTTGGGGGTGGAGCGGGAGGGCGTGTCAGACTTTTATTGACTAAAACCCACTCCTGTTCCTTCTTTGCCTTTGTTCCAGGGCCCCAGGGTTCTCTTTTGCATCACCCATGGCCCCAGTACAGGCTTCGACCCTGCTGGGCCCCTACGGTTGCTGACATCTTCCTGAGACCCAAAGGGTAAAACGGGACTCTATTACTAAGACTCCATTGTCCGTCCGTCTGTCTGTCTGTCACCATATTGTATCTCATGAACCGTGATAGTTAGACCGTTTAAATTTTCACAGATGATGAAGCTGCAACAACATATACTAAAAAACAGAATGAAATAAATATTTAAGGGGGCTCCCATACAACAAACGTGATTTTTTTTGCCGTTTTTTGCTACAGACGGTACGGAGCCCTTTGTGCGCGAGTCCGACTCGCACTTGACCGGTTCTTTTATAGAAATTGTATATCCATAGGTATAATTGGTAGAACTTATTACTTTGGTGATTTATTATCTTGGTGTACAATAAAGTATATATAGGGTGACTGGTAATTAGTGTACGATACTTAAACACGTGATTGTGCTCATGATAACCAACAACTTTTACTATGGGAACAAACCTGAAATCGCGAAAAAAAAATCAGCTGTTCAGTACATTTATGTTTGCCTAATGTACTGAACAGCTGATTTTTTTTTTCGCGATTTCGGCTTTGCTCCCATAATAAAAGTTCTTTGTTATCATGAGCACAATCAATCGTACACTAATTGCCAGTCACCCTATATAAATAAATAAATAAACAAACTTCATATTAAATGATTTTCAGATCTCCTTGCATGTTCATTCTAGATTATCTACTTGCATTTTCTAATCGACTGATAAGACTGGCACGCTACCTTGCATGGCAATGCTTATCCTTTGACCAAGGTACAAAAGAACCCTTGGGTTACGCAAAATGTCAACTAGGCGTTTGGAAAGTTCTAAGAACCTCTTTAAATAAATATAACTCCACACCAAACAAGTTTCCTTTTCAAACTTAATTACGGTTTCAAATATTCGAAACTAATTTTTCTTTTGAACTACGGTACAACAAAAGTTGGTCTATTTAAGTTATTTCCAGGTGACTCGTGGTAACAAACCGAGACTTAATTTTAACTTTCCTGACAGTCAAACTGTAGATTGGTTTGTTGAATGATTATTTTTGACTGACCTGTTGGTCTAGTGGTTAGTGGCCCTGACTGCTATGCCGGAGGTCGTGGTTTCTATTCCCACCTAAGACTAATGTTTGTGTGATGAGCACTATCATTTGGTCTGTGTCTGGGTGTAATTTAACATGTATGTATTTTTTATTTTTTTATTCTTGATAGGTTCGCGCTTGACCGCTATCTCACCTGATGGAAAGCGAAGATGCGGTCGACGATGGAGCGCGCTTACCTAGAAGTAACCTATTCACTCTTGACTTAAAGATTCCCGGGTTGTAGCCATCAGGAAAAACAGATTCCGGCAAGGAATTCCACTCCTTAGCTGTACGCACTATGAATGTGTTCCCAAAACGTTTCGTGCGTATAGGTGGGATGTCCACCATGTACCGGTGGCGCATTGCCGTACGCCTGGTGGTCCGATTATGGAACGGGCTAGGTGGAATTAGGTTATGCAATTCCGACGCACACTCCCCGAAATGCATAGAAAACCGACAGGCTAGCAACTCGGCGTCGATGCTCAAGACTTTGAAGCCTCGACTCAACGAGTGCGTCATTGCCAAGGATCCTCCTGGCTCGCCTCTCAATTGCCTCAAGTGCATCAAGCTGGTATCGGGCAGATCCGTCCCAAAGATGAGAGCAGTACTCCATACACGATCGAACTTGCGCTTGATAAAGTTTGAGCAGCTGTTCCGGCGTGAAGTACTGTCTGACCTTCGCGAGGATTCCCAGCTTTTTTGCTGCCAGTTGAGCCTTTGCTTCGATGTATGGCCCAAAGTTGAGGGTTGTCGTCAGCGTAACACCAAGGAGATCAAGATGGTCGGTTATTGGCACGGTTACGCCCCGGAAAGTAGGAGCAGGGCTGAATTGGCTCCTTTTAGCGGAAAATAGACACGCCTGGGTTTTAGCAGCATTAAACTTGACCAAATTGACATCGCCCCATTCAGAGACTGCCTCCAAGGACAAGTTCAAGTCCTCGACCATAGCCTCTCGGAGAGACTGGATCTGTGACCCACTACTTTTATGTGGGAGAATCATCTAATGACAAACCCCGCTCTTGGGCGGAGCGAGAGATAGTGACTGACTATTACTGACTAAAAACCCACTCCTGTTCCTTCTTTGCCTTCGTCCCAGGGCCCCGGGTTTCACTTGCACACTACATGTGGCCCCAGTAGGCTTCGACCCTGCTGGGCCCCTACGATTTGCTGACATCTCCCTGAGGCGCGCGTGGAACAGTACACGCCGTCGACTTGGGCTCGGTCCGGATGGTTACCGGACGGTCGGACGGCGAGCCACCCATTACTCGCCGTCCACAAGCCCGCAACATGTAGGTATTTAGAAATATATAAGTATATTTATCAGTTGTCTAGTACTCCTACCACAACCTCTGCATAGTTTAGGACTATATGGCGTTGTGTGAAAGTTGTGGAATATTAGGTATATTATACTATTTATGCTAAATACTACTAAAAATAAAAATATTAATGGTTGTCATTACGTGGGACACTCAGAAAGTTTTGAGAAACTAAAAAACTAACTTCTATGGATAAAATATTTTTATTAAGAACAAGAACTCTCCACCAGCCTATATACAAAGTTTCATGCGTCTGAACCAATTTTCGAAACATTTTTTCCAGTCCGTCGCAGAAACCTCTTCCACGGCCTTCTCGAACGCTGCTAGCGCGTCTTCCGGCGATGAAAACTGTATCCCTTTCAGCAGATTTTTTTATTTTAGGGAATAAAAAGAAGTCACACGGTGCCAGATCAGGACTTTAAGGAGGGTGCCCCAAGACTGACCGGTGTGGTGTCCAGGAAGTACCTCATTTTGAGCGCTGAGTGTGCGGGCGCTCTATACCAGCGGTAGATGGTTGCCTTTGAATGTCCATCCATAAAAGCAATTTGAAGTCAATCAAATGACTCATCAAGTTTTAGGCCACATTTAAAATCGTAGAAAATCATCGCATGAAAATGTTCTTGATGCAGATCCATTTTTAAATGAGACACGATAATTGTGATTTGACTCTCGAAAAAATGTGGAGGGAAATTCAAAATTCGAACAATGTTTACTTAAATAACCAAAGTTTTCAAAACAATTACAAATGGCCAGTGCCTAATACATAAAAACTTTTTTTCGCAAAACTTTCAGAGTAATAACGATTTAGGGGGTTTTAAATATTATGTGATGAATTCTTGTCTTGGAAAAACTTGTACTTGCACTATAATAAAGACTGACATGTTTGTTTTTCAAAACTACCTTCAAATTACGGTTTAAGGGATGTTAAAGTTTTTATGAAAACTTTCTGCGAACGAAGTCTCTGGAAAAATGCTAGTAATGATATAAATAGGTGCGATTTAAACTTGTTATATACCTAACCATTGATAGACCAAATCTTTTTATTTATTTATTAAAACTTTATGCACTAGTAATAAACACTGTACAAAGGCGGACTTAATGCCTTAGGCATTTTCTACCAGTCGACTTTAGGGTGATGCAGAAACAAAACATGGTACCTAGGTGCAGCTTAATAGTAAAGAAATAGAAAAAAAAATACAATAATAAATATATACTTAGATACACACATACAAATTAACAAAGTAATTATGAAAAACGAATGCAACAAATCAACGCTATGATGATTACACCAACTTCTTGCGAATGTGTTCACGTGCCATCACCTTAAAAGATCTTAAAAATTCAGGGTTGAATTCAAATTCATCATTTAAAAAGGACACAGAGATAGCACGACGGTTTGGTTCAATGGTCCCTTGGTCCCAATATTTAATAGGTTAGGTCTCCCAGCTATATAAAACAGAATATTTATAACTCGTATCTTCCCATTTGGGACCGCCATGAATATTATGGCGACTTTATTGTTGTTTTATTTAGTTCAGTTACTGATTTGACCGCATTAAGTCCTATAAAGTTTTAAATAAACGTTCGTTGGGTTTCTTACTAGGTTGTCCTTGTTGTTAGGTAGATAACTTATATTAACCTTTTAAGGGGATGCAACTCGACATACATTTTTACTGTTTTTCATATAACCGCTCTTACGCGATTATGACGTTATTACACATTTTTCATTAGATATTTTGGAAACCTGTGTTTCCAAAATATCTAATGAAAAATGTGGATATTATCTTGTGGATATTATCTAGGCTTCTATTGAAATCAATTTGTAAATTTGTGTAAAACTAATCCAGTAAAGACCTCTGAAAATCTGCTATTATGCATGAAATTAGACACTTCATAATATACTCAAAAATTAATAAAGTAAAAAAAATATAACAATAAGAGCCTTACAAATTTAATCTAGATTCTGAATGACAACAATTTTTTTCAAAAACTTTCAAGGGTTTAAAAAAGACACGTATTTCCTGGAACAAGTTTTGAAATATTCGAGTAAATCACGGAATTACCGAATGCTAACAGAGTTTTCAGGTTTTATTTCTCTTTTTTCGCGTTGCCTCTTCGTCAAACATCGCGTTGGATTGCGTTAGATGAAGTAACAAGCTTTTAAACCATGCTCGATGTTGACGATAGGCGAGTGAAAAAGGACCCTCTTAACTGCTTGCGTCAGATTAGTCCGACGAGTGTTTCAGTGTCCTATTCGCCAGGGTCGTGTGTTCGCGACTGGGTAGTCCATCTCGTTTAGCTCTTCAGTCCCTATAGGTGACAGAAGAGACGACGAGATTGAGTATTTGTTTGTGGATGTGCCAACCTGGAGGAATAAACGCGAGAGTGGTTTGTCGGATATAACCGACGTAGGCCGTTAAAATGTTAACATTGCCTCATCATCATTTCAGCCGAAAGACGTCCACTGCTGGACATAGGCCTCCCCCAAGTGTCGCCACAATGAACGGTCCTGTGCGTCTCGCATCCATCGGACTCCCGCAACCGTTACCAAGTCATCGGTCCACCTTAACATAAATAACCTTAACATTACCTATATTAACTTATTATTCTTCTCAGTGTAGTCAGCTAGGAAACACCGGCCTCATCTAGTTGACATAAATTGACGTGTAAAAGGGTTGTTTAAGACCTATTTGCAAAATAAATATCATTTACTTGCACGACTGGCCTGTTGGTCTAGTGGTTAGTGACCCTGACTGCTATGCCGGAGATCGTGGGTTCGATTCCCATCCAGGACAAATGTTTGTGTAATGAGCACTATCATTTGTTCTTTATTTGGGTGTAATTTATCTATAATATGTCTGTATTTAGAAATATATAAGTATGTTTAGGTATCAGTTGTCTAATACTCATAACACAAGCTCTGCTTAGCTTGGGACTAGACGGCGTTGTGTGATAGTTGTGGGGTATTATATTATATATTAATCATTTTTTTGTGGATGAGTAATCATCAAATAACTTTTCCCGCTCTGGGTGGAGCGAAAAGGTGTGTCAGACTTTTACTGACAAAAACCCACCCGTTTTCCTTCAGTTGTCTTTTACGCTCTTTTGTGGCTTCGCCCAGAGCGGCCCTCCCGCTCTCTCTCGTCATTTATTGATAATCAACTTTAAAAAAAACTGACCAAGTGCGAGTTGGACTCGCGCTGTGTTTCCGTACCCTTAGGCCCCCCGCGCACTAGGCAGCCTGGCTGCGACAGCCAGAATATTTGCGCAGCCAGTTATAGCAGCCAATCAACGACTAGTCTAAATCCTTCCGTCGAGCGATATGGACGTGGAAGAACTTATATTTATTGCTTACCTATCTCGTAAAAAACGTAAAACAAAGAAAAGACACTGGATTCATCCTCTTTTTCTAGAAAGACACTCAAAAGGCTTATTCCAAACCTCAAGGAAGTTCGCGCATTCCCAGACCGGTTTTTTAACTACACGAGGATGTCAGTGCAATCGTCTATAGGTATAACCTTTTGGAAAAAATACGAAATTCAATCAATTTCCCGAATACATTTTTCTGTATCGAAAGTCATCTTATCAGAGTTCGGAACCCCGGAAATACGTCTGGCTGCTACAACTAGTGCGCGGACACTGACGGCAGCCACATACATTCGCCTACACCCGCTCTGGCTGCGGGCAGCCAGCTGGCTGCCGTGCAATCAGGCGCGTTGTATTGGCTGCCGCAGCCAGGAAATCGTGGCTGCCTAGTGCACGGGCTCCCATAAAACGTCATACGTTTTACTGGCTGCTGCAGCCTGGCTGCCGCAGCCAGGCTGCCTAGTGCGCGGGGGGCCTAGCAAAAAAGACAAAAAGATCACGTTGATTGTATGCTCACTTAAATATTTATTTTATTCTGTTTTTAGTATTTGTTGTCATAGCGGCAACAGATAAATATCATTTGTGAAATTTTCAACTGTCTAGCTATCACGGTTCATGAGATACAGCCTGGTGACAGACAGACAGACGGAGTGATAGCAATAGGGTCCCGTTTTTATCCTTTGACCACGGAACCTTAAAAAATGTAGCTATCCAATAACAACTTATGAAATAACAAACTATCCAAGATCGTACAAGACCAAGGCTCCCGTTGACCCTGCATAAATATAACATCAAAATAACAGTTTCCTCGAAGGGTCCACTCCGGTGTAGTTTGGGAAGCCATTCCGTAGATGACCATTATAAAAGGTCTAATGGTATTCTATGAATAAGATAGCAACTGCAAACATAGTTGAGTCTTTAACATTTTCCTTTTCATGTTAAATTTATCATATCATTGCTTTTAGGGTTCCGTACCTCAAAAGGATAAAACGGAACCCTTATAGGATCACTTTGTTGTCCGTCCGTCTGTCTGTCAAGACCCTTTATCTCAAGAACGCGTGGAGGTATCGAGTTGAAATTAAAACCATATACTCAGGTCTTCGGTCCCTTGAAGCTGTAAAAAAATCAAACATCTGAGTTAACGGAAAGAAAAGATACGGCCGTTTATATCGCAAAAAACGTGTATTTCGACACTCCCAAGGGAATCAAAATTCATAGGGTACTTTCCGTTGACCTAGAATTCTAAAATTTGGCATGAAGCAAGGTCTCATAACACAAGTATAGGAAAAAATCTGAAAACTGTAAATTTTTAGGTACGTCACAAAAAAAAAAGATTTTTTACGATTCGGTAAAAATAATGAGTTCTCTCGCTCTAGAGTAGAGTGAGAGGGCGTGTCAGACTTGTTTTTAGTTCAGTTGCCCTTTGCGTCCTAGGACCATGGATTTGTGAAGTCAATCCATGGCCCCAGCAGGCTTCGGCCCAGCTAGGCCCAACGGTTTTGCTAACATCTCTTTGAGGTAAGCGTGGAACACTATACGCGCCGTTGACGACTCGGGTTCAGTCGAAACGGTTACCGGACGGCTGGACGAGGACCTACCCATTGCTCGTCGTCCGCAAGCCCACGCCTACAAGATGATTTACTAATTCATTTTTTGATATTTACCATCTCATAGTTTGAATTTCCTTTTTCTTTGGCATCATTATTTTAAGGTCCTATTTTGCTTTCAGTATACCTAGATTTTGACGTAGCTAAGGAGGATTTTGAGGTCTTTACTTAGCTATGAAGCAACGTATCAGCTTATTTATTATTATTTTTTAATTGATATAAACCAGTGCTTGACTGCGATCCCACCTGATGGTAAGCATCGTAAGCTAGATGCAATCATTGTTGGTGAGGCGCACTAGTTTATTAAGAGCCTATTCACTCTAGCCTTGCTAGCTAGCAAAGCGTATTATACAAAGGCAAGCTTAATTCGGAATATAATAGACCCAGCAAAGGGTAATCTTATTAAAAAATATTATAGCACTGGTTTCAATGGATTCCACAACAAGTTACTATAATTTTAACATGCTAGTTAGAATTCTAGCGCTTTGGTTTTTGTTTCGGCATTGATGCTTACCAACTATTTGTTTTCTAACAATGCATTATTCACCGTCAGAGCCGCCATTATAATCTGTTTTCACCAACACCATCTTTTTTTTTTTTTAGGTGGGAAAATCATCTAATGACAAATCCCGCTCTTGGGTGGAGCAGGAGATAGTGTCAGACTTTTACTGACTAAAAACCCACTCCTGTTCCTTCGTTGCCTTCGTCCCAGGGCCCCGGGTTTCGTTTTCACACTACCCATGGCCCCAGTAGGCTTCGACCCTGCTGGGCCCCTACGATTTGCTGACATCTCCCTGAGGCGCGCGTGGAACAATACGCGCCGTCGACGACTTGGGCTCGGTCCGGACGGTTACCGTACGGTCGGACGGCGGGCTACCCATTGCTCGCCGTCCGCAAGCCCGCGCCTACGGTGGCCGGAAATCGGGATCGGAATCCCGGCGGCGGTTGGGGCGTGAGGACCGTTGCCTCACGCGATCGGCCGCCTCCTTTGCTAGCATTACTGCTTCGCAGAAGGAGGCGACCGCCTGCCACTCCTCCTCGCTCCGGACCATGGCCTGTACCAAAGCCCGGCGCGAGAGATCGCCGCCGCCGATCGCCCCCACGAGGACACGGCGTTGCTCTGCCCAAGCGGGGCACACCTCCACCGTGTCCTCCGGGCGGTCCACACAGTGGCGACACCCGGGCGTCGCTTCCGCACGAATCCGGTGCAGGAACTTCCCGAACTTACCGTGTTCGGTGAGAACCTGCGTCATGCGAAAGGTGAGGACGCCGTGAGGTCTTTCCAACCACGCCTCAAAGAAGGGACTTACCGCCATAATTGTGGCGTGCCCAGCCAACACCATCTGGGACTGTCACTAGAGCTTTTTGAGGTGGGAAAATAATTCCATGACTTCTCCCGCCCTAGGGTGGGGCGAGAGGGTGTATCAGACTTTTACTGACTAAAAACACACTTGTGTCCTTCAGTTGCACTTTGCGTTTTAGGACTACATTAGGTTTCCGTTTCAAAAATTCCCCTTGGACTGTGGATAGAGCTGATTTCCCAGTTTGGCGTACTCTATGTAACTTATTCTAAGATATAATTTATCGTTTCTAAGACATGATTTTCAACTTTTACTCAGATGAAACCGCCGTCTAAAGCTTGGACAAACACAACATGAAGCCTATAGTCTCCGAAAATTAGGAAAAGTTGCAACTACAGAACACTGTTCTGTAGTTGCAACTTTGCCTAATGAGAACACATACATTACACAAGCAACGTTCTAAATACTATAATTTTCTTTTTACTTTCAAACACATGAGGCAAAATACAGCACACTATAATTTTCATTACTCGCTTCCTTCACTAAAACATCAATACACCCCAAACAACTCTAATTTAAGGGTACACAGTCTAACAAATTCCCCTACTTTTTCTTTAGCCTTACAAAGACTGTAAATGGACGCGAGAATGTCAATTGATGAATTCGCCGTGACCCGACAAATTGATTAGAGCAATATTGCGCTGTCGATGTCAACGTTCCTCGTTTGACAAAGCACTCTGTGGTTACGGGTAAGGGTGGACGCACGCTTATACGAGCCGAACGCGTCAAACGAATCGAAGTCAAGAAGCCCTTGCATATATTTTTTACTTTACACCTGTCGCACTGAAGTTATATGTTAATTGTGATGGATCGTGACGAGGTATTTTTTTTAATTGATATAAACCAGTGCTTGACTGCGATCTTACCTGATGGTAAGCAGAGATGCAATCATTGATGGTGAGGCGCACTAGTTTATTAAGAGCCTATTCACTCTAGCCTTGAAGACACCTACATTATAGTTGGACGGGAAGACCGCAGCAGGCAAATTGTTCCAGTCCTTCGATGTACGCGATATAAACGACGAAGCGAAACGCTTAGTCCGGACCGTTGAAGTTTCAACAACGTAAGGGTGGATACTCACCGTACGTCGGGTTGTCCGATGGTAGAAAAGAAATGGCGAAATCAAGTCATGCAATTCCCGCGCACACTCTCCAATTGTTTTTATTGTCAGTGCTTTATTAATGGAAGAAGAAAGTGATATACATCAAAGGGAAACAAGAATTTGGGTTCATAACGTTAACTTAAAAAGGCAGTGCTTTGGTGCATCGGAATTCGTAAGGATATGGAGTCCTACCTGATTCGGACGATTCGACGCGGTTAGGTTTCATAGGATTTTATAAAAATAATTCTAAAATTATTTTCTTTCAATTCGTTCGACGCGTTCGGATCGGATAAGCGTGCGTTCAGCTTAAGGGGCAGCTTACACCGATGCCCGACGATGTGCGCACATCTTAAGGCATATAGTCCCTTGGACATCTGGCCGGAGTTAAATCGACATATCCTCGTATTACAGTACGACTATGTGTGCATTTAAATGAGCCCCGCTGACCTCTTAATCCATTTTCTTTGCGAAATATTGATTGATTTACATATGCCATATACAGTCAGGGGTCAAAAGTGCAGTTGCACTCTACTAATGCTAAAGTGTCTAAAATTTCTTTGTAGTATACGTTCTATGGTCTACAACTAGTTTAATCACTACTTTAGGTTCTATGTTACAAATTAAATCAGTCATAATCCATTGATCCTCTTCTACAAATAAATTTTAAACACTTTAGCATCGGCTGAGTGCAACTGCACTTTTAGGCCCTGACTGTACATTCTGAAGAACACTTAACCAGCAATGTTTTTGTGTAAACATATTTCTAAAGATCAAAGCCGTTTGAAAGGGAAAAAAAGTGAAAAAATATCATGTTGTTAATTTTTTAACATTTTTTTTTTGGCAAATTATTAGTCATACGAAAAAATCATATGTTGGTAATGTTGTACAAGAGTTTAAAATAAACATATTTTTTTCAAACCTATTGACCTAGCCGTTACCGTAGGCTTCAGAAAGTCAATGTTTTATGGCACTGTTCGGGCGCCAGTGCCTTAATATGGCAGTACAATAAAGAACCAACTTTATGTGTTACGCGAAAAGGTAGACATTCCGGTGACAGCATTAGGATCCCTCGAAATTTAAAATATTCTTTTTTCTAAGTTGCTCTCTGAAATATGTACCTTTTTTCAGTGCTGATTAAGGTATATATTTGTACTGCTATCTTTAAAAGTACGTGTCGTGTATCTCGGTGTGAGTTGATCCTAATTTAGCTTGGCAATTTTAGTCTGTTTCATCTTTCATCAGCGTGTATTCAAAATGAATGGTGTTTGTATATGTGTGTGTCGTTGGAATGAAAGAGGTGTCTGATGCTGATTGGCTTAGTAAAAAAAAACTGGGCAAGTACGAGCCGGACTCACGCACTGAGGGTTCCGCACAAATCTACCTATGTAAACAGTTCAATTCCTGAATGGAGTTTCGAAGATTTTTACAAATTGCAATTTTTTTTTTTGACGTAACTGTAAATTTACTGTTTTGTTGCAGATTTATTCCTATATCTCATGGTTTTTCTTTTTGTAACGATGGCGATGGTGAACTAGGAAAGTATTGTTTTAAAAGTAAGGGTTAAATTATAGCTGAAAGCCTGAATCAATCCGATCAGGCTCATAACTTGTTTATATGATACTATTATCAACATTTTATCAAAGACGACACGTGGAATCAAACCATGACATTATCCAATTCTGAACCCTTCAGCTTTGAACTAATACAAGAGCCAATCCGTCATCCTTTATCAAACTGCATTAACCAATCACGTTCGCCCACGCGCCGTTACACTACTTTTTATTGGTCGTGACATTTTGCCGGCAATCGGAGTTCAAAAATGTTTTTTTTTTCTTTTCGATAGATGGAAGGCTACGGTTAACTTGCTCAGCCAATGCAACCAATGAAACAAAATTTAAAAAAAAAAACTTTATTGGAATGTCATGCACGTGTAAGCACGATTTTCCAATTTGTTATTTGGACGTTTTTGAAATATATTGAACGTTTTGTATCGTGAAATATTTATCGCACGTACACGCCATGTAAAACACTTTGTACGAAACGCGTTCATTCGGATCCTCAACCGGAAAAAAATGAATAATTGGGAAATTAAATTAATAACCACGCTCTTGGCACGCTGACTGGACCAATCGATGTGATGTAATTTGGGTAAGCTTTTGTCCAGCAGTCGTCCTTGGGCTTAAATTCATGATGATGAATTATACGTGGCCAGTCCAAATGTGAAGTAATTCGTAAGTATTTACACGTTTTGATTCTTATGTAGAAATTACGTTCATCACTACAAAATTACATTCATCGCTACAAAATTACATTCATCGCTACAAAATTACGATTTGCCAAATGTTCAAATTGATACTAAGAAAGAATAAACTGACTTAAAGAGCACTTCCTTTCATTATTGACATAATATTAGTATATATTAGTATGTATAATATAATAATATATTACACTTACAGGTACAGGTTTATATTGTACTGGATCCTACCTTCGAATATGTTCTCTCCCTATATCTCAAAGGTTTGCTGGGAGAAAACTCATTGCTGAGTTAAGCTCGCTTTTTTACATGAACTGTCTGTATCACCGTTACTATACTGTTATGTTTTTGTGTACATCATACGTACAACATACATACATCTATATGTAGGGGGTAATTTCCGAAAGTACTGAACCGGGGAAGAACCATGAAGTACTAATTTATTTATTTATTAACAGTTGACAGTATGACGTGACGTCACAACATGGCAATCGATCCTGTTCTTATTTGGAACGCATTGTAGAATAATTATGATTATAATTTATTTATTTAAAATTTCAGTAACAATACCTTAATAGCTCAAGCCAATGCGAGCTATTACATATTTGTATTATTTTAAATTAATCATAACACCTAATACAAAATTTATACAAATTATAAACAATGAAAATCAAATAAAATACAATACGATGACTAGGTAGGGTCATGCCCTAGTCATTAAACACATAAAAAAATAACTACTTCCATATTTTCAATGCACTTAAGTGTTACTTGATTGAACCTCAGCAGGCTGCAGTTATACATATCTATCTCAGTAGAAATAATGTTCAGCAATCTGATCATAGACATACTTTACTTGTGTACAAACCCAGAAAAAACTTAGTAAAAAATATTAACAGAAGAAAAACACTTTATTTCGCTCCAAGAAATACGTGAAGAGGTTCTTCATAACGCGTTTCAAGTAGAAACCTCACGCTTTCTGTATCATTGGTATCTAGACGCTAATGGAGAAAATAAATTGGTTTCTGATCGGTCCGTAAGCCTGCAGAGCTCGCGACGTGCCGAGGCTTTAAGCCAGGTGAAGAGCTTCAGACGTGTCGGAGCTTTTTCCTTTACGGTGAGATCTTTACCGCGTTATTAGATGTCAAATTGAAGGACCTTCTTGGAGAGTGTGTGTATTGTGTCTTTTGTACCTATGTAAGTGAGTGGTTCGTACAATTGATCCTTGTAGCTTTCAAATAAACGTCACCTGTATCAATTTGTAATATTGGTTAAACATAACGCGTATACAGCCTTGTATTGTTTCCACTGTTGGGACTTAGGCCTCTTCTCTAGGAGAGCATATGGGCCGTCCAATCCATCCATCACGAGCCCGGTGCGGCTTGGTGGATGTCACATGTCTTCGAAGTTTTGTTTTTACCAGGACATGCCGGGGTCCTCACGATGTTTTTTTTTCTTTAACCGTTTGAGAGTAGTGGTATTTGTTTCAGTCCAATATTAACCCTTCAAGTTCAACTATATCAATCAAAGAATTTTATGTCTACAGTTACTGTCTCTTTTCATTTTCGTTATTAATATTGTACACACATAGTTTTCCAATTTACTTTTGACATTGGCAGAATAGTCGACATCGGTTCTATTTGCTATTAACAAAAAAACTGGGCAAGTGCGAGTCGATCTTGCGCACTGAGGGTTCCGTACAAACTACAATTCCCGAATGGAGTCTCGTTGATTTTTCCGAATTGCAAATAAGTTTTTTTTTTTGTGACGTAGGTAACAACAAATTTACTGTTTTCAGATTTATTCCTATATCTGTGCTATAAGACCTTGTTTTACGCCAAATTTCATGATTCTGGGTCAACGGGAAATATCCTATAAATTTTGATTCCTTTGAGAGTATCGAAATATACGTTTTTTGCGACATGAGCGGCCGTATCTATTTTATTAGTTAACTTAGAAATTTGATTTTTTCGCAGACCTGAGTATTTCAACTCGATACCTCCACGCTTTCCCAAGATAAAAAGTCTTGACAGACAGACAACAAAATGATCCTATAAGGGTTCCGTTTTTTCCTTTTGAGGTACGGAACCCTAAAAATAGAATAGAATAGGGTAGTGGTGATGGAATATATAACACAAATTACAGTTTCTTCCCGGGTTTGAACCCACGACGCACATGCAACTCGTAAGTCGGGGCCGTAATATTGGTTGGCAAACAAACTATGATATTACAAATAGGTCGAATTGTTTTTTGGTCCAAATGTTTCTAAAATCTCTGAAAGTTTTGACCAGACTTAAAAAAAAGTTTCACTGTTAGAAAACAACTATCAATAAGTCGCATTGCTTTATTTTTCAACTGGAAAGGCACGGTTCCTGAAGCCACAAGAGCGAAGTCGCGGGAAAAAGCTGTCTGTAAATAAAACTGTTACAAAATAAAGAAGTCATAAATAAAGTTTGAGATGACTACGAGTTTGAGATGACTACGATTGTATCAATAAGTATAGGCCCCTTCAAACTTACTCTAGAATCTTGGCGACTACTTCGTGTGACGTAAGCGGATTTTTTTTAGTTTCGCACGATTTCTGTATTTAGAAAGTGTTTACTTTGTGATAGAGAATATAGTAACTTTGTTTTACATTAAAATGCGAATGTAACACATTCTAATGAAAACATTAGAATATGTGTTAAATTAATTCCATTTTGCATCGATAGAATTATTGAAGTGAAAACTTCTTTAGCGGCGTTGTACACTTTTTTTGTAATGGGTAAAAAATGTTAAACTCGCGTCAGGGTCACGTGACCGTCAGGGTCACGTGACCTGATCGAAAATTCGTAAGACGGATGTCGTGCAAAATTGTGTGCAAAAAATTTTGTAATGGGTAAAAAATGTTAAACTCGCGTCAGGACACGTGACCTGATCGAAAATTCGTAAGACGGATGTCGTGCAAAATTGTGTGCAAAAAAGAAGCAATTCGTGCAAAATTATTCCATAACCATTCCAAAATATCCAAAACGCACAACGTTAATACTTAAGTTTTCACTTCTGCCGGCACTCCCAGAGTGCAACCCGTTTTTTTATTATTATTGTAATCTGTACCGGCCTCATCTAGTTTAAATTGACGTGTAAAAGTGCTTTTTAATAACCTGTTTGCAAAATAAATATCATTTATCATTTAATCCCTACAATGTTACCTTTATGGTGGAAAATCATCCAATGACTTCTCCCGGGCTGGGTGGAGCGGGAAGGCGTGTCAGTTTTTTTATTTTTATTTGATATAAACCAGTGCTTGACTGCGATCCCACCTGATGGCAAGCAGTGATGCAATCGTTGATGGTGAGTGAGACTAATTTATTAAGAGCCTATTCACTCTAGCCTTGAAGACACCTAAATTATAATCGGACGGGAAGACCGCAGCAGGCAAATTGTTCCAGTCCTTCGATGTACGACGACGAAACGAAACGTTTAGTCCGAACCGTAGAAGTTACTGACTAAAACCACACATGTGTCCTTCAGTTGCCCTTTGCGCTCTAGGACTACGGGTTTCCTTTTCAAAAAATTCCCGCAGTCCTAGCGGGCATCGGCCCTGCATCGGTCCTACTATGTTATTTCCTTTTCAACAAAACACTAACAAAATACACTTTAACATTTCTTATTTTTCAATTCAGCGCGGAAACGATCTTTAGCATTTGTAGACGAAACACATTAGTCGTTAAAAGCTGTATAGAGTTACAGGTTCATCGACTTCTCACAGAAACAGGCCAACAATAATGGCAGGGCTAGATGTACGAAATAATTTTTTGTCTCGTGTAGAGTCGGAAAATTTCGTTCAGCTCGATTTCAAAAAGGAAGAGAGTATTCGTTTGTAATAATACTGGTAGGGCGAGATGTGCGTGAAGGGTAATGGTAAGGATGTTTTTACGTGATCGCATCAGAAATGAAAATATCCGCAGGAGAACCACGGTTAATATAATATTCCACAACTATCACACAACGCCGTCTAGTCCCAAGCTAAGCATAGCTTGTGTTATGAGTACTAGACAACTGATAAACATACTTATATATTTCTAAATACATACATATTGTAGATAAATTACACCCAGACACAGAACAAATGATCGTGCTCATCACACAAACATTTGTCCTGGGTGGGAATCGAACCCACGACCTCCGGCATAGCAGTCCGAGTCACTAAACACTAGACCAACAGGTCAGTCCGGTTGCCGGCATAGTTCGAAGAATCACCAAACTTAACTGGTAGTGGACAAGGCACATTGCTCGCAGAACAGATGGTCAATGAGACTGAAAGGTTCATCCACTCGTCATCGGTCCACCTTGTGCGGGGCCTTACAACGCTGTTTTTCGGTGTGCGGCCGCCATTGCAGAACCTTTCGGCCCCAACGGCTATCCGTTCTGCGAGCAATGTGCTCTGCCCATTGCCACTTAAGTTTGGCGATTCTTCGTGTCGGTAATGTTCTAGATAAACTTAGAAAAGTACATAAGAATTGCAAAACTCACTTTGGTAATTGCCCGGTTTCGAACCCGTAACCGCAAATAAATATTTTGAGCTTTTGGCTGTTTTGCGCTGACATGGAGCATACATTTTTTTTTTTTTCATGGAAAATGTCGCGTCTTTTCAGCCAAATAATATGTTATTCTTTCTTTCTTCTTCCTTGCTATTTTCTGGGCCCCGATAAGCTCAGCCACACCACACGACGTCTATTTTATTCACCTCATAAATAACACAGTATCCTATCCTTTATTCAACAGTTGACAGTCATGTTTTCATTGGAAGCCGTGGCCCTTTGGCCCGTACCCATTGGCTCGCCAAAGCTCTATTTCTGACAAGGCATAGACCTTTGTACACAGACAGTATTATTAGAACAAGGGCTTTACCATGACATGTTAAAATGTCATTTCTGCGAGCGAAAAAGGGGGGATGGAGCTATCTCCATCCCTCTCATTCAAAGGTTCAAAGCATTTTATTTTTTCAAATAAACCATTTACAGGCAGGTGATGTGCTTGAGTGCAACAATTATAGAGGAATAAAGCTAATGTCACATACTATGAAAGCCTGGAAGAAAGTTATTGAAAGGCGACTGAGAGAAGAGAGTGAAATTTCACAGAACCAATTCGGTTTTATGCCGGGTCGGGGTACAGCGGATGCCATTTTTGCTATACGCCAGCTGTGCGAGAAATACAGAGGTGCGCATAAAAACTTGCACATGGTATTCATTGACCTCGAAAAGGCATACGACCGGGTACCTCGTGAGGTTCTGTGGTGGGCCCTTAAGGAGAAAGGTGTGCCTGGGAAGTATGTGCAGTTGATCCGAGCGATGTACAGTCGATGCAGTACCCAAGTCCGGTCTACAGTGGGCACCACTGGCAGCTTCAATGTGGCTGTCGGCTTACATCAAGGGTCGGCTCTCAGCCCTTACCTCTTCCTGATGATAATGGATGCTCTGACGTCGGACATTCAGGAAGAGGCTCCCTGGTGTATGCTGTTTGCCGATGACATTGTGTTGGTTGCCGAGAGTGGCCTAGAGGTCCAGAACAGATTGGAGGTGTGGTGGCACAGACTGGAGAGTGTTGGCCTGAAATTGAGTAGAACCAAAACGGAATACTTGTCCTGCGATTTCGGCGGTCTCTCCAATCCAGTGCCTTTATCTCTCGCTGGAACACCCATACCGATCTGCTCCGACTTTCGGTATCTCGGGTCACTCGTCCAAGGGGATGGTGAGGTAGACCGGGACGTAACACATCGGATCAACGCAGGATGGATGAAATGGCGACAGGTCACGGGAACAACTTGTGACCCACGGATGCCCCTCAAGTTGAAGGGTAAAATCTACAAGTCCGTGATAAGGCCTGTCATACTGTATGGATCAGAATGTTGGGCTGTGAAAAAGACGGATGAAAAAAGATTGCACGTAGCGGAGATGAGAATGTTAAGATGGATGTGTGGTGTGACGAGAATGTATAAAGTGAGAAATGAGTATATTAGGGGAAGTTTGAAAGTGGCGCCAGTGACTGAAAACTTGAAAGGGAATCGTTTGTCTTGGTATGGTCATGTGAAGAGGAGGGATGAAACGCATGTTACTAAAAGAGTTATGAGTTTACATGTGGATGGATGGAGAGGGAGAGGGAGACCAAAGAAAAGATGGATGGATTGTGTGAAGAGTGATATGAAAGAAAAGGAAGTTAGTGATAGTATGACGAGTGACAGGGCAGAATGGAAGAAAAAAACATGTTGCGCCGACCCCAAATAACACGGGACAAGGGCAGGAAGATGATGATGATGAAACCATTTACAGGCACTTTCGAAATGTCAAGAAGTCAGCCAGAAAAAATTATGCTAATTGCACATTTCAAAGTGCAGATCTCTTTGGAGAAGAATGTGCAAGAAACTCCATGGACACTCTTTTCAATCATGTAACCGAGATATTTATAATAACAAATATCTCGGTTACATGTTTCTTGTCGCTACTATCATGTGAGAACAATGTAAATAAAATAAAAGTAAAAACTAAATATAGATATTAAAATAGCAACTGGCAGCTAAGAGATGACCAGTCTCAACTGACAGCACCCGTTCGCGGACATGACGCGAACATTAGCACCACTCAGCTCACCCATTTTGAAGGGAACCGAATGATCTAATACACGCGCCACCATCAGTGATAACTTTGAGTGAGCATGACAAACTGTCAACTGCCATGCTCATTTATGTCAAACAAGTCCAATAATAACCTAAAAACCATAAATAATTCCATGGTACGCGTAGTTATAAACTTTGAAAAAAAAAAAATGCTTCTACATTATACAATACTATATTTTCAAATTTCAAAACACATTTAAAAAAAAAATTCAAGCTAATCAATTTGTACACCCTAGTGGTAGTGGAGCTGGACCAGCATTGAGCCCATCCCATATAATCCATACTAATATTATAAATGTGAAAGTGTGTGTGTCTGTTTGTTTGTCCGTCTTTCACGGCAAAACGGAGCGACGAATTGACGTGATTTTTTTAGTGGAGATAATTGAAGGGATGGAGAGTGACATAGGCTACTTTTTGTCTCTTTCTAACCCTCCACTCCTACCTACCACTAAAATGGGGGGTGGAAGTTTGTATGGAGCATTCCGCAATTTTCAAGGTAGGAAGCTAAAAATCGGCACACAGACTCTTTGTTACCAACGAAAAATATGTCCGCTGACCGATGCACCGTGTTACCCCGAATTTAACGCGAGCAAAGCCGCGGGCAAAAGCTAGTAATCCATATAATCAATCCCTTTAACAGTTCGGTTCAGGTCGTAAAATTGATAGCGTTAACAAGTCGCGGTAGCGCCTCTGTTTGTTTTGAGATGTAAGCGCACGTTTACGTTGAGATTCGCGAGTAGTAGCCGAGAAAAACAATCACGTTCGATGATTGAGATGTAGATTATTTTTGTTTTGTTTATTTATATGATTATTTATAGTTACATTATAGGCGCCTCATTGCGTCGGTCGTGTGTTCGATTTCCTGAAAGCGAACTGTTTATTTGTGATTCGTTCCATTCAAGCTGGTCATTAGTTTATACATAGATTTTATAGTATTTCCTTTTTAGTGTTCCGTGCCTCAGTCGCCAAAAATTGAATCTTTATAGGATCACTTTTTTGTCCATCTGTGCGTCAGTCAAGAACCTTTTTCTCAAAAATGACTGGAGGTAATAAGCTTAAATCAATATCAAATCCTCGAATCTGTTACCCCTATGCGAAGTGAAAAAATAAAACTTCTAAGTAAATCTTAAGATTAGGCCGTTTATGCTCATTTTGTGGCGCATATCATTCAAGATTCAAGATTCATTTATTCAATGTAAAACATAGGTACATGATAAGTTCTTATATAATAAATTGAGGGCGCTATGTTTTGCCTCTAGGGCGTACAAAGTAATAAGTAATTATACATGCAATATACTTAATTAAAACAAGAATTTAATACAGATTTAAAGACCACAAATAAAGAATTAAATAATTTTGATAATTTATCGCATTAAGAATTTGCAATCACATTGAACATTGTCGATTAAATAATTACAAAAGACAAATAAAATAATGGAATTAACAAAATGTCCGCAGTTGTTGTATTGCTATAATAATCATAACGCTCGCATGAGAATCAAGCTTTCCTATAGAACTTGATTCTTCCCGTTGACATAAATAATCATGGAATTCTGCACTCACAAGCAAATTTGACTGGCCTGTTGGTCTAGTGGTTAGTGGCCCTGACTGCTATGCCGGAGGTCGTGGGTTCGATTCCCATCCAGGACAAATGTTTGTGTGATGAGCGCGATCATTTGTTCTGTGTCTGGTTGTAATTTATCTATAATATTAAGAAATATTTATGTATGTTTATCAGTTGTCTAGACACAAGCTTTGCTTAGCTTGGGACTAGAAGCCATTGTGTGATAGTTGTGGAATATTATTATTATTATATTATTAAATCTAATCGTCTGGGAGTGTCTAATTATTATTTTTATCAAAACCAAAACAATATTTCAAAAACATGTTTCGAAGATTTCAAACAAATAAACAAGTAAGATTTGTTAGTATCTCAGCATTCATCCATTTTTATCGCTCAAAATATAACAAGCATGATTTACGTTGTACATCAAAACGTGATAATAATAATAATAATTTATTAATAAGACAACATTTGGTCCACAATATCTGTTAGTAATTCTTATATCTACGTTAGTTCATCATCAAATATAAATAATAATATACGAAAACAATAAAATAAAATAGACTTATAGAATGTTCAATAAATTTTAATGTTAAAATGTTTCACTGACTTTGTAGTCGGTGAAACGTAAAATGCTTAAATCAAAACAATAAAATAAATTAAACTGGTCAATAAATTAAAAAGTCAAATTTAAATTTCATTATGATAAATATATTATTTAATAAATCATCCAACCACGGAATATGGATATTTCCGTTGGTATTATTATTATATCGTAATTATACTGTTCCACTGCTGGGCAAAGGCCTTCTCGGCTCTGAGCCACTTCTTGCCAATTCCTAAGAAAGACATCTAAGTAGTCCCTCCATCCCATATCGTGCGATTTCAGCCCTCTAGCCAAGTTACAACCGTTTCGTTTCGATTCTCTTTTCGTTGATTGCCTCGAGTCGGCCACGCTTCCCATTCCTTTGTTCTGACCACGTGTCTGAGCGTTGAGATGGCGTCAGAATAAAGGAATTAGAGGCAAGGCCTACTCGAGGCGATCAACGAAAAGAGAATCGAAACGAAACGGTTGTAACTTGGCTAGGGGGGCAGGGCACCAATTTTGTGTTTTACCGGCCCACCGCTTGATCGGCAAAATTACTAACGTCCCGTAGGTAACATTACAAAATAAATCAAGATTATTCCCCTGTCAGCTTCGGCCTTAATTAACCCGTACAACCATTAATACAGGTAGTTGCCTAATGACTCCAGTTCCACCGTTAGACATCTGACCGGTTGGTTAGCCGTGCGCATTAACACAAAATTCGGACGTGACCGAACGATTTTTTTTCTTTTGATATGAGAAATCATCCAATGACTTCTCACGCTCTAGGGTGGAGCACGAGGGAGTTTAGACTTTTACTGACTAAACCCACACCTATGTCCTTTGCGTTCTAGGACCATGGTATCACTTTCAGAAATTCTTCGTGGCCCTAGCTGGCATCGGCCCTGCTGGGCTCCTACGGTTTTTCTGATATATCTTTGAGGCGCGTGTGAAACACTACCTACGAGCTGTACTCGCCGTACTCGGTCTTTACGGGACGGCCGGACGGCGAGCAACGCAGTTCGATATATTAATGAAAAACTTTCTCAATAATTTTGAGCACACAGAAATATTTTCACATCAAAGACATTCAAATATTGAAATATCGCCTCGAACCTCGACCTAATTGAATAAACAATTGTGCCCAATTAGGTTTCAGAATTCTAGTCGATAGCTGCAGCTGCCCAGGTGACCTGGTTCACGCTAGTGCGATCGATACAGCTGTTCGCACCGCGAAAATTGCCCCAGGCTGTACACGATGTAACAATAACGTTGCTTTTGTCTGTATTTTTTATACTCGTCTTTGCTGCATTTTTTTCTTTTTGCTTTCACCTGGTGTGTGTATTCAGCCAGTCTCAAGTTAAGAAAGTATTTCCAGCAGGGCCGAAGCCTACTGGGCCATGGGTTCGCTTCCGAAAGGGAAACCCGGGATCCTGAAACGCAGGAAAGAAGAAACATAGGAATCGATTTTAGTCAGTAAAAGTCTGATATACCCTCTCGCTCCGCCCTACAGCGAGAGAAGTCATCGGATGATTTCCTACATAGAAAAAAAGTTTAGAAAGTAGGTATTTATTTGGATACAGAATAATTATTTATTACTATTATTTTTTCAATTGAATGTGTAGGTACCTAATACATTTCAATATTTTTGCAATATTTGTCAGCTAATGTATCGAGCCTTTCCGGTAAGCTTTGCTGAGATAGTGAATATTACAATAAAATTCTCTGCTCCATAGATAGATAGATAGACAGATATATTCTTTATTGTACACCAATAATAAAATTACAATAGGAACTTAAAATTAATAGGGTGTCACAATGGGCGGTCTTATCGCTGAAAGCGATTTTTTACAGACAACCTTTGGATGGATTTGTCAGAGAATGAGAAAAAGATTCGCAGGTAGTTCGTGGTGTATCCATTTATCGAGATTGAGCCTGTTCACCTTCACTCGAATTCCACAAAAAAAAACTCTTTACTGCATCGTTTTTTGTTGTTCTTTTTAGATACTGATTGCATGTAGGTTGTCTTTGCTTGGGGCTTTACCATAACGCGTTTATATGTCAGGCGTGTAAGCGAGAAAGAGACACTCTATACACCACAATTTTTTAATTATTACAAATACTTAAAGGGCTTATTAGAAAAGGTCTTGTTATTATTTAAGTAAAGTCTCAATAAATAATATTCATAAACAGCAAAGTTATGGGCGTTTGTTTATATCCTAAAATGTCACTCAATTTATGGATATATTGTACAGGCTGTTGATTTATGAATGAATGAATGGCGATAAAATTGGAAAAAACATAACACTCCTTTTTTGGGAAGTCGTGTAAAAACACTGCGCGTAGTATTTTCTAGTAGCGTTGTTATGAATGATTGATCCAATTATGATTTTATTAATTATGAATTTATGACAAATTTTGGTGGACAATTTTGGCATTTCTTTTTCTTACTTTTGACTGCACAAATATGATCAGTAACGGGTAAAGAAAAAGTCCCATTTTTTTGTACTAATTAAAAAATAGAGGTGTATTAATAGATCCCTTTAACAGTTCAGTTTAGTTTGTAAAATGGATCGCGTTATCAGTTTTATTGTTGAAATGGCAAGAAATGCCAAATAATAATAATAGTTTTCTATATGTATACTATGTCTTAGTATCTATTGTGCCATATTTTGGTGGTATTGATTTTTTATTGAATTAACTAAGTTATATCTTAGAGATTTTTTTGATCTAGATGTACTTTTTGGGGGAATAATCTCGGAAATTACTGATTAGTTTACGAGAATAAATATATTATCATTATCATGAACAAATTAAGATCCCGATAAAATGCACGTTTCGTCCGGTTTTTTCAGCGACATCGGTGCTCTAGCTAATAATACAATTACAGTGCTGTGTTCTCAAAAAAATATTCAACCAACAAAGCCCTCATTTTCAAACGACATGTGCCACCATACACTTTTCTTCTAAAAGTCAATTATCAGCAAAATATTGAACAATTTTGATCCTTGTTAATGAAATCCGGAGATTCTTCGCACCCCTTGTGATGATGATGATGAATGAAATATAAACCTTACTGAAATTGCCATGATCGCCTGGGGTCTACTAGGTTTATATGAGTACACCTGTGCTCAAATGAGTACAAAATTCTGGTGCTCGAGTGGGGTCAGGTAAATTAGTTTTGATACAATGTAGGTCGGCACGGGTTAAGTTTTTGGTATGAGGATTGGATAAGACATTGGCGGGTTAATAATGTAACATCTTCGAGCTTGTATTCCCTCTTCGGGCAGGCATTTGAGAAGTAGGTAGCTATGTATACGTAGCTACCTACTAGCACTTCTGCGTGACTTCGTTTGCGTGAATTTCGTACTTTCTCTGACATAGGTTTTTTTTTTTCGGTGGGAAAATCATCTTATGACATCCCCCGCCCTTGGGCGGGGCGGGAGATAGTGTCAGACTTTTACTGACTAAAAACCCACTCCTGTTCCTTCATTGCCTTTCGTACCAGGGCCGAAAGTACCAAGGCCCGGCGCGAGAGATCGCCACCGCCGATAGCCCCCACGAGGACACGGCGTTGCTCTGCCCAAGCGGGACACACCTCCACCGTGTGCTCCACCGTGTCCTCCGGGTGGTCCACACAATGGTGACACCCGGGCATTTCTTCCGCACGAATCCGGTGCAGGAACCTCCCGAACTTACCATGTCCAGTGAGGACCTGCGTCATGCGGAAGGTAAGGACGCCGTGTTGCCTTTCCAGCCACTCCTCAAAGAGGGGACTTACTGCCATAATTATGGCGTGCCCATTCTCTAACATAGGTTACGACGAATAACAAAAACCTCAGCCAATTAATTTGTACCCTTTAACACTTCCTAAATCATGTTATAGGGTTAGTTTTGAATAACGACGAATAATGAAAACCTATTTAATTAACTTAGGTTACTATTTGTGTTTCAAGTATATTGGACCAAGGAATAAAATTTTATATACAAGCGAACTTCCCTCTTTTCACCACCTAATGTTGAATTCTCGAAAACCCTTTCTTAGTGTAAGCTGGGTGAGTCCAATCATAAAAGAAAGCCTTGTGCAAAATTGCACGTTCCTGGGCTCAGTAGTTTCGGCTGTGCTCTGGTTCGTTAGACAGGTAGATTCTCCTTTCATATATAGGTTTAGATATATAGCACTTGCTCTCACTTATCTTTGGTTATGTTTCAGTACCTTGTTACTTGATAAAAGGGCCTAATATTCGTCTTGTTCGAGGTATGATGATAATATAATCGAACAATTGAATCGGCCCTAATTGGCTGACAAAGAGAGTTCGTTAAAAAGTTAGCTATATTGGATTGAAGTTGCTTGAAATTACAGAGAGAGAGAAATTACAAATGTCCAGATGTGGGATTACACGGTGGCTAATTTAGATTATAGGACAATATTACATGACCTTTAAAACATGATAACATTTTCTTATACAACAATAATACTGCTTACAAATGTAACTTACATGAACGCACATATCCCATAAGTAATGGGAACTACGAAATTGTTTGACGCTTAACCAAGCGGCAAATGTGTGTGCAATGCCGTTAAATTTAACCAATCAGGGTGGCCACCAATAGCCAATACGTTGGTCACCAACTACCAGCTCATTGACCTCCAATAAAATTAATAAATAAATTCTTTATTGAAAAAATCACACTTCACAGGACGACAACGATCACGATATTTACAGTTTTACGGTGATAGATAGGTACAAAGAATAAGAAGGGATTTTCCAAAATTCACCGTTATTCGATTAAACGGGGGTCCAAAGTTTGTAAAACCAACTTTCACGCAGGCGAAACCGCTTGTAGAAACTAGAGTAGGTATCTATAAAATAATAAAGCCATAAATATTACGTAGGTATCTATAAAATAATAAGGTCTAGCTGGCGCGAAAATGTTTTCCATCAATCGCAGCAACTATAGATACGTATACACATAATATATCAGTAACCAAGGGCGGATTTAAGAGGGGGGGCACGGGGGCACCTGCCCCCCCCCCACGGTAGTTTTGTGTATTGTGGAGATTCCATCACAGTACATACTTAGAAATAAATCAGAGTTGTTAAAATATAAATAAAAAGTGTGGCACTCGGGGACTGCCGCGGTAAAGCTATTGCATAGCATTTGGTATCAACTTATGCAATTATAATTATTTATTTATTTTATTTATGCAGTATTTCTTTTTCTTTGATATTAATTCAAGTTACACTTTTTGAGCGTGGTGACCGATAAGAAAACAAATTTTTTTCTTTCTTGTTTACTTCATAAATTGCTACAAGTATGTTCAGTTGTTATCATAGAACATTACTATAATCTATTATAATACAAAAAGACTATTTTGTTTGACCGAGATTTGAACTCGAGGCACGATGATAACATAGGTAGAACGCTGTACCAATGCGCCACACAGGTCGTTAACGACTTTTCTAAAATAGGTGTTCGGTTTCTGTCGGCCTTCAAGCCACACCTCCGTGCCCGTCGGAGTGGGGAGCGTGAGGTTTTTTTCGTTACGGAATTTCTGGATTCGGTCCCCGCGCTCAAGGCCCTCGATAGAAGCTATGCAATAGCTTAAAACTTGTAAAAATAAACTTGAAGTATAATACGTCAATATGTTATATGCAAGACAGTCTAAGACAGCTTTGATGCATAAAAGAGTTTTTTGTATGGCACCAATTATATACGATCACATACCAGAATCAATCAAAATGTTAAATGTAAATATGTTTAAAAAAAAGTTGAAAAATTTTCTTGTTAGCAAATCGTACTATAATATTTCGGAGTTTCTATCAGATAAAATCAGTGAGACTAAAATAGTTGGTATGTATACAAATACAAATTAAATTGAAATTGCTTTTTTTTATATTGATTACGATGGTGTTTAATAAATGTGAATAATAATGACAAATTTACATTCAATTCCTAATTAAAATTATTTAACATCTTGACATGCTTTATATTGTATCTGTTGACATCTACTGTCGTAGTCAGTGACATTCCTGTAGTTTCGATGACATTTCTTTTCTTGACAACAAAATTTTTGACATTTATAATATTATATTTGACATTTATATTGTACGTAGACTTATGAACACTTGCTGATATTGTAAAATTAATATTATAACCTATTTCATTTTGAATTATGATAATTTGCATGCCCTGTGTTGGCAAAATATGGAGAACTTTTTATCATATGACATCTATGTACGAACACCCATGTTTGCAAATAAATTATTATTTTTATATATTTTATTTATCTCAGGACCCTGAGGTCCTGGACCTTTGGGAGGCGTACGAGGAGCCGAAGCCAACTCGCAGAGGCCCTTTAGATAATTATAATGGAACATGATACCAACCGACGATTATCCCTGTACGCGCTATGCTAGTGCACCCAAGGACAACCCCTGGTTATTGAAAAACTGTTGCGACATAATATGGAGAACAAAGATAATAGGGCTATGGTTTTTGGAATCTTAAGTGGACTGGTAACATGGAACTATGTCAAGACTATGGCCCCTGCCTGAACAACGTTATTAATATGCATCGAAAAAAGGCAGGGGGTGACTTGCACACTCAATAAATGGGCCCCCAAAAACGGCCGCTAGCACGAAGTGACGTAGCAACAATTTAAATTATTATTATTATTACATTTATTTATATTTCAATACATATTTTATACATTTTTAAATATTTCCTTAAAAAAACATATTAAAAAAAAACATTTAAAAATATAAAAAATAGTAGCCCACCGGCATCGGGAACAGGGTCCAAGCTACCGGTGGTCAGGGCTCCTGAGAGAGGAACCTCCGGACAATACGCGCCGTGTCTAAGAGTACTGCTTTCTGGATCAAGCCCTTGATCCAACTGCCTAACGAGAGCCTCCTTAGATGTTGATCGAGGCTCTTTGATATTAATCCATTGGCCGTCACGACTATCGGTACAATGACTGCTGTATCCACTTCCCACATGTCGACAACCTCGCGAGCCAAGTCAAGATACTTAGTTTGCTTATCTTTCTCAGCTTTCACGAGATTGTCGTCATGAGGGACCGCTATATCAACAATCACTGTACGACGCTCTAGTCGATCTATCACCACTATATCAGGCTTATTGGCAACAATAGTCCTGTCAGTGATGATAGATCGATCCCAATACAACGTGATACTGCCATTGTCGAGAACTGGGTCGGGCACATACTTATAGTACGGTACTTCTGATTCCACAAGATTTTATTTAAGAGCAAGTTGCTGGTGAATAATCTTGGCTACGAGGTTGTGTCTATGCAAATAGTCTCCATTGGCTAGGTGAGAACACCCAGAAATAATGTGTCGGATTGATTCCCCGGGCCGGTGGCATGCCCGACAGATGTCAGCCGTACCGTCCTTCACAATATATTTCCGGTAGTTGTTCGTCATCACAACTTCGTCCATTATCGCACAGACAAAACCTTCGGTTTCCCCGAAGAGGTCACCAAAGCGCAGCCAGGATACAGACGCTAATAGGTCTACATCGGGTCCATGTAGAGCCCGGTAAAAGCGCCCGTGAAGCTCCTTACTCTGCCATACTTCCCTGCGGTCATTAGTATCCAGTATTATAGGTTTGCGCCAGTTCCCGTTAGCCAAGGAGAGCGGAGTGAGGCCCTTGTCCACCGCTACCACATCTCGGTGCATACCCACGTCGGTTTCTAGGAAGTATTCCCTGAGACTGCATACCTCGCGGTTGTGTAGGGTCTTAGCATTTAAAAAGCCACGACCCCCACATTTCCGCGGGATATACAGTCTCATCACCGATGACCGTGGGTGATGCATTCGATTTGCGGTAAGCAGTGTGCGGACCCTCCTATCCAGAGCGTCAAGTTCTGTCTGAGTCCATTTGAGTATGCCGAAAGAATACATCAAAACCGGCATGACCCAACCGTTGAAGGCGCGCACCTTATTCCCACCTGATAAGAGACTTTTTAGTACCCTATTCAGGCGGCCAAAGAAGCGCTCCTTCAACGATTGTTTCACGTCAGCAGCATTGATGCCTAACGCTTCCGACATACCCAAATACTTGTAAGTTTCGGTTGAGCAGAGGGATCTAAGGTATATGGAATCCGAGAGCTGAGTTCCCACGGATTCCATAATCTCCCCTCGCTTTACATGCATGACTGCACATTTATCCAAACCAAATTCCATCCTGATGGCGTTACTGAAGGTTTCAGTTACCTTCAGTAACTCCATCAGGTGCAAGTTGTTGGGGGCAAAGAGTTTCAGATCATCCATGTAAAGAAGGTGAGATATAACCTGACCACCTCTTTTCAACCGGTAGCCTAAGCCCGACCCCTCCAGTAGTGTGCTAAGAGGGTTCAAGGCTAGACAAAACCACAGTGGACTCAGACTGTCGCCCTGGAATATGCCACGCTCAATCCTTATCGGCTCGCTGTTCTCCCGAATCTGTCGACATCCCGGATAGTGAAGGACTGTTCTCCACTGCCTCATACATGACATCAGGAAGGTGCGCAGAGTTGTATCAACTTTATAAAGTTCCAGCACCCTCATGAGCCATGTATGAGGAACAGAGTCATAGGCCTTCTTATAATCTATCCAACATGTCGACAGATCCTTTCGGGAACGTCGAACCTGTTGGCTAATGGCCATATCTATGAGGAGCAGCTCCTTAGTACCGCGGGACCCGTTCCTACATCCATTCTGAGAGGCAGACATGATAGAATTTGTTTCAATGTGAGTATTAATTTTAGCTCTCAGTATGGATGTAAGAACTTTATAGACCGTCGGTAAACACGTGATCGGTCTATAATTTTTGGGGTCCGCAGTACTACCTGATTTATGGAGCAGGTGGGTTATTCCAGTCGTCAAAAACTCGGGTAGCGACCCTGACTCTAAGGCAGACTGGAACTGAGATGCCAAGCGAGCGTGCGACCCTTGAAACCATTTTATCCAGAAATTGTGCAGTCCGTCCGGCCCTGGAGATTTCCAGTTAGGCAGCGGGCGGACTGCACGAGCTACATCTTGGGGGCTGATGGTAATTGCCCCCATTTCTGGTAAAAGATCGCACGTGCGTTCGACCTCTCGAATCCAATCACCCTCGATGTGACTGACAGGTACCGACCAGATTCTGCGCCAGAATGAACACATGGCGTCATCATCCGGTAGGCGCGTATCAGTCACATCTTGGTCCGGTCGCTCCCAAGTCCTGTAAACCCACCTTTCATTGCTTTGGAATGTGCGATTCTGAGTGTACCGCTCCACTCGCCGCTTGTACCGTCGAATACGGCTCGCCCATGCATAAACCTTCTGCTTCAGGAAGTCGATACGCTCTGTGACGCAGGGCAGATAATTTTGAGGGCTAATATCAGTCCCCAAGAATGCCCGCCTCACAAAGCGCATCACCCTAGGGCGAGTGTTGCCCTCCCTGAAGCAGATAAGCTTGCCGATGAGTGCTCTAGCCTCGCCGATACGGCGCTCTATCCTGCGTTGCCAAGCTGGTACAGCTGGTCGTGTAGCTCTGTCACAGTTAGGGAACTTAACGTGAGCTACACGACATGCCGCTGCAGCCGCACAGTACAAGATCGAGTGGGTATCAGCGAGGTCTTTGCTGCTATCAAAACAATTTGATAGCTGCGAATCTAGAGCACACACCAGCGCCCTATTTCTTTTATGCATGGGCAAACGCGGTAGACGAGGTCTAAGCCCTGGCGGTGTGGAGCGATACTCTCGAAATGCGTCCTCCAAAGCGCTCCAGTATTATTATTATTATTAATACTTCAAGTTTCTTTCTAACAGTTATTGTTGATTTTTTTTATTGCGCACCTCCCAGAAAAAAAACCTGGATCCGCCCCTGTCAGTAACATTACCGGTACGGCGTCCATCACTCACTGATTCTGAGTGAGACACGTCAGCCGTGACGTAACTGATGTGTGTGTACGTATATGGAGGGATATGTATCTTTATTCGTCATAAAATCATGCCATCTATTGCCAGCTTCATTAAATCTCATATAAAGACAGAGTTTAATATTATTGTCATAGTTTTATAGCGAGATTTACTGATAATAAAATATATTTGTGGTGGTCGTAAGTGGCGATGGGTGATTATACTATGGTGGTCGCTGACCTCGTGGCTTGTGAATTTAGAACAGAATAAACTTGGTTGTACACTTTCATAACTTTTTTTCCTGAACTTGAATCTATGTACAATAGCAGTCTTATCGCTGACAACGATATCCACCAAACAACCTTTGAATGAACAGAAAGAACTTAAAGCAAAAGTAATAAGGGTAGTATAGTATTCGGTGTAATTTTTATTTGTTTAATTAGTTGTGGATCTTTTGACTTTGTTTTTAATTTTGATGATTATTTGAGATTTAAATTGATTTTAATATATTTAATTTATATAAATTGATTTTAATTTAAGCAGTGACCGAGTGGTAACGGCCCCGACTTACGAGTTGTAGGTCGCGGGTTCAAACCCAGCCAGGCGCATTACTTTGTGTAATTTATTTCATCACCACTGCTCTCAAACCGGTGAAGGAAAACATCGTGAGGAAACCGGCATGTCCTAGAACCATAAATTCGAAGACATGTGACACTCACCAATCCGCACTGGCCCCGCGTGTTGGATTACGGCCCATTCCCTCTCCTAGAGAGAGGAGGCCTGAGTCCTAGCAGTGGGAACATTAAAAGGCTGATTATACTATGCTTATTATGATTATAATTTATTGAGTATTGGTATTAATGTTTTTGGATTGAGTTTTATTTTATTTCGATTTTATTTCCATTATATTATATGATATTCGATAATATGGTTGAAGAAGGTGCACGCTTGCCTAGAAATATTTTTCTTGACTTATAAAAGACCCCTAAATTGCAGCTATCAGGAAACAGGACTCCGACAGGGATTTGCACTCCTTAGCGAAGAATAATAAATATTAATATGTTTATTCCTAAAAAAAGAGATGCTGTACGCACAGTGAATGACTCCTGATTTTTGATATTTCCTGTAGCTAATCAATCAATGTTCAAAAATTGTTTGAAGAGTAAACACCACAATATATCCGAAGTACCTCTCTCATTCGACATAAAAATTGGCAATTTGAACCAAAATAAAACTTTGTCTCTGGTCGTGGGCCATCGCAATCAATTGGTTTGGCCATAGATCACGGAATGGCTGCACCGGCAGCGATCAAAGAATCCAGTATTTATTTAGCTTATTTTAGTCTCTCATCTGGGCAAATGCCTCACTGGCCCCCACGGCCTCACTCTCAGTTTAGGCGCGACTTCGTTAAAGTGACATGGTGCGGCATTTGATAATGGCTAATATAATTGCAGGACATCTCTTGATAACCTTATTAAGAGGGACAGGACCTAGTATACCAAATTATTTAATTATTATTTTAGTAGTTATTCAAATTTTACTATTAATTTTAGAATCAGCAGTAGCAATTATTCAATCTTATGTTATTGCAATTTTAAGAACTTTATATTTTAGAGGCATGTTATCGTGTTTTCGTGTTGTTATCGTGTTGCGCGTCGTGCTGTGCCGTTCCGTGTTGAGCTAATGTACGTCGCAAAACCTTTTGGTTAAAGACTGGTCGTGACATTTTTGACGACGCAGCGCCCGTATCGTGGCCTTAGCTCGCTCGTTTTGTATATTTTTGACAACGCCGTCTCTAGCAGCGCAGTGCCCGATCAAACGCTTTGATGCTCTGTGCATTTGGCCCACATTGTGAGGAACGAAGGAGTAAGACGATTGTGTTATGTTTCGATTTCGGCAATTTTATTTCGATGTGGTTTTGTTTTGTGTCGTTAGCATTTTGAAGTTTGAGATAAGTTATTTCTTAATATGAATCACATTATTTACTTACATGAGAATAATAAAAACTAGGCCTAAATGAAAAACGAATTAGACGTATTACAAAAATTAAACAACGATTTTAATAAGTTATGAGGGTAGATTAAAATATGGACAATTTTTTGTTAGTTACTCGGTTTCGATTGTTGAAGTAAGTAATTACTTTGATATTTATTTTATACTAGCTTTTGCCTGCGGCTTCGCCCGCATACATAAAATATACACTGTTGTCCGCATACTCAGTTGTTATTGGGCAATACAGACTAAGCGTTTTGTTTATACCACGTACGTCGAAGGACTGAAACAATTTGCCTTCTGCGGTCCGATTATAATTTAGGTGATTTCAATTTTTTTTTTGTGGAAAAGTCATTTAATGGCATCCCCCGCTCTTGGGCGGTGCGCGAGATAGTGTCAGATTTTTACTGACTAAAACCCACTCCTGTTCCTTCGTTGCCTTTCATACCGGGGCCGAGTCTTCCTTTCAGAATCAGACCCTTAGCCCCAGTAGGCTTCGACCCTGCTGGACCCCTACGGTTGCTGACATCTCCTTGAGGCGCGCGTGGAACACTACGCGCCGTCGATGACTTGGGCTCGGTCCGGACGGTTACCGGATGGTCGGACGGCAAGCTACCCATTGCTCGCCGTCCGCAAACCCGCGCCTACGGTGGCCGGAAATTGGGATCGGAATCCCGGCGGCTGGGGCGCGGGGGCCATTGCCTCAGAGGCAACCGCCTGCCACTCCTCCTCGCTCCAGACCATGGCCTGTATCAAGGCCCGGCGCGAGCGATCGCTGCCGCCGATCGCCCCCACGAGGACACGACAGTGTTCTGCCCAGGCGGTACACCTCTACTGTATGCTCCGGGCGGTCCACACAATGATGACACCCGGGCGTTGCTTCCGCACGAATCCGGTGCAGGAACCTCCCGAACTTACCACGTCTGGTGAGGACCTGCGTCATGCGGAAGGTAAGGACGCCGTGTTGCCTTTCCAGCCACTCCTCCAAGAGGGGACTTACCCCTATAATTATGGCGTGCCCAAGGTGTTTTCAATGCTAGAGTGAATAGACTCTTTATAAACTAGCGCGCCTCACCATCAACGATTGCACACTACTTGCCATCAGGTGGAATCGCAGTCAAGCCCTAGTTTATATACATTAAAAAAACGCGATACTTTTCGGCAAGACTGGTATCAGATTTCCTGGGTAGAAGCCACTCTATGCGTTACGACACTTTACCAGCTAATCTTGAAACAAAATCTAAAACTAATTCCATTATCATCATTATCAGCAATAAAGGCATATTACCATAAACTCTTAGGAAATCGTAGATCCCTCGTAGCGATATCACCGGCTCGCTACTACGATATCCGGACAATTTGCTACGAGCGGCGTAGCACTACCGCTGTGCTACGAGTGTCGTAGGCGCGCTACGAGTACGACAGTTTGTTGGGGATGCCTTGAGATAGTCTTTTTTTTTTTATAACTGTTTGATACGGTCGTAATTTATTGATTATATTATGTACTATGATTTGTGTAAGGATATTTGATAGACCTTAAATGTTTTGATATTTATGGTAATCAATTATGCTGTAATAAATATAAAAACATTTTGACAAAAATTTATGACTGGACAGTTGGACTAGTGGTTAGTGACCCTGACTTCTATGCCGAAGGTTGTGGGTTCGATTCCCAGTCAAGACAAATGTTTGTGTGATGAGTACGATCAGCTTGGGACTAGACGGCGTTATGTGATAGTTGTAGAATATTATAATAATTATTATTTTCTATTTATTACTTTTTATGTCGTCGTGTTGTTAATATATTTGGTGTGATCGTTATTGTGGAAGAAAAATAAAATTTTACTAACATGGCAAATGTGAAAATCTATACTGTAAGTTTGGATGTCATCATCATCATCATCATCATTTCAGCCGAAAGACGTCCACTGTTAGACATAGGCCTCCCCAAGCGTCGCCACAACGGCCGATCCTGTGCGTCTCGCATCCACCGCACTCCGGCGACTCTCACCAGGTCATCGGTCCACCTGGTGAGAGGCCTTCTAACGCTGCGTTTTCCGGTGCGCGGTCGCCACTCTAGAACCTTTCGGCCCCATCGACCATCCGTTCTACGAGCAATGTGCCCTGCCCACTGCCATTTTAGTTTGGTGATTCTTCGTTCTATGTCGGCGACCTTGGTTCTCCTGCCTGGTGTAAGTTTGGATGTAGGTAATTGTTTATCAGTCAGCCTTTTTTTATTCAGGAAATCATCAAATAACTCCCTCCACTCTAAATGATCTGTCGGTTTTTTACTGACAAAAACCCACCTGATTCTTTCATTAGTTCTTTGCGTTTCAAGGCCGCGGTAACCAGTCAGTTTGTATAAAATTTGGAACACGGGAAAACCATGGTCTGGACTGGTGGTAAGTCCATTCAGGGGTGGCTGGAGAGACGTCACGGTGTCCTCACCTTCCGTATGACTCAAGTCCACACTGGACATGGTGAGTGCGGGAGGTTCATGTCGGTACATGAATCCGGTCCACCGAATGCTCCACCGTGTCTTCCAGCTCCACCTAAGGGGACTCTTGGGTTTGGGCGTTATACGACAACTCAGAGATATATTATTAATAATTAAATATTCCACATAATAATAATATTCCACAACTATCACACACTGCCGTCTAGTCCCAAGCTAAGCAGAGCTTGTGTTACGGGTACTAAACAACTGATAAACATACTTATATATGTCTAAATACATACATATTATAGATAAATTACACCCAGACACAGAACAAATGATCGTGCTCATCACACAAACATTTGTCCTGGGTGGGAATCGAACCCACGACCACCGGCATGGCTGTCAGGGTCACTAACCACTAGACCAACAAGCCAGTCAATCGAATCGAAAATTAATTGATACGTAATCAATTATTATTAACATATCCCTGAGGAGACTGTAATGGTGTCCCCTGAACGTCCCTATTGGTAACCATCTAAAGTTCTGAGCGACGTTAAAGATCTGTGTTTTGGAGCGCAGACGCAATGGATCGCATTCGAAACACTATATCTTCGCACGCTATCCGTTAGTTTACCACCTAAGATACTGCGCTCTGTAGTACTGAAGTATAACCTCACAGGACGTTGGCAAAAACAAAATATATAAAAAAATAAACTAGTATCACAACTTTTACCTTAGTGCAGATTTTACTGGCACTTAAATATGAATCTCACCATAAAAAAACCTCCACTTAAAACCGAATTACACTCCCGTATTCAACAGGCTTCTCCAAAATCGACACTAAAAGTTTCTTATATAGCTTTCTCAGCCATTTTCTTCGAATCTTTCCATCCACGTACATGTTAGCACACAATAGTCCTTATACGATCTGTTTTTGCGACCGGTTTACCTATAAAACCATTGGTAGGGTCAGGTACTGTAAATTACTTTATTTTTCGAGATAGGTCAGTGGTCAGTGGTCAGTGTTTTTAGGGTTCCGTACCTCAAAAGGAAAAAACGGAACCCTTATAGCTTTGATTATATACTTTTCTAGATGCCACATTGACCGTACTAAACGGCCCAAATAAAGTCTAATAAAATTGGTAGACTCGCTTCTCCTTTACGTCAGTGTCATTTGAAACAACTAAGGGTAATGTGCTCACGAAAAATAATTAATTATTCCGGTTTGTGCTGTCAGACTGGGCCGTAATTATGTGGGAAAACAAAATAATAACACTAAGATCATTTTTCATCGGTAAGTTTTGTTATTTAACCACTATTATTATAGAAAACACGATTTTTTAATTCGTTTTTTTTGTATGTCATTCCAATTAGCCAGTGTTGTCAGTTTATTACTAGGGACATTTGGCGAAACTATAGGAGACAAAATACAAATATTATTACATCATCTTTCGATCAGGAGAACATTATTATTTTAAAAATTACATTATTTATTTGATCAGTAAATGATAACTTATCTATACCTGCAAAAAAAATGAAACCCATGACGTCAGGCACAATTTTTTTTTTGTTTTTTCTAATATTTTGGGTTTCAGATTATTGCTTAATTGGGCCTGTGTGGTGCAGCCTCGAGGCACACATTCCTACTATATCCTTACACGGACTTTATGCTTTTTATTTTTTGGTTTTATGTAATTACATGTAACTGGAGTATTGTGTGTCTGGCAAAGTCTGTGCTAAATAAATATATTTTCTTTCTTTCTTTAATCTACAAAATAATTATTTCATTCAACCTATTTTGTTAAACTTTCGTTATAATAAATAATGGAGAAAAGAAAAGTTAATAATTTGGAGCAGGCATCTCTAAACACGCACACCTTGACAGTTTGACGACAATAAGTACACGTGCGGTACTCGCACATGTCACGCAATTGGAGACAGTTTTAGCGCGTCGTATGTTTGCATTGCTCTATCTAGACAAGTATATAATCAAAGCCTTATAGGATCACTTTGTTTCCCGTCCGTCTGTCTGTCAAGACTCTTTATCTCGGGAACGCGTAAAGGTATCGAGTTGAAATGAAAACCGTATACTCAAGTCTGCGGTCCCTTGAAGATGTGAAGAAATCAAATTTCTAAGTAAACGAAAAATAAAAAAATACGGCCGTTTATGTCACAAAAAACGTATATTTCGCGGCTCTCAAGGGAATCAAAATTAATAGAGTACTTTTCGTTGACCTAGAATCCTGAAATTTGGCATGAAGCAAGGTCTCTTAGCACAAGTATAGGAAAAAAATCTGAAAACTGTTAATTTTTGACTGTAAACTTTTTTGCGATTCGGAAAAATGTTCGAGACTCGATTCGGGAAACGAACTGTTTTCATAGGTATACGAAACCCTCAGTGCGCGAGTCCGACTCGCACTTTCCCGGTTTTTTTTGTGATAGTAATGACATAAAAACACTGACCCCGGAACTTTTTCTGGCAACGGTTTCGTGCGCGTGAAGTAGAAAATTATGCCTATTATCCCTTACTCCTGACATAAAAAGTCTCCATGTCCTATTTCTGGACATATCCAGACGGCTGAATAGACCATAGTCTACCTGTGTGCCAAATCCGTTCAGCCTTTCGTGCGTGAATGAGTAGCCAAAAATCTTCCTTCCTTAATAATTCACTGTACAGGTCTAAATAGATCTATACGGCTGCGCAAGTGACGATTCAGTAATGTATGTTTCCGTGGCACTAGTAAGAAAAGATTAAAGAACGAAAATAATTTTATTTGGTACAAACATAAAGACATACAAGCACAACAATGTTGAAAGTAAAAAACGAAAAGCAAAAAAAAATAGTTATAAATAACAAAATAAATCAGTTCATAAACAAAATATATTATAGTATACCTGACGGCTACACCAAAATAGGTCCAGTTCAGCATGAACTAGCGCATGACGTTTGACTAGAAGAATGCAAACACACAACAATAAAAGCTGCTAAAATATACAAAATAAGCACACAAATTACTGTAAAGCTGATAAAATTTCGCTTCGGTAACAATGACGTCCCACCTATACGCACAAAACGTTTTGGGAACACATTTATTGTGCGTACAGCTAAGGACTGGAATTCCTTGCCGGAATCTGTGTTTCCTGACGGCTACACCCCAGGAGTCTTTAAGTCAAGAGTGAATAGGTTACTTCTAGGTAAGCGTGCTCCATCGTCGACCCCATCGTCGCTTTCCATCAGGTGAGATAACGGTCAAGCGCGAACCTATCAACAATAAAAATAAAAATAAATTACAAACTGCAAACTTTTCTCACCTTCTTCATATTCCTGCCTTTGTCTCGTGCTACTTGGCGTCAGCGCAACACGTTTTTTTATTCTTCTCACACAATCCTCCTCTGTCCATCAACATTTATAGGTACTCATAAGTCTTTTAGTATTTTGCGTTTATCCCTCCTCTTCACATGACCATATCTAGACAAACGATTCCCTATCAACTTTTCATTCAGAGGAAGTTTGAATGTGTCATTGGCGTCACATTCAAACTTCCTCTAATATACTCATGTCTCACTTTATCCATTCTCGTCACACCACACATGGTTCAAAATGTTCTATTACCGACCTTTCACGCTTCAAATTGATCTGTCTTTCAAGTGACAGGTTTTCCGCGGTCGAGATTGAAATCCGCGTTAAGAAGCGAGTTTATCGCTGACTTTGCTATTCGTTGCTTGTTTGAAGCCAAGTGCAGTTCCTAAGCCGCTTATGTCAGTGGAAATGGAACGAAAACATCTTATTTCTAATGCTTGTTATTCAAAGGGAGATTATCTGTCTATTGACGGTTGGTTTGATTGAGAGTTGTTGTTATTTGTATGGCTTTTGTATGAATTTATTAATGGAGGGGTGGTATTGAATGTTATTATTTTTTTGTTGAATTGGACTTTTATTGATATGTTTTTGGAGTTAGATTTAAATTTTTACATGGAATTTTTCGTGGAAAGAATTTCCTGTTTTCCCAGCGTTTAATCTCATTATAAGTCACTGCTGACTCATAGCTGTTTGTCTGTGTTTAAGCACTAATGTTCATAGGAAAACGAATAAACATAAAACACTATTTTATTACCTATAGACCTTGTTATTTTGTGGCTCTTAATCACACTAATATTATAAAAGAAGAAGTTTGTATGTATGTGTGTGTGTATATCTGTTACTCCTTTACACTCTTAAGGCTATACGTATTTAGTTGAAATTCGATATACAGCCTAATTTTCTATGTTCACGCGTGAGAAGCCACTCGCAGAAGCTTCTAAATAAAAAAAGAAGTAATAATTATGAATTTATTGAATTTTAAATTATGATTTATTCTTTTTTTTTAACTTTGCCCCATATAAATAAATAAATAAATAGATTTTTATTAAACAAACACAGTCATTTATACATTAATTGCATTAATATGACACATTGAAACTATACAATGACCTTATAAAAATAGCAATGGGTCCCAAACTAGGCGCAGCCTGTATCTTGGTGACCAAAACATTACATCAAGTTCATAACAATTATGTAGCTTGCTAGCGCTACGTGGCGATTTGAAATAGATAAAGACAATAAAATAAATAAAAGCAGTACAGTAAGAATAATAATATATGGAAGAGGCAAAATTAAGTTTTGAGAGATAATATTAAAAACAGTTAGAGAAGGTGAGTAGGTGTGAAGTGTAAGTGAAGCTGTAATAAGGAATATAATGTATATAAGGAATAACAACTCCTGTATCGTGAGTGCATTCATAAACATGTTAACTCACATACAGAATACACCCAGACCCGGAACACTTATCTGTAATTATGACGGAGTTCTCATATACTTGCCCGGTTTTCAAACCCGCAACCTCATGCATGAGACGAGGGTGCCTTAACCACTGGACCACCACGACACTCACTAAAAAGTTCACAGTATTATGTTTAAATAATGTCTTCAATATCACCCTAAACAAGCGGCTGATTAGTTACTTAAAAGCGACAGCAATCAAAAGTGATGAAAGTCTGCTTAGCGACGATTAATGGTCGCCAGAGTGATTGATAACAGCTGCGCGGGAAACTGACGGGGTCAGTACTTAAGGCCCTAACTCTCGAGCAGTGCCATAAAACAGTGATGTTCTGAAGCCCTCGGTAACTGCTAGGTCAATAGGTTTGAAAAAAATATATTTATTATCTATAAATATAAAAGGAGAAACTGACTGACTGACATATCAACGCACAGCCGAAACTACTGGGACTAGGAGCGTGAAATTTTGCATAAGGTGGAACTTTTATGACGTAGGCGAGCACTAAGAGAGGACTTTCCAAAATTCACCCCCTTAGGGGATGAAACGGGGGTCCAAAGTTTGTATGGAGAAACCTAATTTCACGCGGGCGAAGCCGCTGGCAGAAGCTAGTAGATTCATATATAACACACATGTTAATCATATGTTTTTTTTCGTATGACTAATACTTTTGCCAAAAAAAAAAAAATTAACAACATTATATTTTTTCGCTGGTTTTCCCTACTCCTTTCAAACGGCTGTTTTGTGTAAACACATTTCTAAAGATCAACTTTAGAAATGTGTTTACACAAAACAATTGCTGGTTAAGTGTTCTTTAGAATGTACATGGAATTTGTTAATCTATCAATATTTCGCAAAGAAAATGGTTTTAAAGGTTAGCGGGGCTCTATCCGGGTGCAGGCGGCAGTACGAGTATGTGTGCATTTAACTCCGGCCAGATTTTCAAGGGACTATACGCCTTAATGAGTGAGCAGTGGTGGCCGAGTGGTAATGGCCCCGACTTACGAGTTGTAGGTCGCGGGTTCAAACCCAACCAGGCGCATTACTTTGTGTAATTTATTTCATCACCACTGGTCTCAAAACGGTGAAGGAAAACATCGTGAGGAAACCGGCATGTCCTAGAACCAAAAATTCGAAGACATGTGACATCCACCAACCCGCACTGGGCCCGCGTGGTGGATTATGGCCCATACCCTCTCCTAGAGAGGAGGCCTGAGTCCCAGCAGTGGGAACATTAAAAGGCTGATTATGCTATGCTATATAAGCCTTAAACACTCAGACTCTACGGGTCATCAGGGGACGATTAACAAAACCAGTTTCTTCTTGTAAACTTTTGTTTATAAGCACTGTTTGAAGAACAATTACACTAATATTATGAAAGGTGAACGTTTGTGAGTATGTTTATTGCTTCTTCACGTTCAAACGGCTGAACGTATTTGGATAAAATTTGGCGCACGGGTAGACCATGTCCTGAAATAGGATACTTTCACATAGGATACTTTTTATCCTGGGAATATGTTACCTCGGGAAAATTTCCTACTTTAACGTGGATGAAGCCGTTGATAAAATATAAAAAAAAAAGTGTGGCACTCGGGGACTGCCGCGGTAAAGCTATTGCATAGCATTTTGTATCAACTTATGCAATTATAATTATTTATTTATTTTATTTATGCAGTATTTCTTTTTCTTTGATATTAATTCAAGTTACACTTTTTGAACGTGGTGTCCGATAAGAAAACAAATTTTTTTCTTTCTTGTTTACTTCATAAATTGCTACAAGTATGTTCAGTTGTTATCATAGAACATTACTATAATCTATTATAATACAAAAAGACTATTTTGTTTGACCGAGATTTGAACTCGAGGCACGATGATAACATAGGTAGAACGCTGTACCAATGCGCCACACAGGTCGTTAACGACTTTTCTAAAATAGGTGTTCGGTCTCTGTCGGCCTTCAAGCCACACCTCCGTGCCCGTCGGAGTGGGGAGCGTGAGGTTTTTTTCGTTACGGAATTTCTGGATTCGGTCCCCACGCTCAAGGCCCTCGATAGAAGCTATGCAATAGCTTAATAAAACATAATTATAAAACTTAAACGGTGGTTCGTTCCCACTTTTACCCCCCCCCCCCCATAACTTATAAATGGCTGAATCGATTTTAATAAAACATATCTATAAACCATCGCTAGGAAAATTAAGTAAGTGTAACAAATAGACAGTTACTTTCTCATTTAAAATATTAAGGGGATACAACTCGACATATATTTTCACTGTTTTTCATACAACCGCTCTTACGCGATTATGACGTTATTACACATTTTTCATTAGATATTTTGGTAACACAGTATCTTGTGGATATTATTTAGGCTTGTATTGAAATCAATTTGTTTTGTGTAAAACTAATTCAGTAAAGACCTCTGAAAATCTGCTATTTTGCATGAACTTTGACACTTCATAATATACTCAAAAATTAAAAAAGTCAATAAAGTATAACAATTGAAGCCTTGCAAATTTAATCGAAATTCTAAATGACGACTATTTTTTTCAAAAACTGAGTTTAAAAATAACACGTATTTCCTGGAACAAGTTTTGTGGCGTTATCTCTCTATTTTCGCGTTGCCTTTTCGTCAAACATCGCGTTGGATTGCGTTAGATGAAGTAACAAGCTTTTAACCATGCTTGATGTTGACGACATGCGAGTGAAAAAGGACCCTCTTAAGTATGGATTTGAAAGTAACTCTGTCTGTTTGTTTCGTATTCACGATTAAACTACTGAACCGTGTTTGATAATATTTGGTACGGATTAAGCTTTAACCGCAAGAAAAGATAGGCTACTTTTTATCTGGCTTCGACTCCGTGTCCGCTATAAGGGCTATTACGCACTGTCGACTAGTCGCCGGCGACTCAGTTGTCGACGACTGTAATATTGTATAGTTTAAATAGGTGTTTACGCACTAGTCACCGGTTGCCCGGGCGACTCGGCGACTCGCCGCGCAGTGGCGACGCACAGGCAACTGCCGGTCGCCGGCGACCAATAGGAGCACGGTTTCAAATGAAAGCATTCACACTGCGAGCAAACTGTCGTAACGACCGGACGGCCGCGCACAATGAGTTTTGACACGGATAAATGTACTTGGAATACTGTCGCTCGGCTCGGTCTCCGGCCCTAGTTTCCCATGTTTCGGTCGCCGAGGGACTGAGTCGCCGGCGACTAGTCGACAGTGCGTAACAGCCCTAACTGACATTCATGCAAACGAAGTCGTAGTGAAAAGCTAATTCTCCATACACCTCTACATATAAAATACTGTCATAATATCCGCTTACTTAGCAGCCTCAAACCGAACCGGTGTGGCTTTGACGCAGTTGATAAATGACTACGTTGAGGCCCGGCGTCATGCGAGGCGTCAGCAGCCGTCCAATTTCCGCACACATTTCCTTGACATATTGCCGACAACGTTTCCTTTTAACACAGTTACTTATCAGACTTTTCTTTATTCCTCTAGAAACCATTAAAAAAATTTCGTGTATAAAAATCACTCATAATTATTTCATTAGTTGTGTTATCTAATCATTCTAATGTTTCAAAGTGAAATTTTATATTTGTGTGTGTATGTATGTTAATTGTTTCACGCTTTGGAGCGTGAGAGCGTCAAAGAGTAGCAAATATATACATTTTAGCCGTTAGGCTAATCGGAATTAAATGAAATTTGGCACACGCGTAAATTATGTCCTGGATATTCTCGGGATACATAGTACCATATAATATAATATATATTCACACACAACGCCGTTTAGTCCCAAGCTAAGCAGAGCTTGTGTTATGAGTACTAGACAACTGATAAACATACTTAAATATTTCTAAATACATACATTTTATAGATAAATTACACCCAGACACAGAACAAATAAATGATTGTGCTCATCACACGAACATTTGTCCTAGGTGGGAATCGAACGCACGACCTCCGGCATAGCAGTCAGGGTCACTAACCACTAGACCAACAGATTAATCATGTCCTAACATATATGGTACTATGTATTCTGAGAGTATGTTATGTATGTTAATTTCTACTTTTGCGGGCAAAACGGCTGCTGGAAGCTACTGTTGGTTAAGATCTCACAATAATAGCTTTCAGCAAAGGTAAAAAATAAGATTTCGTTAAAAAGAAGCTGAAAAACAATTTTTCGATATATTCCGTAGTTAAACAAATATTTATATCTTGAAACCAAAACTAATTATGACTTTTTCGTATAGACAATTAATTGTTAAAGAAAATAATAATTGTCAATATTTAAATTTGATTTACGTGAACAAAGTAGGTAAATAATGATGAATAATACTAGACAGAGAACCTTTTCTATATGTTATATCCACTGTCAGGAAAAAAACAAATATAAGAAACCAATTTCTACGCAATCCTATCATGACAAGAACACATGACGAGATTGTACTCGTAATATACTAGGTTAATTAATTACTAGCTGTCCCCTGTGGCTTCACTTGTGTCTTTGGTTTCTGCTCCCCCATATTAGTCATAGCGTAATGTTATTTAGCTTATTGTGAGGACAGGTGACAGGTGTTTAGCCGTTCTTGATAAATGAGCTCTAACACAATTAACATTGACTCAGAATTTTTCAATAAGAACCAGCAGTTCCTGAGATTAACAAACACGTTGAAACTGACAAACAAGCAACAAACAAACAAACTCTTCAGCTTTCTAATATTAGTATAGACTAGCTTCGTCCAGCGGCATCACCCGCGTGAAATTAGAAAATGATCCCAAGAGAACATCACTTAAATAAACTGCACTCAGCCGAAATGCGCCTGCTTCGCTGGTCAGCGGGAGTCACACTACTAGATTAAATCCGTTGTGGTGTACACAGCAACACATAGTTTTAGTTAATATAGATAAGATGTGTTCGTAGCTTTGTAAGCATATTGTCACATACGAACTTTTTTTATTTTATTTCATATAAACCAGTGCTTGACTGCGATCCCACCTGATGGTAAGCAGCGATGCAATCATTGATGGTGAGGCGCACTAGTTTATTAAGAGACTATTCACTCTAGCCTTGAAGACACCTAAATTATAGTTGGACGGGAAGACCGCAGCAGGCAAATTGTTCCAGTCCTTCGATGTACGCGGTATAAACGACGAAGCGAAACGCTTAGTCCGGACCGTTGAAGTTTCAACAACGTAAGGGTGGATACTCGCCGTACGTCGGGTTGTCCGATGGTAGAAAGGAGATGGCGGAATCAAGTCATGCAATTCCCGCGCACACTCTCCAAAATGCAACCTGTAAAATACCGATAGGCTGGCTACCCTGCGCCTGTGCTCGAGGCTTTGTAGATTGGACTTAACCAAATCTGGATCCCCAATTAGCCTCTATGTATATATATATGTCACTAATTAAAGGAGGAGGAACCAGTTGACTCATGGAGTAGTACACATCACGTTGTTTACTTAACCCGTCCTTCCCCCCACATCGCATGGCGACCCTGCCAGTCAGCTGCCAGTCAGCTGTACATCGCACCGTAATGAGTACATAAGTGGCAGTTTTAAAGTTACCCCGATAGTCGATAAAGGCAAAGATAAGCTTTTATGGCGGTATGGTCACGTGCAAAGATGCCTCGGTGAAAATATGGTGCAGCTTGCCCTTGACCTAACTAAGATAAAGCGCATGACTGGAGACCACCCTCCGCTTGAACCAAATCGTGTTCAATGGAAAATGAAGAGAAGGAGAGCTGACCCCAAATAAATGCGATAAGGTCTTTTTTTTAGCTGAGAAAATCATCTAATGACAAATCTCGCTCTTGGGCGGAGCGTGAGATAGTGTTAGACTTTTACTGACTAAAAACCTACTCCTGTACCTTCGTTGCCAGAGCCAAGTCTTCCTTTCAGAATCAGACCCTTGGCTCCAGTAGGCTTCGACCCTGCTGGGTACCTACAGTTTGCTGACATCTCCTTGAGGCACGCGTGGAACAGTACGCGCCGTGAAAATATGGTGCAGCTTGCCCTTGACCTACCTATGATAAAGCGTACGACTGGAGACCACCCTCCACTTGGACCAAATCGTGCTCAATGGAAAATAAAGACAAGGAGTGCTGACCCCAAATAAATGGGATAAGGTCTAGCCAGAAGAAGAAGATCCCAAAAGAACATCGAGAGTATGTTTTCTTGGGATAAAGATTATCCAACGTCCTGTTCCAAGACATGGCCTATTCCGAATTTCATCCGAAGTGGTTAAGCCGTTTGAACGTGAAGAAGTAACAAACATACACGTATATACGTGCATGCGCGAGGGAGCGATCCTCACGCCCCAGCCGCCGGGATCTCGATCCCGATTTCCGGCCACCTTAGGCGCGGGCTTGCGGACGGCGAGCAATGGGTAGCTCGCTTTCCGACCGTCCGGTAACCGTCCGGACCCAAGTCGTCGACGGCGCGTATTTCACACGCGCGCCTCAAGCAGATGTCAGCAAACCGTAGGGGCTCAGCAGGGTCGAAGCCTACTGGGGCCAAGGGTCTGCTTCCGAAAGGAAGACTCGGCCCTGGTATGAAAGGCAACGAAGGAACAGGAGTAGGTTTGTAGTTAGTAGAAGTCTGACACACCCTCTCGCTCCGCCGAAGAGTGGGGGATATCATTGGATGATTTTCCCACTTACAAAAGAAAAACACTTTTATTATATTAGTGTGATTATAATAATAAATATTACAGTAAAATATTGTAGCCAATGGTACCACAGAGAGATAACAAGGATACTTCATAATGTAAAATTGGTCCTTTGAGACCTAAGATTTGAACTCGCCTACAGCTGTGTACCTGGTTAATTTCGGGTTATATTTTATTTTATAATGTTGGCTAACTCTTTGATATTACAGATGTTGGTACAGGCAGTGAAAATAATTGTTTACCTTAAGGTTTATTTTTGCTTGAATGAAGTGAATGTCATAAAATGACAAGATCTTTGGCTTGTATGACAGGTACAGTTCTGTTTTGATTTATAGAATAGAATAGAATAGAATTTATTTTATTTGGACACAAAAAGATCTATACAGTGTTTGTACCTTAATAAATAACTTATTAGCTAGTGTTAGTACCCATTACCTTTTGCACAAGACATTTTACAATCGGAGAGCTATAGCTCTCCGCTACAGTTCTCAGGATGCTGTTGCGACTATCTCTCACTTTCCTGAGCAGCGAAGCGCTTTTCTTGCGAACAATCGCGTGGAACCCGTCGGTACGAGATTTGGAAAATATCCATCACATGAGATTTTTCCTCGTGTTTGACAAATTTATTAACATAAAAAGTCAAACATCCATACAGCCCTTTGACAGTCTCCTCAAACACACCGTCAATAAGAAATCTTTAACTTTTCCCCCTTAACATATTTAAGTACATAGAACACTATTTGTCCCGGGAACAAATTCCCTTAGGATAATTTTCAATTATCACGCAGGTGAGGCCCCTGGCAGCACCTAATGTTACAACAAGATAGAGCCACCAAACTATGTACCAGTTTTTTTTTATCCACAACTATCACATTACGCCATCTAGTCTCAAACTAAGCAGAGCTTGTGCTATGAGTACTAGACAACTGATAAACATACTTTATACATTATATATTTCTAAATACATACATATTATAGATAAATTACACCCAGACACAGAACAAATGATCGTGCTCATCACACAAACATTTGTCCTGGGTGGAGATCGAACCCACGACCTTCGGCATAGCAGTCAGGACCACTAACCACTAAACCAACAAGCCAGTTAATAGTTTGTTGACGGTATCGTACTATTCATTTATTGTTCAAACTTAAGAATAATTTTTACAAACCCACTTTTGTGCTTTCCCGAGGTTGTTGTAATAAGAAAATGTATAAAGCATTATGATAATGGTGTTTGCAAACGTCTGTGTAAAGGGATTGTCATGATTTTTGTTTCTGTCTTGGCTGGCGTTTATTTATTTTGCGTGATTTATGTTGACTTTTACTCAGAGTCCTCATAAACAGATACATGAAATTATACGTTACGTAAAGTATACAAATTTGAGTAGATAAATAAGCATAGCACACGCAACGCCATATATTCGGGATAATTTTCTAGTGAAGTTACTGAACGTCACAAATTGATATTTAATGGATATTGTGACCGAGATAACCCGCAGAATCGCCAAACTTAAGTGACTGGGCTTAAAGTTTCTGGACAGATAACCACTTACCGGAAGACGTAGCGTTGGAAGGCCTCCCACGAGGTAGACCTATGACCTGGTGATTATCGCGGGAATCTGATGGATGCGAGACGCACAGGACTGTTCGTTGTGGCGACACTTGGGAGAGGCCTAAGTCCAGCAGTAGACGTCTATCAGCTGAAATGATGATGATTATGTACAATAAAGAATTAACAAAAAAAATATTAAGGCATTATTTCACGAAAAAAAAACATCAATATCGTCGATCTTAATTAAACAGATATAATTATAACCGAAATGTATATTTAATCCGGCTATACAATCAAGCTTACTGATGGAATACACAAATTAAAAATGAAATAACCAGACTGCCAAAATTGCATGCACAATATTCTGTACAAATTGAAATCTTCCCTCACGTCCCTCGGGGATATATTTGAATATTTTTAAGATTATGTCGCTTTTAATATTCGAATTTCAAAATGTCTTATCGTTTAAGTAAGGCTATGAACACATCAAAGTGAAAACAGTTTCGTGTGCCGTTGACAGAACAAGGGGAAATTCTGACACCCGTCTAGCCAAGGATAGCTATTGTTTTGTGTGTCCGTGGCATCACATGCCCTATCAGAATACCAGTGCTGCGTTATTTATTTTTTAATATCGTAGCATATACTGAGATAGGAGCCTTTTAGGTCACGCGCATGTTTGTTTTTTGTTTTTAAATTTTGTTATTGTTGATTCTTATGTTAGTTTATGTGAATTATTTTTTTTTTTTTTACTTTATTCTGTTGATTGTCCTGTGCGAGACTTAAATAAACGATTTTCGAGTTCATCGTGAATGGAGTCGCGAACACCAGTTAGGCTAACATAAACTATATTCAATGCCCTAGGGCTGCCAATAGTTCTAAATCAACTCGTGTCTTTGAATTTATTTAAAGACGCGTTTAATTTTAGCATCGACGATCGATTTAAACGCAAATTGTGACGCAACTGATATTTGTTATCAAGATCAAACTTTGATTTTGTCAATCATGTGACAAAATATTATATTTGTGTTGTCACATGATAGAGTTGTTAACAAACAGGGTCATTTTAATCGGAATACATTCCTTTCTCATATTATGGTCGCATGATTTTTTTTTAGGAATTTTCTGTACATAGGCTATTCACTAATCGAAAAATGTATGCCTTATCGTTGTTAAGAGGCCTCCCTACTCATCTATCATCAACGTGAGCATGGTTTAAAGCTTGTTGCTTCATCCAACGCAATCCAACGCAATGTTTGATGAAGAAGCAACACGAAAAAAGAGAGATTACGCATGAAAACTGTTAGCATTCGGTAATACCGTCATTTACTCAAATATTTCACAAGACTTGTTCCAGGAAATACGTGTTTTTTTTAAACCTTAAAAGTTTTTGGAAAATTTTTTTCAGAATCTCGATTAAACGTGCTAGGTTTTTATGGTTTTTTTTTTATATTTTTAATTTATGAGTACATTATGAAGGGCCAAAGTTCACGCAAAATAATAGATTTTCAGGTCTTTACTGGATTAGTTTTACACTAGTTTATGTTCTGATTTCAATAAAAACCTAGATAAATTCCACAAGATATCAGTGTTTCCAAAATATCTGGAGAAAAATATTTTTATTTATTTATTAAATAAACACACTATCTTTACAGGCTGAACCCAATACAATTGTGGTTCCCAAGGACCCAAAATAAAAGAAAAAAAAAACATCATCTTACGGCTAACATTTACCTAAAAATCTAAAACAACAATATACTCTATTACAATATATACCTACTACTAACTATAAAAATAAAAGAAGTAAATAAAATAAAAAAAAAGTAATAACGTCATAATCAAGTAAAAGCGGTTGTTTGTAAATCGATGATGATGATGGAGCCGGAAGGTAGGCACCGGAACTCCGTAAGCCGTGCTTGGATTGAATTTTCATGAGATGCACTTTGGCTATTGGGGACTATCGAATTGATCTGATGATGGAGCTGGAAGGTGGAAGGTAGACACAGGAACTTCATAACAAAACAATGTATCCTAGCAGTGTTTGGATTAATTGATTTTTTTATGAGAAATACGTACTCCGGTGTATCACAATTAAAAAGTGTGAAATAAAAAACATTACAAAAAATAGACATCGCTACATGTTATTTAACATCAACTTCTGAAATTAAAGTTATTTTGATCGTTTTTGTGTTTTTTTTTTATACTGAAGTCGGTTAAGTTTTTTTTTTTTTTACCTGACTCATTTTTGAGCCTCCTAGTGCGTGCGTTAGCAAAGTCAGTAACATAACCAAGCACGGTCGATCGTTGCGCCTGAAAAAAATGTGCCGATGACCTCTTGCTAACCTGGCCTCGTTTTGCTTTCAAACCAGAGTCCTGATTATGACGTAGAGGAAGGTTTTAATACGTCATAGTTTCATAATACAGATTTGTTTCAAATGAAGGTCGCCTATGTAGTTAATCGCTTAATTGGTTTAGATCGCCTTATATTCAAGGTTATATTACGTAAAAAGATGTGCTGATAACCTTATTTACCTTAGAATGTCCGTGGTAAAAATGCTAAATCCTATAACTTTTCAAACTCATTTTCTTGCGCTGCCTCAAACCAGTCTCAATGGTGAGTATCCAAGTCATCTCGTCTCCACTTTCTGGGCCAAGCTTGGTGACCTCATCTGTCCTCTGGTATCCATTTCGTGAAGAATTGAGCCCAGTAGTCTCTATCCATGTCTGTGGTTGTCGTGTCCAATCAGACATTTGAGCCTTTAGATATAGTTTTTTTTTTATTCTTCATAGGTGATACTTGACCACTATCTCACCTGATGGAAAGCGACGATGCGGTCGACGATGGAGCGCGCTTACCTGGAAATAACTTATTCACTCTTGACTTAAAGATTCCCGGATTGTAGCCATCAGGAAACACAGATTCCGGCAAGGAATTCCACTCCTTAGCTGTACGAACAATGAATGTGTTCCCAAAACGTTTCGTGCGTATAGGTGGGATGTCCACCATGTACCGGTGGCGCATTGCCGTACGCCTGGTGGTCCGATGATGGAACGGGCTAGGCGGAATTAGGTTATGCAATTCCGACGCACACTCCCCGAAATGCAACCGGTAGAAAACCGACAGGATAGCAACTAGGCGTCGATGCTCAAGACTTTGAAGCCTCGACTCAACGAGTGCATCATTGCCAATGATCCTCCTGGCTCGTTTCTCAATTGCCTCAAGTGCATCAAACTGGTAACGGGCAGATCCATCCCAAAGATAAGAGCAGTACTCCATACACGATCGAACTTGCGCTTGATAAAGCTTGTAAAAATAAAAATCATTATTTTGGCTTTTCCTCAATCGCATAAATGGACCTGGGTGACTATAATATTATAACATCCCCTTCATACGCGCAAAACGTTTTGGGAACACATTCATTGTGCTTTCAGCTAAGAACTCGTACACACAGTAGTATGTTGCTAACGGCAGAGGCAACTACAGCCGTCGACCAACAGTGACACTTGACAGTGACACACACGACGATTGCCGCTGACCTTCAAATTTGAAAAGTCGACGCGTCAACTGCTGCCACCAACGTGTCGACGGCTGCAGTCACCTCTTTGGTAATATGCCGCCCGTGTTTATGAGCTCTCAGGACTTTTTTTTTTTTTTTTTTTTTTTCGGTGGGAAAATCATCTAATGACAAATCTCGCTCTTGGGCGGAGCGAGAGATAGTGTCAGACTTTTACTGACTAAAAACCCACTCCTGTTCCTTCGTTGCCTTCGTCCCAGGGCCCCGGGTTTCGTTTTCACACTACCCATGGCCCCAGTAGGCTTCGACCCTGCTGGGCCCCTACGATTTGCTGACATCTCCCTGAGGCGCGCGTGGAACAATACGCGCCGTCGACGACTTGGCTCGGTCCGGACGGTTACCGGACGGTCCGACGGCGAGCCACCCATTGCTCGCCGTCCGCAAGCCCGCGCCTACGGTGGCCGGAAATCGGGATCGGAATCCCGGCGGCGGTAAGGGCGTGAGGACCGTTGCCTCACGCGATCGGCCGCCTCCTTTGCTAGCATTACTGCTTCACAGAAGGAGGCGACCGCCTGCCACTCTTCCTCGCTCCGGACCATGGCCTGTACCAGGGCCCGGCGCGAGAGATCGCCGCCGCCGATCGCCCCCACAAGGACACGGCGTTGCTCTGCCCAAGCGGGACACACCTCAACCGTGTGCTCCACCGTGTCCTCCGGGCGGTCCACACAGTGGCGACACCCGGGCGTTGCTTCCGCACGAATCCGGTGCAGGAACTTCCCGAACTTACCGTGTTCGGTGAGAACCTGCGTCATGCGAAAGGTGAGGACGCCGTGAGGTCTTTCCAACCACGCCTCAAAGAGGGGACTTACCGCCATAATTGTGGCGTGCCCAGCACTGGGTTGCGACAGTCGCTGTCGCCATTTCACCATGAGAACCCGCCGGAGCTCTGTCCGCCATGCTGCGACTTGTCGCGGCAGCGGAGTTTCGCCCCGGCGTTGCATCTCCATGCGCAGGTCGTGCATGTGTGCAAGGACTGTTGCCTCCAGATCCCATGGTGGCTGGCCAGCAAGGAGGCTCGCCGCTTCGCGGGAAATCGTCCGGTATCCTCGCACCATCCGTATGGCCATGACCCTCTGGCATGCGTTCAGCCGGGCCGCCGGCTGCTTCCGCAGCGTCGGCGCCCATACCGGTGCGCCATAAAGGGCCATGGACCGAACGATCCCCGCGTAAAGCCTCCGGCAGGAGGCGTCTGGACCTCCCAGGTTGGGCAGGAGCCGCCCGAGGGCAGCCCCAGTCCGATTTAGTTTGGGAGCCAGACGTCGGAAATGCTCCTCGAAATCCCATCGACTGTCGAGAACGAGTCCCAGGTACTTCATCGTCGACCCGACGCCGATGTGGACTCCTCCTACCGTTAGTTGGGAACCCCGTGGTGGCGCGTTCCGAGGGCCGTGAAAGCACATGGCCTCGGACTTGTGCAATGCCACCTCGAGTCCCAACTCCTGGATCCTGCCCACGACTGTCGCAACCCCGCGTGTCGCTAGTTCGACCGCCGCCTGGTACGACTCTCCCCGCGCCAGGACCAGCGTGTCGTCTGCGTAGCAGACCACGCTGACCCCGTCAGGGAGGTCGCCGCGCAGCACGTAGTCGTATCCGATGTTCCACAAGGGCGGCCCTAGTACCGATCCCTGCGGAACACCGCACGACATCTCTCGACGTTCCCACTCTCCCTGGTGACCAGGGTAGATGATGTACCTGTCCGACAGGTACGCCTCGACCACACGACAGAGGTAGTCGGGCGTCCGGTGATACCGGAGTGCCCTCCTAATGCTACTCCAAGGCAGGGAGTTGAAGGCGTTGGCGATGTCCAGAGACACCGCCACGACACACCTGCCCTGGGCCACCGCATCCCCCGTCGTGAGAGCTCGCACGCGCATGATGGCGTCCACCGTGGAGCGCCTCCTGCGAAAACCGAACTGGCCGTCTGCTAGATCCGGCCCCACCCGTGTTAAGTGCGCGACGAGGCGGTCTGCAATTACTCTTTCAAAGAGCTTGCCCACCTCGTCGAGCAGCACAATGGGCCGGTACGCGGACGGAGAGTCCGCAGGGCGTCCCGGCTTCGCGATGAGGACCAGTTTCCCCGTCTTCCAGCGAAGTGGGAACTGGCCCCTCTCCATGCATGCGCTGAAGAGCCCTCTTAGTCGAGGCCCGAGAGCCTCCATGGCCAGGACCCAGGCCTTCCCAGGCAAACCGTCGGGTCCTGGGGCGGTATTTTTGGCACTCAGCCTCCGTACCGCCACTCTCAACTCTACCTCGGTCACCTCTGGAGCATTTTCGTCGTCGTCGCCATCGTGGTCCACGTCGGATACCGCTGGTGGCGGAGCCATGGGCGGGGGAGAGTGTTCCCCTCGCACGGGGAACAAAGTGCTCACCACACCCTCCACAAGCTGGGGCCGGAGACTCTGCGTCAGCGGGGGAGCCCAGGGGCGGATTTTGTCCCGCACCACCTTATAGGGGCGTCCCCATGGATCCCCATTCAGAGTCCCCAGCCACACGTTGCGGGCCTCGAGTTTGGCCCGCCTTATCTCCGCTCGGAGGGTGCGCTTTGCCTCTCTGTATCCCTCGTACAGCTCCGCCTCTCTGGCCTCCGCATCCGGAGGACGGATGCGGCGCCTGCGGTACCTGGCATACCGGCGTCGCGCGGCATTGCACGCATTGCGCAGTGCCGCAATCTCCGGCGACCACCAGTATACCTGGCGCTGAGCACGTCCTGGATGGACTCGGGGCATTGCCGCGTCGCAGATTTGCGACATGGCCTCCCGGAACCACTCTGCCTCGACGTCGATGTCGACAGGCCTGTCCGGTGCTTGCACCCAGGCCTGTACCGTCGCGGCTTCCAGGAGGAGCTCCCGGTCCATCTGCCTCAGCGCCCAACGCGGACCACAAGGGTTCCGTCGGACCGGCGCGGTCGAGGTTTGGGCGGAGACGTCAAACCGGATGTACCGGTGGTCTGAGTACGTCTCCACCTCCTCCATAACGCGCCAGTCGACGACACGTGGCGACAGAGCGGGGCTGGCAAACGAGATGTCCACCACTGAGTCACCCCGCATCCGCACACACGTGGGGACAGAACCCCGGTTTAGGACGACCAGGCCTGTCTCCAGAGCCCAGTCCTCCACCATCCGACCCCGCTGGTTCGTGAACCGGGAACCCCAAGCCAAGTTCTTGGCATTGAAGTCCCCGCACACGACCACAGGGAGGGAACTAAACCCAGCGACGACGGCTTTCAGCTCCATTAGGGAGATGTGAAGATCGCCGAGAGATCTGTTCGGGGACAGGTAGACTCCTACCACTGCAATGTCCCCGAACCGTGCTGCCACGCAACCCCGCCCCCTCGTGACGGCCTCGAGGGTCGGGGTACCGGCGGCGGCCGACGAAATTAGGGTCACCGAGCCGTCAAGGTCCCGCACCCAGTCTCCCCTGGGCAGGACATAGTACGGCTCGGAGACCACGGCGATATTGATCGACCACTGCGCCATGCTCTGGAGCAACAGATCCTGAGCGGAGGCGCAGCGGTTGATGTTCGCCTGGAGGAGACGTAATGGAGTAATTATTGACAGTCCATTACAGTCTCCTCCCGTGCCCCCCGTGAGGGCCCTGCCGCGTTAGGTGCGGCGGCGACAGCGGCAGCAGCCAAGGAGGCGGCTGCGGCGGTGAGTACGTCCGGGTGGATGGGCCTCCGTACCTTGCCCTTGGCCTTGGCGGGGGGGTCGCAGGACCTGCCCCCAGCCCGGTGGTCGGCCGGCTTGCCTGCCGCCGCACATGCGTAGCAGTGCGGCGTTGCACGGCATTCGACGGCCTTGTGACCAGCCTGACCGCACTGGTAGCAGCGGTCACTGCGGTCCACCTCTGCGACGCAATGGGCCCCCACGTGGTGCCCCACGTGGCAGCGGTAGCACCGCAGAGGTCTGGGCTCCAACAGTTTTACCTGTGCGGAGACCCAGCCAACCAAGAGCCTTCGGCCTTCGCCCGTGATGGCTTTGGCCGCCGACACGGGGCAGCTAACCGTAACGGCTCGCATGCCCGTGCTGTCAGCACGGATGGTGCCCGCCCGCACTTGATCGGCCTGGCACCCTCCCGTCCTGACGACGGCGGCCACCACCTCATCCACCCTAACGGAGTCATCCAGGCCCATGATGCGCATGTCTATGCACTTTGTGGGCCTGGACACTCTGACCTCCTCGACGTCCAGGGACGCCCTGATCCTTGCGGCCAGGGCGTCTGCGGCAGAGCCGCTGTCCGCACCAGGGACCTCCAATATTCGGGCCCCGGTTGCGGTGCGCCTCATTCGGAAGCCTTCAGAGGCTCCGAACTCGTCGAGGTGATCTACCACCGCCTGCTTCGCCTTTGCCATGACCATGTCATAGTTCACGCCCCTCTTTTCCGCAGCTGGCTGTAGTGTAATCACTACAGCTGCGGAATTCGGGGCGCGAAGTCTGGCTGCCATGGCCCGCTTCTTGCGCCGCTGTCGCCGCTCGCGCTTTTTCGCCGCTCTAGCCGCCTTGCCCGCCTTCCTGCTGGCGCCGACAACTGTCCATTCGGCACCAGCCGAGGGTTCTTCGGGCAGGCGTGGCCTAGTCGCCGCCACTGCACGAGGTCCCGACGGTTTAGCGGCAGGCATCACTCTGCCTTTTGGGGAAGGAGTAGGCTTCCCCTGCCGTTGCTGCTGCTTGGCCGCCGGGACCGGCCTCGCAGGCTCCGACACCACGGCTTCACGCCCAGTTTGCCCCAACTGGCCCGCCTTGGGCGCAGCAGCCGTGGCCGCGGCGGCGGCGGCGTAGGAGACCGTCCTTTTCTGGCCGGAGGCCGCAAGCGGGGGGCGCAGCACAATGCCCTCCAGGACAGCGAACTGCCGCTGGACCCGCTCCTGGAACTGCTGCTGCTGCTCCTGCTGCTGCTGCCGGAAGGCAGCCAGCTCTTGCCGCAGCAGGGTCAGAACCGCACTCTCCGGCTTTGGCAGGGGCTGCGACTGGCTTTGCCCTTGCATGCATCCCCCGTTTGTCGCCACCTCGGGACCAGTTTCACGGAGACCGGCCAGGTCCGCCTCGAGCCGTTCAATCCTCTTGTTGAGGGATTTCTTGAACGGCTCCAGGACGATCCCCAGTGCCTCGGTTATTGAGGTCATGGCCTGGGTTATGGATCGCCTCTTGGCGGCCTTCTCCCTCTTCTTGGCCACGCCTGCTATGGCAGCTGCCACGATCTCCGTGAACTTGGTCAGCGCCTCCTTCATGCCTTCTGGCTCACTGCCAGAAGGCTCAGGCTCCGAGGGGCTGGCCTGGGCACTGCTTGCCCCGGGGTGGCGCCCCTCCCTGGCAATCTTTAGGGACCGCTGGTTCACCTCCTCGGCGGTGGGCTTCCTCCCTTTTCTCGCCATTCGGCCCGCACCTCGTCCAGCAGTGGAGATTTTGCGAGCCGAAGCTCCACGCCCATCGTCGGAGGATGTCCTCCGGCCGTCCCTGGACATGGGGCGCTTGAGGAATGAGTTCCTCTTCTTTCTAGAGGTGGCCTCATCCACCTCCATTCTCTCCGAGTTGAGCGAAGACGCGGCATCGGAGTCCGACGCCGTGTCTTCACTCACCTCCCTGAGGCCGAAGCGCCTGCCGGCCTTTGTAGTACCCACCGGTGCAGTGGAAGTGCTGGGAACGGGTCCCAGGGACTCCACGCTACCGGTGGGTGAGCCACCCTGGCTCCTAGCGTCCACGGAGGACGGTAACAGGTCCCTAGGGGACCTGACGCGCTCTTTGCCCCCCCCAGAATACGAGGGGCAGCCCGAGCTCTGCTCGGGGAGGGATTCTCCTCCTGCGGTGCAGGCGGTACCCTCCTGGGGTAATAATTTCTTTAGAGTCGCGTCCATTATGTGCTGAACTCAGCTTTGCCTTTTTTTGTGGGGTGGGGTCCCCAATAACCACGTTCGCCATCTTGGTCACGTCTGATAAGCAGACGCGTACCAGAGGCGAACCCACTCTCAAATAAAACCACTGTCCAAAAACACCAACAGCTGTTGGTGCCGATGCTTCTGGACAGTGCACCCTCCGTGGCGGTCCATCTGGACTCCGCCTGTGTGTGTTCCTCTTGGTCTGGTCTCTCACTTGAGGCCTTCCGGCATGAGTAGCTCTACCGGCATAGCCCTCAAGATCACAGAGACACGCAAGCCCCACCACGACGACAACGTGGGAACACAGTTGGTGGGGATGAGCTCTCAGGACTGGAATTCCCTGCTGGTGTCTGTGTTTCCCGATATGCTGCAAGAAAGTCAAAAGTGAATAGGTTACTTCTAGGCGAGCGTGCTCTGTCGTCGACCACATCATCGCTAACAATCAAGTGAGATCATAGTAAAGCGCGATCCTGTCAATTATAACAAAAAGAAAAGCTTTCCTTCATAATATTATTACTTATCTATATATATAATAGCGAAATACCACTCACTGATTAATCACGAAATCTCAGAAACTATAACACCTACAAACTTAAATTAAAAATGGCAGGTAGGTTCCTTATAGGGTGTAGACGTCCGGTAATAATGGATTTTATGAAACTCCACCCCTAAGGGGATGAAATGGGTGTCCAAAATTTGTATGTAAGAAACCTATTTTACGCGGGCAAAGCCACTGGCTAAAGCTAGTTATATACAATATATATATAATAAAAAGAAAAACTTTCCTTTATTATAATATTCTTTTAGGTGGCCTTCACCAGTAACTTTAAAAAATAGGGTAGCCCACTTCAGGGACTTAGTAGCCATAAAGGTAAATAATAAAGAACAAACCCTGGCAACACAAACTACATTTCATATAATTTAGGACCATATCGTGGCACGCTCTCATGAGGATTTGACTTTATTGGAGTAGAAAATGAAACATGGATTTGTGTTTACCGTGTATAAATTTGGAGTAAGTTATGAGACGTAGCGACGAGTAAATATAAAGGAATTGGATGTTATAATGATAAACCTCAGTTGTATTTGAATTTCAAGGAGGATATATTTGCTGTGTATATCTTCATTGTTTTAGGAGATTACTGCTTCGGGCGGTAGATGTAAAGGTACTTCATATCCTAAAGGATTTGAATAAGTTATAGGGTCTTTGTTATTGGTTTATTAGGTAATAATTTATTCATCCACTAACTGCTGTCAGCGGCTGCGCTCGCGTGATTAAGGAAAATTCATAATTATAATAATATACCTCTCCACTCCTTAAGCACCTCAGGATATGTTGCCCTCTTGTTGCTACGTCCCTTCGTGCTAGCGACCGTATATGGGGGCCCATTTATTGAGTGTGCAAGTCACCCCCTGCCTTTTGTCGATGGATATTAAAAACATTGTTTAGGCAGGGGCCATAGTCTTAACATATTTCCTGGTAACCAGTCCACTTAAGACTCCAAAAACCATAGCCTTATATCTTAGTTTTCCATATGTCGCAATAGTTTCCCACCAACCGGGGGTTGTCCTTGGATGCACTAGCATAGTGCGTACAGTGATAATCACCGGTTCGTACCACTTTCCATTAAAAGCGTCTAAAAGGGCCTCTGCGAGTTGGTTTCGGCTCCTCGTACGCCTTCCGAAGGTCCAGGACCTTAGGGTGCTGACAGAAATAAATATAAAAATATATTCCACAACTTTCACAGAACGCCATCTAGTCCCAAACTAAGCAGAGCTTGTGTTATAAGTACTAGACAACTGATAAACATACTTATATATTTCTAAATACATACTTATTATAGATATTTTTATATTTTATTACTTTTTTGAGCAACTAGCACCTATTTGCACCTGAAATTTATAAATTATTATTGTTTGTTTAAAAAATTAATTTACTAACAGTTTAAGGTATTGTGGGACCAACTTTAAATATATTTCTTTTGTCATTATATATGTGGAAGCTTGTAATTAGCAATTTAGTTATTTAACATTGTCATTATGTTGTTATTAGTCTGTAAGCTTTCCTAAAATGTGAAAAATAAAAAATAAAATATGTGAAAAATAAAATAAAATATATTACACCCAGACACAGAAGAAATGATCGTGCTCATCACACTAACATATTTTGTCCTGGGTGGGAATCTAACCCACGACCTCCGGCGTTGCAGTTAGGGCCGCTGACCACTAGACCAACAGGCCAGTCAAAATTATCCCAAGGGAACATAACATACTCCCGGGATAGAAAGTATCCTATGTGCTATTAGAATATGGTCTACCCGAGTACCAAGTTTCATCGAAATCCATTCAGTAGTTTTTGCGTGAAAGAGTAACGAACATCCATATATACAAACTTCCGCATTTGTAATATAAGTAGGATAATTAAAATCATTCCCACAATTTTTTCATTACACCAATTAATTTAGGGTCATCGAAACCGAATAAATTAATTACAGTTCACAGAGTTCGAGACCGCGACAACAACATCCAATAGTAATTGTTTTGTGATATATTGTTTTAATTTATTTTTACTACGTTATTATTTTATCTCTCTTTGAAAGACAATTTATTACCATTCATGTTAGCTTTACATATAAATAATTAGGTACTCTCTAAATAATATATTAAGTTTAGTTTGTTTTCTTTTTTTGACGTTTCTAGTTTTCATGAAGATGCATGGAACTAATAAGTACTGTGCAGACGTATTTATCTAATAAATTATTTGAAGACTAAAAACCAAACTTTCCCGAAGGTTTATTATATCGTCAATGCTTGGCCGATTAAAAAAACTCAAACATGCAAGTAAAACAAATCTCCCGCTCTTTTATCCCGCCTTCTCTCACTTCTCGCGCCATCCCAATCGCCTTCATTCCCGCCATTCTTTTACAACTCGCGCCCATCTTGTCGCTTGGGTACACGCCAAGGTCACACCTTCCAATGCCAAGGTCACAACTCCTGGCCTTGTGGCATGCTTGGAATAATGAACACTTACTACTCTGTAGTGGTGTACTTGATTCATTGACTCCGTGCCCTATTGAGGGTTGTTTTTTGTTATTTCGTGCCAGTATTTGACCGAGGAAGGAGTTTTTATTTGGTTCTTGATTGTTTTCGTTTTTATTTGAGCAGTTTTCTGTGGTAGTCTGTTGTTTTAGTTGTTGATTGTAAATAGAATGCAATCTTATCTTATCGATTCAAGTCATTTGCCTAGCTGTTTAATTGAATGGCTGAATGTCATTTCGGGCGGCTAGTTAAGGGCACACCGAGTTTCTAGCGCTCATCAATTTTAGGTATTCTATGCGCTACGTGTATGTGTGCGTGAGGCACACCGGCAAGAGAGCGAACGGCTACTAGACAGATAAGAGCACTGCACCAAACGCGCGCCGCGCGCGTCGAGCCGTGCGCCGATCGACTAGCGAGGTGCTACCAATATTTACAAAATAAAAATAAAAAACGATTTGAAATACTTTTATTGGAAATATTCACGATATTGAAACCTTTTACAGATTTTACACAATTTTTAAAATTTATAATTTACCGTCGTTAGGCAGGTATCTATGATCAATGAAAAATGAATATTAGGTATAATTTACTTAGTCGAATAATACTCAATTAATTACCATTTATGACAATATTCTAAGTACAATAGAAACTTAAAAGTGATCTCAATAACGTAAAATAACATATCGGCTAAAAAAGTAGGGTAAAAGTCCCAGTAGTCGACCCTTTATTTACAAGTTCAAATTATTTTTTTATTCTTCAAAGTAGATTCAGTAAAATACTTTTGTTAGTACAGGAAGAAAGAAGCCAGCAAAATTGTTATTTACGATACCATCGGTTAGTATACCAGATGATTTTTTACCGGTTACAAATTTATACAGGTGTTCTACCCATGACTATGAACAACTTTCACTATAGGACCATCTCTGAAATCACGAAAAAAAAACATCTGTTTAATACAAAAGTTCAATACCTACTTGACCAAAGTCAAAGTTAAAGCATTTATTTATGTTTATCAGTTGTTTAGTACCCATAACACAAGCTCTGCTTAGCTTGGGACTAGACGGCCTTGTGTGATAGTTGTGGAATATTATTATTATTATCTTTATTTCATTCACATTCATATTAGTTACATTTTTAAATATTTCAAAAATAAAAAATAAAACATTTAAAAATATAAAAAAATAGTATCCCACCGGTATCGGGAACAGGGTCCAAGCTACCGGCGGTCAGGGCTCCAGAGAAAGGAACCTCCTAACAATGCGAGCCGTGTCCAGGAGTACCGCTTTCTGAATCAAGCCCTTGATCCAGTTGCCTAACGCGAGCCTCCTAAGGTGTTAGTCGAGGCTCTTGGCTATTAAGCTATTGCCCGACACGACTATCAGTACAATGATCGCCGAGTCCACATCCCACATGTCGACAACCTCGCGAGCCAAGTCAATATACTTGATTTGTTTATCTTTCTCGGCTTTCACGAGGTTCTCGTCATGCGGAACGGATATGTCAACAATCATTGCACGCCTCTCGCTTCGGTCCACCACCACTATATCAGGCTTATTGGCTACAATAGTCCTGTCAGTGATGATGGACCGATCTCAGTACAAAGTGATATGACCATTATCAAGAACTGGATCGGGCTCGTACCTATAGTACGGCACTTCCGATTCCACAAGAGAGTATTTCAGAGCAAGTTGCTGATGGATAATCCTGGCTACAAGGTTGTGTCTATGCAAGTACTCTCCGTTAGCTAGACGAGAACAACCAGAGATAATGTGACGAATTGATTCTCCCGGACGGTGACATGCCCGACATATGTCAACCGTGCCGTCCTTCACAATAAATCTCCGGTAGTTATTCGTCATGATAACTTCGTCCATAATTGCACAGACAAAACCTTCGGTTTCCCCAAAGAGGTCACCGGAACGCAGCCAGGCTACGGACGCCAATTGGTCTACATCGGGCCCGTGAAGGGCCCGGAAGAAGCGTCCGTGAAGTTCCTTGCTCTGCCATACTTCCCTGCGATCGTTAGTGTCAAGCACTACCGGTTTGCGCCAGTTCCCATTAGCCAGGGAGAGAGTCCCTTGTCCACTGTCACTACATCTCGATGCATACCCACGTCGGCAGCTAGGAAATATTCCCTGAGACTGCATACCTCGCGGTTGTGTAGGGTCTTAGCATTTAAAAAACCTCGACCCGCACACTTCCGCGGGATATACAATCTCATCACCGACGATCGTGGGTGATGCATTCGATATGCAGTCAGCAGTGTGCGGACCTTCCTATCCAGGGCGTTATTATTATTATTTTTTTATATTTTATTTATCTCAGGACCCTGAGGTCCTGGACCTTTGGGAGGCGTACGAGGAGCCGAAGCCAACTCGCAGAGGCCCTTTAGATAATTATAATGGAACATGATACCAACCGACGATTATCCCTGTACGCGCTATGCTAGTGCACCCAAGGACAACCCCCGGTTATTGAAAAACTGTTGCGACATATGGAGAACAAAGATAATAGGGCTATGGTTTTTGGAGTCTTAAGTGGACTGGTAACATGGAACTATGTCAAGACTATGGCCCCTGCCTGAACAACGTTATTAATATGCATCGAAAAAAGGCAGGGGGTGACTTGCACACTCAATAAATGGGCCCCCAAAAACGGCCGCTAGCACGAAGTGACGTAGCAACAAGAGGGCAACATATCCTGAGGTGCTTGAGGAGTGGAGAGGTATACCACGGCTATCAGGACAATCCCGGAAGTACGGTCAAGATCCCTACCAGCACCTTACTGGATTATACATCCTTCTCCCGAGCACGTTTGCTCTTGCGAATCTCCACTCAAGCCAGCCAATAAAGGTAAGAGAGAGGTGGGAGCTCAGTTCCTCGTCAGTGTTCACTACGGCCGGCCAATAAAGGCAAGCCGGAGATGAAGAACAAGAATTCTCCCAGGAGATCGGGTCCGTGGGGTCGCTAATGCCCAACAGTTCGCCACAAAACTGCGCTGCGGATTGTATCTCTCTTAGTCTGGCCCCTCACCCTAGGCATATTACGGCAAAGCAAACTTTACCGATACAGACCTAGGGTATATTGGAGCACGCAAGCCCCACCACGACGTCAACGTAGAGATACGGCGATGGGGTTATTATTATTATTATTTCAAATAGGCATATTTATAAGGCAGTTTTGAACGTCAAAAATTACATTAAAATAGGATTGATTCTAGTCGCCCCTTCCAAAATGTATGAAACAGCTTATTTTTTTTTTTGGGATTTCTGAGTTGGTCCCATAGTGAAAGTTGTTCATATTCATAGGTAGTTTTTAGTGAATCTGCTGTTACATTTGAAGTCGGTTACACGTTTTTTGTTAAAAGTTTATTTTAACACGTGTACACGTGTGCACTATTTTATAACTTTTTCCGCTTCTCTTCTGGCATAATAGTCGCGGAAGGCATAGCTTTTTTCGTTTTGCTGACTCTTTCTTGTCTATTGCGTCTAAAATATATTGTGGCTCACGAATTTCCATTTTTCTGTCCAGTCTTGAATCGATTATTTCTGGTAGAAGAAATTTACCCTGGAAATTGAAAGTTATAAAGATAAGGTGGTACTTAATTTATAAATATTTAATTTATTATAATTATTGTAAAATAAGTATAAGCAAAGCACCACCCTATCGCTTTGGGATATCCAGTAATTATAGAAATGTTGTGTTAAATAAATAATGTTTTCTTAGACAGATCTGGTTTTGTAGTGAAGTGCCAACAACTGGTACATTTACCCTATAAAACAGAAAACGATAAAGAGTTTTCCAGTGTACCTATTTTTAAAAATATCGTAAGTAGGTAGATAAGTGACAACTAGGTACTTTTAATAACTAGGTATAATAGGTACCACACGAAAAAAAAATTACGAAATTCACAAAGACGGTCATCGAACCTTGATACTCAGCACTTACCGAGTCATCAGTATGAATTACTAGAAGTAGAAAGTAGGTAGGTACTGTACTGAGTATACTTACGAAGCAACCGGGCGGTAAGTCCCCTCTTTGAGGCGTGGTTGGAAAGACCTCACGGCGTCCTCACCTTTCGCATGACGCAGGTTCTCACCGAACAAGGTAAGTTCGGGAAGTTCCTGCACCGGATTCGTGCGGAAGCGACGCCCGGGTGTCGCCACTGTGTGGACCGTCCGGAGGACACGGTGGAGCACACGGTTGAGGTGTGCCCCGCTTGGGCAGAGCAACGCCGTGTCCTTGTGGGGGCGATCGGCGGCGGCGATCTCTCGCGCCGGGCCTTGGTACAGGCCATGGTCCGGAGCGAGGAAGAGTGGCAGGCGGTCGCCTCCTTCTGTGAAGCAGTAATGCTAGCAAAGGAGGCGGCCGATCACGTGAGGCAACGGTCCTCACGCCCTTACCGCCGCCGGGATTCCGATCCCGATTTCCGGCCACCGTAGGCGCGGGCTTGCGTCCGGTAACCGTCCGGACCGAGCCAAGTCGTCGACGGCGCGTATTGTTCCACGCGCGCCTCAGGGAGATGTCAGCAAATCGTAGGGGCCCAGCAGGGTCGAAGCCTACTGGGGCCATGGGTAGTGTGAAAACGAAACCCGGGGCCCTGGGACGAAGGCAACGAAGGAACAGGAGTGGGTTTTTAGTCAGTAAAAGTCTGACACTATCTCTCGCTCCGCCCAAGAGCGGGATTTGTCATTAGATGATTTTCCCACAGAAAAAAAAAAAAAAAAACGAAGCAACCGGAGTATTCTCTTTGTCTTCAACATTTTCAGCTTGTAGGTTTCTTGCTCTAAAAAGATATATTAAATTGTTTTTAAAATACCCCATTAAAAATAAATAACACCACCTAGTAAGGCAACTAGTAAATAAGTAGGTAAATATACGAGTTTTATTTACTTCATTTTTTCATGCAAGGGGTTGGCGAAAAACCAATGCTAAACATTGGTTTTTCGCCAACCCCTTCTATCCCTTGATTTCTTTATTTTGTTCCCCATTTCGAATACGCTACAGTGAATTTTCATACAATTTTCTTGGTTACGTAATTAAATCCGTGCGTAAGCGCAAGCGACACAAGCTCTCCGTCCGATGGCCGACGCAGGACTAAAGCGGACAGGAGGGCGGCGCGGTAGCTCTCTGGAAACTCGCGCGACTTTAGGTATTTCCTTCTTAATTTTAAACAAATACACATTTTGAAAATGTAAAGTATATACGTTATATAAAACATGTAGTTTTGTTATTATTCAAAAACTGATGAACTTCCGCGAAGTATTCACGCCGTACTAAGCGTTTGTTGTGTTTTTTAGAGATAACTTTGTGAATTTATTCTATCGAGCCAACTTTATCAAATCATGTTTCAATCGTGTATACTGGCTAGTATATATGCCCAATAATACCAATTTATTTCCTTAGATTTTTATTTAATTGTTTACTACTTCAAACAACCGTTATAAAAACGTGTTTTTGTGTATAAAAAGCTCGGTGCCCCGTTAAATGACTCCGTTTAGGAAAAAGGCTAGGCGATTCACTGAATGGCGAATTAAGCTAGTTGACAGTGCCAGCTGACTGTGATAAACATCCTTCCATATTCATTGTATTCATGCGTGAATATGTACCAATCAAAAATCGAATGCTAACCAATAAATATTAAAACGATATCACAATAAATTATACAACCATAAAACCGGACAAAGCTGTACGATCGCGCGACCATTCCAGTGCAAATATTTGAATATTTATTTGCCAACAAAGACCAAAAAAAATGGCCGAATAAATGTTACACGGAAAATAAACTCACGTTAAACTGCGGGACATACTAGTGTTTCAACACGCATCATGTGTTTTTCAAAGCGCTCGGCACAATGTATTGTGTTAGCACAAAACATTTGGACCATAATACCGTATGCTATACTCGCTCACGCATGAGGGAACACACAATTGTGGGAAAACAGCCAGTCAGCCTGGGAGAGTTGTCAAGCGGTGAGATGAGCGGGAAATGAGGTAGGTCGAGGTTGAGGGATATTTGTAGCAATCGGTAAGTCTGGTTTTTATCCCTTGGATTATTTGTTTTAGAAAACCTTATGCACACGTGTCGTCTGCAGAGATCGGTAGCGAAGTGTTTCGAAAGATCGCGTCCCGCACGTCGCACTGCTTTCCGTTGTCTCACAACAGAAGCCGAAGGTTGCCGAGTGGCAGGAAGCGCCCGAGTAGATGGATATACAGAATATCTACTCTTTATTATGAAAATATACCACATAAGTTACAGTTACAACACATAAGATAAAACCTTTGACTAGTTTTCCCCGTAGTCACAACAACATTCGTATCAAAGGACCAAGAATATGTTATGATAAAGCAGTCACCTTTTGTCACGTGGGTATGGTGCGACATCAGGCAAGTCCAAAGTAAATATTTACATAGCCTGCGCATTGTTCTCAGGCTAGCCGTTAATGTATTACAAGATTTATGTCTACAGTCCATGATGTAGGAGACATTTCTAACCATATCATCTTTCGTGTAGTCCATTAATCATGTCTTCGTCTTCGGTCTTCCCCTCCTCTTTTAGGGTAAGACGGGGATAGATGCCACACTTTTTGAAATCACTTTGTCTTTCAGTATTTTAAGCAAAATATTTTATTTGTAAAACTGGCAGGTAGGAACTTCAACTTTTTTCTAAAAGTTTATGATAAACAAAAATAATATTTGGCACCTATTTCTAAAATATCTACCTATTAGCGTTTTTTTTTTTTTATTATTGATAGACTTGCGTTTGGCCATTATCTCACCTGATGGTAAGCGAATATGTGGTCGACGATGAAGCAGGTTACATCTAGTAACCTATTCACTCTTGACTTAAAGACCGCTAGGTTTTATGGACCTCTATGTTTTTTTTTTTTTTAATTGATATAAATCAGTGCTTGACTGCGATCCCACCTGATGGTAAGCAGTGATGCAATCAATGATAGTGAGGCGCACTAGTTTATTAAGAGCCTATTCACTGTAGCCTTGAAGACACCTAAATTATAGTTGGACGGGAAGACCGCAGCAGGCAAATTGTTCCAGTCCTTTGATGTACGCGGTATAAACGACGAAACGAAACGCTAAGTTTGAGCCATCAATCCCATATAGGTAATAACAATTAGGGCACTTCTTTAGTAGTAACAATTAGGGCAATTATTCTCTTGGGGTACCTATTTTTTGAGGCATTTATCCCGGTTTTAACCTAGTCATCCGCATTAATTAATACTTTAAAAAAATCTCACGACAATTTCAATCATTAGATGAGAGTAGATAAGAAAAGTGCCCCATTGCCTTAATTATGCAATATTATGTACATCACATTACCATTTCACGTAGGTAAATTAACTGCTTGTTATACTTCTCACGCTTAACCAAAATTATCATGAATATGCGCATTATCTGAAGTTTGAAACTCTAAGGCGTAGACACAACGTCAGCCAAACTTCAGAGCCAAACTTTGTGAAGTCGAGTAATCCGTAATTATACTGACAGTTGGCTTTTGAGCGCAGTCACGACGGTTCGGTGTGCGCTCGCCCTTATATAATGTTTGACCTTCAAAGTGATGGTGGACTCAGGCTTTATTTGTTCAAAGACTTTGTAAAGTTGGGATTCGTAGCAAAGGACTAGATTTGAATGATAAAGGATCATTAAAATTTTGGAAATTGGACATTTAATGTGAAACTGCCTTATTACCGGACTACGATAAATTCAACGGGAAGGACTATGATTTTACTTCGCTGGTGTTTTTTTTTTCGGTACGGAAATCATCTAATGACATCCCCTGCTCTTGAGTGGAGCGGGAGGGTGTGTCAGACTTTTACTGACTAAAAACCAACTCCTGTTCCTTCGTTGTCAGGGCCGAGTCCCAAGGCCCCAGTAGGCTCCGACTCTGCTGGGCCCCTACGGTTTACTGACATCTTCTTGAGGCGCGCGACTTCGTTGGTGTGGGTGTCACAGGGGGGTGGCTTTAAAAAAATAGTGAAACCCATAAATGCAGTTGAAAAATTAACAATCGGTAACTTTGAACGGGAATCGACTCTTAAACTGAAAAAGAACCGTGGGCGCCAGTAAGAAATTATTTCTTTCTTTTCTTTTTAAACATGGTGGCCCACACTAGGAATTACTGCTGTATCGTAAACATGTAAACTCACACACACAAGACATCCAGACCCGGAACACCATACAAATCCATCCATCCATCTGTAGGCCATACAAATACTTGTAGCGACATCTATGGCGTCACATAAGAACTAATCATGCATCGCGCAATTAAAGTTCTCCGCGCGATTAGAACATATAGAACAGCCCGAAATCATCTCGGTCCTCACGCCCCAACCGCCGCCGGGATTCCGATCCCGATTTCCGGCCACCGTAGGCGCGGGCTTGCGGACGGCGAGCAATGGGTAGCCCGCCGTCCGACCGTCCGGTAACCATCCGGACCGAGCCCAAGTCGTCGACGGCGCGTATTGTTCCACGCGCGCCTCAGGGAGATGTCAGCAAATCGTAGGGGCCCAGCAGGGTCGAAGCCTACTGGGGCCATGGGTAGTGTGAAAACGAAACCCGGGGCCCTGGGACGAAGGCAACGAAGGAACAGGAGTGGGTTTTTAGTCAGTAAAAGTCTGACACTATCTCCATATTTGTTCCGTGCGGGAATCGAATCTACGATCAGCAGCGCAGCAGGGAACCGCTCCACCACTGCGGCAACCGTGCCGTCAATATTATTATTAGCATAGTCGGCCTTTTAATGTTCCCACTGCTGGGACTCAGACCTCCTCTCTAGGAGAGGGAATGGGCCGTAATCCACCACGCGGGCACAGTGCGGGTTGGTGGATGTCACATGTCTTCGAATTTTTGGTTCTTGGACGTGCCGGTTTCCTCGCGATGTTTTCCTTCACCGTTTTGGGAGCAGTGGTGATGAAATAAATTACACAAAGTAATGCGCCTGGCTGGGTTTGAACCCACGATCTACAACTCGTAAGTCGGGGCCGTTACCACTCGGCCACCACTGCTCTTAAGTCTCATATTATTATTGTTAATAAATAAAGCCCGATATCTCGTTCATTCTTCTACTTTGTACAATAAATCGCATCTTTCTAACACGCTATCGTTAGCCTTATAACATATATTCTTTTGACATTTCATGCATAATTAATGTTGGCCGCGGGCAAAATGTATTCCAACTAATGTGGGCAAAATACGAGCATTTCTGTTCGCGACAGTGCCACGGGGGAATTATATAATGTAAGCAAAGTAATGAGTTTGGGGCTTGCATGTGTATTTTGTTGTTATATTTTATATTGTTTGTTTTAATGAGGCTCGGTAAATTATAAACAAACATTTTGACTAAAAATATATTTATATTTAAAGCCTCATAATATGTCAAGTGTCGTAATGGACCAGTGGTTAAGGACTCGCCTCTCATATATGAGGTTGTGGATTCAAAATCGGGCAAGTACCAATATGAATTTTCAATTCTTATATACTTTTCTTAGTTTATCTACGACATCATTGGCACCCCATGCCTTGGAAACTACATGCCGGTTATCATTCGTAGATCTTCGACAGTCGTTACAGTTAGTCAGATGCCTGAAAGTCTAACCATCAGTCTAAGGGCCGGGCCACACGATGCGTTGCAGCGCCACACCGCAAATATATTATTCAGTCAAATTGTCCAACAACACGTCCTGCGTCACACACGAAAGAATCGTAAAATATTGGGGGGTAAGATGCAGGACATTGGACAAGAATGCAGCGGCAAGTAGATTGGGCGTTGCTCGTCGTGTTGGTGGTCATTTTGTCCCCTAAATATCCGAGGTTTTAGGTCATCAGGTAGCTATAGTTTCCATCAAGCAAGCCTTAAACCAATTTTCATAACCTATATTTAATCAGTAATTAATAAAGCATCCGTGATGGGTCTAATGGCCTTCTCACACCCACAACCAGAGCAAGGAAAAAAAATCAGAAGCGATAATTCGCCAAATGCCTAGCCAAATAAAGGCTCTGACCAGTATCAGAGGACAAAACTTGGTCCACAAAAAAAAATTACCTGTCTGCTCTTTACAAATAGAGTATTTAACAATTTATTTGTTAATTATTTGTTGTATCGAAAAGAAACTTTAATAACAATCGAAAAGAGAAAGATTTTTTTAAAGCTGTTCAATAATAAGTAAATTAGAAACCTTTCAAATTTCGTGAAAGGGGAAACTGTCAAGTAGAAAAAGGTTGCAAACACTGAAATGTGACGTCACTGCCATAAAGTTACGTGCTTACAAAAGAGATAGCGAGATGTTCCCACCCCACCTCCAGTCTCCCTCACGCGTGAGGGAACGCACGCGTGAGGGAATGAAGGTCCTCACGCCCTAGCCGCCGTAATTCCGACCCCGACTACTAGCCACGGTAGACGCGGGCTGGCGGACGTCGAGCACTGGTCGCCGTAATTCCGACCCCGACTACTAGCCACGGTAGACGCGGGCTGGCGGACGTCGAGCACTAGCCGCCGTAATTCCGACCCTGACTACTAGCCACGGTAGACGCGGGCTGGCGGACGTCGAGCACTGGTTAGCTCGCCGTCCGGCTGTTCGGTAATTAACCGGACCGAGCCCAGTCATCAACAGCGCGTAGTGATCCTCGCGCTCCTCAAAGAGATGTCAGCAAACCGTAGGTGCCCAGCAGGGCCGATGCCCGCTAGCTAGGACCACGGAGAATTTCTGAAAGGGAAACCCGTAGTCCTAGAACGCAAAGGGTAATTGAAGGATACAGGTGTGGTTTTAGTCAGTAAAAGTCTGACACGCCCTCCCGCTCCACCCAGAGCGCGAGAAGTCATTTGGATCATCCAAATGACTCCTTAAAAAAAAAACCTCCAGTCTCCCTCATCTTAATATTTAAAATACTAATTACTGCTACAGAAATAGATTTATTTTTAGTGTTATTTTCGTTGAATTGTAAAAAATATCATACAAATATAAACACAAGAAAATACCCCAAAGTTTTAATAACAGCTTTACAATAATATCCACAAAATAAGACTCCGGTAATATCACGTTAAACCACAGTTTAGTAACAAAGCTTATTGTATAAGCTAGACGCTTGTACGAATTCGGAACACAGACGTGACTTGGCTTAAATTATATTTCTATATTTGGACGTTTTATTACATCAGCAGTAGTTTAGGTTTACTTGTAATTTTGTTCAGATAAACCTACAAACCTAGCTCTTAAACTGAGTTTAGAACATGCTAATTGTGTCATATTTCGTATTGACCATTCATTGGGAGACCCATTTTCTTCGTAGGATTTTTCAATGCCGAATTTTGCTTTTTTTTTAAATGATATAATGCTAATGCTTGATTGCGATCCCACCTGATGATAAGCATCGTTGATTGTGAATCGCACTAGTTTATTAAGAGGCTATTCACTGTAGCGTTGAAGACATCTAAATCATAATCAGACGGGAAGATTGCTGCAGGCAAATTGTTTCAATCCTCGATGGTGAGGCGAGGCGCACTAGTTTATTAGGAGCCTATTCACTATAGCCTTAAAGACACCTAATTTATAGTTGGACGGAAAGACCGCAGCAGGCAAATTGTTCCAATCCATCGATGTACACGGTATAAACGACGAGGCGAAACGATTACGGTCCGGACGGACCGTAGAGGTGTCAACAACGTAAGGGTGGACACACTAGCCCTATATCGGGTTGTCCCATGGTAGAAACGAGATGGCGGAATCAAGTCCTGTAGTTCCTGCGCACATTCTCCAAAATGCATCCTGTAAAATACCGAAAGGCTGGCTACTCTACGCTTGTGCTCCATGCTTTGTAGATTGATCAAACCAAAACAACTAAATCTAGCCTCTTCGCACGCCTTTCCACCGAGTCCAAGGCTGCTAGATGGCATTTTGCAGCACCTGCCCATATGTGGTTGAAGTACTCCACACACGATCGACCTGTGCTTTGTTTAGCATTAGAAGCCGTCCTGGTGTGAGGTACCGAGCTTAAAAAAACAATAAGTTTTTGTTTTTTATGGACAATCGATTGATTATTTAGCAAACATAAAAAGACGTTAAAGATAATTCCCAAGAAAACGGATTCTCGCAGATCTATTCGTCTTTATTAACGAAAGACGAAAAAATATGATCATCAATTTTCACAATATTTATTATAGTTTTCTAGAAAATCGTTGGTACACATTTGAACGCGGACGTGTCTTGGCTGATATTACAAGTTATGTATCAGTATTAAACTTGGACGTCTCAAACTAGTTACTGCGAAGTTAAATTGAATTTTAAATTATAAAATATGGCTTCTGAGTTTGTTTATTTCTTATTAGTTTGCGAAATAGGAACTTTCAGATTTATTTACACAAAAGTTTGTTTGGTCCTATCATCTCAAGTTTTGTTGCTGTTTGTGTATAGCGAACCGATGTTCAAAAGAAAACGTTTGAAAGAAATTTGATTCAAAGAGTAAATAATTGAATATTGACGGAAGAAAGGGAGAAACATGGTTTGGTTTGAATGCCCTTGATGAGAATGAAATGGATTATTGCAATTCACGTATGGACTTTTTTATTATTACACACATAATGATATGAGGGAATAAGTGGCATACATTAACAAGAGTTCTCTGCAATCTAAAAATTCCTATAAGAACAAGGTCTACAAAACAACTGTAAAGCCTGCTCTACTCTATAGTTGTGAAGAAAACCCATGATCAAAAACTCCACACTACCGAAGCGCATGTTACGTTGGGCGGGTGGAGTAAATTTCAAAGACAAAATACGTAATGAACAAGTAAAGAGAGACCAGGCTTAGTTGGTATGGACATGTTATGCGCTGACTCGATGACCATATCGTGAAAAAGTGGCTTTTCATGGTTACAAAGAAGAGACCGAGACGTAGACCGTTAATATACCTGGATGTCGAATATCCGGAAGGACATACAAAATCTTGGCCTTACAGACGACGATGTGCTTACCAGCGAAGTGAATGGCGCCGAGCGATTAAAAAAGCCGACCCGGCTTAACTGGAAGAGGTGAGGGCAAAAATGAGATGTATGGACGTGAATAGATCTAATAAAGGGAGAGAATGGAAGGATAATCCATGTTATTCAGTGAAACAGGGCAGAAAGCTGTCAAAATATAATAATAAACATTTCTTTCTCTTATATTTAATCAGTTTTTTTTTTACAAAATATCCATCTTTATAACTATGTAAACAAGTCTTGTAGTAAAAAAATCTTGTAATTACTCGAGGAACGTAGGAATAACGAATGAATTTCCCTTATGAAATTATATATAAACAAAGCAAAAGGTCGCTGCTGAGGTCGGGACGTGGAAAATGGCCGGCCTACTCCCAACTCGACAACCTGTTCGCAAATATTACTTTCTTTTATTTTATAGAAAAAACTATTGAAGTATGATAAATGGAACGGTATTTGTTGATAAGATAAAAAACTTTTTACAAAAAAAATATAACCGACTTCAATGTAAAAAAAAAACACTGAAAAGTTCAAAATAACTTTAATTTCGGAAGTCGGTGTTTCTATAATAGTTTTGTCTCTTCGTTATTTTTTACACTTTTTAGTTATGGTACCACCACCACCACTAAAAAGTACCCCTCAGCCAAACTTAGATACCTTATAGCCAGAGTGCATCTCATTACAATTCAAACAATCCCAAACACGTTTAGATCTTCATCATCAGATTAGTTCGATATATTCCTCCTCTTCTTTCAGCCAGTCATCGAATACACGTATAAGCAAAATAATTTTACTTGTTACGACAGTTCTGCTGTGATCACTGATCCTATGAGGAGTTCTGTTCCATATATTCGAAGTTCATGATTAGATCATAACAATATTTCTATGGGACCAACTTGGAAGCATATCCATTAAAAAAATAAAAATACATTCAGCCGAACATAGAACTCTTCCTTTTGAAGTCGGTTAAAAATAATATCACGGGCAGTCAAAATTGAGTTTACATCAAAATACATTGACAAAATATTTTTGTCTGCAAGATGAGGCGGGGCCGTGGCAGGCCACGAGAGATGGCGGGAGAAACTGGACACAACCCGGGAATCTTTAAGTCAAGGGTGAATAGGTTGCTTCTAGGTAAGCGCGCTCCATCGTCGACCGCATTGTCGCTTTCCATCAGGTGAGATAGCGGTCAACCGCGAACCTATCAAGAATAAAAAAAATAAAAAAAAATACATACGAGTATATTTGTTATATTTTATTTTGATTAATGCACTAGCTTCTGAGAATATTTAGAATCGAATTGAACGGAGTGGAAGGAGGCCTTTACCTTGGAGCGGGAGAGAATACGCTAATTAAAAAAAAAGATTAATAACTAACTTTACCTTAACTTCATTTTGTTACTGTTGGACATTGGGTAGCCTACAACATTCGGGCTTGCAGTGTAGTCGATTTTACACAAGTGAGGAAAAGTACACCCACGTGGTAGCCCCCACCAAGGCGCACAAAAGACCCACGAGATTTTTATTATTATATTAATTTGTTACTAAATATAATATTTATGAAGTTTTAATAATTATTTTTCAGTAAGTGTGCTGAAAAACGTATTCTGAGATGTGGGTATTGTATTACCTCTGTATTACCAATAAGAAAACGGGAAACTATACGACTTAATTTTATTGCCGTTCACGAGTTGCGAGTTGGGAGCACGCCTGCTACCTAATGAGTGGGCCGAAAAAACAGGTACACCATTCTAGTGCGTAGGACAAGACCGTTTTTTACGAAAAAAGGTTTCGTTTTTATAAACGGACCGTTTAATTAATAGTCGGACGTCTAAACGTCGCGCGGTAAACTGATTGTAATGTATATTAGGTTCTTTTCATTTTGCGGAGCTTGGTGCTGTAAAAATAAATGCCTTGTTTTATGAGTTATTTCCATGTCAGAATAAGTAATATTAATAATACTTTCTACCCTTGAAAGGCAAAAATTACTAAGCGACATTGAGTAAACTCTACAGGAGAGTGATTTAAAGTTAAAATTTTTAGAAAAATATAGTTAAAAATGAAGAAATAGTCTTTTTTTTTAACTAACAATTTTTTTCTAATATTTTTTACTTTAAACCACTCACCTGTAAAGTTTACTCAATGTCGTTTAGTAATTTTTACCTTTCAAACTTCGGTTTGTATGGTACTGGAATGCTTAGACTTTTGGCAACCAGATGCATTTAAGGGTTAAAGCTATGGGTTTATACGAAAGATTCACCGCGGCCCTAGAACACAAAAATTAGCCGTCTTCAAGTAATTGGGGAACAAACATAAAAAATAAAAGATTTCGACGAGCTGAGAATAACCCTCCTAATAATATTCCTCTCTCTCTCTCTCCTCCATTTTTGAATTTAGTTAAAAATAAATTGGGAGACTTAATGAAACATTATTTATCTGAATATTCATGAGATAGTGAAGTTTTCAGAGTAAGTAACCATTTATTATAATTTAAGTATATTTTACTCGACTATTTAGAAAATTCGTGACAGTTATTAATACATTGGAACTTAAATTTGGCAATATTGAATGCCATAAATGTTGGCGAACAAAGATATAAAGAGCGAAGTAACCTTATCTGGATCAGAGACAAACGTGATAAAGTAAGGAGCTCGTGGCTCAAAGGCCACGGCGAGGTTTGAGCTATGTACGAAGTTAAGCTGAATCGGCTGCAGTCAGTTGGTAGATTCATTCCATAGTAGCTGTCCCCCGCGGTTCCACTCGCATCTTTAGTTACTGCTTCGCTCCCCCCGTGGGTTTTAGCGTGATATTATATAGCTATTCTTCCTCGATAAATATGCTAATATGCTGCTTTAGCTTATCTCGTGTCACAGTGTTTGTTGTCGAATTCCTCCGAAACGGCTTCACCGGTTTTTATGATTTTTTTTTTGTCTGTTTATCTAATGCAATATATAGTAATAATATAAGCACAATATAGTAGAGAAACACTACATAATTTTAGAGATTTCTAATGTTATGTCGTACATGTAAACACATTTTTTGCGCTTACATTGCAAACGCTGGCTAATCCCTACGAGATAGTTCAAAATAATGTACTAAAGTATTGTACACCTTAAAAAGGTCTACAATGTCCGCGATGGTATAAGTCTGTCTCTTACGGATAACCCACCTTAACCATTTTTTATCCTTTACTTTTTAAGAGAAATAATGGCTTATTTACGAAGCGATTTTAAGCAATACAGCATTAATCCTTATTAAATTAAGTACCATAAATACATTGTGCATTCTATATAGATCAATATGGCCCTTTACAGCATGTAATTTAAATAAATATTTTCGAAGATATTACAGATTTAAAATGCAGGGACATAGCGGTTGCGGTATCAGCATTGTACCCGTGCGAAGCCGGGGCGGGTCGCTACTATATACATATATAAAGATAGACTATGACCTCTCCGTCGCTCGGGGAGCACGTTAAAACACTTTTCAGTTATTTTTCACTCTTCGTCATGTTTTCCTTTGCTTTTAGTCAGTGGCTTTCAAGAATGTCTTCAAGAATATTTCACCTACTTTCATATTGAATACTATTTTCTTGGGGCTTGCTATTTTCTGAACTGAGCATTTTGGAGAGACACAGAGAGCTTAAATATGATAAGTACTTTTTTAGGTGGGAATCATCTAATGACTTCTAGCGCTCTAAGGCGTTGCGTGAGGGTGTGTCAGACTTTTACTAACTAAAGCCACATCTATGAACCTTCAGTTGCTCTTAGCGTCCCAGGACAACCGATAACCCATTTAGAAGTCGACTCATGGCCCTAGTAGGCACGCGTACCTTGCTAGCTTATATATAGGGTGACTGGTAATTAGTGTACGATACTTAAACACGTGATTGTGCTCATGATAACCAACAACTTATACTATGAGAACAAACCTGAAATCGCGAAAAAAAAACAGCTGTTCCATACATTTATGTTTGCCTAATGTACTGAACAGCTGATATTTTTTTCGCGATTTCGGCTTTGCTCCTATATTAAAAATTGTTTGTTTCATGAGCATAATCACGTGTTTAAGTATCGTACACTAATTGCCAGTCACCCTATATAGGCTGGTCGATTCAATGAAAGTTCGGAACGGGTAAGGCCGCGTTCTCACTATGTCGTAAGGGTTAATTCATCGTCAGACGACTATCGTCTCTAAGCTGATCCCATTATAACAACTGTTTGTCGTGGCCATGACAGAATGTCGCAGCAACGACACTTGATTTAGCGTCACGGGTTTTTTTTTAGGTGGGAAAATCATCTAATGACAAATCTCGCTCTTGGGCGGAGCTGGATAGTATCAGACTTTTACTGACTAAAATCCCACTCCTGTTCCTTCGTTGCCTTTGTCCCAGGGCCCTGGGTTTCGTTTTCACACTACCCATGGCCCCAGTAGGCTTCGACCCTCCAGGGCCTCTATGATTTGCTGACATCTCCCTGAGGCGCGCGTGGAACAATACGCGCCGTTGACGACTTGGGCTCGGTCCTGACGGTTACCGGACGGTCGGACGGCGGGCTACCCGTAGCTCGCCATCCGCAAGCCCGCGCCTACGGTGACTGTCACGGGTACAATTTTTTATCGTTTTACGACTGTCGAGCTAGCCGTTCCCACTATCATTATAATCTGTTGTCACCATAAAAAAAGGTCGTAGACGACAGTTAAACATGTCGTCCTATGTGTGAACACCTCCATTTAAATATATAAGCCACAACACTTAAAACTACACGATTATCTGTCGTCACGACAAACTGGGAACGCAGCCTATAGTTATTTCAACTGTAGAAGGTATAGTACAGTCGAAATATATTGCCCGCTCCGAACTTCGAACAATTAGCTGCGCAGTAATTATATATAAATAAGAATATAATAAGTCCACAACTTTCTCACAACGCCATTTAGTCCCAAACTAAGCACAGCTTGAGCTATGAGTACTAGACAACTGATAAACATACTTATATATTTCTATGTACATACAAATTGTAGATGCAACCACTTTTTTAAAAGAGTAACCATGGAGTTTCTTGCCGGTTCTTCTCCATAGGAAACGACCAATTTGGAACCGTGCACTAGCTTCTGACGTTTTATAAGTGCCCATGTAGGCCTATGTGAAATAAAAACTTTTTGACTTTGACTTTGACTTTGAGATAAATGACACCTAGACACAGAACAAATTAATGATCGTACTCATCATACAAACAATGGTCCAGGGTAGGAATCGAACTCACAACCTCCGGCATAGCAGTCAGGGCCACTGAGCACTAGACCAAGAGGCTTGTCAAATTATTTTTAAGAATCATAATATGGCGAATGCGCAATGGTCTGGAATGCAAAATTCAGAGTGACCAGCATTATTAATCGTGCTGTACTTTTAAGGGGTAAGGGGTTTTTTTTTCTAGTTACAAAGAAGTGTCCGAATACATAAGTATCAAAATAATGTAGTCATTTGTTTTTTCTTTTTTTTTTTTTAATGATTAGATATTATCGAATAACCTAGAGTGGCCTAGAGGTCCAGAGCAAATTGGAGGTGTGGTGGCACAGACTGGAGAGTGTTGGCTTAAAATTGAGCAGAACGAAAACCGAGTACTTGTTCTGTGATTTCGGTGGCCTCTCCGGTCCTATGCCCTTAGCTCTCGCTGGAACGCCCATACCAATCTGCTCCGACTTTCGGTACCTCGGGTCGCTTATCCAAGGAGATGGCGAGGTAGACCGAGACGTATCAAATCGGATCAATTCAGGATGGATGAAATGGCGACAGGTCACTGGAACAATTTGTGACCCACGGATGCCCCCCAAGTTGAAGGGTAAAATCTACAAGTCCGTGATAAGACCTGTCATACTGTATGGATCAGAATGTTGGGCTGTGAAAAAGACGGATGAAAAAAGATTGCATGTAGCGGAGATGAGAATGTTGAGATGGATGTGTGGTGTGACGAGAATGGATAAAGTGAGAAATGAGTATATTAGAGGAAGTTTGAAAGTGGCGCCAGTGACTGAAAAGTTGAAAGGGAATCGTTTGTCTTGGTATGGTCATGTAAAGAGGAGAGATGAAACGCATGTTACTAAAAGAGTTATGAGTATACATGTGGATGGGTGGAGAGGGAGAGGGAGGCCAAAGAAAAGATGGATGGATTGTGTGAACAGTGATATGAAAGAAAAGGAAGTTAGTGATGGCATGACGGTTGACAGGATAGAATGGAAGAAAAAAACATGTTGTGCCGACCCCAAATAAGATGGGACAAGGGCAGGAAGATGATGAGATATTATCGAATAACTTCTCCCGCTCTGGGTAGGTAGGAAGTGTCAGACTTCTACTGGCTTAAACCCAGCCGTGTTCCTTCAGTTGCACTTTGCATTTCAGGGCCTTGGTAGGGCCCTGGCAGACATCGGGCCTGGCAGGACTCGTTAATAGTTCACAGCCTCATTTTCTTTTTCTCTCACCTTAATATGCCAAATTCTAAGGTCAACCATATTGCCAAGGGACAGTTGAACATTTGCCTTGTAAATAATTACGTTCCATTACTAAGTTATAAGTGAATCAGCTTCATTTCGCACTACTAAGTATTACAGCCCGTCCTTTGCGTGAAATAATTCTAATTAATATTAATTGATCTCCATTATCATGATGAGAATCTTGGTATATTCATGTACCTAACGTACGTAGGTACGTCTTTTAGTTTAATTTCTTATAAGTGGTCTGGTTAGTGTCACTGTCAGCCATAAGACCGCCATTGTACCCAGATTTAAGGGGAGGTTGTACTCATTTTTTATATTTTTGAACCTCTGGAAATCCACAAATATAAAAGAGAACACCATGAAAAATTATTTTATTAAAATTGACCATATGACCAACCGCTGGGTAAAAATCAAAACATGATATAAATTAGTTGGCTCGATAAAAAAGATCGCGAATCTGACCCTAAGTGTCTAAACACACTATGCCGAAGGTACGAGACCGAAGTTCGGCATGATTACGCCTGCAATGCTATATGAATTACTGACGACACATTATGCCGAAATTACGTTGCGTTATAGCATACAGCCGAACTTCGGTCCGGCGTACGTTCAGCGGCAAAATTCGGTAGCTGTAAAAAATCGCCATGAAGGTTAAGGCAATAGCTCCACTCCGCTCCACTGCCGCCTTAGCCTTCTAACCTAACCTGCCCCCCTAGCCAAGGTGCAAACGATAAACGTGAACGCTTAGTAATCTCCAATAGATTTTCAACTTTATATCTAAGAGCATAAAGTTGAAAATCTATTAAAGACTACTGAGCGTCAGCGACCGGAACGAACGAAAACACTATGTAATCTTCAATAGATTTTCAACTTTATATCCAATAACATAAAGTTGAAAATCTATTAAAGACTACTTAGAGTTTACGTTTATCGTTTGTGACTTGGCTAGGGGGGCTGTCCGTGTCGAAGAGCCCTACAATTCCGAGCTCACTCTGCTCGTTCTTGGACTAAGAATATTTCGTTGGTGTTGTAAAAAAGGCGAATTAGTTTATTCGAGGCTATCTCATTTTTCCTTTGCTTAGATAAAAAAAACTGGGCAAGTGTGAGTCAGACTCGTGCACCGACAGTTCCATACAATCAAAACATTTCAATTCCCGAATTCAGTCATCATCATCATTTCAGCCGAAAGACGTCCACTGTTGGACATAGGCCTCCCCTAGTGTCGCCACAATGACCGGTCCTGTGCGTCTCGCATCCATCGGATTCCCGCGACCCTCACCAGGTCATCGGTCCACCTTGTGGGAGGCCTTTCAACGCTGCGTCTTCCGGTACGTGGTCGCTATTCCAGAACCTTTCGTCCCCATCGACCATCTGTTCTGCGAGTAATGCTGCAATGTGCCCTGCCCACAGCCACTTAAGTTTGGCGATTCTTTGGGCTATGTCTGTAATCTTGGTTCTCCTGCGGATATCTTTATTTCTGATGTGATCACGCAAGGAAACTCCGAGCATAGCCCTTTCCATTGCCCTTTGAGTGACTTTAAGCCTACTACTGTACTGCAGTCTCTCCAACGGTGCCAGATTGACTATCGGTACATGGAAGTGCTGAAATTTTTATACAAAAATGCCACCATGTCAGTCCGACTTCAGGACCAGACCTCGAAACCTATCCTCTTGCAGCTGGGTGTGAGGCAGGGAGACGTCATTTCTCCGAAACTGTTCACGGCTGCAATGGAGGATGTCTTCAAGGTTCTGGACTGGAGAGGGCTAGGCATTAAAGTCAATGGCGAGTACATCACTCACTTTCGGTTTGCCAACGAATTGAGTTACGAAGATTTTTTTATGATTTTTTGCGACATAAACGACCATATTTATATAATATAAATATAAATATATTTATGATCGCTGGAACGCTCCTAACAGCAGTGTTTCGTTTAAACTGTGCTCCAAGTAAAAAAAAAAAAAGTCACGTAAAGTATCACTATTGCGAGTGTTGTTGATAATTCTATTTGGACAATTAGCAGTGCTACCGAATAAAGTAAATTGGACTACGATGTGATAACTGGTTAAAAAGTTATAGTGAAAAAACTTTTGAAAGATTTCATCAAACGGCCATCATCATCGTATGTCAGCCTGAGCCACCCCGCACTCAGACTGCCACCCCGCTGCCGTCCGGTTTACGCTTCACTTCGGAACAACGCAGCGCTGTAACGCAATTTGGCCACCGACTACCTCCGTGTTTATCGCTGCTGACCACTGGATACCAAATTTTCGTGAACCATCAAACAATAAGTATAATATTATCCATTAGGCTCGACTTACGAATAACAAACAATTAGTGAATCAGATACGCGAATATAATGTCTACACAAAGAACGCCACCTAAGTCACAGGATCTGGTTCAGTCAACCTGTGAACCAGACTTAAATAAAGTGGCTTCTGGTCTCATAAATTCACCAAGTAAATCTAAGCGTAACAACAAAAGAACACAACGTGTGCTTAACGAATGCACGGGAGAAAATTTTTCATCCTTTAAAGATGAAGTAATGTCCATGATGAACCAATTTCGTGTATCTCAAAATAATCGTCTAGATAAATTGGAGGAATACATGATTTCCATACAAGAGCAAAACAAAGACATACAAAAAACGAACTTGGACATCGAGAACTCCGTCACACACCTTTCGTTCAATGTGAAAGCGGTTGAAGATAAAATAGATCAGCTGGAACATGAACGTAAACAAATACATTTACATTTATCGGCATTGGAAGAGAAATTAGATCACCTGGAAACTAATAGCCTGAAAACTTTTACTGAAGTTAGAAATGTACCCAAAGTACAAAATGAGAAGAAGGCCGATCTATTTGGTTACGTCATGAACTTGTCTAAGGTCGTGGATTATGCTGATCTATGTAAAAATGACGTACGAGATGTCGCCCGAATGCCGTCTAAAAAGGATACCAGTAGCTCGTCGATTGCAATTGAGTTTACCAACACGCTGACCAAATTGTCTTTTCTGGACGCAGCCAAAAAGTACAACCAGTCTAAGCAACAACCAAATCAACTAAACTCAAATAACATGGGCATACATATATCAAAACAACAAATCTACGTCTCGGAATTGCTCACAGCTAAAATGAAACGCCTTTTATTCCTTACGCGTGACTTTGCAAAGACAGCTGAGTATAAGTTTGTGTGGACCTCAAATGGTCAAATTTATCTTCGAAAAGCTGAAGGAAAACCGTATATCCGTATAAAAAGTGAGGCCTACTTAAATGAACTTAAGAAGAACCTAAACAATGAAAATTGACTAGTCCTAAAGTTAACTATTGATTTTTACTTGTATTGTCTTGCATGTATGATTTTGCTTTTACTACTTTACAATAAAAATGCATGCCTAGTTTTAATTAATCGAAATATCTGTTTGAAATTGCAATCAGAAAAAGTTATGAGACACCAATCACAACGTAAACACACAATACACATATTAAACTCCTATTCATTGACCACTATCACTACTCACACTATTTTAATCTTTATGTACATAATTTACTACTCACCTCTTAAAATAAACATAACACTACTGCATAATAGCAGACTCACTATCAATTGTTTACTGCACATTACTGTTTTAACCTCACTTTCTTTGCAAACTGTTTCGTACATCGCAACACTGTTGATATTAATTTTTAAAATTAAAGCTTATCTTTCACTTTTAATTGCTCAACTTATATTTAGAGTATTTTTTACTCAAATAAATATGGGACAACACGACTTTTACTTAAATCACACAACAAATAAACGTGTAATTAGCATTATGGGAGGATCTTATGCGGCTACGTCACACACAGTTACATATCCCCGCTCAACTCCATATCCTAATATTATCTATACTGCTTACCTATACATAAGCGGCTCGCATTCTACGAATGACACGAACGTAAACAAGCAGATACTCGCACTTCTCAGGTTTATAGATTTGTGCTTAAGGTTTTATTTATATAAACGTTCACTATTTTTCGGTTCTTTTATAACCATGTTTATTTTAAATGGCTACTTCCGACGTTGAACTTGACAATTTAACTATATCCGAGTCTGCGGTCTGTAATGTTGTTGATTGTTGTTACCTTATTTCACATAATAAACCAAATATTAAAATACTTACTCAGAATATTCGTAGTATTTCTCGTAACTTTGACGAACTAGTCGTTCTCTTGCATACATTAAAGATGGATTGTGATGTCATAATACTCACGGAATGCTGGTTATCATGCAATCTAACTATTCCAAACCTACCTGGCTACAAGTCCCATATAACACAGAATTATAGAAACCAAAACGATGGAATAACAATCTATTTTAAAGATTCGCTTTGTGTTGATATAATTGAGCCGTTCTTTTCGGAAAGTAACTGTTTGATTTTAACAATAAATAATGACACGGCTGTAATTGCATTGTATCGATCACCATCATATAATAATTTAACTCCCTTCTTAGCATCTCTCAATTCAAGTATATCCAATCTAAAAAATATAAAATCTGCCGTCATAATTGGAGACATTAATATAGATATCTCAATGCACTCACTTGACGCCAGAGCACCTGAATATCTAAATACTATGGCCTTTCAAGGATTTTTACCTGCCCATTCTTTTCCTACCAGGCAAGGTAAAACTTGTCTTGATCACGTTCTTCTTAAAACGAAACTCAAGTCTCATACATTTGTTTTAAATTCCACCATTACAGACCACAACGCAGTATTACTCTGTCTTTATCAGACTCACAAAGAAAATCATCCACCATCTTACGTATCCAAACTTAACGTTGCTGCTATTCGTGAACAACTGATTAATGTAGACTTCAGTCACATTACTGATATTGACGATCCTAATAAAGCCATGGATGAGTTCGTAGTAATGTTACAAGATGTTATAACCGACAACACCACGATTGTTAAAATCCCCCGTAAAAAACGCATCATTAGACCCTGGATCACTCAGGGATTACTTAGATGCATAAAGAATAGGGATCGCCTCCACAAAGACTCGCAAAGTTCACCTGAAAATGAAACCTTAAAACTAATTTACACCCGGTATCGAAACCATTGTAACAATTTACTGAAACGACTTAAAAGACAACACGAAAAAAGTGAACTGGATAAAAACAGTAGTAACAATAAAAAACTCTGGGAAGTCATTAGATCTATAACAAACACAAACAAAATAAAATCAGCTGCTACCCAACTTCTTGGTGATTGCCCCCAAACATCTGTCAATCAGGCTAATGATTATTTTGCTAACGTTGGAAGTTCTCTAGCAAACAGGCTTCTAAACAGCCCCACAAAAGCTCAAACTACCTTAGATCTTCCAGTCTCAAGCCAAACTACTAACAACTCGTTTGTATTACTAGACACTAATGAGGGCGAGATCTTGTCACTTATAAATGGCTTAAAATGTACTAGCGCAGTCGGTCATGATAAAATATCTAGCAGCGTACTGAAAGCCATAAAAGATATCATTGTCCCACCCCTTACTCATTTAGTCAATGCTTGCCTTAATCGAGGAGTTTTTCCCGATGTTCTTAAAAAGGCTATCATTGTCCCTATCTTCAAGGCGGGAGATAAACTTCGTGTATGCAACTACAGGCCAATTGCCATACTACCAGCGATTTCTAAGATTCTGGAGAGAGTTATCAATTGTAGACTCGTTAGGTATCTCGAAAGCAACAGTTTGATTTCTTCTGGACAATTTGGTTTCCGTTCTGGAAAGTCGACTGAGGATGCGGTGCATAAACTATCTGACCATATTGTTCAAACTCTAGATGATGGAAATAAAGCACTCGCCATCTTTCTTGACCTTAGTAAGGCATTTGACACGGTATCAATTCCACGTCTTCTAGCTAAGTTGGAACGCCTGGGTGTAAGAGGTTTGCAGCTAAAACTGTTTCAAGATTACCTAAGCAATCGCAAACAATGCTTAAAAGTAGACACCTACGTTAGCACTGACAAATCTGTCTCTTTTGGTGTCCCGCAAGGCTCGGTGCTGGGACCAACGCTCTTCTTAGTGTATCTAAATGAGCTGTGTGGGATGAAATTAGAGCGGGGTGTCATTATTTCTTACGCTGACGACACTGTGCTACTGTTTTCTGCTGACACTTGGGAAAACACTTTTACGCTGGCTCAAAATGGCTTCAATAAGGTCTCCAACTGGTTGAAACAAAATGTCCTCACTCTAAACTCAGATAAAACTTTTTACCTGCCATTTTATTTACGAAATTCTAATGCACCCCCCCTTGAACTTACGTTAAAGTCACATTCCAATCATGTTGCCACCTCAAATGACACTACTTGTAATTGCCCTTGTTTAATTAGAAGATCTGAAGCCAAATACTTAGGTGTTTTACTCGACTCATCGCTGAACTTCAGTGCGCACATTTCTATGCTTCAATCCAGACTTAGAAAATTGATTTATATTTTCAAGAACTTGCGACACGTAGCAGACATTTTAATCCTAAAAAAAGTTTATAGGGCACTTTGTGAATCGCTGTTAACTTATTGCATTTCCAGTTGGGGTGGAGCTTCCAAAACCACTCTACTCCCTCTTGAAGTTGCACAACGAGCAATTTTAAAGGTTAGCTCCTTCCGACCCATTGATTACCCTACACATCTTCTGTACAAGTCTTGGAGCTTACCCACTGTTCGTCAACTTTACATATTATCTGTGATTCTCAAACAACACTCTATTACCCCCTTGGATAGGAATAATTTACTTAAACGGCGTCGTAATGCTGTAGTACCCCGGTCCCGTCAATTTAAACATTCATTTACACATAGGTTTTTCTGTTTCAATGGTCCTTTCCTCTACAACAAACTCAACACAACTCTTAATATCTACACACTAAACAAACAAGGATGCAAAACCAAACTATTAGACTTTCTACTCACATGTGATTACCAAACTACTGAAGACCTTCTTAAAACGTTGAGATAAAATTACACTACAAACACACGAAGCACATGCACACAACACACAATTTCGATTGCAAATTAATATTTTGTTATGTGTTAACTTATATAGACGTTACACGCAAATGCTGTTATATTGATAACTTCTTTTCTGGTAAGAGAACTGCGTCCTGAAATACAGGCTCGGCCTAGCTCAGGCGCAGTTGTACATTTTTATTTCTTATGCATTTGTAAGTCACCTTCAATTTATTGCTCAAATTTGTACAATATTATTATGGAGAAATAAATTATTATTATTATTTTTTTTTTTTTTCCGTTAACTTAGAAGTTTGATTTTTTCATAGCTTCAAGGGATTGTAGACCTGAGTATATGGCTTTAATTTCAACTTGATACGTTCAGTGTTCCCGAGATAAAAGGTCTTGACAGACCGACAAAGATACAGACGGACAACAAAGTGATCCTATAAGGGTTCTGTTTTATCCTTTTGAGGTACGGAACCCTAAAAATTGATAAGTTTGATCACGTAACCAATAAAGAAATGTGAGGTTTGATTTATAATTTCTAGATATCAATTTTATGATTTTCCAAGTAAAAAACAACGAGAAAAAATGGTGATTTATTAGTATTGTTAAACAATTTCTCAAAGCTCACAACTATGCCTACCCAAATGTCCTTTCCTTGGTATTATTCGTCAAGTCATTGAGCTCCTTAGTAGTCCTGAGTTGAGCTTTGCGAATCCTGACAAATGCTTGCACTGACTGGACAGGTCCACTCAAATCTGTATAGTTCTTTCTTCAAAAGACTATCTCAGACAAATCTGCATGGTTATCATGTGATTTGACCATTACATATTTACTGTATGGACTTTAAAAGAGACTTTGACCCCTGAGTTTGTTTCGGTGTTTCTTCTCAGAGTAGTCAGCTAGGAAACACTGGCCTCATCTAGTTTAAAATACGAAAAAAAAAATTACGAGTAAAACGGTTTTTTTAAACCTATTTGCAAAATAAACATCATTTATCATTTATGCCAATTAGATAACACAACCCCTAATTTGAATCCATTTACATCAAACCCGTGTTCTAAAGACGGACGTTTATGCTTTGATATCAAATATAATCTCGTTTCTTAGCAACAGATTATACTCCTCGGTTTAATTATTTAAGCCCCAAAGTGATTAGTAAAGGGAACTCCCTTACTAATCTTCGTTCTCTAGCGGTCTGACCCGGCCTCTCGTAGGCAACAGATTGGCGGAATATAATTCTACCAGGGTGAAGATCGATGATACTGAGCAATTTGATATTCCCTTCGAGCTTTGAATAGTCTCAATGGGAGGATTTCGTTTTGTTGCAAAACGTTAAGTCCGTAAAATATTACCTTCTACTCGTAGCCTTTCCTAAAGGAGATGTTTAACCTCTCATGGCTCAGTGTACCGAAAACGGTAAGTACACCTCGTACCAGCTAACTTAAACCTTATTACGTAAAAATAAGGTTTAAATTAGCTGGTACCGACGTGTACTGTTTTCGGTACACTGAGGCCGGAGAGGTTAATGAAATTAAATCGCCATTATGGCTATCTAGTTTAGTGGTTTTTTTTTTGTTTTTTTATGGTGGTAAATTACCTAATGGCTTCTCACGCTCTAGAGCAAAGTGGAAGGGCGTGTCAGACTTTTACTGACTAAAACCACTCCCAAAAAAGTGAATTAATTACTTTTTAATTAAAAATACATTGATGGTTATGTTAAAATGTAGAAAATCTTTATTCTTAGAGTAACGACTACTCTTACTTTAATAGTACATTATGATATAAGTATGTAATGTTAGTGATTACCGTCGAGGCGGTATTTAGACCCGAGCCGTGGCGAGGGTCTTAAGAGAGCCAAGAACGTGTGTCATACGACGTTTTTCAATACACTTGTGAAGAAAACAACAGTAAAACTAGTAAAATTTTCTGTGACATGGCGGTAAAAATGTGTTTTCATAGGCGCGCGCATCATTCTTTTTTATTTACCCCTAGAGGAAGGCTAAGGTATTTTGATCATACTGCCTAGTCTTACGTTTTTTTTTAAATTGTTTTTTATTAAATAAATCGTTTTTACAGGTTAAATTTGTCCATTTTAACTTGTAAATTGGATGAAATAAGTAAGACACTAATTTATATACTATTGAACGCAATAACTTATTGGAAATTTTATTCGAATTCAATTTTTTTTTTGCGAACAAATAGGTTGAACAAAAAGGTTTTAACTACAATATAGCACTAGTGCGTAATGGTAATCAAAATGTCACAGTTTGGTAACGAGTGCCATTATATACCTAAGTTCAGTGCAATAAGAGTCACTTTCTGAGCAAGTGTGTTGAAATAGTAGATTATGTGACTAGGGGATAAAGCAGTGTCTTTAAGTCGCGGATGGCATGTTGAATTCCGAACGAAACGAAGGTTGCTAAGTTTAATCCCGAACGGTAGTGAGGGATTTATATAATTAACTCCCGAGCACTGCGAGGGAGTTAATATAACCTGAGTGAAGTGAGGGATTCAAGTCCCCCAAGATAAAGACGTCTTTATCCCCGTGTTGGATACTCTACTTTTTACACCATCTGTGAGATAATTAAAAGAAAATTGACTAAAACAAATTATACATTAGAGTTTATATATTATTTACAAGTTAATCTTAACTATCACTCGATATGTCTTGAGATTTGAAACGTACAAAATTCATTACTCTCAGATTCTATAGTTTTAATTTTCTATATCGCTCCCACTCTATCATAACTTTTTTTTTCAGAGAATGAGTCTCTGAAACTCACCACATTTTATTCTTTTTTTTTTGTTAGTGGCCAGTTTGATCTTTGAATAAACTTGTTTGATTAGAGGTCAGTGTGCAGAAACATTTTAATTCACTCAATGTTTTTGACGTTCCAAATTCAAATCTCATTATTCCCTAGGGATCGCCCATACTGCATTATCTCCCTAGGGATAGAATGGCTTGCTTTAAGTGATGGCTGTATGACATATAAAAGGGCATTATCGAGCAGGTGGTGTAAAAAATTAATTTATTCAATTATAGTATGTACAGTTTTATTTATTTATTTATTAAAACTTAATGCACTAGTAATAAATACTGTACAAAGGCGGATTTAATGCCTTAGGCATTAAGTCCGCCGCGTCCGCGTCCGTCGGCGTTTTACGTTTACGTTTTTTTTTTATTTTTACTAGCTTCTGCTACCGGCTTCGTCCGCATGAAAATAGGTTTCTCCATACAAACTTCCAACCCACGTTTTACCCCCTAAGGGTTTTTTTTTTAGGTGGGAGAATCATCTTATGACAAATCCCGCTCTTGGGCGGCGCGGGAGATAGTGTCAGACTTTTACTGACTAAAAACCCACTCCTGTTCCTTCGTAGCCTTCGTCCCAGGGCCCGGGTTTCGTTTTCACACTACCCATGGCCCCAGTAAGCTTCGACCCTGCTGGGCCCCTACGATTTGCTGACATCTCCCTGAGGCGCGCGTGGAACAATACGCGCCGTAGACGACTTGGGCTCGGTCCGGACGGTTACCGGACGCTTAGGGGTGGATTTTCGTAAAATTCGCGGATGTCTACACCCTATATGGAACCTACCTGCCAAATTTTAAGTTTGTAGGTGTTATAGTTTCTAAGATTTTCTGATTAAACAGTGAGTGGTATTTCGCTTTTATATTATATAGAATTATTATTGATAAACTCGCGTTCGACAACCATATCGTTTATGGTAAGCCTCGATGATGTTGTCGACTTTGGAGCACGCTTGCCTAGATGTAACCTATTCACTTAAAGATCCCTAGGTTGTAACTAACAGGGAACACAGACTTCGGCAGGAAATTTACGCACAATGAATGTGTTCCCAAAACGTGTTGTTCGTATCGGGTGGGATGTCGACTATGTACCCGTGGCGCAATGCCGTACCAATAGTGGCCAAATGATGAAAAGGGTCGGGTGGAATTAAATTATGCAATTCCAATGCACACTCCTCAAAATGTAAACGATAGAAACGGCTGCAAATCCGGCTAACCGTATTTTTCATTCGCACCATTCTCACTAATGTACCTCTAATGGTCACTTAACAACCCCTCACTTCCATTATGCTTCATAAAAACTTTCAGAACAGTCGGCAGAATTCAAGATATTATCTTTAAAAAAAGTCAATATGAAACTATTACAAAGCTTTTAGTCCGTATCAGGTCCGTTTCAGATTCTGAGATATTCACGATGTTTTGGTGAGTAATGCAAGAAATATACTTAATGTTTCCACTGCTGGGACTCAGGCTCTCTAGGAGAGGAAAGAAAGAATTTTTGGTTCCAGGATATGCCGGTTTCCCCAAGATATTTTCCTTCACCGTTTTTAGAGCAGTGGTGATTAAAATTACACAAAGCAAAATGCCTGGCTGGGTTTGAACCCACGACATATTACTTGTAAGTCGGGGCCGTTGCCACTAGGCCACCACATACCACTAGCCTTCTTTGATATGTGCATTATTATTTAAATTCTATGCAATTTTTCAACCGTCGCGTCGAGGTTGACCGCGGTGGTTGGTGTGACGATCAGGGGTCCAAGTCTGCTATTTTTATAAATTCGTCATTCCAACACGATTGTCATTTTGCTAAAAGTTCGTAATCTGCTAATTCATAATAATCGATCCTTGATCGGTCAATGGTCTCGTAATAGAGTTGTGGTAGAATGACAATATCGAGCTTATTAAAAGCCATGCACAGTGACGTTCTAATGGTAGGTCACTGATCAAAGGAACTGTCGAAATTTTAGCAGATTACCGCATACGTCAGACATTCATTTGTCAATATGTACGAGATTACCATTATATGCCACTTCTTTCAATGGAGTGTCAGTGGTTGACCATTGGAAAGTCATAATGATGCCATTTTATTAGTAGATTACCGAACTTTGTCAAAATCAACAATTATGAAATCAATGATAGACCATTCTGACACTATTGTAATAGCAGATTTGAGGCCCTGATCATGTTCGTGGAGCAAACTTGACCAAAGAACGCCCTAGACGGAGAGGTTTGGAAGGAGAAAGGTGAGACCTTTCCCCAGCAGTGGGACACAAAATAGGCTATTAGTTCATTAAACCCCGCGCGAACGCCGGCGTTCGCTCGGTCATTGTCTTTCTATTGTGTCTCTAATTACGCTACTCAATAAGTTAAAAAAAAATTAACTGCAATCTATTGACTTAAAAAAAAAAAACAACCATAGTTTTTTACTATTCACTATACACTTTCATTACCCACTTTTCAATTTCAATAATTTAGGTCAGGTTTCGGAAAATGTATCTAAAAGGTACACCTAACTAAAATATTAATTTGCAAGTTAGAGTTTGTTCAGCTTGTACCGTACATCGGACGAATTGATGATGACATTATTACATACATACATATGATATACGAAATTATACAAAAGAGTCATAGTGGCCCTAGAATTCAAAGGGCAACTGAAGAAACATCTTCTGGGGCCAAGGATTCGCTTCTGAAAGGAAAACCCGGCCCTGGAATGAAAGGCAACGAAGGAACTAGGAGTAAGTTTTAGTCAGTAAAAGTCTTACACGCCCTCTCCCGCCCCGCCCAAGGACGGAAGATGTCATTGGATGATATCCCACCTAAAAAAAAAACTGAAGAGAAATAGGAAGGATATATAAATAGGAAGAATTTTAATGTCTAAAAGACATCTGACTCTACATCTTTTCCCACCGGTCAGCTCACCAGCTCACAATTTAAACAAAAAAAGATTTTCAATACTTACTCGAAAACTGCTCTTGTCCCTACGGCTTTTAGGCACGCAATTTACTGTTTTCTGCACTAGTACGCAAAGTGCACAAGCTCATACAGGACCCCCATGAGTCGCCGGTAAACCCCCGTTTATTTATTTCTTCGTAATTGTTTTCTCTTTCTCTCCACTCATCCACAGGTCTCTTTTAGTTTCAGTCTTCCTCTTCACATGACTGTACCAAAACAAACGATTTATTTTCAACTTTTTTGTTACTTGCGCCACTTTCAAACTCTAATGAACTCATTCTAATTATTAACCATTTTCATTACTCCACACATCCACCGTAGCTTGCATCCACACTTTTTAATTGAAGTTGCAATCTAAGCCATAAGTAATTGTAATTCGCTCGAATAGGCCCGAGCAACTAGTGCTCATAACTTTGCCTGGGCAAAGTTAGGCAATAGAAATTGTTTAAAGGGCATCTTTTATGCGCTGGGTAGTTGGCGAGCGAGTGCGGAGTTCCTTTGACTTTTGTAATATGTCTGATAGATCATGGGAGTTTGAATAAGTCTATTTGTGTATTTGTATATGTAATTAGGTCTGCTGGAAGAAATTTCTGTATTTATTTATTATTTTTTCCCGCGTGATAGTGGAAAATTATTCCAAGAGATCATACTATTTCTTATTCTGTACAAATATACATATATATATATATATATATATATATATATATATGGGCCTCATCAGAAGACTTAAAGTCCCCCAAGGGCAATTGAAAGGGCTATGCTCGGAATTTCCTTGCGTGATCGAATCAGCAATGAGGATATCCGCAGGAGAACCAAGGTTACCGACATAGCACGAAGAATCGCCAAACTAAAGTGGCAATGGGCAGGGCACATTGCTCGCAGAACGGATGGCCGTTCGGGCCGAAAGGTTCTGGAATGGCGACCACGTACCGGAAGACGTAGCGTTGGAAGGCCTCCTACAAGGTGGACCGATGACTTGGTAACGGTTGCGGGAGTCCGATGGATGCGAGACGCACAGGACCGTTCATTGTGGCGACACTTGGGGTAGGCCTATGTCCAGCAGTGGACGTCTTTCGGCTGAAATGATGATGATGATGATCATGATGACAAATATACACATAAAAAAACTGGGCAAGTGCGAGTCGGACTCGCGCACTGAGGGTTCCGAACAAACTTGAAAGGTAAATAATGCGGTTTACGATTTATGACGTATAAAAAAAAACTACTTACTAGATCTCGTTCAAAAAAGATAACTTTTTAAGAGTTATCTTACAGGAAGACGCCAATGTGTCAAAATTGGCGAATGGATGAGTGACGAACTCCCTATAACCTACGGTGTACCACAAGGTAGTATCATTGGGCCTACCCTGTTTCTCATTTATATTAATGACCTCTGTCGTCATAAGCTTACTAATGGATCCATTTTTACTTACGCTGATGATACTGCCTTAATATTCCATGGTGATTCCTGGGAGTCGACATTCCAATATGCACAACTAGGAGTTGATACTGTAACTGACTGGTTGGCACAAAATCTGCTAACCCTAAATGTGGAAAAATCTAAGTTTCTTACCTTTTCCCTGTCTAAATCTGGTAAACTTTCGTCATCCCATTTTTCTTTAATTGCACACTCTTGTAATGCAGCACAAACACCATGCAGCTGTGCTCATCTAAGTCGCACAGATACTATAAAATATTTGGGTGTCCAGATAGACGACTCTTTATCATTTTCGAACCACATAGACTTACTTACCTCCCGACTTCGTAAATTGATATTTATTTTTAAGAACCTCCGCCATGTGGCTGATGAAATTGTCCTGAGACAAGTTTATCTAGCCCTCTGTCAGTCAGTTGCCCAGTACTGTATAGTTGTGTGGGGTGGGTCAGCAAAAACTCATGTTATAAGACTGGAACGTGCCCAAAGAGCGATCCTTAAAGTTGGGTGGTCTCTTCCTTATCAATTTCCTATCACGGAACTTTACAAAACCTGTAAGGTTCTCTCCATTCGGAAATTGTTCATTTTAAATTTAATTTTAACAGTCCACACTCGCAGTTCCTTTAACCCGGATAAGTTTAAATCCCTGAGACGAAAGCATACAGTTTGTTCATCCATCCCTTCTCGTTCGAGGCTAGCTCAACGTTTTTATAATTTCCTTGGTCCCTATGTTTACAACAGAGTAAATAAAATCTTACATATGTATGAGATGACTAAATATAAATGTAAAACAACAGTAAGGAACTGGCTCCTTGATTTGGACTATGAAAACACAGAAAGTATCATCCAAATCATAAAGTAAATTTAATAACATTCATTATAAACACATACACACACATACATTATACACTACACACACATTTCAATAAAACATCCCTTTTCCTTTATACTTAATATGTAATTTTTTACACCACCTGCTCGATAATGCCCTTTTATACGTCATACAACCATCACTTAAAGCAAGTCATTATGTCCCTAGGGAGATAATGCAGTATGGGCGATCCCTAGGGAATAATGAGATTTGAATTTGGAACGTGAAAAACCGTCAGCATTATGTGAATTAAAATGTAGTGCATCAAACAAGTTTATTCAAATTTCAAACTGGCCACTAACAAAAAAAAAACAGAATAAAAAAAGTTTCTAAAAAAAGTAATGAACAAGCGGGAGCGTTATAGAAAATTTAAAATTATAGAATCTTTGAGAAGTGAATTTTGTTTGTTTCAAATTTCAAAACATTTTGAGTGATAGTTAAGATTAACTCGTAAATAATACTTATACTCGTATTTCTCTATTATATGATTTGTTTTACTAAATTGTCTTTTAATTATCTCACAGATGGTGTAAAAAGTAGAGTATCCAACACGGGGATAAAGCTGTCTTTGTCTTGGGTGGCTTGAATTCCTCACTTCACTCAGGTTTCTTTATTAACTCCCTCGCAGTGCTCGGGAGTTAATTATATAAATCCCTCACTGACGTTCGGGATTAAAATTAGCAACCTTCGTTTCGTTCGGAATTCAACATGCCGCCCGCGACTTAAAGACACTGCTTTATCCCCTAGTCACATAATCTACTATTACGAATCTCTCAAATAATAATCTTACAAACATAAGATTCATGTTTATGTGCCGCAAAATGCGATTATGTTTAAAAGGGTGTGAGCCTGGAGATCTGTCTTACAGGTCTCGAACCTAGTTCAGACTCCAGCTCTCACAAAGGTTTTTTAGCCTTCAGGCAAAAATTGTAAAATAAACTTGTTACAATGTACCTTTATGAGAGAAATAAATGATATTTATTATTATAAAAAAAAAAAAAACTGATTTTCGGCGAAAGTTTGCATGGTAATGTACATCATATATTTTTTTTAGTTTTATCATTCTCTTATTTTAGAAGTTGCAGGGGGGGGGACACATTTTACCACTTTGGAAGTGTCTCTCGCGCAAACTATTCAGTTTAGAAAAAAATTATATTTGAAACCTCAATATCATTTTTTAAGACCTATCCATAGATACCCCACACGTGTGGGTATGATAAAAAAAAAAAAAATTTGATTTTCAGTTCTAAGTATGAGGAACCCCCAAATTTTATTGTTTTTTTTCTATTTTTGTGTGAAACCTTAATGCGGTTCACAGAATAAATTTACTTACCAAGTTTCAACAGTATATTTATTATAGTCTCGAAAAAAGGGGCTGTGACATACGGATATAAGGACCCTTATAGATTCGTCATGTCTGTCTGTCTGTCCAGATAGACCTAGACATGAAAAAATCATAAAAATCGGTTAAGAGCATTCATCCGTTAAAACCACGCAGAACAAAATCAATGATTTCCGACGGACAATATAACAATAATGTGTTTAATTTCTAGATAAGATATTGACGTCATATTATTGGGAATTTCATAATCTAGTGTATGGTGCAATAACATTTTCAAATAGTCGTATAGTTTTCCCATTAGAACAGTTCTTATCCAAGCCGTTTTTAAAACTAGCGGTCGACGGTCTACGCAGATGCGAGATAGTAAACCGTGTGTGATAAACTTACTACAATTTTTAAAGCTGTTTGAGTTTTACCTAATATCGAAGCGTGCCGCTCTGGAGTAACGCTCTTAAGCCATTTCGGAGGAGTTTGATAACAAACACTGCGACGCGGACTTAACGCCGTGTCAACATAGGCTAAGGTACAATCGAACAGATGCGTACGTGCTTTCGAATAAGGTAGAAAGTTAATTTAACATAGGTAAATAGAACAAACATTATAAAAGTACACTCATTTCAAAACCTGCTGGCTAAATACGACGACAGAAATAAATATTGTCTAAGCCAAGATCTTAAGACACAACTATAATTCATGCAAATTCCAGGACGCCTAGAGATTTATGGCATTAATTTAACACTCCGTTGGTCTGCATAATCAGCCTTATAATGTTCCCACTGCTGGGATTCTGACCTGCTCTCTAGGAGAGGGAATAGGACGTAATCCATACACCACGTGTGACATGGACCCAGTGTGGGTTGGTGGATGTTACATATCTTTGAAGTTTTGGTTCTGTGATATATTATACCGGTTTCCTCACGATGTTTTCCTTCACCGTTTTGAGAGCAGTGGCGATAAAATAAATAACAGAAAGTAAAGCGCCTGCCTGGGTTTAAACCCGCAACTTGCGACTTGCAAATGGGGGACGTTACCACCTGGCTACCACTGCTCCTTCTCCAATACATCATGGTCCGTATCTAGATGTAATCTGAAACCGTAAACAATACCTACCTATAGCTATAACTTTTTCACAACACGTAACATGCAATATAGTTTCAATTTTCCACCAGTCTATGAAAAATAATAGGTTGCTTTGAAGTGTTATATCTTTGGATTGGCTTGAAATTATACTTTATATTACAGGTCCGTTATTCTTTTTTTTGAAATAAGGTATTTATTGGTTTCTTTGTGTTTTGTATTTTCTGTAATATCGCAGTACTTATAACCATTTTTGTATAAAATCTAAGAAAACTCGCATTATTTTGTAATATGAGTTCTACCGTGGACACAGTGTGACTCAAGCGGTATACAATATTGATGATGTTTATGAACTTAAAACTGCTAATGAATAGGATGTCTATTTTTGTTTCAATCACTTTTATGTGGGAAATTTTATCTCACGAATAACTTTTCTTCTCAGGGCTGCTACAAGACAAAATTTCCAAAATGAAAACTATTAAACCAAGAACACAGAGTTCTTTTGTTAGAAGGAAGCTTCATCAAGCTTCATCCCTTTAACAGTTCAGTTTAAGTCGTTAAATGGATCGCATTAAGAGGTCGTGGTAGGACCTCAGGGCCATTATCACTAGGACACCACTGCTCACAATAAAGACGCCTAAAGATTTATGGCCTTAATGTAACCCTCCGCCGCGTCGGCCTACTGTAACATAAAAAGATTAAGAATAATAACAAGTAAAATAAAATAAGCCACTTGACGTAACACAACCGCCCAGAAAACCTATTACAATGGGTAACTGAGCGTGGTGACAGGTTGAAAGGAGCGGAGCGTATCGGGTGCGGGTACAGTGCGGGCGACGAGCTGGTTGGCTGGTTACAAGTGTTACAACGCTCGGTAAAACCACTGTTTTATTGAAAAAAAAAACTGGGCAAGTGCGAGTTGAACTCGCGCCCTGAAGGTTCTGTACAAACTTACCTATGTAAATATTTCAATTTCCGAATGGAGACTCGAAGATTTTTCCGAAACGATTTTTTTTTTGTTGTGACGTAACTGATATCTTGCTTTGTGCAAAATTTCAGGATTCTGGGTCAACGGTACACTATGAATTTTGATTTTCTCGAGTGTCGAAATATACGTTTTTTGAGATATAAACGGCCGTATCTTTTTTTTCCGTCAACTTAAAAATTTATTTTTTTCACAGCTTCAAGAGACCACATACTTGAGTTGTGGTTTTATTTTCAACTCAATACCTCCACGCGTTACCGAGATAAAGAGTCTTGACAGACAGACAGACAGACAGACAGACGGACGGACAACAAAGTGATCCTATAAAAAAAGGAGGAAGGATCAAATGGTCAGAGAATGTACTACAACTTGGACGTACTGTCAATTTATCTAAATCTTATACAAACCTCATTAAGGAGTTACGAGTGTTTGTTTATACGTTGATAAAGGATAGGATGAAATAAAATATTACGTGCAGATCGGATGGGATCCACTAGAGTAGTCATCAGAGCAGTCTTCGGACTGCTAGGGCAGCAGAAATGATCAAAAGAGTTGAAAGAGTGGGTAAAATTGAAGGAGTGGGTTTTAATCAGTAAATGTCTAATACTCCCTCTCACGCCACCCAGAGCGAGAGAAGTTATTGATGATTTACCATTTAAAAAAAAAAACTACAAGCAAAGTCACGAACGAAGCTACTTAACAATGTAAAACAATTACAAGCTTATATCCTTGATAAAAGGCGGAGAAATAAACACGCGCAATGGAGCTTTTTCACTAGTCCGATAAGCAGTGGATGTAATCACAGTGTATCTTAGATTCCTTCAGCCAATAAAACAATATTACTAAAATTACCGAATGAAGCCTCATATTTGATAGGAGCGCCGTATCCCCACTGGAAACATAGATTTCGTAAGATACGCAATGTTGATTTTGTACCATTTCAACTCCACCAGACGGACGTTGTTATGGATTCTATGATTCAAGATTCAAAGCATTTTATTTCAAATAAACCATTTACTTTTGAAATGTGAAGAAGTCAGTCAATCAGAAAAAATAATGCTAATTGCACATTCCAAAGCGTAGATCTCTATGGAGAAAAATGTGCAAAAAAAAACTCCATGGACGCTCCTGTCAATCATGTTTTGTAATTACAAATATCTCTGGAAGAGATCTATAAGAGGCTAGTGCAGAATTGGGTTGTGTTACATAGCATACATTTAAAATATTAAAAGGAGAAATTGACTGACTGGCATACCAACGTACAGTCGAAATTACTGGGACAAGGAACATGAAAGTCCTACAAGGCTCTCTTCTATTATTTAGGCGAATGGTAAGGGTTTTTGAAAATTCAACATTTAAGGGGATGTCGTTTGTGTCCAAAATCACATTCCTTGGGTCAATATACTTGAACCTTGGCACAAATAGTACCTAAGTAAATAATAAAGGTTTCAATTATTTGTTTTACCAAACTACCGTCAAAAGGTTTAGAGGGTGTTAAATATTCTATGAAAGAATCTTATTCCTTGACATAATAAACTTGAAACTTGAGATACCTGCCTAAATAATGAAAAATGACATTATTAGTTTTTACTGCTGCCTCTAAAGGGGGTTTAAGAGTATTCAAGTTTTTTAGAATTAATCTTAACGTTTCAACTGTCATGTGGACACCAGTGGTTCACTTTAGAAAAGATTTTAACCTTTCGTATGCCGTAATTAGAGACACAATTAAAAAGCGATTGTGTCTCGCGTGGATCCGCGTTTAAAACACACGAAAGGACCTTTCAACTGTCAAGTGAACACCAGTGGTTCACTTTAAAAAAGGCCTCTGCATTTAATTGAACTAAATAGTTAATTGCCCCACAATTTAAATGTTTTTTTTGAAAATGTTCCGAAGGGTTAAGGCACGGTCTGACAGAGTTAAATGCGGTATATTGATAAATGAAATGTCGCAAATAGGTTTTTTAAAAATACTTTTACACGTCAATTTTTTTGTTAATTTAAACTAGATGAAGTCGGTGTTTCCTAGCTGACTACCCTGAGAAGAAACACCGAAACAAACTCAGGGGTCAAAGTCTCTTTTAAAGTCCATACAGCAAACATGTAATGGTCAAATCATATTATGAGAACCATGCAGGTTGGAGTCTGAGATGGTCTTTAGAAGAAAGAACCACACAGTTCTGTGTGTCTGTATATTAATTACATTTTACCAAAAAGAGTCATTAACATTTTTGGGTACTCAAAAAACGGCTTTCGATAGGGCTAAAGGGGCATACCTAAGTTAATCGGCTGTATTATTTTTTCGGCCGTTTTTTGTAGAAGAAAGTCTATAAAAAAAAGAAGAAGAAAATCTATCTATCATCAAAATCCGACATCGCGATATTAGAGTTCGCCACGTGATTAGAACATATAGGTAGAACAGTCCGAAGTCAACTATTTGGTAGTTGGTCTGACCAGACACAACACCTGTCTGGTCGGAGGATCCTCCCTTTTCAACAGAGGAGAGGTATCCGGAACTGGGTGTAAAGGCCTAATAAGGCCAGTTCCGGATACCTCTAAAATATCGTCGAGAGTTAGAATCGATGGCTTTTAGATAAATTGGGCCCAATTGATAATAACGTTATCATAAGTGCAGGAGCCATTCAATGGATCAACAAAAACAAACTTCTACTTTCAATTTTAAGTACATACCATACTGATTTTATTGATTTTGTCTGCTCAAAAATTTACCTCTAAATAAAAACCCAATAAAATTAATTTGAAGTAGCCGTATTATAAAAAGACGGAGTTTCAGGGCTTTACTCCATCTTTTTATAATACGGCTACTTCAAATTACACACGTATGAAGCACATTCCGCCACGCCACACATGGAGATAACATAATATTTACATAAAACATATGGCAGTTTCATATTATTCTACCCAACTAGAAGCGACGTTCTGAAATATGGAGCTAGTCTCAAAAATGTGTCATGTTGGTAGGGTTGCCAGGCTTCTGGATAAAGCCAACATAGGCTTTTTGGTTTGTGCACCCACAGCGAACTACAAAGGGCGTAACTCCAAAACTCAAACTTTTGACAATGAGCAAAAATCATAAAAAAAAATCGCAAACAAGTGATAAAAATCATTTGCTTCACTGTACTGCAAATCTACATAAAATAAATCTGTAGAAGTTTTCTGCTGTACGCGCATCACGTAAAATGTACGAAGTCGATGTAGATAATTTTTATACATTTAAATTGTGTGTAACTTGATGTATTACTTAGGCTTTGTTTCATCACAATCGGTTGACTATATCGAAAGATGTACCACATTAATTGACTGTTAGGCGGCACCTACGAAGTTCGCCGGGTCAGCTAGTTTTAAATATTATACAATCGAAAGAGCGTGAAAAACTGAGTAAAAGAGCATCAAAATGTCAAATGTATAATTATATATGTATATATTTTTTAAGGTATATATAGTTATAAAAGTATTTATTAGTTTAAGATTTCACAAACTCTTCTTTTCCTATTTCTACACACTATTGTCTACATTTCTTTTTATCTCTCCTTTCGCAGGTCTGCTGGAAGAAATTTCTTTTAGAAATAAGCAGTACCTTTGTACATTTTGTTTTATTACTCTATCTTCTTCCAATATAATGTGTGTACAAAAATGATAAAATAAATAAATCAATCAAAATGTCAATTTCTCCAAAATGGTCTTTATGTAGCAGAAAAGTGGAGTTGGTACTTTTTCTAAGTACCCACCCCGTAAGTGTCACTTTATCTCGTATTTTTAATGTTTTCTTCATTTTGTTTTTGCGTGTATTATTATGCTGGTCACCAATATGTAAAAATTTGGTCATTTGCTTTTTTATTTTATTGTTTGTTTCGGTGTAAGTGCTTGGTTCTGTTTAATTTAATTGTCCTTTTGTGTACGTTTTGTGTTGCAGCAAATATTTTTTTATCTATCTATCAGAAAGAGTCGATTTAATGATTTACTAAATAAATAAAAAAGGCCTTAATACGTAAACAAAATCAAATACACTTAGTACTCCTCCACATCGATTTCATCTGGACAAAAGACTGGCAACATTGCCACGTTGAATGGCAATGCTAATTCTTTAGGTAAAAACGAGCCAGTCCCTCTGCCCTGCGTTCAAAAATATCCAGAATAAGGTAGAGTCGCTACTCCAACCGTTCAAAAATGCTCCGAGTTGCATCCCAGGGTTGTGATTTTATAACTCGAGTAGCTACCCTAGAGTTAACCCAACTAACTCTAACTTTGAGCAGGGTAGGTTAGTGTAAGCGACCATAAATGACACTTGCTTGGCATTGACAGTTGAATTCTACGTTCGCGTTCAAAAATGCGAGTGTAGAGTATCCCTATACCCTGATGACGTCATTAGAGTTAACTCTAGCCTCATTTTTGAACGCGGTCGCTGGTCACGCAGTGTCGATTGGTTGATAAGAAATGTCTTTCAAAAGATGACATGTTGTTACAATAGAAGTTGACACAGTTTCATGATAAAGGATCAAAAGGCCTGGATTTATGTTCTATACGTTCTATATTAAACTAAGGGCTGGTTTTAGGGTTCCGTAACTCAAAAGGAAAAAACGGAATCCTTACAGGATCACTTTGTTGTCCGTCGGTCTGTTTGTGTCTCTGTTTGTCTGTCTGTCTGTTTGTTTGTCCTTTTATCTCGAGAACGTATTGAGGTATCGTGTTGAAATTAAAACCATATACTTAAGTCTGCGGTCTCTTGAAGTGAAAAAATCAAACTTCTAAGTTAACGAATAAAAAAGATGTAGCCGTTTATGTCGCAAAAAACGTAAATTTCAATACTCTCAAAGGAATCAAAATTCATAGCTGTTGACCCAGAATCCTGGAATTTGGCATAAAGCAAGGTCTTAAAGGATAGGTATAGGGATAAATCTGAAAACAGTAAATTTGTTGTTACCTACGTTACAAAAAAAAAATCGGATAAATCTTCGAGACTCCATTCGGGAATTGTAGTTTGTACGGAACCCTCAGGGCGCGAGTCCGACTCGCACTTGCCTAGTTTTTTTTTTGCTGTAAGTCCTCCATATCATTTATTTATTTAAATAAATGAATAAATATTTCCTTTCTATCCTATTCTATTTTGAACGTTTCGACCTTCCGGTTGAAGCACTTAACGACCTTACATGCCAGTATTCATAAAGTTGGTAGAACCAGAGTGATTAATAGTCCTATAAACAAAAGATTGATGATGCTCAAAGTTTGTCACACTTTAAATATTCTAACGTGAACTGTTTTAACTAATCTAAGTTTGATATTAATGACGTAACTTTTTCATTTTGTGAGTTAAAAGGTTCAAGTCATTGTGGAAAAGGATTAAATAGATTTTACCCTACTAGTAAATAACATTATGATGATATTCTACATATAATAATTATAATCTTATAGTCTTTGAGTCAGGAGTGAAAAGGTTACCTACTTCTTGGCAAGCGCACGACCATCGTCGAAAAAAGCGGAAACGCGACTTTAGCACTTTTTGTTCTTTTTTTTCGGTGGGAAAATCATCCAATGACGTCCTCCGCTCTTGGGCGGATCGAGAGGGTGTGTCAGACTTTTACTGACTAAAAACTCCTGTTCCTTCGTTGCCTTTCATACCAGGGCCGAGTCTTCCTTTCAGAAGCAGACCCTTGACCCCAGTAAGCTTCGACCCTGCTGGTCCCCTACTGTTTGCTGACATCTCCTTGAGGCGCGCGTGGAACACTACGCGCCGCGCCGTCGACGACTTTGGCTTGGTTTGGACGGTTACCGGAAGGTCGGACGGCGAGCTACCTATTGCTCGCGCCTACGGTGGCTGGAAATCGGGATCGAGATACCGGTGACTGGGGCGTGAAGGCCGTTCCCTCGCGCGTATGGCATTACTGCTTCGCAAATGGAGGCGATTGCCTGCCATAACTCCTCGCTCCGGTCCATGGCCTGTACCAGGGCCCCGCGCGAGAGGTCGTTGCCACCAATCGCCCCCACGAGAACGCGGCGGTGCTCTGCCCAAGTGGGGCACACCTCTACCGTATGCTCCACCGTGTCCACCGGGCGATTCACACAATGGTGACACCCGGGCATTACTTTCGCACGAAACCGATGCAGGAAACTCCCAGACTTACCATGTCCGGTGAGAACCTGCGTCATGCGGAAAGTGAGGATGCCGAGGTGTTGTCTTTCCAGCCACTCCTGAAAGAAGGGACAATCAGAATTGGGCATGATGAACTTTAACCTCGGTCGGAACATTTTTAGCTGATTCGCTTCGGAAAAACACTTTTTGTCTATTAAGAACTAGCTAAAACAGATATTCAATTTTGAGCATTAGATAATTCTATTATTAACAAAGGCATAGTAAAAACTAGTTCTAACTAGGAAAAATGCGTTCTATCTAAAAACTGGTTTTAACTGTAACATGTATACCAATTAGTCCGAATTGAAGTCCCAATATGTTGGTGTAATGTAATTACGTAACGTGGAACAGCTTTATGTACTGTTCACGGTTTCAAATTAGGTATATCAAGGTACTTACAGGCTATGATGCAGTGGAGTACAGTATAAAATAACTGTCAAAATATCAATGTTATTTCCTTTTGACGTGACAACGTCTTATAAATTGGTTTGCCGGGTGACACTTCAAGAAACTGCGTTACGCTCCGCTCACGTTATGCGCTCACAATGAGAGCGAGTGAGAGGCACGCGTCCGAGCGCGAACGCGTAAGAGCGAGAGAGACAGACATAAAAAGATTTTACCACTCAAAGTCGTTGTCACGTAAAACTTTCGCCCGTATACCGACTTTACAGGCAACCAATTTTTTTTTATGTCAATAAGATGATGAAGTAAAAAGTATGTAGAACTGTGCCGTGATGGATGTGGATGGATGAGTTTGAAACTAAAGTAAAAAAAGAACATTTTACAAATTAATAATACTTTGTTCGGCTGTAATATTTTAGGTACATGTGGTGTGACCCAGATCTATATTTTGCACCAACGTGACGACAGTCATTGATTTAAAAAAAATATAAGTTTATTTCGTCATTTTAGTCCGTATAAGCATAATCAGCATTTAAATGTTTATTTAAATAACTGGGATTCAGGCCTCCTCTCTATGAGAGGGAATGGGCCATAATGCATCACGCGGGTCCAATGCGGTTTGATGAATATCACATGTCTTCGAATTTTAGGTTCTTAGATATGCCGGTTTCCTCTCGATGTTTTCCTTCACAGTTTTGGCAGTAGTGGTGATTTGAATTGAACTACAGTAAAGCTCCTACCTGGGTTTGAACCAGTGACTTATGACTTGTAAATTGAGGCCGGCTACCACTGCTCGTCGTCCACAACCCCACGCCTACGGTGACTGGAAGTTGGGGTTTGGGTCCTGGACACTGAGGCGTGAGGACGTCCATTTCCCCACGCGAGCGAGGCTGGAACTAGGGATTATTTAATTATTTGAGAAGAACGAACAATTGTACAATGAGTGTTATAATATAGCATAGTCGGCCTTACAATGTTCCCACTATTGGGACTCAGACCACCTCTCTAGGAGAGGGAATGGGCCGTAATCTACCACGCGGGCCCAGGGTGGGTTGGTGAATGTCACATGTCTTCGAATTTTTGGTTCTAGGACATGCCGGTTTCCTCACGATGTTTTCCTTCACCGTTTTAAGAGCAGTGGTGATGAAATAAATTACACAAAGTAATGCGCCGGGCTGGGTTCGAACCCTCGGGCTCGGCCGCTACCACTCGGCCACCACTGCTCGTGTTATAATAAAATACAGGTATTAGGTAGGTCAGATGGGGTAGGTAAGTAGGGGTAAAAGAAGGTTAGTTAAGTAGTTCCTAACATAAGACCCCGATTCTCTTGTCTAAGCCACAACTAGACGTAAGACAGTCAGCTGTTCCTACATATCATTTCACAGGAAACTTTACAGTTAAAGTTTAAACTTTTCTCTACTCTGTATCGTCTGCAGTTGGCGAAGCTCCAAGTGTTCCACTGTTTCCGCACAATTTGCCCCCCAGGCGATTTACAACGACTAACTTGCAGTTTCGACGCCCGTCACCTTCGATAGTTTTCAATGAAGTTTTATACTCAGGAGATGTGGTCGAGGTTGCAGATGATACATAGTGGTTTATAGTTACGGGTTGTGTATAGATGTTGCTTTGTTACTTGAAAATTTTAACGAAACAATGGTATAACAAACAATTTGATCTCAAAGTTCATTTTCGTGTTTCTTCTTAGTGTAGTCAACAAGGGAATACTGGCCTGTCTTGTTTATAAATTGCCGTTTAAAAGTTTTTATTTTAACTGACTTTCAAAATAATCGACTGGCCAACTAGATCAACAGTGAGAATTATCTATAGCGCGCTATTTTTCATAGAAAGTGTTTCTTGAAAATTTATGTAAGTATAAAATTCCACAAAATGTTTTATTTTAACTAATAGCCGTAAAATTGGTCCTCCTTCTCGTCGCATTTCATCATGGGGCCGCTTTAAAATTTTGTTTATTTTACCTTATCAAAGTTAAAATAATTGTTATTTTTTTAACAACCTCGCCAAGATTGAGAGATTCTCTTTATTTAATTGGTCCTTCGGGTTTCACTGTTGGGCAAAGGCTTGTCCCACCTTTGATGATACAATTGGATACCAAGAAGTGACAAGTATTCTTCATAATAAAATTTTATTAAAACGCTTGAAGCATTTAGAAATTCTTGTGCAAAATGAAATTACTTACAAGAGTTCCTTTTTTTGTTCTTTTGGCTTCGCTCTTGTTTTTTTCTTTCTTTCTTCTTTTTCTTTCTTTGTATTTAACTAGTGTCAGATTTAAAAACTGTTTAGTTTTAAATATAATATACACTTTGTTTTTCATTAGAATGCGAATATATATAAAACATTCCAATGTTTATGCAGTACATGGCAGCAAATGTATTGAGTCAGCAAGCTTTACTGAGGTAGTCAACACTACAATAAAATTCTCGCTCATTTCTCGTTTCAATTATTTCACATTATTGTCCAGTTGTGAGGACACGTCTTGAGATGCTGGACTACCTACACCAATAGTGCATTTACAACTTCCACAAGGAATCAATTTGCGAATAATTAAAACAGTCGCTGAACTTCAGTCGAAAATAATATAATAAATTCCCTGAAACAGTTAATAACTGCTTTTTATTTGTCATTTTTACCGATGAGAAAAGCTTGAGCCGATGTCGATAGGCTTGTTTATAAAGACAATTTTTTAATTTAATTTAAACATGGCCTAAACCCCATTGTAAGGTCGTCTTAAATAATTAAAGGGGTGACCAGATGGTTGCAAACCAACGTCCCAACCAAGGTGATCTTGCTGGTTTCAATCCGTGTAGACAGCAGTTGCAATCCATGACCTTCAACGCCCTTGGTTGGGAGGCACGTTTTCCCAACCACCGAACGTGTTGGCGCGTGGTTTACATCCATATAGCCGCAACACAAACCACATTGGTTGGAACGCTAGTTTGCAACCATCTGGTCACCCCTTAAGTAGCGATGTCCCTCAAACTTTCCACAAAACCAGAGATCAAAACCATCCCTCCGTTTATTTCGATGACCGATACTTTACCCGGCCAAACTTGTGAGCGAGCCGTACAGATGCCCGCCCTTTTCCCACTAACCGCGCGAACTAGTAAGCTAAGGCTAATAGGGGTCAAACTTTACAAACTCCAACTTTAATGCCACTTCCTCTGAAGTTAATCAGAAGTTGGACAGAAGACCGGGAACATGCATCTGTGAAGCGTGAGCCGTGAATTAAGTTAAACTTGCTTTGAAGTTAGATCGGATGTAGTCGCTTGAGGAATTGGGGCGATCTGATGGTGAGTCTACGCTAGAGGAACCTTCGTAGTGATTCTCGCGCTCCTTAAAGAGATGTCAGCAAACCGTAGGGGCCCAGTAGGGCCGATGCCCGCTAGCCGGACCGGCTAGGACCGCGGAGAATTTCTGAAAGGGAAACCCGTAGTCCTAGAACGCAAAGGGTAATTGAAGGATACAGATGTGGTTTTAGTCAGTAAAAGTCTGACACGCCCACCCAGAGCACGAGAAGTCATTTTGATGATTTCCCACATAACGCTGTCGCTCGTGCTCGGTTCTTCTAGAGTCGCTCCACACTACATGAACTTGAGCTCGGCTCGTGCTCCGCTCATGCTCAGCTTCTTTAGCGTAGTACCTTCATATACCACTGCAGAGGCTCAATATCATAGGCATACTAGAGACGCCTACAAATATCTAAAATTCGTGACCGCGTAATCATAAATATGCATCACCGATACATATATATTACAATCCAAAACTGTTTTGCGTCCGTTGCGTCACAACCACAGGTTCAGTTGAAAACCAGCGTCAGGCACTAGTTGCCTGGCATTTATGCTGAACTGGACCTATTTTGATGCAGCCATGAGGCACACAACTATATTTTTTGCTTCTGATTTTTTCTTATTTTTGTTTCGATGGATGGATTGTGTGAACAGTGATATGAAAGAAAAGGAAGTTAGTGATAGCATGACGGTTGATAGGATAGAATGGAAGAAAAAAACATGTTGTGCCGACCCCAAATAAGATGGGACAAGGGCAGGAAGATGATGATGATGGTTTCGTGTCACCTATATTGTGTTTGTGCCTTGTGCTGTACCAAATAAATTCTTTTTTCTTTCTTTCTAATCATAATAATAATAATCAGCCTTATAATGTTCCCACTATTGACTGACCTGTTGGTCTAGTGGTTAGTGGCCCTGACTGCTATGCCGGGGGTTCTGGGTTCGATTCCCACTCAGGACAAATGTTTGTGTGATGAGCACAATCATTTGTTCTGTGTCTGGGTGTAATTTATCTATAATATGTATGTATTTAGAAATATATAAGTAGGTTTATCAGTTGTCTAGTACTCATAACACAAGCTCTGCTTAGTTTGAGACTAGACGGCGTTGTGTGATAGTTGTGGAAAAAAAAAAACTATTGAGACTTAGGCTTGCCCGCATTATGGAACGCGGACCCAGTACGGTTTGTCGGAGTACCAGTTTTATCCTTCACTATTTGATGAAATAAATTACACAAAGTAAGCCTGATTATACAAAGTAAGCCTGTCTAAGTTTGAACCCACGACTTTGAACTCGTACTTCGGGGCCGTACCACTGGACCACCTTTGCTCAAAGTGAGCCATAGCATAAGCATAAGCATAATCAGCCTTTTTTAATGTTCCCACTGCTGGGACTCAGGCCTCCTCTCTCTAGGAGAGGGAATGGGCCGTAATCCACCACGCGGGCCCAGTGCGGGTTGGTGGATGTCACATGTCTTCGAATTTTTAGTTCTAGGACATGCCGGTTTCGTCACGATGTTTTCCTTCACCGTTTTGAGAGCAGTGGTGATGAAATAAATTACACAAAGTAATGCGCCTAGCTGGGTTTGTACCCGCGACTCGACCACCACTGCTCTCAATGTGAGTCATGTGTGCACCAATTTTAGTAATCAGTAATTCTGTAGTCAGAATTGTCACGGGTCAAAACCGTGACAGTTCACGGTGACACTTACCAACTTTTTTCTTAAGGTTCAAATCATCCAATGACTTCTCGCGCCCCAGGGTGGCGCGAGAGGTCGTGTCAGACTTTTACTGACTAAAACCACACCTGTATCCTTCAAATACCCTTTGCGTTCTAGGACTACGGGTTTCCCTTTCAGAAATTCTCCGCGGTCCTTAAGCTAGTGGGCATCAGCCCTGCTTGGCCCTCCCTAGAGGGAGTGTCACCTTTTTACTGATTAAAACCACACCTATGTTACTTCTTTGCCTTGTGACACTTACCGACTTGTGGATAAATAAGATACGATTTGACAATACCGTCACCAGCTAGGGGGGCTGGTGACGGTATTGGCTAGCCAAGTTACAACCGTTTTGTTTCGATTCTCTTTTTTTGTAAGGAATAGGAGTCGTGGCCGAATCGAGGCGATCAACGGCCTCGAGTCGGCCACGCCTCCTATTCCTTTGTTCTGACCACGTGACTGAGCGTTAAGATGACGTCAGAATAAAGGAATCGGAGGCGTGGCCTACTCGAGGCAATCGACGAAAAGAGAATCGAAACGAAACGGTTGTAACTTGGCTAGGGGGACAGTAGTGATCGCTGGAATGTTGTCGCTCTGTGTTTCAGCGCTACAGGTACCCGAAACCCGATGTGTGCACGAAACGATTACACAGTAAACACCTTCGTAGTTTTGTACCTATGAAATATGATTGATGGCACGGATAGCACAGTGTTTGAGCCATTGGTTGCTGCGCTACGCGTTGCAAGTTCAATTTCCGCATGGAACGAATATTTGTACAATGCGTTCCAAATAAGAATAGGATCGATTGCCATGTTGTGACGTCACGTCATACTGTCAAATCAAAGAATTATTATGGTGAGCAAAACCAGATTTTTTTTTAAATTTACTTTATTTACGAACTGTGAACGAAAATACGAGTAGTTTAATCAGAATCCAGTTCTTCAATTTTACTCATCTCTTAGTTCTTCAATTTTGCCTAATATCTTGCGATTAGACAGTATAACGTGACGTTACAACATGGCAATCGATCCTATTCTTATTTGGAACGCATTGTATGGCCTACAGTATCTGTTCGCGGGTGCTGTTCCGGGTCTGGGTGCCTTATATATGTGAGTTTACATGTTTGTAAACGCACCCACGATACAGGAGTTTTTGCTAGTGTAGGGTAAGGTATAAAAAAAAAACAACTTTTCTTTTACTCGACTCTTAAAAAAACAAGAAAACATTTATTTGTGACTCGCACAGGACAAACAACAATAAAATAAAAAGTAACTACTTAACCTATAAATACTTAATAAAAATAAAAGAAAACAATATTAAATTATTAAAAATAAAAGACCAACCCCTAACCAAGTTACAATCGTATCGTTCGCGCCTAACGCCTTGAGTAGGCCACGCCTCCGATTCCTTTGTTCTGACGTCATCTCAACTCAACGCTCAGTCACGTGGCCAGAACAAAGGAATCGGAGGCGTGGCCTACTCGAGGCGTTCGGCGCGAACGAAACGATTGTAACTTGGCTAGGGGGACTGTGCGAGGCCAAAAAGGCTCCTATCTCAGCACATGCTGCAATAAAAACAAAAAAGTAAAATAAAGCACCGCTGGTATTCTGGTAGGGCCTGATGATGCCACGGACACAATCACGGAACACAGAGACAGATAAGATAATCTTACGATGCGAAGCTTACATTTCAAAGATAAACTGACTAACCTTCGTTTTTTCTTTGATAACTCGCACTTACCTACGGTTATACGTAATTGTATACTGAAAATCTTTGCCTGAAGGATAAACTCGCTAAATTGAGGAAAATGGCCAGATATTACTTTAATCATTGGAAATTGAAGATCAGAGCTATTAGCATCCATTATCGTATACACGAGAGTCTACTCGAAGGCTGGGGAAAATATAATTATTAGTTCCATAAGTCCGTAATTAATTATTAGTTTCGTATGTAGTGTAATAGGTGTTAAGTGAATAGATTGCGTTCGAAACACTACTCTACGCTCCATAACTCATGGGCACGCCATAATCATGGAGGTAAGTCCCCTGTTTGAGGAGTGGCTGGAAAGACGTCACGGCGTCCTCACTTTCCTCATGACGCAGGTCCTCACCGGACATGGTAAGTTCAGGAGGTTTTTGCACCTGATTTGTGCGGAACAAAACGCTTGGGTGTCACCATTGTGCGGACCACCCGGAGGACACGGTGGAGCATAAGGTAGAGATGTGCCCTCTTGGGCGAAGCACCGCCGTGTCCTCGTGGTAGCGATCGATGGCGGCGACCTCTCGCCCAGGCCCTAGTTCAGGCCATGGTTCGGAGCGAGGAGGACTGGCGGGCGGTCGCCTCCTTCTGCGAAGGAAGCGCCCGCACGCGCGAGGGAACGGACGTCCTCACACCCCAGCGGCCAGGACACCGACTCCGATTTCCAGCCACTGTAGGCGTGGGCTTGTGAACGACAAGCAATAGGTAGCTTGTTGTCCGGTCGTCCGGTAACCGTCCAGATTGAGCCCGAGTCATCGACGGCGCGAAGTGTTCCACGTGCGCCTCAAAGAGACGTCAGTAAATCCATAGGGGCCCAGCAGGGACGAAGCCTACAAGGGTCATGGGTTGATTTCCAAAAGGGAAACCCCTGGAGGCAATCAATCGCTCTACCACTATGCGAGATGAACAATCATCATCATCATCATTTCGTCCGTAAGACGTCCACTGTTGAACATAGACAGGTCCTGTGCGTGTCGCAGCCATCGGATTCCAGCGACCCTCACCAGGTCATCGGTCCACCTTGTGGGAGGCCTTCCAACACTGCGTCTTCCAGTACGTAGTCGTCACTCCAGAACCTTTCGTCCCAATTGACCACCTGTTTTGCGAGCAATGTGCCCTGCAGATGAACAGTCAAATAAATACAATTCATACGAATTCCATAATCGCTTTCACGTTATCACACACTGTACATACTTCGCAAATAGGTATTATACGTACATTTTGACACAAACGAATTCAATTTGCACTGCCCTTTACGCTTTTATCGCTCATAATGAATTCTCCATTGAAATAAAATACCGATCATCGAAATTTGCGCAAAATGAAATTGAAAACAAAGCTTAAAAAATACGTATTTTTTTAAAGCTTTTTTTACTATTTGACTGTTCAAAGAATTTCTCGAATCTGATGTATTTCTGAACATTTCATTTTATATTTTGACTAGCTGTTACCCGAGACCTCGTTCGCAAGGACTTAAAGTTCATTACTCTCTTCTTTCCGTGTGGGACTTAAAATGAACATGGACAAAACCAAAGTCATGGTAAACAACCATGTAGCACCCACTCCTATCAAGATCGGGGACCCTACACTCGAAGTTGTAGACGACTACGTTTACCTGGGACAGACGGTCCAGTTGGGAAGGTCTAACTTCGAAAAAGAGATCAATCGTCGAATCCGACTCGGCTGGGCAGCGTTCGGCTGCGCGGTATCTTCTCGTCCAATATACCACAGTGTCTCAAGACGAAAGTCTATGACCAGTGCGTGTTGCCAGTGATGACACGCTCCGAAACGTGGTCGCTTACAATGGGCCTCATCAGAAGACTTAAAGTCACCCAAAGGGCAATGGAAATGGCTATGTTCGGAGTTTCCTTGCGTGATCGAATCAGGAATGAGGATATCCGCAGGAGAACCAAGGTTACCGACGTAGCACGAAGAATCGCCAAACTAAAGTGGCAATGGGCAGGGCACATTGCTCGCAGAACAGATGGCCGTTGGGGCCGAAAGGTTCTGGAATGGCGGCCACGTACCGGAAGACGTAGCTTTGGAAGGCCTCCTACAAGGTAGACCGATGACTTGGTAACGGTTGCGGGAATCCGATGGATGCGAGACGCACAGGACCGTTCCTTGTGGCGACACTTGGGGGAGGCCTATGTCCAGCAGTGGACGTCTTTCGGCTGAAATGATGATGATGATGACTCTCTTCTTTTGGGACAAATTTATTAGTTTCTATAACATAACATTTCTAACCTATCTGTTACTGAAAGTCTCGTTGCAATCTATTCATCCATTCTGGGAATTAAGTCTCGTTCCCGCATGAAAATAAAAAGTTTCAGTTACTCATTATAACAGTAGCTACATTAGCTATATTTGTTTAACATTTACATTATACACATTAACATAATTTCACGCCTTTTATCTATTTCTTCATTATTTACCTATTATTTTATTTCAATAGTTCATCTGTGAGTGTGTCTGTGGCATCACAGCGGGCCCTAACAGAATACCAGCAGGCTGAGCCAAGTTGATAATCTACAATCGTTAACGCTAGTAACAAACTAATCTAATGTATGGGAATGACATCATCTCAACGTTAAGTCACGTGGTCAGAACAAACGAATACAAAATTTGTAACCAAGTTCACATCGTTCACAATGATAGAATGAAATGTAATCGTTTGTATAATGTTCATCGCATATCCTGTAGTTTTATGGTATAAATGGTAGCCAAGTTACAATTTTTGTAGAATGAGCGGTCGACTCATGCGCGTTAACATGGCTACCAACTTATCGTTTTCTAAAATCGCTTACGCGCCGAGGTGTTACCGATTGTAGAAAGAGATTCTATACGAAACGGTCGTAACTTGGCTAGGACTGCAGAGCTGCGTTATTTATCGTTTTAAATATCGCAGCATACGCTGTGATAGGCGCCTTTTTGGCCTCGCCTCGCACAGATTAATTTAAATTTTCTTTTTTCGTTATGTATTTTTAATTTATACTGTTGTTTGAGGCACGAATAACATTTTTTCTTTCTTTCTTTTTCTAATATCTTAGTGAAAGTTCTGTCAATTGTTCAACTGTTTCGAAAACGTATTCCGGAATTTTAAAAGTCAAGGGCAAAAGACCATGTGGACGCTCTCCAACACGGTGGACGGACCTCTTCAAATCTGTGACACACTGTAGCATTAATGACAACTCCCAAGTCGCCTGCATGGCGCCCTATTGCGAGAGAGGCGGTGGCACAGGACTCGACCGAGACATGACCACGACCACTCTGTCAAGAGTGCACGTCTAAGAAGAAGAATTCCGTAATTTAAAATCCTGTCCTCACAAGAAAATGAAAAGTATCTGAAGTCACTCCTTCTTCTTTCGTGTCGATCAGGCTCGAATCTTGTCCGACCAAAATTAAGTCACCTAGATAGTCAAGTCAAAATCGAAAAAAAAAATCTAAAGTTTTTTTTTTTAACATAGGCCTACATGGGCATTTATAAAACGTCAGAAGCTAGTGCACGATTCCAAATTGGTCGTTTCCTATGGAGAAGAACCGGCAAGAAACTCTATGGTTACTCTTTTAAAAAAAAACTTACTAAATTAAGTTATATTTTTTTAATTATGGAAGGAAAACCCGTTCCTGTAAAAAACGCAAACTGTCGCCTACGATGTGCTTCCTAAAAAGAACCGATATTTTTATTCCTCCAAATTCAGCTTGTTTAAAAAATATTTTATCAAATATTTAACCCTCATCGGGGACCAGTTTAGAGAAGTGTCAGATTCGTGTAACAGTTCGCCGCGTATCACAACACACGCGGGACCGATATGCCGCCGCACAATCAAACGGCTGTTACGGAGGCAGCGTATTGGAACAGAAGGCTTATAAAGGGTAACTTTGTTCTTTTTCGTCTTCATTGGTCTTTATATGAAAATTTACTCTTCCTCGTCGCTTTGCTGTTGTGGTCTAACCAAAGGAAATATTGCATTAGACTATAAATAAGCCCACGGTGGTAGTGATATTGTCATTTAAATGTTTTCTAAGTCGGATCAGTATTTCCAGAGAATGTCTCCTCCGAAACAAATGATTGTAACTTTTTTGATAATTTGGTCATTAGCAAAAACTTTACTTTAGCTAACCACCAAAAGCTTTTTTTTATAGAGGGATTTAATGGAAGGCCGGATGGTGAGAGAACACATTGCTTGTGGACCTAGTATGTAGTCAAATTCTCAATATACTTTCATAAATCTTTTCTGGCTTTCAGAAATATAGAAAAATATCCATTCATAACCCAATTATTTCTCTCTACGTTACAACCCTATGGAAGATGGTTATAGTGCCTATCAAGGCAAGACCGGAACCACACTGGCAGGCAAGATAACAGCCGTTAAAAAAATCTTGCAATAGCTATAGACGAATTGTACAAAAAGTTACATTCTAAAAAAGAAAAAAAACTTTTTTTTTTTCCAATTTCAAAAAGGGAACTGTGTTGGCTTTTTTTTAAATTTTGACTTATCAAAAGCATTCTCAAACAAAGTAACATTTAAAGAATTTCGTTAACCCAATTGCTCCATAAATGTACTACGTATTTAATTTTACAGGAGAAAAACAAACGAGACAGACATTGTCAAACGATGTTTTATTAAAATTCTTTCCTTTTAGCCCATAAGAAAACAAGAGGGAAAGACATAATTCCTTAACTTTGGTCTGTGTTGCAAATAATTTAATCTTTTAAATAGTTGGATGTCGGTTTTTTATTAAATGGAGGTCTTATTATCATTTTGTTTAAATTGGGACGCCATTTCCTTAAAAACATCTCAAAAGTCAACGTTTGGTAAGAAATACAAAATCTGTGCCATATTTTGACGAAGGAGGCCCTTATATTATTATTATAATTTTTATATTAAATTAGGTACTTGTAGCTTATAGTTATTACCAATTATTCTTTTTTCCAATTAGCAGAATTAAAGATGGAGTGACCTCAATGAAGTTTTTTGTATTTTTTTTTTTGCTTTATTAATTATTTTTTTACAAATTTTTTAAACCAAATATAATTTCTCAAAGATTCATGGACAGTGTCCTAAAATCTCTGTACAACAACGTTTAACGTACCTGCAATTACTGCCCCATCTCGAAATTCCACCCCGTATTTTTGCAAGGGTTAAGATAAGATAAGATAAGATATTTATTTTGCAAATATGGGTACGAAAAACGGTGACGTAAAAATTTAATAATCATCAGCCATATTTAACCAGAAGGCATGCAAAAGTACAAAGTACACTGGAGACTCTGAGTAGGTACATTAGAGGAATGAAATAAACTTCATAAAACATAAACACAAACAAAACAAAACACAAACACAAAAAAAAACCAAACACATAAACTCGCCTACACTTGTGTTGAAATTGTGACATCATTATAACTTGTCTCTTTTCTTTGTTATAGAGCCAGTTGTGGGACGAGTACGAGCTCGAAGACGCCACCTTCGCGGAGTGCAGCATCAACAAAGCCAACAACAGCTTTCAGGTATTTATGCTATATCTAAAGGTGGGTCTACACTAGAGGACCCGATCACGAGCGGAGCACGAGACGAGCTCAAATTCGTGTAATGTGTCGCTTGTGCTCGGCTCCTCTAGAATTGGTCCACACAACACTAATATGAACTCGGCTCGACTGGACAGAGGCAGCCTGCGTCTGGTGGCAGGATCCATCACCGGACACTGCTCCCTGAACAAACACTTCTTCACAATGAATATCACAGATTGCCCTCTGTGCAGAAGATGCATGGAGTCAGAAGAAACAGCGAATGTGGTCCTCAAATGCACAGCGTCAGCGAGATAAGAACACGAACCTTGGGAGCACCGAATTCACTGATGGACACCCTGAGCAAACTGAAGAGACTCATCTGTTTCTGGAAAGAGGTGGGCTGGTTGGAGTAAAGGCCGCCATGGCCCACGCACAATGGTCCGATAAGGACTAAGTGCGAAAACCAAACCACAAAGATAAGATAAGATAAATAAGAGCTCGGCTCGTGCTCCCCTCGTGCTCGTCTTCTCCAGCTTACCTTTATATTAGCTGACCCAGCAAACGCTGTTTTGCCATAATATAAATTACTAGCTTATGCAAGCGGCTTCGCCCGCGCGAAAGTTGGTTTCTCGCATACAAACTTCCAACCCCTATTTTACCCCCTTAGGGGTGGAGTTTCGTAATATCCGTTCTTAGCAGATGTCTACACCCTATAAGGAACTTACCTGCCAAATTTTAAGTTCGTAAGTGTTATAGTTTCGGAGATTTCGTGATTAATCAGTGAGTGGTATTTCGCTTTTAAATATATAGATTTTGAGCCACCCTCATCACGTAAGGGTATAAAAAATAGCTTACGACCAATTCTCAAACCTACTAAATATACATAAAAAATCATAAAATCAGTCAAACTGTTTCGGAGCAGTTCGATAACAAACACTGTGACACAAGATTTTGACAAATCGTCATCGTCATCATCATTTCAGCCGAAAGACGTCTACTGTTAGACATAAGCCTCCCTGAAGTGTCGCCATAACGACCGATACAGGATCGGTCGTTATGGCGACACTTCACTTCGCGTCACGCATCCGTCGGATTCCCGCGTCCCTCACCAGGTCATTGGTCCACCATGCGGGAGATCTTCCAACGCTGTGTCCGAAACCTCTCGGCCCCATCGACAAATCTCCATCTGCGAGCAATGTGCCCTGCTCACCGCCACTTAAGTTTGGCGATTCTTCGGGCTATGTCGGTAACTTTCTCAACTGATGGTACCTTCTAACATTTATGATAATATTGTTGGTAACTTTAAAGGCATTGGCAAGAAAAAAAAAATGTCAACGTTAAACTGGTGATTGAAAACACATTTTGTCCATGACATTTTTCAGTAAGTAAGACGTAAATGCAGGTTCTCCTGTGGATAATTTCATTTCTAATACGATCACGCAAGAAGATCTTATATTAGATTTTTATATAGTACAAGATAAACCTTCAACAATCCGGGCAATTTATAAAATGGGTCATCGCGAGTCCTTTGAACGAGTTAATTGCAAATTATCCGAAGAAATCGATGTACTAACTCTGCCTTTACTTTGTTTATTAGATGTTGTATGTCCTCGAATCGAATTTATGCAAAAATTTAAGACTTTTCTAAATTAGAAGCGATTTTTACAATTTAACGGATTCCTCTTAGTTGACTTTATCTTCTTCACAACTGAATGTAATATAACTCAACCTTTTCATTAGCGCTCAATACCCTTCAGATCTCTCTGTAGTCTTTAGGCAAAGGTAACTATCTAACTAAACTAGTATTATAGTTTACATAGCTCTCGAACCATCTCCAGTGTAACTGATAGTTTTGCTGTCCATTACGAAAAGCTAAATACCCCTCCCCCCCCCCTACGTGACTGGCGTGACGACGAAATAAGTGTTCTTCTTCTTGTTTTAATATTTGTGAGAATAATCTAAGTGGAGTATAGCAATGATATGGTCAAACGAGGATTGACATATCATCAAATGTTAACGTTTACACGATATGCCCCCCTAGCCAAGTTACAATCGTATCGTTTGCGCCAAACGCCTCGAGTAGGCCATGCCTCCGATTCCTTTGTTCTGACGTCATCTCAACGCCCAGCCACGTGGTCAGAACCAAGGAATCGGAGGTGTGGCCTACTCGAGGCGTTCGGCGCGAACGAAACGATTGTAACTTGGCTAGGGGTGCTGGACAGTTTTAGTTAGCCATATCACGAAGGAATCAATTCTAAGATCTGGCCATGACATATATACCTGTCTGCCAAGTTCCATCCAAGTCCTTTTAGACGTTAAGACCCGAAGAGACTACAAACAAGAAGACAAAATTACTTTATACTTTTATATATTACCTAGCTGTCCCCTGCGGTTTTACCCACGTCTTTGGTCATAACGTGATGTTATATATAGCTTCCTAGTTAAATGGATTTACCAACACTCCCCAGCCGCTGGGATCCCGATCCCGATTTCCGGCCACCGTAGGCGCGGGCTTGCGGACGGCGAACAATGGGTAGCTCGCCGTTCGACTGTCCGGTAACCGTCCGGACCGAGCTCAAGTTGTCGACTGCGCGTAATGTTACACGCGCGCCTCAAGGATATGTCAGCAAACCGTAGGGGCTCAGCAGGGTTGAAGCCTACTGGGGCCGAGGGTCTGCTTCTAAAAGGAAGACTCTGCCCTGGTATGAAAGGCAACGAAGAAACAGCAGTGGGTTTTTAGTCAGTAAAAGTCTGACACACCCTCCCGTTCCGTCCAAGAGCGAGGGATGTAATTGGATGATTTTCCCACCGAAAAAAAAAACACTAAAAGATTTATTCAATTCGAACCTTTAGTTCCTGAATTTAGCGTATTCAAGCAAACAAACAAAGCCTTCAGCTATATAATATTATGTAATATTCATAGGTAACAAAACTCGTTTTGTTTACACCAGAAACTAACTTTATCAACCTCTGACCCAAATAATGATAATACAGGAAGGCAAAGAAAAACAGATCATGAAAATCTTTCACGATTACTTAACGTCGTCGTAACAGCAGTAAAAACAACACTCTAACCCTCCATTGCTCGCAGATTTCAACCCCTGGTTATTCGTGTCACGCGCGTAAAACTCAGCGTGACTCACCTTGAAATGGGTCACTGGCTCACGGCGTACACGTCACTACTTCCCCCTAGTAAGATGTACCATCAATCTGCTTAGCCTTAACTATGTCGAGGTTGACTTCTAGTCAAAGCGAATGCAGCTGAATACTAGTATTTCATATGAAGCGACTAACTATTTAACCTCCTCACTATCAGTAACTAGGTCATACACTTAGGCATGACTTGTGTCAGGGTATTGAGCTTCTGACTACCCACAACGACTCTCAAAGGGGTTTTTTGACAGAATTTTGTCGAGTGAAGTTCAGTGGATGTTTTAATTATTCGCAAATAGATTCCTAGTGAATATTGTGTTCTAAAATTGGTGTAGTTTTGTATGTGAAGTGTCTACACAGCTAGACAATATGTGGAATCATTGAAACAGGCGCGATTTCGTTAAGGTACAATTCCGAGACGGGCTGCAGACTGCAACCGCAGGCAGCACTGCGGCCCTGCGGCTAGCGGCTGCGGCTGACCGCAGTGCTGCCTGCGCGAGCAGTTGCTTCTATTCCAAGCGCGCCGACATGTCGCGCGGCTGCACAACGTAGAGGACCATGCTTCAGTCACTCCAGTACCTTCGTGCGTGACAGAATATCCAACAATGCTATCGGTACTTTACTATTGTGTCTTGTTATAAGAGGAAAATGATGACGACTTGAATTAAAAATTGAATGACCAGCAACAAATTTAATCAAAAAAAAAAAAAAAAAAAGTCGACATTTGTGTACGTGTGAACTGCGGTTCGCGACACCATTGGTGCTGCAGTCGCTTCGTGTCGCAGCTGCAGGCTGCGCGCCGCGGCTGCAGGGCGCACTTGGAATCAATTTCAAGAGATTCAATAGAATCTAGTAGTGTCGCCTGCAGTTTGCGGTTGCAGTTTGCGGTCTACAGTCCATCTCGGAATTGTACCTTTAAAATGGAGCTGAGATTTATTGTAATATTGACTATCACAGCGAAGCTTGCCGAGAAAGCTGACTCGATACATTTGCTGCCAAATACTGTAAAAACCTTAGAATATGTTACATCCGTGTTCCAATGGAACTCAAAGTGATTGAAAACTTAATACTTTCTAAACTTGACACTGGTCACAAATGACCAGAATGAATGGCCTGAATGACTGGTTTGGTTGACAAATGACAGCCGCAAGTATCGGCTTGACATGCCACTTCACAGAGGACTCTGAATAAAAAAATGCAACAGAATTTCGTTACGCCTAGAGCGGACGAAATAATTTGATGATTTCCCTCAAAAAGGCTGGATTTTTCTCCACTAAAACATCGCTACACAAAGAAAGCATGTGTTGTAGCGTTCTTATCGCAGTAAATCTTACACCCCTATTTACGCCTTACCACCTGCGTGTTAATGGTCGATTATATTACCCCTCAGTTCTTTTATTAAGACCTCTTTGTACAGCTTATTAAAGGGTAGGAGCGCCGAGGTTACGTAACAGTGTACAGGACTATCTTCAACTTTAAGCATACATGACAAATCGAGAGCCACAAAATCTGACACCAGTCTTGCCAAGGGGTATCGTGTCTTCTAGTTACTGGGTTCTGGTGTCTCCATGTAAAATTCTGGTTGTCAGCTTCATCCAGCAAGGCTGGAAGCGGATCCCAACATATTTGTGAAAAGGATAGGTAGATTAATTCATCATCATCATCATTTCAGCCGAAAGACGTCCTCTGTTGGACATAGGCCTCCCCAAGTGTCGTCATAACGACCGGACCTGTACCATGGGGTTCCATGGGGTTCCCGCGACCGTAATTAGGTCTTCGGTCCAAATTGTGGGAGGCCTTCCAACGCAGCGTCTTCCGGTACGTGGTCGTCACTCTAGAACCTTTCGTCACCATTGATCATATTCTGTTCTGCGAGCAATTTGCCCTTCCCACTGTTACTTAAGTTTGACGATTCTTCGTGTTACGTCGGTAACCTTGGTTCTCCTGCGGATATCTTCATTTCTGATGTGATCACGCAAGGAAACTCCGAGCACAGCCAATTCCATTGCCCTTTGGGTGACTTTAAACTTTCTGATGAGGCCCATTGTAAGCGACCTCGTTATGGAGCCATAATTATGTCATTATTGGCAACACGCAGACAAGCTTTCGTCTTGAGACACTGTGGTATATTCATCACACTAATATTATAAATGCGTGTGTGTATATGTGCATGTTACTTCTTCATACTCGACCGCCTGAACGGATTTTGATAAAATTTGGTACGCGGGTTGATCATATCCTGGATACTTTTTATCCCTAACATCTCTTTGAGTTGCGCGGGAAACGTAACGTGCCGTCGTCTCGGGCTTGATCCTTACCTGATGGCCGGACGGCGAGCTACTAGTCGTACGCAAACCCACGGGTATGGTAGCCGGAAATTGCCCTGCGCCTCCTTATGACCGGGGCGTCTATATCGGAATATCAAGTAGATACTTTTTGCCGATTGAGCGTTTTGGCGTGTGTGTACCGTACACAGGTGTTATACGCCAAAACGCTCGTTTCTATGACTTTGTCACTAATTCAAAACGCTCGTTTCTATGACTTTGTCACTAATTCAAAACGCCCATTTCTATGTCTATGTCACTAATTCAAAACGCTAATTTCTATGTCTAATTCACTAAATTCAAATCGTAAACAAAAATAAAAGTTACTTTAAAACTTCTTAATTGTCTGTGTAAAATTACTCCTCAAACTTTCTCAAACCAATTTCGTCATTGTCGAAAAACTTTTTTAAATTTAACAACAACGAGGAAACAAAATTCCTCCGGACCACCGAGGTACCGTCCGGGAATTTCAAAACAAAATACAAGTTTGAAAGTATAGGGATATTTCGCCGTTCACTTTTTGTTAACACGTTGACCCGTAGCCTTTTTATTTGAGGTGGGAAATCATCCAATGATTTCTCTCACTCTAGGATGGAACGAAAAGGCGTGTCACAATGACTTCTCTCACTCTAGGATGGAATGAGAGGGCGTGTCAAATTTTACTGATAATACCCTATCTGTGAAATCTCTGATACTGCGATGCATTTTTATTTTTAGTTCCTATAAGGCGACATAGATGTCGCTACATCACTCCCTTAAAACCCCTCTTTTCTGCAGTGTAAAAAAATTGGTTATTTAATGAGCCAGCAATTAGCATTTTAACTCTCACTCTTAGACATACATTGGTATGAGGAAGAGAGCGAACGTTTTGGGAACGTTGGGGTCACATTGACGTCAACTGACATCAAAAGTGTCGGTCTTAGACAATCGATTCGAATGTGAGAAATAAAGCTCAAAACAAACTGGGCCACCCACCTATGCTACGCATTATGACATCTAGACTCTGAATTTGCATTAGAACAGATTCAGAGCTACATGGAGCGATTGTATATCTGACCTCTAGAAGACTAGCGCAAGACTGGTTATCATATTACCTACATTGAAAAACATTTCTTTAAGAGGAGAGTCCTAATATAAATAGATGTGCCAACAGTTTCACCGCGCAATATTTGCAAAATTTAGTAAATCCTGCAAATAAGGAAAGTCGATTCAGCTGTTTTTTTTTCTCGAAATTAAGGATAGGTTTGCAAATTTCTCGCGGTGAAACTGTTGGCACATTTATTTAGGTTCTTCATTATTATTTTTTTGCGTAATTCAGTTTTTTTTTTCGGTTGGGAAAATCATCTAATGACATCCCCCGCTCTTGGGCGGAGCGCGAAATAGTGTCAGACTTTTACTGACTAAAAACCCACTCCGGTTCCTTCTTTGCCATTTTTCCCGGGCCCCGGGATCTCTTTCGCATCACCCATGGCCCCAGTAAGTAGGCTTCGACCCTGCTGGGCCCCTACGGTTGCTGACATCTCCTTAAGGCGCGCGTGGAACACTACGCTCCGTCGACGACTTGGGCTCGGTCCGGACGGTTACCGGACGATCGGACGGCGAGCCACCCAGTGCTCGCCGAATTTTTTAAAACTGTAAGAAGTGTTTCTTAAGGACTCTCCTCTTAAACTCGCAAACAAAGCTGTTCGTACCTAAGAGCTAAAAACAAAATGCAGTAATAAAGAACAATTTTTATCAAAGTTGACGCGAAAAACGACCTAGTCAAAATAACATTTTTAAAACAACATCCGCTCACAATATGCGACAGCCATATTTCGTCGTTGCCACCTAGCGAACACGCCTTCAAATTTACTGGGTCACGCTAAACGAAACACGTTGAATGCGACACGCGTTTCCGCACTTCAGTCGGTTCGCTAAACGAACGAGAGTGCGCAGGGGCGCCGGCTTTTAGAAAACCTCATGGGTGCTCATGCTCATTTGATGAACTCGAAAAAGTGGCGAAGTGTGAGAAGAGAAATGTACACTGATCAACCGACAAATAAATAAATCTCACACTTACATACTGCGTACTTAATTACTAATTATGTTTAATAAAAATATAAAAATGAAACTAGTTTTTAGTATCAAGAAATATTATAATTTATACGTAACCTAAAAGGCGATTACTGATTTGTATCTTGATGTCTATTCTCAGGGGTGCTCGGCACCCACTGTTTATTTCTCATGGGTGCTCGAGTACCCGAGCACCTACAGAGTCGGCGCCCCTGAGAGTGCGAAAACTGAGTTATGTTTTCGCGAACGCGTCGCCATTGCAGGGTTTGGTGTATTTGTTTGGAAAGGTGTTACGATTACCTGTCGCTATTGAAATATAATTTAAGATTGAAAATCTGAACGAAATACACCCACGCACAAAATGTTTTGAGAACACATTCATTGTGCGTACAGCCCAGGAGTGGAATTCCTTGCCGGAGTCTGTGTTTCGTGATAGCTACAACCTGGGGATCTTTAAGTCAAGAGTGAATAGGTTTCTTCTAGGTAAGCGCGCTCCATCGTCGACCACGTCGCTTTCCACCAGCCCGTCTAGCCAAGTTACGATCGTTACGTTCGCGTCGAACGCCTCGAGTAGGCCACACCTCCGATTCCTTTGTTCTGACGTCATCTCAACACTCAGTCACGTGGTCAGAACAAAGGAATCGGAGGCGTGGCCTACTCGAGGCGTTCGACGCAAACGAAACGATCCTAACTTGGCTAGGGGGGCAGGTGAGATAGTAGTCAAGCACGAGTCTATCAATTTTTTCATTTTCTGCAGGAATTTTTGAAAGAGTTGCTGCTGGCCTGTTACGCGAAGGGCAAGTGAAAGAACACATGTGTGTTTCAGTCAGTAAAAGTCTGTTACTTCCTCTCCCTCCATCCAGAGCGAGTGGAAAAAGTTATTAGTAATTTTCATGCTGGTATTAGATCTTGTGGCGTCCTTGATGAGTCTTGAGGCGTAAGCTCCAGGGATCTGGCGCTTATAAAAATAAACGGGGCACAATATTTCAATGTTTTTTGACACTCCTGTCATATTGTCCAGAAATTAACTTACAAAACAAAAATTCTTTACCAATCAAATTCATTATTCTAAATTCCTTTTAAAAATATTTTGTCTAATCAGACCGCATGTTATTCTTATTATATGTTATCGTTATCCTTATTCAATCTCCTTTGATATCACAGCATTAATAATGATCGGATTATCAGAGTACAACAGGTACTTTAGAATTTTCAAAATGTCGGTCAGTCAAAAAAGTGAAGCTAAATTGCAAGTCCCAAATTGTAGATCTCTATGGAAAAGGACGTGCAAGAAACTCCATGGACATTCTTTTGAATCATGTTATGAGTTACAAAAATCTTGGACTCTTGGTACCCGTATACTAAGTTTTATCGAGATCCATTCAGATGTTCGAGCATGAAAAAGTAACAAACTTACACACACTCATACTCACAAACTTTCGCCTTTATATTATTAAGTGTGATTAATATGTCATCAAGAAGAAGTTCTAAAAAATCAGCCCCCCTAGCCAAGTTACAAACGTTTCGTTTCGATTCTCCTTTCGTCGATCGCCTCGAGTCGGCCACCCCTCCGATTCCTTTGTTTTGACGTCATCTCAATGCTCAGTCACGTGGTCAGAACAAAAGAATAGGAGGCGTTGCTGACTCGAGACGACCAACGAAAAGAGAATCAAAACGAAACGGTTGTAACTTGGCTAGGGGGGCAGAAGATACAGGATTTTTGACTTAGGCCACTTTTATTCTAAGGGTGCGAAATAATGCGAAACGAACGCTTATAATTCGGGTGCCAGGGAGCTATAAAATATTCTCGGTATTCCGTCTAGATGCTAGCGTACCTTCAAAATACCGCAAAACATTTTAATACCTACCTGGCGGACGCGGTACCAATTCATAAATCCTCATTTGGTGAAACTTTGCACTCTGGCAGCGTTTGAACGTGGGAGAGCGAGTGTTCTAGTAAAACGGATGAGTCTGGCCTGTTGGTGTAGTGGTTAGTGACCTTGACTGCTATACCGTCACTACTGACTGGTCGTGGGTTCGATTCCCACCCAAGGCAAATCCCCACCAACCGTGTTCCCACGTTGTCGTCGTGGTGGGGCTTGCGTGTCTCTGTGATCTTGAGGGCTATGCCGGTAGAGCTACTCATGCCGGAAGGTCTCAAGTGAGAGACCAGACCAAGAGGAACACACTGGCGGAGTCCAGATGGACCGCCACGGAGGGTGCACTGTCCAGAAGCATCGGCACCAACAGCTGTTGGTGTTTTTGGACAGTGGTTTTATTTGAGAGTGGGTTCGCCTCTGGTACGCGTCTGCTTATCAGACGTGACCAAGATGGCGAACGTGGTTATTGGGGACCCCACCCCACAAAAAAAGGCAAAGCTGAGTTCAGCACATAATGGACGCGACTCTAAAGAAATTATTACCCCAGGAGGGTACCGCCTGCACCGCAGGAGGAGAATCCCTCCCCGAGCAGAGCTCGGGCTGCCCCTCGTATTCTGGGGGGGGCAAAGAGCGCGTCAGGTCCCCTAGGGACCTGTTACCGTCCTCCGTGGACGCTAGGAGCCAGGGTGGCTCACCCACTGGTAGCGTGGAGTCCCTGGGACCCGTTCCCAGCAGTTCCACTGCACCGGTGGGTACTACAAAGGCCGGCAGGCGCTTCGGCCTCAGGGAGGTGAGTGAAGACGCGGCGTCGGACTCCGATGCCGCGTCTTCACTCAACTCGGAGAGAATGGAGGTGGATGAGGCCACCTCTAGAAAGAAGAGGAACTCATTCCTCAAGCGCCCCATGTCCAGGGACGGCCGGAGGATATCCTCCGACGATGGGCGTGGAGCTTCGGCTCGCAAAATCTCCACTGCTGGACGAGGTGCGGGCCGAATGGCGAGAAAAGGGAGGAAGCCCACCGCCGAGGAGGTGAACCAGCGGTCCCTAAAGATTGCCAGGGAGGGGCGCCACCCCGGGGCAAGCAGTGTCCAGGCCAGCCCCTCGGAGCCGGAGCCTTCTGGCAGTGAGCCAGAAGGCATGAAGGAGGCGCTGACCAAGTTCACGGAGATCGTGGCAGCTGCCATAGCAGGCGTGGCCAAGAAGAGGGAGAAGGCCGCCAAGAGGCGATCCATAACCCAGGCCATGACCTCAATAACCGAGGCACTGGGGATCGTCCTAGAGCCGTTCAAGAAATCCCTCAACAAGAGGATTGAACGGCTCGAGGCGGACCTGGCCGGTCTCCGTGAAACTGGCCCCGAGGTGGCGACAAACGGGGGATGCATGCAAGGGCAAAGCCAGTCGCAGCCCCTTCCAAAGCCGGAGAGTGCGGTTTTGACCCTGCTGCGGCAAGAGCTGGCTGCCTTCCGGCAGCAGCAGCAGTTCCAGGAGCGGGTCCAGCGGCAGTTCGCTGTCCTGGAGGGCATTGTGCTGCGCCCCCCGCTTGCGGCCTCCGGCCAGAAAAGGACGGTCTCCTTCGCCGCCGCCGCCGCGGCCACGGCTGCTGCGCCCAAGGCGGGCCAGTTGGGGCAAACTGGGCGTGAAGCCGTGGTGTCGGAGCCTGCGAGGCCGGTCCCGACGGCCAAGCAGCAGCAACGGCAGGGGAAGCCTACTCCTTCCCCAAAAGGCAGAGTGATGCCTGCCGCTAAACCGTCGGGACCTCGTGCAGTGGCGGCGACTAGGCCACGCCTGCCCGAAGAACCCTCGGCTGGTGCCGAATGGACGGTTGTCGGCGCCAGCAGGAAGGCGGGCAAGGCGGCTAGAGCGGCGAAAAAGCACGAGCGGCGACAGCGACGCAAGAAGCGGGCCATGGCAGCCAGACTTCGCGCCCCGAATTCCGCAGCTGTAGTGATTACACTACAGCCAGCTGCGGAAAAGAGGGGCGTGAACTATGACATGGTCATGGCGAAGGCGAAGCAGGCGGTGGTAGATCACCTCGACGAGTTCGGAGCCTCTGAAGGCTTCCGAATGAGGCGCACCGCAACCGGGGCCCGAATATTGGAGGTCCCTGGTGCGGACAGCGGCTCTGCCGCAGACGCCCTGGCCGCAAGGATCAGGGCGTCCCTGGACGTCGAGGAGGTCAGAGTGTCCAGGCCCACAAAGTGCATAGACATGCGCATCATGGGCCTGGATGACTCCGTTAGGGTGGATGAGGTGGTGGCCGCCGTCGTCAGGACGGGAGGGTGCCAGGCCGATCAAGTGCGGGCGGGCACCATCCGTGCTGACAGCACGGGCATGCGAGCCGTTACGGTTAGCTGCCCCGTGTCGGCGGCCAAAGCCATCACGGGCGAAGGCCGAAGGCTCTTGGTTGGCTGGGTCTCCGCACAGGTAAAACTGTTGGAGCCCAGACCTCTGCGGTGCTACCGCTGCCACGTGGGGCACCACGTGGGGGCCCATTGCGCCGCGGAGGTGGACCGCAGTGACCGCTGCTACCAGTGCGGTCAGGCTGGTCACAAGGCCGTCGAATGCCGTGCAACGCCGCACTGCTACGCATGTGCGGCGGCAGGCAAGCCGGCCGACCACCGGGCTGGGGGCAGGTCCTGCGACCTCCCCGCCAAGGCCAAGGGCAAGGTACGGAGGCCCATCCACCCGGACGTACTCACCGCCGCAGCCGCCTCCTTGGCTGCTGCCGCTGTCGCCGCCGCACCTAACGCGGCAGGGCCCTCACGGGGGGCACGGGAGGAGACTGTAATGGACTGTCAATAATTACTCCATTACGTCTCCTCCAGGCGAACATCAACCACTGCGCCTCCGCTCAGGATCTGTTGCTCCAGAGCATGGCGCAGTGGTCGATCAATATCGCCGTGGTCTCCGAGCCGTACTATGTCCTGCCCAGGGGAGACTGGGTGCGGGACCTTGACGGCTCGGTGACCCTAATTTCGTCGGCCGCCGCCGGTACCCCGACCCTCGAGGCCGTCACGAGGGGGCGGGGTTGCGTGGCAGCACGGTTCGGGGACATTGCAGTGGTAGGAGTCTACCTGTCCCCGAACAGATCTCTCGGCGATCTTCACATCTCCCTAATGGAGCTGAAAGCCGTCGTCGCTGGGTTTGGTTCCCTCCCTGTGGTCGTGTGCGGGGACTTCAATGCCAAGAACTTGGCTTGGGGTTCCCGGTTCACGAACCAGCGGGGTCGGATGGTGGAGGACTGGGCTCTGGAGACAGGCCTGGTCGTCCTAAACCGGGGTTCTGTCCCCATGTGTGTGCGGATGCGGGGTGACTCAGTGGTGGACATCTCGTTTGCCAGCCCCGCTCTGTCGCCACGTGTCGTCGACTGGCGCGTTATGGAGGAGGTGGAGACGTACTCAGACCACCGGTACATCCGGTTTGACGTCTCCGCCCAAACCTCGACCGCGCCCGTCCGACGGAACCCTTGTGGTCCGCGTTGGGCGCTGAGGCAGATGGACCGGGAGCTCCTCCTGGAAGCCGCGACGGTACAGGCCTGGGTGCAAGCACCGGACAGGCCTGTCGACATCGACGTCGAGGCAGAGTGGTTCCGGGAGGCCATGTCGCAAATCTGCGACGCGGCAATGCCCCGAGTCCATCCAGGACGTGCTCAGCGCCAGGTATACTGGTGGTCGCCGGAGATTGCGGCACTGCGCAATGCGTGCAATGCCGCGCGACGCCGGTATGCCAGGTACCGCAGGCGCCGCATCCGTCCTCCGGATGCGGAGGCCAGAGAGGCGGAGCTGTACGAAGGATACAGAGAGGCAAAGCGCACCCTCCGAGCGGAGATAAGGCGGGCCAAACTCGAGGCCCGCAACGTGTGGCTGGGGACTCTGAATGGGGACCCATGGGGACGCCCCTATAAGGTGGTGCGGGACAAAATCCGTCCCTGGGCTCCCCCGCTGACGCAGAGTCTCCGGCCCCAGCTTGTGGAGGGTGTGGTGAGCACTCTGTTCCCCGTGCGAGGGGAACACTCTCCCCCGCCCATGGCTCCGCCACCAGCGGTATCCGACGTGGACCACGATGGCAACGACGACGAAAATGCTCCAGAGGTGACCGAGGTAGAGTTGAGAGTGGCGGTACGGAGGCTGAGTGCCAAAAATACCGCCCCAGGACCCGACGGTTTGCCTGGGAAGGCCTGGGTCCTGGCCATGGAGGCTCTCGGGCCTCGACTAAGAGGGCTCTTCAGCGCATGCATGGAGAGGGGCCAGTTCCCACTTCGCTGGAAGACGGGGAAACTGGTCCTCATCGCGAAGCCGGGACGCCCTGCGGACTCTCCGTCCGCGTACCGGCCCATTGTGCTGCTCGACGAGGTGGGCAAGCTCTTTGAAAGAGTAATTGCAGACCGCCTCGTCGCGCACTTAACACGGGTGGGGCCGGATCTAGCGGACGGCCAGTTCGGTTTTCGCAGGAGGCGCTCCACGGTGGACGCCATCATGCGCGTGCGAGCTCTCACGACGGGGGATGCGGTGGCCCAGGGCAGGTGTGTCGTGGCGGTGTCTCTGGACATCGCCAACGCCTTCAACTCCCTGCCTTGGAGTAGCATTAGGAGGGCACTCCGGTATCACCGGACGCCCGACTACCTCTGTCGTGTGGTCGAGGCGTACCTGTCGGACAGGTACATCATCTACCCTGGTCACCAGGGAGAGTGGGAACGTCGAGAGATGTCGTGCGGTGTTCCGCAGGGATCGGTACTAGGGCCGCCCTTGTGGAACATCGGATACGACTACGTGCTGCGCGGCGACCTCCCTGACGGGGTCAGCGTGGTCTGCTACGCAGACGACACGCTGGTCCTGGCGCGGGGAGAGTCGTACCAGGCGGCGGTCGAACTAGCGACACGCGGGGTTGCGACAGTCGTGGGCAGGATCCAGGAGTTGGGACTCGAGGTGGCATTGCACAAGTCCGAGGCCATGTGCTTTCACGGCCCTCGGAACGCGCCACCACGGGGTTCCCAACTAACGGTAGGAGGAGTCCACATCGGCGTCGGGTCGACGATGAAGTACCTGGGACTCGTTCTCGACAGCCGATGGGATTTCGAGGAGCATTTCCGACGTCTGGCTCCCAAACTAAATCGGACTGGGGCTGCCCTCGGGCGGCTCCTGCCCAACCTGGGAGGTCCAGACGCCTCCTGCCGGAGGCTTTACGCGGGGATCGTTCGGTCCATGGCCCTTTATGGCGCACCGGTATGGGCGCCGACGCTGCGGAAGCAGCCGGCGGCCCGGCTGAACGCATGCCAGAGGGTCATGGCCATACGGATGGTGCGAGGATACCGGACGATTTCCCGCGAAGCGGCGAGCCTCCTTGCTGGCCAGCCACCATGGGATCTGGAGGCAACAGTCCTTGCACACATGCACGACCTGCGCATGGAGATGCAACGCCGGGGCGAAACTCCGCTGCCGCGACAAGTCGCAGCATGGCGGACAGAGCTCCGGCGGGTTCTCATGGTGAAATGGCGACAGCGACTGTCGCAACCCAGTGCTGGGCACGCCACAATTATGGCGGTAAGTCCCCTCTTTGAGGCGTGGTTGGAAAGACCTCACGGCGTCCTCACCTTTCGCATGACGCAGGTTCTCACCGAACACGGTAAGTTCGGGAAGTTCCTGCACCGGATTCGTGCGGAAGCAACGCCCGGGTGTCGCCACTGTGTGGACCGCCCGGAGGACACGGTGGAGCACACGGTTGAGGTGTGCCCCGCTTGGGCAGAGCAACGCCGTGTCCTTGTGGGGGCGATCGGCGGCGGCGATCTCTCGCGCCGGGCCCTGGTACAGGCCATGGTCCGGAGCGAGGAAGAGTGGCAGGCGGTCGCCTCCTTCTGTGAAGCAGTAATGCTAGCAAAGGAGGCGGCCGATCGCGTGAGGCAACGGTCCTCACGCCCTTACCGCCGCCGGGATTCCGATCCCGATTTCCGGCCACCGTAGGCGCGGGCTTGCGGACGGCGAGCAATGGGTGGCTCGCCGTCGGACCGTCCGGTAACCGTCCGGACCGAGCCAAGTCGTCGACGGCGCGTATTGTTCCACGCGCGCCTCAGGGAGATGTCAGCAAATCGTAGAGGCCCAGCAGGGTCGAAGCCTACTGGGGCCATGGGTAGTGTGAAAACGAAACCCGGGGCCCTGGGACGAAGGCAACGAAGGAACAGGAGTGGGTTTTTAGTCAGTAAAAGTCTGACACTATCTCTCGCTCCGCCCAAGAGCGAGATTTGTCATTTCCCCACCGAAAAAAAAAAAAAAAAAACCCAAGGCAAATGTTTGTGTGATGACGATCATTTGTTTTGTGTCTGGGTGTAATTTATCTATAATATGCATGTATTTAGAAATATATAAGTATGTTTATTAGTTGTGAACTGGACCTTTTTGGCGCAAACAAAACACCCATTGGTTGGAGGATCCTCCCTTTTCAACGGAGGTATGTGGGAATTTATACCTTACCTTTTTTTATTTTTTTAGGGTTCTGTACCTCAAAAGAAAAAAACGGAACCCTTATAGGATCACTTTGTTGTCCGTCCGTCTGTTTGTCTGTCTGTCTGTCTGTCAAGACCCTTTATCTCGAGAACGCGTGGAGGTATCGAGTTGAAATTAAAACCATATACTCTATCTAGTCTGCGGTCCCTTGAAGATGTGAAAAAAAATAAACTTCTAAGTTAACAAAAAAAAAGACGGCCGTTTATGACGCAAAGATCGTCAATTTGACACTCCTAAGGAAATCGAAATTCATAGGGTACTTCCCGTTGACCTAGAACCCTAAAATTTGGCATGAAGGGCCTTATAGCACAAGTATAGGAATAAATCTGAAAATTGAAAATTTGTAGTTACGTCACAAAAAAATTCTTTTTTTTGTATTCGTAAAAATCTTCGAGACTCGATTCGGGAATTGAACTATTTACATAAGTTAGTTTGTACGGAACCCTCAGTGTGCGAGTGTGACTTGCACTTGCCCAGTTTTTTTTTTATTCTTGATAGGTTCGCGCTTGACTGCTATCTCCCCTGCCCCCCTAGCCAAGTCACAAACGATAAATAAACGTAAACTCTCAGTAGTCTTTAATAGATTTTCAACTTTATGTAATTGGATATAAAGTTGAAAATCTATTGAAGATTACATAGTGTTTTCGTTCGTTCCGGTCGCTAACGCTCAGTAGTCTTTAATAGATTTTCAACTTTATGCTCTTAGGTATAAAGTTGAAAATCTATTGGAGATTACTAAGCGTTCACGTTTATCGTTTGCAACTTGGCTAGGGGGGCTGATGGATAGCGACGATGCGGTCGACGATGGAGCGCGCTTACCTAGAAGTAACCTATTCAATCTTGACTTAAAGATTCCCGGGTTGTAGCCATCAGGAAACACAGATTCCGGCAAGGAATTCCACTCCTTATAACCTCTAAATAAAACAATTTTATTCATTCAAAAGTTATTTGTTGGTGTAGGTTGATACAGGCAATGTTTAGCAACACAGTTGTGTAACTACTTTCACTTTTACATACATATTATATGCGGAAATTTAAATAGTGAGAGACAAACTAATTTAATAACTTACAAGTAACACAGCACTGTCATATATTAAAAGCGCTTATATTCAAGGGAACTGCAGCCACAGTCACTACATTTGCAAACTGTAGCGGGCTCTGTAAAGTACAATTTAGAAACTGTACGCATTTCAAACTATTATCACTATCACTACATAGTATAAAACAAAGTCGTTTCCCGCTGTCTGTCCCTATGTATGCTTAGATCTTTAAAACTACGCAACGGATTTTGATGTGGTTTTTTTTAATAGATCGAGTGATTCAAGAGGAAGGTTTATATGTATAATACATGCATAATATACCTAGTAGAGAAACACTGGTAATTTTAGAGGTTTCTAATGTGATGTCGTAAATAAACACATTTTTTTTCGCTTACATTGCAAACGCAGGCTGAACCCTACGAAATAGATCAAAATAATGTACTACAGTATTGTACACCTTAAAAAGGTCTACAAAGAAGTACTCGATGCTGTATGTCTATCTCTTAGGGGTAACCCACAATAACCATTTTTTATCCTTTACTTTTTACGAGAAATAATGGCTTATTTACGAAGCGATTTTAAGCAATACAGCATTAATTCTTATCCATTTGTGCATTTAATATAGATCAATATGGCCCTTTACAGCATGTAATTTAAATAAATATTTTCGAAGATATTACAGATTTAAAATGCAGGGACATAGCGGTTGAGGTGGTATCGTGCAATGCCGGGGCGGGTCGCTAGTACATTTAAGTTGCAGTTAATACTGGCGGTAATGCCGTCTTTCGTCTGTTTTTGATGGTGATGATGACTAAGCGATTGTCAGAAAAAAAACGTTCCATATTCCTTATGGAATAATTTCAACAGCAGCAGAGTCGCTGTCCGAAGCTAGATTCAAATAAAATAATCTTTATTTAAATATTTCAAAGTAAACATTCGTATTTATTTCTGTTCCAATAAGTTAATTAACTCAATAATAATAAGTTAATTAATTCAATTAGACATTCATGTATTTCCATAACGATGGCTTAGAGTGAAATCTCGGGTATGCAATTTTAGGTAATTTTTGTTTTATTATATTTCTGAAAAGAAAAGCTCAAAACGCATAATCTTGTATCACGAAAAATTTTTATTTGATACTCGTAGCGCACTCTACGATGTTGAATGCATACTTTTTGATATGATAACTTCGCAATGGCGTGTCAGAACTTCTGAAAAAAAAACAAGAGAAACAAGCGAGGCTCATATGTATCATTTATTATCTTGGTGTACAATAAAGTATATATAAATAAATAAATAAATAAACGTTTGAAATAAATCAATAGTTTTAAATATTTGAATAAAACTCATAGAAGCCCATTATGATTACATGATAATAAAGGTCTAGTTTGGTTTTTTGTGCCTCCTAAAAAGTTACGTATTTCACAGTTACGAGGTATTCACTATAAGCCGTCAATAATGTAATGTAATTAATGTTTATTTCTTGTTCTGTATTTTTGTGTTATTATTACTGATAATTCTAATTATTATTTTGCTCCTTGAAATCTTATGCAATAATAATTAACTTTACTAATCTTATGTGTTTTAAAATCAAATGTTTTGTGTTAATGTTGTGATTGTCTCCAAGTGTTGCAGCACTTGAATAGTTATAAAATGATCCTGTAAATTCCCAGTGCATGTAATGTTGACGATCCTAACAATAAATAAATAAATAAGTTAACACAACAATATCCAATTACAATTAAATCAAACACGTATTTACAAGAAAACGAAAGAAGGACCAATCAGCGCCATCCAATCAATTTTGGACTCTTTTTAAGCCTCGTAAAACAGAAATTAATTTGACCTCAAAAAATGAGGGAAAAATATATTACGGCGCCATTTTTTGTGGTCCTTCCTGTGAAATTGATACTGAAGTGTGAAGGGCCTCTTGATTTGTAACAAGTATCAACATTATTGGGGGAAGTTATTATTCTTGATGTTGAACATTTGTTTTTTTTTGTAACACACACTAGTAACAAGTAATTAGCTGTTAGGTGAGTTTGTCGTGTAATGTTCGATGGGGCCGAAAGGTTCTGGAGAGGCGACCGCGCACCGCAAGACGCAGCGTTGGAAGGCCTCCCTCAAAGTGGACCGATGACATGGTGATAATCACGGGAATCCGATGAATGCGAGACGCACTGGACCGTCCATTGTGGCGTAGTCCGTAGGGGCCTAGCAGGACGGAAGCCTACTGGGGCCATAGGTTGACTTCCGAAAGGGAAACCCGTGGTCCTGGAACGCAAGGGCAAAGAAGGAACATAGTTGTGGTTTTAGTCAGTAAAAGTCTGACACGCTCTCCCACTCCACCCCAGGGTTGGAAAAGTCATTGAATGACTTCCCACCTTAAAAACAAAACCTGCTACTATTAGCAAAGGCTCTATTTTCTTCCTACAATTACCAGCTGCACAGGTGTCAAGCTAAACTCAGTGAAACAAATGACTGTGAGAGCGGGCTAGAGTCTCGTAGAGTTCTCGTTAGCAAGCCGTTTTCTCAGAGCGCCTTCCGACGTGCCTAGGGTTGCCAGGTAGCTGAGAAAATTCAGACATATTAAGCTTGTTGAATGGGTGTCCAGACGAATTTACGGTGCGCGACCAGCCCGACTTCTGTTAGGGTTTTTATGTCCTAAAGAAACTTCGAAAAGTACATATGAATTAAAAAACTACAATTAGATCATAACGACACTTGATTAACATAAAACATATTTTTCCCTGACAGTAAAATAAATAGATTTGTTTAATTACTTTTTTACAAAACTGACTATTTTTGTAATTTTGCGAAAGATAATCGTAAATTTTCGGTCTTTTTACTCAATAGTCCAGCTAGCCAGTACTGTTTAGTTTTTCGCTTTTAAGGGGATGCAACTCGACATACATTTTCACTGTTTTGCACACACTGAAATATTCGAGTAAATCACGGAATTACCGAATGCCAACAGAGTTTTCAGGCGTTATCTCTCTTTTTTTGCATTGCCTCTTCAACAAACATCGCGTTGGATTGCGTTAGATGAAGCAACAAGCTTTTAATTTAAACCATGCTCGAAGTTGAAGATAGGCGAGTGAAAAAGGAGCCTCTTATGCAACTTCGCAACCCTAGTCTTGCGAATGTAGAACGTCTAAATAGGGGTTTAAATAGTGAGAAGGTACCATTTTGTGCGCTTTTTATGGCGTACTGGCACTTGTGTGAATGTGTATGGAAATGCAACTTTCAAAAGGTCCTTTGCTTCAAGAATAATTAGTAGAACTCAGTGCCGTAACTAGAGTGGTGCCAGCGGTGCCCAGGACGGGGCGCAGAAATTATCAAACCAGGGTCAAATTTTGTGTTGTTCTTGTAGCATACATACAATATTTATCGTATACCTCCCTACCTAATAAGAGGGTAGACGTGCCCTACCGTAAGTGCCAAGTACCGAGGGTGCTCGGGAGCTCCAGCACCCACAAGAGGTGAATAGTGGGTGTCGAAGTTATTATTATTTATTTTTTTATTTTATAAAAACAAGGGTTTTCCTTAAGTTTAGAGAAAGGCACATAATTAGACCCCTGAGGTCTGTCTCAGCGTGCCACAACCTCACAATTGTAAGATTCAAACTTTTTTCATGGGGTGCAGTTATATAGAAGCTCGCACCGGGCGTATTAAAGGATAGTAACGGTACTGGTAGAACTGTGTTACAAATAGTTTCTGATAGTAACCTACAAGTTGACTACCTTGTTAGTGTTGTGGTCGCAAGTGATGCTAAGCATGAAACTACCGTATTTTTAAATGGGTCACTCTGAACTGATACGTTCGGTTGGACTTTGAATTATAAGTTCAAATAAGCTTGATATTTAAAAGCAATCCGAGATACATAAGCAAAATCAGCTTTTTAATGTTCCCACTGCTGGGACTGAGGAAATGGGCCGTAATCCACCACGCGGGCCCAGTGCGGGTTGGCGAATGTCACATGTCTTCGAATTTTTGGTTCTAGGATATGCCGGTTTCCTCACGATTTTTTCCTTCACCCTTTTGAGAGCAGTGGTGATGAAATAAATTACACAAACTAATGCGCCTGGCTGAGTTTGAACCCGCGACCTACAACTCGTAAGTCGGAGCCGTTACCGCTCGGCCACCACTGCTCGTCGGCCACCACCACTGCTCCGAGATATATTTCCATGCAACCGCAGTTTTTTGCTCAATGTTAATATTGTAGTACCTACGGAACACATCGTGTGCGGGTCCGACTCTCACTTAACCAGTTTTTATTAATATTATTGATAGGTTTGACCACTATCTCACCTGCCCCCCTAGCCAAGTTACGATCGTTTCGTTTGCGTCGAACGCCTCGAGTAGGGGCCACGCCTCCGATTCCTTTGTTCTGACGTCATCTCAACACTCAGTCACGTGGTCAGAACAAAGGAATCGGAGGCGTGGCCTACTCGAGGCGTTCGACGCAAACGAAACGATCGTAACTTGGCTAGGGGGGCTGATGGTCGACGATGTGATCGACAATGGAGCACGATTGTCTAGAAGGAACCTATTCACTCTAGACTTAAAGACCCTTATAAGATTCCGGCAGAGAAATCCACTTACGGCACTCTACTAGCTATTTAAATATAATTAAATTGACTACAAAAGTTCGATCAGGAAATGTCTTTCAAACAAATTACATTCCTTCCTAAATTAATCTGAACATTAAACAGTAAACAGCCTAAACACATGTTTCCTTTTAGAATCAAAGAATTACTTAGGTATCAGATACGTTATTTAATTATAGATGAGTGTATGATACACTTATGAAATTAACCAGATATTATATTGTATTAATTTGTCTGTTTCTTGTTAACCCCAACCAGCTGTTGCTGGCTCTTAAATAGAAAAAAATACAGATCCAAGAGATGCGTGAAAATTAAATAAGAAAAATAATTGATGCCATGTTTGTTTCATTCTATTTAGAATGAAAACATGTTTGTTCTGCCCGAATAGAAATTACAAAAAATAAAAACCAGTTTCCCTATCAGGCCATATGTGGACCGGGCATAAATGTGTTGTACCATAGACAGCACAGTTGTCTAGGTTATCTGTTGCATCTCCAACTCTTGCCATGACTGACAGAGACAAACATAACATAATAATAAACAAAAACATAAAAGAAAGAAAAACGTAATTTTAACGAATACAATATAAAAAAATATATTTCGACAGCTTTCTGCGTCTCCGTCTTTCTATTAATTGTAATGTGGAAATATTGTAAAATCAATATTTTTTTTAAAGAGTAACCATAGAGTTTCTATTCGGTTCTGTTCCATAGGAAACGACCAATTGGAACCGTGCACTTTTAGCTTCTGACGTTTTATAAGTGCCAAAGCATGCCTATGTGAAATTTTCATTTTGATTTTGATTTTTCGATCCTAAGATTTCTTTTACTCGAGTCATCAAATGCCTCCTCCTGCTCTCGTTGAAGCGAGAGAAAGTGTTAGACTTTTACTAACTAAAACCCACCTGTGTTCTTTCAGTTGTCCTTTGCGTTCCAGCCCCCCTAGCCAAGTTACAACCGTTTCGTTTCGATTCTCTTTTCGTCGATCGCCTCGAGTCGGCCACGCCTCCGATTCCTTTGTTCTGACCGACACCTCAACGCTCAGTCACGTGGTCAGAACAAAGGAATAAGAGGCGTGGCTGACTCGAGGCGATCTACGAAAAGAGAATCGAAACAATACGGTTGTAACTTGGCTAGGGGCGCAGAGCCGAGGTAACTCTTTGGAATAATCCCACAGCCCTCATAGTGTGCTATCTCTCAACAAAAACTTCCTTGCATTAGCACGCAAATTCGCATAAAATCTTTAAGCACCGGCACTTACACTTATTCACTGTCCATTGCTTGCTCAGTACTGTGAAACAAATAGCTTTTACATATAAAGCGAGCGATAACACCGCCAGTTAACGGAACATCGCTCGTCTCAGAGGACCGATTGAGTTTATTGGTCCTTATTCCTCGTAAGGAATTTTCCTTCCCCAAAGGACAATGCTCGGAGTTTCCTTGCATGATCGCATAAATAATAAAGATATCCGCAGAAGAACCAAGGTCGCCGACATAGCCCGAAGAATCGCCAAACTAAAGTGGCAGTGGACATTGCTCGTAGAACGGATAGTCGATGGGGCCGAAAGGTTCTAGAGTGGCGACCGCGCACCGGAAAACGCAGTGTTGGAAGGCCTCCCACAAGGTGGACCGACGACCTGGTGAGAGTCGCGGGAGTGCGGTGGATGCGAGACGTACAGGATCGGTCGTTGTGGCGACGCTTGGGGGAGACCTATGTCCAACAGTGGACGTCTTTCGGCTGAAATGATGATGATGATGATAAATTTTCCTTCGTGTATGTTTGATTACTGAACGAAGCTGGATTAGGTATAAACTGACCTCAAAAAATTTACACCTTTTAATTTTCAAATTTATTTTGACTTTTATTGACCTTGTTCTTTATGACGTATTTGATAAATTTATTTTAACATTCATTAATTTGTTATTCGGATCTACACTCCAAAAACCAATCATTATAATTTGTTATACGATAGTCAAACTCCACAAAAAAAAAACCAGGCAAGTGCGAGTTGGACTCGCACACTGAGGGTTCCGTACAAACTTACCTATAAAAACATTTCAATTCCCAAAACGAGTTACGAAGAAAGTTTTTTTTTTGTGACGTACGATATTATACCTTGATTCTTGCTAAATTTCAGAATTCTAGGTCAATGGAAAGTACCCCATCAATTTTGAATCCTTGAGAGTATCGAAATAGACGTTTTTTGTAACATACACGACTGTATCTTTTTTTTTTCATTAACATTATAAGAAGTTTGATTCACAGCTTCAAGGGACCGCAGACCTGAGTATATGGTTTTAATTTCAACTTGACAACTTCACGGGTTTCCGAGATAAAGGGTCTTGAAAGACAGACAGACGGACAACAAAGTGATCCTATAAGGGTTCCGTTTTTTTCCTTTTGAGGTACGGAACCCTAAAATCAAATATTATTGACCTAAACCCATTTCCTAGAGTGCTCAAAGTAAACCACACAAAATATAACATTCAATTCAAAATGTTCACTACCAGTAGTCCGACAGTTTCAGTATTCATTCTGTTCAGTCTGTTGCAGATTCATAAAGAGATAGAGCTCCCTTGACCTGTACCATGACGGTTAAAGTAAGATTGTTTCATTCTTATTTCCAGAGTGGGTAAGAGATGGCGCTAGACAACCTTTATAGCTCTGTCTCTTACCCACACTGAAATAAGAATGAAACAATCTTACTTTGAACATCATGGTAACCCCCATATCGTCGGTACTGTCCCGTGCCCGTATGAAATTCTAAATATGACACTTCGTAGGTCCAATTGTATAACATTATGTTAATTTACATCTATATTTTATACTGTGGCTACATAATCGCAGGAATAATCGTGTCGCGTTGTCGCTTTGATAACATCGTTGTCGGGTATAAACGACATAATCGCACGAATAATCGTGTCGCGTTGTCGCTTTAATAACATCGTTGTCGGGTATAAACGATGTTTTTATTATTTACTAGCTGACCCGGCGAACTTCGTACCGCCTAATAGTAAGGATAACGCCATCTACTGGCATTGCCAGAACAGCATAGTTCATTTTATAATGACATTTTAATTAGAGATGGCGTTGTATTCCGATTTTTTTTTCGTGATTTTTTTCCATTTTTTCTCACCGTTTAAACCTTCCCTGGACTATCACGAATATTTCAAGGCCAAAATTAGCCAAATCGGTCCAGCCGTTCTCGAGTTTTAGCGAGACTAACGAACAGCTATTAATTACGTAAGTAGTGTTAATTACGTACTGTTAATTACGTAAGCAGATTCAGACCTCCCCCTAGTCAGCAAAAGTAAGCAAAGCTCTCACCCCCCCCCCCCCTGTTTACGTAAACATTGGTACGTGCATTTGTCAATGCGTTAGTTTGGTTATTAATTTATGAGCAGTAGTTAAAAAAAAATAACCGACTTCACTAAAAAAAACACTAAAAGGATCAAAATAACTTTAATTTCGGAAGTCGGTGTTTCTCGGTATTGTTTGTTTCTTATTTAACACCGACTTCCGAAAATTAAAGTTATTTTGATCCTTTTAGTGTTTTTTTTAGTGAAGTCGGTTATTTTTTTTTTTCTAAAAAGTTTTTATTTCACACTTTTTAGTTGCGATACACTTATAACCAGAGTGCCTATTTACAAATACTGCTAGGTTACATTGTTTTATTATAAAGTTCCTGTGTCTACCTTCCTCCTTCCGGCTCCATCATCAGATCAGTTCGATAGTACCGTATAGCCAAAGAGCATCTCACGACAATTCTAATAAGCCCAAACACGGCTAGGATACATTGATTAATTACGGAGTTCCTGTGCCTACCTTCCGGCTCCATCATCAGATCAGTTCGATAGTACCTTATAACCAAAGTGCATCTCATGACAATTCTAATAAATCCAAACACGGCTAGGTTACATTGATTAATTACGGAGTTCCAGTGCCTACCTTCCGGCTCCATCATCATCATCAGATCACTTCGATGATACCATTTTCAACGTAACTATTCAGAATCATTCATTTATTTGTATTGTCATAGTCGTTTAACTATATCTTCATTGTGATATCTATTTGAGTATGAAGTTCCGTTGACCATTTCTGGTCTTCTTCATCAGTTCCACTTCATCAAATGTTACTTTTTAACTGTAAATGCTTAAGTTCTTAATGAAAATACTAAAATTACCATAGAGTTGCCTATAATTTTTGAGGAGTTCCCTCGATTCCTCATGGATCCCATCATCAGAACTGGATTTTGAAAAAAATGGAACCAATCTGGAAGCATATCCTGTAAAGGGAAAAAAAATTTTGCAAATCGGTCCATAAACGACGGAGTTCTGAGGTAACAAACATAAAAAAAAAAAAAAAAATGACGATAAAAAAAAATACAACCGAATTGATAACCTCCTCCTTTTTTTGAAGTCGGTTAAAAAAGGAATACTTGAAATAAAGGAAAAAAAAACAGAGTTAATTTAAAATTTTGACATTATTAATTCAAATTATCAGTCTGTTCTCAGTCCATGACACACTAATCCATGACTTCACTAATACTTCTAGCTAAGTCTTCATGAACATTAGATGTATGCTGCTTAACGATGTGTGCACTTTCTTATGATATAGAAACATCAACATTGTTCTCTTAAAAAACTAAAAAACAATTGCACTGCTGACGTAATCACCATCTAGACCGCCCTCCCCCCACCACCCATGCCATCAAGAATAAGTAAAGCAAAGACCCCCACCCCCCTGTAGTGCTTACGTCATACTTGAATGGCCCCATATTTATAGTTAATTAAAACGGTACATGCTCACTTACATTAATTAACGTAGAATTGTGAAAACATAAAAGAATTATACATAACTAATGTTGACAGGTGTGTAGTTTTTTTTTTTTAATTGATGTAAACCAGTGCTTGACTGCGATCCCACCTGATGGTAAGCAGCGATGCAATCATTGATGGTGAGGCGCACTAGTTTATTAAGAGCCTATTCACTCTAACCTTGAAGACACCTAAATTATAATTGGACGGGAAGACCGCAGCAGGCAAATTGTTCCAGTCCTTCGATGTACGCGGTATAAACGACGAAGCGAAAAGCTTAGTCCGGACCGTTGAAGTGTCAACAACGTAAGGGTGGATACCCGCAGTACATCGGGTTGTCTGATGTTAGAAAGGAGATGGCGGAATCAAGTCATGGAATTCCCGCGCACACTCTCCAAAATGCAACCTGTAAAATTCCGAAAGGCTGGCTCCCCTGCGCCTGTGCTCGAGGCTCTGTAGATTGGACTTAACCAAATCTGGAACTCAGTGGAAAGGCGTGCGAAGAGGCTAATTGGGGCAATTAGCCTCTTCGCACGCCTTTCCACTGAGTCCAAAGCTGCCAGCCAGCCCATATGTGACTGCAGTACTCCACACACGATTTTAGTACCTATATAATTGTTTTTGATTCACCATCACCATCATTTCAGCCGAAAGACGTCCACTGTTGGACATAGGCCTCCGCCAAGTGTCACCATAATGATTTTGTTTTTTTTTTTTTCACAACTTTTACACAACGTATGTACTAGACAGCTGATAAACATACTTATATATTTCTAAATACATAGGTACATATTATAGATAAATTTAAAAAAAAAATTTCGTGCTCATCACACAAACATTTGTCTCAGGTGGGAATCGAACCCACGAACTCCGGTATAGCAGTCAGGGCCACTGACCACTAAACCAACAAGCCAGTCTATTATTATTATAATAAAATTATTTCAATAACACATAATTTAAAATTGAATACACCTACTACATTAGCGGTCAATCACATTTCTACGCGGCTGTGTAAATGTCAACAAGCATTTGTGTTCGCCCGAATACTTCGCAATTCGACGAACTACTCGGTCACACTTGTCGCGAGTCGATAGTGCGAATATTCGCGGAATCCCGATAATGTAGCCACGGTACCTATTTCAAATAAAAATGAAGTCTTCATTCAGTTTTATTTATCTACAGTATTTAAGGTACCTACTTTCCCTCGATTTAGCAAAGTCGTGGAACGCCCTGTAGATGTAATAAAGCTCAAAAAGAAAATCTACCTGTTTCCGATATAGACCTCGAAACCGTCCAAACGATGCCCAAACGTTTCATTGCAAGGCAATAATGCGAAAATTCATTGCACGGCAATAATGCGAAAACCACGCATTTTTTTAAATAAAAATGCAAATTATCTTTTATCCAAAAAAATATTTCTTTTATTAGCGTAGTAACACACGCCGAGAAGCCGTAAAATAAATTAAAGGTACCTAATAATAAAATGCAAAAAAATGCAGCTATCCTATTTTTGTTGTCTTTAGGGTTCCGTACCTCAAAAGGAAAAAACGGAACCCTTATAGGATCACTTTGTGGTCCGTCCGTCTGTCTGTCTGTTAAGACCAAGAATCTCGGGAACGCGTGGAGGTATCGAGTTGAAATTAAAACCATATACTTACTCAGGTCTGCGGTCCCTTGCAGCTGTGAAAAAATCAATCTTGTAAGTTAACGAAAAAAAGAAAATACGACCGTTTATGTTGCAAAAAACGTGTAATTCGACAATCTCAAGGGAATCAAAATTTACAGGGTACCTACTTCCCGTTGACTCAGAATCCTGAAGTTTGTCATAAAGCAAGGTCTCAAAAAATCTGGAAACTGTGTAGCTACGTCACAAAAGAAAACTTTTTTGCGATTTGTAAAAATCTTTGAGACTCGATTCGGAAATTGAACTGTTTTCATATGTAAGTTTGTATGTAACCCTCAATGCACGAGTCCGAATCGCACTTGCCCGGTTATTTTTTTTAATTGTGTGTACAATGAAAAATATGAATAAGTATAAGAAGATTGAAAATGTAAACTAAAGATCGATTCACTGCATACCGCATGTCCGAGTATCCGAGCGTCATCTATGTTTACAAATCGTGCGATACCGGACGAAATTCATTTGGTGCACGATAATATTATTGTTTTGTTTCGATCCTACGGTATGAACATCACGTGTTTCGGTTTGAAAATAAAACCACTAACACTGACATGATTAATAACTTTACATGTACGGTTTTGTGTGTTTTCTTGCCGTTAATTAATTATTTAATTTGAGAAAAACAGACTGTTTTGTGTTCATGCTCCTTGATTATTTCTTTTGTTGTAAATGTTTTGAGTTTGTATTTTATATAAGTGAGTAAGTAAATAAATAATGAAATCTTTGCGGTCGGGGGACTCACGTCAGGAATGAAGTTGTATTTATTTCATTTATTCAATAAACAATTTACATTGTGATGAATCAAGGCAATGCAATTAACATACCTATAAAGAAAAACAAAGATACAACTATGAAATTAATTAAACATTCAAATACCTAGGTGTCAAACAATTTCAAACATTATGTCAAACGCTTTCAAATATAATGTCATACAGTTTTAAATATAATGTTAAATATACCTACCTATATTTGTACGGGTCAACCACCGTACAGTACGTTTGCCTGGGTCATCATTATTGCGCCACCCGCTCGGTACATTTCCATCATTTATATTATTGCGTTTACACCGCAATAGTTTTAGTAGGTACGTAATTCGGAGACATACCGTGCGCGTGGCTCATAATCCCATATCTTTCACCATTCATCCTATTATAAATTAATCTTAATCCTATATTTGTGGAAACAGATAATATAGTGAATTTATTGATCTTAAACTGTCTTTCATCTTTTATCTCTATCTCAATCCAACCCCGAACAATATTAATTATCGGAAAATGATTCTAAATTATATAACGGCAAAATTTTAAATTTCGAATGAGGAGTACATTTCTTTGAGGACGCTTTTTGCGAACTTTTTTAAGAGTCTGGCTAAGCAAGTGTTGACGTACCAATCTGCAGTCACTGTCCTTTGATCTTCAAGCGATACTGTAATGTAATGTCCTGATTTGCCTTAAAAAGAAGCAACCATTTTTTACCAACACTTCGACTTTTCATAAATTTCGTCAGCAACTCTTCAAAAGGACCACAGACCCACTCTGCCGACTGGCTTTTTCTTTCGGGTTCAAAGCAGTACACCCAGGTTTCGTCACCTGTCACAATATTATAGACAGCCAATGACTTTTGTATCATTTTAAGGCACCACTAGACACGCAGTCGTTTCTGGTCTTCCGTTAAGTCATGTGGTATCCATCGAGTGCAAAGCTTCCGAACCTTCAGATGTACATGTAAAATGTTTTGCACTTGGCTCATTCCAATGCCTAACAAAGCACAAATTTGCTAGCAAGTAATTTTTTTGTCAGTTTCAGTAAGTTGTCGTACGGTGTCAATATTCGAGCCTGTAACCGCAGTCGCCAGCCGACCTTCACGTACCTCGTCATAGAGATGATCACGTCCACGTCTAAATTCTCCAAACCACGAATACACAGAGCTGCGACATGGTGCTTCATCACCAAATGCCAATTGAAGTCTTAGGCAACTCTCTTGTTGACATAAGCCACAACGAAAATCATAAAAAATCATTGAACGAAAATGTTTACGAGTTAAATTCATTTCGATAGCAACCCACAATCTTCGAAAGGACGCACAATTAAAAAACAAATGATAGGTTTTGCAAATTAAAAAGTAACATGCTTGCAAAGAGTTCTATTTTCGAATTCTGTAATTTTTTTTTTCATTCTTTGTAAGTGGTCAGATCCAGGAACTTTCAGTATGCCCCACGTAAGGAAGCTTCACTAAGAGAAAGACAAAGTGATTAATTGCACATCCAAAGCGTAGATCTATATGGAAAAAAAATGTGCAATAAACTCCTTGGGCACTATAAGTAGTAGGTAAATTAAAACAGAGCGAATAAATCAAACACTGGATACATTAGCCATATTGCCACTTACATATGCAGCAGGAAGAATGCCTATTTCTAACATCAAAGAGTAACCAACGTTGCGGTAATATTATACGTTTGATTCACCGTAAACGTTCCGATACGGTTTCCGCAATGCCGCATGCGGCAGAACGCGATAGGTTTAAATACCTATACATATCATAATTACCATAATATACATGGAGAATGGACTGAGAACTACCCTCTTTGTCTCTTTCTACAAACTACTTTGTAGAAAGAGACAAAGCGATCTGTTTCTTTTTTGTAGGGTGTAGTGACAAATGTAACAACTACAAGTGCAAGTAGCGCTATCAAAAATAGCAACTTGTAGTCGCACAATCGCTCTATCTATATTAATACCGATTTCTGATTTAATTATTTGAAATTGAGTATTTATCAAACTATATTTAAGCTTGAAAACCTGTCTTGGAACTTTGACTTTAACGCAAGTTTGGACAAATTCATACCTCCAAATTCTCAAATCAGAAAACGGCACATAATAATGCCTTCGTGATTGTGTTGTGAGAGAGACTACGCAGAATGATATAAGACGAATAGTGCGATCCCTTTTACACTACGGATTAATAATAGCAATGACGCGTTGCAGTAGCTGGCCGTATTCGTTTAATAACTGGATAAGACAAGCTCAGTCCATTCTTCATGTCTACGATAATTATCCCGCGACCACACTGCGGTTGTGTTAGCAAATGAGATTTAATCATTTGCTAATCATTTGAATTTCAAGTAAGGATTAATGTTTCAATGAGCCCTTTGAACTTTGAGATCGGATTGGCACGTGCTGGTCGGTGTTAAGAGTCGTGATTTTAAAATGAACGAACCGTATGGATTGAAAGTAGTGGTCTTTAATATAGCTGTTGATATTCAAATAAATACACGAGGCTAGTTTTTGAGGCTGGCAAGTAATATCCGGGCTGCCACATACGAAAATACAGATGGTTCACGCAAGGCTAAGTGAATAATGTACCTACTACTTGCTACGCCGTGTCCTCGTGGGGGCAATCGGTGGCGGCGATCTTTCGCGCCGGGCCTTGTTACAGGCCATAGTCCGGAGCGAGGAAGAGTGGCAGGCGGTCGCCTCTTTCTGCGAAGCAGTAATGCTAGCAAAGGAGGCGGCCGATCGCGTGAGGCAACGGCTACGGTCCTCACGCCCCAACCGCCGCCGGGATTCCGATCCCGATTTCCGGCCACCGTAGGCGTAGGCTTGCGGACGACGAGCAATGGGTAGCCCACCGTCCGACCGTCTGGTAACCGTCCGGACCGAGCCCGAGTCGTCGACGGCGCGTATTGTTCCACGCGCGCCTCAGGGAGATGTCAGCAAATCGTAGGGGCCCAGCAGGGTCGAAGCCTACTGGGGCCATGGGTAGTGTGAAAACGAAACCCGGGCCTTGGGACGAAGGCAACGAAGGAACAGGAGTAGGTTTTTAGTCAGTAAAAGTCTGACACTATCTTTCGCTCCGCCCAAGAGTGCGATTTGTCATTAGATGTTTTTACCAACGAAAAAAAAATAATACTTATTCAACCTTGAATCTCAACGAGAAACAAAGGAATTTATAGGCTTAACCTTTTGACGTGCGTAATTAGAGACACAATAGTAAGACAATGGCTTGCGGGCGCCGGCTACCGCCTGAGCGTTAATGAATTAATAGGCCATAATTAAATAGTAGTAGCGACATCTATGGCGCTACATCAGAATAAAAAAAATCTAAATCCTTCATCGTGCAAGTAGAGTTATCCGCGTGATTTGAACATATATACCAAAATCATCTATTGGGCATTTGCCCGGATCAGACATAACACCCGTCTGGTCGGAGGATCCCCCATTTCAACGAAGGCATGTGGGACTTTACACACTGTTTCGCATACCTCTAAAGTTGTACAATTATAAATTCCGCCATCTTCAATCGCCTTGCCTTACGAAGTGGATGGTAATTTTCCATACAAATAGTTTTTGTATTAGGCCTAGCCTTGTCCTGGTTATCGATCTGTCTTATTATAGACAGGGGACTGTTTAGTTCAAAGGCTAGGGGAGGTAAGCAAGGGTGAGCTTGACAGGGTGACAGCGGTTCTCAAACTTACTGTGAAATGTTTTAGTTTTACGGTACTAATGTCATCATGGGTTCACTTGTATGATCATATCATTTTTGTGAACAAAGAGTGTGTGTCCATACTTAACTACTAAGAAAATTTATCGCTATGCTTCACTGGTTTAGGGCCTTGAGGAAACTTATAATGACCATACAAGGATTTAAGGCGATTTGTGAAGCGATTAGATGCACGGCAAAAATTGGCCCATGTGCCCATTAGCCCTTATACAAGTGCATATTCACTTATAGAATCTACCTTTAGTTGATTGCCTGTAGGCCGCTTTCAAGCGATCGATAGTGCCACTACATTTTTAAAGACTCATCGACTTCTTGATTTTATGGCCGTAGTTTACGACTACGTGTGTACTCCTTATGAATAATATGTAAATGGGTTAGACAGCAAGGTCAAAATGCTCCTTTAACTCAGCTACAATTTAAACTAAAACCCCAGGGGGATATAAGTCAAGAGTGAATGGGTTACTTTTAGGCAAGAGTGCTCCATCGTCGACCAGATCATCGCTTACCATCAGATCTAAAAGTGATCAAAATAATCTTCTTTTGGCTCTACTTCTAACTCTTTTTCAGGCCTTTCTAAGACATTGAAGGGCTCTCTTCTCGACACAAAACTCTTCCGTCCAGTCCTACGTAAGATAGACACAGAAAGACACATTAGCTGCGTGATTCGATTGTTGGCCAGCCACGATTTTGTACGCAACGTAACCGTGGGTGGTTATGGACAACAATCCCGCCTACATTTTCATACAAAGCGAAGTCCACGTACGTAGCCGTGGGTTACTGCGAACAATGACTAGGTGTATCTGAGCTTTATCGCATTATGCAATCATATATACAAAATCACAGTTCATTTTTAATGTTCACATGACTTTTTTTACGTAGGAAATCATCAAAAAACTTCTGAGGAAGTTTCAGACCTTTACTTTTTTTTTTATTGATATAAACCAGTGTTTGACTGCGATCCCACCTGATGGTAAGCAGTGATGCAATCATTGATGGTGAGGCGCACTAGTTTATTAAGAGCCTATTCACTCTAGCCTTGAAGACACCTAAATTATAGTTGGACCGGAAGACCGCAGCAGGCAAATTGTTCCAGTCCTTCGATGTACGCGGTATACTGACTTAAACCGGCAATATTTCTTTAGTTGCCCTTTATTACGAGGGCTACGGTAACTCCTTCGAAAAACCTACAGCCCTGACAGGCATCGGCCCTAACTGGCCACTACAATTTTACTGACAAGACTTTGAGGCGCGCGTGGAACACAACGCGTACTTGGTCCTTACTGGACGGCCGTATGGAGAGTTACCCATAGCTCACCATCCGCAAACCCACGCCTACGGTAAATGTCCTGTAACTTCTGACGCCGGGGGCTTCTCCGACGGAGGAGAGTTCACAGGGCTGGAGCACAACCTCTTCTCTTCGCTATGAGGCCCGTTTTTTGGACTAAGGACCTATATTAATTTTTAATATAGGGCCTTATAATATTAATTCTAATAATCTTATAATTAATTCATATGTATTTTTATTTCCTTTTTCTATCCAAATCTTTTTGTACACTGCACCGTTCGGCGTCTTTATGTCGACACCGCCACCGGCCCACGCTGAAAACCAGCGCTGTGAGCTCATCGCATTACGTGAGGCCGCAGCTTTATGCTGAGCGTTCGGCCATTTTGCGCGGATGTGACGCATGTCTTTTCTATATATTGATTATGTTTGTCAGCTAGTTTTAAGAATGCGTCATTTCGCGTAAATCAATTGTTTTTCTTTTCTTTCTTTGTTTTCTATATTTCTTTTACCAAATAAACAGCAGTTGTGATGGCATAATTCACACAAAGTAAAATGCCAGACTTGAAACCTATACGACCTACAACTTGTAAGTCTTGGCAATTTTCACTAGGCTATCGTTTGAATGAGAATAGCACATCTCACTATTACAATAACCAAACACCCTGATTGTTCCAGGTCATAACAGCAAGCCGGTGCCTGGTCCTGTGCGCGGACAGTCGCAACGAGATGGAGTCGTGGGCAGGCGCGCTCCGCGGAGCCCTGCATCGCGGAGCTGACGTGGCTGACCTGGTGGCCAGGCTGTCTTCTGGAGACCATCACTGGTAAGACTGACAAGACCTGTAGCATAAGATACTAGCGCATTTTCAGAGACTTCGCACAACCTTTATAAGAATGAGGAACATAAGATGGACGTCGCTGACAATCTTAAGGTCCTTATATATTGACTTCATAAAAAAGAACCCCCGTAAAAAAAATTAGCATTATGGGTGCAAGGGTTTCGTAGAAGAGTTAATTATTTAACTCTTCATTATTTAACACCGACTTCTGAAATTAAAGTTATTTTTCACTTTTTATTGTTTTAAACGCACTTTTTTTTGTAAAGAGGCGTAATAGGAGAAAACAGAATATTATATAGAAGGGAAATAATATGAGCATTCCGGCGAAGGCGAACTGGCAACCACTTGAGCTTCACACGCAATTCGGAAACGTAATCATATTTGTTGCGCAAACTAAATATAAATATTATACAAAAATTTTGAAGCTGCTCAGGTTTGTCCAGTTGTAGTTGAGTAAGGTCAAGATAGCTGGCATCAGCAAAATCAAGGATGGGAAAAAGGAAAAAAGGGACTGTGCAAGCGCAACCTTGGTGGCAGTCGGCAGAAAATTAAAGAGTCTTCTCAAAGATGCAGCAGATGGGAATAACTTACGGCTGACTTCTTATAGCTGGGCAGTCCAAGAAAAGTTCTTATCAGTAAATACCCCCAAGTTCTTATCTTTATCATGAAAGGGAATTACGGAGTTGTCAAAAGAGACTTGGAGAAGAGTCTTCCAGTCAATCCTAGAAACCATCCTAGAACTATTATGTGCGTTCATTTGGTATATTGCACAACGATTTAATCAAAAGCAATTGTGGTAAGCACAGCTGGTTATCTAGCAGCTCATCCCCAAAATGTAATTAAGCAGAATTGCATCTATAGTAAGCCTCAAAATGAATCCAGACTTAATGCGGGAGAGTAATTAATTTTAACAAAGAAGCCACCAAAATGTGACATTACCAGTTTGAATTGTTCTTTGTGTGCGTTACTTACTGCGTCGGATAAAAGAATTCTGCCCACTACCTCGTATGACCGTGCTAGGAACGTATCAAGCATGGAAAGAAACAACACGGTCTACTAGAATATATCAGAATTAACCTAGTTGATGACCGAAAACAATAAAAACATTTATCTTATATATATAAAAGAAAGTCGTGTTAGTTACACTATTTATAACTCAAGAACGACTGGACCGATTTGGCTGAAAGTTGGTGGGGAGGTAGCTTAGAACCAGGAGACGGACATAGGATACTATTTTTTTTTTACTAGGGTAGAGTAGGGTAGAGTAGGATATAGTAGTCAGTTGACGGGAGCGAAGCCGCGGGCAAAAGCTAGTTAACACTAAAAGAAACACCACAGGAAACCATGTTACGAGCGTTCTTTTCGAGGTACATTTTCATACAACCGCTCTTACGTGATTATGATGTTATTACACATCTTTCTCTAGATATTTTGAATACACAGCTAACTTGTGGATATTATCTAGGCTTCTATAGAAATCAAAACATAAATTTGTGTAAAACTAATCTAATAAAGACCTCTGAAAATTGGCTATTTTACGTGTACTTTGGCACTCCATAATGTACTCATATATTGAAAATATAAAAAAGTACATCAATAGAAGCCTTACACATTTAATCGAGATTCTGAATGTCGACAAGTTTTCTGAAAAACTTTTAAAGGTTTAAAAAAACACCACGTATTTCCTGGAACAAGTTTTGTCAAATATTCGAGTAAATCACGGAATTACCGAATGCTAACAGAGTTTTCAGGCGTTATCTCTTTTTTTGCATTGCCTCTTCATCAAACCCTCTTCACCCGCCAAAGATAATTTTTTGTGTGATCACGATCATTTTTTCTGTGTCTGGGTGTAATTTATTTATAATATTTATTTATTTATAAGAAATATATAAGCATGTTTATGAAATGTCTAGTACTCATAGCACAAGCTCTGCTTAGTTTGGGAATAGATGACGTTGTGTGATAGACGAGAAAAAAAATCTTTTGTGGTAATCTCAACACTCGAGCGCCAACTTTATGCGCTACCACTAACCGCGACGAATTGCAGTCAGAAATGGATGATCTTACAGTTAGGAAGTGGAAAATAATAAACCAGGCGATAACAGACCGCCTGTGCCATATAAATCATCTTAGGTGCGGCTTTACGTCCGGCAAGCATCCATTAGCTTGCCGATAACGACTGCAACCATAGTCGAAAAGTCACCGCAGCCCTGGAACAGAAAAGTCAGTAAAAGTCTGACACTGACTTTCACTCCACTCAGTGATGGAAAAGTTATTTGATAATTTAGGTGTCTTCAAGGCTAGGGTGAATAGGCTCTTAATAAACTAGTGCGATTCACTATCAACGATTACATCACTGCTTACCATCACGTGAGATCGCAGACAAGCACTTGTTTATATCATTTGAAAAAAATTAAACGTCAAAAACAAAAAAAAACCTTGTGTAGGTAAATACCGTTTTAATTATAAGAAAGCAACTCCTGTATTTGAGGTCGATCCTAATGGCAAAACTGTGTTTGATGGACTGACCACAACAATGCATTTGATTCATCCATTCAACAAATTATAATGGTTATTTAATTTTGAGTGATCGCCCGTTTAACCTATTGAGTAGCGTACCTAATTAGAGACACAATAGAAAGACAATGACGTTCGAACGCCGGCGTTCGCTCGGGGTTTAATGAATGGACGCTACACAATAAAAATTCTGACTAACTGCGTCACTACGATAATATCCCTTGCCAAGACTAGTATCAGATTTTCTGGTTTCTAACTATTAGATGTCACTGTAACTGACTGACGGGACAAACACACGAAGGAGTCTACGACTCTGCTTGAAGTTGCTCAACCGTGAAGATTGACCCGAACGACTGTTCTCCTTTTTTTATTAGCATTGTTGTGTCCTACTTCTGGGCAAAGGCAGATCCTTCTACCAATCTCATCACTGATTTTCTAAACTTTTATTACTTCATTTCCATTATTTTTGTTCTTGTTATGCCTTATCGTGTTGCCACTAATTTCGCTTAGCACTAAAATATTTGTTTTCCTTTCTCATTTTACATAAGCACCTCAGGCAGTTTCCTTGTTGCCATTTACGTGTATTTTAACTTCATTTCTGTCTGTGACAAAAGGCTCTTACGTTAACTGGGAACGAATTCAATTAGCCGTCCTAATTAACTTGTCAAATGGTAATTATGCTATCAGGTGTCACGAATCTGTTTCATGGGATCTAGTGATATAAGAATGTTTGACAAGCTATTAATGAAGATTGTTTGGCAATTACGGTATTTATTGTTCATTTCTATATCGATATAATAACAACAAAAAAATAAACAAATATTTATTTGTGCTACCAGACGTGTGTGGAAATGGGCGTAGTACCACCGAGTCCTCATAGAGGAGATATGCGGCAGTGACCTCTCGCGTTGGGCCCTGGTACGGCCGAGCGAGAAGGAATGGCAGGCGGTCGCCTCCTTCTGCAAAGCAACAATGCTAGCGAAGGAGGCAGCCGCACGCGTGAGAGAACGGACTTCGTCACACCCCAGCCGCCGGGACCCTGACCCAGATTTCCAACCATCATAGGCGTGGGCTAGCGGATGACGAGCAATAGGTAGCTCGCCGTCTGGCTACCATCCGGACCGAGCTCAAGTCGTCGACGACGCGTAGTGTTCCACGCGAGCCTCAAAGAGATGTCAGCAAAACCGTAGGGGCGCAGCAGTGCTGAAGCCTACTGGAATCATGGTTTGATTTTAGTCCGTAGGGACCCAGCAGGGCCGATGCCCACTAGCTAGGACCGCGGGGAATTTCTGAGAAGAAAACCCGTAGTCCTGTAACGCAAAGAGCAACTGAAGGACACAGGTGTGGTTTTAGTCAGTAAAAGTCTGACACGCCGCCCTTGGAAGAAGTCATTGTATGATTTCCCACCTTAAAAGAAAAATAAAGACGTATGTGGAAAAAGGGAGATGGGGCCTCGCCCAGCAGTGAGCTTAGACTGCTGGGTCTAGCATAAAGCACATACATTTCTTTTATCGAAGAAAGGATTTTTATGATATTTTTTTTTTTTAATTTATATAAACCAGTACTTGACTGCGATCTCACCTGATGGCAAGCAGTGATGCAATCATTGATGGTGAGGCGCAATATTTTATGGTGCTGCCGTCCCCGAGGTCCAACCTGAAATGTGTCTCAGGCACTGGTAAACTCATCTGAACGGGGACCTTACCCTGACGTTTTACCGTAGGCGTGGGCTTGCAGACGGCGAGCTATGGGTAGCTCGCCGTCCGACCGTCCGGTAACCGTCCGGACCAAGTCCAAGTCGTCGACGGCGATTACTGTTCCACGCGCGCCTCAAGGAGATGTCAGCAAACCGTAGGGGCCCAGCAGGGTCGAAGCCTACTGGGGCCAAGGGTCTGCTTCTGAAAGGAAGACTCGGCCCTGGTACGACAGGCAACGAAGGAACATTAGTGGGTTTTTAGTCAGTAAAAGTCTGACAGTATCTCCCGCTTCACCCAAGAACGGGGGATGTCATTAGATGATTTTCCCACCGAAGAAAAAAAAACCATAACGTTTTAAAAGGTCAGGCGTGCGAGCGAGAGAGAGGGATGGAGCTATATACGCTATTCAAAGACTCAAAGCATTTTATTTCAAATAAACCATTTACAGGCACTTTTGAAATGTCAAGAAGTCAGTCAGAAAAAATGACATATATATAGCTCCATCCCTTTAAAACAATTCAGTAAGTAAAAGAGAACAAAAGTACAGAATGAGAGAGCGTGCCCGCGCCGAAAGTGTGACCACCTCAGTTTTGCTGGGCGTCAGACACCCAGCGCTGGTTTGCAGTTGGCACCCCGCAGTGACGCACGGACGAGGGTAAATAAAATATACTGGCTGTGGCGTAAATAGTAGATCAACGTCGACACACCGCATAATTGTTAGTTATGAAATACCTACATTAACAATTATTAAATACATAATAACCATGAAATAGAAAAAGTAGGACGACTTAAGGCGTATAGTGCCTTGAACATCTGGACGGAGTTAAATGCATACATGCTCGTACTGCCGCCTGCGCCCGCATAGACCCCCCTGACTTTTAAATCTATTTTCTTTGCGAAATATTGATTAATTGCTAGATGCTATGTACATTCTGAAGAACACTTAACCAGCAATTTTTTTATGTCAATATATTTCTAAAGATCTAAGCCGTTTGAAAGGAGTAGGGAAAACAAGCGAAAAAATATCATGTTGATATTTTTTTTTTTTGGCAAATAGATTAGTCATCCGAAAAAATCATATAAGTTGATAATGTTATTTATGAATCTACGAGTATAATATTTTTTTTTTTTTCAAATTTACTAACTCAACCATTACCGACGAGAAGGCTTCAGAAAGTCACTGTTTTATGCCATTAAATGGAAGCAAGGGCCTTAATGTGTAAAACAAATCACACGCGCGATCCACCAGTGCCACAAAGCGCAACAAGTCATCAACAATTTCAGAATTGGACACAAGCTATTCACGTAAGTGAATTGAAGTTCCACAAAACGTAGTCGCATGACGCGTTACTTGGCTACAGTCCACAGAGCTAGGAACGTAGCAGCTAACGACGCTATTACTAATAATATTTGCGTTCGTGCATTGTGCTGAGCACAAGTTTTGGCTGTTTTGCTGTACCGTAACTACAGAAGTGCCTGACCGCAGGCTTCTGGGTGCAGGCTCTAGAGGGACGCAGAAAATATCATACTAGGGTTAAGTTTTGGGTCTTGTGTACTTGCTAGTCAGTAGTATACATACATTTTTCCGCATCGCAAAAAGTTTTTTTTGTGACGTAACAACAAATTTCCTGTTTTCAGATTTATTGCTACACCTGTGCTATAAGACCTTTCTTTATGCCAAATTTCAGGATTCTAGGTCAACGGGAAGCACCCTACGAATTTTAATTCCCTTGAGAGTGTCGTAATACATGTTTTTGTGACATAAACGGCCGTACCTTTTTTTGTCGTTAACTTAGAAGTTTGATTTTTTCACAGCTTCAAGGGACCGCAGACTTGAGTACATGGTTTTAATTTCAACTCGATACCTCCACGCGTTCCTGAGATAAAGGGTCTTGACAGACAGACAGACAGACAGACGGACAACAAAGTGATCCTATAAGGGTTCCGTTTTTTCCTTTTGAGGTACGGAACCTTAAAAAGAAGAAAGTAAGTTTTTGAAGTGAAAACTTCTTTAGCGGCGTTGTACACTTTTTTTGTAATGGGTAAAAAATGTTAAACTCGCGTCAGGACACGTGACCTGATCGAAAATTCGTAAGACGATCGGCGTTGTACACTTTTTTTGTAATGGGTAAAAAATGTTAAACTCGCGTCAGGACACGTGACCTGATCGAAAATTCGTAAGACGATCCAAAACGCACAACGTTAATACTTAAGTTTTCACTTCTGCCGGCACTCCCAGAGTGCAACCCGTCATTTTTTTTTCTATTCTATTCTATATTCTCCTTGCTCTGTGGCGCAGTCACACATGACGGTACAAACACAATTATATTCGTTAGCCATTCGGATGACGACGATGGCGGCCTGTGGGATATGGCACTCGGAAACGCAATTATCCCCTGCACCGCACCGCGACAATCCTAGTAGAACCACGGTAAGATTCAACGAGTTTAATGGAATATTGTCTGACTTCAAATTTGATTTCCATTGGTGGCTTTTTGGTTTTGATGACAGTATCTATTGAAACAAGGGTGATGTCGTTTGGTTTGGACACTGTAGCTTGCAGTTTAAAATAGTGCTGATAAATGACAGTGACTGACATAAAGGTGAATACTATTTATACGCATAAATTAAGTTCATTTCTTGAAAGTATGTTTCTCCATAAAAACTTTGGAACCCCATTTCATCATTTTAGGGGGTGAATTTTGTAAATTCCTCTCTTAGTACTCGCCTACGTTATAAAAGGAAACCTTGTGCAAAATTTCACGCTTACGCAAAACCACTGGAACTATGGATTTGACTGTGCGTTGATATATCAGTCAGTCAGTCAGTTTCTCACTTTATATATATAGGTTTCATGAAAAACTCATTCAACAGGGTTAGGTGAACTAAGAGGGTTTTAATGAATATAATTCCTTAAATGAATACGTATTATGGTCGCTTTTCATATTGACCTGACCTGCAAAGTGCAAAAATCTTATGAAAACTTGAATTTCGTAGGCTACCCTGGTGCTTTCGCCTGTATATAATCAATCATGCTCACTCAAATGTCTCACTGATGGTGGTGCGTGTGTTGGATCATTCGGTTCCCTTCAAAATGGTTGAGCTGAGTGGTGCTAATATTCGCGTCAGGTCCGTGAACGGGCGCTGTTAGTTGAGACTGGTCATCTCTTAGCTGCCAGTTGCTATTTTAATATCTATATTTAGTTTTTATTTTTACTTTATTTACATTGTGTTCTCACATGATAGCGACAAGAAACATGTAACAGAGATATTTGTAATTACAAAACATGATTGAAAAGAGTTTCCATGGAGTTTCTTGCACATTCTTCTCCATAGAGATCTGCGCTTTGGAATGTGCAATTAGCATCATTTTTTTTCTGACTGACTGACTTCTTGACATTTCAAAAGTGCCTGTAAATGGTGTATTTAAAATAAAATGCTTTGAATCTTTGAATCTTTAATTTGTTAGGAAATAATCTGTTAAAGAATAAATTAATAACAGTTATACTATAATTAAAACCAAACGCAAACAAACAAAATCCAGGAATATGCAATCATTCCATGCAAATACAGAGAAAGTTCACAAAGCATCGCTCACGACACATCCGAGTTTTATTCTATCTGTAAAACGAACTAAAACTTCCACTGGGGCTGTGGGGCTGTATGTCAAACAAAAAGCTCCAATGTTTTACGCTCGCCCGAAATTTTCAACGTTTTGTTTCAGTATGACACTGAGGTTTCTTCAAAATTCTGCAAACGTAATAACGCGATGGACTACGTTAAAAAACTCAAAAATCATGCATAAATGATGAAATAGGGATGATGATGATGGAATAGGGTTAAAATAATTATAATGTGAAATTTTTAATCTTTTTAATATTTTAATTTAATAACACCTAGATGATAAGTTTTCTACTAACCATTGGATCAATGATGTCTGAATCTATAAAATTATTATTTTAATACATTTATTTGACTGCTATGCCGGAGGTTGTGGGTTCGATTCCCACCCAGGACAAATGTTTGTGTGATGAGCACGATCATTTGTTCTGTGTCTGGGTGTAATTTATCTATAATATGTATATATTTAGAAATATATAAGTATGTTTATCAGTTGTCTAGTACCCATAACACAAGCTCTGCTTAGCTTGGGACTAGACGGCGTTGTGTAATAGTTGTCGAATATTATTATTATTATTTTTCTCAGCACCCTAAGGTCCTGGACCTTTGGAAGGCGTACGAGGAGCCGAAACCAACTCGCAGAGGCCCTTTTAGACGCTTCTAATGGAAAGTGATACAAACCGGTGATTATCCCTGTACGCACTATGCTAGTGCATCCAAGGACAACCCCCGGTTGGTGGCAAACTATTGCGACATAAGGAAAACTAAGATATAAGGCTATGGTTTTTGGAGTCTTAAGTGGACTGGTTACCAGGAACTATGTTAAGACTATGGCCCCTGCTTAAACAATGTTATTAATATCCATCGACAAAAGGCAGACAAATAATTATTATTCTTATAAATACGTGACACGTACTCAGACATATATGTACTTATTGAAATACTTATAATAAACATCCGTATACACTTACAGTTGTAACATACAGACACACACAAATATAAATAGTCTTGATTACACCATCATGCACACATACATGCTAATCTATTTTGTTTATTTTTTTATTCCTTTCTTAAGATTACCATAAGGTACTAAATATAACATATAATATATTAACACTAACGATGAATGTAACGAAAGAGCCTGGTTCACATAACACAATCCTAGTGTGAGTTCCTGGAATTCAACCCATAAAATGTATGTTTCAGTTAATTAACATATTCTTCTTTAAAATATTCTTCTTTATTCTTCTTTCCTTTGTGTCATGAGTTAATATGACCCCGAACCGAACAAACAAAAGGCAATAAGGGAATACGGGCAGGCTTTAGTCAGTAAAATTGTACGGGCACAAGTCATGCAACTTCTACCCCTTCCTACATATTCCACTGTAAAGCTGCAAAACAATATTTTTTAAATCTTTACACCCCTCGTCTTAACAAGTAATACTGTACAAAAAAGTGCCACAGAAGTGGTTTTCCTCTTGCTCTTTAACATGCTCATTTTATTCATAATCTAACAGGCTGGGACACGAGATCATGTATTGTCTAAATTATTTTCAACGACAAAAAAATTCAAATAGCAAAATTACGGCGCTATCGAACTAAACATTAAACATTTCAACAAATAACTCTATTGGCTGCTCCTGACAATATAGTTCAAAAAGACAGTGATAGTGACGCTGAAGTTTTGGAATAAAACACTTTACTTATATTTATTACGGTGTCTGGAGCTAGGGGTTGACATGTCCGACTCGCTCTGTGGCTAGCTTACAACTGAGGGCCGCCTACCCCCCGCCACCAAGCGGCCGGTCTATGCAACCCATAGCAGCTGCATGCTCTTTATTTGAATACAGTGGACCTTTAAGGGGGAACTTCATTAGACCGGCGCACACATGAGCTACTCCTGGTTTATACATAGATTGCGTCGTTTGGCGTGGATCTAATGTAGCTCTACAAGTCTAGTTGCCATATAAAATGTATGGAGACAGACGCGCCCAGATCGGCGTACGAGGGCCACGTGTGCCAAATGTAGTTCTACCTATAAACCATCGACTTATATTCTAGAGATAGACAAGCACGTTCATGGAAAATATTTGTCAAAATACTGAAAAGTTAAAACAAAAGTTCGCTGCGGCGCTACATTGGCATTACGCCGTTTAATAGAACTATTAAAACATACAGCGCTAAGATAGCTTTTAGAGGATACTTTTTTCGTGACCAAAATGTCTTAAGTGCCATGAATTTCGTGGCACTTACGCGTTTCGTTCAACCTGAGTCGATTGAAGTGAGTGTTCGGCACGCGTAATCTAGTGCGTAGTACATATATATCGATGCTTTAAACCTTCTCTCCTCCTCAGGTACGCCGCAACGCACGCTCGACCCACGTTCTGCAACGTATGCAGAGAGCCGCTCGGTGCGCTCGGCACTGCGCACGCGCTCGCCTGCGAGCTCTGCAAGTTCAAGGCTCACAAGCGCTGTGCCTCGCGAGCGCCGCCATCTTGCAAATGGAGTACGCTTGCATCGCTTGGACCGCACGTCGTAGAAGATGCTGAGGGGGTGAGTTCGGACCATTTCTTTTTTATTTTCTAGTCAATGCAGGTAGCATAGTCTGTACTCTGTATAGCCTTTCCTCTGCAAGTCCAATGCGCTCAAGCACTGAGCCTCGCGAGCATTGTTTGAACGAGTTACAACGGCTTTAAAACACAAAGGGCTTCTGAAGGAACACGGGTGGTTTTTAGTCAGTAAATATCTGACACTCTCATCCACTCATAAGTTATTTGATTATTTAAAAAAAAAAATACGCTTACCTCGCTTGGACCGCACGTCATAGAATAGGCCATGCTATTCTTACTAGACGTTATTAAAGTGTTACGGTTGGTACCTATATATCGTGAAGAAAGAAAAGCCGTAGTCAGCTTTTCTTTTTGTTCTGTTCTGGTTTCTCCAGTAACCTTGTTTATTTCAGCATCCTGAAAATCTGGTTTCATACTTTTTCAGCGTCTTTTTTTTTTGTCGAAGTTGGGTTTTAGTTTTTTTTACTTTTGACTACATAAATATGATCAGTAACGGGTACGGATAGAGCCCCATTTTTTTTGTACTAATTTTAAGAAATAGGGGTGTATATAGATAGACACCCAAACTCGGAACAACCACTGTAGACTATGCAAATATTTTGGATATGCCTTTACAGGCATGTTAGGTACAGTCAGGGATCAAAAGTGCAGTTGCACTCTACCAATGCTAAAGTGTGTAAAATTTCTTTGTTGTCGAAGTTCAACTGTCCACAACTAGTTCATTCAATACTTTAGATTCTATGCTACTAATTAAATTAGTCATGAACCATTGACCCTCTTCTACAAAGAAATTACATATAGGCATTTTAGCTTTGGTAAGGAGGAACTGCACTTTTGACCCCTGACTGTACATTGTTATGAGAACCAAATATTAGTAATTGAAGAAGGAAAATCATTTCCTGAAAGGCTCGACCATAACATAATTTCCTTTGGTTTGTCAAACATCATTCCACTAAACTCTCCATAAACAGCGTTCAAAATCGACGTGGTAACACGTAAACACGTACCAAATGTGTGTCGATGTACGTACGTATGTGTACAGGCGTTTTATAGCCAATACCGTTAAATAGACGTAAACCTTCTTACAGTGATTGTGTATATAGCAGGGCCGGAGATTAGAAAAAGAAAGAAAAACTGTTTATTTGCGCGAAATGACGCAATCTTAAAACTAGCTAACAAACATTATCCATTGGATAGGGAAGATATGCGTCACATCCGCGCAAAACGGCCGAACACTCAGCATAAAGCTGCGGCCTCACGCAATAAGCGATGAGCTCACAGCGCTGGTTTTCAGCGTGGGCCGGTGGCGGTGTCGACATAAAGACGCCCGAACGGTGGAGCGTACAACAAGATTTGGATAGAAAAAGGAAGATTGACATCTTTGTAGTTTTTACAAAGGTTCTGTAAACATTGAAAACTAAAGAGAAAAGTGTATGTAATGGTGTGTGTGTGTGTGTGTTGTAAGTATGTGTACTAAAATTCGAAAGCGGTTTGTAATAGTTGAGTGTACAATTTATGGGGTCCCGTGTCGATGTTGACATCATGGTAAGGGTACCATGACTCTGTTGAAGACGCTCAGGGTATCGGGAGTTACAGGGCGACTAACGACCACCATAAGCGCGGGCGGCGAAAAATGGGTAGCTCACCGTTCGATAAGGACAAGAGACGGCAAACAGACGAGGCATACTAGGGCCGATGCCTGCCGGGGCTGTGGGATTGTTCAAAAGAGTACCATGGTCTTGGAACGTAAAAGACAATGGACGGAACCCGGATGGGTTTTATTCTATAAAAGTCTGACACTTTCCATTCAGAGCGGGAGGTGTTATTTGAAGATTACCCAAACCAAAAAAAACATCTGTTTGAGGCGCGCATGTAACACTACGCGCCGTCGACGACTCGGACTGGGTCCGGACGGTTACCGAACGGCCGCACGGCGACCTATCTATTGCTCGTCTTCCACAAGCCCACGCCTATCTACTGTTGGACACGCCGTAATTATGGCGATAAGTCCCCTCTTTGAGGAGTGGCTGGTAAGACCTCACGGCGTCCTCACCTTCCGCATGATGCAGGATCTCACTGGACATGGTCAGTTCGGGAAGTTCCTGCACCGGATTCTTGCGAAAGAATCGCCCGGGTTTCACCACTGTGTGGACCGCCCGGAAGTCACGGTGGATCATACGGTAGAGGTGTGGAGCGAGAAGAAGTGGCAGGCGGTCGCCTCCTTCTGCGAAGCAGTAATGCTAGCAAAGGAGGCGGCCGCACGCGCGAGGTGACGGCCCTCACGACCCAGTCGCCAGGATCCCGATCCTGATTTCCGGCCACCGTAGGCGCGGGCTTGCGGGGAGCGAGCAATGGGTAGCTCGCCGTCCGACCGTCCGGTAACCAACCGGACCGAGCCCAAGTTGTCGACGGCGCGTACTGTTCCACGCACGCCTCAAGGAGATGTCAGTAAACCGTAGGGGCCCAGCAGGGTCGAAACCTACTGTGATCATGGGTTCGCTTCTGAAAAGAAAACTCGGCCCTGGTATAAAAGGAACTAGGAGTGGATTTTAGTCAAAAAAGCCCACGCCTACTGTGACTGGTAGTCGGAACTCGGGTCTCAAAAAAAACGTGGAATTGAAATGGAAATGGTCGCTCATGCATGTCCAGAATATTTTTTTTTTAAATATTTACTAACATAGTTATAATTATTCACCTACTAAAATAATATGGACTTGTATCATTAGTGTGTGCTTGGTCTGCAATAAATATTTTCAATTTCAAAAAAGTCATGTAATGTGTGACGTAATTTATGTAGGATCCTAATATCTGGAAATTGCCGCGAATCCGGATGGTTGGTACCAGGAACTCGATACCAAAATTAACTCTCAAATATTAACAATAATCCAGTACAACCTTTTTGCAAGTTTTAATTTAATTTAATTCAAGGTAAGACAACAGTATGGTTCACTTTGTTAGTAAAAATATCTTAAAATTAGTGTTAGCAGTAAAAAAATAAAGAAACAATAATAAAAACATACAGTGAAGTGTGAATCTGAGGCAAGATGTGCAGAGAACGATTTGGCAAGAAGCAAACTATCTGACCATTATTTCCACATAGTGCCTCAGAATAGGGGAGTAAGGACTCTCAACCACTGTTTTCAGGATGCTATTGCCACTTACCCGCGTTCTGTGCATCAGTGATGCGACTTTCTTACGAATCACTGCATGGAAGCCGTCAGTTCGATTCTGAGCAAACATTTCCGACGCACTACAGAAACGGGGCAGTTTCAACAGCATCCTAAAAACATTGTTGTATTGGATACGTAGGACATCCAGCGTTCTTTTGGTGTAGTTAGCCCACAAATCCCCCGCATACAGACCCTGACAATACACCTTGAATAGGGTGACTTTGACTTGGTCCGTACTACGAGAGAATCTACGGATCAACATGTTACCTCGAACCGCCAGTGCCCTACACTCCCTTTCAATGTCTACATTATCTTTAAGGTCGTCGGTAAGTATATGCCCCAAGTATTTAAATTGGTAGACTTTATTTATTCTTATACCATTTAACAAGAAACTATGTTCATGATTAGGGCATTTACCGGCGGCCTTAAAGATCATGTATTCCCATTTGCGTACGTTGTACACAAGGCCGTGCGAGGCAGCATACTTCTCGCAGACCTTCAGCATTTCTCTGATAGATCCTTCAGTCGGACCCAGCAGCACCATGTCGTCTGCGTAGCTAATACTGTTAATACTGACACCATCAACCCGGCAGCCGACAAGCAAGCTGCTGAGCTCGACTATTAGATCATTAACATACAGGTTGAAGAGCCGTGGAGACGTCAAACCCCCCCTGTCTCACACCACACTCCAACCTATATGACTCTGAGAACGTTCTAGAATACGTTTAAGATAACAATAACCCGTATTATTGACCGTAGCTAGAAACCCTTGTTTACAGCAATGAGCGCGGAGAGCGTGAACTTATCTCGTTATAATACTCACTGAGGCGCGGTTCATTCATAAGCTGATTATGTGTTCTAGTTCGTGAATTAACTTTTATACGAGAGATGGAATAATAAAAATAGTAACTATAATGCAAGTTCGTTTCGGCTCCTCGTTCGCCTTCCAAAGACCTGAGGGTTCTGAGATATATCGATACATAAAATAATAATAAGACATTTATTTCAGACGTAGTCTATATCAGTAACTAACACAAGAAACCTTATAAAGCTACTGTTAGTACATACAACAGCTTTTTAGGATGCTTAAATTGCAATTCATTAAAGGTTAGGCGGGCTGTTGATCAAATTACAACAGCCTATAAAATTAATAATGGTTACACTGATGCGTCCGACTTACATGTAGAATTATGTCAATTATTTGTTCCGAATAATTACAATCGCTCTAGAAAGCATAAATTATTTAATGTCCCATTTTGTCGCACTGTAGCTCGATCGACCTCCCCTATACCGCGTATGCTAACGATACTCAACGCGCTCGTGGAGACCAACCCTGGATTGGATTTGTTTGCTGATGAATGGAAGACAATATTATTAGAAAGTTTGCGATTCTGTGAGAAGACAGAGTGAAAGGATGAAATTATTTTAGTATTAATGACTATTTTGCTGTACTAAATAAATACAAAGACAATCATAAAGGGGCACCGCACAGTAGCGCCAATTTATGCAAAGCCCTGGACGCGACCACCTGCAGTGTGTAGTCGCATCTATTGCCAGGCGAGTCCCAGCGGCCCACGAACACGGTCAGCAGGTTGTTCGAGCTGGCTGCATGCGCTTCATCACAGACGCACAACGCTTCTGCATGATGGCATGAAAACCATCTACGCTTTTTAACCGACTTCAAAAAGGAGGAGGTTATATGTTCGGTTGAATGTATGTTTTTTTTTTTTTTTTTATGTATGTTCACCGATTTCTCGGTCAATTGTGGACCGATTTTGAAAATTTTTTTTTTGATTGAAAAGTTATGCTTCCAAGTTGGTCCCATAGAAATATTGTTATGATCTGATCATGAACTTCGTAGATATGGAACAGAACTCCTCATGGGATCACAGCAGAACTGTCGTAACAAGTAAAATTGCTTTGTTTATATGTGTAGTTGATGATGACTGACTGAAAGAAGAGGGGTAATATATCGAACTGATCTGATGATGAAGCCTCAAAATTAGGCACCGCAACTCTGTAATAAATTAATTTAATCTAACCGTGTTTGGTATTATTAGAATAAAATTGTCATACGATGCACTCTGGCTATAAGGTATTTAAGTATGGCTAAGGGGTACTTTTTAGTGGTGGTACCATAACTAAAAAGTGAAAAATAAAAAACTTTTTACAAAAAAAATACAACCGACTTCAATGTAAAAAAAACACTGAAAAGTGCAAAATAACTTTAATTTCGGAAGTCGGTGTTAAATAACGAAGAGACAAAACTATTATAGAAACACCGACTTCCGAAATTAAAGTTATTTTGCACTTTTCAGTGTTTTTTTTACATTGAAGTCGGTTGTATTTTTTTTGTAAAAAGTTTTTTATCGTCGCAAACATTGCTGGAAACCACAATAACACGCACAACACAATACTTGTAACAACAGCAATAACTTCAAGGTAAAATTAAATAAACCAGTGAAACTCCATGCATGTAATGGGTTTCGTTATTTATTCATTAAAGCCAATGGCCAATGGTAAGGTCAATTGACCTCATCAGAAAACTTAAAGTCACCCAAAGGATAATGGAAAGGGCTATGCTCGGCGTTTCCTTGCGTGATCCCATCAGTAATGAAGATATCCGCAGGAGAACTAAGGTTTCTGATATAGCCCGTAGAAACGCCAAACTTAAGTGGCAGTGGGCACAGCACATTACTGGCAGAACAGGTGGTTGATGGAGCTAGAAGGCTCTGGAGTGACAACCGTGTACCGGAAGACGCAGCGTTGGAAGGCGTCCCAGAGGTTGAAGAGTCACGGGAATCTGATGGATGAGAGACGCCCTCGACCAATACCAATCAACCAACAACCAACCAACCACCACCAACCAATATTGTACACCCCATGGGTATGTTACAGCGATATATAACAAATAATTATAAGAACTAACTATACAAACAATAAATGAATTTAAATTTAACACTTGCAGGAGTCATGTGTCCAACAGAGGACGTCTTTCAGCTGAAATGATGATGATATTGATAATGATGATGATTTATTAATTTACAAGCTGCTGCCCCCGTGAAAATAGAAAATTATCCCAAGAAAACATACTCCCAGGATAAAAAGTATCCTATACGCTGTTACAGGACATGGTCTGCATGTGACGAAGACATATTTAGTCATACCAAAACAGACTATTCCCTTTTAACTTTTTAGTTTTTTGTTTTAACTGTGTTGTATTATTCATTGCTACGTTAAAAAAACCGGCCAATTGCGAGTCGCTCACGCAGAAAGGGTTCCTTACCGTCCGTAATAAAAAACAACAAAAAATCACGTTTGTTGTCTGGGAGCCCCATTTTAATATTTATTTTTTTTCTGTTTTTAGTATTTGATAGTATAGCGGCAACAGAAATATATCATAGGTGATAATTACAACTATCTAGCTATCACAGTTCTTGTGATACAGTCTGGTGACAGACAGACGGACAGCGGAGTCAAAGCAAAATGTCCCGTTTTTACTTTTTCGGTACGGAACTCTAAAAAGGAAAGTTTACTTGACTTTAACAATTTTCACACAATTCCACGACAAGTATGATCAAAAGCTTTTTAGCCGCTAAAATAATGAAACTCGTAATGAATCCCTGAATGGCACCACGAATAATATTTGTCCTTTTGTTCCGAACAAATTGTATGAGATTTGTATTTGTGCTCCACCTGAAAACGGGCATTTTAACAATACCATCGTTATAAATATAAGGGTTGAGTGGCGTTTGAGAAAAGATTGAAGAGTTTGTAACAGGAGCTGAGCAATATTTTTTTCAATTTGGGTAAAGTATGATTGTACTGAGAGTTTCCTTGCGTGAGTAAATCAGAAATGAAGATATCCGCAGAAGGAGATATCATTCGGCTGAAATGATGATGATGATCAATACTGCTTAATGAATAAACATTCAATATTATGTTCACACTGTTGGGATCGCATATTTCCATTCTATACATGGCCTGAACGCAGCCATAGGAAACTGCTTGCGTTTACATTGTACTGCTATTTTTAAATCTGCGACTACAATGTATTGTATACACGAATTCTGCGCACTGGTCTTGTATAGTTTTTAACGTATACGCGCGCGTTCCAAACTATATTACAGTTAACATCACTGACGCCTGACAAAATCTAAGATATATTTAAAATCTTTTTTTATTCATAGAATGGAAAAATGTGTAAAATATTATTAATGTAGAATTAGATAAATAATAATGAATTTTAACTTAACCTAAGCCAAATAATCCACTAACATTAGAAGGGGATCTGGCGCTTGGCGGCCACTGCCGCGACACGCTCGCTTCAGTCGCTCGCCTTCGCGCTTTAATGGTCACTGTTCTAACCTAACCTAACCCACATCATCGCTTCGTTCGCACGCCATCGTGTGGTAATGGTCACTATTTTAACCTGACCTAATCCAGGCGCGATTATTCCGATCTACGCACGATTAGTCTATATTCGTACTGGCACTGTATATTATGGAATAAGGTTAGGCAGTTAGGTCACTACGAAGTATACGCTATTACTTGCGTTCTACTCTTGTATACATTGGAAGACCTTGATTAAAAAGTGATTTCCAATATCTATACGCGGCTAGTTTTACACCCTTGCGTTCTGGCCATGTACAGAATGTAAATACGCGTTGGGATCCTAGCCTCCTCTTTGTGCGAGAAGTAATCTTAGTGCATCTGATTGGATGCCATATATCTTCGCATGTTTGGTCCTAGGACATGCCAGTTGCCAGTTATGACATATGGCTCCGAAACGTGGTCGCTTACAATGGGCCTCATCAGAAGGCTTAAAGTCACTCAAAGGGCAATGGAAAGGGCTATGCTCGGAGTTACCATGCGTGATCGCGTCAGAAATGAAGATATCCGCAGGAGAACCAAGGTTACAGACATAACCCGAAGAATCGCCAAACTTAAGTGGCAGTGGGCAGGGCACATTGCTCGCAGAACAGATGGTCGATGGGGACGAAAGGTTCTGGAATGGCGACCATGTACCGGAAGACGCAGCGTTGGAAGGCTTCCTACAAGGTGGACTGATGACCTGGTGAGGATCGCGGGAATCCGATGGCTGCGAGACGCACAGGACCGGTAATTGTGGCGACATTTGGGGGAGGCCTATGTCCAACAGTAAACGTCTTTCGGCTGAAATGATGATGATGATGACATGCCAGTTTCCTTCATCGCGTTGAGAGCTATGATGATGAAATCAATAATTGCCCAAAGTACAATGCCTGGCTGGGTAACGAACTCATGGCCACTATTCTCAAAAATGTAGAAAGCTATTTATTTCACATCAAAATATCTACTTACTGACTCTTTCAAACTAAAATTATTTTACATAACATTAAAGAATGGTTCAAAAATAAAGTGCTATAATACTTAGTGGTACACTAAATAAATGGTACTTACTATTCCCATGTCGCTGGCTCTATTTTATAACTTTCATAATTCATTGGTAATGTAGAAAAACTACTAACTTCGCGTTTTATCTTACTTTGTATTCCCAATACACCAGCGAACATTTTCCGATGGATAGTCTTCTTTGTTTAGATACTTTTTGTATAGAAAAACTGGGCAACTACGACTAAGACTCGCGCCCTGAGGGTTCCGTACAAACTTACATAAGTAAACAGTTCAATTCCTGAATGGAGTCTTGAAGATTTTTCCGAAAGGCAAAAAAAAATCGTAACGTAACTAAAAAAGTTTTCAGATTTATATCTGTGCTATAAGACCTTGCTTTATGCAAAATTTCAGGATTCTGGGTCAACGGGAAGTACCCTATGAATTTTGATTCTCTCAAGAGTGTCGAAATATACGTTTTTTGCGACATAAAGGTCCGTATCTTTTTTTTTCAGTTAACTTAGAAATCTGATTTTTTACAGCTTCAATAAACCGCAGACTTGAGTATATAATTAATTTCAACTCGATACCTCCACGCGTTTCCGAGATAAAGGGTCTTGACAGACAGACAGACAGACAGACAGACAGACAGACAGACGGACGGACAACAAAATGATCCTATAAGGGTTCCATTTTTTCCTTTTGAGGTACGTAACCCTAAAAACGGTGAGCAAGTCTTTATGTTTTTTATTTTAATAGTCTTTCATATGCAATATGTTGGCGTAATAATAAAAGAGAAGCCACCTCGACATTAATTTTGGGCACGCCACAATTATGGCGGTAAGTCCTTGAGGAATGGCTGGAAAAAAAACACGGCGTCCTCACGTTCCGCATGACGCAGGTTCTTACTGGACATGGTAAGTTCGGGAGGTTCCTGCACTGGATTCGTGCGAAAGAATTGCCAAGTTGTCTAATGGTTAACTATGGCTCCGGAAGGAAAACGATCGAAACCTTGCTTTCAACGTATAATAGACAAATTAAAACCCTATCTTATACTATTTTCAGCCTACAATTTACCCACTAGTGAATCACAAGTTTTCTCCCTGCAAGGTTTTCCTATTATAAGGGTTCCGTTTTGTCTTATTTGATTCGCTGCCGAAAAAACCAGCTTTTTTAAAAATACACTTCTGGACACATCTATTGGCCCACCTTAGAGTTTAGGTTTCGATGGCCCCTACCGAAATATGATTGCTAGATTGAACAAAAACTGTTGATGCAGTTTTAAACCTGATACATTTTACCATCTTTTTCGATCGTATTGTTTTAAATTTGAATTCAGAATACCATACGACATGGAGCTACGCCTAACAAGTCGGATATGCGCCTTGTTAAAGGCAATTGATTTTTGAATAAAAAACATGTTTTATCAAATAAAGGTTTAATTTAATAACGCGTGTTGCCTCCATGGGCATCTACCACAGCTCTCATACGATTAGGCATAGAGTTTATCAACCGCTCTATGAAATTTTGAGGGATCATCTCCCATTCCTCTTCTATGGCAGTTTTCAACTCCTGCATCGTCTGGGCAACTGGCTGACGAGCCCTAACACGTCTTTTTAGCTTGTCCCACATGTGCTCAATGGGGTTCATGTCTGGGCTTCTGGCTGGCCAGTCCATAACTGTGATGTTCACATCCCGAAGATATTCCCTGACGATGCCGGCCGCATGGGCTCTTGCATTATCATGCATAAAAAGGAAATTTGGGCCCACATAGTCCGCGTATGGTATCACGTGAGGTTCTAAGCACTCACGAATGTACCTTTCAGCATTTAATGTTGGCAGCCGTGGTCCTGTAACAACCTCAAGTTGAGTTTTACCGCTCGCGGATATACCGCCCCAGACAGTCCATGAGCCACCGCCATAAGCAACCCTCTCTTCAAAGCAGCATTGTGCGAAACGCTCTCCCTTACGTCGGTAGACCTTCTTCCTTCCATCATTGCCATGTAACACAGTTTTAGACTCATCAGAAAAGAGTACACGGCTCCAATCTTGCTGTGTCCAATTTAAATGACTGCGTGCGAAATGAAGGCGCGCTGTTCGGTGGGCTCGCGTTAGTTTGGGCCCATTAGCTGGCTTGTGTGGTACCATATCGCGTTCTTTTAACCTTCTCCGAACAGTTCGAGCGCTCACAGATACTCGTGGAAGTCGCGAAGTTGGTTTTGTATCTCAATGGAGGTAAGGTGACGATTTCTCAAGCTGGTCGTCACGATGAATCGATCCTGCTTTTCAGTTGTGACCCGAGATCGTGGCCTTCCTTGGCGACGAACAAAGCCGCCAGTCTCTAGGTACCTCCGATAAACATTTCGGACCGCAGATCGACTTAAATTAAGTTGAGCACTCACGTTTCTTTGGCTGTGTCCGGCCTGAATAAGTGCCACAGCTTGGGCGCAACTTCAGGTGAAGTATCCATAGATTATTGATAGAACCTCACCTTAATGTTAAGAATAAGTAATGTTTGTTGCAAAACCAAAGATATCAATCACTTTTTCAAGAATTAAATCCAAGTAAACCAATAAAACCAAGTTTTCTTAGTATTCGATTGTTTGATATCAACAAACAGGCTCCAAATTGTCTTTTGTTTCTTTAAATTCTGTGTTCGAAATTCAAAAAAAGACTATTGAATGAAATTGTGAATGTGCCAGGTTCAAAACTGCATAAAAACTTTTTGCTCGACCTAATATAAAATTTTAGCTAGGACCAAACGAAACTGAAAATACAAGGTGGGCCAATAGATGTGTCCAGAAGTGTAGTACAAAAATGAAATACTAAAGCCTCAGATATATTAAGGGACAAAATGACCCCCAAAGTGTCGCGCTTTCAAATTATCCAACATGTCCCGCGGGCCGCGTCACGTGAATGCATTGTATGTTGGGCTACAACTAGCGGGATAGTTTGCAACCATCTGGTCACCCCTTAGCGTTGTGCGTCATATTGGGGGACGTTTTGTCCCCTAATGTATCTGAGGTTTAAATGTATTTACATGCATATTTAAATATTTATATAGCCTACAGATAGTTATTCCGTTTCTGGGTGTCTTACTTATGTATGTGAGTGTACATGTATGTGTTCACACTCATAATATAAGAGTAGGTAAATCCTAGTATGGAGCAAGGTTTTTTAAAAAGAAGAAAGAAATATATTAATCAAGCAAAGCTTTCCAATCTTTTTATTGAACATAAAGCGCTGTTTTATTCCTTAAATGGCTCTGAAATCAGTATCTGCTTTCATTCAACAAACAACAATTGCAGAACTTTGAAAGGTCCCTAATAAAAACCCGCGATCCTAAGTAGGCACACTTTAATCCTAAACAATCTGATCCTAATCCCAGTATTAGAAGATTGATACTGCTTTCGCCCCATCTTTGATTAAAGGGGGAATCAATAACGAGTCCATCGTAGATGCATTTCAATTTACCTCTCTGCTTGATATCATCTTCGTGACAAGTAATGTTACCAAGTGATGTTCGATTCAGTGAAAGAAATAAAATATTTATTAGACGACAATTACACACAACAGAAAATAAAAAAAAATAAAAATAGTAAGGCTGCGCCGAAAAAGGGCTGTGAGATTGTTCGAAAGGCTTATCGTGACCCTCGATCGCAAAGGAAAACTGAAGGAACACTGGTGGAGTAGGAGTGCAAGAAGTTATTTAATGTTTTTTTTTCGTATATACATAGGTACATAATATATATAACTTATTGTAAAGTTATGTATTGTTATTTATATAAGTATATAATTATTTTATATATTATATGCTTATTAATAATGTAATGTTAGATTCATTTGCTAGCTAGTACTCTGCAGACTAATTATTTTAAGAGCGTCCTTTTCAAGATACATTTTCATACAACCGCTGTTACGTGATTATGATGTTATTACACATCTTTCTCTAGATATTTTTGATACACAGCTATCTTGTGGATATTATCTAGACTTCTATAGAAATCAAAACATATATTTGTGTAAAACTAATCTAGTAAAGACCTCTGAAAATCTGCTATTTTATGTGAACTTTGGCCCTCCATAACGTACTCATATTATTATAATAAAAATATAAAAAAGTACATCAATAGAAACCTTGGACATTTAATCGAGATTCTGAATGACAACAATTTTCCAGAAAAAAATTTAAGGCTTAAAAAAATACACGTATTTCCTGGGACAAGTTTTGTGAAATATTCGAGTAAATCACGGAATTGCCGAATGCCAACAGAGTTTTCAGGCGTTATCTCTCTTTTTTTGCATTGCCTCTTCATCAAAAATCGCGTTGAATTGCGTTAGATAAAGCAACAAGCTTTTAAACCATGCTCCATGTTCTTCTTCTTAGCGTACCGATGGTAAAACTAGTTAAATTCCTTGCCTGGCCCAGTATTCAGCCACGGCAATGTTGACGATAGGCGAGTGGAAAAGGACCCTCTAAAGTTCTTAAGATCCATCCAAAGGTTGTCTGATAGATATCGCTATCACTGATAAGACTGCCATTGTTCTTATAGATTCAAGTTTATTTATAAGTTGTGTTACTTTTTGGGTGTACAATAAATTTTTAACCGACTTCAAAAAGGAGGAGGTTATATGTGCGTCTGAATGTATGTTTTTTTTTTTATGTATGTTCACCGATTTCTCAGTCAATTGTAGACCGATTTTAAAACATATTTTTTGATTGAAAGGTTATGCTTCCAAGTTGGTCCCATAGAAATATTGTTATGATCTGATCATGAAGTTCGAATATATGGAACAGAACTCCTCATAGAATCACAGCAGAACCGTCGTAACAAGTATAATTGCTTTGTTTATACGAGTTGTTGATGACTGGCTGAAAGAAGAGGGGGAATATATCGAACTGATCTGATGATGAAGCCTAAAGTTAGGCACCGAAACTCTGTAATAAATTAATGTAATCTAACCGTTTGGGATTATTAGAATTGTCATGAGATGCACTCTGGCTATAAGGTATTTAAGTTTGGCTGAGGGGTACTTTTTAGTGGTGGTACCATAACTAATAAGTGTAAAATAAAAAACTTTTTACAAAAAAAATTCAACCGACTTCAAAGTAAAAAAAAAAACCACTGAAAAGTGCAAAATAACTTTAATTTCGGAAGTCGGTGTTAAAAAACGAAGACACAAAACTATTATAGAAACACCGACTTTCGAAATTAAAGTTATTTTGCACTATTCAGTGTTTTTTTTTTTCTTTGAAGTCGGTTGAATTTTTTTTGTAAAAAGTTTTTTATATTCTATCCCAACAAAAAAAAAAGAATACATGATCTTGCACCTAATGAGCTATTCTTGACGTCAATACAAGAGACGAAGCTTGACCATCGCTTTCCCCAACAAAATACACAGTTAGATCTAACAAGCACATGCTTGAATGTCTCGACATGAAATTGTATACATAGGTATACAATTTGATGTAATGAAATAAACTACGCTAGCTAGCTAGTTTATTTACGCGAAATGACGCAATCATAAAACTAGCTAACAAACATAATCAATGGATGGGGAAGATATGCGTCACATCCGCGCAAAACGGCCGAACACTCAGCTTAAAGCATAAAGCCTATGTACATATTGTGTGCAAACCACATGCAATGTTCGATCCTAATGGTTGTTTGTGCCCCGTGACTATTGTATGGCGGAGTTGTGTTTGACACGAATGAAGACTAGCAGCGATTTGAATAGTCATACATGAATTACGGTGCTGGCCCTGTTTGTCTATACCTTGAATAGGTACCTATACTTCTTATATTATTGTCTAACTTATCTATATTCTTAGCTGAGAAGTGTTTAATCCTCTTGTGACTCAGAACGCCTTTTTTCAATAGTATTAGTGACGTAAGTGTATCCATGGCATCACTGCAGGCTTAACAGGATACAAATTGTTTCTAAATATGTTGAGTTAGGCACCTTTTTAATCGACTTCAAAAAGGAGGAGGTTATATGTTCGGTTGAATGTATGTTTTTTATTTTTATTTTTTATGTATGTTCACCGATTTCTCGGTCAATTGTGGACCGATTGTGAAATTTTTTTTTTGATTGAAAGGTTATGCTTCCGAGTTGGTCCCATAGAAATATTGTTATGATCTGATCATGAACTTCGAAGATATAGAACAGAACTCCTCATAGGATCACAGCAGAATCGTCGTAACAAGTAAAATTGCTTTGTTTATACGTAGTCGATGACTGACTAAAAGTAGAGGGGGAATATATCGAATTGATCTGATGATGAAGCCTGAAGTTAGGCACCGGAACTCTGTAATAAATTAATGTAATCTAACCGTGTTTGGGATTATTAGAATTGTCATGAGATGCACTCTGGCTATAAGGTATTTAAGTTTGGCTGAGGGGTACTTTTTAGTGGTGGTACCAATACTAAAAAGTGTAAAATAAAAAACTTTTTACAAAAAAAAATACAACCGATTTCAAAGTAAAAAAAAAACACTGGAAAGTGCAAAATAACTTTAATTTTGGAAGTCGGTGTTAAATAACGAAGAGACAAAACTATTATAGAAACACCGACTTTTGAAATTAAAGTTATTTTGCACTTTACAGTATTTTTTTTTTTACTTTGAAGTCGATTGTATTTTTTTTTTGAAAAAGTTTTTTATGACTTGAAGCATTGGGGTCCTTATCTTCTAAGTACTTACGAAATATAGTGTCTAAAGGAAACGTATTGCATCTTTTATTCTGTGAATATTTTTTGTTTTCTAAACGTACTACCGTAGCGTGATTTATATTGTTTTTCACGAATTTTGTCGCTCGAGTTGTTGATTTTTTAGGATTCCGTACCTCAAAGATTATTTGATTCCATACGGTCAAGACCCTTTATCTCGGAAACGCGTAGAGACATCGAGTTGAAACTAAAATCATATACTCCAGTCTGCGGTCTCTTGAAGCTGTGAAAAAATCAAACTTCTAACTTAACGAAAAATAAAGATAAGTACGGCCGTTTATGTCGCAAAAAACGACAATATTCGGACACTTATCGGAGGGCTGGATGGTGAGCCATCCATCGCTCGTCGTCCATAAGAACGCACCTACGTTGGTGATGAATCGCCCTGCGACTTTCGACGCCCGGGGCGTCTTCTATCGCGACGGCTGGGGCGTAAAAATGACCGTTCAAGGTTGTGGATATTTCTTTCGCTGAAACTACCAACTACCCGGTTGGTAGTTGAACCTTAAGAAATTACAGTTACAAAACTGTATTCAGCAGCAAATCGCTACGCGGCGTCGAGTTTTATAATAGCATAGCATAGTCGGCTTTATAATGTTCCCACTGTTGGGACTCAGGCCTCCTCTCTAGGAAAGGAAATGGGCCGTAAACCACCACGCGGGCCCAGTGCGGGTTGGTCACATGTCTTCGAATTTTTGATTCTAGGACATGCCCTCACGATATTTTCCTTCACCGTTTTGAGAGCAGTGGTGATGAAATAAATTACACAAAGTAATGCGCCTGACTGGGTTTGAACTCGTAAGTCGGGGTCGTTACCACTCGGCCACCACTGGTCTACGAGTTTTATAATGGCGTCAATAAAAAAGAGTGAGAGATATCAGGAAAATACTTTTATCTACCCACATTCACGTGGAATATGTAAGAATGCGATAGAATGTGAAGAAATGCGATGGAATGCGTTGGAACGTGATGGAATGCGATCGAATTCGTTTGAATGCGATGGAGTGCGATGCAATGCGATGGAATGCGATGCAATGCGATGCAATGCGATGCAATGCGATGCAATGCGATGCAATGCGATGGAATGCGATGGAATGCGATGGAATGCTATAGAATACCACAGAATGCAACGGAAGGCGAAATAATGCGATTGAATGAGACGGAATTCGATGGAATGCGATGGAATGCGGTGGAATGCAGCCGTCGCTCCTTCACGCACGGCTGCATACAATGCGCTAGTGTGGTTGGTGTGAGTGATTGCATCCAAACTCGTTCGAGACTTACCCACATTTGTTTACTTTTTTCTTGTTATCTATATTATATTTTTTTTTTCTCTTTTGTATCATTTGTCTATTACTTATTTGTTTCACATCACACTATATACAAACACATACAATTATCTTATGACTATTTATTCTCTAATTATCAACATTCTATTATGATGTATTATATTATTTAAGTACCTACGCATCACCGCTATATATTACACTACAAAACTGTTTCGCGTCCGTTACGTCACAACCTCAGGTTCAGTAGAAAACAACAACGTTTGAATGCGGTGGAATGCGATAGAATGCGGTGGAAAGCTACAGAATACCACAGAATGCGTCGGAAAGCGAAAGTATGCGATAGAATGAGACGGAATTCGATGGAATGCTTTGGAATGCGTCGGAATTCGTTGGTATGAGACGAAACTCGATGGAATGCGATGGGACGTGATGGAATGCGATCGAATGCAATGGAATGTAATGGATTGCCGTTGATTCATTCCATCGCATTCTTTCGCTTTCCGTCGCATTCTGTGGCATTCCACCGCTTTCTATCGCAATCCATCGCTTTCCACCGCATTCCACCACATTCCATCGCATTTCATTGCATTCCATTGCAATCCATCGCGTTCCATAGCATTTTTTCGCATTCCATTGTATACCATCGCCTTCTTTCATATTCCATCGCTTTCCGTCGCTTTCCATCGCATTCAATCGCCTTCCATAGCATTCAATAGCATTCTATCGCATACAGTCACATTCCGTCGCATTCAATCACAATCCATCGCGAACCGTAGCATTCCTCCGCATTCTTTAGCTTTCGACGGAAAGCGATGCAATGCGACGGCATTGCATCGCTTTCTTTCGCATTCCTTCGCATTCTATCGCTTTCTTCCGCATTCCACCGCATTCCGTCGCATTCCATTACATTCCATTGCATTCGATCGCATTCCATCACGTCCCATCGCATTCCATCGAGTTTCGTCTCATACCAACGAATTCCGACGCATTCCAAAGCATTCCATCGAATTCCGTCTCATTCTATCGCATTCTTTCGCTTTCCGACGCATTCTGTGGTATTCTATAGCATTCCACCGCATTCTATCGCATTCCACCGCATTCAAACGCATTCTACCGCATTCCATCGCATTCCATCGAATTTCTTCTCATTCAATCGCATTCCACCGCATTCTATCGCATTCCATCACGTTCAGCCGCATTCCACCGCATTCAATTATATTCCATTGCATTCAAACGCATTCCACCGCATTCCGTCGCATTCTATCGAATTCGGTCTCATTCAATCGCATTCCATCGCATTCAAACGCATTCGAACGCATTCCATCACGTTCCGCAGCATTCCACCGCATTCAATTATATTCAATTGCATTCTATCGAATTCCATCGCATTATTTCGCATTCCGTCGTATTCCATCGCATTCGATCGCATTCCATCACGTCCCATCGCATTCTAACGTATTCCGACGCATTCCATCGCATTCCAACGAATTCCGTCTCATTCTATCGCATTCTTTCGCTTTCTGTCGCATCCTGTGGTATTCTATAGCATTCCGCCGCATTCCATCGCATTACATCGAAATCCCTCTCATTCAATCGCATTATTTCGCCTTCCGTCGCATTCTGTGGTAGTCTATAGCATTCCACCGCTTTATATCGCATTACATCGCATTCAAACGCATTCCACCTCATTCCATCGAATTCCGTCTCATTCAATCGCATTATTTCGCCTTCCGTTGCATTCTGTGGTATTCTATAGCATTCCATCGCATTGCATCGCATTCCATCGCATTGCATCGCATTCCATCGCATTCAAACGAATTCGATCGCATTCCATCACGTTCCAACGCTTACATATTCCACGTGAATGTGGGTAGATAAAAGTATTTTCCTGATATCTCTCATTCTTTTTTATTGACGCCATTATAAAACTCGTAGACCAGTGGTGGCCGAGTGGTAACGACCCCGACTTACGAGTTCCAACACATTACATTACTACTACTACACACACACACATCACACACACACACACACACACACACACATTACATTACTTTTTGTTTTTTGCATAACTTTGTGTAATTTATTTCATCACCACTGCTCTCAAAACGGTGAAGGAAAATATCGGTGAAGGAAATCAAAAATTCGAAGACATGTGACCAACCCGCACTGGGCCCGCGTGGTGGTTTACGGCCCATTCCCTTTCCTAGAGAGGAGGCCTGAGTCCCAACAGTGGGAACATTATAAGACCGACTATGCTATGCTATTATAAAACTCGACGCCGTAGCGATTTGCTGCTGAATACAGTTTTGTAACTGTAATTTCTTAAGGTTCAACTACCAACCGGGTAGTTGGTAGTTTCAGCGAAAGAAATATCCACAACCTTGAACGGTCATTTTTACGCCCCAGCCGTCGCGATAGAAGACGCCCCGGGCGTCGAAAGTCGCAGGGCGATTCATCACCAACGTAGGTGTGTTCTTACGGACGACGAGCGATGGATGGCTCACCATCCAGCCCTCCGATAAGTGTCCGAATATTGTCGTTTTTTGCGACATAAACGGCCGTACTTATCTTTATTTTTCGTTAAGTTAGAAGTTTGATTTTTTCACAGCTTCAAGAGACCGCAGACTGGAGTATATGATTTTAGTTTCAACTCGATGTCTCTACGCGTTTCCGAGATAAAGGGTCTTGACCGTATGGAATCAAATAATCTTTGAGGTACGGAACCCTAAAAAATCAACAACTCGAGCGACAAAATTCGTGAAAAACAATATAAATCACGCTACGGTAGTACGTTTAGAAAACAAAAAATATTCACAGAATAAAAGATGCAATACGTTTCCTTTAGACACTATATTTCGTAATTACTTAGAAGATAAGGACCCCAATGCTTCAAGTCATAAAAAACTTTTTCAAAAAAAAAATACAACCGACTTCAAAGTAAAAAAAAAAACACTGTAAAGTGCAAAATAACTTTAATTTCAAAAGTCGGTGTTTCTATAATAGTTTTGTCTCTTCGTTATTTAACACCGACTTCCGAAATTTAAGTTATTTTGCACTTTTCAGTGTTTTTTTTTACTTTGAAGTCGGTTGTATTTTTTTGTAAAAAGTTTTTTTTTGGACTACATTTTATTTTTTTCTAGCGGCCGGTCCCAGCTTCACATGGGTGTTAGAAATCTTTAAAATTCTCGGCTTTACTATGTTAAAGATGTAATATGTCTTACCAGCGGTTTCACCCGCATGAAAATAGGTTTCTCCATAAAAACTGGACCCCCATTTTATCCTTTTAGGGTGAATTTTGGAAAATCTTTTCTTATTCTTCTTATACATCATAAGAGGAACCTCTGTGCAAAATTTAAGTCCAAAGGTTTTGGCAGGGCATTGATGAGTCAGTGAATGAGTGTATATATACAGACTAGCTTCTGCCAGCGGCTTCGCCCGCGTGAAAACAGGTTTCTCTATACAAACTTTGGATCCACGTTTCATCCCCTTAGGGGGTGAATTTTGGAAAATCCTCTCTTAGTGCTCGCCTACGCCATAAAAGGAAACCTTGTGCAAAATTTCACGCTTCTAGTCCCAGTAGTTTCGGCTGTGCGTTTATATGTCAGTCAGTCAGTTTCTCCTTTTATATATATAGATTATACAGCGGAAGCTTCCTTATGAATCACTCCGTGTATTAGTGAAAACTTCAAGAAAATCCGTTCAAAAGTTTTTGAATTTATCGCGAATTTTATACAGACAAATAACGCCGAGGTGAACTTTGTCTTGTATTTCACAATTATTGTGCATTTTAATTTAATTATTAAGGTTGTTATGCAATAAGAGCAAAATTGTAACTAAATTGTAGAATGATAGCTATTAAGCAACTATTTGTTCTTTTCTCTGTACCTGGTGTCCATGGAATTCTGTATTATCTTGTACTTTATAATTGAGGACTTGTTATTGGCTGTCAGTCTAACTTTCTTACCCGTTTTTTTAGCTGTAAGTCCTCCATATCATTTAAAAAAAAAAAACTTTCTTTTCTTTTTATTTGTTTCTGATTAATAGCATAAGCATAATAGCATAATCAGCCTTATATAATATTCCCACTGTTGGGACAATAGAAAAAGTCACTTAATTACATTGTACAGCACCCATGAGTTCAACGACAACACTACACCATTTGCACAACAAAGTACAAAACCACACTCTATTTATTTCTAATTATCTACTGTAAGATTTTACATAAACACAATTTTTTTTGTTCGCAAACTTAAACACACTCTGCACAGAAATGTTCACTCTAAAACTCTCAATTCTTTGTTGATTCTAACTTTCTTGATAAACAGACTTCAGTTTTGAAACAATCAGCATTCAGTTCTCATAATTATTGAAGTTAATTAAAGTTGTAGCATTTGCTGAAGGATTTTGTCCAGAGGCGATATTTGGGATAGTTTGTTGATCGAAGCTGTGTTGTAGACGGAGCCAAATAGTCGGCACATAATTAGCTTTGCTGTTTTATGTGTGGGTATGAGACCGTCTGTCTCTTTGTTTGAGTTTTGAAGCGGTGTTACTAAACAGTGAATCTCTTCAAGAATTTGAAAAAATATATTAGAAAAAAAAATTAAAAAATAAGCAGTGTTAAATGCACAAAAGAAATACAACCACAATCTTTAATAAAAAAGCACAACCTTTCGAATATCGTAATTAGAGACACAATAGAAAGACATTGAGAGAGCGAACGTCGGCGTTCGCTTGGGGTTTAATGAGATAGTCAAGAAATAGCGCGAAAACTCTTCAGCTTTGTATAAATTTTCTCACGAGAACTTTCTCGCCTCTGTTAGTTTCAGTTCGTCTTACTAGGTAAGCTGGAATCACGGTTATATAATATATTCCGTTACCGTAGCCGTATTACCTCAAGAAGACGGCTTTGATATCTCTGACGAAGTGTAAGGTGGTTCTTCGGGTAAAATATCCTTTTAATAAAATAAAAAGTTAGTGTAGTTTATTCAGAAGAGAAGATTTTTAATTATTATTATTGATTTGTTCGCGTTTGGCCACTATCCCACCTGATGGAAAGCGACGATATAGTCGACGATGGAGCACGCTTGCCTAGAAGTAACCTATTCACTCTTGACTTAAAGACCCCCAGGTTCTAACTAACAGGGAACACTTGATCGCACTATGAATGGTTTTATGCGTATGGATTTGGTTTTGGGGTTTCTTGTATCTTGTATCAAGAACCTCGATTATTGTTTTCATGATGCAAATGCATTGGTTAAAAACCTTTTTTACAAATTACTTAGATAATTATCAATTACAAAAACGCTTCGCCTGAAAAAATGCATTTTTTGCCTTACAATATGCGTGGGAGGTGTCGATTTATTTCTTCTGATTCTATTTACTGTAGTCGATCATATACTTTTGCGCATTATAAAACTCGCCATTAGCTCCTCTTAATGTACAAGTGCGTCACATGGCAATTGATTGAATTGACCTAGCTAGTAGAGGCTTGACAAGAATTCAGAATCCGTGTGTTGCTATGAGTTAAGTTTGGAATATTGTAAATTTTGGTTTGTTTTGTTGCAGAACATAATAATGCCTCACCAATGGTTGGAGGGCAACCTTCCCGTGGCTGCTAAGTGTGACGTGTGTGACAAGACATGCGGTTCGGTGCTCAGGTAAGAATTACTAGTATTTATTTTATGTTTTATTTATTTAGGCCAATAACAGAGCCGTAGAGGTTGCCAAATACAGGTCAGAAAAAATTTTGTTAGAGTACATCGACACGAAAAGAAAAATAAATTTTATTTATAACTATACTCCATTCGCATTAAGATTAGACATATAAAATTAGACCCACAAAGCTGATAACTGACCGTTCAACCGATTTTGGCATCTATTCCGTGTCCTTGTCATTAAAAGCAAAAAAAGTGGTTGCAATGCTATTTACTGCAGCCGCCATTTATCATGCCACCAAAGCAATAAAAGTCAAAAACGGTTGATAGGACATTAAGAGATATGGAGCGGGTTTCAGAATTGAGTATTTCGTGTTAAGAATGGCTCAAACCATACTTAAATGCTTAATTTTGACAGGTTCTCAGGGTAAAGTAGAGTTTTAGTAATCCTCAACTTCGAATACTTAAATCAGAAATCGGGGTTAAAAGTATTTAAGTTTCTATATTATAATTGTTATCTCATTGTGTGTACCTGTGCCAAATAAACGTGTTTTCTTTTCTTTCTTTCTTAAAGAAAGGTTTGTTTAAATGTCTGTTGTCATGTCTTAACTACGAACTGTCAAACGCACGAAGATTAAATAGTCGTCGTAGTTATCTGAAATTTTCTAATTTACTGCGCAACTTTCTTAAATTTTTTCTGTCATAAAAAAACCTTCTGACAATGACAAATACAACAACAAAAAATTAGCAAAATTAGTCCAGCTGTTCACGAGTGATGACGTGACCAAGGGAAATAGGGATTAATTTTTATATAAATATACATATAGATGTGCCATGAGATCTTAACTCTGTAAAGAGGTCTTTATGAGCGAGTCTCTATATTACCTAAGTTTATGCTTAAATGAAGAAACATTTGCGGTAACCTTACCCCTTCCAGGATTCCCGCAAATTCAGCCACTGACCACTACAAATAGTACGTTTGCCCTCAGTGTCTCTAAACACGGACGCCGCGGTCTCCCGCAATGCGTCGAATGCTCCAGCTGTAGTGTATGATTGTCATATAATAGGTAGCTTTTTGAGGGGGGAAATCAGCTAACAACTCATCCCGCTCTAGCTGGAGTGAGAGGCAGTGTCCGATTTTACTAACTATATAAAACTCACCTAGGTTCCTTCAGTCGCCCTTTTACGTTCCGGGGCCGCGGCATCTCTGTCGGAGAGTCTTTCTTAAAAAAAAAACCTCGCCGTCCACCCGTCTGGACCGTGTCCGAGTCGTTCCACGCGCACTTTAAAACGATGTCAGCAAAACTGTAGTAGCCCAGTAAGGCCGATACCCACAAGGGTCACGGGGGAATTCCTAAAAATGAAAATCGTGGTTCTAAAACGCAAAAGACATCTGAAAGACACAGGTGTGGTTTTTTAGTCAGTAAATGTCTCACTCTAACCAAAAAAAAATGGGCAAGTACGAGTCGGACTCGCGCACTGAGGGTTCCATACAAACTTACCTATGAAAACAGTTCAATTCCCGAATTCAGTTACGATGATTTTTCCGAATCGCAAAAAAAAAATTGTGACGTACTCCTGACATACCAATAGAATTATCTTTTATTCATCCGCAACCAGATCGTTTGTTGGATTAAAATCCAAGAGATAATTTAGTGCAGCCAAAGTGCGAGGTATCGGAGACTGAGCATGGGCAACAGTGTGACACTGAGGCACAGAAAACAGCTTGTGCTTTTTGCCGCAACAGTAGTTGTCCGGGACCAAGAAACGTACCAGCACAGCAAACAGGTCAGGCACATCAATAGTGCCACGGAGCGTCTTGTAGGCGTCTTCTCGAATCGATGATTTTCTTTTCCCTCAAAATTTTTTGGGCTCATTAGGTTGCCACGTTTTTAGCAGCGTCAGTGGCTTTTTTAGTTCTTCCAGAGTGCTTTTGTAGGGACATTTTGGGCACTCTAATAAGTGGGCCATCGTCTGGTCAGGAGCACCGCACTCACACTGGGTGTTGGACTTAAAAGTCGGAAGAGCTTTCTTCGCTGCACACAGGCCATCCGGGGCGGAGGTGTGCCCCGCTTGGGAAGAGCAACGCCGTGTCCTCGTGGGGGCAATCGGTGGCGGCGATCTCTCACCCCGGGCCTTGGTACAGGCCATGGTCCGGAGCGAGGAGGAGTGGCAGGCGGTCGCCTCCTTCTGCGAAGCAGTAATGCTAGCAAAGGAGGCGGCCGATCGTGTGAGGCAACGGTCCTCACGCCCCAACCGCCGCCGGGATTCCGATCCCGATTTCCGGCCACCGTAGGCGCGGGCTTGCGGACGGCGAGCAATGGGTAGCTCGCCGTCCGACCGTCCGGTAACCGTCCGGACCGAGCCCAAGTCGTCAACGGCGCGTCCTGTTCTACGCGCGCCTCAAGGAGATGTCAGCAACTGTAGGGGCTCAGCAGGGCCGAAGCCTACTGGGGCCAAGGATCTGATTGTGAAAGGAAGACTCGGCCCTGGTACGAAAGCCAACGAAGGAACAGGGGTGGGTTTTTAGTCAGTAAATTTTGACATATTATGAATGTTTTTTGACATTATTATAGAATTGTTCAATATTTTTTTTTTCGCTTATTACATTATATAAAATAGTTAACACTGAAATCATTAGTCATTTTTTAATTATGTCTGCAAAAAAATACGTGGTCCATAAAGTTACTCATATTCATTTAAAACTGCCACTATTATTTTTATTATTATTTTAATTTTACTTAATATTGCGTGAACTATAATTATGTGAATTTGCAAATTAGATACCTCATTTAATATTTCTACACCGGCAAAGGTAGTATATGTGATTCCGTCTAATATTAAGATCTTTATATACCATGTACTCAGAAATAAACGATTCTATTCTATTCTATTCTATTCTATTCTATTCTAAAAGTCTGACACTATCTCCCGCTCCCCCCAAGAGCGAAGAGCGGGGTATGTAAGTCGTGGGAGGAGCACCACTCACCACCACCCGACTCCGTTTAACCCCGGGAACATATGCCACTCGGATGCGATCTGCAGTGGCCTATATGGAAAGCAATCAATAGACTACGCACCCAGGTAGGCCGTTTCAAACACAACCTGGCAAAATGGGGGACTATAGACCCCTCCGACACCCAGTGCAGGCTATGGTGAGCTGATCTCGTGCTGCCCCCCTAGCCAAGTTACAATCGTTTCGTTCGGCGCGAACGCCTCGACTAGGCCACACCTCCGAATCCTTTGTTCTGACCACGTGACTGAGCGTTGAGATGACGTCAGAACAAAGGAATCGGAGGCGTGGCCTACTCGAGGCGCTCGCGCCGAACGATACGATTGTAACTTGGCTAGGGGGGCTGGTCTTACCTCTAGCGAGTTATATCCGAGGCAACTCCATCGATGACATTGATAATTCAATCAATGTTTATCAGTTCTCTAGTACTCATAGCACAAGATCATTGGCAAAGATACGATACATTGCGCGGAAATTCAAGCTTGATTAAAGACGCAACACTATTAATCGAATGATTCGGTGGTTGGGTTTGTGAGGAGCCGGTGGAGTGTGGAGCGTTTGGTGACTTGATTGATTCGAATCGATTTACTAAATTGTAAACACCATGTTAAAATTACTTAAATGTAACCATTGATTTGATACCGTTTTATGATCATTAATAAGATAGGTGTACATGTTAGTTTCATCATCTTCATCGTCATCATACTCTGGCCGTACCTCAAAAGGAAAAAAAGGAACCCTTATAGGATCACTTTGTTGTCCGTCGGTCTGTCTATCTGTCAAGACCCTTTATTTCGGGAACTTTGCCATAATAAAGCTGCGTATCGACTTCGCGCTCCTGGCGCGCGCGCCATGAATGACCGCGCCGAGAGTGCGTTCCGCGGAGCGCGTTCCAAAGATTTGAAGTATATCAACTAAGCGCGCCTGGCGCGCGTGGCAACTGTTCCAGTGTTTGACCGTTCATCATGGAAGCTAGTCGTGTACGAGCAGCAGCAGCTTTTGTAATTATACACAGCATTATAAAAAAGACAAAAGAGAAACGAAAAGTGCGTTGGTGGATAAAAGAGCTGTACCGAAAAAGAATGCAGTATGGAGTGACACTTATAAGAGATATGCAGTTCGAAGTGATAGAAGACACAATAAAAAACTTCACAAGAATGTCTACAGAAGATTTTTATTACTTCATTATCCATAATTATTATTCGGAGCGCAACAAACACAAAAAAATACGACGCCCCGTCTCAATTGGCGCGCGCGCCACGACTGATGCGTGGTAAAAAACCGACACCCGACGGAACGGACCGCTCCGCGTTCGGGCGCTCCAACGAACACCTTGGCGCGCGTTCCAAACTGATATCCATTTCGCGCGGCTGGAGCGCGCGCCAATGTTCGATCTCTCGGAGCGCGAAGTCGATACGCACCTTTATGCGCGTATGCTCCAACGTGTCCTCCTGGCGGTCCGCACAATGGCACCTGAGCGTTTCTTCCGCCTAAATCCAGAACAGGAGCCTCTTGAACTTACCATGTGCAGTGAGCACCTGCATCATGCCGAAGCTGAGGACATCAAAATCAATGATAATCATCATGAAATTGACTGCGCGAAGCATGACGCTTTATTTTTATACTAAACTCTTCAAAACCTCTTCAGCTTTTATGAAGCTGAAGAATTAATTATTTGTTTGTCCGATCGCGCATCTTTCCTGACTTCACTGACCCGGTGTAAGAATGGGATAATATCTGAAGTGTTTCATGGTGTGTACCTGCTTAGGCGCTGTTAATTTTATTGATTTATTGATGCTAATTGGTGGTATAATGATAATAATTTACAATAATTTTATTAATTAATGTAATTCAATAATTTATCAATAATTATATCAATGTTTCAAAAATTTATATAATCTAATGTATTTAATTTTATATATTTATTATTTTATGACAATTTTATTTTATTCTATAATATTACTATGGGGTTAATTAATGCCTGAAATAAACGATAAATAAATAAATAATCTCAGGAAATATTTGTTCGAATTTCAGAAACCCTTTTAGTACTAAATAGCCCATTTATGGAAGATAGCTGTTATATAACACGGTACGCAAAGCAGTAACCAAATACGTGGATGAAACCGCGGGGAACAGTTAGTTCCATTCAGCTTGTTTGGCAATAACTACTTCTGCACATGAGGCCCCCTGGCAACTCATTAATATTGTGTCTATTAAGTGCTCCATCTTTGTTTTAATATACCTATACTTTTTATTTTCTAACACTTTTCTTTTGCAATATTTTTTAAATTAAGTTTAAATATAAACTTCAACTACTTTAAATTCGTTAGTAATTTATTTTGTTAACATCTTATTTATTGATAGTTGTAATTATTCATATTTTTCTTTTTTTTATATATAGCCTCTTTTTAGGGTTCCGTAGCCAAATGGCAAAAAACGGAACCCTTATAGATTCGTCATGTCTGTCTGTCTGTCTGTCTGTCTGTCTGTCTGTCTGTCTGTCTGTCTGTCTGTCTGTCTGTCTGTCTGTCCGTCTGTCCGTCCGTATGTCACAGCCACTTTTTTCCGAAACTATAAGAGCTATACTGTTGAAACTTTGTAAGTAGATGTATTCTGTGAACCGCATTAAGATTTTCATACAAAAATAGAAAAAAAGCAATAAATTTTGGGGGTCCCCATACTTAGAACTGAAACTCAAAATTTTTTTTTTCATCAAACCCATGCGTGTGGGGTATCTATGGATAGGTCTTCAAAAATGATACTGAGGTTTCTAATATCATTTTTTTTCTAAACTGAATAGTTTGCGCGAGAGACACTTCCAAAGTGGTAAAATGTGTGTCCCCCCCCCCTCTAACTTCTAAAATAAGAGAATGATAAAACTAAAAAAAATATATGATGTACATTACTATAAAAACTGCCAACGAAAATTGGTTTGAACGAGATCTGGTCAGTAGTTTTTTTTTAGTACGTCATAAATCGTAAACCGCATTTTACCTTTCATTCAATCAACTCAAATATAAAAAAAAAAACATTTAATTTCATAAACATAAACCTTATAATTATGTACATACACCGTGAACCATTATTTTCTATTAATAAATCTGTAATAGGTGCCTAAGTAAATAATAATTATAATTCGCGCGGGGCGTGGCTTGATAGTAGCGGGTGCGGAGCGCGCGGGAGGGGGGCAGGTTTCCGACTGCGCTTACCCGAACGGGCAGACACGTGAGGGCAGACGTCGTTGAAAGTCGTGTGCGCGGAGCGAATTTTTCGATACATTTGCGAATGCTAAATATTGTACGTTTACGATTTGATACTGTTCGTTGGATAAAATTAATTTCAATTAACATCGAAATTATTCTTTTAAACTCATTTACTGCCTAGAAATAGGTAAATACTTACTATAAAAAATCAGACTTCTTACTATAAATGCCAGGCTATCCTCATTGGCAGTTCTTACTTTTTACGGAGTTTGGACTCTAGCCGACTACTGCCACTTATTTTCGGCAATACAGTCATCCCTCTCTCGCCTTACGTTAAAGACCTAGGTTTATATATTGATGATAGGTTAAGCTGGAATAAGCAGATTGCTCAGGTTAGCCAGAGAGTCACCTTCACGCTGCGGTCTCTCTATAGATTCAAAAATTTCCTCCCGTCAAGCACTAAAACTACTTTGATCCAGTCACTTGTGTTACCTATAATTGACTATGCTGATGTTTGTTACTCTGATCTTTCCCAGGAACTTCTAAACAAATTGGATCGACTTCTCAACAACTGCATTCGCTTCATATTTGGCCTTCGTAAATATGATCACATTTCTTCCTTCCGTTCTCAGCTTAAATGGCTGCCTATCCGTCACAGGAGATCCCTCAGATCCCTCTGCATGCTCTTCACCATAATGAACGATCCTTGTGCTCCTGATTACTTAAAACAATATTTTAAAGTGTTGGGCAGTTCTCATAATCTTAACCTTCGTGCATCCAAAAACATGCTCCTTCATATTCCCTCTCACCGTACTGGCTTTATGTCCAATTCATACGCTGTTTCCACCATAAAACTCTGGAATGTGCTTCCCCTTGACATCAAAAAAGCTGAAAGTAAATTTTCCTTCAAGCGTAAAATTCGGAACTACTACTTGAAGTCCTCTCAACTTTAGTTTGGTCTTCGTCAGAATTATTATTAAGTTCTCTTAACGATTTAATATTTTTCATAGTATTTATTAGTTTATAATTTTAACATTATATTTATGTATTTTATTACTATAAATTTTTTAATTTATTTTTTCTGTTTGAAGTATCTGTTATTATTTTGTTTATTGTGCAATCCTACCACAGTATTGTCTTTTTAACCCAAAGGTTGACTGGTAGAGAATGCCTTGTTGCATTAAGTCCGCCTATGTACCACTACTGTACATGAAGTTTAAATAAATAAATAAATAAATAAATAAATATAAAACGTCAACCTAATAAAAGTTTTGAGATTTTCTTCTTTCTTCTTTTCTTAAATATTATACCTACCTACTTCGATAATACCTACTTAGTACTCATAATAAAATAAAACTTAAGTGTTATTTTAAGTATGAATTCCTTGGCTGATGATACTTTCTCCTATGTATTAAACCCAAATAACGTTCTGGAAGATGACGTCGTGCGAGCATTTCATGAAAAATTGTCTCGTCATACATCTTTCCGTCCACGGGAAGTGGGTCTGTTCGGGTTCCCGGAACTCATTGAGCCTGTACCGCCAAATGAGTCTCATCTCCAAATTATTTATGATGGCGATGTGGGTTCAATAGGACACTGGTCTTGTATTTATTATATCAATGGTATACTACGCGTGTACGATAGTCTTTATAATTGTTTAAAGCCAACTCAAAAAACATATATTAATGCATTGTTTCCATACCTAGCAGAAGTTAATATGACTGTGACTGACTGAAGTGGTAATAAAATTCAATTTAATTAAATGATAATCCAATGACAATTCAATGCAATTTAATGATAATAGAATGTAATTTAAAGTAATTTAATTTTAATTTTAACATTTCATTGCATGTAATTTTATGATATATGTTGTCTGTATGTGTTTATGTAACTAAGATGAGTCTTTGGTACTTGAAATAAATAGATAAAAAATAAATAAAAATAATATTCAATTTCCTAGCGTGCAACGTCAACCCAATGCAATAGATTGCGGGCTTTATGCAATAGCTTTTGCTACTTCTTTAGCGCTTAAAATGAATCCCTCTCTACACAATTATGTACCAGAAATGATGAGAGCTCATTTGCGCTGTATGATTTTGAGCAACGATTTTTTGCCTTTTCCATCTACAGCTAGATCTGTTCCTGGACGTCCGCCCGTAAATCTTTTTGATAACACTGCTTTCAATTTTGAAACGCAAAATAAAAAGAAAAATGAGAAGAAACAAAGACAGCGAAGTACGAAAAAAAATGCTGTAGCAATATATAAAAATAATGAAAATGATGTTGCAGAGGAAACAAGTAAAATACATAAACTGGATGTACAAGAGATTAAAGAAAAAAATGCAAACAGGAAAAGGATTTCAAGATCTAATAATGAGGTCGCCGAAAGAGAAAAACAGAGCAATAAAATGGCTATCAATTCTATAAGGAGTAATAAACGGAAGAAGCTAACGGAAAAGGAAAATAATAATTCTATTCGACGAAGCAAACGATTAAATCCTGAGTACAGACTAGTTGAACAAGAGCGCAATACTCAAGCTCATAAAGTTGCTCGTTTTAATCCTGAATATAGGCAAGCTGAACGAGAACGCGACACTGAGGCTCACCAAGTCGCACGATTCGACCCTGAATGCAGGCAAGCTGAACGAGAGCGCAACACAGAGGCTCACCAAGTCGCACGACTTGACCCTGAATACAGGCACGCTGAACGAGAGCGCGACACTGAGGCTCACCAAGTCGCACGACTCGACCCTGAATACAGGCAAGCTGAACGAGAGCGCGACACTGAGGCTCACCAAGTCGCACGACTCGACCCCGAATACAGGCAAGCTGAACGAGAGCGCGACACTGAGGCTCACCAAGTCGCACGACTCGACCCTGAATACAGACAAGCTGAACGAGAGTACGACACTGAGGCTCACCAAGTCGCACGACTCGACTCTGAATTCAGGCAAACTGAACAAGAACGCGACACTGAGGCTCACCAAGTCACACGACTCGACCCTGAATACAGGCAAGCTGAACGAGAGCGCGACACTGAGGCTCACCAAGTCGCACGATTCGACCCTGAATACAGGCAAGCTGAACGAGAGCGCGACACTGAGGCTCACCAAGTAGCACGATTAGACCCTGAATACAGGCAAGCTGAACGAGAGCGCGACACTGAAGCTCACCAAGTCGCACGACTTGACCTTGAATACAGGCAAGCTGAACGAGAGCGTGACGCTGAGGCTCATCAACTCGCACGACTCGACTCTGAATTCAGGCAAATTGAACGAGAACACGACACTGAGGCTCACCAAGTCACACGACTCGACATTGAATACAGGCAAGTTGAACGAGAACGCGATACTGAGGCTCACCAAGTCGCACGACTCGACCCTGAATACAGGCAAGCTGAACGAAAGCGCGACACTGCGGCTCACCAAGCCACACGATTCGACCCTGAATACAGGCAGGTGGAGCAAGAACGCGACACTCAGGCTCGGCAAAGTGTTCGAGAAAATGAAGAATACAGACAAATTGAGCAAGCACGTGATACCTCAGCACGGCAGGAAATTCGATCAAATAATAAGGCATCCTGGGAAAAAACTGCTACAAAATATTATAAAAACATCAGAGAAGGTTTTACACATCCCTGTAGTTGTTGTGGAAGATTGTGGCATATAAATTCGATAAGAAAACTGTCAAAACAAAGCATTACTAATAAGTTTGGCGAAGAATTTGCAACAAACACATTCAAGTTACCAAACTTAGCCAGTGAAATATTTGGAGAATTTTGTAGTACCTGTGCAAAATATATCACTCAAGGTAATTCCACGATTAGCTATTGTGAATGGCTTAGTTTTTCCAGATATTCCTGAGGTACTAAAACAACTAACGCCTATGGAAGAGAGGCTGGTAAGCCCTCGTCATGTGTTTTTAAAAATTGTTCGAAAAGGTCAAGGGTTAGGTTTTCAACACGGACTTGTAGGAAACGTTATAAACGTGCCCGTACGAATCAACAATATCGTTAGCGCACTACCTCGATCAACAAATGATGATAATGTAATTACTGTGGAATTACGACGAAAATTATGTTATAGGCATGGGCACAAAGAACAAATTCGACCTGAATACGTTCGTAGAGCCGCACAGTACTTGGTGAATTGTGCCTTGTTTAAGGAAAATGCAATAAATTTAAATGAATCTTGGGATGTTGAAGAAGTTAACGATAATATAGAGTGTACGTGTGATGGAGGTGTTTTAGAAGAGGGAGAGGAAGAAGAAACAGTTAATCCTATTATTCAAATCTCCTATAAAAGATACAGGAATTTTTGCAATAACCTCCTAAAGAACTTAAAAAATGACTACGATAAAACTGAATTAAATAAAGCAGGAACCAACAGTAAGCAACTTTGGAAATATATTAAAAATGTCACTTATATGGCAAAAAAGCATGAATCTAATTCGAATTTATTGCATATTAATCCCTCACCTCTTTCATCAGCTAACCATGTTAATAACTTTTTTGTAAATGTTGGGAAAACTCTTGCCGAACAGATTCCAACACAAGACTGTGTCCAAAGACCTCCACTTGATTTAAGAAACAGGTGTGCCCTAAATTCTTTTGGCCTACTAGATACTGACGAAGACGAAGTTACTCGAATCATTTATGGACTAAAAAATGACTCTGCAGTAGGATGCAGGATGAATAACGCACTACTGCAGGTCCAAAACTGGTTCACTGCTAATAATCTAGTTTTAAACGGGAAAAAAACTAAATGCATAAGATTTTCCTTACCGAATGTTAAAAGTAGTGATTGTGACGTAATACTAAACGATGAAAAACTAGAATTTGTCGACAAAACTGTTTTCCTGGGGATAACGCTTGACTCAAGGCTACAATGGGGTCCTCATTTAACATCTCTTGCAGGACGGCTTAGCTCAGCTGCATATGCTGTTAGAAAAATCCGCCAATTTACGGATGTTGATACCGCTAGACTAGTCTATTTTAGTTATTTTCATAGTATCATGTCATACGGTATCTTACTATGGGGACGGGCTGCAGACATCGACTCAATTTTTATTCTACAGAAAAGAGCTATCAGAGCTATTTACAGTCTCCGCCGGTGCGATTCTCTAAGGGAACTGTTTAAGGATATTAACATCATGACGGTGCCTTGTCAATATATCTATGAAAACATCATGTACGTTAGAAAAAATCTTCATCTTTTTAGCAAAAGAGGCGATAGACATAATTATGTTACAAGAAATAGGGACCAATTAGTTCAACCAGGTTTCAGACTGGCTAAAGTGGCCTCTTCTTTCATGGGGTACTGTTTGAAATGTTATAATAAAATACCTCCACAAATATTAGAACTCAATGAAACGAAATTTAAATCTTGTATTAAACGCACACTATGCAGGCAAGCATATTATAAGTTGGAGGATTATATTCAAGATAAAAATGCTTGGCTCAATGCTGGTCCAGCTCCACTACCACCGGGGGTACAAATTGATTAGTTTTGAAACTATTATTACTATTCTTTAATGTTTTTTTTTTTTTTGAATTTGTTAAAATTATTGTAGTTAATTATTATTGTATTTAGTATTGTATAATGTAGAAGCATTTTTTTCAAACTTTGTAAATGTGAGTACCATGGAGCTATTTTATGGTTTTTGGGTTACTATTGGATTTGTTTGACATAAATGAGCATGGCAGTTGAGAGTTTGTCATGCTCACTCAAATGTCTCACTGATGGTGGCGCGTGTGTTGGATCATTCGGTTCCCTTCAAAATGGTTGAGCTGAGTGGTGCTAATATTCGCGTCAGGTCCGTGAACGGGCGCTGTCAGTTGAGACTGGTCATCTCTTAGCTGCCAGTTGCTATTTTAATATCTATATTTAGTTTTTATTTTTACATTATTGACATTGTTCTCACATGATAGCGACAAGAAACATGTAACAGAAATATTTGTAATTGCAAAACATGATTGAAAAGAGTGTCCATGGAGTTTCTTGCACATTCTTCTCCATAGAGATCTACGCTTTGGAATGTGCAATTAGCATCATTTTTTTTTTCTGACTGACTGACTTCTTGACATTTCAAAAGTGCCTGTAAATGGTTTATTTGAAATAAATGCTTTTGAATCTTTGAATCTTTGAATCTTTGATGGGATAATATTAGTAATAAGATCCTTAAACTCTGTAAGCATATCCTTGTTTCACCTTTGACGCATATATTTCGTATCTGTATTTCCGAAGGAATTTTCCCTAGACTTCTGAAAAAAGCTGTAGTAATCCCTGTTTTTAAATCCGGAAACAAAGACTTAGTAAATAATTATAGGCCAATATCGATACTTTCCTCAATTTAAAAAATACTAGAAAAAATATTAAACAGTAGACTAGTCAAATATTTAGAGAAAAATAAACTTTTATCATCGGCACAATTTGGTTTTAGAGCCAAATTATCTACAGCTGATGCAGTGCACAGCCTGACAGATTACGTCTCTGAAGAACTAGGCAAAGGACAACAGACCCTGGGGGTGTTCCTTGATCTAGCGAAGGCCTTTGACACAGTATCGGTTCCTTTGCTAATAAACAAATTAGAGGCCATAGGAATAAGAGGAACACCGCTTAAACTTTTTGCTGACTACTTAGATGATCGATATCAATGTGTCAAAATAGACAATATTACAAGTGATGAGCAAATAAGTTCTGGATATGGTGTTCCCCAGGGAAGTATCCTGGCCCCTACCCTATTCTTGATCTATATTAACGATTTGTGTAACCTAAATATTAAACAAGGCAAAATTGTTTCATATGCCGACGACACGGCCTTAATATTTACCGCTAAAACCAACAGCGAACTGTATGAATACGCTCAATTGGGTTTCAACACTGTGACTATTTATTTATTTATTATTTATTTATTTATTTATTTATTTATTACTTTATTGCACACCTTAACTTTCTACAGGACAGATATTTACAAAAAAATAAGTGTACAATAGGCGGTCTTATTGCACAGGGCAATTTCTACCAGACAACCTTTGGATGGACTGTGACGAAAGGAAAAGATTTGGGGCTGTCAGTGTACAACAACATAAAAAGATAATAAAATACATATAATACATAAATAGGTATATTACCAAATAATAAACTAATAAATATTAAAATATACGACAACGAAAGGAGAAGAAAAATTAAAGTGATAGGTAATGCTCCTTCACCATCTTTTTGAAAGTTGGTAGCGTTTGGGCACGCCTCACTTCTAAGGGTAATGCATTCCACAAACGCGCTGCTTGTATCGTGAAAGATTTATCAAAGAACGATGTGGAATGCATATGAATACTAAGTTTTAAATTCTCCGATGACCTCAAGGACCTGGAATGTGTGTCACAGAGGAACTGAAAGCGTTCTTTAAGATAAAAAGGAGTCGAAGGATTAAAGAGCACATTGTAAAGCAAAGACAGTATGTGAGCATTCCGGCGAAGGCGAATGGGAAGCCATTTGAGCTGAGTGCGAAATTCAGAAACGTGGTCATACTTGCGCAAGCCAAATATAAACCTGATACAAAGATTTTGAAGTCGCTCAAGCTTATCCAATTGGTCTTGGTTGAGATCAAGATAGCTGGCATCAGCATAGTCCAAGATTGGGAGAAGAAGAGATTGTGCCATCGCAATTTTAGTAGGGATGGGAAGAAAATTACGAAGGCGCCTCATGGAACCCACCGAGGCAAACAGTTTACGGCTAACTTCCTGCAGCTGTTTAGTCCAGGAAAGAGTGCTGTCGATATAAATCCCCAAGTTCTTCACTATATGAGTTACAGGAATTACGGTGTTATTGAAATAAACTTGGGGAAGTGTCGACCAATCAATTTTACAGACAGTTCGGGAACTACCAACAACAATCACCTGCGTCTTGGATGGATTGATCTTCAGCCCAAACTCAGTGCTCCAGTCACCTATTCGAGTCAAGTCTGTATTAATAGTCGCAATGGCATCACACAGCCTTTCAAGAGGGGATTGGGTGTATATTTGTAGATCATCAGCATACAGGTGGTAGAGAGAAGATAGTCGTTGAGTTATAGCATTAATAAAAAGTGCGAAAAGTAGAGGAGATAAAACGCCACCCTGTGGCACACCGGCAGAAGTGTTACACCAAGAAGAAAAATATTCCTCAAAACAAACACGTTGCCGACGACCAAACAGGTAACTTTTGAACCAGTCAATTACCGGAGGAGATATGTTAAAAGAGCAAAGGATGCCAAGCAAAATGTCAAAGTCAACAGTATTAAAAGCATTGCTAAAGTCAAGCAGAGCAAGTACTGTTAACTTCCCCATCTCCATGCCTGACCTGATATCATCTGTGATATGCACAAGTGCTGAGGTAGTGCTGTGTCCAGGTCGAAAACCAGATTGGAAGGGATTAAGTAGATTGTGCTTGGAAAGGAACATGCTAAGTTGCTGGTGGACAAGTTTTTCAAGGACTTTGGACAGGAATGGAAGAATAGAAATAGGACGATAGTCAGAGAAAGAAGCAGGATGAGATTTTTTAGGCAAAGGTATAAGTTGAGCATCTTTCCAAACTTTTGGAAAGACACTACTAGAAATAGAGAAGTTCAGGATGTAAAGGATAACAGGAAGAATGTTATCAAGGATGGGTATAATCATTTTTCGGCTGACACAGTCACTACCAACCGCGTTGGATGTTATCGATAAAATAGTCTTTTTAACATCACAAGCAGTGAATTGACTTATGACAAAAGGGGAAAAATCAGGTATCGGAAGGTTTGAAAGATGACTTAGTGTAATTGCTTTGGTGGTCCTATTTAATAAGGGCGAAGTAGAAAAATGACTGTTAAGTAAGTTGAAGTCTAAGTCTTTAGGAATTGTGTCATGAGACTTTTTTCCAATACCTAATGATTTAAGAAAATTCCAGACCTTAGCTGGATCACCATTTTGAACTGAAGCATGAATATGTTGGCGTTTTGCGTTTCTACACACCTTGTTGCAGTGATTTCTAATGGAGACATACTTTTCCCTATTGATGTCGTTTGGCCGAATTTTAAACTTAAATTTCGCGGCTAATTGGCTTCAAAGCAATTTACTAACATTGAATGCTGACAAGACAAAATATATTCACTTTTGCATGCGCAAGCCTCAATTTAACATTGGTAACTCTCATCTGTATGCCCATAAATGTGGATTCCGATCATCCAGCACGTGTGATTGTCCCTGTATCTTTAAAACACGCGACATCAAATATCTCGGGGTTATAATAGATGAAACACTCTCTTTTGGACCACATATTGAAGGTCTAATTAAAAGAGTACGCAAACTAATCTATGTTTTTAAGAAATTGCGAGTGATTGCAGATTCAAAATTGGTGACACAAATTTACTTAGCCCTAGGTCAATCTGTAATCCAATACTGTATCACTTCCTGGGGTGGAGCACTTAAAACTCACCTGCTGCCCCTTGAAAGAGCTCAGAGAGCAATTTTAAAAGTAGCCAATTTCCTTCCCTTTCTCTATCCTACAGATCAGTTATACAAATCCTGTAACGTGCTTTCTGTTCGCCAGCTTTTCATAATGCACTTAGTATTAAAACAGCACACCATGCTTTCCTTCAACGCCGAAATTACTAATAAGAGACGGAATTATATTGTTTGCCATTCTAATGCATCCTCAAAATATGTATTTGTAAAAAGATTTTTTACTTTTTTAGGCCCATTTCTGTACAACAAATTAAATAGAATATTAAGTATCTACAAATTAAATAAGTATAACTGTAAAAAGATGATTTTCCAATATTTCCTAAGCTTATCTTATGTAGAGACAGAAGACCTACTTACTGTTTGTAAATAAAACTCGCCGTATATCTAAATTTAGTTAAGTTTTTTAATAGTCATATTTAGAGTTAATTTATTATTTTGTATTTAAGCACTCTCTCGCCTGAAGCACAGGTTCACCCTAGTTCAGGCATATAAGCAACTGTGTTCTTTTTAATATTTAATATACTTTATTGTAAATGTAAATGCCCTATGTTATAAATAAACGATTTATTATTATTATTATTATTATTATTATTATTATTATTTTTATACATTTATTTATCTCAGCACCCTAAGGTCCTGGACCTTTGGAAGGCGTACGAGGAGCCGAAACCAACTCGCAGAGGCCCTTTTAGACGCTTTTAATGGAAAGTGGTACGAACCGGTGATTATCCCTGTACGCACTATGCTATTGCATCCAAGGACAACCCCCGGTTGGTGGGAAACTATTGCGACATATGGAAAACTAAGATATAAGGCTATGGTTTTTGGAGTCTTAAGTGGACTGGTTACCAGGAAATATGTTAAGACTATGGCCCCTGCCTAAACAATTATAATATTATTATTAATAATTATTATTATTAATATTATTATTAATATTATTATTATTATTATTATTATTAAAATCCAGGAGGTACCGAAACTCTATTAGATGACAATCAAGACGTAATAGTAATGGCTCCTGGCGAAGGTCACGTCCCTATATCGTTACTATTTGATGAAAATTTAGAAGAATTGGCGTTTATTAAAGTTCATTGTGGGATTAAGCGTGACTTTAAAATTAAGTTGAGTCATGCAGAAGTAATAAAATCGGAAATATCTAGATGTGACCGTCGCGCTGTACGACCAGATTACCTGTTTACTGCTCTAAAAAAACAACAGATGATTACAGTGAAGAATAGCATATCCACCTGCCTACGAAAAAAAACCGTCAAAGGGGCACCTGTTCTAGCGTGTAATGTTTTGGATGCTAATTATATAGATAATTTAGTACAACATGACGACGGATATCGTGTTCTTCGGGGTGTAAGAAATTCCCCATCTCATTGGGAGGCAGAGAAAAAGAAAGTCTTGGGAATGATAAGGCAATTCGGAGTGCCTTCGTTCTTTGTGACTCTGTCTGCTGCGGAGGCCCAGTGGACTGAACTTCTGATAATACTGAAAGAAACTATCGATGGTGAAAAAATAACGGAATCCGAAGCTGAAAGACTCACATATGAAACGAAGGCGCGCTTAATTCAATCTGATCCTTTTATATGTGCTTCATACTTTGAAACCAAACTAAGGGAAATCCGCAAAACCTGGTCTTGTTCTGAAGGTCCTTTTAGTAAATACAAAATTAGCCATTTTTATTATAGAATAGAATTCCAGCATAGAGGTTCGCCCCATGCTCACATAATGTTATGGCTTGAAGAAGCACCGATTTTTGTACCAGGAAATTCGAATACTGTTCAAAATGTAGTCAAATTTGTAGATGAAATTGTATCCTGTGATAGTAAAGAGATTACAGATGACCTTATTCGCCTTCAGACACACAAACACACCCACACATGCAGACCTAAACTCGATAGACCATGTCGCTTTGATATTCCATTTTTTCCTATGAATTGTACCATAATATTAGTGGAACTCTCAAAAGATGACGCTTGTTTTAAAAGAGTTAAAAATTTAGCTAAGAATATACAGTCAATCCTACAAAGTTTGCCAGAAGAAATAAAAACATTTGAAGAGTTTTTAGACGTTTGTAATGTTACATACGATGATTACATTTTATCTATTAGAAGTACTTTGAAAAGGCCGAAAGTATTTTTGAAGCGATCTCCAAAAGATGTTTACATTAATTCATTCTCCAAGAAAATCTTACAGTTACATCAGGCAAACATGGATATTCAGTACATCTTAGATCCATTTGCTTGCGCAGTGTATATTGTTGATTATATAAATAAAGCTGATAAAGGAATGTCACGTTTGCTTCGAGACGCTGTAGAAGAAGCTAAGAAAGGAAAGAGTAGTGTAAAGGAGTCTCTACGTAGTATTTCAAATGTATTCCTGAACGCCAGTGAAATTTCTGCGCAGGAGGCGATATATTGTATATCAGATCTTCCATTGTCACGAGCTAGTGAAGCAGAAATATATTTGAACACTAGTTTGCCCCAAGAAAGAGTACATATTTTAAAGAGTATGCAAGAAATTAGAAACATGGGTGAAGATTCATCTGACATTTTCCAAAACAGTTTTATCGATTATTACGCTAAACGACCTGTTACTTTAGAAGACATTAGTTTAGCTTATTTTGCAGCCTATTTTGTTTATTCGAAACGTCGTCCGCGTATATCAGTAACACAACCAAATAATAGTCCAGATAGTAACTGTTCTCAAAACCAAACAGACGAAATGATTGGTAACTGGTGGCCATTACAAGACAATCTAGGATTTATACGACGAAAAGCTAGACCAAGGATAATTCGTTTCCGACGGTTCAGTTTTTTAGACGATCCAGATAATTTTTATAGAGAGCAGCTTATGTTGTATATTTCATGGCGAAACGAAGAAGAAGAATTAACTAATCCAGACCTAAACATAAAGGACAAATTTATAGAAATGAAGGAAAAGATAAAACTTGAGAGCGAACAATTTAATAAATTAGGAGGACCAGAGCAATTCGAAACTTTATTGTTAGCTATAAGAAATACAGAGCTTATTGAAGAAAGTGAAGAAGTTATCGGAAGGGAACTTTATGAAAATCCTTTTAATGACTTTGAATTTGAGACCCAGGTAGGAGATGTCGCTGAAGACATGATACCAGGTGGTAATCCAGGACCTCAGCTATGCGGTGACAGTTGCAACTATATAGCTTTGCCTCCACAATTAACCGAAGATGAGGTATTAAATTTAACCAGAAAACTTAATTCTGACCAAAGAGACATATTATTTCACGTTACTGACAAAATATCTAATTCGTCTTCTCCTATTTATCTGTTTGTAAGCGGTGGAGCTGGAGTTGGCAAAAGTGTTTTAATAAGAGCGTTGTTTCAAACATTGACGCTAAGTTTTAATAGAGAATCTGGTTCTAACCCAGATGACTTAAAGATATTACTTACAGCTTTCACTGGAAAAGCTGCTTTTGGCATAGGTGGCCAAACTGTTCATAGTGCATTAGGTTTACCAATTTCACAAGCAGGAAGTATTTTACCAGAACTTTCACCAAGTGTTGCCAATACACTTGCAACAAAATTATCAAAATTGCGATTAATTATAATTGACGAAATTTCAATGCTTGGGTTTCGAACTTTTCACCAAATAAACCGCCGGTTGCAGCAAATTTTTCATACATCAGTTTTATTTGCAGGAATATCAGTTATAGTTGTAGGTGACTTAAGACAATTACCACCAGTTGGTGATAATTGGGTGTTCCAACCTAATTCACGAAATCCTCTTGCCGAAATTTCGGGGACACCTATTTGGGATCTATTTCAACTTACTGAGTTAAACCAAATAATGCGACAGAGGGACGATGTTGCTTTTGCTACGGCTTTAAATAATTTAGCGAGTGGAACCATGACGAATGACGACATAGAACTATTTAGAAGTCGTTGTTTTAGTCATTCTACGTTACCAGATGATGCTCGAGGCGCAGTCAATTTGTACGCTAGCAACAGAGAAGTAGACGACCATAACAGTAGAGTTCTGTCAACTATGGATAGCGAAGGTGCTGTGTCATTAGCAATCGATTCTGTCTCAGGAGAACCAAATGTTACTATGAAGGAGAAAGCCTTAGAAACTGTTTCTAGGTTGTCAACTCAACAAACATATGGACTTCCTAAAAGTTTAATATTGAAGGTAGGGGCAAAATATATGTTGACAATTAACATAGACACTGCTGATGGTCTAACTAACGGTTCTACTGGAGTATTAACAGCTATTGATTTTGCTATGAACAAAAAATCTGGTGAAAAACGGCCGTTGCGGATTTGGTTGAACTTCGATGGTGCTATCGGTAAAATTAAAAGAAATAAGGCTGCTAGTTCACTAAGTCGATATAAAAGTAGATTTAATAGAAATTGGACTCCGTTAGAACCGGTCACATACACAATAAAAAGATATAAATCATCACATTTACAAGTTCGCAGAAGCCAATACCCATTAGTTCCAGCAGAAGCTATCACCATTCACAAAAGTCAGGGTACAACATTAGAACGAGTTGTTGTCCATTTAAAACCTACGATTCAAAGGTCTATGATATACGTCGCTTGTTCTCGTGCAACTACAGCGCAAGGTCTATTTATAGTGACCGAATCATTCAAAGCACCCCGCCCTCCAGCTAGTAAAGATGCTATTGTAAAAGAAATGATAAAGTTACGTGAGAAACCAATAGTGCCAATTTTTAAATTTCCAGAGCCATAATTTCACACAGATTATGTACCATAATGTACAGTCTTTGAAAAAACACATACCGGATATAGCCAGTGACCCACAAATATTAGCATCAGACATATATTTTACATCAGAGACTTGGAGTTGCACTGAGGATTCATTCTCTCTACCAGATTTCGTAGAAGTCGTTAGAACCAATGGGCCTATGACAGCGGCCTCTAATCCTGGTTTCGGAATCTCAGCGTGGGTCAAACAAGACTTACACATCACGTCTCCTAGAAGTTACTTCCAGCAATCCAGCACTTTTGGTCACGTTGAAGCAGTTTCATTTGAATATAATAATCATAGAATATTTGCATTATACAAATCGCCTAGATGTACAAACAAAACTTTCATGGAGTTCATAAACAAAAATGTTTTTTGCAACAACAAAATGCCAACATTACTTTTTGGAGACTTCAACGAAGATTTTTTAAAAGACAATTATATACTGTCATTCATGCAGAACGCTGGATATAGGACGTTATTACCACCTTGTCCAACTACGCGAGGAGGCACACAAATTGATAATATTTTTGGAAATATTTCTTGTCAAACTGGAATATATATTAGCTTGTTTAGCTATCACAAGCCTATATGGGCTCGCATATAGTTAGATCTAAATCCCATCATTTAGGTACCTAATTATAATGTTTACTTATCAATAACTTTTTTTTTAAATACACTATTAATAAAACATCGATTAAAGTTACAACGAACTACAAGAACTTTTATATTATGTTACTTGTTTAATACGTCATAAATCTAAAAAAATACACTATTATTAAAACTTCGATCAAAGTTACAACGAACTTCAAGAACTTTTATATTATTTATTTATTTATTTATTATAATCTTTATTGTACACCAAATAAACAAAAATACAGGACAAACATTTAAAATAATAAGTGCACAATGGGCGGCCTTATCGCACAGGGCGATCTCTTACAGACAACCTTTGGATGGACTGAGAGGATGGAGATAGATTAAGGGTTGTCAGTGTACAAACATCAGATATAATACTAACAAGATACATTAACACAAATACATACATACAATACAAAAAAAAAAAATACTAATAAATATCAAATATATAGTTGAACCAGGAGAAGATAAATATATTAAAGAGAAAGGTAATGCTCCTTCACCATCTTTTTAAATGTTGGTAGCGTTTGAGCACGCCTTACTTCTAAGGGTAACGCATTCCACAAACGTGCAGCTTGAATTGTAAAAGATTTGTCAACGAAGGTAGTGGAATGCGTGCGAATACCTTATTTTAGGTTTTCCGATGATCTCAAGGACCTACTATGTGTGTCACTAAGGAACTGAAAACGTTCTTTAAGATAAAACGGGGTACAAGGATTAAATAGCACATTATAAAGCAAAGAAAGTATACGGGCGTTCCGGCGAAGGCGAATAGGAAGCCATTTGAGCCTAGTACGAAATTCAGAAACGTGGTCATACTTGCGCAAGCCAAATATGAACCTGATACAAAGATTATTATTATGTTACTTGCTGCTACGGAACCCTCCATGGGCGAGTCCGACTCGCACTTGGCCGGTTTTTTATAATGTGAATATGAGAACACTGTAGACTCCACGAATTCTTAGATTACTTTTTTTTTACATGTTTATTTTTATTGTGCTTTTGGGTACAATATTGACTGGTCTATACTGCTCTTACATAATATCTATTAATACTGTAATATGGAAATATTGTAACATCGACCACTTTATTTAAAAAATAAACCATGGAATTTCTTGCCGGTTCTTCTCCATAGGAAACTACCAATTTGGAACCGAGCACTAGCTTCTGATGTTTTATAAGTGCCCATGTAGGCCTATGTAAAATAAAAATATTTAAATTATGATTTTTTTTTAATTTTGTATATAAATTACTAGCTGTTTCCCGCGGCTTCGCCCGCGTACATAAATAATATAAGCCTATGTCACTGCAAAGAATTTTAGCAATCGGACTAGTACTTCCAGAGATTATCCTACAAACAAAAAAAACAAACTTTACCTCTTTATAATATTAGTGTGGATTTATTTCTGACACATACATTATTATACTCACTACATGTTCGTGTATTTCTATTCCATCAATTATATTATACAATACATTGACAGATACTAACCTAATGTATCTGTCTTGTAAATAGAGTACGGAATGCCACATCATGCCACATCGTCTTCGGCAGCGACTAGAGACGAGTTTTTTTTTTAAAAAAAGATTGTGGGTGCGTTCACAAACATGGAAACTCACATACACAAGACAACCAGACCCGGAGTAACTTTTTGTAGGTATACAAATATTTGCTTCGTTCGGAAATCGAACCAACGCGGGTGCCACGCAGTGCAGCAGCCAATAGCTCAACCTACCAACCAAGCCTTCGACCGTAGCATTATAGATGTCGAGGCCAGATCTTAGAATTAATCACTTCATGATATGGCTAACTAAAACTGCCCCCCTAGCCAAGTTACAACCGTTTCGTTTCGATTCTCTTTTCGTCGATCACCTCGAGTAGACCACGCCTTCGATTCCTTTATTCTGACGTCATCTCAACACTCAGTCACGTGGTCAGAACAAAGGAATGGGAGGCGTGGCCTACTCGAGGTGGTCGACGAAAAGAGAATAACTTGCACTTTTATGTACATTGTGAAAAGAAATATTTTGATATATATTACAAACAGACATTTCAATTTTATTTATATTAATTCATACTAATATTATAAAGAGGAAAGATTTGATTTTTTGTTTGTTTGTATGTTACGATTTAACTCAAAAACTACTTGACCAAATTCAAAAATTTCTCTTTTAATTCCCGAATGGAGTTTTGGAGATTTTTTCGAATTGCAAAAAAAAAGTTTTTTTTGTTTGTTGTGTGCACTTGACAGACAGACAGACGGACAACATAAGGGTTCCGTTTTTTTTTTCCTTTTAAGGTACGGGGAATCCATAAAATATGGAAAACTTTGGCAATGCCATGTCTAGCGCTCGGCCTCTCGATGGTCTGTTGTCTACAACCATTCCCTGTAGGATTTAATTGTTGGAAATTGATGAATGTGCCGTCAACGAGACTGATAGCGTGTCAGGTGATCTATTGTAACTTAACTTACTCAGCGGGGAGATCCATTATTCGTACATTACTTAACGTTGATACAATGCTTATAGTGAAAAAAAGAATACTAATTACAATAAAATGTAGATTTATTTTCTTTAGCATAGCATAGTCGGCCTTACAATTTTCCCACTGTTGGGACTCAGGCCTCCTCTCTAGGAGAGGGAATGGGCCGTAATCCACCACGCGGGCCCAGTGCGGGTTGGATGGATGTCACATGTTTTAGAATTTTTGGTTTTAGTACATGCCGGTTTCCTCACGATGTTTTCCTTCAACGTTTTGAGAGCAGTGGTGATGAAATAAATTACACAAAGTAATGCGCCTGGCTGGGTTTGAACCCGCAACCTACAACTCGTAAGTCGGGGCCGTTACCACTCGGCCACCATTGCTCACTCGGCCACCACTATTTTCTATTTTCTTTGATTAGTGTTAAATATTATTGTTATTTTTAAGGTCTTTTTTACATAGCACGGGTAGGATGACAGCAGGACGAAAATATGCGTCTTTAAGATGAGAGAAAAGGACAGGTAGCTACATTGTGTGAATCCAACAGCTGTCACCCGCACCTTCCTATAGCAGTTGTAGTGTAATGAAAGAATAGAACAAGTATGTTTATTAAATGAAGGATTACAACTTTGCCTGCTGTGGTCTTCCCGTCCGATTATAATTTAGGTGTCTTCAAGGCTAGAGTGAATTATTTCTTAATAAACTAGTGCGCTTCACCATCAACGATTACATCGACACTGCTTATCATCAGGTGGGATCGCAGTCAAGTACTAGTTTATAACATTAAAAAAAAATACTTATTAAATTTTAGTCTCTTATAGTCGGGTGTTAGTTTAGGAATATTTGGCGAATTTGGTGGATTTTTAGGCAATAATTTGTCTAAGTATAATAGTGTAGTAGCTGACTTCTACGGATACCATTTCTCTGATTTAATAATTCTCAAATAAAATAAACTAAAAATCATGATAGTTCCAAAAATAAGCAGAACAAAGACCCCCACCCTCCTCAGGGTGCGCGGGCTTGCGGACGGCGAGCAATGGGTGGTTCGCCGTCCGACCATCCGGTAACCGTCCAGACCAAGCCCAATTCGTTGACGGGCGTACTGTTCCACGCGTGCCTCAGGGAGATGTCAGCAAATCGTAGGGGCCCAGCAGGGTCGAAGCCTACTGGGGCCACGGGTAGTGTGAAAGTGAAACCCGGGGCCCTGGGACGAAGGCAAAGAAGGAACAGGAGTGGGTTTTTAGTCAGTAAAAGTTTGACACTATCTCGCGCTCCGCCCAAGAGCGGGATTTGTCATAAGATGATTTTCCCACCTAAAAAAAACCCTCCTCAGGTTCTCACTGTATTAGTATGGTACATACATTATGTTTCACAACAAGAAATTTATCTCTATCTTATCTTACCTTTCGCCCTAATACTTCTTTTCTCCGATAATTTGCATTCTCAATGTAAAACTACACCGGCAAAATAATGGCTACCGAGTAGGTACCGATGACTAAGCCTGAGAGCCCCGCGGGACAAATCCCGGGATCGTCGGAAAGTAAGCAACACTTGGCCATTATCCCAGTACAGCCTTGGGAAATTGAAACAACACTATTTGAGCCATTGCTCATCCGTTGAAGGAAAGGATTTTACGGGATAGTTTCCCGAAACGGTTTTTATCGATTCCGTTTAAAAGCTTCGTCCGAGGTTTGGTGTTAGGAATACTAGAAAGGTATTTGTTTTATTTTTTACGGTTCCGTACCTCAAAAGGAAAAAAACTGAATCCTTATAGGACCACTTTGTTGTCCGTCCGTCTGTCTGTCTGTCGGTCAAGACCCTTTATCTCGGGAACGCGTGGAGGTATCGAGTTGAAATTAGCGGTCCCTTGGAGTTGTGAAAAAATCAAACTTCTAAATTAAATAAAAAAAAGTTACGGCTGTTTATGTCACAAAAAACGTATATTTCGACTCGCAAGGAAATCAAAATTCATAGGGTACTTCCCGTTGACCCAGAATCCTGAAATTTGGCATAAAGCAAGGTCTTATAGCACAGGTATAGTAATAAATCTGAAAACAGTAAATTTGTTGTTAAGTCACAAAAAAAAAACTTTTTTTGCAATTCGGAAAAATCTTCGAGATTCCATTCGCGAATTGAACTACGGCCACAACAAAATTAAACAAAACAAAATGTCCCTACTGCTGGGACTTAGGCCTCCTCTCTAGGAGAGGGGCCCAGTCCGAAATGGTGGATTTCACCTGTCTTGGAGTTTTTTATCCATATTTTTTCTTCACGATATTTTCCTTCACCGTTTTGAGAGCAGTGGTGTTGTTACATATAAATTGGATAAAATTCCCTGCCAGAGTCTGTGTTTATATTAAAAAAAAACCTCATAAAAGTATTTTGGAAGGCAAAGGAATTTGAACTTAATTGAGTATGACATAAAGTTTATGATTCCAAAATTTAATACCTGTTTTTTTTTTCTTTTGGCTTCGCGTGGTTTGTACATTTACTCGGTGTCAAGTTTCGGAAGATTTTAGTTTTTAAATAATGTTTTCCACTAAAATGTGTATGTATTATGTAACTAAATATTGTAATGTTTTTGCAGTATTTGGTAATAAATCTATATAGTTAAGCCATGCGACAATGTTCGCTGTGGTAGTCAGATAATGCAATAAAATTCTCACATAATTATTGTCCAGTTGTATATAGACTTATTTTTGAGGTAGGAATACATCCAATGCCTTCTCCCGTCACGATCTCTAGGGTGGAGTGAGAGGGTATATCAGATATTACTGACTAAAACCACACCTGTATCCTTCAGTTGCCCTTTGCGTTTTAGGACCACGGGTTTCCTTTTCAGTAATTCCATGTGGAGTTGCGTAGACTCTAAAGATACAAAACTACACCAATAGGTACTCTTAAGATACAAAACTAGAACAATTCTCTTAAGATACAAAACTAGAGCAATTCTCTTAAGATACAAAACTACAGCTATACTCTTAAGATACAAAACTGAAAAAACAAAAAAAAGAAGGGTAAAATCTACAAGTCCGTGATAAGGCCTGTCATACTGTATGGATCAGAATGTTGGGCTGTGAAAAAGACGGATGAAAAAAGATTGCACGTAGCGGAGATGAGAATGTTAAGATGGATGTGTGGTGTGACGAGAATGGATAAAGTGAGAAATGAGTATATTAGGGGAAGTTTGAAAGTGGCGCCAGTGACTGAAAAGTTGAAAGGGAATCGTTTGTCTTGGTATGGTCATGTGAAGAGGAGAGATGAAACGCATGTTACTAAAAGAGTTATGAATTTACATGTGGATGGATGGAGAGGGAGAGGGAGACCAAAGAAAAGATGGATGGATTGTGTGAAGAGTGATATGAAAGAAAAGGAAGTTAGTGATAGTATGACGAGTGACAGGGCAGAATGGAAGAAAAAAACGTGTTGCGCCGACCCCAAATAACACGGGACAAGGGCAGGAAGATGATGATGATGATGACTCTTAAGATACAAAACTACAGCTATACTCTTAAGATATAAAACTACAGCAATTTCACATCACAATATCTATTAGGAATCATTTTTCGAATAATAATTAAACCAGCTATTCAAGTTCATTAAAAAAAATCTCACCAAAAAATTGGGTACTTGATAGTCACGAATTTTAAATTCCAATATTTTGTAAGATGTACAATGTACATACGTCATTCATATAATATTTTACAAAGTGAGAAGACATTTTACACTCATTTGTTTCAAGTGCTGAGCCCTCGTGTCAATGACTCTCACACCTGAGAGCGTCTAATGACGGCACTCACCTCCTCTTTTTGAAGTCGGTTAAAAAAGGCAATGTCGCGATTGCAGCCAGATAACAAGAAATACTAAAACATTTTGTAATAACAGATTCAGAGAATATTTAAAACCAGCTGACACTGAAAAAGTTCTTAAAAAAAAGTTCCATACAATTAAGCTCTACCAGTTTTTCCCGGTTTTTCCGATTGTCCAGAATACTTTTCAAATTTTTTATTCGATCTGTACCAAATTATTATGTACTCCTCCTCCTAAACGGCTTTATAGATTCGAATGAAATTTTGTGTTTATATTTGAATGGGTCTCTGGATGGTTTGAAAATAAAATTGGATGGTGGCGCTGCAATCGGGTTCTCAATTTTTTTTTCTAATGAAAAGCCAATTTTCAAACAGGACAACGTCTGTCGGGACCGCTAGAATTAAATATACAACGTGTTTTTTTATATCCCATAACACTAGGGTATGAATCAGACCATATCAAAGAATCAACTGGCATATGAATTATTTTTCAATTATCTTTTTTTTGTTTTCATTTTCCATACAAAATAATTCGATAAATTCACGATTATTTATGTAAAACACTCTTACGTGAAATATGACAGCGAAAATATGTAATGTCATTTGTTTATTTGCAAACTACTTACTTTAGATTTCATCGATGACTGGTGATGTCACAAAAGTAAAGATCATACGGAATTTTTTTAGGTGGGAAAATCATCTAATGACAAATCCCGGAGCCCATGATCTTGGGCGGAGCGAGAGATAGTGTCAGACTTTTACTGACTAAAAACCCACTCCTGTTCCTTCGTTGCCTTTGTCCCCGGGTCCAGGGCCCCGGGTTTCGTTTTCACACTACCCATGGCCCCAGTAAGCTTCGACCCTGCTGGGCCCCTACAATTTGCTGACATCTCCCTGAGGTGCGCGTGGAACAATACGCGCCGTCGACGACTTGGGCTCCGTCCGGACGGTTGGACGGCGAGCCACCCATTGCTCGCCGTCCGCAAGCCCGCGCCTACGGTGGCCGAAAATCGGGATCGGAATCCGGGCGGCGGTTAGGGCGTGAGGACCGTTGCCTCACGCGACCGGCCACCTCCTTTGCTAGCATTACTTCTTCGCTTAAAATGAACATGGACAAAACCAAAGTCATGGTAAACAGCCATGTAGCACCCACTCCTATCAAGGTCGGGGACTCTACACTCGAAGTTGTAGACGACTACGTTACCTGGGACAGACGGTCCAGTTGGGAAGGTCTAACTTCGAGAAAGAGATTAATCGTCGAATCCGACTCGGCTGGGCAGCGTTCGGGAAGCTGCGCGGTGTCTTCTCGTCCAATATACCACAGTGTCTCAAGACGAAAGTCTATGACCAGTGCGTGTTGCCAGTGATGACATATGGCTCCGAAACGTGGTCGCTTACAATAGGCCTCATTAGAAGGCTTAAAGTCACCCAAAGGGCAATGGAGAGGGCTATGCTCGGAGTTTCCTTGCGTGATCGAATCAGGAATGAGGATATCCGCAGGAGAACCAAGGTTGCCGACATAGCACGAAGAATCGCCAAACTAAAGTGGCAATGGGCAGGGCACATTGCTCGCAGAACAGATGGCCGTTGGGGCCGAAAGGTTCTGGAATGGCGACCACGTACCGGAAGACGTAGCGTTGGAAGGCCTCCTACAAGGTGGACCGATGACTTGGTAACGGTTGCGGGAGTCCGATGGATGCGAGACGCACAGGACCGTTCGCTGTGGCGACGCTTGGGGGAGGCCTATGTCCAGCAGTGGACGTCTTTCGGCTGAAATGATGATGATGATGATGATGACTTCTTCGCAGAAGGAGGCGACCGCCTGCCACTCCTCCTCGCTCCGAACCATGGCCTGTACCAAGGCCCGGCGCGAGAGATCGCCGCCGCCGATCGCCCCCACGAGAACACGGCGTTGCTCTGCCCAAGCGGGGCACACCTCCACCGTGTGCTCCACCGTGTCCTCCAGGCAGTCCACACAGTGGCGACACCCGGGCGTCGCTTCCACACGAATCCGGTGCAGGAACTTCCCGAACTTACCGTGTTCGGTGAGAACCTGCGTCATGCGGAAGGTGAGGACGCCGTGAGGTCTTTCCAACCACGCCTCAAAGAGGGGACTTACCGCCATAATTGTGGCGTGCCCAGCACTGGGTTGCGACAGTCGCTGTCGCCATTTCTCCATGAGAACCCGCCGGAGCTCTGTCCGCCATGCTGCGACTTGTCGCAGCAGCGGACTTTCGCCCCGGCGTTTCATCTCCATGCGCAAATCGTGCATGTGTGCAAGGACTGTTGCCTCCAGATCCCATGGTGGCTCGCCGTTTCACTGGAAATCGTCCGGCATCCTCGCACCATCCGTATGGCCATGACCCTCTGGCATGCGTTCAGCCGGGCCGCCGGCTGTTTCCGCAGCGCCGGCGCCCATACCGGTGCGCCATAAAGGGCCATGGACCGAACGATCCCCGCGTAGAGCCTCCGGCAGGAGGCGTCTGGACCCCCCAGGTTGGGCAGGAGTCGCTCGAGGGCAGCCCCAGTCCGATTTAGTTTGGGAGCCAGACGTCGGAAGTGCTCCTTGAAATCCCATCGGCTGTCGAGAACGAGTCCCAGGTACTTCATCGTCGACCCGAAGCCGATGTGAACTCCTCCTACCGTTAGTTGGGAACCCGGTAGTGGCGCGTTCCGAGGGCCGTGAAAGCACATAGCCTCGGACTTGTGCAATGCCACCTCGAGTCCCAAATCCTGGATCCTACCCACGACTGTCGCAACCCCACATGTCACTAGTTCGGCCGCCGCCTGATATGACTCCCCGCGCCAGGACCAGCGTGTCGTCCACGCTGACCCCGTCAGGAAGGTCGCCGCGCAGCACGTAGTCGTATCCGATGTTCCACAAGGGCGGCCCTAGTACCGATCCCTGCGGAACACCGCACGACATCTCCCAGCGTTCCCACTCTCCCTGGTGACCAGGGTAGATAATGTACCTGTCCGACAGGTACGTCTCGACCACACGACTGAGGTAGTCGGGCGTCCGGTGATACCGGAGTACCCTCCTAATGCTACTCCAAGGCAGGGAGTTGAAGGCGTTAGCGATGTCCAAAGACACCGCCACGACACACCTTCCCTGAGACACCGCATCCCCCGTCGTGAGAGCTCGTACGCGCATGATGGCGTCCACCGTGGAGCGCCTCCTGCGAAAGCCGAACTGGCCGTCCGCCAGATCCGGCCCCACTCGTGTTAGGTGCGCGACGAGGCGGTCTGCAATTACTCTTTCAAAGAGCTTGCCCGCCTCGTCGAGCAGCATAATGGACCGGTACGCGGACGGAGAGTCCGCAGGGCGCCCCGGCTTCGCGATGAGGACCAGTTTCCCCGTCTTCCAGCTAAGTGGGAACTGGCCCCTCTCTATGCATGCGCTGAAGAGCCCTCTTAGTCGAGGCCCGAGAGCCTCCATGGCCAGGACCCAGGCTTTCGCAGGCAAGCCGTCGGGTCCTGGGGCGGTATTTTTGCCACTCAGCCTTCGTACCGCTACTCTCATCTCTACCTCGGTCACCTCTGGAGCATTGTCGTCGTCGTCGTAAACCTTGAGTTATGGGATATCAAAAACAACACATTATATATGAAACAGTTTAAATAAAAATTGCCATATCGGTCCATCCGTTCTCAAGTAATACGCTTGCAGCTTTTAATTTTTTTTTTTGTTTTTGTTTATTCATGATTTCTAAAGCATACAAAAAAAGGTAAAATGGCTGAGCCCATGCCATAAAATATGCCTAACATTAGAATACGGTCAAAGAAAATCATAAATTCGAATAGTTACTCATTTATAACATCACTAGCTTGTGCCCGCGGCTTCACTCGCGTTAAATTCGGGGTAACACGGACAAAAAGTAGCCTATGTCACTCTCCATCCCTTCAACTATCTCTACTTAAAAAATCACGTCAATTCGTCGCTCCGTTTTGGCGTGAAAGACGGACAAACAAACAGACACACACACTTTCACATTTATAATATTAGTATTTTTTGCTCAACTAGCCATGTAGGCCTGTACAGAGAACAAGTTTGGACCTATAGAAGCGAATGATTTGCCCATTTCCCAAGTTTTGACAGGCCCAAACAAGGGGAAACAGGCCCATCTAATAAGTGAAACTTATGTATGATCTAGTTTAACTTTCGTTGAGTTCGGAAGTTTTAGGGGGGTGGATATGGGCATGTCTTTAGGAGTTCCACTGAAGTAGGCCAGTTATTTATTCTCTGTCCATTCCTGAAGTGCTTAGAAGCTTAGTTATTTGTATGCTTGGGAAACCAAGTAGTGTTGGATAGTTTACTTTTAGAAGTAGGTTAAAAATAACTACAGCCAGGTAAATCATGTTACGTGCTAATTTATTTTTAACCGACTACAAAAAAGGAGGAGGTTATCAATTCGGTTGTATTTAATAGAACTCCGTCATTTATAAACCGATTTGCAAATTTTTTTCCCCTTAACGGATATGCTTCCCAGATTGGTCCCATTTAAAAAAATCCAGTTCTGATGATGGAAATCATGAGGAATCGAGGGAACTCCTCAAATATTACCTATAGGCAACCATATAGTAATTTTAGTATTTTCATCGAGAACTATTTGCCTGTAAATACAAGCAAAAAGTAACATTTGATGAAGTGGACCAGAAATAGCCAACGGAACTTCATACTCACATAGATATCATAATGAAGATTGTTAAGCGACTAAGACAATACAAATAAATAGATAGTTCTGAATAGCTATGTTGAAAATGGTATCATCGAAGTAACCTGATGATGACGATGATGATGGAGCCGGAAGATAGGCACCGGAACTCTGTAATTAATCAATGTATCCTAGCCGTGTTTGGGCTTATTAGAATTGTCATGAGATACACTTTGGCTATAAGGTACTATCGAACTGATCTGATGATGGAGCCGGAAGGTGGAAGGTAGACACGGGAACTTTTAGCAGTGTTTGGGTTAATTGGAATTGTCATGAGAAATACGCACTCTGGTTATAAGAATATCGCAATAAAAAGTGTAAAATAAAAAACTTTCTACAAAAAAAAAAATATCCGGCTTCACTAATACACTTCCTCGAAAACTGACAGTTATCGCACAACGATTAGTTTCAACATACCATGTATATCACTCTCTTGTTTATTTTTTATTTATCACAACAAGGGTTTTTTACTGTTTTCGTTAAAGGTAACAGTAAACTTCAGTGATTATTTTTTAAACATAGCGGAGCACTTTTTTAATATTTAATTAGATTAGATTTTAAAATTTAATTAAAATAAATTGTGTTTATGAACAGAATAACATAAATAAACATAATTATTTATACAATAATTTGCTTTTATCAACAATTTAACATTTATCAGTATTCTAAATTCAAAAATATTTGAATTTCTTAGTTTTTAATATTAGGATGTACGTAAATAAATAAAAAATTCATTTATTTTTCCACATTGATGTAACACAGTACAGACAGTATAACAAATGGAGTGGACTGGAGCCTAAACTAGGGTAGCCCTGTATTTCAGGACTCCAGGTCTTCCTCCCGCGGCGAGTGAGTTCGTTACAATTTATTGGTGGATGCAATGTAATCAATGTACTCGTATATACACTTCTGGACACATCTATTGGCCCACCTTGTATTTTCAGTTTCGTTTGGTCCTAGCTAAAATTTTATATTAGGTCGAGCAAAAAGTTTTTATGCAGTTTTGAACCTGGCACATTCACAATTTCATTCAATAGTCTTTTTTTGAATTTCGAACACAGAATTTAAAGAAACAAAAGACAATTTGGAGCCTGTTTGTTGATATCAAACAATCGAATACTAAGAAAACTTGGTTTTATTGGTTTACTTGGATTTAATTCTTGAAAAAGTGATTGATATCTTTGGTTTTGCAACAAACATTACTTATTCTTAACATTAAGGTGAGGTTCTATCAATAATCTATGGATACTTCACCTGAAGTCGCCGCCCAAGCTGTGGCACTTATTCAGGCTGGACACAGCCAAAGAAACGTGAGTGCTCAACTTAATTTAAGTCGATCTGCGGTCCGAAATGTTTATCGGAGGTACCTAGAGACTGGCGGCTTTGTTCGTCGCCAAGGAAGGCCACGATCTCGGGTCACAACTGAAAGGCAGGATCGATTCATCGTGACGACCAGCTTGAGAAATCGTCACCTTACCTCCATTGAGATACAAAACCAACTTCGCGACTTCCACGGAGTATCTGTGAGCGCTCGAACTGTTCGGAGAAGGTTAAAAGAACGCGATATGGTACCACACAAGCCAGCTAATGGGCCCAAACTAACGCGAGCCCACCGAACAGCGCGCCTTCATTTCGCACGCAGTCATTTAAATTGGACACAGCAAGATTGGAGCCGTGTACTCTTTTCTGATGAGTCTAAAATTGTGTTACATGGCAATGATGGAAGGAAGAAGGTCTACCGACGTAAGGGAGAGCGTTTCGCACAATGCTGCTTTGAAGAGAGGGTTGCTTATGGCGGTGGCTCATGGACTGTCTGGGGCGGTATATCCGCGAGCGGCAAAACTCAACTTGAGGTTGTTACAGGACCACGGCTGCCAACATTAAATGCTGAAAGGTACATTCGTGAGTGCTTAGAACCTCACGTGATACCATACGCGGACTATGTGGGCCCAAATTTCCTTTTTATGCATGATAATGCAAGAGCCCATGCGGCCGGCATCGTCAGGGAATATCTTCGGGATGTGAACATCACAGTTATGGACTGGCCAGCCAGAAGCCTAGACATGAACCCCATTGAGCACATGTGGGACGAGGTAAAAAGACGTGTTAGGGCTCGTCAGCCAGTTGCCCAGACGATGCAGGAGTTGAAAACTGCCATAGAAGAGGAATGGGAGATGATCCCTCAAAATTTCATAGAGCGGTTGATAAACTCTATGCCTAATCGTATGAGAGCTGTGGTAGATGCCCATGGAGGCAACACGCGTTATTAAATTAAACCTTTATTTGATAAAACATGTTTTTTATTAAAAAATCAATTGCCTTTAACAAGGCGCATATCCGACTTGTTAGGCGTAGCTCCATGTCGTATGGTATTCTGAATTCAAATTTAAAACAATACGATCGAAAAAGATGGTAAAATGTATCAGGTTTAAAACTGCATCAACAGTTTTTGTTCAATCTAGCAATCATATTTCGGTAGGGGCCATCGAAACCTAAACTCTAAGGTGGGCCAATAGATGTGTCCAGAAGTGTATTATGTGTCTATGCGTGAGTGCGTGTGTGTGTTGTGCATGTGTTATGGTGTGATTGTGCATGTGTTATGGTGTGCCTGTGCGTGTGTGTGTTGTGTATGTGATGTGTGAGAGTTTGGTTGCTCGCGTCTGTTTATGAGAGTATGCATTATGTATGCTTGGTTATGTATGAGTATGCTTTGACTGCTCTTGAAACTGATAGAAACAAGTCTTTATTTAGAAATTATAAGTAGGGATTCCGTGTCATTATAATTTAAACTTAGAAGATATTTTTGGATAATATTTTTACAGTCAAGCGAGGTTTTTGGGAATATACATAAAAGACAGTTAAGTTTATTGTACAAATATGGAGCAAGGAAACATGAGTGTCTCCTGAAGAAAGCAGTGTTGTGATTTGTTGTCTTGCATATTCTGTTATTTCTTCGTGCAGGATAAGTTAATTTAGCATCATAGGTCAGTTCTTTGTGCTTGCGAAGTGTAGTGTGAAGAATGAATATTTGCCTAACTGTCAAGACATTGCAGTCCCTATATAGGGTCATTGTGGGATAAAGAAAGGGTTTCTTGAGCATTACTTTGAGTAATGACCTTTGAGCACGTTCTACTTTTATGTTTTTTTCTTGCAAGTCCCACCCCATACCGTAATACCATAACTCAGGATTGATTGAACCAAGGCAAAGTAAATCGTTTTTAACATTTTCAATTTGAGTACGTTTCTGAGTTTTTTGAAAAGCCATATCATTTTACGCGTACGTGCAGACAGAATATCTAGTTGCGCATGCCATGAAAGGGTATCATCTATTTGAGTGCCGAGATATCTAATATTGGTAGTTCTCACTAGTGGTGCGCAGGAGCATGTTAATGTGTTGTTACAGTTGTGTGCTTTTAAAGAGAAGTTATTAGGTTGTGTGGTTTTATTTATTGAAAAGGTTATATATTTTGTTTTATAAATATTTAATGTAAGAAGGTTTTTATTTAACCACAGCGATGTCTGATGAAGTCCTTTTTCGGCAAGGTATCGTGCCTCAGCCCAGGAGTCTCCCCGAAATATGAGCGCAGTGTCATCTGCGTATGAAAATATTTTTCCTTTTGATGGTTCATATTGGCAGAGCTCATTGATATATATCAGGAAGAGACCCGGGCCAAGCACACTTCCCTGTGGAACTCCGCAGGTTATGGGGAGGGAGCAGCTGACGTAGTTACCTATCTTCACAGATTGGTACCTATTTGAAAGAAAATCTTTCATCATCATCATCAATAAGTTGCAGAGGGAGGCCGCGTATACCGATCGCGTAACAAATAATGTAACAAATAATGTAACACGTAACGTATAATGGGTATGATAACCTTTGCATCTCCTTCAACCTGCAAAGGTTAAGCGCGGGAAAAAAAAAACAAATTAAATCTTATTAATTTATCTCTACAATTTGTGTTGTTGAGATGCTTGTGAAAAAAAAATCGCATTTAAGTTTTGAAGACAATTCTTTGGATGCTTCGCCGCCAGATATTTTGATTGAATGAGAAAAAGCTTGCGATAGCCTTTTGCTATCTAAATCAAAACTAAAATGTACGGCAACTTTGAAAAATTTTCTTAAGTGGAAAATGAACAAAATGCATAGTCATTTTCAGAGAAAGTATTTCTTCGTGAGTGTATTGAAAAACGTCGTTTGATACATGTGGAAATTTGTCACTTCAGCACTCAGCTGCATAACACCCTCATCTGCGGCTCGTGCGAATTTCGCCTCGGTTACAATGACAAAGTTTCTCCACTTGTATCAAAATGTACTATTAACACTATTTTAGACTCCAAACCTCAAGTCTGTGTATTTAATTTTTTTTTTTGTTGGTTCCTTTAATGTAAGTAACCTGCAAAATTCATTACATACGATTTTTAGAACAAATATAATATTTGAGAGCTGAGCTTGTATCATAATTGTTATTATTGTGGCGACCATGGAGGCCACACTAACACTTGCAAACTGGCATGTTATACTTTTAAGGTTTATGTTTTAAAAAGTTTAGGATTGATAGATGTTTTAACAATAGATAGTGGATGTCAATAAAAGTCGAGAGGTAATTTTATATATAAAATGTATTAGAAAGTGTTTCATTCAATATAGTAACAGTATAATTCAACCAGAAGCCTTTCATTTGCGTCTCCTCTATCACATTATTGTGGTAAAATGCATAAAGCTGAGCTGCAATTTGCAAGAAAGGAAAGAATTTAAATTAGCATGCTAGTTTGAAGGAACCTCCTTAATATCTGCATTTTGTAATCAAAAACGCTTGGATCATGGGGTTCTTCGTTTTTTGTTATGTAGGTACATAGTTAGTTTTAGTTTAAATACTTAAAGTTTCTTATGTAGGTACATATATTGTTAATGTTACCAATACAAATCAATCAATCAATTCATCTTTATTGTGGAACATAGGAAAGTGTACCTACATAATACAGCTGCTGCTGTTATTAAATGTCAAACAGCTATGAAACTTTACATGCTTGTCAAACACTTAATACATTACAATATATAATATGAGTATTAGACCATTGTATATTTACTGAAGTAATGAATTTAAATAATAGTTTAAGAGGGTCCTTTTTTATTCGCCTATCGTCAACATCGAGCATGGTTTAAATGCTTGGTACTTCATCTAACACAATCCAACGCGATGTTTGACGAAAAGGGAATGCGAAAAAAGAAAGATAACGCCTGAAAACTCTGTTAGCATTCGGTAATTCCGCAATTTACTGGAAGATTTTACAAAACTTGTTCCAGGAAATACGTGTAATAATAACTTTTAAGGGTTTTTTAAACCCTTAAAAGTTATTGATAAAAAACTTCGTTATTCAGAATCTTGATTAAATTTGCAAGGCTTCTATTGTTATACTTTTTTGACTGTTTTAATTTCTGAGTGAATTAAGAAGTGTCAAAGATCATGCCAAATAGCAGATTTTCAGAGGACTTTACAGGATTAGTTTTACACAAATTTATAAATTGATTTCAATAGAAGCCTAGATAATATCCATAAGATACTGTGTTTCCAAAATATGTAATGAAAAATGTGTAATAACATCATAATCGCATACGAGCGGTTGTATTAAAAACAGTAAAAATGTATGTAGAGTTGCATCCCTTTAACTGACAATAACTGGGAAAGACACAAAGAGTACTTACTAGAAGGCAGAATTAACAAAAATCAAAGTCAAAGACGAAGCTAATTTAGAAAAAGAAGCTAATTTCTAACACATTCTATAGCGTAGATCTCTCTGGAGAAGAACATCTAAGAAACTCCAATCATAATGATCATGATAACTATAGTAACATCTTTGCAATACATTTGACTCAAAAGAGTAACATTTTTTTTTTAAATACTCGTCTATTTAACGTGGATTTTCTTTTTGAATTGATATTTTATAACAGCACTGGAATGGATCGAGAATTGAGTCCCGTCTAACCCGTTTTCCCAAGATGGCTGTCGCTGAATTCCAAACAGCTTTTCTATACGATGCAGCTCATCCATTATGGACGCTTCAATTTGATTTATATTTATTTTTGGAAAGAAATTCTTGCCATGCTCCTTGAGATGTCATTTCTTAGGGTTAGGGTTCCGAACGTCTGAATAAAAACGCGAAAACCTTATAAGATCACTCGTGTGGTTCTTTGCCTATATGTCCATCTGTCACAGTTGCTCCGTATCTACTGAAATTTGGTACAGAAATGAATATCTATATCCCAAACTGAGTGGGGTTAGTGTTGGAAAATTTAAAAATAAAGTTTTATGAACTGTAGGTACCGTTCGACCATATATTTTGAGGATCTGAAATGTCACTCTCTCTTGCTCCACAATCACAAAAAAAGGGTTCAATAGCCAAATTTAATACATAACATTAAGCCAAATTATGCGGAAAAATAAACCCAAGTCACATCTGCAGGAATTCGTCACAATACAAGCAGGCCATTAGTGTCGATAATCGGCTTTTGGCATTTGAACGAAATGTCAATGCGCAACCATTTGTTGCTGAAAAAGGTTTGCAAATAACCGATTTATGTAACGTGATGGAAATATTGAACGGTTAGCTAGAGATTCGTCCCTCACACGTGATTCAGTACGCACGGATCTAAATAAAACTCGAAACAGAAAATGGATTATATTATTCAATGCTGCTAAAACCCAGGCGTGTATTTTTCCACTAAAAGGAGCCAAATCCTCCCTGCCCCAACTTTCCGAAGTGTAACCGTGCCAATAATCGACCAATATATGCCAAAAATCTTCTTGGTGTTACAGAAACCCATACGTGTTTTTTTTTTCCTTTAAAAGGAGTCAAATCCGCCCTACTCGAACTTGCAGGGGTGTAACCGAAACGATAGCCGACTATCTTGATCTTCTTGGTATTACAGTAACCCAGGCGTGTCTTTTTTCTGCTAAAAGAAGCCAATTCCGCCGTACTCCAACTTTCCGGGGTGTAACCGAACCGATAGCCGATCATCTTGATCTTCTTGATGTTACGTTAACATCCTCGCTAAATTTTCGCCCACAAATCGAGGCAAAGGCTTAGATGGCTTTTTTTTTATAGGTGGGAAAATCATCTTATGACAAATCTCGCTCTTGGGCGGAGCGAGAGATAGGGTCAGACTTTTACTGACTAAAAACCCACTCCTGTTCCTTCGTTGCCTTCGTCCCAGGGAAATGTATAACTTATTCCACCAAGCCCGTTCCATCATCAAACCACCAGACGCACGGCGATGCGCCACGGGTACATGGTGGGTGGATATTCCACCCATACGCACAAAACGTTTTAGGAACACGTTCATCGTGCGTACAGCTAAAGAGTGGAATTCCATACCAAATCTATGTTTCCTGATATCTACAACTTAGGGGTCTTTAAGTAATGATTGAATAGGTTACTTCTAGGCAAGCGTGCTCCATCATCGACCACATTGTCACTTATCAAGTGAGGTAGTAGTAAAGCGCGGGCCTATCAATAATAAACAAAAAAAAATATTACGTTAAATGAAGTAATATATTCCATCTTATTATATACATATAATATCTTAAACACACAGAGATATCTGTGAGCAAATATGACATTAAATAAATGGTTCTGATAAAAATGGTAACATCGAACTGATCTGATGGAGAAGCCGGAAGGTAGTCTCGAGAACTCCGTGATAAAGCAAGGTATCCTAGCCATGATTCAGCTTATTGGAATTGTTATGAAATACACTCTGGTTATAAATGGTTATATTATTATATACAAAGTGTAAAATAACTTTAATTTCGGAAGTCGGTGTGAAATATCGAAAAACAAAAACACCGACATTCGAAATTAAAGTTATTTTTCAATACACTTACTCGAAAACCCGCTCTTATCCCACCGCTTTTAGGCACTCAATAGACTGTTTTCCACACTAGTGCAGAAAAGTGCGCGTGCTCTCCCCGCCACAATTTTATTACATTTATCGTATTAGGCTGGGCGTGCGTGAGACCCTCACGAGTCGCCGGTCAACCCCCGTTTATTCATTTCTTAAGTGTATTGAAAAAAGTCGTTTGATACACGTGCAAATTTGTCACTGCAGCCCTCGGCTCCATAACACACTCGCCTACGGCTCGTGCGAATTCCACCTCGGTCGCAATGGCAACCTTTCTGCACTTTTATCAAAATGTACTATTGCAATGTTTAGTGTTTTTCATATGGAAATCTGTTGTATTTTTGTTATATATTGTTTTTTCAATTCCGTGAATTCCATTCTATCTCTACGATGCTGAAGTTTCACAAAAACTATTCCAGGTTATACAAGTCCCCCTTGTCCCCAGACTGCAAGACTTCAGATGCGTGTGGTGTCGGCGCTGCGTGCACGCGGCGTGCAAGCCAACGTGGCGCGCGTCGTGCTCGCTGGGCCCCGCGCGCGCCTCCGTCGTGCCCCCCACGCGCCTGCATTCTGTGGGGCCCGATGACGCCTGGGTCCCAGACAGGCCGCCCAATGCTAGCCCGCTTATTGTGTTCGTTAACTCTAGATCAGGTAAGTTATATGAAGATGAGTTTTTTCTAGCTTTTTTGTTCTATACCACCTATGTGCCGTCAACCTTTAAAGCGCAAGACAACAGGTATCTTCTGGGTATATTTCTAGATAGACGTCATCAATCGATTTTCATCAGCTACTAGACCAATATCGTTCCAGCAGATGAACAATATTGATCTATATACCTGAAGCGACCTCTGTCGGTCGCCACACACGAACTAAAATCATCCTGGAATCCTGCACCGCGGCATCAGCGTTCTCCGCACGGTTAGAACATAATTTCCAAAAACCTACTTCAGGCACAGAGGTGCCTGAAGAGTGCAATGGTGGAATATAGCTTTTAAGCTGTTGATCCCCGCATTAACGCCGGCGTTCACGCGCCATTGTCTTTCTATTGTGTCTCTAATTACGCACTCAAAAGGTTAAGTCGCAAACATTGTTAATTGTTAAGATCACCAGAGAAAATAAATAACGTTAAATTGAGTAATACAACAGCTCGAAATTAACTTTCGGGCAGTTGCCCGAATCAGACACAACACTCGTCTGGTCGGCGGGTTCGTCCTTTTTAATGGAGGTTTGCGGGATTTTTTACTCTGTTACACATACCTCTAAACACCTGTATCAATGCCCTGCCCATGTTTTGAGTTTAAGCCAAATTGTCGCTATTCAGTAGTAACCGAAAATATCAGCAGTGCAGATATCTACTTGTGTTGTAATGCGACCTTTACGTGATTCAGATAGAAGGTGACCCTGGCAATTAATTTTGAATTAAGCCTTTGATTCTTGGCAAGCTCCACTGTTCCACCGATTAAGATTTCTATGGGTTTATGCCACCAGAAATAAAGTAATTATTATTCCATTTATTTATTTTTTCTACATATCGTTTACATTTTTATATATTTTTTTTAAACATATTAAAAAAACATTTAAAAATAGAAAAAGTAGTTGTCCGCCGGTGTTAGGAACAGGGTCCAAGCTACCGGTGGTTAGGGCTCCAGAGACAGGAACCTCCTCACAATGCGAGCCGTATCGAGGAGTACTGCCTTCTGTATCAACTTGATCCAACCGCGCAACGACAGCTTCGACAGATGGTCGTCGAAGCTTTTGGCTATAATATATTATTATAATAATATAATTATAATTATAAACGTTCTGATCGCGTTAACGTAAAACAAACTTGCACTAGACACTCTGAGGCCCTACTATGAGCTCATAACACGATACATTTGACGACGTAAACTGAACTGTTATAAGGACGGAGCTGTATAGGGTGTGTAGCTCCATACTTCTCTCTCGCTCGCACGCTTGTCATTTTAACACATCATGGTAAGGTTCCTGGTTATACACAAATGCAAGTAGGTACTTACTACGCCATTATCTACACTAATATTATAATGAGGTAAAGTTTGCTTTTTTTATTTTTAGGATCACTTTGTTGTCCGTCCGTCTGTCCGACTGTCTGTCTGTCTGTCTGTCTGTCTGTCAAGACCCTTTATCTCGGGAACAAGTGGAGGTATTGAGTTGAAATTAAAACCATATACTCAGGTCTACGGTCCTTTGAAACTGTGAAAAATACAAACTTCTGAGTTAACCAAAAAAAAAATATACGGCCGTTTATGTCGCAAAAAACGTGTATTTCGACACTCTTAAGGGAATTAAAATTCATAGGGTACTTCTCGTTGACCTAGAATCCTGAAATTTGGCATGAAGCAAGGTCTCATAGCACAAGTAAAAGAAAAAATCTAAAAACTGTAAATTTGTAGTTACATCACAAAAAAAAACTGTTTTTGCGATTCGGAAAAATCTTCGCAATTCAATTCGGGAATTGAACTGTTTTCATAGGTAAGTTAACTTGTACGGAACCCTCAGTGCGCGAGTCCGACTCGCACTTGCCTATTTTTTTTGTTTGTAGAGGTAATCTCTGAAAGTACTGGTTCGATTGCAAAAATTTTTTCTCCGATAGAAAACTGCTTTATTACTGAGTGACACAGGCTATAATTTATGTAGGTACGCGGGCAAAGCCGCGGGCAAAAGCTAGTCCTCATATAAAATAAATCTTAATTTCCACAGGCGACAACCAAGGCGTTAAGTTCCTCCGTCGCTTCAAGCAGCTCCTGAACCCAGCGCAAGTGTTCGAGCTCAGCGGAGCGGGGCCTCGGCTAGGGCTCCGGTTGTTCAGGCACTTCGCGCCTCTAAGGGTACTGGTCTGCTCTGGAGATGGGTCCGTCGGGTGGGTCTTGCAGGAGGTCGATAAGCTGGATATGCATGTGAGTATTATATGAAGTTTTTCAAGTTAAAATGGATGGGTATTTTAAGGAATCATTTAGAGCGGGCTACTACAGTGACTGAAAAGTTAAGGAAGTTAGTGATAGCATGACGAGTGACAGAGCAGAATGGAAGAAAAAAAAGTGTTGCGCCGACCCCAAATAACACGGGACATAGGAAGATAAAGAAAGAAAAGAAAGAAAGAAAAAGAATTTATTTGGTACAGCACAAGGCACAAACACAATGTAGGGTAAACACGAAACAAAAATAAAAAAAAGAAGCAAAAATATAGTTGTGTGCCTCACGGCTGCATCAAAATAGGTCCAGTTCAGCATGAATGTCAGACAACTAGTGCCTGACGCTGGTTTTCAACTGAACCTGAGGCTGTGACGTAACGGACGCAAAACAGATTTGTAGTGTAATATATAGCGGTGATGCGTAAGATGATGGTGATTTAGAGCGGGCTACTACAAATTCTGGCTTTGAAGAGTTGCTGTGGGTAACAATAGAGTGGGGGCTTATCTTGAATATACTTTTAACACTAAGTACACAGTTGCTTAAATAAATCTAATCTATGTTTCATGTTTAAATAGTCGACAAACAACATTCGAAAACTATCTAGTTTAGGTGATAGAGCATGATCAACGTCAAAATCAGATTTATCTTAGGACCTATGTATATTATATCGACGGCGATGTGCCAATAACTCCTAACTGTCGAAGTAAAAAATGTGCTGTCTCAAAAACGTTAGGAGGTAATACTATAAATTGACATGCTGGTTTAGTTAGGAGGTGTTTCCACAATTTAATTCGATGTAGTTGCAACGAAACATCTACTTCGGAGATTTCACTAAAACATGCGGACACACCCATTTAAATGCTGTGTAATTGTAATTGTATGGCACCGTGTGCGCGGGCGTCAAAAAAAAAAAAAACAAAACATGTGCAAGTGCATGCGACGCGCTTTCCGGGATGACTGATATTATTACCGGTACTGCACGGGCTGCACGGCAAAGGGAGCGATGCGGGCGGGAAAGGGGTGGAACGTGACTCGTATAAGTGCTAAAAAGCAATTTTCTAGAAAAATGTCAGTTAGAAGGTACATATATATACATACATCATCGTCGATATCTTGTATGCGTGGCCAACAATCCTGATCTATCCTTCAATAATGTGTCCTACTTTTCGATCGATTAGGTTTGTCACACTTTTTTGTACTGATTTCTACGATCGATCGCTACAAGAAAGTCCGCTAGTTTTCTAGGAAACTTAAAATAAAAGAGAATTATTTTTCGATGCATGTACTCTCCAAACTAACAGTATTTCCACATTACAGCGTCAAGTTCAGACTGCAGTGCTTCCCCTGGGCACAGGCAATGATCTAGCTCGGGTGCTGGGTTGGGGGGCCTCCTGTGACGACGCAGCCAACCTCCAGGTGCTCATCGAACGCTATGAGAGGGCGTCCACTAAGATGCTGGATAGGTTAGTAAACGTTTCTTGATTTAAAACCTGGGAAGACGAAAGCCCTAGCCTTTTCCCAAATGGCTTGGGCTCGGCTTCCAATCTATCCGGATGCGGCTGAATATCTGTGTTTTGCATGGAGCGACTGCCTATCAGACCTCCATAACCCAGATACTGAGTAACACACGATACTTTTTGGATAGACTGGTAGTCAGATTTACTGGCGACTTACTTTACTACCTATAAGTCACTATCAAAAATCATTCATTTAAATTACACTGGCAGATACAATTAGTTGTTCCGGGTCTGGGTGTCAATTTGTGTTTGTGAGTTTAAATGCGTTACAGAAGTAATCCCTAGAGAGGGGGCAACGTTTTAAAAATTAAAAGAATTAGGCTGAAAAACAGGACTATATATTGTGTTAAGAGGACTAATAAAGTGCGTTCACTCTCGGACTGCATACAAAAGAAAGAGATGCGGAATGACACAACGCTTGCAAAATATGAAGCATTTTAGCTATTCACTAAAAATCTACAGATTTGATTATAAAATTTTATTTATTTATTAACTAGCTTCTGCCAGCGGCTTCGCCCGCGTCAATGTAGGTTTCTCCATACAAACATTGGACTCCCGTTTCATCACCTTACCGGGTGAATTTTGCAAAATGCTCTCTTAGTGCTCACCTACGTCATAAAAGGAAACCTGCTGCAAAATTTCACGTTCCCAGTCCCAGTAGTTTCGGCTGTGCGTTGATATGTCAGTCAGTCAGTTTCTCCTTTTATATATATATAGATTAAAACACTATAACGGTAAAACTTTGCTTCTAGGATAATCTGACAAACAGAATGATTGCATGTATGCGGTTTTTAATCGATAAAAGTATTTTTAGTGGCATCTTCGTGATTTTTTCTTGCGTACTATTATGTTTTAAACATAATTATGTATCTAGCTTTAATCCTGAAGAATAACATTATATTTTTTCTGATTTTGTTTACTGCAGTAGATAATAAACTTTGCTCATTTTAAAGGCCGCAATTAGCTCTTGTAGTCCTTTTAAAAATAAATTATTAAAGAAATCCCCCAGAACGCTTGACCTTCACCACTTCCTAATATTTAGCTGGGAAGATGTGGTGCAATCGACTTGCCAACAACACATGTCATCTATTTGTTACTAAATAGTGGCTGAACTATTAACTTTGATAACAAATATTTGGAAGGCGAAAGATACTCCAGACCTGCGTTCAAAAATAACCAGAGTAGGGTAGGGTCGTTACTCTAACCGTTCAAAAATGCTTCGAGTTGCAACCCAGGGTTGTTCTTTTATAACTCGAGTAGCTACCCTAGAGTTAATCCAACTAACTCTAACTCTGAACAGGGTAGATCAGGAATGACAGTTGAACTCTACGGTCACATTCAAAAATGCGAGCGTAGAGTATCTAACCTAACCTGATGACGTCATTAGAGTTAACTCTAACCTCATTTTTGAACGCAGGGCAGGGCTTCGGATTCTTTGTAAAAGTTACCGTGGCGTGGAACACAGGCAAGTTTTAGTCAGTACAAGTCTGACAATCCCTCTAGCTCCACCCAGAGCGGGAGAAGTTACTTAATGATTTCTCACCCCAGAAAAACACGTAAGATACTGCTAGTTGTTCAAAGTCGTGTGTAAATACCGTAAAAGAACCGTCTTTTCTTAATAGGAATCACAAAAGAGATGCCAAATTTCCTATAAAATAAAAGAAAGAGAGGGGATGTAAAGTGCGATGAGGATAGAAAAGTAAAACAAGACTTGCAGATTATTTATTTATTCATGAAATCAAGGGAAACCAGTTTCTCTAAGTAACTGGGAAGTTATAAATAGAAATGAGTTCGAACTGGCTTTAAGTTGACAAACCCCAACTTTTTAAACAACAACACCAAATATTCATTTCAGGGTTGGTTTCAAATACTGCTGCTGCCAGTCTCTCACTGCTAGTCTGTGTTTGAGTGTTGCCAAGTGATGACATATGGCTCCGAAACGTGGTCGCTTACAATGAGCCTCATCAGAAGGCTCACAAATTGCAATGGTAAGGGCTATGCTCGAAGTTTTCTTATGTGATCACTTCAGAAATGAAGATATCCGCAGGAGAACCAAGGTTACCGATATAACCCAAAGAATCGCCAAACTTAAGTGGCACATTGCTCATTACAGCTGGTCGATGGAGACGGAAGGTTCTGCAGTGGTAACCACGTACCTGAATCGTTGGAAGGCCAAGGTGGACTGATGACCTGGTTAGGGTCGCGGGATTCCGACAAATGCGAGACGCACAGGACCGATCGTTATGGCAACACTTGAGGAGGCCTATATCCAACAGTGGATGTCTTTCGGCTGAAAAAATAATGATAATGACTGCTGCTGTAACTGCTTGTAACAAAAATGAAGCTGGTACATTTATCTGACCCGAAAATTGAATATCCGACTTTCTCTGATGTAACGAGCCAATTTTGCAGTCATCTTGGCTTCGCGCCAAATCTTCTTAAGCCGCATTTCCGTTCATATGCCAGTGATTGAATAAATTGGGCTTTCCATAATATCTACTCAAAACTTTTTGACTTTTTTCGTCGGCTATTTTGTAAGCGTTGGTTTCTTCAAGTTTATTTTAGACTTTATTGCTTTGAAAGCCTTCTATTTTGAGCTGCTAAAAACACATACTTACGCATTTGTTGGTTATTTCTAATGTAGCCAAGAACAGCTAATTTAACTTTACAAGCCGAAGAAAGGAGGCTTGCAAAATAAAATAAGATGTTGGATTTTGTATTTCGTCTAAACTATTCAAGGTTTTGTTGGCAAAAATAAATACCTATTTTCTGTTACTATTTACACTAATCTATATACCTATAGGTATATATAAAAGTGAAATACCACTCACTGATTAATCACGAAATCTCAGAAAGTATAACACCTACAAACTTAAAATTTGGCATGTAGGTTCCTTATAGGGTGTCGACATCCGCTAAGAACGGATTTTACGAAACTCCACCCCTAAGGGGGTAAAACGGGGGTTGGAAGTTTGTATGGAGAAACATATTTTCACGCGGGCGAAGCCGTTTGCAGAAGCTAGTGTTTTTATATAAGCAATCGATAGATTTTAAAGATAACTGACGATTAGAACTCAAACATAGGTCGTAGCTTCTCCGTTTAGTCAAAAAATTTATAAATAAATGGAAAAATTCAAATTTATCGGAAGAAGTGTAGCGACACACTTCTTCTGATACTCACGATATATTAGGTTTTTTTTTTGGGGATGTGGGAAATCACCTAATGACTTCTCCCGCTTTAGGGTGGAGTAAGAGGGCGTGTCAGACTTTTAGTAAAACCCACCTATGTTCCTTCAGTTGCCTTTTGCGATCTAGGATCACGAGTTTCCTTTTCAGAAATTCTCCATGGCCCTAGCGGACATCGGCCCTACGGTTTTACTGAAATCACTTGTAAGACGCGCGTTGAACCCTACGCGCCGTCGTCAACTGTGGCGGGACGGCAAGCTATCCATTGTTCGTCGTCCGTAAGCCTGCAACTAGGGTGTGACTTTATAACCTATTAAGCTTTGTAACATTATCTGTTTTTCGTCACCAGGTGGTCAATAATGACGTTCGAGCGCGCTCTGACAGCCCCTCCACCCCCTCCCGTGCCGCCAGATATATTGGAGGAAACCACGCTGTTGAGGAACTTGCAGGATATCATGCAGGTAAGCGGTATTTCTGAGTTATATTATTGTTACTGTCTCTGTTTTGAAGGCTTAAAGTCACCCATAGGGCAATGGAAAAGGCTATGCTCGGAGTTTCCTTGCGTGATCGCATCAGGAATGAAGATATCCGCAGGAGAACCAAGGTTGCCGACATATTATATAAATTGCTGAACTTAAGTGACAGTAGGCTGGGTACATTGCTCGCCTCCCGTAAGGTGGACCGATGACCTGGTGATAGTCGCAGGAATCTGATAGATGCGAGATGTACAGGACCGTTCGTTGTGACGACACATGGGGAAGGGCTGTGTCCGACAATGGCTGAAATGATGATGATGATGATTGTCTCTTTGAGTAAAAATTTTAGCAGAAAGTATTTTTACACAGGGGCATTTAGTTCTGAAACGAATGAGATTGCGTAGTACGGAGGATCAATAGAATATAAGGCCAGCTTACACCGGTTTTTTTTAGCACTAACTTACTTGGTAGATCAGAAGAACTAAGATGTAATACCTTTATAAAAAAAATGTGTATGTGATATTATTTAAGGATATTGTTGCACCTTTGCTGTTTATTTAATTTTAAAAAATAAAAGGTTAAAGGAACATTCCGACGAGCACACTTTCCCTCACGGAGACTCCAGGCGAGGAACTCCAAAACAAAACTCCAAGAGAAAGATTCAAAATAGAGGGAAAAAAAAAACGCCAGTTGGCTGAAACAACCATTTAAAATCGTTAAAATACACGACAGTTTCACTTTGTAAACACAAATACGTTCAAATCTTCATGAGGCTTGATAATGTAAGGAATGAAGAGTAATTAAAAATTTATATATATAGGGTGACTGGTAAATTAGTGTACGATACTTAAACACGTGATTGTGCTCATAATAACCAACAACTTTTACTATGGGAACAAACCTGAAATCGCGAAAAAAAAGTCAGCTGTTCAGTACATTTATGTTTGCCTAATGTACTGAACAGCTGATATTTTTTTCGCGATTTCGGCATTGCTCCTATAGTAAAAATTGTTTGTTATCATGAGCACAATCACGTGTTTAAGTATCGTACACTAATTGCCAGTCACCCTATATGTTATCGTTTTTATTCCTAGAAACGAATTATTTATACAACATTAGTTTTAGTATTTATGCAAAACTCGAAACACGTGTCTTGTATTTTTATGTAAAGAATCTATTTATATTTACAAACATAACTGTATCAAGAAAAATCACAAATTTTTTTGCAAGCTTGTTATGTTACCTGGTTGTCCGCACAAATACATGGTCACCGCGGGCCAACCGGGCTACTGAGAGGTTGTTTTGTTCCCGCACCCAGCTGTGCGCTGGCGTCTAATGCCTGCTATGACCTGCCTTGACCTTGTACTTAGTGTCCGTGGTGTCCAACTTGTGACCTTTTTTAAATATTTTTGGGAAAAAATATAACATGGTGTAAAAATATTGGAATCGATTCAGTTACTGATTCTGAACAAACTATATTCAGGTTTCACATTATACTAAAAATTATGTTGTATAATTATTCACTCCGCCTAGCCACGCCTAGCGGCTTTACAGCCGTCCTCTAACACAGCTGTCAGCTGTGATGCAGTGACAAATTTGCACGTGTATCAAACGACTTTTTTCAACACACTTACGAAGAAATGAATAAACGGGGGTTGACCGGCGACTCGTTGGAAATAACATTGTGGTGCAAATTTATGCACAAGTGCGGAAAACAGTCTATTGCGTGCCTAAAAGCGGTGGGATAAGAGCGGGTTTTCGAGTAAGTGTATTGAAAAAATACTTTTCTTTTATCTATCAAATTTAAACACCTATTCTATATTTGCATAAACCTTAAAAAGTATAATTGTGTTGCCAGTCAGCAAGCCACTTAGAGCATGCGATCTCCTTCGATAATATCATCCCGTTTAATGCAAATTCTACAAGACCTAAAAGCCTTCACTTTGGTGACAAAGCTTAACAATCGTCTGACGAACACCACTCCAGCTTCTCTCTCCTATTGATCTACTTGTATCATCTTTTAACCCTTTAACTCCATCCATACAGGCAGGAGAAGTAAGTAGCATAGCCAGCACATCTCTCCGTGCCGGGTGTTCTCGCCTGGCGGCGGTGGGGGAGCGCGCGGGGGGCGGGGCTGCGCGCGCAGCTCACCGCCTGCGTCGCGCCGTGTCTCTGCTGTTGCATGCTAGGGCTCATCTTGCGCATGATCATGCGAGGTGCAAGTAAGTAGACTTGATAGGTTTATTATTTATTTAAACTTTGTATATAGTAGTGATTTAATTCAACAAGGCGTTCTCTACTACTCAACTTTTTCCCTAGCAATTGAGTTTATTTTTGTTGTGTATTCAATCCGTCACCATTAAATCAACAGTTACCTATCACTGATTACAATCAGCGGTGTGCCAGATGCCTTTATAGAGGGCAAACCAATCTTGACTTATCTACTACTTTCCTAATATTCTGAATAAAAAATATATACATAATAGCCATCTATGCACATTTTCATTTTAAAAAAAATTATGAAGCATGATTGTGTGTAGGTCCTGGGAGCCAGTGGAAACGACTAGTGATAGTGAGCCAGAAGCACAACTGGTTGCCGAGAAAGGCAGTATCGAAAAGACTGAAAAGGTAAGTTAACACTTGGTCCTTCGACCCGGATACCTAATAGCTCTATTAAAAAAAAATATTTTTCCATTTACAAGGTTGAATTTTAAATCTAATATGTAACGATAACACAAATGTTGATACTTTAAGTTATGAGATTAGGTATTTTTTGTGTTGTATCTTTACATTACATATCGATACAAATCACATCGACGGAGTTACGCTAACTAATTTAGTTTGACCCTATAAAGTAGTGTTTCATTTTAGTCTAAATTTTGCTGGTAAATAATTTATTTATAATTAATAAGAAATAAGTAGGTACTGAATTCTTGAATTTATAATTCAAGGAGTCAGTGCCACCAACTAAAGTACAAACTTTAGCATAATGTATTTTAAGTTAATTATTATGTTACCATTAAAATGGCCTAAAAAAGTATGGATATGCAATGAAACTTTTTTGCCTTCTGCGCAGGAGCAACTTAACTGGGCGGTGCGCGGCTGCGCGCTGGCCGGGCGCGCTGATAGTGTGCGGCGCGCGCTCCGCTCTCTGCTACGCACGCTAACTCAGCTATACCCACAGGTACGTAGATATCATCGCGGGGTTGTTCAAAAGGGTTTAAGTACTGTGGACTTGAAACGCAAAGGGTACCTGAAGAAACACGGGTGGGTTTTAGTCAGTAAAAGTCTGACTCTCCCTCTCGCCCCACCTAGAGTAGGAGAAGTCATTTGATGACATCTGCTGAAAAAAAGAAAGGTAGATATGTGACACAAACGACACATAACATCACGCTGGTTTTCCTCAAGGGGCTAGATAGAAATGTGTCTATTTTATTTTATCTTTTGTGTTGTAATTTTATTTATTAATCTACGAGTACCTTTTAATTACATAGTCATATATAACCGAATATAGCGCATGTGGTGTTAGCTTATAATTAATTGCTACACTAATGAATGTAAGTTTCGTTTTAATATAATATAAATTTATTGTGTAAGCAGTTGTTGGCTGACCAAATAAATAAATAAATAGTATACTCACATTTTGGCAATAATTTTTAGTCATATGTAATGTATTTTAAGAGCAGTTTTGGCCCAGTGTACGCGTATGAATCGTGGGATTAAACCCAGGTATACGCTTTATTTTGTGTAATTTATTTCATCATCACTGCTCTCAAAACGATGAAGGAAAACATCGTAAGGAAACCGGCATATCCTAGAACCAAAAAATCGAAGACATGTGCTATCTGCCAACCCACACTTGGCCTGCTTGGTTTATTCCTTCTCCTAGAGACGAGGCCTGGGTTTCAAGAGTGAGAAAATTATAAGACTATATAAAAGGGGGAGCGTACCTATTACTTGCAACTAGATACAAATCGAGCAACTGGAAATATACCGATCGATAACCTAATGACGCCTAATTACACTGACCCTGGAATCGAACAAAAACTCTAATGCACAGCAGTAGCATACGACCGCTCGACTAATGACCCAATTACGAGGCAAAGTAACTATGAGTATTCAATGATTACAACTTCAATACTCTCGCCTATACGATGTCAGTTGATATAATGGCATTGGATATGATAGTAGTTATGAATACTGTTTTTTAAAATCCGGGTTTTTTTTTTGTCATCGAACGTTTTGTAAATTTAGCCAAAGCCAGTATAAAGTATTTGGTTTTGAATACTGAATACAGACACTTTGTTTTCCATTAGAATGCAGATACAACACATTCTAATGTCTTTGCAGTCTTTGGCAGCAAAATCGAGTCAGCCATCTTAGCAAACTTCGCTGAGTAATTAATACTACAGTAAAATTCTCCGCTCCATTTGTCCAACTGTGTAGACACTTGAGATACAAAACTACACGAATTTCACATCACAATTATCCACTAGGATTCAATTTGTAAACAAAACAGTAATTTGTAAATAAAACTTCCTAAAATTTCAGTTACTTATGTACCTATCTACTTATTTTTTAGGTATAAGATCTGCATTGTCAACAAACATTTGTTTTACAAAACATTTAAGCTTATTTACTGTTGCGCCCGCGCACCCGCCCCGTGTGGACGTGTTTCTTTTTAACGGAACGACGCGCATCGCGTATCGTAAATCAATATGACGAGCGTAGTAAAGTGTGCATCTTGCAATATCGTGATTGATGAAATGCTAGCGTATATACAGAACAAAGTGTCAGTGATAGACGAGGATACGTTAGTTCGGATTTGTACATCTTCGTTCTCCAAAGAAGAAATTGAAAAATCGAAACTATTGTTGTTCGAGTCGGTGCCTGGGATTAAAATCAAACGTAAAAATAAGGGCAAGGAAGAACGTGACCTAGCTGATATAGTGCAGGTCTTCAAATCGAAGGAACCAGATTTGTTTCCGATCTATGTCGCCAGGGAATTAGAACGTCTACCTCCAGTGCTGTTTGATCACCTGGACTGCACGAAACTACTTAAAGATTTACTTCTAGTTCAAGAAGAAATGAAGAATATTAAGTCTACATACGTTTCGCAAAGTCAGTTCGAGCAACTAAAATCAGAATTATTGCAAATGAAAAATGACTCTTTGCTACCTAACCCTGAAAACGTAAACAGACGAAGAGGCGCCTGGATGTTAGATAGTGGTCCTATAGGGCTTTCGCACATCGATCATTTATCACTGGAGAAACGTGATAATATTTTGTGTAAGCAACAGAGCATCGAAAATACTCCAGTACAATTTAGAGAAATTTTGGGGGTAGCAGTAAATGGTCATCGCAATTTATCAGCTGTTTCTCAACGGTCGAGTGTAGTAAAACCGGTCCCCGATTGCGGCACGAATGTCACAAAACCATCTACGTCGGCATCGAATAATGAGTTAGTAACCATGACGTCATTGCCGCCTTATAACGCAAATCAAATTAAGGAGACGAATGATACCGCGTCAAGTGCTACTGCACTTAATGTAAACTCAAATGCGAACCGAAACTATGATGATGGTAAAAATCATAACGATTGGCAGTTAGTAAATAGACATAAGAAACCTATGAGATATCGCTATACAGGCTCGGCGGGATTATGTCGTGACAATGAGGGTAAATTTAAAGCGGCGGATAGAAAGATACCGATTTTCATTACTCGAATACATAAAGATACCACAGATAAAGATATAACAGATTACGTATACGACAAAACTAAGGAAATGATTATGTTAGAGAAAGTATCTTTTAAGTACGAAAGGGAATACAAAGCCTATAAGTTTTTTTATATCGGAAAGCAAGTCGTCACTATTCCTTGATAGCGGTTTATGGCCTCAAGGAATCATATTCAGGCGATTTGTAAATTTCAAGCGCAAAATAGCGAACGTCGAGGCGTCGCCGTCGCCGCGTCGTGCCCGGTCAAATAACATAGTGGATGGATAAAGACAACTTATACTCATTGGTTAGCTTCAATTGTAAAAGTGTCAAGCGATCTGTAGACCATGTCAGGCAATTATGTCATACCTCTGATATAATAGCCTTGCAAGAAACTTGGCTACTGCCGAGTGATTTACATTTTTTAAGCGACATTGATCCTGATTATGGCTATGTCGGGACGTCGGCTGTGGATACAACGACGGGTATGCTCGTTGGCCGGCCGTATGGTGGAGTGGCGATATTGTGGAAGAAGAGCGTCTTTCAGAATGTGTCTATAGTGGAGTGTGACAACGCTCGCGTCTGTGCCATTAAAGTGGAGTTAGGGCAAAGGTCGTTTTTAGTGTTTAGCATTTATATGCCTACTGATTGTGTCGTGAACCTACCGGAATTTACGGATTGTCTTGGCTTGGTAAGTGCTATTATTAAGAATGAACATATTGAGACAGTTTATTTACTCGGGGACTTTAATGCTCATCCAGGCCAGTTATTTTTTAATGAGTTGAAAGACTTTTGTGTGGAATCTGAGTGGAAATGTGCCGATGTTGAATTACTCGGACTCTCAGCTGATACATATAGCTTTGTAAGTGACGCGAATGGGTCTAGACGTTGGTTAGACCACTGTCTAGCTACGGAGTCGGCTATGCGAACTGTTGTTACAGTAGAAATTAAGTACGACGTCATGTGGTCAGATCACTTTCCTTTGGTTATATATTGTAATTTGAATTGTATTAAACCTAAAATAGCATGTAATAATATTGAACAGTGTAATAAAATACGTTGGGGTGAGAGAAAATCTGAACAAATCGCACTATATAATAAATTGTGTAATGAACAATTGAAATTAATTGATTTTCCGAGTGAGCTAAGTGAATGTTGTGATTTCTCTTGCGATGATGTGGAACATACCTATATTATCGACAAAATGTATGACGAAATTGTAAACATCCTAGGCCGAGCAGCTAATGATAGTTACTCTTATAGTAATAGGTTACGTAAGCAGAAACCTGTAGTAGGTTGGAACAAATATGTCAGTGGTGCTCACCGGGAGGCCAGGTCTAAGTTCCAGCTATGGATGTGGTCTGGCAGACCGAAGTCGGGTCCTATTTGGAGTGAGATGCAAGAAAGCCGTAAAATTTTTAAAAGCCGGTTAAAGTGGTGTCAAAATAACAGTGACCAACTTAAAATGGACATTCTGGCAACGCATCACGCCAAACATGACTTTCGTAATTTTTGGAAGTCTACTAACAAAGTAAACAGTAGGCCGGGCTTACCTGTGAGCGTTGGTGGCATTACTGATCCAAAGAACATAGCTGAAATGTTCAAAAGCCATTTCACGGTAAGTTCACCATTGGGACCATCACATTCGGGAAATGAAGGTGTGACTCGGGGGCAGGAGCTTAGTGTAAGGTTTACGGCCAAAGATATTAAAATGGTTATCACGAACATGACTCGAGGCAAGTCTCCTGGCCACGATGACTTGAGTATCGAGCATCTTAAATATGCTGGCGTCCATCTTCCAAGGGTTCTCGCTATGTTTTATTCCCTATGTCTGGGACACTCATATCTACCTCCAGCTATGATGCGGACCGTGGTGGTACCGATTGTAAAAAGTAAAACTGGAGACATAAGCGACGCCAACAACTATAGACCTATCTCTTTGGCTACAGTATTGTCTAAGGTTCTTGACAGTCTGCTTAACTCACTGATGAGTGGCTGTCTTGAGATACATGACAATCAATTCGGATTCAAATCGGGACTCTCCACTGAGACAGCTATTCTTTGCTTGAAGCAGACTGTCAAGTACTATACTGATCGCAAAACGCAAGTCTATGCTTGTTTCCTCGACCTTTCGAAAGCTTTTGACCTGGTTTCCTATGATATCCTCTGGGATAAGTTAAGCGAAACATCTCTGCCAAGCGAATGCATTCGAATTCTTAAATATTGGTACGGGAACCAGGTCAACGTAGTTCGGTGGTCGGGGACGCTGTCTGATCCATACAGGTTGGAGTGCGGGGTGAGGCAAGGAGGGTTGACCTCACCAATGCTCTTCAACCTTTATGTAAACGCACTCATCGAGAGGCTGAGTAGCACGCATGTCGGATGTCATGTTGGTGGAGTTTGTGTAAACAATATTAGCTATGCAGACGACATGGTGCTGTTGAGCGCCTCGGTTTGTGGCCTGTCTAAGCTGCTCGGTATTTGTGAGGAATATGCTCTCAGTCATGGCCTGCTCTATAACACCAAGAAAAGTGAGTGTATGGTTTTTCGAGCCAGAGGCAAGTGTCTGGATAGTATCCCTAGCATTAAATTAAATAGTGTACCGCTAACAAAGGTTAACACCTTCAAATACCTTGGACATCTGGTGACCTCTGACTTGAGGGACGATACTGACATAGAGAGGGAACGTAGGGCGTTGTCTGTTAGAGCGAACATGATAGCTCGCAGGTTTGCTCGATGCTCGAAGGAAGTTAAAAACACTCTTTTTAGAGCATATTGCACCTGTTTTTATTCGAGCGCCTTGTGGGTTAACTATACTCAAAAACAGTACAACGCCCTACGAATCCAATACAACAATGCCTACAGGGTGTTGTTGGGGCTGCCTCGGTACTGCAGTGCGTCGGGGATGTTCGCCGAGTCACGCGTTGACTGCTTCTATGCGACGATGCGGAAACGGTGCACATCCTTGGTGCGCAGGGTCCGCGCCAGCTCCAACACCATCCTGAGGATGATGGCTGAGAGATTTGACTGTCACTACATTAACCATTGTTGCATCGTTAATGTAGTGACTATATAAATATTTTCATAAGACTTTAATTGGAATAATTTATTTTACGAGTAATTGATTTTATTTTGACATGGAATGGAAATGAATTGAATTTTAATGTAACCTATATAATTGTGTATCTTTGTGTGTATTTGTGTAAATTGTAGTGTTTTTTTTTTTAATATGGGAATAATTTCCTGACAAATAAATGATTATTATTATATTATTATTAACTTACTGACATTTCAAGATATTGTAAAAATAATATTATATTTCTCAGTCTTTTTTGTTCAAATTTTGTGATAAAACCCGTGACATAGTTCGGTCCATGGCATGAGTCCAAGCTGCAATCCGATAAAATCTTTCTTGCCATTGAAAACCAAAGATTAGACGTACCTAAGAGATTTACTTATTTTTAGCTTAGAATCTTGAAAGCCTGGAAAGAAAACAAATTAAAAAGTGTTTGTTGGCAATATTACTTAGCAAAGAAACAAAATTCATAAAAAACGATATTAATATGTACAAAGATTAAACAAATTAAGCATTATTCAAGATCTGATCTAAGATAAAAAACAAAACTCAATCGCCCACGCTCTTCTGATTAGTGTGGTTCTATCATACCTAGTTTATTTTGGCACTTTCAACCGACTTAGACTATGATTGTACCTACATCCTTAAATTCAAATTCGAGTTCCAAATTCAAAAACAAAAAAGTTTTTTTTAATTTATTTTTTGACCATGGATACAAAGGCCGTTAGTCGGAATAATAGAGATTACTTGTTTCTAAATAATTTATTTGTTTACCATTAGAGTATGGATGTAAATGTACCTTCTAATGTTTTTGTAGTATTTGGCAGCATCTCGGCAAACTTCGCTGAGGTAGTCAACAATACATTAAACTCTCAACCCAATTTTACCAAGATTGTGCCTGTTTCAATGATTTCACATTGTCCAGTTGCGCAGACACTTGAGATATAAAAGTACACCAATTTTACTTCGCGCCGAAGCTGAAATGCAATTCTATTATTGTTCACATAATGTAGTAATATTTTCATTACGGGTCAAAGGATTCGCAAGTTTAGATATATATAAAAAAATACAATCAATGTATCCTGGCAACACCATCGCGTCTAGATGTCACTCTTATTTTTTTTTGCGGTAAAAGTTTCGCATGGAAAAAACTTTATCCTATCTAATTATTCATTTAAGATACATGGAATAGTATTTTTTTAGCAATTTAACAAAATCCCAAGTGATACATCTTATTATTCATTTATAATACATGAAATAGTTCCTTCTTTAGCAAAATAACAAAATTTCAAGTGATAACCTATAAAGTGTATTGTGCAATAACGAATTTCAGTGTCGAATTTAAGCCTTGAATCTACAATCACACAGGATGAAGAACCGATATCCAGCAAAAGCCAAAGCAATAAGTTGCTCAATCTTCAATCAGGGTACGAGATACCATTAGCGAAGTTGTTTTTGCACGCTAACTGATTGGAAGCTGCCAGACTGGTACGTGATGCTCTTAGCGGCTTATTCTACGTTGCTAGTCTGAAAAGGCCCCTGAAACCTGTCATCGAGGACGCGATCCTCATCGGGCAATGGCGGAGGCACTAAGTGATCATAGCGAGTGCTGTTTTTCGGACTTGCGAGTCCGAGGCCTTGTTCAATATTCAATCAGGGTACGAGATACCATTGGCGACGTTAATTTTTACGCGCCAACTGATTGTAAGCTACCAGACTAGTACGCGATACTCTTGGCTTCGTTACTCTACGTTGCTAATCTGGTATGCATCTGTTATAGCAGGTGAGTCCCATTCATTTATAATCCAAAGAACAAAAATGGCAAAAAGACTAAGTTCGACGTGCTCCACTTTATCAGTGCCTATAAAGGTCACGAGAAGGCCAAGTTCATACTACCCATCTGTGTATTATTAATTCGTGTAAAAACAGTACACCACCTATGTGTAGATCGCTACAAAACATTCAAACTCCTTTAGTGAATACGAGATATTCCAAACCACCATAAGGTGGCAAGTTATACTGCCTAATATGTAAATTATAAACTTTCCAATGTAATGCTAAAGAATACGAGATATTCCAAACTGTCATAAGTTAATCCAATGTACCTAGCCGGATTGCCGGTAGATACCCACCTGTGTCCAGTTGTTGGACTAGAAGCCAACCCAAAACCATGGGAGAAGGCAAGGCAGAATTATTGACACCCTCACCGGCTACAATGCTGGTGGAAAATACTGCCATAGTGCGAGCATAACAGTGGCCGATTATCAAACCTATTTTTTGCTGAGTTAAATAGTAAAGACCTATTCAATAGAAATATTATTATTTCCTTATGGTTATGTTGTACACTGACCTGCAATATATTCAAAATAATAAAAACAAAAACAAACCATGGAACACGAGATGTTCACAATGATATATATCTAAGCACTAAGTGACATGAATACTTCATCAACAATTTACAAATGATATGTTCACTTATAGCAACAAATATCAGTAAGTGTTGATTATGATATGACTCCATGTAATAATATCTATGGAAAATCTTGATATAATTTAAACGGATTAAATTCATAGGTACAGCATATCATTCCACATCCTCAGTATTTAAGCTTATAGTAAAAACCTTGCTCAAAGAGCATGTAAGCTAACTTTTAAGGAACCAAAACCTAAGGAAATCGCAGGTTAAGTCCTCTGCTGATACCAGCAGTCCTGAATAAAATTATAAGGTTCTAAAGTTTCAATACCAGAATTACAGGAACTCCTCACAGGCTCGAAGAACCCGTGCACCAGCACCTTGGAATACTTGATGTATGACACCAATGCCACAATTGGTGTGGCCACCCGCTGGGCTGAGCGGTTTGAGGAAGCTACCATTGATTTTAAGAAGAAGTAACTTCTCACTGTTGAAAGCAGAAGGGAATAATATTGACGGGCAAAACCACCAGCCCTACTTACTTATAATCACCCCAAGGGAGTAAGTCAGCAATAAACTTATAATGATATACAACAACTAAATAATGAAATATGTGCTGATATATTTGTAAATAGTTGTTAGAACAAAATGGTATGAGGTATCTACCTTACTCGTACTTAATGTCTAAATCACTCAATAAACTAAAAATTCAATATAAATGAATGTCAAATTACACAAACCGTGTACGCCTGCTATTGACATAATTGCACAGAACTAAACCTAAATTCAAATCTTTTGTAAAAACTTACCTGGTTGGTGCTCCTAATAAATGAATAAACAGGGAAATCTTTGTTGTAACAAAACAGAAATAACAAGATTCAGATTTAATTTGATCTGCACTGATATAACATTTCCAGTAGCAATTGTCTTATATTGACAATATTTTCTGTGTTCAAATCAAATATTGTATGGAGGGAAATTGCCTTATTATAGGGAATACCTAGGAACAAGCTTCCCATGACTAGACAACTGGCCTTGTCATGGAAACATTACTTCTGATGCATTTGGCACATAAGAGCTCTCATGCCACGGGACCCAAAAAGTGTGCACCAAAGCAACTTGTTTCACAAAGGACTCACTTCTATGACAATCAAAAAATCTCACTGCGCTTAATAGAAAAATTACTTTGCAGTATACATGACTCCTGAACTTAAAAATTTAACATAAAAGTAGACAACTATCTACCACTTGGTAAAGAAATGTAATGTTAGATTTTATGTTAGATCATTCAGACATTCCCAAAACATGCATGGCATACCCACCAATTTTGGAACAGGGATGGTTTGCTGAACACAGTTTAATATCATGCCTATAAGCCTATATGTACCTATCCTATAAGTCATATGGTGAAATTATGGCTTCTCTCTACTTTGTTAGGTTGTCACTGTCAAACAGTGTCAGAAATGCAATAGACAACTTTGTCTAAGGTGCAGCTAAAACCCGGTCCACACATGACCTACAGTAAAACTAGTCTTTTCTTTGGCTGATACTTTTAAATTTATTTCATGTTTATCCAGGTAGAATAAACATATCTTATCTCCTCTTTATTCTCTAAAATAGCTAAGTGGGACTGAATGTTCAAAATACACTTACTTAATTGAGGCAATGAATTACCCCATTTGAATTACTAGTATCATCAAAACTATAAGTACTTAACTTACCAATACAAAAGTAAAATTGCATTGAAACAAAAAGGGGGGGGGGGTGTATGCTGGGGACCAACTAGTGCAACAGGTCCTCGTGAAAAGTCAGTGACCATACAACTTCTCTAGGTATCTAGTCCCTAGCAGGAAGTTCATTTCATCGACATGACATAAACCCCTCCCTCAAGAAACAAAGTTTCTCGTTACATATAACATAAACTGTGACACAAAAATACTACTATGATGACAGAGAAAGACAATCGCATTAACTTCCATTTCGGGAGGCACAAAAAAATGACATAAAATGGTCTTCATACGTATAAAATAATTGTATTTACATATATTTAGATAGACCCATATGCATATACATACAGGTATATACAAGTATACACATACATGCTGAAATAAACGTTAGTATACTAGCTGTATCATGCAGTAGAAAAAAAAAAAAAAAAAAATTGTAATACTTAATAATAATAATATTAATAATAATAATAATTTAATATAATAAAATATAATTTATATGTTATGTTAAATGAACAAACGGAATAATAATAATAAAATCGATAAGCTAGACTTCCATACCAGTCACCTACAATGTCAACACAAATATAACTTAGATGTGAATAGATACTTATCGTTTGAAACGAAAATGATGAATGTGATAATATATAATGCATGTACCTAATTGCATTGCCTAATGCAAGGCTAATTATATGATGCATGTAATGTAATTACATTACCCCCAGTGACATTTAAAACATCACTATGGTATGATAAAAACAACTAATGAGATTATTCTGCTTCAATAGATTTCAACAAATTGTCTTTGTGTTAAGTGGGAACAGCAGTATTATAAAACCAAAGTAACTTTTTGTCTGATTACATTTAGTAATAATGACCTTGTAATATAGCCGACATCAACGGCTAGGTACAGGGGCGCTGGCTTTTAGAAAACCCCATGGGTGCTCATGCTCATTTGATGGACTCGAAAAAGTGGCGAAGTGTGAGAAGAAAAATGCACACTGATCAACCGACAAATAAATAAATGTCCTACTTACATACTGCGTACCTAATTACTAATTATGTTCGATAAAAATATAAAATGAAATCATTTTATAAAAATGAAACTAGTTTTTAGTATCAAGAAATATTATAATGTAACCGTAACCTAAAAGGCGATTACTTATCTGTTTCTTGATGTCTATTCTCAGGGGTGCTCGGCACCCACTGTTTATTTCTCATAATCGGCGCCCCTGGCAAGGTACATATAACGATGATGTACAAATAACCAAGTAAGTACTAAAATATACTGAGAGTAATGATATAATATTTCTAAAATAAGCTAGTAAGTCATAAGTGACTTTCATTAAGAATAATCCAATTAATTACAATACACGTCTCACACCGTGGTATTATAACTGCCCCTGTTGAAGATAACATGCTTCTCATCTAAATCAGTTGCCTATCAATGAATCAAATATATTTTTACAATACGAGAATACTTGTCACACAATACTTTAAAAAAAATGAACGGATAGTCTAGTCAACACCTTGGGACACTCCCAGCAAGAACGTATGACTGTAGCGACAAAAAAACCTTAGGGAAAACTGAAATCAACTCATATCTTACTATAAAAAGAAACCGCACTTGAGTTGATAGTACCAGTACTAACAATAGCGTAACAATTAATTATTGCAGCAAACTCTAAACATCTACATTATGTGAACAATAATAGAATTGCATTTCAGTTTCGGCGCGAAGTAAAATTGGGAATCAAACGAGCTTACCTGTTAAGCGAAGTCTTGATTCTAATTTTATGAGCGCCGAAACTGAAATGCAATCACCCACCCACCACTAGTTAATAGCCCCAAAGCTGCAATAATTAACCTACCTAACTCACAGTTATCCTTACAGGGAAATAGTGAATGTAAGTATGCGGTAACAAGTCTGTCCAAAAGACAGCTTGTTCCTTGTCCTATAATCTCTAAAGTAAGTGACATCTAGACGCGATGGTGTTGCCAGGATACATTGATTGTATTTTTTTATATATATCTAAACTTGCGAATCCTTTGACCCGTAATGAAAATATTACTACATTATGTGAACAATAATAGAATTGCATTTCAGTTTCGGCGCTCATAAAATTAGAATCAAGACTTCGCTTAACAGGTAAGCTCGTTTGATTCCCAATTTTACAACACTATATCCAGTTGCAATTAATTTACGAATAAATAAAACAGGCACTGAACAAAGAGCGCCAAAAATTTCCAACCGTAAAAAACTTTTTACATAAAAATACAACCGATTTTAATGTTAAGAAACCACTAAAAAGTGCAAAATAACTTTGTATTTTTTTGTAAAAAGTTTTTTATTTTACACTTTTACTTGCGGTACCACTAAAAGTACCCCTCAGTCAAACTTAGTCATCGCGTATGCCTACGTATACGAGAAGATCCGTTCCGTATCTTTGAAGTTCATCATCACATCATAACAATTTTTCTATGGGACTAATGCGGAAGTATAACCTTTCAATCAAAAAAATAATTTTCAAAATCGGTCCACAATTGACCGAGAAATCGGTGAACATACTTAAAAAAAATACATTCAACCGAACATAGAACCTCCTTCTTTTTAAAGTCGGTTAAAAAAGTAAATTCATCGGAATGCCAGCCAAAAAAAAAAGCTAACAAATTTTCAATTCCACACAGGGTGTATCACAAGAAGGCGAGTCTTGTGATACATGCGAGGGTTCCAGTAGTGGAGGCCAGGCAGTAGAAAGGGCAGGGGCTGAGGTGCCTGCAGCTACTAGTGCTCCTGATATGGCAGCGCTGCCTGTGCCCAGGGCTTTCGCTGACAGCCGCCGCTCGTCAGCTGCTAGCGCCATTTCTGCTGCATCGCTTCAACCAGACAAGTGAGTGTAAATAAAGTAAATGATAGTACAGATACCGGCACGGATCTTAAGCGCTGACTTCCACTTGCGCAGAAGTGAAATATCGGGTCTCTTTAGTGGTATGAAGTGAGACGCGGGGGCGGGGAGTGCAATCCTGGTACAGTGATTGGGTCGCTGATGTGTACGATGCGCAAAGCGATCCCCACTCTTTCGCCGAGCGCTTAAGATTCGTGCCGGTATCTGTATCTCTTTCACAATCTACATTGCCCATGGAAATGAGGCGTGTTCAAACGCTACCAACGTTTAAGGAAACGGTGAGGGAGCATTACCTTTCACTGTAAATTATTCGTCGTCTTTCTCAATTTTATATTTGATATTTATCAGTATATTATTTGATGTTTAAAATTTGATAGTGTCTAATTTATATTATTTAAAATTTTAGTACACTGACAGCCCTAAATCTGTCTGCTTTCGATCAGTCCATTCTAAGGTTTTCTATAAAAGATTGCCCTCTGCGGTAAGACTGCCCGTTGCACGTGCACACTTACTTTTATAATGTTTTGTCCTCTGAAATTATGAGGTGTACTATAAAGCATGTCATATCCACTTCATCCAGATAAAATACTGTTAAGCTAAGGTGGTTATACTACAATTGCTATAGTATGGTGCGGGTGACAGCTGTCGGATTCACACAATGTAGCTACCTATCCTTTTCTCTCATCTTAAAGATGCATATTTTCGTCCTGCTGTCATCCTACCCATGCTGTCAAGAAGACCTTAGTAAATAATCCTGAGTTTTTTTTTCACAGCATTCCAGACGTAGATGAAGATATAGCTAAGTTAATAAATTCGAACCCGACGGGTAACTTCAACTTAGACGTGGACAACAAACCAGAACGCAGCAAGACCAGCTCCGCCTTGCCTCAGGACCGGCTCTCGCTGTCCAACTTCTCTTCCTGTGATACTAGCTCCTGCAAGAACCTCCTGAGGCCAGAACTAGAGCGCACATATAATAGCAGTAGTCTTACTATACCTAACTTAGTTGTCTCTGACGATAGCGATAAGAAATCGATATTACAGGGAGATACTTATGAATCGGACCAATTGACTATTATAGACACCGATAAACCGTATACAGATGATGAACACTATGAGGTTAGTGCGAGAGTGACCCCGGCGAGTGGAGAATGCACGCCGGACCGACGGCTCTCAAGTGTAGACCTGGAGATCGAAGCCAGCAGCTCAGAAGGGTCCAACATTAGCGATGACTTTAGTTTAATATCGGAAATAATCGATTCTAAACCAGAAGAAATGGAAGAAGCTGGAGGGATGGGCATTGGACACATTGACTCTCCCGAAATGTCAGAAACAACGTACGTCAACTCCGAAACGTTACATGGAGAATCTATCATGGATGATATCAGTTCAATGCTCGGACAGGAAGTGTTGTTAGCAATGATGGGGAAGAACGGTGAAAACGAGACGTACACTGATGACACCACTCTTTTTACTTCCGATACCGTGTCAGACATCCAAATGGATAGTCGGAACCCAAGCCTTGAGAAGAATAACGAGGCAAAACTGAAATACATGACGAAAATTAAGAAACCCAAAGATAACGAAGCAGAGAAGTTTGGTTTTGAGAACAGAGTATTTTACATCGAAAATGCATCGAAAGTAGAGGAACAGATCAAGTACTGCAGTCTTGCACACTTTGAAGAAGGGAACGATATAGCGAGAAAGTCGTTTAAGAAGCAACTGAGAAAAAGTTTAAAGAAACGCGTTGTTGAAGACGTGAGTCTCATACATCTGCTACCAAAAACGGCAGAAGAAACACTCAGTGTCAAGAGCGCTGAGACTCCTAACTATGTGCAACCTCCAAGACTGATATGTGACGACCAGATTACTGTTCCAGATGTAGGCGGTTTTCCGCAAGTAAGCGTGGTAGTAGAACCACCCTCACCTTCTCATAGTGAGGATAAGAAAAGCTTGAAGACTTGCCCCAGCCGCATGGCATCAGTTCTTAGTGATATCTTCGATCAGGGTACTGATACTCTTAGTGTGAATTCTCCAGAGCCTAGTCTAGGTAGTACGAGGGAGCGGCGACAGTCGGATAACCCGAGGCTTTTAGGACAGACAGATCCTGAATATGGGAAGTTCCTGAGCTGTTCTCCTGCTGCTACTAGGAGAATATCATGCGGAAGTCTCTTCAAACCGGGAGAGCCTGATAAGTAAGTGAATTAAACCTTTATTTTTATTAGTTTTTGTGACAAACTATAAGGGTGCGTTTCCTCTGACGCAGAGCTAGGTAGAGTACAAAGGAACGGACTGTGAATTGGCCAATCACACTGCTCGAAATGTCCACTCCACACCAGTGGAAAGTATGTAAGTGGAGTAAAGTGGAGCTGTGCGGACTTTCAAATAAAACAAATCAACACGCGGCCTCGAGCCAGACAGAACGGAGTACATACAGTACGGTTACATACAGTACAATATATAGAACCACCATTTTTTACTACTCTTCGTCACTCCACTCGGCCCAGCTCTACTTTAGTGAAAACGTACCCTTAATCCGTTTGTTTTTTATCCTATGTCTTTTTTCGCATATGTGAGCAGAATATAAAGAAAATTCAAAAACATGTATCTGACATACTTGTACAAATATGAATAACAAATCATAGTAACCTTTAAAATATTTGAACGTTATATTGTTTAACCACCGAATCAGTCAGTAATTCAAATAAAAACATTGATGGTACATAACCTATGAGTATATTTATATTATCTCTGCTTTTGTATTTTTGGTTCTATCAAGCGAATTCAAATATTGTTCTGAATATGCTCAGGCACAAGGACAAGCATTTGTTATGTATTCTACTAGAAAATATATGTAAAGCCGCCAAGCTTGAGCCAAGTATCTTTAGAAAGGAAACACCGTTTTCGTAATAAAATTTATTTCGATGTTTTCTTTAGTCCTCTAGGGTAACAAGAATTTCTACGCTCTTGCATACAATTCTATTCATATAGATTCGTTTTCTTTATAGTGTGTCGTCGTGAATTGAAAACTCTATTACATTTGTGTTAAAACTATCTTTTGCGGCTTCGTCCGTGTGGTCGGGTGACAGGATAGAATGGAAGAAAAAGATGCAAATAATGTGGGATAAGGGCAGGAAGAAGAAGAAGATATACAGACTAGCTGTTACCAGCAGCTTAGCCTGCATAAAAGTAGAAAATTGTCCCAAGGGAACATACTTCCGGGATGAAAAGCATCCCATGTACTAAGTTTTATCGAAATCCATTCAGCCGTTCGAGCGTCAAGAAGTATCAAACATACACACTCACAAACTAGTGTGATTATCATGCTCAGAATACAAAATGTCTATAAAATATAAGTCACAAATAATATCCCACCTTGATGATATAAAATTGTATGCAAAGTTCAAATATCAATTTTATAATACTGAGAAAAAGTCTTCAACCGTAAGGGCCGACGCTGCGTTAAGCGGGCGCCCGCGCGGTCCCATACAAAAGTGCTACGTCGTGGCTCGCCGCGCGGGCTCCCGTCGCGGGCAACTGCGTCTCGCGCCCTTTTTGCTAAGTAATAATGCATTAAAGTTCTCCATCACCACGACTACATGTACACCGTTAAAGTTGAACTAGCGATACTGCGCAGGTAATAATCCGGTTTCCACTACGAGGACCGCCGTACACGACACATGCCCGCGCGGGCGCCCGCGCTTGCGCCCGCTTAACGCAGCGTTGGCCCTTACAATTTCTGTTCCCTTCCAGATTATCGACATCTGTGTCATCAATTTGGGGAGAAGGTGGCGCATCTGGCGGCCAAGGATCTAAAGAGGCCAATGAAAAGGCCAAAAAACTACCTATTATCAACCCCTTGGTCCAACTACCAGCCTGGCCCCACGTGACCCAAGGCTTTATCAGCCAATGTCTTTTGGCCAACGCTGATGCCCTATGTGCCGCAGTTAGTCCCCTTATGGACCCTGATGAGACACTTCTAGAAGGCTTTTATGAAAGGGCCGTGATGAACAATTATTTTGGCATCGGGATCGATGCGAAGATTACCTTGGACTTTCATAATAAGAGGGAGGAACATCCAGAGAAATGTAGGTCGAGGGCGAGGAATTATATGTGGTATGGGGTGCTGGGCTCGAAGGAATGGGTGAACAGGACGTACAGGTAAGTCATTCAGACCTCTTTATTTAAGTGCAGTACAAGTCAAAGTCCAATCCTCTAGAAAAAGACAATAAAATAAATAAATAAAATTTTATTCAAGTATAAAGTAAGTAGAATTATGATTTACATTAAGTACAATCCAGAAAAAAAGTAATTCTAACAGTAACATAGACCTGCCTGATTTAGGTTAATGAAAACCTGTGTTTCAGGCCATCAATTTACATCAAACATTTAAAAAAGAAAACACTAATGGAATAAGAAACTAAATTAAAAAGAAGGCAATATTTCAAACAACTTAAAAAGTAACAATTTGAATAGATTATTTCAAAACTAGATTATGCACGATATATTAGGAATAGGATTAAATAAATTAACGAATAATAATACAGCCTAAAAAGTGGATACTATATTAATTAGGTAAAGAAAGAGACTTAATTATATTAGAGTGGGTATATAGAAACTTTATTTTACAATTTCTAGTAGTTTTTCCGTGTCTGCATTGTTGTGTTTTGCCAAAAAATCCTGGACTACTAAATTACACCTATTGTAGCTTAAACTATAAATCTTTAGTACTCTGTTTAACTGGTTATATAAATAAGTTTAGTTAATCCCTCGCTCATTTTTCTGCCTATATTCACAAGAGAAAGAAAGCACAGCCCATTCCTTATATCTGTGGACCTTGGGAAGTGGGAAATCATCAAATTACTTTTCCCGCTCTGGGTGGAGCGGGCAAGTCAGACTTTTACTAACAAAAACTGACCTGTGTTCCTTCATTTGCCCTACACGTTCCAGTAAAGAAGTCTTTGCAACAGTCCCGCAGCCCCTGTCTGTGGACCTGACGAAGTTAGTTAGTAGATAAATGATAAATAACAAATGACAAACGATAATGATATTTATTTAGGTTTAAATAGGTTTTTAAAAAAAGCTATTGCACGTCAATTTTTTCGTCAGTTTAAACTAGATGAGGCCGGTGTTTCCTAGCTGACTACCCTGAGAACAAACACCGAAACGAACTCAGGGATCAAAGTCTCTTTTAAAGTCCATACAGCAAACATGTAATGGTCAAACCATATGAGAAACATGCAGATTGGTGTCTAAGATGATCTTTTGAGAATAGAACCACACAGATTTAAGTGAACCTGTCCAGTCAGTGCAAGCATTTGTCAGTATTCGTGTAGCTCGACTCAGGACTACTAAGAAGCTCAACGACTTGATGAACAATACCAAAGAAAGGACGTTTGGATAAGCCACGTTAAGTACTCAAAACTGCCAGACATTACCTACGTTAAAATTAAAGAAAAGTCCAACCTAAGGTTGTCTGGTAGATATCGCTGTTAGCGATAAGACCGCCATTGTACCCATAGATTAAGTTAGTTTAAAAGTTTTGTTACTATTTTGGTGTACAATAAAGTTTTAATCTATTCTATTCTATTCTATTCTATTCTAAAAGGAAAAGTATTCGCTCTAGAACGCATAAATTATTTAATGTCCCATTTTGTCGCACTGTAGCTCGATCCACCTCCCCTATACCGCGTATGCTATCGATGCTCAACGCGCGCGTGAAGACCAGCCCTGGATTGGCTTTGTTTGCTGATGAATGGAAGACAATGTTATTAAAAAGTTTGCGATTCTGTGAGAAGACAGAGTGAAAGGATTAACGTATTTAAGTATTAATGGCTATTTTGCTGTACTAAATAAATTCCATATAGTTTAAAGTAATTTTAAGTAATAAAATATTTCTTTTATAAATGTACTGTATGTGTGTTACTTTACAAAGTAAATATTGCAAATTATAAAATTAAAATAATTATCGATGTCAAAATAAAAATAAAGAAAAAATTCTACTCGACATTAATTCTAGCCATCAAAATCCAAGGTCATGTTCACTGTATTCCATTAGCGTTCGTACACATAATAATAAATTGTTAACTCTAATGGAAATGCCAACTTAACTTCTTCATACATACAAAAACCACACAACTTTACTGCTATCATAAATCATTTCTATTGTAGTACAACTAAAAACGTAGTAGAACTGCTTTTCTTTAGACTTTTGAAGACAGCCCTCGTGAAATAGTACATTTTGATACAAGTGCAGAAAGTTTGTCATTGCGACCGAGGCGAAATTCGCACGAGCCGTAGGCGAGTGTGTTATGGAGCCGAGGTCTGCAGTGACAAATTTGCACGTTTATCAAACGACTTTTTTCAATACACTTACAAGATGAATAAACGGGGGTTGACCGGCGACTCTTGGGGGACGACGCGCATCCAGCCTGATACGATAAATGTAATAAAATTGTGGCGGGGGAGAGCACGCGCACTTTTCTGAACTAGTGCGGAAAACAGTCTATTGCGTGCCTAAAAGCGGTGGAATAAGAGCGGGTTGTCGAGTAAGTGTATTGAAAAATAATTATATACGAATAGTAGTACTAGCTTCTACTAACGCCCGCGTGAAAATAGATAATATACAATATTAGTTTTAGTATATGCGAAATCACGAATAAAGTGAATAAAGAATCTATGTACAAAACCATATATTTAATTATGTTTGTCCTTATTTTTGTTTATGTGGTGTACAATAAAGAATATAATATATAATAATAAATAAAATTTCATAACTGCATCATGAAAAATTACAAAGTTACAAGCTTGTTATGTTACCTGGTTGTCTGCACAAATACATGGTCACCGGGCCATCGTTGTGAATGAGGGGTTGTTTTGCGCCCGAACCCAGCTGCGCACTGGCACCTAATGCCCGCTATGACCTGCCATGACCTGCGTTGTACTTAGTGTCGGTGGTGTCCAACTTGTGACCTTTTTTAAATATTTTTGGGAAAAAATTTAACATAGTGTAAAAATTATTGGAATCGATTCAGTTACTGATTCTGAATAAACTATATTCAGGTTTCGCATATACTAAAAATAATATTGTATAGCATAAGCTAGAATTTATTTAATTTGAATTGTAATGAACTGAATTTGATAATAATAATATTTAGAACTGGAATTTTATGGCTAGGTACTAACATAGTTTTTAAGCAAATATTGTTACTAACCCCTTTATGAGTGCAAGCTCGAAATAAAATGATTAATAATAATAATAAGCGAGTTAGTCGTAAAGTTCTGCTGATGAAAAATATTTTAAAATTGATCCAGTAGTTTTTGAGATTATTCATAACAAACAAAAATTCAAAAACCCGGCCTTAAAGGGAACGGTTATTTGACGATTTTCCACTAAAAACAAAAAAAAGGAAATCCGCGGTAAGCACTATCCTTACTTTCCAATTTTACAGGCTCTTAATACAAAAAACCCACTTCACAGGCACCTCGGTCAAAGGGTACAGCTAGAATGCGACGGCCAAAGGATTCCCCTGCCAGAGCTGCAGGGTATCGTCGTCTTGAACATACCCTCGTTTATGGGAGGAACCAACTTCTGGGGAGGAACGAGAGGAGATGACCTGTTCCTCGCTCCCTCCTTCGATGATCGGGTACTTGAGGTGAGTTAACTAGAAAAGTTTTTGATTCTTATCCTTTTTACTGACAAGTCAAAAAAGCAAAATAAAAATAAAATTCATTTATTTCAGGTACCATTATGTCCCATATAAAAATTATTCACATTTACATTATATAAAATTAAAAATAAATAAACACAAAAATTCATTAATTAAAGTAAAAAGGCGTGCTGTCACTGCTGTCAGCGCCAAAGCGCAACTCAGTGATTTTATCCTTTTCTTGGTATGGTCATGTGAAGAGGAGGGATGAAACGCATGTTACTAAAAGAGTTATGAGTTTACATGTGGATGGATGGAGAGGGAGAGGGAGACCAAAGAAAAGATGGATGGATTGTGTGAAGAGTGATATGAAAGAAAAGGAAGTTAGTGATAGTATGACGAGTGACAGGGCAGAATGGAAGAAGAAAACATGTTGCGCCGACCCCAAATAACACGGGACAAGGGCAGGAAGATGATGATGAAGAGCGCCCAACCCAAGATACATTTTTATACAACCGCTCTTACGTAATTATAACGTCATTATACATCTTTCTTCAGATGTTTTGGAAACAGATATGTGGTTATTATCTAGGTTTCTATTGAGACCAAATCATACATTTTTATAAAACTAATCTAAAAAGGATTTGTGTTTTATTATTTTTATATTTGAAAAATCCCTGTTTTCGAATTGAGAATTTGAAGTTGAGGACTTATCAAACTGTACTGCTTACTATAAAACATTTTAATTCTCACGCTGAAGAGAGTTTGATAAATTCTCAAATTCGAATTCTCAATTCTGAAAAACTCCCCATTTCTTGTTAATGTTGCTTCGTAATGACTGTAATATTTATTGAATTAATATGTGGTGAAATGTTTAGCACACTAAGAGACAATAAAAGTAGCGAAAAATATAAAACACTTTGTTGGCGGCCGCAGAGTTAGTTTATTTCTCGTATTGTGATCAACTTGCTACAACCTAAGGGTCTAATGAATAAGTTACTTATATGCAAGCATAATCTATAGCCGACCACATCATCCATAATAAAATAAAAAACATTGTTTTGATATTTTCAACAAAATAAGGCACGCTATTAAATTATTAACGTATGTTTAACAAGTGGTTTTCCTTATAAACCTAATAATACGTTCATATTTGCGTAATAAATTATAAAGGCTTTGTCTTGTGGCAAGCAGAAGGATTGCAAGATTAATACCGAGCGATGAAATTTAGGACATGTCAAGTCTAGATGCGGTAATACCCGCCTTTATATATATTACGCATAGGTATTATATTGAAACCAAACAAGGGAGGGTTATATTAATTATAAGTAGGATTAAATAAATATACCTAGATAATTATTAAAGAATTTAAGTTCGGGTTTGGAGCAGCGCGTGTAAAACACACATGATACACTTTGAGAGAGCCTTATAATTGATAGGTTCGCGGTTGGCCATCTTCTGACCTGATGCTAAGCTACGATGTGGTCGACGTTGGAGCACGCTTGTATAGAAGTAGCGTTGCCAGGCGTCCGGATAAAACCGGACAGGGTCAGGCTTTTTAGATGCGTGTCCGGACACATTAGGCGGAGTCCCGCCTTTATTTAGATTTGTCATGTCTTCTACTTTATCTTGTATCGCTAGCGTAAGCGGAGCGGACTAGCAATTACAGCAGCCAATTTTATTGTTGTTTCATTAGAATTAAAAAATATATATACCTATTATGGTCAATAATGGTTCGAAGTGGCTTAGGAAAAAAATACCTGGAAGAAGTTGAGGGAGGCCTTTGCCCAGCAGTGGGACAGTATAGGCTATTTAAAAAAATGGTCAATAATAAAAAGGCGGGTTTAACTTTTTTTTAAAATGTCAGCCATTTACCAAGATACAGGCGCCGCCTAGTTTGGGGATCACCGTATGCTACACAACTGAAGCCCGCAATTAGTTACAGACCTATTAATACATTAAGATTATTTAATTTAAGGTACCACTTGTAACAATGATTCAATAAATTTATTATTATTATTATTTTATTTATATTTTATTTATCTCAGGACCCTGAGGTCCTGGACCTTTGGGAGGCGTACAAGGAGCCGAAGCCAACTCGCAGAGGCCCTTTAGATAATTATAAAGGAACATGATATCAACCGACGATTATCCCTGTACGCGCTATGCTAGTGCACCCAAGGACAACCCCCGGTTATATTATTATTATTATTATTATAATAATAATAATATTTTTATTGACACTTCAAGACATAGTTATCAGTGTAGCTCTGACTCATGTACTAGGATTTCCTGTATCACAAGAGCCAGACCTCTCAATATACTGGGTACATAACAGAGAAGTACAATAGACAAGGTCAAAGGGCAATTACAGGATTACAGAATTATAAAAAGGAGTAATTTTTAATTAAAAATATAAGCAAAGAGAAAAAAAAAAAAAAGTATATTAATAAGAAGGTACTCCATGTGTAGGGCATGTTTACGTGAGTGTAGTGTAGTGTGTGTGTGTGTGTGTGTGTAGGTGTGTGCATGAAGGTGAGTAGTGTATGTGCGTGAGGGTTGAGAAGTGTACTAGTCATTGTGTCATTTAACTCAAATATCCGGCTAATTTGGCTGGTCTGTCCGGCTTTTCGGTTTGAAGACCAGTAACCCTATATAGAAGTAACTTATTCACTCTTGATTTAAAGACCCTTAGGTTGTAGCAATTTGAACACAATACGAGAAATATACTCACTCTTCGACTGCCAACAACGTGTATTATTTTTTTTCCCTGTTATTTTCTGTTGGCGTGTCATACATTTTGCGGTACGGTTGGCGCAATGTGTAGATTGGCTGCTTCTCTTCGTGTCGCAGGTTCGATTCCCACACAGAACAAATATTTATATGGCCTTCAGATAGGTGTGGTCTTGTGTATGTGAATTTACATGTTAGTGAACGCACCCGTGATACAGGAATTATTCCTAGTGTAAAAAATATTTAAAAAAAATTGCCCTTTTTTTTAATATGTTAATTCAATAAATATTAGTCATTATGAAGCAATATTGCCAACAAAATGGGGAGCATTTCAGAATTGAGATTTCGAAATTAACACTAAGGGCGGGTTTCTGAATTGAGTATTTTGAGTTAAGAACGTCTCAAACCATACTTAACTGCCAAATTTTGACAGATTTTCAGGGCAAAGTAGAGTTTGAGTAATTCTCAACTTCGAATGCTTAAATCAGAAACTGAGGGTTACGCTCGGTTTCTGATTTAAAAAAAAAAAATATATACTCAATTCAGAAATCTGCCCTAAATCAAACTCTTTTCAGTGTGAGAATTAAAATTCGTAGTAAACATGTAGTTTGACAAATTGTCAACTTCAAATTCTCAATTCGAAAACAAGGTATTTTTCATAAATAAATCTAAATTCAAAACCAAAGGAACACTAACCGAATTCTTCACAACAGGTCGTAGCCGTTTTCGGGTCAGCCCAAATGGCAGCTTCCCGGCTCATCAACCTTCAGAAACACAGGATAGCTCAATGCCGAGCCGTCCAGATCAACATCCTGGGCGAAGAGTGCGTACCAGTCCAGGTGGACGGTGAAGCCTGGCTGCAGCCACCTGGATGCGTCAAGATCATACACAAGAACAGAGCCCAGATGCTGTGCCGCTCCAGAGCATTAGAAACAAGTCTTAGGTTAGTGAAGTTTAGGTCAGTGGAGATGTTTTATTTTTGATATTGAGTAGTGCAAAGTAGTGGGTAAATTCACACTAAAGATGGTTGAGAATCAGTTTGCTAGAAACTGTAAGGATTTTTTTAAATATGCAATGATTTTTCATTGCAATTTTGCATGACGAGCCAATATGAATTTTGCTAACTCTGTTTTATTATAGGAGATACAATGACTTAGTGTTAAGGCCTTTTTCAACACCTCCGCATAGATACCGATTAAATTACATGTACTTACTACATAATTTTGAGTTTCTGTGAATATCTCACCGTGAAAACTTTGGAGAAGTGAAGTGAGTGAGTGAGAGAGATTGGTAACTCACTTAAAATTCAGTTCACTTAAACTTCCACAGTGAGATTTAAAAGAAACTTAAATTTTGTTTTAGTTTTTTTTTTTTCACTTAATTATAATAAATTATAATTCAGTGAAGATTTTTTCTTTTCTTAATTTTGTGTTAGTTTTTTTTTCACTTAATTATAATAAATTATAATTCAGTGAAGATTTTTTCTTTCGGGGTGGATATCGTCATAGATGTCCTCCGTCCTAGGGTGAGTAAAGGGGTCTTAAGACTCTCACTAACTAAAACCACCTCGGTGTTACCTCGTACACTTGTGTCAGGGGCTGCCGATGCAGTTTAACTTCTGCTGCCCCGAACTAGTGATGACGTGGGTCGTGGAGCTCTTTGGACCGCGGTCCTAAATTCCACCTATAACAATTTTCTTGAGTAGTATTCTGGGACCAATATAAAATAAATACAGATAACTATACTTTACTACTTACTTTTTACTTTGCCTTTTTCCTTGTGGTCCCAAAATACTACTAAAAAAAAACTATTTTTATAGGTGGAAGTTGGTACCGCGGTCCCGGTCCAAAGAGCCCCACGACAGGATGACCCGATCCCCGTGGGTCACCCTTAGAAACATACTTCAACTTATTTTCGAAGTAAGAAATGATTTCGATATCTCGCGCATTTCATTAACCCTTGACTCATTCAGAACATGGGATGAGAAGCAGCAACTCAAGGCAAATGCTCTCGCCGGTTCCGGCGCAGGAGGCGGTCCTGGTAGTCCTCGTGTCGCACTGTCACCTACTGAGAGTTCTCAACTGCTAGCTTTGCTGGATGACATTAATACGCTTGTTAAACATGTAAGTATCAGGCGAAAAGTATAAAGATAACCTTCGATGTACCAGCTCTGATTTGGACGGATCTACACAAACCTCTTTGAAACCCTCCTCTCCTCTTTTTTTTCCCTTAAACGTTTGCTAAATTTTCGCATTCGACTTCAAAAGAACCGCAAAAGACCTTAGAATAATTATTTTACTTTGCTCCGATCGCTATTGATAGCGTAATCAGCCTTATAATCTTCCCACTGCTTGGACTCAAGCCTCCTCTCTAAGAGCGGGAATAGGCCACGAGGCCTAGTGCGAATTGGTGGATGTCATGTGTCTTCAAATTTCTGGTTCTAGGACATGCCGGTTTCTTCAAGATATTTTTCTTTACTTTGGCCCGATCAAATATAAAAATGTATTAATCTTGGTCCTTCGAGCCGGATACTTTCCATAACACATTTTACTTTATTCTAAATCTTCTTTCACAGGTAAAACTGTCATGTATAAGTGAAACGTCATCCTGCGGAGGCGTTTCTCAAGGCGTGTCACTAGCACGTCGCGTTGCCGCACACGCTGATGCGTTACAGGACTCTGACGGCAAGCTGCTGCCAGCACCGCAGCTGCGGAGACTGCTGGCTACACTGGTAAGCGTCAACTCTATCATAAAACTATCATGTATAAGCGGTACGCTGCAGGACGACAGACTGACGGCAAGCTTCAAAGGTAGCATGTATTAATGGTGACTTCATACTCCTTACCCTTAGGCAAAATTGTTAAATATTGCTAAATCATTTGCCACATTAATACTCTTATCATCGTTAAAGAACCGATGCTGTCGAGTTGGTAGTCGCAAAAACCTTTTCGTCTGCAATAATAGTAGTCTCCACCAGTCAGGGAAATTTTAGTAATACATAACTACCTTTCCCCACCCCCTGTACTATTTTAAGTTCTGACGATCCATCGTAAGGTTGTCTGGTAGATATCGCTGTCAGCGATAAGACCACCATTGTACCCATAGATTTAAGTTTGCGTGTTACTTTTTTGGTGTACAAAAATGTTTATTTTATTCTATTCTATAAAACTGGAACTACATTAGACCGACGCACACGTGGGTGATTCCTGAGTTGTACTTAGAGTTGCGTCGCGTCGCGTGGCGTGGGTCTAATGTAGCTCTACTAATCTAATTGTCATATAAAATGTATGGAGCCGACACGCCCAGATCGGCGTATGTGGCCCACGTGGGCCCAAAGTAGTTCTACCTTTACGTATTTCGCTGACATATACATTTGACTGGTCTGTTGGTCTAGTGGTTAGTGGCCCTTACTGGAGGTCGTGGGTTCGATTCCCACCCAAGATAAATGTTTGTGTAATGAGAACGATCAATTGTTCTGTGGCTGGGTGTAATTTATCTATAATATGTATGTATTTAGAAATATATAGAAGTACGTTTATCAGTTGTCTAGTATTCAAAGCACAAACTCTGCTTAGTTTGGGACTAGATGGCGTTGTGTGAAAGTTGTGGAATATTATTATTATTATTACACCATGTTTTCGTAGGTGGAAAGCTGTCATGAGCTGGTAGAAAGCGGTGGTATTACTGGCGCCGGCGCAGGGGCTGCTGCATCGTTGCGTGCCCACCTCTCAAGGGCCACTCTGCATGATGGATATGCTTTCTTACATACTGACGAGGTATATTTCGAAACCTATTTCTTCATTCACAACATAAAATCGTGCTTAAGAGCTGACACATTTTTTTTTATCCAGTTATAATTTTAACAAAATAAAAATATGATTTTAGCACTTTTATACAAGTTCAAATTTAATTAATTGGCAAAGAAAATATATTTTATATGCGATGCCAGGCCTACAGAATTTTTCCAGCTAAAGCTTTTAATTTGTTCTTGTGTATTTTAGCATGATTGACATCAGGGATGTTATGGATATGAAATTTCGGGTCCGGATACGGATATAGGAATAATATTATACTTACCGGTTTCGGATACGGTTGCGGATATGAAATTATTCCGGATCATCCGCTAGTTCCGGTTACGGATACCTTAAAGTTTTAAATACCGTTAGATTATATTCTATCTCGCGAGATTGTAAACTATCGAAAGATTGTGAACCGTAACATACTGCTTACAACTTAATGGTGAAAAGTACAAATAGTATTAGTATTTGACTTCTATTTCTAGTTTAGATTATCATTGCTTTAATCGAGAGAAACAATCAGAAATCTGTCGTAACCTATCCTTTAGAGTCCGCCTTTATCCAAATCGGTTTCGGTTACGGTTAAGGATATTATTTTATATAATATACGGAGCTCTATAACATCCCTGATTGATATGACAAAATAATGCACATTATAACTTTAAATAAAAATTCAATTTAACCGTATTAACTAACGGTGCTTCATTTTATGCCCATATCCCCAGTTCGAATCGCCCGTTACAATCCCTAAGCCATATCGTAGACTTTCATTAGATGGGTTACGAATCTATTCTTATTTCTAGTTCTTACTACCAATGCTTACGACAGTAGCCTGGAGAAAGTTAGAAGTTATTTCATCCCTTTAACTATAAATAAAGGCTCGAGAAATACTCTATTAAGATCAATGAGGACCAAAGATACTTGAACTGTTTCTTTCGACAATTTCGTGTAATGTCAACGACACCACTGAACCACGCCACTGTGGTGTCATTTGCAATTTTATTTTTTTGTTAACGACACCACTGCCGACTAGTGATGTATAACGTGTATGAAAAATAAAATTAGCTATTAATACTGCCAGTCTTCTGGGCATCTTTCCGGATGACAGCGATGTGGAGGATTACTTCGACGCCTGATTGTATTTTGTGTTTTTGTATTATATGTACATGTTAGGTTTAGTATAAATAGTTTAGTTAATATTTCAGTTTCTTGTGTACATATATGGATTTGATAATTGTTGCAAATCTGTAGTAACAAAACAATCCGATATGTTTTAACGATAATGCTAAAAATTGGCAAAGTTCACAAGTTAAACAACAATTATTAAATTTTTAGTAATGTCAATGGATAAACATCGTTTTCCTAGAGGAAAGTAAGATCTACCTACAGAAAGAGATCATCTATGTCATGGTCGTGATCTTACCAATGATAAAAATTGATATCGATAAATGCCTACGTTTTGTATTAGAACTTCATTACGAAGGTGTCAAACCAAAAAAAAAATTGTGAGCGACACCACAGTGGTCTGGTTCAGTGGTGTCATTGACAATACACGCACAATTTTGATATTACGATCATCATTGTCTAATATATCTCTAATGGTCTAAGTCAAGAGCTACTATTGAAGCATCATTCCATCTCTTAGCACCAGTACCGCATGCCATCCAAGTACTAACCACCATGTTGACCTAACACAACAGTAACCCCAGTCATTTCATTAGTCCCTTTCACCTGGTCCTTAGGTCCAAAAAAAGGGCAGTCGCTGGCTGAGGGGACGCCGAAGCGTTTCCGAAGGACCAACCCCTACATACACCGCTGCGCAAGTCCGTTGCTGGGGAGTCAAGGAGGTCCAGAACTGGTTGGAGTCACTGCAGCTTAGCGAGTATTCCGACGCGTTTGCGAAGCATGACGTCACAGGACGAGAGCTCCTGTCTCTAGCACGAAGGGACCTCAAAGACCTTGGAGTCACCAAGGTAGGACACGTCAAAAGGATCCTGCAAGCAGTCAAGGAACTCCAGTGACGAAGGCGTGGCCGCTCCGAAGGGGATGGCCTTGCTTAACTATGCGAAAATTGAATCTGATTTTTCTTCCATATAATACATATACTTAACGTTTTTTCTAGATATATAGAACTCTTATTCTAAATAGCTATACGAAATCTATGTAAACAAAATTTTACGCAATATATTTTTATCTATAATAAAATAATCGATTATAATAATAAGAAAACTACATATTTCTAATATTATGTATTCAATGTCCCAAAAATATATCACACGATCCCATTTAGGTATAACGAGATGATATAAAAACTATGACTTACTGAAAATGAAAGAAAAATCAGAACATCGATTTTGAAAAGTGGAGCTTTGATCCCTTTATAAGATCGTTATGTGATTGATATAAAACGCTGTAAGCGTAGACTTAGAGAAATGGACTGATTCATCCCTATCGAATGAATGAATACTTATGAAGTGAATACGATCAGAAAATATGAGACAGACAAAGCTATCGTGCAGTTAGTAATAGTCCTTTTTCTAGAATTCCGATTTTTTCACATTACAAACTAACAGTCTTACCTTCGTCACATAACCCGCCACAGGAAAGAGACAGATATGCGCCTCATAGTCGCTTTGTCTCTTTTTACAGAGTGGACAATTTATTAACGGCAGTAATCAGTCCATTCCTCTAGGTTATTAACTCGAAAACGAATAGATTTCGATGCACGCGACAGCTTTCAAGCTGAACTGTGCGTTGAGTACGAGTTGTTTTTACGTCAACACGATCGAAAAGTTTACCGCGTTTGGCTCTCTGATTGGTTTAGAGCTTGGAGCGGGTCAATCGGAACGCCGAGCATCATAAACGTGTCGAACGCGTAAAAGAAACTCGCACTAGGCACTCATAGCACTGTTCAACATGATTTGTAATTAAGAATACCTACCCAATTCGATTAATGAATCCTATGTGTAATTGAAATACACTTCTTTATAATTGAGAAAACTAAGAGTGGCAAGCTGAGACATTTTAAGAATATCACTTGACAGTAGGTATATTTTGACTGGTAGTAATTTCATTTTCAATATTTTTATCTAACTACTCGTCAAATTCTTGTCTTATAAAATTGATTATATTATAGGTATATAACCCATAGGCAGCATTAAGCTGCTTCAATATATTGTCTATCATATTACGACTTTTTAAATAACTTTAGAGTCAATATTTATATTTTTTATCATCGAATATAACTACCTCTGTTTCTTCATTCTTAGTTTCTTTCATAACACTATAGTTGTGATCTATCAAACGAATTTGTCTGTTAAATGCACTATCTGTAAAATAGTTTTTACTTTTTTTTAATTATATAAACTAGTGCTTATCTACGATCCCACCTGATTGTAAGCAGTGATACTATCGTTGATGATGAAGCGCACTAGTTTATTAAGAGCCCATTCACTCTAGCCTTGAAGACACAAAAATTATTTACTTTAACGTGATGCCGCTCTGGTTTCTAGTTATATTTACTGGATATGGAATATTGTTAAATATATATTAAATAATGGATAAAATTCAAACCATTTCAGTCAACAGTATTGATATTTATGTCATACCGTATATTACGGTTATGACATGTTTAAAGTCGTTTAAAAATAAGACAAAAATATATTATGGTACAGAAAAAACTGTAGGTAAACGTACGAGTCATGGAAATGAAAGAAAATGGACATATTTAAGGGCAAATCTATTGGTACATAAATAAACGTTGCTCTTAACAGAATCGATTTTTATGGAAATAAAACGAATAATATGAATTGGGAACAGATTGCGAATTTATTAGCAAATGGTCAATATTTACGAATGATCCGATTTTAAATTTTCCTATTGAATATTTACGACAAAATTATTTTCTAAACCAATGTTGAACATACAATTTTTAAAACATCATTTCGTCCCATATAAATATTTAGTCCCTAAAAATAGTTTACCTCTAAAAGCTGCCAAAATTGCCTTCCAAGACTAAAAGATTTTTCTCAAATTGTTGTTGAAATCGTTTACGATATTTTATTAAAACAACGAATTATTACATTTTTTTGCTAAAATACTTTACCCGTGTATCGGGAAAAGACTGCTAGGTATCATTGTCGAATACAATTTGTTTTTTAGTACTTAATAATGATATCTTTTTGGCAATGGCTTATAGGCAGTTTTCGTCCTGACCACAACTACACCCCACCATCTTTTTATATAAAAAATAGAGAAAATAATAAAAGATTTCTTGCTGACTACCAGAGTTCATCACATCACAAAAAAAAAATACGCGTTTGAATCTTTCCCGCTCAAAACACGGCAGTCAGTCGAGACTTTTATTCCTTAAATAAACATAGCATAGTCAGGCAATATATACCATAAATATAATAATAGTAGCAGATTAAACTGTATGAAAAAAACTGTTATTAATATATACATAATCGTATAGAGGACTTGCAGTTGAAGAGGTCGTTTTTATTTTAACATCTGTATTGAATTGCGTTTTCTCAAGAGTACCTTGTCAAGATTTCTGTATGGCAAGCCAAATACAGGGTTACCTTTCATTCTATGATCGACATATATAGCATTTTCTTTTTTATTTAAAAAAACGTTACATGTACCGTGAGTCGTAGGGGCCCAGCAGGGTCGAAGCCTACTAGGGCCATGGGTGATGCGAAAGAGAACCCCGGGGCCCTGGAACGAAGGTAAAAAAGGAACAGGAGTGGGTTTTAGTCAGTAAAAGTCTGACACGCCCTCGCGCCCCACCCAAGGGCGGGAGATATCATTGGATGATTTCCCACCGAAAAAAAAATGTACCGTGAGTGCGTTCACAAACACATACACAGGCCACGACCCGGAACAACTATCTGCAGGCCATATTAATTATATAAGTACATATTTGTTAGCATATTTTCAAAAATATAAATTTTAAAATTTTATACCAATACTGCTGCACTGCAAGTCCGATTTTCAGCATTAATTCAGCACCAAATAAATATCCGTATTATGCACAAAATAGTAAGTGTTCGCGTAGCAGCTAGACGATAAAATATAGCATAGAATAATTTTAACAGTACGCCATTTATGTACAAGCCTTGATTAAAATGTATACCAAAAAAATCTGAGTCAAAGTAAATGTATCGGCTAATATTGCGCAATGACACGATTCAACGTTCATTTCTAGAGAAAATTTTAGCAATAACACATAGTAAAACCCGGGATATATAATATGATAGATACGTTCAATTTCGACGATTAGACGGTTAATAGCTGTATAGAATATTAAAGAAGCCACTATAATGTGACTGTTTAGAGTAGGTGCGTACAATTAGTCTATGAGGTGGGTAAGAGAGCGCACCTTAATGGTGGTCGAGTAGAGTAGACAGTCGCTACATTGTAGGTGTCTTATTCTTAATTCAAAATTCTAAATAATACGAAGCAATCTCATCACGTCTGTGTAAAGTATGGCAGACAACCTACTTTTATATAACTGTTATAAGACTATCTATAAAATGTGATCTCTTATAATTTTATTTATATCTCTTAGATAAATGCTACGATCGTGTGGAATGAATGTATTTTTTGCGTTAATTGACAAAAACAGATGGTTTGGGAAATAAGAAATAGGCCGTTTACATTCTTATTGACTTGTCGTTCCTACATTTACCACATAATCATTAAGACACAACACAACACATCATACACAATCACGTTATGTCATTCATTATACTATACTATTTATTATTAAGATATAATGATTCAGTCACAAATAAATGTTTTATTAAAGAATATTTTTTACAAACGTCCATTGATTTTATTTTTGTTTGTAAATAATGAGGCCTAAAATTAAATTAAATTTTATTACAGTAATCATTCGTTCCACGCGATCGCCTCTCCTTATATGATCTGCCTTATAAATGTTTTTTATAAAATGTATCTCTACAGAGTATCCAGTCTATGTACTAGTGTACATGAACGTGTGTCGTCTATACATACTTGTATTTATATTGAATATTTATAATAGTTTTGTAAACTCGAACTTAATACTAAACTAGTAAATATTTCCGCCGTGGACTAAACGGATCGTTTAATGCCTTAGAAGATTTAGAATTATTCGAAGTAATAAATATACCTACCTACTTTTAAAAATAGATGATGTTTTTATGCGATGTTTGAGACCTGAAGAAAAACACGTAACTTTAGGGTTTCGACCTATCATCATCATGCAACATCTTGACTGAATATCTTTTCAACAGTTTCTGAAGAAGATCTAAGCATCGCATAAAATGCATCCATAATACTTATTCATAATTATCCAAAATATAGATATTATACCTTTTGTTGTATCAATGATTTCATCTACATAATTTGTTTACAATATTTTCTTCAATGAAATCCCAAATAGTAACTATTCTGTAAATTTTAACGAAAAGATGTTATTCGAAGTTATTAATAAAAATGTAATTGAAAACTAATCGTTGTACTTTCATTATTTATAAGTGTTTTTATATTTCAAGTAAAATTAATGTGGATTTTTACATCTGGTGTGAGAATTGATGTTTGATGATATTTAATTTTTACATTACATATTTCAATTGCTGTGAATTTTTGAATAATTATAGTTAGTACATTTCAGTGTTTATGTGAAATATTTATAAAGTTGTCGTTTTCTGGGGTTTAACTACCCGTTTTTCTAACTTAGTACTTACTTATTTTGCAAAAAAAAAAAACCTAATTTTGGTGAATAATTATCTAGGTACAATATAACTCTATGCTGATTGATACAAATGAGATTGATGCAAATGATTATTTAGAATCTGACGTCAACGCCAGAATTGCGTCACCTGTTATTTTTACTAGGTAAATAATGTTTCTCCAGCCCCTTACCTTCTGTCCACAGAAAACGGCAAAGCGATAAATTCTAAAGTTTTCCTTATAAATGTAATCATATCAATATGTTTAAGTCTGTTTTGATAATGCTGTCGTTATAATTATAATAATTCTTTGTAAACTATTTTACGATTTCAATTAAGCAATACGCATCGATTTTTCGCTTCAATTTTTCTACTTAGATGTTGTAATTATTTTGTTTTGATTTTGGCGGCAATAATGAAATTATAATTGGGTAAATTGAAGACAGTGGCATAAAAAAGACAAACCTAGAAATAGATTTATTTCTTTTGATATCTGCGCAGAGTTACTTAACGGCATTTGGCCGTAACTGCGCAATATTACCCGATCTTGTGTTCAGTCATAGATCTTTTTGTTTTTGTCTTACCGTGCGACGGTTGGCCATGTCTTCCGATTCGGGGCTTCCAATTGAAAAAGCAATAGCTTCAATCGTTGTAATTTGTGAGATGTGAGCAAGCATTATGTGCGTTATTATTAAAAGGTGAAGATGGAGAAGCAGTGAGAAACTCGAGAAGTAGGTAGGATTTTACGAATTAGTTTCTTAAATTAAAAGGGTTGCTTGCCAAAATTAAAACAATTATTTATGTTTAGGTTATCTAGTCACTGTAATATCGGTATGTTCCTGATGCAAGTTGTGAGAAAAAATGTCACAGTGTTCTAAGTATTAGTTGTCAAAAATTATTTAAAAATGTTATTTCTAAAGTGTGATTTGTTTGTGCTATGTCAACTATTTGATGATAAATTTTGTACTAGGGACCATACATACAAAACTGGCATTCGAAATTAATTTAAAAAAATCCTTTGATCCGTTGTCTCAAAACACGATGCATGCATAAAAAATCGCAAATGAATTCTTATACTAGTTAATATTTCCTGTTTAGACTAATTAATTAGTAGCACCTCATTATAAAGTTTATCATTAAATCGTAATTACTCATTAAGATATTATTTGCATAATAATGGATTGTATACGAACGGCATCAATTAGGTAAAACGAGATCAAATTTTTAGTGTGTAATTAATTACCCTTGTTTTTTTTTAATTAAATTAATATTCTTGTTAAGACTGTGCTAATGAATTATGTTTGTTACAGATGTTATTGCAAATGTCAATAGAGACTTTTCAAGATTTTTCATTGCGATTGAAATAAAGTAAATACTCGAATGTGAGTTTTAAGCTACCTCTAGGGTAAACCAACCATACGCAATACAAGCCCCAGTCGGTAACGTGCCCCACTAAGGCTGAGGCTACACTAGACAGCGTGCGACCGGCGATACATGAGCGATTAAAACAAATAATTGAAATTCACGTTTATGGCTACACTGTACGCCAAATATTACTAGTGATATTTGATTTTTGTAAGCGATTGACGGTTTTAGGTGTACGCAAGGAACTTGCGACGTTAACGTCGCGTCTGCGCAACGTTGGCGCTGCGCAGACGTTGGAGTAGCGCCAACGCTCGTAAAACGCCAGTGGGATAGCGGCCTAAGACACGCATTTAAAGTTACATCGCCGTCATACTTATAAACTAACCAGAACGGGTCAAATAAGCACCAAATTTTAAATAGTGTCTTAGTTATGCAAGTGGGGCACATTACCGACTGGGGCATGTATGTCTGATTTACCATAATTTTAAATGCATCTTTGACATCTGACAGTAACACTAGTTTGCGTTTTTTGAGTGACGTTTGCTTATTTTGGTATTTTACTTTAGGTTTAAAATTTTGCTCAATGTATTTTAAGTTATTTATTAATCAATGATCAAAATTGTTGCAGTTTGTTTGTTTTATTAAAGAGGTTGCACATCACTGATAAGTTGTAAAATATTACATAAACTATTTTTCTTTATTTCTCTTCCTCTTTAAACGAGAGCTCTATGTTACAAGCATTAAAAAAAGGTCCTGCTTCATCAACTGACAATAAAAATGCGCATTGTTAACCGACCACGTCAAGATAGACAACTGGTAATCTAGGTCAGTATTCCGAATTGCGATAAAAGTCCGAATCCGACCAAATTTAATAGTCACACAATATAAGGGCTATTGAGTAATAATTGTGACGCGCATTTGCGCGTTGGTCGGATTCGCGATATTATCACTTTTATCGCAATTCGGAACGCAGGGTAGTAGTGGATGTTTTTGGCGGATTTTTTTCTCGTAAAGTTCATCGGCTATTTTAATTATTCGCAAATTAATTCCTAGCAGATATTCTGATAATTAATTGGTGTAGTCATTGAAACAGGCGCGATCTCATAAAACTGAGAATTTTATTGCAGTATTTATTGACTACCTCAGCGAATATTGCCGAGAAGGCTGACTGAATACATTACATCCGCATTCTCATAGAAAACAAAGTGACTGTATTTTGTATTTAAAAAAAAATACTTTCTGAACTTGATATTAATAACTAAACGCACAAACCGTGCGAAGTCAAAAGAAAAATAATCTTATCAGAAGGCAATAATGTTCATATTTGAAGGAGGCTTAATTCGCGAGTTCGCGTTCCAGTTTGAATATCTGCCTAAGAAGTTCATGGTGACTCCTTTGCAGCGCTAAGCGGGAATGGAATAAATAATAATTATTTATTAATTATTACAATTTAAAATAGCAATTTAACACAGATTAACTAGGTATCTCTGGCTAAGATACTTCATTATTAATCCGATTTGTCAAAATAGGTTCAATTTAATAGTCCATTTCAAAGTAATCCAATGAAGGCCGCTTTTCAACCAGTTGTCTAATTATCTTGATCGGCTTATTTCTGCGATAGGTTGGCTGCTGTAACTAAAGGGCCTATTACACTACGCGTTAAGGGCCTATTACACTACTCGATATTCAGACAGTCTTAGTCGATGTCGCGTAGAGTAATAAGGGTTAGACCGGTCTTACTCGGAACAAAAAATAAGACAGTATAAATATCGTGTGCTGCATATCGCGTAGTGTAATAGGCCAGTGTAACAGTAACTCGTCTTTTACCATGTATTGGAGTTTTTTTGATGTGCAACCTCCTAGAGTGCTTAGTTAGAGTTGTTTTACGCCAACTCGATTGAAATGTTTATCGCGTAAGGCTCTCTGATTGGTTAAGAGCTTGGAGCGGGCCAATCAGAGCGCCGTAGGTAGGTACGTCATAAAACTCAAAAACAAACTGAAAATTATTTCACATAGACCTACATGGGCACATGTAAAACGTCAGAAGCTAATGCACGTTTGCAATCGGTCGTTTCCTATGGAGAAGAACCGGCAAGAAACTCCATGGTGACTCATAAATGTGTCAAACGTAAAACGAACTTGCACTAAGCCCTCTGTAACAAAAGTTTATTGTAAATCAAGGGTGGGTCAAAAACTAGTTTGTCAAGTTATTGTAAACTCTTCTGAGTTCCGAATATTTTCTCTCAATATTTATATTTGGGAATTCAATAAATTATACTGTTACTCATAACACTATAGTTTTATTATACTTACCTACCTACACTTTCAACATAATAATTGCTGGGTTTTTTTTTTGTAGTTTGGAAAATCATCCAATGACATCCCCCGCTAGCGTTGCCAGGTGTCCGGATAAAGCCGGACAGGATCAGGCTTTTTAGCTGCGTGTCCGGCCAAATTAGGCGGAGTCCGGCCTGTCCGGCTTTTTAAAATAGAAAAATATTTTTTTTAGATTGATTTGTCTTCTACTTTATCTTGTATCGCTAACATAAGTGGAGCGGACTAGCAATTATAGCAGCCAATTTTATTGTTGTTTCATTAAAATTAAAATATATAATATATTAAGGTCAATACTAAAAAAGTCGAGTTTGAGTTTAAAAAAAATTGTCGGCCATTTTACTCAAATGTCCGGCTAAATTGGCTGGTCTATCCGGCTTTTCGGTTTGAAGACCTGGCAACCCTATCCCCCGCTCAGGAGCGAGAGGGCGTGTAAGACTTTTACTGACTAAAAACGATTTCCTGTTCCTTCTTTGCCTTCGTCCCAAGGCCGAGTTTTCCCTTCAGAAACAAACCTTGCTGGGTGGAAAATCATCAAATAATTACTTTTACTGACTGGCCACATGTCCTGTATCGTTCATCGTAAAAGGGCGCGGCGCCTGATCGCGGCACGTCCGCGTCGGTGTCGTGCAAATATACGATGCCGTGAGGCGTCCAGCGAATGTATGGTATGTATAGTTTTGCGTTCGTCGTGTAGGTAAATACACGACAAGGCAACTTCGTAAAGCCCTTTGGTTGAAATCTGATCGCGATTTTTGGCGACGCAGACCTTAACGGTGTCGTGGTGTGACGCTGTACCGTGTATCTGCACGCTGCACTAACAACGAAGCGGTCAGGCGCTACACCGTGGACGTGTGTTCAGGCTCTTAAACAACACGATGTCGTGGTGTGACGCTGTACTAGCAACGAAGCGGTCAGGCGCTAAACCTTGGACGTGTGGTCAAGCTCTTAAACAACACAGTGTCGTGGTGTGACGCTGCACTAGCAACGAAGCGGTCAGGCGCTACACCGTGGACGTGTGGCCAGGCTCTTAAACAACACAGTGTCGTGGTGTGACGCTGCACTATACCGTGTATCTGCACGATGCAGCAACGAAGCGGTCAGGAGCTACACCGTGGACGTGTGTTCAGGCTCTTAAACAACACGGTGTCGTGGTGTGACGCTGCACTAGCAAACGAAGCGGTCAGGCGCTACACCGTGGACGTGTGTTCAGGCTCTTAAACAACACAGTGTCGTGGTGTGACGCTGCACTATACCGTGTATCTGCACGATGCAGCAACGAAGCGGTCAGGCGCTACACCGTGGACGTGTGGCCAGGCTCTTAAACAACACAGTGTCGTGGTGTGACGCTGCACTATACCGTGTATCTGCACGATGCAGCAACGAAGCGGTCAGGAGCTACACCGTGGACGTGTGTTCAGGCTCTTAAACAACACGGTGTCGTGGTGTGACGCTGCACTAGCAACGAAGCGGTCAGGCGCTACACCGTGGACGTGTGGCCAGGCTCTTAAACCCACCCGTGTTCCTTCAGTTGCCCTTTGCGTTCCAGGGCTGCAGTGACTTACTAATAATCCCGCAACCCTGGCACGATTTAGATTAACGTACCCACCTAATTACTGCACCTACTAGAGTGAATAGACTCCTAATAAACTGGTGCGCTTCACCATTGCATCACTGCTTACCATCAGATGGAATCGTAGTCAAGCATTAGTTTATATTATAAAAATATAATAGTAAAACTTGATAATAATGACTAAAAAGTAAGACTGACCAAAAATTAAAAATCAGTACCTACAAAGACTAGGGAAGAACGGCACAAAAAATTTGGTGACCCATTGTGATACGTGAAGTTATAATAAAGCAATAAAAGGTCTGTTAATAATGAGCAAATAAAATCAAGGCACAGATACAGAGGTACTTTGGGCACGCCATAATTATGGCGATAAGTCCCCTCTTTGAGGAGTGGCTGGAAAGGCCTCACGGCGTCTTTACCTACCGCATGACGCAGGTCCTCATCGGACATGGTAAGTTCGGGAGGTTCCTGCACCGGATTCGTGCAGAAGAGACGCCCGGGTGCCACCATTGTGTGGACCGCCCGGAGGACACGGTGGAGCATACGGTAGAGGTGTGCCCTGCTTGGGCAGAGCACCGCCGTGTCCTCGTGGGGGCGATCGGCGGCAGCGATCTCTCGCGCCGGGCCTTGGTACAGGCCATGGTCCGGAGTGAGGAGGAGTGGCAGGCGGTTGCCTCCTTCTGCGAAGCAGTAATGCTAGCAAAGGAGGCGGCCGATCGCGTGAGGCAACGGTCCTCACGCCCCAACCGCCGCCGGGATTCCGATCCCGATTTCCGGCCACCGTAGGTACGGGCTTGCGGACGGCGAGCATTGGGTGGCTCGTCGTCCGATCGTCCGGTAACTGTCCGGACCGAGCCCAAGTCGTCGACGGCGCGTAGTGTTCAACGCGCGCGCCTCAGGGAGTTGTCAGCAACCGTAGGGGCCCAGCAGGGTCGAGGCCTACTGGGGCCATGGGTGATGCGAAAGTGATCCCCGGGGCCCTGGAAAAATGGCAAAGAAGGAACAGGAGTGGGTTTTTAGTCAGTAAAAGTCTGACACTACCTCCCGCTCCGCCCAAGAGCGTGGGATGTCATTAGATGATTTTCCCACCCGAAAAAAAAAAAAAAGATACAGAGGTACTTACAGACCGAAAAATAAGTTTTATGGGCGCTGCCAACCAAGGCATAAAGTAATGCATTAATCATGAACGTGGAACCTAAGATAGAAACACGCTTGTACGATACGACTGCCTATAGAAAGCAAAGTTCACAGAAACCTGTCTTGTATAGATTTCGGTTCGTCGGAATGTCGGTTTCGTTTTTTTCTTTTGAGGTACGGAACCCTAAAAAGAAAAGTAGGTACATATCTTTTTTATTATTTTGTACGAAACCCTTATAGGATCACTTAGTTGTCCGTATGTCTGTCTGTCTGTCTGTCAAGACCCTTTATCTCGCGAACGCGTGGAGGTATCGAGTTGAAATTAAAACCAGACACTCAGGTCTGCGGTCCCTTGAAGCTGTGAAAAAATCAAACTTCTGAATTAACGAAAAAAACATACGGACATTTAAGTCACAAAAAAACGTGTATTTCGACACTCTCAAGGGAATCAAAATTCACATGGTAGGTACTTCCCGTTGACCTACAATCCTGAAATTTGGCATGAAGCAAGGTCTCATAGCACAAGTATAGGAATAAATCTGAAAGCTGTAAATTTATAGTTATGTCACAAAAAAAAAAACTTTTTTTGTGATTCGGAAAAATCTTCGTAACCCAATTCGGGAATTGAACTGTTCTCATAGGTAAGTTTGTACGGAACTCTCAGTGCGCAACTATACATAAAAAGGTACTCTGTGGTGCGCGAGCCCATCTCGCACTTGCCCAGTTTTTTCTTTTTGCTTTTCATTTTTTAGGGGGTTTGCAGCTCAGTATGCTACGGTATTGTTCGAATAAACGGTAACTGTTTCGGACGATCCCGCAGTTCGTTACCGCGGCCATTATATATGAATACTTATTGCCGAGAAGGCTGACTGAATACATTACATCCGCATTCTCATAGAAAACAAAGCGACGGTATTTTGAATTAAAAAAAATAATTAAATACTTCCTGAACTAGATATTAATAACTAAACGCACAAACCGTGCGAAGTCAAAAGAAAAATAATCTTATCAGAAGGCAATAATGTTCATATTTGAAGTAGGTTTGGGGGTATGGGGGTATGAGTAAAGTCCCGCAAGCCTCCGTTGAAAAGGGAGGATCCTCCGATCAGACGGGTATTATGTCTGGTGGGCAACTGCCCGATAGATGATTCCGGGCTGTTCTATATGTTCTATTCGCGCGGAAAACTTTATTGCGCGATTCAGGATTAGTTCTTATGTGACGCTGTAGATGTCGCTACATAGGCTTAATTCGCGAGTTCGCGTTTCAGTTAGAATATCTGCATATAGGAGTTTATGGTGACTCCTTTGCAGCGCTAAGCGGGAATGGAATAAATAATAATTATTTATATATTATTCAAATATATAATTTAAAACATCTTTTCAATTAAAAATAGCAATTTAACACAGATTAACTAGGTACCTCTGGCTAATACTTAATTAATATTCCGATTTGTGAAAACAGGTTCAATTTAATAGTCCATTCCAATTAATCCAATGAAGGCCGCTTTTCAACCAGTTACAGTTGTCTAATTATCTTGATCGGCTTGTTTCTGCAATAGGTTGGCTGCTGTAACTAAAGGGTCTATTAGATACACTACGCGTTATTCAGACAGTCTATGTAGCGTCACACAAGAAAAAGAGCAACTTACGCCAATGTCGTGTAAATGAATGAAACATAACGATGAGATACATAGAAATACATAGACTAAGGCCCGTATTATAGAACTACAATCAAGACTCAAGCATTACTTAAAACGAGTCTCAGTTGGAGTTTTCATTTTAGAACTTAACTAGAGCAGAGAAACTACAATCAATAATCACCTGAGCAGTGTCACTTTAAAATGACATTTTTTACGTATTATAGAACAGTGCTTGAGTGAGCTCCACTCAATGTGCCCTTATTTTAAAATCACAATCAGTTCAGAATCTCTGCTTGAGGCGAGATTTGATCTTTGTTTTCGCAAGTGTAGTCGAGACCACGCTTGAGCATAGAATCTCATGGAAATTGTGGATTTAAATCAGAGATCAAAATCTCTACTCAAGCGTAGTTTCGTTTGATTTGAATTTGAGGATAGTTCTAAAATAAACTGAACGCCTAAGTCGAGATTCTTCGCTCAAGCAGTAATCGGTTGAACACAGTTTAAGTAGTACTTGAGTAAGGTTCTGTAATACGGGTCTAAGACTGTCTGAATAACGCGTAGTGTAATAGGCCAGTGTAACAGTAACTCGTCTTTTACCATGTATTGGGGTTTTTTTTATGTGCAACCTCCTAGAGTGCTTAGTTAGAGTTGTTTTACGCCAACTCGATTGAAATGTTTATCGCGTAAGGCTCTCTGATTGGTTAAGAGCTTGGAGCGGGCCAATCAGAGCGCCGTAGGTAGGTACGTCATAAAACTCAAAAACAAACTGAAATTTATTTCACATCTATAGGCCTACATGGGCACATGTAAAACGTCAGAAGCTAATGTACGGTTGCAATTGGTCGTTTCCTATGGAGAAGAACCGGCAAGAAACTCCATGGTTACTCATAAATGTGTCAAACGTAAAACGAACTTGCACTAAGCTCTCTGTAACAAAAGTTTATTGTAAAATCAAGTGTGGGTCAGAAACTGGTTTGTCAAGTTATTGTAAACTCTTCTGAGTTCCGAATATTTTCTCTCAATATTTATATTTGGGAATTCAATAAATTATACTGTTACTCATAACACTATAGTTTTATTATACTTACCTACTCTTTCAACATAATAATTGCTGGTTTTTTTTTTTTTGGAGTTTGGAAAATCATCCAATGACATCCCCCGCTCAGGAGCGAGAGGGCGTGTAAGACTTTTGCTGACTAAAAACTAATTCCTGTTCCTTCTTTGCCTTCGTCCCAGGGCCGAGTTTTCTTTTCAGAAACAAACCTTGCTGGGTGGAAAATCATCAAATAATTACTTTTACTGACTGGCCACATGTCCTGTATCGTTCAAAGTAAAAGGGCGCGGCGCCTGATCGCGGCACGTCCGCATCGGTGTCGTGCAAATATACGATGCCGTGACGCGTCCAGCGAATGTATGGTAAGTATAGTTTTGCGTTCGACGTGTAGGTAAATACACGACAAGGCAACTTCGTAAAACCCTTTGGTTGAAATCTGATCGCGATTTTTGGCGACGCAGACCTTAACGGTGTCGTGGTGTGACGCTGTACCGTGTATCTGCACGCTGCACTAGCAACGAAGCGTTCAGGCGCTACACCGTAGACGTGTGTTCAGGCTCTTAAACAACACGGTGTCGTGGTGTGACGCTGCACTAGCAAACGAAGCGGTCAGGCGCTACACCGTGGACGTGTGGCCAGGCTCTTAAACAACACAGTGTCGTGGTGTGACGCTGCACTATACCGTGTATCTGCACGATGCAGCAACGAAGCGGTCAGGCGCTACACCGTGGACGTGTGTTCAGGCTCTTAAACAACACGGTGTCGTGGTGTAACGCTGCACTAGCAACGAAGCGGTCAGGCGCTACACCGTGGACGAGTGGCCAGGCTCTTAAACAACACAGTGTCGTGGTGTGACGCTGCACTAGCAACGAAGCGGTCAGGCGCTACACCGTGGACGTGTGGCCAGGCTCTTAAACAACACAGTGTCGTGGTGTGACGCTGCACTAGCAACGAAGCGGTCAGGCGCTACACCGTGGACGTGTGGCCAGGCTCTTAAACAACACAGTGTCGTGGTGTGACGCTGCACTAGCAACGAAGCGGTCAGGCGCTACACCGTGAACGTGTGGCCAGGCTCTTAAACAACACAGTGTCGTGGTGTGACGCTGCACTATACCGTGTATCTGCACGATGCAGCAACGAAGCGGTCAGGCGCTACACCGTGGACGTGTGTTCAGGCTCTTAAACAACACAGTGTCGTGGTGTGACGCTGCACTATACCGTGTATCTGCACGATGCAGCAACGAAGCGGTCAGGCGCTACACCGTGGACGTGTGGCCAGGCTCTTAAACAACACAGTGTCGTGGTGTGACGCTGCACTATACCGTGTATCTGCACGATGCAGCAACGAAGCGGTCAGGAGCTACACCGTGGACGTGTGTTCAGGCTCTTAAACAACACGGTGTCGTGGTGTGACGCTGCACTAGCAACGAAGCGGTCAGGCGCTACACCGTGGACGTGTGGCCAGGCTCTTAAACCCACCCGTGTTCCTTCAGTTGCCCTTTGCGTTCCAGGGCTGCAGTGACTTACTAATAATCCCGCAACCCTGGCACGATTTAGATTAACGTACCCACCTAATTACTGCACCTACTAGAGTGAATAGACTCCTAATAAACTGGTGCGCTTCACCATTGCATCACTGCTTACCATCAGATGGAATCGTAGTCAAGCATTATAGTTTATATTATAAAAATATAATAGTAAAACTTGATAATAATGACTAAAAAGTAAGACTGACCAAAAATTAAAAATCAGTACCTACAAAGACCAGGGAAGAACGGCACAAAAGATTAGGTGACCCATTGTGATACGTGAAGTTATAATAAAGCAATAAAAGGTCTGTTAATAATGGTCAAATAAAATCAAGGCACAGATACAGAGGTACTTACAGACCGAAAAATAAGTTTTATGGGCGCTGCCAACCAAGGCATAAAGTAATGCATTAATCATGAACGTGGAACCTAAGATAGAAACACGCTTGTACGATACGACTGCCTATAGAAAGCAAAGTTCACAGAAACCTGTCTTGTATAGATTTCGGTTCGTCGGAATGTCGGTTTCGTTTTTTTCTTTTGAGGTACGGAACCCTAAAAAGAAAAGTACATATCTTTTTTATTATTTTGTACGAAACCCTTATAGGATCACTTAGTTGTCCGTATGTCTGTCTGTCTGTCTGTCAAGACCCTTTATCTCGCGAACGCGTGGAGGTATCGAGTTGAAATTAAAACCAGACACTCAGGTCTGCGGTCCCTTGAAGCTGTGAAAAAATCAAACTTCTGAATTAACGAAAAAAACATACGGACATTTAAGTCACAAAAAAACGTGTATTTCGACACTCTCAAGGGAATCAAAATTCACATGGTAGGTACTTCCCGTTGACCTACAATCCTGAAATTTGGCATGAAGCAAGGTCTCATAGCACAAGTATAGGAATAAATCTGAAAGCTGTAAATTTATAGTTATGTCACAAAAAAAAAAACTTTTTTTGTGATTCGGAAAAATCTTCGTAACCCAATTCGGGAATTGAACTGTTCTCATAGGTAAGTTTGTACGGAACTCTCAGTGCGCAACTATACATAAAAAGGTACTCTGTGGTGCGCGAGCCCATCTCGCACTTGCCCAGTTTTTTCTTTTTGCTTTTCATTTTTTAGGGGGTTTGCAGCTCAGTATGCTACGGTATTGTTCGAATAAACGGTAACTGTTTCGGACGATCCCGCAGTTCGTTACCGCGGCCCTGAGGTCCTACCACGAGCTCTTGACGGCATCCAGAGCTATACACCTAGTGATAGCCATCACTCAATGTTCCAACAGTTTACAGTCCTCTCAGAACCATAGAGTTATCGTTGAGCCATGAAAAAATACAGACGCCTTTTATGACCGGATTTACTCTTATAATCGACAATAAAATGTCCACGATTCAAGCAGAAAGATTAAAGAAAATAAATTGTCAGATTACAACTGTAATGCCTTATATGAGAACTTTGACCCACGACTTTTAGGGTTCCGTAAACAAAGGGTAAAATGGGACCCTATTACTAAGACTCCGCTGCCCGCCCGTCTGTCACCAGACTGTATCTCATGAACCGTGATAGTTGAAATTTTCACAGATGATGTATTTCTGTTGCCGCTATAACATTCAATACTAAAAAAGAGAAAAGAATCAAAATATAGTACATTTTGATACAAGTGCAGAAAGTTTGTCATTGCGACCGAGGCGGAATTCGCACGAGCCGTAGGCGAGTGTGTTATGGAGCCGAGGGCTGCAGTGATAAATTTGCACGTGTATCGAACGACTTTTTTCAATACACTTACGAAGAAATAAACGAGGGTTGACCGGCGACTCGTGGGGGTCGACTCGCGCCTAGCCCGATACGATACGTGTAATAAAATTGTGGCGGGGGAGAGCACGCGCACTTTTCTGCACTAGTGCGGAAAACAGTCTATTGCGTGCCTGAAAGTGGTGATAAGAGCGGGTTTTCGAGTAAGTGTATTGAAAAATATTTAAGGGGGCTCCCATACAACGGTAGTACCATAGTACGGTAGGGAGCCCTTCGTGCGCGAGTTTGACTCTCACTTAGCTGGTTTTTATTGGTATTTAAAGTTCATAAAGCTTGGCTTTTAATAATCTTTCTACTGTCTGCACTGGCGTAGTTACTGAAAGACTAAGCGGGGCACTACACCGGGGCCCCCTAGCTCAGAGGGCCCCCAAAGCCTGATTAGAAAACTTCTTATTGAAGTACAAAAAAAATTCCCACCTTCGAAATCTAAATAAAATAGGTTGCAACACTAATCATGGCAGCTCGTTTAGTCAGTAAAAGTCTGAAACTCTATTTGATAATTTCCCATGTAAAATATGGACCCCAGTTTTTTGCCCTGGGGCCGTTTGTCACTTTGCTACGCTTCTGACTGTCTGAGCTGAATTTTGACCCTAAGTACCGAAAGACGTCCACTGCTGGACATAGGCCTCCCCCAAGTGTCACGACAATGATCGCCAAGGTGGACTATCAACCCAGGAATTCGATGAATGCGAGTAGGTAGACACCGAGTCACTTTTAATTCAATGGCAGGAATTTTTGGCGGGCTGGGCTGTTTTAATTATCTGCGTATTGATTCGTGGTGGATATTGGAATTTCAAATTGGTGTAGTTTTTTTTTTATCTAAAGTGCCTACCTAGAAATACTGTAAAAACCTTAAAACATTAGATATTGTTACATCAGCATTGTAATGGAAAATACAAGTTATGTAGTTCTGTATCGAAACTTATCTAAATACTTTTCTAAACAAAGCCAGACCAGTTAAGGCAGTCTCGCCAAGGCCCTTGGCGAAACTGCCCTAACTGGCCTCGTCAATCTTCCTAACATCTCTTTGAGGCGCCCGTGGAACACTACGCTACTTATACCGTAGACCCGGTCTTGATCTTTACCGGACGGCGAGCTAAGTCACCCAACCTGGAATATGTATCTAACGAGCTAAGTCACCCAACCTGGAATATGTATCTAACGAGCTAAGTCACCCAACCTGGAATATGTATCTAACGAGCTAAGTCACCCAACCTGGAATATGTATCTAACGAGCTAAGTCACCCAACCTGGAATATGTATCTAACGAGCTAAGTCACCCAACCTGGAATATGTATCTAACGAGCTAAGTCACCCACCCTGGAATATGTATCTAAAGGCCACACAAATATTTCTTCAGTGCACGGCACACAAACTCATATATAACAGTATGAAAAGGGTCCAACAAGGAGAAGGGAGACCAGGAATTTAAATTCCAATTCCTCAAATAAAACAACAAAATATCGCACAACAGCTTTAATTCTTTCTAACGACTGCCTCTTGCCCAGCAAGTCCATCATTTCTGCCACCCCTGGGCCCTCATCCAGGCCGCTGATGACAGAACGAAGCATCTTCATCAACGCCGGAAACTTCACATTGTTATTAGCAGAAAAACTCCTTAAATTCTCTTTTAAGGTACCTTGGTCGAAGTTTTCCAAGCCTTCTAAGTTTTCCACCAGCTTTTTTAGCAGTTCTTGGTCAACTTTTGAAGTATTCTTCGGTAAGATCCAAAGGAATCCGTACTTTTTTGACGATAGTTCTTCGATCCTTGATATTCGAGACACGGACCAAGTCAGAACGCTTTTCACATGTTCCTCTGTCAAGTTCAGTTTGTGGTCCGGGTATGTCTTCGTGATCAAATCTTGTAAGGTACTTATTAAGGTCTTGGATTGGTCATTGTCTTTTAGTTTTCTCTTGATCTCGAGGCGGTTGCATTCTTCTAGTAGATCAGGGTTCAGGCGGCTTGGATGTGATGATATTTTGTCTATCTGGAACTATAATTAAAATTGGTTTGGCTAAGTTAATTAAACAAGATATCCTTATATACAGGGGTGCCGGCTTTTAGAAAACCTCATGGGTGCTCATGCTCATTTGATGACTCGAAAAAGTGGCGAAGTGTGAGAAGAGAAATGCACACTGATCGACCGACAAATAAATAAATGTCCTACTTACGTACTGCGTACTTAATTACTAATTATGTTTGATAAAAATGTAAAATGGAACCATTATATAAAAGTGAAACTAGTTTTTATTATCAAGAAACATTATAATTTATACGTAACCTTTAAAGGTGATTACTGATATGTTTCGTGATGTCTATTCTCAGGGGTGCTCGGCACCGACTGTTTTTTTTTCTTATTATTTTTTTTTTTTTTTTTTACGTCAAATATTTCTCATGGGTGCTCGAGCCCCCGAGCACCCACGCAGTCGGCGCCCCGGCTTATATAACATATCAACGCACAGCCGAAACTACTGGGACTAGAAACGTGAAATTTTGCACAAGGCTTCCTTTTATGAGGTAGGCGAGCACTAAGAAGAGGTTTTTGGAAATTCAACCTTTATGGGTGTGAAAAGGGGGAACTTTGTTTGTATGCAAAATCTCATTGCGTGTACCAATATACTTGAAAGTTAATTTAAATAGTAATCTATGTACTTATAAATATATAAGTATGTTTATCAGTTGTCTAGTACTCATAGCACAAGCTCTGCTTAGCTTGGGACTAGACGGCGTTGTGTGATAGTTGTGGAATATTATTATTTATTATTATTGTCGTTACTTCCTTGTTGTTATTTCTTTGCGTGATCGAATCAGAAATGAAGATATCCGCAGGAGAACCAAGGTTACCGACATAGCGCGAAGAATCGTCAAACTAAAGTGGCAATGGGCAGGGCACATTGCTCGCAGAACGGATGGCCGTTGGGGCCGAAAGGTTCTGGAGTGGCGACCGCGTACCGGAAGACGCAGTGTTGGAAGGCCCCCTACAAGGTGGACCGATGACCTGGTGAAAGTTGCGGGGAATCCGATGGATGCGAGACGCACAGGATCGTTCGTTGTGGCGACGTTTGGGGGAGGCCTATGTCCAGCAGTGGACGTCTATCGGCTGAAATGATGATGATGATGATTGTCGTTACTTGTTTTCAGAATAAACAACTAAACCTCGTTAAAAAATAAAAGGCCCGTTTTGACATTACAGAAATACCCTCGAATGTAAATTGGAATGAAACTGAAAGAAACAACAATAAAACAATAATTAATTACATAGTGTTTTAAAAAAATACATACATTTTTTGGGCGCGTTAAATAATATGATGGAATATATTGCAAGTATTATTTTTGCGTATTTAAGTATTCTTTTATTATTCGGACCTTTTATTTTTTGTCAATTTTAGGGGGTCTTAAATATTGTATGGAGGATTTTTATCGGGTGGGTCAACAACCTTGAAACCTGGCACAAATTCGAATCAAAGTGAATAATAAAGACTATTGTTATTATGAAAACATTCCTGCGAAGGAATTCGCTGGGAAAGTGCTAGACATACTATAAAACAAATACTACAGAGGGCTGAGCCAAGTTGTTAATCAACAATCGTTAACGCTAGTAGAAAACTTCAAATGTATGGGAATGACGTCATCTCAACGCTAACCAAGTTACGATCGTTTCGTTTGCGTCGAACGCCTCGAGTAGGCCAAGCCTCCGATTCCTTTGTTCTGACGTCATCTCAACGCTCAGTCACGTGGTCAGAACAAAGGAATCGGAGGCGGAAACGATCATAACTTGGCTAGGGAGGCAGAGGCGTTGCCGACTCGAGGCGATCGACGAAAGAAAAACGAAACGGTCGTAACTTGACTAGGTCTACTGTCTGTCAAATTGGTACTAAAATAAATACCTCTTCAGCCAAATCATTCATGGTCTTGAGTCTGACTCCTGCACCAGGTACATGGTCAAACCCTCCGCCAGACAGCGTTATGTAATTCACCAGGGCCAGAGGGTATATTCCTGAAAATTAAAATACAGTTTTTTTTTTTCGAATTCTATACTTAAGCAAGACCCAGAACAACTATCAGTAGGCTATGCAAATGTTGCGTACGGGAATCGAACCCGTAACACGCAGTGAAGCAGACAATCGCTCAATTCGGCGCGAACGATACGATTGTAATTTGGCGAGCGAGGGGGGCAGTTACCAGTGAACAAGGTTCAATTTACGTAACAGGTAAGCCGATGCGAAAAATGCATGTCGTCAACAAGTCGACACAGATTCACTGTTTCAAAGAGTATCCGGTGGAAAATCGAGATTTTCATACGAATATAAACCTTTTAGTAAAAGCTAATTGTGTTCTTTGTATGAGAGAATATAAGCTAGCGTTTCTTCGAAATGTAAACCTTAACACGCTAACAATAAAGTTCATATTCATATGAACATTATTACACTAACTTTAAGTCAAAGTACGATCTAAAAATGGCCTTGGATGGACGTAAAGAGCAACTGATGGAACACAGGTAGGTTCTAGTCAGAAAAAGTCTGACATTCTCTCCTCCACCCAAAGCGAGAGGAGTCATTTGATCATCAACTCACCAAAAAAAGACCACTAATAATACTAGGACAAAAAATATTACTAAATGTATTACCATTTCTCCTATAATCTTCGACTTTGACATCACTCTGTCTCTTGCTTAACTTCGTGCCATCAGCGTTGACGATTAACGGCATGTGTCCAAATTGAGGAGGTTTCCAACCAAAAGCTCTGAGAAACAAAATACATTCCTAAACAAAAGAGAAAATGTAAGCAGTATATTCAATTAGTTGGCTGTTGGATTTGCCAAAGAAGAGCGCAAAGCAAAGGATCTTATGAAGAGGCTAGCTTCTGCCAGCGTCTTCACCCGCGTGAAAGTAGGTCTTTCCATACAAATTTTTGGACCCCCGTTACATCCCCTTAGGGGTGGAGTTTCGTAAAATCCGTTCTTAGCGGATATCTACACCCTATAGGGAACCTACCTGCCAAATTTTAAGTTTGTTGGTGTAGATTTCGTGATCAATCAGTGAGTGGTACTACGCTTTTATATATATATAAGGTGTAAAAAAATTAACTTTAAGAATTTCGAGGGGACATTGTACTCCTCATTATGAACAACTTTTACTATGGGACCAAACCTGAAATCGCGAAAAAAAAATCAGCTGCTCCATACGTTTTGACGAGTTATGCGAACATAAACGTAGGGAACAGCTGATTTTTTTTTCGCGATTTCAGGTTTGGTCCCATAGTAAAAGTTGTTCATAATGAGGAGTACAATGTCCCCTCGAAATTCTTAAAGTTAATTTTTTTACACCTTATATAGAAGATTGGTAGCTGCATCTGTGCTACCATATAAGAACTTCAGAAAGACCTTGCCTTCACACAGAATGTATTATACATATCTCAATGAAAGTTTTCAGCGTGATTTGAACATCACACGACAGCCGGATAACTATACCTACTTTTTTAAGCTATTAAGCTATTGCATAGCTTCTATCGAGGGCCTTGAGTGCGGGGACCGAATCCAGAAATTCCGTAACGAAAAAAACCTCACGCTCCCAACTCCGACGGGCACGGAGGTGTGGCTTAAAGGCCGACAGAGACCGAACGCCTATTTTAGAAAAGTCGTTAACGACCTGTGTGGCGCATTGGTACAGCGTTCTACCTATGTTATCATCGTGCCTCGAGTTCAAATCTCGGTCAAACAAAAAAATAGTCTTTTTGTATTATTTTTTTTTTTTTTTTTTTTTTTTAATTGATATAAACTAGTGCTTGACTGCGATTCCACCTGATGGTAAGTGGTAATGCAATCGTTGATGGTGAGGCGCACTAGTTTATTGAGAGCCTATTCACTCTAGCCTTGAAGAGACCCAAATTATAATCGGACGGGAAAATCGCAGCAGGCAAATTATTCCAGTCCCTCGATGTACGCGGTATAAACGACGAGGCAAAACGCTTGGTCCGGACCGTAGAGGTTTCAACAACGTAAGGGTGGATACTCGCCGTTCGTCGGCTTGTCCGATGGTAGAAATGAGATGGTGGAATCAAGTCATGCAATTCCTGCGCACACTCTCCAAAATGAATTCTGTAAAACACCGAAAGGCTGGCTACCCTACGCCTGTGCTCAAGACTTTGTAGATTGGAATTAACCAGATCTGGATCACCAATTAGCCTCTTTGCACGCCTTTCCACCGAGTCCAAAGCTGCCAGGTGGCATTTTGCAGCACCAGCCCATATGTGGCTGCAGTACTCTACACACGAACGGACCTGTGCTTTGTATAACATTAAAAGCTGCCCTGGTGTGAAGTACCGCCGGACCTTTGCAAGTACGCCGAGTTTCCTAGCAGCTACCTTGGCTTTGGACTCAATGAACCGCCCAAAGTTAAGGTCTGAAGAAATTTCAACTCCCAAGAGCTGAAGGCGGTCGGTGTACTCCAGGGATACATTCTGAAAAACAGGAGCCAAGGTGAACGGGCTCCTTTTAGCGGTGAATAGACACGCTTGTGTTTTGGCGGCGTTGAATCCCACCAGATTGGCTTCACCCCACTTGGAGACTGCCTGAAGTGAGACATTCGCACGCTCTACCATAGCCTCTCTTTCGGACCGGATTAGCTCCTTACTAGCTCGAGCACCTGGCAGGTATCTCTCTACAACTGTGCTATCATCTGCATACCCATAGATACCGGGCATCAGCAGATCGTTGATATGCAGCAGGAAGAGAGTTGCAGAGAGAACAGACCCCTGAGGAACTCCGGCATTAGTCGTCATGGGCTCTGATGAGCATCCATCGATAACAACTCGGAGAGAACGTTCACTCAGGAAGTCTTTTACCCAGTTAATCAGACCAGGGGAAACGCCGTACGCTGAAAGCTTACTCAATAGACTAGCGTGCCATACCCTGTCGAAGGCCTTCGAGACGTCTAAGGAAACAGCAATCGCTTCCCCATTCTTCTCGAGGGTCTCGCCCCACAAGTGGGTGGCATAAACTAGTAGGTCCCCAGTAGATCGATTGTGGCGAAACCCGTACTGTCGATCACTGAGGAGATCGTTACCTTCCAGGTATGCCAAGAGGCGCGAGTTCAATACACGCTCCATAATCTTGCAGAGTATGGAGGTTATTGAAATCGGCCGATAGTTGGTAGGATCAGTACGACTGCCCTTTTTGGGCACGGGTTGCACGTTGGCAAGCTTCCAGGACTTGGGCACTATACCAGTCCCAAATGAGAGGCGATACAAACGCGTCAATACAGGAGACAACTCGGGTGCACAAGCCTTGAGAACAATCGCTGGTATACCATCTGGTCCACTAGCTTTATTCACGTCAAGACGACACAGTGCTCTCAGAACCTCTTTGTTCCTTATGCGGACCTCGGGCATCGAAGTATCGCAGTGAGGTAGAGTCGGTGGAGTAGCACTACCAGTGTCAAGACGAGAATTATGGGCGAAGAGAGATGCAAAGAGACCCGCTTTCTCTCTCGCTGTATGAGCCAGTGTTCCATCAGGTTTAACCAGCGGAGGCAATGAGGGCCGACAAAAGTTCGCTTCGACCGACTTGGCAAGGGACCAGAATGCTCTGCTACCGGACGGCTGCGCAGAGAGCTTTGTACCAATATGGTTAATGCGGTCGAAGCGAGCCTTCCTTAGTGCCTTTTTGTAGGACTTGGCAGCATGGTTGAAGGCTCTCTTCTTTGAACTCAGATCCGGAGCTTTGTGGTCACGAGCGTCAACCCAGGCGAGAAACGCCGAATGCTTACGTTGTTCAGCTTGAACGCAATCGGCGTTGAACCATGGGTGAGCTGAGCCACCGATGGGTACGTCGCGATAGGGGATGAAATACTCCATAGCTTGACGTATCACATCGGATATAGCATCTGCACAGCTCGACGGATTTTTAGAAGAGAAGCAGACCTGCTGCCAAGGATAAGATGCAAAGAAGTGCCGCATCTCATCCCAATCTGCTGACTTGTAACGCCACATTCGCCGTTCACCGCGTGAGTCGCAGTCAGATGGGGAGAAGGACGATACAGACTTCACCAGACAGTGATCTGAAGTTCCTAGTGGTGAGGAAACTGTTACGATACATCTGTCCGGATCGGTGGTCAGTAAAAGGTCCAGACAATTGGCAGTATGACCAACTACATCAGGCACCCTTGTCGCTTGCTTTACCAACTGGGAGAGGCCCATCGATACTGCAAAGTTTCGCGCTTCTCTCCCAGCGTGGTCGGTCCTCTGGTACGGGAAAAGCCAGTCTTTGTGAACGGCGTTAAAGTCCCCCAGAGCGACAAACTGCGCATCAGGGTGCCGATGCAGAGCCTTATCGGCGGCCTCACTGAGGTGGCCAAACAGTTGAGTCGTCTCCTGGTCACCGCTGTGCGATCGGTAGACACAAGTATAGACAATTTTGTCCACACCGGTGTCCACCAACAACCACAACGTTGAAAAATTAGGGTCCTCAAGGTGACGGAGACGCTGACAACAGATGTCATTGCGGACGTACACACAGACCCCGGCACGCTGCAGGAAATGGTGCTCCAATGAGTATCCCGGGTAGTCGAGATACGCCGCATCTGACGGACATCTGATCTGCGTCTCCGTCAGGAAAAGTAAGTGGGGCTTGTCAGTCTCAAGGTGATGGTGGACCGCATTGATATTGGAGTGCAGTCCTCGAATGTTAGAGAGGTGCACTTGGAATAAGAGGACGTGCATCCGCTGTACACACTTACTTTTCTTTTTACCTTTCATTTTATTTTTTTATTATTTTGAGTGAATAGGGTAGGTGGAAGATGGCAGTTGAGCGAGGTGATGCGATGTAAATCCAACAACGCGATCAGAGTTGCTGCGCCAATGGAGGTCTGATCTGGAGACTGCGGGGACGCCCGAACCCCCCCAGGGATCGCCATTATAATAGATTATAGTAACGTTCTATGATAACAACTGAACATACTTGTAGCAATTTATGAAGTAATAAAGAAAGAAAAAAAATTGTTTTCTTATCGGTCACCACGCTCAAAAAGTGTAACTTGAATTAATATCAAAGAAAAAGAAATACTGCATAAATAAAATAAATAAATAATTATAATTGCATAAGTTGATACAAAATGCTATGCAATAGCTTTACCGCGGCAGTCCCCGAGTGCCACACTTATTTTTTATTTTTTTTTTATTGATAGGTTCGCGTTTGACCACCATCTCACCTGATGGTAAGCGACGATGTGGTCGACGATGGAGAACGCTTGCCTACAAGCTACCTACTCCATTCGTAATAGGATTAGACATATAAACAATCTTTTTTACTGTCCTTTCAACCGATTTTGACTTTTATTGCATTCTTCTTCTTCTTCTTTTCGTGTCAATTAGTTAGTCTAACTAATTTTTTTCTGACCAGTATTACGAAACAAACATGACTTTTATTGCATTAATGGCAACGCTACGCGGCCTCTTTTTCTTTTTTTTCCATTGTTTATTTTTTTCTTCATCATAATAACCAATAGGTACCATAATTTTCATTTCAAACACACGAGTTTCCTTGCAGAGTATATAGAAACTAAATAACTAGCAATAGGCACGTGGTGTAGAGAGGCCGTAGGCGTTGACGCGAGTCTACCTCAGCTGGCGTCGTCGTGTCGCTACCGGCCACTGCCATTCCAGTGTGAATCGGTTCTAAAGAGATTATTACCCAAACCCTAAAGATCGTATTTAACTACACCTCAAAACAGGCAATAATCTGTTAGGCCAGATCACGGACGCATAGCTTCATAGACGCGTATTCGTCATTATACGTTTGGTGTGCGCCTGCTCATAGCTTACATACAAAACTATCCCCGTGTTCCGAATTGCGATAAAAGTGATTATATCGCGAATCCGACCAAATTATTAATAGTCACAAAATATAAGAGCTATCTATATTTAAAAAAGAAAGTCGTGTTGGTTACACTATTTATAACTCAAGAACGGCTGAACCGATTTGGCTGAAAGTTGGTGGGGAGGTAGCTTAGAACCAGGAGACGGTCATAGGGAACTTTTTTTTTTTTTGAGTAGGGTAGAGTAGGGTATAGTAGGGTAGAGTAGGGTAGAGTTGGGTAGAGTCAGTTGACGGGAGCGAAGCCGCGGGCAAAAGCTAGTTGAGTAATAATTATAACGTTGCGCGTTGGTCGGATTCGCGATATTATCGCTTTTGACGCAATTCGGAACGCAGGGTATGAAACTGTCGACGAAGCGGCAACGTCACGACGTTGCCGTTTCCGCCTTAAGAAAGTTACAAGAACCAAAAAAAAAGTGGTTTCTCTTTACCTATAAATAAGTAAATGCTTCGTAGTAGAGATCTGCCACTCCACTCCTCTTAACACGTGGCTGATCTTCATCAGATGATCATCTACTACGTTAGCAAAGTGGTACGTTGGGAAGCCATCACTCTTCATAAGTACTGGGTCTCCTTCGTTCAGAGACACGTCGTAGGCTATGCCGCCGAAGATCAGGTCTTCGAAGAACTGGCAGTCGGATGTTAGCTGGGGAAAATGTAGAGGAATTTTAAAATAATATTTTGTCATATTACAAAGATAGGTAAATGTATTGGAAACCATTTTCTGTGTTTGCTGGTGGTTAAGAGATAAAGAAAAAAACCAACAAAATTCTTTTCAACAACTTGAAACAGAAAATGAGTTTTGATTGTAAGTTTTAGTTCATGTATGAGTAAACTAGCTTCTGCCAGCGGCTCTGCCGGCGTCAATGTAGTTTTCTCCATGCAAACTTTGGACCCCCATTTCATCCCCTTAGGGTGTAAATTTAGAAAAATCCTCTCTTAGTGCTCGCCTACGTCATAAAAGGAAGCCTTGTGCAAAATTTTGTAGTTTTTCCAGTAGTTTCGGCTGTGCGTTGACATAGCTGGGCATTAACTCGTTAATCCGTTAATCGTTAATTAACGAAGTTAACATTTTGATTAACAGATTAACTTTTAAGTTAACTTTTAAAAATGTTAACGGACACATTAACTTCCGTTAATATGCAGAAGTCCGTTAATCGTTAATCCAATGCCTACTATTTACCGCACGGCACCGCGGCGCGGCGCGAAAAACAGGTTCAGACAAGTATGAAATGAATGACAAGTGCCGGGCGGCGCGCGGCAGCGCGTGGAACAGATATTCATAAATCTATTTATTAAATACAATACTGCTATACCTACCCTCAAGCGCTGCAGTGAACGTTTGTTTTCCACGGGTAAAGACATTTTGACACCAAAACGAGCCTCGCTTTCAGACGAGAACTTCAATATGTTAATGTTCATGAAGGGGAATATGCACCTTATGTCCGACGATTAAATTACAAATTTGAATTATACATGTATTTTGTTTTATTCATAACCTCCAAGAAAACCAAGAAAAATCAATCGGAATCGGAATCTAATTCCGCCAAGTCCGTTCCATCATCGGACCACTAGACGTACGGCGTTGCGCCACCGGTACATGGTAGACATCCCACCCATACGCACAAAACGTTTTAAGAACACATTTATTATGCGTACAGCCAAGGAGTGGAATTCCTTGCCGGAGTCTGTGTTTCCAGATAGCTACAACTTAGGGATCTTTAAGTCAAGAGTGAATAGGCTACTTCTAGGCAAGCGTGTTCCATCGTCGACCACATCATCGCTTACCATCAGGTGAAATGGTGGTCAAACGCGAGCCTATCATTAATAAAAAAAAAAAAAAAAAACCTGTTAACTTCCAGAACCTAAACCAATAAGTTTTTTAAGTTCACTAACGCAACGATATAAAAATGTAATTTTACACATATTAACGGATTAACGATTAACGTTAACTTGCGTTAATTCTTCCGAAATGTAACGCTTTAGCGTTTAACGAAGCTGACTTTTTTTGTAGCGGATTAACGATTAACGAAGTTAACTATTTGATTAACGGTGCCCAGCTTTGTGCGTTGATATGTCAGTCAGTCAGTTTCTCCTTTTATATATATAGATAATATGCACCTTAAACCTAATACAATGAGGAACACCAGCATCCATCTTTTCCTTAATCTCTTCTGGCGTCAAACTCCTACACCGGTTGTCATACTTGGGTATGCGTTGCGACTTCATAGCATCTCTGCGTAAGATGTTTAGTCTTCTCTCCGTGCAGAAACATTTGTAAGCAGAACCATTCTCGAGGAGTTTTACTATGTGTTCTCTGAAAAGAAGAAAAATATTACTTATTAGCTGCTAACAGCGGCTTCGCCCGCATTATAGTAAAAATTATCCCAAGGGAACATACTCCCGAGATAAAAAGTATCCTAAGTGCTTTGAACGGACATGGTCTACCCGTGTACCAAGTTTCATCAAAATCCATTCACAGTTTTCAGCATGAAAAAGTAACAAACATCCATACAAACTTTTGTGTTTATCTTATTAGTAAAGGATTACACATTATACTAAAAATATAAATATTTTTATTTTTATTTCTTTAAAAATTTTGATATGTAAGAAAAGGAAGTTAGTGATAGTATGACGAGTGACAGGGCAGAATGGAAGAAAAAAACGTGTTGCGCCGACCCCAAATAACACGGGACGAGGGCAGGAAGATGATGATGATGATGATTTCTTTAAAAATTTTGGGACTTTTATAACGCACAGCGCCGGCAGTCCCGTCGTAAAGAAAAAAGTTCGGTCAGTGGGTAGCCTTAGTTCCTTATCTATAATTTAAAAAAGGAGAAACTCACTGAGTGACATTTATCAACACACAGCCGAAACTACAGGGCTTAGGAGCATGAAATTTTGCACAAGATTACCTTTTATGATGTAGGCAAGCACTATGAGAGCATTTTCCAAAATTCACCCCCTAAGGGGATGAAACGGGGGTCCAAAGTTTGTATAGAAAAACCTTTCACACAGGCGAAGCCACTGGCAGAAGCTAGTAATTAATATAGCAAGATAGGAAAGTACATAAGACACAATACTTACTGATAGATATTCAACCTTTCGCTCTGTACATAGGGCCCATATTCGCCATTTATTCCAGGTCCCTCGTTACACTCAATTCCTGCCCATTCCAAGTCACCTAAAAGCGCTTCCACTGACCCTTCAACTTTCCTCGTTTGGTCCGTATCTTCTATACGCAATATAAAAGAACCTCCTCGGGATTTGGCGAATAAATAATTGTATAGAGCAGTTCTTAGACCTCCTAAATGTAAATATCCAGTTGGACTGGGCGCAAATCTCACTCTTGGATTTTGCGTACTAATTGACTTAAATAAATAACGATTTGGACTGTAATATAACTGCTTTACTAACAATGACCGCATTTTTATGAGGATTTATTATGTTATAACATAATGATTTTCACTTAAATTAAACTTATTGTTTATTACAAGTTAGGTTATGTTTTGCGATCAGCTGTTTATTGAAGTTATTGACATTTTCGTTCTGAAATAAAATCCTTATGAAAAGTTTACCACTATTTTTTTCATTTTCGTACTTCTCGTGAAAACTGTTTCATGCAAGGGATTTATTAATCAATAAATTAATAAAATATAAATGAATACTTAATTTTTTTATGATTTTGGAACGAATAAATAATTGTCTATGATTATTTTACAAAGAGGTGTTGCCATTATATTTTTCTTACGTACCTTGGTTAATGGGTAAGAAATAAAAAAAAGTTAATTAAAAAAAATACTGATTTCTTAATTAATAACAAGAAATCTGATTAAAACTACATACATTTATTTGTAGACTGATACAATAAAACTGATGATTTCATGTAAATTATTTATTCACCTTATTTAAATCGTATTAAACACATCCACATCCACTTCTGAAGTCAAGTCGCCTAATCGGTTCCTCGTTTGTCAGTTTTACAGGCCCAAATGACAAATCTGCCAGATGGGAAATTGAACTTTATTCGATAACAACATTAGAAAGTTGTCTATGATTGTTATTTCACTTTGGTTCCGATGTCGAAATAACAGTGAAAGTCATTAGAAACAATAAAAAATTCACGAAAATGGTGAGTAATCGTGTTAAAATATGCATAAAATCCAACCAAAATGACAAACACAACATCCCATAAAATGCCCAAATTGTTTTTTTGATACGTAAATTAGATGACAGGTAAGCACTAATAAGGTTATAAATATGACGTTCATACGATTCTCTTACAGAATAAATTAAAATCGTCACAGAGAGACAAAGTTAAAAAGTTCGTCGCGTTTACGCAGACGAGTGAGAGCACGGCGATATATTGTTTGTCTCAAAATGACTGGAAACTGGACCTCGCGAGCGACAACTACTTTCAGAACCCTGAAGCCTATTACAAGGACCCCGTAAAGGCATCTGTGGACAGAAAAAAGCTCGACCAACTGTTTACTAAGTACAAAGATCAACAGGAGAACGATAAAATAACTGTAGATGGTGTAATGAAGTTTTTAGAAGACCTTAATTTAAGTCCTGAGTCAATTTTAGTTCTTATTATAGCATGGAAATGTAAAGCTGCAGTGCAGTGTGAGTTTACTAAAGAAGAATTCACAACTGGTCTTATGGAGCTTGGAGCGGATAGCATAGAAAAATTAAAAGCAAAATTACCCACTTTGGAATCAGAGATAAAAGATCAAAATAAGTTTAAAGATTTTTATCATTTCACATTCAATTATGCCAAGAATCCTGGTCAGAAAGGTCTAGAATTGGATATGGCGATAGCTTATTGGAATATAGTGCTCCGTGGGAGATTTAAGTTCCTAGATGCATGGTGCAAATTTCTCACGGTATGTATGAGTTTATTATTATTTAAATGACAAGAAAAAGATAAACAAGCTTTGACTATAGGAAAGAACAGCCCTACAGTCACAAAATAAAAAAAAAGATGCTATACCTATATAAATTTATAAACAATACACAAATATTTTATAACTGGCTGTCCCCTGCAGTTTCATCCATGTCTTCGGTTACTACTCCACTTCCATGGATTGTAGCATATTATGCCTATACTATTTGTCATGAACCTGAGTACCTCATACAGAATTTTTTCAAACCTACTAGTAGTTCCAAAGCATTAGCATGTTTAAACAAACAAAACCACTCTTCTGCTTTATTATATTATTATAGATTTCTTATTCTTATTAGACCAAAGTATATAATCACGCTTCAACCCATACAAGCCAATTAATTAAAGATGCAGGTGAAACCGCGAGAGACAGCTAGTCATAAAACATTTATGTACCACTACCTAGACTGTATCATGTATTGCATGCAAAACTAAAACAGAAAACATCACATTTCATGATCAAATAATCAGTCATTATTGTATTTGGCCTGATAATCTCATATACATGCCAAATATTGAATCACAAAATGACATCATACAAATATCCTCCCTACATAATGTCAAGTTTAGGCTTACCCATTGTCTACACCTTTAAAAACAGGCATTGGCAATGTAATGTAAATAAATAATAGCAGATTATACCCATACTATATAATAACAGTTGTATCACAATTGTACAATCTGGCTATGAATGATACTTTGTATTATTATTATCTCAGTACTTGTTAATAGGAAGCGTCATGCTATCAGTGTGATTTAGTTTCTGATAAAATCAAGGATGCAATGACTCAAAATCGCATGAAACTCGACATACTGGAAATGAAGGTCTCATGTGCACCGTAGTTTATCTTTATGCATTATGTTATCTGTACTAATATTATAAAAAGAAAAAAAAAATATTGTTTGTAATGATAATGAATTAAAACCCAAAAACTATTGGTCCAAGTTTAAAAATTCTTGAGAACCTCAGTATCCTGGAATGCAGGGCAAAGAACATAGGTATGGTTTTAGTCAGTAAAAGTCTGACACTCCCTCGCGCCCCGACCTAGAGCGAGAGAAATCATTGGATGATGTCAAACCTTAAAAAAAATGAGTAGAATGCTACTTTATATCACTAAATGACTCTGGGCACGCCATAATTATGGCAGTAATGATCTATTCTGTAGAATTTTGCCAGTCCCACCACAAGTAGATACTATCAGTGTTTGGATAAATAAATCCTTTCTCATAATTTCTAATGTTTCTGGGTCAGATTCTTGTGTATTTTAAATATTAGGATTTCGGTCATGTAATCTAGAATATAAAAAGCAGATTGGGGTCAGTTCTTATTGTAACAAGGTCAAAAAAAAATATTTTGCAATGATTTTTGTGTAAAGTAGCTAAAACTTTGCTGGTCATTCATCTCCTACTACCTTCTTAATGTAAAAAACCCCTTTTTTTAATCTACACTATAATAATAATAATAATAATCTACACTAATTATCAAGAGGTAAAGTTTGTTTTTTGTTTGTAGGAGGTAATCTCTTGAAAGTACTGGTCTGATTGCTAATTTTTTTTCACTGATAGAAAGCTGCTTTATTCCTGAGTGACATAGGCTATATTTTATTTACGCGGGAGAAGACGCGAGCAAAAGCTAGTTTTTACTAAATTTTTAACCCATTACCTACTAATATTGGATTCTTATCAGATTAGGTTGTGCAGCTATTCAAATAATATTAAATGATCTGTTTATAATGTTGCTGTAAATAACGATATTTTTTTAGAATCCAATAACAATACATCTAATCTAAACATAATATTCTCATTTCTCATCTACATGTTTATGAAATGTTCGTAAACTTCATATACTTAGGTAATAAATATTTTTTGAAATCTATTTTGGATTTCAAATTGCGCCTACCAACCAAAAAACCAAACTAATGCAAAACCACAAACAATTCCAGGAGCATCACAAGAGATCCATACCGAAAGACACATGGAACCTCCTTCTCGACTTCGCGACGCAGATCGACGACGGTATGAGCAACTACGACGCGGAGGGCGCGTGGCCGGTCCTCATTGACGACTTCGTGGAGTGGTGCCAGAAGCAGGGGCTGACGGCCGACGCCGTGAAGGCGCTGGAGCCGGCGTCGGGCTAGCCGCGCCTGCACGCGCGCGAGCCCACGAGCGCCGCGTGCGACGAGCCGCCCGCGCGCCGCAACAAGCTGGCCGCGTGGCTCACGTACGCCGTGCTGCTGCTCTCCCGCTTCGTGCTCTATGGCCTCGAGCTCTGTACAGTGGAGTGGCTCGCTATCCTCATAGTCTTCGAGCTGTGTAGCTGACTAAATCGTGACGTGACGCAAGAGTGGTGACGCTGCTGGGAATTTCATTTGGCATTCGTTTGTGACTCTAGTCTCCAAGAATTGCTCGGATTTTACATATTTTTTGTTTAGTTTCAATAGTTATAGTTATAATTAATAGACTTGTTAACAGGAGTGTAAAGTGTTGTCAATATAGAAAATTACTTTATTCTTGCCAATTGAAATTTCCATGTGTAATTTTATCTTCACTCAACTGTATATAGCTCTCGTACTTTTCGTCCGTTAGGTAAATTTCTTGTTGACCCGATTCCTATTGTCAAGTAATAGGAAGTTTTTTTTTCAATAATTGAATGATATTTATTATAAGAGTTGTCCTAAAATTGTCTCTTTAAATTTCTCAACAAGGTTCTCTTACGTTATAGGATAGTATGCCGTTTAAAATTTAAGATGTAAATATGTATATACACATTAATGATATTACATTTTTTTTAATTATAACAAGCTTAGATTTTTCTGTTTTAATTTTTTTTTTGCTTCACAGCTTTGACAAGCAATGTAATGCTGGGAGTGATGAAATCGTAATAATTTTGATTTAACTAATTCATTTTTGCTCATTTATTTAGTGTTGGAATTGCCACTATTTTTTTATACCTGAAAGCGATTTTATTTTTTATTTACTTTGGGAGGAAGTGCAATTTTGACATGAATAAATGTGCAATAAGTGTTCCGTGTTTTGATGTCATTGTTTCAGTTCTGAAATGTTCTGTGTTCGCGAAGTAACACCAATAAAATAATTTCACTGTCAGAATGTTAAAGCATTGTATAAAAGTTGAATGATAGTAGATTCCAGGTTGTCACGTCTAGAGATGGTAATTAAGATCTAGTTCACTTTAAAATTAATATGACTTAGAATCGTGCACATCACCCTTAAGGAATTGACTCGCTGAAGTGTACCATGACGAAGGGTGACGCATTATTTGTGACATCATTGAAAAATAGCACAATAGGGTACAATTACCTGGCAACATTTACTGTTTCCTCTCAGCGCTTAGGAAAAGAAATTGTCAACATGACAAAAACGTGTTTACATATTCTGTGGAAAGCTTAAAAGCAACCACAATAATATACCACAGATTTGCTAGGCTGCAAGATCATAAGCATTTATCGAATGAGTAACTTTAATAAAGAATGGAAACACCAACTAAAATACTCAATGAGTTTTAAATGCATTGTCGTTGTGACGGTAATTACATAACCCTCGAATCAGGCTGTATAAACAAATGAATGTTATAGTCAACATTAGAATCAATAAGATAATTATTATGGGTAGTATGTCGTAGTGGGTAATTGCCTTCACTTCACTTCTGTCAAAAATCTGTCACGTCAAATGCAGCAACGATCTTCTCTAACACTATATTTACTATAAGTACTCTTTGGTCTCTAAATTACCATTTGCGTAATGCTATAAGTTTATAATTATGTATAATATATCTACAGATTCTAATTGTAATCTTTTGTTTGTTAGGTGCCTTGTCAAAGAAAGCTAAAAGAGGTTGTCAAATAACGTGCCTAGTGTTAACTCGTGCTTAAACCCCTCAAATAAAAAGTAAAATGTTGTTTATTTCATTAGGCCTACATGGGCACTTATAAAACGTCCGAAGCTAGTGCACGGTTCCAATTGGTTGTTTCATATGGAGAAGAACCGGCAAGAAACTCCATGAAATGTCGCATACCGCTTAGGTTCATAAGACACTACGCTGGCTGGAAATCTCAGCCAAAACCGTAAGTTCATGAGCATTAAGTTCAAAATGCCTTGATTTTTTTTGCGTTTGGTATAAGCAGGTTGGGACTCGAGGGCTCAGTCAGGGAAACAAATTGAAGACATGAATGGAAGAAAGCGTTGTGTTTCAAAATCGTAATTTCACAGAACCGAGCTTCAAAGTTTTAGTATCTATTTGACTATTATTTGTGTATGTATCACTTTGAAGTAGGTATAGTTCTTTTTTTGTTAGTAGACTGATTTCACCTGCGTCTTTGGATAGGTACTGCTAACTACCGCAGGTCTTAGCGTGTTATATGGCCTATACTATCCCTCATGACTCTAGCTATTTTTCCTACCCGACGGATTGTCAATGGATCAATTAAAAACGTTTATTTCAAATAAATTATTTATTTATACTTTTGAATTGTCAAAATGTCTGTAAGTCAAAACAGAGAAGCTAAATTTTACGTTCCAAAGCGTAGTTCTAGTGTAGATCCAAATAGAGTTTTATTTTTTAAATATCGTTTTAAAAAACCAAAACGAAGAGTTGAAAATATTTTCTTACAAAAATAAAAAAAAAAACAAGGGATATACCATCCAATCTTCCATGGTTCATCTAAGTGGATGTGTGCACAAGGCTACAAAAATGTATTCAGCTTATTATTTTTTAATTCATTTTTAGATGAAGATGTGATGTCAATATGTGCCCATAACTCCTTCATTCATTACTTTTATTACCTAGCTACTGGTTCTTATTCTTTCTACTTATTTAGTGTTTCATGTTTGAAAAGGGCATAACACCTTCATCCATTCATATCTTCAATTGTTTACTACTTTTGTCAATAATTTCCAGCGAAGTTAAAAGTACCTGTAATACGAAGACAATTAAAGGAGATCACCGATTTTGTTTGATGATTTGGGATAAAATAAAAAAGTCGGCGGCCAGAAATGAATTATATTTTATTTAATTAGCGGCTGAAGTAGATACAGTTTCTTTATATGGCAACAATGCTATAATGAATTTGGGAACATAGGTATACAACGATCTTTAAATGTACCACCACCACCATTTTGTGTAAGATTCCGTATAATTATTATTCCACTATTTCACAATGATGAGTGATAAATTAATGATGCGGTTAGTGTTGACACTTACAACAACTAACTAACCCATCTGTAATCGGTGTGATATGGGACTTAGACCCCTAATACAAATTGTTTTACGTCGTCTTAGTTTTAATTCTTACCGCTTATGCTTTAAAAATCTGTAATTATTATTGTTGGCCCCCAAAAAATTTTTTTTTTCTAAATTTTGTCCCAGAACGGGTGATCTCCTTTGTCGTTTTACGATTCACAAGTGACCTTCGACGTACTATGACGAGGTCTGGCCTAAGAAAGACGCTAAATCATTCATGTAGATAAGATATCGCGTAAAATTCTCATATCAAACGCTACTGCTACACAGGCACACAAATTCAATTCATTCAAACTGCATTTGGTGTAAAATATTTCTCAATCTATTCCACAAGCGATTTTAAACTTTAAAATCTTCCGTCTAAGGTACAAGTTGATGTGCGTAGAAACATAATAATATGACACTATAAGCGTGATCTGTGATTATTGAATTTCAGTAACTTTTATTGCTGTAATGCTGTTCAAACGACTATAAATACATAAATTCAGTATTTTGAAACTATTGTTTTCAAAAAAAGACGTTTCAATGTAAATTGATACCGACTTTGGCGAATCGCAAAAGAAGGGTAATGTTTTTTACATAATGATGTAGGGTAGTTGAAAATAAATTAATTAAAAAGCCTTGGTTCTTAAAATCGCCTTGAAACAGTTGGTAGAGACAGCTTTGGACCTGAACCTGTTTCGATACTTCATCTTTCTATCTATTTTCTTCAATGAGAAAACAATAGAATAAGCCATATCACCCATTTTTCATTAGAACTATTATTAATGTGGGTTGTTTATTGTATTACTTTGTACAAATATAGCAATATAAAAATAAATTACGTTATGTGGGTATTAAAATTATTTTTCCATAAAAACACATTTTAGGTTGTGTAAGAACTAAACCGCAGGATATAGTACCTATGAATTATTTTTGGACATATACCACCAATTTTACAAAATAACCTACGTCAATAGAATTAAAACTACCCTACTTCATCGAAAAAATAATAACAATTTAAAAACAATAATTAACGAGATTTACGCCTTCGCCAGTTTAATAGATCATTATTAACTCATTAATAATTCTCAAATGTTACTAGACAAATGCTGTTGCTTCCTAGCATAACAACACAATATTTAAAAAAAATCATAATTAAAGTGTTTGGTACTTAGTTGTTAATGTACAAAAGATAAAAATTGATGTATTGAGTATTACATTAAATTGTTAAATAAATAATTTATGTTTTCTTTTAGGATTTATTTATGATGATGATTTTTCATCATTTTATTGAACTTGTATCAATTTTCCTGAAAATCAATTCCTCAATCAACCCTGCTTTCCGTAGTTTTTTAATGGAAATATCAAAACAAATTCTTATATTCGTTAATTTTATTTTATACGTACCTACATAGACTTAGCTATGATCCTTGATCGAACTAATTTGCTGTAGGTAGGATACTGGTACTGAGATAATTTAGGATTTTATATGAATATAATTTGGGTGTCTTCAAGGTTAGAGTGAATAGCCTCTTAATAAACTAGTGCGCCTCATCATCAACGATTGCATCACTGCTTACCATCAGGTGGGATCGCAGTCAAGCACTAGTTTAAATCAATTTAAAAAAATATGACCTTAGTTTTTAGCAGTAGGTTCCTACCTTCTGCATAGGAGGCCCAAACTGCGCCTAACTGAACATATTTTGTCCTTGGAAATTTGATAAAAAGATTCTCAAGATTTCGGGACCTCTGGAGAGGAGGCCTAGGATCGTTCCTACTCTTAGTCCCGACACGCCCTCGCGCTGCACCCAGACCGGGAGAAGTCATTGGATGATTTACCACCTTTTACTGATACCACCTTCGTAACTGATAAGGCGATTAGATATCGTTCCATAACGAGTTTATATTAAAAAACCACTGCGACAGTGGGCTGGCGAGCAGTTCAACTTCCCGGGGCTTCGCTCTTGTAGGGACCTCGCACTTTTCTCGATTATAAAAAAAGGGAATATTTGAAACTTTTTCATCCTATTCTATTGGATGTTTCGTAGATTACTTACTGTAGATGTAACTTAGGAATCAAATTAGTTACCATACTCTTTGTTAGTTACCCTTTAAAACTATGGATGCTGGCTGTATGACTCGTTGCTCGTAAGCTCGAGGAAATGATGATGATGTCACGTTGTAATGTCTTTTTTTACATAGCATGGGTTGGATGACAGCAGGACGAAAAAAAGAAAGAAATAAAATAAAAAAATCTTGGAAAGTATAGTACTACGTTGTATGAATCAGACAGTTTTCATTGTCACCCTCATCATCCTATATAGCAATTATTGTAGTGTAGAATGCAAGAAGGCTGTACTGACGTTCATTGTCGAGGGTCGCCAGTTTAGAGGTACGCGAAATAGAGTGTAATGCCCCGTAAACCTCCATTGAAAAGGGAGGATCAACTAGACGGGTGTTGTGTCTGATCTGAGCAACTGCCCGATAATTGATTCCGGACTGTTGTATAATATACGTTCTAATCGCCTGGAGAATAAAATTCTAATACTTAGCACGTTGTAGGATTTTGAATTTTAGTTCCTATGTGGCGTAATAGAGGCCTGCTACTCGCCCATTGATTTTCGATTGCATCACTGCTTAGGTACATAATATTATGTATACCATCAGGTGGTATCGCAGTCAAGCACTGTACCCTGTTCAGGGAGCCGTGAGATAAAAGGTAAACCAACTATTTATGTATTATAAACACTCATTCATTTATGTATTACAATACTAAATTATAGACCACAGTTAAGGCATACATTTTACATAAAAATGTGACGTTTTGTCATCCGCCATCTTTTTCCCTATCGATCAACTTGTTGATACGAGATATTTTCGTTGAATTCTTGTTATTCGCCGAAGAAAAAGCGTGTAAAGAAAACGCCAATGCATTCAACAGAAAAGAAGACTAATTCTATTAATGTATTCAAACACGTCGAATAAACTTGGTCGAAGGCATATCGAAGGTACCTAGATACATTGTTTTCTTTGTTTACATTTTGTCTCAAGCCCAGATGAATAGGGTATAAGTATTTAATTTATATCGTCTAAACAAAAAAAAAAGAAGCACCAACTAGAAAATGATGATCGTAATTTCACTTTAGTTTTAACTTGATACTTTTTAGAGCACACTTGATACAAATAAAAAATAATCAGAGTTTGACTTGACCATGCACTAGATCTCTTTATATTACTGATGCGTGCTAAGGAATCAAAGAGTATAGTAAATATAAGGGGAATGGAATGGAATGGTTCAAATTAAAATATCAAATCTTAACAGCTGATGACGATCTTCTTTCACGAAGCCAGAAAAAAAAAACATCTGACTGAGCCTATCGGTGCGTTCCGAGTTGAACTATCAGCGCTGTGAGCGTGCTTACAGCAGTCGTTCCGTTTTAACGTGAGCCCGTCCACAAACGATTTCTTGACGTCATTATCGACGCCATCTTGCGTTAAGAGCGCTGTCAAAAGTGACAGTCACAGAGTACATTATAATATTGGTGACAGTTTAAAAATATTGTTTGTTTATGTTTGCTTAATAGTTCTTAGTTACTTCTTATCTTATATTAAAGCATTTCGATGAAATGGGGTTCCATAGCCATTTTGAAGCCCAGTTATTTTATTATTATAAATGTATGGAGAGAGCTATAGAATAAACTGACCAATCAACACAATCACAGAACACAATTATCCTAGCGGTGTCAAATACACGCGCAATACCTTGATAACCCCCCCGTCTGTGGCGCAGAGCCAAGTGGTTCTCTAAAAATATGCGTGTCTGTGTTAGAACCACTGTGGTCCATTTATTCCGTGCGTCACATTTTGACGTAGGTACCTTTCAACTGTGTCGCGCGAATCGCTGAATTCGCCACTTATGTGTACATTCGCGGATTATTGGCGGGAAATTTCGTGTGCGTACGCGCAGCGGAATGTTGTTGAATTTAAAGATTTTAATTATGCAGATATTTAGTGTATGACGTCGTATAATTGTGTATGGTAAAAAAAAATTTGTGCACGCAACCATTGTGGAGAAATTCACCAAAAACTGATTCCGCTGGGCGAACGTTGTCCTGGCGGAACTTTTTTTAATCCATAGACTTTAGAAGAATAGAGATGTGTCCAAAAATTAGTGTGTATTTGTGTGTAATTGTGTATGTATGAATAAAACTAGTGCATGCATAAACTTCGGAGAAATTCAAGTTTCCGCTACGCGAACGTTTGGCCATTAGCTAGTTTTCATGTAAAGCGCTTACATAGAGAGCTGTAGATTTTTACATACGTTGTTTTGAATTTGTTTATATTTGTTTAAAAAACAGATTTAGAAAAAATCGTAGGGCTTAAAAGATAAAAATATAAACGTAAAATACGCTTATTAGGTCTTAATTCTTAAAGTATGCACTTTGGGGTCTAGATTTTCACGTTTATACAAACCTTGTAAGTGTCTGCAACATGTTGTCAAGTATCAATGATGTTCCGTTAGTAACTAAAGAGTTATAGGACAAATTTACCATGAACAGATCACTGCTTACAAAGCAGTCAAATATCACGACGTTCTGAAGGAATTGCATGGTGATATGTATGTCAATAATTAGTGTATTCATTCAACTATTCTTATGCAAAATTTCATGTCATTAAATTCAGTAATTAAAGAAAAACAATTATAATACTGACGAAGCATCGAAAACCTACATAACCCGACCAAGTTCGGATGGCTACCAAAAAGCGGCCGTGCAATATATTTAGGAAACATCCCAAAATTTACAGTATAATACCGGTATTGAATTGGTATAGGTGATAACACAATAAAGTAAATACATTTAAAAAAGTAGGTGTACAAAAATAAATGACCTATAAATTATATCGAAACAACAATTTTATTGTGTTATCACCTATACCAATTCAATACCGGTATTATACTGTAAATTTTGGGATGTTACCTAAATATATTGCACGGCCGCTTTTTTGTAGCCATCCGAACTTGGTCGGGTTATGTAGGTTTTCGATGATTCGTCAGTATTATAATTGTTTTTCTTTAATTACTGAATTTAATGACATGAAATTTTGCATAAGAATAGTTGAATGAACACACTAATTATTGACATACATATTACCATGCAATTCCTTCAGAACGTCGTGATATTTGACTGTTTTGTAAACAGTGATCTGTTCATGGTAAATTTGTCCTATAACTCTTTAGTTACTAACGGAATATCATTGATACTTGGCAACATGTTGCAGACACTTACAAGGTTTGTATAAACGTGAAAATCTAGACCCCAAAGTGCATACTTTAAGAACTAAGACCTAATAAGCGTATTTTACGTTTATATTTTTATCTTTTAAGCCCTACGATTTTTTCTAAATCTGTTTTTTAAACAAATATAAACAAATTCAAAACAACGTATGTAAAAATCTACAGCTCCCTATGTAAGCGCTTTACATGAAAACTAGCTAATGGCCAAACGTTCGCGTAGCGGAAACTTGAATTTCTCCGAAGTTTATGCATGCACTAGTTTTATTCATACATACACAATTACACACAAATACACACTAATTTTTGGACACATCTCTTTTCTTCCAAAGTCTATGGATTAAAAAAAGTTCCGCCAGGACAACGTTCGCCCAGCGGAATCAGTTTTTGGTGAATTTCTCCACAATGGTTGCGTGCACAAATTTTTTTTTACCATACACAATTATACGACGTCATACACTAAATATCTGCATAATTAAAATCTTTAAATTCAACAACATTCCGCTGCGCGTACGCACACGGAAATTTCGGCGCGTCTTATTAAAACGACGTTATCTTCAAAACTACGTTAGCTAGCTCATTACCAGTTATATCATTAGAATCGTTATTAAATTACCTAACAGGATATGAATACATTGTTGTAGGTTTACCTTGTCATGTATTCGTAAGTGTCGTGTATGTTCAGTGTGAGGGTTTTTTTACCAGTTTCTTGTGATAATGTAATTTTAATAAAATAAATAGACCATTGATTCAAAAAGTTATTGTTTTATTTACACAAGTACACTTTAGTTCACATAAATCAAACAAAAGAACAGACCACGTAATACATTTATTTCATACCACAAGCTGAACAATAACATTACGTCATTTTTAAGTGCCGCGTTCGAAACAAAAGATAACGTTTGTTTACACTTCTATTCCGGTGACTTTTAAACATCTGGCGGCTTGGGTTACATTTTTTTACTAATGTTTGGTTCACATTCATTACACAGACGAGTCTCAGCTGTTAGAAATGTTTAGTTTATTTGTATCGGATAACCAAACGGACCACTTGAAAAGAGGCGCAAAAAACACCTACTCGAACTTTGGATCACTGTTTGAATTCTATGGACTAAATTTCAAATCTAATTTATTATTCTACATTTTGAAGACATTTACAAAACGTTAAGCTCATAAAAAAGGCATGCTGCTAAACAAAAACAGTACACAAATCAACAATAAAAATGAACAATTTCACCAAAAAATCACATACAAAACACAAGTACTTGATCCAGGATTAAACAAAAACCAATACTGTCACATTTAAACAAGAAAAAAATTAATTTAAATCAAAAACATTTCACGTGAATAATATTATTATGTACGTGAATATTATTATTATTATTCAAGTTTGTATTTATTACGATTAAAAAAAAATACGATTAAAAAAGAAATATTACGATTAGGTAAAAAAATGCAATAGACGAGAACATTGCAATAGACGAGAATCTTTTGGATAAAAAAAAAGCTGCAATAAAAGGCATCCACACCACCACCGTGTCAGAAGAAGAACCATTAGATATCACGCTATACCGTCACAATTTAAAAAAAAAAACTAAATTACAACCCTTGGCGGTCGGGTACAAAATAAAAAAGTGGTCAATTAGTCTTTACTAAAGTAGTTTTTTCTACAACAATCACAAATCAGAAACATTTATTTCTAATAAACCATTTACAGGTTTTGAATTGTCAAAGTGTCAAGTAAAAAAAGTGAAACTAAATTGCAATCGAAACAAAGAAGTACTGAAAATGTCTTTACATGTACAGTAACAAAGTAAAAAAAAAAAACCCAAGGCCGGAAAAAGGATACAAAGGTGGATGAACAATAACACTATTCGCACAGTCAATGAAACGAACAGGGTGTGGTACAAAAAATTGTTATATAAATACAATATATAGATACATACAAAGAAATACATACATAAAAATACATTTTACATAAACTATAAATTAAATGAGTGGGTGGTGGGCAGCGAAGCAGACGCGCATGCAAAGCGTTTTATTGCAACCGACACAGTACGTAGAGACCTTTTTTTTACACACCACGCACTTGCGTCGGGGACGGCGTGGAGGTGTGTATATCGGGTCTTTATCGTATTCGTCAATACGATGTATCGCTGCCTGGAACGGTGGTCCATGCGTCGATACATCGCATTGACGACCCTGTGCGGTTGCAATTGGGAGGGGAATGGGCTGGGGTTTATGACGAGAAATAAGAGCTTTAATAAGATACATACGGAAATTACGATGAGTTAGAAGAGAAGAAGAAGAAGATGATGAAGACTGACAGTGGATGATGTAAGAGTTTAATACGGAGACATTCAATAATCTCCGGAACAATTGTTTGTACCACACCATGGTTCGTTTCCGCTCGACCGGAAACATGGACAGGAGCTGGTCTTTTTTATCCACCCCACCCATCATGATATTGTAATCCAATATCACGATGGGTTTGGTGGATCCCTCTACTGTTTGGGAGCCGATACCGTGGTACGTAGATATGGTGGCCACACGGTTTTTATCTTTCCATACCACGATATCGACGTCCCCCGAGGTAAGACCAGATATGTCTCCTGACCCCATGTTCCGCTTGGTAAGATTGTGCAGGGCCGCCGGAACGAACTTCCGATCGGTTCGCAGGGTCCCTACACAATCAAAGCCCAAGGACTTAAGTCGTCGAGCGAGACACGGCGAATTGTAGAAATTGTCCATCCACAATGTGTATCCTTTGTGCTCCAGGCCTTGGACTAGCCTTAATACTGTTGACGGTACAGGTGCCTCTAATGGATCTTCGAACTGCTGCGGTGGAGATGCTGACTTTTTCTGAGAGTGAACCTCAAACCGCCACAGGTAGCCGGTTGTTTGGAATGAGCTGGCCGATTTCCAGCCAGCCCTTCCACATCAAAAGACTCTCGTCTAAAGCAATGTTCTGCGATGGCGTGTACATGTGTTGGAACTTCTGGTTTAAATGTGACACTATTGGCTTTATTTTATACAGTCTAGCCTCGGAGACATCCAAGTTTAACGCATACATGCCATCATTGTCTGCAAAATGCAGACATTTACATAATAATAAAAATCTGTCGATGGACATGTATGCGCTAAAATAGGGAGTACAAAATATGTCAGAGGTGGCAGACCAGTACTCCTCAATACGGCTTTTCACAACAACCCCCATCGCCAAAATTATGCCGAATAAGCAGAGGAGCTCGTCAGCACACGTGTTCTTCCATCTGCTTATTCGGCTGCGAGGATGGAGGTTGTTGGAGGCCATCATCTGATTTGCCACCCACTGAGCATATTTGTTTGTCTCCGAGGCTATGTACTCCATTATTGGACGATCCCAAATGTCAATGAAAATGTCATATGGGTCGTCCCGTGGAGTTGTCGGACCTACATTAATTTGGGAAAAAGTTTCCCTCCGCGATTCAGGTGGAATCGTAGAATGCGGAAAAATTTTCCATTCAAAATCATACCACCTCCTAGGCTGGTCCGTCGCCATCAGAGGGACATCGGCGACGTCGGCGTCGGCACCATCGGCGTCGGCACCATCGGCGTCGGCACCATCGTCGACTTCTTCCGCCCTGTCCAGGGGGGTGTCCATCAGAGCAAGGGTGACCCGGTTGAACGGATTCATGACCGGGACCACCCCCTCCTCATCGCCACTCTCGTCGGAACCTGGTTCGGAACCTGTAACAAAATTATAGATTGGTTTAAAATCGGGTGGAAATCAGAAGCCACAGCCCCAAATAAAACTAAAATCAGTCAATACTTACCATAATTGAGGACGTCAGCAATATCATCTTCATCCAGGTTCCGACGATAGCGACGAGGTGGTGCTCGAGGACAAGGCGACCCTGGGACGACAATTCCACATATCTAGAACAAATGCAGTCAAGCTGGTTTATATCAATTAAAAAAAAAAAAAAAAAAAAAAAAATGCAGTGTTGTAATACACACGTAATATATTTAGACATAAATAGAAAACTTCGCAAGCAACTTACAAAGCCCGGCGATGGCGCCATCGCCTCCGGCTCGTCCAGCACCAACACGGACGGCGAAGGTGGCGCTGGCGAGGTCTCCATCGCCTCGGGCTGCATTGCCTCCATTGCCAGGGCTGGTCTAGATGGACATGTTAAAACAAAAGTTAAAACTTGCTTGCAAGTAAGTATTTCAACTAACATACTCAAGCAGAACTACTTACGCCGGCGCCGGTGTCGCCGTGGGTGGTGGAGGAGGTGGAGCCACGGCAGAACTAGATAGACATTTTAAAATAAAAGTTAGAACTTGTTTGCGACTAAGAATTACAACATAAGTAGAACTACTTACTTTGGCCACCTACGCTCTCTTCGAGGGTGCAGGGGCGTCTCCTGACCGTAGCTCCCCGTCGTCTCCTCCACCGACTGTACTCTTAGACTAAAAATCAAACGATTCAATTGTTAAAGTGTACGTGCGGAAATAGTGGAAAAAGAAAGGGTTATTTTCAATAAAAACTAACTCTTGTAAGCTGTAAGGCCCCGAAGCACCCCGGCTTGGCGCCACCGCCGTCTCCATCGCCTCTGCAGCCGCCCTGCCACCTCGCACGCGCACTCGCCCACCACGTCGCGGTCCGCGCGTACGAGGTCGTCGTCTAATTAAAAAAAAACAAGCCCTTTTCTGAAAACTGCATCAAATTTAATTCAGCCTATCGCGAGATAATCGCAGACAAACATACAGGTCAAACTGAGAACCTCCTTTTTTGAAGTCGGTTAAAAAAGAAACTTACACTGCATCAGACGACGCTGATGACGACGGCGGCGAATCTGCCGGGGATACGGACCGGGCCCCACTGCCGCTACGTCCACGGCCACCACGTCGTGATCTACGGGTAACAAGAAAAATTAAAAACATGACTGTATGATTTTCGGAAAAAGTACTGACAGACGGACCGACAGAAAAACAAATTTATGTATATATATTTACATGCACATACACACACGCGAACACCTATTAAATTTTTACGATCCAATATGTTTAACATTCAAACGAACTTAATTGATAACCTCCTTTTTATGAAGTCGGTTAAAATAACAAATAAAAAAAGTCGACGAAAAATATTCGAATTGAAAGTCACGGCTTTCCCTTCCATTTTTGATAATCCTACAAGACCTCGACTTGAATGTCCTTGAACTCAAAATGCGGCTCTGTGATTGGCCGACGGTTTTCTTAGGTTTACGTAATTATAATTTGAAGATGTGCACAATTAAAAAAGGATATGTTTCAAATTAAACGCGTAATATCTATAGTACGATACATAAAAACATACACAGTAAACATATTTTTCATTTCTATCAATAGTTAGCGCCAAAATACCGCGAAATGTTTAGTCAACGTTCCAACGGTTTTACATGTTTGTTGAAATGAACATTCTGGTCAAAATCTTAATGAACTGCACTGTTTATGCATTGAAAAATGTTTATTACTTACCCAGGCATTGTCGTAGCACCCACAAAAACACTTAAAACACGATTAAAACAAACGTTTTGGCGCGACGCGTAAAAACAGTAGTGACTTGCGCGCGAGCGGGCAAAGCGTTAGCTTTACATACTCTTTGGCGGGCGGTCGACTGGCTTCTTCGTGACGTTCCGTATTTATGTTCACTCAGTCATTCCGTTCACTGTGGACGTAATAGAGTAGATGTATCTATCTAGTTTACTCTGTGCAAGTTTGAGCGGGATTGACACAGGTTTATTAAGCATAATACGTCAAAATACGACGCATGTCAACAGAGGTCCAACGTTGGACCGTACACAGACGACGGTTTTTTGACAGGAGTCCAACGTTGGACTCTTACACAGATGAGGGGTGGAGCCTCATCTGTGTAAGAGTCCAACGTGTTAATCCCGCTCAAACTTGCACAGAGTAAACTAGACAAATATATTAACTCTATTCCGTCTTTCAATGAATGAATGAGCTAAGTGAACAGAAACATATCACGCCAAAACGCACCCGCGAGGGACGGTCCACAGACTGTTGTTGGTTGTTGTCGATTGAAAAATGGTTTAAAAGTGACAAATAGTGATTGTGTCAGTGAACTGAGTGATGTCGACAATGCCTGGGTAAGTATTAAACCTTTTTCATTGCATAAACAGTGTAGTTGATAAAGATTTCGGTCAGAAATGGTCATTTCAACAAACATGAAAAACCGTTACTACTGTTGACTAAACATTTCGCGCTATTTTGGCGATAACTATTGATAGAAATGCAAACTATGGCTATTACGTAAGTTTTTATGTATAATACTAAAGATATTAGGCGTTTAATTTGAATATTATCGTATTTTTATTGTGTACATTTTGAAATTAGAATTACGTAAAACTAACAAAAGCGAGATGCGGGTCTGTGATTGGCCGACCAATCACAGAGCCACATTTTGAGTTCAAGGACACAGCAAAGCCACAATTTCTTGGACGATGAATTAGTTGGACGTGATATCGTTTTTCATTGTGGTGACACTTGGGGAGGCCTATTTCCAACAGTGGAAGTCTTTCGGCTGAAATGACGATGATGATGATGATAATGAAATCCGTTATTTTAATTTGATTTTTTTTTACTTTTTTTTATTTGATATTAACCGACTTCAAAAATAGGAGGTTATCAATTAAGTACGTTTGAATGTTGAACGTATTGGAAATGAAAATTTAGTAGGTTAACGCGCGTGTGTGTTTGCACATGTATACATAAGTTTTGGGCACGCTACAATTATGGCGGTAAGTCCCCTCTTTGAGGAGTGGCTGGAGCGGCAACACGGCATCCTCACCTACCGCATGACGCAGGTCCTCACCGGACATGGCAAGTTCGGGAGGTTCCTGCATCGGATTCAGGCGGAAGCAACGCCCGGGTGTCATCATTGTGTGGACCACCCGGAGGACACGGTGGAGCATACGGTGGAGGCGTGCCCCGCTTGGGCGGAGCACCGCCGTGTCCTCGTGGAGGCAATTGGCGGCAGCGACCTTTCGCGTCGGGCCCTGGTTCAGGCTATGGTCCGGAGCGAGGAGGAGTGGCAGGCGGTTGCCTCCTTCTGCGAAGCACTAATGCTAGCGAAGGAGGAGGCTGCACGCGTGAGGGAACGAAGGTCCTCACGCCCTAGCCGTCGTAATTCCGACCCCGACTACCAGCCACGGTAGACGCGGGCTTGCGGACGTCGAGCATTGGGTAGCTCGCCGTCCGGCTGTTCGGTAATTAACCGGACCGAGCCCAGTCGTCAACAGCGCGTAGTGATTCTCGCGCTCCTCAAAGAGATGTCAGCAAACCGTAGGGGCCCAGCGGGGCCGATGCCCGCTAGCTAGGACCGCGGAGAATTTCTGAAAGGGAAACCCGTAGTCCTAGTACGCAAAGGGTAATTGAAGGATACAGGTGTGGTTTTAGTCAGTAAAAGTCTGACACGCCCTCCCGCTCCACCCAGAGCGCGAGAAGTCATTTGGATGATTTCCCACCTTAAAAAAAAATAATACATAAGTTTGTTTGTTTGTTTGTTTGTTTGTTTGTTTGGTTGTTTGTCTGTCTGTCTGTCTATCGCAACTTTTTCCGAAAAGCATACAGGCATGTTTTTAATTTTTCTTCTTACTCGAAGGTCACGACGTGGACGCCTTTCGCAAATCGCGAAATCCGTGTTCATTGTGGTGACACTTGGGGGACGCCTATGTCCAACAGTGGACGTCTTTTGGCTGAAATGATGATGATGATGAAATCCGTGATTTCAATAAGATCACGACCTGGACATTTTTTCATTTTTACGTAATAAATAAGCTAACAGACTGGAATAATAATAATAATATTAATATTATGTACGTAAAATGTTTTTGATTTAATTTTTTTTTTCTTGTTTACATGTGATAGTATTGGTTTATCCATATTTTGTATAATCACGGATCAAGTACTTAAGTTTTGCCTGTGTTTTTTAGTGAAATTGTTCGTTTTGATTGATGATTTGTGTAATGTTTTTGTTAGGCAGCATGCCTTTTTTATGTGATTAACGTTTTGTAGATATCTTCAAAATGTAGGATGTTGAATTAGATTTCAAATTTAGTCAACAGAATTTAAACAGTGATCCAAAGCTCGAGTAGTGTGTTTTTTGCGCCCCTTTTCAAGTGGTTTCTTTGGTTATCCGATACTAATAAATTAAACACTTCTAACAGCTGAGACTTTGTCTGTGTTATGAATGTGTACCAATCATTATTCATAAAATGTAACCCAAACCACTAGACGTTTATCGTTCTCAGAAAATAGAACCGTAAACAAACGCGTTCTTTGTTTGAAACCCGGGCGCTCGTGACTTATGTTATGTTATTGTTAGGCTTGTGATATGAAAAAAATGTATGGCGTGGTCTGGTCTTTTGTTTTTTATATGTTAACTAAAGTGTATTTGTGAAAAGAAAACAGTAACTTTATGAATTAATGGTCTATTTTTTTAATTAAAATTACTTTAACACAAGAAACTGGTAAAAATTCCCTCACACTGAACATACATGACAATTACTAATACATTACAAGTCAAAACTATACTAATCCATAAATATCCTGTTAGGTAATTTAATAACGATTCTAATGATATAACTCGTAGCCAGCTAACTAACGGAGTTTCAAGGATATCATCGTTTCAATCAGACGCGCCAATTGAAGCGAAATTTGCGCGCGAAAAATTCGCGAATTGCAACAGTTGTTGCACATGCACAATTACACCGCCACACGCGAAGAGAACAAAGCTTATTGTTGAATCTATACCAAACCAGTAACCACTCAATGAAATCACGTCAAAATCACTGTTGGCGCGACAACAGGTCGTTCCGAATTGACATATCATATCGATATCAACGCTGTGAGCAGCAAAACTAAATTGGAACGGCTGTTAGCGCTGTGAACGCTCATGGCGATGTAATCGTAATTCGGAACACGGTGTATATTGGACTGAGCTGACAGTGCTGACACTGACAGAAAAGTGACAGACTGTCAGGCACTTTGACGTTTGTGAAAAATCGTACTATTTTATTTGAATCGTACTTTCAATTGATAATTTATTGAGAAAATGTCTGTCCGCTTGGGTGGTACTCTCAGGGAATTAAGGATTCATTTGTGCCAGACGGGCAAACAATCTGAGGGCGTGAGGTAAGAATTTTGATTACATAAACAGTTTCATAACCTCAAACTTGTTTGTGAAAATTCATCGTTTTTCAGGAACTTCATACAAAAGCACTATGTAGCCATTAAGAAGGAGAACCCAAAATTCCCGATATTGATTCGTGAGTGCGCTGGCGTACAACCGCGTATCTGGGCTCGCTATGGTACGTACCTACTGCTGATTCTAACAATAATTACCTGAAAAGGTTTTCAAACGCCAAAATACAGAAGCCAGTCTTTTTCAATATCCTTACACAATATTTGTTGTAGTTGCATGTGGAACCACACATCTCAATGACTGTCAAATGAACTACAATGAAAATAGATAAATTGTAGAATCTTTCTCTGGCCCCAATAGTAAAATATGTTTTTCCAAAATTAAGTTTTATATATTGCCAGAATGAGGAAAAAAAAAGAATCTGCTGTTTTTTTTTATCTCAATGTTTCAGATTTACCACAATGAAGAAGGACTCTCCATTATCGTTTATACTTTAACTGAGCACTTGTATCTTTTTTTACAACACCACTTCTTTCAAGACGTATGTGGTATGGATGTGTCAATACAATGAAATTATTAATCTATTACTACTTAATAAAAAAAGACACAAGTGAAATGATGGGATAGGGCCTATCAGTATATCAGTAGGGTATATCATGTATGGAGTTTTACGGCTTTCCTACTTATCTGATTTTGTAGTTTTTTTTTTTTATAAATACTAAATTAAGAGGAGATTTGGGCCAAAAAATGATACATTCAAACAATTTTGATAAAAGCAATTACTTAATCACAGCATTTGAAGAAAACAGAGAAAGAACAATCAAAGTCACTTTATAAATTAGAAGTTAATGATTTCTTAACTTAAAAGACTCATAAGTACTTAAGAAATGACACAATAATAATATTTTCTGTCTTAAAATCATTGCTAATACTTTGGTTATATAATTAATTAAAAAAATAATAATATTTTATATTTTTAGTTGGTTGTATTTTTTTAATATTTTTCAAATCCAGACCCAGTCGGGCTTGACGAAAATTCTTTGAAATGAACTTATTAAATAAGTGAAAATTAAAATAATAATAATTAATAAAATAATGAAAAATAATAATATTTGTTTTATTATTATTATTTAATATATTATACTGGTGTACAATAAATGTACATATAAGTAATTTACTGGCGTAGAAATGTCACTGAGCAAGAGAATGTTAATTGAAGTCTAGATTATTCGTTTGAAAACTAGTAAGAATGATCAGTCTTTGGATTCAGAACATTTTTAACTTTTTCCACTTCTTCTTTAGACTATGATCACTTATAACTTGTATGTAAAAAAATAAAATGTGATTTATCGTGACTTTGTTTGTACTGTTTTATTCTTTTCATGCCTAGCGACAGGCAAGCTTAGGGTAGGTTATTAACCTCAAAGCAGTTTTTGTGTGACTAATCATTCTTTCCCGGTGCTCTTCATATGTTTTTCCAGTTTTCAAATTATTATTTTTTTCCATATTTACTTTTTGTTACCTACATAATATGTCTTTCATATTATTGGGGGCAGTTTTGTAGATAAGGAAAATTCCTTATCTACAAAACTGCTCTACATACTCGCTTTCTCAACTAAACTATTATTAAAAAATCGAACTCTCTCTTTCTCTTTCTTTAAATTATATAAATTTATAAATTTTAAGATATTTATAAATTATAAATTTTAAATGAAAGCACTCTTGTTGTTTTGTTCGAACAAAACAACAAGAGTGCTTTCATTTAAAATTTTAACGAAGAAGAAACTGGTATCCCCACCTGGTAGTAATTGAATGTGCGGTAGTTTTCAAAGTATAACATAAGATATTCTTATGTTCAATTTATATTGTTTTTTTTTTTATAGAAACATTATTAACATTTGATTAATTTATTTGAATTTTGTTGTCTTTTTAAATTTTGATATAGATGATGCTACAATGTTGCCAAAATAAAATTCAAATAGCAAATGAGTGAGCAACCTTAGATGGTGAATTGTACAATGTAATTCAGGCTTTACTTGAGACAGTCAAAGGATACGGACAACCATGTCTATGGTAACAATTTGACAGTACTGTATACAATACTAATCCAAAGTAATATTTTCAGCAAAAGGTTTTGAAGCATGTCATCCACTTTCGGATCTGTCCTCTGATCAAGTGCTGATGGTGATCAAAGGCCTAGCACGATGAAGTACCTGAACTATATAAATGACTAGTCATTGTTGAATAACACTGGTCAACACAATTCTTGTTTCCTTTATTTTTTTATTTTCTATTATTTCTATGGCCCTGGCTATGAAAAAAATACTGGGAGATTGCTAACAGTTTTACTTTTTGTTATATAGTTTTATTATTTAGACTAAAAAAAAATCAAACTCATGACTATGAAAAAAATACTGGGAGATTGCTAACAGTTTTACTTTTTGTTATATAGTTTTATTATTTAGACTAAAAAAAAATCAAACTCAAACTTAAAAATATTTATTTCACATAGGCCTACATGGGCATTTATAAAATGTCAGAAGCTAGTGCACGGTTCCTAATGTTTGTTTCCTATGGAGAAGAACCGGCAAGAAACTCCATGGTTACTCTTTTAAAACAATTATTGATTCTACAATATCTTCATATAACTCTAACGAACATCTTCCATAACCTTACATAAAGCCTCCTCATACAAGTTACTACATGTATTGAATCCGTGATCACCCGCAGTTGGTTGCGTTCATCAACATCTTGGTATTGCTGACTTAGCCAACTAGTTCTTGTTTAAGGCTTGTATTTTTGAAGACTATCTTCTTTATTTCCCTCTCACTTTGCTCATTCTCTTGCAATATTTGTTGGCATAGGAGTTTTGATTCTTTCAGTTCCTGGTGGGCAGTTTTCAATTTAGGCTCCATATCCTGAGCAGTTGCCTTACGGGTCATCACTGGCATGGTTTCAGAATAAGTCACTGTAAATAGAAAAATAAGAAACGGTGATAACCAAAAAGATAGACAATTTAAAAAAAAAAATGTAAATGAATGGGAAAAATAAAAACAAGTTCAGTTATGAAATGAGGTAGACTACTGAATTAGCTTCAAAAGCTAATAATGGTTGAATTTTGTTGCTTTACATTGCCTTAAGATATTATTTTTACCACAGAATAAGAAATATGCTTTTACTTACAAAATTGAGTAGAATCTGAAGCTATGAAACCAGATAGCTTTTTATCATAATAATGACAAATTTAATAATGCAAAATAAAGACCGCGATAATGACCAGTTTAATTAATCAAATGAAAGATTTCGTGATTTTAATTGAGGTCGTTTACTTCGATTTCCAGGGTTAGTTCTGTTTATTATCATAACTCAGAAGTAGCAGTCGACATCACAGTTTAGAGGTTCTCGCCAAATCATGACTGTTACGAACAATATTGCTTTTTCCACTGGATCATAACCGTAAACGTCCACGTGTTTGGCATACAATATGAGGAACCCATTGCTTGCCATTGTATTAATGTTATGCCGTTTTCACAATGGCTTGTCATCATCATTGTATTAATGTTAAGCAGTTTTCACAAAGTCCGGTATACATAGGTTTTCTATATTTTTCACATATGTATTCACCACAAATATAACAAAAACAATCTGGATGAAGCACACAACATCTTCTTGATGAAGCCATATCGAAATCAATAACAAAAAATGAAAAAAAGTGGTTTAAAAAAAACGGCTACGCGCTGATTTTTTTTTTCCTTTTTACCCCTAAGGGAAGGCTATAGTCGTTCGACCATATCGCCTAGTCTTTCGTCCATGTTTTCTTGCGTAATAAATCTTCCGTATTCGAATATCATAGTTGTTTCTTTTTGTTTTACATTAGAATGCGGGTGTAACACATTCTAATGTTTTTGAAGTATTTGGCAGCAAATGTATCGATTAATTAAAACAGCCACTAAACTTCACTCGAAGAAATCCCGCCAAAAACTCGTTATGCGCTGAGAAGGAAACCATAAAGCACTAGCGACGTACCGAACTGCCGAGTACCGGCTTGACTCGAGTCAGACTTGATTCCTGCTTTGAACTCGCCTACTCGAGTACCAATTTATTTTATTCAAGTACCCCGGACTGGATTCCAGTTCTTGAGTCAGGAAGAATCGATTTTGTACTCATTGACTCGATTCTATAATGGAAGTCCAACTGACTCGAGTCTAGTATTCGCGTTAGATAGACTCCCTTATGCTGTAGTACTGAATTCCTAGTTTTAGTTTTGAAACTCTTTTATTACGCCAAAATTTTAATGTAAAATGGGTTCCTTTCGATTAAAAAACTCTTTACGCTTATTTGATTCGTCTAGATGTGACGTTGATATGATGATGATTTATCTTCATTACCACTTAAACCACAATGACTCGGAATCCAGACAAAAACAACAGAAAAGCCCTTCAGAACACAGTCGAAATGTTTATTTACTCCTAATGTGTGCTATAAGAAGAAATGGTGGTTTAGTTTTGCTTTTTGACAATTCTGCATTGGAAATAAATAAATTAGCGTCGTTGTTAAACGCCAAAGAAATTCTACTTCTGCCTATCCTCTTAGCTGAATTGAATTTTTTTATCAAGAAAAAATGCACCGGTCCGCTCAGTTTCCCGCGCTTTTTTCAACGCTGGGCTTCAAAAGTGACAGCGGTTCTCGTGTTTTAATTTCATCACCTTATTTATGGTATAGACCGCGCATACACGGCAAAGTATACACAGCTCTTTCATAAACAATGCTGCATATTTTCCGGAAGAAGTGTCCAATAAATAAAAAATCTAAGTAAAAATAGTAAATGAGGGTAGTTAGCTATAACTGAAAAGTAAAAGCTGTTAGAGAAAAGTTGTTGCCGTATTTAAAAATAACGCGACGTCAATTTAAGAGATGGAACAAAATAATTCAAAGGAAACAATTAATTTTTTTGTTGACCAGTGTAATGTATTAATCAACCTAAAAGTATGTAGAGCGAAACTTAGATACATTGGTAGATTGCAGACTAAAAGTATTTCTTAAAAGAGTTACATTTAACAGTGGTACTTAATATTTTAAACTAGATTTAGTCGATTGATTGTAAAACTCATTATACTTATGGTATACAGGTATACATACTTATACACTTAATTTCATAAGTTGTCACCAATTATAATAGCTATCATAAAGTTCTAGAAATCCCTTTTATTTAAAAGGAGGTTATGGCCAATTTTTTTTTTCTTATTTTGATGTTGTTTCCTCTGTAATTTCAGAAAAGGGAGCCGAACGCAGCGTGTCTCTGACCGACCAATCTGCTGAAAATGTTCTCACAGCCATCAAACAACTAGTAAAGTAAATTATGTTTATTTATTTCATTATTATTTTATTAAATGTTAAAAATTAGAAAAAAAATAGTCAATAGTAAAAATGGTTTTATTTTTTTGACGTTTTAGTAGACCCCCCCCTCCCCCCGCCTCTTTTGACACCCGCCTGCAGAACTGATCTGCAATGACAGACAGACATTTATTTTGTTGAAAAGGGTGATGGGGGTTCTATAGGTACCATAGTACCTAGTTTTTGATAAAATCGTTTTCTTAGGTAGATAAGGTCGAAATATATGTGGAGATTTAGTATGGAAAAGTAATTAAAGCTATTTTTTTAAGCTTCCGTACCCAAAGGGCTATTAAATATTCTGTGCCAAAGGGTAAAAACGAGACCCTATTGCTATTACTCCGCTGTGCATCTGTCACTTGGCTGTATCTAATGAACCGTGATAGCTAGACAGTTGAAATTTTTACAGATGTTGTATTTGTACATCACCTATGAAAATTCGCTGCTATAAACAGAATAAAATAAATATTTAAGTGGGGCTTCCATACAACAAACGTGATTTTTTTGCTACGGACGGTAATGAACCCTATGTCCGCGAGTCCGATTCGCACTTAGCCGGTTTTATTCTGATTTATATTTAAATAGGTAAAACAACTAAAGCATCTGAATAAGTGGACACTATGACTTCTTTAGCAGTACCCATAATTTTTAGATAGATTTGGGAAAAACTAAATCGAATCTAAAAAGGAGTTTTTAATAGAGAAATCTTAAAATGAATATATAGGTATATAGATATATGTATACCCACACTTTCCCCGGAGAGGTTGGACAGAAACAACGGAAGGACACCTGCTATGAAAGAAATATAATACAAATAAAAGAAGTAATTCTTAAACAAATAATTTATTGCTTATCTACAACTACCAGACTTTTTACATAATAACAATTTAAACGGTAAATGGCTGTAATAAACATTGCAGTATTAGTGAGAATATTTTTACCCTGATAATTACAATCATTTTGCGATGAGGCAATCTTAGGGCCGAAACTCCGTAAAGCGGATGCCCGCGCGGTCTCACAGAAGTGCTCCGCTGCGGCTCACTGCCCGGCCATTCGTCGCGGGCAGCCGCGCCCCGCGCCCGTCTTACTGCTACGTAACAATAAAGGTGTCTTCAAGGCTAGAGTTAATAGGCTCTTAATAAACTAGTGCGCCTCACCATCAACGATTGCATCGCTGCTTACCATCAGGTGGGATCGCAGTCAAGCACTAGTTTATATCAATTAAAAAAAAAAGTTCTCCATCGACAAGACTACATGCACCCCGTTAAAGTTAAACTAGCGACACTGCGTAGGTATTAATCCGGTTTCCGCGACGGGGACCGGCCGCGTGAACACGCGCTTTGTTACGCGACGGCTGCCCGTCGCGGGCATCCGCTTTACAATGCGTTAGAATGCGTGCAAAATTAGAATAGGATCGATTGCCATGTTGTGACGTCACGTCAAACTGTCAAATCGCAAGAAATTGGGCAAAATTGAAGAACTCAGAGATGAGCAAAATTGAAGAACTGGGTTCTGATTAAACTATTTTCGTTCACAGTTCGTAAATAAATTAGATTTTAAAAATTTCTTGTTTTATTCACCCTAATAATTCTTCGATTTGACAGTATGACGTGACGTCACTACCTGGCAATCGATCCTATTCTTATTTGGAACGCATTGTACGTAGTTTCGGCCCTTAGCCACAAGACAACTTTAAAATTAGAATCCTGTAGTACTTTGTACATCAAAGAAATGGGTGTGCAATTGTTACAAAGTTACGATTTACGCTGACCGACACACGTTGAGCCGTTTTTTAGCGCATTATCAAATAGGTCAAAGGAAATTGATGCGTGTCATTTTTGCATGCAACCCGACTGACTAGCGCAGATCCGAATGAATCATTTGTTATGCGAATATGACATTTTCTGAATTGTTGCATGATACCGCCTAGGTTAATAATGGCTCGAATCCTTGAATAGACTCGAGATGCCAGTGGAACATCTTAGGTTCATAGGTTCAAAATCCCTTGACACTTAAGGCGTTTTGGGATATGATCGGCGTTCAAGGGTTTGGCCATTTGCGTGCAAGAGCTAAGGGAATGTTCGAAAGAGTTACTGTGGTTCTAGAGCGCAAAGGGTAAATGATGGAACACAGGTGGGTTTTAGGCAGTAAAAGTCTGACGCGCCCCCTCGCTCCTCTCTAGAGTAGAAGTCATTTGATGACTTCCTACGTCAAGAAAAAAGGAGTGAACTACTTCTCAATCGCTTTAATTTCCCACGACTCGCGCCGTCAGATCAGTGGAAATCGTATATTACCTATTACATTGTTCGCTTACAAGCAACAACTATTTATATATGGCAAGACCTGTTTGTAGTCTAATCTGATCCTTACCTACTTTTCATGACATATTATACTGAAACAATTGAGTACTTGACTCATTTTTAGGGTTCCTTACCTCAAAAAGAAAAAACGGAACCCTTATAGGATCATTTTGTTGTCCGTCCGTCTGTCTGTACGTCAAGACCCTTTATCTCGGGAACGCGTGGAGGTATCGAGTTAAAATTAAAACCATATACTCAGGTCTGTGGTCCCTTGAAGTTAAAAAAAAAATCAAACTTCTTAGTTAACGAAAAAAAAGATACAGCCGTTTATGTCGCAAAAAAACGTGCATTTCGACACTCAAGGGAATCAAAATTCATAAGGTACTTCCCGTTGACCTAGAATCTTGAAATTTGGCATGAAGCAAGGTCACATAGCACAAGTATAGGAATAAATCTGAAAACATTATTCTTTACATACATACGTATTATTTTTAATTTCTCTTAACTTTTTAATAAGTACTGCTTAGAATATTATTCTGGCAATTAACTATAGATTAGTAACTCCATTCAGAAGGGTTCCTAACATTTTCCTACTGCTTGGGTTATATTTTTGTACTTTTATTATTTTTACATAAAACTTATTGCGTATCTCATACACATTTTCTAAACATCTAGTACAGACATGATAACGACGTGTACCTAATTAATTTATATAAAAATATATAATATTTGTATTATATTTAGTATAATAAAACAAAACATACAAGAAGGGAATAAAACCAAAATCTATGGTATAAGGCACATGAGCTAGCAGTAAGTGACATAAAAGGTTCAAGTCCTGAGGCACAAAACAGCGCACACACATTTTATGTGTGCAAAAAGGCTAAGTGCCAATCTCTTGTCTACGCCCAAAAAAGTCCAACCAAACGAGCCTACTTTTGATACGAAACAATTTAAAGTTGTTTCATGTTAGCATGTCAATAGCTGTCATTACCCTTTCCGTAATATGTGGGTCAATGACCACTATTGACATGCTAAAACGCAACAACTATGTATAGTCGCCACTATAAAGTTCAAACCCAAAAAATGAAATCACACAGGTTTTTTCTTCTTCAAAATGTTCAACTACCGTCACTAAAACGCAGGTAGTCCGAACAGTTCCGGCTTGAACTGGGCTAGGGTGGGTAATACGATGGTAGCGTGTGTGGTCAGCTTCTTATCTGTGTGTGGGTCGGGCACCATGACTGTTTGCATGCCAGCTTTCAAACCTGCTGTGACGCCGTGTGGAGAATCTTCGAAGACTAGGCACTGGAATGGTAAGAAAATGGTTTGGTTAGACTTGTTTGCGTGTTAAATCAACAGTAACTGAGAAGATAGATAGTACTCTTAATTGTACACCAATAATAAAAGGCATGTATTTAACGCGGCGACAAACTAATCTGATTTAGGGTTTTAAAAATAATTAAAATGGATAGCAAAAATAATAGGTTGGCAGCTACAGTGAAGTAGCATTTTAAGTATAAAGTAGCAGCTTTATTTTCAGTTGTAAGCTTTGTTTAAATTTAAATTAGCAGTGATTTTTTGGTGTGGCAACTGAATGTATTGTTAGGCGACAACTTGACGGCAGATAAAAAGTAGAAAATAGGCTTTCATAAATTATACAATGAGATAAAATCTGCGTGCAACTTGGACGTAGCGTTCGCCGGCCGCTACCGCGGCACCGCTCGCTTCACTCGCTTGGCTGAACTCGGCTCACGCGCGTTTGGTCACAGTTCTAACCTAACCTAACCTATTACACCCAGTTCAAAATTCACTTGAACAATCCAATCTCCTCACCCGCCGCTTGCCATTGGCTAGTAGCGCGCTCCCCCTCCCCGCACCGCGGCCCCTGCTATGCAACCAACGCATTTGTCGTTCATTAAATTACTATTCTACAAACATGATTTCCTAATACTTAATAAGGACCCGTTTTAATTTATACAGCTGCTTGTAAATCACTGCCCGAAAGTGTATTTTTATATGGCAGCCAATAGTTGCCAATAATACAATGTTTGATATTAGCCGCCAGAGTCATTATTTTTAATACCTCACCTTATTTTTTTTGTAATCAAGTAGTTATTCGCCTCAAAAATAATTAGCCATAATAAAATTACAATAGGAACGAAGAAAGAAGAAGAAAAAAAAACAAGAAAAGAAGAGAGAAGAAGAAGAGAGGGGAGAAGCTTCATAGACTGCACTTTGATTTTGCTAAGCTAACCATCTCATATGAATATGAACTTTTTCCTACGGTGTTAATGATTATTTATTTATTTATTTATTTTATAATTCATGTACACACAAATATACAGAAGAAGATAGGTATCTTAATATAAAGTTTGTACAAAGGTACTGCTTATTTCAAAAAGAAATTTCTTCCAGCAGACCTGCGAAAGGAGAGATTAGAAGAGATGTAGACTATAGTGTGTAGAAAATAAGCAAAGAAGAGTTTGTGAAATCTTAAATTAAACTAATAAATACTTATATAACTATAAATACCTTACACTAAAAATAAATACATAATATATATATACACATATCACACAAGAGAGGAAAGATAGTGCTCTTTTACTTGAGTCTTAAAGAGTGAGATAGTTTTCAAATCACGAATGCTAGGCGGAAGAGAGTTCCACAGCCTTACTGCATGGACAGAGAAAGAGTAGGAATAGTAGCTGGTTTTATAAGAAGGGGATTTAAGAAGGGATCTTAGATGTGATCTGCACGGTGCGTCGTTAGGGCGCGCGTAAGAAAATCGGTCGCGCAGGTAGGAGGGATAAGATGGATTGTGTAGGATGTTGAAGAGGAATGTTCACAATATCCTAAACCTCTTTTATCGTATTCACGTTAGTTTTTCTCGAATATGAACTTTAATAGTATGGCATAAGGTTCATAGTCGTATGAAGCGCTTACGTAGCAAAGTAAAGGCCTGTGAAACTTGCTATATGACGATTGTAAGTGAAAGGTAAATCAAATTCTGATTAAAAGGCAAAATTTACAAACTAAAATAATTATTCTATTGCATTCGTCAACTAGAAATAATCGTGAAGTGCATTCAAAATGGAAGAAGGTATTTATTAAATAAATAATGATCATCCCACATTAAAAAACACACAATGGATTATATTGCAGAGGACTTGGCGGATTGAAGATCATCGCAGTTCACACTGCCAAACAATTACCAACCTTATACCCATTAAAAATAAAGTCGAAAGTAAACACCGCTGAATTTATTCAATGAACGCAATCGCCTAAAAATATTAACCACAATTTTGTAACTCCCGCATACATTTGTAAAAGATCTGTCTGACTGTTGCAATCTGACCTTGAACTCAAAGAGCCGGAGTGAATAATGGTACTAATTCGCATCGCACGTCTACAGTACGCTCGCGCTATAATCAGCATAGCTACGAATAGGTTTGGATTTTTGGTACAAAATGGAGTTACACTACAATTGCTATAGGAAGATGCGGCCGACAGCTGTCGGATAGATAGATATATTCTTTATTGTACACCAAAAATAAAAATTATATATTTTTTTTTTCTTACAATGTAGCTACCTACCCTTTTCTCTCATCTCAAAGATGTATATTTTCGTCCTGCTGTCATCCTACCCATGCTATGTAAAAAACAGCTTAGGAATGCCAAATTTCAGTTAGGTGGAGAGGTGATTCTCAATTTTTCACGGTTGGCGCAGTGGTTGAGTGATAGGCTGCTGCACTGCGTGTCATGGTTCGAATATTTGTATAGTACACCGATAGTTGTTTCGCGTTTGGGTGTCTAGTGCATGTGAGTTTACACGAATTGGCAAGAAATGGCTCAGAGCTAGGAACAATGGAAGAAATGGAGGAACGCCTTTGCCCAGCAGTGGGACAGTATTGGCTAGATATGATAATCTATATATATAAAAGGAGAAACTGACTGACTGACATATCAACGCACAGCTGAAACAACTGGGACTAGAAGCGTGAAATTTTGCACAAGGTTTCCTTTTATGACGTAGGCGAACACTAAGAGAGGGTTCTCCAAAATTCACCTCCTAACGGGATGAAACGGGGGTTCAAAGTTTGTAAAAAAGAAATCTATTTTCATGCGGGCGAAGCCGCTGGCAGAAGCTAGTACTTATTATATATTTAAAGAACCTTTAAAGCTAGCCTGATCACTAGATCCCAAAATCATTAAATTCTCTCGATTTTAAAATATTTTTTTCAATGTCGAGATTGAACATGGCAGTTGAGAGTTTGTCATGCTCACTTAAATGTCTCACTGATGGTGGCGCGTGTGTTGGATCATTCGGTTCCCTTCAAAATGGTTGAGCTGAGTGGTGCTAATATTCGCGTCTGGTCCGTGAACGGGCGCTGTCAGTTGAGACTGGACATATCTTAGCTGCCAGTTGCTATTTTAATATCTATATTTAGTTTTTATTTTTACTTTATTGACATTGTTCTCACATGATAGCGACAAGAAACATGTAACAGAGATATTTGTAATTGCAAAACATGATTGAAAAGAATGTACATGGAGTTTCTTGCACATTCTTCTCCATAGAGATCTACGCTTTGGAATGTGCAATTAGCATAATTTTTTCTGACTGACTGACTTCTTGACATTTCAAAAGTGCCTGTAAATGGTTTATTTGAAATAAATGCTTTTGAATCAGAACCAAAAAATTATGCATCAGTCTAGCGTCACACCACCCACACTAGTTGCAATTCACACGCTAAAAGTAGTTCAATTGCGGATATAAATGGGATATTTTGGTGTGTGTGGGCGGTAGCTTCTGTAAGCAGTCACTGTTATAAAAGAACCGCGATTACCGACTTCAAAGGAAGCTGAAAACAGTTTCGAACATGAACTGGGAACTAACCATGACGTGGTTCGAGCGAGAAAAAGCAATGGAGTTAGCTATAAGTACTTACAAATTTTTCCGTGACATTTAATTTATTGACATTTTTAATTCTTAATCAATAACACTTAATTGAATTGACATTTTTATAATTCTTAATCAATAACATTTAATTTATTGTCATTTTTTTAAATTCTTTATCAATGATTCTATGATATCTTTTTTTAGTGACAATTGTAATTTAAATAATTTAATATGTAATTTGTTTTATTGTAAATACCAAATTTTGATTGTAAAACAATAGTTTTACAATCGAACTTCTGAACTTACATAGAAATATGCTAACATATTATTATAGTGATGCTAACGGATACTAACATATAATGTGGACCAAAAGTTGTCCTTAAGTAAATAAATTATTATTATTATACACCGTATAGCTCCTTCCATCCCTTTAACAGTTCAGTTTAGGTCGTAAAATGGTTCGCGTTAAGAGCTCGTGGTAGCACAGCTTACATAATACGAAGTGCCGAAGCCCCAGTAAACTATGATTAACGCCATGTTATTGTTCGGCGAGTTACGTCATCCGTTAATCTTTCAATTAGCACCGAGAATTGGACTGTATATTGTAGGCCAGTAACTTTGCCCGCGTCACAGTACATCTATAATACTAATACAGTGAAGCCTGGATAACTGAGACTTCAAGGGACCTGCAAATTTGTCTCACTTAAAGAGGTATTCCACTTACTGTCTCATTTATAGAGGTGAGAATAGAGGTTATTTCAGTTATAGAGGTGCGATTATTAAATAAAATTACGAAATAGTACAAGTTAGAGAGGTGAACAATTTACGTTAAGTATCTCAGTTACAGAGATACTTAACATAAATTTTTCAGAGGTCGTCGCCTATAAAATTCAAAGAAAACAATTTAGAAAAAGTATAGGTACTTTAAAATACAATCTCAGTAAAAGAGGTAAAATACACTCACTGTCTCAATTATAGAAGTAACTATGACGTTAACCGAAAGAACAAATTCCAGATACAGAAGTTTGCTTTGTCTCACTAACAAAAGTAATTCAGTGTCAGAACCTCAGCATGAGTTCCAGTTCCAGCTAAGGAAGTTTCTCTTATCCATCCAGGTCCCACTTAACTAAGTCTCATTGTATTATAAAACTGAAGAGTTTGAAAGAAAGAAAACACGTTTATTTGGCACACAGGTACAGACAATGAGATATCAATTATAATATAGAAACTTAAATACTAAAACTTAAAAATACATCGAACTGTGTGTCTCACGGCTGCGCCAACTAGGTTGTTTGGTTGAATGCGCTAATCCACTAACACGCCTTCGATGACTCGGGTTCGGTCCGGACGGCGAGCTACCGATTGCTCGCCCACGCCTACGGTACCCGTGTGCCTTATTTCAACCAAATGCGTTCAGCCATTTGGGCGTGATAGAGTAATAAACACGCATACAAACTTTCGCCTCTATAACATCAGCATTTTGTAGAAAATCGCAGAAAAATCGGAATAATATATTTTATTGCAGATTAGTGGAATTGAAATTGAATAATTACTGAAAACTAAGAACGATTATCTTGATAATAATTTCAAAAAACCTCACCCAGTCTATTTATGACGATTAGAATCTTGAATGAAAAATCACTAAATAGTAATAGGTCTTTACCTATGAAATTGGAGATTTTTAAAACGGGTTGCTTTGAAGTGTTATATCATTGGATTGACTTGGAATCATAAGTTCAAATAAATTTTATATTAAAGATATGTTATTCTTCTTTTGAAATTAGGTATTTATTGGTTTCTTTGTGTTTTATATTTTCTGTAATATAGCAGTACTTATAACCATTTTTGTATGAAATCTAAGAAAACTCGCATTATTTTGTAATATGAGTTCTACCGTGGAAACAATGGGACTCAAGTGATATGCAATATTGATGATGTATACGGACTTAAAACTGCTAATGAATGAGATGTCTATTTTGGTTTCAATCACTTTCATGTGAGAAATTTTATCTCAGGAATAACTTTATTTCTTAGGGCGGCTACAAGACAAAATTCCCAAAACGAAATCTATTAAACCAAGAACACAGAGTTTTTTTGTTAGAAGAAAGTCGTAGGTATGCGACATTGATATTGTTTGCCCTTTGCAATGCATAGTATCTACGTTGAAACTCTTAATATGAAAAAACGTTTTTTTATTAGCTTTCATGGTTATAAGTACTGCGATATTACAGAAAATACAAAACACAAAGAAACCAATAAATACGTAATTTCAAAAGAAGAATAACATAGGTACCTTTAATATAAAATTTATTTGAACTTATGATTCCAAGTCAATCCAATGATATAACACTTCAAAGCAACCCGTTTTAAAAATCTCCAATTTCATAGGTTTTTTTTTTTTTTCGGGTGGGAAAATCATCTAATGACATCCCTCGCTCTTGGGCGGAGCGGGAGATAGTGTCAGACTTTTAGTGACTAAAAACCCACTCCTGTTGGTAAAGACCTATTATAAAACAAAGTCGCTTCCCGCTGTCTATCCCTATATACATAGGGACAGACTTTGTTGCTTAGATCTTTAAAAATTCACAACGGATTTTGATGCAGTTTCTTTAATAGATAGAGTGATTCAAGAGGAAGGTTTATATGTATGATACATGCATAATACAGAAGAAAACACTACCAGTGTTTTTCCCCTACAGTTGCTGACATCTCCTTGAGGCGCGCGTGGAACAGTACGCGCCGTCGATGATTTGGGTTCGGTCCGGACGGTTACCGGACGGTCGGACGGCGAGCCACCCATTGCTCGCCGTCCGCAAGCCCGCGCCTACGGTGGCCGAAAATCGGGATCGGAATCCCGGCGGCGGATGGGGCGTGAGGACCGTTGCCTCACGCGATCGGCCGCCTCCTTTGCTAGCATTACTGCTTCGCAGAAGGAGGCGACCGCCTGCCACTCCTTCTCGCTCCGGACCATGGCCTGTACCAAGGCCCGGCGCGAGAGATCGCTGCCGCCGATCGCCCCCACGAGGACACGGCGGTGCTCTGCCCAGGCGGGACACACCTCTACCGTATGCTCCACCGTGTCCTCCGGGAGCGCGCTAAGGTCTAGTCTCTCTCAATTTTTTAGGAACAAATATATGTGGAATCCATGGATATCAGAAAGGTCGTTGGTTGGATGTTTTTGTATTTATATGGTGGAATCAAAGATCTTTACATTCCCACATATTATATAAAAACTTTTTATAAAAAAAAAATAACCGACTTCACTAAAAAAAACACTAAAAGGATCAAAATAACTTTAATTTTGGAAGTCGGTGTTTCTCGGTATTGTTTGTTTCTTATTTAACACCGACTTCCGAAATTAAAGTTATTTTGATCCTTTTAGTGTTTTTTTTAGTGAAGTCGGTTATTTTTTTTTTATAAAAAGTTTTTATTTCACACTTTTTAGTTGCGATACACTTATAAACAGAGTGCCTATTTCTCATGACAATTCCAATTAACCCAAATACTGCTAGGTTACATAGTTTTATTATAAAGTTCCTGTGTCTACCTTCCTCCTTCCGGCTCCATCATCAGATCAGTTCGATAGTACCTTATAGCCAAAGAGCATCTCACGACAATTCTAATAAGCCCAAACACGGCTAGGATACATTGATTAATTACGGAGTTCCTGTGCCTACCTTCCGGCTCCATCATCAGATCAGTTCGATAGTACCTTATAGCCAAAGAGCATCTCACGACAATTCTAATAAGTCCAAACACGGCTAGATTACATTGATTAATTACGGAGTTCCAGTGCCTACCTTCCGGCTCCATCATCATCATCAGATCACTTCGATGATACCATTTTCAACGTAACTATTCAGAATCATTCATTTATTTGTATTGTCATAGTCGCTTAACTATGTATATCTTCATTGTAATATCTATTTGTGTATGAAGTTCCGTTGACCATTTCTGGTCTTCTTCATCAGTTCCACTTCATCAAATGTTACTTTTTGACTGTAAATGCTTAAGTTCTTGATGAAAATACTAAAATCACCATAGGGTTGCCTATAATTTTTGAGGAGTTCCCTCGATTCCTCATGGATTCCATCATCAGAACTGGATTTTGAAAAAAATGGGACCAATCTGGAAGCATATCCTGTATAGGGAAAAAAAAATTTTGCAAATCGGTCCATAAACGACGGAGTTCTGAGGTAACAAACATAAAAAAAAAAAATAATGATAAAAAAAAAAAAAAAAAAAAAAAAAAAAAAAAAAAATACAACCGAATTGAGAACCTCCTCCTTTTTTTTGAAGTCGGTTAAAAACAAAATCCCCCACCGCGTCTTTCTGTCTGCGATAAACTCAAAAACTCCTGAACGGACTTTCATGCAGTTTTCACCAATAGACAGGGTGATTCATGAGGAAGGTTTAGATGTAAGATACACGCATACTACAGTAGAGAAAACCAGCCCAACTAGCCAAGTTACGATCGTTTCGTTTGCGTCGAACGCCTCGACGGACGTCATCTCAACGCTCAGTCACGTGGTCAGAACAAAGGAATCGGAGGCGTGGTCTACTCGAGGAGTTCGACGTAAACGAAACGATCGTAACTTGGCTAGGGGGGGGCTGTACATTTAAATTATATGTAACACCCGCACGAAGCTGATCGGCCCTGCTAGTTATTTTATAAAGTACAAATTACCATTTAAATAACTGAAACTATCCATACCTTGGAAGGATCCGGCTTATCAGGAAACCTTGCAGCTGTCACCAAAAAGATATCAGGATGTGGTTTTCCAAATTTGACATCCGGGTCTGTACTGCCCATGACCATATGGTGAAAGTAAGAGAACAGTTCTTTATATTGTGCTATCTTTGTGTCTACTGAACGGGCGCTTGAAGAGGTAGCTAGCGCGAAGGGAACCTTCGTTTTGTGTAAGTGACGTATTAATCTTTCTGCACCTGTAATGGAAGGAAAGGTGGGTTATTGTTTTGTTTTTATGAAGCCTTTTTTAGCACCTTATACTATTATTACATACATTTTGATACAAATGGAGAAAGTTTGTCATTGCGACCGAGGCGGTGTTATGTTATGGAACCGAGGACAGCAGTCACAAATTTCCGCGTGTGTCAAACGACGTTTTTCAATACACTTACGAAGACATAAACAAACGGGGGTTGACGCGCGCCCAGTCTGAAAAATTATGGCGGGGCGAGCTCGCACAATTTTCCACACTAGTGCGAAAAACAGTGAATTGCGTGCCTAAAAGCGGTAGGGATAAGAGCTGATTTCTCGTAAACCAGTTTTTATCTCGTAATTTTTCAAAATGCACAACGTGCATTTAAAAAAATCTAGAGTAAATGCGTTAATTTTTGCTAGTTGGATATACTTATTATAAAAATAAAAGAAACATACACTTCTGGACACATCTATTGGCCCACCTTGTATTTTCAGTTTCGTTTGGTCCTAGCTAAAATTTTATATTAGGTCGAGCAAAAAGTTTTTATGCAGTTTTGAACCTGGCACATTCACAATTTCATTCAATAGTCTTTTTTTGAATTTCGAACACAGAATTTAAAGAAACATAAGACAATTTGGAGCCTGTTTGTTGATATCAAACAATCGAATACTAAGAAAACTTGGTTTTATTGGTTTACTTGGATTTAATTCTTGAAAAAGTGATTGATATCTTTGGTTTTGCAACAAACATTACTTATTCTTAACATTAAGGTGAGGTTCTATCAATAATCTATGGATACTTCACCTGAAGCTTCACTTATTCAGGCCGGACACAGCCAAAGAAACGTGAGTGCTCAACTTAATTTAAGTCGATCTGCGGTCCGAAATGTTTATCGGAGGTACCTAGAGACTGCGGCTTTGTTCGTCGCCAAGGAAGGCCACGATCTCGGGTCACAACTGAAAGGCAGGATCGATTCATCGTGACGACCAGCTTGAGAAATCGTCACCTTACCTCCATTGAGATACAAAACCAACTTCGCGACTTCCACGGAGTATCTGTAAGCGCTCGAACTGTTCGGAGAAGGTTAAAAGAACGCGATATGGTACCACACAAGCCAGCTAATGGGCCCAAACTAACGCGAGCCCACCGAACAGCGCGCCTTCATTTCGCACGCAGTCATTTAAATTGGACACAGCAAGATTGGAGCCGTGTACTCTTTTCTGATGAGTCTAAAATTGTGTTACATGGCAATGATGGAAGGAAGAAGGTCTACCGACGTAAGGGAGAGCGTTTTGCACAATGCTGCTTTGAAGAGAGGGTTGCTTATGGCGGTGGCTCATGGACTGTCTGGGGCGGTATATCCGCGAGCGGCAAAACTCAACTTGAGGTTGTTACAGGACCACGGCTGCCAACATTAAATGCTGAAAGGTACATTCGTGAGTGCTTAGAACCTCACGTGATACCATACGCATACTATGTGGGCCCAAATTTCCTTTTTATGCATGATAATGCAAGAGCCCATGCGGCCGGCATCGTCAGAGAATATCTTCGGGATGTGAACATCACAGTTATGGACTGGCCAGCCAGAAGCCCAGACATGAACCCCATTGAGCACATGTGGGACGAGCTAAAAAGACGTGTTAGGGCTCGTCAGCCAGTTGCCCAGACGATGCAGGAGTTGAAAACTGCCATAGAAGAGGAATGGGAGATGATCCCTCAAAATTTCATAGAGCGGTTGATAAACTCTATGCCTAATCGTATGAGAGCTGTGGTAGATGCCCATGGAGGCAACACGCGTTATTAAATTAAACCTTTATTTGATAAAACATGTTTTTTATTCAAAAATCAATTGCCTTTAACAAGGCGCATATCCGACTTGTTAGGCGTAGCTCCATGTCGTATGGTATTCTGAATTCAAATTTAAAACAATACGATCGAAAAAGATGGTAAAATGTATCAGGTTTAAAACTGCATCAACAGTTTTTGTTCAATCTAGCAATCATATTTCGGTAGGGGCCATCGAAACCTAAACTCTAAGGTGGGCCAATAGATGTGTCCAGAAGTGTATTTTGTTTGATTATATTATTTAGGACTTTTTAAGTTGCACTCAAACTAACCCAGGTTCTGGGATATCACACGACTTTTTGCGGAAAAATAAATGTATTACTTGCCGAGACCTCTCCGCTGCCCCAAGTGAGATAGGATGAGAATTAACATGAACCCCTTCCGCCCTAAAAATCTCACGTAATTCCTAGATAATCTCTTAACGAACTTTGTTGCGATTTTCACTAATATATAAAGAGGAAGGTTTATGCATCATGCATAATTTTGGGTGGGTCAGTCACAGAAATGTCGGTTCAAAGTAATCGTAGTACTTACTTGCAGAACAGCTCCCCTAGCCAAGTTACAACCGTTTCGTTTCGATTCTCTTTTCGTTGATCGCCTCGAGTCGGCCACGCCTCCTATTCCTTTGTTCTGACCACGTGACTGAGCGTTGAGATGACGTCAGAATAAAGGAATCGGAGGCGTGGCCTACACGAGGCGATCAACGAAAAGAGAATCGAAACAAAACGGTTGTAACTTGGCTAGGGGGCTGGTCTAGTACACGACCAGTCTACGATCCGAACTCCGTACGTACGAATTCAGTACATTTCCAATTCCGATACGTAATCAAAACATAAACTCGAATTCAGATCGGATGCAGTGAGCACACACTACGATGTTTGCGATTGAGATTTTATAAATGGGAAAATTGAATCGCAAATTATTTCTTTTCGCAGTTTGCGGATTCTAGTACATACTCGTATATAGGTATTGTTCACAGATTTATTATCGGCCGCTAAAGTTGAAATTTGTACTTTGCGCTTAGCCGAGAGGAAACATTACATAGAAAAAATAAACATACATATTACTGAATATAGGTAAGTACCTATGGCTATTGCTGAAAACCTATTGAAGTAAGCCGCCCGTTGTGTACTTTTAAATGGTGGATCATGACATTTTTTTTTGTATTTACATAAATACAATCACATCTGATAAACCGTTCCTGATAAGAATAACACATGGCCTACGTTTTATAGGTCACGTCAATTCGTTGTTATTAAATAAATGGTTTTTTACACCACCTGCTCGATAATGCCCTTTTATATGTCATACAACTATCACTAAAGCAAGTCATTCTATCCCTAGAGAGAGAATGCAGTATGGGCAATCCCTAGGGAATAATAAATTTGAAACGTCCAAAATCATAATATTGAAAAAAAAAAAGGAAAAAGTGTATCCAACTCGGAGATAAAGCCATATTTGTCTTGGGCGGCTTGAAGTCCTCACTTCACTCAGGTTTCTATATTAGCTCCCTCGCAATGCTCGGGAGTTAATTATATAAATCCCTCACTGGCGTTTAGGATTAAAAAAACTAGAAACTTGAAAAACTTATCAACCTTCGTTTCGTTCGGAATTCAACATACCGCTCGCGACTTAAAGACACTGCTTTATCCCCTAGTCACATAATCTATCTATTATGCACAGCAATGAGATAAACATGAATTCAAAGATTATGCTCAATAACCCTCTATGGGACCTGAGCGTAACAAAAATAAACTTTTGCTTCCGGTATTATAGTTTTGTGTATGCATGCAATACTACTTCTATAATAGCTTCAAGATCAGAGACAATAATCGATTATTCTATTCTTTTCTTTATTTATTAATGGTGCATTTAACAGGAGCTGCAAACAGCATTATCTGGCTCCCGATGAATGCTCAGTAAATAATCAAGAGATATTATATCATTGTTGTCTGCTGATAAGTTCTGAACGACATCTGATTATTTACTTTCATTATACTTATTAGAAAGTTAGAAACTTTGTAGACGCGACTGAAAAATGGTGCAATTAATTTTATTTCAATCATAGATCTGACAAAACTGCATTGTTTGAAACTTTTTAATCGATTTTTGCAGTCGGATTTTTTGACACTGTCAACTTTTTTTTCCTTTGTTTTAGTAGGCATTACTTTTGAAATCTTTGAAATGATGAAAAAATTATTTTGATATCCCATCTGTCACAAAAAAAAAAAATTAAGCGTAATGCAAAAAATCCACCATTTTAGTTTTTTTTTAACCGACTTCAAAAAAAAGGAGGAGGTTATCAATTCGGTTGTATTTTTTTTTTTTTTTTTTTATCATTTTTTTTTTTTTTTTTTTTTGTTACCTCAGAACTCCGTCGTTTATGGACCGATTAGCAAAATTTTTTTTTCCCTTTATAGGATATGCTTCCAGATTGGTCCCATTTTTTTCAAAATCCAGTTCTGATGATGGAATCCATGAGGAATCGAGGGAACTCCTCAAAAATTATAGGCAACCCTATAGTAATTTTTGTATTTTCATCAAGAACTTAAGCATTTACAGTCAAAAAGTAACATTTGATGAAGTGGAACTGATGAAGAAGACCAGAAATGGTCAACGGAACTTCATACTCAAATAGATATCACAATGAAGATATACATAGTTAAGCGACTATGACAATACAAATAAATGAATGATTCTGAATAGTTTCGTTGAAAATGGTAAGTATCATCGAAGTGATCTGATGATGATGATGGAGCCGGAAGGTAGGCACTGGAACTCCGTAATCAATCAATGTAACCTAGCCGTGTTTGGACTTATTAGAATTGTCATGAGATGCACTTTGGCTATAAGGTACTATCGAACTGATCTGATGATGGAGCCGGAAGGTAGGCACAGGAACTCCGTAATTAATCAATGTATCCTAGCCGTGTTTGGGCTTATTAGAATTGTCGTGAGATGCTCTTTGGCTATAAGGTACTATCGAACTGATCTGATGATGGAGCCGGAAGGAGGAAGGTAGACACAGGAACTTTATAATAAAACAATGTAACCTAGCAGTATTTGGGTTAATTGGAATTGTCATGAGAAATAGGCACTCAGTTTATAAGTGTATCGCAACTAAAAAGTGTGAAATAAAAACTTTTTAGAAAAAAAAAATAACCGACTTCACTAAAAAAAAACACTAAAAGGATCAAAATAACTTTAATTTCGGAAGTCGGTGTTAAATAAGAAACAAACAATACCGAGAAACACCGACTTCCAAAATTAAAGTTATTTTGATCCTTTTAGTGTTTTTTTTTAGTGAAGTCGGTTATTTTTTTTTTCTAAAAAGTTTTTATTTAAATTTTGATGTACACAGTGTCACTTTCAAAACTAAGATGAATCTTACGACACTTCTAAAGCTAAAGTACAACAAGCCGGTTAGGTTGTAGGGCGAACCAAAGAAATATAAATACCTACATACATAAGAAACACGACCCATGGATATGTACGTTTATAGGTATTTATTTATTGTTTAAATTATGTTCATGTATAGTGTGCTGTATGTACACATATCTGTTTATTGTATTTTTAGTTTTAAGTTAGATTTAATTTATTATGTGTTTAATTTTTGTTGTTGTAAGTACCTACATTTAAAGTTCCTCAAATGTAAAATTTGTTTCTCACTCATATGGTTTGCTGTAAGAAAACCCAATTATCGGTTAAGCTCGCCTATGTAGGTACAGTCAGGGGTCAAAAGAGCAATTGCACTTTACCAATGCTAAAGTGCCTAAAATTTCTATATAGTAGATGTTCAATGATCCAAAAGTAGTTTATTCAATACCTTAGATACTACGCTACATATTAAATCTTCTATATATATAAAAGAAAGTCGTGTTAGTTACACTATTTATAACTCAAGAACGGCTGAACCGATTTGGCTGAAAGTTGGTGGGGAGGTAGCTTAGAACCAGGAGAAACACATAGGACTTTTTTTTTTGAGTAGGGTAGTATAGAGTAGTGTAGAGTAGGATAGGCGATAGCTAGTCATTTATAAACCATTGACCCTCTTCTACAAAGAAATGTTAGTCACTTTAGCATTAGTAGAGTTCAACTGCACTTTTGACCTCTGGCTGTACATCAACTGTCCTATTTTTATTGTTTGTATAAAATTGTGTGTACAATAAAGAATAAGAACTCGAAAAACATAACCCTGCTGGTGCAGTCTGGTAAAAATAGTATTCTATTATCTTTTCCTAGGTCATTCACTTGGGCCCAATGTCCAGGGTCTTACTGTCTAGGGAAACTTTAATTAATAAATCCATATATTATGTGTAGAAAAATTTTGTAACGACATCTGTGTCACCACACAGAAACTAAAAGTCAAAATCTTTAATTCATTAACGCTCAGGCGGTAGCCGGCGCCCGGAAGCCATTGTCTTACTATTGTGTCTCTAATTACGCACGTCAAAAGGTTAAGAGCGATATTATGAAAAACTGGGCAAGTGCGAGTCGGACTCGCGCACTGAGGGTTCCGTACTAACTTAAAAGGTAAATTACGGTTTACGATTTATGAGGTATTAAAAAAAAAACTACTTTCTAGATCTCGTTCAAACCAATTTTCGGTGGAAGTTTGCACGGTAATGTACATCATATATTTTTTTTAGTTTTATCATTCTCTTATTTTAGAAGTTACAGGGGCGGGGGGGGACACATTTTACCACTTTGGAAGTGTCCAAGTGTCTCTCGCGCAAACTATTCAGTATAGAAAAAAAATGATATTAGAAACCTCAATATCATTTTGAAGACCTATCCACAGTTTTAGAAAAAAACATTTTGAATACAGTTCTAAGTATGGGGAACCCCCAAAATTTATTGTTTTTTTTTTCTATTTTTGTGTAAAAATCTTAATGCGGTTCACACATCTACTTACCAATTTTCAACAGTGTAGTTCTAACAGTTTCGGAAAAAAGGGGCTGTGACATACGGACGGACAGACAGACATGACGAATCTATAAGGGTTCCGTTTTTTGCCATTTGGCTACGAAATCCTAAAAAGCTCGGTTGGAAAGAAATGTATAAACAGGAAGACTATAAAAAGAATTATATTAGCCATTGATACAAGCTCTAATATAGCTAATCTCACCTTGGACGTAAACTATCTGCCTCAACGAACATGGATTTATGCCAAGCATCGTAAATTGCGCGTTGTATTGCATATTGTTTGTAGTCATCATTAATTAGTGTGATGTTACTATGCCTTTTTTGTGTTTTTATTTTATGTGTCAGACTTCTACTGACTAAAGCCCATCTGTGCTGTATCCCTTCGCGATCCAGAACTACGGTACCTATCTATTTCGAAAATTCCCATGGTTCTAGCGGGTATCGGCCTTACTGGGTCTTTATGGTTTTGCTGACATCTCTGAGGCCGTCGACAAATCAGGCTAGGTTCTTACTGGCTGGCCAGACGTCGAGCTACCCATTGCCTGTCCTATTTTTCGAGACTGGATCAGTGACCCACAAGCTGATGCGTTGGACACGTATCTGTCAGCAACAGTGCTGTCGTCTGCATACGCAAAGGTAGAATAGAATGGTATAAACTTTATTGTACACCAAAATAGTAACAATTTTACAGAAACTCAAATATCGAGGTACCGAGTTTTAGAAGATATACAGTAAGAACAGTTTTGCCGAGAGTACCGACCCCTCCAATCCAAACACACAATCTAATGGATAGAATGCCGGAAGCTATCAATTAAGGCGTACCAGACCCTGTCGAAAACCTTCGAAACGTCGAAGAAGACGGCCAGTACTTCCCCGTACCTGACGATGGTCTCTCTCCAGATGTGAATGGTATATGCTAGATTTTCGGCGGAAGCCGTATGACGTTTCTAGGTATGCCAGGAGCTTACTGTCGAGTGCCCGTTTCATGCTCTTACAGAGGATGGACGTTACTAAAATGGGTCTTTATCTTACCCGGTAAGACCGACAACGCAATCAGCACTTTTCCAGTCTCAAACGAAAGGCGACAGTTCAGGCGCACAAGTCTTAAAAACAATTGCCGTCAAGGTTACGCAGTACCTAATGGTGTATGCTAGATTTTCGGCGGAAGCCGTATTGACGTTTCTAGGTATGCCAGGAGCTTACTGTCGAGTGCCCGTTCCATGCTCTTACAGAGGATGGACGTTACTGAGATGGGTCTTTATCTTACCCGGTAAGACCGACAACGCAATCAGCACTTTTCCAGTCTCAAACGAAAGGCGACAATTCAGGCGCACAAATCTTAAAAACAATTGCCGTCAAGGTTACGCAGTACCCAATGAACGTCGTCTGATGTCCGACATAATCGTCTCACATCTATCAGGAGAAGCAGGGAGACGCGCATCACCAAAATCCAGACGCGAAGATTCCACAAAAAGAGACGCACCCGTCGAGTTTCAGCAGACTAGGAGAGGGTCGGACGGGAAGGCATAAGTTCGATTGAACTAACTTAACTATTGACCAAAACGCTTTACTACCAAGTTATGAAGCATGTTTTTTCCCAAATTGGCTTCTTGCAGGACTTGCAAGTGCTGTGGGAGGCTCTCTTCTTCTGACTCACGACATTTGCTTTGCGTATATGAGCATCGGGTCATATATACCGAGTGTTGCCAGGCATTGTTACATCAGAGAATGGAATTTATTATAACATGTTGTTTTTTAATGATATAAAGTAGTGCTTGACTGCAATCCCACCTGGTGGTAAGCAGTGATGCAACAGTTGATGGTGAAGCGCACTAGTTTACTAAGAGCCTATTCACTCTAGCCTTGAAGACACCTAAATTATAATCGGACAGAAAATTGCAACAGGCAAATCATTCCAGTCCTTCAATGTATGCTGTATCATTTATTCCATTTAGACGAATCACTTAGTCCAGACCGAAGAGGTGTCAACAATGATCTCCATTCAGCCGTTTAAGTGTGAAGGAGCAACAAATACACATACATTCATACTTTTGCCTTTATTGTATTAGTGTGACTATAATATATTCTAATTTTATATACGTACCATCTAATAAAGGTGCTCCAGCCAACATTGTATCTCCTAAGACTAGTAACTGGTCTCTAAATTCTGTAGGGCTACAGGGTAACTTCAGCTCTTTGCACAAGATCTCCGATAGACGCTGCTCGGTTCCTCCAAGCACTTTCATCATCAACTCATCTGTGTATTTGTGGCCATAGTTTGCACATAGCTGGGTTATCATTTTCTTGTATACTAGTTCCGTATCTGAAAAAGGAAAATGGTTTCATGTTGTTACAACCTTCTAAGAAATCCTTTTAAAAATGAATACTTTTAGTAGACTATAATTTAAGTTTTAAATATATGATTGGTAATACCCAAACAAAAGTTTATTTTAACATGGTTTTTGTAAAGTCTCATAACATGATTAAAAAGAGTGTCCATGGAGTTACTTGCATATTTTTCTCCATAGAGATCTATGCTTTGGAATGTGCAATTTAGCTTCAGTTTTTTTGGTCTATTTGAAAGTGACAGGACAGAATGGAAGAAAAAAAACGTGTTGTGCCGACCCCAAACAAAACGGGATAAGGGCAGGAAGATGATGATGAAATTAATGTTTTTGATTTGATTTGGTACTCTTAATTATGATCTATGGACCTATTTATACAAACTACATAATTTATTTAAAACATTGGGATAAAAACTATATATGCATTATACTAGACAACAATCACAATGCTAAGCAATAAAAAATATGTATGTCAGTGGAATACTAATTAAGCCATAATGATATATGTTAGACAATAGCTCTGATTTGCATGTTTTCTGTGCAGATTTAAATTAAATCACAGTGTATATTATTTTGACAAGAGCGTCAACTTAGGGTAGCAAATAAAATTGAGTTATAACAGTGTTATGTTTATGAATAAATTATCCAGCAGGTTTAGTTTCGAAACTTAACTTTGTGGCCCGAAACTTTTTCCAAAAACTCGTTTGGAGGTTCAAGTATAGAGAAACCTTTTCAACTAAATTTGGTACGGTCTGCATAATAGAACACATTCATATTTATGTTTTTTATTAATTATGTAAAAGTACGCCCGCGTATATAACCTTGCGACCCAATAACATTGACGATTATTTGAGAAGGTCACATTTTAACTTACCAAGCAGAAGTCCGTCCATGTCGAAAATACAGTGCGTGACTTTCTTATAATTCGGCGTAGAGTAACATCTCGCGCCTATCAACCGCGACACACTTTTTAACAAATAAATCCTCATGGTTACCGGTTATATAAAATTATTTACAATAATAAACTGAATAGACACTGTATTTTTGTATCCCAAACAAGAAGTAGTATTTTACACTAATTTACCCAAGTTTTACTTATTATTAAAGATGATTTTCTATTCTAAATATTAGAAAAATACAAAACGTGCGTTCCTTAATTGAAAAACATTCCGTCTATTTTGTTTGATTGACATTTGACACTCGTTTTTGACAACAGTCAAGTCATTTTTATTGACATTATAATGTACAATAAGATCCAATCATAGCAAAGACGTCATGGATGAGTTATCATTCATTGGTCAAAAATTTTTTGAAATTTAATTTTGTAACCAATGATAGACCTTAATAAAAATATTGCTACCCTAAAATATACGCCATATGATACGGCTGTGTTGCACCATTATAATTTGTAAAATTATCAAATAAGGTTTTAGGCAGGTTTCTGAAATGCAAACAAAAGCAAAACACATGAAAAATTAAAAGTTAGGTTTTCCAAACACTTTTTTATCATCTGTATTCATGTTTTAACACAAATAATGAGCAAGATAAATATGGCAATGCCGCCGCCGCGCGGCTAGTCAGTCGCTTTCTGCTCACTTCAGTAAGTCGGCCAGCAGTCGAGCTGCGACCATCATGGTTCGCAGTTGAATTGTCGCAAGTCGTGCGTATGGCGTGTATAGTACCGCAATTTAAGTTTAAATTAAAAATCATTTACTTGTACTTTTATTTATGAACGGTTTATAAAAGTGTATCTCGTTTCACACTTAAAAATTCAATCGTCGCGAACATGGCTGTGAAAGAGTGTTGTTGTGATAAACTGTCGCCTAACAAAAAATCGATTTTCGGAATGAGAATGCGGAGTCAAATTCTGTATTTACTGTTGACTTCTTGTTTCTTAGCCGTGGCTTCTGCCACTGACTCTGAAGGAACATGTGCAAATGTGAAAACAATCTTCGAAAAGAATGGAATGTTGACGGCGGTAGACCTACAAGCACAACCGAACTCAGGTGAGAATCATGCGCTATTCCACAGCTGAATGTGATAATGATTAGCGATAATGCATGATACGTTGGTCGAATTATATTGCTTTATGTCATAACAAACTAGAATCCACAGCACTGGCTACCTCCGTGAAGCGGTACCTGTAGTGGTAGTTATAACACCTTTAGTAGGTAACTTTATCGCTTCAAATGCATTTTACAACCTAGTACCTACCTACCTACCTAGAAAAGTAGATCCGACGGCTTTGTACGTAGGTAAGTAGAATAGATCATTTCTTGGAAAAATTGTTAAATTGGTAGGCTAATTGCTTAGTCATATTCACATTTCTTGAAGTGCTCAAAAATCAGTAATAAACTGAGAAAGCAAAACATGTGTAATCTATCGGTGCGTTATCATAACAATGTACTGATAAACAAAATTATACCTACCTGCGTTCGACGCGAAACGCCGACAAAGCCACAGGTAAGATTCGCCCACCAGTAGTACCTATCATTTAGGTACTTACCTGAAACATTGTTTTTTTCATCTTGATAATGGCTTAACGACCCTAAGCGTTCGAAGAGATTAAAAACAAGAATACGCAAATTTTTACATGAATTTGGGTGCCTAAAACCCTTTTGTAAACACGCCATAATGAAAAGAAAAAGGACCAGAAGCTATTGTTATTTTGTTTAAAGAATAAAGACTTAAAATCCTTTGCGTTGAACTCATTTTAGTTTTTACCTGATCAGGAACAAGTCAAGACAAGACACTCAAGTTTTTTTACAAGCCAATAATCCAAGAACTTCTGCCGTCGACTAATTTAACTTTGTGTTAATTGCCTTTTATTGAAGCCACGAATATAAAAAGTTAGCCAAATACGTGCAGAAAAAGCAGAAACATAATACGTCTATCGTGTAATTAGTAATATTATCATTAAGGTGCTTTATGTGGTAAGTACTTAATGCCCGACTTCATATTTCATAACACAGATGGGCAAGCAAGACGCATTATTAACAGAATCATCGCACACCAAAATCGTGACAGTAGGTGATAGATATTACGCTATTAGCAAAAGTAAAGACTTCATCGATTACCTAAGTACTTAATTTTAATTCATCCTTGAACAAATCTTAATGTCCAGCAGAGTAAACGTCTCCGAAAACAATTTGTATCTACCGTGTAGGTGTACTTGATACAGTAGGCGGTGTTGTGAAATGCCTACATTGCAACATAATGATATAAAATGAACATTTCTGCGAAGCAAACTTCAGGTTAAAATATCAACATCTTGTCTATAAAATCGCATCTAAGTTGACCTGTCTAAAGTTCAAATTCGAATGAATCACGATGTCAATGGCAGAAAACATTTAAGTTAAAAGTCTGACTGCAAGTAGGCAGGTAATGGCTCGCGGAATAAGCGTGGGCGACACCGCTGCGGAAGGTTCAAACGCGATTTGACATGGTTTTCAGACGTTTATACGGATTTATGAAAGCTTTATAACAGACATTCTTACACAAGGCTCCTTTCAAGATAGCATGTTGGTTTTACTGATAAGTGTTGTCAATTGATTTAGGTGTGTGTACTTACTGTATTTTAATGAACCTTGTCAAGCCTCTGAAGAAGCCGCCTTAATCAAATTAATTTGGGAGACAACTTGATTGTCGCGATTGAGGAAAATATGGCTTCGCATTAAAATAAAAACTTTTTAGAAAAAAAAAATAACCGACTTCACTAAAAAAAACACTAAAAGGATCAAAATAACTTTAATTTCGGATGTCGGTGTTTCTCGGTATTGTTTGTTTCTTATTTAACACCGACTTCCGAAATTAAAGTTATTTTGATCCTTTAAGTGTTTTTTTTAGTGAAGTCGGTTTTTTTTTTTTCTAAAAAGTTTTTATTTCACACTTTTTAGTTGCGATACACTTATAAACAGAGTGCCTATTTCTAATGACAATTCCAATTAACCCAAATACTGCTAGGTTACATTGTTTTATTATAAAGTTGCTGTGCCTACCTTCCTCCTTCCGGCTCCATCATCAGATCAGTTCGATAGTACCTTATAGCCAAAGAGCATCTCACGACAATTCTAATAAGCCCAAACACGGCTAGGATACATTGATTAATTACGCAGTTCCTGTGCCTACCTTCCGGCTCCATCATCAGATCAGTTCGATAGTACCTTATAGCCAAAGTGCATCTCATGACAATTCTAATGAGTCCAAACACGGCTAGGTTACATTGATTAATTACGGAGTTCCAGTGCCTACCTTCCGGCTCCATCATCATCATCAGATCACTTCGATGATACCATTTTCAACGTAACTATTCAGAATCATTCATTTATTTGTATTGTCATAGTCGCTTAACTATATCTTCAATGTGATATCTATTTGAGTATGAAGTTCCGTTGACCATTTCTGGTCTTCTTCATCAGTTCCACTTCATCAAATGTTACTTTTTGACTGTAAATGCTTAAGTTCTTGATGAAAATACTAAAATTACCATAGGGTTGCCTATAATTTTTGAGGAGTTCCCTCGATTCCTCATGGATTCCATCATCAGAACTGGATTTTGAAAAAAATGGGACCAATCTGGAAGCATATCCTATAAAGGGAAAAAAAAATTTTGCAAATCGGTCCATAAACGACGGAGTTCTGAGGTAACACACATAAAAAAAAAAAAAGAAAATGATGATAAAAAAAAAAAAAAAAAAAATACAACCGAATTGATAACCTCCTCCTTTTTTTTGAAGTCGGTTAAAAAAATAACATTTCAAGACGAGGGCGCAAGATATCGAGACATCGATTACATTTCCAAAAATGTTCTCTGCTTGGACCGGCTCGACGGCACCATTCAGTCATTACATCCTCCTTTTTTGGCATTCGAAAGCATGTTCATCGCTCGCACTCTTTGGAATAATCGCCGACGAATTATTCCGTGAAAATTTACAGTCACGGACACGGTATTTGGCACGAGCATTTCTTTGGTGCCTTCCCACGAATGTCGTTAACACGAAATGCTACCGATTTGAACATCCAAATAATTATAATTATTGCAACAACTCGAACCAGTAAATATTCAGTGAGCGCGAATAATAAGACATTGTTTAATATAATGAGTTTCCACCACGCACACCTCTTTCCAGCGAAAGCCTTTTGCGTCAACCCTTTGAAGTTGGACCCATCCCATTCGTTTCTGTAAACTGATACATTATTAATGAACCACTGCGCCACACCCAACGCATTACCCGTGAAACTACTAAAGCCTTATATCGATCTAATAACGCTAATTGGTGTTTGTGCAGTCTTAATTTATTCAGGAATAAAATAGGTCTTAACAACTATGGCCTGTACAAACTTATTAAAGATAATCATAATTCGCCACGGCATAATAATTTATACGCAAATTTTATTCGTCGCCAATGGTAATTCAATGGAAGCGGCAAGATCAGGCGATACGAGTTCTTGCTATTAAGATAGACTACGTTTTAAGAGCACAGGTTGACGCCACGTTTCCCAATAAGGCTTACTGTCTGATAGATCGCCTGGCATCGCCGCACTATCAGGTTATACAAAGTATTTTGCATAGCTCGCCAGTCGTTTAGCATGCAATACTCGATCGCCGGTACTTCTAACGGAGACCAGTCGCGACAACTACCGGCATCTGTACACGGCCAACGTTTTAAATAAATAGATATTTAAGATCCAAACGAACTTTGAACGGTGGCAATTTAAATAGTTGAGAAGAATTGATGATTTATGACTCATACACAATGAGATTTTTTGGTAACCATCCATTTTCCACAAAATATAACTTCAATCTCATAGTTTGCGCACATAAACTACAACACGCCAAATAAATTCTTTATGATATTGAACACCGGATCATAAATCAACGAGTCGAAAAATAATAAACTGCATTACCAGAAATACGAAGCTGCCGTCAGAGAATGTTACTTCATCCCATGATGAATAAAAAAACGCATAAAATATTCTGGGTACACGGGAATCTCGGTAAGATTAAGGTCAGTAGCCTCAGATTTCCTTAAATAAATTTACCTTCGCCGCACTGTAGAATGTCATAAGGATGGACATCGTTATCATGGGTGGGTTTATCCTGTTTGGTTAGGTAGGTACTTATTTTCTAAACTAACCTATCTATCAAAGCTGTCATAGGAGTTCAAGATAACGACCATCGACTGCGGGAATGTCTTACGAACTGAAGTCACTTACAATTCTATCCATCCATCAAACTAATCATAACTTAGCTATATTTTAAGATTTATAAATTAAAAAATAAATATTTACGTTTTTAAAATGATTTCCTAAAGGTCTGAGAATTTATGACCAATTAAGTAGGATGATATAAATCTTTAATATTTATGAGTGAATTAAACAGAATGTTAAAGTCATCATTAAGTTATCAAGAAAGTCTGTATGTTTTACGGAAACGGAAAATAAGTAGTAAAATAAAGTAATAACATTTAACAAAAAAAATATTAAACAGTTAAAACTATTATATTCTTTGCTAACCGAATGAGTGAAAGTTAACAATAAACATGAACAGTATTAAATTGACAAACAAGAAAATTAATTAAAGACTAAAAAGAAATTGGCGGAAGGAGTCAAAACATTTCAGCGTTGTTATGTTTTTTTCTAACGCATAAAATTTGAACTATAACGTGTACTTGGAAAGCTACCGAGGAACTCTCACCTATCTGAATGTTTGGAATGACATACAAAATCGGTCTGTGGGAGGACTGGTTGACAAGCCGAGTGAGCATTGAGTAAACACCGGCCTAAGGTCGACAACCCACGGCATGGCTTCAGCCACATTGATTGAAGTCCAAGTGATTACTAATTTATCAGTTAGTTCACCGGGAAACTTCGGCAGCAATATTATGTAAAGATAACTTGTTAAATTCGTTACGAAAACTGTTTGATAAAGTTAAAATTATGAAGATATGTTTCCGCCAAGTCTTTAGAGTTCGCAAGACAGACCATTTTTCCTAAATATTTGTTCTTGGTAAAAATCCAACGAGTATGTACAAATTGCCAGTTTAAAAGGTAAAATAAAAAATAAAACCCGTACCCCGTTGACGAATTAGCACATACCTGAAGAAGAAATCCCATTATGCCGACATACATTATTCGGGCTTTCACAGTGTACCCTTTCAATCAAGCTGGCTGAATGGTGCTCCATCAGTCACAGGGAACGTCAGACCTTTTATGTCGCGTTCCATAACCTCTTATTCTGTAATTAGGCTCGGATAGGGGAAACAGGATGCCGCGTATTAAGTTTTTGCAGATTTTTATTATTCGGATGATTCGATTGTTAAATTTTAAGATATTCTATACGTCTAATGATATTGGGTTTTTGATTTGAGTGATCTCTTTTGGAATCTATTGTCGGTAAGGCATCTAGTTTGATAATGGATGCCGCTTGCGCATATGTGTAAATTAAAGCCTTTAGCAGTTTGACTTAATTTTGTATTAGCTGTCTCTTTGCATTTAGGAAATAACAATACTTTATGTTGGGTTGGGCGCCAAAGAGAAACTGCTCTGAAATGCATTGTAGTCAGCTTTATAACCAAATAGGACAATCTGAGCCGTCCCAGAAAATCGGAAAGACATAAATAGCAGATTACAGATCGTTAATACGTATATGACCAAAGCATGCCGAAACTATGGAGTTATGGAGGTCGAATATGACGTAAGCCCAGTGCATGTTTTAACATCGAGACCACGTGGTATTTTATTTATTTTATAGTATTTGCTTGCGAATCCGCTCGTGTTCTACTTTTATTTTCATCTGCTGTGATGTATAACAGCTGCACGATTCTATGTCACGGGCTATGCTGCTATTGGATATGGTAACTCCCGAAACGGTCCATTTCTGTTGAATTTTGCAAAAGAATAAGTAAGAAGTAAAGTGTCAGTGAGATAAAATACCACAATATTTTTTTGTATATCTTCTTACATTCGGATAGGTATTGCTTTGTTATGCAAAAATATATAAGTACATTGTGATTTCGTCATAATTTCGTAATTTGTGGATGTTGCTATGTCTACGGAAATAATACTATATAAATCAGAGAAAATGCTAACGGAAAATTTAATTTCTAATGAAGTCGGGAATTTTAAGAATAGCTGGTTATAGATATGTCGTAACAGGCTCATCTACAATTTTCTTTTTTTTTATTATTTTGTGTGGTTGCCTGTCTTATTATATGATTCTATCTATCTATATATTTTATAATCACCTGTTAGTAGAGTTCTATCCGTCATATTGAAAAACTTTCTCAATGAAGGCGAGGATTTACTTCGTGGTAAGAAAATGTCATAGTTTATTTACTTCTTGGATTTCAACAACAAGTGTATGCAGATATGATGCGTTATATTCTGTCTGTACTAAAAAAGTATAAAACATAGTAGTTTTTATAGTGTTTGCCCGTTTATCCTCCAGGCAATGGATTTTGAAGCGGTTCACTAATAGAAAGAGGCCGGGGAAAGAAACCCGGGCGAGGTACTAGTTCATAAATTTCCAATTCAATCGTCAATAAATTGAGTATTTTCTGTCTAAATCGACCTTGGGAAGCAATTTGCGTTACGAATGTTATTTGCGACTATAAACAGTTCATTGGTTTCGGAATTCCAAGTCATTGAACTAAATTTTTATTCAATTGACATCTCATTATTGCTCATCATTACAGACGTTAGATACATTTTTGGCTAACCAGTGGGAGATAGTTTTCTCGAACTACCTACATACTAGTGTTGCAACTGAACTTTGCTTCCGCTTCTGCAGAAGTTCCGCAAGCATTTTAACTTCCATTTCCGTTTCTGGTTCCGCAAACCTTATAACAGAACTCTTAACAGAAGAATACAATGAGAAGCGCAGGGGCGGGGGGCCCGTAGACGATTAAACAAATCTTAAAAAATAAAATAATGTTTTTCTTCATAGTTTTAACGCCTTCCGGTTTCGCTTAATGTCGAAAACGGCTGGACCGATTTTAACGGGACTTTCACTGGTAGATAGCTGATGTTGTAAGGAGTAGTAGGTTACTTTTATTTTGGAAAAAGAATTAGGGTTCCGCGCAAAAATAAACGTCTTACAATTGTGACCATTTGCATTGAGCTGTTTTGCAAGATTTGCATCTCGTACAATAAAGAAAAGCTTTTATTGCCTAGAGCGGTTTTATTGAAGAAGTGACTTAGTCACCCTATTAACAACGACAGAGTAAAGGAAGGCTTCATTTCTTTAATTGGCTAGTAACGAGCTCATTAAAATGCGATACACGTTTAATGGAAAAGATAAAAACTCTCGGTAATTAGCTGTAATCCGGAAAATCGTCATTGTCCGCGACTAAATAAGAGTATCTCAAAGGTTTTAATTCGCGACCGGACATTCCACGCGCGAGGCAGGTGCCGACCTGTCGCCGTGCCACCGGACCGGTCCGCGGCGCGCCGGTCGTGGCACTGGCCTGCCAGCCATGCGCAAAAAATGTGCATTCGATATTTAAAATCAATGTTACCAATCGTTTAATTTAAATATTTGAAGATTTAGAAAGAATAATGGTCAAGAGCGTATTTTTAAGAATGCTGTTTTAATTTGTATTTAAAATTTAAATTTAAGTTATTGGATTGCATATTGCTCTTCTTTGATTTTATGCGACCCTGATACACCTTTTATGACGCAGTTTTTTTTGTTTGTCTTCCTAATTACCTAATAATTGTGTAAAAAAACCCATAATCTCATATGTAGGTTATTATTTTGGTAGCTCAACAAGGTTTATTCCACTTAAAATGAGTCTTCTAGATACAGTTAAAATAAATTTATTTTTTGGTTACTGGACTTATAGACTGACGCGAAATATTCTACAGTCCGTAAGTTCTAAAAATAATTGAAAACGGAAACTTGTCTATGAAGCCGTGTTGCTGGTTGTTTGCACTAGGAAGCCACTAAGTATGTATTTAAACTTAAAGATACATGTAATGATTTCCATTAATAGAATATTTTATTTTCCGCATTTCCGTAACCATAAAGGTTGCACTTTATTCCGTTGCTACCAACAACCGCAGATAACATATGCACAGCCGATTTGCCGAATAAATTATTGAGATTTTATCTTAATTGCACTATCGAGGCACTTTGCGATAAACATGGATTACATAAAATACTCTTTGTCGGCATTTCTCAATTGCATGAGTGTTTGTTTAAAATAACAACCTCTAGCAGTTTTTATGGAGAAATTTTATCCAAGGAGGCTGCAATAAACTTAGTTCTGTTCAGTATTTACTTATATAGGAACAGTTTACTTACCTCTCAAGCCAGCATAAGTTAGATACCTACTTTTATAGTAAATATATAGATAATAGAAAAAAAAACTTTATTCTTCATAGACCGATTTGAATTTCAACTAAGTTCAAAAACTACAAAGGCCGGATTCAACAACTCAAACGCTAGTCTTTCCGCCTTATAAAAATATAAAAATACCTATTAAGTAGGTACTAAAATTACATAAAATACTCATTAAGTACCTGTTCGTAAAATATTCATACAATTCACCAGATATTTTAATGAAGACCTCGTGAGTACAATTTGGAGTTATTTTGCTTCTTAAGATGGATCCAGAACATGGAAGACACAACGTAGCATACAAATTGGACAAACTTGATTATAATTTAAATGCCAAAGCAAAAAATAAAAACTTTCGCGCCACATTGACCATCGACAACAGATAGATGTAAGTACGCTGGACGTCACTCAATGCCCATTTATGTGCAATGCACAAGTATCAATTATATTCAGCCATATTGATATCACTATTTATCTTCCGTTTTATGTCTCAGTATAGCTTTCAGTTTCCTTTGAATAAGAATAAATGGTGTGCATTTAAATATTATGTTAATTGAAACTGCAAAAAAAAAATTCTGCAGTAATTGACCTGTAACCCATATCTTCCCAATATATAGAGTTGTTATTGTTATTTTTATTTTTATGATATGCGCCATGGCCCATGTTTGACGCAAATAAACTCTTTTTCTTTTTTTACTTTATGGTTCTCTGCTTGATCTGTTGATTTCTTGGTGCACTGAGGTAAAATTTAGTCAAATTCGGTTATGTGTCAAAGACTGATGTTTTAAGTCCTTGAAGGGGTGACGTTTTTAGTAATACCTTTTATGAGTCCAATGCATACCTACAAATATTTTCGGTTGTAGCAGTAACAAACATAGTAACGCAATTTAAAATAAAATTGGCTTTTAATTTTGATAAAAGCTTGGTTTGTTTGCTTAGATTAACGGTGTCGTCTATAAAGGCTGGAAATAAAACAAACATGGTAAATTGGGTAATGTTGAAACAACAAGCCCCAAAAAATGATTAGACACATACGATGCACATACTGTGAGCTTGTAACGGGCTGACTAAACGAGTATTAGCCAACGAATAGAGTAAACATTGACGTAAATCGGATTTGTACAATCGCACGCCAATTTGAAAATAGCGTGAAAAGCCTGTGCACATTGCATTGTGTTATATTAACAGCGTTTCATTGTCTCCCGTTAAACCAAATTGGAGAACTATATCGATTCAATATTCAAGCACGACCGGGTTCGAGCTGGTCGAGATCGAACATCGAGTTATGACGTGGCGAAAACAAAACGAGTTAGAATCGATTCCGTGCATTCCGACGCTTCACGGATTCTTCGTTAAGAATGTGAGCCCGCGAGATCGTATAATGATTATAATCTCGATTTAGTGGTCGATTCGTCATCGTCTGATTTAGTTAATGGAATAGGCAATAAGCGTGTGAAACGACTGAGATGACTTTACATTGTGATGGACACCCGATTTTGTAATAGATGTTGATAATAGACACCTTCCAACCTCGATAAAAAAGCTGTCCTCTGTGATGATTTTCGATTGTCTGTCTAATTAAATTACAGATAACATCTACCCACGTTTCAATTCAAGAGAAAGCAAGTCAGGTTTTTTCCTGACGAAAGCCTTGAAAGATAAAATTTTAACAAATGAAAATAAATTACATTCTCTGAAATGGCTAAATGCCATGTTTATTCAGCTTTAGATATTGGATATAAGTGTGTTGAATTTTATTAAGAAATTAACGGGTTCATGGACGGACATTTTCCTTACGAAAGCAGATACTATCCAAATGAACTAGAACACTTGAGAAATCAACCCCACTAATGAGCTCAAAAGATCATAAATCGCGAGCTCAGTTACTATCAGCGAAATTAATAAAAACATGACATTTTGGAGAGGTCCTGGAGTCAGGAGGATGCAGGACGCAGTCGCATGGGAGCGGAATGCGGTCCGGCGGGCGGGGTCCATGGAAGGTGGGGGGGAGGAGGAGGGCAGGCTGCACGGCCGAGCCGGCCTATAAACTGCGACGAGTGGTTCACGCGCCCCGTAATTATTATGCCGTGAGAGTGCTTGGACGATCACCCCTGCTGCACCATAACGCCACTGCACACAGTTAATCGTTGATGCGAACTTTGTTGTACATGTTTTGAGACGAACGGTAGATCCAAGCCCTTCTATCGAGGCTGCAATTCCGAATTTGAAAGTCGCGACGTTGTCATTTGAGTGTCTGGAATTTTCAATCTAGTCCAAGGTTTTGGAGAAGGCTCCATAAAAGCATCGTACTGGCTTGAATTCCTTATTCTCAGGAATGTGGATGAACAGCACTATATCGCAGCTGTATTGGGATACAGCAGAGCATACCAATGAGATGAAAAAAGAATAAAGGTAATTAAAACGCATAACTGAGCGCTGTATTATTTTCTGCGGTCAAAGACACTTTTGTTGTGAACAGAAGTGGGTACAGAAATATTTATGGTCATTACTTGACTAGCATAATAATAGCTGCATTTGTGACCAGCCAGCATTAAACGCTTTGATCATGCGTTGACATTTAAAACATTGGTTTCGAGAATATCAAACTGTAGAAAAAATATTTTCGACGTTATAGGCTGATTTATAAACTTCATACTTAGAACTTGTTTCAGTTTTTTTTTGTGCAAGTTTGTTTTTTGGTAGGTAGTTGAAACTTTGAAACCTTTAACTGAAACGGTTACAATTAATTATTCAGATACAGTTTTTGCTCTCGTGAACTTTTTATATTGTAAGGACTTGCTAGATGAAAATCTTGATTGATCTATTTGAGTCATACGAAGTCGCGCTTCGTGCTCAGTAAACATTTTTACTGTGCAAATGTTACACACATGATTATAAAATTAACGTAAGTTTCTTCAAAAACAAGTATAGGGTTTCCTAATAGTTGTAAACTGCTTTATAATCTGTGACCTACATAAAAACCTACGATAAACGCCCACAATAGCCCACAGACTTAACGACCTTAAACTTTTTATGCATTACTACTCTATAAAGTTTGTTATAGATTACAAAAACTGTCGGAAGAACATGGTATTCCGCAACATTGGAGCGTTAAAAGTACAGTTATTATGCTGTCAAAGCTAGAAAATGTATGTTGACGACATCTTAATGTCCACAGCTACGAATAGAGGTGTCTGCATCTATAGGCATTTCCCTACCCAACTAAACCGTTTCGACATTAGCAGAGTCAGTTCGGATGTCCCATAAAATCCTTTTTGTTTTGCATTATTTCAAAAGCCACCGATCATGTCATGACTCCATGAGTCATATTGTTTACTCAAGACAATGCGAGTAATATAGTTCATTTCAGAATTAAGACAGGCCAGTCAGCGACGTAGGTGGTTTGTTTTTCTCGGCCTACAATAAATCAAACATGTAAACTAAAACAATTATAGTTAGGTTTGTTTTCGTTTACGTTTCCGGTTTGACAGACACATGTGATCGTTTGAAAAGCTAGTGAAAGAGGGTATCGGCATCACGGCGAGTTATGAATGAACCGGCCCGGCCGCCGGCCGCGGGGAGAGACCGTTATCGGAATTCCAAAAACTCGAGTGGGCGATGCCCATGCGCTTGCACATAAAAAACTAGTCGATCCGACACAATAGCGTGAGGGGTCGCCTTCGTGTCGACCTGCGACTGTTGCAAGAATACCACACAAATCTCACAATATTTATGTACTACGATATCTCGATGTTGTAAATATTTCTACTGCAGACATAATTTTATTCAAATCGCTTCTGACATGTCACATTCGTAACGTAATAGGCTCATAAAGAGTTGACATACAAATACATGGAAGCCAATACTTCCGTGTAACATTCAATATGGGCGGCTGTTTGAGAATGCCCTGTGCATGTTTAAGAAATGCATTTAAAAAAATACTCGGAGGGGTTATGTGGTGTATAGCGGCGGCCGGTTTACGTATAAGGCGACGCTGCACGGCTAGTTAAAATAACAGAATAATGAGACTTCTGTTTGGTTAACATGACAAAGAGTGGCTGAGGAATGCGGTTCATCTCACCGGCGCGGCGCCTGCGTAGCGATTGAAAACTCTAGTTTTCCATTCGATCTGGTGTCGTGTCACGTAGAGCTGCGGTGGATCGCTTACTAACTATTTTTTAAGTAATGCAACTATTTGAGATGCACTTTGCTTGGAGATAGGTGATTCTAATCGCAGGAATCTAGAATTTAGTGTCAATGTCATAAAAGAATGAAGCAGAGTAAAATTATTCTAAATTAGTCTAAGATAAATCTTCATTTGGCTTCTTCCTTTAATTGAACCTGTTACAATCTAAAATTACACTTGTTCCTAAATTCGTCGGTGGTCCTGATATCCTTCTTCATCGTCATTATGTCCTCTTACAAGCACATTAATCAACGTAATACCAGTAATATTTACATAATTAAAATTGTAAAGCCTCCTTTGTGTCAGTCAGGCTCTGTATCAAGCCTGATTAAACACGCGAGACAATATCCGTAATGAATGCGCTACACAAAAGAAATGTGTTACATAGACTTTGTACATGTATCATACAGTTGCTACTATAAGCTGCCGTATTCGGTTCAAGTTTACGGAAGTGTCCATAAACGATAGTGGTTAATAGCTTGTTATTAACTGAATGACTAAGGCAAATTACATTTGCCAAGACTGAGTAGAACAAAAAAGCTAAACTGTCTGTGGTTAATGCTGACAGTTACTAAAAACCTCTTTTCGTGAAAATGTCATTTAAATGAAAGATATAATTTTAAAATTTTCTTAAGTATGACGTTTATTACTTTGCAAAGTTGTTAAAGTTCAACATGGATGAATATCTCAGCCATTTTAGTTTAAAGTGCGCTTTAGAAAGATGTGCATATTTGATAGTAAGGACTAGCTCACATTTGCGACAATCCGGTTTGGAATACATTCATGAACTCGTGATGTCGCATAATCTTTTAATTTTTTTCTAGCTACTATTTTGTTACTGAATGAATTTTCGCGTCAAAAAAGTAACTAAACAACTTGTGTTAAGTGCGTGTTAAGTGATAATCTTCCGATAAGGACAACTAAACCTGAACGAGAGTCCAGCAAGTCATCTAGATACATAACCTGCTTCAGCGCTGAACCGTTATGTCTCGCGATCTCTGTAATGATTTCTCTATTTTTGCATTAAAAAAAATGAATGAAATGAAACAAGTTTCAAGGTGTCTTTTTGACAGTTTAGGTCGCTTTATCGCTGCAACGATTTTTATTGTAAGCACAATTTGACATCTGTCACTTTTAATTTTCGATATCCGGATTTTGCCACTCGCTGTTTCCAATTCACCTGGTACTGATGAAAAGGTGTTTCGTATCAACAATTCAGAAAGCGGAAGACCTCGTTCAAGCTACTTTTGAGCCTTTTCTATCGAACCTTTCTCTCTTGGATATCCACTGGATGTTTGTTTCTCGTGTGAAAAACAACACGGAGGATTGTTGGCGCGGCACTGTGAACAAGGGGCGCGGGGGCAGCAATAAAGCTTACCTGCTCTACGTAGATATTATCTTGTCGGTCAAAGGCGCCGGCGACTAACTCAACCAAACCAAAGCCATTGAAATCCAAACCTTAAGTTCGTTGAAATTAAGTTAGATTTTGTAAGTATTACAGCACTCTAAAAATATGTAATGGTGTGGCATTACAACACTTTGTCAGATTGTAAGCTTTTGTCATAGTTTGTGTATAAACATTAGGCAGAAACTGCTGGTGCAGTGATGATGTCATCTGAATTGACGTCACTGGAAAGTCATGAATATAAGTATCGGATTTGAGTCATTCGATATATTTGCTGATCTGTTTTTGATACACCACATTTTATTTGTAACTAAAAAAGGAGCTTTTGAAAAAATTTAATTACAAATAATTTACATATTATTATCTCTTTTTAGGGTTCCGTAGCCAAATGGCAAAAAACGGAACCCTTATAGATTCGTCATGTCTGTCTGTCTGTCTGTCTGTCTGTCTGTCTGTCTGTCTGTCTGTCCGTCTGTCCGTCCGTATGTCACAGCCACTTTTTTCCGAAACTATAAGAGCTATACTGTTGAAACTTTGTAAGTAGATGTATTCTGTGAACCGCATTAAGATTTTCATACAAAAATAGAAAAAAAGCAATAAATTTTGGGGGTCCCCATACTTAGAACTGAAACTCAAAATTTTTTTTTTCATCAAACCCATGCGTGTGGGGTATCTATGGATAGGTCTTCAAAAATGATACTGAGGTTTCTAATATCATTTTTTTCTAAACTGAATAGTTTGCGCGAGAGACACTTCCAAAGTGGTAAAATGTGTGTCCCCCCCCCTCTAACTTCTAAAATAAGAGAATGATAAAACTAAAAAAAATATATGATGTACATTACTATAAAAACTGCCAACGAAAATTGGTTTGAACGAGATCTGGTCAGTAGTTTTTTTTTAGTACGTCATAAATCGTAAACCGCAATTTACCTTTCAAGTTTGTACGGAACCCTCAGTGCGCGAGTCCGACTCGCACTTGCCCAGTTTTTTAATACTATCTCAGTATCGGTGTGTTTTAAATTTCGATCTTATTTTTATTTGAGCTACATTGACATAAATATTCCCAGAAAATGTTATTATTAAAAGATAACGCTTTAAGTGTCTTTTTATCACGTAATAAATTAAGAATATGTAGGTAGGTATACCATTTATTGTATTTACACTTTTGTAATCATGATTCAGGGAGCAGTGGTGGGTGGCCGAGTGGTAATGGCCCCGACTTACGAGTCGTAGTCGTAGGTCGCTGGTTTAAACCCAGTCAGGTGCATGCACCCTGCTGTAATCACCACTGCTCTCAAGACGGTGAAAGAAACAGCCTGAGGAAATCGGCATGTCCTAGAGCCAAAAATTTGGAGACATGTGACATCCATCAACTCGCACTGCGCTCGCGTGGTGGATTACGGCCCATTCCCTCTCCTAGAAAGGAGACCTGAGTCCCAGCATTGGGAACATTATAAGCCTGATTATGCTAATCATGACTCAAAAACTTGGAAAAAATCTCACTTATTTTTGATAAAAAAAACCTAGGAGATAAAGATAGTATTGACTGAGTAAAGAACTATTAATTTATCAAAATCGACTGAGTATAATATTAAACGTTGAAAGGTTATCAATTATCAATAAGGCATAATAAGAAGACTAAATAAGGAAAAGTGAAACTTATTGTTTCATAAGTCGTATTGATATTAAAAATCTTTACATAAGCAGTGATTGCACGCAAAAGAATTGGATAACGTTTTTCGCAAATCCTCCTCCACCTTGAATGGAAGAAAGCAGCAAAGACAACTGTCCTAACCTTCCAAATTCAAAAAAGTTTTCAAGTTATAAAAAATCTTTAAGAATTGCCTGTATCCTTCGAATGAGTCCAATAAAGTTTACGGAATGCGGGCTGTGTATCAATTAAAGTAGAAGTTAGTCAGACAGGGTTGCCAGGTGCAAGCACCCCCCGAATGTATGGGTGAACAATTTGAACCATAGACAAGTAGAGGAAAACGTGTTCGGAAGTTTATTCTTTTTTCTTTAAATTTATGTATGTAATAGTGGCTAATAGCGGTCTCGTCCTCCAGACGACATTATAGGAACCTAAGCTATGTTTGGTATTTAAATGGGACTCTTTACAGAACGAGGTCAACGACCTTAATGTCTCAGAAATGATTTCATAATTACAGTCTCCATTGCGGTTTTCTTTAAAGCCGGAATACCGAAAACATCTATTGAAACACCGGTCATTATAATTAACTGAGTTAAAATACTTGTATTAAAATAAATAGTTACGTGAAATATGACAGTGTCATCTTTATAGGTTGTTTAATGTTTCATGCATTCTACGGTTCGACAACTTTTATTGAGACCTCATTAAAATGACACTTATTCCTATTCACCCTTATTATCCATACTAATATCAGGTATTTTTAAATCTCTATCTGGCAACCCAAGCGCACAGATAAACGAAACGGGTTGTAGCCAGTATAAATAAACTATGCAGCTGCGTTTAGGATTAAAAGAAATGTTTGGTGAGAGAATTACATTAGAGTCGGCGCGCGAGCATTAGTTCCTGAACGATATTCAATTGCTTTTTTAATAGCAGTGTTAATTTTCGAATGCGTTCTCTTACCGTCTGTTTTATGTTATTTTGTTACTGGCCAGTTTCGAAATTTTAAGGGATATGGGTTTATGTTTTTATTCGGAATCGAAAAAGGTTTAATACCTTAATTTATCTTTTTTAAATTAAAGCATTCCATTGAAGAAGAACTGAATAATCTCTGATAAGATTAGTTCATTCATTAATAATGTATAACTTCTTCTTCTTAGCAAGACCTTTATCTTGCATATAAATAAAGCAGTACCTATCTTTGCCGGATGCTAGAACTATTGCCTGTTAGCCAATACGACGAATGAAAATGTAAATATGTAGTGCCAACATAACCATGATATTATACTGTGTAGAATTCTCTTGATCATTATTATTGCAAATATAGACTGCTCAAGAATTTCTGCTAGATAATCTATCGTGCTATTGAAATGTTAACACAAAACAAAAATGAAAAGTCGATGTAAAATCAAGAATGCAGCACACGCAAATGCCAACTCTATTTGGAGTTCAAAAGGTTGAAAATTTAAATTCAATAAACCTAGACTAATTTTAACCCACGGTTTCATTAGCGCTGACAAATGGCTCATTAATAAATGCTTAAAACCGTAGCTGTTATAATAAATGAGTCAGGTGTAAGCCATGGTTCTATTTCAATGGCCATCTTGTATTGTTGAATGTTGTCTGTGTTGACAGGTCTCAGCTGTGGGCTTTGTCGACGCATCATGGGTTTATGTTGAAACAATATCAAACAAATATAAGTCTTGAAAAAACTACGAAGATTAATTTTATGATTAACGGAGGTACTTGTAACTTTTACTGAAAGAAGGCTCTACTATTAGCAGTTCTTAAATATCGTAATCGGATTTTTTTAATAACGTAAGGGATATTCGCACAAAATGACAAAATGTCCTTTGTGGCAGTTAAAATATAGAGCATGTACCCCAGAAGGCTTATATGATACTTCTGGTATCAATATGCCTGTCACACCTTTCTCTGTTACTCATAAAACTTTTCTGGCTGGTTTATCATCATGTCCGAACATATTCTCGTGCGCAACCTAAGCAGCACCGCAATCTACTGCAGTCCATTGCCAGAGATAAAGCTATGCCAAAAACGATTGCCCGCTTATTATCAAAGCTTTGCCAACCAGGTCGCACCCATTAACGACTTGGGATTTTGCATCCTGGCATAATGCATCATCTTCCCATCTTTTGACAGAATGGGGAAAACCACTGCAATAATTATATGCTCAAACAAGAATAAACTCTCGGTTTTCCCACAAATTATTGGTTCATACTTTACATTAGGTATTACTGGAGTTTTCTTCCATGATCGCAGGAGAACCAAGGTTGCCGACATAGCCCGAAGAATCGCCAAATTAAGTGGCAGTGGGCAGGGTACATTGCTCGCAGAAACGATGGTTGATGGGGTCTAAAGGGAGCGTACCAAAGGACGCAGCGTTGGAAGGCCTCCCACAAGGTGGACCGATAACCTGGTGAGGGTCGCGGGAATCCGATGAATGCAAGACGCAGAGGCCCTTTCGTTATGGTGACATTTGGGAGAGGCCTATGTCCAACAGTGGACATCTTTCGGCTGAAATGATGATGATAATTACTGGAACCCATGGCTAAGTAACAACGCACGAGTTGATCTTCAAGGTGAAACAATACTTGCTGAGGTTGATCTGCGGAAGGCTGACCATTTTAACATATGGAGTTCCTTAGTGCTTCGGAAAGCATGTTATTTGTAGATCTTTGATTGTCGTTACGGACAGATAAAAGCCAGGAAATCTAACACCAGTCTTGCCAAGGGATGTCGTGATCCTATTACTGGGTTGTAGAGGTCAGATATGCGGCCTATGGAGCGACTGCTCCATGTAAAATACTGATATCCAGCCGCATCCTATTTTACTGGAAGCCGAACCCAACATAGCTGAGAAAATACTAGGCAAGTAAAAGGCTAGGCACATTAATTACATTAGCTAATATATTGAATGAGATCACTTAACAACCGTTCATTTTCTTGTTACTTTGGTTCCATTTTTAAAACTCATTGTCCAAGTTCTGGAACGCGGAAGATTAAATAGGTTACCTATTATAAACTTACAACCGATTATACTCCTGTATCCTTATTAAAGGAATGTTAATTTTTTAATGTCCATTCTTATGGTGCCAATGGTGGTGGTGGTGGTGGTGGCTAGGTATGTCGATTGGCCGAGGCTGGGCCCACGTGTAAACAAGGCATTAGCTTTTCCTATACTTTCAGCTAATATTATACCTATATTACTTGTTCCCTATGAAACGTAGACTCGAACGTTCCTTTTCAATCACGCCAGCAATGGTCTAAGCACGTAACTTACATCAAATAATCCGAAATCGCAATTTTTTTTAACAGAAACCAGCTTCCATTTCTAAATGCCAAGAATACTATCACTTTTGACAGCTCACAATAACACACGACTTATTGTAGACTTAACTTACGCCCTTTCGAGTTTCCTCAAGCGCCAATATCTCATATCGCCTAGACTGTATGACCTACATAGCTGTATTATTTTAGGATGGTCAGTTATAACTACGTGAAACGAAACAGCGACGACTCTTTGAAGTAGGCAGGCTACTAGTTACTTTTTATAATTGTATCTCGTTGTTGACAAAGAACAGACTGTTTGACAGGCTAACAGATAGCGCAGAATTTATGTTGTTATTGTAACATTAAATACGTTACGATCTCCGTTTTATATTTTTGACATATAAAATTGTGGACGTGATTTATTGGCGGTAAAACACTACACGCCATTTAATCAAAATTCTATTTTTTATTTATCGAAAATGGAACTAAGTAATTAAACCAGAGTTAGTTTAAGAAAAGAAGCGTAAAAACAGTTATTAAAATATTTTTATGACAGCTTTTCGAATGGACCAGCTGTCAGAACAGTTGACCAAAATTGGCGCAATAATTTCAAAAATAGAAACAGTCTCTCTATGTGTAATCAAACTGCTTAATATCTTCGCTCTGTGGATTGCATTTTGACAGATAGGTTCATCGTTTCCAGATTATAATGAACCACCTCAAACACTTGGAAAATTTTGTATATCTAATATCCATTGTATGTAACTTTTTAAATAGTCAAACCGAGTGAAGGTCTGGTTAAGTAGTCATTACTTTCCCCACAAGAAGGCGCATTTACATTGTGCAACCTAACATTGTATTTTACATCTTCGTCTTCGAGAGTCTTCGCAGCTAAGCGGTAGGCGTACCGTTTGCTTAGTAAATGACAAAGAACGTGCTTAAAGTACATGCTGAGGTAAAACAGGTGTCATTATAAGGTACCCAATACAGCTTTTAGTCTGGTCACCGCAGTCACTGGATGCCTATGTTACGTTCTAGGTTCGTGACTTGCAGTTTTGGCTTCATAGGAAAGTTTGGCACAAGGATGGTGATGGTGAGAAAATTCTTCTTATGTCAGAAAAAGTAAGAATGTAGCCTATGATAGTCCGCATGGGTTTAATTTATCTACACTGAGGAAGTTCTTACGCTTGTTCGTTGAGTTTTTAGCGACTTAATCGTTATCACAATTTTTAGTTACTACAACACAAATTTTGAAAGATAGTGATGTTCCTAGAACGTTACCCATTACAAGAAATAGTTAAGTAGGTATATTGTTTACGTCGTATAGTCATGGTAGGGACCCTGTGTCATACCTAGTCGGATGTGTCATATTTGTTATGATAACACGTTCTCAGTACTGCATAAGCTTTCAATGAATACTGGGGCGTTGTTTATAAGACAGTGTTTCTCGAACCAGCTATTAATAAACGATTCATACAAGACTCAGAATATCTACCAGTCTAGTTTGACCTACGGTAAAACATGGAACTAGGTCTAAGTGACGTTTAAATGTTCGGAATTTGACACTGTTGACGTTTGAGTTGACAACTAGCGCCACCCTCATCTGCCAAGTTACACTGGTCACCTAATACTAAGTACTACTTACATGGTATGATTAAGATTTTTATCCTCAAATAATCAACATACATTTACATTTTGATAAGCTTTTAATTATGACTAATATATATGATGTTATGTCTTTTAATAGTACCGAAATATTTTCAATTTCCGTTTACATGAATGACATGATACAATCTGGCCACAGATAAGGAAAGTATTTTTAAGGTTAAATCGTAAATGGCTGATCTTTATTGGCTTTGAAAAGTAACTGTTATTACAGTATCCGAGGGTTTATGACATATCGTGAAGACTGAGATGTACACAATGAGTGACAGAGAGCGCGCTCTACAAAGACAACCTTTTTATTTAAAATTCATATTCCATTTTTGCATTTGTGTACTGCAAGTACCTACTGTTAATAAATTGCATCGTCAATTTGTACTGGTTGAGTTATAGCATCATTTATCAAAACAAACAGATTTAGCGCGGAAACCGAACTGCAGGAAATAATGTTAATGGGGTCCTGTGCTATTTATTCGAAGAAACTGTTTATTTTATCCATCCATCTAGCCATTCATCAGTCGATGTAAATTATTCACATCGTCAGTGGATGGAAATGAGTGACCAATATGCTATTGCGCAATGATGAGCTATTCCAGTCCGTTACCCTTTGATCTACGGCGGGCTCATAAGTGGCCGGTTGATACGATGTAGGAAACAGATATCCAAACTGAAATAATTCGCAAGGGGAATAAAGTTTTCTGTGTTTGAAATTAGCAAAACTAAAAGCTATTTACCATCCTCTGCCTTCAATTTTATTCCGACGCCTGGTGCTCCTAACTAACTATATTATTACCAGGTTAGATTTAAAAAGCATCGCTCTACGCAACTAGAACTGCTCGAAGGTGTAAATTTACTTTTAGAGTACTGAAACATAAACAATGCTTCCTTCAAAACTCTCACAATAATAAATATGAAACCTTTCAAAGAAGATCAAAGCAACGAAGAAGCGATTTAGTTTGCACAGATATCTTTAAACGATTTTCTAGGCCATTTTAAAGTACTCAGTTATTTCATTTAATAAGTCTATTTAATGAAAAACACTCGAGATACAATCCTGTCAAAATACACTGTATCGCATAAGAGTTAAGGTAGATATTTCTTCGAATATAAACTACTCGAAGATAAGATACTTAGGTGGATCCAACTGTGTGTTTCTAGGTAAATTCAGTAGTATTATTGATAATGATAGGTGTATCCAATAATCACGTTTTTGTTCGCCATTCATAGCTTATCTTATTAAAGATACGCTTGAATAGTTTCGGCCTACTTTTAGGATATGATTTGCTGCTTTCACGAGGGACAAGATAGAAATAAAAGCGTTGAGATTAACGAAGAAGACTAGAGAGATTTGTATTCAACTAACAAAATGGCGACTGTTAAAATCAATGAGGCTCATGATTCACTTACTGAAGATAACAAGTAAATACATACAGGGGCTAACTATGACGTGTTAAAGTAACTGTCGTGCGAGCAAGAAAAACGGACGGAGCTAACACTCCATGTAGGTAGCTCCATCCCTTTGACTCGTGGTAGCAACGCAGAGGGATTCAATTGATCATTCAGCCTGACGGAAGCCATATAAAACAATGCCCTTTTGTGGAAATTATCTAACTTAAAGAACCTTTAACAACACAAAAGCCTCTGAAACTACAATCAATCATAACAAAAATCATGCAAATCAGGAAACTCAGAACAAATCATCTTCTAACCATCACATGAAACCTTTCCAACCAATCAATACCATGTTTTACTTCCCATGGATAATTGACTGCAATTGTCTTCGCATCGAACAGTCCATACATACGTAATTATTTTATAATAACCCGCCAATTAATGTGCTTTCTAATAATAGAATCACTATGACTTCTGATTAGCTTGTGGATAGCCGCTGCTGTGTGTTTTACTTACAACAGATATTAATCATCATACTTGACGTTTCAGCAAATAATTGGTAGAATTAGAGTTTAAAGAGCTAAGGCTCTGTTATTTGTAGATCTTTGACAATCGTTACGGATAATCAGTAGCCAGCAAATTTAGAAAACCCAGTTATTAGGTGATGGAAGTCAAATAGGTAGTAGCATAGTCGGCCTTATAATGTTCCCACTGTTGGGACTCAGGCCTCCTCAGGAGAGGGAATGGGCCGTAATCCACCACGCGGGCCCAGTGCGGGTTGGTGGATGTCACATGTCTTCGAATTTTTGGTTCTAGGACATGCCGGTTTCCTCACGATGTTTTCCTTCACAGTTTTGAGAGCAGTGGTGATGAAATAAATTACACAAAGTAATGCGCTTGGGTTTGAACCCACGACCTGCAACTCGTAAGTCGGGGCCGTTGCCACTCGGCCACCACTGCTTATTCAAAACACACACATCCAGATAGGTAGTAGTTCCATGTAAAGTACTGACATCCAGCTGCAACCTGTAAACCGACCCCAAGACAATAAGGAAAAGACTAGGCAGGCAGAGCTAAGGCTCTAGACAACGTGCCGGCCAGAACTGCAAGATTGTTTAACAAAGTTACCACGGACTGAACAGTACGGGTCGGTTTTAAGGGCCTATTACACTACGCGATATTCAGCACACGATATTCAGACTGTCTTATATTTTGTTCCGAGTAAGACGGGTCTAACTCTTATTACACTACGCGATATGTCGAATCATAGACTAAAACTGTCTGAATATCGAATGGTGTAATAGGCCCTTTAGTCAGTAAAAGTCTGACACTTCTTCTCGCTCTACACAGAGCGGGAAAAGTTGATTAATGATTTGCCACCCTGAATTTTTTTTATTGATTTTTGTTATAATTTAAATATATAGTTGATTTAACTTTAGGATTTAATTTTACTGAATATTTATAAAGATTTTAATTTATTGACTTCTGTATTTATTTAATCTTTTAAATGTGAATGATTTCATAAATGGATTTGTACTTGAAATGTGAATTTAATTTAGCAGTATCAGCGGTAGTAATGAAGTTCTAAATGTCTGGGCTCATAATACGCTACCTAAATGTCACTTGGTCAATCTGTTACATTTTGGGAATTCGATGATATGCAAAAAACTTTTTGGTTAGCTGGAAGCTGAACTAACCCAAAGAAGTTTAGTCTTTACTAAATTTCTTTATTTTAGTTACAGGCGTTCATTTAACTAAAATGGGTTATGATATGCTTCTAAAGACTACAGATAATTTAACATAAAAAAAAATACAGAAGATACGGCACCTTATGGCAAAATGCTCACAAGACATCCAAAAATACATTTTTAGTAGTCATAAGTCCATAGAACCTAACACGTGGTCGGAAAAACCGTTGGAAAACTGCCGTTTCCTCTATCCTCTTCACGTCCCAATATAATTATAAATCCTGCGTCCAGCACTTATGATTTGAATTTCATCCAAGACCGGAAGGCGACAGCAGTGATATAATTATTCAGAATCTGATCAAGCATTGTCGATTGTCATGCTTAGGTCATATGAACAATATCTTAGTCGCCATTTTAAAGGTTGATTCATCAGTGAGCCACCGGAAACAGGTAGCTCTAACATCCACGGAATACTTAATATCTATTTTGCATTATATTAATAAACGTTATTTTTGTAGTTTTGGGCTTACAAGTGTTAACAGAGGATGCAAAAATGCCTAAGTTCTAAACAGGATTAAGGAAGTTATGATTGCACGTGCAAAGGTTTTATAAGGCACTGTTTGTTGAAGTTTCTAAAGCAATTGTTTTAAAAAAAAAATCTCGAAAACATGTCTTCTGCTTCTCCTGCTGATATCTGGAAATTCCTCGGAACTCTCGGTATCGGTAGACCACGTCATTTAACTTCAGAAAATATGACCATATTTCGAGCTACAGATCTGAGCTCAAATGGATGCCCATTCGCCAGAGATGGAGTTTGCGCGCTCTGATTACACTTTACTCTCTGCTCAATTCTCCCACCCCTCCTTCTTATCTCATGTCACACTTTCAATATGTATGTTCCTCCCATGCTATGAATCTGCGTTCTTCTAACAATCTTCCACTGCTTTGTGCTTCTCATACTTCTGATTTTGTTCATTTTTCCTGTCATGTACAGTCCATACTTCTGTGGAATGCGCTCCCTCTCGACATCAGGATGGCCACCAGTCTGTATGCTTTTAAGCGGATGTTGCGGAATTATTTTCTGCACAAATAGTGAAGTCGTCACAAAAACCCCTTTCTTTTACTTTATATAAATATAGAAAGGGTATAGGTATATATCGACAGGTGCAAAGTAAATAAAGTTATCTGCAATTTTGCGATTTTCTGATAGTTGCAGAAACTTACTAAATATTCATATTCTAAGACATGGAAACTCGTCTTTCAAGTGTCAAAAATGCAGTAATGATAGTTGTTTTTTCAAAAAATTACTATATAACTGCTTATTATTCACTTATTAATATTATTTATCAGAAAATCGCAAAATTGCAGATAACTTTATTTACTTTGCTTGCACCTGCCGATATTATATTAAATTATATCTTTATTTTTTCGGCACCCTGGGTTGACTGGTAGAGAATGCCTAAGGCATTAAGTCCACCTTTGTAATTTTGTTTGCATGAAGTTTTAAAGTATAAATAAAAACCTTGATGGAAATATATGTGTTCTGGAAAAGATACCTTGTTCCTTTTTCAAGCAGTGCCCACACAATAAATCACCGTCAACGGTTAGTCTTTCTTTAAGAACCTACTGTTCTATCTCTGGATTTCCGAATAGAAGTCTTTAACTTCCTCTTACCATTTCGGCCTGATTTCCGTGTTTCACACTCTGCTCAAGAACTTAAAGCGCTAAAATAAACTTCAGCGATTTTAAGTTACCAAAAGATTTCTCGCTGTTATTTTTGAACTTAAACCACTTGAATTTATTGTCTTAATCGCAAACAGTGTGAATGCTGAAGATAAGATCCTTTTTTTGCTCAACCATTAAAAGATATAACGATTCAGCAAGTGAATGGCAGAAATAGTTGGCTTCTTGCCACGAGCTTGGCTTGACTTAAATATAAGCGAACCAAGTAATCGGTAATGTAGCGAAATGTATTTGGAAGATTGCGCTATTATTGCTAAATAAGGCTGGGGGAATTGGCAAGATTCTTGCTTAAATATCGTATCGTACAGATTGTATGAGCCTACAGGATTCGAACCTTGCTTTTATGTGTACCTATAACTAAATACATAAGTATAGAGCATATTCCTATTCACCGATAGGTAGGAACATAGGTCTTCCTTACTGATATTTTGCGCAATGTGCTATATAAACTTCGTTTCCATAAGTCATCGCGTCTTAAACTGTTCCCAAAAGCTTCTAAATGCAAAATTTTATTAGAATATTCCGAAGAATTTTGCGACTTCGCAAACTTCGATCTTTAACGCTCAATATAACACCGTTTATCGGAAAGTTATTCTCAAAGAATAACTTTTTGAATTGCTAAAACTTCTATCTTCCGATATTCGATAAATTTCCTTTTATATTTAGTTTACCGATTATCGGTTCTCTTTAACAGCTGCCTTCGCATTTCAAGAGGCTGATGCGTGAAGTGGCTGAGGTATGGAACACTTGTTGTAGAAGCAACATTATATCATACTTGGCGTCGGCGACTAATATCAATTCGATCTGTTGCACTGATAATATCGGTATTTATTCGATATGCTAATTAGCTATTTGTCGGATCGCTTTGTGTTATATTTTATTGGGCCAATGAATTCATAGTTGTAGGAAAGGTGAAGCGTGTAGAATTTGAATGGAAACCTTTTCAACTTTTGGTTCCTCGTTAAGTTGGTTAAGCCGAAGGTTTTGGGATTCGGTTAACATTTCAATCAGGGTTTTGATAGTTTTTTTTAGATCAAAAGCTTTGAATAGTGCACACGGCTAGTCCCTGTATTCTAGACCGACATTCTATTCTAATCTTCGAGATTTATGCTACATAGGTAGTCTTTTTGAGACAAAAGTCTTACTATCTGTTCTAAGTTAGTAAAGTACTAAACTTGCTGTATTTATTGTTCATTTACCATCTTTATCACTTCCTCTTTCAGGTTACCTCTAGTACCTATTTCAATTCAATATCCTAATAGTCATAAATATCCCGGTACGTCTTTGTAAAACAATTTGAAGCCAGACATTTTCAAATTATCAAGCGGTGCTTCTTAGACCTCCCAAGACGCATTGTTCTTAACATTAAATAACATTTTACTACGGTTAGGTTAGTGCTAGTAAAAACTTAGCTTAGACTACGTTATTATTAATAAATCTTGAACTTTAAACCAAGTTATAAAGCCACATATTTTAGTACAAAGCGGTTAACTAACGAACGATTCAATAGTATGAACAACTTTTTAGAGGCTCACCACTTCGGTGTCAAAAATATCTAAAATAAATTGTCACTTCTCTCCTTTTTACCATAGGGGTCCACAAAAGGTGTGTGGTAGGTCTTCTGTCTCTTTCTAATAACAGTTTCGGGTCCCGGCGTGCGCGCAGGTAGGGTAATTCACCCTTGTCCGGTGACTCATTGACATAACACTTAATGTTCATTCCATTACGTCTTGTGTTGGACAGCTGCTTTAACGTTAGTTGTTTATATGCGGCAATGAATAATGAAATTGGAGAAGTTTGCGTTTTATCTACCTTGTTTAGTTATTCATTAACCTTTGCTCATTTACCTATCACGGCTCAAGTTCATAAAAAGGCTTATTTTACGTTTTATCCAAATGAATCGACAAATAGAAAATATTGAATAAAATAAAAATTGTCTGCGGTTAGAATTTGCAAATTGCATGAAATAGCTATAATTTTAAATTGAAAGTCGCTTAAAGTATTCCGTCTGACCGAATGTTAGCTAGCTGCAGTATATTGGTTGGCAGTTGGCAGTCCCTTAAGTCAGGGAGTGTGATTTATGAAGCGCCTGCCGCTCGGTGGCGCCGACTCTCTTAATTCTTATTACAGTCTTCAGATTAACCGTTTTATTTCGTATTTCGTTGTTTATTTGTTGTTGTGTACGGAATTTATGCTGCCTAACGGCGGGTTTGGAGGTGGCGACTAATTGTTATAAGTTGAATTTACATAGGTTTAGTTTTATTGGTCTGAGAGATTTAGTGTCAGGATACCTACCATCAAATGTTACTTAGACGGAAATCGTCCATGTAGATTTTTTAATTGTGGTCATCTACTCATACTTAATAATGCCTAGAAAAACTCAGAACGGTTGTACCTATACCTACTGCACATTTTTGTTGCGATTAACTTGTTTTTTTAAAACCTCACGTTCGCACAGTTAATATAATAAATATAAAGCCTGAACCGGTATCAAACGCACCTGCTGCATTCAAGTAGAGTGTAAAATTATTCATGAACTAGACTGCTTCAACTTTATCTGAGAAAGGATTGCTAACATTCTTTGAAATATTCAAGAATGATGCGCAATGTGTGCCGGATGAAGTTCACGAGTTAAATCTTTAAAAAAATTGTTAGTTGGATTTGAAAAGTTCGATTCCTAGGATTGGAGAGAGATTCTACCATATAAAAATGTAAACGAATGTTTTCACCTGCCTATAACAATAAAAGGACGTTGGCAAATAGAGCTTTCAAATTATTCTGAGACGGAGCCGAACAACGGAACTAATCCTTAGGAATCTTACCGTATATAATGGTTTAAAATGTGTGTAATAAAAGCCGTTTTTTTGATAATACGACTACAATCTTCTTTCAGATTGTATTGGAAGGCAAATAAGGAATACCAAGTCTTGGAACTCTTATCAAGTCAAAAGCAAAACACAGTTATTTACTTACAAGAGCCTTTTTATCAAGAACACACGCTACCAGCACACCTTACAAAAAGGCCCTTTTGATACAAAATCGGGCTATCGATTTCAACCGCAGACTACTAGTGTTATCGTGTGGTAACAAGTGACATAACGCCTAGAACTAATTGTTATAGCATGTATCTAATCTTAGTATTCGATATGTTTCTCTGAATCGGTCGGGTCGGTGGTCGTTACTGTTTGTAGCGGTTTATGATCTGCTACCAGCTATAGTTAGCGACTGTTTGAAAGTCATTGATGATGGCAGTTTTGTTATTAATGAAAGAAAAGAAAGAAAGAAAATGAATTTATTTTGTCACAACGCAAGGCACACAAACAATAATTATGTAAACACGAAACCAAACAATGATGAGAAGAGCTTTGCTAATGCGAATCATGAACGTACAAAAGTTAAAATTTATCTGTTATACAAAATATATGTTAAAAATAAAAGCAAGAAACAAAGAGAAGGAAATAAGCCCGCACCTCTTTAATCATTTGAGTAGGTAGGTACACCACCAACCTGTTACAGCAGAGTATTTCAGTTGGAATTTAGTATAAATAGTATAATAGGTTATAAAACTTTCGGATTATACTTTAGATTATACATAGGGATTTATTCTATAAGAATACTAACGATAAATATATATCCGAAGTCAAAACTCATACTTACATAAATAAAATTTTACTCTAACGGGCACATTTTTTTTGATATTGGTAAGTTAAAATGCCCTTATTGCCTACAATTTTGAAATTACCCACACTTTGATATAATAGAAGCGGCAGGCCTTAGCAAACACATTTGAGTGTAGTGCAGTGCAGTGGGTCTAAATCGGATAAGCGCATTTGCGTTTAAATGGTTAAAAGTAAAATATTTTGGCATGGTCTAGTTGAGAAAGTAGTACCCACCTTTACCGAACGTAAAGTAATAATGAAAACTTTACGGATACAGGATAAATCTCTTTTTGGCTCCAGTAAAAATGACTTTAAAACTCTGGTAGATAAGTACGCTGTTCTACGGTTTACTTCAAAAATATGTATCCTCAGAAAATCCTTAATAAACAAACTTCGAAATATCCTTATGTTCATTGAAAACCATATATGTAAGTATAATTTGTAGACACAAGTGTTGTACGCAGTTGGTCCAAGGTGCATACAGATATGTGTGTAGTACATAGACTACATTCCACATTATGCCATGTTTTGTTTCCAAGCTGTTTGAACGTGTTTTAATTATACATTTGTTTCCTGGAATGTTCGAATAGCATCTAACGTTGTGGGATCATGTTTGAAACTTGTATGGTATGGTTTTGATCTCGAAAGTTGAACACTTCTTTTGATTGTGTGAAGTTTTCAGTTGTAGCGATTGATCTACGGTTTCATATGTTGCTGTTTTTGTTTTCCTAGTATTTTCATCTCTTATGAATGAATTGCTATCTATACATACTTATAATAAAACAGTAAAATTATTTTGCGATGGTATTAATTGGCGCAAAAACTACTGAACCGATCCTGTTCAAATGAATACATAATCCTTATAGGTCAAGGCAACTTATAGGCTATAAATTATCACGCTATTTGCTATGGGGGGTGAGCAATAATCCAAAATGTCGGCATTGAACGACATTTGCCGCGAGTTCGATCCCAAGCTACAGTTAAAAATTTTGTCATTATCTGCAATAATATGTAAAATTTTCTTGATTCAAGTATTTGTTTTTGTTGAAACATTATCTTTATCAGTAAAACAATAAGCTCGAGTTAAAACAGCTTTTCCAATAAAACTTGTACTCAATACCTTTTTACTTAATGAGACTAAATTATTACACAATACCCAAAATAATGATACAAGAGTAAATTCAGAACGTTGCAAATGCAAAGATAAATAACTTCAGTAGTATTTACTTTTACTGGCGTAGGTATTACGTTTCTAGGTCATTTGGCACAATTGTGAATCCGGATTTCTCCCGGTTGTTAACTCAGAATGACGAATTTATTGCTGAGCTAGTGTGCATATGTACCGCCTAGTAATGGTCCCGGTGCAGGACCACTGCCTCTTCTCATTGCAGGGCATCACTTTATTGGAGCTCTTTGGCGTTTCCAGACCATTATATTCTGGCTTATCAAGATGTTTCGATTCCTATATCATCTGAGTCAGTGATGTCTCAAATTAACTAATGACCAAGTTGCTGTAATCACTTCTTTCAAGCATCCTCACTCAGTTTTCCATTGCTTGAATTCTCGCCTTGATCTTGTGAGGATTAAACCAGCATCCTCTTGTTCAACAAGCTTAACCTGGGACCATCACAACCTACTTTAATTATTTATAGCTCAGCTATTAATTAAATAAGCTATTTATGTGTCGTTTAACAATTCGACGCGGCGTTTACATGGCGTTGGTTACAAATGACATCGGGTGTAATAAATGTGCATACTTTAAAGCCGGTCATTCCTTGTTTAGTGTAAGTGCCTGGGTGTACTTACCTATTTGATTTTTAAGGCATGTTGATACAAGGCAAGGCATGGTGTGCAATGTTTGTTCTATATGGTTTTAATGGCTTTTGTGGAATTAATAGTACTTTTATGAAGTTACCATTACGTATGTTAGGTATTTTAACTGAATTATAGGTATGTAATTCAGTTAAAATATAGGTACAATCTTATCGTTTTGTAAAATATTATAACAACATTATTTTTAATGATTAATGCCATTAATTTAATTAAGATTAGATAATATATCTACGATTAAATAAATTAAGTAACTAGATATTATTAATTAAAACTATGTGGCCTATGTCGTACTGTTGATGATTTATTTTTGCGTATTTTTTACAAGGACATAATTTATGAAAAAATACTACCTAATCATGATTTCATTAGTAAAATCATGGCAAATTAATATTGATAGTTACATTATTTTTAATGATCAAAAATGAGTAGGTACATACCTATTTTTTCGATAACATATTATAATTAAATTATACGTGCCGGAATACCAATAAAATACAAGGTACAGAACTATGTATATAAATTGCTTAAAAAATATCTTTAAATCCTCTCCATAACATTTCATATACCCAAATACGGAAACTTAATGAATAATAATGGCAGCATTACAAAGCCTACCGTAACGATTAACCAAAAATCGACTAAGGAGCTTACAGCATGTTACTCAACGATTTAAAAAAAGGCGTTTCAGTAATAGCGCCCACGGTATCGGCTTCCGTACACACTCTGGGCAAATTTACATAAGATTTTGGACAAAACGCGGCATCTATGCGTTTAGATACTGCATTATCTAATCTGCATCGTGTATGTGCATTGTTCTCAGCTTTGAGAGGACAAACCGACTGTTATGTAATGTCTTTAATTGTTGCCTATTCTGTAATTTGAATGTTTGCTTTTCGTAAATGTGTTACGAATTTTTTGTGTTGAAACGCGTTTTTATTAGTGATGCTGGCTGTTTTTGGGGTGCAATTATTATTGTGTCTGCAGTGTAATCAACATTACCGAAAAATAATAGTCTGTTAATTTATGAAATCAATATCTCTAACTTTCAAATGAAAAGATGTTAATAAAGCGAAAAATTTTTAGTAATCTACGGTTTCATAGGTAATAATTTACAATTATCATAACTTACAAATCGCACTAAATGACAGCTCAAAGAATATCAACTACACAAACTCAGAGTTAACCCTTCCGCTGCACACATGACACACGGCGTCTATTTGCGGTGGTCGCTGGTCGGTGGTATATCGACCGAGCGCTCATACACCACCTTTGTTTACTTAACACATCGAGATCGCACCGGGAAACGGCTAAAGATAGCACGCGGCACGTTAGGGTTGTGTTCGAAATATGAAATGTATTGACGGGTTAATCTTCGTTAAGTTTGGTGTGTGGTCTGCGGCTAAGAATAGTGAAATAGCCACTAGCCACTTATAGCCATTCATTTCCAATCGTCTTTAAATTGGTTCCTCAGCTGTTTTTTTTTTTCTGATTGTCGGCTTTTGTTTCGAGATCCATGAGAGTTGAATTATTCTCTTCGAGGTGCATTGCTTCTCTCATCGCATCTATTAGTTTTGTCTTTTAGCAGTTGCAGTGGTTAGCATTAGATAGTGAGGTATAATACGCACAAATTTTGGATCTGGCACTGTTTTGTCATCGTTGTCATTCCATTCGCTTGGAGCTTCTGTAGTCGCCATTGTTGATTCTGGCTTTCAACAGTTACAGTACCTAGTTAGCAATAGATAGTGTGACGGAATAGGAACAAATTTTCAATCTGGAAGTGCTTTTTCATCGTTATCAACGATGACTTTGAAACACATTGCTTTGCAAATCTGTTTTATATGCCTAACTAGCACTGTATTTGGTACTACTTCTAGAATTCTCTAGATCATAGACAAGCCTGATGCAATTTACCGCTTTTTTTCGAGGGTGGAATCGTCCAACCAAGAGAAAGAGTGATAAATGATAAATGATATTTATTATGCAAATAGGTTTTAAAATACTTTTACACGTCAACTTTTTCGTCAGTTTAAACTAGATGAGGCCGTTCAGAATCTTACTGACCAAAACCCGCCCGTGTTCTTCAGTTGCCCTTTGCATTCCAGGGATGCAGTGACTCGACTTTAAACAATCCGTCAGCCTAGTAAAACAAAGTTTAATTCTTGAAGTGCTACCAATTCAATACTTTATATTTCGACAATTATTATAATCGCTGATAAATTGACACGCACGTCTAGGAGCCCTAGGTCACTTTGATCAATGTCGTGCATTATGACGATCGCGTTGATAGCAATATCGGCTTTCACAATACTGTCACTAGTGTTGTTTACTCACTTTCCGTTGACATTGTAGTATATTGTTCTACTTATCAATACTGATAAAGACACAATAAAAGGAAGGGTCACTTTTATTAAGCGATTAGACATAATTATGTATCAGTGTTTACAATCAAGATAAGATATTGTACCTACGCTAAGAATATTTATAGAAGTTATAAGCAGTGATAGTATGCGTGTATTTATAAAATTCTGTTATTGTATTTTTATTAGGTAACTGTCAAAATGATAGCGATAGCAAGTGTCATTATCGCATTCCTATAATAGACCAAGATCCCAGAGCTGTCTGACATAACTTATTTTTACATGGATGAAACCTTAGGTTCTAGCGTCTCATGTGCTTTGAATACCTGTGTGCTTGTGGAGCTCCTCCTTGGAGCCCCTGGGCGGGTACCAGGTGAGAAAAGGAACTAAAAATAAGAGTTACTTAACTTAATTTTTTATGGCTGATTTTTATAGATGTTTTGTAGAATATTATTCTAAAGTAGTATCATAAGTGTCAGATACTTTCCATGGACCAAAACTTCTGTCAGACGCTTTAAAACTCTACAAAAAATAAATGAACTTTACTTATTTTTACATGTGTGATTTTGAAATATGTTATTATGGTAACTATTACAAAGTTATATTTCAGTAGTCAGACTAATTGTAGTGACAGCTCTGGGATCTTAGTATATAAAACATATATTTATAGCCAGTACTGAACACAATGCCTGCCAGAGCTGCGTGTTTGGTGCAACCGGTCCTGGAACGTAAAGGAACTAGATCTGAAGGAACACGGGTGAAATTTAGTCAGCTCCCCCTAGAGATTATTTGATGATTTCTTATTCTCAGCAAAAAAAAAACATTTGAACACAATCATAATATTATTGTAAAAGATTTTAAAATGTAGGTATACTACCCAACTGTGACATGAGTCCACTTAAAGATTCTTTAAAAGCCTCTGCCTCACAATATCCGCATACCTTATTTAAAATCATTTAGCAACGGAGACCTTTACAAAACAGCGTATCGAAACTTGATAAATTTTTAATATTCTTGACCATGCTGACCCTATAATGAACTATTGACCTGTCGCCTCCTTTACGAGAAAACATCTACTTCTAGTTTATAACGTAATGTATTAGCTGGTTAAAAAAAAAAAACAGAAAAAGGAAAAAAATCTAAATACTAAAGTTATTGATGTATCTATTCAGTACAGCAATAACTTTAGTTTTGCAGGAAAAAGGGAAACGTTAGAAATTAACAAAAAAAAATCTCAAACAAAAACACTGATGTTCATCTATGTCTTTGTCCACGCCTGTTACCCAACTACTGGAGATATCCCAGAAATTGGTAAAATTCCCAGTAGCAATTGTGCGACTGACTTGACCTTGTATTGTAGGGTTAGTTCTTACTTTGTCCGTACCGGTGACAACTAATTGACATTGACAGGTGTCAAATGTTTGACTCTGGCAACCCTACAAGATGCGGCCGCGTCGCTCCGGACATGAAATTAACGTTATCATTAAAAATCTAACGTACTGACACTCTGCTATTTCGAGATGCTATGTAATGTCATGATGAGTCGGTACAACACATGCTTGAGTAATTATTTAATGTTCAGTGCATCTGGTTCTTACTGCGAAAAACATTGTTCTGTACTCCGTAGGAACATTTGGAGAGACGTGACTCATTTATTTCCAGTTATCCCTAAGGAAAGAGTAATTGTTTTTTCAGTTGGTAAACTGATTTATATTTTGAAGTTTAGAGAAAGTTGAAGAATTGAGTTAAGTATCTAAAAATCAAATCTTACCTGCACCTTTGCTTGCTTACATCAGCATTTGCAAGCTTAAATACATGCGCTATAAAAAGATAGACATTTTTTTTCTTACTTTATATGCATCCATTTACAAAGGAAAGAAGCTATGAATGGAAGAATTAAATAATATCTTGCATCAATGTCACAAGCAAAGATCTCACGCCATCCCTTAAAAACCCAAAAAAAGTACTCTCAAATAGAATATCTTCCGACTGTAACGTTACCTCAAAATTTGAACAAACATGGCAACAATAAGTTCGCTCAAATGACACGGTTTTATTAAACCGAGGTTTTTGTGTCGTTCGGCAAATACTCAAATTACTTAGCGATGAGGTAATAAACGCTGTTCACTGTGGGAGCCCATTCATCACCTTTCATGTTTGGATTGTGGATTATAGCTTGTCTGTAAGGATGGGAAAGTTACTAATCCTGGAATTCTACTAAATGTTGCTAAACCAAAATGCAATTTCTTACAATTTTTCTAGATATGAATTGATTGAGAGAAGTAAAAATATGTAGTATGTTTAAATTTCGAAAACAATTAAATTACAGTTACTTAAAGCTTAAAAAATGTGCTCATTTGCAGCGTTCCTCTTTTCTTTTGGTTTTCTTCTAGTAAAAGTGAGGCGACCAAATTATAAAGGTACGTAGCATAGCATCTCTAATCGTCTATATAAAATTGAAAAACGAGAACATCACTACATCTTCCTGTTTAATACAAATATTTTGTAGCTTCTCGCCTTGTCATTCCTTTGTCACCGAAAAAAAAAAAACAACTAGGGAAAAAAAAAGGTTGTGCATTCTTGAACTTCGCAAGTTAGCCCCATCGAGAATTTGCTCTGATTTAAAGATAAGGATTAGTGGGAATACCGTTTTATGTTTTGAAATAAGAACGGTGTACAGTCACCGACAGCAGTGCTCGGGAATTGCAAATGAAGATGTTTTATTCATTTTATCTGTTCCGCAGTCTCGCTAAACGAAGGAACGCATAAAGTAATTGAGTGTTTTGTTTTCGCTAGTACCTACTCGTCGTTTATTTAGTTAACTTGATAAATGAAGAATTTTACGGCAAACTGTGTGGATTCAAAGTTTCGTCTAATAGATACGAATAATAAATTTATTGTTAGGAATTGCCCTACCCATATCACAACGGATTGAAACAAGTTCAGGTCTAACATATGAATCGATTAATTCAAACTTAATCAACGAATATATATTTCTTGTTTAATTATTATCATTTATATCAGGCACACCCACGTATCAAAATTACAACATCGTCCTACATTATTACGAATTAATTCAAATTTTATGGCGCTATAAAATGTTAAGTTCATCTTAAAATCCGCTTACACAGACATTTATTGTTATCAAGTAATATCGAGCTAAGTGGTCTTTTGATAATAATTGTAAGAAAATCGTGATGTTTTATAAGTTATAGTATCATAGAAAATAAGATTTTCCATAAACTTATTTTTTATTAAATAATAATATTTCGCTTTGTTCAAGAATTGAAATGAAAACACAAAATATATCAATTAATAAACCTGTATTTAATATAACTTCATAAAGCCATACTCCTGTACTCGACTGTCTAATTTGTCTATGCTCCGCGTACTCCAAACCGTTCAAAGAGCGTTCTTCACTTGTCACAATTTTCCGCTCGAACGCAAAATGTTTTATTGAGTCGTCCATCCATTTTATAATACAAGTTAATACCCATCGTGCCCTTAATCCTTAGAGCCCTCGACCTACAATGGTTAAGTGATTTCATGTCTTTACGAGCGTACGATAATACCAACATTTCAACAATGTGTACTTACGAAAGAATCTTTTCTTTATTTTCAGGTAAAAACATCGCGAGTTGTTTATGGAGTGCTTAGGCTGAATGTGATGTGCCAGGTGGTAAGGTAATCTTGAGATGAAAAAAAAAAAACATCTGGGAGTAAAGGAATACATAGTTATCTTCCATTTTCGCTGATCTCACAAGTAATTTATCTGAAGTTCACCATTATGAACAAAAAATTCTTATGAAAATCTGTACAATATTTTCGTTGATTGATTTGGTAAAAGTGATTGACACTCTACATGTTCTTGTCACGATTTTCTGCAATCTTACTTCAGGGGCTCGAAACAACCATAACGATTGTTAAAAGATGGTCAAATGTACCTTATATTTATTTATTGGGTTGACCGGGTTGACCACGTTACATTTGTCAGTACATTTTAGACTTTTTGATAATTTTATTGTTGCCACTTACATATTGACACTTTGACTAGGACAACCATAGACAACCTGAAAAACCCACAATAGGGTTGTCAACTCTTTTTTTTTTAATTTATGTGTAAGTATCTAAAAGTAACTTTAGGTAAAGTAAAATTGGAAATAGAGAGATTTATTTAAATATGTTCAAAATCCTGTAAGCTAGAAACTTTTCAAACCTAGTGGAAGAGAAAACTGTCAAGTAATAGAAAATGTACGCACAAACTGAAATGTGACGTCACGCCATTAGGTTACGTGCTTAAAAAATAAATAGCGAGATGTTCCCACCATGCCCAAAAATGATAATTGCAGCTTCATTTAATTAACAATTTTGAAGAGGTTTGCAGAAAAAAATATGTGTTAGTTTGTCGTTTATCTAGAGTGAATAGGCTCTTAATAATTTAGTGCGCTTCACCATCAACGATTGAATCACTGCTTACCATCAGATGGGATCGCAGTTAAGCGCTAGTTTATATCATTTAAAACAAACACAGGAAAGTATTCGATTAGCAAGAATTTTAAAACCTCATCTTAACTTACGTAAATTTTTGAACCTATATCTAATCTAAGCAACAGTGTGAAACACACATGTGTGCCGGCTTGAAAGTGAAGAGTAATGTTAATGTGTGTAATGGCGTGCGAACCATGATGGATGGCGCCAACTGTTACGACTACCAACTACCCACATAAAGTAGAGTGTGCCGAATATGTTTAGGATTCTGTTCTTTATCGTTGGTAGATACTGTTAGTGGAAATGGTTCGTGTACACAATGGCGGATTGGATCTACAATGAGCCTGAAAATATACGCACCCTTTTTAATTTGATTTATCTGTCTTCCATCATTGTTGATCGAAGATAGCTGTAATATGGAAGAATTATAAAAGTCAATCATTTAAAAAAAAGTAACTGGATTTATTTTCTTGACGGTTCTTCTCCATAAGAAACGATCAATGGACAAAAGTGTATATAGGGGGAAGGGGTATGGCCAAATGAGACGTGCGCACAACAGTATGGTCTAGCGCCTACCCGAGGATGTTGTGCTACCGATAATAACCTCACACAAAAGGCATGTTTGGGGCGCCACACCCCACCCCTCTGAAAAATATTTTTTGTTAGGGAAATCATTCAATGACATCTCTCGCCCTTGAGCGGGGCGGAAGGGCGTTACAGACTTTTACTGACTAAAACCCACTCGTTTGTTCCTTCTTTGCCTTGCGCGCCAGTAGGCTTCGACCCTGCTGGCCCCCCTACGATTTGCTGACATCTCCTTGAGGCGCGCGTGGAACAATACGCGCCGTCGACGACTTGGGGTCAATGGCATCTAGCCTTCGAGGTTTCATAAGTGCTCATGTAAGTTTAAATACTTACGTGAAATAACATATTTTGCACTGAATATGCACAAAACGTTTTCGGAACATTTTCTTTTTACGTACAGCTTTGGATTCAGTGTTTCCTGATAGCTATAACCCCTAGGTTCCTCAAGTCAAGAGTGAATAGGTTTATTCCAGACAAGCGAGGTATCGTCGACCACATCATCGCTTACCATCAGGTGAGACAGTGGTCAAACGCGAGTTTTTCAATAATAATAAAAAAATACTTTCACAGGTTACTTGATTATTTGCTGTAATACATTGACAAAAAAAAGGTGTGCAATAAAGTCATATAATAATAATAATAATAATTGACAGTAATTATATCTCAATGTATTCAACTTACACTCATTTTTGAAAAGTATCTCAATTAGATTCTATAGTGCTAATAAACCAATAAAAAAAATCACAAAATTTTTATTCAGTCGCTAAGTACCCTAAAAATGCATTTAAAATTTACATTTGCAAATTTCGCGCGTATTTTGACGAAAATGCAGAACGCAGTTGACGCCATATTTACTCTGTGGTCGTGAGTTCGTGACGTCAGTTGGCTGTGTAAACAAATGCGCTGATATTCACTCAGTATGGCCGATCAGTTGACAGTTGACAGCTGTCACTTCAGTTTACACAGCCGAATGACGTAATAACATGGTGGCTACTATTTCATGGTGATAAACAACAGATAAGAAAGACTGAAAACTTTGAATTGAATTTTAAAATTTATTTTGTTATTTTATGAACTAAAACTAACACTTACCGACTACTTTTTGCCTAAGCTATCTTAATAATATAATTTTAGATTTTTTTCTCATAGAGAGTAAAAAGATCGAGCTGTTATTGATACATACATTGTAATTCCCACATCAAAGCGGAGTGAGAGAGCGAAACTTATGCCATTCGTCGACCTCAATTTGAAAGTTAGGCGTTAACATGACTCCACATTATGCATTCCGTAATTCAATTGCACTGACCACTATTGTGTTGGTAGAAATTGGAATGCAGCGAAATATCAGTATATTCAGCATCCACCATGCTAAATATTCCAGTACTAGCTTCTGCGTCTTCGCCCGTGTGAAAATAGTTTTCCCCTTATAAAGTTTGGATGTCACAATACACAACTGGACAATTAGGACTGAAACAATTTGCTTGCTGCGGTCTTCCCGTCTGATTATAATTTAGGTGTCTTCAAGATTAGAGTGAATAGGCTCTTAATAAACTAGTGCTCCTCACCATCAACGATTGCATCACTACTTACCATCAGGTGGGATCGCAGTCAAGCACTAGATTATATAAATTAAAAAAATATATGTGTATTTTGGAAAATCCTTTCTTAGCGCATGCCTATTGCCTACGTCATAATAACTATCTGCGTAGGTACCTCATCGTCAATCAGTAACATTTGTCTTTTATATACCTACTAGCTTTTGCCCGCGGCTTCGCTCCCGTCAACTGACTACTATATCCTACTCTACCTAACTCTACCCTACTCTACCCTACTCTACCCTACTAAAAAAAAAAGTTCTCTATCCTATGTCCGTCTCCTGGTTCTAAGCTACCTCCCTGCCAATTTTCAGCTAAATCGGTTCAGCCGTTCTTGAGTTATAAGTGAAGTAACTAACACGACTTTCTTTTATATATATAGATATAGATGTATATAGTTTAAGCTGCATCTAGTTCCTGGCATTCAACTGCAAGCCATTTTACATCAATTTCCCGCCTACCTGACTTCAATGATACCTCTTGGTAAAACTGATTTTCATACTTCCGTGATCTATCAGACCAGCCAAATCATCTAAATATTATGTAACATAATTCACTTTCTGAACTATTCATGTTCATGGTTAACAGATAATAATATAATATTTTCCTTGGCCGCTGAAGGCGTCTGTTTCGATTTAAAACAAACGCATGGGGCCCTAAAGTAAACATGACGTGGTAATGGACATGTTCCAACTACATATTTAGGCTGTGGCAGGAGCTTTCGTACTTATAGAAGGTACTCTGTATTCAGAATGAAGACAGGCGAAATTGGGCTGCCGAAATGAAAATAAGACTTAATGTTGATAATGGAAAAGTTTTACACTAAATTCTTACGATCACGACTTACGAGAGCCGAGAGGTACGTCGTAGATTCAAACCAGGCGCTTTACTTTTTATTGTTTTGTACCCAAAGGGTAAAACGGGACCCTATTACTAAAACTGTCTGTCTGTCACCAGGTTGTATATCTCATGAACCGTGATAGTTAGGTTAGAAGGTTAGAGAGGTTAGAATGAAGTATGCGTATTTCGCTCACTCGCCGTCACATTTTATCTTACTAATCGGTTGTCCATAGAAAAGAAGGATGTCCCTCGCCATTATACGGATTTGAACAGAGGTAGTTAATAAATCTCTAACCTAATTTCTCAAAGTACACTTTCACAAAACAGCCAGTAACAGAAATAGAAAACATCTTCGTCCCATATGTTTTACATCAACATGCAATTTCTTTCCACAAATATTATGAAAAGTCCTACATTATAAAGCGTCCTACGTCACCGACCTATATACCTTTGTGGTCCAGGGGGGACAATGGGTTCAGGAGTGCCTCTTCACCCAGATAACCGAGATAGCATCGACCTCACTCTACCTGACTACGATAGTACTGAGCTTGCGTGGGTTGAAGTTGAAAGTAGTTTGTAGTACTACGTTTGGGAAGTATACAGGATGAATTTTTGAAGAGGACGAGAATGGCCAAATTAGTCCGGATCTATGAGGAATATCGAAAAATACCCTAACGAAGTCTCGGACCCGATTAAACACATTATTGGATTTTTGAAAAATATATATTTCTAATCAGGAATCGTAGACATGGTTTAAAAAAAAATACTCTTACTTTATTCCACTATCCGATAGTGTCTCTCTTCTTTTCGAATCGATGGTAAACTCCTTAAATTGTTTGGGCCCAGTAGGTGGCACTAATTAATTCCTCCAAAGTGTAATCTAATTCGGATTAAATTCTGAGAAGTACATGGTACAGTGGCAAAGTAAAGGAACGAACTATTTATTTTTATCAAATTTTGTTTCTATTTTTCTTTTTATACGTTATGCATTTTGAAAATAGAAAACGAAATCTAAATAAAGGAACTATTAGGCCTTAATGTTTTGTTAAGAAAGTCGTGCCTGTAGCACCGCTAAACCACGTTAAATAAAACTATACTGTAGAATAATTTTCATAAATTTATTAGGATTAATAAACTTGAGAAAACCCTTTTCCAGCCACCCATCATGGCGTCTCTCGGGAACTAAACCTGTGTTCCCTGTGTGGCCTTGTAACAAACTAAGAGGATTTTCGCAAAAGCGGGTTTCGTGCTAAAATCCCTGGTTTTACTTTAGCTCAAAGCTCGTACCTGCGTGGAATATTGCTTGGAATTGAGTTATTAAGTATGAACTAAGGATGTTATGGGTATGATATTTCGGATCTAAATTCGGATACGGATAGCTATAAGAATGATGTTAGGTATACCGGTATCGAATACGGTTACGAATAAGAAATTATTTTACTTACCCTCGGTTTCTGATTTAAGCATTCGAAGTTGAGAATTACTCAAACTCTACTTTGCCCTGAAAACCTGTCAAAATTTGGCAGTTAGTATGGTTTGAGGCGTTCTTAACTCAAAATACTCAATTCAGAAATCCGCCCTTAATTACTTACTTTTTTAGGTATTACTTTGTCATTAATTATGGTATTGTCTAGAATTCTAGAGTAACAAATTAGATATGATTAGGTTTTTTTTTGTTTCAATTTTGTTTTCATGTAGTTTTGTTTTTTTATAAGCCTATACCTATGTATAACTTCATGACTTGAAATTTATGTTTATGCTGTGCACACCTGCAAGTGACAAATTCACTCTTAATTTTAAACTGTATGATTGTTAAGGTAGCCATACACGTTAGGGTGTACCTTACAGGTTTGCTTGTACAGTTGAGTTGTACAGGTAAACCGGAGCATGTATGTTGCACAACTGTGCAGGTTTCCACACCTATAGAGGCAACCGAAAAAATATGAATTACGATATTTTTTGCCCGCGGGTATACCTGTGCAGTTTAACTGTACAGGCAAAACTGTCAGGTACCGGTAGGTGAATAAGTCGTTGGAGTGTTATAATTAAATAAATAATTTCTGATTATCCGCCAGTCTCGGTTACGGATATTAGAATTTTAAAAGTAAAATACAAATAGCAAATATTTTTTGGCCGGGCAAAACCAACAAACTGAAATTTTTATATCGGTTTCGGTTACGGATATTTTTTAACTTCGGATATCCCATAGTTTCGGTTACGGTTACGATTGAGCTACATAACATCCCTGGTTTGATCCACCTTCGGCGTCGGATCGATCGTCATTTTCGCGCAATAGATGAGCAAGTGCATATTAATGAGTTCTTATCTATAGACTGCATAGTATTTTGAATACATATCGACACCCGCAACGAACAAGGTTGTAACATTAATTCAGTCATGATGTCAGTCGTGATGATATTATCATTGGCATAATTGATGTAATCTATTAGTTGAACACGTCTTTAGAGTGTACTGTAAATATTGCAGGCGTGGCTATTGCTTTTAAGGTGAAAAATCACCAAATAACTTCTCTTGCTCTGACTAAAGCCCACTGGTGTTCCTTTAGTTCTAAGGCCACTGTAACTCTTTAGAACAATCCTGCAGCAGCCCATTGCAGCTATGGCTACTAATCGCACGCTTGTTTCAATATTGTGCTTGATTATCCTTTCAATTCTCTACCACTCTTTTTATTTCATCATGAAGTAATTTTTCTTCATGTCGCTGTTTTATTGATTAATGATAATAAAATACATCTTTCAGTTCTTGGGCTTTTTGTAAGTTTGGCTAGAGAAAAAATATTTTGTTTAACCGATTTGGCTGCATCAGCATTTGCGTCTGTATATCCAGTTATTTCTTTGATAATCTTACGTAGCTTAGTATTTTTTCCTGGCGATCGTTTAGAATATTGTTTAACGATTTACAGTCTTTTATATTAAGCAGCAAAATTAAATTGTTTTTCTTTAACTCCAAGATCAGAAGACAGCTTTCATATTAAGGATTTCCTTACCGTGCGTTCAATCTAGATATTTAAAATATTAAACAGACAGTTTATATTGAAAGTTCAATGAGTTCATTTAGAATAGCTGTATTATCTAGAAGTATTAATATCTGACTGATAGCATATGCTCTATACACTCTTGTAGGAAACCAGACGAAAAATTCTGGAAGATTTTCATAATTTATTGGTTTCGTTACTGAAGGAAGTCTAGCCATCTGGGAGCTTTAAAATTAGATAGCACGCTAGCAGGCACGCTAAGCACGCGTAAGAATATTGGTGTTTAGATTGCGGATACTTTCAAAAACTATTCTAAGTTTTTGAAAGTATCCGGTTTTGTTTAGTTTGTATTTCAGCGGCACGATAGTTTTAAGTCTTGCCTATGTGTATAATAATCTGCTTAGTCGCGATCAAAATATAGTTTAAAATGTATACCGTGGTTCACTATATTACTTTTACTAGAACCTTGTGTGCTTAGTTTATAAATAAAAAAGCCAGTCTTGTCTTTGTTTCCGGAGTTTTCGTTATCCTTAGTTCTAATTGCAAGAATATTTAACAATCTTTCTCTCAATATATTGTTTTGGGTGGGAAACCATCAAATAACTTCTCCCGCTCTGAAAAGAGCGAGAAGGATTGTCAGACTTTTACTGGATAAAACCTACTCGTATTCCTTCGGTTGTTCTTTGTGTTCTAGGGCCGCTGTGACTTCGGAACAATCCCATAGACCTGGCATCTAATTTTATCCCTTGTGAAATTTTACCGACAAGAGGTTTTCAAACAAAGTGTAATTCTTCAAGCAAAGGCAAACCAAGAATATTTTACAATCTTTTTCTCGACTCAATGTTAAAAATTACCTTTCATTCCATTCATAATGTCGTTGATATTCCAGAAACGTTCAATTCGATTTCAAATACCGAGCGTCGAACTTCTTATGAACTATTCCAATTTGCATGTTGGGGATTGTTCGAGTAAACATTTGACAGTCTATGGTATTGACATAAGATCTATGACTTTCAAGCAGACATTTAGAATAATTATTAAGTATATTTGTAAGTTTGTTGACTTTACGTTGGTACCTAAATGTCTAGAGTGGAGTATTTGTACTATATATTCTAGTCTCTGTTGTTAAGAGGTGGTTAAAGTTTAAAAAACATGGGACTGTAAAGTTTATAGATTCGATTGTATTTTTGACATTTATTATCGGTGCTGAGCTTAAGGACGTACAATTAGGGTTAAATTCTCTCAAAGAGTTATAGTTGAAATATTTTTAAAAGACTTTTAAAGAGTCTTTCATAATGTCAGACATCGTGATGACATTCGGAATGAAATCTAAAAATTCTCTTCACAAGTTCTTCGAAATTAAACTTTACGCGGCAAAATCAACACCTGTCAAATTTAAGCTTTTTTATTCATAGTCACAGATTATCAAGAGAATTTATCATGTTAAGTGCAGTTTCAACTTAACGCCTAGTTTCGAGGCAACGTGTGACTGCGCCTAAAGGGACATTTTGTTACACATTTAGCCACGATAACGAGCTCGTCAAAAGACATATCCCTTTTCTGGCTAACGTGTTCTTGAGTTAGAAGTTAAAATATCGTCTAATGACCTCGTAACAGTTGTTATTAACTCATAAATTAAGTGAGACGTCTGTCTGACATATTTTGTCTATGGTTTATTAAAAAAAATTTTTTTTTATTTGTAAACAATGGTTGGGCTTAGGGCTTTTGCTTCATGTTTATAGCATTTTTAAATGTTTTTTCTTATCGTATTTATTTTCTATTCAAGTTCGGTAATTATACACAAGTTGTAATACCTAAATTAATTTACTCTGTCGAAATATACTTAGATCTTAATCTCAAGTCTCACGCTGTTATGTTTATTGTTGTTTATTGGTGTGTTGTATGACATTTATTTAGCATTTTATTCAATGGAAGGGCGACAATGGTTATAACTCGGTTTACGGCCGGATGCGGGCACACACAACTATTTATTACTACTTATATGAATAGCATAACGAACTAGGCACAGATATAATTAACACCTTTTAGTCATGCAAATTCTGCTTTCATTTTAATATTAGTAGCTACTTTTTTATATAAATTTGAAAATTAATTGCCAATTAGAGCTAATAGGTAATTTAGATAAATTAGGTACCTACCTAATCTTATCATTTTGCAAAATATTTTAATATAATATCATTATTTTAAATGATTCATGCCGTTATTTTTCAGATAAGATTTGAAATTTTGACTAAGTTATCATAATTATTAATTAACAAAATAATAATTAATCATTAAAATTGCTTCTTTTTACTGTAATACAATTTAATAAAAATCTAACCTATATAATCAAACTTTACTCCGGCTGCTGGGACCCTCAAGTGGTGCAAATAGTGTACCATGGTAACAAGCTGGTGTCCACGACTTCGTCCCCATAAGACTTGGAAAACAATGCCATTTGCTCACAACATGAAGACTTTTTTTTCATGGAAGCCTAATTCTTTTTCTAATATAAAGTAGTCAAGTTACTTCTAATAACATCAGCTATCTACCAGTGAACGTCGCGTCAAAATCGGTCCAGCCGTTTTGGAGATTAGCCGGAACATACAGGTAGACAGACAAAACGACAGACCGACAAAAGAAAAATTGCACGTTTGCTATAGATATCGACTACACTTTCATATGCATCTAATATTATAAAGGCGAAAGTTTGTGAGTGTATATTATAGTAGCTTTAGCCAGCGGCTTCGCCCGCGTGAAAATAGGTTTCTCCATACAAACTTCCAATCCCCGTTTTACCCCGTCGTTTTTAGGGGTGGAGTTTCGTAAAATCCGTTCTCAGCGGATGTCTACACCCTATAAGGAACCCAAAGGAACCCTATCAGGACCTGCCAAATTTTAAGTTTGTAGGTGTTATTGTTTCTGAGATTTCGTGATTAATCAGTGAGAGGTATTTCGCTTTTATAATAGGGGTTAAAGTATGAAATTGCCGTTTTTTAAAACGGGTTGCTTTGAAGTGTTATCTTTTCATAGTTAAAGACCTAATATATATATATATATAGATTTGCATGTTTGTTACTTCTTCACGCTATATCGGCGAAACGGATTCTAATGAAACTTGGTACACGGGTAGACCATGTCCTGGAATAGCATATAAGATACTTTTTATGCCTGGAGTATGTTCCTTTGGGATAATTTTTCTACTATTACAAGGGCGAAGCCACTGGCAACAGCTAGTAATGATTATAGCCTATTTTTTACACTAAAATTAGGTTTATCAAAAAAAGAATGATAAGCCGGCCCTAATTAAAACCGTTATTTTTAATTATCAACATTTTGTGTACCTATTTTTTCGATAACATTTTTAATTACTTACATCTACAATTATGGTCTTGTATAATGAACTGGATTGAATTTATTTATGGATTTACTCTTTATTAAAATGTAGGTTTTGCCTTCAAGTTTGTTACCGCAAAAACATTGAAGTTCATGAAAGGCGTGCCTCGTATTTTAAGTTCGCAATAACGCATCAAGTAATGACGGGTTGGCAGCCACTTTACGACCGTCATGTAACCATTTTCCCTCGGACAACATTTAATACGCGCGCAGGAAAATAAGGCGCTGATTTAAAGCCTTTCCATTTATTTTAACAAAAATACAATGGCAATACTGGCGTTATTTTTTAATTTGCGCGGGCTGTCAAATTATTTTGCTGTCATTTGAATTTTCATTGTCTATGGTAAGATATGATGAAGTACGTTTTACTAAATAATTTTGTATATAAATAGTTTTTATGCCATCGTAGACTAATGTCTCTACTTACCATTACTGAAATACGTACCTTACGAATCTCCGTAGCCAGTGCATTATGTTTTAAAGCATAAAATGTAAATTACGGCTCGGGTTTTGCATTTCTGCGTCGGCGAACAGTAGTTGTAGAACAATGGATAATAAAATGTATTCTATACTATGCTAAGTCTATGCGTAGGTACATGAGCCCGCAATTCTTTTTAGAAATTCTAAAAAGGTTGAAAAGGCTAATGGTTGCTCTACCTTTTGAATTTGTTGTGTTATCCTTCTTTCAAGCAGCAACTGAGTAATGGAAGGATCCCAAATTGACATAGGTCTGCTTATTTATCCTCAAAAACGACCCGGTACGAGAGACAACGTAAATTTAACCCTAGGGAAGATCTAGTTAGTTCGTTCACCTCTAAGCTAACCTACGGCTCTCTTCAAAACTCCTGAGTCCTTAAGGCCCTAGCTCCCGAGTAGTGCCATAAAACAGTGACTTTCTGAAGCCTACTCCTCGGTATCAGCTAGGTCAATAGGTTTCAAAAAAATATGTTTATTTTAGATTCTTGTAGGTACAACAATATCAAGATATGATTTTTTCTATGACTAATACTTTTGCCAAAAAAGTAATAATTTAATAACATGATATTTTTTCGCTTATTTTCCCTACATCTTTCAAACGGCTTTGATCTTTAGAAATATTTTTACACAAAAAAATTGCTGGTTAAGTGTTCTTCAGAATGTACATAGCATAATTATGTAAATCAATCAATATTTCGCAAAGAAACTGGTTTTAAATGTCAGCGGGGCTCTATGCGGGCGCAGGCGTCAGTACGAGTATGTGTGCATTTAACTCCGGCCAGATGTTCAAGGGACTGTACGCCTTAACAAATGGACGAGGCACCCTCACTTGCAGTCGTAAGCGATCGACTTAAAAAGCGACAAACATATTTTTTGCATCTTTATGAATAATAATTTACAGACATGCACTAACATTGTACTGACGTATGACTGGCAGAAGAATGCCTCAAACAATACGCTATTCACATTTTGAAAAATATAAAAATATGCACATGTCAAGTGATTTTTTAAAAAGGAATCTTCAAAGAAATCATCGCTGTTTGTTGGATACAAGCAGAGAAGAATGTTCAATGAAAGCTCTACTGATATTTTGTATCTAGGTAACTTCGTCTGCACCTATAAATAACAAGTGATAGGCACAGATGGAGTCGGTTTTACGTAAAAGCATGGTAATAGGTAGACCTATTAATATCTTGCTTTATGGTAAAACTAACTTTTTTTTTTCTTTTAGATTCGCATGGTTTCTGCATTTAGCCAGTGTAAAGTTTAGAAAGAATTTAATTTTTGATAGGTACGATATACAGTCACTTTGTTTTCCATAGACTACGAATGTAACATATTCTAAAGTTTATGCAGTAATTGGCAGCAAATGTATGGAGTCAGCCTTATCGACAAGCTTCACTTACTTTGCTTTACTTAGTATTATTGACTACCTGAGGTAGTCAATCAATGTTTAGTACAATAACATTTTCCAGCTCCATTTTACTGAGATCGCGCTTGTTTCAATGATTCCATAATATTATACTGTCCAGCTGTGTAGACACTTGAAATACAAAACTGCACCAATTTTACATCACAATATCTACTAGGATTGAAATAGCGAATAATTAAAACAGTCACTGAACTTCACTCGAAAAAAATCCCGCCAAAACTTATTACGTACGTTGAAGTTACAAACTTATCTAAGGTCCTTTATTTAGAATAATATTATGCCACTAACATAAAATAAAATAATTCGATAAAGAAAATATAAGTATCATCGAGACGTAAAAAATAAAAAAAAAACATAAAAAAAAATTAGTGTCATCTAATTTTATCACATTAACTTTTGCAATTAAAATCAAATTATCATATGACACAAAATATTGTGAAATTATTATTATCTTTATTTTATAAAATTTGCCAATGTGAATAAACTGAAGGATACTTAAATGTGAAGATCTTACATGAATGAAATATTCATTGAATTACAAATTCATACCGAATTCAAAGTGACGATGCATTCTCTTTGCATACAAATTATAACAAGATTTTACAAAATAAAACATTTGAACGAAACACATTTAACTTTAAAGGTCGATATGGACATAACATTAAAATGCATAAATCGTTTATCAAGCCGTGAAGGCTTCTCCGCTTCGGCCGATGATTATTCGGTATTGTTCGGAAGAGTTCGCGGCCCTGCAACGCAAATGGAAACTGAAGGAAAACGAGTAGATTTTAGTCAGTAAAAGTCTGACACTCCTTCCACCCAGAGCGGAGGAATTATTTCATAATAAAACGACCAAAAAAAACTAAGTACCTTTAGCCGGATTGAGAATAGTTGTTTTTTTGAATATCATTTATTTAATAACAACTTTTTACGTTGTGTCTGAATGTTTTACAAAAAAAAAAAGAAACATTACAGTAGTCAATTAAATAAAAATAAAAATTATTAAACAAAGTCAACACAATAGAAAACAAGATTCTATTCTTATCTATCTAAAATAAAATAAACCGAGAAGACGCTAATCAATTTCTCCACAGAATGCGGAAGCCCCAGCTACAAGTAGGCAATTTGACAATATAATTGTACAAAGGCAATAACATAAAAAATTGTTGATCGAACCAATAAAACAATTCAATTTGCTTGTAATGTGAACTGGCAACATTCCGCCTCGTTAATATTCCCGATCCGTCCAGCAACCGATAACAATCTCGGGTGCTCCCAAATTTTACGACATTTTTATTATTTCACAAGCGGCACTTACAAAGTGACTCCGAAAATATAAACATTTTTGAAACATATGGCGTTGGCGACAGAATGAACAAAATTTATTTTTTCATTGTGGCAACCACTACGTTTGATAATACCCCTTACCACGAAACGATTTTGGTTGAAATAAACACACTATCCGGATCCGATCGTAAAAATTGTTTTTTTTTTCTCCTTATTTAATGTGTTGATTAATTAACGTTGCAGAGGAAAAACGTTTGTGTTCTGAATGTTTGTGTTACTCATAATGAGGGTGTTCTAAAATGACGTTCACCAGGTGGCAGCACTGAGGCCTCAGGTCCAGGCACCTGTCAAAACGCTTATGTTAATGAAGTTAGTTAGACATCAACGTCATCGTCATATGTATACGTTTTCAACGGAAAAGACCTGACGGCTAAATGGCGCCAACTGGTGGTGTGAATTTTCCTGAACACCCTCATTGGAACATAACCAATGTTTATAATCTTATTAATTCACATTATTTCTACTTTTCAGTTCCACGTTTCTACAAATAATGCTCTTTAAAGTGAAAACCGCATCAAATTAACTTTCAATATCCGTGATTAAAACCAACACTTTCATTTACTGAGCTGATACGATAACGTTTTTATTATTACATCTTGTTTTTAATTCTGGCAACATTTTTCCAGCTAATCTTTGAGACAAGTTTAAAACGTAAGCGGCTGGTGCACGCGATGCTACCTTATACGCTGCATGCTACCGAAATCGCAATTCGAACGAATATATTGAAAAAAAAAACAAACGATTAATTTAAAATCTTTAACAGAGCAGTTGAAGTGAAAAACGTCGCAATTAGTCGTGTTATGCCTTTTGTTATTACAAGCTTAGGTAATATTCATTTAGCGTTTATCGACCGGCAAACAGCTGATGTTTGAATACCATTTATTTACACTAAGTTTACAGATTAATTTTTATATTTACATTTAAAAAATACTTAACTAACTATACTTAATTACAATAAAATAAAATAAAAACCCCTAAACTAATTACAACTAACTAAAAACAATCTAAAATATGGCGTCAAAAAACTCTTCCACATAGCTGTCGACTGGTAATGTGCCCAAAAGACTGGCGGTATTGCCACGCTGTATGATTGAATGGCAATGCTTATCCTCTGTCCGAGGTAAAAGCCAGCCCTTGGGTCACGCGAAGTGTCTAAAGTAATATGATCCTTACATCATATTTAATTTAAAAGTACACGACCTCTTTTCGCTTTTTTACATATAGCAATATCAAAAAAGTTACCAAGGCTCAAGATAAATACCGCAGTGTAAAAGAAAAAAAAAGCTACAGAGCAAAAATAAGCAAAGTTCTAAATAAAATGTCGGCCAGCGGTAGAGGGCACTCTTATCGCGCTCGCTAAGTGGGGTAATCATTTCATTTCATGCCACTCAGCCTCTCTAAGCGTTAATATTTTCGCAGCAACCCCTCAAACTCAGGGCTGCCGTGTATTTAAAAAATATTTGAAAACAACGTTTTACTTATTTTTCTTTAGGTATTGCTTAACAACCTTTGATAAATATTAAAACATAATACTCACTAAACGACATTTCACGATGTTGGGCTGTGAAAAAGACTGATGAAAAAAAACTTTTTAGAAAAAAAAAATAACCGACTTCACTAAAAAAAACACTAAAAGGATCAAAATAACTTTAATTTCGGATGTCGGTGTTTCTCGGTATTGTTTGTTTCTTATTTAACACCGACTTCCGAAATTAAAGTTATTTTGATCCTTTTAGTGTTTTTTTTAGTGAAGTCGGTTATTTTTTTTTTCTAAAAAGTTTTTATTTCACACTTTTTAGTTGCGATACACTTATAAACAGAGTGCCTATTTCTAATGACAATTCCAATTAACCCAAATACTGCTAGGTTACATTGTTTTATTATAAAGTTGCTGTGCCTACCTTCCTCCTTCCGGCTCCATCATCAGATCAGTTCGATAGTACCTTATAGCCAAAGAGCATCTCACGACAATTCTAATAAGCCCAAACACGGCTAGGATACATTGATTAATTACGGAGTTCCTGTGCCTACCTTCCGGCTCCATCATCAGATCAGTTCGATAGTACCTTATAGCCAAAGTGCATCTCATGACAATTCTAATGAGTCCAAAGACGGCTAGGTTACATTGATTAATTACGGAGTTCCAGTGCCTACCTTCCGGCTCCATCATCATCATCAGATCACTTCGACGATACCATTTTCAACGTAACTATTCAGAATCATTCATTTATTTGTATTGTCATAGTCGCTTAACTATATCTTCAATGTGATATCTATTTGAGTATGAAGTTCCGTTGACCATTTCTGGTCTTCTTCATCAGTTCCACTTCATCAAATGTTACTTTTTGACTGTAAATGCTTAAGTTCTTGATGAAAATACTAACATTACCATAGGGTTGCCTATAATTTTTGAGGAGTTCCCTCGATTCCTCATGGATTCCATCATCAGAACTGGATTTTGAAAAAAATGGGACCAATCTGGAAGCATATCCTATAAAGGGAAAAAAAAATTTTGCAAATCGGTCCATAAACGACGGAGTTCTGAGGTAACACACATAAAAAAAAAAAAAAAAAAAAATGATGATAAAAAAAAAAAAAAATACAACCGAATTGATAACCTCCTCCTTTTTTTTGAAGTCGGTTAAAAAGATTGCATGTAGCGGAGATGAGAATGTTGAGATGGATGTGTGGTATGACGAGAATAGATAAAGTGAGAAATAAGTATAGGAAGTTTGAAAGTGGCGCCAGTAACTGAAAAGTTGAAGGGGAATCGTTTGTCTTGGTATGGTCATGTAAAGAGGAAGGATGAAACGCATGTTACTAAAAGAGTTATGAGCATACATGTAGATGGATGGAGAGGGAGAGGGAGGCCAAAGATAAGATGGATGGATTGTGTGAAGAGTGATATGAAAGAAAAGGAAGTTAGTGATAGCATGACGAGTGACAGGGCAGAATAGAAGAAAAAAAAACGTGTTGCGCCGACCCCAAATAACACGTGACAAGGGCAGGAAGATGGTGATGACCCACTAAACGACATTATACTATACTATACTATGCTTTACTTGCATGAAGTGCGTATACCCAATTACAGAATGGAATAACCCCATAAGTATTCTATATAGGGCGGATTTTGTCGAAAATTTCCATCGGTAGCTGGGTATTTCCTGCTGATAACTGTGTCAGGTAATGCTTGCAGCCGTGAGACACATAATTTTGATGTATATAAGTCTTAAGTTTTTAAGTTTTATATACTTAATTGTTACTTCATTGTGTGTATCTGTGTGCCAAATAAACGTGTTTTCTTTCTTTTTTAAATAAATTTAGGATCTAGCCGTTTACAGGCACACTTTTACTTTAGCTGCGGGAATAGGTCGACCACATCATCGCTTACCATCAGGTGAGATGGTAGTCAAACGCGAGCCTAGGTATAATTAATAAAAAAAAAAAAATAGGTGTTCCCTTCTCACAAAAACCTCGCTAGAATTTCTGTAATCGTATTAGTACTTAAAGAAAAGATAATCAATGTATAGCCTCTTCATCGATTTAATTAGGATATCCACACCAACAAAATGTACACAAATGAAATCGCCAACCCTGTCTAAATCAAAGCAGTACATACTAAGTTTAATTGAACAGATCGCATTCAAAAGGAAAGCGTGCTTAGTTAAATAGCTTTCAAGCAAACAAGAAAGCTTTGATTATGCTCAATAAATTACATTTTGATTACGATTGTACCCATTACCCGGAAAATTCTGATACTTTGCCCTTTAAAAAGTTTATTATTTGTAATAATGTGGTGGATTGATTAATTTGAAAAACGTATGGACGCATGTGAGTTACTAAATGTCGTAGTTCATTTTATTTATCTCATTATACGTCTATGGATTTAAGGACAGTGAGATAGCATTCCAGATTATAGAAGGACTCGCTTCTGCCCGCGGCTACGCTCGCGTAGAACTAGTACTTCCATCTATTCTATATTATAGCCTATATGATGAGGTGTATGTTATATTAATGTAAAGTTTCATCTAAATCCTTTCAGCCGTTTGAGCTTGAAAGTATAACAAATATACACACACATACAACTTTCTTCTTTATAATATTACTGTGATTAACTAACATACCAATGAAGACAAAGCCATATTCAGTTCACCTGTTCTCAATCTCAATAAGAAAAAGTATTTATTTGGGACACGACGCTCACAGGAAAGAACAATGAAATACATAGATTTTCTCATTCCAAAACCTATCACAGACTCCATTGTTCACTAACCTTTCAACACCAATGTTTGGCATCTTCGGTCAACGCACTAGCGATTATTATCCGTAATCGATAGTGACCCGAACCGATTATCTATAATGGAATGATATAATTTCCAAATAGGTACCTTTGGACGCTGTTTATTTGTGAAAACTACATAATTAGAGACTGAATGCCGTACGACCACCTGCGTAGGATACATTAGGTCGAAAATTACCCGCAAAGCACGAACCGCAGGGTAGGCAGACACTTGAAGAAATGTCAAATGACCACACAGGTACCATGGTACAACACTACGAGTTTGAATTCAGAAGAATTTGTATTCGAAAGTCAATTTTTAAGGAGAAATGTTGATCGCCCAACGACTTTTTATATGTGAGGTCATTCAATAGGCATGCATGCGTATCAACGTGTAAGACACTTATCAACGGTTTTCGATTAAACTTTCTCCAATAACCCACCCGCGTATTCTAGATAATAAGAATAAACAAAGGACCCCGATATGTTATTATCAAGTTGGGATTTTATAATCAAAGAAATAAAGTAATTTGTCTTATCGGTTAAAATTTTTCTCATGTAATAAATATAAGTTGACACTGACACAATAATCTATTGGCCGCCATTGTTTGCATATCTCACGAGAGACGGATTAGAGCGATTACCGTGTGAGTTAAAATAGTACACGCACATTTAGTGCGCTATCATCGTAGGTGTGAAAGAGAAAGGGCATATAGAAACTTGGTTGTAATTACATGGACCACCCGCGCGATCTTGGACCAACTATTACAGAAAGCTTTTTGTAGGAAAATAATAATCGACACAATGAAGTCATCAAATGAACTCGAGTTCGCCCCACTAATTGAGTTCGGTCTCATAATGATGATATTGTCCCCTTGGGCCTACTCTATGGTCCAACTCTTTCCAAATTCGGTGCGTGGAACAGGGTAATAAAACTTAGATAACGTAGTGCTACTTTGACATAACGGTTAGTGTTGCCAGCGTTAATTCGTGATACTGGCCGGTTGTGCTTTTTTTGTATTTGTTTTATTTTATTGTTTGCTATATTTTGTAAGCGTTTTGTTTAGATTTAAAGCTTCGCGTGACAAGTGCATATCTAATGCTGAATGCACACGTCGGAAACAGTGGCGCTTGATGATGGATTACTAACTAATTACTTTGATGGATCTATTATGTACTTAGATTTCTGAGCTCAATATCCTCATTTCCACATTCTGACCAACGTCGTCATTTATGTGCCTAAATACTCGAATACTTAGTCATATATATTATTTAAGTAATTAGGTAGATACCTAGTATGAGACAGTTATTGCTCATCATGCAGACAAAGAGTTGAATAAATTAAAACTGGTCAACATTTCTGTTGTGATTACTGTATTGTTAACCGCAGTAAACAATGTTATATTTAAATTCATACATTTTTTTTCTGTTTAGTAAGTAGGTTTGTGTTTGCAATTTATAAAATTATAATAATTCAAGTTATTGCACTGATAAATTGTACTCTACTCTTCGTATGTAATGTAACTCACAACCCCAATACCTAGTGTATTAAGATCTAATTTTGCTATATAATTTGTGGTTTGCGGTGTAACTAGTAATATAAATAAAATGTAATTAATCATATTTAATTGAAATAAGAAACGTTTTCCTTAATTCCAGTCTAAGAATATTGAGCCACAAACTACTTCTTAAATAATCGAAATCAATAAACAATCGCCGTGCCGCTTTAAAAAAGCCCTCTTTTTAAAAAATAGGTTTTAAGATTGTATTTAATATAGATAATAAAATCGAATTCCATTCCAGTAAAAAGAAAACCACGTACTAAGCCATAATAACTGCCAGCCAGTTACAATCGAATAAATTAATAATATCGATTAAAATAATCGATTCCGATAATCGCCAAGCCCACAAATTAGTGTTTTAATAAACCATCAATGTAGGAGCAAGTGTGTTTCCGCGGGCGGAAGAATCGCCCGCCTGTGACTGACCGAGTGCTACCGTTCCGGACGATTCCTCTTTCCGGCAAGCACAACACTGACCCTGTGTAACATGTTTATGGTGCTATTATAATATACGACCATATGGAAAGCGTACTGGAGCAATACAGAACAAAGTACCTAAGTTACGTTGTATTCGAATTCTTACTAGTGTTGCTAGATCCAGTAAGAGAATATTCGAATTGATAGATGAAAATAATCGGGATTTTGGTATTTAAATCGGGAGAGCTGCTGTAATGGTCTCACGTCTAACAGATTTTTTTTTTAGGTGGGAAAATCATCCTAATGACAAATCCCGCTCTTGGGCGGAGCGTCAGATAGAGTCAGACTTTTACTGACTAAAAACCCACTCCTGTACTTCCTTCGTTGTCTTTGTCCTAGGGCCCCGGGTTTCGTTTTCACACTACCCATGGCCCCAGTAGGCTTCGACTCTGCTGGCCTTTTTTTTGCTGACATCTCCCTGAGGCGCGCGTGGAACAATGCACGCCGTCGACGACTAAGGAAGTTAGTAAAAATCGAGACTTTTGGCGTCCCGATCAAGTGTTAATCGGGACGTACATATCACCAGACCCCTGAAAATCGAGACTTCCCGCACAAATCGGGACACCTGGTAACACTATTTTTTTACGGATTATAACTAAAACAAAGTCCCCTGTTCGCGATAAACTCAAAAATTACTGATCGAATTTTCATGCAGTTTTCACCAAAAGACAGAGTAATTCATGAGGAAGGTTTAGGTGTCTTACACGTGTAGATTATAGTAGGCAGAAATCTAGAATTTTAAAGATTTGTAACACGTGTGAAGATTGGGCTAGTTGCTAGTAGTACTTATATAATTTTGTTTCTACAGCCTACATTTTACGCAGTAGGTACGGACTTTGTGGTCCCGTTTCATCTAGAAGTTACTAGTGTATATTAAAAGGACTTTTTATTATTCGAGTACGCAAGTAAGTACCCAATTTGTAAGCCAGACTAATAAAATTACAAGCAGTAGATAGGTACTGGAGATAAAATTACAAATCTCCCAAAAGCACTCTATTTAATGTAACGAGAGGCTGAAGAAAATTGAATTTAGGACCTAAATGTTATATTTTCACAACTGAATTTTATCAAAGTCAAAACTAGTAAGTAATACCTACTACTACATAAAGCATCTAATGCTCGTAACTTTAAATTCGAAATTCAAATCATGTATTATATATTGAATTGCAAACGCAATTAATAACATCAAAACAATTTCCAACTTAACCCTTCTTCTGCCGCGTGACTCGGTGAGTCATTGCCGCGATTTTCATAAAATAATCCCAAGTCAACGGCGGCGAGGCGTTGGCGGCTCCTCTGCGCCCCGACTTGACAACGATACAGATTTATAGGACGACTAATTTACGCAGTAATAAGTGCTTTGCTCCATACAAAGCTAAAGCTAGCAGAGGCCTATCACTTTATCGACCTAAACTGAACTATTAAAGGGATGGAGCTGTTTAGGGTGTATAGCTCCATCCTCCTTTCTCGCTCGCAGAAATGACATTTTAACACGCCATAGTAAGCCCCAGGTCCCATAGATGCAGCAAAGCAATTTATTTCTTAACTCGAGTATGAGTTACATTTTATCTTAATAACTTTATGGTCCTACAGATCCATTAAACTCAAAAGTTGAACGTGTCGAGGTGTTTGTACCTCGTGCTTAATGATAAGAAAGCAGGCTATGATGTCCCAATTTACCTACTTCATTAATGTTACTTGTACCTTTTGACATAACAGACATACAAATTACCAACTGTCAATGCGTTTTGCAAAAAGCAATTCACTCTAACTGCTTTAATTTTCGGCATCATTTAATAGGTTTCAAGTTAACGTGAGCGAAATCAAAAGCTATGAAATCATCCCAAGTTGGAGGTTCGCCTTAAATAAATTATATTGCAGACCGGCGCCTCGGCAGCCATCTTAGATTTCCCACTTTATATTTAGTGCACAATAAATATGTCGAAGATTAAGTTGCATTTATAGCCCTGCCTTCACACGTTGACCGACCAACGGCGAGGATTTACGTCCATTGCTTTCTTAGTAACAATTTAATTGGAGCTTTTATAATGTAATAACAGCAATGGAAGTGGTTCTTTACGAGTATAGTTGTGTTGGAGTGTTCAGCGCGGGCGTAAAACTTTGTGGTCATCTGGTGGCTTGCAGGTGAATGTTGTGCTTGTAATTTGGGTTAATATCGTCGTGAATTTGATAGGCCATGTCTTTTAGATTGTTTAGAAACCTTTAAAATACACTAAAGCTATCACGGAGACAATAAAATCGACGGGTCTCTGTCTACCGTTCATTTCAATAGATAAGTCACTTAAAAGGCAAGCTTTTATCGAAATAAAGTTACTTCAACATTTTTACAACATTAGAAGGGTCAATTAAGTTCCAAATAAGGAGACATGCCCGTTGGCCAGCGATGCGGAGTCACATTTACCTGTAACTGGAATTTTGTGTAAGGCTCATAAAATACTAATGTTGCCTAGAGCTAAGTAATAAACTACGATGTTATATTGTTTATTACCAAGCTCTAGGCGCAATTCTGAGTATAAACTTAGATTCAAATTACGATCCTATCTTTTCTCTTACATCGCTATTCATTCGCTCCATACAAACTTCCTTATTTCACGCGATACCCATAAAACGATAGCCTATTTGGTGAACTGCAAACTTGGAATGCACTCGAACGCCTTAATAATAACTTAACCCGTTTCTTTTTGTTTGCCAGTGGTCGGATCGAGATTCCCGCCAGATAAATAAAGGATGACGCATGCGCGAATTCTTTTATAATTAGACAATCCAGTCAGGATGCCGCATGCCGGTCAAAATTGCCCATATCGTCGACCGTAGGTTCAATTGAGGTAAGGGACAAAATACCCAAAATGAGTTGAGTATACAGTTTTGTTCAGTATTTTTCGCTCTATCGAATGGTAAATATGAAAAAATTCTAGCTTAAGAAAAATGTCCCTTACCCTAATGATTTTTGGATCCAAATTTCGAATCAGCCCCATAATAACAATGTATCTGAAAAACTATGCAATATAAGAACTTAAAATAGTGTAATTATCGCCGGCAATCCACTTCAAATAAGGTAAGGGTCTTCCCAATCAACGAATTACCATTACATGGTTTATTTTTGAAGAAACAATAATAAAACTGGCCTTGCACTAACGTCTTTGTTATCTCAAAAAATAAATATCATCCATACTTTAAATGGATTGCACGAGTTTTGACATAGTTGTCCCTTACCCCAATTTGCATTGTCATACTTTAAGCAGTGTCAACGTTACACCTATTTGAATCGAATTATATTTAGGTTCGGTGTCCGTTACACCAATTTGCTCGTGAGAAGTAATGAATATTTATCCCTGTTACCTTTATTTACACACACTTCTAACTTCATAACACAAGATTGCACGTACTTGCACTATTACCATCCTTTTCTATCTCACAACGTCTTTCTGTGTGCGAAAGAGAGGATGATACCAATGCGAAAGCAGCGCGCGGGCATCAAAAAGTCGCTATCAGTGCGAGTTCATGTCGTTTGGTCGGGATTGTGCACGGTTTTTGACAAAAACAATGTGGTAAAAATGGAAAAACAAAACCATTTAAACCAATTGCTTCGACGCACACAGAAATTACTGCAATTAGTGAATAAGATAACACAGTAAGTACATACATTTTGTTACACTACAGTCATTGTTACATGTTCTAAGCTGTCTGTGGGTTTGCCTATACCTATTGCTAATTTTGTTCGTTTATTTTAATAAATATCGATTCTTGTATGATAGTAATATAAGAATCATAATAATATAAAACTATTCAATGTTACCTAATTATTGTCTAGTAGTGGGATCCCGTTACAGAAAAACTGTTTCCACAAAAGACGAAGGACTTGCAAGTTACGAAAATTAGAACTACTAGCTACGATAAAGAAAAAATACCTTAAAACCATTTGGATTAAACACTATGAAGGAGGAAGCGGTTGTTTATGTCATTAAAATAAATGAAGAATTGGCAGCCAAAAAGATAGGGAGTAATCCAGAACGTAAAATGACAAGTGGGAAGGGAAAAGGAAAACTTTTTAGAAAAAAAAAATAACCGACTTCACTAAAAAAAACACTAAAAGGATCAAAATAACTTTAATTTCGGATGTCGGTGTTTCTCGGTATTGTTTGTTTCTTATTTAACACCGACTTCCGAAATTAAAGTTATTTTGATCCTTTTAGTGTTTTTTTTAGTGAAGTCGGTTATTTTTTTTTTCTAAAAAGTTTTTATTTCACACTTTTTAGTTGCGATACACTTATAAACAGAGTGCCTATTTCTAATGACAATTCCAATTAACCCAAATACTGCTAGGTTACATTGTTTTATTATAAAGTTGCTGTGCCTACCTTCCTCCTTCCGGCTGCATCATCAGATCAGTTCGATAGTACCTTATAGCCAAAGAGCATCTCACGACAATTCTAATAAGCCCAAACACGGCTAGGATACATTGATTAATTACGGAGTTCCTGTGCCTACCTTCCGGCTCCATCATCAGATCAGTTCGATAGTACCTTATAGCCAAAGTGCATCTCATGACAATTCTAATGAGTCCAAACACGGCTAGGTTACATTGATTAATTACGGAGTTCCAGTGCCTACCTTCCGGCTCCATCATCATCATCAGATCACTTCGATGATACCATTTTCAACGTAACTATTCAGAATCATTCATTTATTTGTATTGTCATAGTCGCTTAACTATATCTTCAATATGATATCTATTTGAGTATGAAGTTCCGTTGACCATTTCTGGTCTTCTTCATCAGTTCCACTTCATCAAATGTTACTTTTTGACTGTAAATGCTTAAGTTCTTGATGAAAATACTAAAATTACCATAGGGTTGCCTATAATTTTTGAGGAGTTCCCTCGATTCCTCATGGATTCCATCATCAGAACTGGATTTTGAAAAAAATGGGACCAATCTGGAAGCATATCCTATAAAGGGAAAAAAAAATTTTGCAAATCGGTCCATAAACGACGGAGTTCTGAGGTAACAAACATAAAAAAAAAAAATAATGATAAAAAAAAAAAAAAAAAAAAAAAAAAAAAAAAAATACAACCGAATTGAGAACCTCCTCCTTTTTTTTGAAGTCGGTTAAAAAGGGACGGGAAAGGGTAAGGTAACGAGTAAAACATCTATTAGTGTGCCGTCACAACTAGCAGACTCGCCTGATATAACAGTGGACAATAATTTCATAGAGCTAAGACCTTTGTATAACACCAGGCTGCCAATATCGTTTGCAAAATACAAAGATTTAAAAAAATTGTGCGTGAATGCTATGCCCAGTAGATTTCATCAAGATTATTTGAAGCTACCATATTCCGCTAAAGTGATTGACAATTTGAATGAAACGGACGAAGAAGATAATGTTGATGAAAAAAACGTCTAATTCTGAAATGTTTATTGATGTCAATTTTATTAATATTTTTTTTTAATGATTGTAATGATTAAACATCGATCTCATGTTGAAGACTGATAAAGCGGTAGAAGTAAAATTGTTTATTTTAATTTGATTAACAATGCCTATATAGGCTCTATTATGATTATTTGCAGCTACTCTTTTATTTGAATAAGAATTCAAAGTAAGTATAGGTAAAATTGTTACCATTTAAAAAAAAAATTGATTATAATAAACATCTTGAATAAAATAAAAATAGTTTTATTCAAACTAATACAAATTGGCTATTACAATGTACAAACATTGCATGTAAGCGACACACAAAAAACACACACACGGTTCTAATACATTTTCATGTCTTTTAAATGATTTCTTATAACGATTTCCAAATTTAAGTTATCCGTACGTCAAAAGTGTGTACTTCATTTTCTGTCAAAAATCTCTTTACATTGTATTTTTTTCATAAATTTTTTCAACAAGTCTTTAACACTATTTTTTCATTAATAGATTGGATCAAACGTAGAGGTCAATTTAATGTAAGGGACAGGACTACAAGATACTTGGTCAGTAAGGGACATTACTAACAAAATACGTTGTTGTAAGGGACATCTATTTTCTTAAATAGCTAACTTATTTAAATAAATGTTACACATGTAGATAGAGCACTAAAATATAAGTTTATGTGTGAAATCAGACCCGAAAAAGGCTAATAACAAAAAAAGTTATGGGCGAATTAGTCCGAAAAAAAACTTTGTCGGCCTCTCCTGAAAAATCGTATTTTGTCCCTTACCTCAATTGAACCTACGGTCGACGATATCTGGCAGGAAAGGGTTAACTTTGGCGCGAAACAAAGATTGATTATCGTGAAACTAAAGTTCGAAAGGTTTAATTATACGTTCAGAGTGATGGAGTTGTTGTTCTGTTACTTTTTGCGCCTAAAAGCCTTTAATTATATTAAATTTTCGAAGGTATTGTTGTTATATAATTACTGTTTTGGTAAAGATCCGACGGGATTATAAGTTGGTGTTTTAGCTGTAAAATATACGTCTCGTTTTTGGGTTCATATCGAACAAAGTTGTCGGATGAAATTATGTGATACTGGTTTCTTCTGGATAAGCAGCCTTGCCCACGTGAAAGTAGGAAAATATCTCAAGGAAATACTCCCAGGATAAAAAAAATATAAGTAGCATAGTCGGCCTTATAATGTTCCCACTGTTGGGACTCAGGCTTTCCCTCTAGGAGAGGGAATGAGCCGTAATCCACCACGCGGCGCGGGCCCAGTGCGGGTTAGTGGATGTCACATATCTTCGAATTTTTGGTTCTAGGACATGCCCGTTTCCTCACGATGTTTTCCTTCACCGTTTTGAGAGCAGTGGTGATGAAATAAATTACACAAAGTAATGCGCCTGGCTGAGTTTGAACCCGTAACCTACCACTCGGAAGTCGGGGCCGTTACCACTCGGCCACCACTGCTCAAATAAAAAAAATATCCTATGTGATATTCTAAGACATTGTCAAACATACATACATAATACATACTTTGCCTTTATAATATTAATGTGATAAAGAAAGAAAGAAAGAAAGAAAGAAAGAAAAACTGTTTATTCGCGCGAAATGACGCAATCTTAAACTCTTTGAGTAAAATTAAAATCCTTATAATAAATTTTAGAATACTGCAAATTAGTAGCTTCCATATATTCTAGAGACCCATAAAAAGTTTAAAGCTAGAACTACACTGCGCACACGTGTGCCACACACGCCGATTTGGGCGCGTCGGTCTCCGTACATTTTATATGGAAACTAGACTTGTAGAGCTACACAGATCCACGCCACGCGACGTCGTTCTAAGTACAAATCAGGCGTGTTACACGTGTGCGTCGGTCTAACGTAGTTCTAGCTTAAGTCTCGTAGCAATAAATATATGGTTAATCATAATTTCAGCCAAAAGACGTCCACTGTTGGACATAATTATGCCTCCCCCACGCATCGCCAAAACGACCGGTCTTGTGCGTCTCGCATCCATCGGATTCCCGCGACCCTCACCAGGTCATCGGTCCACCTTGTTGGAGGCCTATAAGGAGGTCTGAGGTTTAATATTGTTTATTAGTTAATCAGTACACAAATAAACAACTCCTTTCTCTTTACAAACACCGTACACAATACAAGGGTCACACTATCGACCGCGTCGGGTACGCGACTACTCGTCGTGACAATAAAAACGACGAGATATAATCTTAGAGCTCCCAAAAACACCGATGGTCGTATCTGTGGTGTGAAGAATAGCATTTAGGGCAGACCATGGACTAAGTAGAGAGGCAGAGAAGGTTTACTCTATGATTCATATGATTGTCAAAGTCAGAAAAAAAAGGGTCAAAGGTTGTGAAATCAGTGGATAAAGGTATTATAAATCATTTTATTGCAGGTAACAGTACCCATGTTACAAATACCTAATAGACTAACATACATAAACATATTAAGTACATTAATTTGTTAGTAAATATTATTTAGAACTATGTTACCACGTTTTTTTCTTACATTCTGTCTTGTCACCCATCATGCTATCACTAACTTTCTTTTCTTTCATATCACACTTCACACAATCCATCCATCTTTTCTTGGCCTCCCTCTCCATAATATACTCATTTCTCCCTTTATCCATTCTCGTCAGTCCACACAACCATCTCAACATTCTCATTTACGCTAGATGCTATCTTTTTTCATCCGTCTTTTTCACGGCCCAACATTCTGATCCATATACTATGACAGGTATTATCACGACATCTATTACTGAAAGATCTATTGCAAACTTAGACCATAAAAGTATAATTTAATAATCTGAGGCTGCTAAAGACGATTTAATTCAAATAACCGACGTAAGCCGTAAGTCGCATTCATTTCGACAAGAAATAGTAAAGACTAAAAAGGGTAAGCAAGGAAAATTTGTTTGCCATAATTGCTTAGCATAATAATAGCATTTTCAGCCTTATATTTTTCCAATTGCTGGAATTCAGGCCTCAAGCCCAGGTGACATTGCTTGACCAAACACAATATCTTATTTTAGAAAGGTTCAGGCAATGATTGAAGGCTTAGCAACGTAAACTAAACAGCTACACTTTGCACGGCGTCTACGTAAACACATCCATCCATTTTAGAGTTTTCTCGCTATGTAAAAGCGGACGAGGTTTAGTGTGAGTGGGCCTTCTTTACGCCTTTTTTGTGCTCCTGACGAAGCACGCATTTGTCCACGCACATCACGTAGATCCACACGAATTCCCTTACGAGTGACGGCCTTATATTTATGTGTAGACGGTACGCATTCCGGAATACTTACTCTTCTATAAGTTTACCTATATTTTTTTCTAGCCCAGTAACAGTAGGCAATGGAATCTTAACTCTGACACTTTTAGTAGTTAGTAAAGACTTTGTTTAAACTGTCGTGTTACTAGAATATTTTAGTCTATCACGGCTATTTGTAAGCGAAATCATGCGTGACAATGTTGAGATAAGTCAGTGTGCTTGCAGACACATTCCTAAGCTAATAGTGTTAGATATTATCGCACGAATGGCCCGGATTGTACTCTGCTGCAGTTTAGAATTAAACTCCTTGTGCACGACAATGTTAAAGTGAATTTATTTAGATATAACTTATTTTATTTGGCCAAAAATCACGATATTTTAGCAGAGAATCGAAATGCCGTGTTTTGTAGCTACATCTTATATTCGAATTTCAAGATGAAAGTAACTTAATGTACTACAGCTGATTTAGACGCTGAAATGGAACTTACGTAAAATGCAAATGAAGGACTACTTAAATACTAAGTGGGCGTCTATTACCGAAACGCCTTACTAATTGATGGGATATTCAAGTGAGTAGCTGACTTAATTGAGGCATTAAATATTTCCATATCATTAATGAAACTTAATAGCTATCGACAAGTATATTCGTTATATTAAATGGAGCATGAAACTAATTTGAGTCGGTTGGTCGGGCCGCACCGCACCACAGATTATGAATTATTTTAAGTAAAAATTTAGAACGACATAGCCTACGTAGACAATCCCTACGTAATTATTATTATATTATAATCATCATCATCTGTATTATACATTTCATTTTATATATTGCCTGAACGATAATCACACCAAACACTGATGGAGATATTCAGCAGAAATTGCATTCAGACAGCCCTATAGTTTTAGTACAGGCTTAAAACAATCAAATAAAAAGAAATGCACCATAGACAATAAAATTAACTTTTTTAAACATCCATCACTCAGGCAAAGATAACCAAACTTGCATCCACAAAGCCCTGTTGCACGAACGCAATTTTACAATGGCCGTAAAACACGCAATGTATATATAATAAATCACAGAAATAACAAAAGATAACATACGTTTTGTAAAACTGCTCCCATTTCGTAATAGTATTTGGGTCGACAAACTGTAAACAGACCTTATCTTATTAGTTATTACGCTGAGATACCGTTTGCACCTGAATCTCTAACAAGCTCGATCGTCGTAAAGTTGACATGTACTTGTTCGTTGTAAATAGATTAAAGATTAATTACAGGATGACGCTGAGTTCATTGTCAACTTGTCAGGGGATGAAAGTTATTACAAACTAGTAATCCCCCGCGGTTCCATCCGCGTCTTTCGTTACTGCTAGCGTTATGTTATAATAGCCTTATAGCCTTCTTCGTTAAATGGGCTATCCAAAGATAAAATAACTTTTCAATTCGAATGAGTAGTTCCTGAGATTAGCGCGTTCAAAAAAACTGTTCAGCTTTATAATGTTAGATATAAAAGTATATAAAAACAACATTCTATATGACCATATCAACCATTTGTTTGTTCAGGTTCTAGGCCTAGTTTGGGGACCACCATCCAAATATATCTTGAGTTACTAATTAGTTTCAGACAATATTAATAATTATATAATAGTTTTAAGGTATTCTTTATTTACTGTAACAATGAACAATAAACATTATTCTTATTCTTATTTTGGTTGATATGGTCATATAGAATGTTGTTTTTTGTTGCATCTGTTTCATCTATCTATCCATTTGGGTACAAATAACTTCGGATCCATTTCTGCTACTGTCTTTCGATAAGTAAGGACTTGGGCAATAAGTGCGGTTACTAACCTTTATAAGGAGCACTGACACCATCACTCTCCAAGATTTAGCACAATCGATACTAGCAATATCAATTTGTCCCTATCGATTTGTCTGTTGCTGGCTCATTGTTTTATTAGCATTAACCTCGTTCTGGTATTTCACCACATTTAGCTGTAGTTACTGCGGTTAAATCACAAGGATCACAAAAATGCCCTGATGTATTCTTTCTTGTCTCTGGTTAGATGTCCCTTCGTTTGACATTCCATATTGAGCTATACTGTCATTTATGGACATTATGACCAAGCAATAATGCGCAAGATATATCGATATTCGACATAACGGGTCATCTAACAGAAGCTCGTTGAATTTATCATGATCGTGTACCGACTGTAGTGACAGGTTGTTATTAGCTGTTCATTTGTTCTGTTCGACGTGTATGGTCTATGGTTTATGCCTCTATGGTATCGAAGAAGATCAATAATTTCTCGGTTGACAGTGTGTTGGGGTGACTTGGCAATTCCTATGTTTTCCAAAGGCGTTTTATGTTTAATATAACATTTTCCATGACTTGGATTTTCTAGATCTGACGTATGGTTGTTAAGGTATTTTAAATATTGAGAATAATTATGACCTAGTCTTCTCCAGAAAGTGGTGTCCTAATATTCTAAACATGGAAAGAACATAGAAAAGAAAAAAAACAGTCAAGCAAAGGTCGTCACACCATGCGGCGTAGTTATAACAATATTCGAAAATATATTCAAAAGACGGAATTCACAATCAAATCATGCGCAGCTTGTTCAAACAATCTATCCGGGGGAGATGATTGTTTGTATTGCATCGCCGCCCCGGGACGCGAGGGGGCGCTGAGTACGACTATACTTCAAGATTCATTCAAAATACGAATCAAAGTTTTAGATGACTTGTAGGTCCATGTATGGAAGCAGCAAAACGTTTTGACACGTCACTTGGCTTGTCAACTGTCAAATGTCGCTTTTGAAATTCGAACAGCGCGTCAGAAAAAAAGAAATATTAATAGGTAAGCTGTTTTTTTCTAATTGTTAATGGATATTGGTTGTTGGCACATGAACGCAACCAAACATCCTAATTTAATGGACGACGTGTATGACACTGGACTAATCGACGTTGAAGAACGTCCAGACAATGATTGATGTGTCTGATGGAGTTTTAGCTCAAAGAAAGGCATCGATTAGACCAACATCTTGAATATTGAATTTGTAACAATACCTAGCGACATGATGACCATGGCATTAAGCTAGCTCTTGAAATTAGAATGTTGCCTAAACTGTTACTATTGCATCTGCTTATTTCGTAAAACATAAAAACATATTGCGATAGTATATCTACTAGAAATAAAAAAACATGAATGACGCCAGACAAGAATAAATTGAAAGAAATGAAAGCAAGATGTCATTGGACAAAACCTATACATTTTGAATTTCTAATGTAATATAATGAATGGAAATGCAAAGATAATCTAGTTTTGCTGTCATAAAATGGCAAAAAAGCAACATGGCAGGATGATGTAAAAAAGAAAAAAGCAACTGCTAGCCAAAGACAATTTAACAAATGATGAAGAATCCGTCGAAACAAATGAATGATCTCAACAAATTTCCAAAACTACTGTATCTAATTCATGCAACCACAAGGGCGGCCCTAAAAACCAAAAAACTCATAACATTTCCGTAGCGACCACAGTCAACATTAGTATCAAAGCTGCGGTGAGTCACATTATTGTCGATAGACATGTCGCCCCCTAGTTTAGGGCTGTTCATCTTACTTTGTGGTCCAAAGTGAAAGAGGATAGCGGAGTTATGGAAGTTTTAAGAGCTGATTTGCTAAATAAATCCAGAAGTAGAGGAATTAGTTACAAACGACGAATGAGTCCAAGATGATAGGTTTAGAATTTATAATTGAGATAACGACTAAAAGACAAGTCTGGGAGAAAAATACACGTAGCACTGACGGCCCACCTCAAAATACTTCAATCATAATTCTAATTCATATTCTAAAATAAAGAGAGTAAAGAGATATATAATCAGCTTATAATGCTCCCACTGCTGGGACACAGACCTCTTTATGATAATTCTCAATTATCTTGGTGTGCCCGACGTGGTCCATATGATCTAATTATAAGTTTACCACCTAAGAATACATACATGTGGAATGCAATAAAACTATTGAGTATTGATAGGGAATGGGCCGTAATCCACTACGCGGGCTCAGTGCGAGTTGGTGAATGTCGCATATATGAGTATTTTTTTCTAGGATATGTCGGTTTCCTCACGTTGTTATCCTTCACCGTTTTGGGAGCAGTGGTGATGAAATCAATCACACAAAGTAAAGTGCCTGCCTGGGCTCGAACTCGCGACTTATGACTAGTAAGTTGGGATCGATTGTCACTGGGCCACCACTGCTCCTCCTGCTACTAAAGAGGGTTTTATTTATTTCAAAAATTCTTGTACAGCAAGTACAGTCAAAATCATTTAATATCAGCCAAAATCATTGGATATGTAATCAAGTTTCTTTATGTCTTCCTTCTAGTTTCTCGTTAAATTGACAATTTATGTTTCAATAAATATTATCTAGTTCGTACTGGCCTTGCAATTTGGCTTAGATTTAGTTTATTGTGGATTTCGAAACGTTTATGATCGCTCGTAATGCGCAATGATAGGATTAATGACAGTTTCTACCCACATCTTCTCTTTGAAACTTTGATTTGCGTGGAATCTATTAGCAGTAATTCTAAGTCATTACAATGCGAAGCCTAGTACTTACTACGATTTAAATAGTACAGGTTTGGCTACGGTCACGATCTTTTAACTTTTAAATCTACTTCTACTTTTAATTTTCATTGTATATTTATTACGGCACTCCAACGAATAGTTTGCAAAAACATTTACAAAAGAATAATCTTATCAATAAACAATTATCACAGCGATTTGTGTGCAGAACTTACAGAATTTAGTAAACTAATATTATTTATTTTGAATCAATTGTTAATTCACATTTAATAAATAATAACAAGGTACAAAACGAAAACAAAGAAAATATAATCAATAAAATACGGAATAAGGAATTATTATAAATCAATCCATTAAATAAATTATGTCAGATTGAATTAAATTACATTAGAATCCATTAAAGAAACTAGGTCACATTAAATTAAACTACATTAAAATACACTAAATTACATTAAATGGCCATAAATTACACTAAATTAAATTAAATAGGTGAGTAATATAATGTAATGTCATTGATCTACGAGTTGGTGCAAAAGATGTATATGCTGTTATTGATACAGTAGCTTCATCTAATGAAGATCTTTCTCGCGTTGGTTCATGAATTACACCACAACCCTCAAAGCACTCAATCTGTCATCAAATATTCAATATCAGAACCTAACACCTCACAACAAGGTATAGATTCCATTGTACACAGACTATGTAAATCAGTAATTTCGGCTTATCCCATCTCAGCCGTAGAAAGCACGATCGGAATGAGGTATTAACATTGATTTAGTTATTCAACGGGCATTATGTTTATTGAGCCGTTGTTCACACTGAGATGTGATTGCTTATGCAATTACTTGTCGTAACACGTGAGTTTCATGTGACAACTGAGCTGTCAAACGGCGCCATCTTGTAATATGGCGACAAACTTATGTTTATGGTATTTGATTCGAATTTGACGCAAGTAAGTCCAAACTAGGTATGTAAGATGCTTATTTACCAATTCTGAATATATATAACTATCACAATTTCTTAATTTAGGTTTTCAACTTTTGATGAATTCTTTCTCTTTAAAAAAAAAACATTGGCCCACACTAGGAATTACTCGTCTATCGTGAGTGCGTTCACAAATTTATGAACGGAACAGTGTAGGCCATATAAATATTTGTCCCGTGCAGGAATCGAACAACCGATAGGTACGCAACGCAACAGCAGTTGATCACTCAACTGTTTGCTGAAAGTTAAAAAAAAGGTGCATCTCAACACTTTATAAACATAATCAAGTCCATAAAACACGAAAGCCACAAAATTACAACATGCATCAACAAAGTCTGAAGATGCAGACATAAATGCTAACCAAATCGAGGCTAAAGGTGAACTGTGAAAATACTTCAATTTTCACGCCAGTTCACTTTACGAGGCGATAAAATTTCACACGAGATACGTCTAAGAAGAGTATTGCTAAAGTAACAGGTTGCTGTCTAAAGCGAGCCATTTTCCTCTGGCGATCCGAGAAAACGTCTTGAAACTTCATCCATCGACTCACAGGTTTACAGACCGTCTTACAAAGTAGCAACTACTGGAGCGATGGATGTAATTCGTTGGCGATGAACCAAAGAAATGCCTGAGTGGAATAATAAGTGATTTCTGAGTAGAACATCCAGTCGAGATATAGCCGTTAATTAGTATGGCTTGAGTGGAGTGCGGATTGAGTTTGAAATAAGTGTCGCTGAGAAAGTCAATTTTTTGTTCCTTGCGTTGGAGTGATGTTTCCTTGTTTCACCCTCCAACTTCTTCAAAGTTAAGTAAACATTACAAAACCAAAGAAGACATTTCAGTTCGTTAATCCTTGTGTAAATATTTCCCAAAATTTATCGATTTTTGTAAGAATCAAAGAAAGCAGGCTCGCACCCTCGTTGCCTCAGTAATGCAATAACGTCCGTACTCGACGGATGTTTAAATTTATTTGCACCCCTCACTTCGCCCCACTCTTCGCCCCTCTATGGATGCAAGCACCCCATTCGAGCCGTCTAGTTGACAATTATTAACTTTTCCTGATCGAAACTACGGGATGTCATTGGCTCTCCTGCCAGACGAGACGAAATTCATTCATTGTCGGAAATCTAATTTCTTTTTGATCGATAGTTCTTGGTTCAATGTAGCGTTGTAAGATATTATTTTAGTATATTTTTAAGGAATTCTGTTAGCCATAAAAGCCTCAAATCTCGGAGTTAACTATTTTGAAACTTGACGGTAATTCAATGTTATCAAAACTTACAAAGAATTACAGTGTCATAAACTCAACGATATGCAATTTAAAACGTTCATTTAGGAGAGAAAGCCAGCTGCTTCTCATCCCACGCAAGCATCGAATTAACAAATAGGTCACTTCACTACTTACTAATAGCTTGTAGGTAGCAAGCGGTGATACCAAGCCACCGGTAAAAGTAATTAAAAGCTAATTGAATGCCAGTCTTAACAAGGTGGTGAGCTAGGTGGAGCTGGGAGGAACGATATTTAACTTCATTCAAGGGAGTTTCTGACATCGAAAAGTAGAAGGCGGAGAACCAAGTATTATTGTACAAACTGGTTGATACCTTTATTGAACAATGGACTACAAGAACACCCAATACCGCCTTCCACTTCTTTGCGTCATCACCATCTTTAGGATATGAAAACTCCTTTGAATGTCTCTAAATAATATCGTTTAAATGGCTATGTCGATTGATTGATGGTGTATTGTGAGGTCTTAAGCTGATGCATATCCAAGTTCTATCTTTAGGAACCTTACTGCTTTGAAGCCTTTTGGTCGCAATCTGAAGTTTTTGGTCTTTTACATCTTGAGTATCAGTTTTAAGAGCATTCATCCGTTAAAACTACGCAGAAGCCAAAATCAATGATTTCCGACGGACAATATAACAATAATGTGTTTAATTTCTAGATAAGATATTGACGTCATATTATTGGGAATTTCATAATCTAGTGTATGTTGCAAAAACATTTTCAAATGATTGTATAGTTTTCCCATTAGAACAGTTCTTATCCAAGCCGTTTTTAAAACTAGCGGTCGACGGTCTACGCAGATGCGAGATAGTAGTTAAACCGTGTATGGTAAACTTACAACATTTTACTTAAAAAAAAAAATGATAACATTGACTAGTACATCGCAAAAAAACACGATTGCTGTAAGTTTTCATTCAAGAAAAGTAATCTCAAAACTGTTATTTTTAGCCGTTTTTGGAGATATTAAACGTGTTAGTTTAGGATAATATATGAGGCATTTTTGTTTTTTTTAGACTTATTAATTGAACGCATTTACGATCTATGACATGGTACAATAATTTTTTTAATAACTTATTTGTTTACACTACAATTAATTATTTAATATCACTAAAATAGACGCGAAATCGCGTCAGCGCTTTGTACCGGCCGAGGTCTTTCAGATTTTTAGTCTTTCTATTCTACAGTGATACTAAATAATTAATTGTATTGTAGTGCACATTGTTGTTATATTTGTTATATTTTCCGTCGGAAATCATTGATTTTTGGCTTCTGCGTGGTTTTAACGGATGAATGCTCGCGCTAGTCACAGAAACAGCTGGTTTGAATTGAAAAAAATATTTTAGTGTTGGATAGCACATTTATCGGGGAAGGCTATAGGCTTATATAACATGACGCTACGGCCCACGGGAGCGGAGTAGTAACGAAAGACGCAGGTGAATCCGCGGGGGACAGCTATTAGTGATAAACTAAAGCTATTTAATAGCTAGGAGAAAGCTGTAAGTTAGATAAAATGTTGCACCGTGAAAACACGACACTACACTGCAGCTTTACGTCAGCATTTAATCGTAACGTTAGCTTTAAATTGTAACAGTGATCGTGTTACAGTAAATAAAATGTTGTAAAGTACAAGTTATTTGATTCTTATGAAAATGTGATTGAATTTCATAGAGACGAAGCCGAAGCAAATGACAGAGGTAAGCGTAAAGGGTATAGTGCAGGTCCTGACTCATTTGATTTGATTGGATCTACAAAGACAGTAAACGATCTAGGTAATCTCCACTAAACAGGAAGGCATTTGCAATGATTGTTTATTCTATTTTTTATTGTATACCTCATAATAAACACAGGACAAACATTTACAAGAAACAACTGTTCTACAATTTGCGGTCTTATTGTGTATCTTAGAGACAACCTTTAGATGGACTTACCTGACCTGCACAGAGCTTTTTTTAATCGATATAAACTAGTGCTTGAGTGTGATCCCACCTGATGGTAAGCAGAGATGCAATCGTTGATGGTGAGGCGCACTAGTTTCTGAAGAGCCTATCACTCTTGAAGATACCTAAATTATAATCGGACGGGAAGACCACAGCCCTGCGTTCAAAAATGAGATTAGAGAGAGTTTTAACTCTAATGACGTCATCGGGTAGATACTCTAAGCTCGCATTTTTGAATGCGAACGTAGAATTCAACTGTCAATGCCAAGCAAGTGTCATTCCTACCGCTTACACCAACCTACCCTGCTCGGAGTTAGAGTTAGTTGGGTTAACTCTAGGGTAGCTACTCGAGTTATAAAAGAACTCTGGGTTGCAACTCGAAGCTACTCTGAGTATTTTCGAACGCAGGGCTGTAGGCAAATTGTTCTAGTCCTTCGATGTACGCGGTATAAACGCATAGAGTAATCCAAAAACTTCAGCGCTTTTTATATGAATATAGTTTTAAGTAAAATTCTGTAACCACCACTCATAAACCTGTACTTACAATTTTTTCTTTTGCCCACAGATGTAGATCAATTATGCACAAACCGAGGCTGCTGCGGCGCGGGCGCGCGTACCAAGCTGACGCAGCATGCGCGCACGCAGCTCGAGTCGGCACTGTGGAGCGAGCTCAGCAAGCTCGCTGACACACTCAACAACCGTGCCATCAAGTTTGACGGTAAGTGGACCATGTCTATCAAGTCACAAGTGGCTTTTAGCACTATTTCGCAATATGGATTTTCAGTAAAAATTTAGACCACCGTCATAGGTCTGATAAGGGGACTTGACTATGACGTGTTAAAATATCAGTCGTTTTTTTTTAAAAAATGATTTAATAATTTCATATTATTTATTGAAACTTAAATAATAACTAAACTATTTATACTAAAACCGAACTATGTACATACAAACTATAAAAACTATTATACTAAACCTAACTATGTACATATAATACAAAAACACCTATTACACTCGGGCTGGCTCGTTCTTCGCCCAAAGAATTAGCATTGCCATTCAACGTGGCAATGCTGCCAGCCTTCTGGGCACATTTCCGGATGACAGCGATGTGGAGGAGTACTTCGACGCCTGAGTGTAATATGTGTTTTTGTTTTTTTAAATCATTTTAAGAGATCTCTCGCTCTTGGGCGGAGCGAGAGATATGTCAGACTTTTACTGACTAAAAAACCACTTCTGTTCCTTCGTTGCCTTTCGTACCAGGGCCGAGTCTTCCTTTCAGAATCAGACCCTTAGCCCCAGTAGGCTTCGACCCTGCTGGGCCCCTACGGTTTGCTGACATCTTCTTGAGGCGCTCGTGGAAAGGTACGCGCCGTCCAAGACTTGTGCTCGGTCCGGACGGTTACCGGACGGTCGGACGGCGAGCTACCCATTGCTCGCCGTCCGCAAGCCCGAGAGCGGGAGAAGTTATTTGAAGAATTCGCTCCCAAAAAAAAGTAGCTCTACAGTAACTTGGACTGTTTTATCTTCTATCGTATTTATATCCTTGATCTAGTTGCTGGCCCTCGTACTTATCTTTGGTAATAATAATAATATTCCACAACTATCACACAACGCCATCTAGTCCCAAGCTAAGCAGAGCTTGTGCTATGAGTACTAGACAACTGATAAACATACTTATATATTTCTAAATACATACGTATTATAGATAAATTACATCCAGACACAGAATAAATGATCGTGCTCATCACACAAACATTTGTCTTAGGTGAGAATCAAACCTACGACCTCCGGCATAGCAGTCAGGGCCACTAACCACTAGACCAACAACCCAGTCTTTGGTCCAATTGATGGCCCAAGTCTATCCTGCCTCCACTCTTACTAGGTAGCAAGTTTGCCGTGTCACAAGTTACGCAAGTACCTAACAGGGCTAATGTGGAAAGCCGTCTCCTGTCACCCACCTGCGCACTCAGCGTGATTTCATTTTAATTGACCACAGCTCGATGTTTTTAATACATAAGTGGCGATTACTGTCATCAAAGCAATCAATATTATGCTGTAGATATTATGGATAATTCGTTACAACTAATTGACACGATAATTACCCATTATGTATAGAAATGATTATAATTTGACTCACAAAACCATTTGATAAGAAAGATAAGATGAGGAGCAGTGATGGCCAAATAGTAACGGCCCCGTCTTACAAGAAGGATGTGGGTCCAAACCCAGCCAGGCGCATTTCTTTGTGTAATTTATTTCTTCAGTTCTGCTCTCGAAACGGTGAAGGAAAACATGGAGAGGAAACTGGCATGCCCTAGAACTAATCGTAGCCATGTGACATCCACCAACCCACAATGGGCCCCTCTCTCCTAGAGGGAACATTGAAAGGTTGTATTATGCTTCCATCATCATCATCATCATTTCAAGACGTCCTCTGTGGGACATAGCCCTTCCCCAAGTATCGCCATAACGACCGGTCCTGTGCGTCTTGCACCAGGTCATCGGTCCACCTTGTGGGAGGCCTTCCAACGCAGCGTCTTCCGGTACGTGGTCGCCACTCCTGAACCTTTCGTCCCCATCGACCATTTGTTCTGCGAGCAATGTGCCCTGCCAACTGCCACTTTTGCTTTAAATGCTTATGTTTTAAGAAAGTTAACGGGACACTTACACCTATGAAGGTTTAGAGGAACAGGGTGTAGTCACACCCTCCCAAATAATTTACTAATCGCGCCGAAAACTCTGATACCGCGATGCAGGATGTATAGTTCCTGTGTTGATACATAGATGTCGCTACAAACGAAAAAGTCATTAAGCACTGAAAATCAAAGAGCAAAGTTTTATTAGCTTACCAACCAAAGCCATTTATTTCACGCATTACTCCGAACTTAAAAGGGCAACAAATAAGGAAATAACTAAGTAAAATAAAGTACAAATTTTAATTAAAATTCCACAAACACCGCGCATCGCAGACAAAGTATAAAGGCTAGGCTACAATGGACGCGAAAACGGCAATTGCGACCACAGTGACCGCAAATACAAGTACAAGGTCCATTTCATATAGATAATGCAGGCATTGTTGGTTGCTACACAAAGTAGGAACATCTTACTTTTAGTGCCTAATGTTTGCAAGCAAAACATTGCATTATTCGGAAAAGTCAGTGTCAACTTTGTTATATGTACATTGTACCTATTAACTACTTAACGTTGACAGGACGGAAATATGAAAGAAAACGTGTTGCACTGACCTCCAAGATGTATTATGTAAATATCTAGTTTGGTTAGTGAGCAGTCATCCTGATATTTTTTTTAATTTTGTTTTAAATATTCGATTTCAATGCCTTTTTCAGTATATAATATATATGATGGCAATTAGGTTTAAAGAAACTTTATTCTCAATAAAAACATAATATATCGGTACTTGAGAACAATAATTTTTATTACTTAAATACTAATTTAGGTTGACAACATCCGTCACAAATTAATTAAAACTACCCGAAACTCGACCCACCCAATGCATTCATTTTTCGAGTAATGTCCTGTTGGCGATTAAATAAAGACCAAGCTGGATTTCTTCAGAGAAGGTTTCTTAGGCGTGAGGGTTTTTTATTGTATAGCTGTGCTCCTTCAAATGTAAGCATTTTTTTGCCATAGTTGGTCCTGGAAATCCAATTCCAATTTCATGAAATAACTTCTAATCTCCACTTGACATTGACTGCACTGCACGCTCATGTAGTCTTACCTTTATTGCCTTATCTGGCGCCTGCGCAGTTGCATCAGAACGGGACCGCAGCCCGCTTGTCCAAACAAGGCGGTGACAGAAAGTGGACTCGACCGAACAAAGTGCATGCCGGACGAAGTGCCGGACAAATGATCGCAGTTATAAACTTATGAGGTGGTTGGTGAGAGGAGAGATTTGAGTTTTATTCAATACCTATAGAGATTCTAGGGGCTGCATTTTTAATAGTTAGATAACTTTCACCCAAAAGCTTTTTGACATATTATTATTTAAGTACTTACATACTTAAGTCCTGTTCAATCGCCATTTATATTCCAGTTATCTAATAGGTACCTAGTTATTTGACTATTCACTATGACGAAAAACTAGAATTTAAAAAAAATGGTCAAGTGCGATTCTGACTCGCGCACGAAGGGTTCCGTACCGTATTATCTATAAAAACGGCAAAAAAATCATGTCTGTTATATGGGAGCCCCCTTAAATATGTATTTTATTCTGTTTTTTAGTATTTGTTGTTATAGCGCAACAGAAATACATTATCTGTGAAAATTTCAACTGTCTATCACGGTTCATGAAATACAGCCTGGTGACAGACGGACAGACAGATGGACGGACAGCAGAGTCTTAGTAATAGGGTCTCGTTTTACCCCTTGGGTACGGAACCCTAAAAAGGATTTGCGTTCGTTGTTTAAAAATTCGAATTGATACTAGGTAGGTTAAATAGTAGATTCGAAGCACATTGATACCATAGAGGTTTATTACATATAATTATATAAATTCATAATTATGATTCCGAAAGGAAGACTTGGCCCTGGTACGAAAGGCAACGAAGGAACAGGAGTGGGTTTTTAGTCAGTAAAAGTCTGACACTATCTCCCGCACCGCCCAAGAGCGGGGGATGTCATAAGATGATTTTACCACCGAAAAAAAAAAGAGGTTTATACATATAAAGGTTGCTATGAAGCTACTTGAAACGGTTATAAAGTAAAAATAAAACAAAGTGGCAACGGTGCGTTGACATTTGTATAAATGTGTTCACTGTCGAACAAAGGGCACAGTGTCGGATAAACGGGCGCGAATTAATCGAGCAACATGTTGGAATTGGAAGAATTTAATTAAGAAAGAGACTGATTAAAATCAAGATGAAAGTCATTACATTACCAAAATATTTAAGAACTTTTTTGGAATATTACAGTAAATAATAATAATAATAATCATTTAATTCAGGAAATTATTCCCATATAAATTACAAATAAATTTAATAAATTAGAATAACATAAAATAATTTAAAATTAAAATCAAAATAAATTAAAATCAAATTTAAATTAAATTAAAAGAACTAAATTAAAATCAAAGTAAAAAAATCAAAATAAACAAATTTAAATTGAATAAATTAAAATTGAATAAATTAGAATTAATACTTCCTCTCCGGACTACCGGTCGGTATTCTATTGGTACCGAAACATGTCTAGCCTAACAATGCCGGATGAAATGACAATCCAGTAAACCAAACAAGTTTTCAATGAAAATTATTTTTTTCATAGCGAGCTTTTATAGCTTTTATAAAATTAATACTCATCGAGACCATTCCAAAAAGCTCAAACACGATAGGGTTATCTTATTGCGCTTATTACTAAGTTCCTATGGCCATCTTCCAGCTCCATCATCAGATTCTGGTTACCATCTAGTACCAAAGTACTCGTCAGGAGGGATCAAATGAGGCCAAACTCGATGGGGTTGTATAGTTTACCTACCGGATTCTTATGGCCACCTTCCGGTTCCATCATCAGATCAGCTTCATGTCATATTAATTTTATATTTTCATCGGATTTACACATGCTTGCAAAATTACAGCTCAATCGGTAACCGGGAAGTGGATCATATTTATTTTGCAAGATTGTGTAATTGGGAAACTTTGTAAAATAGATGGAGTTTATTTATTAACAAAAACTTTAGTTGTTGGCAAACTTGTAAATAATTTAAATACGACCATAATGTAGTACAAGTTGTAAAAGCAAACAAAAGGGCTTTTAACAAAGTAGAGATTGCGAAGCCGCACTGTTTGAAGAAAGTTCTGTTGTGGCTTCAATTCAATCATGTTTTAGAATTCAGACGTTCTTCGAATGAACTGAAGAAAATTAAACTGCACAGAAAAAAATACTTTGAAAAGTTGGCTCTTTAAGTTTCGTGTTCAATATTTCAACAAAACCAATCGTGTATTTCGACAAAACATTCTTCCCATAAAAATAGGTGTAAAACATATAAAAAAAAACGATTTTAAATCTGTTAGTTTCATGTTTATAACCTCAACATTACGAATCGTGTAAAATTTCGATAGAACGTCGATAGGTGTATTCGATAAAAGTATGATGACATGTTCACGTATAATTAAATTTGCATGTCTATCTGACAAACACATCACAATCAGATTACCATTAACGCTTTACGCCAATCTGCTGACCTTTCCATTTCCCAACGCTTCGGAATATTTCACAAATTGAAAGTACACAGAACAAATATAAGATTCGGATAGCCAATAGGCGGACACCGAACACCAAACTGTTTATTAAGCAGGTTAATTTATGCTGGAAGTGCAAGCAGAATTGAATACATGATTATTCATTACAGAATGTTTACAACATGAATTGCAATCTAAGCTTTACCTTTACAAATTGCAAAAGCTTTCAACCATATTAATTCATTTAAGAACTAGAATTAAGTATTTTAAATATCTTTAAAGTTCCCAAGCTGCAATCTCCAAAGACAATTGAATGAATCTCTAACATGACCAACTTCTGTTTATTTGCTGGTCAATATGAATAGACTATACATTTATCCATCACATAGCGAGTCCAACAAAGTACATTCGTAATTACGGTGTCCGGTCGCCGACCAGCAACCGGCCAGATCAATATTGACACAGCCACTTTCCAACATTCATTCAACCGACTTGTGTTTCAATCACACGAGAAACTGTTGATTATTGATAATTTGAACATAACATGAACACGCTTTTAAATTAGTCATAAAAAGAAGAATGTCGTTGACGCAGACTTTGAAGATCGAGTCACGACTACACTGTGTTATGTATAATTGAATGTTCAAACGTAAATTGAGACGTTTATTTGATTCCGGAGGTTTTATGTTTAAACATCTTAAGAATATGCCGCTGAATATTAAAAAAAGATTACTTTCTCAAAGTTATTAGAGCAAAAAGACCATATTAACACGGTCTTTGTCCAGAAAAATCCTTTTTCCATTTCAGGTGAGAAAGGTGGGTTTGTATCTCTGCTTACAGTGTGGAAATGCTTTCACCAAACTGACCTTATTCCCTCAGGTTATTTGTAAAGCCGTGTGCGGCCCCATAAGCGGCTTCCACAATCTATTTCCTTTTTATTTTCCGATCAGCGTGGAAAACCCGGTGGACTTTACGTTGAGTTTACGTTTACGCGCGATTGCAATATAAATAGAGACTACAGAATTCAGCCTTGTCAATCTGAAAAGTATGCATGATAGACTAGGCTGAATGTTGTAATACGTTTGCGTTCCGAAAACAAAAATGAACTAGTTCGTTGCCCGCCAAAATTACATGAAAGAAAGCCATAAAAAGTTTATAATAACATAATTAAATGGGTTTGTGAGAACAAAAGATGTTATAAGCTGCGGTCAGGCCGCAATGCGTTATCGTAGCAAATGGCAAGACTAAACATTGCTCCTACAATGAGTAATAACTCGACAATCGAAGAGCCAGGACGCGGATGAATCACTGCAAGCCTGGAGTTGTTACTACAGGAACACGAATGTTACAGAATTCGATTTTCAAACTGCCGTTTTATTTTTTAAATATTTTGAATAGTGTTTTTGTTACGTTTTATATACCAGTAACACTTCGTGATGGAATGGTCTGAAGTCTCACGTAGTAATATGAGTTTACTCGTGACTATTATACGTTCGAACAAAGAGAACGGCACGACATCTATTTAAATGGTTGAATAAATCGGCAATCCGCTGAACAAGGAGTTTTCATAGTTAGCTTCGACTATTTGGCAGTCCTAGAATTACATATTATATTGAAGGTTTACAATAGAAACTCCTGAAAAGAGGCGGGAAGAACCGGAGATAGCGTTAAAGGTATCCAACTCGACACACATTTTCACAGTTTTTCATACTCTTACGCGATTATGACGTTACTACACATTTTTCATAAGATATTTTATTAGATTTGGATTTTATTTTTTTAATTTTTTATTTTATTCTATTCTATTCTATTCTATTCTATTCTTGTGCCTAGGCTTCTATTGAAAACAATTTATTGTGTAATTAATTGTGTAAAACTAATCCAGTAAAGACGTCTGAAAATCTGCTATTTTGCATGAACTTTGACACTTCATAATTTACTTAAAAATTAAAAATGTCTAAAAAGTATAACAATAGAAGCCTTGTAGATTTATTCAAGTTTCTTAATGACTACTTACAATCTTTTCAAAAACTTTAAAGGTTTTAAAAAATCACGGATTTCCTGGAACAGGTTTTGTAAAATATTTGAGTAAATCACGGAATTACCAAATGCTTACAGAGTTTTCAGGCGTTATTTCTCTTTTTTCGCGTTGCCTTTTCGTCAAACATCGCGTTGGATTGCGTTAGATGATTGCGTTACACATTCATAATGCGTACAGCTAAGGAGTGGAATTCCCTGCCCGAGTCTGTGTTCCCTGATAGCTACAACCTAGGGGTCTTTAAGTCAAGAGTGAATAGGTTACTTCTAGGCAAGCGTGCTCCATCGTCGGCCACATCATCGCTTACCATCAGGTGAGATGGTGGTCAAACGCGAGCCTATCAATAATAAAAATAAAAAAAAAAGATGAAGTAACAAGCTTTTAAATCATGCTCGATGTTGACGATTCGAAATTGTGGCAAGGATAAACCCGTCCAGCCTTGTCTTCTAGCATTTTTTTTTGAGGTGGGTAATCATTCAATGATTTCTCCTGCTCTAGGATGGAGCAAGACGACGTGTCAGATTTTTGCTTGCTAAAACCACTACTGTATCCTTCAGATGCCCTTTGCGTTCTAGGACCACGGGTTTCCTCTTCAGAAATTTCCCGTGGCCTGTCTTATAGCACTTGTCTTATTAAAAGATGACTACCTAATGGTTTGGGCCATATATTCCTCAAGTAGTTACACGATTCAATCTTCACCCGAAAAGTCTATATATACAAAAGAAAGTCGTGTTAGTTACAACTATTTATAACTCAAGAACGGCTGAACCGATTTGGCTGAAAGTTGGTGGGGAGGTAGCTTAGAACCAGGAGACGGACATAGGATACTTTTTTTTTTGAGTAGGGTAGAGAGTAGGGTAGAGTAGGATAGAGTTGGGTAGAGTAGGATATAGTAGTCAGTTGACGGGAGCGAAGCCGCGGGCAAAAGCTAGTATTACATAATAATATCTAATATTCCACAACTTTCACACAACGCCATCTAGTCTCAAACTAAGCAGAGCTTGTGGTATGAGTACTAGACAACTGATAAACATACATATATATTTCTAAATAAATCCATATTATAGATAAATAACACCCAGACACTGGGAATCGAACGTAAGACTTGCGGCATAGCAGTCAGGGCCAACCACCACCACTATCACCACCAACCCACCACTACCACCACCAACCACCATCACCACCACTAGACCAACGGGCCTGTCAAAAAAAAAAAACAATAAAAAGAAAAGCTCCGGGCCAACACCCAAAGCTACCCATAGTAGAGGTTCAGAAGTGTGAGTAAGTATTTTCTCGCGATAACCCGTACTGTTCGATTCTATAAATATCGCACTCGGCGTCTGTCGAAGCTCTTAGCATACGATGATAGAACAAAGTGTTCTTACGAAACATACACTGAATAATTACATATACTCATGATTATATAATACGTGGGGAAAAAGAACTGAATTATTGAACTGTTTTTGCGGGAAATCCGGGTGAGATGGTTTTTTGCGGATGTGTTTTCACGAAAATTGTGCTTTCGAAGAAATCTGGGAAGTTTTAGCTTGTTGATCATTTTGTTTGTTGTATCATGTTCGTTTATTAGTCTTTCGTTTTTGTACCAGTGACTGAACAGTGGGACATCCCACCTATACGCACAAAACGTTTTGGGAACACATTCATTGTACGTACAGCTAAGGAGTGGAATTCCTTGCCGGAATCTGTGTTTCCTGATGGCTACAACCCGGGAATCTTTAGGCAAGAGTGAAAAGGTTGCTTCTAAGTAAGCGCGCTACATCGTCGACCGCATCGTCGCTTTCCATCAGGTGAGATAGTGGTCAAGCGCAAAGCTATCTAGAATAAAAAAAAAATCAATAAATTAGATCTTCAGCTTTCGTAACAAAGTGACATTTTAGATAGTGAAATGACTATACACGTAAATATAGCTTTAGCCAGCGGCTTCGCCCGCGTGATAGTAAAAAATATCCCAAAGGAACATAATCCCGGGCAGCATAAGCAGGAGGGGGGGGGGGGGCAAGTGGTTCGAAATACTGATAGATAACTTCTCACAAATAAGCATAGGCCAGGCCCCTCTGAAAAATAACTCAAGATACGCCAATAATAATAAATACTTTATTTCAGACCATGGTGTCCAATTTGTTACTAACAATGTCCATAAAGACTAGTGTTAGTAATACTTATAACTACCCACAACAAAATATTTAAAATAAAAAGAACAAACAATCACTACTGCACCATTCCATGACAAATGGCGGAACAATGACTGATGTAGCCACAGTCCAGCCGACTAGCGATCATGCTAAGGTTGCTGTTGGCGCTGCCCCGCACTCTACGCACCAGGGATGCCCATCTTTTACGCATCATAGCGCAAAAGCAGTCGACGCGATGTTCAGCAAACATTCCTGATGCATTACAGAATCGCAGCAGCCCCATCAGCATCCTGCGCAGCCCCATCCGCATTATTAAATTGGACTCGGAATACTTCCATCTTATAAGGATTATATTATAGGGATAAGTAACATCCTGTGGGCTATTCCAGGACATAGACCACCCGTGTGCCAAATTCATCCAAATCTGTTCAGCCGTTTGATCGTGAAGGAGTAACAAAACACACACGCACACATACTACACTTATTACTACATAATTATATAATTATAAACTTTTTAGAGCAGTGGTGGCCGAGTGGTAACGGCCCCGACTTACGAGTTGTAGGTCGCGGGTTCAAACCCAGCCAGGCGCATTAGTTTGTGTAATTTATTTCATCACCACTGCTCTCAAAAACGGTGAAGGAAAACATCGTGAGGAAACCGGCATGTCCTAGAACCAAAAATTCGAAGACATGTGACATCCACCAACCCGCACTGGGCCCGCGTGGTGGATTACGGCCCATTCCCTCTCCTGAGAGGAGGCCTGAGTCCCAACAGTGGGAACATTATAAGGCCGACTATGCTATGCTATGCTAAACTTTATAATACAAGTGTGATTTAACGCAAAAAACTGGGCAAGTGCGACTTACCTATGAAAACAGTTCAATTTCCGATTTGAGTTACGAAGATTTTTTTCAATTATTATTTTTGTGACGTTACTACAAATTTACAATTTTCAGATTTTTTCCTATGCTTATAGACCTTGCTTCATGCCAAATTTTAGGTTTCTAGGTCAACGGGAAGTACCTATGAATTTTGATTCCCTTGAGAGTGTCGAAATACACGTTTTTTGCGACATAAACGGCCGTATCTTTTTTTTTCATTAACTCAGAAGTTTGATTATTTTACAGCTTCAAGGGTTCACAGACCTGAGTATATAATTTCAACTCGATACTACCACGCGTTCCCGAGATAAAGGGTCTTGACAGACAGAGGGACGGACAACAAAGTGATCACTGGATACGGGTTTCGTTTTTCCTTTTAAGGTACGGAACCCTAAAAACTAACGAAAACCTTTGTGAATGTTATATATTATTAAAATCTAAGTACAATCATCACCATACATTCACGCTCCATATTTCGTCAATTATGTTTGACATAATTATTCTCTATGTCCATATCCATAATGCCCTAGTTCGATCAATCCATACGAGGGTGGACATGATATCGATCTTCCAGTATAAATAGGAACACGATAATGGCAGACATAATTATAGGTAATTCATACTGCCAACGCCAACAGAGCTGACTATCAAAATGGACGACGCGGACGATGGCGCTACCCGTCACCTTTCATAGGAATATTGGCGATTGATTTCATTGAAGACAAGAGTATGCTTTAGGAACCATTATTATAGGCAGTCAAATAAAAATGTATTTGTGGGGTTTAGCATGAAAATAAAATCCTTATCAGCTCAATTTTTTTTAAGGGAGCCATGACTTCTCCCATTCTAGGGCGGAGCGCAAGGGCAAGTCAGACTTTTACTGACTAAGACCACACCTATGTTTTTCATAGCCTAGCGTTCTGGGACCCCGAGTTTCCCTTTCGGAAGTCAACCCATCTCTCGCTCTAGGGTGGAGTAAGAGGGCGTGTCAGACTTTTGCTGATAAAACCAACCTGTATTTATTTATAATAATAATAATAATAATAATTTATTAGTCCAGTGTTACAGAATGTATCTTAGTTTACTAAAGTTATGTTACATAGGGGTATTAACAGTAACTGGTAAAATTAACATAAAATTAAACTGTGGTCCCCAAACTAGGCAGTGCCTGTATCTTGGGGGCCGGAGTTGCGTTTAGTTACATTTAGTCCAAGACATGCTAATTGCTAACTTTCATAATTTTAACAAGTTTTTTTCAAATCAAATACCGGTAGCAATCTGCCTACCGGGGTAAAAGTAAAATAACATTAACAAAATAAACATTCTAAATAATTGTTCCTAATTCTAAATTGTCTGTGTGAGTGTTAGTGTGATGGTGTGTATGTATGTGTGTAAGTGTGTGTGCGTGCGGGACCGGGAGTTCACAGTATTGTAAAAATGTGTTATTAAGTTAATATTTCCTCAGTTTCTTTGTATGACAAGGAAAGAAGCCAGCTTTTTGTCATCCTTTTACATGAATGGGTGCTAAGAACTTTGATGTCACAGCTCTTGCTTACGTTGTTGTAGATGAGTATGTGTAAGTAAGAGGGGCATCGTCTGGCCAAAAGACTGTTTGCAGTAGGAAGAGGGACGTGAAAGATACGTTTTGAGAGCAATATTTGGTAGTCAGGTCTATTTTTAATGGATTTGTGTGCATGCAGTGTGGCATTGAGGATAAATAGTTGACGTACCCGGAGGACCGGGAATTTATTATATAGCAAGTCTGTCGGGAACCTGAAGGGTTTTTTAAGCATCACTTTGATTACGGCTCTTTGTGCTCTTTCTATTTCAATAAATGAGCTTTTCCCGGCTCCTCCCCAGATTGAGATTCCATACTGAAGTACAGATTGGCACAGGCCGAGGTAAATTGTTCGGAGAATTTTAATAGGAGTGCAGTCTCGTAATTTCTTCATGACGTAAATTAGTTTTCTGATGCGGCCAGCAAGCAATTGTATGTGGGGTTTAAAAGACAAGTTTTCGTCAAAAGTAATACCTAAATATTTAAGGCAGGGAACGCGGTCGATAGGAGTACAGGTACAGTTTGTGAGAGGCGGATTGTGATCGTTGCAACATGTGTGGAACTTGAGTGTTAGTTGACGGGGTGGACTAGAAGCCATGGTTTTGAAAAAAGTAATGAGCTTTGTTTTTTTTACGTTAAGGGTTAGCAGGTTTCTATTAAGAGTTTTAGAGATAGTAAGCAAACCACTTTCACCAAACTCGTACAATTCTTCCCAAGTTTTGCCGTGAAATAAAATTGCCGTGTCGTCTGCATACGATATTAATTCAGCATTTTGAAGGGGTGCGTTTAGTATATCGTTCATGTACAAGACGAAAAGCGTCGGGCCGAGAGTGCTGCCCTGAGGAATACCAAAATTTATTGGCAGTAATCCACTACAGTAGCCTCCTACCTTTACTAATTGCTGGCGGCAAGATAAGTAGCTTTGAAACCAGTCCAGCGCGTTTCCTCGTATTCCTATACTTTCTAGTTTGGCCAAAAGTAGTTCTATTGATATAGTGTCGAAGGCTTTGGCCAAGTCAAGGAAAACTGCCATGACATGATCACCCTTGTCGACACTGGCAGCTATGGAGTTAGTCAACAATATGGCTGCATCCTCGGTCGACTTGCCACTTCTAAACCCAAACTGTCTATCGGATAATAGATAGTTGTCTTCCAAAAAATTTACTAGTCGCTTATTTACTACTTTTTCAAGAAGTTTTGATAGAATACACAGAAGAGAGATAGGTCTGTAATTCTCCGGTTGATCTTTAGGACCACTTTTATGAATTGGTCGTACACAGGCAACCTTCCAGCAGTTTGGGAAAATACCGCTTTCCAAACTTAAGTTAAAAATATGAGTGAGCGGTTTTAATAGTGTTTTTTTTAGAAGAATAATTAATCTGACACTAATTTCATCCAAACCGGCAGCGCTATCAATTTTAAGTTGATCGATAAGTTTCTCTATTTCATCTTCGTCCGTTGGACGGAAGAAGAAAGAGTTTGAGGGAGTTTCGCGTGGTTTGTATTTGCTCGCTAGGGATGCTTGAGTTTCGGATAATCGAGTCAGTATGAGGTCAGATAAATTTTTACCGAGGGATGTAAAATAAGCATTACACCTATTGAGTGAGTCAGCAGGGTTCTGGGTGTTAGATAACAACTGGGAGGAGTCATTATTTGCAGTATTTGGGTTATAAATAGATTTGATGGTATCCCATAGTTTTTTAGCGTTGCCTTGGTTTTTCATAATGATTTATTTATTTATACCTAACAAGTGTTTTTTATGCCTTGTGTTGTGCCAAATAAATCTATTTTCTTTTCATTCTTCCTTCCTTTAGGATAATTTTCTACTTTTATGCAGCCGAAGCCGCGGAGATATTAGTATAGAATATACACAAAGGTAGGTCTATACTACAGGAGCGGAGCACGAGCCGAGCTCACATTCATGTAGTGTGGACCGACTCTAGAGGCGCTGAGCACGAGCGATACTACACAAATTTGAGCTCAGCTCGTGCTCCGCTCGTGCTCGGCTCCTCTAGTGTAGACCCACCTTAAGAATGATGAAGGTTCGTTCACATTTATCGACTTCACGACAATGGCCGCACACCAGTTGTTTCAAATACGTGCCCTTGCATAAATACCCTTTGGTAAAGTACACAGTTTCATCTAAATTAATACAGTGTTTGTAATAGAATTTTAATAGAGAGAATTATGAATTTACATGTTGAAGTTTACGTTATTGATCGGGAAATTGAATATTGAAGATAAGTTTTTAATAAGTTAATGAGGTTCTAAAAAGGGAACCTCGGGTTCCCTTTCTGGAACCTGGAACGCAAAGAGCAAAGAAGGATCATAGGACGGGTTTTAGTCTGTAAGTCTGACACTCCCGCTCCGCCATAAAGCAGGAACTGTCATTGGCTGATTTCCCACCTTAAAAGAAAGGTCTCAGAAATTAAACTCTATTTCTGACTCAAAAATCAACACTCTTGTATCTTCGTGTGTTTACATGATAATCTTACGGAAGAATCCGAAAATAAAATTTACTTCTAAATATTCTCAAAGATCACCTAAATCTAGTAGGTACTCCTATCAATATCTTGATCTTGGTAATCCAAATGATTCTCTTTGCGACTTCCAAAAAAGTAGCAAAAAATTTTAATTTCTGAAGTCAGTGTAAAAAAAAATCAAAACCAGAAACACACTCACAGACTAAACTTAAACTCACATCATCATCTCAGCCGAAAGACGTCCACTGCTGGACATAGGCCTCCCCCAAGCGTAGCCACAACGACCGATCCTGTGCGTATCGCATCCATCGGATTCCAGCGCCCTGACCAGGTCATCGGTCCATCTTGTGGGAGTCCTTCCAACGCTGCGTCTTCCGGTACGCGGTTGCCACTCCAGAACCTTTCGGCCATCAGTTCTGCGTGCAATGTGCCCTGCCCATTGCCACTTAAGTTTGGCGATTCTTCGTACTATGTCGGCAACCTTGGTTCTCCTGCGGATATCTTAATTTCTGATTCGATCACGCAAGGAAACTCCGAGCATAGCTCTTTCCATTGCCCTCAGGGTGACTTTAAGTCTTCTTATGAGACCCATTGTAAACTCACGCCTTTATAATATTACCTAGTGAGTGTGTTTGACTACCTCAGCGAACAGTGGAGTAAATAAATCATCAGCAGCAACAGTGGAATAACAGGCTCGTGGCAAATTTATTAGATTTAAATAATTAATAATTGGCAAATTTTAGACCGGGGGCCCCGTCGGACCCGGGGCCCGTGGCATTTTGCCAGCCTTGCCACCCTATAGTTACGCCACTGTCAGCGAACCTCCGCATTCTATTTGAAAACTAAGCGACTGTAAAAATACAGTAAAACTAAATACTTTCTAAACTTCATAGTCTTCAGTCATAAGCTAAATGCTCATACCGTGTGAAGCGAAAAAAAAGGACAGTACTTAAGGACCATTATTTTTTCCAAGGTTTTCCGCAGTAGTAGCTACCGTCCACATGACGTGCCCCATGCTAATTTCCTCGCAACAAGCACATACCTCTGACATTCCCTAACAAGCTAACCTATTGACCTCAATGCTCCATTTTTATACCTGCATTATGAGCTACAAACATTAAAGACGACGATGAGTGTCGTTAACTGTCGTTACTAACTACTAGACAAGTGGTTCTCAATCTGTGGTGGTGTCCGCAAGAGATAGAATATACTCCGCAGAAGATTTCAAATTTTTATCAGAAACTAGCTGTCCTCCCTCACGGTTTCGCTCACGTGAGTCGTAGCCTTCCTCGATAAGTGGGTTATTCAACACTAAAACAACCAGTAGTTTTTGGGGTTCCGTACCCAAAATACGTCCGTCTGTATGTCACCAGGCTGTATCATAAGAACCGTGATAGCTAGACAGTTGAAATTTTCACAGATGATGTATTTCTGCTGCTGCTATAACAACAAATACTAGAAACAGAATAAAATAAAATTACGTACGGTACGGAACCCCTCGTGCGCGAGTCCGACTCGCACATGGCCGGTTTTTAGATTAACGCGTTCAAAGAAACAAACAATACTCTTCAGCTTTATAATATTGCCTAGTATAGATAGATACCTCTGTGAGAAATAAGACATTTTCGAACTCATTAAAACTGAACTTTTGGTCTTTCACCTTGTTAAAAGACCAAAAATTTCAGACTGCGACCAAAGATTAAAAACATAACCCTTCTTGCAGTCGGGTAAAAAGCAGTAATGCAGTAAGGTTCATAAAGATAGAACCTGGACATGCATCTGCTTAAGACCTTACTTTAGATTTTACAGAATACGCATGCTTCTAGTTTTGTTTTTATCACATCGTTTTTTTAAGATAGAGATTAATATAGTTTTGTTCTGGTCCCTGCTATCAACAAAGAAACCAAAGTGGTCCCCGATCAAAAAAGTTTGGGAGCCACTGTACTAGGCGGATGGCCATAACCTTGTCACGACATGAATGGAGATTGTCTACGGCTCGTAAGTGTCGACTAACTACTCGTAAAGCGATCCTAAATCGTAGAGAGCCGTCTTACAGACAGTTGTGGGGGCGTGGTGCAGTTAGGGTGCGAACAGGATATTGGAATCAGTAGAATAGCTACCTTAGATCGGTAGGAGGAAATAAAGAACGCGACTTCCGCCAAACTCATGCCATTTGGATACCTACAATTTCAAGAACTGTTGTTTTTTATTTACTCATTATAACATCAGCTATCTATCGGTGAAAGTCCCGTTAAAATCGGTCCCGCCGTTTCGGAGGAAGAAACAAACAGACAGATAGACCGACAGACAGACAAACATTTTAAAAATTGCACTTTTGCTATGGGTAGGTAACGAATATACCTTCATATTATTATGCATTTATTAACAAAATGTTACTATGATATTACAATCCGACATTTGAATTTTATTTATTAAATATGTATGTATAGATAGACTCGCGTTTGAACGCTGTCTTACCTGATCGTAAGCGATGTTGTGGTCGACATTGAATTAGGCAATGGTCTTAAATATCCTGTTGTAGAAACTCACCATATTCATGGCGTTTAAAGCTAGCAATACTATTTTTTATTTATTTATTCATATTGCACACAGCTATTGCAATAGAAGAGGATCTGTCTTGAAAACTTGTTTCGAAATCAAGGGAGTGACTTGACTGAAGACCCTTTGACCCCTAACTGGGGCAGAGGGCATCCACAGCAGTCCCATCACCTCATCATCTTCACCTAGCCGAAAGACGTCCACTGTTGGACATAGGCCTTTACAATGTGTCGCCATAACAACCGTTCCTGAGCGTCTCACATTTATCGGATTCGCCACGACCCTCACCATGTCATCGGTCCAACTTGTGGGAGGCCTTTCAACGCTGCGTCTCCCGGTACGTGGTCGCCACTCTAGAACCTTTCGTCCCCATCGACCATATGTTCTGCGAGTAATGTGGCCTGCCCACCTCGCTCCATGTCAATCCAATGGCGTTGCCAGGTTTGCTGAGGACGGCTACGCTTCCTTTTCCTTTGAGGATTCCAATCCAACGGTCTGATCCAGACTGGTCATATCTTAGCTGTCATTTAGATTTTTTTTTTACTTTATATACATTGTTCTCACTTAGTTAGTAGTTTCGACAAGAAACATGTAACCGAGATATTTGTAATACATAACATGCTTGGAAAAAGTGTCCATGAAGTTTCTTCCACATGCTTTTCCATAGAGATCTACGCTTTGGAATATATACAATTAGCATCATTTTTCAGACTTTGGTTTATTTTAAATAAAATGTTTTGATTCTTTGAACGCCTGTTTAGGTATTTTTTTTTTTAGGTGGGAAAATCATCTAATGACAAATCCCGCTCTTGGGCGGAGCGAGAGATAGTGTCAGACTTTTACTGACTAAAAACCCACTCCTCTTCCTTCTTTGCCTTCATCCCGGGGCCCCGGGTTTCGCTTTCACACTACCCGTGGCCCCAGTAGGCTTTGATCCTGCTGGGCCCCTACGATTTGCTGACATCTCCCTGAGGCGCGCGTGGAACAGTACGCTCCTTCGACGACTTGGGCTCGGTCCGGACGGTTACCGAACGGTCGGATGGCGAGCCACCCATTACTCGCCGTCCGCAAGCCCGCGCCTACGGTGGCCGGAAATCGAGATCGGAATCCTGGCGGCGGCGGTTGGGGCGTGAGGACCGTTGCCTCAGGCGATCGGCCGCCTCTTTTGCTAGCATTACTGTTTGGGTATGTGATCGGAATACCCCTAAAGTAAATCAAGGGAATCAAAGGAGTTCCACCTTATTCACATTTTATTTATAGTTCTCTCTGCGTGACGTAAATATGTGTATATACTGCTTCCATGTAATTCGATCCTAAGGGTGGTAGATAGAGGTAAAAATATAGAACTATGTTCTTATCGGATTTGGATTTCAAAGGGTGACTAATGGCTTGTTTGCCACATAGGAGGTAGGTACGCCTTAGAAATTCAATGGAGCCATTATCCTTGTAACTTTAGCATATTTTACCAAAAACGGTTCATATTTCGAGCCATGATGGGATCATCGCTTTGTATTTGTTACAAATTACTTACTATCTTGAAGCCCATGCGACACGAATCACTCTGTGATGTGTGTGTATCTTTGTTACTTCTTCACATGCGAGTGGCTCAACAGATTTCGATGAAACTTGGTACACGGGTAGACCATGTTCTGGAATAGCACAAAGGATACTTTTTATATTTACTACCAGGGAGTATTTTCCCTTGGGATAATTTTCTATTGTATCACGGGCGAAGCCGCTGCAAGCAGCTTGTACGTACGTACATACCTAATTATATCATCTATTTAAATAAAAGGAGAAACTGACTGACTGACGTATCAACGCACAGCCGGACTAGCAGCGGGAAATTTTGCACAAGGTTTCCTTTTATAACGTAGGCGAGCACTAAGAGAGGAATTTCCAAAATTCACCCTATATGGGAATGAAACGGGGGTCCAAAGTTTGTATGGAGAAATCTAGTTTTATAAGTGGGCGAAGCCGCTGGCAGAATCTAGTAAGTCATAATTACCAACGGAAAGCCCAATTTAAAGCTCTCTTCCTCGAAAATGAATCCTTCGCGGCTATAACTTACATTTGTGCTGTCTTAAAAATACTTCCGTAAGCTATAAGACAACATAAGGTGACTTATTTCGTCACCTTTCACCTCTTCACACACACACACACACACACACCAAACTCGAACCCTACTCTAACGCACAAGTATCCAATGTGTCGTATTTCACGTCACGAGACGACACTCGGTGCAATGCAGCTGGATGCGCCGGCGCACGTGCGCAGACCGCACAGAACTGATTTAACTGCGCCATCTTGTAAGAAAGGGTCAGAAGACTTATTGCTATTGACTGTTGAAATACAGAATGTTGTAGAATGACTTAGGTTTTATAATAATAATAATTTATTTCAACCAACATGGATCATAACAACATCAAATATTTTCTTACACACACAACACAAATATAAATTAAAAAAACAATGCACGTTTTCTTGCAATGTTTTTGGTCGCGGTGATGAAGGAGATGTTTTAGAAAAGTGGCTAAGATGAAGATTCCCTCATCAACATAATGATTGGCAACCAATACTAATCTCCACTGCTGAGACTCGGGCCTCTTCTCCAGGAGAGAGAATGGGCTGTAATCCAATACGTGGGCTCAGTGCAAATTGTTGATGTCACATGTCTTCGAATTTTTGGTTCTAGGACATGACGGTTTCCTCACGATGTTTTCCTTCATCATTTTGAGAGCAATGGTGATGATGATGAAATAAATTACACAAAGTAAATCGTATTCCTGGGTTTAAACACACAACTTACCACACGTAAATCGGAGCCGTTGCCATCACAGCTGATCACCAGTGCTTTCGGTGGTTTTTCCTAATTATTAAAAATATTCAGCAAAATGTCTTCCACTGCTAGACATAGGTAGAAAAAGTATAAAACTACTAAACTATTAGAATAGGCACTATTGACATAATTTCCACAAATACTTCTTACTTAATTAGGAAAGAAAAACCTCTACCACCAAAAATTGTGTTTCTCTTACAATGTCCTGAAAAGGCTCGTTATCCCTCATCCCTAGATTGAACAACATGAAAAAAAAGTTGAGAAGCAACGATTTATTCTATTTCCCTTCTGCACAATGTTTGTCGTTTTATCAGCATACACAGATGTAGTGTGCCCTCATCTTGCGTTGCACTGCGTCTGGTTTATGCGTTTTACGTCTTATGATCGGGATGTGTTTACTTAGAGTAAAGGATGCAAAAACTGTGCGGTTTTTGTGTCTGCACGGATCTTTAGGTTCATTAATAGCTTTAATAGCCATCTACGGATGTTGTGTGTTATTATATTAGCAAGAGGCACGATTGATGAGCCCGGAATTTCCGTGTTTTAATTAAAATAGTACAAATGCACAGTCAATAAAGTTTATTTACTTCACTGTGTTCACAATAATACACATTTAATTTTAATCAACAAAATAATAAATCTATCCGTATAAAATGTTCATATACAAAGTGATTAATTTGAAACCGGAAAATTAACGGTCCGCCATTTTCGAGTCCTTGCAATTAATATTAAAAGGGACTACAATAATATTAAATCACATTTTTATTAACTTGAATAACGCAACGGGAAACTCGATTCGATTAATAAATTCAAAGTGTTGCCGTAAAAAAAAGGCGCGGAAAAAAATATGCCAAGTTATCGAGCGTTAAAATCGTTAACATATTTGTAACTCGGTAATCGATTCGGCACTTGATTCATTCGTATTTTTATTATTTGTCAAGCGAGTGTTAAATGTTTCCTATTTCCTCGATTTCGTGACGTGATTGCTACCTTTTTTTACAGTGTGGAGAGTTTTTTTTGGCTTAAAGAAGCGCGGCGCTTTCCCCTGCTAGGTACTTGCTTGGGCCATGCAATGATAAGCATAGGTACGATCGACTTTGAATTAGTAGGTAATTGTTTCGGTTCAAGTTGATGTCAGCTAGATTAAGATTCTCAGCCTGTTGCTACCTTAGACCTTGAGTATTTTGATCAGCACCCTGATTAATTGAATAATTTAACGTGACCTACTGAAAATTCACGATCACTTCATTTTTACCCAACGACTGAGCCCAACGACCTAGTAGCTGAATGTTTTGTTTTGGTCTGATAGCTCACAGCGCCGCCTTCGCAAAACTACTGCTATTATGAAAATGTGAAAACCACGTGTCGATTTATTCAATCATATTATCATATTTTTTACGGAAACACTGACAGGTTATCAGCGCTTTGATTACCAGCACCCGGCGGTCACAGACATCGAATTGATTTCTGTTCGATTCACTGCGTTGATTTGCGTGGAATACATTATCCCCGCTGATTGTCACATGTCAAAGATGTCAGCTGTCACCATTGGAGCAAAATTGGAGTGGCTTTTTTCTTGTGGTTTCGCACGGTTTGTGTATTCAGCCAGAGTTAAGTTTAGAAGGTATTTAGTTTTAAATAAAGAATATAAACACTTTATTTTCCATTAGAATGCGATGATATTCAGCTTCACTGAAATAGTCAATATTATAATAAAATTCTCAGCTTCATTTAACCGAAACTGATCCGGGCGAGTTTTAATGATTTTACAAATTGTCAAGTTGTTTATATACTTGAGATACACCGAAGTTGGTTAATAAAACATGGAATTAATAATTGCAGCAACCATGCTATACAGTTTTTTGAACACTATAGATAATCTTCATTATTTGTTCACCATTTTTCTTCATTTCCATTGATTGGCTATTATCTTTTTTGTTAAAATCTAAAAATAAATGGCGCTGCAAAAAACCGGCAATTCTAGTATTCGATATTCAGATTAAGTACCTATACACATTTAAAACAGGTCAAAGTTGAAACGGATGGAAAAACATCACGTAACTAAAATCCCTAACATTTACACAAATTACTCTAAACAAGAATAATGCAACTCATTTATCTACAATTTATTTACGTTTTCAGCGAGCTGTGTAGGTATTTATTTTTTGTCCACAATACTTTTTGCACGCGACAAAAATACCGCGGCCATGAAAAAAAAAACTGAAGAGTCAATGAACTTGGATGTCGTGTATAATCTGTACCACACATTTACTTGTTATATACTGTAAATAGTAATTATATTGCATTGTTTGTGCAATTATAACACATAGTATCTGTTAATGTTTTCACATTAAACGTAATGTTTATACATCGAGCCTTAAAATGGTGTTTGTAATGATGCCTCTTATTTCTTGGTGCCTGCAGTTAGAATCTGAAGAGTTCGGGATATTTTATATCCCGAACTCTTCTTCTTAAAACTCTATTCGCACAAGTGATTCTATAGAAACCGTCCTGTCGTTACTAGGTACTGGAAAATTGTTGAAAGGCAATGTCATCACGCGAACCTATTGGTCAGTTCTCGCGACCAATCAGGCTCCTTTAAAGCTTACCTCTGAGAACTAAAGCTGGATTTTTCATAAGAATCGTTACTTTAATAAATTCCTTGAAGTCTGGCTGAATAATTCGGTTTCGGAGAAGGCAGCATGTAAACAGAGTTTGTAACGAGTGTCATTGCCAGAAATAGTTGACTGTTCAACATGTTGTCGTGGACTACTTACTGACTTACTACAGATGTTTTATTAATGAAAATATTATGATGGTGTAGTTGTAGGTAGATTTTACTATGATAGTAGGTAGTAATCCCCCTTTTTTGGGTGGGAAATTTTGCAATAACTTCTCCCGCTCTGGATGAAGCCAGAGGGAAGTGTAAAACTACACTGCGCACACGTGTGCCACAAACGCCGATCTGGGCGCGTCGGTCTCCATACATTTTATATGGAAACTAGACTTGTAGAGCTACACTTGATCCACGCCACGCGACGTCGTTCTACGTACAAAATTAGGCGTGTTGCACGTGTGCGTCGTCGCGCGTCTGTCTAATGTAGGATGTAGGGAACTTAGACCGACGTAAGTACACGTATGCCACACCGGCTGATTTGTACGTAAAGTTGCGTCGCGTGGCGTGGATGATCTAATGTAACTCTACAAGTCTAGTTGCCTTACAAAATGTATGGAGACCGACGCACAGCAGATCAGCGTACGTGGCCCACGTATACCCAAATCGAACAATCGCGCAGCGGTGGCAGATATTTGCTGAAGAGAAGAATTCGACAATAAATCGTGACAAAAACTATTTTTAGATTTTTCAGTTAAAGAAAAACCAGACACTAGTGATCGAATCACTATTTCATTTCATCAAACAGTGATTGACATTAACAAAAACTATTCTCAAGGATTACAGCATTGGAACTTATTAATATAATGCCGTTTACCCGCGTATTAAATATTAATAGCAGATGTTAGGATGTAAGTAATGCTAGTCGTAACCCTGTTATTATAAACATACGTTTACACGACTAGGCAGAGGCGGATTAGCTATGTAGCAAAAGTAGCAAATGCTATGGGTATTGGTGCGCGGGGCCCTCGAATGCATGGGGTATTCGAGGGCCCCGCGTGTTCGTGGATCCCAAAAACACACGTAAACACGTAAAAAACTAGTCAAAGAACCTATAGATACTTTGACTGGTATAGATAGGTATATACTATATTTAGATTTCATATCTAAATATAGCTTATTTCTTCGGATATGATAGTCAATTTCCTGCAGACTTTCCTCCAAGTAAAAGTCTACAAAATATAAGACCTCTTCTTTTTTCGGTGGGAAAATCATCTTATGACATCCGCCGCTCCTGGGCCTCCTTCGTTGCCTTTCGTACCAGGGCCGAGTCTTCCTTTCAGAATCAGACCCTTGGCCCCAGTAGGCTTCGACCCTGCTGGGCCCCTACGAATATAAGATCTCTTAGAACTCCCACATCATCGTACTTTTCACGCAAACTATCTTAAAATCCACAAGTTTATTGGTGTCTGTTGTCGTTGTTGCGATTAGGTATTTACTTATATAATTACGTTAATATCGCCATCTGATGATCTGATACCATGGAATTCCTAATTTAAAATCCTAATCCTGGGATAAAAAGTATCCTATATGGTATTCCAGGACATGGCTTACCCGTGTACCAAGTTTCATCGAAATCTGATCAGCCCTTCGAGCGTGAAGAAGTAATAAACATACATGAACTCACAAACTGTCTCCTTTGTATTATCCTCCTTGAAGACCAGTCAGTCGACGGACTCCCCTGGCGCTTATTATCTTAAACAAATTACAATATATTATGTTCTTCAAATTCCTAATTCTTTTGATCTCTGTTTCAGAATTCTTCAGGAGGCTTCTAAAGCAATCTCGCGAGGAGTTCCACATGATGTTCAAGAGAACATACGGCATGATCTACGAGCAACACTCCTATGTCTTCGAGCAACTCTTTGAACAATTGGAAAGGTAAGAGATTCTTGATGATTAGCATAAACAGTCTTTTTAATGTTCCCATTGCTGGGACTCAGGCCTCCTCTCTAGAAGAGGGAATGGGTTGTAATCCACCACGCGAGCCCAGTGCGGGTTGGTGAATGTCACATGTCTTCGAATTTTTGGTTCTAGGACATGCCAGTTTCCTCACGATGTTTTCCTTCACCGTTTTGAGAGCAGTGGTGATGAAATAAATCACACAAAGTAATGTCCTTGGTGATTATTTTATCCTAAAAACACTTAGATTTTTCTTCTTTGTCGATTTACCTGTGACCTTCTGCTTTGATATAAAGCTGTCATATGAATAGAATCCATTGAAGACACCAGTCGTTTTTGTCAGTGCATTTGGATAAGGTTTTGGTTCGATGCGGTTTTTTAATTTTTAAATTCATTTATCGTAGAAGGCTCTTACATCAATACATACCCAATGAGTCGAGTAAAGCCAAAGCTGGTCACCAGTATATTAATAAACAGTGCACACCGCACCCTTTATGATTATGACATCACCAATCATGAGCATTAAAGTTTAAACAAGGATCTGACATCAACAGTCGTTGACCATGGTCAAAACGTACGTAGGTACTATAGAATCTTGAATGAAATTCATTGAAGCATATTCCATGATATATCTTGGTGGATGATGGATGGATCCATTAGCATGCCTGAAAAACACGACAAGAGAATTATAGCAAAATTTATTGTTTGTGCTATTTCTCTCATAACAAATTCAACTGAAACCATTCGCTCTCATATATTTTGCGCCGCATATTTTAAACATTAAGCAAATGAATTCCACGGGAGCAAGCCGCAGTGCAGTTATTCTGAAACGCTTCTTGGAAACACATATTATTCTGATTGGTCAAGGTACTAAAAACCAAAGATTGCTTGAGCGACAGAAAATAACGGTACATAGAAAATTATTCTCACAGAATTCACCATTAAAGTAAATCCCGTCTTCACAATGGCGTATGAAAGTTATGTCCCAAATAAGATGAAATAAAATATGGATGGATCGCAGAAAGTATTATAAATCTAAATCTCAGGATTACGATGTTGAAGTCCAAAGAAATTTATGCAAATCCCCAGCGGAACGTCTGGCAGATCTGAGCGTGATCTTTGCATTTTTTATTATTAAAAGAAAATGTATCAGCAGCGGCTTCCAACGGGTAACTTTTTGGTAATAAGATGAAGCTGGGTTGTTTATGGGGCGTGTATATTTTGGTTCAGGATGAATAATATATATGAAACATCCATGATTGTATCATCTACTTCAAGCTTCACACTTCCAAGTTTATTCATATAAATTTTCTCTCCATTTTGGGTTTGTTTGTGGTATTTTGTAAATTTTGGCGTTGTGTCTGCTCCATTTATTTAATCAATCCATCGTGTATATTCAAAAGCTTTTATAATATCAGTTCTTATTTTCCTTGAAGCTCCAATTGCCGATATTTCTTCAGTAACTCTGATGCCATATTTCTCCTTATATAATTATAGATTCCTGCTAAAATTATCTTTTTCTGCAGGTACTACACACGCGGCGACACCAACTTCGACGTGATGATGGACGGGTTCTTCAGCATACTGTACAACAAGATGTTCACCGTGCTCAACTCACAGTATGAGTTTGATGAGAAGTAAGTTTGCATGATTAATTTCTTCTTCCTATTCCTATTACAGCTGTTTACCTTGTGAGCGTTTATGGTGGTCATTGGGAGTCCCTGTTATGTAGCAGACCTTTTGCGGACTGATTATAAATCTTATTAATGAGGTCATTTGAAGTGCATTGGATGATCTTATTTTGGACTGGTTCATTGCACTTATTATGAATGATAATTACTTTGCCGTAAGCATACTGGCAAGGAATATACCAAGGCTTAAAATACCGTGTTCTTCTGTCTTTCTATTATAAGTATTTGGCGGTGGTAAGAATTATCAGTATTCATAATAGTTTTTAAGGTTTTTGCTTTGAGTAGATACTAGCTTCTGTCAGTGGCTTTACCTGCATGAATATTGAAAATTATCCCATGGGTTGATTTTTTTTTTAGGTGGGAAGATCAACCAATGTGTCAGACTTTTACTGATACCCGCTCTTTGTGTCAGACTTTTACTTACTAAAAACCCACTCCTGTTCCTTCGTTGCCTTTCATACCAGGGCCGAGTTTTCCTTTCAGAAGCAAACCCTTGGCCCAAGTAGGCTTTGACCCTGCTGGGCCTCTACGGTTTGCTGACATCTCCTTGAGGCGCGCGTGGAACAGTACGCGCCGTCGACAACTTGGGCTCGGTCTGTACTGTTACCGAACGGTCGGATGGCGAGCTACCCATTGCTCGCCGTCCGCAAGCCCGCGGCTACGGTGGCCGGAAATCGAGATCGGGATACCGGCAGCTGGGGCGTTAGGGCCGCTCTCTCGCGCGTGCACGTGCGACCTCCTCCTTTGGTAGCATTACTGCTTCGCAAAAGGAGGCGACCGCCTACCACTCCTCCTTGCTTAGGACCATGGCCTGTACCAAGGCCCGGCGTAAGAGATCGTTGCCGCCGATCGATCCCATGAGAAGATACTCAGGATTAAAAGTATCCTATTCCAGGACATGTCTGCCTGTTTCCGAAATATCGATATCTGTCCAGCCGTTTGAGCGTGTAGGAGTAACAAACATACAATCACATATATACATAATATTAAACATATAGATAAAATTAATGGTAGGTATGTAAGAAACAGTTAATATAATATGGAATTTGTGATAACATTTCTTTTTAAAGAAATCCTCCAGAAAATGGCCAATAGGAAACGAAGGCACACTAGCTTCAGCCCCATAGCCAAGTTGCAACCGTTTCGTTTCTATTCTCTTTTAGTTGATCGCTTCGAGTCGGCCACGCCTCCTATTCCTTTGTTCTGACCACGTGACTGAGCGGTGAGATGACGTCAGAATAAAGGAATCGAAGGCGTGGCCTACTCGAGGCGATCGACGAAAAAAGAATCGAAACGAAACGGTTGTAACTTGACTAGGGGGGCAGACGTTGTTATTAGAAGTGCCCTTGTAGGCGTATGTGAAATAAACTATTTTGAATTGAATTGAATTATTTATCTAATAATATAAACATTCCACAATTTTCACACAACGCCATCTAGTCCCTCACTAAGCAGAGATTGTGCTATGAGAACTAGACAAGCTCTAATTTCTAAATATATAAATATTATAGAATTACACCCAGATACGGAACAAATAATCGTGGTTGTGACACAAAAATTTGTCTTGGGTGGGAATCGAACACACGAAGCCGCGCCGTTCAGGCATAGCAGTCAGGGCCATTAACCACTAGACCAACAGGTTAGTCATCTTGAGGTTTCAATGGAGATTAGCAAGCAAAAATAACGCAGTTATCTATTGCCAAAACACTTGTAGCTTAACTTGTCGAGGTATCAAAGAATCATTTTATTGGACGATCTTAGATGCTTATGTGCAGCAATTATATATAACACCTGAGCTTGCAACCACTGCCGTCTCGGAACTACCTCACACGAACTGTCCTTGCGGTCAGTGACGCAAATTGCAATTAATATTGAAGACCGCAATCATAATAAACATCCTCACTATAGTGACCGATAGTGATAAAGAACACGATTTGCAGCCGAAACCGTAACCAAATGTTCGGCTCCTATTCCAGTTCGGCCTTTACTGAAACCGAAACTGACGTGGTAACAGAAAAACAGTCCAAAATAAAATTATTATTTAAATACAGCAATTCCTAACTATATTTCGAATTTGTATATTTCTATCGAAATACTCTAATAACTTAAAACCGTTTTTAAAAAACTATATAACTTCCGTAAAATACTAAATAATCGATAAATCGATCATCATCATCTTCCTGCCCTTGTCCCGTGTTATTTGTGGTCGGCTCAACATGTTTTTTCTTCCATTTCATCCTGTTAGCCGTCATGCCATCACTAACTCCCTTTTCTTTCATATCACTCAACACTCCTCACACAATCCATCTATCTTTTCTTTGGTCTCCCTTTACCTCTTCCATCCATCCACATCATGTATATTCATAACAAGATAACCGATTCCCCTTCAACTTTTCAATCACTGGTGCCACTTTTAAACTTCCTCTAATATACTCATTTCTCACTTAATCCAATCTCACTCAACTATATTTATTTTTAAATCGATGATTACGTAAAAATTAAAAGATCACAACCGTCAGCTAATTTTGGCCGTGCCGAATATTCGGCCTCTTTTTGGCCGAAACTGAATCTTCAGCCCAAACTGGCCGAAGCCGAACCTTCGGTCCGTCTCTAATAATAAATATCCTCACTCATTCAGCGTATCATTCATTACAAAGATAGGCGAGTCTTATTGGGTAGCCGAAACCAACAAGGAACTCAGTGATGTGAGCTATCAATGTTCTGTTTAGTCTAGACTGGATATGAATCGTCTATTCACAATGCTGATCGTAAACTGTAAGTGTCTGTTCCGATTATCTTTTGGTATTTGTTTTTCTATATCTGCTGTTATATCAGTTTTTTTTTGAAGGTGTGAAATCATGTAATGACTTCTGACGCTCAAGGATGGAGTGTGAGGGCGCGTCAGACTTACTAACGAAACCCCTTATATGTTCCTTCAGTTGCCTTTTACGTTTTAGGACCACGAGTTTCCTTTTCAGAAACTCCCTATGGCTTCTTTTTGAAGTGACTAAAACCCACTTGTGTCCCTTCAGTTAGCCGCAGCCCTTCAGCTAGCTTGTGGTCTGTGTTTGCATATATTGATATTTTGCATGGTTTGTGTTGTATTAACGAAAAACTTTTCCGGTTGGTAAATTAGAAGCAGGAACTTCAAGCCAATATAATATATTGGTAGACCCGTTCTTGATTAATACAGCATTAAGCCTAGTACCTACCTATCTAGAGTCTTTCTAAAGTTTCTAAGAATGTGGTCTATGAGAGATTACTAGATACTTTGTATGCGCCAATAAGAAACAAGATAGGCCTGTCCATTCTAATTCAGAAGCTAAACAAAGTTGCACAGCATCTACTAAAGATACACCAACACATATAAAATGTTTACACGACTCCCCACAATGCACTTCGCACTAAAGAAAGCTCTGAAACGAAACACAGTGTCGCTCAGTTGGAAAACGCCCTCTTTGTTTATAAAGACGCATCAATAAAACACTTTAGCAGACAGCTTTAGTGTTATGGACACGTAAACAAACGATTAGGCACGATAATAGGGCATAAACTCCTGATAATAGGGCACAGAGTGGCGTGAATCGAATCATGATAACGTTATGAAGGGCTACCGGATAGTTTATGAGTTGTACACAATCAAGTTATTAATGTTATTGCGTATGAAGTGTGTTTTTAGCCGAGTGGCGACGGGTTTGTTGAATAAGGGGGTACGGTGCTCTAATTTTGTGAGGGTTTATTAAACCATATCATGTTTAACGCTAATCAACTGTGTGGTATGGCAGTAAGAAAAGTTTCGTAGGTTTTGCTACCTGAGATGTAAGGACTGAGGAAACCTCCAGTCCTCCAGGTCCTCCTTGGTGACCTGGAGGTCCGATTTTGATTCCAAAAGTTCGAAACTTTCGATTGATTTTGCACTTGCGGTTCCAACATTTTTTTATTTGAAATTACATCGGAGGTATAAACAAGTTTATAATAGTTGTGGCGCGGGAAACCTCCCACCGTGCCGTTTTCATTTATACTTTGATTTTTTTAGTAGTGTTTCATTTGACGCTTCTGCTTCCGCCACCGGTTCCGATTTCGGTTCCGATCCCGATAATCCAAATTTAAAAACTCCGATTTCGGATTCGGTTCCGATATAACCACTTCTGTTACATCCCTAGTACACACACACAACACACACACACACACACTTTTTTGGTGTACAATAAAGTTTATTCTATTCTATTCTACATAATACTACTATGTACTACCAATTTTAGTCTCTTTAATATAACCTTGTTCAGTCTCTCCATTTAAAAAACCGTATCTCCCGCATGTCACAACAATAGGTACTAGGCGAAGGCAACCATTGACTGGATTTCGAAGAACAGGAACCGTGAAAAGTTTGACTACTACCTGCCTAAAGGATTGCCCCGATGCGATGGAGCAAGAGACAGAAAAAAGTAGAAGAAAGAAACGGGCTTCCCTTTGCTCTGCAGTGGGACACAACAGGATCATAATAGTGTTGTCTTTTTTAACCCAAAGGTTGACTGGTAGAGAATGCCATGTCCGCCTATGTACCACTACTGTACATGAAGTTTAAATAAATAAATAATAAATAATAGCTGGTACCTGCCACGTTTCACGAAGTGTCTAAGGGGCCTCTGTGAGTTGGTTTCGGCCTCTCGTCGTAGGCCTAATAAAGTGTGTGTTTAAACCCACAGAGAATTCTCGACATTAGCCCGAATACACGTCCTGTCGGAAACGTTTTATTGCCTAGTCTGGACTAAAGTTAGCCTGACCCACTACTTTATATCCTGGAAGAGCTAAAATGCCCGCGTTAATGAACGTTACAAAGTATGTAGTTTGTTTACCCCATAAGACGTGTGAAAAGACGAATAAAAAGACACTATGGAGGAAACCGAGGTGTGAAATGGACATTTTATAGCTTTTACGGGATCATCAGAAAACTCTTCCCGCTCTAGGTGAATCGAGCCCTGGATTTTATGTCTAGTTATAATAAAAAAAAAATGTTTTCAGGGTTCTGTTCCTCAAAAGGAAAAAAACGGAACCCTTATAGGATCACTTTGTTGTCTGTCTGTCTGTCAAGTCTCCCTTCTAGGGAGGTTGGCGTTGAGGTATCGAGTTGAAATTAGAACCATATACTCAGGTCTGCGGTCCCTTGAAGCTGTGAAAAAATCAAACTTCTAATTTAACGAAAAAAAAAGATACAGTCGTTTGTGTCACAAAAAACGTGTATTTCGGCACTCTCAAGGGAATCAAAATTCATAGGTAATTCCAATTGACCCAGAATCCTAAAATTTGGCATAAAGCAACGCCTCAAAGCACAGATATAGGAATAAATCTGAAAACAGTAAATTTGTTGTTGCGTCACAAAAAAAAAAAAATAGATTCAGAAAAATCTTCGAAACTGTTCGGGAATTTAATTATTTACCTAAGTAAGTTTGTACGGAACCCTCAGTGCGCGAGTCCGACTCGCATTTGCCCAATTTTTTTTATATTGTTTTTCTTTGCAAAGTAATACAAAGTACAGATGTCAAAATATTTCGCCATAGCTACCAAATAATAATAGATCTTTGCTGTCAAATATGTTTACACGGATTTAACTTTGGTTATAAAGCCGACATACGACAAATTAATATAAATTATATATATACATAAAAAAAATACAAAAGATTATCACATTTATGACATAGTGTTAAATCCGTACTTATTATTATAAATGCGAAAGTCGCTCTGTCTGTCTGTTAGTCTGTTACCTCTTCACGTCTTAACGGCTGAACGGATTTGGATGAAACTTAGTACACAGTTAGACCGTGTCCTGGAATAGAACATTATGATACTTTTTTATCACAGGTGTACCTTCCCTTGGGATAATATTTTAATGTCTAATTTTGTTTATTCTCAATTATTTTAGTGTTTTATTGATTAAGTATTTTTTTTTATCTATGGACTATACCTGAAATAAATGAATTAATAATATAATAACCATGCAGTCGAAGTCGTTGGCGATAACGTATCTTAATAATAATTGCAAATGATTGTAAAAATAATCTTTTGTCCTTTTAACCCGCGAATAATGACGCAACTCAACAATTTATTGTAATGTTCCACGCCTAACCTAACCCAATGTGTCGCGAGGATTGCTCACCATATTTTATTATAGGTCCACATCTCATTTAGCTAAGGTTATAAATGTCAACTGTTGTTTGGGCCCCTCGTTTGATTGCCATAACAAATTGTTCTGGTGAATTTAACGGTTATATTTGCTTGACATCACTTGATATTTGTGATCTCACCTAAAACTTGAAAATGGTAGCAATCCGGGCTCGTGCTAAACCTATCGTTGAATGCTTGAGTGACAGGGATTTGGGCGGATTTCGCTTGACGTTTGGGAGGAAGTGGGCCTAACCTACAGTGATCTCTTAGATCTGTTAGGACCAGTAATCCAAAAGATTTACGTCCAACCCCATATAAATCTTCTTCATTGCGTTCCAGCTTTTGTCCTATATGTAACGTTACCTTTTTATTTTGAAATGGGTTATCATTCACTGACTTTTCCCACTCTAGGGTGGAGCGAGAGGCCGTGTCAGACTTTTACTGACTAAAACCACATCTGTGTCCTGTTGCCCTTTGTGTTCTAGGACTACAGGTTTCTTTCCAGAAATTCCCCGTGGCCCTAGCGGGCATCGGCTCTACTGGGCCCTTATGGTTTTGCTGACATCTCTTTGAGGCACGCATGGAAAACCGCTCCTTTCTGGACGGGTGGACAGCGAGCTGCCCATTGCTTGTCGTCCACAAACCCGGTCCTACGTACTTTCGGTTGGTAATCTTCTATTTGCTAATCTTGTCTTCTGTTTCAGATACTTAAAATGTGTGAACGAACACATGCGCGACATCCAGCCGTTTGAAGACGTGCCCAACAAGCTGTCGGTACAGCTGCGTCGGGCTGTGGTGGCTACCCGAACCTTCCACAAGGCTCTAAGAGCTGGTTCCAATGTTGTGAGGAGTATGATGCAGGTAAGAACGGACTACGGCTTCTGAGCTTAATTCATTAAACCCCAAGCGAACCGCGTTCGCTCTGTCATTGTCTTTTTATCGTGTCTCTAATTACGGTATTCGAAAGGGTAATGGCTGATTTTTTGACATCGTTTACCGGTGGTATAAAATCAGGGGCGTAGCGCGGATTAATTTGAACGTGGGCGAATACGCATCAGCGAGGCCTTTTCCTTTCATAAATTCGAAAACGAGACAGCGACTGTCACAAACCAGTGTTCGACCACATCGTCGCTTACCATCAGGTGAAGTAGTCAAACGCGAATCTATCAATTATAAAAAAAACTTCGTTCTTAAAGAGCCCTCGCTTGCAGAGGCCTCTTTGAGTGCGAGGCCGTAGGCGAGGGGCCGCTTCGCCCACGCCTTCGCTACGCTACTGTATAAAATGATCAGTTTTCAAATGGAAAAGTTACTGAAAATCCTAAATTTTTTCTTGAAAGATTGATGTTCCAAAGATCAACCTCGTGAATCCTAATAAGGATTACGGAGGTTAAAAGAGCTAAGGACGTTAATGAATCCCTAAAAATCTTTTTAAAGTCAGTCAATTAAGGGTAGGTTTCTAAATTAAAGTTCTAAACTGATTTTTAACAATTACTGAACTTGTAATCATCTCTTCTAATCTGCAACGACACGACGGCACAACGCTGTCGCTTCGTCGACAGACTTACATAGTTTTGTATGTAAGCTGTGAGCAGGCGTAGGTATACCAAGCGTATAATGACGAATACCTACCTAGGCCTTAATCTCAGTCCTTGTCCCATTTCACTTAGGTTCGGCGCAACCTGTTTTTCCTTCCAAATAGACCTATCAACCTTCACTCCATCACTGACTCCCTTGTTTTTAGACACCAATACTCAAATTCAAATTCATAATTCAGAAATTGGGCGTTAATTTTGATTTCAAAATCAACTTTAGTATTAAAAATTTTTAAAGTTTGAAATATGAATACCCTTTTCAAGTTTTTACTTGGATTCTTGGACTAACGACCTTATTTGTTTACAAGACCCTTTAGCTGCTAAAATGGATCCTGCAATATGTGTGTAAATAAGACCCAAGAGCTGTCGAGGTCTATGAATAAATATGAATGCAAACTAATAACAATCCCGCCTACCAACCATGAATAATGCCAGCGAAACGCTGTCCGGAGCTTTTAGTATACGATCAGACAGTTACGAGCTCTCATGTTAATATGTTTCTGAATTAGTGATTCACCCGACAGACACACGGAAACAGCGACAAACTAGACATAAATCAACTATTATCTAACATCTTCATCACATATGGACGTCAGCTCTATTCTCTTAGGTCCAAAAAGGACCACAGCCTTCAGTAACGATAATTGGACACTCATATTAAATTATCGGTTATTATTTCTCGCGACAGTCTTGGCTTTACTGACCAACATTGCCAAATCGCGCGCACGTTTTAATTTGTCCTATGTTAAGCGTGCTATTAGAACGCAAATATACGCTAATCAATGCGAATATATATTCTGTTGGCCGCTTGACCTTCAACTTGCGATTGTCTGTGGTTCAGGCTATCATTTTAGAAAATGACTCATTTATCCGCGAATCATTTGTCGTGCGTTGATCCTGAGCCTGGCGCCTCAGTGACACATCTCAAGACCTTGGCTTTATTCATTGTAATTATTATCTCAGTATTCGTTTGATTTATTTTCATTGGTTCCACTTGCTGCCCTAGCAATGTTATTTAATTGGCGCAATGTAACAATAATTGTTTTATTCAAGTGTTTGCTTCGCGTTTATTAGATCAACGAACTTGATAGATAACGCGGGTTCGTTTGAAGCGTCAATTACTTATTCTCGACGCCCACTATATCTGACGTAGCTACTCTACTGAGCTATGTCTAGATATCTTCAAATAGAACTGCCATCCTTTTGATGTTTTGCTTCATTGAAGTATTTAAAAATATATTTATGATTTACTAGTTTTTACCAGCGGCTGGCCCGCGTAAAATCGACGGCAATGCCAAAGGAAAATACCTCAGCGATAAAAAGTAGGAATCCTATGTGCTGTTCCAGGACATGGTCTACCCGTGTGCCAATCCAAATCCGTTCAGCTGTTTTAGCGTGTAAGAATGTCAAACATACACACCATAGGCCTTTATAATATTAGCGTGATTACCACAGAAAATGTGACTAATTATGATAGATATCCGAACGCAGTGGACAATATTCAAGAGTCTGCCATGTTTCTTCGTAGAGATGTCGTGTCCAGATCATAGAAGTTGATCACTTCATGATATGGCCAACTAAAACTGGCCAGATCGTATAAACGTTAACATTTTTTGATGATATGTCAACCTCGTTTGGCCAAATCATTGATGTAGGATTTCAATGATAATAAAAGGTCTAAAGAAAATAGGCCAAACGAAGATTGAAATATCATCAAACTTCAACGTTTAAAACGATCTGCCAGTTTTACTTGGCCATTTCATGAAGTGATTAATTTCTATGATCTGGCCATGACAGATACATTTGTCGTAACACGATTATAGAAAGCGAATATCCAAGCATGCAATCCGTTGGCCGCAGGTGGCAGTGACTACAGAGTGCGTGAACGCGTGGACCCGGCTGCGCTACTGCGGCAGTTGCGCCGGCTACCAGCCGCCCGCGTGCACGCGCTACTGCCACAACGTCATCCGCGGCTGCCTGCCTGCGCACGCTGACCTCGGCGACCAGTGGGATGCCTATGTCGGTGAGTAAACTGATGACGATAGAAGGGAGATATTATGGTATATTGGATAACCCGACGTACGGCGAGTGTCCACCCTTTCATTTTTAACACCTCTGCGGTCCGGACTAAGCATTTCGCTAATCCGCTTATACCGCGTACATCGAGGGACTGGTTCAAATTGCCTGCTACGGTCTTCCCGCCTGATCATCATTTAGGTGTTTCAAGGCTAGAGTGAATAGTCTCTTAATAAACTAGTGCGCTTTACCATTAACTATTGCATCACTGCTTTCTATCAGGTGGGATCGCAGTCAAGCACTAAATAATATGATTTTAAAAAAATATTGCAGCATTTCTTTTAGATGGGAAAAAGAAAAAATATTATAATTTTTTTGTTAATTTTCAGACGCCGTAGACAAAGTGGCCGACAGATTGCTCGGTCCATTCAACATAGCTATGGTGGTCGAACCTATAGACATCAAAATTTCTGAAGCCATTATGAGCTTCCAAGAGCACAACCGGGAGATCTCGCAGAAGATATTCACGGGGTGCGGCAAGCCAGTACTGGGGGGAGGCGGCGGGGCGGGCCCGTTCTTCGCACCAGGCAAGGCGCGCCGCTCCGTCCGCGCCATCCCAGACTTCGACTGGCCCCAGAAAGTCGATGACGTTGACGACTTCGAGATCGAAGCTTCATTCGAAAGCTTGGTAAACGAGGATCCTTCTCTAGTAAGCCTACGAACTCCTGAAGGCATCCGTAAAGCCACAGAAGATATGGCCGAACAGGCGAAGTTGAGAGACAGGTTCTTGCAGTATATGCGAGGGAATATAGACCTTCAGGAGTACGAGGAGCATGAGAGGAAACGCCGAGAAGCAGACCCGGAGCCTGCGGCCGCCGGCGCGATGGACATCGACTTCAAGTCGTACGATTTTGATGAGAAGAAGGGACCGAAGAAGAAGAAGCCTTCTGTGAAAAGCGAAGAGAGTCGCGGTGAGTTGAACCACAAGTTTAAACATCTCTTAAAAGAAAGCCACTATCTGTGTCTCTCTGTTAATCTGCTAACTGTTCTTAAACCACACAACAGATTTTAATGCAGTTTTCATTAATTGAAAGAACAATAAGCGTGGAAGCTTTGTGCGTATAATTTGCACTCGTGCAAAGCCGGGGCGCGTCACTATTTTAACATAAAAGTTACTTAAAAAAGCTGCAGTTACAGTACGGTCATAATATGATTCTTAAAAAGAATAACTGCGCAAGTATTTGTTCAAAGTTCGAGCGGTGAAGATATTTTGCCCGTACTGTACACAGCGCGAATTAATAATAATTTATTTATTTTAAGACAACTTTTAGTCCACTTTATTTAAGATAGTATCACTTATTTTTTCTATGTCAGTTCAGATATTCAATAATAATATATAACAATCATATTTTGGTATTCTTACCATAAAACAAATTATATATAAAACAATTGTCACTAAATTAAATGTCTTGAAATAAATTTATTAAAATCTCACTAATCTAAATATATAAAAGGAAACTGACTGACTGACATATCAACGTACAGCCGAAACTACTGGGACTAAAAACCTGAAATTTTGCACCAGCCTTTCTCTTATGATGTAGGCGAGCACTAAGAGAGGATTCTCCAAAATTCACCTCCTAAAGGGATGAAACGGGGGTCCAAAGTTTGTATGGAGAAACCAAATTTGACGCGGGCGAAGCCGCTGGCAGAAGCTAGTTTATGTATAATGGAAAAAAGTGCCTTTACTTTATTTCTACTCTACTCACTTAGACAAAGAATATACTTCATTAGTCGTCGAATTAATCAACCAAGCCTAATTACCATTCGTACCGTACAGGATCAGATTGGGGCGGGCCCGCGCTAGAGAAGCTCGTCCGCGAGACGCGCGTGCGCATGCGCAACACGAGGCTCTACTGGAACCACTTGCCCGCGCTGCTGTGCACCTCTACTAGCGTCACCAGCTCGCCCTGCTTTAACGGAACAGATGTTGCCAGGTAAAAATAAACACTTTTTTAGCAATTTTAAACTCGAAGACTCCAAGATTCCTACGAATAAAGATCGTTTGTAGATTAAATTATAGAATGAAAATGTCACTAAAATAGCGACTCACTTGATTGGCTCCCAAGAATGGACCAAAATAATATTCTTAGATCTAACTGAATAAACTGAAAAATATATCAATAATAAACCCGTAAGAATTCTCAGTAACACGTCAAACGTTGCGTATTTGTTTATTAAATCTGTATAAAGTTAAACATTACAATTTGGCGCCCAACGTGGGACAAAACTATTTCTCTAAGATCGAACTGAACTTGTGTAATTTCATAAATAAGTGTCCTTAAAATATCTTACTTCTAATTATCTCTGATCCCTAGAAAAATATTTGATTCTGGGTTTACTTTTTAATTTGGCGCCCAACGCAGGTCGAAACTAATGTGCATTATGACATCGAGTTTTAAAGTTCAGCTTCGTACCACATCACCTCTGAAACATTCACATACCCATGTGACAATAACTTTGTAAAGCATTCTTATAATTTAACACATCTTACTTTGGCGCCCAACATGGGACAAAATCAATACTAATAAATTCTTTATTGGCACAACACTAGGTTCCAAATAAGTGTAACCCTGACTTCTGAGCTAGCTTAGCTGCCTGTATTTCAGGAGCTAGTGACTTCTTCCAAAATTATTCTCGAACTTAACTAACCTCCTATTACTAAATCCTCAGTTACACACTAAGCGCGGCCAGCGAAGGAACAGCCGGCCTCGCCAGCAACCCCGAGGTGCGCGGTGCTGCTAGTCCTGTAGCCGTCGCCAGCGTGGCCACACAGGCTGAGGCACTGCGCACGTTGACTGCACGCCTGAAGGATGCTTATAATGGAGTGGAGGTGCAGTGGTTGGATACTGAAGGGAGGGGTGAGTAACCTAATGAGTTTTTTTTTTTACCTGAGGAGGGGATTATGTAAAAAAATATGATGGTGATGTTTAAACAAAGTTTTCTAAATATAATTGTAGTGAGATTCCGATAGGTGCGAGACGCACAGGACCGTTCATTGTGGCGATACTTGGGGGAGGCCTATGTCCAGCAGTGGACGTCTTTTGGCTGAAATGATGATGATGATGAATCATATAGATCAGCTCTTTGACGAAATTGAAATTGTTTCAGCTTTCAGATTTAATGCAAAACTACCTAAGCTCTCCTAAGATGATGAGATTCCTGAACTCTGAATACAAAAATAATATAACCAAACAAGCCAAACATTTCTCTTACTTCGGGTATATTTGACATTGTTTTTTTTTTCTTTGAACATTGTCATACTGTCATGGTTTGTCATTCATATACTAGTCGACCACATCGTCGTATTTCATCAGGTGAAATAGTGGTCAAGCGTGAGACTATCAACAATAAACAAAAATGTTTCACATGATCTCCAAGTACCTACAACAATGTATGTTTAAAAATTGTCATAAATACAATGCGTTCCAAATAAGAATAGGAACGATTTTTACGCCATGTTGTGACGTCATAGCTGTCAAATCGAAAAATTGGGTAGGGTGAGCAAAACAATAAATGTTTTAAATAATATTTATTTACGAATCATGAACAAAAAAAGTTTATTCAGAATCCAGTTCTTCAATTTTGCTAATCTTTGCGTCACTGTGTGAAGTGTCTGAGTAGTGGCAAGTGGAAAAAGAAGGCGAACTGTTCCTAACAATGAAAATAAGAAAGAAAATAGTTTTTTTTTTAACTAATTATGATTTAAATAATATATTTAGCTAATTTAGATTAAAGGATAACGTTTTTACTTCAACTAGATTTAACTAAGACTCAGTAATAAAAAGCAAAAAAAAAAACCGTTATTAATATCTACGCAAATAAGTTTCCTTTGCAAACCGTACTTTTCAATCAAAATTTGACAGATCGATGTTATTGGCTTACCTATCCTTATTTGGAACGCATAGTAAACTAACCGCACGCTGATTACAATCAACCCAGCTACGTACCTAAACGGACTATCTTTTCATCTCTCACGTCATCTGCTAAAAAAAGAAAAAAAAAGAAAGCTCATAAATCTGTATTGTTTCTTTACAGACTTGGTTGGACTGGCCAGTTCGTACAATCGTGAGACCATAGAGCCCGTGGAGTCTGGTTCAGGTTCCGGAGACTGGGGCATTGACGGTGGACTGCCTGACGATGACGAGGACAGGCTTAACGGTTATGATACAGGTAAATATGAGGCTTTAGATTTTTTGATAGGATGTGTGTTTTGAATGAGCTGTGGTGGCCGAGAGGTAACGGCCCCGACTTGCGACCTGGTCTTGGGCTCACCCAGCCAGACGCATTACTTTGTGTAAATTATTTCATCACCACTGCTCTCAAAACGGTGAAGGAAGAAACCGTCATCGTGAGGAAACCGGCATGTCTTAGAACCAAAACATTCGAAGACATGTTACAACCACCAACCCGCACTGGGCCCGCGTGGTGGATTACGGCCCATGCCCTCTCCTAGAGAGGAGGCCTGAGTCCCAGCAGTGGGAACAATATAAGGGAGATTAAGCTGTGATATGCTACGATTGGTTGTCAAAAATGAAGTAGGACTTATAGAATAAGATATACCTACTCTTTGGTACCCCAATACAGTTACACAACACTTTAACAGGAATTTATTTTTATGGGTACAATAGTACTCTTATTTCTGACAGCGATATCTACCAGACAACCCTTGGATAGACTAAAAACAACAGCAATAACAGTTGAAAACCAGCGTCAGGCACTAGTTGTCTGACATTCATGCTGAACTGGACCTATTTTGGTGCAGCCGTGAGGCACAAAACTACATTTTTGCTTCTTTTTTTATTTTTGTTTCGTGTTTACCCTATATTGTGTTTGTACCTTGTGCTGTACCAAATAAATTCTTTTTCTTACCTTCTTTTTTAAAAGAACTTCAAATCAAAAGGTCTGCGGTCTACTGCAAATAAATTAATCTGGCATTGGACTAATTTATCTGTGGGTTAGAAGTTGATATGGAGTTTTAAATTATATTTAGATTCACAAATAAAATGAATATTGCTTTTTATACTTTATTATATTTACACGATTATTTCAAAAACACCCAACTAATGAAATAATTCAGTTTTTTGACGCCATATTTTAGTTTTAGTTAGTTGTAATTAGATTAGGGTTTTTATTATTATTTATTTTATTTTATTGTAATTATAGTTAGTATTTTAAATGTAAATAAACCTCTGAATTATTTCATTAGTTGGGTGTTTTTGAAATGAATATTAATAAAATTTATGACTTGATACAGCTTTTAAAATGAGAGCCTCAATTATGCTTATGATAGTTTCCTTAATTTGAACCTCCATTTCCAGGCTCAGGCGAGAGCCCACCAGACGTAGACGAGGAGCCGACAGAACGCGAGCCCGACGTAGTTCCACAACGACCAGCCGTCGTCACCGAGGCCCCCTTCGTGCCCAGCATCGTGGACACGCCCGGCACCAACAACGTCAACGTACGCAACCGTGCGGGTGAAGACACCGGGGACGTCATCATCAATACCGATAATACAGAACAAGACACGCCGCGGCCGCAGGACACGCCTTCGAGAGAACCACCCGCCGCCGCATCAGCCGACAGACCCTCACTACAGAAAGCACTGTTCACGTACGCGTTACCCGTCGTATGCGCCTGGTTTGGCACTATAGTCACCGATCTGTTTTAATTTTTTTTTTACTCTAAATGGTTCAACAAACGTTGTTTAAAGTGTATAGAAATCGTTTGGTTTGTATATAGCCTAGTCAGTGAGCGACGAAGAATGTGTTACAGCGCAAATGCGCTTCTGTGATATAAAGTGGACAGGTTATATTTGGGATGTTACGAAACCGAAAGAACAGACAATGACTATCAACAAATTTAAACACAGTGCATTGTGTAGTGAATTAATTTATTATTTTTAATCAAATTTTAATATTCAGTTACACCCTTATTCGAAGTGAACGACAATAAATGGGGAGTATTTTATTTTTTATTCTCGCAATTAAATATTATGGCATTATATTTTTTTTAAATTTAGCAAAAATCTAAATCAGCCAAATTATGTATTTATTAAATGATCTTTTTTCGTGTAAATAATTTGTAAATGTAAATGAGGTAGATAGTGAATGTATGTTTTATTTTACAAGTAAGTTGTATTGTTTGTACGACGCTGTATAGTCTGTGGGTTGGCGCCAAAAACTTTTTAATGGCGGTTTTCGATTGAGTGATCTTTGAACTTAGACCTTGGAACTAAATGCCTTATTTCCTCTTTTGTTGATTATTTCAATAGGTATTTCTACTAATCCTAAAGATTCGTAGATTCGAAAAGGTTTATCTAAGCACTGGTTTTGATTTTTGGCCCCAAACCACAGATTACCATCAACTTAAAAAAAAAAAAACATGTCTTAAAAATGTACATAAAACTTAGTCATAATTCTAAAAATAAGTTTATAGACTGATTTGCTTTCGATTTATATTTTTTACTTGCAAATTATAATAATATTATTATTTCATTCGGACTAAGATAAATACTAATCATTTAACCGACTGATCTAATGATAATTTGAATTATACTTTTTATAATATTATTGATATTTTTTTGTTAAAAAATATTTATCTTTTTATCTTCGATTTTGGCTTCAGCTTTACTTTGCTAAGTATAGATTTTAGTTTGCAATTTAATGTCGCAGGCAATTTTATAAATTAGGCAAATTGTTAAACGACCGATAGATTGCAAATTGAATATTTTTACGCTAGATAAGTCACACCAGTGTATAATATTCTAAGTGTTATTTCTTTTTATACGTAATGTGGTGTCGTATATTATATGTAAATATATAATTATGTCGCAGCTGATAAAAGAAATTTAGTTTTTTGAATTAAATACCCATTGATGGGTAATTTTTGTATAAGCTTGTGTTCACGAACGAATAGAAAGGTTTTGAATAAAAATCTAAGTCATTAATAAAAGATCAGTTTGGTATATTTAGTGATTTATACGGCTGCGACGGTAACGCACAATTATTTTTTTAATATTTGAACAAGCAGAGGAAGGTCTTGTGTAATAAAAAGTGTACAATTTTACACGTTTTTTTTTCAACTAATTTGAAATAATAAAAAATATTTTTAAAAGTAGTCTGTTTTTAATTTTGTGATCTTGACCTATACCTTCCTTTGTGCTTTTTATGAAGTGAAACTTCAACCCGTAGGTCACGTGTTAGGTCATTTGATTTAGAACCAATAGTAAATGAAGGAAAAATGCATTTACGGGGTTATAAAATTTGTAGTGCTTAAGAAACAACAAGATAAATTATTATTTATATGTCTACACTTCTACACTTTGACAAATCTGAAACGATAGTAAAATATTCAGTAAATTCGATCTTTAGATAATATTGCAATACAAATCTTATACCTCTACAAAAATAAGTAAATAATACATATTAATAAACGAAATGACATCAAAACTAAACGTATACAGAAAGTTAAACAAGAAAGTACGGGGACCAAACTAATGTAAAGCTATGTGCCATCTATTTAAGAATAATTTAGCGCACAATACTGCCACGCTTCACGGCCCGTGTTTTATTTCGATTTGTATGTACGTACGTGTGTCACGTGACTAGGAGCGGTTTTGATATTTTATATAGAGTTAGAAACATTGGACAAGATTATATTGACTATCAAATTAGCTCTTGAAACGCTGCAGATGTGTTGGAATCGAGATTAATATTATATGATCTAAACTTTAAATAATAATACCTGATTACGGGGTCAACGGCCGCTAGTAGTACAGTTATTTGACATGACGCTCGCGCTTGACTACGGTCTCACCTGATGGTAAGCAATGACCTGGTCGACGATAGAGCACGCTTGTCTAGAAGTAAACTATTCACTCTTGACTTTCAGACCCCCAGGTTGCAGCATCAGAAAACAGACTCCGGCAGGCATTTGTTTCTTGTTGTATCGTCATTCAATATTGATATCAGATAAGTTTTGTTAGATAATTTAAATCGACTCTGTAGTGTCGAATTAGGGCCTGTTTTTACCAGTGCAAGTCAAACCATGTGACAATTATGTATAACTTTTCCCTATTGACATGAAGTTATCATAACATCAAGAGATATAATACTTAATTTATATTCTAATAATATTATTCTGTTATCCTATTTTTGTAAACATTTGCAGAGCTTATAATCACTTAAAACCCATACCAGTAAAATTGGAGGTAATTGACCGGTGTTTGTACCAAATAACTCTATGCAAAATATTAAAATGTCGATCTATAAAATGTAAATAATCATGTTTAACATTAGTTAGTGGAGATATATAGATCTTAAATAATTGTCGCGTCTGTTCCACTGGTCGTTTACTACAAGATTCTATGAGCAACGCTAAAAAAGTGATAAAATTTGCATGTAATTAATTTACATACATGAAGAATAATTCCAACTGTTGTACCAAAAAAGGGCTTTATGCCAAAGCAAAAAAATACATTTTCGCTTGTGTGAACCACCAGTGAAGTCGACCGTACTAAATGTTGCTAGAAAGTTGTAGTTTTTTATACAGTGTCATGAATTATTGTGTAACAGGGTACCGATATGAATAATTGCATGTATCTATTGTACGTATAACGAACTCATTAAGAAGTACGATTTATTAATCGCAACATTTGAACAATGATTTCCGCGGACAAGATTGACCATGCGCGAAAACGAACGTCAAGAAAAACTTGGTAAAGAAAGACAGAATTTAATTTACGAACTCAACGGATGCTATTTGTAACAAAAACTTCTTGAAAATAGAACGATGACTATAATGTTACCGCAAAAGTAAAAGCAACTGTTTGTGGAGCGATTGTTTTGTACCGAATTTAATTATTGGAACGAGGAATGCGTTTATTAAATTCTAGCTGTATTGCTGATATCATTTACTCGCATCCATCATTCTATGTTCACTTTTAATTGTCTTTGTTCTTTATCAGATATGTTACGACGATACCATTTGTCTGTTTTGACTGCGACATGCAGGTGTCATGAATGTCTGCGGGCATTAGCGTTTTAATTATCATAATAATGAATTGATTTGAATAAATAAATGGCTAAAAGTGTCAACAAATCTTACGACCTAAAAGGGGACAAGCCGTTTTTTTTATCTCGCTTCGTTTATATGGATTGCGAGTGATTTATTTGACATTTTCTTTGGTTTATCATCCAAAGGAAACTATTGTTTTTTATACCCTCTGAACCATATCGGACTTATTGTAATGAATGTTACATCTGTGTTTTCAAATCAATGAGAATTATTTGCGATCTGTAATCTTTTTTGAAAATTGAGAATTAATGACTGTCATATCCTGTGGTGGGCTTATTAACTGTCTGAGTGGTATCTACGTTACAGTCAATAACTATTGTTAATTAGTCAAAACTAGTTTTAACTGGCTTCAGTAAAGTTAAAACGCGTTCGTTTTATTATTAAAACAAGATACGCGCGAAAAACATAACCCTTCTTGCAGTCGGGTAAAAAAATGGAACGTTTTATTTATCTATAAATGCCTAGAATCGTTACAAAAAATGTTTTTAACATGGTCACAAAAGAAACCCACCAACCTAAAAGGTATTTGAGTAAATGTTACTAATTTTATAGCACTTTTCACTAGGCAAAAATACTTCTGACCAATTCTTTCTGTTAAAAAGTGGTTTTGACCAATTACCAGTTTTGACTGTGACATCTATATGTAGATATACATACAGTTTTTCTGTGTAACGTGTTTTTAACCGCTTGAGTCGGATTGGTCCGGTCGGAATGTTTTCGTGTCCTATTCGCCAGGGTCGTGTGTTCGCGACTGGGTACTCCAATTCCATCTCGTTTAGCTCTACAATCCCCATAGGTGACAGACGAGCTTACGAGATGCGAGTATTTGGTCGTGGATGTGCGAGTCTGGCTGAATAAATAGATATATTCGACATAGGCGGTTATAATGATAATAAAAATTCTCAATTTTCAAAATAATTACAGACCACAATCCACTCTCATTGGTTTGCAAACCGTTTACAAGTTACATATCTGGTGGGATAAAATCTAGTTCAGAAGTCAGAAACAATGTCCTTTTATTATCGAAATGGTGCTGTATTTGCGAAATAGCTATACGTACTGCGGTTTTATCCCAAGAGATGTGTGACTTTACCTACTTATATACGTAATTTCTGAGCGTGCCATTTTGGGTACTATTTGAATTTGGAATTTGATAAAGGGTAAGGATGGCGATATCAATTCTTTAAACGCCATCCCTTTCTCACAATTAAACAATGATGATTTCGACTTCCCGTTGTGTATGTGAATTTCAAGTTCCATATGTATGTGAGTTAACATATTCACGATACCTAGTGTGAAGCAGTTTTTTTTTAAAGGGTACCTTTTACTAAGATCATAGTGTGATATTCAAAGCATAATCTAAAAACCAAAAAAAAATATCTAAAATTCCAACCAAATCTGTTTTCGCGTGACTACGTCTCAACTTTCATATTTCGAATAGTAGTTTTAATTTCGTGGACAATTCTAATTAAACGATGCATTTTGAACACTATTCCATACTCTATAGAGCTCATTTTTAACAATCAGAATTGAAACTGAAAAATACATTGGTTGATACGAAAAACTGACCGGCGATTTTTTTTTTTTTTGTTGGAGAATTTAAATAATACCTAAGTGTTTCGCTCAGTGAGTGTATTATAGTGAAATGTGAGCTAGGACGAGTGTGTGTAGACTAATAATTTTTATAAAGATATATTATTACGTAGATTTATAACGTGTACATACAATAAAAATGATAACATGTGTAATTTTGGTGTTTTATTTCTCTTTATTTTTCCCTGCTGAACTTATTTTTATTTTTTTATCTTATTTGATATAAACTAGTGCTTGACTGCAATCTCACCTGATGGTAAGCAGCGATGCAATTCAAATTCAAAGAATTCTGTTTTTAGAGGGACAACATAAATTAAAAAAACTGATGTGTAATAAAATTTCTGTACTATTCTTATAAACATATGATATTTACAACACAATATTATACATGTGATACAGTTAAATGACGATTCAAAATCAACACAGATCACTAGTTAGGTACATAGCACTTTCGGTGCCAAGGACTAAGTTACATAGCACTTTCGGTGCCAAGGACTAAGTTACATAGCACTTTCAGTGCGAAGGACTAAGTTACATAGCATTTTCGGTGCCAAGGACTAAGTTACATAGCATTTTCGGTGCCAAGGACTAAGTTACATAGCACTTTCAGTGCCAAGGACTAAGTTACATAGCATTTTCGGTGCCAAGGATCCAGCGTATAAGTAGTTTCCCTAGTCGGGTCCTGGGCATGAACACAACACGACAATAGTTACGTATAAAGGTGAACGCACATTTATTCGAGTCGAACGAGTCGAAAGAACTGGAAAAGAACTTTAGAACTCTTAACTTAACTCCTCTTTGAAAAAAATCTATGAAACCCTAATCGTGTCGAATCGTCCGTATCTGGAAGGACTCCACAAATCCTAAACGAATTCGAATGCACCAAAGCACTGCCTTTTCAAGTTAATGTTATGAACCCACATTATTGTTTCCCTTTGATGTATTTCACTTTTTTTATCTTCCATTAATAAAGCTCTGACAATAAAAACCTCGTCAAGAAAAAGTACAAAGGTAAATAGGAACGATTTCTTCGGCGCGGATATGTGTACGAGGCTTTCTTGACTTCGATTCGTTCGGCTCGAATAACTGTGCGTTCACCTTAACAACGACTAGGAGAGAAGGGTTATGGGCACACGAACGAATTAAGCTAAAGACAAACTCAGTCCCCATATGCTACGCATTATGACATCTAGACTCTTGAATTTCTTGAAAACAAACGACTAAGGGCCAACGCTGCGTTAAGCGGTCGCCCGCGCGGGTACCCGTCGCGTGTGTCGTGTGCGGCGGTCGCCGTATAGTGTCGCTAGTTCTACTTTAACGGTGTGCATGTAATCGCGTCGATGGAGAACTTTAACGTATAATACGTAGCAAAACGGGCGCGGGGAGCGGCTGCTCGCGACGGAGCACTTTTGTATGGGACCGCGCGGGCGCTGGTTAACGCAGCATCGGCCTGCTGTCCACGGACAGACAACGTTGGACGGAGCGGCAACGTCGTGCCGTCGTCGACAGAGTAGTTTCATAGTTTTGTATGTAAGCTGTGAGCAGACGTACACCAAGGGTATAATGACGAATACGCGTCTCTGAAGCTACGCGTCCGTGGACAGTAGGCCTTACGTCGGACGCTTGTGACAGCGTTGCGTATGCCAAGTATGCTTCTAATTTATCCTCATTTTAAGAGGGTCCTTTTTCACTCGCCTATTGTCAACGTCGAGCATGGTATAAAAGCTTGTTACTTCATCTAAAGCAATCCAACGCGAAAAAAGAGAGATCACGCCTGAAAACTCTATAAGCATTCGGTAATTCCGTGATTTACTCGAATATTTTACAAAACTTGTTCCAGGAAATACGTTTTTTTTAAACCCTTAAAAATTTTGAAAAAAATTGTCCTCATTTAGAATCTTGATTGCAAGGCTTCTATTGTTATACTTTTTTGACTTGTTAAAGTTTTGAGCAAATTATGAAGTGTCTTTACTGGATTAGTTTTACACAAATTTATAAATTGATTTCAATAGAAGCCTAGATAATATACCCAAGATACTGTGTTTCCAAAATATCTAATCAAAAATGTGTAATAACGTCATAATCGCGTAAGAGCGGTTGTATGAAAAACAGTGAAAATGTATGTCGAGTTGCATCCCCTTAAACAAATTCAAGAGTCTAGATGTCATAATGCGAACTGCGCACTGGAAGACGTAGGTAGCGTTGACGCGGCCTCCCACATGGGGGCTACCATGACGTTCAAAGTAAGATTGTTTCATTCTTATTTCAGTGTGGGAAAGAGACAGAGCTGAGCTGTAGAGCAGGTCATGGTTGATGACTTGTTGAAGATGGCGGGAATCCGATAGATGCGAGACGCACGGGCACTATGTCCAACAGTGGACGTCTTTCGATTGAAATGAATATGATGATGTAGCACACGTGACCTCAGTTTGTCTTTAGTTTTAAGCTAGAACTACACTGCGCACACGTGTGCCACACACGCCCACCTGGGCGCGTCGGTCTCCATACATTTTATATGGAAACTAGACTTGTAGAGCTACACTTGATCCACGCCACGCGACGTCGTTCTACGTACAAATCTGGCGTGTTACACGTGTGTGTCGGTCTAATGTAGTTCTAGCTTTATTGTGTGTCCTTGGACGAAAGTGTTCACTAGGTTAAAATTGAAAAACCAAAGTAAAATTTTCATCCCTTAGACACTTTATTATTGGCTAATTGGGGCAAAAATCTTTCTGCACAATGCACAATGACGCTAACATTTATAATTCTATATCACTATCCTTGTCTTACATTTAAATATAACAGTTTATAGATATGCGAAACAGAAGTCCCGCAGTCATCGGTTGAAAAGGGAGGATACTCCGACCAGGTGAGTGTTGTATCTGGTCCGGGCAACTGCCAGATAGTTGATTTTTCAAATATTCGTCAGAAATCAACTATCAGTCAAACAAAAAAGACACCATTCATTAGCAATTTTAAGTCCGTATACATCATCAATATTGCATACCTCTTGAGACACGTTGTTTCAAAGGTAGAACTCATATTACAAAATAATGAGTGTTTTTTTAGATTTCAAACAAAAATAGTTATAAGTACTGCAATATTACAGAAAATACAAAACACAAAGAAACCAATAAATAACTGATTTCGAAAAAAGAATAACGTACCTTTAATATAAAGTTTATTTGAACTTATAATTCCAAGTCAATCCAAAGATATAACACTTTAAAGCAACCCGTTTAAAACACGGCAATTTCATAGGTAAAAGACCTAATAATATAACATTACATCAAGACAGGGGCGCCGACTCCGTGGGTGCCGGGGGCTCGAGTACCCATGAGAAATAAACAGTGGGTGCCGAGCACCCCTGAGAATAGACATCAAGAAACAGGTCAGTAATCGCTTTTTAGGGATGGGCGTTTTTTCATTACCCGACGACCCGTTTAGCACAGTGGTTTAGAGCGCCGCCGTTGAGACGCAAGGGGTACGATACCCGCACCAACACAAATGGTTTGTGGTACCTTCGTTGTTCCTGTTTTCCATAGTACATGGGAAAACCTTAGTTTTCGACCAGGACAATGTATGTGATGTTGTCTCAATTTATAATTATTTATTTTTATCAAACATAATTTGTAATTAAGTACGCAGTATGTAAATAGGACATTTATTTATTTGTCGCTCTATCAGTGTGCATTTCTCTTCTCACACTTCGCCACTTTTTCGAGTCATCAAATGAGCATGAGCACCCATGAGGTTCGCCCCTGCATCAAGATAATTTAAATCCATAGCCACTCAACTTAAGTACAGACTTTCCTTCTAGAGCAGCTGGATTTTTCGAAAGAGTTACCGCTGTCTTGGAACGCATAGGGCAACTGAAGGAACACAGGTAGGTTTTAGTCAGTAAGTCTGACACCCCCTCTCGCTCCATCCAAAGCGGGAGAAGTTATTTGATGATGTGTGATGTCTCGGGCAAAAAACTAATGTGCTATAACTTGAGTTTTAATTCACCATTGGTATTAAAAAGGTCCTAAAAATATGAGTTGCAATGGATTTTGCACTTTGTCACATATAAGACGGAGTCTATTGTTCAATATTCAATAATTATCTCGTATTCTTAACTTAAATATAGTACAAAAATACACTTACACTTACACTACACTTAACTTTCAACCTTACTGCACAAATCACAAGGTCCACTTGAGCTTAACCATCACTTTCGGACTCACTATCATCGGAGCCGCTATCAGAGCCGGTCTCGTAGTCTTCCGAGTCGGATCCGAGCCAGTCGGGGAGGGAGGGCTGTTCTATTAACGTCTTCCATTCGTTAAGTTTGTGTAGATCTGTGGAAAATAAAAATATAATAGTTAATAATAATATTCCACAACTTTCACACAATGCCATCTAGTCCCAAACTAAGCGGAGCTTGTGGTATGAGTACTAGACAACTGATGAACATACTTATATATTTCTAAATACATACATATTATAGATAAATTACACCCAGGCACAGAACAAATGATCGTGCTCATCACACAAACATTTGTCCTGGGTGCACCCACGACCTCCGGTACAGCAGTCAGGGCCACAGACCACTAGACCAACAGGCCAGTCAATTAGTTAGTAGGTTAGTAGTATCACAGAATAAGTAATAGTACAAGTACAGAAATTTCACTCTTCGAAAGAAAACATGCGAATATAAACCTACTAACAATGCTTCTTATGTTCATAATAATAATACATTGCACGGCACGGACGTGACCTTCATTATATTTGCCTACGGAGACTAGTCGCGCTCGTAACGAATCAAAGTGTACCATAAGTCCACGCACCGAGAATCTCTTTTATTATGCCCGTTATGCACCTTTGAACAGGCTGCTCTTGCCTTAAGTTTAGGATTTGTGTATTAAAAAAAAAATAGAAATAGGTACCTACGTTTTATAACATAAAATATTTATATTCAGATTTTCTACAATTATATGGTAGATAGGTACCTAACTAATTTGTACCTATGTACATAAATCCATACTTTAAAATGTATTTCTAAAAAATCATCTCATACATATAAGTGTCAAGAGATTGTGAAGACGCGTGTAAATAGCGTCACCTGATAAGGGGGGTGTTTTAAGACTACCAATATGGCGGTGAAATTATGGTTATATTACACAAAATTAAATCCCTGTTGACGATTCCCTGAGGCACCGACCTCTACAACGACGATAGCAACTTATAGCCCACGTACCTTGCTAATCCAGTGACCCCACTTGTCGTCAGGAAAGCGCTTCGCTCACGGATGCGTGGTCGGTGTGTGTGGCTGCAGGCCGGCGAGCTAAATCTTCATTCATCCACCGGTGGGCTGGTCAGAACTCGTGAAACCAACACTGCACTATAAGGTCTCAATGTCTCACAGTAGCAGATACACTTATTACAGGAGAATTCTCAGGTTTTCAACAGATATGGGATTTTGATCGCGGAGCGGTTTTTATTCGACGCAATGTCGATTTGCGTAGCGGACAACTTCTTTGTTAGCGGGTTAGAAGCCATCTAGCAGTCTTTAGCGAGCGTCTCAAGAAAGCATTCGATACGTCACCAGTGGGCGTTGCGGTCGTAGATATTGGTGAAGGAAATCGTCAACAGAGACTCAATTAACTTAGAGAATGCGGGAAAGGTAACTAATTTATATTATTTATTCTCTAAAAATACATATACCTTAAGAAAAGGCATTGACGCTTCACCATGCTCCCCCCCTTGGAAGGACGCAAGTGCTTTCAAAGGGAAAGGTTAAAATTGTAAAGATTTACTAACCTAGATCATGATCGGAAAGTCTAAGCTTTATGACTAAATGCGGAAAATAAAAATCATTTAGAATACTAATCCTAAACCTTAAGAAACTACGAGTATCGTTAAAATGAAATTTTATTGCGTTGGAATAGGATATAGTTTTGTGACAGAGCGTTTAAAATTACCGAACCTTGTCCTCACCATTGCAACGCGAGCGACATTGTCAGTCCCTTTATAAACCTCACTTATGACTCCTAATGGCCAACACAGAGGAGGCGAATTGTCCTGTCCCACGAGTACGACAGTTCCAACTTCTACAGGCTTGTCCGGAGTTGCCCATTTTTGCCTAACTTGCAGCGTATGCAGATACTCTAGATGCCACTTCTTCCAGAAGGATTGCACCATACTATCTAACAACTGTTTACGTTGGGACAGATTTAAGCGCTGATCAGACAAACCGGCTGCCGGCAAGTACTGCAATGGAGTCGACATCAAAAAATGAGCGGGAGTAATAACTTCAGGATGCGGATCAGAAGACAACACGCTCAGAGGGCGTGAGTTCATAATGCACTCTATTTGGATGAGTACAGTTTGTAACTCTTCATAAGTGAGAAGTTGACTTCCAATCACGCGATAAAGATGCGTTTTTAATGTTTTTATATTGGCTTCCCACATAGCGCCAAAATGTGGGGAGCGAGGTGGAATCATTTTCCACTTAATGCGGCGAGTTGATAACTCATTTAAAAGAGATGAATTGAGGTTTGACCTCATTAAGAAATTATAAAGTTCATCCAATTGAGCCTTAGCACCAACGAAATTGGCAGCGTTATCCGAATAAAGACAGGATACTGGCCCTCGACGCGAGATAAAACGTTTAAACGCGGCTAAAAAGGCGTCGGTAGTAAGTTCAGAGACTAACTCTACATGGACAGCCTTGGTTACCAAGCACACAAACAAGCATATGTAAGCCTTCTGAGCGTGTTGACCTCTGCGACGAGAGAGAGTTATGCGTATGGGACCAGCATAATCCACTCCAGTATGGACAAATGCCTTTGATTCCGATACACGGTATTCAGGAAGGTCCGCCATCATTGGAGTGGGATGCGTCGGATTAACTTTAAAGCAGGTGTTGCATTGTCGCAACTTGGACCTAATGACAGTCCTGGCATCTAGTATCCAAAATCGCTGTCGTAAAATAGACATAAGTAGCCCTGGCCCAGTGTGACAATTCATCACATGGAAATGACGAATTATCAAATCCACAACAGGATCATGTTTGGGAAGTAAAAAAGGATGCTTAGTATCAAAGGGAAGGCATGACTTTGAAAGTCTTCCCCCAATGCGTAATATACCCTCTTCATCTAAAAAGATAGATAAACTGCGAAGTTTCTTTGGCAACAATTTACCACATATGATGAGCTCAATGTCATCTGCGAAATGAACAGATTGCACAGCACGGATCATAACTCGTTCCGCCGCTGACAATCCCTGCGGCGACCGGGGTTCACAACGAACCTTCGGTCTAGCGAATTTAAGTATATAATAATGCGGACTGTCCGAGGCCAGCTGTCGCACAGTGCGCATAGCTATGTAAGGACTCGACTTCAGTCCAAAAGGTGAGCGGTTAAAAGCGAATGTCAACACAGGATCATTCTCACTGAATCGACACAAAATGCGTAGGTACTTACGCTGCTCAACAGGTGCGCAAATTCGTAAGTACATCTGCTTAATATCAGAATTTATAGCGATAGGAAATAATCTAAAATTGATTAAAAGAAGAAACGAATCCGTTTGTAAATTCGGACCAATATGGAGTACATCATTTAAAGATAAACCGGTGTGAGTCCTGGCACTCGCATCCAATACAACGCGCGGCATCGGCTTGTCTGGCCGAACGACAGCGTGATGAGGGATGTAGTATCCGTCATCCGAAATGGCGGATTCGTCGACTGGACTTAAGTATCCATTATCTATGTACTCTTGGATCACTGCGTTATAATTTTCCCGCAACGTCGGCGATTGGCGGAGTTTTCTCTCCAGCGCAACCAGTCGACGGTACGCGGCGGTACGGGAGTTACCCAACTCGCTGGGATCCTTACTAAAGGGTAACGCGACAGTATAACGTCCCGCATCGCCACGTGACACGGTCGAGGAAAAAATATTCTCACATTCGGTTTCCTCAGGAGATAAAAAACGTTTATTTTCAACTTCTTCCAATTCCCAGAACTTTTGTAATAAATCATTAAGGGCTAATGCTGTGAAAGAAGAGCTAGGTAAATTCAAATTATCTTTACTAGGCGGAAAATCACCCATAAGGACATACCCGAATGTGGTCAATAATGCGGGTGGCGCATTTGAACCTAAGTCTACCCTATTCCCCAAATAAATATACGGAAACAGTTTTGGTGCGAAGGTAGCTGATCCGTAATACACTCAACTACTAACGCGTAAATAGTATATTTTTGATGCGGGTATACGCGAGACTCGATATCTAGATTCACATAACCTATTATCGGCCGCGACACAGAACCAACTCCTTTGACAAAAGAATTATTCAAAGGAATTATTACTAAGTTGAGTTTTCTACAACAATCTGTAGTTATTAAATTATTTTGCGAACCATTGTCAATTAAGCACCTAACTATTGTTTTATGGCCCGAACTATTATTGTTAGCGCGCGCATAAACCTGAGCGGTCGACAACAAGACTGCCGACTTAGCCCTCGTATCTGCAGCCAATAATACGGCCGTGTTATGGGTCGGACATGTTTGAGCAACGTCACCCGAACCACAAGACGCCGCGCGGGGCGGGAGGAACGCGGGGGGCGCAGTGGCCAGCGGCACAGCCAGGCTGGACGCGACGGCTACATTGCAATTCGTCGGTTTAACATCAGCTACATGCGATTGTTTATTATTTTTCTCAAAATGTAATAAAGTATGATGGCGTTTCTTACATACGTTACAGACTGAGGTCGACTTGCAATTACTCAAACCGTGCGACGTGCTCAGACAATTTACGCAACCATATACGGATTTAATAAACTCAAACCTAGTTCTAGGAGTCAACGCGGATTGAAACTTAGCGCACTTATACAAATGGACATGAGCGTTATCTTTACAATACGCGCAGACGGAGCGGGGCGGAGCGGGCAACAAACGCTTTCGTTTGCGTGCGAGGCTCGCGAGATGCGGGACTATGAGGTTTATTATAATTATTTTTATTAACTAAAATTAACAATTTAGTTGTAGGTATTTCAACATCGCGAACGGAAAGTTCAAACGATTGACCAGTCTGTGAATCTATTTTTCTCATAGCGCAATGCAAGAGAATAAAATCCGCAAAATCCGGAATACCGAGTTGTTTCAAGGCAGAAATACTTGCACTAAATGTTTCAATGAAAGAATCGAGACCATTTGCGTTACACAAACAACTTTTTAAATCTAATATATTATTTAAATAGTGTATACCTAATGTACGTTTATCCTGGTATTTATTAACTAAGCTGTCCCATAGAAAATGATAGGTATCAGCCGTAGGCACAATACCGGCTGTAATCTTTAACGCGTTATGTGTAAGTCTACCTACTAAATACTGCACACGCTGCGAGTCAGTCAGCTGATCATTGTCATGAATATTCGACTTGAACGACTCATAGAAAACAGGCCAATTCTCAGGTCTCCCGTCGAAAGATGGCAATGCAATCGGAGGCAGCTTTATCTTTAGTGGTTCAAAAAGCGTTTTCGAATTACTACATTGTGATAACTGAGATTGACTACTGTCGATTTTATTCCTAATACGCTTAATGCGAATAAACAAATCTTCAAAGGATTCTAAACAAGCATAGTCGGGACTCGAACCAGGTTTCAAATTAATGTTTATGTGGTTAATTTGATCGACATAAGATTCAAATTTATCACGAATGTCGTCAATAGTTTCCGATTCAGTCATAAAACTTTCACTATTTCTCGTATCGAACGACGAAATATTTTTCGATAATTCATATAATCGATTAAGGCGTTTGAATAACAATCTTTTCTTCTCATGAAGGATAGTCAGTAAATCTTCCGGCTTTAATTGTTTCTCAGTCATTTTGTTAAGTTAATATCAAGAGCAATATCTAAAAATATGCGCGGGTAAACTTATCAGGCGGTTAGCAATCGTAAAGTATCCTCCCGCTCTGTGGCGGTATCTGAATAAAAATCACTAATACGCACAAAGCCGAAATGATGTGAAACTACCTCCTATTATATGTTATCAAAGTGAAATACGTATCACATTAAATTCTATGAAACAATATTGACAGATTTACCAAAACCTACGTAGAATCTATTGTCAATTATGTTTATGTTATAGCGGAGAGCGGTTTATAGGCAAGAATAATTTACCAAAGGTTTACGTAAATATCTATAACCTATATATACCTATTATGATTTTCACCAAATATTACGTAAAAATCTAATTAGGGAGCGGTTACCTGGTTACCTATCCAGGCTCGAAAGGACCAAAAAATTATGAAGACGCGTGTAAATAGCGTCACCTGATAAGGGGGGTGTTTTAAGACTACCAATATGGCGGTGAAAATATGGTTATATTACACAAAATTAAATCCCTGTTGACGATTCCCTGAGGCACCGACCTCTACAACGACGATAGCAACTTATAGCCCACGTACCTTGCTAATCCAGTGACCCCACTTGTCGTCAGGAAAGCGCTTCGCTCACGGATGCGTGGTCGGTGTGTGTGGCTGCAGGCCGGCGAGCTAAATCTTCATTCATCCACCGGTGGGCTGGTCAGAACTCGTGAAACCAACACTGCACTATAAGGTCTCAATGTCTCACAGTAGCAGATACACTTATTACAGGAGAATTCTCAGGTTTTCAACAGATATGGGATTTTGATCGCGGAGCGGTTTTTATTCGACGCAATGTCGATTTGCGTAGCGGACAACTTCTTTGTTAGCGGGTTAGAAGCCATCTAGCGGTCTTTAGCTAGCGTCTCAAGAAAGCATTCGATACGTCACCAGTGGGCGTTGCGGTCGTAGATATTGGTGAAGGAAATCGTCAACAGAGACTCAATTAACTTAGAGAATGCGGGAAAGGTAACTAATTTATATTATTTATTCTCTAAAAATACATATACCTTAAGAAAAGGCATTGACGCTTCACCAGATTGTTTACATTTAGTATGTATCTAAACTAATTAAATAAATAATTAAAATGAAGTGGATATAACTTTGTTGGTTTTGTGTGTGCGTTAGTTTTGTGTCGTTTTTTGTGACGTTATTATACATAATATTTAACATTTTGTAAGATGCAATTCCAGTATATGTTAACATTGCATTAGTAAGGTAGACACTAGTAGGTACTGGGAGGTCTACTTATATTGAATGATCTTTAAGGTCATTGACTTTTTACGTGAAAAATGTCGCAAATATTTGAAATCAAAACTCGACAGAAAATTCGATAGAGTTCAAAAATAATTTTTGTTAGTGCGCGTTAAGCGGCGAACACGCGTGTGATACTCTACTGAATTAGCCACGCCATCGCCAACGGGGCAGCGCGCCGTAGATACATTTTCATACCTACAGCGCGGAGTGCGCCAGGCTTGGTAGTATTTAATTAGTAACAAAATAAACAAAGTATATATATCATTACTGGAATGAAATGCATGAAAGTTAAAAAAAAAAAACTAGATTCTTGGATTTAAAGCTTATGGTTTTAACTTTACAGTCGCTATTGAATGTAAAAAATGAGATTAATAAAAACAAAAAACACTTTTAAAAAGAGCTAAATTTCTCCTACAGCTTTTATTTGTTAGTTCATTGTCAAAAATGGGATTTCATAAGTAACTTGAAGTAAAAATTAAATCAGTATAAATTTTTGGCTAATTTTGGACGCCGATAGGTCATAGTAGCACCTACATTTTCTGTATTTACAACTCTTATGTTCTAAATAAACCACACTATTCTGAACAATTACAAAATCAATTTCACTCACCTAAACTATACATATCCGACAGATAGAATTGCTTATCCTCCTTCTCCAACACCCCTCCGTATACATACAACGTGGAGCGCTGCACGGCCATCATGGCGGACATGCGGGCCCCCGGGCCCCCACGTGGTGCAGCGGGGGCCCCGGCTGCAGGGGCCCCGGGTGACAGGGCCGGCGCACCCCCTAACTTCATTGTGAATACTGAGTCGGTCACCACTGTGGGAAATAAGGGTCATTAGGGAATGTAGGGAATATGCATGCGATTTTGCATTTGGCACGGTTGGCGCAATGGTTGACAGCGCTGCAGGTCGCAGGTTCGATTCCCGTACGGAACAAATATTTATATGGCCTACGGATAACTGTTCCGGGTCTGGGTGTCTTGTATATTGTGACTTTACATGTTTGCGAACATACCCACGATACAGGAGTGTGGGGCGAAGTTTTTTTTTATTTGCTACATTAAATAATTTTTGGCTCTAATAAACAAATATGGCAGAATTTTTAAAATATCTACATAAACAACAAAGTTATAAAGCTTCAAAGCTGCAAAGAAGAACGAGAAGTCTGACATGGCCTTTTACGTCAAAGTACACCACGCCCCATAGAAAACGGCGTCTTGGCGAGAAAGACGGATATATTTGTGTAAAATTGTTACAATAATCAGTATCCATCTTGACATCTAAGGATGATATGTAGGTAGATATAAATATATTTCCATCCATGGAGGTACGCTAAGGAGTGGAATTCCCTGCCGGAGTCTATGTTTCCTGATAGCTACAACCTAGGGGTATTTAAGTCAAGAGTGAATAAGTTACTTCTAGGCAAGCGTGCTTTATCGTTGGCCACATCATCGGTTACCATCAGGTGAGATAGTGGTCAAACGCGAGCCTATCAATAATAATAAGGGTGCTGAGAAAAAAAAAAAATAAAAAAAATAAATAAATAATATTCTACAATTTTCACACAACGCCATCTAGTCCCAAACTAAGCAGTTTGTGTGAGTACTAGACAACTGATAAACATACTAATATATTTATAAATACATACATATTATAGATGAATTACACCTAGACAGAACAAATTATCGTAAGTACTTATCACACAAACATTTGTCCTGGGTGGGAATCGAAACCACGGCCTCCGGTATAGCAGTCAGGGCCACTGACCAACTAGACCAACAGGCCAGCCAAATACCTCAATCCTGCTAATAAAGTTGTTTTGTTATTTTATAGTACCTGCACAGAATAAGAAATAGTACAAGTACAGAAATTGCACTCCGTGATAGCCAACATACGAATTTAAACCTACTAACAACAGCGATAATGTCCATAATACATTGCACGGCACGAACACGACCTTGATTTTATTAGCCTACCAGATCCAGTGGCGCTCGTAACGAATCAAAATGCACCGTAAGTCCGCGTGACGGGAGTCTCTTTTATTATGCCCGTTATGCGCCTTTGAACAGGCCGCTCTTTTTATAGGGTTAGGACTTGTGTGATTTTGAAAAATGTGAAATAGGTACTTACGTTTTATTACATAAAATATAATCAGATTTTCTAAAATTATATGGTAGATAGGTACCTAATTGATTTCTACCTATTTACTTATATCCATACTTTAAAAAATATTTTTTAAAAAGTCATCTCATAGAAGTGTCAAGAGATTGTTTACATTTAGTTAGGTATCTAAACAAATGAAATAGGTAATTAAAATGAAGTGTATATGACTTTGTTGGTTTTGTATGTGCGTTAGCTTTGCGTTCATATGTAATATTTAAAAGGTAGGTCGTTTAAGACGTTATTATACATAATAATTAACATTTTGTAAGATATAATTCCAATTATGTTGACCTTGCATTAGTAAGGTAGTCACTAGTACTGGGAGGTTTACTATATGGAATGATTTTAAGGTCATTGACTCGTTTACGTGAAAAATGTCGCAAATACTTGAAATAAAAACTCGATAGAATATTCGATAAAGAATTCAAAAATATTTTTTGTTAGCACGGGTCAAGCGGAAAATCGAACACGCGTGTGGCACTCTACCGAAATAAGCCTCGCAAGAGAGGCCGCGGGCGTAGGCAGATTTCTATACCTATAGTTAGAAGTGCGCCAGGCCTGGTACCTGTGACAGTCTCTTCCTCCTTCACATCCATGGCTTCCTCGGCCGCCGTCGCCGCTGGCTGCAGCTGTTGTTCCGACTTGAGCGTCACGTTGTGCCACTTGCCAGCTTCCAGGTCTAGCAGCTGAAGGTCATCGCTCATCTCACCGCGAAGTTCTTCGTCGGTTTCTTCTACGTCCTGTTGTAAAGATTTTATATGAATACACCTCTTTCGTACATATTATAAAACAAAGTCCGTCAATGAGTCTATCTGTCTGTTCGTGATAGACTCAAAAACTACTAAACGGTTTTATGTGGTTTTTTTCAATAGTTACTTAGATTGATAAAAAGGTTTAGGTGTATGTACATGTATATTAATAAATAAAACATGCAGTTGTAAAAAATATATATTACAGAGTAAAGTCGAGAATTTTGAAGACATGCAGCAACTACGCGAAGCTGGGACGAGTAGAGTCTTTGTAAAATGCAGAAATGTCACTGAGCACACCAAGGGGTAAGTCTAAATCAAAGAGATTTAAAGAGATACAATAGAGCGGCTATCAGAACAAATGTCTTAAGAAAAACTGTCATCCTACGTCTCAGTGACGCCATCTGGCTTTGAATAGCAAACACGCGAATTAAATTTGTCAAAATTTATAATTATTTAACTATCGCTCGGTAGGTGGCCAGGGGCCTTACCATGATAATGTTAAAATGTCCGTCGTACGAGAGAAAAAGAGTGATGGAGCTATACACCCTATATAGCTCCATCCCTTTAACAGTTCGGTTTAGGTTATAAAATGGATCACGTTATGAGTTCATGGTAGAGCCTCAGTGTGTGATAAAGGTAAGGTTAAGCTTTTCAGCAATAGATGGCGTTATCACAAAACCAGCAAATGTTCTAGAACTATTTCTCAAAATTATTGAATTTTAATTAATTACTTCGTAAATAACGAAAATAAACCGAAGTTAGGTGCAGTCATTTTATCATAACAAGATTTGCAATAGCGTAATGCGCAGTTCGGTTTATTTCTCAGAAAATGATTTTCTTTTAATGCATAGAGCGGATACAAACACGACTTGACGTGTAGGGGCGTCATACTAGACTGAGCGACTTATGACCACTAGGTATTAAGTATCGGATCACGATTTTGTTCGCTATGTCCTGTCTATTGGTAGTATATATTTAATGTCTTTGGTCTAAATAAAAAAGCAAGTAATCCAATTACGTCTAAAGAAACACTAAAGTAAAATAATTTGCATAAATGCATACAATAGTTGCACTGCGTATGCCAATGCACTACCAGATGTACAGGATACCAAATGTCTTTATAAGAATCTTTTGCTGAAAGGCATATTACGAACTTAGTTTCGAAGAAGGAGTAATTTAAGACGAAAGCTGGAAAGTTATTTATTTATTTATATACGTATACAACATTATTTTTAGTTTAAGCGAAAACTGAATGTAGTTTGTTCAGAATCAGTAACTGAATCGATTCCAATAATTTTTATATCATGTTATATAAGGCGAGGGATGTTTGTCATGTAAAATGTATAAGAGATGAAACTGGAATGGTTCTATCGGATGATGAAAAAATCAGAAAGAGGTGGAAGGAATATTTTGAAAGATTGATGAATGAAGAAAATAATTGGAGCGGGGTGTTAGAGAATAAACCAGTGAATGTGGGATTAGTGAGAATGGTTAGTATGGATGAAGTCAGAATAGCAGTAAATGGAATGAAGAATGGTAAAGCCATTGGTCCAGATGGAATACCAGTTGAAGTGTGGAAGTTATTGCGAGTGGATGGATGGACGTGGTTAGCTTTGTTCTTCAATAAGTTGTTGCTGGAAGAAGCCATACCTGATGAGTGGTGCAATAGCTCTTTGGTGCCGATTTTTAAAAACAAAGGTGATGTGCTTGAGTGCAACAATTATAGAGGAATAAAGCTAATGTCACATACTATGAAAGCCTGGGAGAAAGTTATTGAAAGGCGACTGAGAGAAGAGAGTGAAATTTCACAGAACCAATTCGGTTTTATGCCGGGTCGGGGTACAGCGGATGCCATTTTTGCTATACGCCAGCTGTGCGAGAAATACAGAGGTGCGCATAAAAACTTGCACATGGTATTTATTGACCTCGAAAAGGCATACGACCGGGTACCTCGTGAGGTTCTGTGGTGGGCCCTTAAGGAGAAAGGTGTGCCTGGGAAGTATGTGCAGTTGATCCGAGCGATGTACAGTCGATGCAGTACCCAAGTCCGGTCTACAGTGGGCACCACTGGCAGCTTCAATGTGGCTGTCGGCTTACATCAAGGGTCGGCTCTCAGCCCTTACCTCTTCCTGATGATAATGGATGCTCTGACGTCGGGCATTCAGGAAGAGGCTCCCTGGTGTATGCTGTTTGCCGATGACATTGTGTTGGTTGCCGAGAGTGGCCTAGAGGTCCAGAACAGATTGGAGGTGTGGTGGCACAGACTGGAGAGTGTTGGCCTGAAATTGAGTAGAACCAAAACGGAATACTTGTTCTGCGATTTCGGCGGTCTCTCCAATCCAGTGCCTTTATCTCTCGCTGGAACACCCATACCGATCTGCTCCGACTTTCGGTATCTCGGGTCACTCGTCCAAGGGGATGGTGAGGTAGACCGGGACGTAACACATCGGATCAACGCAGGATGGATGAAATGGCGAAAGGTCACGGGAACAACTTGTGACCCACGGATGCCCCTCAAGTTGAAGGGTAAAATCTACAAGTCCGTGATAAGGCCTGTCATACTGTATGGATCAGAATGTTGGGCTGTGAAAAAGACGGATGAAAAAAGATTGCACGTAGCGGAGATGAGAATGTTAAGATGGATGTGTGGTGTGACGAGAATGGATAAAGTGAGAAATGAGTATATTAGGGGAAGTTTGAAAGTGGCGCCAGTGACTGAAAAGTTGAAAGGGAATCGTTTGTCTTGGTATGGTCATGTGAAGAGGAGGGATGAAACGCATGTTACTAAAAGAGTTATGAGTTTACATGTGGATGGATGGAGAGGGAGAGGGAGACCAAAGAAAAGATGGATGGATTGTGTGAAGAGTGATATGAAAGAAAAGGAAGTTAGTGATAGTATGACGAGTGACAGGGCAGAATGGAAGAAAAAAACATGTTGCGCCGACCCCAAATAACACGGGACAAGGGCAGGAAGATGATGATGATGATGATGTTATATTTTTTCCCAAAAATATTTAAAAAAGGTCACAAGTTGGACACCACCGACACTAAGCACAACACACAGGTCACGGCAGGTCATAGCGGGCATTAGGCGTACAGCTGGGTGCGGGAGCAAATAAACCGCTGAGTAGCCCGGATGGCCCGGTGACTATGTATTTGTGTGGACAACTAGGTAAAAGCTTATAACTTTGTGATTTTTCATGATACAGTTATGAAATTTTGTACATAGATTCTTTACATAAAAATACTAGACACGTGTTTCGGGTGTCGCATATACTTAAACGAATGTTTTATGCTTTATTGGATTATTATTATTTATTGATTGAGTTATTTGATGATTTTCTACCCAAAACAAAGGGTCTCTAAGAATATTAAGGTACTTACACTGACTCCACCAAAAACGTATCCCCTGTTGCTATGCACGTTGACAGCGGCCGCCTGGCCAGCCCTCGCGGGCGGCGCCAGGGCCCCGCCAGCCAGCGAGCGCCAGGCCCAGGCGCCGCCCGGCTTGAGCGAGAGGCGGAACAGGTCCGTGTGCGTGTGCGTGCGCTCCGTGCGGCCTTCCCGGACGCGGGAGAAACCGCCGTAGATCAGCAGCTGAGGAAGAAAAACAACATTATTTTGAAAAAAACCACTACAGACTAATTAAGTTTCCTGCTACTAGGGCCGGCTTGCTCCATATATTATACAAAGTGCGAGTATACAAATAAAACAGACTTTATAATAATATTCATAAATATGTGCCTCAATATTCACCAAATCACTCCCAGGGTTAGCGCCATGTATTCTATGTTTGAGTGCCCAAACAGAACCTTATTAAAAGGGCTATAAGGCATATAATATTAACTAGTCACTATTTTCTTAACGCGAATAGCTGTCTCTAGGACTCAGCTAGCTCTATATGAAGGGTCCAAAGAGAACCTTATTTTAATAATAATAAGGTACAAAATTCAAACTAGCTCCAGAACCACAATTTCATCCAGAATTTTAATCTCATTGACATAAAGTACATAATATATAAGGTATTATGTACTTTCCTAGATAGATATATTCTTTAATGTATACCAATAATAATATTACATAGGAACATAAAATTAAAAAGGTGTCACAATGGGCGGTCTTATCGCTAAAAGCAATTTTTAACAGACAACTTTTGGATGGATTTGTCAGAGCTTATTGATGAGTCCTCATCATAACATACCTCTATGGTAATATATGGAAGAGTGTTGTGGTTATTACATTGATTTTATTCTGTATACCATACTGACAAGTGTTACAAGTGTGACCTACAATGTAATATCGTTTTTTTCCCAAATAAAATAATACTCACCGAATCATTACCCGCAGGTAACATAACACAAGCCGACCTCGCACTAGGCCCCCTACCGCTAGGACTCAACTTGGTCCACGTCCGAGTGTCCAAACAGAAGGTGAACACGTCATCGAAGTAGCGACACTCGCGGCCGTCGTCCGCGTAGCCACCGAACACGACGATGTTGCGCCCGAGCAGGCACATGCGGTGACCGGAACGCGGGGACGGGCCGTTTGGGGATACCACCTGAGAAGAAAAGAAAGAAAAACAGTTTATTTACGCGAAATGACGCAATCTTAAAACTAGCTAACAAACATAATCTATAGATAGGGAAGATATGCGTCACATCCGCGCGAATAACTAACCATATCGTTGGTTAGCCATAAAGTTAAATGGAATCAAAGTGAGAATGTCATCAGTTCAGTCGAAAGACGTCCAATGTAGGATATAGGTTTCCCCCAAGTGTCGCCACAACGACAAGTCCTGTGCGTCTCGCATTCAATGAGAATGTCTTTTTTTATTAACAATGTAGGCTGAGTATGGATTATGGGGTTGAAAGATTCTGGAGTAGCGAAGGCATTCCAGAAGACGCAGTGTTGGAAGGGCTCCCACAACATGGAATGATGACCTGGTGTGGAATGCGAGACACACAGGATTGATCGTTGTGGCGATACTTGGGGGAGGTCTATGTCTAGCAGTGGACGCCTTTCAGCTGAAATGGTGATGATAAGGGTGAGTATTGATTATGGTCACATATAGTACCTTCTCCCATTTCTTTTCGGCAAGTGAAAAGCACCATAAATCCTTGTAATGATGGAACTGTGTTTCTGAAGGACTTGTGAACTCTCCACCAAACACCCATAACTCTCCTCTGAAAAAAAAAGAATGTTATAATAAAAGAAATCTGTATAAACACCACTAATTTTTAATTAGTACAAATACTTAATAGGCTTATTAGAAAAGGTCTTGTTATTATTTAAGCAAAGTTATTTATTAGTAGCAATTGTTATGAATGATTGATTCAATTATGAATTTACCAATTATGGCCAATTTTCGTGGACAATTTGATGTTTCGTTTTTTTTTTACTTTTGAGTACACATATCAGTAACGGGTACAGATAAGAGCCCCATTTTTGTACTAATTAAAAAATAGGGGTGTATAAATGGCAAAGTCCTGACTAACTCGTCAACAACATCCAGGTCAAACCTAGACTGCTGAAATTTTGCACAGAGGTTACTTTTATACAAAGAAAGGATTTTTCAAAATGCATTCCCTAAGGGGATGAAACGGGTGTTCAAAGTTTAAATGAAGAAACCTACTTTCACGTGGGCAAAGCCGCTGGCAAAAGCTAATAATAATAATAATTTGATGAATTAAAACATTTTGTACACTTAAACACTTACAAACAACATACTTACCTATAGAACAAACAGATATTAGAGAACAAGAACAATTAGTGTCAGAAGTAAAAAGTAAGTATTTGTAATGAATCTTGTACCCAAGGAAAGATTTAATTTGTGTTATGGGTACCAGGATTCTCACGCAAAATCCAAAGCCAAAAAGTCAAAATCAAAATCGAGCCTTTCATTTGTGCAAGTGTGGTGCATGTGATGTTGTGACTTTGTGAAGTAGTGTAATGTTTGTGCAGAGTAATAATGTGTACATCGTGTATAACTGAAATTAATAGGAAATTAATATAAAAGCTAGTACTTAAACAGAGCTGTATGTTATTTTCCTAAGAAACTATTTCAGTCCTAACAATATTAAATAAAAAAAACATACTAAAACAGTATAACTGAAGTTCTCAAACAATTTCACCACCACTTTAATTTTACTTTTAGTCCATTGTTATAGGGTTCAAATTACAATGCTTGACTACAACTATTATAATATCATACTTGTTGGCAGGTGTAGCAACAGCTTGATGAGCACTTCGTGGGGGTGGTGCGCCAGGAGCCTTCAGTTTTTTCCAGGAGTTGTTGACTGGGTTGAAGAATAGCAGCTCATTGTATACTTCTGTCTATAACAATAACATACAACAGCCTTATCATACTTTTTCCATCTTGCCATAGACAACATTAGTTTTAATTTATATATACGAAACCTGAAACACGTGTCTAGTATTTTTGCATAGGCTGTCCCAAGAACACAGTTTTTAGTCTTCAGATTGTGATTTTTTTATTGAATCATAAACTAAAGGGTGTCTTAAAATTGACACAAGATTTGAATTTGCCGCCATTTGTGCAGTAAAGTGTTGGTAACCAAAAAAAAAACTGTGTTTTCTATTTAATTCAAATCTTGCGTTAATTTTAGGTATAAAAATGTACAAAACAAAACCGTGTCATGAAAAATCACAAAGTTATAAACTTGTTATGTTACCTGGTTGTCCGTAGAATTACATGGTCAACACGCGGCGCTCGCGCCGTTGATAATAATTTTTCAGTTTATATTGTTATTAACTTACTAGTGATAACATTTTGCATCACACTTGGAGGCTTTAGACTGTCGCAATGGTCAAGTTTAGGTAGATATTATTGCGTACTTTATTCGTAAAAGCCGCCGTAAGTGATAAAATGTAGTCAATGCGTTTGTTGCACCTTATGCCAATCATTTTAAGTTCAAAGTGGATGAAAGGTGTTAAACATTGCATTACTTAAACACAGCAAGGTGTTTTTTTTTAAGGTGGGAAATCATCCAACTTTTTCTGCTCTGGGCGGAGCGGGAGGGCGTGTCAGACTTTTACTGGCTAAAACTACAACTATATCTTTTAGTTAGTTTAGGACTACGGGTTTCCTTTTTATAAAATCCCCGCGGTCCTAGCGGGCATCGGTCCTGCTGGGCCCCTATGGTTTGCTGACATCTCTTTGAGGAGCACGTGGATCACTACGCGCTGTTGCACTCGGTCCGGTCGATTACCGGACGCCCAGACGGCGAGCTACCCATTGCTCGACGTCGCCCGCGTCTACCGTGGCTAATCTCGGCGGCTGGGGCGTCAGGACGTACGATCCCTCACGCGTGCGGCCTCCTCATTTAGGGTAGGATATTATCAAATAACTTCTCCTGCTCTTGGTGGTGCGAGAGGGTGTGTCAGACTTTTACCGAATAAAACCGACCTGTGGTCCTTTAGGTTCTAGGGTCGTGGAGGTTCTTCTTTCAGCCCTACTTTCTATCATACTAATATTATATATGTCAGTCAAGTCCAGGTTCCCACATGTGTATATCTAGGTTCCCACAGACCTTTGAAATTCTCTATTTTTGTCTGCTATATAAAGATAAAATGTACTATACACCTAACACTTTCTCATGAATCACTCTGCCTATTGGTGAAAACCACATTTGCTGCATGTGGTTTTCACCAATAGGCATTCATCTCCATCATCTCCATTCTATAGTTTTTGAGTGTGAGTTTGTTGCAAACAGACAGATAAGACTTGCTTGAGTATTTTTTTTATATTATATAGGATCATGCATCAACAGCTAAACCATTGCCTGGAATACTTTTTGTCCTAGTAATAAACTCATATGTGATAACTTTTGACTTTCTAATAATTTCATAATTTTAGTCCTCAAAATAATTTCAGTTTTTTTTCTGATTCATAAAGTGCTTGAAGAGAAATCAGTAGCCTCAAAAGTTTATAGCTTGATTCTTTATATTCTTACTTTTTTGATACTGGCAACAAACAAGTAAAGCATTCACTTGTATGTTGCCAGTATCAATAAAAATCAGCAGTTGAAAATCCAATAGTGCAATAAAAGTATAGTTACAATACGGCCGACGTATCTTGGCGAGCCCGAACTTTGCGCAGAAGGCTGACCACGAACGTTTTTTAGGAATAAAATGGTGGCATGAGGCTACGTGCGCGGGGCGGAGGTCTAAGCTCTATGTAAACACATTCGACCCTTTAATCAATCAAATATCGCAATCGATTTTAATTGATTTGGAATTTATTAATTTTTGTTTCTATGAGATATTGAGCGAAATAGATTTACAAACATAGTGAATGATGTCGTTAGTAAACGAGATTTCGACTTTAATGAAAAAAAAAAAAAAACTAATAAAATTTTATTTTCTTGGTTGAAAGACATGATTTAGTTAAATATCAGTTATTTATAAACAACTACTAGAATAACGATTGTTTGAGAATTTTTTGATCCATAGAAAATTGAATATAAATATTTTTATAACTTAATTTAAATCAATTTGAAAAAAAATCGATTAAACAACACCCTCAGACACGCATATTGGTATCTCATCTCTCTTCAGTAACTTCGTAAAGCTTCGTAGTTATTCGGCAATGTTCGGTACGCAGTAATAATTATGTCCCTGTATTAGTAAAGTATTCATAATTTGTTTTAAAAAAATTAATGTCAATAACAGTTTTTTTTACGAGTGTACATGCACTAAAGTTCGCAGAGCCTATGTTCAGGCTCGCCAAGTTACGTCGGCCGTATTGTACTATGACTGTACCTTCTGTCCATTATGATATTCACCACCAAAAACAATGAGCTCATTGTTAGTAGGGTGTGGTGTGAGCGAGGCATATGCTCTGGGTGATGGAGGACCCGGCAGGGTCTTCTCTGATGCTGCTGACCTCTTGGCTTCTTCTTTTTCAATCTGTGCTAGCACTTTGGCTATGTCTTCCTAGAATAAACAAAATTTATTTTTTGGATTTTGAAAATAAAAACAGATACCTACATACATCTTAACTAACTATTAAACTAACAGTACTGTAACTACTGTACTGTACACTAATATTGTATAAGTGAAAAGTTTTTTTATTTTTTTTATTTTTTCTCTTTATTTTTTAGGGACTTTAATCTCAAAGTGAAAAGTTGTGAGTGCACACATAGTGCATGTTTGTTACTTCTTCACACTCGAACGGCTTAACGGATTTTGATGAAACTAGGTACACGGGTAGACCATGTCCCCGAATAGTACATATGATACTTTTATCCCAGGAGTATGTTCCCTTGGGATAATTTTCTAATTTACGCGAGTGAAACCGCTAGCAGAAACTAGTTTTAAAATAATATGCCCAAGGATTTGTTTTCATTTCATCGTTAAATGATCGGGCATACATGGTACGCGCGCATGGTACTTTATTAAAGTGTAGTATTTTATGGTAAATGAACTGAGACCTAAATATTACCTATCTAGGTAATACGGCATGTTTCAATAAGATACTTCCCAAGGAGTTTGAGAAGACTAACCTCTCCCAGATTGGCGAGTTCCTTCTTCAATTTATTTGCCAGTTTCTTCTCGGTTTTAGCAGCCGTTTTCACAGCGCCGCTAACCTTGTTTTTATTCTTCTTTTTGCCCATATTTATCGATTACAATTACTTACACTTAATTTATAATAAACAGTAAAATAAGTTGGTAGTATTTTATCAAAACAATAAGAGAACAGAGGAGACTAGACGTGCGAATAGGTTAGGCCGTTCAAATATCTTAATAAAAACGTTGACATTTTGACTATGGTTTTATTAAATTATTTTTCTTGTTATTCGTATAGTTTAGACATCATCAAAATGTATTTGATACATTATATTTACAAAATGATTAAAAAGCGCGTTCATGTTTGATAAACAAAGCATTTAAATTATTATTTATCTGAATAAAAATAGTCGAATGAAATGTTCTAAACGCACTCTTGTCCCGTTTAATTCTTGCATTCCGTTTCATGCAATTTGGTTCTGTTTCTTGCTGTTGTTTTTATTCTTTACCATTGATCAACGTCAAAAATATCAAACATACGATTCAAATAATTAATCATGTACGCAAAGATGAGCAATTGTAGATAATTTCAATTTGTCATAACGTTTTTATATTATATTTTACACCCCAAAAAAATTTAAAATGAAACGTATGTTGTCAATTTGATTTACAATTTGCATAATGTCACAGTGTGTTTCAGTCAGCAGATCAGTAATGTCACCTTAGAGCGTTGTTCTTTATTTTCCTGCTTCTCGAATGCTGTCTTCTACTTTATAATTGTATAATTGTAAGTGCTAATATGTAAAAAGTAAGATCACGTGCGCATCAGTTGGTATTTTTATTTTATTTCCAGTTCCTATAGAAGTGAAAATCATTTCGAAAAATGACGTCTCCTGGGCCATCGGTACGTATTTGTTTATTTTTACAATAAAAACAAAATTTACAGCCATTTTGCTAATTACACTAAACCAACACTAAACATTCCGTTTAAAACATCTATGAAATATCATAGAACCGAATAATGGAAATTTACGTAAATTTAATTTGCTTATCAGCTCACAGCTGTTCTACTTATCTCTTTGAACAGGTTATTACGAGAAAAGTTTTATAGTCTATGGAGAAAAGTACGATTCTTCTACACAAACTTTTCTTTACTGATTCATTTGAAGTAATGTTTATAAACCATATAACCAGCGATGCTCTCTATGGAAAACAGATGAATAGAGTTGAAATTCAGTCTACATACTTAAACTTCAGCCTTACACAGTTGACTAAGCTGTTCCTTCCTCTGGAAATTATTGCACAACATAGACTCAATAACATCATTTCATTCTCACAAACATCGTGCGCTCCATCATCGACTGCATCGTCGCTTTCCATCAGGTGAGGTAGCGGTCAAGCGCAAACCTATCAAGAATAAAAAAAAAAACTACTTGTTAGAAAGCACATTGTAAGTGTCAGTTTGCATTGTTTTGCAGGAAGAGGTTTTTAATCTTTATTTTAACAAAGTATTTTGTAATAATTAAGTATATTCTAATGAAAATATGACTTCTTATTCTTACCACTACTGATCTATTAGAATAGTTCCTATTAACATTATTGTTGTTATATTATTATAGCTAGCCCATGTTGACACACCGCTGGGCAAAGGCCTCCCTCCGGTCTTTCTAATGATCATAGTTCCCCGCGTTCTCTTTCCAATTCTTAAATTGCAATTGGATCCTGCCATCTTCGTGTTCTGGTTGTGTTTTTTAAGGGCAAACAGCTTTTTAGACATGTCCTGCCCAGTTCCATTTAAGTAGCAGCTTTTTGAGCCATATTAACATATTGTCATAAATGCTTTTCCTTTTTCAGAATTCATTTCAACAATCATCAGCCGCCTCCGTGCAAGAGTTTAAAATCAGGGTGCCTAAGAATGTGAAGAAGAAGCACCATGTTATGAGGTTCAATGCTACACTGAATGTAGACTTTGCAAAATGGACACATGTCAAGATGGAGAGAGAGAACAATATCAAAGAGTTCAAGGGAATGGATGAAGATATGCCCAAGTGAGTTACTTAGCGGTGCCCTAGGGATTTGTAATAAACAAATCCCTTATTGTAGTATTATATATTATTCTATATATATAAATAAATAAAATATAAATGTAGATTTTTTTCACAATAATTTCATTTTTTTTTTGCATAACTCTGTCATGGCCCTGGGAGCCAGGTTCTACAATAATCGCAAAACATAAAATCTAAGTATACCTAACAAGCATCACTTAGAGTTAGACTTTGCTAGTCGTGTATTGGACATGAACACAAGTTTATAAAATCTACATAATATGTATAACAATGCCTCAGGAGGCAGGTTGTTAAGCACACAAAAAATATTGTTATTAAAAATAAAATGTTAACAGGGCAATTAGTATTGGTTGATCTAAAAATATAATACTATCTATTCAATAAAAAATATGAATCTTATATATTATCAGAGAATGTGAATATACAGTGACCTAAACCCTCATGGGATATTCACATATCTATATATATAAAAGGAGAAACTGACTGACTGACATATCAATGCACAGCCGAAAGTACTGGGAGTAGGAGCGTGAAATTTGGTACGAGGTTTCCTTTTATGACGTAGGCGAGCACTAAGAGAGGATTTTCCAAAATTCACCTCCTAAAAGGATGAAACGGGGGTCCAAAATTTGTATTGAGAAACCTAATTTTACGCGAGCGAAGCCGCAGGCACAGGCTAGTTAGGAATAAAATGCCCAAATTAAAAAATCATTCCTTGTATTTCAACTTCGATATCACATGGTCCATTATCTAGATTATTTGTGGTTAGCTCACAGAATAAATAAGGAACTAAGAAGTCAGTAGAACTGCATTAGGCCCAAGTGGGCCACGTACGCCGATCTGGGCGCGTCGGTCTTCATACATTTTATATGGCAACTAGACTTGTAAGAGCTACATTAGACCCACGCCACGCGACGAGTTGTACGTACAAATCAGGCGTGGCCCACGGGTGCGTCAGTCGAATGTAATTCCTGCTTTAAGCTGTTGATCCCCGCATTAACGCCGGCGTTCACGCGCCATTGTCTTACTATTGTGTCTCTAATTACGCACTCAAAAGGTTAAGGTAGAACTCCATTGGGCACACGTGGGCCAGGTACGCTGATCTGAGCGCGTCGGTTTCCATACATTTTATATGGCAACTAGACTTGTAGAGCTACATTAGACCCACGCCACGCGACGAGTTCTACGTACAAATCAGGCGTGGCCCACGTGTGCGTCGGTCTAATGTAGTTCCCGCTTTAATTTAGCAATTAGTACTTGCAACAGTGTTTTAACTAAGGTTTGGACAAGGCGAGAACTCTTTATAAAATATATTACATTTAAAATTCGGCTATGATGGAAATACATACTCAGTACTCGTACCTATTGTGTCAAAGCTCCTAAATAAAGAATTTAATAAAAATCTTAAAAAAAGGCCTGTTGGCAGGTGGCCCTGAATCCTAATCAGGAGGTAGTGGGTGCGATTCCCACCCAAGACAAATGTTCGTGTGATGAGCACGATCATTTCAATTCAATTTTGAAGTGTATGGCTCCATCGACGAATGTCCGATGATTTTGCCAATGTCAATGTATGAGGTGGAAATGGTCGGTACTGTGACAAGAATACTGTTGACTATTGATCAAGACAAATCTTTGTGTGATGAACACGATCATTTGTTCTGTGTTTGGGTGTAATTTATCTATAATATTATGTATTTAGAAATATATAAGTATATGTTTATCAGTTAACTAGTACGAATAGCACACTCTGCTTAGTTTGGGACTAGATGGCGTTGTGTGATAGTTGTGGATAATATTACAAATATTATTATTATAATACTTATCATGTAACATTATGCTAGCCATTGAGACATTTATCAAATCCCAATAAGATTCGGCGCTGGTTCAGAATACGGGCGAGACGTGCGTGAGGAGGCTCGGCGCAAGAAGTTCGGCATCATCTCGCGCAAGTACAAGCCTGAGGACCAGCCCTGGATACTGAAGGTTGGCGGGAAAACTGGCAAGAAGTAAGTATTTGTCCCTCACTCATAAAAGGACATTGGAAAATACGTAGAGTATATTTACCTATCTATACTCCATTCACAATAAGATTAGACATGAACGCACACTTATCCGAGCCAAACGCGTCGAAAGAATTGAAAGAAAAGATTTTTTGAATTCTTTAAATAAAATCCTATATACACCTAACCGAGTCGGATCGCCCGAATCTGGAAGGACTCCACAAATCCTAAACTAATTCCGATGCACCAAAGCACGGCCTTTTCAAGTCATTGTTACCCTCTGATGTTTTTCACTTTATTCATTTTCCATTAATAAAGCTTTTTTTGCTGACATCTCCCTGAGGCGCGTGCGGAACAATACGCGCCGTCGACGACTTGGGCTCGGTCCGGATGGTTACCGGACAGTCGGACGGCGGGCCACCCATTGCCCGCCGTCCGCAAGCCCGCGCCTACGGTGGCCGGAAATCGGGATCGGAATCCCGGCGGCGGTTGGGGCGTGAGGACCGTTGCCGTTGCCTCACGCGATCGGCCGCCTCCTTTGCTAGCATTACTGCTTCGCAGAAGGAGGCGACCGCCTGCCACTCCTCCTCGCTCCGGACCATGGCCTGTACCAAGGCCCGGCGCGAGAGATCGCCGCCGCCGATCGCCCCCACGAGGACACGGCGTTGCTCTTCCCAAGCGGGGCACACCTCCACCGTGTGCATTAATAAAGCTCTGACAATAAAAACCTCGTCAAGATCCATCACAATTCACATGCAATTTCAGTGCGACAGCTGTAAAGGAAATAGAAACGATTCCTTCAGCGCGATCGATTCTTTTATTGCTGATATGTGTGCGAGGCCTTCTTGACTTCGACGCGGACGGCCTGGATAAGTAATAATAATAATAAATAAATTTATTTCACACAAAAAAACAGCATTTACATCATAAAACTGAACATATAGGCTTATTACAAAGTCACAAATATATAGATAGATACTCTGACTCCTAAACTAGGTGTGGGCCTGTAACTTAGGAGTCAGTGATTCTCCGTAACAAACAAATCCATAATTATATTAAAAAGAGGAAAATTCAACAGTAAGCTAAGAAAACAGAAACTAATTTACTTAAGAAACAAATATAATGAGAAAACTAAACTATATGGTGAGTGTGTGCGTTCACCTTTAAACAAACCCTTTTTTACTGTCCGATTTTGACTATTATTGTGTTGGTGGCATGACAAACTGCAGCAAATAGTTGGTATTGTATTGTAACTACTTTTTACTTTTAATACCATCCTTATTTCTACGGAATAGAAGTCAAAATCGGTTGAATGGACAGTAAAAAAGGTTTGTTTAAAGGTCTAGTCTTATTGCGAATGGAGTATATAATTCGTGGATATAAGTAACACGCGCGCATGCGTATTTAATACGCTTATTATTTGACTAAGTTCGAATTCTAACATAAAACTCTTATGTTACTTCAATCTAATAATGTATTGACCTGAAAAGTATTGACAGCTTGCAATAATATTTTATTCAATTTTACGAATTTTGCTTCTCTTGCGAATAATTTACAATGTCTACATTGTTTTTTTTAATGTGGAATATGTAGGTCACCATAACTCTCATTGGAAAACTATGAGCAGCAAAACATAAGGTGTCATTATCGTCCCTTCTCCCTACAACATTGATTGGGCATCTCGTTAAACTAGATGCAGTTATGAATTAGTAGTATTATAGCGGATTTCTGAATTAAAGAGTGGGTTTCTGAATTATAGAGCGAGTTTCTGAATTATAGAGCGGGTTTCTGAATTATAGAGCGAGTTTCTGAATTATAGAGCGGGTTTCTGAATTATAGAGCGGGTTTCTGAATTATAGAGCGGGTTTCTGAATTATAGAGCTGGTTTCTGAATTATAGAGCTGGTTTCTGAATTATAGAGCGGGTTTCTGAATTATAGAGCGGGTTTCTGAATTATAGAGTGGGTTTCTGAATTATAGAGCGGGTTTCTGAATTATAGAGTGGGTTTCTGAATTATAGAGCGGGTTTCTGAATTGAGTATTATGAGTTAAGCATGTCTCAAACCTTACTTTAATGCCAAACAGATTTCCAGTTTGAGAAATACTCAACTTCAAATGCTTAAATCAGAAATCAGTGTTGATAGATGTGTTACTTGAGATAAGTAGCAAATCGCCTGACCTTGCATCCGCCACCCACTAGTTGCTGAACTGTTAAACCCGACTGCATTGGAAAAAATGCTGAAGAGAAACTACCTCCTATAAGTGAAAGGACCACAACACCATTTATTTCAATGAACTATTTTGCTTATGGTCTGACGATCGATTGCAAATAGAGGAAGAAAAAGAAAAAAAATGCAAATCGCATTGCGGGGTAGCACTTTTGCTCTTACTGCGGAGTATTAGAGCTACATAAAGTTGTTTTTTCTTACAGCTCAGAAGCAGCAAATAATTACGTTCCTTTTCCATGTAATTGTGTGGCACCATTTTCTAAATAACATGTAATATTGACAGATTCAAAGGCATCCGTGAGGGCGGCGTGTCGGAGCATGCGGCGTACTATGTATTCACACACGCAGCCGACGGAGCCATCGACGCGTACCCACTGCAAGAATGGTGACTATATATAATCGATTCCATATACATTCTAATTGAAATAGCGCTACTACTTAGGACATACTGAAATTTTCTGGATTCTGATAAATAAGACTAGATACAAGACTTACGATACATTTATTGTTTTTCAAAGAATATTCACTCGCAATTAATGCATTTTTGCATTCGCTGAAACCACTGTACAAAACAATTGGACCAGTCTTCTTTAGGGACCTCTTCAATGGCTTTATGGAACGCATTCACCGCCGATTCAGAGCTCGTAAAACGTGTGCCTCTAAGTTTGTCTTTAATTTTTGGAAACAAATAGAAGTCGCTGGGTGTGAGGTTCGGGCTGTAAGGCGGATGCGTCATCAGTTCCACATTTGAAACCTTCAAATAGGCTTCTGTTACCTTAGCGGAATGTGAGGATGCGTTATCGTGGTGGAGTACATTGCTTCGAGGACGCTTTTCGCGAACTTTATCTAAGACTCTGGGCAAGCAAGTGTTGACGTACCAATCTGCAGTCACTGTCCTTTGACCTTCAAGCGATACTGTAGTGTAATGTCCAGATTTGCCGAAAAAAGAAGCAACTATTTTTTAGGGTTCCGTACCTCAAAAAGAAAAAACGGAATCCATATACTCACTTGTTGTCCGTCCGTCTGTCTGTCAAGACCCTTTATCTCGGGAACACGTGGAGGTATCGAGTTGAAATTAAAACCATATACTCGTCTGCGGTCCCTTGAAGCTGTGAAAAAATCAAAACTTCTATCGGGTTCCGTTTTTTCCTTTTGAGGTATGGAACCCTAAAAAAAGATGCGGCCGTTTATGTCGCAAAAAACGTATATTTCGACACTCTCAAGAAAATCAAAATTCATAGGGTCCTGTAGGTATAGTCCTGTAGACCCATAATCCTGAAATTTGGCATAAAGCAAGGTCTTATAGCACAAGTATAGGAATAAATCTGAAAACAGTAAATTTTTAGTTACGTCACAAAAAAAAAAATATTTGCGATTCAGAAAAATCTTCGAGAAAGCGAGGAATTGAACTATTTACATAGATAAGTCTGCACAGAACCCTCAGTGCATAAGACCGACTCGCACTTACCCACTTTTTTACCAAAATTTAGATTTTTCTTAACTTTCGTCGGCAAATCTTCAAAAGGGAAGTCCCACTCTGCCGACTGGCTGTTCAAAGCAGTACACCCAGGTTTCGTCACCTGTCACGACTGTCGTCCATTAAACTTTTTTATCATTTTACGGCACCACTGGACACGTATGTCCCACGTATTTAAATTTAATGCTAGGCATAAGTGATAACTCTGTCTGAAAGTCACAGCACAACAGCTTTAATTAAATAAATTAACAAGAAGCATTAGACTTTCGCAATCAATAAGTTTCTTATTAGATCCTAATATTATCCTTTTTTTTTCAGGTATAATTTCCAACCAATACAGCGGTACAAAGCTTTATCTGCTGAGGAAGCTGACGAAGAATTTGGCAGGTAGGATTTTTGTATAACTTGTTAAGATAAAAGACAGCCAGTTGTTTTGCGATACTTGTCATTAGTAGCAGGTGGCACTATGAGAAGAAAGGTGAATAGAAACGTATTTCAGAAAACTATACTTAGTCTTGTGTAGTCTCACTCATTTTTCTCCCTCTCTCTCCTCTCTCGATATCGTAGGTATATTTATTTACAAGTGAGTTTTAATGTTTGATCCAGCCCGTCCCTTACTTGCGGCTCAGGGCATTGCTGGGGAGGAACCCCAGCAATACCCTGAGCCGAAGTCGGTACCTCAAAGGGGTGCCCGCGAGATTATAGCTATGCTTAATTTTATGTTTTCCGGGTTCTGTACCCAAAAGGTAAAACGAGACCCTATTACTAAGTCTCAACTGTCCACCCGTCAGTCACCAGGCTGTATCTCATGAACCGTGATAGTTAGACGGCTGAAATTTTCAAAGATGATGTATTTCTGTTGCCGTTATAACAACAAATATTTAAGGGGGCTCCTGACACCAAACATGATGTTATGTCTGAGTATGGTTTCTGGTTTGGTTAGTCCTATGGGAACCATTGTACATGGGCCATGGCGGCCATAACCTTAGGTGGGCTTATTCCAACCAGCCCACCTCTCTCCAAGAACAGATTAGGCCTCTCAGGTTTTTCAGGGCATCACTAAGTGAGTTCGGAGATCCTAAGGTTCGTGTGCGTATTTCAGTGACACCCGTGCAGACCACCAGACATGACTTTTCTATAGATAATGGTACGGAACCCTTCTTGCGCGAGTCCAACTCGCAACTTGGCCGGTTTTATAAGGTCTGGCTGGTGCCTATACTCTTATAAGGTCGTTACAAGCAAGTCTGTTTAAGCAGACAACAGCTTCATAGGTTGACCTGCGAGAAATCATTGATGAAAAAAGAACAAGCCAAGTGAATTAAAACGAGATGTATTGTTTCAGACGTAACAAAGTGCTGAATTATTTCTCTCTCATGTTCCGTAAGCGCATGCGCGGTGACGACGCCGCTGATGATGCCGATGATCCTGATGACAAGAAAATCAAAGGCTCCAAGGCTAAAAAAGGTAACGAAGTTTGCCCTGTTTCGATATTACCCCATTTTGTGTCCAGACAATCTCTGTCCATTCCACGTTGCCTGGAAGAAATTGCCGATTGTGATAAGGCCGCAAATTGTATGTTAGAATAGAATAGAATAAACTTTATTATACACCAAAATAGTAACAAAACTTTTTACACTAACTTAAATCTAACAATCCGTAGGGGCCCAGCAGGATCGAAGCCTACTGGGGCCAAGGGTTTGCATCTCAAAGGGAGACTCGGCCCTGGTATGAAAGGCAACGAAGGAACAGGAGTGGGTTTTTAGTCAGTAAAAGTCTGACACACCCTCCCGCTCCGCTTAAGAGCGCGGAATAATAGGATTTTCCCACCGAAAAAAAAAATGGGTACGACGGCGGTCTTATCGCTGACAGCGATTTCTACCAGATAACCTTTAACCTTTTTGTAAATTGTAGTCTTGGTGTACATCGCCATACGTCTAGTGGTCTGATGACCGATAAAAGACCAACAGGCTAGTAATTCGGCGTCGATGCTCAACACTTTAAAGCTTCGACAGTTCTGATTTTTTATTTTTTTTCAAAATCCCATTTGCCACATAAACCGAAAAGTAGTTTGTACTTAATGATACTGACCGAAACTGGTTTTTTTGACCGAAACCGAATTACGCCAACAACTTCCTAACAAGGATCATGTTTTGAGGGAAAAATAAAGAAAACGTTATTTTAATGATTATAATAACGGTTACGTCGGTAGGTGTGTTGTCCTATGTAAGTACTATTATGCTATATCATTGCAAACAAGCCAGTCACAACATGATTAGGTACGTGGGATGGACGCGGCAAAATGTCTTCGTCGCTTATTCGCTTGGATGGAATTTATCGCACCGAACATGACCGATCACAGCGCGAGAACTTCCGAATGCAGTTTTGGTTTCGGTCGAAGTTTCGGTTTGCCACCGAAACCGAAACTAAATTGAAACCTAAACCGAATCCGAACTTTCAGTCGGACACTACTTAATGATAATAATTATGATGGTTGAAAATGTTACTTGTTTTAGATCTCAAGCTGTCAGAGATGGACGAGTGGATAGACTCGGATGATGATTCGTCGAACTCTGAGAACGACAAGGAGAAAGACAATGACAGCGACGCTGGAGATAAAAAGAAAAAGAACAAAAAGAAAGGTAGGATTACTTAACCCCCCTTCTCCCCCCTCTTACACATTAAAATAAACATTATCAATATTCATGCAATAGGTAGGTACTTAAAACTAGCTTCTGTCTGCGACTTCGTCCGGTTGGAATTAATATTTCCCCCCATTATAAATTGTAGCATGTTATTTTAATGTGTAAGTTATATTACTTAAATTTGTTCAGTAGTTTTTGCGTGAAAAACTTACACACTTACATTCAAACAAACTTTCAACTTTTTAATAGTGTAATCTTAATATTATAAAGCTTTGGTTCGAATTGAAAAAATATATTAGTGTTAGATAGCCCATTTACTGGGCAGCGCGCTGGCTTGAGGACGGCGAGCAATGGGTAGCACGCGCGCCTCAAGGAGATGTCAGCAAACCGTAGGGCCCAGTAGGGTCGACGCCTACTGGGGCCAAGGGAGTGGGTTTTTAGTCAGTAAAATCTGACACACCTTCTCGCTCCGCGTAAGAGCGGGGATGTCATTGGATGATTTTCCCACCGAAAAAAAAAACATTTATCGCGGACCGCTATCGTCCCTTAGCTTACAACACCGCTCAAGTCGAAAATTGGCGGTTTTCACATTTGAATTCCTTTAGATGGAGCTGCTCATTGCGCGTCTAACCATTGGTCACATGATATAGGTAGATTTCAGCCAATCAGAAGCCATAATTCGAAAAGTAGTGATAGCGTACAAGTCGGCTGGCCTCTCAACACTGCACAGTTTTTTTCGTTTCCTGTAAAGTTGGTAAAAGTGACTTATATAAGCTAAGGGACGCTATGTGACATTACGTTACGACATAGTCGGATCACTAGCCGCATGGGTGTAAAAGCGCCACTGCGGGGACAACTAGTTACATCTCTATAAGTATTCGACCAGGACTTTCGCGGTTGTAACTGATAATAACTTTCTTTCTATACTTATTTTGGCCACTGTTTAACCAGGCCAGCAACAGTCTTTCACCAAACTAATAAATTCAGTAATATATCGTATATCACTTCGTTCTAACAGCGGCCGCCGCAAACAAGAAGAAGAAAAAAGTGGAGGACGAGGCATTTGAGGAGAGTGACGACGGAGACGAGGAGGGCCGCGAGAGGGACTACATATCAGATTCTTCAGAGAGGTAATACTATCAGTGCATGGCCCCCTATGTGCCTTGACTAATGTATTATTCATGAACTAGCTTTTGCCTGCGGCTTCGCTCCCGTCAACTGACTACTATATCCTACTCTACCCAACTCTATCCTACTCTACCTTACTCTACCTTACTCTACCCTACTCTACCGTACTCTACCTTACTCTACCTACCCTACTCTACCCTACTCAAAAAAACAAAAAAAGAAGTAAAGTATCCTATGTCCGTCTCCTGGTTCTAAGCTACCTCCCCACCAACTTTCAGCCAAATCGGTTCAGCCGTTCTTGATTTATAAATAGTGTAACTAACACGACTTTTTTTTATATATATAGAATATATGCGGTCAACACTCTTGCGCCATCCCATTTTTTCCTAGATGCTTTTCCAGGAAGGCGGGCTGTGCTGGGGCGGCTGCTGCAGATGTAGAAAGCCTCAAACGGAGCTAATACAACAACCTTATCGGGCCGCCAACCCGCACTGGACCAGCGTGGCGGGTTATGGTCCAAACCCCCCTAATGCATAATGCAACAAAAAACAGGCCCTAAGTGCCCGGCGACTCCAGCGGCTGTGCTAGCGTGTTTTTAGGGGAGGCCTATCTCCAGCAGTGGACGTCTATCGGCTGAAATGATGATGATGATCGGGAGTTACATGTTTGAACCATTTGGGGTTGAAACACTAGGGTCGTTAGGGCCGAGTTGTTCAAGCAAACAGTCGACTCTTCACGTGACCAGAGGGCTGAAGTTCTCTTTGGCCAATGCTAATTATTGCCCTTCAATGTGGTAGTGTTACAGCGTTATAGGCATTTTTCCCATTGACAGCAACGTTGATAAACTTTTACTATTTTTTTCAGTCTGCAGTGGGTAGAATTATGTTATTATAATATATAGATGAGCAGTGGTGGCCGAGTGGTAACGATCCCGACTTACGAGTTGTAGGTCTCGGGTTCAAACCCAGCCAGGCGCATTACTTTGTTTAATTTATTTCATCGCCACTGCTCTCAAAACGGTGAAGGAAAACATCGTGAGGAAACCGGCATGTCCTAGAACCAAAAAGAAAATATGTGACATCCACCAACCCGCACTGGGCCCGCGTGGTGGATTACGGCCCATTCCCTCTCCTGGAGAGAGGAGGCCTGAGTCCCAGCAGTGGGAACATTAAAAAGACTCATTATGCTTATGCTTAATATATACATAGATGGATTGTGTGAGAAGTGATATGAAAGAAAAGGGAGTTAGTGACAGCGTGACGTGTGACAAGACAGAATGGAAGAAAAAACGTGTTGTGCCGACCCCAAATAAAACGGGATGAGGACAGGAAAATGATGGTTGGTAGAATAATGTTGTGTAAATGAAATGATGTCTTGTTACAGTGAATCAGACCACGAAGGCAAAACAAATAAGGAGCTCAAAGGTGTTTCAGAGGAAGATGCGCTCAGGTAACCAAACACAGTTATTCTGCACATGGAAGTCACAAAGAGATAACTTAATCAAAGAGAGTTCCGAGAAAATAGGGTTTTTTTTATTATTGATAGGCTCGCCTTTGACCACTATCTCACCTGAAGGTAAGCGATGATGTGGCCGACGATGGAGCACGCTTCCCTAGAAGTAACCTATTCACTCTTGACTTAAAGACCCCTAGGTTCTAGCTATCAGGAAACACAGACTCCGGCAGGGAATTCCACTTTGTTGAAAAACTAACTTTTGCCAACAGCTCAGCTTCGCCCGCGTGAAATTAGATATTTTATACAAACTTTGGACTCCCGTTTCATCCCCTTAAGGGGTGAATTTTGCAAAATCTTAGTGCTCGCCTATGTCATAAAAGGAAACCTTGTGCAAAATTCCATGTTCCTAGTCCCAGTAGTTCGAGCTGTGCGTTGATATGTCTGTCAGTCTGTTTCTCTTTATATAATGTACATGATTTCCATCTCCATAATGATATCGTTTGCCCGCGACTTCGCCCGCGTGGAATGTTGAAACCTTTCTTCAGGTCCAAGGCTATGTCAATGTAAATTTCATTTAGAACAATTTAGTGGCTAACGCTTACTTTCAAAAGAAATTAACAGAGTTATTTTCGCATTTATCAAATAAGTTAGTACGAACAGTGTTTTGTTTTTCATTGTTCTAAATACGGAATAGTTTCAAACTTTCCCCCTATTTATACCACTTTTTGGCTTCCAAGGTAGTATTACCCTATATCGAAAAATCTTTTAGTGTTCAGTCTCCATTAAATGGTCTCAGAAAGCGGAAAGCTTGAATTTGCGGGTGTTGGCAATAGTCTTGCCCCGAACATATTAAGACTTCTACATTACTGACGAAATGTGTGATTTGAATGTGTTTAATAGAAAGCTACTGGCCTCAGACGAGGACTCAGAAGAAGAACAAGAGAATAAAGAGAAGGAAGATGATGAACAGGAAGACGAGCCCACGAAGGAGGGAGAGGAACGCGCCAGCAAGCTTACCAAGAAGAAGAAGAGTAAGCCTGACGACGCTAAGAAAGGTACAGTACACAATATTATATATAGGGTGTCAGAAAGAGCCGCAGATAGAGTGATAGAGAAGAAAGATGTTGAACAGGAAGACGAGCTCACGAAGGAGGGAGAGGAACGCGCCAGCAAGCTTACCTAGAAGAAGAAGAGTAAGCCTGACGACGCTAAGAAAGGTACAGTACACAATATTATATATAGGGCGTGCGAGAGAGCCGCAGACAGAGTTGATAGAGAAGGAAGATGATGAACAGGAAGACGCCAGCAAACTTACTTGTTACGGCTGCCAATCATATTTTAATCAACATATTTATTTATTTTATTTAAACTTCATGTACAGTAGTGGTACATAGGCGGTATTAATGCAACAAGGCATTCTCTACCAGTCAACCTTTGGGTTAAAAGAGACTACAATGTGGTAGGTGTGCACAATAAATAAATAACAGAAATATCAAGTGTAGTATCATTAAATTAAGGGATATTTAGATTCTGTGCATACTACAGCACCTTAGGTCACCCCGTGGTGGCGGGTTGTTGCGCCGACCCCAAATAACACGGGACAAGGGCAGGGCGTGATGATGAGTATCATTAAATTAAGTAAAAATAATAAAATACTTATATATGCTAATATCATAAACTAATAAATACATTATAGTTAGGAGAACTTAAAAAATAACAATTATGACGAAGACCGAACTAAGGTTGAGAGGACTTCAAGTAGTAGTTCTGAATTTTACGCTTGAAGGAAAATTTACTTCTACATACAACTTGACCTTTAAAATTTTTCCGTACTACAATATTAAAATCGACATAGAAAAACGCTGACAAATTAACTTATAGGAACTTTATATTTCAACTTTATTTTAATTTTACTATTGTACCAGCAATGGAAATACACATTCTGTGAGTTTCAACTCTCTACTTCTTACGGTTTAAGAGATACAGCTTCGCTGATAGACGGACGGACAGCAAAGGCTTAGTAATAGGGTCCTGTTGGCACCCTTTGAGTGTGGAACCCTAAAAACTACAACATCAATGTTTATTTCAGATTCGAGCAGCGAGTTAAGTTCAGATTCAGACACAGATCCAGAAACTGCCCCGACACCGGCTAAGAAATCCAAGAAGAGTAAGGGAGGTGATAAGAATGGACCCTCAGCTGGCACATCCGGTATGTAGACTAATCTGTGACATAAAGCGTTGGGATAAGGTTCAAATTGAAACAAACCCGAGATGTCGGTTTGGAATAATAATTCAAGATCATCTAACAAAAATATTTTCCACTACACTCATTGAAATAACACGTTGGTTGCTATGTCGGACCAGTAAATGTTCCATTCAGGCCATGTCGGACAATGATGACCGACACGACATTCCGACTTAGGCTAAGAACTCACGAAGCGGTTTTCACCCTCGTTCGCCGCGGTTGTGGGCTAGCAGCTTTTGTAGAATGCAGATATAATTAAATGTAAAATATTAAAGTACATTCCACGACGCGTTTTACGGCTTTTGCTGCACCGGTGAGTAACGCGTAGAATCGTGCGGCTCGCCCACACCCGCAGCCGAGCTGGGTTGCGCCCGCAAGCGACGCGGTCGGTTTGCGCCCAGAAGTCCGTTGGGGTACAGAAATCTGACACGAAATCCAAAAATCAAAGGATGCACCCAAAACTTTTAAAGCTTTCTTTTTTTTTTATTCTTCTTTTTTGTAAGTATAATGCAACAGCTACTTTCTGTTGTGTGTCCAGGGTGGCCTGGAGCTCAACAGATAATTAATCGCATGTCTTGCGATTATCACCCGCCAAGTTTGCGAGCGATAATCGTAACCGCAACGCCTACGTAACCGCACGAAACTCCGGTCTCGTGAGTTCAAAGATAAAACAGCTGTTTCCTCTACTGCGGCGGTCGCGGGTGAAAACCGCTTCATGAGTTCTTAGCCTCAGAGATTCAGAGTCGCCATACTTTAATAACATTAGTAACAGCATATCCCTCCCCAGCAGGCAGCGCGGCCACGTCCCGCTCGGGCACGCCCACGCCGTCGGCCGCACAGGCCGCCGTGGCCGCCGCCAACGCCGCCAACACCAACATGCCGCCCGCCAAGCGACCCAAGCTCGACGCTTCCTATATGTGAGTATACTGTACTACACTACGCAGGCCGCCGTGGCCGCCGCCAACACCAACATGCCGCCCGCCAAGCGACCCAAGCTCGACGCTTCCTATATGTGAGTATACTGTACTACACTACGCAGGCCGCCGTGGCCGCCGCCAACACCAACATGCCGCCCGCCAAGCGACCCAAGCTCGACGCTTCCTATATGTGAGTATACTGTACTACACTACGCAGGCCGCCGTGGCCGCCGCCAACACCAACATGCCGCCCGCCAAGCGACCCAAGCTCGACGCTTCCTATATGTGAGTATACTGTACTACACTACGCAGGCCGCCGTGGCCGCCGCCAACACCAACATGCCGCCCGCCAAGCGACCCAAGCTCGACGCTTCCTATATGTGAGTATACTGTACTACACTACGCAGGCCGCCGTGGCCGCCGCCAACACCAACATGCCGCCCGCCAAGCGACCCAAGCTCGACGCTTCCTATATGTGAGTATACTGTACTACACTACGCAGGCCGCCGTGGCCGCCGCCAACACCAACATGCCGCCCGCCAAGCGACCCAAGCTCGACGCTTCCTATATGTGAGTATACTGTACTACACTACGCAGGCCGCCGTGGCCGCCGCCAACGCCGCCAACACCAACATGCCGCCCGCGCAACAGTATGCGATCATGCGAGCGCATGATATATGCGTCATGCGGAAGGTGAGGTCGCCTGGACGTCTTTCCAGCCACTCCTCAAAGAGGGGATTTACCGCCACAATTATGGCGCGCCCATTATTGGCAGTAAGAACAACTTTTCCTTGTATAAAAACTCACCTCTAAACCTTACAACCCTTACAGCGAATGCGGCGTAACAGAAGAGGCGGTGCGTCGCTACCTCGCGCGCAAACCGATGACTACCACCGAACTGCTCACCAAGTTCAAGTCCAAGCGCACGGGCGTCAGCAGCGAACGCCTGGTCGAGACCATGACGCAGATACTCAAGCGGATCAACCCGGTCAAACAGAATATCAACGGGAAAATGTACCTTAGTATAAAGAATAATTGATTAGGTTTAGTGATTAAATGAATTGTTTATTTTGTATTTCTTTTTTTTTTGTTAATGCTTCTGGCTTGGATACTAAGTCCTTTAAGCCGTGTCTTCGTATGAATAGTTAATTTGTTTACCATAAGAATATGGTTCTACACATGCTAATGTTTTTGTAGTAGGGGAAGGTGAGGTAATACGATCCCTGGAGGTCAAATGATCCCCCGCCGTAAATCAGAGACAAGTAGTGCCATCTATCCAAATACACATGAAACATATTCCCCGCACCCCTGCCAGTTGCCTCTCTAAATGTCATTGTGGTGTGAGCGCTTGGCGTGATTTTATTAAAAAATAATCAAAAAGTGTGGCTCTGATCTAAGGTAAGTCTGTTTTTGGACTTTCATTCCTTTTTACATGTTCGTGTTCATTGAAATGTTGTTTTATTTGCGGGTATTAATAGCAGTTAGCTAATATTTAAGCAATGTTCGATCACTGCACGCGGTATTTGAAGGTTATGTTTTGATCGATATCTTGGAATTTGGTGTTTGGGGAATAATGATCCCTTTCTGTGTGTTTAAAATGATCCCTGGAATCATTTTACCACATTAGTATTTGTTGTTTTTACAGATCATGCCGAGAATTTATATACGCAAAACTAATCGCCAAAATTGGCCTGAAGAACAAATGCAAAAGGCATTAGATGCCGTCAGAGATGGTATGCCTTACAAAACCGCAAGTAGAGAGTTTAAGGTCCCTGTGATGACATTAAAAAGAAGAGCCAAAGGTAAAAATAAAATAGCTGTAGGCTCCACTAAAAAGTTAGGTAGCAAACAAACAGTGTTTAACCTAGAACAAGAACAGGAACTTGTTGATTACATTAAGGACATGGAGTCTAGAATGTACGGGCTGACCACACAGGATGTTTTAACCTTAGCTTACCAACTGGCAGAAAGAAATAATTTACCGCACCCATTTTCTGAAGCAAAAGGGAAAGCTGGACTTGAATGGCTTCGTGGATTTAGACGTAGACATCCGGACATTACGATGCGTGCCCCAGAATCAACATCTTCTGCTCGAGCGCGAGGTTTTAATAAGCCTGTGGTGGATAAATTTTTTTCAACTTTGAAAAACGTGCAAGAAAAACATTATTTTCCACCCCATCGGATATTTAATGTTGACGAGACGAGTTTATGCACTGTCCCAACAAAAAACTCGAAGGTGTTTGCACAAACAGGCCGTAAGCAGGTGGCGCGAGTGACTTCAGCTGAGAGAGGTGACACAACGACCGCAGTAATTTGTACCTCAGCTTCTGGAACTTTTGTTCCTCCAATGTTAATCTTCCGCAGAGTCAGGATGAAAATAGAATTGATGGATGGCGCACCTCCAGGCGCTATATGTGCATGCAATCCATCTGGTTGGATGAAATTAGATGTGTTTTCTCAGTGGTTCGATCACTTCTTAAGTCATGCCAAACCGACAGCAGAAGATCCGGCTCTTTTGATATTGGATGGTCACCTATCTCACACAAAAAATTTGAATGTGGTATTAAAAGCCAGGGATAATCACGTCACTATTCTATGCCTGCCGCCTCATTGCACCCACAAACTCCAACCCTTGGACGTTGGAGTCATGTATCCGCTAAGCGTTTATCATAACCAAGCGTTGGAGAAGTGGATGAATAACAATCCTGGAAGAGTGGTAACCGTGTTCCAAATAACGAAAATTTTTACAGAGGCCTATCTAAAAGCAGCAGTTCCACTGAATAGTATGAATGGATTCAACAAAACAGGAATATATCCGTTCAACCCTGAAATTTTCTCTAATGTGGACTTCATTGCAGCTGAAACGACTGAAATGGATGTTGATAGTGACACGATCGAACCTCCCATTTCGATCCTTGGGACGTCAAGTCCTCCATTAGCAGAAACCGAGCAAGTACCTTCTCCTCAAGCGAGTAATCCAGAAACTGAAACACTACAGCCTTTACAAGTGGATGTCCAAGAATCCCCACCCATTTAACACCTCAGCTGTCTCCAATTGAAACTTCGACTCCAATGGTGCCTCAAAAATCTCCACAAGCACCACAATCATCCTGGCAAGCACCGTCCTTCCCAAAAAATACCTCAACGTCTGAATCTTCTGAAAGATTACCTCCAGCTTTGGCTGTTGGTCTTCCATCCACGTCTTTTGGTGTTGTTACACCCAGCGAAGTACGACCAATACCAAAGATAGTCGGAAAAAGAGCGAGTGCAAGACGAATAAGAGTAGACACATCAGTACTGACCAGCACACCTTACAAAAAATACCTTGAAGAGGAAGCTAAAAAGAAAACAGACATGGAACAAAAGAAAGCCCTTAAGGAAGCGAATAAAATAAAAAAAACGGTAACCAACAAACAGAACGATAAAGGAAAAGGTGGTGGGAAAGGAAAAGGAGTCGGGAAAGGAAAAGGAGGCGGAAAGGGAAAAGGAAAAAAAAAAGGAAAACAGATCAGACTCTTCTGAAGGGGAGAGTGATACCGAATGCCTCTTCTGTACTGAAAGCTACTCCAAAGACAATAAAGGCGAAGGGTGGATTAGGTGCGTTGTGTGTCTTAAATGGGGACATGAGGCTTGTGCGGGAGTAGATAGTGACGATGAAGGTGACTTTACTTGCGATATTTGCCTTTCTGATAATCAATTTGATAGTGTGAAAAAATTTGGTCTATTTCTAAGTTCCTAAGAAAATTATTATTTTTAAATGAAGAGTTGATTTTTCTATTGCAATATTATTTTATTGATAAAAAGCCTTTGATAGGGATGAGTATTATTTGTGTTTTTTTTTTTTATTTAGAAGAAGAGTTTATTTGTTTACTTATTGCTTGACTAGTTGTTAATTTTGCAAACGTTTTAAAAGTTTGTTGCAATGTTTATTGTATAGTTTTGTTGATTGAGTATAGTTTTGTTGATTATATTAAATAATTACAAAAAAAGATCTCTTATGAAACTAGAAGACTGCAAAAGTTTTGTGTAACTTGCTTACATACTTAAATTGTTATGAACAATACATATGATTAAAATAAACAGCTGAGTGTTTCATTTCACTGATATTTATTAACTTATGGTATAAAATGATCCCTGGGATTATTTTACCCCAACCCCAGGGATCATTTTATACATAGGTGTGTATAAAATGATCCTTTACTAAACTTTAACAAAAACCTCTAATACAAAAAAACTACATTCATATAATAAAAAATAAGTATGCAGTTACAAAGTTAAGTAAATTCACTACTTCCAACAATAGAAATCTTGCGATATTGCTTTCAACTTTAGCCACAGTTAAGTTTTTTCCCTTAAAGGGATCATTATACCTCACCTTCCTTGTCAGCAAATGTATCAAGTCAATCTTCTCGGCAAACTTCGCTGAGGTTACAACACTGGAATAAAATTCTCAGCTCCATTTTACCGAGATCGTGCCTGTTTCAATGATTCCAGTTGCGCAGTTACTTGAGTTACAAAACTACACCAATTTTGCATCACAATATCCAATAGGAATCAATTTGCGAATAATTAAAACAGCCACTGGACTTCTCTCGAAGAACCCGTCAAAAAGGCCTTGTGTCATCATACCTTAGTACAGTCACAGATAATCTACATATATATATTGTATAATTATATAAAAGCGAAATACCACTCACTCACTGATTAATCACGAAATCTCAGAAACTATAGCACCTACAAACTTTTTGGCAGGTAGGTTCCCTATAGGGTGTAGACATCAGCTAAGAACGGATTTTACGAAAAACGAAACGTCCACCCCTAAGGGGGTATCCCTTAGGGCTGGACGTTTGTATGGAGAAACGGGGCGAAGCCGCTGGCAGAAGCTAGTGTGTGCATACTGTGAGGATCGGAGATAAAACAAAATAGCTTGTGTGTTGAAGTGTGGGATGTATTCCTATCAAATTACTTTTTTACATCTATGAATGTAAAAAAAAAGGTCTGTAATATCAAAATAATTTTTAGTTAATACATATGAAAGGATAACTATAACAAAATAGCAATTTTTGAAACATTATAACCTCTTCTTTTTGAAGTCGGTTGAAAAGTAACGATGTGTCTAGTCTAGTAGACACGATTGCACCTATCGGCCTGACAGCCGTCCTATTAGCGTTACTCAGTCTGTCACGTAATCGTGACCGTGGCGTGCTAGACACATTTTTCTTTGTCATTATGTATACATGACTGGCGGTCAATAATAATGAAAATCAAGATAGAAATGGCGGCAGTTACTCATGGAAGTCGGTGCTACATGTTTTTTTCCATATTTACTTCTCTATTAGTGGTCGTCTCATTTTAGTAGTCTTCTCCCTGTACTAGCCAAGACTAGCCATATTATTTTTCACACAGGCAATCCATAATTTATTTAGTTTTCTCCTATAGCCACATACAATACGTTCCAAAAAGAATAGGATCGATTTTTACGCCATGTTGTGACGTCATAGCTGTCAAATCGAAAAATTGGGTAGGGTGAGCAAAACAAGACTGTTTAAATAACGAAATAACGAATAACGAATTTTATTTACGAATCATGAACGAAAAAAGTTTAATCATATTTCAGTTCTTCAATTTTGCTAATCTCTGCGTCACTGCGTGAAGTGTCTGAGTAGTGACAAATGGAAGAAGAAGGCGAATTGTTCCTAACAATGAAAATAAGAAAGAAAAGGTTTTTTTTAAGTAATTATGACTTAAATAATATATTTAGCTAATTTAGATTAAACAATAACGTTTTTATTTCACCTAGATTTAACTAAGACTCAGTAATACAAAGCAAAAAAAAACCGTTATTATTACACAAATAAGTTTTTTTTCCAAACCGTACTTTTCAATCAACATTTGAGATAGATCGAGGTTATTGGCTTTCCTAAATTCTCATTTGGAACGCATAGTACTTACATTTTTATTTTGTCGGTTAAGTTCTAACACCATGGTAAGTCAAAATTGGGAACTTTTCAGGAGAGCAAATAAACTGTTTAGTAGCACGGAACCCGGCTTCGACAAGAAATCTGACTCACACATTGTTGATGGGAGTAAACCGAGTTACACGGTTTTACTGTAGGTAGCTTTTGTTACGTATCGTTTTTGATTTTAAATTACGCGTCACCATTGTTTCTAATCCTCGTTTTTTATTCGTCATACCATACGCTGCGTTGTTTGATTTCCTATCGAACGAATGACTTAGGTATTTAAAAAAAAATGACTTGTTAGGACTTATGCGACGATTTCCGAACGTAAGGTAATTAAAACAAAAAATACAATCATAATTTATACTTTTATTAAAAGTATTGTACAACATGTTTATTTAACTTATTATTTTTATACAGTTACTCAGACTTATGCTAAATTATATTTATTTCACTTAAATATTATTGTTATACTTAAACATAATTTAAAACCGTTTCTGAAAAGCTAAATCAACCTTTGTGTCAACACAAAAGTTAACATATTGTCAAATTCATGATAAAGGGAAGGAAAACTTTTTGAGCCAATCAAAATGTTTTTATTACACATACATGGGTGTCATGGATTCTTTATATTATCTGTGGCAACACTGAATTGTAGACTCTCGAAGACTCGTCCTCCATCTTGCTGTAATACAACATGTAGACAAAATCCGTCGTATTATTTTCAAAAGGACACCAATGAGCAACAAATAAGTAAATACTAAGAACAAACTGCCAAATACTAAGAAAAAACCTGCAATCTTCGGATTCAAAGTCCGAAGACTGCAGGTTTGAGTCCTGTCACGGTCGCCAGTATGTCGTTAATTGTGTCGCTCAATTAACTGTTTGTTCTTAGTACTCGTATTTACTTATTTGATGCTCATTGGTGTCCTTTTGAAAATAATACGACGGATTTTGTCTACATGTTTCATTACAGCAAGATGGAGGACGAGTCTTCGAGAGTCTACAATTCAGTGTTGCCACAGATAATATAAAGAATCCATGACCATGGGCACTTAAAGTTTGACATAACATTTTTGTTTTGACCAGGGCTTTTTATTACGTCAATTATAATTTCTGTACGATTCAAACTTAATGGCGGCTATGTACCTAATGCATTGTTGTCTGCGAAGTACTCCACCACTCAATCTTTTTTTTTAAGGTGGGAAATCATCAAATAATTTATCCCGCTCTGGGTGGAGCCAGAGGACGTGTCAGGCTTTTTCTGACCATCCCTCCTGTGTTCAATCCCCTTTGCGTTCTTGGACCACGGCAATTGTTTCGAACATTCCCGCAGCGTAACACACCCCTCACCCCAGGCGAACCTGCTACTGTGCTGTGACTTTCCGAACCGCCATTAAGTTTGAAGCGTACAAGTACTGTACTTAACAGTACTAATCTTCGATATGTATTATTACAGTATGGCCATTTACTGGACCAGATAAAAATGATCTCTCATTTTATACAAATTATCGTAGGTACCGTATTATTTTTAATTCAATATAACAATTAGGTAATTGAATCCAATAATATCACAGTACTTTTTGTTCTACTCTTCTGTGTTACAAACACAACCAGTGCCGTAACTAGCATTTTACACGCCCGGTGCCGGTTTCTGAAACTGCCCCTATTGGGCGGAGCCCCGTCGTGTCCTCGTGGATGCGTTTAACGGCGGCGACCTGGGCCTCAAGTCTGCTATTACAATAGTGTCAGAATGGTCTATAATTGACTTCATAATTGTTGATTTTGACTAGTTTGGTAATCTACTAATATAATGGCGTCATTATGACTTTCCAATGGTCAACCACTGACACTCCATTGAAAGAAATGACTTAGAATGGTAATCTCGTACATATTGACAAAATATGAATGTCTGACGTCTGCGGTAATCTGCAAAAATTTTGACATTTCCTTTGATCAGTGACCTTCCATTAGAACGTCATTGTGCAATCATTGCTTTTAGTAAACTCGATATTGTCAGAACCACAAGACCATTAGCCGATCAATGATCGATCATTATGAATTAGGACATTACGAACTTTTAGCAAAGTGACAATGGGATCGTGTTGGAATGACGAATTTATAAAAATAGCAGACTTGGGCCCTTGATCGTCCGGATCTAGTTCAGGTCATGGTACGGAGCGAGACGGAATAGGAAACAGTACCTACCTAACCTCCTGATGAAATGAATGATACAAAACTTTGTCTTGGTTTGGGATCACCCTGTGTCTAGGCACCGCCGGCACCGCCCTAGTTGCGGCACTGCACACAACACACTATACTACTTAACAATAAAATTATTATCGTGTCTGGTAACAGCCTAAATTATTGTAATGAGCGCAAGCCCATTTTTATAGGCACATAATGTGAATACCAAATAAATAGAATCAAATTAACACTACTTTTGCATAGATACCTGTATATGTACCTAGGTTTATCGTGATATGCAGCGCACTTTGAAAGACTGATTTGCCCTACATTATGTACTCATTCATCATTTGAGTCTTCCAGAAAGTCAAGAATTTATGCTAGCTTTTTTGTTATTCTTAAGTTTCAACATGTTTTTCTATCTATGGGTGCCAAATAAAATATTTTTCTTTCTTTCAATTTTTTTTACAGATATTCAGACTTATTATAAGTACCTAATCGTATTTTTTTTATTTACATTCGCTTATACATTACTACTTATACTATAAAAAGCTTCAGGCGTGAAAAAATCGAATATTGTCATCCATTGTTTTGCTGGCTCTACACATTGGCTCTAATACGATATGGATATTGGAACCCAATATTCGAATGTAGCGACATCTATGGCGCCACATAAGAACTAAAATTCGAAACCCTGCATCGCGGTATTAGTCGCTGTCTCCACGAGCGAGAGAATCGCGGCGATATTATCGTCGTGCCACGTATTTCTATACACTCTCTATGGAACACATATATCTCCACACGGCGATATTATCGCCGCGATGCGACGAGTGGCAACGAGCGCGCGAAACGTCATTACATCGTCGCTAGCCCGCCGCGACTAGCAGCGGGCCCGCCGCGCGCTCGCGCAGCGGACCCGGCGCTCTCGCGACGACTCTCTCGTCTGCCCCCCTAGCCAAGTCACAAACGATAAACGTAAACTCTCAGTAGTCTTTAATAGATTTTCAACTTTATGTTGTTGGATATAAAGTTGAAAATCTATTGAAGATTACATAGTGTTTTCGTTCGTTCCGGTCGCTAACGCTCAGTAGTCTTTAATAGATTTTCAACTTTATGCTCTTAGGTATAAAGTTGAAAATCTATTGGAGATTACTAAGCGTTCACGTTTATCGTTTGCAACTTGGCTAGGGGGGCTGGCACGTAACTGAATTCTTTCTTTCGCAACGCGTCGTCAAGGAAACGCGGCGATACCGTTACGAGTCGCCGCGGAAACGCTGCGATTCCGTTACGACTCGCGACGATACGCGGCGGAATTATCGCTCGTTCGTGGAGATTATCCGACGATATAAGGGCGGACTCGTCGCGATTCTCTCGCTCGTGGAGACAGCCCCTAAGAGTTCTCCGCGCTATTAGAACGTAATATACAACAGCCTGAAATCAACTATCAGACAGTTGCCCGAGCCAGACATAACACCTGTCTGTCTGATTGAAGGATCCTCCCTTTTCAAAAAAAGATTTGTGGGACTTTACACCCTGTGCCGAATAAGAAGCGGCGCGGGCTGCTCGACGCGGGACGCGCGCGGTCATCTCACGCCATAGCTCGTTCATACCGCGTGGCCGCGGTGATTGCGCGGGCGGGCGGTGAACGAAAACTAAGCGGCCATCTCAATCAAACTAGTTCTCGCTAACCGCTCGCGTTGTTATGATGGTTCGACTGTGGACAGGCACAACACGCGCGTTCCGCACCCGCGCCGCTCCCCGCACCGCACTGCCAGTCTAGCTGAGCACTAAGGTTGGTTAGACCATCCTTGTTTTTGTATACCATTAATGTAGATGCAGCGTAGGTAACAATATACATTAAAACTTTTGAATTGACCAAAGAATTCTGAGCAGAAAATTCCTACTACCCATTATCTAAATTTAATTGAGAGATTTGAACATACCGGTTCTATCTAGCCTAGTTTTACGTCTAGCGTCGACAAAAACATAGTACCTACCTATTTAACAACCTTAAAAATATTGGAAGCTTGATCTAAATTCTAAGAACTTAGGCTCACCTATTATAAATTATTTTTCAATATCACAGTGATAAAGATGCATTTTATCACTTATTCATTTACTCTTCACAAAAAAGACTATTAAAACATACTACGTACTGTGGTTAGATGACCTTTACCCACGAAGGGTACGTAAATCGGAACTAATTTTAATTCTAGGCATGGTATCTATAGGTATCCGTATTGAAGTCTCATATTTGGTAGCTATTAGTGTTTTGATCGACTGCAGCGGTTTACACGATTTTATGTAGGATTTTATATGTATATTTGGTAATATAGGGTAAACTGGGCAAAAAAATAATTACCAGGTACCACTATTTTTAACATAGCAAATCTGTTGCTTGCATGGGCGTTATTCATGTGCTACGCTTAATCTTATGATCACTATAGTAAACAAAAATTATAACCCGTGATAATTTATGTAGGCACCTTGGAATAACGAGGCACTCAACGCCAACTTATAGCAGACTCGTATAAGTTAGTCATAAAACTTATTGTGTCTCGTTTAGTGTTTCTCAATGTGTTATAGTATCTAAAAGCGTTTTCACGTCATAATTTACATAATCAAACTTAAATTGTTTTAATTAGCACAGTTGTTTAGATATTTGTTATACCTAGGCTTAGATACAAACAGCAAATTGGTGGTGTGCGAATTACACTGGTTCTGTTACTTATCTCACCGCTCGTTTGAGTATGGCTTACATATAATAAAAATGGCTGTGAGTACCTACAGAATTTTAACACTAAATTTCAACAATAATCGACAGTCCAAGGCAAATTATTAACATTCTGAAATTCCTTAACGACTTCAAAATCACAAAAATATTCTGAAGTCATCTTACATGAATTTTAAATACGTATGCTAAAAGAAAGCACCTTTAAGTACATCTGTAGGCAGCACTTAAGACTACTTGGAGCAGTCTCTACCATCAGTAGATCCAGTTTGAACCGTGAATAGATAGTGAAACGTTATGTTATTAGAGCTTTTTCTTTCTCGTTTTTCCATTCCGCTTCTTCAATGTCTTCTTCGGCTTTTCTGTAAAAATATAAAATGAGATTTTAGTCAATTCATCTAAAATCTTCTTAGGGGAATTACGAAAGGTTGCGGGAACGTTTGAAAGAGTCACCGAGGCGCTAGAAGTTAATGAGCAAATGAAGTAACAAAGGTGGGTTTTAATCAGTAAAACTCTGACTCGCCACCTCACTTCATCTTAGAGAGTGCGGAGGACTTAATGAATTCCCACCTCAGAAAAAGTCCTTTCTTTTTTCGAATAAGAATTACGGAGTTACGAACACAACTAAAAAAATACAAATAAAACAAATTTGTAGGAACATATCAAAAGTTTTATTATAATAATTTAGTAAAAAAAAGTGAGGTAGTGACGTTGATGATTATGGTACAATATAGTTAGAAATAAGTATTTAGTTTCGACGAAGATCCCACTTGCGACGCGCTGTTGATTTTGCCCATACTTATCTGCAGTATGCCCGCTTGTCCCTAATTTTTACAGATGTAACGTTTCAACGATTTTGCTTGTTGCTTTGGGTTTAAAATAAATTATAGTGTCTTTCCCCGTCGATATTGTTTTGCAATCAACTTGGTTTTTGTTTGTCTGCAGGTCTGATTTTCTTTTGTTTATACCATTGAGGCAGCTGAAACCAAAATGATAAAATTAGAATCTACTCCTATTCTTTACAAGGCGAGTAAAGTGCGACAGAAATAAATACAACCCAAAAATAAATGAGAATTAAGTAAACATTAGTGTCTAAAAAGAGAAACACAATATTACGGTTACTAAAAAAAGGTGAAGCGACAAAAAGGCAACGAAAAATAAAGTAGAAAAAAAAACTTACTTTCAACATTGCGGCAAATACGACACATTTCACATTTCCCAAAAACACCAATACATTGTTTTTAACCATTAACGTATGTATAGCAGTCAGCAACAGAGTTTCAATATTGCAATTTGTTTGTGGGATGTAATTTTGCAATACGATTGAATCATCAACTTTGGTTGCTAACCGTACAACGATCGCAACTGCATATCATGCGCATTTATCTCCCGCTTAACACAATAGTTGCTCAAAATGCCCCTTTATACCACCAAAGAAGTCTAATTTGCTGTTTCTTATAACAACAATAACTTTGTATGATCGTTACGTTACAATGAATAACTATCATTCGTAAGCAGTAAGTTTCACTTTTTAATGGAAAATGCACTCAAAAATATGAACTAACCAATATGCCCATTTGTAGTCTTTTCTCGGATCACATCAAGTTTTACCCAAAAGTAACAGCGGAGACCCATCTTGGTCCACACGAATGCCCACCATGCCCCATTTCTACCCTTTCCACATGCTAATGGTATGAGGGTGGACATCAATGGTAGATTGTAGGTTCCCCATCATGCCGATTTTAACCCTTTGTCTCAGAACATGCGACAACCCATCACAACCATTCTTACCCTTTTATTTTCCTTGCAGACTGCACATAAACCCATTTATAACCGAGTTCAAAAATAAGATTATCAATTTGACCTGTACCTAAGTATGTAATAATAGTTGGCCAAAAATTAAACAAAAACACCATCTTCTGAAACTAAAGTTATTTCTCACTCTGGTGTGGTACTTTTTGAAATCGGTTGCTATTTTTGTAAAAAAAAAAAAAATATACTCCTTTTTCCATTCGCACATGAACCAAGTTTTGCCCAGTTTTTTGATCCCGTTATTATATCTAAATTCAGTTACAAGCAAACCCTTTTATTTTTACACTTACCCGCATAGCGCTTGTTCCTGAACGATCCTCTCGCCGTCCGCCATTGTCTGAGGCATTGGCCGACCCTTAGTCTCTGGCAGTACCAGACTGATACCAGACCCAAGTAGTGACACTATTCCCAATATCAACAGAGGTAGGGAAGTCCATAGTCGCTCCTGTGAAAAATAAACGTTGGGGTTTTAGGTTAACATTAGTTTGTCCAATCTTTCAATTAGGACCTAGTATATAGCTTTTAAATTGAGATTGATGATAATGTGCAAGTGAGAGATATTTCCATCTCTGTCTTGCGCTTGTATTTTGATAGTGGTGCAAAATTGACAGAAATAAGGTTAAGCCTGAATACAGCCAACTGCACATCAGTGAAAACACTGGCACTACGAATATTGCTCTTAATGCTTCGAAATAAAGGCTCTGTCGTTGTCAAATTGTTACAACTGACATGCAGTTGTCTGTCCATGATAAATTTTTATTAATCTGAGCCTTAGCTTTTTCTTCTTAAATATATATAAGTAAATATACTTCACGTCTTCACCAACTTACAGAGTACACAATGTATGGTGACAGCACAGATGCGACATAACCGCTCATGTGCAAGGTGGCTGAGCCCGATGCCCGCACGGCCGTCGGCAGCAGCTCCGTCGACCATTGGATGACAGCGTTGTACGACATGTTGATGCAGAATCGCGCCATAATTGCCATTGATGCCTGAGGAATTCCTGGGTAGAATATTGTGAATTAGGAACCTGTTTTCTCATGCCACGAGTAGTTCGAGAAATTATTCAAAAGGTGTAAGATACCAACCTTTAGGCACAAACAAGGCTATACCGATGAGAATTCCCCCGATGCACAACGGGGCAGCAGTGAGATTCCTGCGACCCCACCTGAAAATCAATATTTTTGAAATGAAACAATGCTGTTCCACCTACTAGGGCAATTAGTCGACACTCAGAGACTTCCTTAAAACAAAATGTGAAAGTTCTCCTTACCTGTCAAGTACACAAGCTAGCAAAGTAACAGATGGAATCTCCGTCGCTGACGTCAGCGTAAAACTAATGAAGAAATCGAGCCCTAACGCGTCGGACATTCTGACGAGGCCGTCGAAGATCACGGAGCAGGCCATGTAGACGATCAGCATGAGGATCATGGTCAGTCGGAGGGGGGCACTCTTCATGAGGACTAGGAGCGACTCTTTGTTTTGTTTGGTCTGGTTTGATGTTACCTGTAAGGAAGTTTATGGGTTAAAGATAGGTTGAAGAGGTTAGACATGAATGAAGCAAATTTAGCGGGTCTAAAATGTTTGGAACGCAAATAAGCATTACCGTTACTTGCAATGCAAAGCAACAGATCAGGTAGGAATTGTCTAAGTCAATATTTTACAAAACTGGAGAAGGACATTAATAAGAGTAATAAAACATTTTCTTCTATTTATCTTCAGATACTACAGTAAATAAGAACTTACAATAAATTCATCCATAACATCGTCTGGGATCTTAGTACCATTTACTTTCTCGAACTTCCTGAGAACTTGTACGGCCTGGTTGATACGACCACGGCTCACGTACCATCTGGAAAACACATGGTACATTACAACCACTATACCATACCAGAAGACAAATCTTATAAAACTCAGTTGCTCATTACTTAATTGACTCAATGACCCATTTACTTTTTAAACGCTCAAGGAAATTTCAGGACCACACTCACCTAGCACTCTCTGGCAGAACTAAAGGTGCGAACACAACAAGCAACATCGGTGCCGAGGTGTACCACAGCAGTTTCCTCCAATCGCCGATCCACAAAGCCAACCACGGTAGACAAAGGCAACCCATGCCGAAGTAGAGGGCGATGGACATGTTGGCCACCCATGTACGGTGGCGGGGACCCACGTACTCCAACACTGGCGGAAGAAAACACGATTAAACCCTTTTATTACCTATATGGGATCTGGAGATGTGCGTAGGTAGACGAGAGGAAATAATAATAATACTTTAATGTTCTAAGTATAGTTTTACATTAATATGGGACACTAGATCCTGCACTAGGATACCTTGTATCGCAGGATCCAGTCTCTTTCAAAATGGTTTTAGGGTTTCGTCACAAAAGGAAGTGATCTTGTTTTTAAAATAATTGTGTTGGTGGCATTAGTTAACAATGCCCAAGAATTTAGGGCAGAATGGGCAAACGTGCCCAAATCACCCAAGTTTGTTTTGGTAGTGTGATGTTTTTTTTTTATAGGTATGACAATCTTACCCAAAATGTAAGTCATCATGAACGCATTATCGAACGCCATGCCGACGAGGAACCGGCAGAGTGCGAAGTCCCATACCCCTGTAGTAAAGATGGTCGCTATGCCACCGATGCCACCGATCATATTGGCTCCTGAAAAAAGATAATTCTTTATTTTATTCCCAACTGGATGATCCAGGGGCCTTACAATGACGTCATAAAATGTCAAGCGTGCGAGCGAGAAAGAGGGATAGACCTACACACACACACCTTAAATAGCTCCATCTCTTTAACAGCTCAGTTTAGGTCGTAAAATGGATCGCGTTAAGAGTTCGTGGTATGGCCTCAGGATTTTATACTCTCTCTTTTGTGGCCTATCACATAAAAAAACAGGGCAAGTGCGAGTCGGAATCGCGCACTGAGGGTTCCGTACAAACTTACCTATGAAAACAGTTCAATTTCCGAATTGAGTTACGAAGATTTTTCAGAATCACAAAAAAGTTTTTTTTTTTGTGACGTTAAAACAAATTTTCAGTTTTCAGATTTTTTCCTATACTTGTGCTATGAGATCTAGCTTCATGCCAAATTTCAGGATTAAAGGTCAATGGGAAGTACCTACCCTATGAATTTTGATTTCCTTGAGAGTGTTGAATTATACGTTTTTTGCGACATAAATAGGCGTTTTTTTTTTATTAACTCAGAAATTTGAATTTTTCACAGCTTCAAGGGACCGCAGGCAGACCTGAGTATATGGTTTTAATTTCAACTCGATACCTCCAAGCGTTCCTGAGTTAAATGGTCTTGACAGACAGACAAACAGACGGACAGAAAGTGATCCTAAAAGGTTTCCGTTTTTTGGTTTTGAGGTACGGTACGGAACCCTAAAAAACAGTATGGGCCAGTCCACACGGCGCGTTGCGTCGACGCAGCGCAAATATTTCGACGAATCGGCGGGCACATGAGTGATGCCGCCCCGCTCGTACGGCCCGCCGGCGCCGATTCGTCGAAATATTGCGGTGCGGCGCCGCAACGCTGACGCAGCGCGCCATGTGGACTGGCTCTATGGTTGGCACTGCGTATCATGGATTAAATTTGATTCTCGCACGAAACAAATGATTGTATGGCCTACAGATAGGTAGTTGCTTCGAGTCTGAGCATCTTGTTTATGTGGGTTTACAAGTTTAATGTTAAATAACGAAAAAACAAAACCAGCAACAATTATAGTACATTATGATATAAGTTTGTAATGTTAGTGATTACCGTCGAGGCGGTATTTAGACCCTCGCCACGGCTCGGGTCTTAAGAGAGCCAAGAACGGTAATCATTAATTACTCACGTATGTCATACGACGTTTTTCAATACACTTGTGAAGAAAACAACAGTAAAACTAGTAAAATTTTCTGTGACATGGCGGTAAAAATCTGTTTTCATAAGCGGAAGAATCATTTTTTTTTAATTTACCCCTAGAGGAAGGCTAAGGTATTTTGATCATACTGCCTAGTCTTACGCTTATGTTTTCTTGCGTGAAAAGTTTTTACGATAATGTATTTCGTAGTGACAATAGAATACGGATGTACTTAAAATTTTCTAATGATTTTGTAGTATTTAATTTTATTTAATTAATACAGCCACAGATTTTCACTGGAATAAAAAAATCGCCAAAAACCGCGCGCATCTTATAATGACGGCACCACAAAAAATTAAATATGTCCATTTAAACTTGTAAATTGGATGAAATAAGTAATTATGACACTAATTTATATACTATTGAGAGAATTTTATTAGAATTCGAAATTTGTTTTGCGAACAAAGAGGTATAACAAAAAGGTTCTATCTATATTATAGCACTAGTGCGTAATGGTAATCAAAATGTCACAGTTTGGTAACGAGTGGCATTATGTACCTAAGTGCAGTGCAATAAGAGTCACTTTCTGAGCAAGTGTGTGGAAAATTTACTTTTCTTAGTGTTTTTTTTTTATATAGAAATCGGTTGTATTCTTCTGTATAAAGTTTTTATTTTAAGTGATTTGTTTTTGAACTCATTTGTGGTTTAAGTGAGGTTCAACGGTTCGAAGTGAACAACACATAATACAGAAAAGGTCTATTGAATTTGGGTTCTTCGATACTTAACATCGTTAATAATGTTTGAAAAAAGAACACAATGGAACAAAAAAATTGTGAACCTAAATATATTATCATAAAATGATCTGGTGCTTAGGTAAACAGATGCTTCCCATTTATCATGACATAAGGCAAAAGTATATACCTAAACGCACGTAAGCAACATACAAAATAATGACACTATAAAGCCGAGTGTGTAGGTACGTATGTTTATTATATCTTCACACTCGAACGGCAGAACTTAATTCAATGAAACTTGGTACACGGGTAGACCATGTATCTGAAATAGCATACCTAGGTATAGAATTTTTATCCCTTGGGATAATTTCCTGCTATCACGCGGGCAAAGCCACAGGCAGCATCTAGTATGATGCATAAGGTAAACTTTGGTTGTTGTCATTTTTATAAATGACATCAACATTAGATTACCGACTCCATAAGATAAAAAAAATTCAAAATGTTTACAAAACTGTGACAAACATAATGTGGCGTTGATTCCCACAGTACCTACACAATTAAACAAATGTGGACAAGTGGACATAATGTTTTATTATCAAACATCTGTCCCGGATGAGGCAGACAATAAGATCATGTTTTGATGTGGATTGCGTTGTCGTTACGGAAATTATCTTTAATTTGGCGCTTTTAAATAAGCAAACCAACTTCTTAATTCTTTAATTTAACAATTTACGTACAAAAAGTTTTCTCCCAGCAAACGTCAGAGAGAGAAAGATCACATTGCATCCGAGAGTTGGATCCAATTTGGATCCAATGTACAATATAAACCTACATAAATAAGTCAATATATAGGGTGACTGGTAATTAGTGTACGATACTTAAACACGTGATTGTGCTCATGATAACCAACAACTTTTACTATGGGAACAAACCTGAAATCGCGAAAAAAAATCAGCTGTTCAGTACATTTATGTTTGCCTAATGTACTGAACGGCTGATTTCTTTTCACGATTACAGGTTTGTTCCCATAGTAAAAGTTGTTGGTTATCATGAGCACAATCACGTGTTTAAGTATCGTACACTAATTACCAGTCACCCTATATAAAAATATACATACATATATACTAAGAAATACCAATATATTACGTCAGTTATGAAAGGAAATGCTCTTTAATTTTCCTCTTGAAGACTGGAGGTCTTCGCTGAGGGCTGTCGCGAAGGAAGTGTGAGACAAAGTTCCAAAGACACACTGCAGTTACAGTAAAGGAGCCATCATCAGCGGCTGGAAGTGTGACGCGGAGTACGTAGAAAAGAATTTGGTGGTGCGACAGGGAAGTCCTTCAGAACGAGGTAGGTACTCCAAGCGCTCACCACGGAATTTAGGAACATTAGAATCTTGCATGATAGTATAGAGAAGGAATAGAATATGGGTATCTCGCTGACGCCGATTTGACTGCCACCATAATCTGGTCCGAAATTCTGACACATGATCTTATTTGCGGAGGCCCAAAAATAAAGCAGATGCTCAAATTCTGCAGTCGCTCGAGTTTGTTTAGAAGCACCTAGAAAACAGACATCCGTATCTCTCTTCTTTTTTGTACAAAGAACTTTAATTGGGTTTTCTTACAGCAATATTTAATGAGATAGAAATTTTGCACATCATGAGTGCATAACAAAACATTACCTATTTAGTAATTGTAAATTTAAAAATTATTTTTATGTTTAAGTACATAAATAGTTAAATAAGTATAAAAATAAACTTGTACGCTTGCTCTCTCTCCACCGCTGGGGGTTAAAATACCTATAGTAAACAATTAAGCAAGCAAGTGAACTTTCTCATTGCAATAAAAACGGAATTTAGATGCCCGAGCCAAAGACGAGGTCATTATGGAGCCGGCAGACTGTAATTACAAAAATACCTTGTCCTGTTGCCACCCTCGGAGACTATTTTTACTAGAACAGGAGCAGTTATTCTTATTTAGTAACTACTAGCTGACCCGGCGAACTTCGTACCGCCTAGTCAATGAATGTAAAGCTGTCAAAAAATAAAAGACCTGTTTTGACATTTTATTTTATTTTGTTTTATTTTGACTACTTAGCGGCTTGTTCGGTGTAATGTAGCTACTAATAAAATAGCTACTACTACACCGGACCCTTAATTATTACTTTACTGTTTCTTTCAGTTTTGTTCCAAGTTACATTCTAGGGTTTTTCTCAATTGTCAAAATGGACCTTCTAGTAAATGAAACAAAGCCTAAGTAATATATCAAATTACACACAATTTTAATGTATAAAAGGTATTTACGTCGATTTCGTACATTTTAGGTGATGCGCGTACCTACAATTAAAAACTTCTACAGATTTATTATATGTATAGATATAAGAAAGAAGACTAGAAAAAAAGTAATTAGGCTAAATAAAGCACAGTGTGAAAGAGCTTTTATGACGTCACAAAAAAAAACAGCCTATGTCCCAGAACTTACCTATCACAGCGGGTACTCTGCCGAAGTGGTCAGCTAGCCAGCCCAGGATCAAACCTCCCATGAAGGCTCCCGCGAAGAACACAGCCTGAGCCATCGGCACGTTGCCGGCGTTCTCACATACCCAGCCTCTCTGAAAGAAGAAAATTATTTATTTGATGAACTTGATATCAATTCATCATCAACCAGGGGCGCCGGCTTTTAGAAAACCTCATGGGTGCTCATGCTCATTTGATGACTCGAAAAAGTGGCGAAGTGTGAGAAGAGAAATGCAGAGATCGACATTTTGATAACGGATACCCGGCATCAGTAACTGGCATTCGTTGCCCGAAATTGAAACAACATCACATACATTATTGTCCTGGACACAAACTAAGGTTTTCCCTTGTACTATGGAAACCAGGAACAACGAAGGTACCACAAACACCCAGACCCAACACAAATATCTGTTTCATCAACAAACAATTGTGTTGGTGCGGGAATCGAACCGGCGCGGCGCTCTGAACCCACTGCGCTAAACGGGTCGTCGAGTAATGAAAAAACGCCCATCACTAAAAGGCGATTACTGACCTGTTTCTTGATGTCTATTCTCAGGGGTGCTCGGCGCCCACTGTTTATTTCTCCTCCACCTATCTACCTTACCCACTGCTCTACCTTACATAAATGACTAATGCTATATCAATAAGCCACCCACTTGCTCACACTACACAAAAACGCTACAAGAATTTTACACGACACCAAATATTTACACTTTAGGTAGGCGCCTAGTACCTACTTTATACATAATTACTTTTGTTAATTTTTTTTGTTCAGTATTCTCGCAAGTTTGTAGTGTCTCGCAAGTTTATGGTGGTTTTAACCACTCTATGTTATGTCGTCTCGCCAACTTTAGGTATATTAACCCCCTACCTATTCCGATCACTGATAATTATTATCTACAACGTAGCTTGAGTCTGACTCAGGTTCCAAACCCATTTTAGATACCTGTTTGATGTCAGCAAAATTGACGGGGCCTGTTAGGGCCGATGCTAGCTTTGGCTGTCTACACGACTCCAATTGTGCTGCATTAAGCGCGCTTGGGCCTTACTATGAGGTGTTAAAATGTCAATCGTGCATACGAGAAAGAGGTATGGAGCAATACACCCTATATAGCGCCATCCCTTTAACAGTTCTGCCCCCTAGCCAAGTTACAACCGTTTCGTTTCGATTCTCTTTTCGTTGATCGCCTCGAGTCGCCACGCCTAATATTCCTTTGTTCTGACCACGTGACTGAGCGTTAAGATGACGTCAGAATAAAGGAATCGGAGAAGTGGCCTACTCGAGGCGATCGACGAAAAGAGAATCGAAACGAAACGGTTGTAACTTGGCTAGGGGGGCAGGTTAGGCGTCAAATAGATCGCGTTGAGAGCTCAATGTAGGGTCTAAGGTTTAAGAAGAAGATCGCTCACAAAATTCAGTCCCAACATTCCAGAGCCTGTTTAAACTTTTCCAGATTACTGGAATGGGGTAATATTGAAATAGAGAGAGAGAGCTTAAAGTTCTCCGTCAGACAATAAAACAACAGAAGACTCCTTACCTCGCTCACAACAGTAGCATAAGGAATATCAGTGAGCTCAAAGTCCCAGCCGTTCTGGCAGGGGATGGTGGGCGTGCCTGGTGGTGGTGGGGTCATGGTCTGTAGGACCTGCGTCCAGTTCACGTCGAAGGTGGCGCATTTGTCCCACTCGCCGGTCTCTGCTCCTGGGGCTGATAGGTTTCGTCTGGAAGAAAGGGATATTTTATATTTTTGTACTTAGCGAATCGTAATCATAACCACGAGTTTCTCGTGGCTACATAATGACAACCACACGGGTTTATAGAAAAGAATAGAAAAAACTTTATTGTACACCAAAAAAGTAACACAACTTAAACATAAACTTAAATCTATGGGTATTTAGGGGTATGTGGAACAGAGAGTAAAGCCCCACATACCTCCGTTGAAAAGGGAGGATCCTCCGACCAGACGGGTGTTATGTCTGGTGGGCTACTGCCCGATAGATGATTTCGGGCTATCGTATAATATTCTAATCGCGCGGAGAACTTCGATTGCGCGATGCAGGATTAGTTCTTATGTGACGCCATAGATGTCGCTACAGGTACAATAGCGGTCTTATCGTTGACGGCAATATCTACCAGACAATCTTAGGATGGATAGAAAGGATGGATGGTTTTATTTTTGAGGTTAAGCAGCGCTTTCTAAGATTCGTGGGTGAGTTTAGTTCCGGTTGTCATTCCTAGATCTTTAACAACAATCGTTACAAATTCAAAGTCAAAATGTTTTTATGTACAGGCCTACATGGGCACTTACAAAACGTTAGAAGCCAAGTGCACGGTTCCAGTTGGAACGGTGGGAACGCGTGGAGGTATCGAGTTGAATTTAAAACCATATACAAGTCTGCGGTCCCTTAAAGCTGTGAAAATATCAAACTTCTAAGTTAACGAAAAAAAAGATAAAGTCGTTTAAGTCGTAAAAACGTAGATATGTTTCGACACTTTCGGGAATTTAACTGTTTTCATAGGTAAGTTTGTATGGAATCCTCAGTGCGCGAGTCCGACACGCACTTGCCCGATTTTTTATTACACACATTATTACATTTCATTCAAATCAGTCAAGTCGTTTAGGAGTTAGGTGACAAACACATGTGCAGAATAATTATATAAATAAAGATAATTAAGCCACAAAAGATCCTTTCCTACCAAATGCGCTAACTGTCAAGCAGATTCAACTCCCAAAGAAATCGTTACCGTTACGTCATCAAAGACCGCTTGAAGAGAGTCATGTTAAGAAAGAGTCAAAACAAACATAGTAAAAATAAAAATATTTAAAGAAAAACAAAAAACCCGACTGCGTCGAAACTAATTTTAAAAATTACGTAAAAAAATTAACTTAAATAAAAACTAAAAAGACACAAACAAGCCCAGTAGTTTAGAATTCTGTTATGTAATACTAAATAACTACACAAATCTTCCCAAGGGGCCCCGACTGTGAGTCGTTCTGTTCTGCATTAGAATGTATGATTTGTTTTATGTGTGTATCGATTATAAAACTATTTAAATTGTGTAGTTATTTAGTATTACATAACAGAATTCTAAACTACTGGGCTTGTTTGTGTCTTTTTAGTTTTTATTTAAGTTAATTTTTTTACGTAATTTTTAAAATTAGTTTCGACGCAGTCGGGTTTTTTGTTTTTCTTTAAATATTTTTATTTTATTTTATACTTTTTAGTTACGATTCATTGACTTCGTTATAAGATGGTAAATTTCGCAATCTAGTCATTTCATTGAGGGAGTTAATATCGTGGGGATTATTAAGTAACTTGCGGTGGTATAACTACTGATGATTAGTCCCTCTAGAGACCTAACTCGGCTCAAAGCTACATATGCTTGACCTTTAGCAAAAATGCGTGAACTTAAGTCAACCACAGCTCGGTCCAAAAGTCCAAAGTAGTTCCTTGGAGCTTGTGTACAGTTACACCCCAGCACAATATCAACGGCAACATTTTTCGCTCTATTTTACCCTGTCCGCGAAGTGCATCGAATTCTGTCGTCGATGGTTCGATTCTGACTCCTACTCCAGGAACATTGTTTTTAATTGCTTTGTCGTCAAATTCTATATAAACAGCTTGTGGCAATTCTCCGGGTTCCAATTGGTCTCTCCGAAGAGCTGGCCACTCAATTGTCCTTATAACACCCATTGCTCCGTTAACAAGACCATGGGTAACATTCAAATTTCTTCGTAACATAACTCGTGATCCTAAACCGATTGTTAAATATTTAACGATTCCTCCAGTTTTGTTAGGATCATCAGAAACATATACCTACATCTTTCGCTTTTTGACAATATGTTTTCGATTCTACTGATATATCAACTGCATGTAATTTATACAACCTAGTAGTTTTTGCCAATATAGTTGTCATCTTTTGCTTATGTTCATCGACCTGTCTAGTAGATGGGAAAACTCGAATGATTTGATTTACAAACGTGCATCAAATGAACAACGCCATCTATCGAGTTTGGTGGTAAACTTTTTTTTACCAAAAATATTTGTTCTTCATGCTTTTTCACTGTTTTTTTTATTTGTGTATCGTTTATACTTGAAATGAAAACTTAAATTAATAAGTAAGAAAATTAGCGAGAATGATTGTTTTGTTAGACAACTTTAAATCGTTATATATCCTAAACTATCATTTAAAATGAAAAATGATAAAAGGAACCTAAAGATGATTTTAAAATACCTATTCAACGACACCCCACTTGACATAGTTCATCGACTTTTTTTTTTCATTTTGACAATATGGCGTCTGGTTGTAGCTGTGGTGAATTTTGATTACTGTCATGTCTTTAGTGACACTCGCAAGGTTAAGACGAATCGATTGACGTAAGAATTATCAAAATCGGCCTACGCATTTGGTCTCTAGAACGCCACATAGAAAAAACATACATACATACATACATACATACATACATACATACATACATACATACATAGACTGATAAACACATTACCCTCCTTTGCGTCGCGCAGTCGGGTAAAAATAAGTGTGGCACTCGGGGACTGGCGCGGTAAAGCTATTGCATAGCATTTTGTATCAACTTATGCAATTATAATTATTTATTTATTTTATTTATGCAGTATTTCTTTTTCTTTGATATTAATTCAAGTTACACTTTTTGAGCGTGGTGACCGATAAGAAAACAATTTTTTTTCTTTCTTGTTTACTTCATAAATTGCTACATGTATGTTCAGTTGTTATCATAGAACATTACTATAATCTATTATAATACAAAAAGACTATTTTGTTTGACCGAGATTTGAACTCGAGGCACGATGATAACATAGGTAGAACGCTGTACCAATGCGCCACACAGATCGTTAACGACTTTTCTAAAATAGGTGTTCGGTCTCTGTCGGCCTTCAAGCCACACCTCCGTGCCCGTCGGAGTGGGGAGCGTGAGGTTTTTTTCGTTACGGAATTTCTGGATTCGGTCCCCGCGCTCAAGGCCCTCGATAGAAGCTATGCAATAGCTTAAAAATAAGGTAGCAGGTCGTTTTCCAAGTTCTAAGCACGATAGATACCACCAGGGCAGCGGGAATTTTTGAACAGTTACCGTGGTGCAGGAACGAAATGTTCAACTGAAGGACACAGGTGTATCACTCTCGGTCTTTTAGTTCTTTGTGTTATTTAGTACAAAATATTGTACAAAAATAATAAAAATACATTCAGCCGAACATAGAACCTCCTACTTTTTGAAGTCGGTTAATAAACACAGGCAAGTACCCAATTCCTAAAAACTGTGGCGACTATAGAAGTCACAGTTATTAATACTAACTTGCAAACTGGCATGTTATACTTTTAAGGTTTATGTTTTAAAAAGCTTAGGATTGTTAGATGAAAAAAATATAGATAGGGAGACGTCACACAGAAGTCGAGACGTAATTTTTATACAAAATGTATTAGAAAGTGCTTAATACAATAGAGTATGTAATTCAACAAGAAAGCCTTTAATTTGCATCTCACTTGTTACAATTGGTGGAGGCGCCGTTTCGTAGTATTTATCTATGATTTCAGATAAAAGTAGCTGACAGTTTATTGTTAGTTAGTAACGACTGGTATAGTTTTACGGAACCTCAAGCAGCCCAAGCGATATCATTAACGTAACAGGCGAGGAAGGATAAGGATCGACGTCAGAATTTTAAGCTTGCAAAGTTTCTACTAGCCGTAACAAAAGTCAAGGCCATCCGTTAATTTCCAAGGTCAACGGTTTAATTAACGTACTTTCAAAAGCCCGAGGGATCCCAACGTGAAATATGTGATTATTTATAGTGTTTGAAATATAGTTAAGTAATTTCACACATGCTATTCAAATGACGGAAGACCATTAACGTGAAAGCATCAGGGTAGCCGCGAAATTCAAATTTTTGCAGAGCATGCTTGGAGAGGGAAGAGGCAATTGCGCATGTGCTCCTTGACTGCTCAGGTGTCACCGATAAACACAAACCTTCTTCTTCTTCTTTTCGTGTCGATGTACTCTAACAAAATTTTATCTGACTAGTATTTGGCAACCTCTACGGGTCTGTTATTGGCTTCGTATAGATCCTGAAAACTGCAGGTGGTTGTGCAGGATGGACAGCATAGGAAATGACGCATGTCCTATGCAGCAGCTCCACACTGGCACTGTGTTAGAGATAGGTCGAGGAAGCCCCATTTGGCCAAATTGTATATTTACAGCGGCCAACCTGGGTCCGCAGTCAGTTAAGAGATTTCCAGATTGGCCACTACAATTCGCGTCCAGGGGGGAGATGTTCTGACGGGGTGATGAAATGTGTAGGAGTTGGGTGCTTCTGCTTCCACAGCGCGCATCTCTCGTCCTCTGCACAGTTTTTTGAAGAGGTCGTAAATCGCATAAAACTTTTACGACTCTTTGGACGTGCAGGTATAAGTTGATGTTTGTTTTTGATGAGAACCCTAGGATCTCTGAAATCCCTTACAGACGCGTTGGAATACGTGGGAGGCCTAATTTGTTTTTGAAGAGAGGTGGGATGGTTGGAATAAGCCTATCAAAGGATGGGCGTCATGGCTCACGAACAATGGTCCGCATAAGTAGGACTAAGTGCGAATAGTGGAAACCAGACTCCGATAGAACAGAATACAACCTTCTTAGGGTAGACCTTTAGTCTGAGACGCTACCTGTGTCGATACTCTTGCGCCATCCCATCTTTCTAGCTCATTGTGCTTTGCTGGTGCTGCCGCTGCGGCTGCGGAGAACCTCAAACGGCGGAAATATAACAACCTCGTCGGCAGTTATATTTTTGAGCCGTTTGGGGTTGAAACTCTTGGGCTGTGGGGTCCGAGTGCTTATACGCTTTTTAAAGAACTATCCAAACGCTTAGTTGACACTTCGCGTGACCCAAGGGCTGGCTTTTACTTCGGTAAGAGATTAAGCATTGCCATACAACGTGGCAATGCCGCCAGCCTTTTGGGCACACTTCCAGTCGACGGCGATGTAGAGGAGTTTTATGACGCCATATTTTAGTTAGGAGTAGCCTTTAGTGTATATAAGTATATATATATATATTTAATTAGTTAAATGTTTTTGAAATAATTGTATAAAACATATTGTACATTGAGCTTGAAGTCTAAATAAATACAACATGTTTGTCTAAAAACTACAAAATAATTTTGTTTTCATCTCGAAACACTGAATCTATATTATAATCAGTCTCTCATATCTTCTTATCGAATACACGGATTAAAGGTTTTATGTCTATTTATGCTATTCACCTTCGACAAAATTCTTTTTGACATTTGATTTATCATGATTGTGTCTTGATTCACCTTCGGAGTTGGGTCAATGCCTGTTAGGGCCACGGGGAATTTCTGAAATGGAAACCGTGATCCTCGTACGCAAAGGGCAACCGAAGGAGTCCGAAGGTCACTGTTGTGGTTTGGATGATTTACTACCTCCAAAACCTATAGATGTAATACACATTTCTCATACTTGTGAGAAATTCAGAACTCACTTAAATCTGTCATCTCGAATGTTTAGATTGGTATTTTAAATTGCTATAATATACTATTATATTCCACAACTATCACACAACGCCCTCTAGTCCCAAACTAAGTAGAACTTGTGCTATGAGTACTAGACAACTGATAAACACATTTATACATATATGTATTTTATTTTGACATACCTACATATTATAGATACCAAACATTTGTCTTAGGTAGAAATCGAACCCACGACCTGTGCCGGACACAGAAGTCAGGGCCACTAGCCACTAGACCAACAGGCCAGTCAGTCAATAAGTATAATTGGTATTATAAATCGTTTTGGCTAAAAGTACACCACACACGTGGATCGATACATCATCTTGTTTTTATCGCTTTCGTAAACGGTTACCCTATTTAATCTAGAGATTACCATAGATTGTGGTATCGATAACAAATAGGTATTAATTAAATTTGTATGCCGTTTCGACACTTCTAATCTGTTGCATTTTGCATTCAAATTTTTTATTTCTGTGCCATTCAACCAAAGGCTCTGCCAGTTTGATTTTTAACACAATGAATGCCGACATGATGCCGACTAAGGATTTATTCGTATTATGATTTCCATGTAGGACGTCAGCTACGAGTAGGTATATACCTAAATTTTGTTTTTTTTTTCGGTGGGAAAATCATCCAATTACATCCCCCGCACTTGGGCGGAGCGAGAGGGTGTGTTAGACTTTTACTGACTAAAAACCCACTCCTGTTCCTTCGTTGCCTTTCATACCAGGGCCGAGTCTTCCTTTCAGAAGCAGACCCTTGGCCCCAGTAGGCTTCGACACTGCTGGGCCCCTGCAGTTTGCTGACATCTCCTTGAGGCGCGCGTGGAACAGTACCTACGCGCCGTCGACGACTTGTGCTCGTTCTGGACGGTTACCGGATGATTGGACAGCGAGCTACACATTGCTCGCCGTCCGCAAGCCCGCGCATACGGTGGCCGGAAATCGGGATCAGGATCCCTGCGGCTGGGGCGTGAGGGCCGCGACCTCGCGCGTGCACGTGAAGCCTCCTCCTTTGCTAACATTTGTACTTCGCAGAATGAGGCGACGCTGTCACTCCTCCTCGCAGGTATATACCTACATAGGACTTCTATACGAGACGAGGAAGTGTGCAGGGCGGCTTACCAAGAATGCCGAATCTTCGTAATTATACATATACGTTTTATCCATTACTCACGTAACTGAAAAAGCGTCGTATCGAACAAAGACTTTCATTGAATGTGCATGTGAGTGAGTCTTCAAGATGTTTGGACATATCATCTTTGGAACGTTTAGTGGTGCAAGGAAGAGTAATAATAATAGTTAAGTATCCTTATTTCTGGGTGTTCTCATCTAGCTACCAGAGACTTTTTGCATAGACACAACCCCGTAGCCAGGATTATCCACCAGCAACATGCTCTTAAATACAATCTTGTGGGATCAGAAGTACCGTACTATAGGTATGTACCCGACCCAGTTCTCGACAATGGCAATATCACATTATATTGGGATCGATCTATCATCACTGACAGGACTATTGTTGCCAATAAACCTATCTTTAATAATATATAATATAGCGGTCCCTCATGACGAGAACCTCGTGAAAGCTGAGAAAGATAAGCAAACTAAGTATCTTGACTTAGCTCGCGAGGTTGTCGACATGTGGGAAGTGGATAGACCAATTATTGTGCCGATAGTCAAAACGGCCAATGTCTTAATAGCCAAGAGCCTCGAACAACATATTACGAGGCTCTCGTTAGGCAGCTGGATCAAGGGATTGATCCAGAAAGCAGTACTCCTGGACACGGCGCGCATCGTTAGGAGATTCCTCTCTCAGAAGCTCTGACCGCCGGTAGCTTGGACCCGGACCGATGCCGGTGGGCTACTATTTTTTATATTTTTTAATGTTTTTTTTAAATAAATATTTAAAAATGTAATGAGTATGTATATAAAATAAATAAATGGAATAATCATAATAACTGTTGGGCATTAGCGACCCCACAGAACCGATTTCCCGGAAGAATTCTTGTTCTTCATCTTCGGCTTGCCTTTATTGGCCGGCCGCCGTAGTGAACACTGACGAGGAACAGAGCTCCCACCTCTCTCTTCCCTTTATTGCGGCTGGCTTGAGTGGAGATTCGCAAGAGCTAACGTGCTCGGGAGAAGGATATATAATCCAGTAAGGTGCTGGTAGGGATCTTCACCGTACTTTCGGGATTGTCCTGATAGCCGTGGTATACCTCTCCACTCCTCAAGCACCTCAGAATATGTTGCCTTCCTGTTGCTACGTCACTTCGTGCTAGCGACCGTTTTGGGGGGCCCATCTATTGAGTGTGCAAGTCACCCCCTGCCTTTTTATTGATGGAAATTAATAACATTGTTCAGACAGGGTCCGTACTCTTAACATAGTTCCTGGTAACCAGTCTACTTAAGACTCCAAAAACCATAGCCTTATATCTTAGTTTTCCATATGTCGCAATAATTTCCCACCAATCGGGGGTTGTCCTTGGATGCACTATCATAGCGCGTACAGGGATAATCGCCGGTTGGTACCACGTTCCATTAAAAGCGTCTAAAAAAAAAAGTAAAAAACAAAACCCGACTACGACAAAAAAAAAATGACGCTGAAAAAGTACGAAACAAGATTTTCAAGATGCTGAAATAGACAAGGTAACTGGAAAAACAAGAATAGAACAAAAAGAAAAGCCGTAGTCACACGTTATAGGTAGGTAATAATCGAAACACGTTAATAACGTGTGACTACGGCTTTTCTTTTTGTTCTATTCTTGTTTTTACAATAATAATCGAACGATTCGATCGATCGTTTCTTGTTTTTAATTCGAAGACATGTGACATTCACCAACCCGCACTGGGCCCGCGTGGTGGATTATGGCCCATTCCTTCTCTTAGAGAGGAGGCCTGAGTCCCAGCAGTGGGAACATTAAAAGGCTGATTATGCTATGCTTATGCTTGTTTTTACAGTTACCTTGTCTATTTCAGCATCTTGAAAATCTTGTTTCATACTTTTTCAGCGTCATTTTTTTTTTGTCGTAGTCGGGTTTTAGTTTTTTACTTTTTTTTTTATTTAAAAGATTTTGGTGTTAAATCACTGTGCTTCTTTACTATTTATTTTGGTATGTGCAAGTAAAGCCCTTTCAAATGATACGAAACACGACATATACATATATCGTATTTTTTTTAACACAATAATTTTTGTCTGCTAGAGGGCGCCACATTGAATTTTGATGATATTTTTTTATAAGTACTAGCGAAGCCCTTTCAAATGATATCAAACACGGTATATTTATCTTAATTTTTTTTTTAAACATGACTTTTTGTCCGCTAGAGGGCGTCACTTTAAATTTGAGCAATATATTGGAAATGTACAAGTGAAGCCCTTTCAAATGATACCAAACACGGCGTATTTTACTCCATATTTATTTTTAACACAATACTTTTTGTCCGCTAGAGGGCGCCATATCAATTTTTGTGACACGTCACGTAGCCTATGTTCAGCGGACAATTAAGATGGTTCTAACGACACCTCTTAAGTCAAGTTCCGATAAGTAGATTAGGAGCTATGAGGGAACAGATGAACATACTCACATACATACATAGCCTGTCAAAATCATAACCCTCCGTAGTCGGGTAAAAATCATAACCCTCCGTCGTCGAGTAATAAAAAGGGCCTCTGCGAGTTGCTTTTGGCTCCTTAAAACTGTGGCGCAGCTATCAACGCCTTACTCCAAATGAAGGGGATGGTTGTTCCAGACTAATGAAATAACAAGTACCTACTTTAAAACAATAACAATAATATGAGGGGAGGTGCAATGCAATTAGTCACAGGAGACACAGTCTATCTATATAAATAAATGAATATCTGTTCGTTAATCTCACTAAAACTCGAGAACGGCTGGACAGATTTGGCTAATTTTGGTCTTGAAATATTCGTGATAGTCCAGGGAAGGTTTAAACAGTGAGAAAAAAATCACGAATAAAAATCCGAATACAACTCCATCTATAATTAAAATGTCATTATTTAATGAATTATTCTGTTCTGCTAATACCAGTAGATGGCGTTAACCTTTGACAGTTCAGCTAAAAGGTATGAACATGCATTAACTAGAAAGGCGGTACGAAGTTCGCCGGGTCAGCTAGTTATCAATAAATATAGTCCAGTTTTGGAAGAAAGAGGGCGTTTCTAGGGTGAAGTTGATTTGGAAATTGATGAGACTGTTTCAACCAGTCATCCAAAAGGCTCATCTGATCCCAGTTGCTCTACGATCAAAGCTGAAATATAGAAAATCAGAGTAATCCCTTCGACCATCTTTGATATCTTTGCTGTAAGGGTTGCAAAAAAACAATTTAACCACCAACCTAAGCTCCATATCCAAATGCGCCAACTCGGGTACTCTGCACCAATGCCGCTGCGGCGTCGCAGCTATGAACATCTGTACGAAGTAGATGAACGCGAAGAAGACGCCGAAGGGCATCATGAAGACGAACAGGAACTTCTGGTAGCGCCCCATGTCGCCCACGTAACCCAAGATGGCTTCCAACGAGTCCGCGTCATTCTTCGATTTTTTATTGAGCTCATCTTTGGCGTCCTGGAGAAAAAAAAAGATGTTTTCAATACACTTATTCGAAAACTCGCTCATCCCTACCGCTTTTAGGCACGCAATTTACTGATTTTCGCACTAGTGCCGAAAAGTGCAAGAGCTCACTGCCTCCAAAACTTATTTTTATCGTATCAGGTTGAGCGCTAAGTAACTCCCATGTGTCACGCGTCAACCCCCGTTTATTTATATCTTTGTAAGAGTATTGAAAAACGTCGTTTGATATAAGTGGAAGTCACTGCAGCACTGGGCCTCCATAACAAGAATTCCGCCGCGGTCCCGATGACAAACTTTCTCCACTTGTATCAAAATGTAATTTTTAAAAATCATATGGCGAATGCGGACTTATACATTGCGTATTTTTTCGAGTATGCGCAATAGCAGCAACAGTTCGGAACACTAACTTCAGAGCGGGCATTAGCATCACATTTTGACCGTACTGTTGTCGGGACAAAGGACTACATAAATACTGATCAATACATAAAAACCCTTAAGATGAAACTGAGCTAACAATTTCTTTCTTCGCTAGACCGGAATTAGGAGGATTTCTGGCTTCTTACTAATCGAAATGAATCTATTCTCATAAATGTGTAGCAGGATCGAAGGCAAGTTAGAAAATCCAGGACCAATTGTTCAGACATAATAAATAGGTAGGTATCCATTTACAGTTGGTAGGTATATCTATTATTATCTATACACACACACAGCTGAAACTACTGGGACTAGGAACGTTAAATTTTGCACAAGGCTGTCTTTTTTTTAAATTAATTTATTTATTAAAACTTCATGCAACACAAAGGTACAAAGGCGGACTTAATGCTTTAAGCATTCTCTACCAGTCAACCAGGGCCGCCGGCTTTTAGAAAACCTCATGGGTGCTCATGCTCATTTGATGGACTCGAAAAAGTGGCGATGTGTGAGAAGAGAAATGCACACTAATCTACCGACAAATAAATAAATGTCCTACTTACATACTGCGCACTTAATTACTAATTATGTTTGATAAAAATATAAAATAAAACCATTTTATAAAAATGAAACTAGTTTTTAGTATCAAGAAATATTAAATCTAAAAGGCGATTACTGATCTGTTTCTTGATGTCTATTCTCAGGGGTGCTCGGCACCCACTGTTTATTTCTCATGGGTGATCGAACCCCCGTGCACCCACGGAGTCGGCGCCCCTGCAGTCAATCAAGGGTAGTGAAGAGAAGAGACTAATAAGAAAACAAGGGTATATATATAAAATAAACATACATAAATATTAAATATTTAGTATAATATGAAACTCTACATTTAATATATAAATACATATTATTTATCTATGGAAAAATGAAAGGATTTTTGAGACTACTCCGCTATTTTTAATTTTTTCAATTTAAGGAGGAATTTCGTTTGAATACAAAATTACATTCCGTGTACCGATAGGTATACTTGAAAGCTTGCAACTATAGTAACCTAGGTAAATGATAAAGGTTGTCATTATTAATTTTCAGAACATGGGAACTTTCTCACAAAGGAAATCGCTGGTAAAGTGCTAGTTATTGATAATATTGATATACATACAACCTATAGATATAATATTGATATACATACAACCTATAGGTACATATGTGTAACCTACCTAGATTACCTCGATTCTAAAAAGGAAGAAAACAAAGAACATGGAACTACCAAGCTTATTTGGATGACTCACAAGTTCGCTCACCTTGATAACAATATTCAGCTTGTGAGAAATTACCAAAATTGTATGAATTTCGAAGAAAAGAATAATGGTGTTGTCATTTTGCCAATAATAATCAACGTTAGAGGAGCTAAGCACGAGCGCAGTACGAGCCGAGCACAAAATCGTATAGTATTTGCCCCTGTCTGTCCCTTAGCTTACAACACCACACCGCCAAAATTGGCGGTTTTCATATTTGAATGCCTTTAGATGGAGCTGCTCATTGCGCGTCTAACCATTGGTCACATGATATAGATTTCAGCCAATCAGAAGTCATAATTCGAAAAGTAGTGATAGTGTGCAAGTAGGCTGGCCTCTCAACGCCGCACAGTTTTTTTCGTTTCCTGTAAGGTTGGTAAAAATGAATTTTGCGGTGTTATTTAGCTAAGGGACGATATTGCGTCGCATTGTAAAGGTGGGTCTACGCTAGAGGAGCCGAGCACGAGCCGAGCTCAAATTTTGTAGAGTGGAGAAACGGCTGAATCGTGTGCATATGAAACTGCATCGGAGACGCTGGTGATTCAAAACTATATTCACACAACAAAAATCATTTTCGCTGTTCATTTCGGAATACAAATGTTTAACTATACTGTTACTTCACCTACAAAGACCGATCCGCTATTAACACTAAACAATTGACAATTATGAAAAGTTATTTAAAAACGTACACCATTAGTAGGTACCGATACATTAGCATTTTCTTATTTATGGTTAACTTTAAACTAGTTACAAATCAGAGATGTTCCGGAGGTTTGATTCCGATTGCGAAAATTCGGAGGGTGCCCGGGTGGTGTCAGCAAATCGTAGGGGCCCAGCAAGGTAAGCCTACTAGGGCCACGGGTAGTGTGCAAGTGAAACCCAGGGCCCTGGGACGAAGGCAAAGAAGGAACAGGAGTTGGTTTTTAGTCAATAAAAGTCTGACACTATCTCTCGCTCCGCCCAAGAGCGAGATTGTCATTAGATGATTTTCCCACCATTTTAATCCGAAGTTATTGTCGCGAGGAGAACCTCCCTAACCCCGCGCCATCAGTCGATTAATATCTTCACTATTGTTTTTTATTTGTTTCATATTGAAATTTGTAATGTTATGAATTCACTTCTGCCTCCGCCTCCGCCTCCGCCTCCACATTCGGTACCGATTCCGTTAAACCAAATTTAAAAGCTCCGGTTCCTAATCTTGTTCCGATATAATACATCCGTTACAAAATTCTCGGCTTCTACCTAAACCTTCCTCATGAATCACTCTGGCTATTGATGTAGAAACCCGCTAGTTCAGTAGTTGGGGAGTATATCGCTGTCAGACAGACATGCAGTATGGTACTTTTTAATATGTATGTGAGGAAAAGGATAGAAGTCGTAAACATGTAAGGAACTTTATTTTATGGTTCGCAGGGGAAATATCTCTTTGTTTAGGTAATCATATGGAAACACGACGAGGATAGAGTGACGCACTATCCTCGTCAAGATACCTACAAATGTAGCTCTCTCACCTAAATTATTTCGTAAAGTTTTACTCCGTTGGCCTAGCTAACAGAGGTTGAAAGTAGATAAATGAATATGGACAAAATTCAGGAATTTAGACTTGATCACTCTTAAATCGCGAAATAATCCAGAGAGGATCAGGTAATTATTTTAAAACAAAAACCGGGCAAGTGCAAGTCGTACTTGCGCATCGACAGTTCTGTATAAACTTAACTATGTAAGTAACTAATACGATTTCCGAATCAGTCTCAAAGATTTTTCCAAATCGCAAAAAAAAAGTCATTATTTTGTGATGTAACTACAAAACAGTTTTCGGACATTTTCCTTTACTTGTGCTATGAAACCTTGTACCTATAGATAGGTGTTGATTTTCTTGTGAGTGTCAAAATATGTGTCGTCGGCCTTATCTTAGATTGCGTTTACTTCAAAGTTAGATTTTTTTTTCTGCTCCAAGGAGTAGCAGACCTGAGGCACGAAACCCTAAAAATATACATAGACAGGGACCGGGTTATCACGGGTCAACTGTCCAACAACATAACAATAACACAACAATGTTCATAACTACGATAGTGTGAATTTAAAAAAAAGATAGTGTACCTACCTCTATGTTTCCAAAAAAATTCGTCATTCTTAAATATCTGTGTCAAGCAAGACCAAGACCGAAGTAAGTAAACTTTAGTTAGTTTAGGTATGTACGTAAAACCAGACTCACTAACATTCAGGTATTTAGGGAATTCTAACTGACTGTATTAAAAGGAAGTTTCCGAGGGCATATTATAAATAACGTCTCATTTATATCTTTCCAGTTCATTTTGTTTCTTAATTTTAATCATTCATTCTGGACTATCCAGATGAGGTATATTTTATTTTTTTATTTGAGCCCAGAGGAAATGTTGACGGTCATCTCAGAGGACAATAAGTTGAACGACCTCCTGGAATTCAGTTACGGTGCCTGCGCATTACGCAGGTTACGCTTTTCTTATGGTGTGGCTATAATATCGCTCGAATATTGGTGTCGCGTTGTCGCGATAAAAGCATCGTAACAGATATACCTAAGCGTTGTTATTGTCTATATTAGCGGTCAATCGCATTTATATGCGGCTGCGGGAGATAATTCGAGCGAAGTAAAATGACAAAAGGGGTGGCTTTGTATTAGTGTCGGTAAATAATTACTTATATTTTTAATACTAGTACGAGAATCATTTGCTAAACATGAATAATATGAAAAAGAGAAGCAGGAGAAGATAGTAGCAGAAGCGACGAAGTGTAGCCACTCAAGCGAATTATTTTCGTAACAAAACCCTTTGATGTGCATTAGCTTTCCGATAGTACCGAGACAATCATTCGTTTTCGCCCCAATAATTCGACGAACTACACGGTCACATTTGTCGCGTTAATGCAAAAATTTGCCGAATCCCGATAATGTAGTTCCAGCATTCTTTTTTTTTTTAATTGTTTGTAAGTACTGCGAGATGGGTAGACGATATTGTACCTTACTAGATCTTGGATGAAAATGGTACTGAAATGTCGGATTGGCACAAGAAAAAAGAGTCCTATGGTAAGTAGTAGGATGAGGACTGCACGATTACGTAATTCATGAATTACAGTGTCCATTGCAAAAATAAAACATTAAAAAACTTGTTTTGGGAGTAAAGTTCATTGATACCTACCTACATACTTGTCTACTAACTGTATAAAGACCACAGGAATATAAAAAAAAAACCAGAAAAAAGACAGTTGACTATGTAAGTATAAAAAGTAATAAATAAAAAAACTACTTATGTCGATGACTCGTCAATAAATATTATATTTACATAACTAAACCATGATATATGTACATAGCTACCGTTAGGTATGTACCATGGTCCTGGTGATCTCATAACCAATTAAATAGTTAGCTAAAAAAGCAGTTATCTAAAATACTTATTTGTCAATAAAAATAAAAAATAAACTTGACGGACGTTAAAAATGGCGGTAAAAAACGAAATGTGTTTTGATCATTTGATTTTATGTTATAATCTTTTTATTGCATAATTACATTATTAAATTTATTTATATTGAGTGCGGCTACAAGAATCAAAATTTTGTTATTTTTCAAGTAATTTGATTGGATATTATTTATAATTTGTTTCGCAGGATTTTAGGTATAATCCGGGGTTGTTTTAAACCCTGCAGACAAAAAATGGAGATTAAATTACGAGTACAAACTTACAATTTATTGTCGTAAGCACAATGCAGGTTGAACAATTGGCATTGTGTAAAATAGTATCGATACATATAAAATAATAGCAATAAAATTGAATAAAAATTTAAGTCAAATTGAGATAAATACAAATCACGATTTGCTGCTCCATTGCAACTATTACTCGCCCGCGTGAAAATAGAAAATATAATAATAGTTTAATAATAGTAGTTTATTAATAATCATACATTATACAAGGCTGTTAGAACGGTGATCCCCAAGCTAGACGTTAGTGCTCTCTTAGACGGTCATTCTATCTAGTGGCGCCGACTCCGTGGGTGCTCGGGGGCTCGAGCACCCAAGCCCAAGAGATATAAACAGTGGGTGCTGAGCACCCCTGAGAATAGACATCAAGAAACAGATCAGTAATCGCTTTTAGGTTACGTATAAATTGTAATATTTCTTGATAATAAGAACTAGTTTAATTTTTTTTGTTTCGTTTTATATTTTTATCAAACATAATTAATAATTAAGTACGCAGTATGTAAGTAGGACATTTATTTATTTGTCGCTCTATCAGTGTGCATTTCTCTTCTCACATTTCGCCACTTTTTCGAGTCATCAAATGAGCATGAGCACCCATGAGGTTTTCTAAAAGCCGGCGCTCCTGATTTTATCAACTCTGAGATGACGTACGAGTATATCAAATCAGCTGTTCGCTTAGTCTTGTCGAGTTGTGCGAATATAAATGCTGAAAGACAGGGGAAAAAATGTGTATTTTAATACACAGTTTTTGAGGGATATTTTTTTATAAACTTTGCCCCACACTAGGATTTATTAAATGTATCGTGGGTGCGTTCAAAAACATGTAAACTCTCATAAAAAGACACGCAAAACTGGAACAAATATAAGTAGGTCATACAAATATTCGTTCCTTGCGAAAACCGAACTTGCGACACGTAGCGTAACTGCCAATCGCTCAACATTTACGCCAATTGTGCCGATTTGATTATTGATTATTTAATTAAAAATATAATATTTTGTCAATTTAATTATGATTTTTTTTAAAGGTATTTTTTTTTGTATAATATGAATTATAACTTTATCAAGTTATGGAGAACACACAATGTAAGAACAATGAATATGAATAAAATTTAATTAAAAAAAAAACAATACCATTTTATGCCTCAAGGTTTTTTTTAGGTTTCTGTACCTCAAAAGAAAAATAACGGATCCCTTATAGGATCACTTTGTTGTCCGTCCGTCTGTCTGTTGGTCTGTCCGTCTGTCTGTCAAGACCCTTTATCTCGGGAACGCGTGTAGGTATTGAGTTGTAAACTATATACTCAGGCCTGCGGTCCCTTGAAGCTTTGAAAAAATCAAACTTCTGAGTTAACGAACAAAGAAGATACGGCCGTTTATGTCGCAAAAAACGTATATTTCGACACTCTCAAGGAAATCGAAATTCATAGGGTACTTCCCATTGACCTAGATTCCTAGAATCTTGAAATTTGGCATGAAGCAAGATCACATAGCGCAGGTATAGGAAAAAATCTGAAAACTGTAAATTTGTAGTTACGTCACATAAAAAACTTTTTTTGCGATTCGGAAAATCTTCGTAACTCAATTCGGGAATCGAACTATTTTCATAGATAAGTTTGTACGGAACCCTCAGTGCGTGAATCCAACTCGCACTTGCCCGGTTTTTTATGAATAGTCAAACATTGTCAGAGTCATTTAGAGAACATTTATGTTCCTGATTATTTTTTACATGCCTAGTAATAATATATTGAAGAGTGGCTACAGACGCACCACAGCTTCCTCACTTTCTGTCTGACGCAGGTGCTCATCAGACACTTTGGTTTCGGAAGTTTTCTGTGTCGAATTCAATAGGACGATCGTTTTTTTTAATTGATATAAACCAGTGCTTGACTGCAATCTGTTTCATTATTGTGCAGATCACCTGGAGAACACGATGGAGGTATGCCCTGTTTGAGCGATATTATCATTACTACTGATGTTAAAAATAATATAGGTGCCGAGAGCCTTGATCTCCCGGTACAGGATACACGAATTCAACCCGTAAAAATGAACCAATTAAAAAAAAATATTATTCTTATTTAAGCATAAGTAGGTAGTGCATTTTGCTCTAAATATGCATTTTGTACACCACCTGAGACCGGATGTTGTAGGTAATTACAAAACCTCAATTATGCCATAACAGCTACACACATAAATAACCAATAACACTTAGCTGCACTTGCAATTAATGTATTAAACCTAATCTAAACTAATTATTCTTTTGCGCACGTTACCTACCAGGAGCCTAAGGCCGGTTTTAAGTGCTCGACCGACCGTTGGTTCGTACCATCGTTCCTGACGATACACATAACCGATTGTCAGTTCGTAACGTTCAGTGTTCTCCTGACCAACCAAACTGGCTGAACTGGCACAGTCACAAACACGTACACGAAATGGACGCGTTTACAAATTGTCGGTCCACCGATCGGAGAGCGCGTCGGTCGACCGACGCACGCATTCGGACGCGCTTGACCGACGGTCCTCGTACGCAGTGCATAGCAAAAATGTTGACAATAGGTCAGTGACCTGGGATCACTTTGGATTGTTTATCTGGCTTCAGAAGGTCAAAAGAAAAAAATATATTTGTCTAAAAAAAAAACTTCAAATATAAAAAAGGATCTATTTCTAACATAATTACTAAAAATTATTCAATATTCGTGACCGTAAACTAAAGCCAGATAAACTGGCATGATAAATATAAAATGTCTATGTAAACTACTGGTTTATACAAAACCTGTCGATTTTATAATACGGCAAATATTACATCGGGTCAAGGCCGCCATTTCTTATTATTATTTGATTGGTTTCTATTTTTGAGGGATATTTTTTTTTGCTCATAGATTTTTTGTAAAGAGTTATGAGTTTACATGTGGATGGATGGAGAGGGAGAGGGAGACCAAAGAAAAGATGGATGGATTGTGTGAAGAGTGCAAGTGATATGAAAGAAAAGGAAGTTAGTGATAGCATGACGAGTGACAGGGCAGAATGGAAGAAAAAAACGTGTTGCGCCGACCCCAAATAAAACGGGACAAGGGCAGGAAGATGATGAGATGATGATGAATAGATTTTTTTTAAGTGTTTTATGGCGGTATATGTTTGGATTAAGGTCTAATCTACCCGTTTCCCTTATATTATTACACTTGAATGAAAAATCTACGTAAGTACGGGAGCGTTTTGGCGAGAAAAAATGAGTTACTGTCGTTACTGACGATTCGGACACAATATATTCGGACAGTGTCCTAATCGACACATTTTATTTTTAATATTTTTTCACCAACGAAGCTATGTAATAGAGTCAGATAAAAAAAGTTTTAAAATATAATATAAAGTTTATTACCCGAAGTTTCCCCCCCTTGAATCCACACTAAAATAGTTTTGGTAACGCTTTTCTTCTGTGCTAAACAGTGTGAGTCCGAACCGTCAGTGAAAAAAATATTGAAATAAAAATGTTCCAATTCGCACACTATTTCTGAATATATTGTGTCCGAATCATCAATAACTCTAAGTTTGTAAGAAGTTATCTCTGGAACTATTAAACCGAGCGATTTCGAAAATTCTTTCACCGTTAGAAAGCTACGTTATTCCTGAAGAACATGTTTAAGTAAAAATGTTTGACGCCCAATGAATAAAGTGGGCACGGGTCGGTTAGTATCACACTAATATTATAAAGGTGAAAGTTAGTGTGTATCTTGGTATGTTTGTTTCTTGTTCACGCTCGAACGGCTGAACGGATTTGGATGAAATTTGGCACATAGGTAGAAGATGACACGAAAATATTTTCCCTTGGTTTAATCTTTGACTTAAGTACATAAGGGCGAAGCTACTGGCGGAAGCTAGTCGGCAATACATTGGTTACAAGTAGGAATATACTCTTGAAAATGAAAAATTTTGACCATGAGATCAGATCTGAATTGTAGAAAAAATTTCAACCGTTTCATAACATTTTATGTAGTAGACAAAAATTTGGTATTAAACACTTATTGTTTTCATGAGTAATTGTGGATTAATTTTTGAGTTTTCCTTTAAGATTAGATTACTCAATTGAGTATCTAATCTCTATGGAAAAATTAATTTATTTGTGAGTATTACATAAACTTAAACATTATAGCCACTTTAAAACAAAATGGGAATAGATCCACTGTAAGTAACCCGGGGGGTCACTATGGCGACAGTGAATTGACTCGTCAAAAACAAGTATTTCCTTTATATTACTCATTTATTTGACGTACTGGATGCTATAGAAAAAAAATATATATACCTAAAAAAATCCTACCTATTTAGTAAGACAAAAAACATGATTTACAAAGGATCGTAAAACGAAATGCAAACATTTTCATTCATCAAATTGTATAACCCCGTGAAAGAACAGTTTTTTACCAACTACTGACAGAAGTAGGAAGTGATTTTTCTCGCCTTGATTTTTTTTTTTTTTTTTCAAAATCAAATCAAAATCAAGGAAAATCATCTTATGACATCCCCCGCTCTTGGGCGAGGCGGGAGATAGTGTCAGACTTTTACTGACTAAAAACCCACTCCTGTTCCTTCGTTGCCTTTCGTACCAGGGCCGAGTCTTCCTTTCAGAATCAGACCCTTGGCCCCGGTAGGCTTCGACCCTGCTGGGCCCCTACAGTTGCTGACAACTCCTTGAGGCGCGCGTGGAACAACACGCGCCGTCGACGACCTGGGCTCGGTCCAGACGGTTACCGGACGGTCGGACGGCGAGCCACCCATTGCTCGCCGTCCGCAAGCCCGCGCCTACGGTGGCCGGAAATCGGGATCGGAATCCCGGCGGCGGTTGGGGCGTGAGGACCGTTGCCTCACGCGATCGGCTGCCTCCTTCGCTAGCATTACTGCTTCGCAGAAGGAGGCGACCGCCTGCCACTCCTCCTCGCTCCGGACCATGGCCTGTACCAAGGCCCGGTTCTCGCTTTGATACCGCAGTGAGTAACCCTTAGTACTAGTAGGTACTGTTTATCTATATTACTCACAGAGCTAAGGAGTATACCATGTACTCAGAAATAAAAGATTCTATTCTATTCTATTCTTATAAATATATCGTAGGCTGCATTCTGGTTGTATCGTAGGCGTAACACTTACCTACTGATTTATCTATACATATAATAAAACAGTAAAATGGTGGAGCGTTGGTATTAGTTGGCGCAAAAACTACTGAACCAATCCTGTTCAAATTTTGCATACATAATCCTTATAGGCCGGGTCAACTGTTAGGCTACATATTATCACGCTTTTTGCTATGGGGGGTGAGCAATATTCCAAAATGTTCCAATTGAACGACAATCGCTCTAAGTTCGATCCTCAGGTACAGTTAATATTTTTGTGATTGTTTTAGTGTTTTTTTGTACATAATATGGAATGATATTTCCAGAACAATAATAAAATGGCTTTTTATGTATTTTTAAATTGCCATCGACATTTTTATTCGATATTTTTCCAAATATTTCAGTAAAAACCCATCAAAACTCATATTAAAATGGAACCGGAGATAAAAAATACACTTTTTTTAAAAATTTGGTTAGGAATTTAAGGTCAAAAATGAAAATCATCACGCTATTTTGTACAAGGAGTCAAGCAGACAAGCAATGACGTGTATTTAAGAACGGCTATTTAGAACTAAATTCTGCAAGGACCGTGGCGCAGTAGTATAGTGACGGATCCGCGTTTGCTATGTTGCGAGTTCGAACCTCGCGTAATTTTTGTGATTGTTTTCTTTTATTTTTTATTTATATTATTGCTTTTTTTAAGTACTTTAGGGCTTTTATTTTTATTTTGTAAGTTAGTTTTAATTACGTTATTATTAGATTTAAATGTATATAAAATGAATAAATAAATTCAATTCAATTCATCTGTGAAGTAAGTTTTTATACGTATTATTTGTATCTCTAGAAATTAATCAATTCGTATTAATATCAAAGCGAATTAAAAACTTCATTGATTTCTTTTACAGTACTACATCTTATTATTTTTAAATTTAACTTCAGAACTTCTATCATCACTTTAAAGACAGCGCATTGGGAAGGGTTTACACCGTTCATCCCAATAATGGATAGTGTCATTATTTGCGATGATTGCTTCACACTGTACGGGCCCCAACGTCATCACAATCAACACTGGGACGACACTGACAGTGACGGAGGCCAGCATCACCGATAGCCCCAGACGACTGCGACATTTGTTTGCCATTATTTTAGTATTTTGTGGAGTCACAAACCCAGGTCGGTTGTGGGTCTCATGGTGGAATGGCAACAGCGACTGTCGCAACCCAGTGCTGGGCTCGCCACAATTATGGCGGTAAGTCCCCTCTTTGAGGAGTGGCTGGAAAGACCACATGGCGTCCTTACCTTCCACATGACGCAGGTCCTCACCGGACATGGTAAGTTTGGGAGCTTCCTGCACCGGATTCGTGCGGAAGAAACGCCTGGGTTCCACCATTGTGTGGACCGCCCGGAGGACACGTTGGAGCATACGGTAGAGGTGTGCCCCGCCTGGGCAGAGCTCTGCCGTGTCCCCGTGGGGGCGACCGGTGTCAGTGATCTCTCGCGCCGGACCTTGGTACAAGGTATGGTCTGGAGCGAGGATGAGTGGCAGGCGGTCGCCTCCTTCTGCAAAGCAGTAATGCTAGCAAAGGGGGCGGCCGCACGTGCGAGAGAACGGCCTTCACGCCCCGCCGCCGTCCTGATCCCGATTTTCAGCCACCGTAGGCGCTGGCTTGCGGACGGCGAGCAATGGGTAGCTCGCCATCCGACCTTCCGGTAACCGTCCGGACCGAGCCCAAGTTGTCGACGGCGCGTAGTGTTCCACGCGCGCCTCAAGGAGATGTCAGCAAAACCGTAGGGGCCCAGCAGGGTCGAAGCCTACTGGGGCCATGTGATGCGAAAGAGAACCTCGGGGCCCTGGAACGAAGGCAAAGAAGGAACAGGAGTTTTTTTTTTTTAATAGGTGGGAAAATCAACTTATGACAAATCCCGCTCTTGGACGGAGCGGGAGATAGTGTCAGACTTTTACTGACTAAAAACCCACTCCTGTTCCTTCGTTGCCTTCGTCCCAGGGCCACGGTTTCGTTTTCACACTACCCATGGCCCCAGTAGGCTTCGACCCTGCTGGGCCCCTACGATTTGCTGACATCTCCCTGAGGCGCGCGCGGAGCAATACGCGCCGTCGACGACTTGGGCTCGGTCCGGATGGTTACCGGACGGTCGGACGGCGGGCCACCTATTGCCCGCCGTCCACAAGCCCGCACCTACGGTGGCCGGAAATCGGGATCGGAATCCCGGCGGCGGTTGGGGCGTGAGGACCGTTGCCGTTGCCTCACGCGATCGGCCGCCTCCTTTGCTAGCATTACTGCTTCGCAGAAGGAGGCGGCCGCCTGCCACTCCTCCTCGCTCCGGACCATGACCTGTACCAAGGCCCGGCGCGAGAGATCGCCGCCGCCGATCGCCCCCACGAGGACACGGCGTTGCTCTTCCCAAGCGGGGCACACTTCCACCGTGTGCTCCACCGTGTCCTCCGGGCGGTCCACACAGTGGCGACACCCGGGCGTCGCATCCGCACGAATCCGGTGCAGGAAGCTCCCAAACTTACAATGTCCGGTGAGGACCTGCGTCATGTGGAAGGTAAGGACGCAAGCAAGGAGGCTCGCCGCTTCGCGGGAAATCGTCCGGTATCCTCGCACCATCCGTATGGCCATGACCCTCTGGCATGCGTTCAGCCGGGCCGCCGGCTGCTTCCGCAGCGCCTGCGCCCATATCGGTGCGCCATAAAGGGCCATGGAAAGGAACAGGAGTGGGTTTTTAATCAGTAAAAGTCTGACACTATCTCACGCTCCACCCAAGAGCGGGGAATGTCATTGGATGATTATCCCACCGAAAAAAAAAAGGTCGGTTGTGGGTAAATTATCGCCATCATCTGTCCGAAGACTTTTTACGTGCTTTAAGGTGTACTACTGAGGCTGACATTGAACAGAACAACGAACGCGTTTCGAATAGTTGTCTAGGTTCACTTCAAGACGTGGTCATTTCCATCGGTGGCAATCCACTGGACTGGTCGAATATGGATTACCGGCTCCGCAATCATTGGCATATCAAGGTCGAGGAAATCGGGGTGATATCGTCAATGATCACGACTCACCTCAGAACAAAATGTCCCTGCATTTTTAACATCGTCGCGTTAGGCTCAGCCAGGGTAAAATATTTTGCATTAATGCTCCAGGTGGAACAGGAAAAACATTCATTGCCACTGGCATCCTTGCAGAAATAAGGTGACAAGGCAAAATAGTGATTGCGACTGCCCCTTCTGGAATTACTGCCACACTGCTTCCACGGGGCAAAACAGCGCACGTAATGTTTAACATTCCCATCGATTTAGAGAGCAACGAAATGCCAGTGTGTGGGCTATCACGCAACTGTGACAAAGGTTGGGTACTCAAGGATTGCTCTTTAATCGTATGGGATGAATGTACTATGGCGAATAGAAAAGTAGTGAAGGCTGTAAACAGAACCCTGCAGGACATACGCAGGAATCAAGATGTGATGGGAGGTGTCACTGTTTTGTTTAGCTGCGATTTTCGGCAAACTTTGCCTGTGGTGTCGCGAGAAATTAGGGTTGACGAGGTGAATGCTTCGTTGAAACGATTGAATCTATGGTCACGAGTTTACAGACTGCGCTTAACATGCGAGCTCAGTTGGGCGGATATACTCAAGAATTCTTGGATGTTCTTTTAAAAGTTTGGTGATGGCAACTTACCAGAAGAGAGCTCTGAAGTGCGCCTACCAGAGACTCTAAGCAAAGTAGTTCCCACTATTGAAGTACTAATTAGTCTGGTGTACGGGGACGTCGGTCGAATACCGCTACAAGAGAATTCTTGGGTGTGTGAACGGGCCATTTTAACACCCAAAAATGATCAAGCTGCAGCAATTAACGAAAGCGTTCTCTCGCAAATTGGTGCGAACGAAGTGGTATAGAAATACCACTTCGTTCGCATCAATTTGCGAGATAAATACTGTTGTAGAGCAAGATGACGCTATATATTATCCCGTAGAGTTTCTGTATTGGAACGGCAAGTGGACTCCCGGCGCACACTATCCAGCTGAAGGTCGGTGTCCCGATCATGCTGCTACGGAATTTAATTCCACCTAAACTATGTAACTGGGCCTAGCTCAAAGTCATCTCTCAAATATTATTGAGGTGGAAATTCTAAAGGGTTGTGGCGTCGAGGAAACAGTGTTTATACCCCGAATACCACTAATCTCTCACAATTACCCCTTCTTATTCAAGCGTGTGCAGTTCCCTGTAAGCGTATGCTTCGCAATAATTATAATCTAAAGGCTGCAGGTGTTGATCTCAGGACTGCTGCTTCTCACACGGATAGCTGTATATCGCTCGCTCCCGCGTCACCAGTCCTGAATCTCTGTACATTTCGGCTCCTGAAAGTAGGACTAGAAATTTGGTTTACAGAGAAGTTTTATAAGAAAAGTAAAGTTTTGGTTTATGATTTATCCGCAAAAACAAATTGTGTTAGAAATATAATGGTTATTTGCGGACGAAGTCGCGGGCAACAGCTAGTATTAAATAACATAACCCGTTGTAACCCGTGATCTATTGTTACCCCATTCCCCTAGATTACATTGAAAAAGCTGTTTTACATCAATGAATACCCATATATACCCAGAAAGATTTCCAATAAATTAAAAGAGAAACTGTGGTTCACACAAATATGGGTTACAGGAGTAGGTAGGAAATGATAAACGTTCCATTTTTTTTATCGTTGTTTAACTTACTTTTATAATTATCGCCTAAAATAACGACTCATACTTTAAGTTTATCTTATTTAAATGAGTTCAATGATCCTAGATTAGGAAATTTTAAGACATAGGCACAAGTACAAAACATGATTTATTTGTACCTACCCAAGATTTATGTAACTCATAATAATTATGATTTAAAAGAGTGTCCATGGAGTTTCTTGCACATTCTTCTCCATAGAGATCTACGCTACGTTTTGACAATTCAAAACTGAAAATGTTTATGGTTTAATTGAAATAAACGTTTCTGATTTCTGAATAAATGATTCAGTATTTTTAAAATAAGGGAACGATTTTTTTTCGGTTTATGTCTTTATGTTCTACACTATACCTAAAAAGTAATATAAAATGTATTTGACCGATATAAAACGTATTGCATAAAATAAACTCTGATAACGTATTGATTAGAAACATATGTTGCTCCATATCGTAGCTATCAGGCATTTATGTTAAAAGTAACCGCTGGTTTACAAAATAATAATCTCGTAAAAAAACTCTTTTTTTTTCTCGGTACGACATTATTATATTACAGTGGATCAAATGAGAATCATTACTTTGCTGATATTTATTTGAAAGCAATCTAATCAAGCCAAAATCTTGGTTACATTATATTAGGTGTTTAGATTACAGGTCTGCAGAATTTTTTGAAATTGAAGGGAAACTGAAGAAACACAGGTGGGTTTAGTCGGTAAATATTTGACACTATTTCTCGCTCCACACAGAGCGTGGGAAGTTATTAAATGTACCAACAAAAAAGTGCAGAATTTAAAGACTTTAAGTAAATAAGCATTTCATTTTTATAAATTAGGCAAATAAACTGAAAATAGTAGCATAAATATCTATAGGAACATAAAAATTCATGAGCCATCTAAACTTCTAAACAAAAACAATAAATAGTAGGTACTAAAAGCTTGACTTAAACTAGCTAAAAAAGAAAGAGCCATCTAGATTTTAGAGTAGATAGAGAATATAGAGATAACCCATTATTAGTGGTGGCCGAGTGAGAGCAGTGGTGGCCGAGTGGTAACGGCCCCGACTTACGAGTTGTAGGTCGCGGGTTCAAACCCAGCCAGGCGCATTACTTTGTGTAATTTATTTCATCACCACTGCTCTCAAAACGGTGAAGGAAAACATCATGAGGAAACCGGTATATCCTAGAACCAAAAATTCGAAGACATGTGACATAAACCAACCCGCACTGGGCCCGCGTGGTAGATTACGGCCCATTCCCTCTCCTAGAGAGGAGGCCTGAGTCCCAACAGTGGGAACATTATAAGGCCGACTAATGATATGCTATGCTATCTAGATTTTACCAGTCCATTGTCATGTAGGCAACTCCTTCAATGATTTCAGAGACCATACCACGAGCACTTAGCTTAGCGTGATCCATTTTAAGACCTAAACTGAACTGCTAAAGGGATGGAGCTAATATAGAGTGCATCCCTGACAGACTTTTTAACTCGTTTTGGTCACGACCCCAGGAATTTTCCGGGAACAAACACGATCAACACTCTATCGATTGTGTTTATCTGACCTTCAGACACCGGCGCCGGCTTTTAGAAAACCTCATGGGTGCTCATGCTTTTTTGGACTCGAAAGAATGGCGAAGTGTGAGAAGAGAAATGCACACTGATCGACCGACAAATAAATAAATTTACTTATTGCATACAAAAATATAAAATGAAGCCAATATATAAAAATGAAACTAGTTTATATTATCAAGAAATATAATAATTTATACGTAAACTAAAAGGTGATTATTGATCTGTTTCTTGATGTCTATTCTCAGGGGTGCTCGGCACCCACTTATTATTTCTCATAGGTGCACGAGCCCCCGAGCACCCACGGAGTCGGCGCCCCTGCCTTCAGATAATCGTCACATATTTTAAAAGGTTACTTGATCAATTAAAACAATACACTAACCATATCCTCTCCGGAAATAATTTTCATCTCGTGCACCGTTGCCATAGCACGTGATTATCACAATTCACCACTTTTAATTTGTACACACGTCTCTCCCTTCCGGAGTCCGGACTCTGAGTGAAAAGATTCGGCGCCTGATCATGTATTTACGAGAAATTATCGAAAACTGTCGAATCATTGTCCTGTAATCTATCACACTTCAAATGTTGATAACTTTTCTGATAGACATTTACTTTCAAGGTAATCTGAAATTGGGAAATGCCTATTTTATTAGATAAAAAATATTCGGTTGTGAAAGCCTTCTTAGTTCTTACAATTTAATCTGATTATCAAATAATGAATGAACTGATTGCTTGTTGTTATTAGAGTAAGCTAACCACCGACCAACTATTGATAGCGCAAATTTATCAGACTGATTTATTGATTTAATTTGCGAATCTGCTTTAGCAGGGGTCTGAAGGTAGAACTACACTGCGCACACGTGTGCCACACACGCCGATCTGGGCGCGTCGGTCTCCATACATTTTATATGGAAACTAGACTTGTAGAGCTACACTTGATCCACGCCACGCGACGTCGTTCTACGTACAAATCTGGCGTGTTACACGTGTGTGGCGGTCTAATGTAGTTCTCGCTTGAATCATCATTACCAGGGCCGGATCAGCCAAATAGCAAAACTAGCACATGCCCCCAAAAATGGCAAATGCTAGCGGGGCCCCGTGTATTGAGGTGTGCCCCGCTTGGACGTACAAAAACAACTCAAGGTACCTATGCCATATGAAATCTAAGCAATTTCGCATTTTCCATAAAGAAAAAGGAGGTAGGTAACTGCCTACGGACCCATCGCTATATAAGGGCTCCGCGGGTTGTTAGAAAAATAAGCTAAAGAAGTTTTAATTTTTTATCATTTATAAATATTTAGGGGGCTCCATAGTCAAATAGAATATGCTAAAGGCTCCACGCTGGCTTAATCTGGCACTGATCATCATTTCCCAGGGCGCATAAAAGGGGCCCCGTTTCCTTTTAAATTTCGAAACCATCTTCGTGCAATGTTTTTAGGGCACATCCCTGAGGAACTCTAGTCTCCCCTGGTCTCCACCAGGTCTCCTCAGGGGAGACCAGCACCGACCGTGCTGTGCATGGCAGCACGTGATCACGTCTTCCCCGGAAACCTACAATACTACATACACTGGCACGGTTGCCGCTGTGGTTGAGCGATTGACTGCTACGCTGCGGGTTGCGGATTCGATTCCCGCGCGGGACAAATATTTGTATGGCCTACAGATAAGTGTTCCGAGTCTGGGGGTCTTATGTATGTGACTTTACATGTCTGTGAACGCACCCACGATACAGCAGGCAGTCGCCTCCTTCTGCGAAGCAGTAATGTTAGCAAAGGAAGCGGCCGATCGCGTGAGGCAACGGCAACGGTCCTCACGCCCCAACTGCCGCCGGGATTCCGATCCCGATTTCCGGCCACCGTAGGCGCGAACTTGCGGACGGCGAGCAATGGGTGGCCCGCCGTCTGACCGTCCGGTAACCGTCCGAACCGAGCCCAAGTCGTCGACGGCGCGTATTGTTCCACGCGCGCCTCAGGGAGATGTCAGCAAATAGTAGGAGCCCAGCAGGGTCGAAGCCTACTGGGGCCATGGGTAGTGTGAAAATGAAACCCGGGCCCTGGGACGAAGGCAACGAAGGAACAGGAGTAGGTTTTTAGTCAGTAAAAGTCTGACACTATCTCCCGCTCCGCCCAAGAGCGCGATTTGTCATAAGATGATTTTCCCACCTATAAAAAAAAACCCCACGATACAGGGTTATTCTCAGTGTGGGGCAACTTTTTTTAATATTTTTTTTTAATAAAAAAAACAAACTTTTACCTTTATAATATCAGTGTGATTCCACACACGGCAGTAGGAAGGACTGTCCATAAGCGAAATTGATTGGCACGCAAATTCTTATAATAAAGCTAGAACTACACTGCGCACACGTGTGCCACACACGCCGATCTGGGCGCGTCGGTCTCCATACATTTTTTAAAGAAACTAGACTTGTAGAGCTACACTAGATCCACGCCACGCGACGCCACGCAACGTCGCGGCGCGGCGTCGTTCTACGTACAAATCAGGCGCGTTACACGTGTGCGTCGGTCTAATGTAGTTCTAGCTTTATTATCTATACTCCATCTGTTTAAGTAGTTAACTAAACGTAAACCATCTTGATACTTATGTCTTTTTATAAAAAAAAAAAATCGTATAAAAGACATACAAAGATTATTCAAATTTAGTTAATTACCAAACATCGGTATAGGTAAATAACAAATTGTAAACATTTTTAGATAAAATTTTGAGACAACTTTTAGATAAAAGACATGTCAAGATTGTTTAAATTTAGTTAATTACCTAAACAGATGGAGTATAGGTACCTATCAAATACTTCATACTTCCTAAGATTCTTAGAAGTTTCTTTACACGATGATAATCCAAAATTACGTCACCACGGGTCGTCACCCATCGACAGCCAAAGACAATAAATAGGAAATGAGTGTAATCAACAAAATAATCACCGTTTGACAAAATTAAACGTTCGCGACCAATCGCGTTACACGCTGGATTGTTCACGCGGTGATTAACATGAGCTTTTAAAACAACAGATAAACAGATGACAAATATAAAGCAAGAACTACATTAGACCGACGCACATGTGGGCCACGCCTGATATGTACGTACGTAGAGTCGCGTCGCGTAGCGTGGGTCTAATGTACGTACAATGCGTTCCAAATAAGAATAGGATCGATTGCCATGTTTTGACGCCACGTCATACTGTCAAATCGAAGAATTATTGTGGTGAGAAAATTTTAAAATTTATTTTATTTACGAACTGTGAACGAAAATAGTTTGATCAGAATCCAGTTCTTCAATTTTGCTTATCTCTGAGTTCTTCAATTTTGCCCAATTTCTTGCCATTTGACAGTATGACGTGACGTCGCAACATGACAATCGATCCTATTCTTATTTGGAACGCATTGTAACTCTACAAGTCTAGTTGCCATATAAAATGCATGGAGTCCGACGCGCCCAGGTCGGCGTACGTGGCCCACGTGTGCCCAATGTAGTTCTACCCTAATTGTGTGCGAACGTAGACATACCAATACTGATCTTGCATCGATTCCCATATTATTTGCCCGCTATTGGTATAACTAATTAGTTAAAAAAGCACTACCTAAGTACATTTAAGTAAAACAGTGTTTGGGTTATGATTTTAACTTAATTTTTTTTTTGTAGAAAATTGGGTGGGCATTATTCCAGTTACATGTTGTATGGCTTCGGGTTTTTGGTTCTAGGTTTCCTTACAATGTTTTTCTACACCATTTTGTGTGCCAAAGCTGAATTAATAAATATTGCTGAGTTCAAGTTACTGGTGCAGTAGTGCTCATAAACATTGAAATGGCTTTTCAGATATTATTTTATCTTTATCTATTATTTAGGTAAGACATGGCATATTTTTTGTTTCGCTTACTTAATGACCCTTAACTGCATAGCATAGCATAGTCGGCATTATAATGTTCCTACTGCTGGGACTCAGGCCTCCTCTCTAGGAGAGGGAATGGGCTGTAATCCACCACGCGGGCCCAGTGCGGGTTGGTGGATGTCACATGTCTTCGAATTTTTGGTTCTAGGACATGCCGGTTTCCTCACGATGTTTTCCTTCACCGTTTTGAGAGCAGTGGTGATGAAATAAATTACACAAAGTAATGCCTGCCTGGCTGGGTTTGAACCCGCGACCGACAACTCGTAAGTCGGAGTCGTTACCACTCGGCCACCACTGCTCTGACCCTTAACTGAAATTCCGAAATAATTATCTTTTTAGAGCTCCATGGAAATTATAGTCCTATTCAGGCTCGAAAACCTTACGCAGGAGCGAAATTGGATCTCAAATGAATTTCTTACGAAATTATATGTACGTAGATATTTTAGGAAAATTAGACAGCCTTAGTTGGATTACAAAGGGTGTCAGACATTTTAGACACATTTTCATATTGTGTGCCTAATTCCGTTCTGCGAAAACGTGGATTTGTTAGGTAATTCAAATATAATCAAGAAAATTGTAAAGGTCATGCTTTTGGAGCAAGATCGTCATAATTATGTAGGTACCTACCTACTGCTCAGTGTCTCTCTAATTCAACTTTTAATTGAATTTAAGTAAGTATTATAATGCACAAAGTACAAAGAAAATTATAATAATGAATGCACCTTAAAATATAATATGCACCGAATTAATTAAATAATTTGTTTAAATATTTATATTTTTTTAACAAAAACGAGTAGTTTCAACAAATTATTATAGCAAATTGTTACCAAGATGTCTTTGTGTCCAACATGATAAAAACTAATTATATTGACGATCTGAAGGTTAGACAATTTTATTTTAGTACATTTGTTTATTTAAATACCAATTCTAATTATAAATCTAGACTTATTCGTAGAATTATCATTTTAGAAACCTAACTTAAAATAATAATGAATAGTGTATTTAACCTCCATTTTGAGAATCGTAATTACCTACACTAGGAAATGAGTACGAATAATAAAGTTTGCAATCCGGGTGTGATGAATGATCCAGGTAGGTTCCTAACTGGGCATGCCATAATCATGGCGGTAAGTCCCCTCTTTGAGAAGAGGCTGAAAGGACGGCGTCCTCATCTTCCACAGGTAATCACCGGACATAGAATGTTCGAGAGGTTCCTGCATCAGATTCAGGCGGAAGAAAGCCCGGGAGTCACCATTGTGTGGACCGCCTGGAAGATCCGGTGGAGCATACGCTCCGCTCCGCTTAGACGGAGCACCGCCATGTCCTCGTGGGGGCGATCAGTGGCCGCGATATCTCTCGCGCCGAGCCCTGATTCAGGCCATGATCCGAAGCGAGGAGGAATAGCGGGCGGTAGCCACGAGCAAAGCAGTAATGCTTGCAAAGGAGATGGCCGCACGCCCTAGCCGCCGCGACCCCGCCCCGACGACCACCCACGGTAGACGCGAGCTTGTGGACGACGAGCAATGGGTAGCTCGCCGTCTGGCCGTCCGGTAATCGGCCGAACCTAGCCCAAGTCGTCAACAGCGCTTAGGGTGTTTTTAATATCGTGCGGATTTCATCACGCATGCGGGCATTTTTTGCATTATGTTTTTTTTTTTTAATTCTTGCATTTTTAAAAATTAAAAAATGCAATAAAACGCGTCCCGCGTGCGTATTCCAAGCATAACAATAAATACATGTATGAAATAGACATTTGCGGGTTACGTGTGGGGCAATCCCGCATGCGTGATCAAAACCGCACGATAGTAAACACCCTAGGGAATCCAATCCCGCAAACGCGGGATCCTGGACCTTTTTTGCGGGATCGCAGCTGTTCAGTATATTAGGCAAACATAAATGTACTGAACAGCTGATTTTTTTTCGCGATTTCAGGTTTGTTCCCATAGTAAAAGTTGTTGGTTATCATGAGCACAATCACGTGTTTAAATATCGTACACTAATTACCAGTCACCCTATATAAGTCATACAAATATTTGTTCTGTGCGAGGATCGAACCTGCAACATGCAACACAGCGGCCAATTTCTCAACCACAGCGCCAACCGTTCCGCCGAAGTTTTGTCAGTAATTGTGTCAAAAATCGTTGTCACGATCATTCATTAAAAATTTTTAACTCGCGGCAAATGTTGTTCAATACCGACATTTTAGATTATTGCTCACCCCCCATAGCAAATAGCGTGATAACTTATAGCCTATAAGTTGCCCTGACCTATAAGGATTATGATTGTATGCAAAATTTGAACAGGATCGGTTCTGTAGTTTTTGCGCCAATTAATACTATCGCAAAATAATTTTACTGTTTTATTATATGTATGTATAGATAATCGATTAAAAATACGGTCATGTGTCGGCCAGTACAAAGGTTTACTTGAAAATCAAACCTATTATTACAATATTAATTTAATATGACATTTTATTAATTGGTGCAGTTTTAATAATAATACTCCCATTTACTGGTTATTATTAGTAATAATGATGAACCATGAACTGGTTAATTTTCAATTAATATGCTTACAGAGCAGTATTTAAATTAATAATATTTTTATTTTACCTTTTTAATGTTTCTAAGGGTACCTCAAAAGGCAAAAACGGAACCCTTATAAGATCACTTTGTTGTCCGTCTGTCGGTCAAGACCCTTTATCTTGGGAACGCGTGGAGGTATCGAGTTAAAATTAAAACCATAATAGGTATTCAGGTCTGCGGTCCCTTGAAGTTGTGAAAAAATCAAATTGCTAAATTGAAAAAAAAATACGGCCGTTTATGTCGCAAATAACGTATATTTCGACACTCTCAAGGGAATCAAAATTGAAAAAATAAACTTCGAGATTCGGGAATGGAATTATTTTAATTGATAAGTTTGTACGGAACCCTCAGTGAGCAAGTCCAACTCGCACTTGCCCAGTTTTTTTTTTAAATTATCATTGTTAATTTTTTTATTTGTTTTTAATCAATAAAATCCTGCATAGACACATGTTATTGTTCCATTGAATAAAGCAGGTAAATAAAAATGATGCGTGCATTAAAGGGGTGATTATTTTCTCTCATTAAAAAGTAGGTCGCCGACCTACTTTTATCAAAATATAAAAAAAAGCATGCCTAGGTAGTCGGCTGAAAAGGAACTCCACATAATAATGGGGTCACATTTTTCGAACATAAGTACCTACATAAGTAGGCAAATGTTATAATAGTATAGTATTAGTTGCTTTCTTTCAATCAGAATAAAGCGGGAACTACATTAAACCGACGCACACGTGGGCCACGCCTGATTTGTACGTTGAGTTGCGTCGCGTGGCGTGGATCTAATGTAGCTCTACATTACTTACGAGAACTACATTAGATCCACGCCACGCGACGCCACGCGCCGCGACTCTACGTACAATTATGGCGTGCCGCGTAACCCTCGTCATGACTAATGTAGTTCTCGTTATAATTTATGTAGACCGTATAATATGTCCTGGCCTGATCTTAGAATTGATCACTTCACGATATGATCGACTATTTCATGAAATGGTGACATTTAAGAGACAACGTTGCCAGCTGATCACATCATGATATGGGCTAGCCCAATCAATGAACACTCTGCGTTTAACGATATGTAGATACAGCTACCTAATGAACCTACGATTATTTTATGATATGGTCAAACATGGGTGATCATTTGTCGTAAAGATAAGAGGAGCCGAGCGCGAGCGGAGCACGAGCCGAGCTCAAATTCGTGTTCAAATTCACAGTACACGAATTTGAGCTCTGCTCCTCTGGCTCTATCGTAGACCCACCTTAAAGTAGATAGGTATTTTGGCCAGTGGCCACTGGTATCCGGCCATGAAGTATACCTACCAAATACCTGGATGTGACTACGTAGTAACCTAAACTTTTCAGAGGGCCACGACATATATTACGAGTCTGTATACTTACCTAGTAGATGTGACTACGTAACCTAAACTTTTCAGAGGGCCACGACATATATACGAGTATGTATACTTACCTAGTAGATGTGACTACGTAACCTAAACATTTCAGAGGGCCACAACATACCTATATAGGTACTTACCTAGTAGATGTGACTACGTAACCTAAACATTACAGAGGTCGCAGCACAGTTCCCCAAAAACTAAATTTACACAAAACCTTGGCTATCGGAACTGTTTGTGAATTCAGTTGGTACACCCTACTTTACTCTGATTAACAAAATATGCTAAAAGCGTCTCTATCTGGCGACCTTTGACCTTGAGTTTATCACGGTCGTTAATCTTTTTGCGGAGTAAGGGACATTGCTTACAGAAGTTTGTGTAAATTAGGTTTATCTGACGAATAATTGCGGTATTAGCTAGGCTTTTGGAAAAGACTTGGAACTAAACACCAAACATTAGTACAAACCGAGGCCGTAATTAGAGCGGTGCCAGCGGTGCCCAGACACAAGGCGCAGTCCCTGGAGGGGCGCAAAAAATTTAAATCTAGTCCTTTTTGTTTGTATTGTACTTTACTACTGACTTTACGCATATAGGTCAGTCAGGGGTCAAAAGTGTAGTTGTATTCTAGCGCGATATCCGTGACTCTACCTTTGCTAAAGTGTTTATTGTAGCAAAGGTTCAATGGTTCTTGACTGATTTAATTTGTAGTATAGAATTTAAAGTATTGAGCAAACAAATCTTCGATCACATCATCGCTTAGCAACAGATGAGATAGCGGCCAATCGCTAGATATCTAGCATTTCAATAGATTTCATCATTTACTCATGACCACGTGTATCTTAAAAATATATGAATCAATAAGAATCATCAATATATCTTTGTTTTATATACCTTCTCAATGATATTATTTACACCAGCAGTAGCATGGATTACCTTATCTGGAGATGACATTATTGTTATCTGATTGTGCCTAAACATTATCAAAAACCCACATCTCGGTGGGTTGAGCTACATCTTTAGTCAATAATACTTAACTGACTGGCCTGTTGGTTTAGTGGTTAGTGGCCCTGACTATGCTATGCCGGAGGTCGTGGGTTTGATTCCCACCCAGGACAAACGTTTGTGTGATGAGCACGATCATTTGTTCTATGTCTGGGTGTAATTTATCTATAATATGTATGTATTAGAAATATATAAGTATTTTTATCAGTTGTCTAGTACCCATAACACAAGCTCTGCTTAGCTTGGGACTATAATAATAATTACCCCATCGCCGTATCTTTACGTTGACGTCGTGGTGAGGCTTGCGCGCTCCAATAAACCCTAGGTCTGTGTCGGTAGCGTATGCTTTGCCGTAACATGCCTAGGGTGAGGGGCCAGACTTTAGAGAGATTCAAGCCGCAAGGCAGTTTTGTGGCGAACTGTTGGGCATTACGGACCCGATATCCCGGGAGAATTCTTGTTCTTCATCTCCGGCTTGCCTTTATTGGCCGGCCGTCGTGAACACTGACGAGGAACAGAGCTCCCACCTCTCTCTTGCCTTTATTGGCTGGCTTGAGTGGAGATTCGCAAGAGCAAACGTGCTCGGGAGAAGGATGTACGACTTGGCGGGGGCACTGCCGTGCCCCCGATAATCCAGTAAGGTGCTGGTAGGGATCTTGACCGTACTTCCGGAATTGTCCTGATAGCCGTGGTATACCTCTCCACTCCTCAAGCACTGCAGGATATGAAGCCCTCTTGTTGCTACGTCACTTCGTGCTAGCGACCATTTTTGGGGGCATATAACATAGTTCCTGGTAAGCAGTCCATTTAAGAATCCTAAAACCATAGCCCTATTGTTTTTGTTTTCCATAATTATGTTGCAATAGTTTCCCACCAACCGGGGGTTGTCCTTGGATGCACTAACACAGCGCGTACAGGGATAATCGCCTGTAAAATAAAATAATAAATATAATAATATTTATTAAATATTAATTCTCTACGTGCGTTGTTATGGCGTTTTTTCAGTGGAAATCATCAAATGACTGTATCCGCTCTGGGAGTAAAAGGCAGTGTCAGGATGTTACTGACTAAGGTGATCAGATTCAAATTCGGAAATCTAAATGCTCTGTAAAAAATAACATATAAAATGTTATTTTTTTCCGATTGGAAAAAATACTTTCAGATCGTCTGCGGCCAGCTTAAAACCCACTTATGTCCCTTCATTTGCTCTTTACGTTTCAGGGTCGCGTTAATTCTTTAATCGAACGATTTTGCAGCCCTGAAGTCGCACCTGAGGACATCACGTAGACCAGGTTTAGGCTTGAGTTAATTGCTTTTAACTAGATATATGAGTACCTAGTGTAATTTGTTTTTTTTTTCTATGGGATAATCATCCTTCTCCTACCCTAGGTTGGATTGGGAGGGCGTGTCAGACTTTTACTGACTAAAACCCAACTGCGTCCTTCACTTGCCCTTTGCGTTCTAGGATCACGGTTTCCCCTTCAACAATTCCCCGTGGGTGAATAAAGTGGTAAACTTTGATTTATAAATAGTACGTCAAGGGGTCAAAGCCTACTGGGGCCATGGGTTGTACGAATAAGAACCCCGGGGCTCTGGAACGAAGGCAAAGAAGGAACAGGAGTGGGATTTTAGTCAGTAAAAGCCTGACACACCCTCGCGTTTCGCCCAAGAGCGGGAGAAGTCATTGGATGAATTCCCACTTAAAAAAGAGTGGTAAATTTTTTTTTCGCGCGTTTTTATACAACTTACGAGAATATTTCGAGGTAATAACTAGCAAGTTACCATGTTAGAATGGTTCTTCCTATTCTGACTTCGTAATCGTGATGCAGTAATGGACATGAATATTAAAAACATAATTTTGTCAGTCATTGAGTCATTCGAAAAATTCCGAGACTATGGCTACAAGTGTAAAATTTCTCACGATGGTGGTATTTCCTTACGTAATTGTATACATTTGCATTAGTTCACATGGGTCGAATAGCAGCTGATGGAAACCTTCCACACCATAGCTATGAAAATACCTAGGCTTTAGTTAATGAGGCTAATACAGGTAGAATTACATAGAAGAAGGTATAGGGTGTCCCAAAGTTAACGCAAGATTTGAATTAAATAGAAAACACAGTTTTTAGTATTCAGATTGTGATTTTTTTATTAAATTATAAACTAAGGGTGTTCCAAAATTAACGCAAGATTTGAATTAAATAGAAAACACAGTTTTTAGTCCTCAGATTGTGATAAAAACACAATCTGTTAAAAAAAAATATAAAAATTAATAAATCATAAACTAAAGAGTATCCCAAAATTAACGCAAGATTTGAATTTGCCGCCATTTGTGCAGTAAAGTGTTGGTAACCCCAAAAAAAAATGTGTTTTCTATTTAATTCAAATCTTGCGTTAATTTTGGGACAACCTATAGAAGAACACAGACACACAATGAAGAAACAACTTATCGATGGCTTATTGTGAATAATACCTCGTAACTGCAAAACGCGTAACTTTTCAGGAGGCACAAAAAACAAATCAGACGTTTATTATCATTTACGAGTAATTTAAATGTGCTTCTACGTGTTTTATTTAAATATACTGGCCTGCTGGTCTAGTGGTTAGTGGCCCTGATTGCTATGCCGGAGGTCGTGGGTTCGATTCCCACCCAGGACCAATGTTTGTGTGGTGAGCACGATCATTTGTTCTGTGTCTGGGTGTAATTTATCTATAATACGTATGTATTTAGAAATATTTAAGTATGTTTATCAGTTGTCTAGTACTCATAACACAAGCTCTGCTTAGCTTGGGACTGGACGGCGTTGTGTGATAGTTGGATGGATAGTTGTGTGAATATATATTATATATTATAATTTTATTTAAGAATATTGAAGCTTATCTTGTTTTATTTTGTTATTTATTCAAACTGACTCGAGCAACATATGCATTCAACATAGTCGATGGCGCTACAAGTATAGAATCAGAAATTTTGCGATACTTACATGATTGTGCATTTCAAGTTTTTCTTTCTAAAAATAAAATAAAATAAAACTACCTAAAATTGCATAAGTACCTACCCGAGGTTTTCACTCTAAGCCGTCGTTATGTAGAAACTTAAATTAAAAAATAAAATAAAAACAACAACATTGTATGTCTCACGGCTGAGCCAAATATAGGTCCGGGGGCCTTACCATGATGTGTTAAAATATCAGGCCTGCGAGAGAGATGGAGCTATACACCCTTTATAGTTCCATTCCTTTAACAATTCAGTTTAGGTCGTAAAATGGATCCAATTATGAGCACGTGGTGGGGCCTCAGTTCCGCATAGCATAATCAGCCTTATAACGTTCCCACTGCTGGGACTCAGGCCTCCTGTCTAGGAGAGGGAATGGGCCGTAATCGCCGTAATCCACCACGCGGGCCCAGTGCGAGTTGGTGGATGTCACATGTCTTCGAATTTTTGGTTCTAGGACATGCCGGTTTCCTCACGATGTTTTCCTTCACCGTTTTGAGAGCAGTGGTGATGATATTTACACAAAGTAATGCACCTCGCTAGGTTTGAACCCGCCGTTACCACTCGGCCACCACTGCTCGATTGTTCCGTTCCGCATAATGCCCGACAACTACAGTACGTAGCAGTTGAGCTAACGTTGGTTTTCGACCGAACCTTACTTATAAGTGTACGGGTGTAAATCAGTTTTGTCAGGTCTGAGGAATTACACATAGCTACAACTGGCGGCCTAGCTGTTGATCCCCGCACGAACGCCGGCGTTCGTGCACCATTGTCTTACTATTGTGTCTCTAATTACGCTACTCCAAAAGTTAAAATAGCATCCGCGACCTTATCCAGGCAAACTGGTATGGACAGGATTTTGAGGTGTGTTTATGTTATTGAATTTACATATATTGGATAAAATATGTAAATTCAATAACGTAGACCCACCCCTATTTCTCTATCTATAAACCTTCCCTGTATAAACCCCTGTTGTACTTACGTCATGCATGAATTAGGATTAGTACTCAAAGTAACACCGAGCTAATAAGTTTTCGTAAACGTTTATTATTACAGATAGCGGCACGAATCTTGAGCGCTCGGCGAAAGAGCGGGGATTGCTTTGCGTATCGTACAACATCGGCGAGCCAATCGCTGTACAAGGATTGCACTCCCCGCCCCCGCATCTCCTTTCATACAACTAAAGAGACGTGATATTTCACTTCTGCGTGCTTCTGCGCAAGTAGAACTGTAGAAGACAGCGCTCAAGATCCGTGCCGGTATCTGTACCAGAGGTCGGAATTAGGTATTCATGTACTTGCATCGAAATGTTGATATTAATATGGATCTTCCCGGGATTTCTAATGAAAAATCCCGTGTGGCCTACAATATTACAAATAAATAATAATAAAAACCTCAGAGATAGATAAGACAAATAAAGCAAAGATAATTAACATACAATTTTTAATAGTATTTTTCATTGAAAAAGATCTCTCTACGTCAACTGAGGTGAGGTTAACAAATTTATACACTTCTTCCTTCTCGTCATTAATGCAAGAAGAAATTTTATCTGCTATTTATTTCTGAGTGTCATAAAAAAAAATTCTGCTCTTTAAAATGAATCTCGGGATTTGAAGCATATCCACTATATTCTATCTCTATATGAAATCGGTATAAGTACTTAAATAACTCTACCTAATTCCGACCCCTGATTATTACCTATTCTGGATTGATCAGGACATAATTTCGTAGCTTAGGTTATTAGGGTATACAGACGCTAGAAAGTCTGATCATCAGTCTATCCAAGGAGTATCGTGTTGCCCAGTAACTGTAACAGTAGTGTGTTGAACTCGCGCCTCTTGGCATACCTGGAAGGTAACGATCTCCTCAGTGACCGACAGTACGGGTTTCGCCGCAATAGATCTACTGGGGACCTACTAGTTTATGCCACCCACCTGTGGGGAGAGACCCTCGAGAGGAATGGGGAAGCGATAGCTGTTTCCTTAGACGTCTCGAAGGCCTTCGACAGGGTATGGCACGCTAGTCTTTTGAGTAAGCTTTCAGCGTACGGCATTTCCACTGGTCTGATTAACTGGGTAAAAGACTTCCTGAGTGAACGTTCTCTTCGAGTTGTTGTCGATGGATGCTCATCAGAGCCCATGACGACTAATGCCGGAGTTCCTCAGGGGTTTGTTCTCTCTGCAACTCTCTTCCTGCTGCATATCAACGATCTGCTGATGCCCGGTATCTATGGGTAATGGGTATGCAGATGATAGCACAGTTGTAGAGAGATACCTGCCAGGTGCTCGAGCTAGTAAGGAGCTAATCCGGTCCGAAAGAGAGGCTATGGTAGAGCGTACGAATGTCTCACTTCAGGCAGTCTCCAAGTGGGGTGAAGCCAATCTGGTGGGATTCAACGCCGCCAAAACATAAGCGTGTCTGTTCACCGCTAAAAGGAGCCCGTTCACCTTGGCTCCTGCTTTTCAGAATGTATCCCTGGAGTACACCGACCGCCTTCAGCTCTTGGGAGTTGAAATTTCCTCAGACCTTGACTTTGGGCGGTTCATTGAGTCCAAAGCCAAGGTAGCTGCTAGGAAACTCGGCGTACTTGCAAAGGTCCGGCGGTACTTCACACCAGGACAGCTTTTAATTTTATACAAAGCACAGGTCCGTTCGTGTATGGAGTACTGCAGCCACATATGGGCTGGTGCTGCAAAATGCCACCTGGCAGCTTTGGACTCGGTGGCAAGGCGTGCAAAGAGGCTAATTGGTGATCCAGATCTGGTTAATTCCAATCTACAAAGTCTTGAGCACAGGCGTAGGGTAGCCAGCCTTTCGGTGTTTTACAGGATGCATTTTGAAGAGTGTGCGCAGGAATTGTATGACTTGATTCCACCATCTCATTTCTACCATCGGACAAGCCGACGAACGGCGAGTATTTACCCTTACGTTGTTGAAACCTCTACGGTCCGGACGAAGCGTTTCGCCTCGATGTACGCGGTATACCGCGTACATCGAGGGACTGGAATAATTTGCCTGGTGCGGTATTCCCGTCCGATTATAATTTGGGTCTCTTCAAGGCTATAGTGAATAGGCTCTCAATAAATTAGTGCGCCTCACCATCTACGATTGAATTACTACTTACCATCAGGTGGGATCGCAGTCAAGCACTGGTTTATATCAATAAAAAAAAAACTGGGTTGTGGAAGTGTGATCGGCAGTCGCTTCAAGTAAAAACCGGGTATTTCAGCCGCAACCGGTTAGACAAACGGTTAGAAAAGGCTAAAGAGATGATGATGATGATGATGATCAGGACATTTTTTTTTAATAAAAATTGAAATGTAACGTATAAACTAATATTAAATTCTTAAGGCAAGGTTCTAATCATTTTGAACTTTTTTAAACCTCTGGAAATCCACAAATATAAAATAGTTCTCACCATGAAAAATTATTTTATTAAAATGGACTATATAATGACCAACTGCCAGGCAAAAATCAAAACATGATATAAATTAGTTGACCCGAAAAAAAAAACTTTTTTTCGCTATTTTTGAATGCTTTCTACTACTACTGCTATCTTGGGGTAGTTACCTAATCCTATCCTAAGATGGTGGCGCGTAGTGTTCCACGCGTGCTTCTAGAGCCACTCTCAAATCGTGTCACCACTAGCCCGGGGCAGAGGAACTCAAACTGCACCCGCAGCCCCCGACACAAGTGTACAAGGGAACACCGGGGTGTTTTAGTCAGTAAGAGTCTGACAAACCCCTTCACCCGCCCCAGGGCGGAGGACATCCATGAGAATTTCCACCCCGAAAAAAAAGGTACCTAATCCAATATTGGGACAAAACCTCTGAAACTTGTAAACGTTGTGTCAGTCCTTTTTTATATTCCCCCAAAAGCTGAGGTCTTTACAAGAGACACAAAACGATGAGTTTTTAAGTAGATTCGTTCGGCAATGTTGAGCCTTTACATTTTGCCACACCTTTCATGCAGCGTGAAATTGTAGTAAACAGCGCACTAACACGGCGCAGCCTGATAACTTGACAACTGACGGCATTGTTTTATAAACATATGGACGACTTGAATGACGCAATCTCGGATAAAATACTCGATTCGAGTACGTTTACTAGTGAATGTAGTGAAGTCACGTGCGGTTGATAACTGGGGATTCAACATCCAATAAGAAAAATCATTGACTGTAATACTCGTTTCCTCTTTTTATTATTGATAGGCTCGCGCTTGACCATCGTCACTTACCATCGGGTGAGATAGTTCACCTGATGGTAAGTGAAGATGTAGTTGACCTTAGGCATAGGCATAGGCATAGTCGGCCTTATAATGTTCCCACTGTTGGGACTCAGGCCTCCTCTCTGGGAGAGGGAATGGGCCGTAATCCACCACGCGGGCCCAGTGCGGGTTGGTGGATGTCACATGTCCTCGAATTTTTGGTTCTAGGACATGCCGGTTTCCTCACGATGTTTTCCTTCACCGTTTTTAGAGCAGTGGTGATGAAATAAATTACACAAAGTAATGCGCCTGGCTGGGTTTGAACTCGCGACCTACAACTCGTAAGTCGGGGCCGTTACCACTCGGCCACCACTGCTCTCTCAGTTGACCTTACCTAGAAGTAATGTATTCAGTCTTGACTTAAAGACCTGGGGTCTGTTGCTATCAGAAAACAAAAAGATCAGAGAATTCCATAATGAGTGTGTTCCCAAAACGTTTTGTGCGTATGCCTACCAAGTACCAGTGATACAACGCCGTACCTCTAATGGTCCGATGATAGAACGGGCTTGCCGGAATTCAGGTATGCAATTCCGACGCACACTCCCCGAAATGCAATAGATAGAAAACCGATAGGCTAGCTACTCAGCGATGATGCTCAAGACTTTGAAGTTTTGACTCCACGAGTGCATGATTGCCAATGATCTTCTTGAATCGTTTCTCAATTGACTTAAGCGCATCAAGCTGGGAACTGGCAGATCTGTCCCAATGGTCACTACTCTGTACCTGATCGAAATAGCGCTTGATAAAGTTTGAGCAGCTGTTCTGGCGTGAAGTACTGTCTCATCCTTGCTAGGATTACCTAAATTTTTTGCAAACAGCTGAGCCTTTGCCTCGATGTATGGCCCAAAAATAAGAGTAGATGTTAACGTAATATCAAGAAGATTAAGATAGAAACTTATCGCCACGGTTACACCTTGGAAATTTGGAGCAGGGTGGAATTGGCTACATTTAGCAGAAAAAAGACACGCCTGGGTTTTAGCAGCATTAAACCTGACATGTTCTAGCGTTCAACCATAACCTCTCGGACAGACCGGATCTGTGACACGTAGCGCTTGAGCTGAACACGTAACTCTCAGCAACAGTGTTGTCGTCTGCATCCAAAAAAAAGTAAAAAAACTAAAACCCGACTACGACAAAAAAAAATGACGCTGAAAAAGTATGAAACAAGATTTTCAAGATGCTGAAATAGACAAGGTAAGTAACTGGAAAAACAAGAATAGAACAAAAAGAAAAGCCGTAGTCACACGTTATAGGTAGGTAATAATCGAAACACTTTAATAACGTGTGACTACGGCTTTTCTTTTTGTTCTATTCTTGTTTTTCCAGTTACTTACCTTGTCTATTTCAGCATCTTGAAAATCTTGTTTCATACTTTTTCAGCGTCATTTTTTTTTTGTCGTAGTCGGGTTTTAGTTTTTTTACTTTTTTTTATTTAAAAGATTTTGGTGTTAAATCACTGTGCTTCTTTACTATTTATTTTGGTATGTACAAGTAAAGCCCTTTCAAATGATACGAAACACGACATATTTATCGTATTTTTTTTAACACAATACTTTTTGTCTGCTAGAGGGCGCCGCATTGAATTTTGATGATATTTTTTGATAAGTACTAGCGAAGCCCTTTCAAATGATGTCAAACACGGTATATATATCTTAATTTTTTTTTAAACATGACTTTTTGTCCGCTAGAGGGCGTCACTTTAAATTTGAGCAATATATTGGAAATGTACAAGTGAAGACCTTTCAAATGATACCAAACACGGCGTATTTTACTCCATATTTATTTTTAACACATTACTTTTTGTCCGCTAGAGGGCGCCATATCAATTTTTGTGACACGTCACGTAGCCTATGTTCAGCGGACAATTAAGACGGTTCTAACGATACCTCATACGTCGAGTTCCGATAAGTAGATTAGGAGCTATGAGGGAACAGATGAACAAACTCACATACATACATAGCCTGTCAAAATCATAACCCTCCGTAGTCGGGTAAAAAGTTTAGGAATGACATTTATGTGCAGTAAGAACAATGTTGCCAAGAGTACAGAACCCTGAGGGATCCCGGCATTAATAATAATCGTGCTTAATTACCGATAGTCACTTATTAGCAACTGAGACATTAAGCATCCCATATGGTGTTTAAGCTTGACTTCTTCTGATGCGATGGAACGAGCCATAGATGGATTAGCTCTTCATCATTTCAGCCGAAAAAACTCCACTGCTCAACAAAGGCTTCCCCAAGTCCCCAAGCGTCACCACAACGTCGTCTCGCATCCATTAGATTTTTGCGACCCTTACCAGTAGGTCTTCGGTCCACTTTGCGGGACGCCTAGCAACGCTGCGTCTTCCGTTACGCGGTCACCAGAACCTTTCGGCCCCGTAGACCTTCTGTACTCTTAGTAAAACTATTCTCTAGTCAATAAGATTTGTAGAGTAATGTAGTCCAGTTTTCTTTAGGCTATAAAGTCTATAAAGCCTTGGGCACTATACGTCATTCATTATTTTCTTAAAAAATTGATTCTTTCAAAATCTGCCTTTGTCATTTGTAACGATATCATTTCTCTACTGATTGACACTATCTGCCATGATTATAACTTCACCAACTAGGTATAGTTTACGTACAATCATAGTCTCTCAAAATGATCTACTTAAAATGTTTCATTTTACTGCTTGTATTTCTCAGAAACAGCAAAAAAATGCAAGGGAAAACCCCTCGTTATTATTGGAAAGGCTGCCTTTTAAGTCACTCTGATCGTTAAAGGGCTTATTACACTACTCGATATTCAGACAGTCTTAGTCGATGTCGCGTAGTGTAATAAGGGTTAGACCGGTCTACTCGGAACAAAAAATAAGTAGTGTACATGAAAAAGTCATTGTACAAGTTACCTATAGTTTGTATGAAACTGGTCTGGTTTGGGCCAAGTTTAACTTTATAAAAACAAATAAAACACCAAGGTTAAATACTTAACATGACTAGAGGGTAAAATTACAACCAAGAAATCTTTTGTTATTCTTATGAAAAACATAACATTGAAGTTGACATTTTCATAAGAGCAAGTGGCATGGCAACTAGAAAAAGCAACCAGGTAAAATCTTGTGAAATCTATCTATCTTTCAATTTCGTCATAGTTATATAATATTATTTAGTATGTATTATTGTGATATTTATTCTACTATGTGTATGTATATATTGATGATAGTATAACTTTATATTTCAATGGTAACTGTTTTGTTTGTACTTTTCTTTTTTTCGCTATTACTCTTACACATGGTGTCTACTTTTTTTCCAACTTTCCTTTTGCAGATATGCTGGAATTAAGCATCACCTTTGTACCTATTTTTCTGTTTCCTTCTTCTTGTCTTTTGTTATGTGTCTGGTCGTCTTGTCTTGTTTTGTTTAAGTGTACATAAATTGTTAAATGAATAGATTATGAAATCAGTAACTAAGATTCTGATACACAATACCCTAATCCATCATTCACACTCACGTAAATCGTCTTCATAAAATTAAATTAACATATCACCTACAATAAACTATAATTTTTTACGACATTGTATCTCAAAACCCGGCAATGAATAACATTGAATTATATTTTCTTTCATAGTTACATTATGACTAGACACTAAACATTTTTAACGTCCATAATTGATGAAGTGTCAACTTTATTGTATGTTGTCTTTTCGAAACAGCTACGAGTATAATACAGGAGATTAAAGCCCCAGTTTATGATGTTGCACGTTTGCCAAAGATCATCACTAACTAACTCATCTCACACGTGGTTCCACGTGATCAAATGACAACTCTAGAAAACGCAAATTCTGGTATTGAGACAGCAGTTCCTCAGTTTACTAACAATGAGACTACTAACCAATTTAACGTTACTAACACCCATAACGTAGACGATAACGATGATAACATACAACAAACACTTAAACACACAGTGGACCATACTTTTTAAATGTTTATCATTTCCTTGGCCCAGTTCAAGACAAGACACGTAACTCCACGAGGCATATGTTACAATAGTAAGATTAAAAGACAGTAATCAAGTATGTGACCACTCTCGAATGTTGGCCAAGAAGGTTGTCAGGTTGTTTCCATACTTGGTAGTAAGTCAGCTCTACTTGGTCAGTTTGATGCTAAAAATAAAAATAAAATAAATAAAGGTGACGGATATGGAATTTATTGAAAATAATTCGGAAATGGAAAGCCTTCGTTACTGGTTTTCAATGTTACGGTGTTTTTGAATGTTCGGAAAAGGTCGAATTTCGAAATTATGGTATTAAGCCAAGAGTAACGAAAGCAGAATTCTTTAGTGGATGAATATAAACAAATTGCAATCATAAACCCTATCGTGGCATCAATTCAATTTAATTAGAACTATATGTATGTATTTTATCTCAGATAGGCCAACATGGGCACTCATAAAACGTCAGAAGCTAGTGCACAGTTCCAATTGGTTGTTTCCTATGGAGAAGAACAGACAAGAAATTACAACTACTCATTTTTTTTTAATTATTGATTTTTGTACAATATTTCCATAGGTACGAAAAGTGGACAGTTTAGACGAGTCAACATGGTACCATAAAAGTACAATAAAAACAAGTATTAAAAACAAAAACTATGTATCTGCGGAATCCACATTTAGGTACAATAGTAATAACAAGCTAGATAAAAATAAAGAAGGTAACTAACGACATGATTATAATAAACGAATAAATAAATCTGAATAGAAATCATGTCCACTTAATGAAGTCACTTATGGAGTCAGTCAGTGGTCTAAATGATGAAAAAACATTGCAAAAAAAAAAGTAACTAAAATAAAGATGGAGACAGTTAATATACGGCATAAAACATCGTCATCAGTAACCCAAAGCAGAAGACAACTGTTTCAAATAAGAGTTAACTTACGTACTTGATAAAATTGATGTGGAATTGTGGATTCATTCATTAAACCCCAAACAAACGCCGGCGTTCGCTCGCTCATTGTCTTTCTATTGTGTCTCTAATTAAGCTGTTGGTCCTGTCATTAGTAGATCTTTGATGGTCGCTACGGCTAGTCAGATCTATGCCAGAAAATCTGACAATAGTCTTGCTAAAGTTGTCAAAAAATAAAAGGCCCGTTTTGACATCTGTCAAAACGAATACTTAAATACTTACATAGCTAAATAAGCAAAAAGAATAATCGCAATATATTCCATCAGCGCCAAAACAATGTAAGCATGTATTTTTTTAAAACACTTTATTATTTTATTGTTTCTTTCAGTTTCGTTCCAAGTTACATTCTAGGGTATTTCTCAAATGTCAAAACGGGCCTTTTATTTTTTAACGAGTGTATCTATTTTGTTTCCCAATTACTATGTTACGTCAGATAGGCAGTCGCTCCACGACCAGGTGCATCCAGTTTGAATGGAAGCCGATCCCAATACATTTGGAAAAAGCCTTGACTTAGGAATAAAATTATTGCCGGTCAGATTTTGGGAAAGATTTTTTGCGTTAGGCCGCGTTCCCACTATGTAGTAACGGTTGATTTATCGTGGGACGACTATCGTCTCTAACTGTTCCCATTACAACATCTGTTTGTCGCAACAACTTGCCAATTTTTTTTCGTTTTACGACTGTTGTGCTAGCCGTTCTCACTATCAGCAATCTGTTGTCACCGCAAAATAAGTTGCAGACGACATTTAATCGTGTCGTCCTATAGGTGAACACCTCGATTTAAATATATAAGCCACGGCACTAAAAACTAAACGATTATCTGTCGTCACGACAAAGTGGGAACGCAGCCTTAGGCGTCACAAGAAGAACGATAATAATCTGCAAGAACCATTGCCAGCCAAGCCAAGCGCGAGCGTCATGATTTGAATACATTAACTTTTTGACTTCTCTACACAGTTACCATTTTCTTTTCAAGTGCGATCACTTGCATTTGAAAACAAATTCGTTACATGCGCTAAAAATTACAAACATTTCACGGTGTTTAAACCGAAACGTTTTCACAATAATCTGAAACTACGTGTTTCCTCACATTATTACTTTAAAATTATAATTTCAAGCTGTCAATGTGTGACAGTGAGTGAAAAGTTGAAAGGGAATTGTTTGTCTTGGTATGGTCATGTGAAAACGAGATCCCTCCTTGTTACTAAAAGAGAGTGTGAGAATACAAGTGGAGGGGAAGGCCAAAGAAAAATGCATGGATTTATGAGGACTGATATAAAAGTGAGTTGGGGTTGCGTGACGGGTGACAGGACAGATTGATAGAAAAAAACGTGTTGCGTAGACCCCTATATATATAGTTAATGAATCAAGTAGCATGGGACAAGGACAGGAAGATAATGATAATAATAATGGCACACCCTTAGCCATTCTTGATCAGCTGACCTTAGCCAACCTGCACGCACAGTCGGACGATTACATACAAATTGCTATAAAATCTATGCTAATTTTATACGTTACAGTTACAATAGGTTTCACTATTCAAGTATCGAATTCTGTTTGTATAATTATCGTTTATTGCAATCTTGTCTCGTTATGTACGTAATGTAATGATGGATGTTATTGAGGAATAAATCTTATTGACATAAGTATATCCGTTTTTTTAATGACATAAGCTGGTGCTTGACTGCGATCCCACCTAAGTAGATAAGAGTAAGCAGTGATGCAATCGTTGAATCATTTTATTGAAGGCAGTTTCAGAGGTCATTAAAACCTAAAAATCTAATAAACCTAACCAATATAAAGATGGTATTTATTTATTTGAACTTAATGTAAAGAAAGCTGCTACTCTTGAGTGTGATCAGGCCTGACATGCCTGCCGCATTTCAGATGCGCTGTGGGCTAAAAGAGTCACTTATTGGGTCCCCTTAAACGCAAGGCGACGTCGCGGCAGACCAAGACGAAGATGGAAAGATGAGCTTGACTCTTACCGGAGGGATAGGCCCGCAATGGACGAGGAACACATGTGTGGAAAAGGGAGAGGGAGGCCTTCGCTCAGCAGTGGGACATAATAGGCTAACTAGAAGTTTATGTACACAATAGTTAATGCAACAAGGCTTTCTCCCGTACCTATCAATATCCTTCGGTTTCGGAGGTTACGGATATGAAATTATTTCAGACTATCCACTATTCGTATTATTTTTGCGTATAGTTGCGGTTACAGATGTTAGAAGTATAAAATAATAAAAGTAAAATACAAATAACAAGATTTGCTAGCTTTTATTTCTAGTTTAGATTATCATTTGTTTGGCCGAGCAAAACAAACAAAATCCTATCGTAACCTGTCGTTTAGACTCCGCTTTTACGGCGCATTTAATTTATGCGTTTTTTGACGGCCTGCTGCGGTGCCGATGCGGTGCGTTAGTCGTACTGCGTACGGACGATCGTATTATTTTCATACTTGAAGCGTGCGGTTCGGCAACTGTACGGCGCCGGTAGGTACCGCGAACGGTCGACAACAGGACGGTAACGTCACAAGCACCACGTGTACAATTCGGTGTTGAATAGTGCAGTGTTGAATAGCGCATCACAGGCATATAAACGCACGGCAGCCAGATACGCTTTCAATTTAGGCGCTTGTTGTCGGACTGCTAACGTACTGCAACCGGCCGGCTGCGGCACGGTAAACGTGCGGCAGTGGTCCGACATGAAACGTCTAAATTGAAAACACCCTTATCCGAAACATTAATATCGGTTTCGGTTGCGGATATATTTTATTTTGGATATCCTATACTTTCGGTCACGGTTAGCTCCAACCCTACTTCTGATTACCTTTAGCGACTGTCAAAGATCTACAAATGACAGCCGGGAGCAAAGGCTTATTCTGCATCAATGTTATCAAGTACTTACGTAAGTTAGCTCTATATCTGAACAAATCTATCACTGATAAAAAAAAAAAAAATTTTTTTTTCTTCACACTCGAACGGCTGAATGGATTTTGATAAAACTTGGTACACGGGTAGACGATGTCCTGGAATAGCACTTAGCTTTTTGGGTCAATTTTCTTCTTTGACGCAGGCGGAGCGCTGCTGGTAGCAGTTAGTTATATTTATAGCTGATCCATTTAAAGATATCCCACATTGCCAGTTTCAATTACAAAACAAGTGGTTTAGAACGCATTATATCTGAACTTCTGAACTAATGTAGATATTTGCAGCAGACAGCCAAGTGGCATCTGACTACCACATGTCTCAGTCTCAATACACGCCTTTGGACAGCAAACTAAATATTGTAATAAGGAAATATTGTAAAATCAATCATTTTTACGGTTCCGTACCTCAAAAGGAAAAAACGGAATCCATAAAGGATCACTTTGTTGTCCGTCTAACTGTCAAGACCCTTTATCTCGGGAACGCGTAGAGGTATCGAGTTGAAATTAAAACCATATACTCACGTCTGCAGTCACTTGAAGCTGTGAAAAAATCAAACTTCTAAGTTAACAAAAAAAAAAGATACGGCCGTTTATGTCGTAAAAAGCGTATATTTCGACACTCTCAAGGGAATCAAAATTCATAGGGAACTTCCTGTTGATCCAGAACCCTGAAATCTGGCATAAAGCAAGGTCTTATATATGGCACAACTATAGGAATAAATCTGAAAACTGTAAATTTGTTGATAAGTCAGAAAAAAGCAAATAGGTAGTTTTTTTGCGATTCGGAAAAATCTTCGAGACTCCATTCAGAAATTGAACAATTTAAATAGGTAAGTTTGTACGGAACCCTCAGTGCTAGAGTCCGACTCGAAATTGCCCAGTTTTTTTTAAGTAACCATGGAACTTCTAGGTCTTCACCATAGGAAACGACCAATTGGAACCGTGCACTAGCTTCTGACGTTATAGAGGACTTTGTGAAATAAAATGATTTGAATCAGAAACATCTGTAAAATGCTGGTTTCTTTGCAAATTATAATCGGCACCGAGACGCATTATAGTTAATGAATCAATTAAAATCGATTGATGGGCTAATTAAGAACCTAAGTGGTGTAATTATATAAATAAATAGAGTATTTGTAAAAAGATATTCTCACAATGTAGTCAATTGATATAATCGCCCATCCTGCACATGTTTAGGTGGCATAATCAGCCAGTCTGTTTATGGCACGACGTGATTTTTTTCTCTAATGCATGAATTATGTCCACGTGACGCGGTTTTGCGTGCTTTGTGGCGCCAAGATCTGAATATCAATGGGCTAACAGGAGTGTCAAGTGTGTTTTATGAGGCGCGTTGAGGTTAGTTTCGTAGACTATATTATATGACATCGAAAGTTTATGTTCTTGCGAAAACTATAGGTAATATTTAATCAATTGACTCTATATATATCGCAGTCTTCTTTTGGGCATAACCTCTTTCAAGTTTGGTTATAACACATGGACTAATGAAGAAGATATGACCTAATGAAAAAAAAAGCTACAAGTTAGAGTCTGGCTTCACAAAACTTGTAATAAAATTGAGCCGTCCATAAAAAGACTGATTTATTTATTAAGGAAAAACCAACAGCTTTTGTGTACATACAGTACCTACTTTCTGCTTTTCATGTAGGTTTGCCAATAATCATCACGCTTGGCAAGCGGGTGGGCGCTCACAGTATAGTGGTTGTAATACACAGAGAATTCTGCTGCCCATGCTCTGGTGTGTCCCTTAGTCGCCTCTTACGACACCCATGGGAAAATATGGGATGGTGCTGTTCTCTACAGCCGAACACCATACTGTGCTCAGAACACCATACCACAGTATAGATATGGAACAGTACGGACACTACGTACAAATGTTTGAAACGGCACACTCACACAAACATACGCATTTACGAGACTCCTAAGCGTTTCTTGCTACTGACAGCACCGCGAGAAACGCTTAGGAGTCTCATCGATGCGTATGTTTGTGTGAGTGTGCCGTTTCGAACATTTGTACGTAGTTTCCGTACGTTCCATATCTATACTGCTGTGACCATACGTTACTTTCGAGAGCTTAGTGCAAGTTTGTTTATGACGTTCGGCGCTCCGATTGGCTCGTTCGTTCCAAGCTCTTATCCAATCAGAGCGCCAAAAACGGTAACAACTCGCACTCAGAGCACTGGTATAGTAACAGTTAACAAATAGCCTAGGTCAAGGTAAGTAAGGTAAGTCTTACAAAGTTATAACACAAAAAACAAGACTACAGTTAAAACACAAGCTTAAATTAAAAATGTAATGGTGCGTTTACACGTGGGCCCAGCCTCGGCCAATCGCCATTGTGTATTGGTGTTTCCCCGTTTACAAAATGGCTAGGGATGGTGATTGGCCGAGGCTAAGGTGCTACAAAAACATTGCCAAAAAAAATACATTGATTAAAAAATAGAAAGATTGCTAAAAAGTGGTCTCACCACTAGGTTAGCGGTGAGACAACTTTTTAGCAATCTTGCGTAGGTTGTAAGCAAACACCTTTTGAACCACAATAATTTGTAAGACTCACTGTTTGCTCTACGTCAATTTAAGTGACGACCAAGGCTAAAGCGTCCATTTTACTTTGACATTTCATGGTAGCGCCACTTTGAAAGACAAGCGACGAAAACTAGAACATGTTTAACAGTTTACAAATTTTTCCGCAGGTCAAAATATATTAGTTTATATATTTCGAGGAGAATCTAACCAAATCGGTGCTAAACTGTTGTGTAAACTGCATTCCTAATAAGTAATGAGTGATGTGTTAATGTATTGAGTAAACGTTGGGAAGCTAAATGACACAAATGAGACCAAATCCTCACTGTTTTGGTATTGATAAATAATTGCATCAGGCAGGCTTTAGCAGTGGTGGCCGAGTGGTAACGGCTCCGACTTACGAGTTGCAGGTCGCGGGTTCCCACCCAGCCAGGTGCATTACTTTGTGTAATTTATTTCATCACCACTGCTCTCAAAACGGTGAAGGAAAACATCGTGAGGAAACCGGCATGTCCTAGAACCAAAAATTCGAAGACATGTGACATTCACCAACCCGCACTGGGCCCACGTGGTGGATTACGGCCCATTCGCTCTTCTAGAGAGGAGGCCTGAGTCCCAGCAGTGGGAACATTGAAAGGCTGATTATACTATACAGGCAGGCTTTTGCGGAATCCATTGCTTGACATATAAAATATCAAATCTTGCTGATGACGAGCAATGAGTAGCTCGCCGTCCTGCCGTCCGGTAAGGATCCAGCCCGAGTCGGCGGCGGCGCGTAGTGTTCCACGCGTGATTCAAAGAGAAGTCAGTAATACCGTAGGGGGGCCAGGTTGACCAATGCCCGCTGGGACCACGGGAAATTTCTGAAAGGGTATCCGAGGTCCTAGAACGCGAAAGGCAACTGAAGAACAAAGGTATGTTTTAGTAATAGTATGACACGCCCTTTTGCTCCACCCTAGAGCGAGAGAAGTCATTGGATGATTTATCACTTCAAAAAAAAGAATCACGCGTTTTGATCTTTACCAGTCCTTGGTACAGGCCATGGTCCGGAGCGAGGCGGAGTGGCAGGCGGTCGCCTCCTTTTGCAAAGCAGTAATGCTAGCAAAGGAGGCGGCATGCGCGAGGGAATGGCCCTCACGCTCCAGCCGCCTGGATCCCGATCCCGATTTCCAGCCTAGGCGCGGGCTTGCGGACGGCGAACAATGGGTAGCTCAACGTCCGACCGTCTGGTAACCGTCCGGACCGAGCCCAAGTCGTCGACGGCGCGTAGTGTTCCACGCGCGCCTCAAGATGTCAGCAAAACCGTAGGGGCCCAGCAGGGTTGAAGCCTACTGGGGCCATAGGTTGTGCGAAAGAGAGCCCCGGGGCCCTGAAACGAAGGCAAAGAAGGAACAGCAGTGGCGGTACCTTCATACAAGCAGAAAAGCCAGGCATGCCTTACTAAAATGCTCGATAGAGAATCAATATCAAACCCGAACTATTTAAAAGTTCGCGCGCTTTAATTCTTATCAAAATAACACTAAGTATCTACCTATGCCACACACACAGCGCGCGCAGAGTTTCGCATTGGCAGCATCTACGCGAGAGCTATATCTATCTCGCTTACACGTACCGGCTTTTACCGGGCTTTCAAATACTATCTCTGTCACTTTCGCACTTATAGCGATGTGCCGTATAACGAGTTAGAACTTTATGCGACTACAAATCGATCAGTATGGAAGATTTAAGCCGGGCATTCGTATGAAGTTGCATTCGTATGAAGTTGCTCGCGCTTGTCACCTTGCCAACTCTGCAGTGTTGCCGTTTTAGCGACGTTGTGAGATCTTGGAGATTTTTAACGAGTTTGGAAACTTTTTTTAAGATTTAGCAACAATAAAAACTAACGACTTTTTAAAATAACGAAATTAAATATTCAAAAATAAAGGCAATTTTTTAGAACTGGTCTCGTTAATTTCAAAATACGATGTCGTTTTAGAAAAGCATATGCAGCATTAGAAAAGTGACAAACCGGGGCCGAGTTATTTATCTAACAAAATTCAAAACGATATTATTCATTCCGTAGCCGATGTGATGCAAACTTGCATCGATTACGAAGTTAGGCAAACAAAATTTGTTTCAATTATTATTGACGAAACCCCCGATGTTAGTCATAGAAAACAACTGTGCTTGATTCTCAGATATAATTATAAATGAAATTCATGACTGTTTTTTGGGCTTTTAATTTATTGTACCTAATCAGTAGTTTGTGAGAAAATTGCGATGATACATACGTAGGTACCTACATACTCAGTCGAAAACTGAACTTTCTTTTTTTGAAATCGGTTAAAATTTTATTGGGCTTGCCTTATTTTGAAACCCTAGGCACGCCACTGAGGAACAGGAATGGGTTTGAGTCAGCAAAAGTCTGAGACGCCCTCCGGGTACGCCCAAGGGAGCGAGAAGTCATTAGATGATTTTCCACCTAAAAAATAAAAAACGGTTTGATCTTTAAGGTACAGTTGACGAAGTCGGTCCATGCATATGGATGTTACAGAGACTCGGTAAGCACGTAGAGCCGTTGGTTCTGCCCCCCTAGCCAAGTCACAAACGATAAACGTAAACTCTCAGTAGTCTTTAATAGATTTTCAACTTTATGTTATTGGATATAAAGTTGAAAATCTATTGAAGATTACATAGTGTTTTCGTTCGTTCCGGTCGCTAACGCTCAGTAGTCTTTAATAGATTTTCAACTTTATGCTCTTAGGTATAAAGTTGAAAATCTATTGGAGATTACTAAGCGTTCACGTTTATCGTTTGCAACTTGGCTAGGGGGGCTGGGTGCCAAGCCATTAGATGTTTGACAGTCGCTATGGATAGTCGAAAGCCTGGAAATCTGACACGACCAGTCTTGCTTAGGTGTATCGTGTTGCCCAATTACTGGGTTGTGGACTTTGTGGAGGTCAGATAGGCTGTCGTACTATGTATAATACTTGCTATGCTCGTTGTACGCTGCACCGTTCGGGCGTCTTTATGTCAACACCGCCACCTGCATCGGCCCACGCTGAAAAACAGCGCTGTGAGCTCATCGCATAATGCGTGAGGCCGCAGCTTTATGCTGAGCGTTCGGACGTTTTGCGCGGATGTGAAGCATATCTTCCCTATTCAATTGATAATGTTTGTTAGCTAGTTTTAAGATTGCGTCATTTCGCGCGAATAAACAGTTTTTCTTTCTTTCTATGCTATTGAGCTGCATCCGATGGTCTCTGGAAACCGAAATAAAGTCCCCAAGCTACTTTGGAAAAGGCTAGGAAATTATATACATATATATACATAACTTAATATGAGTATTTTTTGAAGCCATTAGTTATAAAGTTAGTTAAAAATATTATAATCGCGATTAAAAATTGGGATGAACCTTCATTTGGATACAAGTGGAGAAAGTTTGTTATTGCGACCGAGGCGGAATTCGTTATGGAGCCGAGTGCTGCAGTGACTTTTCACGTGTATCAAACGACGATATGCAATACACTTACGAAGAAATAAATAAACGGGGGTCACAGGGGATGACCGGTGACTCGTGGACCCGGTACCTTAGCGTCCAGCCTGATACGATAAATAGGTACAATCAATTGTGGCAAAGGCGAGCTCGCGCCTTTTTCCCCACTACACTAGTGCGGAAAACAGTAAATTGCGTACCTAAGAGCGGTAGAGATAAGAGCGGGCTTTTGAGTAAGTGTATTGAAAAATACTTTACGACCAATTCTCCTAAAAAATATACAAAAAATGAAAACGGTCGAGCCGTTTCGATAGAGTGCGACCACAAACACCATGACACGAGATATCTCTATATTAGATTATTAATACAGAAGACATTTAAAGTATGATAATTAGGTACGCAAATTTTATTATTACACGAAAAGTTAATTAACCCGTCCAACCAACCCTACTTACTAATATAAGGATAATTAATTTAACTAATCCTGATGCTTTTGCTCATTACTTTAATGTATGTGATAAATCCTTTGAAAGATTTAAAGGCGTCATAAATAAATCTTTCAGGGTACGGTAAGGCTACCATGACGTGTAAAAATGTCAAGCGAGCGAGCGACAAAGAGGGATGCAGATGGAACTATACACCCTATATAGCTCCATCCAGGGGCGCCAGCTTTTAGAAAACCTCATGGGTGCTCATGCTCATTTGATGACTCGAAAAAGTGGCGAAGTGTGAGAAGAGTAATGCACACTTTTTTTTTTTTATCTGTTTTTATTTAGGGGCTTTTACAGAGTATGTCAGCCCCATCGTACCCTTTTACATTGGTTCTACTTACTACCTAGTTGTAATGTTTACAAAATCAATATATGCAAGTTAAGATTTAGTTATTTTTTAAAAATGAAATTAACTATTTAAAAAGCATACTAGAGCTATTCATAAAGAACCGTAATTAAGTGACACAACTTTTTAGTCATCTCCGATGATGGTACACATAAGATGGATTGTATTATGCCTATATCTAGTCGATTTAATATTAACTAAACATTTTAAAATATCATACGCTATCGCTGCACCTCTGCTGTAACCAGAGGCGCACCGAGCGATATGTTGGAGTGCACTCCTAGTGTCCGAAAAGATTACTACCTTATTTAAATTTTGGCTCAAGATGTAATTAACTGCTCGATAAATGGCTATGAGTTCCAGCGACATAATTGAAACATTACAATTTATTTTATATCCAAAACTATTCCCTAAAGTCTGGTCAAACATTCCTGCTCCCAGTCCAGAGGCGCTTTTAGATCCATCGGTATAAATTTTATGCCACCCATAATAAATAGTATTTAATTCCGCTACAACATCGCTTAGTAACACACTTGGATTATAGTTACATTTGCCGGCGCTTAAACTTTCGAGATCGATTTTAATCACACTTTTTTGAATAGAAGATGTCCAAATTTCTAAACTAAACATTTTAAGAAAATCTAATGATATAATTTCTTCGTGTTTTACGTTATTGTATACATTGAGTAATGCACACTGATCGACCGACAAATAAATAAATGTCCTACTTACATACTGCGTACTTTATTACAAATTATGTTTGATAATAATAAATAATAATAAATTCAGGCATCACATACATTGTCCTGGTCCCAGACTAAGGTTTTCCCTTGTACTATGGAAACCAGGAAAAACAAAGGTACCACAAACACCCAGACCCAACACAAATATCTGTTTCATCAACAAACATTTGTGTTGGTGCGGGAATCGAACCCGCGACCCTTGCGTCTCAATCGGCGCTCTAAACGACTGCGCAAACGGGTCGTCGGGTAATAAACTGATTTGTTGCATTTTTTTTTTTTTCGGGTGGGAAAATCATCTAATGACATCCCCCGCTCTTGGGCGGAGCGAGAGATAGTGTCAGACTTTTACTGACTAAAAACCCACTCCTGTTCCTTATTTGCCATTTTTTTTTCCAGGGCCCCGGGGATCTCTTTCGCATCACTTATGGCCCCAGTAGGCTTCGACCCTACTAGGCCCCTTCGGTTGCTGACATCTCCCTGAGGCGCGCGTGGAACACTACGCGCCGTCGACGACTTGGGCTCGGTCCGGACGGTTACCGGACGATCGGACGGCGAGCCACCCATTGCTCACCGTCCGCAAGCCCGCGCCTACGGTGGCCGGAAATCGGGATCGGAATCCCGGCGGCGGGAAACTGATTTGTTGCTTGATGTCTATTCTCAGGGATGCTTGGCGCCCACTATGTTTATTTCTTATGGGTGCTCGAGCCCCCGAGCACCCACGGAGTCGGCGCCCCTGGCCTCCATCCCTTTAACAGTTCAGTTTAGGTTATCAAATGATCGCGATAAGATTTCGTGGTAGAACCTCAGACCTCACTACTGGATGAAAGACTAATTTACCCTTTTTCAGAAACGATGTAAGTAACATGGCGTGTTCCAAGAATCTTTCAAATGATAATTCATTCATTTCAGTAAAGTACACAAGATTAAAGAGATGATTACTACACAAAGAAATCCTTACGTGTGAATTGAACTGCAGGAAACTAAAATAATGGCTGTGTGAAGAAAACCATAAACAGAACCTTGGAACTTATGTAGTTGCTCATAGTTATGTAGGAAGGTGGGGTGGGGGAATGTTCGGAAGAGTTACAATGACTCATTTTTTTTTTTGTATTTGGGAATATCATCCAATGACATCCGCCCTTGGGTGGAGCGGGAGGGCCATGTCAGACTTTTACTGACTAAAAACCCACTCCTGTTCCTTCTTTACCATTGTTCCAGGGCCCCGGGGATCTCTTTCACATCACCCATGGCCCCAGTAGGCTTCGACCCTGCTGGTCCCCTACGGTTGCTGACATCACCTTGAGGCGCGCGTGGAACACGTAGCTCTGGAACGCAAAAATGTCGTGAACAGATCTAAGAATTGAACACTTCACGATGTGACCGGCCACTTCAAGAAATGGTTGCATTTCATGATATAAAACCTTGCCCGCTGGCCACATGTTGGGCTAGCCAAATCAATGAACAGTCTGCGTTTATCATGTGCCCAGCGGGCAAGGTACTATAATATCATGAAATGCCACCATTTCATGAAATGGTCGGTCATATCATGAAGTGATCTATTCTAAGATCTGGCCAAGACACAGATACCTGTCTCTCACAAAGGAATATATAACAATCTTGGCCAAATTGTGGCAAGGTTTCCACAAGGGCTTTAGACATTTTCACGATACTATACTTCTATGTCTTTTCTCTATGAATAGATACAGATTGACAATAATTTAAGTAGGTACCTACCTAGGTAAGTATAGTCCTTTTATCATTTTAATTTTGGGTATTTCATCATGGAAGACTCAATGATTAAAGGTACCCATATATAAAGTAGTAAATATTTACGTCTTTATGCCTCTTATCAACATATCTACAGTAGGTCTTCGATGCCATTAATATTTACGAAATACTGTATACTTAAACACACACTATTTTACTACATTTGACGCCATAATTAACACAAATATAAGCATTCGATCTGTCAAAATGTCATCATCACAAACCAATCTATGCGTGTGACGCAATGGTGCTTATAATAGAGCCTTGCCCTCTGCCCCGAGGTCGTTGAACTGTGAACAACCCAGGTACGAAACTGAGGCTGCCAAGATAATCGACACTCGTTAAAGGATCCCTATCTAGGAAATAGGTACTTGAGAAACTGAGGCTTTATACGTAGGTATATGGGTTATACAGTTTAGGATTGTGAAGTAAAATTAGGATACTCTAGTCGTACATTTGTATCTAACCCACGTGAAAGTCGCCTCAGGGAGATGTCAGCAAATCGTAGGGGCCCAGCAGGGTCGAAGCCTACTGGGGCCATGGGTAGTGTGAAAACGAAACTGGGGCCCTGGGACGAAGACAACGAAGGAACAGGAGTGGGTTTTTAGTCAGTAAAAGTCTGACACTATCTCTCGCTCCGCCCAAGAGCGGGATTTGTCATAAGATGATTTTCCCACCTATAAAAAAAAAAAAAAAAACGTGAAAGTGGAAAATTATTGCAAGGGAACACACTCCTGGTTTAGAAAGTATCCTCTCTTTTTTTTGACTTAGACTAGTGCTTGACTGCGATCCCATCTGATGGTAAGCAGTGATGCAATCGTTGATGGTAACTCGCACTAGTTTATTAAGAGCCTCACTCTAGCCTTGAAGACAAAATTAGAATTGGATGTTTATTTTATGAGACGTTATATTGCATCTAAATCTAAAAATATTGCATCTAAATCTAAAAATATTGTATCTAAATCTAAAATTATTGAATCTAAATCTAAAAATATTGCATCTAAATCTAAAAATTAATTTGAGAGTACATTATGAAGGGCCAAAGTTCACGCAAAAAAGCAGATTTTCAGAGGTAGATAGATACTGAAACCAATGGCAATAGAAAGGGCTCTATATGCTCGGAGTTTCCTTGCGTGATTGCATCAGGAACGAAAATATCCGCAGGAGAACCAAAGTCACCGACATAGCCCGAAGAATCGCCAAACTTAAGTGGCAGTGGGCAGGGCACATTACTCGTAGAACGGATGGTCGATGGGGCCGAAAGGTTCTAGAGTGGCGACCGCGCACCGGAAAACACAGCATATTTATCTACTGTGACACAGCGTTGGAAGGCCTCCCACAAGGTGGACCGATGACTAGGTGAGGGGCGCGGGAGTGCGGTGGATGCGAGACGCGCAGGGCCGTTTGTTGTGACGACACTTCGGGGTGAGATGATGATGATGAGAAATTGAAACCTAGATTAGCATGATATCTGTGTTTTCTAAATTCCTGGAGAAAGATCTGTAATAACGTCATAATCACGTAAGCGCGGTTGTTTGAAAAATAATGAAAATGTATCTCGGGTTGGACGTTCTTAAATAACCCCTCCGTCTTTGGGTGGGGTGAGAGGGAGTTTCAGACTTGCGTTTCACGGCCGAAGTAACTCTTTCGAATTATTTCGAAGCGCCGACTCCGTGAGTGCTCGGGGGCTCGAGCACCCATGAGAAATAAATCGTGGGTGCCGAGCACCCCTGAGAATAGGTATCAAGAAACAGATCAGTAATCGCCTTTTAGGTTGCGTATAAATTATAATATTTCTTGATACTAAAAACTTGTTTCATTTTTATATTTTTATCAAACATAATTAGTAATTAAGTACGCAGTATGTAAGTAGGACATTTATTTTTTGTCGGTCGATCAGTGTGCATTTCTCTTCTCACAGTTCACCACTTTTTCGAGTCCATCAAATGAGCATGAGCACCCATGAGGTTTTCTAAAAGCCGGCGCCCCTGGTAGACCAGGGTCTACCAGGACCACAGTCTAGTTATTAGGCAATTTTTGAGTCGATACTAAGATTTATGTGATACTGTCTAACAATGATTCATAATTAATTAAAGTCGCTACTATATTGGGCTTGTCTGGACAGTTTATTATAAATATCTAAGAATATTATGAGCAGCGACAATAATATATTCATAACATAAGAGTATTACATTAAAAAAACAAAGGATCTTCAAATAATGTATTTGTAAAGATTCTGGTATGCTAGGTCATGTGCTAAGGTCGTTGAGACTATTTGAGACATCGAGAAAAATTCGGTAAATATTAAACAATATATTCACAAAATTTGTCACTAAGTAATAACAGCCTCACGGTGCAATCTTTAAGGTGAAGTTCTGCAGTAACTTTCTACGTGTATCAAACGACGTTTTTCAATACACTTACGAAGAAATAAATAAACGGGAGCTGCCCAACGACTCGAGGGGGCTGCTTGACGCCCAGCCTGATACAATAAATACAGTCTATTGTTGTAGGGGCGAGCTCGTACACTTTTCTGCATTAGTGCGGAAAACAGTCAACTGCGTTCCTAAAAGCGGTAGGGATAGGAGCGGATTTTAGAGTACCAAAGTGTATTGAAAAATCTTTTATAAAAACCGAAAACCTACTAAATCGTAAATTCCTGTTATTTTTCCTACATCCGGGAATTCATGGACAAGAAAAAAAAGCAGATACCGTCCACAATCAGATCAGATACTTTCAATGATCTGACAACCGGTTTCTAGTTCCACTGAATAGGTAAAGAATTTATTTTCTATTCATTTCGAACTAGGTTACCGACTCCATTGATGAATGGAGGTGGCTGACCTTATCAGTTCTCGGATATTATCGATTCTCATTTATTATTTGCAGTGGCATCACACGTGCTTTATGGAAAATGCTAGGACATGTATTTTTCTTTGCATAGTACCTACTAGCTGAAAGGGTTACCACCTTTTTTTTGCAGGTATAGAAATAAAAGTATAGAGTATCAAAATAAAATATCTACAATCTATTTTTCTTTATTATTATGTTCATAAAATATTTTTTATTGCTTTTTGCAGTTTGTATCAAATTAGTATCTCTACTAATTATCTTTACAATCTATATTTACATTAAAGTAAATAAGTAATTCATACTTTATCAAATTCAGAGACGCTTTTCTTTCGTCTCGCCATTTGCTATTCATCACAGAAAAAACTCTTTCAGTGAATGCTGACGTGGCGGGAATAAACAATTTTTTTTTTAGATTCAGCATCAACCGATAAATTTTGTTCAGCGAAAAAATACTTACGACTAAACTTTTGAAAATCCCAAAGAAATCAAATCTAAATCATATCAAAATCATAAAGTATAGAGTACAATTACCTGAAATAAGGTAGGTACCTACAACACTTTATTATAAAGTACGAGTGGCAACTCTAAACTGAACCGTGCCCACTTCGCTGGGTGTCAAACAATTTAATAAAATATCTACACTAATATAATAAAGAGGTAAAGTTTGTTTTTTTGTTTGTAGGAGGTAATCCCTGCAAGTACTGGTCCGATTGCTAAAATTTTTTCACCGATAGAAAGCTGCGTTTCTTTTTTTACTAAAAATATCATCGGGGTTGGTTAGAATAACGATTTTACACAGCTTAAATTTAAAAAAGAAAAGATTTTTTTTTTAAATTAGGTAAAAGCCGACGAAAAATTCCACCACTGGGGGGTCCAGAATCATGTACTGGATCCATGGTATTCGTTTGTGCGTCGATTTCAAAGACACCCTGTATAATTTACATCCGTGCAAAGCCGGGGCGGGTCATGTGTCCAGAAGGCTGATGCTCATACACAGTTAAAAAAATATAAAATGACTTGTTGACAACATAGGAGTTCCAATGTTCCATAACCACCATATTACCCACATCTTGGCAATTGAAGATGAAGTAGGTACATATCTTGTAAACAATAACGCGTCATTGACATCTCTTAACCCAGTGTGTTGTAGACCTAATGGGTGTTGTTATGTGACCGGCAGTTCTCGTGTTTGTAATCGGTCTATTTTTCAGCACGATAGATTGAAGGTTCCCTTTCAAGGTCACGGATTTTTTTATAAAGCGTTCACCAAACGCCACAACCTAAAAATATAAATATAGAGTGACTGGTAATTAGTGTACGATACTTAAACACGTGATTGTGCTAATGATAACTAAAAACTTTTACTATAGGAACAAACCTGAAATCACGAAAAAAAACAGCTGTTCAGTACATTTATGTTTGCCTAATGTACTGAACAGCTGATATTTTTTTCGCGATTTCGGCTTTGCTCCCATAATAAAAATTGTTTGTTATCATGAGCACAATCACGTGTTTAAGTATCGCACACTAATTACCAGTCACCCTATATAAATCTGAAAAACCAACCTTACATTATTAAATGCGTATGTTGACATAAAAAAGAACCGGCCAAGTGCGAGTCGGACTCACGCATGAAGTGTTCCATACCGTCCATCGCAAAAAAACGGCAAAAAAAAAACACTTGTTGTATGGGGAGCCCCACTTAAATATTTATTTTATTATGTTTTTAGTATTTGTTTATTTATTTATTTATGTACACACAAACACTTAAAAATGAAAATAACAAAAGCAGACAGAAGAGCACAAAGGTACTGCTTATTTCAAATGAAATTTCTTTCAGCAGACCTTCGACAGGAGAGTTGGGTTAGAGATGTAGACACAGTGTATACAAATAAGTTAAAAAATTAAAAATATACTATATTATCTAAATTAAATCATATAATACATAATTATATATATCAATAACCGAATATAAAATACATAAATAGATATAATACATAAAGTGATAGAGTGTGTGTGTTGATAGAGTGGCAACAGAAATACATCATCTGTGAAAAGTGCAACTACTAGACGGTTGCACTTTTACGACTACGGTGACATGGCAATCATTGCCTTTTCCCGTTCCCAGCAATGTTGGAGTTTGCTTCAAGTCTAACCGGATGCCACTTAAGTTTGGCGATTCTTCGTGCTATGTCGGCAACCCTGGTTCTCCTGCGGATATCTTCATTTCTAGTTATGTTAGTAATGGGCAGGGCACATTGCTCGCAGAACAGATGGCCGTTGGGGCCGAAAGGTTCACGAGTGGCGACCGCGTACCGGAAGACGCAGTGTTGGAAGGCCTCCTACAAGGTGGACCGATGACCTGGTGAAGGTAGCGGGAATCCGATGGATGCGAGACGCACAGGACCGTTCATTGTGGCGACATTTGGGGGAGGCCTATGTCCAACAGTGGGCGTCTATCGGCTGAAATGATGATGATGAACCGGATGCAGACGAGAACCAGAATTTTACATGGAGCGACTACTGAAGGAATGTTCAGTGGCGAGGATGAAATATTCTGCAGTTATTTTCATACGGAAGATTAAAGCAGGGATGTTTTGGAATTCCTCACCGTAACTATAGGATACGGGAAATAATAAAAAGAAATTATAAGTCGAATCACACACTTTTTTATTGGCCACGTGATCAAACTTCTCATTTTATAACTAAGCAATGGGAAAATGAGATAGCCTCTTATAAACTAATTCGTTTTTTGACAACGCCAATTAAATTTTCGTAGTCCAAGAGCGAGCGAAGCGAGCTCTTAATCGTAAAGCAGTCGAACACGGACAGCTTATGCTAGAAACTTTTGTGGTTGTTTTTTTTTTTTATAACCACCCAGAAAGTAGCTTATATAGCGAGTGTGGCTAAGATAGTATCATTCAGATGCTCGTTAATTGTGGCTGACTTAGTAATTTACCATCCAGAAGGTGACTTACATAGAGAACTTGTGGTCAAGATTATTTATTCAGATGCTGACTTAGTAATTTAGAAGGCAATGTAGATTTTAGAGGCGAATAAAGCTATTAAAATGAAGTCTATTTTATTAGCACTCATAAAAAAATAACCGTAAACGAAACAGATATAAAAGTATCGGATAAAGGCGGAGTCTAAATCACAGGATTCGACCGGTTTTTTTTTGTTTTACCTGGCCAAACAAATGATATCTAGATTAGAAATATAAGTCAATAATTGCATTTTATTTTTATAATTTTAAAGGATGATGATCAAACTAATATCCGTAACCAAAACTATCCTAACCTAGCGGATAATCCGAAATATTTTCATATCTGTGACCATATCCGCAACTGGGAAACTATTATTCTTATACCCGTATCCGCATTCATATCCGAAATTTCATATCTACATAACATCCTTGAATTGTCGGTCCTCAATGAATGTAGCGTGTTTACAGTAATCACCCGGACGATGGTTAACATCGCGTGTTTTCACTTCGCATACTAGAGTAGGAATCTCAATACACTATTCCACTGCAGTCGTTATAGCTTTTGTACTGTTTGGTACCAACATGCGAGCTATAAATCCATATTTTTTTTAGGATTCCGTACCTAAGTCGGCAAAAACGGAACCCTTTTAGAATCACTTGTTGTCCGTCTGTTAAGACCATTTTTCTTAAGAACGCGTGTAGGTATGAAGCTGAAATTAGTATTAAAAAACTCAGGTCTGTTGTCCAAGCAACTTAAAAAGCAGTGAAAATTCAAACTTCTAAATCAACGCAATCTAAAGATAAGACCGTTTATGCTTCGTTTAGGCACATATTTTGACACTCGTTAGGAAATCAGAAAACCTTTAGGGTACTTCCCGTTGACCTACAATCCTGAAAGGCATGAAATAAGGTCTCATAGCACCAGTATAGGAAAAGTCTGAAAACTGTTTTGTAGTTACGTCACAAAAAAAAAAACACTTTTTTGCGATTCGTAAAAATCTTCGAGACTCGGTTCGGGAATTTAAATATTTACCTAGGTAAGTTTTTACGGAACCCTCGGTGCGTGAGTCCAACTCACACTTGGCCAGTTTTTTCAACTTCTTCATGTCGTTGTTATAATTTAAATCTAATACCTCCACACTTGTCGGTGGCAGCACATGGGTCGCTTCAAGTTTTAATATGGTTTTTAGGGCTGGAATCAACTTTATTACGTAACATCATGTGTCAAGTGGGGTGTAGTATATGTTATTATAGTATCTATAGTCTATAGACTCTATAGTGTTGTAGCTATAGTGTATAGGTTTTTGGTAGCATTTTTTCTCCCAATCTTGGGGAAACCTCTACTCCTCATCTAAGGTTAAACCCTTCATGAGCCTTCGGTTATCATGCTTTCCTAACCAAGACACACTACACACCTACAGTACACTCACATTTTAAATGATTTCGAAGCAAGGAAAAGGTTCTCGATTCGACTTGAAAGTTTTTTTTTATTTGTTCAGCAATATCTATGTACAATTGTCAACAGAATATGATGATTATTTTTGTGTTTGAAAGAGTATTTAGTGAAGTTCTAATGACGAGCTTTCGAGAGAGAATATTATATATGTCTTCAATAAATGATACCAAATTGGATTGCTGCAATTTATCTTTTTTGGAAGTCGATTTTGTTTAGGTTACTTGTAGATATTGGGAGCAGAGTCTTTTCCCATAAACCCAATTCAAATCCAGAATCCGTGTTTCTACTGAAAAAATCTGGATGAAAAAGCCTTTGCCAGACCCCGAAATCGACCCAATGCAAGCCCTCATATTCGGCAAATAAGGACCAAGCCCGAGTCGACCGCACGCTATGTTCCACGCGCACTTCAAAAATTTGAGATGTCAACAAAAAAGACGAAGCCCATTAGAGCACTGCCTGCTAGGGCTGGGGGATTGATCGAAAGACTAACTGAAAGAACACAGGTGAATTTTAGCCAGTAAAAGTATGATACTCTTTTTCGCTCCACCTAGAGCCAGAGGAGTTATTTGATGATTTTCCATCCCAAAAAGACCTCATTTTTAGCAGTAGTGCTTACCACCATTAGACTGATGAAGCTTTCAAATATTATTTATACTCCATTTTATGGATTTAAATAATAACTAGACTTAGAAAGTATAATATTTTTAGTTTTAAACACAGCTATAACCTATAGCTGTTTAGCTGATCTAGAATCAGTATCTTCAAAGGAGTGTGGACCTTATTGTTTATTTTTATTTATTGATTAATAAGCAATAAGTTTCACACTCCTTTGAACATCAACATCGCTTTACTTCTAGCCCGCCTCAATATTGCCTTAACCTTCTAAAGACTAGACTAGCATGCAACCACTTAAGGCCAGCCTTGAACTTTGCAGCCAGTATGTGTTTGAGTGCAAATTACATACTCCCATAATTCAGCCCAGTTTAAGTGCAGAAACTGCACTCTTCTGGACTGCACCGGAACTTAATGACATGTTGATTGGTCTTCCTATGAAGATGCATAAGAATGTTCAAGTCTATCATCTATATGTCGGTGTCGTCCATAGTACGGAAGTGTCGGCGAAGTTAATAGTACGGAAGCCAGCTTGACAACGGGACGTTAGCGAATACGTCACACCACTTGACAGAATCTGGGCTGGCGTGTCTATGTGTCTTTTCTCTGTCGGCAGCCGTGTGAACAACATCTAGTCCGGGGACTGTCTCAAGGCTTGTTGTGAAGTGTATACTTAAAGCTTATAATAAATCAGTTGAGTGTTCTGGAATAGTTTGTTTGCTCGTTACCCACTCATCACCCACAAAATAGGGCCTATGGAAAGGATTACCACTGTGATCGGCATTCTGTACCGAAATAATATATCGGTACAGAATATACTACATGAGAACCTAATTTTCCCATTAGTAACTTCAGAAATCCTTCTAGCCCTATGTTTTGATCGTTTTGCTATCTTTATCTGGGCCTACGGTACTTACAGTATAAGTTAATATTATTATACTAGCTTCTGCCCGCAGCTTCGCCCGCGTACATAAAATATAGCCTATGTCACTCAGGAATAAAGCAGCTTTCTATCGGTTAAAAAATATTCACAATCGGACCAGTACTTTCAGAGATTACCTCCTACAAACAAAAAAAAAACAAACTTTACCTCTTTATAATATTAGTGTAGATTACTGATTCTGCCAGCGGCTTTATGCACTTGCAAGAAGCAATTTATCCCAAGGGAAAATACTCTTAGGAGAAAAAGTGCCCTATGTGCTATTTCAAGACGTAATTTACCAAATTTCATCGAAATCCGTTCAGCGGTTTGAGCAGGAATGAGTAAGAAACACACACATATGCCTACATACAAACATTCGTCTTTATATTACGAGTGGTTTAAAACATCTCGATCAAATTAAATTTATGTGTTTCGTACTGATTTATTATACCTTTCATTTTATACAATGTCACGTTGTTAGGCTGTTATTATTTCTGCAAACCTGAATGAGCCCTGTAAGGCCGATGCCTGTTAGGGCTACGGGAATATTGGAAAGAGTGACCGTGATCAAACAAAATGCTGGCTGTTGCCTTTTTACTTCATGAGTGGAAGATAGTAGATAACCGCCGGATAATATATTTATTTTATTGGCCTTGTTTGTACTAGAAAATTAATTCTGAACAATAATATCAGAAACATTAAACTGATCTTTTTAGCACATACCTAATACCTTTAAATTGCAAGCAATATACATACATATAAATAGCCTTCTATAATTAATTACAAACAAACTCAAAACTAAAGCACAGGACATGGACAAACTTGTCTACCAAAATCGTAAAAATCAGAAAAAAGATACCTACTTAATTAATTTAAATATACCTGGTCATAAAAACCATCTATAATTTATATTGCACATGAGCAGGTCGGCTCAATGCTATCCTGTACCTATGTGCGTTTGCCATTCGGAATAGATAAACACGTTTGTCAACTACTCATTGCCGTTAACTCATCGCCATTCAGTTCTTTTTATGTCAAAATGTTACGAACGACAGCATACCTATTGTTTCGTAGGTATTGAAGAGTCATCGTGGCCATCGTGACCCTCAAATGCAAAGGACAACTGAAAGAAAACAGGTGAGGTTTAGGTACCAAGAACGGGAAAAATCATTTGATTAATTACCACCGATTTGATTAAAACGGTCAGATGTGAGTCGGACTCATGCACCGAGGGCTTCGTATAAACTTACCTATGTTAATAGTTCGTTCTACGTTAATAGAGCCTCGAAGATATTTCCGAATCGCAAAAAAAATATTATTTTGTGTTTCTTCTGGCCAATCTTAGGATTCTAGGTCAACTGGAAGTACGATATATAGACCAAGATCCCAGAGCTGTCTGACATAACTTATTTTTACATGGATGAAACCTTAGAAGTTTTGGTCCATGAAAAGTGTCTGACACTTATGATACTACTTTAAAATAATATTCTTCAAAACATCTATAAAAATCAGCCATAAAATCTTAAGTTATGTTACTCTTATTTTTAGTTTCCTTTCTCACCTGGTACCTGCCCAGGGGCTCCAAGGAGGAGCTCCATAAGCACACAGGTATTCAAAGCACATGAAACACTACTGAGAACCTAAGGTTTCATCCATGTGAAAATAAGTTATGTCAGACAGCTCTGGGATCTTAGTATAATAGGTTTTGATTTCCTTGCGAGTATCATAATACGCACCATAAACAGAGCATAAACGGTCTTATCTTTAGATTGCGCGTACTATGAAGTTTTTCAATATTCCAAGGGGTAGCAGACTTGAGGTTTTGATGTTAATTTCAGCTCAAAACCTCCACGTGTTCCTGAGAAAAAGGACTTGATACTAAGAGTTTCGTTTTTGCCGACTGAGGTACGGAACCCTAAAAATTCTTATGTTTGTCCATTTTGGATGAATTTATAAATGTCAGACTAGTCACGGTTCTGAAAGGTCACAAAAATTTTACTTCATACAAAGAGTTTCGACTCGTCAACAAAACAAGTGTTTTATTTTATTTTTATTACCTATTGGTAGATTGCTACGTTTATCAATATCATTATAATAATCGCTTGCTGAAAAGATTTATAGGTATGGATCCTAACCCACAAGGTTTTGAAATCTTTTTTTACAAAAAAAAAAAAATACAACCGTACCAAACCGACCGAACCGAGTTCCAAAACCAAAAAACTAAAAAGTTGCAAATAATTTCAATTTTGGAATTCGGTGTTTCTGGTTTTATTTTGTTCAATTTTTAAACTGATGCAGTTTTTTTTTTTGTTTTTATTGGAAGTTTCTAAAATAGGCCAATTATAAACAAAAATAGACTCATCAAATTCGGTTGACCATTGGCCAAGATATCGCAGAACAACATACAAAACAAAAAAAAAACTTTCAGTCCATGCAATTGTGAACATCTTCCTTTTTTAGAAGTCGAATAAAAGTGTAATTACAAAACTAACGAACAAGTTGTATGTTGACTTTTTTTGGTGATTATAGGTACACATAGGATTCAACCACCTAAATAAGTTTGCGAGATTTACTGTGTCATTCGGTAATTATTTATAGGTATTTTGGGACAAAGTAATGGCTTTTGGGCTAGTCCCTTCTCAAACTCAAAGCATTATATCTCAATTAAACCTTTTCAAACAGGTAGGTCTAAATTAGTCAGAATGTAAACATTTGAAAACGTAGATCTCTATGGAGAAGAACGTGCAAGAAAATTCTACTAGCCTACTATTAAATCTTAGATATTATAAAACAAAATCCGTCACCGCGTCTGTCGGTCTATATGAACGCGTTAAACTCAAAAACTACGGAACGTATTTTCATGCAGTTTTTATAAATAGACAGAGTAATTCATGAGAAAGGTTTAGGTGTATATTAATCTACATATACACATTATTTTTAGTATATGCGACACCGGAAACACGAGTCTAGTATTTTTATGTAAAGAATCTATGTACAAAATTTCATAACTGTATCATGAAAAATCACAAAGTTATAAGCTTGTTCTGTTACTTGGTTGTCCGCACAAAATACGTGGTCACCAGGCCATCCAGGCGACTAAGGGATTGTTTTGCTCCCGCACCCAGTAGTGCGCTGGTGCCCGATGCCCGCTATGACCTGCCGTGACCTGAGTTGTACTTAGTGTCGGTGTCCAACTTGTGACCTTTTTTAAATACCATATTTTTGGGAAAAATCTAACTTTGTGTAAAAAAAAAAAATGGAATCGATACAGTTATTGATTCTGAACTTATAACTATATTCAGGTTTCGCATATTATATTAAAAATAATGTTGTATAAAAGGAGAAACTAACTGACTGACATAATAACAGCCGAAACTACTGGTACAGCACTAAGAGAGGGTTCTCCTAAATTCACTCCCTAAGAAGATGAAATGGAGGTCCAAAGTATGAAAGAAAGAAAGAAAGAAAGAAAAAACTTTTATTCGTACCTCACACATACAGTAGAATTACAAAAAAAAAGTATGAAAGTATAAAAAGAATAACATAAAATCTGTGCAAGGCCAAAAAGGCGCCTAACTCAGCATATGCTGCGATATTTAAAACGATTTATGAAAGGATTTCTCCTTTCATACTTTGGACCTTTGGGGTAGATAAAATCGTTAATCTAATCAACCCCGATGACATTTTTGATTTTAAAAGTAATCCATTAATTTTTTTCACTAAAAATGTTAGAATAACGATTTTATACAGTTTAAATTAAAAAACGTAAAGAAATAAAAAAAAAATAGGAAAAAACCAACGAAAAATTCTACCACTGGGGGTCCAGCCCCCCTAGCCAAGTTGCAAACGATAAACGAGAACGCTTAGTAATCTCCAATACATTTTCAATTTTATACCTAAGAGCATAAAGTTGAAAATCTATTAAAGACTACTGAGCGTTAGCGGCCGGAACGAACAAAAACACTATGTAATCCTCAATAGATTTTCAACTTTATATCCAATAAAAGTTGAAAATCTATTATAGACTACTGAGAGGTTACGTTTATCGTTTGTGACTTGGCTAGGGGGGCAGAATCATGTATGGATCTATAGTATTCTTTTGTGCGTCGATGTCAAAGACACCCTGTATAAAAGGAGAAACTGACTGACATACAACACACGACCGAAACTACTGGTACTAAGGGTTTTTTTTTAGGTGGGAAAATCAACTTATGACAAATCCCGCTCTTGGGCGGGGCGCGAGATAGTGTCAGACTTTTACTGACTAAAAACCTACTCCTGTTCCTTCGTTGCCTTCGTCCCAGGGCCCCGGGTTTCGACTGGTACTAAGGGTGTGAAATTTTGCACAAGGTTTCCTTTTACGACACCGACGCGAGCACTAAGAGAGGATTTGCCAAAATTCACCCCCTAAGGGGATGAAACAGGGGTCCAAAGTTTGTATGGAAAAACCTCACGCGGGCGAAGCCGCTGGCAGAAGCGTGTTTGCATATTATAGTAGAGAAAAGCCGAGAATTTCAAAGTTTTCTAACAACTTTATGAAGCAGAGGCGGTTTGTAATACGTAAATAAATCTTCATGCGATTTATGTAGGTATATACCTAAGTGCAAAAAAAGTGATAGGTGTTTAGGATTACCAAATAGGTTTCTGGCAAAAACTACACACTAGTTTCAATATGATGCAATGATCTACAGTTTGCATTGGCAGCGATTATCAGAAACTCACTGGGCTCGCTACGGCCGATCGATGTCTATTAGGGCTCTGGGATTATTCAAGAGAGCAACTGAAGAAACAAATGTGGATTTTAGTCAGTAAAAGTCTGACATTCCTTCTCGCTCCACCCAGAGTGAGATGCGTTGTTTTATGATTCACCACCTCAAAAAAAGGGATTATCACAGACAGTAAACAATTAAATGTTTACTTCCCATCAGGAAGACTGATGCAGTCAGTCTGTTTATTAACCCAGCTATAATAAAAATGCAATAATGCGCCTATGTTATGAATTATGAATAAATATTTACTTTTACAATTGTGTGACTGTGACTTGGTCTCAATGTACGGAAAATCTAGCGATTTTCACATCACTCCGGTAGTGTTTATTATTCTCATCGTTTGCGTCAGTTTACAAAGTTTAAGTTTACAACAGAATTTTTGTTTTTTTTTTTGTGTCGAATTTTGGTAAATAGCTGAGCGAGACTCTCAACAAAAACTAACGTAACATTAAATATTTAAAATTATCATCTTGATCTTCCTTAGTTTATGTTAATTATTTTCCTTAAGACCCTGAGTTCTAGCCAAACATGTTGGTATTGTAATTAATATTTGTACTATTTATCCTGCGTGTGAGTGTTCAACAACATGATGTCTTGTGATCAGTGACAACAGTCGCGGTCGTAAGAAATCTATCACGTGTAGAAAAATATCTGTTGAGCGGAAAAAAAACCATCCAATCTAGGCGCCGATTGATATGATCTGATTATTTTTTCCTTTCATAGCTTTGATCAATCGATTTGGCATTTCTGACTGACATTGGAGCAATATTATGTAGGGTTTCTAGTGCTCCTATATTATATTACTCGCATGACCAAAGCTTAGGGTTGCCATCCGTCCGGGTCCCTCCGGACCTGTCTTAGTATAAAGGGCATCCGGGGAGCGCCTGGGCGGAGTCTCATTTGTAGTCCAGCGGGGCTATTGCGTAACTTTGTTGACAGTTCAAGTGATGATCACTTGTTAACAATGTGCATCATTGAACTGTCAAACAGCTAGTTTCGTATTGCCTATCTTCAGTGACCAACTGCAGTGACGTCATTAGCCACTGGTGCCTTTGATAGCCACCGTAACACGTTTTGACAGATGTTATTGTATCGATACTTTTAAAATTGCGATTGTGTAAGCTTTTGAAGCTGTATAATAGTCGATAAAATTTGAGAGTGGTCACAATAGGCACCGTAATTTTTTATAATTCACCACATTTCCACCGTAGTTTGTTAGTCCCTTGTGTGATACGTAATACCAATTTTATGAAATTGTCAGTTGACAACTAGGTAAGTTTAGTGTGCAACGAATGCTAGTTGTCAACTGTTATTGAAAAAGTTAGCCAATAAAAAACACGGCTTCAAAATTATATACAAGGGGGGCTCCCTTGTATATAATTTTGAAGCCGTGTTTGATACTCCGAACGTCATGTCAGCGCGATGCAAGCAATCGGTTGATATATTTTAATTAAATAGGTAGGTATTATTTTTATAACTAAACAAAGTCATTACAATCTCCCTCGCCTTTTTCAAACTAGCTTGGGGTTGGCTTCCAGTCTAACCGGATGCGGCTGAATAGCCATGTTTCACATGGTGCGGCTGCCTATCAGACCTCCACAACCCAGTTAGGGCAACGCGATACTCCTTGGATAGACTGATGATAATTTTTATAACAGAGTATGTGTCTTATTTTAAGAATGAAATTTTTGTAAGAAAATTCTGTTTTGGTGGTGAAAGATGCTATATTTCGTTTAAAGTTTGACAATAAATAAAAATTTTATATATTTTTTTAATAAGTAAAAAAAGAGAGTTTAAAAAAAAGAGATGATATATCCGGGTTCTGAGCTCCAAAATCTTGGGATTTGGCGCAAAAGAAATGGCAACCCTACCAAAGCTACTATCCGGTCTATCATGCTCACCACAATCTATTGCTCTTTTAGCTCTATTCGTAAAACTAGGGTCGGATCAAAATCGAATCCACCACAATAAAGTCACCTCTAAGCCTTCAGCGGTTATCCGAAGGTGTTTGACTCCTAAAAAGCACTGCTTTACTTTTCATGATTAATGAATGCGATTCAATCACAAAATACCAAATAACGAAAGTATGCGTACTTTACCTTTATTTTTGTGTTGGGTAATTATTATTATTACTTCTCCCACTTTAGATGGTGCTGGAGGAAATATCAGACTATGTCGTGGCCAGATCTTAGAATTGACACTTCATGAAATGGCCAACGGAAACTGGCCAGATCTTTTAAACAATAATATTTGATGATATGTCAATCCTCGTTTGGCCATATCATTGATGTAGGATTTCTATGACAACAAAAGGTCTAAAGAAAGTAGGCCAAACAAGGATTGGCATATCATCAAACTTTAACGTTTAAAACGATCTGGCCAGTTTCAATTGGCCATATCATGAAGTGATCAATTTCTAAGATCTGACCACGACATATACACCCTATACAGTTCCATCCCTTTAACAGTTCAGATTAGGTCACAACATGGATCGCGTTAACAGCTCGTGGTATCATTGCAGAACCGCGGTGGCTCTTGCCGCACGTTAGTCTCTGAGGCAACACAAACTCCAGTCAGTCTTTTAATATCTACTATTGATCTACGAAACAGTACTGGTACCTATTAATCATTCGTGACTCTCAAGCCCAATTTTTGTTACGAAATTTTAATGACAAATTGATAAACACAACAGGATGATTTCGCACAGATCTCAAGAAAAATGTGCTGTGATTGGCTGATAACATAATCAACCGTCGTCCACATTAGGTTCTTGATCGAACATTTATTCATCCAAAATGCTTATGTTACTGACATTAGATAAATTGATATCAACGTCATTTAAACATAGAAAACCTCTCGGTTAAGTGGCGCCAACTGGTGGTGTGAATTTTCGTGAAAACCCTCATTTGTGAATAATTAAAGTAGCTACTGAACTTCACTCGCCATAAACCATTAACTTCTAGTTTTGTTACTACTACTACTACTTTAGGTACTACTGCAATGGTATCGACCAATACCTCACTCTACAATATTCTAGTAGGTTTCGAGACATCAGTGAGGTCAATGGCTTAACAACATGTTATAATTGAGCCGACCCTTGATTAAAGGAACTGTTGATTAAGTGTAATTGAACCGCATGATACTTTGTTATGGAGCTAGGCTGTGAAACGATTTCATTCCCAGGATAATCAAGAGCGTTTAAGGGACACGGTAGTTGATACAAATTTTAAGACCGAAAGAATAAATCGATTTTAATAAAACGATATAATGATGATATGTAAACGTTAGACACGTACCTCGTAAAGTCTAAAACAAGTGTAGACATAGTCCTTTACAATTTTTATATGTATACAGTTTTAAAAGAAAGAGTATATTAAATTGGTTTTTTGTATTGATAACGAAAAAAAACTTTTTACAAAAAATATATATAAAATAAACACTGAAAAGTTGAAAATAATTTTAATTTCGGAAGTCGGTGTTTCTATAATATTTTTGTCTCTTCTTTATTTAAAATCGACTTCCAAAATTAAAGTTATTTTGCACTTTACAGTGTTTTTTTTACTTTGAAGTCGGTTGTATTTTTTTTGTAAAAAGATTTTTTTACACTTTTTAGTTATGGTACCACCACTAAAAAGTACCCCTCAGCCAAACTTAATTACCCTATAGCCAGAGTGCATTTCATGACAATTCTAATAATCCCAAACACGGTTAGAATACATTAATTTATTACATAGTTTCGGTACCTAACTTCAGGCTCATTATCAGATCAGTTCGATATATTCCCCCTCTTCTTTCAGTCAGTCATCGACTGCACGTATAAACAAAACAATTTTACTTGTTAGGACGGTTCTGCTGTGATGCTATGAGGAGTTCTGTTCCATATCTTCGAAGTTCATGATCAGATCATAACAATATTTCTATGGAACCAACTCGGAAGCATAACCCTTCAAACAAAAAAATATTTTCAAAATCTGTCCTCAATTGACCGAGAAATCGGTGAACTCACATAAAAAAAAACAGCCGAACATAGAACCTCCTCCTTTTTGAAGTCGGTTAAAAATGGTTTGCTTTTTTAGGAATTTGTATGCAAGTTTCATGAAAATCTCAAATTTCCTAGGTTTTGGAGTAAAAAATTTGCACTAAATCAATTACCTCTAGAATATTTTACATGCATTTTTTTATTTGCTAAAATAAATCATTTTTAGCTTTAAAAAACAAATAGTTATTTACGAAAGAATTTGTAAAATATCTTCAATAACAACAAAATTATAAAGCTTCAAAGCTACAAATAAAAAAAACTGGGCAAGTGCGAGTCGGACTCGCGCACTGAGGGTTCCATACAAACTTGAAAGGTAAATTGCGGTTTACGATTTATGACGTATTAAAAAAAAACTACTTACTAGATCTCGTTCAAACCAATTTTCGGTGGAAGTTTGCATGGTAATGTACATCATATATTTTTTTCAGTTTTATCATTTTCTTATTTTAGAAGTTACAGGGGGGGACACATTGTACCACTTTGGAAGTGTCTCTCGCGCAAACTATTTAGTTTAAAAAAAAATGATATTAGAAACCTCAATATCATTTTTGAAGACCTATCCATAGATACCCCACACGTATGGGTTTGATGAAAAATTTTTTTTTTAGTTTCAGTTCTATGTATGGGGAACCCCCATTTATTGTTCTTTTTCTATTTTTGAGCGAAAACCAAGTTTCAACAGTATAGTTCTTATAGTTTCGGAAAAAAGTGGCGGTGACATACGGACGGACAGACAGACAGACATGACGAATCCATAAGGGTTCCGTATTTTGCCATTTGGCTACAGAACCCTAAAAAGAGATTGACATCAAAGCCCATCACACTCATACGGCCGCCACAGAAAATGGCGTTTTAATACTGTGGTTTTAACGAGACAGACAAGACAAATATATTTATCTCGTTTACTTTTCTACCAATTTTGACATTGGTTGATACACTGATTAGATAACAATTTTTTTTTTCACGAGTATTCTCTATTCATCCGTTTGTAATAGCTAACTACTCTATTGGTCAATTATAAGGAAAATAATGACGGTCATACACTAGAATATCCACTTATGTTGGTCAAAGCTTATCTCAGTGCTACAGGTAAGGGGTCTGAAATATTTATGTACATACATACATCGTAACTATGTCAATGTCACTATTTGAATAATTGTCTGCGATGATTCATAGATGTGTAGGCATGTGGGTGTTAGGTATTTAGATTACATTGTAGGAGAAACTGTTCAATAGGTATGTTATGAAAGAAAGAAAAAGAGTTTATTTTTCGACTGGCCTGTTGGTCTAGTTGTTAGTGGCCCTGACTGCTATGCCGGAGGTCGTGGGTTCGATTCCCACCCAGGACAAATGTTTGCGTGATGAGCACGATCATTTGTTCTGTGTCTGGGTGTAATTTATCTAATATGTATGTATTTAGAAATATATAAGTATGTTTATCAGTTTTCTAATACTCATAACACAAGCTCTGATTAACTTGGGACTAGACGGCGTTGTGTGACCCTGTCCACAACTAGACAGGGTTGGCCAGTATTTGAATTACTTGTAATTAAAATACGTGATTGAAATACAAATACGTATTTGGTATTTGTATTTCAATTACTTCCTTAAAATGTAATTTGTAATTCGTATTTCTAATACCTGACTGCGAAGTATTTTGTAATTAGTATTTCAAATACTTGAGGCTTCAAAATACATTTTAACATTAAAATACATTTAACCTTCAAGAAAGATTGTTTTCTTTAGCAGGTTTTATTCACTCTCCAACAAGAGGCTGTTTGTCTGATAGTACATTTAAAAATCAAAATCAAAATTTTGTTCATGAAAGGAAACTCTGGTTTTACTGATTAATTAATCTTATTTTCCTCTACTTTTCAGCTCATGCTGGTCTAGATTACTTATTTTGTAATATGTAATTTGTATTTTGTATTTCAATTAAAAATAGCTAAAATACTGTATTTTGTATTTTATATTTCAAATACCTTACTTAAAAATATTTTGTATTTTAATTACTTACGATACTGTATTTTGTAATTTGTATTTCAATTAAAGCAAAGCATGTATTTTGCCCAGCCCTGGTTGTGGAATATTATTATATTATTATTTACGACAAACATGGCGCATACCTTAAAAAATAAAACAATAACAACTCTGTACAATCGTGTGAGTTGACGACACATCCGCGCAAAACGGCCAGCGTCAGTGTATTATCATAATCATAACAATAGTTTACACGATTTTTATGCTCTGCTGCTGCTGAAAATTATTAATTATTATAAACTAGCTTCCGCCAGCTTCTTCGTCCGCGTGAATGTTGGTTATTGCCGACGCTAATTCGAAGTCGAAGACGGATAAAAAGTAGCTTATGTATGGACATACATAGGCTAGGAAGCTTGAACTCCAACTAAATTTCATCAAAATCGGTTTAGTAGTTTAACAATGAAAGCTTAACTGACAGACAGAGTTACTTTCACAAATTTATAATACTTATAAAGTTTTTTTTGAGGTGGGAAGTCAATATAATGATTTCTCCGAAACAAAACGATTTTGAAAAGTGAAGTAATCCAGAAAAATATTTATGAAAATCTAGCGCGTCTGGAAAATACATAGCTATATGTCACTACACTCTGTGATAAAGTTGCATTCTCCTGGTGAAAGAATTTTAAAAATTGGTCCAGTAGTAGTGGTTTGGTGGTGAGTTTAATAAAATCATTACAAACCAAAATTCAAAACATATATTTAGTACGTAGGTATAGATATAGATTAAAAATAATACATATTTGCAATGTTTCAAATAATTTTGGAACACATAAGGTGCCATTCGAACCTCGGCTGCAGGCTGTGGATTCATGACATGAAGCTGTTGCCTGCATCCGCAGTCGGGAGTGATTCCGAGGCTGGCTGCACGTGCAAATCGCAAATCTACGATTCAATTCAATATGAGCGCTACCGGCTCCGAATAGCGATTATTTCAGACTTGTCTAACTTGTCTTGACTTGCGGCCGCAGCACTACTGGTTTGCGATCGGCTGCGGCTGCAGGTCGCGGCAGCACTCGCAGCCGAAGCTCGGCAGCACGTGCGGTCGCTGCCGCGTTCGGAATGGTTTTCACAAAAATCCATACTACTAAATAGAAAACCAGTCGTGTAGCTGCAGCCGGCTTCTTGCTGCCGCCGCATGTACTGCCTATATCCGTAGCCTGACGCCGAAGTTCGAATGGCGCCTTTAAGATAATATACATATATGCCATCATGTATGTCAAAGCACTTACATAAAAGTAGCTGTCATAACTTTACCTACGGAGTTTTTGGCGAGATATTTTTGATTGAAGTTCAGCGAGGTTCAGCGGCTGTTTTATTTATTGGCAAATTCATTCTTAATTGATATTGTGATTTAAAATTTGTGGTTTTGTATCTAATGTCTACTACACAACTGGACAATTTGTGGAATCATTGAAATAAGCGCGATCTAGGCAAAAAATGAAGCTGAGAATTTTATTGTAGGTAGCGAGTAGTAGGTACCTACTGCCTGCTGACTCGATGAAGAACGATGCCATGGTTTCTTTGAAATTTAGGCTCACCTTCAATTAGCTACGTGTATTTTTGAGCTGAGTAAAAGTTACTATGGCGCCAAGTTCTAAACCTTAGTCCGTAAGTTCATACTTTCTAAACTTGACACCTGAGCGACACACATCGCTCAACTTATGTTTTTCTTTTTCTACTTGTATTGCTTATTAAACTTGAATGACTATGTATATTTTGTTGAACTTGACCCTGTTTTACTTTGCTGTATAAGGAATACAATGGTAGGTATAATTAAGAAGTATGTTTTAATTATAATTCAAGTTTAAAATTCAGAACTACTATCTACTTGAAGTTGTCTCAATCTTAGTTTGGTCTTCGTAATTATTTTATGTTTATTTTTTTTTATTGTACTGATTAGGCAAACAAACAAACAGCTACATTATGCAATATTAAAAACTTAATAACATAAATATCTTAAATAATAATGTAGCCCACAGCGCTGTTCACAAATTACCATTATATGTAGAATAGACTTTAAAAAGCTAGGATAAAAGCTGCATGCATGACAGTTATATCACTTAATATAAAAAAATATATAGATATATACCTACACACCCTTAATTCTCAATTACTACAAATACTCAAAGGATTTATTAGAAAAAGTCTTGTTATTATTTAAGTAGAGTCTCAACAAATAATATGAAACATAAACAGCAAAGTTATTAGCGTTCGTTTATAACCCAAAATGTCACTAAACTTATGGAAATCTATTGATTATGAATGAACAGATGACGATCAAAATGGAAAAACACTGACCGTAGTATTTTACTAGTAGCAACTGTTATGAATGATTGATTCTATTATGAATTTACCAATTATGATAAATGTTTGTGGTCAATTTTGGGAATTCATTTTTTTTACTCTTGACTACAAAAACATGATCAGTAACGGGTACGGATTAGAGCCCCATTCTTTCCTGTACCAAATAAAAACAGGGGCGCATATAAACAAAAACAGAAAAAGTAAAAGTAAAGTGCTACACTAATAACAAATTAAAAATAAAAAAATAAAAAAATTATAACAATTAGATATTTTTCATATTTACGTATTAGTATATTATTTTAGCATTAAGTAGGTATATAATTATTTATTATTACGAGTATCTATCATAAAGTTTAGGTACCTTTAGTTACCTAAACTTTTTGATACTTCATTCGTTTTCAAATATCTATTTTATTTATTTATTGTAGAATACTGTAAGTACCTGTCACAGTGTAGTCTTTTTTAATCCAAAGGTTGACTGTTAAATAATACCTTGTTGTATTAAGTTCGCCTATGTACCACTACTGTACATATAGTTTATATAAATAAGTAAAATAGTTTAGATAAAACCGATATTTCCATTTTTTTACTGAAGTTTACTGAAGATTACCTATATTATAACCCCTGAATTCCTATCTTTGATCACTTCATGATCACTTCATGAAATGGCCAAGTAAAATTGGCCAGATCGTTTTAAACGTTAAAGTTTGATGATACTTCAATCTTCGTTTGGCCTATTTTCTTTAAACCTTTTATTATCATTGAAATCCTAAATTAATGATTTTGCCAAACGAGGATTGACATAACATCAAATGTTAACGTTTATACGATCTGGCCAGTTTTAGTTGGCCATATCATGTAGTGATCAATTTCTATGATCTGGCCACGACATAATATACAAAAATTCAGCTGAAGTCAGATTGCATTATCTGCGAAAAAATGAACACCACCGTAAAAACTCAAATGTCCGTGAAATCATTTGGATTCGCTTTTCGCTTTGTCAATAACGAGGTTTTGAACAGGCTACTTAAAATGAATAAGGATTCGAACTGTGCATTACAATAAATCTATGTGTCCTCAGCCTTGAGGCTAATGTCTTCTAAAGTGAGCTAAATAATCTTTAAATCCGTTAACGACATTTTTAGGAAAACAGCTTTTGTTTTTGTTAAAAGTTTTCCTTTATTCTGCTAAATCTATTTAAATAAAAGGTGAAGCTGACTGACTGACATATCAACGCACAGCCGAAACTACTGGGACTAGAAACATGAAATTCTGCACAAGGCTTCCTTTTATGACGTGGGCGAGCACTAAGAGAGGATTTACCAAAATTCACCCCCTAAGGGGATGAAACGGGGTCCAAAGTTTATATAGAAAAAACTATTTTATTTTCACGCGGGCAAAACCGCTGTCAGAACCTAGTCTTACATATTACACTAATATTTTGTAGGCGACATTTTGTGAGTGTAGGTAGCGTTGCCAGGCGTCCGGATAAAGCCGGACAGGGTTAGGCGTTAGGTTAGGCTAAAGAAATATATACTTTTCTCTTTATAATGTTAGTACCTATAGATATTATCAAAATAACATTTTTTTTAAACTAAATGCAAAATTACAATTTTAAAATTTTTGTCTCTTTGTTCCGGTTATGCTTGTCTATACTCCGAAATGGCTGGACCGATTTTGACGGGTCTTTCACAGACGGATAGCTAATGTTACAATAAGTAGCTCAAGCTACTTTATATTTTCCCGCGTGAATGTGACTGCTAGACAAATGACTGTTTCTTTTGTATTTAGATTATTTAGATCGCCGTGACTCTTCCGTTAACAAAGATGTTTTGAAACTAAATATTGTCATAATTACCAGATACTTGGCATGTAGACAGATCAATATTTGTACAGCCTGCCTATTAACAGTTCGCCTATCCTATGTGCTATTCCAGGACATGGTCTACCCCTGCCTCTTTTTTTTTTTTTTTTTTTTCGGGTGGGAAAATCATCTAATGACATCCCCCGCTCTTGGGCGGAGCGAGAGATAGTGTCAGACTTTAACTGACTAAAAACCCACTCCTGTTCCTTCTTTGCCATTTTTCCAGGGCCCCGGGGATCACTTTCGCATCACCCATGGCCCCAGTAGGCCTCGACCCTGCTGGGCCCCTACGGTTGCTGACATCTCCCTGAGGCGCGCGTGGAACACTACGCGCCGTCGACGACTTGGGCTCGGTCCGGACAGTTACCGGACGATCGGACGACGAGCCACCCATTGCTCGCCGTCCGCAAGCCCGCGCCTAAGGTGGCCGGAAATCGGGATCGGAATCCCGGCGGCGGTTGGGGCGTGAGGACCGTTGCCTCACGCGATCGGCCGCCTCCTTTGCAAGCATTACTGCTACGCAGAAGGAGGCAATGGTCTACCCGTGTGCCTTTCATCCAAATCGGTTCAGCCGTTCGAGCGTGACGAAGTAACAAACAAACACACTCACAAACTTTTGCCATCAGTTTCCATTGGTATGACAATCAATCAACACGCCATATTATCGCGTGTCCTTACCTATGATTAGCTTCATTCGATATCGAAGTTATTCGGACTTCACGAAATAAATAAGCACGCAAAAAAAACCGGACACATTAATTTTTACATTAGTAGGTACCTACAATGGACATGCTCTGTGGGATTGTATAAAAGAGTTAAGTTAGCCGATTGCGCCTGATTTGCGCGCGTGGCTTGGATTTAATATAGCTCTACAAGTCTAGTTGCCATATAAAATGTATGGAAACCGACGCGCCCAAATCGGCGTACCTGGCACACGTGTGCGCAGTGTAGTTCTACCTTTAGGCTAGAACTACATTAGACCGACGCACACTTGGACCACGCCTGCCCCCCTAGCCAAGTTGCAAACGATAAACGTGAACGCTTAGTAATCTCCAATAGATTTTCAACTTTATACCTAAGAGCATAAAGTTGAAAATCTATTAAAGACTACTGAGCGTTAGCGACCGGAACGAACGAAAACTATGTAATCTTCAATAGATTTTCAACTTTATATCCATTATCATAAAGTTGAAAATCTATTAAAGACTACTGCGAGTTTACGTTTATCGTTTGTGACTTGGCTAGGGGGGCAGATTTGTACGTAGAACGACGTTGCGTGGCGTCGCGTGCTGTAGATCTAATGTAGCCCTACAAGTCTAGTTGCCATATAAAATGTATGCAGACCGACGCGCCCAGATCGTCGTAAATGGCACACGTGTGCGCAGTGTAGTTCTACCTTTAGGCTAGAACTACATTATACCGACGCACACTTGGGCCACGCCTGATTTGTACGTAGAACGACGTTGCGTGGCGTCGCGTGCTGTAGATCTAATGTAGCTCTACAAGTCCAGTTGCCATATAAAATGTATGCAGACCGACGCGCCCAGATCGTCGTACTTGGCACACGTGTGCGCAGTGTAGTTCTACCTTTAGGCTAGAACTACATTAGACCGACGCACACTTGTACCACGCCTGATTTGTACGTAGAATTACGTTGCGTGGCGTCGCGTGCTGTAGATCTAATGTAGCTCTACAAGTCCAGTTGCCATGTAAAATGTATGGAGACCGACGCGCCCAGATCGGCGTACATGGCACACGTGTGCGCAGTGTAGTTCTATCTTTAGGCTAGAACTACATTAGACCGACGCACACTAGGACCACGCCTGATTTGTACGCAGAACGACGTTGCATGGCAAAAAGCATGGCCCAAAAAGTTTAAAAAGAATAAAATATCCAGCCCAATTTTAAAAAAGAATGAAACGTGATAAGGTACCTAGGTTTACACTACAATTGCTTAATGATGGTGCGGGAGACAGCTGTCGGATTATACAATATTGCTACCTACCTTTTTCTCTCATCATAAAGATGTACATTTTCGTCCTGCTGTCATCCTACTTATGCTATGTAAAAAAGACCTTAGTTAAGAGGTACAGGAGGCCAACCCGAGGTTATTTTCATACAACCGCTCTTACGTGATTATGATGTTATTTATATTACACATCTTTTTCCAGATATCTTGTGGATATTATCTATACTTCTATAGAAATCAAAATATAAATTTGTGTAACACTAATCCAGTATTATACCTCTGAAAATCTGCTATTTTACGTGAAGTTTGGCCCTCCATAATGTACTCATTAAAAATATAAAAAAGTACATCTATAGAATAATAATAATAATAATAGCCTTGCACGTTTAATCGAGATTCTGAATGACGACAATTTTTCTCAATAACTTTTAAGGGTTTTAAAAAAAACACCATGGAACAAGTTCTGTGAAATATGCGAGTAAATAACGGAATTACCGAATGTCAACAGAGGCGTTTTTTTTCAGGCGTTATCTCTCTTTTTACGCGTTGCCTCTTCATCAAACATCGCTATAAATGAAGCAACAAGCCTTCAAACCATGCTCGACGTTGACGATAGGCAAATGGGGAAGGGCCCTCTTAAGTCGAGTAGATTTGAACACTGAAGAACACATGAACTGTCAAATCACCGTGTAAATCTGTGTGTATATGTTTTGTTTTTGTATACATACAATAAATAATTAAGAACACTTGCAAAACGCTTCTAATCTAGTTTAATTCAAGCTTAATGTGTAGTGCGAATTTTAAAAAAATAGTGTTAAGAGCAGATGGTGTAAGCTACTCTTAGTCAGTAAAAATCTGATACTCACTGTTGCTCGGGGAGTGTGCGTCGGAATGGCATAAAATCCATTCCATCATCGGACAACCAGACGTACGGCGTTGCGCTACCAGTACATACATGGTGGACATCTCACGCATACGCACAAAACCTTTTGGGAACTTATTTATTGTACGTAAGTACAGCTAAGGAGTGGGAATTCCCTGCCGTGGTCTGTTTCCAGCCCGTACCCAAGTTACAACCGTTTGACGTCATCGCAACGCTCAGTCACGTGGTCAGAACAAAGGAATAGGAGGCGTGGCCGACTCGAGGCGATCAACGAAAAGAGAATCGAAATGAAACGTCTGTAACTTGGCTAGGGGGGCTGATAGCTACAACCTGGGGATCTTTAAGTCAACAGTGAATAGGTTACATCTAGGCAAGCGTGCTCCATCGTCGACCACATCGTCGTTTCCCATCATGTGAGGTAGCAGTCAAACGCTAGCCTATCAATAATAATAATAACGACTTTACAAATTGAATTCACTATTTTTATAGAGTTAAAAAAACATAAACCAATGAATAATAACCAATGAACTATAAATAAAATAAACGTTGTTACCCCTCTGTTTACTTGTCGTATTATATTCTGAGTAAAAAGCTTGCGTGCTGAGCTTGCACTAAAGGTCAGTTCACAACGAGACACGACGCGACGCGATGCTCCGCGAAGAGTAACATAATAACTATAACTTTATTTACTTCATGAAAAAATACATATTTCAGAGCGAGATGCCTAGCGGCGCTACGCATTGGCGGTGCAACGTATTCTGAATTCTCAGTCTCTTGTCGTGTAGTAAGTAAACAAAGTTATGTTTTCAGTCGTTCTTCGCGTCGCGTCGCGTCTCAGTGTGAACTGACCATAACAGTTCCATTATTTTGTTATCAGATCGTTTAGGGTCGGTCTACTTCCAAGGTCATTTCCTTCAATGGTGAACTTCTGAAGACAGTCTTTGTTTGAATAAACAGCTCCAAAAGTTGGAAGAATCCAATACAACTACTACTATTCCATTTATTTAAGATATTTTAAATAGACATTTAAATTTTATTTAATTAAATGAATGTAAGTATCACTAGGACGCCGTAAGATTGTAAAATATCACGAGAGATTGTAAATTATATTTTTCTAAATAAGACTCGCCGTTGGAAACTAATGAATTTTGGATGTGATTTATCGCATACATAACGATTTTGTCATAATATATCGAGAAATTATAATCTAATAAAGATAAAGGTACCTACATATATTTATAACAATCATATGGAGTCTGCAATTTTCCGATGACATTATAGCTTTCACACCACAGAAAAAAAAAGTTCCTATAAAAGATATACCACATAGTCATTCGTTTTTTTTCAGTTAAAACTTTCCCTAAGGACAGAGAGAGAACGCGGTACAACACTCGTAGTTTTACATAATATATCTTCTGAACGAGGCCTTCACTGAAGGATGCGCTCAAGGCAACTAAAAGGTAAGGTCATTCACCTAGCTCCCTTCCCGCACAATTTTCAGTCGAGCCTTACGGTTCCCGCGGCCCCGCGGGTGGATAAGTAAACAGCCAAGAAAGCTAAATTATTGTAAGAAAAGCAATCACAATAAATTCATTTATTATTATTTACTAGCTTCTGCCGGCGGCTTTGTTCACGTAAAAATAGCTTTCTCCTTTGGACCCCCGTTTTATCCCTTTAGGGGGTGAATTTTGAAAAATCCTCTCTTAGTGCTCGCCTACGTCATAATAGTAGATTATGTGACTAGGGGATAAAGCAGTGTCTTTAAGTCGCGGGCGGCATGTTGAATTCCGAACGAAACGAAAGTTGCTAATTTTAATCCCGAACGTCAGTGAGGGATTTACATAATTAACTCCCGAGCACTGCGAGGGAGTTAATAAAGAAACCTGAGTGAAGTGAGGAATTCAAGCCGCCCAAGACAAAGACAGCTTTATCCCCGTGTTGGATACTCTACTTTTTACACCATCTGTGAGATAATTAAAAGACAATTTAGTAAAACAAATCATCTAGTAGAGAAATATATGTAAGTATTATTGACGAGTTCATCATAACTATCACTCAAAATGTTTTGAGATTTGAAACAAACAAAATTCACTACTCAAAGATTATTTTAAATTTTCTATAACGCTCCCGCTTGTTCATTACTTTTTTTTAGAAACTCGTTTTATTCTGTTTTTTTTTTTTTTTTGTTAGTGGCCAGTTTGAAATTTGAATAAACTTGTTTGATTCACTACATTTTAATTCACATAGTGCTGACGGTTTTTCACGTTTCAAATTCAAATCTCATTATTCCCTAGGGATCGCCCATACTGCATTATCTCCCTAGGGACATAATGACTTGCTTTAAGTGATGGTTGTATGACGTATAAAAGGGCATTATCGAGCAGGTGGTGTAAAAAAGGAAACCTTATGCAAAATTTCACGCTCTAGTCCCAGTAGTTTTGGCTGTGCGTTGATATGTCAGTCAGTCAGTATTTATCAGCAGTAACAATATTTGACTTTATTTTCCTCGTATTTTATCATGATCGACGAAAGAAATGCGACACGGCAAACCAACAATTTATTTGCAGTGGCGAGCAAAAAATAATTAGGGCAATAAATAATTCGTCGTCAGAGGTTTTTTGGCGGGACTTTTTCGATTGAATTTCTGTGGCGTTTTAATTAATTGCAAATTGATTACTAGTGAATATATCAAGAGTTAGTATCTCAAGAGTTTACACAACTAGATAGTATGTGTAATCATTGAAACAGGCGCGATCTCGGTAAAATGGAGCTGAGAATGTTAGACTACCTCAGCGAAGATTACCGAGAAGTCTGACTTGAATTTATACTTGATACATTTGCTGCCAAATACTGCAAAAAAATTTACAATGTGTTACATTCGCATTATAATGGAAAACAAAGTCGTATTAAAAACTTTCTCAACTTGACACTGGCTTTTTTTAAAGCTGGAAGTCATCCAATGAGTTTTCCCGCTCACACTGGCTAATTTCACAAAGCGTGCAAAACCAAAAGAAAATAAAATCGTGTTGGTTTTAAAAAAGACACTTGAATTTTTGCATTGACGCAGATAAACTCGTTAATCTTTTGTAATTTATTTTAATACCCATATTTTGCATTTTTGCTTTTGTTTTGTAAGTAAAACTCGTGTAACAAGAGTGGACTTGAGAATTTATTTCCTTTGCATGTATTAATGCAAAAATATCAATTGTTCTTTTTTGTGTCTGGCGTCTTAATGTCAGTGGTTCGAGTAGCCAGCAAGTGCCATTTTTTTTTATAGTTCGTTGACATAGATTCTCGTATTTCCGACAGCTAAATTGACAGAATAATGAAAATTATAATAAGTTTAAAGAATATTTTTTAATCCTTTTATGAGTAGTTTTATTGTTCTTCTTTATTACTGGTAATCGCTTGTCCCCTTGAAAGATAGTGTTAATGTCGTATTTATGTTTGATATTTTTTTGGATGGTAATATTCTATTGTTTTTAATTTTCGTGACAGATTGGACAAAATAGACACAACAAAACACAAAACACTTTTTTGTACTGATCAATTGCCTATAAAAAAAACAAGTAGGTACCCTAAACCAATTTTTAACTAATACTAAGTACTTAGGTTTTTTTTTTAGGTGGGAAAATTATCTAATGACAAATCTCGCTCTTGGGCGGAGCGAGAAATAGTGTCAGACTTTTACTGACTAAAAACCCACTCCTGTTCCTTCTTTGCCTTCGTCCCAGGGTCCCGGGTTTCACTTTAAGTAGGTAAGGAATGTGCAGTGTGCTTGTGTGATTTGCATGCGCTATCATTGTATATACCCACGCTGATAATGTAATCGAATGTAATTTAAAGTAATTTAATTTTAATTTTAACATCTCATTGCATGTAATTTTATGATATATGTTGTCTGTATGTGTTTATGTAACTAAGATGAGTCTTTGGTACTTGAAATAAATAGATAAATAAAAAATAAAAACATAAATGTATTGTTGACTTAATTTGACAAACAAAACGCATTGTTTTATGTTTGGCCGAGTCAACGCCGCGATGAATCAGACTGAAATCGGTGTAAATAGTGCGTAAGTTTTATTTTATTTACAATTAAGGTTAACGTTCTAATGAACTTCTTGAATGATTGATAGATAGGTAGGTACAGATACGTTTGAAATACCGGCTTTAAAAAGTTCGACCAATTTAAAAAAAGAAAACCGGAATACCTAGTTCGAGTGTTACTCAGTCAGTCTCCAATAAAAAAATCTGCCAAAATAAGTACGATGACATCTAAATTAATTTCTTGTGTGCCTCGTATAAACAACGTAATCTTTATATTTTAAAGTAATTTTAAAAATAGAATATATTTATGGATATAAAACCCAAGCGAACGCCGGGTTCGCTCACTCATTGTCTTTCTATTGTGTCTCTAAATACGGTAAGAAAAGAAAGGTAAGTAAATAATGTAAAAATATAAGTTATTTTACCTGACTGACTGTGGGTCAGAATTTTTCGAAGAACAGTTTAAAAATGGTGATTTAAAGCTTGCAAAATGGATGTTTTACGTACCAACATACACTTGTGTTTGCTACACATGTAACTTAAATATGATTTAGGTACTACACTAATAACTGCAGTTGGTAATGTTCAATGCTGCATGTTCACCAAAATATTTAACTAAAAAAAATTATGCATGTCTTAAATAATTTTAACTTTGGAATTTTTCCATCCGACTAGGCTTAAAAAATTGATGCATGTCTTAAATAATTATAACCTTGGAATTTTTTTATCCCGCCAGGCTGAAAAAATATTCCTGTGCCCATTTCCCCATTGATAGAGTTGAAAAAAACTCGCAAACAAAATTACAACGTGTGCCAACTTACCATTTTGATGAATACACTGTTTTAATTTTAGAATATCACAGTTATTTTGAGTTTTATTTACAGCATTAGTATGATCATAAACAAAAATCTTTGGCCACTACAACTGTCACTTGAGTAAAACAAAATAAACAAACGTGTTCGTAATAATTTTTTTTAAACCGTTTGGCGCGACCGTTCCATGGTACCACGAGTGTATACTGCCAGATGTGAGATGGCACAACACATGAATGACTGCAGTAGTATTTACATCGCGAGCCAAAGAAATATCTACTCTAGTGTGTATTTTTAGAGCTTTAATTTGTTTATTTTGTAAGCGAGACGGACTACCTACCTCACACAGCTGTGCGGGTAAACACGTTTTTTCTGTTTCAGAAGAAAGTTCTGTTTTAGGTTCAGCGCAATGCCGCATTGTCGGCTCAGCCGGCCAATAAGGTTAGAGCGGGCGAGTTTTATCGACGAATCAAGAGTCAAGGACACGTGAAAATTTTAACACAGTTCACCTTCTTCGTTGGTACTTCCATTTTCGCATTTCCGGCTTTGTTTCGAAAGCTGTAATGATTAGGAATTAAAATATTCATTGTAGTGGCGGTCGCACTAACACGTTGGCATAAGCATTTATTATGCAACTATTGAACGCGTAGGATCAAAGTCCGGGCTCCTTTGCTTGCTTTCACTGCCTGTTTCGAGATTGAATGCATTTAGTGTACAAGTTTACCAAACATAGGTCTTCAACGCGGACTTATCTAGACTATAAATAATAATAGATCTTTAGGTACCTATGAAATTGGCGTTTTTAAAACGGGATACTTTGAACTGTGATATCTTCGGATTGACTTAGAATTATAAGTTCAAATAAACTTTATATTCAAGGAACGTTGTTCTTTCTTTGTAATTAGTTAATTATTTGGTTTCTTTGTCTTTTGTGTTTTCTGTAATATCACCATATTTATTTCGCATTTTAAAAACGCCAATTTAATAAGTAATTTAAGGATCTACCTATTATACATTTGTCCGCAATAAGAAAATGCGTGCGATGCGAAAAGTTGTGATACTTAAAGGTACTTACTATAAAAGCGTGCTACTGGATTTTCTCGGCCTAGTGCTGAATGTTGAAAACCTACTAACAGCATATTGCAACAGCATTTAAGTATTCAATGAGGTGCCAGTGTTCTCTACTCATCTCTAGTACCTAATTGTAAAAAATAATGTGCTGAAAACGCTGCGCTCAGGGTGTTTTAAATCGTACGGATTTCATCGTGCATGTGTGTTTGCGTACATCATCGTCCGACGCCATTGTCACAAATGATTGAAAATGTACGCGTGTAATACGCGTCGCTCGTGGACACGGTTCAGTACGCTCTGCTGTCAAGCTGTCTGGCGTATTTTGAAGCGTATAAGAAGCTACGCGTCCGTGGACAGCAAGCCTTACGCTACGTGGTAACGCTCTAACGCGCCAGTGTAGCTATGCTACGTCTGTAGGCGCTGTGTTTCGCGGCTACGCCAGAGTCACTACGCTACATTCGTCTGTATAATCTGTAGACTCCATAATATTATATCCGTTAGACGCTATACTAGGTACGTGACTACGCCATTATAACTACGCTACGAGGGTAGACGCTACGCTGCGCTGTCTCCGTAGGTGCTACTAGTACAAAACAGTAATTGCCAAAATAAATCTGCAGCTGTGAAATAGTACATTTTGATACAAGTGGAGAAAGTTAATTGTCATTGTGACCGAGGTCACAATGTGTGTGGTGTGTGGGTTGTTATGTAGCCGACGGCTGCAGATTTTGCACTTTTTCGCACTCGTGTGGTATACAGTAAATTGCGTGCTTAAAAGTGGTAGGGATAGGAGCAAGTATTTGAGTAGCTAAGTATATTGAAAAATATCATAGTATTCGTCCCGTTCTGTCTCGCTCTCAAAGTGGTCCGATCATGACGGCCATTCGTGTTGTTGGTCGTTTCATTAATCTGACGATGTTAACCGACAGCTTGGATGCGTTATGCCACCGAGCAGTCTCGAGTACCTAGTAACAGCAACTTACCTCCATTGATTGTTAGAAAATGTATGAAACTACCAGTCCCACGATATCGAATCGTTATCGTTATCGCCTAATATGAAAACGGACTTTAGAGCCTGTAGTCCAGCCCGTCCTTCGCTGCCCTCCTCAAGCGACGGCGCCCTAAGCTGAGGTCCGTACCCCACACACAGGGGGGGGGGGGGGGCTTAGCGTGTAGTCGCTCAGTTTTAAGTTTAATTTTAGTAAGCCCTGGCTGAAAGTTTTAATTTTTATTAAGGCCTCCACAGGCTGGTCCGATAAAGCATTCGACGACCTCATAGGTTGACCAGCGAGAGGCCATTCCTAAAAAAAACCGGGCAAGTGCGAGTCGGACTCGCGCACTTTGGGTTCCGTACAAGCTTATCTATGAAAACAGTTCAATTCCCGAATTGAGTTACGAAGATTTTTCCGAATCACAAAAGATTTTTTAACCGACTTCAAAAAAAAGGGAGCAGGTTATCAATGCTTTTTGAAAGTCGCTCAACAAGTTTTACATTGAAGTACTTTCACCGTATTGACTACAGCAGACCTACATGCTGTATTATTACATGTATGCTATGATACTTTTATTTGAAGCACAATATTTACAGGCGGCTGTGCACCGCGTTGTCTGTAGTGATGTGCCGAGTCACTGTTTTGGTGGATCGAGTCGACTCGATACGGTTTGTGTATTCGAAGCTTAACTCGATACCGCGGTTCGAGTTCAATATTCGAATTCTATGTTTAGTACTCGAATGTTCTCTATATATCGATACTTTTCAATCGATACTAAGTAAGTATCGAGTAAAAATATCGATACCTCAATGGTATCTTTTCATCCCTAGACAAAACAGTTTCGTTTCAGGTGTGTGCCTTGTCGTACTGTTTCGTTTTAGTTTTGAGACAGACTGTCTATCTGAGACAAGTCTGTCTAAAGACTGTCTTGTCTCAAGTGTGCGCTCAGCCTAAAAGTCTGACACCCTCTCGCTCTGCCCGAGAACGGGAGAAGTCATTGGATGATCCCACCTTAAAAACTGTGTCTGAGACAGAAAAGTGTCTTTCACTGTGTCTGCCCATATTACAGAAGTACAATCAAGTCTCAAGCATTACTTAAAACTAGTCTCAGTTGGAGTTTTAATTTTAGAACTTGACTTGAGCAGAGAAACTACAATCAATAATCACCTGAGCAATGTCACTTTAAAATGACATTTTTTACGTATTATAGAACAGTGCTTGAGGCTTGACTCAGCTCCACTCAATGTGTCCTTATTTTAAAATCACAATCAGCTCAGAATCTCTGCTTGAGGCGTGATTTGATCTTTGTTTTCGCAAGTGTACTTCGAGACCACGCTTGAGCATAGATTCTCATTAAAAATTCTTGTGGATTTGGAGTAAATTGAGTAAGTACCTACCTAATCAAAATGGATTTAATTGCAGAAGTAGATTATTATTATAATTTATTTAATGAGACAAATCTATAAATGAATAAATAAAATTTTGACTTGGTAACTGAGACCTTTAAGTCAAGTATTTATTTTTAATTATATCTTTTTTGAGTTTCATTAGAATGCGAGTGCAACACATACTAATTTTTTTTGCAGTATTTGGCAGCAAATGTATCGAGTCAGCCTTCTCGCAAACTTCGCTGAGGTAGTCAATACCAATAAAACTCTCAGCTCCATTTTACCGAGATTGCGCCTTCAATGATTCCACATGTTGTCCAGTTGTGCAGACACTTAAGATACAAAAACTACACTAATTTTACTTCACAATAGCCACTATGAATCAATTCGCGAATAATTAAAACAGCCACTGAACTTCTCTCGAAATAATCCCGCCATAAACACTCAGTTTCACAGTTTTGCTGTCCACAGAACATATGTACCTACTCTGAAGGGTTCAGGGTGGTTGTCAATGTCAATAACGTCGTGTCGTCCGCCTCGTCATCCGGTTTTGATCCAGTTTAATCGTCCGAAAAAAAAAGAATTGCAATAGAAAACAAACTATTGTTCAGGGTTACCATAATTATTGCTTACTCACGTAATCAGAGATCAAAATCTCTACTCAAGCGTAGTTTCGTTTGATTTGAGTTTAAGGATAGTTCTAAAATAAACTGAACGCTTAAGTCGAGATTCTTCTCTCAAGCAGTAATCGGTTGAACGCAGTTTAAGTAGTACTTGAGTAAGCTTCTGTAATACGGGCCAAAGTGAGCATGGTTTGGCAATCTAAGCTAATATATTATAAAGAAGTAAAATTGATTGTTTATAAAAAGGAAGTTCTAATCCAATTTATTAATTTATTGATAAAATGCATGGTTCCTGTTGAATTAATTAAATTAGATATCATTTAAATTATAATTTTCTATTTAATTTAAAATTTATTAACATATTTTGCAATACCGCAACAGGTTTTTACAAGCATATTGTGGAGGCCTTCATTTGAATATGGTGATATTTTTTGATAACCATTGCATAATGCTGAGCCAGTGTGTAGTGCACTGGCACTACACGCTGGGTTCGTCCTGGGTCAGGACCCAGGACGGAGCTCTTTGAAGTCCGTGGAGTAGATTACCTCGGTCAAAGAATGAGTAATAGTCTAGGTACCTAGTATTGTGATTCAATCACAATACACCGTACTCTTGCAAAAAAATATGTATCAAGTTTCCTTATTTGTGTTCTTCGACCTAATAATTAATTCTAAATATTATTTTTTTTTTTACTTGATTTTTTGTTGGTTTAATCTCAATTTGTAATCAATGTACCTTTTTGCCGGTTGCTCGTGTTATACAACAAGAGCTGATGATTAAAAGAAGAGTTGTTTATTTTATAGATTTTGTTAGACTTTTGAAAGTCGTATTCATTTTAGTAATAATGGTTATTCTTGCATATAAGTAAAATAAACTTAATTGATAAATATATTTCATTTTTATTCACTTCAATTTATTCAAATAATTCTTTGTTGCAATCTCAATAAGTGCCGAATTAGGTGTACGAGTGCCAGTGCGGTGGCTGTAGCAAAAACGATCAAGGGGCCCCGTGTGTAGGCCTAAAGATAAATAAAATATTTTGTAAAATGATTTAGCAGACGTTATTTTTCTCATTTACCGTAATACTCAACCGCTTAGGACATTTAACGTTTTCTTTTGACAAATAATACAGAAATAGAAAATCTTTGTGAATTTATACAGAAAAGCTGAAGAGTTGCAAAATTTTAGCATTTTCGCCGGATCGTACCTAGGGGTAAGATCCAGGTATTATTTGATTGGAATAATCTTTCCGAGAGAAAAAATCTCATCAACATGTCAAAATTATTATCATAGTTTCAGCCGAAAGACGTCCACTGCTCCTCAAAGTGTCGCCACAACGTCCGGTCCTGTGTGTGTCTTGCATCGATATCCGTGCTTGCATCCATCGGATTCCCGCTACTCTCTCTGGGTTATCGGTTCACCTTGTGGGCGGCCTTCCAACGCTTCGCCTTCCGGTATGCGGTCGCCACTCCAGAACCTATTGGCCCTGTCAACCATCTGTTCAGCGAGCAATGTACCCAGCTCACTGCGACTTAAGCTTATCTTTATTCATGATTCAATCACGCAAGGAAACTCCGAGCGTAGCTCTATCCATTGCCAATACATCTGATGCGGCCTACTGTGAGCCACCACGTTTCAGAGCCATCACTGGTAACACGTACTGGTCATTTTTAAGACCCACTTTTTGTGAGCTCTAATGAGGTCATCGAGCATTGTAACGGGCTCCTTCATAATCTTAGCCATGACTACTATATCATCGGCAATTCGATGGTGAGTTATATCACTCACCCATTGAAATTAATGCCTAACCTTCTCCAGTCTACACCCATGAAGACACCCTCTATTGCGGCTGTGAACCGTTTCGGAGACATGATGTCTCCCTGCCTGACACCGTATGAGTATAGGTTTTGAAGTCTGGTCCTGAAATCAGACTCTCATGGTGGCGTTTTCAAACAAACACAACAGCACATCGATGTAGCGATAGTCAATTTGGCATTATTAGGGGGACTGCCGTACAGCCCAAGTTTCCATCGAATCGAAGGCTTTCTCGTAGTCAACAAACTGTAAGCAGAAATACAGATTATGCTCTTCAATCTTCGTTGCATGAAAACTACGATAATGAGAGAATTTTAAGAGAACTATTCAATAGACTTGGAGGAAAGTTGACTGAGTTGTTGTTGGTTGACTGGTAGAGAATGCCTTGTTGCATTAAGTCCGCCTATGTACCACTACTGTACATGAAGTTTAAATAAATAAATAAATAAATGAAAGTCTGAAGGAAATTGATTATCACATCCAAAGAAATCAGCTTTGTTTAGATTTCATATAGTATAGATAATATAGTATAGATTAGAATTTTTTTTTTTACTTTCGAGTGCGGGGCCCCCATATGTGCGGGGCCTGTAGCATTTGCTACTCTTGCTACATGGCTAATCCGCCACTGATCTCAATGTGTTTTAGAATATATAATTAAAATTATTCTATTTTACAGCTCACTTAGACCCGGCGCAGTAATTAAATATAATAAATAGCAGATTTTTATACGGCTAATTTAAAACGTTACAAAATAAAATGGCATTAGCATTAAATATAAGTCAAAATATAATAAAACGGTACTCGATCAAATAAAAACTGGGCAAGTGCGAGTCGGACTGGCGCGCACAGAGGGTTCCGTACAAACTTACCTATGTCACAGAATAAGTAATAGTACCTACAAGTACAGAAATTTCACTCCTCGAAAGTAAACATACGAATATAAACCTACTAACAACGCTTCTAATGTTCATATTATAATACATTGCACGGCACTGACGTGACCTTCAATATATTTGCCTACAAGTCCCTGTCGCGCTCGCAACGAATACTAGTTGTGTGTTTTTGAAAAATGTGAAATATTTACTTTTTTTTTTTTTTTTTTTTCGGTGGGAAAATCATCTAATGACAAATCTCGCTCTTGGGCGGAGCGAGAGATAGTGTCAGACTTTTACTGACTAAAAACCCACTCCTGTTCCTTCGTTGCCTTCGTCCCAGGGCCCCGGGTTTCGTTTTCACACTACCCATGGCCCCAGTAGGCTTCGACCCTGCTGGGCCCCTACGATTTGCTGACATCTCCCTGAGGCGCGCGTGGAACAATACGCGCCGTCGACGACTTGGCTCGGTCCGGACGGTTACCGGACGGTCCGACGGCGAGCCACCCATTGCTCGCCGTTCGCAAGCCCGCGCCTACGGTGGCCGGAAATCGGGATCGGAATCCCGGCGGCGGTAAGGGCGTGAGGACCGTTGCCTCACGCGATCGGCCGCCTCCTTTGCTAGCATTACTGCTTCACAGAAGGAGGCGACCGCCTGCCACTCTTCCTCGCTCCGGACCATGGCCTGTACCAGGGCCCGGCGCGAGAGATCGCCGCCGCCGATCGCCCCCACAAGGACACGGCGTTGCTCTGCCCAAGCGGGGCACACCTCAACCGTGTGCTCCACCGTGTCCTCCGGGCGGTCCACACAGTGGCGACACCCGGGCGTTGCTTCCGCACGAATCCGGTGCAGGAACTTCCCGAACTTACCGTGTTCGGTGAGAACCTGCGTCATGCGAAAGGTGAGGACGCCGTGAGGTCTTTCCAACCACGCCTCAAAGAGGGGACTTACCGCCATAATTGTGGCGTGCCCAGAAATATTTACTTACGTTTTATTACATTTATTATAATCAGATTTTCTAAAATTATATGGTAAATAGGTACCTAATTGATTTCTACCTATTTACTTAAATCCATACTTTAAAAAATATTTTTAAAAAGTTATCTCATAGTGTCAAGAGATTGTTTACATTTAGTTAGATATCTAAACAAATGAAATAATATTAAAATGAAGTGTATAATTATACGAGTAACTTTGTTGGTTTTGTATGTGCGTTAACTTTGCGTTCATATGTAATTTTTAAAAGGTAGTAGGACATTTAAGACGTTATTATACATAATAATTAACATTTTGTAAGATATAATTCCAGACTTGCACTTGCCGAGTTTTTTCCTTTTGAGGTACGGAACCCTAAAAAATGAGATAAATAGTATAAATGTCAACATCAAAGTCATAAATTAAGTTTACTAATAGCTTTAGTAGAATAATAATGTGAACGACAGTAAAAAATTAGATAACTAAATGTAAGTAATAGAATGCAAAAGTTTCTTTTCAAATTGTGGTTGTCCATCCAATTTTGAATATTTAACATTTAGTATTTAGATTCACATTTAGGTGATGAGAGTCAATACAGGAAGTAATTACAGAAATGTCATCGGCAAACAGTGTGCATGATTCCGTCACAAGTTTAGGGAGGTCAATCAAGAATTATAAAAAATAACCCACCCGACCAAATTTTGATCACAATGGCCAAGTGGCCAATCGCAAGAAATAAAAAATTGTGACGTAACAACAAATTTACAGTTTTCAGATTTATTCCTATACTTGTGCTAGAAGACCTTGCTTTATGCCAAATTTCGGGATTCTGGGTCAACGAGAAGTACCCTATGAATTTTGGTTTCCCCGAGAGTGTCGAAATGTACCTACGTTTTTGCCACATAGACCGAAGTATCTTTTTTCTCGTTAACTTACAAGTTTGATTTTTTACAGGTTCAAGAGTCCGCAGACTTGAGTGTATGGTTTTAATTACAACTCGATACCTCCACGCGTTCCCGAGATAAAGGGTCTTGACAGACAAACAGACGAACGGACAACAAAGTGATCCTATAAGGGTTCCGCTTTTTCCTTTTGAGGTACGGAACCCTAAAAAACACAAAAAGGGTCAAAATAACTTTAATTTCGGAAGTCGGTGTTAATTATGAAACAAACAATACCGAGAAACACTGACTTCCGAAATTAAAGTTATTTTGATTCTTTTAGTGTTTTTTTTTTAGTGAAGTCGGTTATTTTTTTTGTAAAAAGTTTTTTAATAATGTTTATCCAGTATTTTTTGTTTATGCGGTGTACAATAAAGAATATATAATAAATCTTATCTAAACTATACTATACTATATATATATATATAATATTATAAAGCTGCAGCGTTTGTTTGTTTGTTTGAACGCGCTAATCTCTGGAACTACTGGTCCGATTTGAATGATTATTTCAGTGTTGGGTAGTCCATTTATCGAGGAAGGCTATAGGCTATGATTTTTTTTTTTTTTGAAAATTTGGGATCCGTAATAAAATTGCTATTTTGTAACACAACCTATTTTTGCGTGCGCTGCAAAAACTATTGACAATAGAACAAAATGATGTATTACGGGTTTGTAGATCCCATTAAGACCTACAAAAAAGTCCGCGAGAACATATATCTAGCTATCATGGTTTAGTCACAATAATCGATTTTGTGTTCAAAATAATTATTAAATCGTCTGAAGAAAAAAAAACTACGTTAAATATGTATCGTAATATTAATCTTTATCGAAATTAAGCATTATGTTATCAAGAGTATTTATGTAGAAGTAAAATACTTTTTGTTTCATCTCAATCGGATATTTCGTTTAAAAGTTACCACGTGTGTAAGATGTTAAGAGTTGGTACCTATTAATGAGTTATGGGCCATAGAGTTTTTTATCAACATAAAATCCTGTAATAATCTTTTTCGAAATATATTAAAAAAATAAACGAGAAAAACGCGGGTGAAACCGCGGGGCACAGCTAGTAATAAATAAAGGTACATTGTATTTTTAACGGTAGGTACTATTCCAGATACCTTCTCTGACGCAGATCCGTTTAGTTATTGGCAAGTCATGGAAAACGGAGAACCAACTTAATTATCAACGCTTTATTTTTTTATAGTGATCACTTAATTAAGTGTCTAATTACTTAGGAGAGCAAATTAATACCTTCTCACGGTTTATATGACTTAATTCTTCGATCACTTAATTAGACAAGTACCTAGGTGCTTACCATGGCAAATGGTTTTTTGTACTGGTGTTTAAAATAATTTGTATCTAAAAATAAGTTATTACTGGAGGTGACTTCTAATTCTATTTTGGTACCTACATGTTTATTTTTTGAACAATCTGTGCGGTGGTCGCAGCTGTATTGACGGTAAGCGACGATGTGGTCGAACAGTGGTTTGCGACAGTGGATGTCATCGAGATATAAGTACTAACGTACTAGAGAAGACACCGTAAATTCCTACTTTGTCTCGTTCAACTGCGGCGATCGCGCCGCACTTTGTCGAAGAAAACGCGTAAGTGCCGTGATTTACATGGCGCTTAAGACCCTTTTGCCGATAATAAATACACTTCCGCAGCAAATCTAGCGCTCTGGTAAATTAGTTACGGTTTAGATGAATTGTTATTATTTTAGCGCTGCAGTGAACTAAAGATTCAAATTACGAAAATAGGACAATTCAGTTATTTGACGTAGCTTCTCTAGTACGTTAGCACTTATATCTCGATGGTGGAGGTCTTATTTTCGAATTTATGAAAAACGCCCTCGCTGATGTGCCTTCGCCCACGTCTAAATTAGTCCAGGCTACGCCTCTGGGCTTGGCCATATTTACCATGCACGTTGCAGCGTCGTTGATGGGAATGAAACGGTACATCCAGCTGATCCAGCGCGTTGGTCTTGCAGATATACAGTGTTAAGTGCATGATGCAGCAACGTGTCGTAGTCAGGCGCCGTGCCATGGTTATGTGGCTTGGCCCCAATGATATAGTATTATGGGCTCGGTGGGCAAACCTATAACCATAATCAAGGTCAATAGACCAATGCCTTATTAGAATTCAAAGCGGCCCAGATCCGCTATCTAGGTCATCTCATTGAAACATGTTAGATACTAAAATTAGTATGCTGACATTAAAATTTTCTCACTAATAGGCCGTACATACCAGTGGCAATCCTGCCGATCAGGGCAGATAGCACGGATATATGGTTTTCTATAGCATCAATTAACTCTTTTTTTTAAAAAAAGCTGTGGTGACTATTTCGAATGATCCCGCAGCCTTTGCAGAAATTTCACAAAAACAAAGTAAACTTGAATATATTAGGTACCTACCTACCTATTTCTCGCGCCGGGCCTTGGTTCAGGCCATGATCCGGAGCGAGGAGGAATGGCAGGCGGTCCCTCCTTCTGTGAAGCAGTAATGAGAGCGGTCGCACGCGCGAGGGAACAGCCCTCACGCTCCAGCCGCCGGGATCCCGATCTCGATTTCCAGCCACCGTAGGCACGGGTTTGTGGACGGCAAGCAATGGATAGCTCGCCGTGCAACTGTCCGGTAACCATCCGGACCGAGCCCAAGTCGTCGACGGCGCGTAGTGTTCCACGAGTGCCTCAAGGAGATATCAGGGGAGATACTGGGGCCATGGGTTTGCTTCTGAAAGAAAGACGGGGACCTGGAATGCAAGGCACGAAGGAACATAGGAGTGGGTTTCAGTCAGTAAAAGTCTGACACCGTCCCGCTCTGCCCAAGGGCGGGAGATGTCATTGGATGATTTCCCACCTAAAAAAAAGGTACCTATCTATTCCCTTCATTATTTTAGTATGCACCTCAATCACATTATTCAGTGCATGTTGGGGTTGTAATTCCCAACAGTGAAAATGTCATGTTCTTGTTATGTAAACCCTTTGAAGGATGTTATGTTATGTAAATGAGTTGACGAGCGATCCCCTTGATAGATTTATTGCTATTTAATATAATTACATAATTATTCCACTTAAATGCACAGCTAAACAATATATATGTGCATTTATGTATTACGTATAAACTAACACAAAGGTCAATGTACAGCGTAACTCGTACAGTGCAACAATCATCATTTTTAGCTGTAAAAATTTCATCAAAATTAATCAGCAATTTAAGTCTAAGTAGATGTATTATTGCAGTGTGCAAAAATGTACACAATTTACCTTTGTCATTTGCATGAGCAATATTACATTTCTATAAATGATAAATGATATTTATTTTGCAAGTACCTAGGTTTTTAAAAACACTTTTACACGTCAATTTTTTTTTGTCAATTTAAACTAGATGAAGCCGGTGTTTCCTAGGTGACTACCCTGAGAAGAAACACCGAAACAAACTCAGGGGTCAAAGTCTCTTTTAAAGTCCATACAGCAAACATGTAATGGTCAAATCATATATTATGAGAACCATGCAGGTTGGAGTCTGAGATGGTCTTTTGAAGAAAGAACCACATAGTTCTGAGCGGACCTGTCCAGTCAGTGCAAGCATTTGTCAGTATTCGTGTAGCTCAACTCAGAACTACTAAAGAGCTCAACAACTTGACGAACAATAGCAAAGAAAGGACATTTGGGTAGGCCGCAAAATGTACTCAAAACTACCAGACATGATGTTACAATTAAAGAGAAAAACAAGAGTAATCCACATAGTCCCCACGTTCACAATAATAAAATTTACAAAAAATGTATAATATTACAAATTGTAAAATATAAACATATTTAGGTAAACTATATTTCTAAAAGTAATTGTCTGACAAATTCTAAATATAAAAAATGTCATAATTGTAAAATAACAATAATCGTCAATTTAAAAAAAATAAAAAATAATAAAGGTAATTTAGAAGAGAAAAAAAAATTATCCACCTCGACTACCTGTATGTACTACAACGTTGAAACTTATCACTGAACAAGGTCTTGTTCGGGGTAAATATTTTGTAAACATGTCCATATCCGATCCCGATCAATGATGTCCTTAGCCCGACTCATAATTGACCGATTTTCGGGTGGCCGTGTCCACAATTTCTTTTGAGGACTAGATCCGCCCTTGTGAATGTTAAGTAACAAAAGTTCAGTTCCGCCCTTGATAATGTGTTGAATTAACACTGGAATTTCGAGTAAAATTTATAGCTTTACCTCCACATGAAACTCATCAACATCATTTCAGCCGAAAGACAAATAATGATGATGAGTTCAGATAAAGATATGTGCCTCCCCCAAGTGTCTCCACAACGATCGGTCCAAAGCGTTTCGCATGCATCGCATTCCCGTGACCCTGACCAGTTGACGCAACATTACCACTTGAGTTTGGCGATTCTTCGGGCTATGACGGTAACCGTGGTTCTCCTGAGGATATCTTATTTCGTGATTCGATCACGCAAGAAAATTGAAATGAAACTATAGTAAAACTTCAAAAATTAGCGAAGCAAACACTTTGAATAAACTCACAGATATACGAAATGCTAGTCGAAAATAATCAGGCGCTTCCGTGAAATAAAATGAGCGGCTTGATAATAGAAAATGTATAGCTTGTTAAGGTCTCATCCTGAAAGTTGATATCACAGTTAGTAATAGTACTTAATAATCAGTAAATAGTCGTTACCTTCGATCAACAATGCCGTTACAGCTATTACTTATTCTGTGGTTAACTTTTTGCTGTCGTAACTATACTCTTTGCGTAATGTGATGACATGATCGTTCAATGTTGTACAATGCGTTCCAAGTAAGAATAGGATCGATTTTTCGCCATGTTGTGACTTCATAGCTGTCAAACGAAAAAATTGGGTAGGGTGAGCAAAACAAGAAATTTTTAAAATTTATTACGAATCATGAACAAAAAAAGTTTAATCAGAATCTAGTTCAATTTTGCTCTGCGTCACTGTGTGAAGTGTCTGAGTAGTGGCAAATGGAAGAAGAAGGCGAGACACAATGAAAATAAGAAAGAAAATAGTTTTTTTTAACTAATTATGACTTAACAATCAGAAATCAGAAACGTTTATTTCAATTAGACCAATTACAGGCACTTTTGAATTGTCAAAATGTCGGTCAGTCAAAAAAAGTGAAGCTAAATTTAAGCTTGATTACAATATATTTATCTTGCTAATTTAGATTAAACAATAACGTTTTTACTGCACCTAGATTTAACTAAAACTCAGTAATACAAAGAAAAAAAAACCGTTATTGGTACTACCTACGCAAATAAGTTTTCTTTGCAAACCGTACTTTTCAATCAACATTTGACAGATCGAGGTTATTGACTTTCCTATTGGAAACAGCTTTGATTGTTGTAACATAAAGCACAGCATAACATATATTATAATGTTGTAATATAACTGTCAACATTTTATAATTGCGATACTTACCTAAACCCTTTAATAACACTAACTAAAAATAATCTAGAATATGGCATCCAAAATCTCATACGCATCGCCGCCCGCGCGTCTCAATACTAATCAATAAAAGAATAAGAAACAAAAATTACTTGATAATTGAAACACTAAAGTAAACATTAAAAACATTGACAATTTGGACATAAATACTGATGACTTCAATGTGCGTTCCGAACTTTAGCCGAACTTCGTAATGTCATCGATTATGGGATACGGCTTAAATTGTGGTATTTACTCTAAGGGATACGGTAATAGTTTCTTTCTGTGATTTCTTTAAAATAGCATTAAATCCTTGATAATATAATTTTCTTTAGAAAATTCAGTTTTTTTTTAAAAAGGCATAAAGTTTTTGTTCATTTATAATTGAATTTAATTAAAATGACTTTCATTGTTAAACAAGAAGATATTAGAACGCACTTTCAGTTTGACGTTTCGCTAATTTTCCTGCTCAAAGGAGGAATGAATTAGTCGTAATTTGGTATTTTTTCTTTATAGTTTTGTCTAAATTCTCTTAGTAAAGTGTGTTGATGACAAACGTAGTGAATTCTGACTAAATCGGATGAGATAATTTGGTTTTATAGATCGTAAGTAGTGTTGTGCTGAACAAACAATTAAACTCTTCATGCGTGTATTTTATGATATTTTGCAGTGTTTTATTTTGTGTGTGGACATCTCAGGAAGTTATTGTTGTCCATAAACACGTGATCCAAGGCCGACACTTATCACAACTAATAATTGAATTAACTTGTGTGTCTCTACTCCATGACATTTTGCTATTTTTCTGTAAAATTATTATTCTGTAGAATGTTTTGATTACGAAACTGAATAGTTATCATCCGCAAAACGTTTCCTTTGTGCATCATTACTTTGTTAACGGTTGCTGGTTGGCTAGGAACTTATCAAACAAGTTCCTGAAGTGTTATAAATATTTTTATTAGGTTATTGACATATACTGACAGATCCATTCCTGACACAGTGACCAAATTATAAAGTAAAGATATAGCTAAGATAGTGTATGTGATTAACTCAATTCCATATTGTTTCGTGTTTTTGTAGTGTAATTTATGTGTCCCTGGAAATCCAGAATAGTTATGAGTAATTCTTCACCTTGTGTGACATTGTGATCATAAAGAAACTATAAACTTGGTCAAAACAAGAAGGTACCACCATCTGTTTTGATTTAATTGTTGTTAACATACAACCAATTTGAAGTCAGTTGCTACCTTGCAATTGTGTCTTCTCCATTACTCAATTTTATAAAAAAAAAAACTGTAAAAATAGTCACATAAAAATGTAATAACAATCATTGGTTTATAAACTATTGCTTTTGAATCAGGTTCATAAACTACCCACCCTCCTAAAAATGTAATTGCTTTATTGCTTTTTATTACAATGGGAATTCATGATTATAAAACAAAACATCTATTCATTCAGTGAAACTGATCTCAACATGATTGGGAAAAATACAGGCAGATGATAATTTTAAAATTCCACTACTGACATTATAACTAAATTCACTTCAATATGGTTTTCTACAATCTATATATATAAAAATGAAACCCGTTTTCCTTGGTCACGGCATCACGCGTGAATGGCTGGACCGATTTCACTAATTCTTTTTTTGTTGTATTTGTTATTATTAGGAGAAGGTTCTTACGGAAAAAAATATTAAGAAAATCTCTCAGAAATATTGAAAAATATACATTTAATTTTGCATATTTAAAAAAACGCGCGTAACGAATGTCAATGTCATTCACAGCCATAGACTATATTGAAAGAGCATTGTTTGTTCGGAAACGTGGTTACTTAATTAAATTCGAGCATCATTTGTTCGGAAACGTGGTTACTTAATTAAATTCTGCATCATTGCTACGCTAAGGCGGTACGAAGTTCGCCGGGTCAGCTAGTAAATAATAATTACTTAACTATTTACCTTAGGGAACCTAACATTTTTCTAAAATAAATAGAATGGTCAGTGAAATACTTATTGAATTATTAGACTGAATATGCTAAATGTACATTAACACTATTACAGTCGTCATTTATCATGTAGGGTATTATTAATGAAAAGTAACGCTAAAATCATTTGAGTTTTAGAACTAGAAGAAAAATTATAATCCTTGAAGTCAAAACCTAAAACTGGTTTTTGATTAAGTGATTAATTTATATTTTAGAGGATCTATAGCAAAAACAGAATCAAAACATATTGTTTCTGTCATGAGTTACTCCGATATTGTGGGTGCATTCACAAACATGTAAACTCACATACAGTAGACCCGGAACAACTATCTATATGTCATACAAATATTTATTCCGTGCGGGAATTGAACCTGTGACATGCAGAGCATCAGCCAATAGCTCAACCATGCTGACATTTATCGTAAAATATCTTTGTTACAGGTAAAAACCATGCAACCACCTCATCTTCCTACACCCATCTGCGTAGGAGTGCATGAAACTTGAGCACCGCAAGCGTACAGCACATGTAACGTGCATTCACCATGTTGGGCGTAGTCCTCACTCTGCACCTGGCGCTGCTGACGGAGACGTTTGGCGATGTCATAATTTATACGCAGGACATACCACATGTGGTAAGCTGTTTTTGTTTAATTTTGTACTGTTATGGTTGGTACTAGTAACCCAGTACTGTATTGGTCTGGACGATAATGTTTTCATTATTCTAGTAATAGGAAATATGCATGATAAAAATTCTTATCTAACCAGTTTATCGAAAATAATAATACTAATTGTGAAAACAATATTAAAATTGGTAGTAAAGCAAACGAGATGGAACAAATAGATTTTAAACAAATATATTATTATCTGTGTTTCTCCCCCAGACACCGTTTTCTTTGGTGGTTTTCTATCCGTACGGGTGTCATGTCCGTTGACGTTAAAGAATATGTTGGACTTCTCTTTCTTATTAGCAGCTTTGAAGCTTTATAACTTCGCTGTTGATGAAGATATTAAGCTAAAAAGTATTTCATTTAAAGTTGTCAAAAAATGAAAGGCCCATTGTGACATTTGTATTTTGACTACCTAGCAGCTTGTCAGGTGTAGTGTAGCTACTACTAAAATAGCTACTTTACACCGGACCCCTAATTATTATTTTATTGTTTCTTTCAGTTTTGTTCCAAGTTACATTCTAGGGTTTTTCTCAAATGTCAAAACGGGCCTTTTATTTAACAATGACTCTTAGAAGACAGTAATTAGTAAAATAGACCGTATTGGCCATGGACATGATCTTAGTTGTTCTGGAATGGGTGACCTGGAATCATTTGCACATCTACAATTACTTTTAAGGGGGGGGGGGGGGGGTCCGTCATAGAATTTCGAATCAGTACCACTACTTCTTGCACGGGAAGCACGGTGCTCCTACCGCTCCACACCTATATTATTGACTAGATTCTGTTGCATTCCAGTCATCCAGTTTTGGTTTAGTGTGTTATTAGAACAATGGGAACTTGGTTTTAACCTTTGATCTACGAAGGACTAGAATTCAAGGTCAAGGATAAAAGATAATAATCAATTATAATGCTACAAAAAACTTGACAGTTTTGTATAGGTATTTTTACCTTGCTCTAATAATGCGAAAGGGAAGGTTATGTCATTACACCACTGACATACATATTGTTGAGTGCACTCAATCTAGTAATACAACATAAGTACAATAGTTATTTACGTTTGACTAGTGTTTTCCCGCTACTTGGTTCAGGGGGGCTATTGGCTAACTTTTTCAATAACAGTTGACAACTGGCATTCGTTGCACACTGAAAGAAAAGAAAGAAAGAAAGAATTCTTTCTTTCTTTCTTTCTTTTAGAAAAAAACATTTATTTGTACCTCACACATACAGTAAAATTACTACTGAACTTAGTTGTCAACTGACAATTTCATAAAATTGGTATTACGTATCACACAAGTGAATTATAAAAATGTATGGTGCCTATTGTGACCACTCTAAAATTTTATCGACTATCATATACAGCTTCAAAAGCTTACACAATCGCAATTTTAAAAGTATTGATACAAAAACATCTGTCAAAACGTGTTACGGTGGCTATCAAAGGCACCAGTGGCTAATGACGTCACTGCAGTTGGTCACTGAAGATAGGCAATACGAAACTAGCTGTTTGACAGTTCAATGATGCACATTGTTAACAAGTGATCATCACTTGAACTGTCAACAGAGTTACGCAATAGCCCCGCTGGTGACCATTTGCCCTAGAACTATGACAAGTAGTACATAAGACATTCTTCTTTTTTAGGGTTCCGAACCCAAAGGGTGAAAAGGGGACCCTATTGCTAAGACTCTACTGTCCGTCTGTCTGGCACCAGGCTGTATCTCATTAACCGTTATAGTGTTACAGTTAAAATTTTCAGATGGTTTTTTTATTTTTTATTAATGATAGGTTCACGTTTGACCACCATCTCACCTGATGGTAAGCGATGATGTGGTCGATGATGGAGCACGCTTGCCTAGAAGTAGCCTATTCACTCTTGACTTAAAGACCCGGTGTATTTCTGTTGCCGCTATAACAACAAATACTATAAACAGAATAAAATAAATTGTGTAAAAAAAAGTTGTGTAGATAATGGTATGGAACCCTTTGTGCGCGAGTCCGACTCGCACTTGGCAGGTTTTTATTGACAAAGTAAAATCTTATCTAATTAAAAGCCCTTGAATTGTAGATAATTGTTTTTTTTTTTCGGAAGGAATATATTATTTATTTATTTATTAATTGCAGATATCTTAAATATTAACTAAGCTATTTATACTAAAACCGAACTATGTACATACAAACTATAAATTCTATTATACTATACTAAACCTAACTATGTACATATAATACAAAAACACCTATTACACTCAGGCGTCGACGTACTCCTCCACATCGCTGTCATTAATAATTATGTTAATTCTATTCAAATAACTTCTTAGTGTGGGCCAACGAGAAAGGATGCATGGTTCTACCATAAAACAGTGACTATAAATAATTATTCGACTAAAAATAATAATAAATTTCAAGTTTTACAATTAACTTTTAAATGCAACCTCATTGCTTGCTTGAACAGCTGTCTTGAAATAATTGACAACACTAATGTATTCCTGTTTTCTTAATATGTGTTTTTAACATACAAAAATACGATTTTCAAGTTAGTAGGCAAAATATTTTTTTGTAAGTAGGTACCTTTTTTTGTATCATGCGTATTTTGTACGGGACTATACCTATATTAAAAATTTGTAACATTATTACTTCTAATTAACATGACCTCTCACGCCCTAGCCACGGCAACAGGCGTCGCGAGTCGTTGAGCGATCTCCGGCCACCGTGCACCGTCGGCGCGGGTTTGAGGACGACGAGCAATGGCTAGCTCGCCGTCCAGCCGTCCAATAAGGCCCAGTAGGGCCGATACCCGCTAGGGCCACGGGAAATTAAATTAATATGACCTATTCACAATCATGTTTTGCACAACATATGTACCTAGTGTTATGCAAAATCATAATATTGATGACTCGCTTCTTAATTGCAACCCCACAGGAAGTGTTAATTTATTTGTTAGTGGGGTTAACACGAGTGTTAGTGCTTGTAACCTCGGCATTAATAACAATACGAGAGGTCACTTAGCCCGTATAGGTAGATTCAAATTTATTGGCGGGTAAAAGCTCGCGTCTAATAAGCGCATCGAGCCGAATCGAATCGCAGCAAGACGCATGAGAAAATATGCGATTCGATTCGGTGCACCTCGGTTCGACTTCTAGTCGATGTACGCCAGGCTTAAGAACACTCCAGGAAGCGATGTGCAATAGCGGCGGCGGAATAAAAGGTGGGGTACAGTAGCTTTGCAACGAATAGCGCACTTTACAGCAGTTATTAAGTTTGAATCGAACTATAACCAGCCCCCCTAGCCAAGTTACGATCGTTTCGTTTGCGTCGAACGCCTCGAGTAGGCCACGCCTCCGATTCCTTTGTTCTGACCACGTGACTGAGCGTTGAGATGACGTCAGAACAAAGGAATCGGAGGCGTGGCCTACTCGAAGCGTTCGACGCAAACGAAACGATCGTAACTTGGCTAGGGGAGCAGGGTTTGTTACCTTTTTTTTATTATTATTGATAGGCTCGCGTTTGACCACTATCTCACCTGATGGTAAGCGATTATTTGGCCGACGATGGAGCACGCTTGCCTAGAAGTAACCTATTTACTCTTGACTTAAAGACCCCTAGGTTGTAGCTATCAGGAAACACAGACTCCGGCAGGGAATTCCACTCCTTAGCTGTACGCATAATGAATGTGTTCCCAAAATGCGGGTGGGATGTCCACCATGTACCGATAGCGCAACGCCGTACGTCTAATGGTCTGATGATGGAACGGACTTGGTGGAATTAAATTGTGCTGATCCAACGCACACTCCCCGAAATGTAATCGATAGAAAACCGACAGGCCAGCAACTCGGCGTCGATGCTCAAGGCTTTGGAGTTTTGACTCGACAAGTGCATCATCACCGATGATCCTCTTGGCTCGCTTCTGAATCGACTCTAGTGCATTAAGCTGATATTCGGCAGATCCATTCCAAAGATGAGAGCAGTATTCCATACACGATCTACCTACCTGTTGTTGTTCTAGTTTTGGCTTTCTTACCTACCATCGTCACAAGATAACACAGGACAAGGGCAGAAAGATGATACTATTCTCTTCTTCCAATCTTTTCTAGTACTCGCTATTTCTAGTCTTGCATAACATATAATCAGCTTTATAATGTTCCCACCGACATCCTCTCTAAGAGAGGGAATGGGCCGTAATCCACCACTCGGGTCCAGTGGGTTGGTGAATGTCACATGTTTTCGAATTTTTAGTTCTAGGACATCCCGTTTTCCTCACGATGTTTTCTTTTACCGTTTCGGGAGCCTGCAGTGGTGATGAAATAAATAACACAAAGTAATGCGCCTGGCTGGGTTTGAACACTAAAACCTGCGACCTACAGCTCGTAAGTCGGGACCACTATAATAAAGCCAAAACTAGAATTAGCAGTGGTAGAATAATTCTACCACTGCTAATTCTAGTTTTGGCTTTCTTGCAAACATTATTATTTTTATAAAAAGCACAATATAAAACGGCTACAATATAAAACTTAGGTATATAAAACATAAACAATATTGTAGCCCACAGTGCTGTTCACAGATTAGCTGTGGGATACATAAATAAAATCACAAAGATGACTAATACTAAAACTTAACCATCGGGCAAATCAAAAGCAAATACAATAAAACAAAGTTAAATGAGTGGAGAGATAGAGAAAGAAAAAACTGGGCAAGTGCGAGTCGGACTTCCGCACTGAGGGTTCCGTACAGAATTACCAATGTAAATAGTTCAATTCCCGAATGGAGTCTAGAAGATTTTTCCGCACCGCAAAAAAAGTTTTTTTCGTGACGTAACAAAAAATTAACTGTTTTCAGATTTATTCCTATATCTGTGCTATAAGACCTTGCTTTATGCCAAATTTCAGGATTCTAGGTCAACGGGAAGTACCCTATGAATTTTGATTCCCTTGAGAGTGTCGAAATACATTTTATGCGACTTAAACGGCCGTATCTTTTTTTCGTTAACTTAGAAGTTTGATTTCTTCGCAGCTTCAAGGGACTGCAGACCTGAGTATATGGTTTTAATTTCAACTCGATACCTCCACGCGTTCTCAGGATAAAGGGTCTTGACAGACAGACAGACAGACAACAAAGTGATCCTATAAGGGATCCGTTTTTTTCCTTTTGAGGTACGGAACCCCATAAATAAACAAATTAATAACATGAAAAACAAACAGTCGCCATCTTGTCCATGGGCACACGCCTCAAATACAATAATCTAAATAGACAAAAAAAAATTATCAGTTTCTTATCAGGATCGTTTACTATATTTTGATTTTTTGTTTTGTGACAGCAAAATAATATTGTTATGTTATCAGTCATAGGAAGTAAGTAGTGTTCTGTGTAGGAAGTGCTACTATCGTTACCACAAATGGCGCGCATTTCGATTGAACAGATTTATCTATATGGCTAGTTTCAGTACTTTAAAATTTAAAAGTGATGTAATGTAATGTACTTTAAGGCCGCTATCCCACTGGCGTTTTACAAGCGTTGGCGCTTCTCCAACGTCTGCGCAGCGCCAATGTTGCGCAGACGAGACGTTAACGTCGCGAGTTTCCAGCGGTAAGCGCCAACGTTGAGCAGACGCGACGTTAACGTCGCAAGTTTCTTGCGTACACCTAAAACCGAGACGTTAACGTCGCGTCTGCTCAACGTTGGCGCTTACCGCTAGAAACTCGCGAAGTAAACGTCTCGTCTGCGCAACGTTGGCGCTGCGCTGACGTTGGAGAAGAAAACGTGAGTAAGAATTTCCTCAAACTATTTTCTACTACATGTCAAACGCAGAGTTCAATTTCGATTGAGCGCTGTCCACCATACTTAAAATTGAAATATTTAAAAATAATCCTGTAATCTGCAACCACGGATTTGGCCCTCTAATAATCTGCATTCGCATTCGCATCCGCGGACGTCGTAATTTTTGCTTCCGTAACAACCCTAGTCTGTACTAGCTTCTGTCAGCGGCTTCACCCGCGTGAAAGTAGGTTTCTCTATAAACATATATATACTTATTTGAACCCCCTTTTCATCCTCTTAGGGGTTGAATTTCAAAAAAGGAACCTTACATATTTGCAAAATGTCAGCGTTCTATACTATACTCCTTTCGCGTTAAGATTAGACATTACAAACCTTTTCTACTGTCCGTTCAACCGATTTTGACTTTTATTGCGTTGGTGGCATGACAAATGGGAACTGCAGTAAATAGTTGGTATTGTAACCACTTTTTGCTTTTAATGCCATCCTTATGCCTACGGAATAGAAGTCAAAATCGCTTGAACGGACAGTAAAAACAGGTTTGTTTAAATGTCTAATCTTAACACGAATGAAGTATAGGTCCAAGAGAGCTGGGCGTTGATGAGTCTGAGTGAGTAAGGACTTTACCTTTTAAATACACAGATGAGCCTTCTTCCTTGCGCTAGTCTTCACTACCTCTTCAAAGCATAATATTCTAAAAACAAAAAATAACATGTTCTGGGTTTTCCGGGTTATAAATGAAGTAAATGAGTGAATCAGAAGCAGCTGTCACATGTTGCGCAGGAGTCAAATGGGGGCAATGAGTTCCACAAATAGTTGTTAGGAACAATTTGTGCATCGAAATCTATCAATCTGTTACCTGTCTTGAACTTTGTCATGTGACCCGGGAAGCGTTTGGTTTGTCATTGACAGTTCATGAACAAGGACGATTTTATTTGTAGATTCTGATACTCTGGCCTGATCGATGATTCGTCGTGTTTTTCAAGCCTGGCCAATCTTGGTTTTTATCGATATAAAAGTCTCGGCTCACTATAAAATATTCACTCTATCCTTGAAGACACCTAAATTACAATTGGACGGGAAGACCGCCGCAGGCAATTTATTACAGTCCTTCGATGTTACGCGGTATAAACGACTAGGCGAAATGCTTAGTCCGGACCGTAGAGGTTTCAACAAGGGTGGATATTCGCCATACGATTGCATCAATGCTTACCTTTAGGTGGCAGTTAGCGCAGTCAAGAACTAGTTTATATCAATAAAAAAAATCATATATCCTGATTAAGATCATTTATATCATTTTCTTTGTTTGTTCGCACTATCCCTCGCTCCCGTTTTTTTCAAATGTCTCCTCACACAATCCATTCATCTTTTCTTTGGCCTCCCTCTCCCTTTCCATTTATCCACATGTATACTCGTAACTAATTTATACAACATGTAACTGGAATAATACACACCCTTATACACCCAAATTAGAAAATTAAGGAGTGGGGAGGCGTGTCAGACTTTTACTGACTAAAACCACACCTAGGTTCCTTTATGTCTTGCGTTCCAGGATCCCGGGTTTCCCTTTCGGAAGACCATGGCCCCAGTAGGCTTCGGCCCTGCTAGGCCCCTACAGTTTTGTTGACATATCTTTGAGGTGCGCGTGGACGCCGTCGACGATTTAGACTCGGTCCGGACGGCCGGACGACGAGCTACCCATTGCCGTCGTCCGCAAGCCCATGCCTATGGTGGCTGGAAGTCGGGGTTGGGGTCCCGGCGGCTGGGGCGTGAGGATGTCCGTTCTCTCGCGCGTTCGGCCGCTTCCTTCGCTAGCATTAGTGTCGCAGAAGGAGGCATCCGCCTGCCATTCCTCCTCGCTCCGATCATTGTCTGCACCAGGGCCCGGCGATACAAGTCGTTGCCGCTGATCGCCCCCACGAGAACACGGTGGTGCTCCGCCCAAGCGGGGCTCACCTCCACCGTGTCCTCCGTGTTTTTTTTTAATGACATTAACTAATGCTTGTAAGCAGTGATGCAATTGTTGTTGATGAATCGCACTAGTTTATTAAGAGCCTATTCAAGTATTCACTCTAGTTTTGTATTGATGTTGTAAAGATGGTATAAGATTATATCAACAACATTAAAGGTAGAAACTACACTGCTCACACATGTCATGTGCCACACACGCCCATCTGGGCGCGTCGGTCTCCATACATTTTATATGGAAACTAGACTTTTAGAGCTACGCTTGATCCTCGCCACGCGACGTCGTTCTACGTACAAATCAGGCGTGTTACACGTGTGCTCCGGTCTAATGTAGGTCTAGCTTTTAAGTCAGTGCCACTATCCCACAGAAAAGGCCAATGTTTTCGACTGTCGAAGGGTTATCATCGCAATGAATCTTTGTGTCGAAGGTCGCTACATCATGTGCTATCTGTTTATCTTCCGACACGTGCGGATAAGTGTGCACAATCAATACTGTTTGACAGAGGCATATTGTCGTGACTGTACGGTAGTTGCCACCAGGCGTGTTGTAGACATAAAATTTCTGATCTGGATGTAATACGGATATACGGATATAGGAATAATATTATACCGGTTTCGTATACGGATATAGGGATAATATTATACCAGTTTCGTATACAGATATAGGAATAATATTATACAAGTTTCGTATACAGATATAGGAATTTTATTATACTGGTTTCGTATACGTATATAGGAATAATACTATACCGGTTTCATATACGGATATAGGAATAATATTATACCAGTTTCGTATACGGACATAGGAATAATATTATACCGGTTTCGTATACGGATATAGGAATAATATTATACCGGTTTCGTATACGGTTATGGATATGAAATTATTTCCGATTATCCGCTAGTTTCGGATAGTAGTCGGTAACCGATTACGGATACGGAGATCATATCTAGTCTAGATTATATCTATTATCATTAATTTGTTTTTACAATCAGTGATGTAAGTAAATATTATTATCACCCACCTTTATCCGTTTTGTATCGGTTTCGGTTACGGTTACGGAGCTCCAAAACATCCCTGGTTTCCACACACCTTTGCTGAAGCTGGTTCTGGTAATGCCAGTAGATGGCGTTATCCTTTGGCAGTTTAGCTAAAAGGTATTACAATATTCTTTGACTGCTATTAGACTGTACGAAGTTTGCCGAATTTCACGTTTATTTTAATTTGTACTAACAAATTAAAATAAACGTGAAATTAAAAATTCTTAGGCTATAAGTAACCTAATGTATCTAATTTGCTTACAAGTACATAAACCTTTTAACCTAACCTACCCGTGTCGGGGTGCCCTAAAATTACGTCACCTCCTTTTCTGCTCTCGTCTTTTACACACATTACCGGCTGCGTATTCGTTATTGTATAGAATACCTAGGCAAAGTATAAAATAAATAATATTTCATACATTACCTACCGGTTTTAAGTTAGTTATATATAATATCACGATGCGACCAGAGTTTTCATCTAAATTTTGTCTTCATAGATATCCTAAACAACTTCTAACTCATGTTTTGTTATTTTGACATCAAATTACTCCTCCCGGGTGGGTACTGGGTGGAGCAAGATGGAATGTCAGAGTTTTGCTAACTAAAGAGCCAGACGAATCGACGGACACACGAGCGACACCGTCCCGCTCGTACGGCCCGCCGATTCGTCGAAATATTTGTGGTTCGGCGCCGTAACGCATCGTGTGGCCCGGCTCTAAGCGTTCCGACAGTTGCCCTTTGCGTTTCAGGGCCATGGTAACATTTTCGAAGCCCAAACTCATGTTAAGTTTGTCCTCCTTCTTGGATCGTTTATCCTCAATGCTGAGGGTCGTGACCTCGACGAATAACTTTCTTGTGGACGATATTTCGCCATGCTGTCCTATCTTCGGCGATGTGGATGGCGTCGCACTCTATGGTCTCCATTGTAACACGGATTTGGTCTGACCAACGTATCGGAACTCTTCTCTTATGTTATGTTTTTAATGTTTACAATAATCGTGGATTATCTTGAAATACTTAAATCAAGTCTGCCACTTCATTCATAAGATTTTCTCATTGTTAAGAGTTCTAGACGTCGTGATAATTATGTTTGTATGACGTCATATCTGCAGTACAGTAGCCTTTTACATATAACTATGATTGGTAACATGGTTACCTATATGTACGCAGGAGAACCAAGGCTACCAACATAGCCCGAAGAATCGCCAAACTTAAGTGGCAGTGGGCAGGGTACATTGTGCGCAGAACAAATGATCGTTGGGGCCGAACGTTTCTGGAATGTCGACCACGTACCCGGAGATGCAATGTTTGAAAGGCTTCCTACCAGGTGCACCGATGACCTGGTGCGGGTCGCATCTGACAGTGGACGTCTTTCGGCTGAAATGATGATGGTTTCAACAAATGCGATTATTGGATCACTTAAAAATACTTCGTTAATTGATATAAGATCTAATTTCACCAAAAACTTAACTCAGTGTTAGTCGGTAACACGAGGTTTATTATGTTAAATATTTCATATAGTAAAATAGGCTCGGTAACTCGGGCATCGAACTCGGAGTTTAATAAACTAACTCTACTTGGTGCAAGTGAGCCTAAAACACATAAATAGTTTGGAAGGCTAAAGCTAATCTGGTCTCATAGGCGATATAACTACATATGTTGGTACATATATAATACAGAAATAACATAATAAAGCAACAATAATTTTGTCTATTGTCCTTGTGCAGCGGCGCGTAACTATATTAATGGCATACGATCGCGTAGGAACTACTGCATAATTATGTGGGAATGGAAATGGAAAAAATGTGACGCATAAGGCGTTTGGCGAAGTCTTTATATTCAAGTAAACCTTACAAAAGAACATCGACGACACCGTCGCAGTAGACGATTTACCATAATACCTCAACTGTGGAGCGTACCCGCTCCGTGTCCGTCGAAATGTCTGTCGTCTGTGGGAGGACCGCTGAGTCTTACGACAAAATATAAGAGAGAGAGAGAGAGAGAAGATCCTCCCCCACAGACAGACATTCGTCTACAGTTGAGTTAATAAGCAATCTTTGAACAGTAACTAGGTATTCATCATCATCATCATTTCAGCCGAAAGACGTCCACTGTTGGACATAGGCTTCCCCTGTGTCGTCACAACGAACGGTCCTGTGCTTCTCGCATTCATCGGATTCCTGCGACCCTTACCAGGTCATCGGTCCACCTTGTGGGAAGCCTTCCATCGCTTCGTCTTCTGGTACGCAGTCGCCACTCCAGAACCTTTCGGCCCCATCGACCATTTGCTCTGCGCGCAATGTGTCCTGTCCACTGGTGGGAAAATCATCTAATGACAAATCCCGCTCGCGCGGCGCGAGAGATCGCCGCCGCCGATCGCCCCCACGAGGACACGGCATTGCTCTGCCCAAGCGGGGCACACCTCCACCGTGTGCTCCACCGTGTCTTCCGGGCGGTCCACACAGTGGCGACACCCGAGCGTCGCTTCCGCACGAATCCGGTGCAGGAACTTCCCGAACTTACCGTGTTCGGTGAGAACCTGCGTCATGCGGAACGTCAGGACGCCGTGAGGCCTTTCCAACCACGCCTCAAACAGGGACTTACCGCCATAATTGTGGCGTGCCCAACTACCACTTAAGTTCGGCGATTCTTCGGGCTACGTCGGTGGTTCCCCGGCGGATATATGCATTCCTTATGCGATCACGCAAGGAAACTCCAAGCATTGCCCTATTCATTGCCCTTTGGATACTTTAAACAGTAAATGTTGAACGTGGAAAATTCGTACGGATAACGAGGAGCCTGAAAGTCTGAGAGCCAGTCTTGTCAAGAAGTTATACTATCAGTGTTACTCAATAACCGGGTTACGGAGGTCATAAAGGCAATCCTTGTAAAGTACTGGTAAACAGCTGATCTCTTATCAGTGCTCTTAGTGCGAATTGTTTTTACGTTAACGCGATTGAAACGTTTACCGCGTTTGGCTCCTTGATTGGTTCAGAGCTGGGAGCGGACCAATCGGAGCGCCTAACGTCATAGCCGAGCGTTAACATAAACTCGCACTAGGCACTCTAAATTTGAGGTTGGAGTTAACTCTAATGACGTAATCAGAGTAGATACTCTACACTCGCATTTTTAAACGCGAACATAGAGTTCAACAGTCAATGTCAAGCAAGTGTCATTTATGGCCGCTTACACCAAGCTACCCTGCTCGGAGTTAGAGTTAGTTAGATTAACTCTAGGGTAGCGACTCAAGTTATAAAAGAACGACCCTGGGCAGGAACTCGAAGCATTTTTGAACGGTTCTAGTAGCGACTCTACCCTACTCTGGTTATTTTTGAACGCAGGGCTGTGCGCTGAGTGCGAGTAGTTTTTATGCGTTTAGCGCGTAGCTCTCTGATTGGTTAAGAGTTTGGATCGGGCCAATCGGAGCGCCGAATATCATAAACGTAAATAAACTCGCATTTAGACACTGGTTAGAGTGAACGCTGTCCCCAACACAGTTGGAAAATGTCTGGTTAAATGAAGGGAGGAATCTCTCGACTTATGCTACCCACCCAGTTGTTTATGTCATTATGATTCGTCATGAAATAGCTCAGTTCAGTGCTAGACCACATTACCCTACATAATTATATGTTTTTATCTTTTAATGACCTACTATGTTATTATAAGGCTTGGTCGGTGCGTGTCTGAATCATTGAGTACATGAATCACGCCAAAAGTTATATAATAAAAGTATTGCAGTGATTAAATATTTGTATGGTCGTATCATATACACAATAATAAAGTAGGATTTTTTATACAAACTTTGGAACCCCGTTTCATCCCCTTACGGGGTGAATTTTGGAAAATCCTCTCTTAGTGCTCGCCTACGACATAACAAAACCTTGTGCAAAATTTTACTCCTAGTCCCAGTAGTTTCGGCTGTATGTCAGTCAGGCAGTTTCTTCTTTTATAAATAGATAAAATATTGCTGACTGCTAAGTTCGTTCTCACTTAGTTGGACACTATTTTCTTCTAATAATTTCTTAGCAGATTGCCAATAAAGGTAGCCATACACGTTAGGTTATACCTGACAGGTTTGCCTGTTCAGTTGAGTTTTACAGGTAAACCGGAGCGTGCATGTAGCGTGTGTGTTGTTGTGTTGTTGGTAGTTAGTATGGATCATCAAACTTGACAAAGACCTGTAACCTGTACCTACTTTCTGTGCAAATAAAGATCTATTCTATTCTATTCTACAACTGTGCAGGTTTCCACATAACCTGACAGGTATAGCTGTGCAGGCAAACCTATCAGGTACATCCTAACGTGTAACCTTAAGACTGTTGAATCGTTTTCCGTGGCTGGTCGAGTAGGAATTTACATGGAAAAAGTATTTGTTTTCCAACCGGCTTATCAATAAATATACAAAAAAAGCAGTGATAACAATATTGAAATTAGTAGAAAAGCAAACGAGATATAACAATTTTAAATTTGTAAATAATATACGAGTATAGCTGTCTCTCTCGTCAAAACGCCGTTTTCTATGGCGGTCATAATGGGTGGTGAACTTTGACGTCAAAGACCACGTCGGACTTCTCTTTCTTAGCTTTGAAGCTTTATAACTTTGTTATTCTTCTTATTTAAAAACAAAACTCTATAGATTATGTCCTGTCTTACCGCACAGTCTCCTTAGACTGTCCTGTCAGAAATTTCACTCGGTGGGTTTTAGTCTGGTCTCTATAGATATGGTAGACACGCCCTTTCGCTCCTTCCTAGAGCGCGAGAAGTCGTTGGATGGTTTCCCCACTTAAAAAAAAACCGGCCAAGTGCGAGTCGGACTCGCGTACGAAGGGTCCCGTCCGTAGCAAAAAACGGCAGAAAAATCATGGAGCCCCACTAAAATATTTATTTTATTTGGTTTTTAATATTTGTTGTTATAGCGGCAACAGAAGTACATCATCTGTGAAAATTTCAACTGTCTCTTTTGAGGTACAGCCTGGTGACAGACGGACAGACAGGCCCTAAAGGGTATTACTAAGACTCCGCTGTCCGTGCATCTGAAAAAGTGCACACTGTGTCCTCGTCTCTTTGAATACCTACGTGCTGGTCGTAGTACCACCACGTGGGCCAAAGTGCGGTTTGGTGGATGTAGGTACAAGTTCACTTCACTTCAAGTTTTTGGTTCTTGGTCTCGCCGGTTTCATCACAATCTTATTCTGAACTTTTTCAGTCCACTTATATGAAAGTACCTTTATTTAGATTGATCAACTCGTGTGTTTAACGAGCAAAAACCGTCTCGCCCCCAAATAAGGTCATTCACACCGAGCAAATTGGTTTGTGAAAAACAGACGTCACTCAGCTGTTTAATTTTATCAATGTTTTGATACTGCATCATCTGGAGATCTATTCACTTATTTAGATAAAAGAATGTCCATAATCAGTGACGTATATGGCTGGAACAAAAGAGGCCGTGTATAAAAAAAAACTGGGCAAGTGCGAGTCGGACTCGCGCACTGAGGGTTCCGTACAAACTTGTACCCTTGTACCTATGTAAATAGTTGAAATCCCGTATAGTCTCGAAGATTTTTCCGAATCAAAATTTTTTTTTGTGGCCTAACATCAAATTTGCTGTTTTCAGATTTATTCCTCTATCTGTGTTATAAGGACCTTGCTTTATGCGAAATTTCAGGATTCTGGGTCAACGGAAAGTACCCTATGAATTTTGATTTCCTCGAGAGTGTCGAAATATATGTTTTTTGAGGCAATATCGGCCGTATCTTTGTTTTTCGTTAACTTAGAAATTTGACCTATTTACAGCTTCAAGAGACCGCAGACTATCTGGTTTTAATTTTACTTGATACCTCCACACGTTCCCGAGATCTCGATAAACAGACAGATAGACAGACGGATGGGCAACAAAGTGATCCTATAAGGGTTCCGTTTTTTCCTTTTGAGGTACGGAACCCTAAAAACGAATTTAAATATTGTTTGTGTCTAAAGATGGAAGAAAAGGTTTCGCCATCATGTAAGACCTAGCTTGATGGGATTACTCTGACTCGCATAGGGCAAGTCTTGATTGAAAATGAGCTTGTTTATTGGAGCATATGGTTAGTTAGGATTTTATTGTGATCTTAATATGTAGAGAATGCTAGAACGAGAGGAATTGGAACATTTAAACATATAGTAATTATTCATTGTCTTATCAACAAGAGATTAGGTCGTACATAACATGTTACGAATTTTTGCACACATCGGGGTCCCTGTACCCCGGGGGCTCCGGAAGTCCGTATCATTGATACCAGATACCTATACAAGCGATTATATGGATATTATCCAAATAAATAAATATATCATGTATCCTACTATGTTTATTTTAGGATGCTTAAATTGCAACACATTAAAGGTTAGGCGGGGCTGTTGACAAAATTACAACAGCCTATAAAATTATTAATGATTATACTGATGCTTCTGACTTACATTCGGAGTTATGTCAATTATTTGTCCCGAATAATTACTGTCGTTCTATAAAGCACAGATTATTGTCCCCTTTTGTTGCACTGTAGCTCGATCCACCCCCCATAAACCGCGTATGCTAACGATGCTCACCTTACACTCGGAGATCAACCCTAGATTGGATTTGTTTGCTGATGAATGGAAGACGATATTATTATGCGGTTCTGTAAGAAGACAGAGTAAAAGAAGTTAATGGTTATTTTGCTGTAATAAATAAATAATTGATGCGGCGGGAGCTACCGCCCATAACACAAGTATCTATGTAAGGCGTCAATAGTTTAACGAGGAATAAGGTTAATATCAATCATAGAAAACCATTAGTTCAGTTAGAAAGAAAGAAAGAAAATCTTTTATTACTTTTATTTGCGACTCGCACAGGACAAACAATAGAATATCACATATTAATACTAAAGGGCCTATTACACTACGCGATATTCAGCACACGATATTCAGACGTCTTATTTTTTGTTCCGAGTAAGACCGGTCTAACCCTTATTACACTACGCGACATCAACTAAGACTGTCTGAATATCGAATAGTGTAATAGGCCCTTTACATAAAAAATAATAACAACAACATTTAAAAAGGACAAGAAAACCCGTGTGAGGCCAAAACGGCAGTCCTAAATGAAAATGAGTTAGCCTGTTTTAGCTCTAATATTTTATTTATTTATGTACACACAAACACTAAAAATGAAAGGAACAAATACGCATGAAGAGCTCAAAGGTACACAGGTAGGGCTTTTAAAGAAAAAGTGTTTAAAATATCGGTAATCAACACAACTGAGTCACAAAGAATTAGTGCAGTCAAAAACTGAGAGATCTGAGATGGCGTAGTCTCCTACCATTAATGTTTAGGCTAAAATCGTTCCATTTGAGCTATCTGAATATGTTTTCGAGCACCGCAGAGAACAATTTGGGCGACAGTGGGTCACTTTGTCTGACACCTCTTTTGATTTTGAAGGGTTCTTTTAATGTTTCCATTTGTATTCTTGCTTTACGATTTGCGTATATTATTCGTTCGTTATTGATGTTTGTGTATGTGTTGGATATTCCCTGGTTTGTCTAAACTTTTCCCATATTTCCACATGTTTGATACTGTCAAAAACTTTTGTATAGTCAATAAAAGCCTATACATAAATACTTGATACGAGGCATGCCTTTTAAGTTTTGTCGTTTGAAGAAAAAAACACAACTAGAACCTTATAGTACTTTTTATTGTTTTTCAAAGTATTCACCACGTAGCTTAATACACTTTTCCATTCGCTCAAACCAGTTATTATAACATTTATTCCACTCTAAAGTGGGGGTGTCCAAAATGGCTGACTTGAAAGCGTCGACTGCTTCTTCACCGGACTGGAACCTTTGACCACGAAGACTTTTCTTAATTTTAGGAAATGTAAAGAAATCGTTAGGGCTTAGGTCAGGACTGTATGGAGGATGGTCAAGAATTTCTACTTTTTCCTGCTTCAAATACTCAATCGTTTGACAAGCGCTGTGTGAGCTTGCGTTGTCGTGGTGCAGGATGATGCGTCGCTTTGAGTTAGATTTTCGAAGTTCGGCGATGACTTGTGGTAAACAAATTGTGGTATACCACTCTGCGTTATCCGTTCTACGATCTTCAAGTGCAATAGTCGCAACATGGCCGGTTTTTCCAATGAACGTGACCACCATCTTCTTTGAAGTGCTTCGAGAACGAACAACTTTAGTCGGCTTTGGCTCGTCTTGAAAGACCCAGATTTTAGATTGTTGTTTAAAATCAGGATCGTAGGCATAGATCCAAGATTCGTCGCCACTGATGATGTTGTAGACGTGATTTGACTCTCCTCGGTTGAACCTATGCAGAGTTTTCTTACACCATCTGGCACGGGCCGCCTTGTGATCGTCGGAAAGCAGATGCGGTATCCAACGGCAAACTAGCTTTCTCAAACCAAGCGCTTCATGCAAGATCTTCTGAATGGTTGTCCCTGAGATGCCTAATAGAGCCTCTATCTCTCGATACGTCACATGACGATCTTCGAGAATTAGTTGTCTCACAGCAATGATGTTATCTTCAGTGAAGGCGGATTTTGGGCGTCCTTCGCGAGATTTGTCACTAACACTAGTATATCCACGCTGGAATTCTAAATACCAGCGTTCGACAGTCCGCAGACATGGGGCTTCATCACTGAACACAGATGTTAGCTCTTCAAAACACTGAAGCCGTGTCAGGCCTCTTCTAAAGTTGTAGAAAATTATTGCACGAACATTTTCCTTAGAAAGACTCATTTTCGTACGTAACCTGACAGATTCCAATCGACGCTGTGACTAAACAATAGCATTAATCCTAATACTTGTAACTGTTTTGAGATTCAAAATTTAAACACATTCGAATATAGAACAGTTCCAAATTAAAAATTGCCGGGAAATATGGAAACGACAGAACTTAAAAGGCATACCTAGTACTTAGTAGTTAGTGATGTAAACTTGCTGAATAACTTTAATTTTTATTATTGTTTTTCCTCAAAATGAAATATCTTTATGCCGCGACCACATGCTACGGTGACGTGGCAAGTTTAGAGATCAATATGCCTTGGCTGTATAATAATAATAACAGGTTGGCAACTCACTGGATGGTGACTGTAGGCTGACTCATACACCCATTCCGCTTGCAAGGGACGACTACTGCTGAATGCAAATACATAATTATGGCAAAATACGCAGATACTTTTGGTCTTTTGATATGATACGTTTAAATATATTTCGCAAGATAAAAAAAACTTTTTAGAAAAAAAAAAATAACCGACTTCACTAAAAAAAACACTAAAAGGATCAAAATAACTTTAATTTCGGAAGTCGGTGTTTCTCGGTATTGTTTGTTTCTTATTTAACACCGACTTCCGAAATTAAAGTTATTTTGATCCTTTTAGTGTTTTTTTTAGTGAAGTCGGTTATTTTTTTTTTTCTAAAAAGTTTTTATTTCACACTTTTTAGTTGCGATACACTTATAAACAGAGTGCCTATTTCTCATGACAATTCCAATTAACCCAAATACTACTAGGTTACATTGTTTTATTATAAAGTTCCTGTGTCTTCCTCCTTCCGGCTCCATCATCAGATCAGTTCGATAGTACCTTATAGCCAAAGAGCATCTCACGACAATTCTAATAAGCCCAAACACGGGTAGGATACATTGATTAATTACGGAGTTCCTGTGCCTACCTTCCGGCTCCATCATCAGATCAGTTCGATAGTACCTTATAGCCAAAGTGCTAACCATGACAATTCTAATAAGTCCAAACACGGCTAGGTTACATTGATTAATTACGGAGTTCCAGTGCCTACCTTCCGGCTCCATCATCATCATCAGATCACTTCGATGATACCATTTTCAACGTAACTATTCAGAATCATTCATTTATTTGTATTGTCATAGTCGCTTAACTATATCTTCATTGTGATATCTATTTGAGTATGAAGTTCCGTTGACCATTTCTGGTCTTCTTCATCAGTTCCACTTCATCAAATGTTACTTTTTGACTGTAAATGCTTAAGTTCTTGATGAAAATACTAAAATTACCATAGGGTTGCCTATAATTTTTGAGGAGTTCCCTCGATTCCTCATGGATTCCATCATCAGAACTGGATTTTGAAAAAAATGGGACCAATCTGGAAGCATATCCTATAAAGGGAAAAAAAAATTTTGCAAATCGGTCCATAAACGACGGAGTTCTAAGGTAACAAACATAAAAAAAAAAAAATAATGATGATAAAAAAAAAAAAAAGAAAAAAAATACAACCGAATTGATAACCTCCTCCTTTTTTTTGAAGTCGGTTAAAAAAGAAATTAAATGACTGTTCAATTTTGTCTGTTGGTATGTTTCAATATACTTTTCTATACTTTTTACGATGGCATACTACTATAGCCTTCCATTCGATTGTTGAAGTCTGCAATTATTATTTTCTATAGAAATTCAGATTCTCACGGCACCTTTTCTTGAGACTGCCGCAGCGAAGATTTCCACCCTTAGGCATCTGTTGATCTGTTACTGTAAACTATAAAATAATGATGCATTCAATTTAATATACTGTGTAAGAAATATGGCCGCGGCCAGCCTAGAAAGTGGTGGCGAGGTGATCTGGACGCGTACCACGAAGACTGGTTTGAGACAGCGCGCGGAGAAGGTCTGGAACTGGACTTGGGAGGGTTTGACTCAGCAGTGGGACAGTAATGGCTAGGGGAAAAAAGAAGAAATATATCTACACTTCTACACTAATATAATAAAGAGGTAAAGTTTGTTATTTTGTTTGTTTGTAGGAGGTAATCTCTGAAAGTACTGGTCCGATTGCTAAAATTTATCACCGATAGAAAGCTACTTTATTCCTGAGTGACAGGCTATATTTTATGTACGCGGGCGAAGCCGCTGGCAAAAGCTAGTGTCTAATATTATAAAATCTCGTGTCACAGTGTTTGTTATCGAACTTCTCCGGAACGTCTTGATCTTGACCGATTTTCATGTTTTTTTTTTGGATATTTGGTAAGCTAGGGAATAGGCCATAGGCCATTTTTTACCCTTCTACTGCCATCCCCATGTTTTCTTTGATAATTTATATCACAGAACTTACCATAATCCAAATTATTTAGCACTGTTGGGTAGTTTACTTTTTCTGTACAGTTCTGGACACATATAAGAAACAGAAAGAAAGAAAACATGTTTATTCTGCCCAAATAGACGCACAATAAAATATAGCAAACTGTCGGGCCATGTGAAAACCGGGTATAACTGTACTGCACTATAGACAAACGGCCATATGGGGAACAAACTGCCATGATTTCTTGTAATTAAACTACAATTGAATTATAACTATTATTTTTATTGTATTTGATTAGTGTTACAAATATAGGCTATTTGCATTGTACATATTGTATTAGAAATATTATCTAGAGCGCTAGATAAATTATGTCAATACAAAGGATCAATAAAATCAAAATATAAGTCAAGACCGTACATTACTTGATATCGGGTACTCCAACCACTAATAGTATTGGCCAGATTTTTTTTGTCTCTGTTCAACATTGATCCCTAAAATAATGATAGTAAAATATGCATTCGTTTGGCAATAGGGCTTCAGAAACTTGATTATATTGACCAAACTAAACAATTACTCATGTTAGTATATGCTTCGTATGCAACAGTAATTAGCTGTGCATAATCATATTCAGTCCATTGGTTTCAAAGTATGTCTGCCTTCGTAAGAGCTTATATGACGCTCCTTTTGATTAGGTGTTTGTAACAGGGTTGTTGCGAATATCAGCATCAGCATCAGCATCAGCGGAACATCAGCATTATTTTCCGCATCAGCATCAGCATCAGCATCCGCATTGATTGTTGCTGATGTTAGATGCTGATGTTCAAAGTTCGTGTCGCGACATGACCGACGGAGGGCGGAGTTAATGGCACGTGCCGTTGTCGCTTCCGAGTTTAGTCCAATCAAAATACGTACATTTCAAAACAAATCGACAATATTATTCTCTGTGATTTAGTCAATATTGCACGCAAAGTGTATGCAGAGCGCATTGTTTTGGTCCGTTATTATTTTTAAAATGCCTCCCATATTTAAAAGCGGAATTTGGCAGTAGTTTAGATTAGTGAATCAAGATACCGCAAACTTTATAATATGCAAGAATTATTCACGCAAAGGACGTACAAATACGTTACAAAAAATCATTTGAGATCATCCCGAAGAGTAGGACAAGTTTTTAAGGCAGCGAATCTGAAATAAATTCGACTAAAGAATGTACTTACAGTAAGTAAATGCCTAAATTTCTTTGTAATTATTTATTATTTTAACCTTCATAGAAACAAAAAAGTTTTAGTAAATTTATTTACCATGGTGTAGTTTTTTAGGGTTCGATACACGTATTTGTTTGTGTCTCCGTCTCCCGTCTATCAGTCTGTTTGTCACAGTCATTTTTCTCGTTGGCTATTGACACGGTAATATTATCTATACAGTATTCCAACTTCATACAAACGGTCGAAACGCGAGCTATACCTACGCGCCTCGATCTCGAGGTGCGCTCGGGATGCAGACAGTCGCGTCTGTGTCGCGCGATTTTTTCAATAAAAATAAGTTCAAGTACATATTTATATATTTAATATGACGAGCAGGATATATTGTGCTGTTTTCGGTTGCATGAATTCTTCATTTAAAACCAAACATATAAATTGTAAAGTAGCTGCAGGTATCTATAACCAAGTAAAAGATATTCCTTTTTCTCCACCTTGTCCATGTTTCCCAAAACAATTTTTAATTAAGCTTTAGAATGCGGATTTTTGTACTTTAAAATTTAATAATATAGCATTTCGTAGGTACGTCTCAGTCGAGGCGCAAATATTTTTCGGACGCAAATATTGAGCACTTCCTATTCAATTCACAAAGTATTTTATTTGTTTATATAAAAAAAGTATATTTACAATCACAAAACTAAATGGAAACACAAAGTAGGCAAATGTAATTAAAATGGTGGAGGCGGGCAGCCATAGTGCGGGCAGCCCTATCGCATGTTTACGTACCGCGCGGCTGTAGGCATTTATTTCAAAGATACGGCCGAGTTACAATACTGTATAGATAATATTACCGTGCTATTGATCTTAATTTAATGGCGCAAAATCTGTAAGCGGTTTAGGTACGTAAACCGCTTACAGATTTTGCATTACTGAAAAACAGAAATGAAGAAAATATTTTACAGACAGAATCATTAAAATATATCTTTTACTATAATATTTACCTAAAAACTATGAAACCAAGTATTAAAAAAAAAACTTAAAATCAGCATCAGCATCAGCATCAGCATCAGCTGATGTAAATTACAAAAAATCAGCATCAGCATCAGCATCCGCTGATGTGACAAAATCCTGCATCAGCAACAACCCTGGTTTGTAACCAGTAATTTGTTGACTTGAAGGGTACCTTACTAGTCTTGTGTAGTTCGCGAACGAACTAGGTCATTAGAGCGCCCCCATGGTTGACCTACGCGAACTAGATCCTAGATCCGTCACTCTTTAGTTCGTTAGTTCATTCGATATGACCGATTTAATTTTTAGAAACGAGAGTGAACGAGAGCGCAGCAGCATCGTCTAAGCTCGTAGTATCACTCACTACCATTGCAACTTCTCTGTGTGAAGCGAGAGGGCGTGTCAGACTTTGCTGATTAAAACCCACCTGTGTTCTTGTTATTACCCTTTGCGTTCTAGGGTTAGGGTTGAGGGTAAGGCCGCGTTCCCACTATGTCGTAACGGTTAATTTATCGTCGGACGACTATCGTCTTTAGCTGTTCCCATTATAACAACTGTTTGTCGTGGTCAAGACAGATAGTTGCAACAACGACACATGAGTTACCGTCACGGTTTAGTCTTGACAAATTTTTATCGTTTTACGACTGTCGTGCTAGTCGTTCCCACTGTCATGACAATCTGTTGTCACCGCAAAAAAGTCAAAACGTGTCGTCCTATATGTGAACATTTCCATTTAAATATACATATAAGCCACGACACTTAAAACTACACGATTATCTGTCGTCACGACAAAGTGGGAACGCGGCCTGACTCTCGAATATTCCCGCAGCATTCGTCCTGCTCATGCGCTTCTCAACATTTGTTCAGGTCTTTGGTCTGTGGAACTAGCAAAGCGAGCTAACGCCCAACCCCAAAGTCAAATTTATTTCTGGCTAGACATAGTCTGGCTAAAGTAAGTAGAGCACAAAATATATCGTGTGGTCATGACCTATTTACGAGTAAAAGCTTTCGTGTTACAGCCTACCTGCACTACGGCATTTATAACGAAAATGTTGGATCCATTTTCACGAACAACTTTGTATCATTAGGAAATCATAGAAGTTAAATCCTTGAAAAGATTTTGGTCTGAATTATAAGTGCTGTTGAAATAAACTTCTTCAACTCAGTCGCCAACGAAATAAAACCCTCGATTGATGAAAATAAATAGGCTATAGGTTCCAACAATAATTAGAAAAGTTACAACTGTCAATTTGATTGATTCGAATGAAGGAAATAACTTAGACTATTATTAGCAGAATAGTTGCATCGCCCGTCGCCATCACCGCACGTATAACCCCCGCAAATGTCCATTTCATACAAGTATTGGTTGTAAGGCGTGGAAAACGCACGCGGGACGCGTTTTTTTGCATTGTGATATTTTGTGCATGCGGAGCAAGTCCGCATTCGTGATGAAATCCACACGATATTAAAAACACCCTTACGTCAGTGTTCCGCAAACTTTTTGTATTCAAGGTACACCTAGGACATCGGAAAATTTTGGAGGCACACCATAATATATAATGAATAATGATTTTTTACATAATATTAGTAAAGTTTTATTATTTATCAACAAACTTAAACTTTACATTGCAGCATAGCATAGCATAGTCGGCCTTATAATGTTCCCACTGTTGGGTAAATTGCAGAAAAGGTATTAAATGCAAAACAAGAGCTTGTTTAATTGAGCATACTATACCAGATTTGGAATAACTATTCCAAATTTGGACCATCTATAGTAACGATTATAATCGTTGACAGGGTTGCTCGCTCCACCCTCGAGCGTGACAATAAATCAGATGATTTGGCACCACAAAAAAAAAATTCTACATGAGCTTCTAAATTTTAATTTTAATGTGCGATTGATTTTAATTTCGAACAGTTCTTCCTACTCGTTAATCGGCAGGTGAACCCAGTCCTTGGTTGGTTGATCTACATTTTTCTTCCGTCTGTCTATTAACTTTGAGAGATAACTTTATTTTTCCGAGGCACACCAACTAGTCACCACGGTATACCAGTGTGCCGCGGCACACCCTTTGCGGAACACTGCCTTAGGTATATGCAAGTATACAAATCATGTCAGCTCAGATCGCTCATTCTTGTTCACAATAGTAAGAAACATTCATTAACCTGTTAAAACACGTAATAATTTTTATCACTAACAAGCCACTACGGCCCAAATAATCAGCTACTTATCTCCGATAACCCAGTGTCCTTAAAACTATCGCAGTGAAGATAATATTAAAGGCAAATGCAAGGTTGAATCCGTCATAATTTGTTAAACACGTTGCAGATTAGATTTTGTTGCATAGATTGAATACCATCAACCAATTGTATCCGGAAGAATTGCCAATCTTATGTGGTTGTCGTGGCCAGATCATAGAAATTGATCACTTCATGATATGGCCAACCAAAACTGGCCAAATCATTTAAACTTTAACATTTGATGATATGTCGATTCTCGTTTGGCCTTATCATTGATGTAAGATTTCTATGATGGTAAAAAATCTAAAGAAAGTAGGCCAAACGAGGATTGAAATATCGTTTAACTTTAACGTTTAAAATGATCTGGCCAGTTTTAGTTGGCCATATCATGATGCGATCAATTTCTATGATCTGGCCACGTCATGGATATGTGCAGGAGGTCGCAGAACGGATGCCCGATGAGTGATATCGGAAGACGTAGCGTTATAAGATTTCCCACAAATAATATAAGCTGATCTATCGTATATCGATCTAGAGTCAAATCTATTTCAGTGATAAAAGCAATATTCTTATCTACAATAGCTAGACTGGACATATCTTATCTGTAATCTAAACTATGTAGACTATTTAGTATTTTGTTTTCAAACAATGCAACTTATTTTCATTGAACTGGACATGTTTATTCTATTTATATAGCGAAGGATAAGGAACGTAACAAAATATAAACATTATTCTTAGATATTTCTTTGAATATACTGATAAATTACTTTTTCGTGAAGTCAAAGTGTATCACTTTGTTGTGTTATCATTTCTTGTAAAATGTATCATTTCGCCAGCGGAAACAGAATAAGTAATTGTAATTCTAATTTTGTTCACTAAATATCTACCGGTAACGGTACTTTATCAATACAGAATATGCATAATGTAATTACTACAAACAAAATACTTTTTGTTAAATTTCACAGTGGATATAGCCTCCTAATTTGATAATCAACAATCGTCTTATTGCGACCAAATGGTTTTCTTTGCTACTTTTTATAATTTTTTATTAATTTACGGACGGTCCCATGACAGTACCCTTGGGTACACTCGTTGTGTTCCTCAGGGTACTATCATAGGGCCTATTGTATATTTTGTGACTACCGTTAAAATTTCTACTCATAGAGCTAGTGCTGCCTGATATACATATTCTAGGTATATAATTTTATTTCGGAAACGTATATTTCCCTATACAAATAATTATGCGCATAATATCGTTGCTGTATAAATAAATACGCATACACCTGAGACAGTCACTTGCCAACTTACGCGATCTCGAGACAAGATAAATGGCTGCTATTATTGTCTGTTAATTCATTAACGTCCAGGCGGAAGCCGGCGCCCGCAAGCCATTGTCTTACTATTGTGTCTCTAATTACGCACGTCAAAAGGTTAAATATTGTTTGCCGATTCAATATTTATAGGTGATAAAGTTACGGTGTATTTTGTCCCCATATTATATATTTCCATCTTCGTCCAATCTGTCTTTAAATGTGTCTGTATCATCAAACTGGAATTATGGTGCAAACTAAAGTTGACCAGAATAAATACGAACTTTGTGGTGATAGGAGGGATCATAGCATCGGTATAATTATCACGCATTTCAGTCAGGCTTGCATTATTTATAAATTCTTTTTTGTAATTCCTTTTTATGCTAAGAAGAGCATTTGTTTAGAAATCTGATAGATTCTGATAAAAATTGAGAATGAGAAATGCTTATCATGTAGAGACTGTGATTGCCTGATCAAATCAGGAATTAAGAGAATCAAGGTTACATAGCCCGAAGAATCGCCTGACTTAAGTGGCAGTGGGCTGGGCACGTTGCTCTAAGGTTGATGGGGCCGAAAGGTTCCGGAGTAGCGACCGCGTACCGGAAGAGGTAGCGTTGAAAGGCCTCCCACAAGGTGGTGAGAGTCGCGAGAATCCGACGGATGCGTGACACACAGGATCGGTCCTTGCGGCGATTCGTTGAAGGTATGTCCAACAATGGACGTCTTTCGGTTGAATTGGAGCCTCATGATATTTTTTTGTGATTGCAGTTTTACATAGTATGGTGTTATGTTAGTTAAAAGTTTTTTTACATTCCACCAAAATGTGCACTACGGAAATCTAGAAAAATATACTAAAAACATGTTGGAAACCACGGCAGATACTAGTAAAGTAGACATAGTAAACAACTAAGTATTAATCTTATCTTGGTGGAGAATATTTCCATTCGATAACTAAGTTAATAAACCTCTAGTATTAATTTATAGTCTTCATCAGAACATGGTTTCATTTTCTTACGAACATTTCTTATATAATGATCGTTCCTTTTTTAAATAAATGTCAATTGTGTCTATGGTGGACTTTGGATCACATCTGCCAGTGTAGTATAGTGTTTAGTGCCAGTATTATTTCATAATTGTGTCCGGTTTGTAGCGTAAATTATACGTGGGAGGTGTAATTTGATAAAATAGATAGGTTAAAAAATAATTCAGATATTATTTTGCGCTTATAACATGTTTTCTTTTTACAATTAATTACGATTCTTCTGGAATTCTCTATAACTAATATAATTATTATTACTTAATTCCTGAAGAAATGTATAAAATAATCTGAAAGTTCTTTTTTGATTTTATAGTTTCATGATGAAAGTTTATTTTACAGATTTTTATCCCAACACCGCCATATTATGCCTCCCGCAGTATCATTAAATTGACTGAACGGTACAAATAATCAAGTTAATACCAGTTATTATCAGTGACTGAACTACCAACGTTCATGGACAACGTTTGTACTTCGCGTAGAACTAAAAGTGGTATTGGCTGAAAAATTGAATTTTCTCTGCCGGATAATGTAATTTATAAAAACAAAAAATGAAAAGTGTTTCGCGGTAAAATCAGTGTCAGGAAAATTGTGTTCATTCGCCGTATAATGTGAATGAATTAAAAAAAGTGTTTTTTATTTATTTATTTGACTGTTTTTAAAAATGGAAGACGCTCCGCTTATGAATATAAATGCAGTGCAGGTGCTGTATCTAGTTGGAATGCAGCATTTCGTTAGTATTATTTCTTTATCTTTATATCCACTTCTCTGGGTCACATAGCCACCTACTGTGATAAGAAGTGCATTAGAAGTAATCTGTCAATGGTTATTATCAGTATTGCTACATTGTTGTCAGTCGGCTCTTTATGTACTTCAGTACATTGTGTAGACAACAACGTACAGTCTTGTTGTTGGTGAGTTGCTGTCTGTTAGAAGCTATGTCGGTAGATAAAAATAATATTCCAGCTTCCTTGATAGATTTTAGCTTTAGGTATGAATCTGTCAGTTCAATAACAACAATAAATAAAAATGCCGTTCAGTCAGTTGATTAAGCTCTAGCTTATTATTATTATTATCTATATATAACGTATGCCATTCACATCTGGAGCGAGGCCATCGAGAAGCATGGGGAAGCGCTTGCCGTCTCCCTTGATATCTCGAAGGCTTTCGATAGGGTCTGGCACAAAAGCCTTATTGCTAAGCTTCCTTCCTTCGGCCTACCCACTGGTCTGTGTGATTGGATCGCAGACTTCTTGAGGGATCGATCCATCCGAGTGGTTGTTGATGGCTACTCGTCCGGTCAAATGGATATTAATGCCGGGGTCCCTCAGGGGTCGGTACTCTCGGCAACACTGTTTTTGCTGCACATAAATGACTTACTTAAACCCGGTATCTTTGGGTATGCAGACGACAGCACTGTTGCCGAGAGATATGTGTCTGACGCACGTGCTAGTGGGTCACAGATCCAGTCATCCCGAGAGGCTATGGTTGAACGCTTGAACTCGTCGTTGAAGGCGGTTTCCGATTGGGGCGATGCCAATCTGGTCAAGTTCAATGCAACTAAAACCCAAGCGTGTCTTTTTTCCGCTAAACGGAGTCAATTCCAACCGGCTCCATCTTTCCGAGGTGTGACCGTGCCAATAACCGACCACCTTGAGCTTCTTGGGTTTACGCTGTCGTCTACTCTAAATTTCGGCTCATACATCGAGGCAAAGGCTCAACTGGCTGCCAAAAAATTGGGGATCTTAGCAAAGGTGAGACGGTACTTCACGCCGGAACAGCTGCTCAACCTTTATCAAGCGCAAGTACGATCGTGTATGGAGTACTGCTCTCATCTTTGGGACGGGTCTGCCAAATACCAGCTTGATGCGCTGGAGTCGATTGAGAGGCGAGCCAAGAGGATCATCGGCAATGATGCACTTGTTGAGTCGAAGCTCCAAAGCCTTGGGCATCGCCGCCGAGTTGCTAGCCTGTCGGTTTTCTATCGTTTACATTTCGGGGAGTGTGCACTGGAATTGCACAATCTAATTCCGCCAAGTCCGTTCCATCATCGGACCACTAGACGTACGGCGTTGCGCCACCGGTACATGGTAGACATCCCACCCATACGCACAAAACGTTTTAAGAACTCATTTATTATGCGTACAGCCAAGGAGTGGAATTCCTTGCCGGAGTCTGTGTTTCCAGATAGCTACAACTTAGGGGTCTTTAAGTCAAGAGTGAATAGGCTACTTCTAGGCAAGCGTGCTCCATCGTCGACCACATCATCGCTTACCATCAGGTGAGATGGTGGTCAAACGCGAGCATATCATTAATAAAAAAAAATAAATAAATATATAAAATACGAAATACCACTCACTGATTAATCACGAAATCTCAGAAACTATTACACCTACAAACTTAAAATTTAGCAGGTAGGTTCCTTATAGTGTGTAGACATCTGCTAAGAATTTTACGAATTTTACGAAACTCCACCCCTAAGGGAGTAAAACGGGGATTGGAAGTTTGTATGGAGAAACCTACTTTTACGCGAGTGACACCTCTGGCAGAAGCTAGTAGATCAATATGGCCCTTTACTGCTTGCAATTTAAATGAATATTTTCGAAGATATTACAGATTTAAAATGCAGGGACATAGCGTTTGCGGTGGTACCAGCATTGCACCCGTGCGAAGCCGGGGCGGGTCGCTAGTAGTATTATAAAAGTCAGATTAAATTATATTTCATACGTAAACTAGCTGTGCCCCGTGGTTTTACCCACGTCTTTGGTTACTGCCTCGCTCCTGTGAGTCGTAGCGTAATGTTATATTGCCTATAAGCTTTCTTAATTAAATGAGTTATCCAATACTAAAATAGTTTTTCAATTCGTCCTTGAGATTAGCGAAAACAAACAAACAAATCTTCAGATCTATAATATTAGGATATATAGGTTATTGTAAACGGTGTTTCCTAGCTGACTATCTTGAGAAGAAACACTGAAAAAAATCAGAGGTCAGAATCTTTTTTACACCCCATAAAACGATTTACCCATAATATAGTAAACAAGAATGAATCAGGAATGAGGATATCCGCAGGAGAACCAAGGTTACCGACATAGCACGAAGAATCGCCAAACTTAAGTGGCAATGGGCAGGGCACATTGCTCGCAGAACGGATGGCCGTTGGGGCCGAAAGGTTCTGGAATGGCGACCACGTACCGGAAGACGTAGCGTTGGAAGGCCTCCTACAAGGTGGACCGATGACTTGGTAACGGTTGCGTGAGTCCGATGGATGCGAGACGCACAGGACCGTTCATTGTGGCGACACTTGGGGGAGGCCTATGTCCAGCAGTGGACGTCTTTCGGCTGAAATGATGATGATGATAGTAAACATGCAGGTAATGAATGACAAATCATGTGAAAACAACGTAGTTTCATGTCTGAAGTGTTCTTTTGAGAAAAGGACCACCCAGATTTAAGTGAACCTGTCCAGATAGTGTCAGATACCTTAAAAAAACTGGGCAAGTGCGAGTCGAACTCGCGAACTGAGGGTTCCTTACAAAGTTACCTATGTAAATAATACAATTCCCAAATAACAATTTTTTTTTTTGTGACTTCAACAACAAATTTACGGTTTACAGATTTATTCCTATACCTGTGCTATAAGACTTTGGTTTATGCCAAATTTCAGGATTCTGGGTCAACGGCAAGTACCATAGGAATTTTGATTCCCTTGAGAGTGTCGAAATATACGTTTTTTGCGACATTAATGGCCGTGTCTTTTTTTTTTTCTTTGTTAACTTAGAAGTGTCACAGCTTCAAGGGACCGCAGACCTGAGTAATATGGTTTTAATTTCAACTCGTTACCTCATCGTGTTCCCGAGATAAAGAGTCTTGACGGACAGACAGACAGACGGACAACAAAGTGATCCTATCAGGGTTCCGTTTTTTCCTTTTGAGGTACGGAACCCTAAAAAGGGCTAATCCAGTCGAGATATCTCGATAGAAAGCTTATTCTAATGATGTACATTAGACCATTGAAAAGTTTTCGTAACACTTTTGTTCTTTCACAAAAATAAAAATGTTGTTTCTCTTTTCCGCAGATAATAGGGGAGTTCACTGACATGCCGGCGAGCTTCGGCGGCGACGTGCCGCCCGAGGGGCTACGCGGCTTCCTGGTGGAGGGCGAGCCGGCTGACGGCTGCTCTCCCCTTGCAAAGCCGCCTGCCACAGACAACTTCACTGGAAAATGGATCGTGCTGCTGGCCAGGTAACTTACATACACAACCATGCTGCCCGAGAGGCTGCGCGGCTTCCTGGTGGAGGGCGAGCCGGCTGACGGCTGCTCTCCCCTTGCAAAGCCGCCTGCCACAGACAACTTCACTGGAAAATGGATCGTGCTGCTGGCCAGGTAACTTACATACACAACGATGCTGCCCGAGAGGCTGCGCGGCTTCCTGGTGGAGGGCGAGCCGGCTGACGGCTGCTCTCCCCTTGCAAAGCCGCCTGCCACAGACAACTTCACTGGAAAATGGATCGTGCTGCTGGCCAGGTAACTTACATACACAACCATGCTGCCCGAGAGGCTGCGCGGCTTCCTGGTGGAGGGCGAGCCGGCTGACGGCTGCTCTCCCCTTGCAAAGCCGCCTGCCACAGACAACTTCACTGGAAAATGGATCGTGCTGCTGGCCAGGTAACTTACATACACAACGATGCTGCCCGAGAGGCTGCGCGGCTTCCTGGTGGAGGGCGAGCCGGCTGACGGCTGCTCTCCCCTTGCAAAGCCGCCTGCCACAGACAACTTCACTGGAAAATGGATCGTGCTGCTGGCCAGGTAACTTACATACACAACGATGCTGCCCGAGAGGCTGCGCGGCTTCCTGGTGGAGGGCGAGCCGGCTGACGGCTGCTCTCCCCTTGCAAAGCCGCCTGCCACAGACAACTTCACTGGAAAATGGATCGTGCTGCTGGCCAGGTAACTTACATACACAACGATGCTGCCCGAGAGGCTGCGCGGCTTCCTGGTGGAGGGCGAGCCGGCTGACGGCTGCTCCCCTCTCACAAAGCCGCCTGCCACAGACAACTTCACTGGAAAATGGATCGTGCTGCTGGCCAGGTAACTTACATACACAACGACCTGCTGCCCGAGAGGCTGCGCGGCTCGTGTTCTTTTCGGTCAAACTTTAATATACCTACATTAATCTTTCCCATTTATTCCTCTTTCTATTGCGTGGTTTTGGAGGAGTTAGCGGAAAAACAGACAGACGTGAAAAGCTATTTTGTTTTATACTATTTAACGATGTATATTGTTTTTCTTCATCAGATACAACTGTAGTTTCGAGGTGAAGGTGCGCAACGCTCAAACGGCCGGCTATGACTGTGCCATCGTTCACAATGTCAACTCCAGTGATCTGGGTGAGTAATAATAAATAATAATAATATTCCACAACTTTCACAGAAACGTCCCAAACTAAGCAGAGCTTGTGCTAATAAAAGTACTAGACAATTGATAAACGTACTTATGTACTTCTAAATACATACATGTTATAGACTGGGCACGCCACAATTATGGCGGTGAGTCCCCTCTTTGAGGCGTGGTTGGAAAGACCTCACGGCGCCCTCACCTACCGCATGACGCAGGTTCTCACCGAACACGGTAAGTTCGGGAAGTTCCTGCACCGGATTCGTGCGGAAGCGACGCCCGGGTGTCGCCACTGTGTGGACCGCCCGGAGGACACGGTGGAGGTGTGCCCCGCTTGGGCAGAGCAACGCCGTGTCCTCGTGGGGGCGATCGGCGGCGGCGATCTCTCGCGCCGGGCCTTGGTACAAGTCATGGTCCGGAGCGAGGAGGAGTGGCAGGCGGTCGCCTCCTGCGAAGCAGTAATGCTAGCAAAGGAGGCGGCCGATCGCGTGAGGCAACGGTCCTCACGCCCCAACCGCCCCCGGGATTCCGATCCCGATTTCCGGCCACCGTTGGCGCGGGCTTGCGGATGGCGAGCAATGGGTAGCCCGCCGTCCGACCGTCCGGTAACCGTCCGGACCGAGCCCAAGTCGTCGACGGCGCGTATTGTTCCACGCGCGCCTCAGGGAGATGTCAGCAAATCGTAGGGGCCCAGCAGGGTCGAAGCCTACTGGGGCCATGGGTAGTGTGAAAACGAAACCCGGGGCCCTGGGACGAAGGCAACGAAGGAACAGGAGTGGGTTTTTAGTCAGTAAAAGTCTGACACTATCTGGGAGCTCCACCCAAGAGTGCGATTTGTCATTAGATGATTTTCCCACCTAAAAAAAAAAAAAAACATGTTATAGACAAATTACACCCAGACACAGAACAAATGATCGTGCTCATCATACAAACATTTGTCCTGGGTGGGCAATCGTAGCTACGACCTCCGGCAGCGCAGCCAGGGCCACTAACCACTAGAACAACAGTAGCCACACTTATTTAATTCTTCGTCCCATCACCAGAGTAAAATTGCTTGAAACGGGGTGTTGGTGAATCGACTTGGATTGGTAGCAGCGCCAGCGCCATTTGTCATGAAAAGATACACAACGCTATTGAATATGGCGTTTAAAAAAATATTAACTACTAGCTTCAGCCCGCGGCTTCGCCCGCGTACATAAAATATAGCCTATGCCACTCAGGAATAAAGCAGCTTTCTATCGGTGAAAAAATTTTAGCAATCGGACCAGTACTTGCAGAGATTACCTCCTACAAACAAAAAAACAAACTTTACCTCTTTATAGTATTAGTGTAGACTAGCTTTTACCCGCGACTACCTACCCTACCTAGTTACCTACCCTACCTACCCAGCTACCCTACCCTACCTAGCCAACCCGACCTAGCCAGCTACCTTTTAAACCTTCCCTGTGTGCTAATGACCTCTGTTTTATATAAATGAAATTTAAATACATATCGCTTACTCACTTAAATATAGCTTGATACCACATACGAGGGGTGATCCAAAAGTAATGATAATCGATATGAAATAAGGATATATTAACTAAAAAAAAAAAATATTTCTCTACATAGTCGTTTCTTAAAGAGGTAGTCTCTTTATAATATTAGTGTAGACTAGCTTTTACCCGCGACTCCCTACCCTACCCTACCCTACCTACCCAGCTACCCTTTTTTACTTTTAAACCTTCCCTGTGTGCTATTGACCAAACAAAAATAGAATTATTGAAGAAAAATTTTTAAAGTTTAAAAAAAAAAACTTATTATTACACCTAAATGTAGCTTGACCTATGTGGTAGGTTTATAAGAGACAAGGCTCAAAATACCAGCCGAACAGCGTAGGTTCAAAATACCTTGTTTTTAGGGTTCCCTTCGCAAATGGTAAAAACGGGACCCTATTGCTATCACTCCGCTGTCCGTCTGTCTGTCACCAGGCTGTATCTAATGAACCGTAATAGCTAGACAGTTGAAATTTTCACAACTGATGTATTTCTGTTGCCACTATAACTGCAAATACTAAAAACAGAATAAAATAAATATTTAAGTGACCCCATTTATCCCGTAAAACAAACCTGATTTTTTGGGCTTACTTTTTGTTACGTAGTATGGAACCCTTCGTGCCCGAGTCCGACTCGCACTTGACTGGTTTTTAGGGTTCCGTAGCCAAATGGCAAAAAACGGAACCCTTATAGATTCGTCATGTGTCTGTCTGTCCGTCCGTATGTCACAACCACTTTTTTCCGAAACTATAAGAGCTATACTGTTGAAACTTGGTAAGTAGATGTATTCTGTGAACCCCAATAAGATTTTCACAAAAAATAGAAAAAAAAAAACAATAAATTTTGGGGGTTCCCCATACTTAGAACTGAAACTCATTTTTTTTTTTTTTATCAAACCCATACGTGTGGGGTACCTATCTATGGATAGGTTTTCAAAAATGATATTGAGGTTTCTAATATCATTTTTTTATATATTGAATAGTTTGCGCGAGAGACACTTCCAAAGTGGTAAAATGTGTGTCCCCCCTGTAACTTTTTAGATAAGAGAATGATAAAACTAAAAGAAATATATGATGTACATTACCTTATAAACTTCCACCGAAAATTGGTTCGAACGAGATCTGGTAAGTAGTTTTTTTTTAATAAATCGTAAACCGCAATTTACCTTTTAAGTTTGTACGGAACCCTCAGTGCGCGAGTCCGACTCGCACTTGCCCAGGTTTTTTTTTTCGTTTGGCGTTGTGGAGATAGGCAGTCGACGGGTTAAACGCATCCTTTCATTTCAAACGCGGTAACAGCTGCTACAAACTCTCCCTCACACAGTGACTGAATTATCTCCGCCACAATACCATTACTTTGATAAACTTGTTTGCGAGCGGTCGCAGGAGGCGTTTACTCATCATATTTTATTTTTATTAGTAATTAATTAATTTACACAATGGAAATAACCTGTGAACCGTTTTTGTTCCTAGTAAGTGATTAATCTGTGTTTGGTTTCTTTTTTTTGTGTGTGAAAATGTTGTAGTGTTTTAGAAAAAAAATTGTTGTTGTTGTGTTGTGATTGAAAGACTAAGGATTTGTGATTCTTTTTGAGGGAAATCTTCAAATAACTCCTTCCCGCTCTGTGAGTGTCGGGAGTGTTTTTTTTTTCGGTGGGAAAATCATCTAATAACAAATCGCGCTCTTGGAGCGTTAGATAGTGTCAGACTTTTACTGACTAAAAACCCACTCCTGTCCCTTCTTTGCCTTCGTCCCAGAGCCTCGGGTTTCACTTTCACACTACCCGTGACCCCAGTAGGCTTCAACCCTGCTGGGCCCCTACGATTTGCTGACATCTCCCTGAGGCGCGTTTAGAACAATACGCGCCGTCGTCGACTTGATCTAGGTCCGGACGGTTACCGGACGGTCGGACAATGAGCTACCCATTGCTCGCTGTGCGCAAGCCCGCGCCGGTGTAAGATTGTTTACTGACTAAAGCCCACCTGTATTGCTTTAGTTGGCTTTTGGGTTTCAGGGCCGCCGTAACTTTTTCAAAACCATGCCGCAACTACTACTATTTCATCTGATGGTAGGTAAACGATGATGTGTGGTCGACGATGAAACACGCCACCTAGAAGTAACCTATTCACTGTTAACTTAAAAACTCCCAGGCTGTAGCTATCAGGAAACAGAGTCCTTTTATAAAATATATATTTTTTATTATGATTATTTTTATTGAGCTTTTAAATACAATATTGACTGGTCTACACTGTTATTATATAATATTATTCAATACTGTAATATGGAAATATTTTAACATCAACCACTTTTTTGAAAGAGTAACCATGGAGTTTCTGGCCGGTTCTTCTCCGTAGCAAACGACCAACTTCTGACGTTTTATAAGTGCCCATGTAGACCTATGTAAAAAAAAAATTAGAATTTTGTATTTTGAAACATTTTGAATTATTTGCTGTATCACCAAAAGGCAAAATAATAAATACTTTGACTTTTAAAAATCTGCATATAGAAATCTTGCTTATCTTTGAAAACATGCGTTAAGAATCTGCAAGTCAATGTTTAACTTACTCATTATGGTGAGTTAGTTTTTTTTATAAGGCTTTTAGTCTTTTGTATCGGCAATCAACTTAGATATTATGTGTGCAAATGAAGGGCAAAAAACTTTTTGTCAGTCTGTTTGCTCGTCTTGATTAATTATTTATTAATATATACTTATAAAAGAAAAACTGACTGACATATCAGCGCACAGTCGAAACTACTGAGACGAAAGAAAGCCTTGTGCAAAATTTCATGTTCTTAACATGAAATTTTGCACAAGGCTTCCTTTTGTAACGTAGGCGAGCACTAAGAAAGGGATATTAGTCATTCAATCTATAGGAAGGGGGTAAAAAGGAAGAAATTTGTTTGTATGCAAAATCTTATTCCCTGGTCCAATATACTTGAAACTTAGCACGAATAGTATAACAGTAAATAATAAAGATTGTCATTTGTTTTCAAAATAATAAAAAAATTGCTCCCGTTCAAAGTCGGGGAAGGCATTTAGTATCAGATAAGTAATTGCGAAGTTCCCTTAGAAAACAGAGAAGGGCAGATCATTGCTCTCCTCGATGCATACTGCACGTTGCCAAAAACAGGTTTTCTTGTGATATTTTCCTTCACCGGAACTCGATGTACTGAAAAAGTGACGTAGAAAATTAAACTTCATTTATTTAGTAATTGCGTCTGGTCCAACCACGGTACCTTTTTTATTTAATTGATATAAACTGGTGCCTGAACTAGCGACCTGATGGTAAGCAGTGACGCTTAATTGATATAAACTGGTGTCTGAACCACTACTTTATTAAGAGCCTATTCATGAATCTAAAGCCAGATTCCTAGAAATAACAGTAAATAAAGAGTTCAAATAATACTAGTAAATATTTACATTCAATACACTTGCACTCAATTAAGATTAAATTAAGTTCCTCAGTCAATCTAAATATAGAAAAAAAAAATTGCTTTTATCATCTTGTTGTGGTGTAAATAAATACAATCAAGCTAAGGCATAAGCTGTGTCCGATAAAATAAAGGAAAACATGACTATTCCATTGAATACTTTCAAATCAGATATATGGTTTTAAGGGTTCCGTACCCAAACGGTAAAAACGGGACCTTATTACTAAGATTCCACTGTCCGTCTCTCTGTCACTGTAGGGTTGTATCTCATGAACCGTGATAGCTAGACAGTTGAAATTTTCACAGATGATGTATTTCTGTTGCCGCTATAATTACAAATACTGAAAATAGAATTATAGTCGGCCTTATAATGTTCCCACTGTTGGGACTCTGGCCTCCTCTCTAGACGAGGGAATGGGCCGTAATACCGCCATGGGAGGGAATGGGCCGTTTTTTGAAATATTTAAGTGGGGCTCCCATACGTTTATATTAATTAGGTATAATGTCTGATGTTGAATGATAATGGTACGGAACCCTTCATGCGCGAGTCTGACTCGCACTTGGCCGGTGTTGTTGTTTCAGTTAACTGATTGGTTGACAGTTTTCAGAATCCTTGAAGTTATGGATCGCAATAGTTCGTTGCCCTACTGAACGGCACTTAACAATAGACGCAATTGTTATGAATTTCCCGTAACATCATACATTTTATCAAGGCATATTAATGAATGCTTATCTAATCGTGATAAAGAATATATTTCTGGAGTAATCCCTTGCGACGGTCCAATGCTCTGATCACTTGTATACCGTACATTGAAATATAAGCATACCTAAGCATAATCAGCCTTACAATGTTCCCACTGCTAGGACTCAGGCCTCCTCTCTTGGAGAGGGGCCGTAATCCACCACGCGGGCCCAGTGCGGTTTGGCGGATGTCACATGTCTTCGAATTTTTTGGTTCTAGGACATGCCGGTTTCCTCACGATGTTTTCCTTCACCGTTTTGAGAGCAGTGGTGATGAAATAAATTACACAAAGTAATGCGCCCGGCTGGGTTCGAACCCGCGACCTACAACTCATAAGTACATTGAAATATACTTACACTTTATTTCTATAACAAGCAAGAGTCAGTTCACACCGAGATGCGATGCGACGCTGCGTGATGAGCGACTCAAAATATAACTTTATTTATTACACGAAAAGATACACATTTAATTGTGAGAATTCAAAATACGGTGCACCTAGCGTAGCGTAACGCACCCGTAGCGCTAAAGTTAATATTAAGTCGCTCTTCGCGTAGCGTCGCATCTCGATGTGAACTGACGCATACTTTATCCACTACTCGCTGATTAAAAATCATCTGCCGTGTCGTCCGTGGAAGCGATGATACCGAAAACTGTTACAAAAAAGTCCCGACAACGCCATAGCTATGATACTCGCATAAAAAAACCGCAAGTAACATTACCGGATACCAATTTATTATACGATCAATGGCGCTGCACGTCAAGGTCATTTCACACTTAGCTGTCATATTCAATATATTTACAACTAGCTTCTGCCCGCGGCTTCACACGCGTGAAAATAGGTTTCTCCATACAAAATTTGAATCCCCGTTTGCTCCACTTAGAGGGTGAATTTTGGAAAATCCTCTCTTAGTGCTCGCCTACGTTATAAAAGGAAACCTTGTGCAAAATTTCACGCTCCTAGTCCCAGTAGTTTTGGCTGTGCGTTAATATGTCAGTCAGTCAGTTTCTCCTTTTATATATATAGATATAACTATACAGCCTGTTATAGTTTATTTTATCTCTGGAAACCTTATGGCTACAGAAATAAATATCAATGTGATGGAAAACTATAGGTAATAAAATAGCTTAGAATTTTTTTGACCGGTGGCCAAAATCTGAACCAATACCGCCGTCTGCTGTCTGTCACCAGCCTGTATCTCATGAACCGTGATAGCTAGACAGTTGAAATTTTGACAGATGATGTATTTCTGTTGCTGCTATAACAACAAATACTATCAAATAAAACCAGAATAAAATATTTAAGTGGGGCTTCCATACAACAAACATGTTTTTTTTTTTGCCGTTTTTTTGCTACGGACAGTACGGAACCGTTCGTGCGCTAGTCCTACTCGCACTTGGCTGGTTTTTTTTTTTTCAATGCAATTTTTCAAATGTTTACCAACAAAATCTCCCTTCACTACCTGATTGTTCGAAAGAGTTACCGCGGCCCTGGAACGCAAATGGCTACTGAAGGAACACACGTGAGTTTATATCAGGAAAGTCTGACACACTCTCTCGCTCTGCCCAAGGCGGGAGTAGTCAATTGATGATATCCCACCTCAAAAAAAACAACATTATAGTCCTCACCACCAGTAGAATTGTTCGGTAATTGTACCGCATTGTTTCATTTGTCAATGGTGTTTTAACTTACGTCATTTTTTTGCAGAGACTATGTCGGCGAAAAACGCAGAGGGGATAGAGATTCCTTCAGTCTTTGTGAGCGACCACGCGGGGCTCTTACTAGCCGACGATTACGTGTATACTAGCGGGTGAGTCAAAGATAATGCATTTTATGGTGTTACTGACGATTCGGACACAGTGTCCGAATTTACACTTTTTTTTTTAATCTTTTTCCACTGACGGTTCGGACACACATTGTTTAGTCAGACAAAAAGACAGACAGTCAGATAAAAAGTTTTGAAATATAATATATGGGGAAAAAAAGCGTTACCGAAACTATTTTTGACTGGATTTAAGGCGGCAACTTTGAGTAATAAATTTCTTTATATTATATTTTAAAACGGTTTTATATCTGACTGTGCTAAACTGCTTCAATAAATTTAGTGGTGTCCGAATCGTCAATAAAAAAAAAAATTAAAAATAAAATGTGTCGATTCGGACACTGTCCAAATCGTCAGCAACTTATTTTATACAGACATGACGTAATTTTTTATATGAAATAATGATATTAATTGTCGTGATAACGATTTCGTGATGATTGTTTTGTTTTGCGAGCGCATGGTTTTCTTTGGCTGTTTATGCAGATGTATTGTATTGGTAAATGATTTAATTTTGTGCAATTTATTATATGTATTGATAAAGATTTTTAATCTATCGTAAATACTATTATTGTTTTGAGTTTTTGGCGGGATTTCGAGTGAAGTTCAGTGGCTGTTTTAATTATTCGCAAATTGATTCCTTGTCGATATTGATGTAATGTAATATTAGTTCTTTTGATCTCTTATTTTCTTAATATTCTTTTGTATTTTTATGCACCTGCCGTATTTTCTCTTCACCACCCTAGATTGACTGGTAGAGAATGCCTAAGGCATTAAGTCCGCCTTTGTACTTTTGTGTTGCATGAAGTTTTAATAAATAAATAAATTAGTGTAGTTTTGTATCTCAAGTGTGTACGCAACAGGACATTATGTGCAATCATTGAAACAAGCTCGGTTTCGGCAAAAAAGGGCTGGGAATTGACAAAACTTCGTGACGAACGAAGAATAAACCGAATTTTATTGTAGTGTTGACTACATCAGCGAAGTTTCTGAGAAGGTTGACTTGATTTTGCTGTATAACACTACAAAAACATTAGAATGTTTACATCCATATTTTAATGGTATACAAATTAACTATTCATACGAAGACATGGCATTAATTCGTTCTTGGATTCTAAGTCCATAAAGGACTTCCACTGACCGACCATCCAAATAAAAAACATTAACAAAAAAGGTACTGTTTTTTTATTAAATTGATTTTATTTTTATAAAAATAACATGCCAGTATAAGATTTCCTGGGAATCCAACGGGGCTTTTGTTAATACATTATGATATTAAATGTTTGATATGTCTTTTATAATAAAATAACGCTTCAAAAGATGACTAAAATAACAAAAGAACAATTGCTTTTAGCAATTAGTCCACCTATTGTGTCACCCTATGAGAACGTTTAAACATTTGTAGTTATATTGTATAATTTATAATACATAGTGGTCCCGACAGAAGTTGTCCTGTCCGAAAACTGGCATCAGAATATAAATTTGAGAAACCGATAACAGCGCCACCTACCGGGTGCAATTGTATTTTTAAACCATCCAGGGACCCACTAAAATATACACACAAAATTTCATCCAAATTGGTCAAGCTGTTTAGGAGGAGTTAAATGACAAACACACTCGCAGAAGAATTAAAAGTTTATGTGGTTCTTTCCTCAAAAGACCATCTCAGACGCTAACCTGCATGGTTCTCATATGATTTGACCATTACATGTTTGTTGTATGGACTTTAAAAGAGACTTTGACCCCGAGTTTGTTTCGGTGATCTTCTCAGGGTAGTCAGCTAGGAAACAGGATCATTTAGTTTAAACTGACGAAAAAATTGACGTGTAAAAGTGTTTTTAAAAACCTATTTGCAAAATAAATATTATTTATCATTTATATAATAAATATTATATACTAGCTGACCCGGCGAACTTCGTACCGCCTAATAGTCAATGAATGTTGTGTTAGCTAAACTGTCAAAGGATAACGCCATCTACTGGTATTACCATAACAGCATAAATTCATTTTAAAATGACATTTTAATTAGAGATGCCGATTTTGTTTTTTTCGTAAGTTTTTCCATATTTTCTCACCGTTTAAACCTTCCCTGGACTATCTCGAATATTTCATGACCAAAATTAGCCAAATCGGTCCAGCCGTTTTTGAGTTTTGGCGAGACTAATGAACAGCTATATATTTTTATATATATATAGACTAGCTTTTGCCCGCGGCTTTACTCCTGTCAACTGACTTCTCTATTCTGCTCTACCCTACTCTACCCTACTTTTTTTAATTTTTTTTCTTTCATAAGATCTTTCTCCTGACAATAACAAACACAACAAAAAAAAAAATGGTGAAATCGGTCCAGCCGTTCACGCGTGATGGCGTGACCAAGGGAAATAGGGATTCATTTATATATATATAAATATATATATATATAGGGTGACTGGCAATTAGTGTACGATACTTAAACACGTGAATGTGCTCATGATAACCAACAACTTTTACTATGGGAACAACAATGATTTTTTTTCGCGTTTTCAGGTTTGTTCCCATAGTAAAAGTTGTTGGTTATCATGAGCACAATCACGTGTTTAAGTATCGTACACTAATTACCAGTCACCCTATATATAGATATAATATAAAGATAATCTATAATTTTGTCTTGTTTACTGTTCCAGTTACTATATAATGGTGAACGGCGATCTCCCGTTCAACATCAACACACACCTGCTGCTGCCGTTCGCGATTGTCGTGGTGCTGTGTCTACTCGTTATACTCTTGTTTATGGTACGTATGCACTAGGTGATAAGGTTTTATTTTGAATTAAATATAACATTATTCAAAAGATCTTAGATAATATAAAGTAACAAAATATATTATATGTTTCCCGATGGCTATCTAGTGACAGAGGAGTGGAGGCAATATGTAGGTGAAATACAAAAGTTCACTCATTTTTGGCCAGTTACGTTTCTATATTGGGGACCCTTTTGCAGTAAAATATAGAAATGAATTTTATTTTTTTAATTTAAAGAAAACTTATATTAATATATTACAATAAAAAACATTATATGCAGAAGAAGGCCAATTACAAGTTTCTACTTATATAAACTTATAAATAAAATTAACAAAAACGGCATAATATAGCGTGAGCGTTAAACATAGAAATATCAGAAGAAAAGAAACAAAAATACGATACATTACAAATTATTTTTTTTGTATTTTTTTATTTGGTTGGGTCGTGGGGTACCTTGGACCGGGACCACAAGTAAAAAGGCATTAAAGTAAAGTAACCAAAAAAAAAAACTGTATTTATTTTATTTGTGGTCCCAATATAATAGGGGTTAAAGTATGAAAATGCCGTTTTTTAAAACGGGTTACTTTGAAGTGTTATATCTTTTGATTGACTTGGAATTATAAGTTCAAATAAACTTTATATTAAAGGTACGTTATTCTTTTTTCGTAATATCGCAGTACTTATAACCTATGTATTTACTTATACGTAACAACAAAAAAAAACAAATTTGCGATTATAAAAAATCTTTGAGACTCTATTCGGGATTTGAACTGTTTACTTTTGTAAATTTGTACGGAACCCTCAGGACGCGAGTCCGACTCGCACTTGCCCAGTTTTTTTTTAATGTAAGACAATCGTTCGTGAATTTTTTGATAAGTCAGTATAAACTTATTATTGTGAACTGCCAAGTTTAACGGCCCATTATCGTTGTAGATATATTATGATATAATAGCATTAGATAACTTTATAATCACAATTCACAGATAGTGAAATGCATAAAAGACCGGCGGCGCGCGCGTCGCCACCGGCTACCGAGCCGAGCGCTGAAGAAGATACCCACCTGCAAGTTCAGCAAGGGAGACCCCTACGACACCTGCGCCATCTGCCTCGACGACTACCAGGAGGGGGAGCGGCTGAGGGTACTGCCCTGTGCACACGGTGAGTGTACACACATTTGTAGCAGAAATGTGAGGTTCGGTTTGAAAGAAAGAAAGAAAGAAAGAAAAATATTTTATTTGGCACACATGGATACACACACTGTAAAAACAAAATTTGCAAGAACTGCGGAATTGAAGTCAGCATGGTTAATTTAGCGGGCTGCCTTTGAGCATCCCCGTTAAAATTTAAAAAAAAATGTCCCAATCCCGCAAATCCCGCGGTATCTACGGGATTGCTGACTTCAATCCCGCAGTCTTGCGGCATCGCAATTTTGATAATAATAATATTTGGTTAGCATTTAACTGTTCCTCAATTTATTCCTGTTTTCTACTACAAAATATGTTTTTATTCCACTAAAAGAACTAGTTTTGCACTATAATATGTTCTTCTAGGTGGTTTAAAAATATACCTCGAAAGATCTAACTTAATCTGTCCGAGTCGGGGTGCCCGTATTCCCATAATAATTGAAAAAAGTTCATTAATTTGGTATACAATTAGTATTTTTAGAGAAGAATAAGATTTTCGATTTGCATTTAATGTATCCTCTATTTTTGTACCTGTCCTTAGCGTACCACGCGGTGTGCATCGACCCGTGGCTGACGCAGAACAAGCGCGTGTGCCCCGTCTGCAAGCGACGCGTGTTCGCGGCCGGCGAGCGGCGCCGCGTGCACTCGGACTCCGACTCCACCGACACCGAGCCGCTGCTCAACGATAACAATGCCACGCAGGTAAAGTATCCTTAGCGTACCACGCGGTGTGCATCGACCCGTGGCTGACGCAGAACAAGCGCGTGTGCCCCGTCTGCAAGCGACGCGTGTTCGCGGCCGGCGAGCGGCGCCGCGTGCACTCGGACTCCGACTCCACCGACACCGAGCCGCTGCTCAACGATAACAATGCCACGCAGGTAAAGTATCCTTAGCGTACCACGCGGTGTGCATCGACCCGTGGCTGACGCAGAACAAGCGCGTGTGCCCCGTCTGCAAGCGACGCGTGTTCGCGGCCGGCGAGCGGCGCCGCGTGCACTCGGACTCCGACTCCACCGACACCGAGCCGCTGCTCAACGATAACAATGCCACGCAGGTAAAGTATTGAAAGAATTTGAAAGGGGAATGAAAATTTTCCCATACATTGCTGGCGTGTATTTTTTTAGGCCATATCTTAAAGGACTGTATGATAAATCAAAAGCAAAAAGAATTATGTCTACTAACCGTAACCAAACGAAGTTATAGACTTTTTAGTATATTGCTATAGTTCGTTATCAGGCGTTATTTTTCTTAAATAAAAATACTGTATGTCTGTTATTTTAAGTTTACCATTGTTAAATATAGTTTTAGTTTCGGTTTTTATGGTGAGTACCCATTAAATAGTGTCAATCACTAACACAACACTAACGCGCATCTTTTCGATTCGTTTATCACTTATTTTTTTTTACTAGTTTTAGTGATGAAGAACTGCAAGTGTGAAAAAAATATAACAGTAATAACCAATTTAATCTATTTTTTCAATGGAAACCTCAAAATATTACGTATTATATTTCCATTTCATTATAATATAACGAAAATAGGTAACGCCTGACAAAAATATACTATCGATGCTTTTATACGTATTTTCTTTCGGTTACGGTTTAAAGACCTGGTTCTTTTTGCTATTGATTCCTGGTATTGGCCTCCACATATTACCTAGGTTTCATTTCTGGCGAAAAGAAAAAAGTAAATCATGCCAATAGTTTGCATTGGCCTTTCTTTCTATATGAGATTTTGGATAAAGCGTCTTTTTGATACAAAAAATAATGAGTCAAGTACCCAATTACATACAACATAATCATAGTATTTCGTTGATATTGTTTCAGGGCGGCACGTTCGAGGAGCAGCGGGAGAACCCATTTGTTCGCGCCGCGCGGTTCATGTCGCGGCTCAGGGCTAACAGGGACGACAACGCTGAGGTAATACTACAAATTAGTTAATTATCACTATTAACAATGTCTTCCTAATCACTCTACTCAGTTACACGATACTTTTTTACATACGATAGGTACACCATTAACCATCTGTTAGGCCCACAAGGCTGCGTGCTAGCGTTCGCGTCATGCAACTGGAACGGGAGCGTGTCTCGTGCGCATCAACCTGTAGCATCCGGGCGACTGAGGGGTCGTTTTACCCCCGCCCCGCAGTGCACTTGCGCCTATTACCAGTTATGACCTGCTGTGGCACAACACAGTGTGCGCGTATTTTTGCGGATAGGAACTTAATATCGCTCGGTGGGCAGTGTTGGGCAATATGTAATCTAACTACTGATTAATAACTACGACTACATATTGTAGTTAGTAATCACAACTACAAATTACATAAAAAATCGTAAAAAGTAGTTAAACATTTTTATTACTAACTACAAATTGTAGTTACAATCACGATTACGAGACTAATTTTTATAACTACACATTTAAAGGTTGAATTTTTTATAACTTGTCAATCAACGCAATAATATTATGTAATAAATATAAGTACATAATCATCTACGACTTCCATTCAATTAATTATTCATGAAAGTAAACATTATGTGATTTTTTTATACAGTTAGATTCCGTTTTTATTTTTTTAATTAAATTTTAGAGCTAGATTCAGTTTTGATGAATTCTAATACATTACATGTTCATTTAATTGCAAAATATAAGTACTTAGTACTGAAATAATCAGTAATTATAACTACTAGATTACAGCAATCAAATTAACAACTACTTCATGTAGTTTTATTATTGTAGTTAAGTTACATGTAATCAAAACTACTTGTAGTTAACTACTTTTAGTTGTAATTTGTAATCTGATTACAAAATAGTAGTTAACTACGCCCTACACTGCCGGTGGGAAAATATAACACGGTGTAAAAAATATTGAGGTTTCGCATATACTAAAAATAATATTCTATTTATACTGCGGCCGTACCCCCTTACTGTCCTCCCCCAGCGATGCCCGAAGCCGAGGTTCGTACCCCGCGGGGGCTGCCCTTAGCGACTACATCGCTTAGTTTTAGGTTTTAAGTCCTGGCTGGATGCTATTATGTATCCAGTCCAGTTAAGCAGACGATGACCTCATGTGTTGACCTACGAGAAGCCACTCATTAAAAAAAGAAACTCAGTTCCATCATTCTTTTTCCCATATACCAATTTTATTTGGTGTCAGTGTAACTTGTATTTTAATAAGCGGTTCTGTAAGCGGCTTCGCGCTTGTGATAGCAGAAAATTATCCTAAGGGAACAAACTCTTGGGTTGAAAAGTATTCTATGTATAGCATAGTAGTGTAATGATTTTTAAAGAAAATATTCATAAATCGTTCAACTTCCATCTATAAGCGATAGATGGCGCTAGTAGTTACATGAACATAAGGCACTTGTTGTAGACATTAAGTAATGATTTATGGTATTAGAGTTTATGTATTAGTTTTGTATAAATATATTATAATTGTTAAAATGAAATATTTACTTGCAGTTAATTATTGATAAACCCTAATGTATATTAGTTAGTCAATTGATATTACGTACTGTTTACTTTGCTCTGATTGGTCGGACCGAGTGTTTGTGAAAGTTTGTGGTGGGGAAACATTGAGTTTGTAACTGTCATTCTGGACAGTCAGTCTGCTCTGAGTTGTTGAACAGTGAACATGTCCTACCAATCCGTGTATTTGAAAATGATTGTTAATAAAATGATAAATATGAAATTGTGTTGATCAAAGTGAATAAAATATTTATATAACTGAAGCTTGAAGTTTATGATTTATCACATTTCAGAAGTGGTACATGCCTACAAAAAGCCTACAAATAAGTGCAGTGATAACAGGAATGTTAGGTTATGTGTGCCTAAATTAAAGCTAAATAAGATCGAGATACTTTTTCCAAGTGTGCTAATGTTACTTTATAAAAGTGTCATACTCACTCAAAGGAGATTGTGCAAGTTACTATGAAACTTGGTTGCGCAACTTTTTACACAGTATAGGTAGCGAAAATTAGACACAGAAAAGGGGTAATGTCATGCTTTAAAACAAGGTTAAATTCAAAGTGATTTATTATGGGATTTATAAAAAAAAAATAAGTTGAGTATTGAGGTTATGTTACATCTCAAAACAATTCGTTTTGAAATCCTGCCTCCGGACCATGGAATCAGTTGCGTCTCTGATTTGGCGACTAGGCAGTAGATATGCTAATAAAAGAGAACAGTTACATAGCGTGACATATTGTTTTAAGTCTAGATCAAATCACCGTGGACGTAAAAACATTCTAACAATTCACTTCACTGCGCGCACACAAAAGGAGTCAAATCGCTCGATGTACTAAATGAACGTGGAAGAATCCTAAAACACCACCCGACACATATGTATATATTTGTTAATAGAGAAAAGCTAAAAACAATAAACAGTAACAACAGTAAACAGAAAACACGATTTTATTTGACTATTTCATCGAATAGTGTTGTGACACATCAATTGACTACGGCGTTATAACATTATCGATTATATCTGAATTGTTTTATTTTTGCCTAGAAATAGCTTTTTAACGAAAGAAATAGTAACATAATTAAATAAAAATAATCATGACATCTCTTAATACTTTTTAGTTGCGAATGTAGATGGTTTTGTTGTTCCACGATTTATGTTAAAGTTAAATCGATCGATTATATTTGAGAAATATAAGTCACTTCAGTATAATGGAACAAATGACGTATTTATTGTATTAAATACTAATTAAAATGAAAATAGAAACCCCACAAATGATTTTAATGAATTAAAAAAAAAAATCATTAAAAATAATAGTTATGAATTATAAATTGACTCAAATGGCCATACGCGTCAAAAAGTGAATCTATAAGTGCCCAATCTCCTTTCTTACTGATGGTGGCGCGTGTGTTGAATCATTCGGTTCCCTTCAAATGTGTGAACTGAGTGGTACTGATATGTTCATAAACGAACGCTGACAGTTAAAACTGGACATCACTTTAACTACTAGTGGTTCATTTTAGTTCCTATATTTTAAATTGGGTTGTTTTTTCTTTATTTGTTTTAAATGATCATGCATAATGCTAAATTATGACAAAAGACAATTGCTATGTATAATTAACCTATTTTCCATAGCGGTAATTGTCATTATTACTTTGTGTGCTACAATGATTTTCTTTTCATTTCGACCTATAATTGTAAATTTAAATGTTATAACATACCCATAAAGGTATGTTACAATAATAATTTTATGAATTGAATTTCCACCACAAAAAACAATAAATGAATTTGAATTTAGAAGCGAAAAAAAAAATACGAAACCGTGTTTGTGGATTTAGGGTGTAAATGGATTTCCTTGCACATAGAGATCTACACTTTGGAATATGCAATTACCGTCAATTTGCTGACTGACTGACTGCCTTGGCAATTCAAGAGTGTCTGGAGTGTGTAAATGTTTTATTTGAAAATACGAACGTGTCTTGATGAGGCTGAGCGTGCCTTGATGAGGCCGACCGTGCCTTGATGAGGCCGACCGTGCCTTGATGAGGCCGACCGTGCCTTGATGAGGCCGACCGTGCCTTGATGAGGCCGACCGTGCCTTGATGAGGCCGACCGTGCCTTGATGAGGCCGACCGTGCCTTGATGAGGCCGACCGTGCCTTGATGAGGCCGACCGTGCCTTGATGAGGCCGACCGTGCCTTGATGAGGCCGACCGTGCCTTGATGAGGCCGACCGTGCCTTGATGAGGTCAAAACGTGCCTTGATGAGGCCAAAACGTGCCTTTGAAGAAGACAAGCGAACCTTAATGAGGTCAAGTGTGCCGTTAGATAAGTCCATGTGTGCCATTTGAGGCCATGTGTGCCATTTGAGGAGCAGTGGTAGCCGAGCGGTAACGGCCCCGACTTACGAGTTGTAGGTCGCGGGTTCAAACCCAGCCAGGCGCATTACTTTGTGTAATTTATTTCATCACCACTGCTCTCAAAACTGTGAAGGAAAACATCGTGAGGAAACCGGCATGTCCTAGAACCAAAAATTCGAAGACATGTGACATTCACCAATCCGCACTGGGCCCGCGTGGTGGATTACGGCCCATTCCCTCTCCTAGATAGAGGAGGCCCGAGTCCCAGCAGTGGGAACATTAAAAGGCTGATTATGCTGTTATGCTATGCGCCATTTGAGGCCAAGTGTGCCATTTGAGGCTAAGTGTGCCATTTGAGGCCAAGTGTGCCATTTGAGGCCAAGTGTGCCATTTGAGGCCAAGTTTGCCATTTGAGGCCAAGTGTGCCATTTGAGGCCAAGTGTGCCATTTGCGGCCAAGTGTGCCATTTGAGGCCAAGTGTGCCATTTGAGGCCAAGTGTGCTATTTGAGGCCAAGTGTGCCATTTGAGGCCAAGTGTGCCATTTGAGGCCAAGTGTGCCATTTGAGGCCAAGTGTGCCATTTGAGGCCAAGTGTGCCATTTGAGGCCAAGTGTGCCATTTGAGGCCAAGTGTGCCATTTGAGGCCAAGTGTGCCATTTAAGGCCAAGTGTGCCATTTAAGGCCAAGTGTGCCATTTCAGGCCAAGTGTTCCATTTGAGGCCAAATGCGCCATTTAAGGCCTAGTGCGCCATTTGAGGCCAAGTGCGCCATTTGAGTTGGTCACATGTAACATTGGACTAGGCCAAGTGAGCCAATAAAGATTCGGGTTAAGTGTGCCCAATGCAGACGAAATTATCATCAAGAGCGTAAGTAACGTATGAATTTACCTACTTAAGTGATTTTAGTGTGACTATGTTGGCTTAATAATGATGTTAATGAATTGAATAATTTATTAAGTTTATTTCCATATTCATTTCTTTATTATTGCTTCATATCATTTTGACCTGTTTATTGGATAAGTTTCTTTTAATTGAACATTCTGTTATAGCTTATGAAGATATTATAAGTATAGATAAAATGAATTGAAAGAAGATTTTTATATTGAGATTTTATTTTTGAAAAAAATCGAGTTCTAAATGAATGGTACAAGTTATAATTCATGTAAATGTTTTTAAAACCACTGATTTCTTTTATTTTTGAGGCCTTGGAGTCCGATTGCGTCAGGACTACAGAAGAAAAACCATCAGTCTTATTGAGCAAACGGATAGTTCCTGTTTCGAACAAAACAGACTCGAAGAGGAATGATGCAAAGAGACGATCTGGAAGGAAGTGCAGAAGTTATAATTCAACCTCTTCGTCGACTACACCACCACGACGCAAGAAGCAATGAGGTACCTCATGTTGGTTAAATGATTTTCCAAAGAGAAAAACGTTACAAGTATTGAAGTTTGAACATAAAACATTAGAATAATGTGATACGGGAGTTCGATCACTCCAGTAAATTTTGAGAGTATTTAAGTTGGATTAGAAAGAGTATTTGTAATTGATTTGTATGCAAATAGGATCAGAAACTGACTATACATTTTGTCTCAAAAACTTGCTAGGCTTACCAAAAGAAAATAGAAATGTTACGAAACCCTACCAAAGTGTAGTATTTAGTTACGAAGTGGTAAACTAAACTAACAATAGTTTTTCTAATGAGCAGAATTATGGTCAGTTTCAAGCAGAAATGTTAGCTGGTACGACTTAAGGTGAAACTTATGTGAATATTTTTATGACAAATCAGTGCTTATATACGGATATTGATGACAATCAAACGCTTTACAAACAAGTAGAAATAAATGATCAATTTTATTGGGTATTATATAGATTTTAACAGCGATGTAGTCTTTTGCGTGAATCCGATATAGAAGTATTAGTTGTCAGTCAAAAGTTTATGCAGAGTTACCATCCATTGCAATTTGTAAAGGTACGTTATCCTTTCACAAGAACCTTGTAAAATTGATTTAATTTTCTAAAACTTACCTTGCGCAACCAAATTCAGCTATAGATTCACATCATTCTGGAAATATTTGTATAGACGGATCTTATATCAGAGTATTTATCGTGTCAAATCTTTCTGACTATATCATCAACAAATCTATGCACAGACATCACTGCAAAAGATATACATCAATTAAATGATATTTATTTTACAAGTAGGTTATATATAATAATATTAAAAGATTTAATTTGAGCTAGATATTATATTGTTATAATTCGGTTAAGAGGAAAATAGATTTAAAATGCATACACTAGAGTGGCGGGTCAATTTAAATGTTCCAAATTAAAATAAAGTTTGATAAACAGTGCGATTCAAGCATCATTATTATAACCTTAACTTGATACGAATTTGCACACAGATGCTGGGGCCTTAGATTTAGGGGAAATATTAGTACAATTAAGCCCATGGGCTCTCCAGCTGAAGAGTCGCTTTTATTCTAAACGCTTAAGTTTTGTTTTATATTATGGTTTCAAATAGTGAATGTAATGAACCCTGACTAAATAAGACGCCACACAACGTATAGCAATATGGAGGCTATACATTCATGAGTTTAGTTAAACATTGAGAGTGTAAGATCTGGGACGCGTATGTCGATACCTTAAGGCGTAATACCATGCTGTCTACAGACACTAAGACGAATCCTCTGTTTCTGTTTATAGTATTGAGACTGAGAATTGATTATCAACATTATAAATATTAGACCTATATTCAAAGTTCTTAAGGCTGAACCAGATGAAAAACCTAATGACAAAGTATGTATAATTATGTTAAGTCGTGAATTCAGTGTGCGTAAATAACGAAGACTATACTCTCGGACAAAAAGCTGGTCAATTTTACCTTATACTTACAGAAAGTTGACCAATTGTTTCGACTGATAGTGTTGGTTATAAAATATATTTAACATTGGTTTACTATCTCGAATAATAGTGCAATCGTGGCTTTCTTTTAGATACTTTATCTACTCTAAAGAGCTTTTACGATAGTCATGGTATTGACCTTGTTCTTAACGCTGTAAAAATGACTACCACTATTTTAAATGCCCTAGCAAAATAAAATTACTTCAACGTTTATAACGAACACCAATGAAACATATGCCTATCTTGGAAAATTCAATGGAGTCTTGTTAATTCTGGTAATTCATTCACTAGAAAGACTGCCACAAAGCTAGGATCAGAAATACTTTAAACGATAGACTACGATATTACGAAGTACGAAACACGTTACAAAGCTTAAGAGATGAGGTGAGCTCCAATATCCAAGTTAGACAAGCAAAAGAATACTTACGTTACCAGTAAAATCCCTGCTACTACCTACAGCATAAGTGATCTGATTAAGATTAGTAGATCTGATTGCAAATAAGAAGGTAAAATTACATTAACCTCATTTTAAAATCTATAGTTCCATTCAAAAACAAAAGTTTTAAGTATAAAATTACTGGAATATACTCGTATTATATGGTAAGTTTTATGATCCCAGACATGTAGAAAAGCTTTTGACAAAAAAAAACCTTACAACACTATTCTTCTAGTGATGAATGTTCTAAACATATGACGTCACGACAAACTAATTATCCGGAAGCAAACCTAAATTAAAATCAATACTAAGCCGAATGTAATGAATTTGAATGTAAAACTCATTTTCTTGTCGAACTGAATGAAGTATCATAATTTATATGAATGTAGTCTATCATTGAAATTGTAATCGTGCGTCAGGAGATCGCACGATGTCGGATGGCCGAATGTAATGATTTTTAAAGAAAATATTCATAAATCGTTCAACTTCCATCTATAAGCGATAGATGGCGCTAGTAGTTACATGAACATAAGGCACTTGTTGTAGACATTAAGTAATGATTTATGGTATTAGAGTTTATGTATTAGTTTTGTATAAATATATTATAATTGTTAAAATGAAATATTTACTTGCAGTTAATTATTGATAAACCCTAATGTATATTAGTTAGTCAATTGATATTACGTACTGTTTACTTTGCTCTGATTGGTCGGACCGAGTGTTTGTGAAAGTTTGTGGTGGGGAAACATTGAGTTTGTAACTGTCATTCTGGACAGTCAGTCTGCTCTGAGTTGTTGAACAGTGAACATGTCCTACCAATCCGTGTATTTGAAAATGATTGTTAATAAAATGATAAATATGAAATTGTGTTGATCAAAGTGAATAAAATATTTATATAACTGAAGCTTGAAGTTTATGATTTATCACAGTAGCATAGTCGGCCTTATAATGTTTCCACTGCTGGGACTCAGGCCTCCTCTCTTGGAGAGGGAATGGGTCGTAATCCACCACGTGGGCCCAGTGCGGGTTGGTGGATGTCACATGTCTTCGATTTTTTGGTTCTAGGACATGCTGGTTTCCTCACGATGTTTTCCTTCACCGTTTTGAGAGCAGTGGTGATGAAATAAATTACACAAAGTAATGCGCCTGGCTGGGTTTGAACCCGCGACCTACAACTCGTAAGTCGGAGCCGTTACCACTCGGCCACCACTGCTCGACAAAATTCTATGTCCTATTCCAGGACATGATCTCGTGTGTTGACACACTGTCGCCAACAGTGGTCTACCCATGTACAGAATTTCATTCAAATTCGTTCAGCTGTTTAAGTGTGAAGGAATAATAAACTCACACAGACATTCATATAAACTTTAGTCTTTATAAGTGTAACTGAGGGCGGAATCCACCAATAAAACTAATCGCGTTTTAACGTTTGGCTCGCATAATCGCGTTTAGACGCTGTCACTAGTGTCTCTTGTCTGTATTTTTCTTTTGTTGTATTTTTACAAGTGACACTAGTGACAGCGGCTAAACGCGATTATGCGAGCCAAACGTTAAAGCGCGATTAGTTTTATTGGTGAATTCCGCCCTTAACAGTGTAGAAAAACATGGATTAATAGCCATAGTAGTTTTTTTTTTTTATAAGGAGCCGTATTCTGTCATTACAAAACAATGATTTTTATGTTTATAGGTAGCAGCACCTACAGAGGAGAATGACGAGACGAGTAATGTGAATGACGACACGTGAGTTTCTTAATTTATTTGTATGTACTAATAAATTATTATACCTAAACGAAGCCGGAAAAGGTTTGAAAAGGCACCTTTTCCGGTTTCGTATGGGTACAAATTATATACCTAATTTTTTTTCTATAATGCTCTTTGCATTAGTGAAAACCGCATTAAAATCTGTTGTGTGGTTTAGGAGTTAGTTGATAAACAAACTGATAGACGTGGAAAACGACTTACCTTTGACATGTTGATAGTTCTTAAAATAGTGAGTGAATTATTTATACTTAAAATATATGTAGAATGTGTTGTCATAAATAAATAAACTTCAGATATAGGCCGATCAATTTTGTATACTTGTGTGTACGAACGATGCTTGGGGCGACTTTTCAAGTTGTACAATTAAATGTTCGAAGATACAGATTTGTAAAAGTATTACAAAGAATTAACAGGATGTGTTATTGTAGTGGTAGCAAGTACTACTGAGCATGAGGTCTTGGTTGTGATTGGGAGATGCACAAAATGGGGATTTTCTATTTGAAACTCAGTAGCAGCTCGGAATATGAATTTGTGTACGGTTGATAGCAATATGCGGATGCACTTATCACATGCGTGAATTGCGCTAGAAGTGTTTTCTTATAAAATAGACGTGTTTATACTTTTTCACTTATAATAGTAGATTATGTGACTAGGGGATAAAGCAGTGTCTTTAAGTCGCGGGCGGTATGTTCAATTCCGAACGAAACGAAGGTTGCTAAATTAATTTATATAATTAACTCCCGAGCATCGCGAGGGAGTTAATATAGAAACCTGAGTGAAGTGAAGAATTCAATCCGCCCAAGACAAAGACAGCTTTATCCCCGTGTTGGATACTCTACTTTTTACACCATGTGTGAGATAATTAAAAGAAAATTTACTAAAACACCTAATAATCCAACCTATTAGAGAAATAAAAGTTAATCTTAACTATCACTCGACATGTTTTGAGATTTGAAATAAACAAAATTCACTTCTCTAAGATCTATAGTTTTCAATTTTCTGTAACGCTCCCGCGCTTTCATTACTTTTTTAGAGACTCGTCAGTAGCTACATTTTTTTTTATTGTTACTGGCCAGTTTGATTTTTGAATAAACTTATTTCATGCATGTACATTTTAATTCACCTTTATTGTTTTGTTATTTCAAACCAAATTGACGTTCCAAATTCAAATCTAATTATTCCCTAGGGATCGCCCATATTGCATTATCTCCCTAGGGACAGAATGACTTGCTTTAGTGATGGTTGTATGACGTATAAAAGGCCATTATCGAGCAGGTGGTGTAAAAAAACATTTATTAAATGAAATGTTCCATAAAATGGTCGTGCAGCGTGGAGACGGGCGACAGAGAAGCCCTGCTGGGCGCGCCGGCCGCCGTGCCCACGGTAGCCGTGTCGTCCGAGCGGCGCGCGCGACGCTCCCGGCGCGGCCGCTCGGCCAGCGCGCACGCCGCGCCCGCTGCTGAGCACGCGGCGCCGCTGGCCGTGTCCGACTCGCACTCCATCAACACTGAGGGGAGAGGGGAGATCGGTAACACTATTTTGTATTTCACTAGCTTCTACCACTTACGTACTACCTTAACTCCATTTGTTTAGGTACTTAACTAAACATGTAAATGTATGTCTTTTTAGTTTAATAAAAATCGTATAAAAGACATACAAAGATTACTTAAATTTAATTAATTATCAAACATCGGTATAGGTTTTTTTTTTTTTTTCGGTGGGAAAATCACCTTATGACATCCCCCGCCCTTAGGCGGGGCGGGAGATAGTGTCAGACTTTAGGTAAATAACAAATTGTAGACCTTTTTAAATATAATTTTTAAACAATAAAGACATGTCAAAATTGTTTACATTTAGTTAAATACCTAAGCAAATGGAGTATAAATAAAAAATATCCTATGTGCTATTTTTTTTAGATGGGAAATCGTCTAATGACATCTCCCGCCCTTGGGCGAAGCGAGAGGGCGTGTCAGACTTTTACTGACTAAAACCCACTCATTTGTTCCTTCTTTGCCTTGTTGCGTTCCAGAGCCCCGGGGATTATTTTCACTAAACCCATGGGTCCTATGTACTATGCTAGGAATTAATCTATCCGTGCACCAAGTTTCATCTAAGTCCATTCAACCATTCCAGCATGAAGAAATAACAAATCAACACACACGCTCACAAACTTCCGCCTTATATTATTTTGATGGTCTCCCTGCTCCCACTATTCAATTGTTTATTAAAATATCCAGCATTATTAACTTCACCCACTTCTTTATATCAACAAACCATCTATTCCATTGGACCAATACTTCAGCATTATAAATCATACAAAGTCGCCTACACAAATATTGAGCTGCCCATAATTCCTGAGTGTCATATATCTAGAAAAAAACAATTTTTACAGAGATTACTTTCAACAATAACGATGAACTCAACATTTCAAATCAAAAGAAGTGTTTGCTAACACCGAATAAACTTTTATTATTGCACCAAGATCCACGTCTGCACAGCGTCAACGATGCGCAGACACGACGTTATCGTCGCGAGTTTCTAGTGGTAAAGCCCCAACGTTGAGCAGACGCGACGTTAACGTTGCGGTTTGAGGTGTACGCAAGAAACTTGTTAAACGTTGACGCTGTGCAGACGTTGGAGAAGCGCCAACGCTCGTAAAACGCCAGTGGAATAGCGACCTAATTCGCCTAAAATACCTAAACTAACATCTAGCTAAAAACATCGTGAGGAAACCGGCATGTCCTAGAACCAAAAATTCGAAGACATGTGACATCCACCAACCCGCACTGGGCCCGCGTGGTGGATTACGGCCCATTCCCTCTGCTAGAGAGAGGAGGCCTGAGTCCCAACAGTGGGAACATTATAAGGCTGACTATGCTATGCTATGCTAACATCTAGCTGATAAAGTGCTTAAGTATAATTTTCTTGCGCTTAACTCAACCAAGGTGGACCGATGACCTGGTGAGGTTCGCGGGAATCCGATGGATGAGAGACACACAGGACCGGTCGTTGTGGCGACCCTCGGGGGAGGCCTATGTCCAACAGTGAACGTCTTTCGTCTGAAATGAACGAATGAACTAACTCAACCAATCCCCACCTTCATCTCCCGTTTGTACATATTACGTAATTGAAAAAGGTCATTATACTTTACCACTTTTTTTTCTTTCTTAGGCGTAGCAGCTTTACCAGCTCAACAATCATCATCAACGCCACACCACTTGGACTTATGAACGTCTGAACGTCTGACTGACTGTTCTGAAGGTCTGACTGTCTGAATCTGCACCAAATGAGCACTCTCCCTTACTGAGGCTCTGGCGCCCGCCCAGTGTGTATGTTCCTTCATCGTGTGTTATATTGAGCTTTAGCGCCTAAACGTAAGAATCTTTATTGATTGACCGGATTAATGTACCTTTACACTATTATGAAATGAGAAGTCGATTGTGAAAAAATTACGTTGGAAATATCGATATTTTTATGAAGGCCCATAATTATCGATAAAAGTATCGATATTTTTATCGATTATGTATTGAGAGATGACTGGGCGAGCGAACAAAGCAATTAGATATTGGAATTTCGATTATTTGTTTATTAAAAGTACTGTAACAATTGCTTAATACGTTGTGTCTTGAAGAGCTTTCGTGCTGTCCACACAAATGTGACTATGTTAGAACCATATGATTGTTATTGGAATAAATAGAATATTATTCAGGTTATATCGTCAATTTACAGTTCATTAAAGATATATTTAAAGTCCTTAAAACCGGGTGTAGGATGGTTGCATGTAATAGAGTCGTTTGATAAAAGGAATAAGTACTAGATCGGTTATATGTGTGTACGTTATCTGCTAAAACTATACTCCATTCGCATAAGATTAGACATTTAAACAAACTTTTTTCTCTTTCCTTTCAACCGATTTTGAGTTCTATTCTATAGCTATAAGGATGGCATTCAAAGTAAAAAAAAAAAATACAATACAAACTTTGGAAAAGGCATTGAAAAAGGTTCGTTTAAGTGTAATGTCATCTTATTGGGAATGGAGTATAGACGAAAATCAATATCAATACTAACTTAATAAAGACTGGAACTTATCCTGTACTAAAAACTTTCACTAACCACAGAGTGACAAAAGAGTTCATATCACAACTATGGACTTCTAATTATGCTAGGTGTTGTTAGACATTAGTTAAATAATATATAATCTTGGAAAATCATTATTGCAGTTTTTTTTTTCGCTTAAAATTTATTAAAAGATCTTACGACACTTATTTTTGTGGGTTTTGTGACATAGTAACGGATCAAAAGTGGTTTTGGCGTTCTTCTCACGATCAAAACGTTTGCCGCTGTTTGGTTCTCTGATTGGTTAAGAGCTTGGAGCTGGCCAATCGGAGCGCCGAACGTCATAAAACAATTGACACACTATTGCGGTGGCCTACGGGACCAACAAGTGGGTGCGGTGCGGCGACGAGCGAAGCGGACGCGATTTTTGTTTGATATTTTCGCGCAAAATTTTGCGCCACGGTAGCTTGTTTTAAATAAACTTACCATCAGGTGAGATAGTGGTCAAACGCGAGCCTATCAATAATAATAATAAAAAATAAAAAAATTGCGGCTGAAGCGGTGACCCCGCGCGCACGTAGAATATAGCCGTCGCGTCGCATTAAAATTCGTGTGAAGCGCATCGGATCGCTCACGAAGAATGCCGTGAGTGAATAGGAAAGACAGGTTTGTTTACTATGTTACAATATACACAATAAATTACGTAGAAAAACTGTGAAAGTTAATTTTAATATACCATTTTCGTATTGGCATTGCAATTGCGGTCATTGACCTAAAAAATAGTTTGGTTTTCTTTATTTTAAAACTATAAATCAATTGGAGAAAATAAAGCCATCCTGAATATAGATTGTGATCCACAACATTTTTAGGGTTCGTTTCAACAGAACCTTGTTACTATACCACCGTTGTGCATCTGTCTGTCAATAGGCTGTACCTATCTCATGAACCGTAATAGGTAGACAGATGATATTTTCACATAGTTTGTATCTTTATAGGTTACTCTCATAAAGATGGTACAGAAAAATTCGAAAACAAGTCCACAAGCCCGGTTTTTTTTTACCAATGAAAAACAATACATAGTTGTTCGGGTTCCTATGAAGATACATTAGGGAAAGGTCAATGTCCGCTGTTACGAAGCTAGAATGGAACAACTATAGTATAAAAGTGCCTGATGGTTAAAAATATTCGAGCAAATATTTATATTTTATAGAAACACTTCAAATAAGGGAATCGGGGATAAATTACAAAGGTGCAATAACAACTTTAGTATTTCTTTCCTAAAAGTAAAGTCGTATTACTTTAGCCCAAGTTTATTAACCAATAGGAAAACTTAACACTGTTTTCTGTGTTTGTATTGGTTAGTGAGTTTGGGCCAAAGTTATACCCCACGATATAATTTGACCCAAGTATTTAACCAACATGAACACGGGTCACTGTTTTTTGTTTTTTTATTGGTTAATGAGCCTAGCCTAGCCTTGTCTTTATACCCTAGGGCCAAAGTAATACGACATTACTGTATATTTTTTTGTAATAACTTCTGACTTTCTAGTGACTTATTAATAGGGATTTAGTACTAATAATAAAGATAATATTAATATTTATCTGTGCTAAAAATCATTGTAGATAGATTTGGAATCGGTTATTAACAATTTCAGATCACTATTTAAATCACAAGATGGTAGCTATAATACTATTTTATTTTGCAGTGTAGTCTCGAAATTATTTTTGTTTAAGCTGCATCTAAACTGTGAAATGTAACTACAAACTCCACTTGGAAAAAAAATCCTTTTAGCGGGGATTCGCATTAAAATATATATAATATAATATTCCACAACTATCACACAACGCCGTCTAGTCCCAAACTAAGCAGAGCTTGTGTTATGGGTACTAGACAACTGATAAATCTACTTATATATTTCTAAATACATACATATATAGATAAATTACACCCAGACACAGAACAAATGATCGTGCTCATCACACAAACATTTGTCCTGGGTGGGAATCTAACCCACGACCTCCGGCATAGCAGTCAGGGCCACTAACCACTAGACCAACAGGCCAGTCACTAATACAATACTATAATAAAATACTTATTTTGAATTTATCAACTGTTTTATGGGTTTTCTCTATTTTTTTAAACTATGCCTTTAGTAGAGGGAACAAAAAAAATCGGTCGAGCTGTTTTTGAGGTCAAGCAAATAGCAATTGATTTTTATATATAAAAAAGATTTATGGCTGGTAGAGTGGTGGTCTATGACCAGGGGACCATGGTGGTTAAATGTCAGTCGTGCGAGCGAGACAGAAGGATGGAGCTATACACCCTATAATAATAATAATTTTTTGAGTGTGCAAGTCACCTTTTTGTCGATGGAAATTAATAACATTGTTCAGCCAGGGGCCATAGTCTTAACATAGTTCCTGGTAACCAGTCCACTTAAGACTACAAAAACCATAGCCCTATATCTTAGTTTTCCATATGTCGCAATAGTTTCCCATTAAAATTGTCATAATTGGTAAATTCATAATAGAATCAATCATTAATAAATATTGTTTCTAAAAGTGTTTTTCCATTTTGATCGTCATTTATTCATTCATATCAATAGCCTGTACAATATTTTCATAGAGTGATATAAACAAACGCTAATAACTTTGCTGTTTATGAATATTATTTATTGAGACTTTACTTAAATAATAACAAGACCTTTTCCAATAAACCCTTTAAGTATTTGTAAAAGGAGTAACTGACTGACTGATATGTAAACGCACAGCCAAAACTATTGGGATTAGGAACGTGACATTTTGCGCAGTTTCATCTTTTGACGTAGGCGAGCACTATGAGAGGATTTTCCAAAATTCACGGGATAAAGTAGGCGTCCAAAGTTTGTTTGGTGAAGCCTACTTTCAAGTGGGCGGCAGTAACTAGTATTAGTAAGATGAGGAGATGGATGGATGGGATGGTGAGGTTTTTGTTATTTAGATTGCCAGCGATTGGAGTATTTCTAGTCACATTTCACAGTTTCCCAAACATAATATATTATAAATTCCAAGATGTGTTGTGAATTCAGCCGCTACCACGTCATATTAATCAAACTTAGTTATTGAATTATTATGTATTATAAGATAGTCACGTTACGGTAGACATTTTGTAATGTAAGTTAACGTTAAATTTTTAGTGATTGCGATTATATTTTAGAATGTTTTTTTTATTACTCGTTAATTAACACTAGACTTCTCTGTTCTGAACTGAAGTGACAACTTTTAGGTACTTTTCTTAGTGGCCAGCAGAAATCTTTATCTGCCGCAAGTTTACCCAAATATGGTGGGGTCTCGGGGTTGTTAGCAGTGTTGGGAATAAGTTTAATCAGTATCCACTTTATTCCCTCTATCATACTTGAAATGGTTTGCAAACTTTAGCTAAGATGTCAAGCATAAAAATATTCCATTTTGGTTCAGAATCGAGGAATAACTCACATTGTATCTGTATAAAAAATAAATAAATCGGTCTGTATATAGGATCACTTGGACTGTAGGTATCGCCATAACTGTAACTAAACACCGACTAACACTTGATTTACTTTTCTATGTGATAATATTTTGCTATGTTGACGTACACTCCACCTGCGTAACTTTGAAACGAAGTAAAGAAAAAGAAGACCTTACCATGATGTGATAAATTGTCAAGCGTGCGAGCGAGAGAGGGATGGAGCTATATAGGGTGTATAGCTCCATCCCTCTCTCGCTCGTACGCTTGACGACTAAAACAGTTCAGTTTAAGTCGTCAACTGAATCGCATTTAGAGCTCATGGCCTATGGTCATTGTTTTAAAACTAATTGCAATGTCCAGCTGTAAATGAAAATCTTACCTAATTACGCCACTCAAATTGAGTCCACGTTACAAGCATAATAGAAATTGCGATAGGCAGCCCATTGATTCATCGACTCATTTTGAGCTTGAGCCACGAAAATTACGGTAGGCTAAATGATGAGTTTTCTCTCTATTCTGAAAGTAATCTTATAATTGCATTTTATCGTACATTGTTTGGTCTTTTTTTACATAGTATGGGTAGGATGACAGCAAGACGAAAAAATGCATCTTTAACCCTTTAACTGCTAGCTTCGGATTGATGCGACAAGTGTTTTCGTGTCCTATTCGCCAGGGTCGTGTGTTTGCGACTGACTTACTCCATCTCGTTTAGCTCTTCAATCCCCATAGGTGACAGAAGAGCTGACGAGTTGGAGTATTTGCTCGTGGATGTCTGACCCTGGCATAATAAACGCGAGAGTGTTTGTCGGATATATCCGACGTAGGCAGTTGTCGGATGGTGCGGGTGACAGGTCACCTGTCCTGTCATCCTATCCTGATAGTATAATTGTGGTCAAAGTGCGTCAATATAGCGTTATAAAATTTTAAGTTAAAAAAACAAGCTATCCCCATAGACAGAATTTTCTAAAAACTGAATTTGTAGAAATGTATAGACTTGTCGAAACTGTTAGTGACTTAACTATTTTTGTAGAATTATTATTTTAAGACTTATAATGCTCACTCGAGAAATATTACCTATATTATAATTGTAAATATTTAAAATTTTGCCTAAATTCATCCGCTAGTACATTTTTTCAAATAATAATTTTGTAAAGGATAGCTTGTTGGTTTTATTTTAAAACTGCTATTAAATGCTTTATTCACTTGTGATATATATGTATTTGTTTGATTAAGAACGGTCGGTCGCGAAGTGAACTTTGATTTAAGTTGTGTATGTACGCTGAATTTGTGGTCAGTGACCGCAAAATTGATTCGCAAAGTTAGAAATAAAGCCAAAGGAAATATTTAACAGATTTTTATTTAGAAGTGCCCTAGCATCTAGTCCGATGCAATGCTCTGCAGAGGAAAATTACAGGCTGAATCCTTGTCTCATAATTGCAGTCGAAAAACGTCCATTGCTAAGCTTACCTAACGTTGAGTAAGTCAAATAAATTAACTTAAAATTCAATAAAAAATTATTTTAAAAATAAGCTTTAAAAAAATTGTCGGTCATGACATACTTATATTTTTTATTCTATTTTCAACCAACCCTTTTAATTAATACTCGTATACTGCATTAAAAAAAAACTGGTCCGCCATTTTCAGGAGTCCGCAATATTGAATTTAGAATACCTAACGTCATTTAGCATAACAATACATGGTCATTCAAACTGAACATGTCTGAAAAATTTCAGCTAGGTAAGGAGTTTCAGCTTATAGGTAAGAAGGTTCAGATACTTTAGGGTCAAAATTGTCCCCCAACATTACACGCAACTTGCCCCCCAATAATTTAAGATGTGACGCGGGACATGTTCTTAAACAATTTGACAGCGTTGCGCATCTTGTTGGGGAACATTTGGTCCCCTAGTGTATAACTGTTTTAAAATCCATTTGCAAGATTTGTTTTGAGGTGGGAATTCATCCAATGACTTCATCGCACTCTAGAGTGGATGAAGAGGGAGAGAGAAAAAAGAATTTGAGATTTGACCTAAATAAACAAATAAAAAAAATACGGAACTATTTAGACACAGATAAACAATGCGTTCCAAATAAGAATAGGATCGATTTTTACTCCATGTTGTGACGTGGGTGAGCAAAACAAGATTTTTTTAAAATAATATTTATTTAACAATCATAAACGAAAAAAGTTTCAGAATCCAGTTCTTAAATTTTGCTAATCTCTGCGTCACTGTGTGAAGTGTCTAAGTAGTGGCAAATGAAAGAAGGCGAATTGTTCCTAACAATGAAATTAACAAAGAAAATAATTTCTTTTTAAACTAATTGTGACTTAAATAATATATTGAGCTAATTTTGATTAAACAATAACGTTTTTACTTAGCCAATAAGTTTTCTTTGCAAACCGTACTTTTCAATCAACATTTGACAGATCAAGGTTATTGACTTTCCTGTTTTTATTTGGAACGCATGGTATATACAACTGACCCATGATCTTACAATCAGATATTTTAACATTGACCTGAACTCTAGAGTACTAAAAAAATCTACACAACATACAATGTTTTAATTATTTTAAAAATAACAGATGAGACAATATTATCTTTACATATAGCGTCTGGAGATAATTAAACAAATCGTCTGACACGGATAGAAAAACACGTCATAACTCGTCCATCAGTCGTTTAGTTAAACTGTAAGTGAAGACAGCGACCACAGTAGATACTGGCCAAGCACATATACTGGAAATAAGTTTAAAAATAAAATGAAGAAGTTGATATTTATTTTGTTTATAATCAAATGTATCAATGCACATGACTCGGAGGGACCTATACTGAATACGGCGAAGGGGAAAATTAAAGGTGTAAAGGGGGATGGAGACTATGCAGTGTTTCTAGGAGTACCATACGCTGTGGTGGATGAGAGCAACCCATTCGGGGTAAGTTTAGTTTTTGGTTAACATCATATCGAAATAAAAATTATGGTCCTGAATTTTAGGGACTTATATATTTATTTGAGCAGTGGTGGCCGAGTGGTAACGGCCCCGAGTTACGAGTTGTAGGTCGCGGGTTTAAACCCAGCCAAGCGCATTACTTTGTGTAATTTATTTCATCACCACTGCTCTTAAAACGGTGAAGGAAAACATCGTGAGGAAATCGGCATGTCCTAGAACCAAAAATTCGAAGACGTGTGACATTCACCAATCCGCACTGGGCCCGCGTGGTGGATTATGGCCCATTCCCTCTCCTAGAGTGAGGAGGTCTAAGTCCCAGCAGTGGGAATATTAAAAGGCTGATTATAAGTATATAAGGGACGTAGTACCGACATTACATACAGCCATGAGTTGTTATTTTTGTCTTAAAAAATTAACTTCTGCGGCGACTACATTGGTGCGACGTGAAAGTAGAAAATGTATGCATAGATACTGTGATGATAAAGTAGCATTCGAGTAATGAAAGAATTTTTAAAATCAGTCCATGTTTTCAAATCTTTTCTTTTTTGAACATTAGTGTAGACTAAGTAAAGATGTGTAGATATAATACTTACTTACTTAGGTACACACGAATTTTGGAAAACCCTTTCTTATTCGTTGTATAATGCCTATGTATACAATGTATATGTTAACTAATAAAGACTAGCCCAAACCTGCGTTAAAGCGCTTAGAGCAAGCGAAGCGAGCTCGGAATTTCAGGGCACCGTGACACGAACAGGTTAGGCTAGAAGTGGTTAATTTTTTTTAAGCCACCCAGAAATAGGAGCCCTTCGCGTGTAGGGAGAACTGGTTTGGCCTTGGCGAAACTAGTTCATCCTAAAATTGGGTTTGACTGGTAACATATCTATATATATAAAAGAAAGTTGTGTTAGTTACACTATTTATAACTCAAGAACGGCTGAACCGATTTGGCTGAAAATTGGTGGGGAGGTAGCTTAATACCAGGAGACGGACATAGGATACTTTTTTTTTTGAGTAGGGTAGAGTAAGGTACAGTAGGATAGAGTAGGATATAGTAGTCAGTTGACGGGAGCGAAGCCGCGGGCAAAAGCTAGTACATAATAAAAGGGACTTCTGTGCAAAATTTCAGCGTTCTAGGTCTAAGAGTTTGGCCTGGGCTTTGATGAGTGTGAATGAGTCAGGACTGCCTTTTTAATTATACAGAAAACATAGCCGAGGAAACATCATATAGGGTGACAGAAAGGCAGATCTAAATAAGAACAGTAGATACATATTATGTAATTTAATTCTGAATTTATTGCACTAGACTTTAAATACTTACCTACTTAATTAAAATAAACATGAGAATTAGTAGCACAAAAAACGCCCGTTCACATAACCATTTGTTCCGCGTCAATCAGCAACTCGATGACTAAGGGTCAGCTCACAACGAGACGCCACGCGATAATACTTGAAGAGATCAATCGATCGCAACTCCGCGAGGTGTATCGTGCGTCCAGCGAGACAGATTAGGTCGATTCAAACTTGACCGTTGCTCGAGCAGACGTAACGATAGTGTAAGTGTTGTGTTGAAGAACATTTCCGGTGTAGAATGTTTTTGGGCGACTGAATTTGCAACGCTCACGCCTGTGATCTATAGTATTTTTAAGTATTTAGGTACTTATTAAAAACAAAAAACTATTTTAATTAAAATTTTAAATAGTATCTACGTTTTAAAATAAATGTTTTTTTTTTATAAATTAGAATAAGCTATTATTATAATGATAAGAGATAAAGTGCAAATGATCATTTTATGTACAGTCAGGGGTCAAAAGTGCTGTTCCACCTTACCAATGCTAAAATGTATTTGTAGAAGAGGGTCAATGGTTCATGACTGATTAAATTGGCAGCATGGAATCTAAAGTATTGAATAAACTGGTTGTGGACTATTGAACTTCTACAATAAAGAAATTTTAGACACTTTAACATTGGTAGAGTACAACTGCAGTTTTGATCCCTGACTGTACCTACCCATAAATTTCTAAATATTGTTTATTAATTCTGTTAGTATTTTAGACGTTTTCAAGCTTCGAAATTGACTCTGAATGTAAAATTAAAAATAACTTTGTTTACATTTCTAAATATGGCTCAAAAGCGTGCTAAGTAATTTAAACAAAATCCTATTTAGATCCTATCCTATTTAGACAAGAATATTTACTAATGTTATTAGTAAATCACATTTTTATGCAATAAGTCATTAATGGATATAAACGGGTTTGAAAATCATGGCTTTTGTGCCAAAAGTGTGAAAGCTCTTGTTTGATTAGTATTTCAGTAGGTACGAATTCTCTCACTTAAATGTACTACATACTTTTTTGTATAATAGATAAAGTAAATCTGTATTTTAGTACCGCTATTTTTAAAAGTGCATAATCGCGTCGCGTGTCGATGGAAGATGACCTATATGTATATAAAGGTATGAAATCATGAAATGCTATTCAAACACATTATCACGTTTAGTGTACAAGGCAAAAACATCAATGTGGTTTCTATTGTACACAGTTTTTTTGCCTCATATTTACTTCGTTCTTCAAGTAAACATCGTTACGCCACTCTACATCTTAGAAGTCTGTTGCTATACGGAAAGTTTGCGGATATTAGACTACAGCTGTCAATCCGTCACACTGTTGAATGCTATTTTTTTGTCATGCCACTCGCCTATCGTCAACGTCGAGAATGGTTTAAAAGCTTGTTGCTTCATCTAACGCAATCCAACGCGATGTTTGATGAAGAGGCAACGCGAACGAAGAGAGATAACGCCTGAAACCTCTGTTGGCATTCGGTAATTCCGTGATTTACTCGAATAGGTATTTCACAAAACTTGTTCCAGGAAATACGTGTTTATTTTAAAACCATTAAAAGTTTTTGAGAAGAATTGTAGTTATTCAGAATCTCGATTAAATGTACATGATGCAAGGCTTCTATAGATGTACTTTTTTATATTTTTAATATATGAGTAGATTATGAAGGGCCAAAGGCCAAAGGAGTTCACGTAAAATAGCAGATTTTCAGAGTTGATTAGTAGAGACTGGATTAGTTTTACACAAATTTATATTTTGGTTTCTATGTAAGCCTAGATAATATCCACCTGTGTAACCAAAATATCTGGAGAAAGATTTGTAATAACATCATAATCACGTAAGAGCGGTTGTATGAAAATGTACCTCGAGTTGCCCGCTCTTAACTTGATGGCTATAAATATCTCCGAAGAGCAATATAGCGCCTACTGTCTGAATAAATAAAATGGAAAAACTGCAAGCCTAATTGCAGTTCACAGTTAGTCATAGTCAAAGGCCAATAACGTGATTTCAGGGATGGACGTGCCCACACTTAGTAAAAGTTATTGATATTGATGGGTTCAATGACCCCTTTAATGGATTTCGGTCTATTTGTGACCTTAGTTCGCTTCTTTCCATGGCTCAAAGATGAATGAAAAAGATGCCCTTTTTTTCTGTATAACGTTGTCATTTTTCAGGCAGCTACGCCGCATCCCGGTTTCAACAGCACCTACGAAGCCAACGACGACAGTGTCGCTTGCCCTCAGTACAGCAGGAGCGGTGAGCCCATGGGCACTATACAATGCCTGCAACTCAACATATACGTACCCAGCACTGCTAGTTCAACCAACAAACTACCCGTCATGGTCTACATCCACGGAGGATCCTTTGTCTTAGGACGCAAAGCCATGGCAGATCTATCACCTAAATTCTTAATTAGACATGACGTTGTAATCGTCTCAATAAACTACAGATTAGGACCATTCGGCTTCTTATGTGTAAGTGAACCTGGTTTTAGTAACCAAGGACTAAAAGACCAAGTTTTGGCCTTGAAATGGATTAAAGACAACATTGAAGCATTTGGAGGTGATAGTAAAACAATTACAGCATTTGGACAGTCAGCCGGAGCCATGACTCTAGATGTCCAACTACTGACGAACGAAAACTTAGTCCAGCGAGCTATTATGCAAAGTGGTTCTGCTTTGACTACGTGGGTTATAGCTACACAAAATGATAGTATACCACTCAATATAGCCGGAAACCTTGGATATAAGGGCGATGATGTAAAAGGAGCGCTTGATTACCTGAGCAATAAGGATCCTCTAGAAGTTATGCAAGCGACGCATAATGCGCGTATCGTGAGTAGACGAGGGCATCCACTCACGCGGCCCTGTGTGGAGACCGTCGGAGACGACGCACATTTAACCGACTTTCCAGTCAATCTACAACCTAAAGTTAGGGGTATGGACCTCATGATCGGACATACAAATAAAGAAGTCATGTTTCTATATCCAAAACAATCTAACAAAGTATACTATGAGAACTATAGTTTTGGAGATGAATTGGTTAAAGATTTTAACGGAATTTATGATGAAGATACTATTCGACATTTCTATATCGGTGACCAAGCTCTCAATTCAAACTTACAAAGCGACATTTTCGATTTCGCAACTGACTTTGTGTTTTGCTATCCTACTGAAAGAACTGTAGACAGATACTTGAAAGCAAAAGCTAACAGTGTATACAGATATGTGTTTTCGTACGAAGGTGGCAGAAATAGGGTGAAGATTTCTATGAATCTCACATCGCCCGGAGCTTGCCATGGGGACGACCTGGGTTATTTATTCGACATGAATATGTTTATGAATAAGGCGCCAAATGAGGAGGACCAAAGAATGATTGATACGATGACGACTATGTGGACTAACTTTGCTAAATATGGGTGAGTCTTTGGAACAGTATTATCGTTGTACCCACATCGATTTCTCCTCCAATCAAAAAACGTCCATTACTGGACTTAGGCACCTCTTGCATTTACCAAATTCTTGCGGCGTTCATCAAATCATAAGTCGGCCTTGTGGCTTACCCTATGACATTCCACCTTTCATGGGACACCCTTTCCACTACAGAGAATTTCTACCCCACAATCCGTCCATTCTGCGAACCATATCCCCATTGAGTTTACATAAGTCCTTCTGTAACTTAATCTTCATTTCTCAATTCGAGCATAGCCCTCTCCTTTACCATGAGTGATTAAATTAATAAACAATACTTCTTCTCATTACAGAGATCCGACCCCAGCCCTAACAGATCTCATCACCGTGCAATGGCACCCAGCAGAATCGTCGCGACGGCCATACTTGCTCTTGAACAAACCAATCACACTTGAATATCGGCCCTTCTATAAAAGAATGGCGTTCTGGGAACTGTATTACAAATTGCACGGAAATAATGAAAAAGGATACAAAGGGAACTGATATCTATCTAAAAAAGAACCTGGGGCCTTACCATGACTAATGATGTGTTAAAATGTCACTCGTGGGAGCGAGAAAGAGGGATGGGCCTATACACCCTATGTAGCTCCATCCCTTTAACAGTTCAGTTTAGGTCGTAAAATGCATGGACACTTTAAGAGCTGGTAGGGCCTCTGATCTCTCATTCCTATCTAAGTTGAGTAGTTAAACTACTTACAGATATTTATTTATATTCAATTGATGTGTGCCAATTTTTGACACCAATCAGATTTTGCTACGTCGGGCCTCACGTCGGGCTCTATCTACAACAAAGTATTTGATTAAAGAATAAACTAAGGTGTGTTTTTATTTCTGATCCGCCATTTTAAATCCTGAGTAGGTTTAAAATGGCCGGTGGTCCTACCAACTTTGTCTAAAATTCTAGCAAAGATTTTAAATAACCATTTGGGAATCAATGCGGCTTTGGAGCCGGTATTTAAACAGAATATTTGGTTATAGCTTTCACTGAATAGGTAGATAAGGACCTGGATAAAAAAGAAAAGGTCTCGGTATCTTTCTAGACATATCCAGAGCTTTTGACACTATATCTGTCCCAATACTCTTATCGAAACTTGAGGACATCGGTATACGTGGCATATTGTTGAATATTTTCACGAGTTATCTTAAATACAGATATCAGCCTGTTAAAATCGGTGAGGTCATGAGTGATAGAGCTAAAATTGAATACGGTATTCCTCAAGGTAGCATTTTGGGCCCAGCACTTTTCCTTGTCTATATTAATGACTTGTGTTCACTTCCTCTCTTAAAGTGCTCCTTGTTTACCTATGCTGATGATACAGCCTTACTAATATATGGCGAGGATTGCAAAGAAACTGAACAAAATGCTCAAATAACACTGGATGAGTTTATGGATTGTCTTGCGGGAAAACTATTAACACTCAATGCAAATAAAACAAATATATTGTCCTTCTCGATTAGCAACCAGTATCAACCGGTGTAATTTTTTGGGTCTATAAAATTTAATAATAATAATAAAGTTTGTAAAAAATTCCATAATTTCATTCCACATGTTTGTTGCACATTACTGCACTTCCGGGGCGTAACTGAAGAAGGATCGAATATTCGATCGTTAAAAGACAGATGATGACTCGACGTTATTCCTAATAAATGGACTAAGCCCTACTAAAATAATTCGACATAATACAACAAATCGCGTAAGCTTTGGCATGTCAATAATTATATACAATTTCCATGCTCTCTTCACTTGGTCTTACAGCTCATTCGCTCATTTTGGCATTACGTTGACCACTAAATTTGGTATATCACGCCTCAGCCACTACAGGAGACGCCCAGAACATCGAGAGTCGTAGGGCGATTCCCGACCACCGTAAGTGCGAGTTTACGGACGGCGAGCAAAGGGTAGCTCGGGTAAAAGAGATGTCAGCATGATGAAGCCCGCTAGAGCCCTAATCCTGCAATAATGCGATGGTATGGAGCTCTTCGTGCGGGCTGTGGGATTGTTCGAAAGAGTCACCGCAACCTTGGAACGCAAAAAGCAACTAAAAGAATGCGGGTGAGTTTTAATCAGTAAAAGTCTTATACTTCTTTTCACACTCGACCCAGAGCGAGAAGAGTACGGGGTGGGATGCTGAAGACTTTAAAAAAAAAAACACTGATTAAAATTACTGGAACTTTAATGAAAGAAATTACACGATTAGAAATAGTGTCCACATCAAAATGCAAAACTGACCTAACTTGATACATTGCCGGAAATGCTTACAATAACTTTTCATTGACGTCATAGCTTTAGGTAGAAAGAAACCAAGTAAACAACTGAAGCTAGCTCAGCAGTTTACTAAGCCTTGGTATAGCAACGTGATACTATTATAACAATACAATATGGTGAATGGCAATTCTTATGGGAAAATAAAGAAATGTTAAACCTCAGTGTTGGGAACTTATTGTAATTATTAGTAGCAGAGAGAGGAGGTTCATTTTCTTTATTGTATTTATTATATTCTTGTTGTTGTTTTTTTAGGGTTCTGTACCTCAAAAGGAAAAAACGAAACCTTTATAGGATCACTTTGTTGTCCGTCCGTCTTTCTGTCTGTCAAGACCCTTTATCTCGGGAACACGTGGACGTATCGAGTTGAAATTAAAACCATATACTTAGGTCTGCGGTCCCTTGAAGCTGTGAAAAAATTAAACTTCTATGTTAACGAAAAAAAAGATACAGCCGTTAATGTCGCAAAAAACGTACCTATAAGTATTTCGAATTTTCGACACTCAAGGGAACCAAAATTCTAGAGTACTTCCCGTTGACCCAGAAGCTTGAAAGTTTGCATAAAGCAAGGTCTTATAACATAATTATAGGAATAAATCTAAAAAAAGAAAAATAGCAAAAAAAAATTTTTTTTGTGAATATTTAAAAAAAACTTGACTCCAATCAGGAATTGAACTCTTTACATAGGTAAGTTTGTACGGAACCCTCAGGGCGCGAGTCCGACTCGCACTTGCCCAGATTTTTTTATTTACATTAGGCACGGCCATTCCTTTCATTAGGTCTCTGGGCAGTTCTTCCGTGCAAGTTGATCTCGTTATTTCTACGCCTTTGGTTTAATATTTTAACAACAAACTCATGCCATATTATTCGATTACTCCTTAAAACAACAAAAAATATGTCCAATATTAGTGGATTGAAATTATTAAACAAATTTATAATGTTTTTTACTATCCCATTGATGTCATATATAAGCGTGGCGTACTCGTACAACAACAAACCGTCGCTCAGTATAAATATCACCGTGGCCATATATAAGCGACGACGGATGTTAGAAGCTGTATGTGCACTTGTGTTGACACTAAGACTAAGTGAAAACACTATTATAATGTAAATAACACTGTTAACTACCACGGGTAGAACGAGATCTAACCACATGAAGATTATCCATATAACACGTCCATTACCGGATCTTGGTATGTTACCTAACACTGTACTTACTAGTATGACATACTCATCCCACAAAATGATGGCAGTTGTTACTAAAGACACACCCCAACCAAAGATAATACTTTTTAAGTATCTTCTGTGGATATGCCCATCAAAAACTTTTACAATATCTACGTAAAACATATGACTTATGACTACCAACCAATGGTTCTTCGCTGTTAGTAAATATTTATATAAAAAAAATGTTATCTCGAATATCCTGGTTGCACTTATGTACGTCCCTTCTTTTATCATCATTGATAATAAACATGTTACCAAATATACTAAGAAATTTATTAAAATTGCGTTAAGAAACACAAAGTTTCTGTAATTTCGAAACTTCTTCATGATGCACCATGATGCCGCGCCGTATATAAACGTAGCTAGAGTCACCATATTTACAATAAATATAAACCTCGAACTCATTAACAAATCGTAATAACTCTCTTCAGAATCATAATATTCGCTGGTGTCATTATCAGACATGGCGAGCAGGCGAACGTCACTTGCACAGTTTTAATTGATTCACTTTTTAATTTGCAGAATTTAAAATAAATTTCTTGCGAACAGTTTCACATAAAGTGCCGCCAAATCCTCAAAGCAGGCGTTAATTTGGAAACAGTGGATTTATTATACATATAATAGTTGTAATCGAGTGTTTAAAAAATAATTGGTTCACCATATTTATAGTTGCATCGTAATCAGTTGAAATTTAATTAATTGAAAAGATCAAACACTTTTTGCATTCGCTATTATGGATATGTTTATTTACAATAAGTAGTAGGTAAGTTTTCACTTAGGAAGGACACAGAGGAAGAGTAATGGTTGATAGACTTCAATAAATTAGGCATCAATATAATTATTTTGACACCCTCATTGACATACCTACACCGATGTGTACACTTATGCGAAAAAACTTTTTAGAAAAAAAAAAATAACCGACCACTAAAAAAAAAACACTAAAAGGATCAAAATAACTTTGATTTCGGAAGTCGGTGTTTCTCGGTATTGTTTGTTTCTTATCTAAGCTGTTGATCCCCGCATTAACGCCGGCGTTCACGCGCCATTGTCTTACTATTGTGTCTCTAATTACGCACTCAAAAGGCTAACACCGACTTCCGAAATCAAAGTTATTTTGATCCTTTTAGTGTGTTTTTTTTAGTGAAGTTGGTTATTTTTTTTTTGTTTCTAAAAAGTTTTTATTTCACACTTTTTAGTTGCGATACACTTATAAACAGAGTGCCTATTTCTCATGACAATTCCAATTTATTAATTTAATTTATCTATATATGTATGTATTTAGAAATATATAAGTATGTTTATCAGTTGTCTAGTACCCATAACACAAGCTCTGCTTAGCTTGGGACTAGACGGCGTTGTGTGATAGTTGTGGAATATTATTATTATTATTATTTATTATTAATTAACCCAAATACTGCTAGGTTACATTGTTTTATTATAAAGTTCCTGTGTCTACCTTCCTCCTTCCGGCTCCATCATCAGATCAGTTCGATAGTACCTTATAACCAAAGAGCATCTCACGACAATTCTAATAAGCCCAAACACGGCTAGGATACATTGATTAATTACGGAGTTCCTGTGCCTACCTTCCGGCTCCATCATCATCACCAGATCACTTCGATGATACCATTTTCAACGTAACTATTCAGAATAATTCATTTATTTGTATTGTCATTGTCGCTTAACTATGTATATCTTCATTGTGATATCTATTTGAGTATGAAGTTCCGTTGACCATTTCTGGTCTTCTTCATCAGTTCCACTTCATCAAATGTTACTTTTTGACTGTAAATGCTTGAGTTCTTGATGAAAATACTAAAATTACCATAGGGTTGCCTATAATTCTTGAGGAGTTCCCTCGATTCCTCATGGATTCCATCATCAGAACTGGATTTTGAAAAAAATGGGACCAATCTGGAAGCATATCCTATAAAGGGAAAAAAAATTTTTGCAAATCGGTCCATAAACTAATTAAACACGTGATTGTACTCATGATAACAAACAATTTTTATTATGGGAGCAAAGCCGAAATCGCGAAAAAAATATCAGATGTTCAGTACATTATGCAAACATAAATGTACCGAACAGCTGATTTTTTTTTGCGATTTCAGGTTTGTTCCCATAGTAAAAGTTGTTGGTTATCATGAGCACAATCACGTGTTTAAGTATCGTACACTAATTACCAGTCACCCTATATGTCATATAACCATCACTTAAAGCAAGTCATTCTGTCCCTAGGGAGATAATGCAGTATGGGCGATCCCTAGGGAATAATGAGATTTGAATTTGGAACGTCAAAAACCTTCAACACCTCCTGATCCCCAAGCGAACGCAGGCGTTCGCGCATCAAACAAGTTTATTCAAAATTCAAACTGGCCACTAACAAAAAAAAAGTAATGAAAGAGTTCCCAGCTTTATAGAAAATTAAAACTATAGAATCTAATAGTAAATTTTGTTTGTTTCAAATCTCTAAACATGTTGAGTGATAGTTAAAATTATCTTGTAAATAATACTTATATTTCTCTAATATATGATTTGTTTTGCTAAATTGTCTTTTAATTATCTCACAGATGGTGTAAAAAGTAGAGTATCCAACACGGGGATAAAGCTGTCTTTGTCTTGGGTGGTTTAAATTCCTCACTTCACTCAGGTTTCTTTATTAACTCCCTCGCATTACTCGGGAGTTAATTATATAAATCCCTCACTGACGTTCGGGATTAAAATTAGCAGCCTTCGTTTCGTTCGGAATTTAATATGCCGCCCGCGACTTAAAGACACTGCTTTATCCCCTAGTCATATAATCTACTATTTTACGCGAAACCCATAAGTAGAGTCTATAGCTGGCCGCAAACGTACTGTTTACGAATTCGGTTTCCTGATTATGTGCCAAAATGTATACGATTGCTGTGTTAGGTTTTTTCCGTTCATATATAGAACCCGAACGCAGGGCAAAAATTTCGAAACGAACGTCAGGTTTTTTTTCTGTAAAAAAAAAAACCAAAAACGGCGAATGGGGAAACCGGTGGATGAAATGGCGACAGGTCACGTGAACAACTTGTGACCCACGGATGCCCCTCAAGTTGAAGGGTAAAATCTACAAGTCCGTGATAAGGCCTGTCATACTGTATGGATCAGAATGTTGGGCTGTGAAAAAGACGGATGAAAAAAGTATGCACGTAGCGGAGATGAGAATGTTAAGATGGATGTGTGGTGTGACGAGAATGGATAAAGTGAGAATTTATTAGGGGAAGTTTGAAAGTGGCGCCAGTGACTGAAAAGTTGAAAGGGAATCGTTTGTCTTGGTATGGTCATGTGAAGAGGAGGGATGAAACGCATGTTACTAAAAGAGTTATGAATTTACATGTGGATGGATGGAGAGGGAGAGGGAGACCAAAGAAAAGATGGATGGATTGTGTGAAGAGTGATATGAAAGAAAAGGAAGTTAGTGATAGTATGACGTGTGACAGGGCAGAATGGAAGAAAAAAACGTGTTGCGCCGACCCCAAATAACACGGGACAAGGGCAGGAAGATGATGATGATGAAAAAAAAAAAACCAAAAACGTTTGCATAATGTTTATCATTTTGTATGTAAGCAGAGCATTTAGGTTTTCAAATCAGAATTTCTAATCAGAACACCTAACTAATAAACCGAAGCGGTCGTCTTAATTTTTTTAAACAATATAGTAAATTCAAGAGTTCATCTTGACAATTATGTTGTTTAATTCATCTAATCAAATCCTATTTTATTATATTAGCTATTAATAATACTCTCAAAAATCGTTACTTAGTTTAAACGGTACCTATTTAAAAAAAAAATGTTTTCTCTTTGTCCATCTATATAATTATTTTAAATTTAATTAAATAAATAATAATGCTGATTATGGTGTAAAGATAAAACAGCATATTAATTAATTTTGTAGCGTGTGATCGTAACCATGATTAGAACATTTGTTTTCAAAGTAACGCCTGCTCGTAGGGTGTGGGGGTACTTTACGTCAACCTGTTCTGGCAACAAATCTTGCGACTTCAAAGTGAACCAATCAGAACTGTGCAAGTGACTTTCGCCTGTTCGTCATGTCTGATAACAACACCAGCGAACAGTATCACTCTGGAGAGAGTTATGAGTACTTGACTGAGGAGGCAGTCGTGCTTGGAGTGACTCTACCTACGTTGATATACGGCGCGGCATCATGGTGCATCATAAAGAAGTTTCGTAATTACAGAAACTTTGTGTTTCTTAACGCAATTTTATCAAACTTCTTACTTTATTTAACATCATTTTCATTCCTAATGATAGACCAAGAAAAACACTGGACACTTTATGTGATAACCAGAAACTTAGACGATTATTTACAAACAGCGAAGAGCCATTGGCTGGTAATTATAAGTCATACGTTCTACGTAGATTTTGTAAAAGTTTTTAATGTGCATGTCCGTAGGAGGTACTTGAAAGCTAGCGTCTTTGGTTGGGGCGTGTCTTTAATAACCACCGTCATTGTCTCGGTTGCAAACGAGTATATGTCAAACTTATCATATTATGGACCATCACAGTCTCTCGCAGGCCGTGTGATATGGTTGTTCTTTGTATTTGGAGATCACACTCTACCGCTAGTAGTTAATAGTTTTTTTTACATAGTAATAGTATTTTCACTTTGTCTTAGTGTCAACACAAGCACACAGACAGCTTCTAACATCTGGCGTCGCTTGTATATATCCACTGTGATATTTATTTTGGGCGACGTCTTATTGTTATGTGATTACGCCATGGAAACGATGACCGAAGAACCCTATTACAAAGTATTCGTTTTTATCAAATTGTTTACTAAATATAATCCAATAATATTGAATGTGTTTTTTGTCGTTTTACGGAGCAATCGGAAAATATGGTACGAATTTTATATTAATAAAATTAATCAAAGGCGTAGAAACCACGATTTCAACATGCTCAGAAGAAATGCCCAATCACCTGGTGACTCTTATCAGGCGGTCGGTGACGTAAATTTATAATATGAATGTATGTAAATATAATGTATCTATTTTTATTTTATGTTTTCTTCCTGTTGTCTGTTTATTAGCTCATATTTTTTGTAAATTCTGATTTTGTTATAAACTATGCTTAGAAAGTACCTTCCGAATTATGAGTAAAAAAGAAATACCGGAGAGATACATTTAAACTTACTCATGTCAACAATATGTATTTTAAGACTTTATTGCTCATTTTCCACAAATTGCAATTTAAAAGTTAGATCTTTTTCATTCTATGAGCGCGATATGTGTACTATAAGTAGTAGTCTAAGATCCGGCTGCAGAATTAGTGCGCTCATTGTGTATTTGCTAAAAACAAAATCATTCATTACAATTGCTACTAGAAAATACTACGCGCAGTGTTTTTTCCATTTTTATCACCATTCATTCATTCATAATCAATATCCTAAATAGCCTGTACAACGTTTCCATAAATTGAGTGACATTTTGGGATATATATAAGCAAACGCTTATAACTTTTCTGTTTATGAATATAATTTATTGAGACTTTACTTATATAATAACAAGACCTTTTATAATAAGCCCTTTAAATATTTGCACTAATTAAAAATTAGCGCTGTATATATTGTTGTTTTATTTGTGCATCTAAAAATTATCAAAGTAGCGTAAAATTAAATTGATAAATATGAAGGCGTGTTTTCTGTGTGACAAAAAATACAATGTACGTGACTTTGGTAATGCATCATTCAAAAAGTGTTCGCTAATGTTATTGTTTCGCCAGAAGAAAAAATATAAAAATCATGACACTATTTGCTTAAATGACGATTGAAATCTTGACTAAAATTTAATATTTTTTCAAACAGTATCTATCTATTATGTGCACAATAAAATTTTCAACACACTTGCTCAGAAAGTGACTCTTATTGCACAGCACTTAGGTATATAATGGCACTCGTTACTAAACTGAGGCATTTTGATTACCATTACGCACTAGTGCTATAATGTAGTCAAAACCTTTTTGTTCAACCTCTTTGTTTGCAAAACTTTTGAATTCGAATAAAATTCCCATTAAGTTATTGCGTTCAATAGTATATAAATTAGTGTCTTACTTACTTATTTAGAATAGAATAGAATAGTATTTATTCGATGCAGGCAATACAATAGGCAACAACAACAAAAAAAAAGTACAGATTTACAATATAGCTACGCTGAGCGTGCCCGAACCGAAAGGGTCGCCAACTCAGCAATTGCTGGGCAATTTCATCCAATTTACAAGTTAAAATGGACAAATTTAACTTGTACAAATGATTTATTTTATAAAACCCGTTTAGTAAATAAATCGTACATTACACAATAAAATTTGTTTTTATGTGGTTTATGGCCGCCATTTTAAGACGCGCGCGGTTTTTGGCGTCATTTTTTTTATTCCAGTGAAGTTCAGTGGCTGTATTAATTAAATAAAATTAAATACTTACTATAAAATCATTAGAAAATGTTACATCCGTATTCTATTGTCACTACGAAAGACATTATCGTTAAAACTTTTCACGCAAGAAAACATAAACGTAAGACTAGGCAGTATGATCAAAATACCTTAGCCTTCCTCTAGGGTAAATAAAAAAAAATGATGCGCGCGCTTATGAAAACAAATTTTTAACGCCATGTCACAGAAAATTTTACTAGTTTTACTGTTGTTTTCTTAACAAGTGTATTGAAAAACGTCGTATGATACCTACACGTGAGTAATTAATGATTACCGTTCTTGGCTCTCTTAAGACAGCCAAGCTTCTTAACTAACATTACACACTTACATCATAATGTACCTACTATTTAGTTTCTGTAATTTCGGAACTTCTTCATAATGCACCATGACGTCACGTCGTATATAAACGTAGCCACAGTCACCACAGTTACAATAAACCTCAGACTCAATAACAAATTATAATAATACTTTTCAGAACCAAAATCTCCACTGGCGTCATTATCCGACATGGCAAGTGGGTGTAGGTATGTCACTTGCACAGTTCTAATTGGTTCACTTTTAGCACAGATTAAGTACCTAATAGTTTCTTTTGGTTTGCAGAATTTAAAATAAATTATTTACGAACACCTTCACGTAAAGTGCCGCCAAACTCTCATAGTAGGTTATTTTGGAAACTGTCGATTTAATTATAGTTATTATTTCAACTGTTTACAAAATAATTAGTACCTATTTATTATTTATCGTTGCACCGTAATCAGTAGAAATTTAATTAATTGAAAAGGTCATACATGTCATGGGTCCGCTATGTGGATGTCAATTTACCTACGTATATCATTTATGTACCAACCCGACTGCACAAGGACAAAAGATTTTGGAACTGCAGGCATCATTAGATTCTTGACACCCTTGTTGCCATATACATACCGATTTTGTACAGAATATGAAAATATAAACAAGATGGCGGCCGCCATTTATTCATATAGCGTTTTCGACTCCCGAGCATTGCAAGGGACATAATATAAAAACCTGAGTGAAGTAAGGAATTTAAGCCACGCAAGACAAAGGCAGCTTTATCCCCGTGTTGGATAGGTACTCTACTAAAATTTAAAACGAAGCCATGAACTGCAAATGAAACGTTTTAAAAACTATATAAACTTAAGTTTTTAAAACATTTTGCATTTGTTTTATAGCAGTTCATGGTTTCGTTTTAAATTTCCAAAAAAAGCAAATACAATGACTGTTTATAAAACTGAAAATTAATAATACAATATTAAGTGATATGTTATGTTTATTTTTGCAAATAAGTTATAAATAACACTTTTATACATCATTTTTTTCGTTAATTTAAACTACATGTGTTTTATAAAACTGACTACACTGCGAAGAAAAACCGAAAACGGCAGTGTCACCCCCCTGCTATTAACTGTTACATGACTGTTGCATGAGACACTTTGTGAAATTCTGACTATTGTCCTTACGGCTCTCGTTTCTGGAGGATGAAAGCTTTCTGCCAGTTGTAACTATAACTATTTCCCCATAGCATGATGCTATACCTTATCCTAGACTCGACCAGCGCACAATATACAGCCTTTAACTGTTCTATATTCAATCCGTCCCTAAGGCTCTTAAGTGGCGGATCGGTACTAGGACCGCCCTTGTGGAACATCGGGTACGACTACATGCTGTGCGGCGACCTCCCTGAAGGGGTCAAATGGTCTGTTACGCAGACGACACGCTGGTCTTGGCGCAGAAAGAGTCGTACCGGGCGGCGGTCGAATAAGCGATACGCATGGTTGCGATAGTCGTTGATATGATCCAGCAGTTGGCCCTCGTGGTTGCGCTGCACAATTCTGAGGCCAAGCGTTTTCACGGCCCTCGAAGCGCGCCACAACGGCGTTCCCAAATAATGGTAGGAGGAGTTCACATCGGCGTCGGGTCGACGATGAAGTACCTGGGACTCGTCCTCGACAGCCGGTGGAATTTCGAAAAGCACTTCCGACATCTGGCTCCCGAACTGAATCGGACTGGAGCTGCCCTCAAGCAGCTCTTGGCCAACCTAGGGGGTCAAGGTGCCTCCTGCCGGAGGTTCTACACAAGAATCGTTCGGTCCATGGCCTTTTATGGGGTGCTGTGGGCGCCGTCGCTGCGAAAGTGACTGGCGGCCCAGCTGAACGCATGCCAGAGGGTCATGGCCATACGGATGGTGCGGGGATACGTCATGGTTTGCCGCGAAGCGGTGAGCCTCCTTGCTGGCCTGCCACCAAGCACATATTAAGAACATGTGTGTAGCCACCACACAGCACATCACTTTTACCACGTTTCGATTCCGTCAAGAAATAATAAAGCTGACAGTTCTGAAAATAACTTTTGTAACGTTTTCGACAATCTGCATAGAAACAGGAAACACGCAGCCGTTGTACTCCAAGGTCGCTGCGCGCGAGCGCAACAGCGGATCGTCCTCACCGTACCAGAGCTGCTCGAGCAAAAAGCATTCCACCTCCAAGGACAGCGCGCCCTATTCACGTTGCTAGCGACACCTCGCGGGTCGCGAAAAACGAAACCCTTACAAGATCCTTCGTGTGTCTGTCTATCTGTCTGTTACAGCCACAGCCAATTTGTTCTAAATCTACTGAACCCTTATCTCCGAAACAGCTTCTAATATTATACAAAGTACGGGTCCGATCTTGCGTACAGCCACATATGGGCTGATGTTGAAAAATTCCATCTAGCAGCATTGGACTCAGTGAAAAGGCGTGCGAAGAGGCTAATTGGTGATCCAGATTTGGTTAAGAGACTAACCTACAAAGCCTAGGCAACGGCGTAGGGTAGCCAGCCTTTATTTTGTTTATTTTACGTTTTGGAGTGAGTGCAGAAATTACATGACTTGATTCCGCCATCACCTTTCTACTATCGGACAACCCGACGTACGGCGAGTGTCTACCCTTACATTGTAGACACCTTTACGGTCCGGACTAACCTTTTCACCTCGTCGTTTATACTGCGTACATCAGAGGACTGGAACAATTTGCATGCTGTGACTGTTCCGTCCGATTATAATTTAGGTGTCTTCAAGGCTAGAGTGAATAGACTCTTAATGATTGCAGCACTGTTTATCATCAGGTGGGATTGCAGTTAAGCACTAGCTTATAATCATTTATATAATAACAACACATAATTGCTCGGAGACTATGCAACACAACGTGGCAAAAGTAGAAACATGGGAAGCTAAGAGCCCGAGCGCGGCCATGTTCTCACTAGATGGCGCTGAACTTAACATATATGGACATGCAATACTAGATCTAAGGTGAGTTTACATATGCAATACGTGCCGCCACAAGTGAATGTGAAGGATAAGGGAATAATGGAGATAGTGGTAAAAAAGTTGAGAGAGTTACAATTCTAAGGTTTATAATTCTAAGTTTTACATTGTTGTCATTATTACTAAGCTTTCATGTCTCTTATTTATGATAACCCATATCTACACTCATATCAACTTTCGCCTTTATAACAATAGTGTGATGTGAGACGCTTCTATTTATACAATGTTTAATAATATCGATTTTATGTATATGAAACATTTTCCTGGCGTTTCATTTCACTATAACTGGTGTGTCCTGGTGCCTCCTACTAGTAGTGTTTAAGACAGCTGAACTTCTGGGTCAGCGCGAGATTCTTCTGAGCTGTTGAAGAATAAATAAAGGTAGTATAGAGACATCGGTCATAGCCATCGGTGAAATTGACGAAAAAAAATGAATTAAATTACTGGCAGACAACACGCCGTGCCAAGCCGTGTGATGTGACACTGCTTGTATTTTTTAATGTCTTCTTGCAGGTCGACCATTGAGGTTGTCGTCTGCTTGCTTAACCTGGCTTACCTGTGCTGACCTCAATAAAATTAAAGCCCTGGCCTGAAGCCATGGTCCTTACTGAGAGGGAATAGTAGGCGGTCGCCTTCTTCGCCGAAGCAGTAATACTAGCAAAGGAGACGACTGCACGGGTGAGGGAACACACATCCTCACGCCCCAGCCGCCGCACCCCGACTACCGGCCACGGCAGGCGCGGGCCGTCCAGTCCGAGCCCGAGTCGTCGACGGCACCTGGTGTTCCAGCCACGCCTCAAAAAGATGTCAGCAAAACCGTAGAGGCCCGGCAGGTCCGATACACGCTAGATAGAGCTACGAGGAATTTCCGAAAAGAAAAGCCGCAGTCCCAGAACACAAGGGTCAACTGACACAGGTGTGGTTTTAGTAAGTAAAAGTCTGACAAAAGACTGGGAGAAGTGATTGGGTGTTTCCCACAACAAAAAAGCCAGGGCTTTCAGACGGCTGGTAACAATGTAGGTTAGTAATATACATAGATAGATTTAATAAGCGATATTCTCACCTGAAGAGTGGGTGCGTGTGGATGTGCTCTCTTGTCTGTTGCATGGAGAACAAGAGCGAGGCTAAGGGGTGCTGCGCAGGCATCTCGTCGAGCGAGACCAAGGCTAAGTTGTGCGGCGCTGGCATCGTCAAGTAGACGTCTTCACAGCTGTGGTGAACCGTGGATCGTTGCTCAATGATTGGAGGAAGCATATTATGCCACTCATAAAAAGGTTCAGGTGAGTAATTTTGAAGGGTCCACTTTTGATCCGTCGCCGGACTCATTGATATATATTCGTTAGAACTTGGCTCTGAATCTGAATCGGATTTTGAATCTGAATCGGATTTTGAATCTGAAACCTAAAGACAATTAATAATAATAATAATAATAAAAGCGTTTATTTTTTTTTATTAAAATTAGTATTGAATTCAAGTTTCGTGCTACTTACTAATTACAAAGACGCTACGGTTGGGGCAGTGGTTGAGCGATGGCTACTACACTCCGGTTCGATTGGCTACTGCGCTCCGTATCCACTCCGGTTCGAGTGACTACTACGCTCCGTATCCACTCCGGTTCGAGGGTCTACTATGCTACGTATCCACTCCGGTTCGATTGGCTGCTGCGCTCCGTATCCACTCCGGTTCGATTGGCTGCTGCGCTCCGTATCCACTCCGGTTCGAGTGGCTACTACGCTCCGTATCCACTCCGGTTCGATTGGCTACTACGCTCCGTATCCACTCCGGTTCGATTGCCTACTGCGCTCCGTATCCACTCCGGTTCGAGTGGCTACTGCGCTCCGTATCCACTCCGGTTCGATTGCCTACTGCGCTCCGTATCCACTCCGGTTCGATTGCCTACTGCGCTCCGTATCCACTCCGGTTCGAGTGGCTACTACGCTCCGTATCCACTCCGGTTCGATTGCCTACTGCGCTCCGTATCCACTCCGGTTCGATTGGCTACTGCGCTCCGTATCCACTCCGGTTCGATTGGCTACTGCGCTCCGTATCCACTCCGGTTCGAGTGACTACTACGCTCCGTAACCACTCCGGTTCGAGGGTCTACTATGCTACGTATCCACTCCGGTTCGATTGGCTGCTGCGCTCCGTATCCACTCCGGTTCGAGTGGCTACTACGCTCCGTATCCACTCCGGTTCGATTGCCTACTGCGCTCCGTATCCACTCCGGTTCGATTGCCTACTGCGCTCCGTATCCACTCCGGTTCGAGTGGCTACTGCGCTCCGTATCCACTCCGGTTCGATTGGCTACTGCGCTCCGTATCCACTCCGGTTCGATTGGCTACTGCGCTCCGTATCCACTCCGGTTCGAGTGGCTACTACGCTCCGTATCCACTCCGGTTCGATTGCCTACTGCGCTCCGTATCCACTCCGGTTCGATTGGCTACTGCGCTCCGTATCCACTCCGGTTCGATTGGCTACTACGCTCCGTATCCACTCCGGTTCGATTGCCTACTGCGCTCCGTATCCACTCCGGTTCGATTGGCTGCTGCGCTCCGTATCCACTCCGGTTCGAGTGGCTACTACGCTCCGTATCCACTCCGGTTCGATTGCCTACTGCGCTACGTATCCACTCCGGTTCGATTGGCTACTGCGCTCCGTATCCACTCCGGTTCGATTGGCTACTGCGCTCCGTATCCACTCCGGTTCGAGTGACTACTACGCTCCGTAACCACTCCGGTTCGAGGGTCTACTATGCTACGTATCCACTCCGGTTCGATTGGCTGCTGCGCTCCGTATCCACTCCGGTTCGATTGCCTACTGCGCTCCGTATCCACTCCGGTTCGAGTGGCTACTGCGCTCCGTATCCACTCCGGTTCGATTGCCTACTGCGCTCCGTATCCACTCCGGTTCGATTGTCTACTGCGCTCCGTATCCACTCCGGTTCGAGTGGCTACTACGCTCCGTATCCACTCCGGTTCGATTGCCTACTGCGCTCCGTATCCACTCCGGTTCGATTGGCTACTGCGCTCCGTATCCACTCCGGTTCGATTGGCTACTGCGCTCCGTATCCACTCCGGTTCGATTGGCTACTGCGCTCCGTATCCACTCCGGTTCGAGTGACTACTACGCTCCGTAACCACTCCGGTTCGAGGGTCTACTATGCTACGTATCCACTCCGGTTCGATTGGCTGCTGCGCTCCGTATAAACTCCGGTTCGAGTGGCTACTACGCTCCGTATCCACTCCGGTTCGATTGCCTACTGCGCTCCGTATCCACTCCGGTTCGAGTGGCTACTGCGCTCCGTATCCACTCCGGTTCGATTGCCTACTGCGCTCCGTATCCACTCCGGTTCGATTGTCTACTGCGCTCCGTATCCACTCCGGTTCGAGTGGCTACTACGCTCCGTATCCACTCCGGTTCGATTGCCTACTGCGCTCCGTATCCACTCCGGTTCGATTGGCTACTGCGCTCCGTATCCACTCCGGTTCGATTGGCTACTGCGCTCCGTATCCACTCCGGTTCGAGTGACTACTACGCTCCGTAACCACTCCGGTTCGAGGGTCTACTATGCTACGTATCCACTCCGGTTCGATTGGCTGCTGCGCTCCGTATCCACTCCGGTTCGAGTGGCTACTACGCTCCGTATCCACTCCGGTTCGATTGGCTACTGCGCTCCGTATCCACTCCGGTTCGATTGGCTACTGCGCTCCGTATCCACTCCGGTTCGATTGGCTACTGCGCTCCGTATCCACTCCGGTTCGAGTGGCTACTACGCTCCGTATCCACTCCGGTTCGATTGCCTACTGCGCTCCGTATCCACTCCGGTTCGATTGCCTACTGCGCTCCGTATCCACTCCGGTTCGATTGCCTACTGCGCTCCGTATCCACTCCGGTTCGATTGGCTACTGCGCTCCGTATCCACTCCGGTTCGATATTGGCTACTGCGCTCCGTATCCACTCCGGTTCGATATTGGCTACTGCGCTCCGTATCCACTCTGGTTCGATTGGCTACTGCGCTCCGTATCCACTCCGGTTCGATATTGGCTACTGCGCTCCGTATCCACTCTGGTTCGATTGGCTACTACGCTCCGTATCCACTCCGGTTCGATTGGCTACTGCGCTCCGTATCTACTCTGGTGCAATTGGCTACTACGCTCCGTATCCACTCCGGTTCGAGTGACTACTACGCTCCGTATCCACTCCGGTTCGAGGGTCTACTATGCTACGTATCCACTCCGGTTCGATTGGCTACTGCGCTCCGTATCCACTCCGGTTCGAGTGGCTACTACGCTCCGTATCCACTCCGGTTCGATTGCCTACTGCGCTCCGTATCCACTCCGGTTCGATTGGCTACTGCGCTCCGTATCCACTCCGGTTCGATTGGCTACTGCGCTCCGTATCCACTCCGGTTCGAGTGACTACTACGCTCCGTAACCACTCCGGTTCGAGGGTCTACTATGCTACGTATCCACTCCGGTTCGATTGGCTGCTGCGCTCCGTATCCACTCCGGTTCGAGTGGCTACTACGCTCCGTATCCACTCCGGTTCGATTGCCTACTGCGCTCCGTATCCACTCCGGTTCGATTGCCTACTGCGCTCCGTATCCACTCCGGTTCGAGTGGCTACTGCGCTCCGTATCCACTCCGGTTCGATTGGCTACTGCGCTCCGTATCCACTCCGGTTCGATTGGCTACTGCGCTCCGTATCCACTCCGGTTCGAGTGGCTACTACGCTCCGTATCCACTCCGGTTCGATTGCCTACTGCGCTCCGTATCCACTCCGGTTCGATTGGCTACTGCGCTCCGTATCCACTCCGGTTCGATTGGCTACTACGCTCCGTATCCACTCCGGTTCGATTGCCTACTGCGCTCCGTATCCACTCCGGTTCGATTGGCTGCTGCGCTCCGTATCCACTCCGGTTCGAGTGGCTACTACGCTCCGTATCCACTCCGGTTCGATTGCCTACTGCGCTACGTATCCACTCCGGTTCGATTGGCTACTGCACTCCGTATCCACTCCGGTTCGATTGGCTACTGCGCTCCGTATCCACTCCGGTTCGAGTGACTACTACGCTCCGTAACCACTCCGGTTCGAGGGTCTACTATGCTACGTATCCACTCCGGTTCGATTGGCTGCTGCGCTCCGTATCCACTCCGGTTCGATTGCCTACTGCGCTCCGTATCCACTCCGGTTCGAGTGGCTACTGCGCTCCGTATCCACTCCGGTTCGATTGCCTACTGCGCTCCGTATCCACTCCGGTTCGATTGTCTACTGCGCTCCGTATCCACTCCGGTTCGAGTGGCTACTACGCTCCGTATCCACTCCGGTTCGATTGCCTACTGCGCTCCGTATCCACTCCGGTTCGATTGGCTACTGCGCTCCGTATCCACTCCGGTTCGATTGGCTACTGCGCTCCGTATCCACTCCGGTTCGATTGGCTACTGCGCTCCGTATCCACTCCGGTTCGAGTGACTACTACGCTCCGTAACCACTCCGGTTCGAGGGTCTACTATGCTACGTATCCACTCCGGTTCGATTGGCTGCTGCGCTCCGTATAAACTCCGGTTCGAGTGGCTACTACGCTCCGTATCCACTCCGGTTCGATTGCCTACTGCGCTCCGTATCCACTCCGGTTCGAGTGGCTACTGCGCTCCGTATCCACTCCGGTTCGATTGCCTACTGCGCTCCGTATCCACTCCGGTTCGATTGTCTACTGCGCTCCGTATCCACTCCGGTTCGAGTGGCTACTACGCTCCGTATCCACTCCGGTTCGATTGCCTACTGCGCTCCGTATCCACTCCGGTTCGATTGGCTACTGCGCTCCGTATCCACTCCGGTTCGATTGGCTACTGCGCTCCGTATCCACTCCGGTTCGAGTGACTACTACGCTCCGTAACCACTCCGGTTCGAGGGTCTACTATGCTACGTATCCACTCCGGTTCGATTGGCTGCTGCGCTCCGTATCCACTCCGGTTCGAGTGGCTACTACGCTCCGTATCCACTCCGGTTCGATTGGCTACTGCGCTCCGTATCCACTCCGGTTCGATTGGCTACTGCGCTCCGTATCCACTCCGGTTCGATTGGCTACTGCGCTCCGTATCCACTCCGGTTCGAGTGGCTACTACGCTCCGTATCCACTCCGGTTCGATTGCCTACTGCGCTCCGTATCCACTCCGGTTCGATTGCCTACTGCGCTCCGTATCCACTCCGGTTCGATTGCCTACTGCGCTCCGTATCCACTCCGGTTCGATTGGCTACTGCGCTCCGTATCCACTCCGGTTCGATATTGGCTACTGCGCTCCGTATCCACTCCGGTTCGATATTGGCTACTGCGCTCCGTATCCACTCTGGTTCGATTGGCTACTGCGCTCCGTATCCACTCCGGTTCGATATTGGCTACTGCGCTCCGTATCCACTCTGGTTCGATTGGCTACTACGCTCCGTATCCACTCCGGTTCGATTGGCTACTGCGCTCCGTATCTACTCTGGTGCAATTGGCTACTACGCTCCGTATCCACTCCGGTTCGAGTGACTACTACGCTCCGTATCCACTCCGGTTCGAGGGTCTACTATGCTACGTATCCACTCCGGTTCGATTGGCTACTGCGCTCCGTATCCACTCCGGTTCGATTTGCTACTGCGCTCCGTATCCACTCCGGTTCGATTGGCTACTGCGCTCCGTATCCACTCCGGTTCGAGTGGCTACTACGCTCCGTATCCACTCCGGTTCGATTGCCTACTGCGCTCCGTATCCACTCCGGTTCGATTGCCTACTGCGCTCCGTATCCACTCCGGTTCGATTGCCTACTGCGCTCCGTATCCACTCCGGTTCGATTGGCTACTACGCTCCGTATCCACTCCGGTTCGATTGGCTACTGCGCTCCGTATCTACTCCGGTGCAATTGGCTACTACGCTCCGTATCCACTCCGGTTCGATTAGCTACTACGCTCCGTATCCACTCCGGTTCGATTAGCTACTACGCTCCGTATCCACTCCGGTTCGATTAGCTACTACGCTCCGTATCCACTCCGGTTCGATTAGCTACTACGCTCCGTATCCACTCCGGTGCAATTGGCTACTACGCTCCGTATCCACTCCAGCTCGATTGGCTACTGCGCTCCGAATCCACTCTGGTTCGATTGGCTACTGCGCTCCGTATTCACTCTGGTTCGATTGGCTACTGCGCTCCGTATCCACTCCGGTTCGATATTGGCTACTGCGCTCCGTATCCACTCTGGTTCGATTGGCTACTGCGCTCCGTATCCACTCCGGTTCGATATTGGCTACTGCGCTCCGTATCCACTCCGGTTCGATTAGCTACTACGCTCCGTATCCACTCCGGTTCGATTAGCTACTACGCTCCGTATCCACTCCGGTGCAATTGGCTACTACGCTCCGTATCCACTCCAGCTCGATTGGCTACTGCGCTCCGTATCCACTCTGGTTCGATTGGCTACTGCGCTCCGTATTCACTCTGGTTCGATTGGCTACTGCGCTCCGTATCCACTCTGGTTCGATTGGCTACTGCGCTCCGTATCCACTCCGGTTCGATATTGGCTACTGCGCTCCGTATCCACTCCGGTTCGATTGGCTACTGCGCTCCGTATCCACTCTGGTTCGATTGGCTACTGCGCTCCGTATCCACTCCGGTTCGATTGGCTACTGCGCTCCGTATCCACTCCGGTTCGATATTGGCTACTGCGCTCCGTATCCACTCCGGTTCGATATTGGCTACTGCGCTCCGTATCCACTCTGGTTCGATTGGCTACTGCGCTCCGTATCCACTCCGGTTCGATATTGGCTACTGCGCTCCGTATCCACTCTGGTTCGATTGGCTACTGCGCTCCGTATCCACTCCGGTTCGATATTGGCTACTGCGCTCCGTATCTACTCTGGTTCGATTGGCTACTGCGCTCCGTATCCATTCCGGTTCGATTGGCTACTACGCTCCGTATCCACTCCGGTTCGATATTGGCTACTGCGCTCCGTATCCACTCCGGTTCGATTGGCTACTGCGCTCCGTATCCACTCCGGTTCGATTGGCTACTGCGCTCCGTATCCACTCCGGTTCGATATTGGCTACTGCGCTCCGTATCCACTCTGGTTCGATTGGCTACTGCGCTCCGTATCCACTCCGGTTCGATATTGGCTACTGCGCTCCGTATCCACTCCGGTTCGATTGTTTTATTCGACGTTTTTTTTATTCGTTATTCGCTTATAACCCCGTTCCGGTCGTCCGGTCCGGTCCGGTTTTACTTCAGCATACTGGACTCCGCGCCGGTTGCGTGTGTACTGTAGGGGGTGGGGAGCTCAAATGAAAGGCTTTTCTGTATTCTTGAGAGTATTATTATTATATAGCACTTTCATTATGTTTTTAAATATCAAATATATTTGGACGTCCCTTGACGTCTCCCTTTCTTCTTCCTAGGAACGTCAGTCCTCACTAAACTTTTTTATTACGTAAACCTTAAAAGTCTAACATGCCAGTTTTGCAAGTTAGTAATTAGTAGTGAAACCTACTCGGTTGCCACAGTACCTACACCCCTGAAAACAAGCCCTTCATAGGGAATTTTTTTTCAATATACTTACTCGAAAACCCGCTCTTATCCCACCGCTTTTAGGCACGCAATAGACTGTTTTCCGCACTAGTGCAGAAAAGTGCGCGTGCTCTTCCCCGCCACAGTATTATTGCATTTATCGCATCAGGCTGGGCGCGCGTTGACCCCCACCAGTCGCCGGTCAACCCCCGTTTATTCATTTCTTTGTAAATGTATTGAAAAAAGTCGTTTGATACACGTGCAAATTTGTCATAGCAGCCCTCGGCTCCATAACACACTCACTTACGGCTCGTGCGAATTCCACCTCGGTCGCAATGACAAACTTTCTGCACTTGTATCAAAATCTACTATACCCAACAGTAAAAGGGTGATTCTTTGAAACCGAGAGAATGTCTCATTCATCTGGCCTAGTTTTCGTACCTATATTTTTTTGTGTCGTAAGCCACTGGTCGCAAATGAGTGCATTTGATACATTTAGTGATCGGGGAAAACAATATGCAAATAAAAATATCAATTTGTACAGAAAAAAACTAGGCCAGGTGAATTAGACATTCTCTCGGTTTCAATGAATCACCCATAAAAATCTTTCAAATTACACTTTTTCGGCTCTCCTAAGCCCACCCTTTAGTTTTTGTTGTAGAGAAGAGAAGAAAACATTTTTATGGACTTGAACGATTCGACACTCGGGTTTTTTTTTTAAGTGAGAAATCATCCAATGACTTCTCAAGCTTTAGGGTGGATCGCAATGATGAATTAAGCCAGCGCAGGGCCTGTAGCAAATTCGACTAAGGTGCCCCTTTTTTATTAAGATAAATAAAAAGAAATATTTTGTACAAACTGATTCAGCAAAGACGTTATTTTCGTCTTTTACCGCAACACTCAAACACTTTAACAAAATTACTTTCTTTAAATGATACTAATTAATATACCTGGTTCTTTTGGATTCGAGGCGGAGTGGTTCCAGAAGGCCATGTTGCAAGTCTGCGACGTGGCAATGACACTAACTGAAAACATTTTTACTTTATTAGAGATTTTATTGGAAAGAAGATTTGTAGGCTACCCAGGTCCTGGAATTGAGTTCGAACGAAATTTGTACAAGGGGTGGAAGGTTCAACCAATTTTCAAGGCAGACCGGGTTACTTTTGGTGCCAGTCCAATGGCAATGCATATAGTTTGGCTAGGTTTTTTCGTGTTTAAGTGCGGGATCCCCGAACACGCAGGGCCCCTAATTTCGCGGGGCCTGTAGCGTTTGCTACTCTTACTACATGGCTAATCCTCCACTGGTAGGACGAGAGAGCGTGTTAGACTTTTACAGTCACTGACTAAGACCCGTCAGTATCTTTCAGTTGTTCTTTGCTTTCTAGGGCCACAGTCACTCTTTCAAACGTTTTCACAGCCCTACGACGGGAGTACCTACCGCGACGATCTGAAACATTGTTTTGGATCCGGTTTGAAGCCTTTATTTAGCCCTTAAAGTGCTAGATTTTATCTAGGTACTTAGATTTAGGAAATTATCATTGTTGGTGACGAGTAAAATTGTGTAGTATAATCAGTGATTAAAGTACCTAAATCAAGCGTCCATAGTGACCAAACCATTCAAAACGTGCGATTTAAACCGCCAATCGAATAGTAAAAATTATCGTTGAAAGTGAATTAAACATCTGTAAGCTCTGTAACATCTGTGTACTTTAAGCCGTTATTTAATATTGTAAATATTAGCTAATTACTCACCTTTTAGATTAAAAATTGTACCATCGGACAAAATGGTTAGTAAAATTAGTTAACAAGATTCATAATTAGATTCCAATTTGATTTGTCTCTGTAGCCATTTAAAATAATCCCATAGGAGTCAAAGTTACTTCTATGAACAAGTTTTATTTTACGCATAATTTATTACATACAGCTATAAAGACATGTTTTATATACTTAAAGATAGTCTAAGACATCATAATCATATTAGAACAAAACCTAATTTAAACCATTGTCATTGAGTCAGTCAAAACTAAAACGCACGTTTAAAATATTCCTAAATTTTGTGGCTCTCGATAAGGTAAAGTTACATAGAATGTAAGTAAGCATGTTTGTGAGGGCCGTCGTCGTCTCCGGTCTCGTGCGATCCTTTTTGTGAATCAAGAATAAATCAAGACTGATCAAGATTTGCTGGTTTTATTTGGAATCCCCTACAGTCATCTTGATTTATTTTTACTGACAATTAACATAATTATTTATTGGAAATTTTAATTATTTATTTATTTTTTATTTTTTTTAATTGACAATTTAAGAATTTTAACTTTATCCAATAAGTGACTATAACGTTTTATGTCCCAAACAGAAATATTACTGTAATTAAAATAAACAGTTTTAACTAAGCGTGGATCGTCGGGGTTGGTGAGAAACTGAGGACTGCGCAGGCTAAGTTCCTTGTCGAGGAGAAGGTCAACCAAGACCCGTTGATGATTTTGAAATACGTATTGACCTACAACTCCAATGAGAACATAGCGAAGGCCCTTTTCAATCAGAACAGCCATCTTCTCCGTAACCTTAAACCACCAAACTACAGGAACCGGTTGTCCGAGTTTGGGAGTTAGCATCAGATGCTATTGTAATGAAGATGTATATTTATATACCTAAATGTAAAAATATGTCTATCCAACCGACCGTAGGTAGGTACTATTAATATGTTACCATTGCTTCAATTTTTTTTTTAATTCATGGGATGGCTGGGTGGAAGTACGCATCCAGTAGCGAACTTCACAGCTAACAATAAGTTTCATTCAATCGACCTGCCTACCTTATCTTCAGGATCAGACCACAGATTAGTGTAAATCCAGATTACCTTCCTTCCCCTCACCCACCAGGTCTCCATCATGCCCTTTCCCTTGACTTCCACGTTGCCGCGATACTCTAGCTCGAACTGGTTCCCCAGCAGCTGTAAGTGGGTAGGTACGAATATTAATGACTAAAGCTTATTGACCAAAGTAGTTTTGTGTTGGCCGTTTATGTCGCAAAAAACGTACATTTTGCCACACTCAAAGGAATCAAAATTCATAGGGTACTTCCCGTTGACCCAGAATCCTGAAATTTGGCATTCCTAAAGCAAAGTCTTATATATAAAATATTGTTACGTCACAAAAAAAAGTATCGTAAAAACATTTTGCGATTCGAAAAAATTTTCGTGACTCCATTCGGGAATTGAACTATTCACATAGGCAAATTTGTACGGAAACCTCAGTGCGCTAATCCGACTCGCACTTGCCCAGTTTTTTGTATTAAGTTTCTTACAAAATACTTAAATTAAGTATTGATATTATTTTACAAGTGGATGGCCGTTGGGGCCGAAAGGTTCTGGAGTGGCGACCGCGTACCGGAAGACGCAGCGTTGGAAGGCCTCCTTCAAGGTGGACCAATGACCTGGTAAAGGTTGCGGGAATCCTATGAATGCGAGACGCACAGGACCGTTCATTGTGGCGACATTTGGGGAGGCCTATGTCCAACAGTGGACGCCTTTCGGCTGAAATGATGATGATGATGATGATTTTACAAGTGACAGCTAAAAACCCATGTAATTTATTGCCAATAATTACATTTGCTTTAAGATATACGTATCTACAGCTGTAGTTGCCCGGAGACTTGGGTCTAATGTCATAGGCTCTTCTCCTTCAATGGCACAGGTGTAAAATACACCTGTGCTTACCCCTACGAGAAATACTGACGTGACAGTTTATTTTTCTTACACTAGGAAACTCACCTGTTGGGTGTACTTGGTGACTTGTATCCGGCCAATCTCTCCGGTGCTCTCCATACGCGACGCCTCGTTGACAGTGTTGCCCCAGATGTCGTACACCGGCTTGCGAGCGCCGATCACGCCTCCTACCAGGGGACCGCAACTTATCCCTGACGCAGACATCATGTGATAAGCGATAAGTTGACGCAAAGTTATAGTCTAGTCTTGGAGGCAATAGTGTGTTATTGTCATTATCGCTCACCTGCTCTTAGTCTGAAATAGTAGTTAGGAATTTGAATATCTCTGAGTTCTTCCATTAGCGTGAGGGCATAGTGACACAGGGCCTTCAGATGTCTATGGTTATCCTTCCTTGACTGCAAGAGAAATATTCGGTTGGACAGATTTGAGTCAAAGACAGACTTTAAGTATCCTGACAGCCATATCCAGTGTGGATCCATTTTTAAACCCATAATCACTTACCTACTTACCTTCTACTAATGAGATATCAGTATGGCAGGTGGACACCATGCGTAAATATTTCACCAGTCATAAGCATACCTGTAGCTAGCATAGTCAGCCTTTTAATGTTCCCACTGCTGGGACTCAGGCCTCCTTTCTAGGAGAGTGAAGCTAGATTCCTAGGTGATTCTACGAGGATACAGGAGTGTGGCATGATACTATATTATGTAACATTAAAGGCTATATTTCACCGGGACACCATACAGACACCAGAGTCGCTACACCACACTGCGTGCACTTCAGGTCCTTTTTTATACTGTCTCAAGTATCAAAAAGGACCTGAAGTGCAGGCGTCCGAGTTGGTCGTGCCGCCAAATTGGTTGCGCACCCAAACGTACACCAGCCCCCCTAGCCAAGTTACAATCATATCGTTCGTATACATTTTGTTGGTCGCGCCGCCATTGTGTCCCGGTGAAATATAGCCCAAGTCAACAGACAGCTGCATCAATTAGGTATTCCTCACCTATTAAAATACCTTAGAAAACTGATAACCAGATGATGACTGTATGAGGTCTCACCTTGTGTTTTGGATCAAGTCCTGACGCAGCCATGTATGTTGCAGTGATCGTCTTTATTTTCTCAATGCATTTGAATTCTGGTTTTAATAGAAATTCGTCGAAGCGAACTGTAAATTTAAATATACGAGTATAATGTGTTTTGTTGAAACATTCATAAACTTATTTAGCGGGGAGTGTCTTTATTCTTTTATACTTCTCTTTCTAGCCATAACTCGTCTTCCATTCTTTAGTCACAATTTTTTCCTCCTCCACAATCGACTTCTGCACAACTTTTCAGTCATCGATACCACTTTCAGATTTCTCTTCTTTTTCTTCTCCTTTCAAAACTTTTATGTATTAAGTTACTTAATAAATATATGTATATTACACTAAAACAAAAAAAGCAGATTTAAGATAAAAAAATAACGGGCATTATCGAGCCGGTGGTGTAAAAATTCCTTTTTTACACCACCTGCTCGATAATGCCCTTTTATACGTCATACAACCATCACTTAAAGCAAGTCATTATGTCCCTAGGGAGATAATGTAGTATGGGCGATCCCTAGGGAATAATGAGATTTGAATTTGGAACGCGAAAAACCGTCAGCATTATGTGAATAAAAATGTAGTGCATCAAACAAGTTTATTCAAACTTCAAACTGGCCACTAACAAAAAAAAAAAGGTAAAAAAGTTTCTAAAAAAAAGTAATGAACAGGCGGGAGCGTTATAGAAAATTTAAACTATAGAATCTTTGAGTAGTGAATTTTGTTTGTTTCAAATCTCAAAACATTTTGAGTGATAGTTTTAGATTAACTTGTAAATAATACTTATATTTCTGTATTACCGTAAAATGGGGATACTTTGATCAATTTTTAACTTTATATGACTGTAGCATTCTCATTTTTAGCGAGATTATTATTATTTAAAAGTATAATAATCGGTTTTTTGTGTAGATTTGAATAAGCTAATTTTAACATGCTAAATTTAAATATGTTTAAAAAAAAAAAAAAGGAAGCGATCAAAGTTAAACCGTGAGTGGGGATACTTTGATCATCCATGTTTTTACTATGGAATTCGAAAGTAGACCCGAAACGATACTACGGAAAAAAATAATCGAAAAAATCGACCGGTAATTTTTCATTTTATAAGCATTTTAATGCTTTAGGGTAACTTTGATCATATAAATAAAACAGATTTTACTCTAATCAGTCTTTATTTTAAGACTTAGGAACATAATTTGTTTTTACTTAGAAATAAGCAATAGTTTAACTATCAAATCACAGAAAATTGTATTCTAATCAGTTCTTTTTTTTTTCTTTGCGGCGACTCTTGTCAAATATTCGTCCTTGTGCCTTTTTATTAAAGAATATGCCCAATCGGGGCCTAGGAGATTATTTTGGAATCTAGCAACATGTCGGTCTTGTCTGTCTAAATAAGCTTTTGCTAAAAACCTCAAATCAAGTGCGGTTAAAGGATAACCCCAGTCAGAACACTGCCGCCTTCAACAGAGATTTTTCTTCGGTATGGCTAAAAATAAGTTGTGCACCTGGAGTTCTAGTAGTTTCCTTTATATTTATTGTACAGAGTTCCAAAGGGAATATCATATTCTCTGGATGCAGCCCGTAAAGACATAGCTCCTGTCACTACTCTTGACAAAGCTTCATTTAATAATTCGTCATTGTAGTTTATATATCTTCTCGTTCCGGGTTTTTTTTTTGTAATCTCGCGGCATGATGTTTCTGAAGCAATAGATTAATAATAATATATAAAGAATCATAAGAATCGGATAAAAGTAGTTAACCACACCCTTACTTTAAAACGTAGGGTTACTTTGATCACCGATCAATCTCACCCAGCCTGTTGATCAATGTCACCCCGCGTTAATTTTTTGCCAATAACACAAGCAAATTTTGAGGTTAGGAAACCACAATATTTTTTTATAGTTCACAAATTAAAGTTAAACTAACCGAATATAAATTGCATTATGCCTATACACAAAGCGAATTAGTTACGGACAAAGTTTTGCAGGCTAAAAAAAGATATTAATATGTAGTTACTCACCTTTTCAATTGTTATAAGCAAAACAAGCCGCCGCACTCGCCTATGCTTCTAAGGGAAAGATGGCTGACGATCAGTGTTGCCAACACAAAAACAAAAAGTGGGCTAGTGCGTTCCGTTTTCTCAATATTTGCACTTAAGTTTCTAAAAGAAGTTTCGATCAATGTCGCCCCGCGATTTAAAGTAGATAACCCCATTCTACGGTATATGATTTCTTTTACTAAATTGTCTTTTAATTATCTCACAGATGGTGTAAAAAGTAGAGTATCCAACACGGGGATAAAGCTGTCTTTGTCTTGGGCGGCTTGAATTCCTCACTTCACTCAGGTTTCTTTATTAACTCCCTCGCAATGCTCGGGAGTTAATTATATAAATCCCTCACTATCGTTCGGGATTAAAATTAGCAACCTTCGTTTCGTTCGGAATTCAACATCCGCCACCCGCGACTTAAAGACACTGCTTTATCCCCTAGTCACATAATCTACTATTTTATACCAACATTCGCCTCTTGATTTCTCATTCTTTAAACTGCCTTGCTCACTGAATCCCAATTTGCAAATTTTTCTTTCAGCATACCGTTAACTTTGAAAATAATACTTCCAGTACTCTTTTACTTTGTATTCTATCTTTTGATAGACCCTATGTTCTATGAACATGCATTATTTGTCTCTTGTTCTCCATTCTCTTGCTCGTTTAACACGCTCGGCCCAGCGCCGCTCTCGTGAGGTTACGACATATTATTTTCTCTTACAAAATGGACATACATTGATAAATGTTCTGCTCTACATGTAGTTCTAGATATTTGATATTTGCAAGTATTGCGGCGGAAATGTTTAACTTATAGAATTTATTATGGCTGCTTGGCCTTAAGAGACGTAGTGCAAATAATGACATAATTTTATTAGACGTGATTAGACGTTGTGTTAACAACAAATTGTACAAATTTGACGTCGTAGGACGTTGCTGCACCCCTAGCCAAGTTGATAATCTGCAATCGTTAAAGCTAGTCGAAAACTAATCAAATGTATGGGAATGACATCATCATCAACGTTAAGTCACGTGGTCAGAACAAACGTATAGAAAATTCTTAGCCAAGTTCACATCGTTAAAAATGATAGAATAAATTGTTATCGTTTCTACAATGTTTAACGCTATATCCTTTGTTATACAAACGCTACATTGTAGAACGAGCAGTTGACTCAGGCGCGTCAAGATGGCTACCAACTTATCGTTTTCTACAATTGCTGACACCGAGGCGTTACCGATTGGAGAACGGAATTCGACACGAAACGGTTGTAACTTGGCTAGGGGGGCTGGTCTGAACATGTTAATCTAGTAGATCTCTTTCTATATAAATTTTGTATTAGAAGTAGGTACATATTTTCAACGCTCGCCTCGTCGCCGAGAATTGAATAACCAATAGTGTTAGTAAAAATGGTCATACGTATAATGTAGTTGAGCACGCGCAAACATTTGAAACTGTCCTCTGTTTGAATCGAGTTAAAGTTAGCGATGCATGCAAAGAGCACGCCCACCTCATCGTGCTGCTGAGAATACAGATTCTGAAATTAAACAAGAAACGACTGTGCTTTAATTCAGTAAACTAAGTAATTATTTTAAATAAACAAGTTGAAGTAATACAAAGTTAGAGCTAAAACCCAACTACGGAAAAAGCACGATACTATTTAACATGAAGAACACATGAAGTCAATAAAAATACAGTGAAACCAAGCGACGAAAAAATCGTCGCTTGGCATGTATTAATAGGACTGTAGTTCTTTTTTTGGATATAAGTACTATTGTTTTTATCCTTACAAAGTATCGCCTATGTCACCCAGACCCTCATAAAATATCGATTGACACCTCATTGAATAAATGCCACTGTGAAACATACAAACATATAGATTTATTAAATCATAACCCTTAATTTTGGCCTTGCTATGTTGGGTAATGATGAAATGGAAACCTGTTAAAAATGAAACTTACATCAGGACGCCAATCTCTACTCAGGAAATGATTAATCACATGATCGGGCAATATATGACCTAGAAGTCGTCTGTTCACGTCCTGAGTGACCTCCATGCGCGCAAGGTCAGTCGTCACTTGCCGTTTCCATAGAAATTCAAGCCGTAATATGACTTCTACCAGCCGAGCGTGAGTTACCACCACTACTAGAAAACCACACATTAGAACCAGCATTTGTGCAGGCAACAGTAACCTGAAAAATATTAAAATTTTAAGATATCTTATTATTGTAGAGTTTTAGTTATCAAACACACTGATCAGAAAATATTCTGTATAAATTGGCATCAGTATATTTTAATAGTAGGTATCTATAGTATTTAACTATCGTGTATGCTAAAACTCACATGTTCTTGGTCTGGTAGTGCATGTAGTAATGAACAACCAGGATGCAATACATCACGACGCTGACGGTCGCCAACAGTGTCTTGATGAGGAAGTACAACTTGAGCACCGAGGTGAGCGCGACCAGGCACAGCACCCACGTGAGCACCACGTAGTTAGGGTTGTGGCAGTTGTCTGTTGCTGGAATAAAACGTTTGAATTCCATTGTAAGTTTAGACCCAAAAACCAATTAGTTGAGTAAGCTAAAGTTTTTGGGTCAAATGCAAGTTTTGTATTTATCAAGCTGCAAGCTTGACCACGTAAAGGAACTGAAAAGAATATTTTCAGTTGCTTTATCGTGTAAAAGTAACTCCATCATCTCATTCTGTTTATTGAAAATATAAAATCAACACCCGAAGACAATGGTAAAACTCTTAAACATGCATATGTACCAATTCATAACCAATTGTCATGAAACCAAGAAATCCATATTATGTTATAAATATATAAAATCTTGTCGCTCCAGTACTTAGTGATGTAATAAACCTGTCCCTTCTAAATTGAAATTGACACTCACTATTCCCCAATAAAAAATAATTCTTGACATTTTAAAGACTAATTACATTAATACCAGTATTAGCCATACATTTTTTTTTTTCAAATCTACAAGCAGCGCTCTGTTTAATTTATTAAAATACCGTTACTTATTTTTACAGAACTGGACAACAAATATCTGCAAGTTTTATAGACATGTCAAAGGTATTTGATAATGTGGTTCATCAAATAAAATAGAAAAATATGGAGTAAGAGCAAATGTATTAAAGTTTATAATTAGTATTTAGCAAACTAATTCCAAGTAACACAAATAACTAGACTATTAAATGATACAAAGCTTGAACAAACATTATTATGCCAGATATTAGACTTGTTCAGTATGGGAGTAATCCAAGGAAGTATTCTTAGACCACTCTTATTCATCATCTAAATAAACAAACAACTGAAATCTTTAGACCAAGGATGAATACTATTCACAAATGGCAGCGCAGCTCTTTTTACGAATGATGATCAAACTAATTGAAAAGGTTCAAAGAAAGTTCCTTAAAGCCATGCATTACCGTTGCTTCCGTACATATTTAACATATGATGAATTACTTAAAAAGTATAAATTACTTAGTTTGAAATCAAGACGTACTCTCCTAGAGACGGTATTCTTGTTTGATTTGTGTGGCAATGTTTATGACTGCATTGATATCCGCAATAAAATATGTTACGTAGTTCCTAGGACAACAGTTCGTCGCGAGGTGCGCGCTCGTCCCCTGTTTGCAGTGTCCTCTTGTCGCACTAAAGCAGGTGAGCGGGCACCTCTACGTCGACTTACCACAAACTTTAATAAGAATTTCCTTCATATTGATATGTTTGCTCTTTCTTCCCATAAATTCAAATATAACCTATTAAAAACTTTAAGTCAGTAAGTAGTCATTTTAGTTATCTTTATTTATTAATTGTTGTAATAGTGTAGATTTTAGTTTTAAATCGCATAATATGTATTGCAAATTTTTGTTATTATGTATTTCGTGGAAAACGTTGTTGGTTACACGTTTAACCATATTGTTTTGTATTTTATTTTTTCTATAAATTGTAATGTGTCACTGTTTGTTTTCCCATATCAAATAAATAAATAAATAAAAAACAAACGTTAACAAATCTTTTAAAGATATAATAAACTGTTTAAGTTTAAGCAATCTTTAAAAAAAAAATTTAAAAGGCCAAATTACATGACTTTCACCAATAAAATCGCAAAAAACTGCACATTTTCTATTAGGGTGAAATATATTTCTTGGTATTCTTTGGCACGCAACAAAAAAATCTTCCCATACCCTTTACATTCCAAAAAATTTGTATGTATACAGCGGTTCTTAAGTAATTTGAATTCGATTGAATTTAGAAACAGCTATTGAAGGAAAAAAAATATGCTTTTTATGCACCTGCGCCATTGTCACTACTCGACATAGAGGCCGTGAAGTTAGACACTCTGCTCGTAGAGTTGTATATAGTCTGATGCGGCGCCAGTGGACAGATATACAATTTCATAGTGCTGCAACAAAGTAAAACTAATTAATAGGCATCTATCAGAGTTCAGTCAGATTCAGAAGGAGCACCTTCTGAAACTGACTGATAAATTTGCGGTACCGTAAATACACCGTAAGTATACCGTAAATTTATTAATTAATGGGGAAATGATTTAGCCAACCTTGATAAAGTCATGATGAAAATGAATAAGCAGATGTGCATGACCCTCAGGATGCGAGTGTTGGTCACTTTGGCGGAGAACTTAACGAGGTGACGCTGAAGGCTGGGAAACTCTTGGAACATCACCAGGGCGAAGCAGAGGGAGAGAGGTATCGTCATAACCGCCAGAAGAATCATCAGATTTCCGCAACTGTGGAAAGAAATTAGTTATTTCAAATATATAATGTACTCTAGATTTTTTATCATACAACCAAACTTTAAATAGTACCTACAAAGTAATTGAACATCAGACACCAGCATGAGAAGCGAGAAAGAATTTGAAAATCTTTTAATTTTCATAAAAAATGGCCAAATAATAACACTCACTCATTGTGCACCAGACTCTGCACGGCCACAACAAACAGCCATTGGACCATGCAGCACATGACGTTAGACTTAAACGTATCCCCATCGAGCTCTCTGAAGCTGGATTCGAGATCGGTTCGGTTGAACTGCAACGACCAAGTGTTCATGTTCTTTGCAAACGTTTCAATGAGTCGGCGAATATTGTCCACCTCCTTCAAGAAAATTTTGGTTAAGTATTAACAAAGCAGATCAAACAAAAAACCAAAAGACAAAAGTATGCTTCTCACTTCGACCTCAGTTGTCTGTTGCACGTCGTGAACATTCGCGCTATCGCCATGGTAGTACTGTAATAAACAAGAATTTATTAAAATGGGCAATCTTTTTAGAAAGTGGCATCAAGTTCTAGGCAAACATTATCATATTGTCTACGTTTTCGAAGGGCATCTCCGGCTTCCAGTTGTTTTCATTGACTGTTTGGTCGTGGTGATGTCGGCTTCGAGATTTGTTTTTTTTTAGCTTAGATGGTGTTGGAACCGCGGAGGCGTTGTACTGGGTAAGCTTGATACACTCTTCCGATCCATTTTCGACCCTGATAACAACATTTTGAATGTGATAATGACTCTGGAAATATTGTGAATATATTTTGATTGACTTCTTTTAATTAAACTTAAGTTATTTTACTTGGTAGCAGGAGTCCTTCTCATCCGTTGTGGTGGCTCCGTACTCTTAATGAAGTAGGTGACTAGGTGGTGTTTTTCAAGGAGTGGGTCTCGCGTTTCTCCCTTTCCCGGGTCCACCTCAAACGCCCCGTTTAGAGAATTGAACGTAGAAGATGAAATGTGCACGCGACTGGAAAAAATAATTAGGTACTTATATCGCAAAGTATATATAATTTACCAATTTATGTATATCACGTGCCTTAATTTTGAACTAAGTAGCAAAAAGTACTCGTAATATTGGAGACTTAGAAGCGAATACATCGAGCAAAATTTAGGTTATATCGTTAAAGCTGAAAAATTACGGATGATTACTGCATAGGAATTAAACAAATATGTATAAAGTAAAACCTCAAACAAAAACCAGTTTTTAGGCAAGTTATTCGCTAGATCGAGCTGTGTGGCCGGCTATCCCCAGTCTGTTAAATAAAACTCACCCCGGCAGACCACTGCTTTCAATGTGGTTGGCGAGGGTGACGTCCTCAGACCACAAGTCGAGCTGCCACTTGAGCTGCCCCAGCACCGCGCACGTCACCTTCCCGCTGTGGACACCGATACGCATATCTAGATCCACCTGGTAAACATTGTGGATCACGTGAATTTTATTAATAACTGTGCTGTGATGTTTTATCTATATAATAAATAAAGAAGAGCGTACGTTATTCACCGTCAGATCTTTCATTTGGCCCCGCATGTCTTGGATAGCGCGTATCATATGTAGCCCCATGTTGACGCAGCAGTACGCATGGTCTGCACGTGGCTCCAGCAGTCCGCTCACGCAGAAGTAGCAGTCGCCCAGCAACTTGATACGCAGACAATGGTTCTCCTGGAAAAATCACGTAAGAAGGAGATAACACATCTAGGTGTATGCCAAGCCGGCTAGCCAAACATTTATGAGAACGCCAACCTCGTTAGCAAGCGGACATTATTAGGTACACACCACAATAAGGGCCGCCAAATTACCGCCATGATTATGGTGTGCCCATCCCGTGCACTCAATAGTCATGGTGGTAAGTCCCCTCTTTGAGGAGTGGCTGGTAAGACTTCACGGCGTCCTCACCTCACCTTCCACATGACGCAGGTGCTCACCAGACATAGTAAGTTCGGGAGGTTCCAGCACCAGATTCGTGCGGAAGAAACGCTCGGGTGTCACCATTGCGTGGAACGCAAGGACACTATGGAGCATACGGTGGAGGTGTGCCCTCTTGGTGGAGGGGCGATCGGTGGCATCTACCTCTCGTGTCGCGCCCAGGTACCTAAAGGCCATGGTCCGGAGCGAGGAAGAATGGCAGGTGGTCACCTCCTTCTATGAAGCAGTAATGTTAGCGAAAAAGGCGGCCGCACGCGTGAGGGAACGGACTTCCTCACGCCCCAGCCCCCCCCGAATACGCGACCCCGATTTCCAGCCACCGTAGGTGTGTGCTTGCGGACGGTAAACAATGGTTAGCTTACTATCCGGCCCTCCAAGTCGTCGTTGGAGCGTAGTGCTCAACGTGCGCCTCAAAGAGATGTCACCAAAACCGTAGAGGCCCAGTAGGGCCGAAGCCTACTGGGGCCATGGATTCGCTTCTGAAAGGAAAACCCGAGATCCTAGCATGGCAAAGAAGGTACGTAGGAGTGGGTTTTAGTCAGTAAAAGTCTGACACGCCCTCCAGCTCCGCCCTAGAGCGAGAGTAGTCATTAGATGATTTCCAACCCAAAAAAAAACACTAATGAGGGAGGGTACGCCCCGACCCTCTTTTTTTTTAGTGGGAAATCATCAAAGGGTGATTTTCAAAATTTATGTACATTTTGGGACGTGAAAACGTCCACCGGAATATTATCCAGACATAACATATTAAACGATCAAATTATTGTTATTATCATTGAATAAAAGTTTATTGAGAAGGATTTCAACATTTCAGTTTAAAAAAAAATAAGTAGTCTGAAATATATGACATTTATGCTCTTAGTGTCATAATATTTCCATACATCTACTACGTGTCTCTAAGCGAGAGCGCGTTACAAAAACCATTATAAAGATTAACCTACTCATTTTATTGTAAGTTCTGTTTGCGGAATATCTTATTGGGTAATTATTATGTAAATTATACAAAATTGAAATAAAAAACTTTATGTAATAATTATAATATAAGCCTTTCAAAATGTGTCTTCTATTTCATTCAATTTTGTTGTTCATTATTGTAACACAAATATTAGTAGATATTTGAGATTCTTTATTGGCAACACATTCTTGTCAAAGACATCCAATCAGATGGCAACAAAATATTATTCTGCCATTTTGTCTGTGTCATTGTTGTGAAAAGTGTGTTTCTTGCGGTGTAGTGTTTTTTCCACAATAAAGTTTTCATTTTAGTTGATCAGCTATAAAAACAACGGTAAGTCTCTGTTTTACTATTTTTGCGTAAATTCAAAGAATAATATTGATTAAATTTGATTAAGGTGATAGACAAGTCCAACAACATTATTTTTAACCTTCAAATGTCGAAGGTCGTTATTCAACAAACCGTTGATTTTCATTTTCGTAACGATTTGTTACGTATTTTTGTTGCGTAACAAAAAGGATGTAACAAATATGAAGCAAAGCCGATTTCTTATTGGATTTTTTTTTTCATTATGCTTACCTACATACAGGGTATTGTATTAACTAGTGCGCAATTTTTTTACAATTACAGGTCATTGGACTCGATCAGCTGACGTACAAATCAATAGTGTTTCATGTACCGGATCGACCCTCCACGGGATTAAAACGATCAAAATTTCGTGGTGTAGATATAACAGTTTCCTTACTAATTATTTATAAGCGACGTATAAATACTACTCGTAGTAGCTATACGTCACTTATGAGTATTTTTTATTTGGTTTATTACTAGTTCTTTCTTAATAAAAAATGCTGATAAATAATAACTAACTTTACTATTACTTTTGTAATTACGTATTAAAAGTAATTAATAATTTTTAACCGTAAGTTCCATCACCAATGGTTTGTTTTCTGTAGGCTAAACATTTTAATAAACACTTAATGACCAAACGGAATGCACAATTTGTTCTGAGACTGATTTTGTAATTCAAGAGACTGCTTATGTTATCAATAAATGATTAAGCTCTAATTTCATTGTTTTAATAGTGTTGTGAAATAGCCCTAATATTTCCTTTTTGTTATTTTTTTGTAACGTTGGTCACTTTTGTAACGATATTCATTTTTGTTTCATTTTTGTAATTGTACAAAAAATTTGAAAATCACCCCAAAATAACCTTTCCTGTCTTGGGTGGAACGAGAAGGAGCGTCAAACTTTTATCGCCTTATACCAAAACGCTATTTAAATATAGTGTAGTTCCGGGATTATTACTAGGTTTAAGACCATGACTAAGGGCGGAATTCACCAATAAAACTAATCGCGTTTTAACGTTTGACTCGCATAATCGCGTTTAGCCGCTGTCACTAGTGTCACTTGTCTGTATTTTTCTTTTGTAGTATTTTTACCTAGCCTAGACTGGTACATATCAATTAAAAAAAAAAGACCTTTTACTCAAAAAAACAAAAAATACAAAACAAAAAATGCTTTAGTACTGCAGTATTAAAGCATTTTTAGGGTTCCGTACCTCAAAAGGAAAAAACAGAACCCTTATAGGATCACTTTGTTGTCCGTCCGTCTGTCTGTCTGTCAAGACCCTTTATCTAGGGAACGCGTAGAGGTATCGAGTTGAAATTAAAACCACATACTTAGGTCTGCGGTCTCTAGAAACTGTGAAAAAATCAAACATATAAGTTAACGAAAAAAAAAGATACGGCTGTTTATATTTATATCGCAAAAAACGTATATTTCGACACTCTCAAGGAAATCAAAATTCATAGGGTAGGTACTTCCCGTTGATCCAGAATCCTGAAATTTGGCATAAAGCAAGTTCTTATAGTACAGATATAGTGAATAAATCTGAAAACAGTAAATTTGTTGTTACGTCACAAGAATAATAAAAAATTGCAATTCGGAAAAATCTTCGAAACTCCATTCAGGAATTGAACTGTTTACATAGGTAGGTTTGTACGGAACCCTTAGTGCGCAAGTCCGACTCGCAGTTACCCAGTTTTAATAAAACGGTTACTGACTAAAACCCGCTGTGATTTTTCAGTTGCCCTTTGTATTCCAGGGCCACGTTAACTCTTTCGAACAATCCCAAAACCTTGCCAGGCTCCGTCCGATTGCTAACATCTGCTTGAGGCGCTCGTGAAACGTGACGCGTGCCGTGTACGGCCAGGGGCCCAAGTCTGCTATTTTTATAAATTCGTCATTCCAACCCGATCCCATTGCTATTTTGCTAAAAGTTCGTAATCTGCTAATTCTTAATGATCGATCATTGATCGGTCAATGGTCTCGTAATAGAGTTGTGGTAGAATGACAGTATCGAGCTTATTAAAAACAATGACGTGAATAGGTCACTGATCCGCTTACGTCAGACATTCATTTGTCAATATTTATGAGGTTACCATTCTGTTTCTTTCAATGGAGTGTCAGTGGTTGACCATTGGCAAATCATCAAAATCAACAATTACGAAATCAATGTTAGACTATTCTGACACTATTGTAATAGCAGACTTGAGGCCCTGCCCGGGGTAGCCAAGTTGCAATCGTATCGTTCGCGCCGAACGCCTCGAGTAGGCCACGCCTCCGATTCCTTTGTTCTGACGTCATCTCAACGCTCAGTCACGTTGTCAGAACAAAGGAATCGATACGATTGCAACTTGGCTAGGGGGGCTGGTCCTTACCACCTGGTCCATTGAGCTACCCATTACCCGTTAGGCCGTCCGCAAACTCGCACCCCTTGTAGCTAGAGCCTTAGAGATCACCCTCGCCGATTGCCTACACGAGGTCACGGCGATGCTCCGACCAAGCGGGGTGACTTCCACCGTTTAGTCTACCATACCCTTCTGGCGATCCACACAAAGGTGATACCCGGAAGGTATAGTTTCTTTCCACCGAATCCGAATAGAATCCGTGTCCGGTAAGGACCTGAGTCAAACGGAAAGTAAGAACGCCATGGCGCCTCTCAAACCAGCCACGCCTCAAACGAGAGCCATTTTCGTACATACACAAAATAAATGAAGGATGATTTTAGCTAGCTTCAAGTAGTAAAATTTGCACTTCAGTTGGAGTAGCATAGCATAGCATAGTCGGCCTTATAATGTTCCCACTGTTGGGACTCAGGCCTCCTCTCTAGGAGAGGGAATGGGCCGTAATCCACCACGCGGGCCCAGTGCGGGTCAGTTGGAGTAATCATGACCAATCATATTATCCGAGGCTCAAATTTGGGACCTTACCTACTTCGCTCACTCTTGCGTCTAATATGTTTTCACAATGTTGCAATCTTGGAAGGGAGCATATTGTTTTAATACAGAATCCCAGACACGCTGAGTACGCCACAGGTACAGCATGAACATTGTGAAAGATACATATTTTTTACTGTGAGTATTTAATATTGTCTATCAAACTTACCGATGCTAATTTATCAAAGAGAGCGAAAAGTGAATTCAGCAATTCCACCAACTCTTGCGCACTGCACTTGCTGGACAAAGCTGTAAGTTAGCAGAGAACGACACATTATAAATAGATCGTAAGGTCCAGAACTTCGATAAGCGAGGACTCTCCAGGGCTCTTCGCTTTTATCATCATCATGATTTCAGCCGAAAGACGTCCACTGTTGGACAAAGGCCTCCACCAAGCGTCTCCACAACGACCGATCCTGTGCGTCTCGCATCCACCGCATTCCCGCGACTCTCACCAGGTCGTCGGTCCACCTTGTGGGAGGCCTTCCAACGCTGCGTTTTCCGGTGCGCGATCGCCACTCTAGAACCTTTTGGCCCCATCGACCATCCGTTCTACGAGAATGTGCCCTGCCCAATGCCACTTTAGTTTAGCGATTCTTCGGGCTATGTCGGCGACCTTACGGCTTTATCTATCTCTATAACAAATATAGATTTATTTCTACATTAAACATTTTCTTAGTAAGCATTACATGAAATAAAAAGGGCGATGTGTGTCGGTGATCCAATTTAATCAGTTTAGTGAAGTTGCTCACCGGTGAATCCCTTGATATCAGCAAACAGTATGGACACGTCATGAACTTGGTGAGATGTAACATCTATGAGTCTTTGGAAGTCGTCAGCAGCTGTACACAAGTGAGTGGAGATCTTTTTTGCCAAGAAGTCTGGTATTACTGCAAGGGAATTAACAATATATCATCATCATGGGATGGGAGTACTTTATAAATAAGTATGCTCTGAATAAATCTGAATAGATAGTAAGTAATAAAATTCAATGATATACAAAAACCGTCAAATCATTTTATAATCTACGTGTAGAACTTCAATTATTCGACAACAACTGTCCCTCAAAGGAATCGCTTGGAAAGTAACCACCACACGCTTTTTTAAACACCGGAAAGGGCCTACCTAGGTTGCAGAGTGCGTGCGATTATAATAAATGTAATGTATTCATTATTGCGAACACGTCTTTAAATATAGAATGAATTTAAATGAAGATAATAATAATTCAAACATAATTTGATAAGTATTGTTTGATGGAACAATAGTAGATTTTGTGACTAGGGGATAAAGCAGTGTCTTTAATTCGCGGGCGGCATGTTGAATTCCGAACGAAACGAAGGTTGCTAATTTTAATCCCGAACATCAGTGAGGGATTAATATTATTAACTCCCGAGCACTGCGAGGGAGTTAATAAAGAAACCTGAGTAAAGTGAGGAATTCAAGCCGCCCTAGACAAAGACAGCTTTATCCCCGTGTTGGATACTCTACTTTTTACACCATCTGTGAGATAATTAAAAGACAATTTAGTAAAACAAATCATATATTAGAGAAATATAAGTATTATTTACGAGTTAATCTTAACTACTTATCACTCAAAATGTTTTGAAATTTGAATAATAATAATAATAATGTCACATCAATATTTACATATAAAATAAATACGACAATGATAAAACAATGTTGACAAGAGCTGCAGCTCGCCGAGCACGCCCACCACCTCCGGCCTCGTCGCTCAGCTCCGCCTCGCCGCCGCCGGAACCCTGCCTCACTGTGAGTGCTGTGACACCGGCCGTGGTAGCTGCGTCGAGCTCGAGCGATGAGTACTACTCGCCGCCAACGACACCACCACCTACGCGTCGTCGGGGAGAACGCCGGCCGCCAGCATGCTTAGGATCCCCACCAACTGTGTTCCCACGTTGTCGTCGTGGTGGGGCTTGCGTGTCTCTGTGATCTTGAGGGCTATGCCGGTAGAGCTACTCATGCCGGAAGGCCTCAAGTGAGAGACCAGACCAAGAGGAACACACTCAGGGCGGAGTCCAGACGGACCGCCACGGAGGGTGCGCTGTCCAAAAGCATCGGCACCAACAGCTGTTGGTGTTTTTGGACAGTGGGTTTTGGAGAGTGGGTTCGCCTCTGGTACATGTCTGCATATCAGACACGACCATGATGGCGAACGTGTTTATTGGGGACCCCACCCCATTGACAAAAAGGCAAAGCTGTGTTCAGCACCACTATGAGCGCGAGTAATAAAAATAATATTACCCCAGGAGGGTACCTGCATGCAGGAGAATCCCTCCCCGAGCAGAGCTCGGGCTGCCCCTCGTATTCTGGGGGGGGGCAATTACCGCCTCGGGTCTTCGGACCCCGTACCGTCCTCTGTGGACGCACTGAGCCAGGGTGGCTCACCCGCTCGTAGCGTGGAGTCCCTGGGACCCGTTCCCAGCACATCCGCGGCGCCAGCGGGTACCGAACAGGCCGGCAGGAGCTTCGGCCTTAGGGAGGTGAGCGGAGATGCGGCGTCGGATTCCGATACCGGATCTTCGCTCACCCCAGAGATAATGGAGGTTGCAGACACCCTTCCCAGGAGGAACCAGTTCCTCCGGAAGCGCCCCATGTCGGGAGTCGGTCAGGGGTCGTCTTCTGATGAGGATTCGGCCCGCAAGATTTCCACCGCTGGGCGGGGGGCGGGCCGCAAGACAGGAAGGGGTAGGGGGCTCACTGCCCAGGATGCAGCCAGGCGATCCCTGGAAATCGCCAGGGAGGGGCGCCACTCCGGGGCAATTAGCGGTCAGGGCAGTCCCTCGGAGCCTTCTGCAAGCGAGCCAGATGGCATGGAGGAGGCGATGGCCAGATTCACCGAGGTTGTGGTCGCCGCCTTAACGAGCGTGTCTAAAAAAAGGGAGAAGTCAAAGAAGAGGGAAGCTATCTCCCAAGGCACGACCTCAATTACGGAGGCACTGGGTACCGTCTTGGAGCCCCTCAATAAGAGGATTGGGCAGCTCGAGGCGGACCTGGCTAGTATCCGAGGAGCTGGCCCCGAGACGGCGCCAAAAGGAGGACGCAAACGGTCACAGCCCCAGTCACAGCCCCAGCCAGAGAGCGAGGTCCTGACCCTGCTGCGGCAGGAGCTGGCTGCCTTCCGGCAGCAGCAGCAGCAGCAGCAGCAGCAGTTTCAGCAGCGGGTGCAGCAGCAGTTCTCCGTTCTGGAGGGCATCGTTCTGCGCCCACCGCTTGCGGCCTCCGGCCAACGGAAGGCGGCATCATACGCCGCCGCCGCCGCGATCCCAGCTGTTGCGCCCAAGCCGGGCCTGTCGGGACAAGCAAAACGCGGGTCTACGGTGGTGTCGGAACCCGCGAGGCCAGCCCCGGCAGCTAAGCAACAGCAGAGGAAACCTGTTCCCCCCCCTGAAAAAGGCAAGGCGGCAAAAGCTCCTGCTGCGGTGGCGAGCCGGCCTCCTTCGCTACCCCAAACTGTAGAGTCTCCGGCCGACGCCGAATGGCAAGTGGTCGGAGAGAAGAAAAGGGTGGGCAAGGCGGCTAGGGCGGCCAAGAAGCGCGAAAGGCGGCAGCAGCGCAAGAAGAGGGCCCTCGCTGCTAGGCTTCGCGCCCCGACATCCGCAGCTGTAGTGATCACATTACAGCCAGGTGCGGAAAAGAAGGGCACGACCTACAACGAGGTGATGACCAAGGCGAAGCGGGCGGTGGACCTCACCGAGTTTGGCATCGCCGGGGGATTGCGAATGAGGACCACCGCAACCGGAGGCCGCATGCTGGAAGTCCCTGGTGCGGACAGCGGCCCCACCGCGGACGCTCTGGCGGAGAAGATACGAGCGTCCCTAGACGCGGAGGTGGCCCGAGTATCCAGGCCCACGAAATGCATCGATATGCGCATTATGGGCCTGGACGACTCCGTGACGGAGGACGAGGTGGTGGCCGCGGTCGTCAGGACGGGAAAGTGTCTTGGCGACCAGGTGCGGGCAGGCACTATCCGTGCCGACAACACGGGCATGCGAACCGTCACGGTGAGCTGCCCCGTGTCGGCGGCCAAGGCCATAACTGGAGAGGGCCGAAGGCTCTTGGTGGGCTGGGTTTCAGCGCAGGTAAAGCTGCTGGAGCCCAAACCTCTGAGGTGCTTCCGTTGCCAAGTGGGCCACCATGCAGGGGTCCACTGCACCTCGGAGGTGGACAGAAGCGATCACTGCTTCCAGTGCGGTCGGCCCGGCCACAAAGCCGTAGCCTGTAACGCTGCACCTCACTGTTATGTGTGTGCAGCGGCTGGCAAGCCAGCCGAACACCGGGCTGGGAGCAGGAACTGCGTTCCCCCAACCAAAGCCAGGGGTAAGGGCAAGAGGCCCTCCCCCACCACCGCCGTCACCGCCGCAGCCGCCGCTGCCGCAACCACAGCCACCGCCGCAACTGCCGCGGCAGGGCCCTCACAGGGGGCTCGGGAGGAGACTGTAATGGAATGCCAATAATTGCTCCATTACGTCTCCTCCAGGCGAATATCAACCACTGTGCCCCCGCTCAGGATCTGTTGCTCCAGAGCATGGCGCAGTGGTCGATTAACATCGCCGTGGTCACCGAGCCGTACTACGTCCCACCCAGGGCTGACTGGGTGCAGGATCTGAACGGCTCGGTGACATTAATTTCGTCGGCCGCCGCCGGTACCCCGTCCCTAGAGGGTGTCAAGAGGGGACAGGGTTGCGTGGCAGCAAGGTTCGGGGACATCGCAGTGGTAGGTGTATACCTCTCCCCGAACCGAACTCTCGCCGATCTCCACAACTCCCTTATGGAGTTGAACATCGTCGTCGCCGGGTTTCAATCCCTCCCTGTGGTTGTTTGCGGGGACTTCAACGCCAAGAACTTGGCTTGGGGTTCCCGGTACACAGATACGCGGGGCCGGATGGTGGAGGACTGGGCCCTGGAGTCAGGCCTGGTCGTCCTAAACCGGGGTTCTGTCCCCACGTGCGTGCGGATGCAGGGCGAGTCCGTGGTGGACATATCGTTCGCAAGCCCCGCTCTGTCTCCGCGCGTCATTGACTGGCGCGTCATGGAGGGGGTGGAGACGTACTCAGACCACCGGTACATCCGGTTTGACGTTTCCGCCCAGACCTCGACCGCGCCGGTCCGACAGAACCCGTGTGGTCCGCGGTGGGCACTAAAACAGCTGGACCGGGAGCTCCTCCTGGAAGCCGCTATCGTACAGGCCTGGGTGTCAGCACCGGACAGGCCTGTTGACATAGATGCCGAGGCGGAGTGGTTCCGGGAGGCCATGTCAGAAGTATGCGACGTGGCAATGCCCCGAGTCCGGCCAGGACGTGCCCGGCGTCAGGTCTACTGGTGGTCGCCGGAGATTGCGGAACTGCGCAAGGCATGCGTTGCCGCACGGCGCCGGTACACCAGACACCGCAGGCGCCGCATCCGCCCTCCGGATGCGGAGGCCATAGAGGCGGAGCTGTACGAGGGATACAGGGTGGCGAAGCGCACCCTCCGAGCGGAAATACGGCGAGCCAAACTACAGGCCCGCGACGTGTGGTTGGGGACTCTGAATGGAGACCCATGGGGACGCCCCTACAAAATGGTGCGTGATAAGCTCCGCGCCTGGGCTCCCCCGCTGACACAGAGTCTCCGGCCCCAGCTCGTGGAGGGTGTAGTGAACGCTCTGTTCCCATCAAGAGAGGAGCATTCTTCCCCGCCAATGGCTCCGCCTCTCGCGGTGTCCGACGCGGACCACGACGGCGATGGCGACGACACTCCAGAGGTGACCGAGGTAGAGATGAGTGTGGCGGTACGAAGGCTAAACGCTAAAAATACCGCCCCAGGACCCGATGGCTTACCTGGGAAAGCCTGGGTCCTGGCCATGGAGGAACTCGGGCCTCGACTAAGAGGGCTGTTTAGCGCATGTTTGGAGAGGGGCCAGTTCCCACTTCGTTGGAAGACCGGGAAACTGGTCCTTATAGCGAAGCCGGGGCGCCCTGCGGACTCTCCGTCTGCATACCGGCCCATAGTGCTGCTCGACGAGGTGGGCAAGCTCTTTGAAAGAGTAATTGCAGACCGCCTCGTCGCGCATTTAGCGCGGGTAGGGCCGGATCTTTCGGACAGCCAGTTTGGCTTCCGCAGGGGGCGCTCCACGGTGGACGCCATCATGCGCGTGCGAGCCCTCACGACGGGGGATGCGGTGTCCCGGGGCAAGGTCGTAGTGGTGGTGTCCTTGGACATCACCAACGCCTTTAACTCCCTGCCCTGGAGTAGCATTAGGAGGGCACTCCGGTATCACCAGGTGCCCGACTACCTCCGTCGTTTGATCGAGGCCTACCTGAAGGACAGGTTTATCATCTACCCTGGTCACGAGGGAGAGTGGAGACGGCGAGAGATGTCGTGCGGTGTTCCGCAGGGATCGGTACTAGGACCGCCCTTGTGGAACATCGGGTACGACTACGCGTTGCGCGGCGACCTCCCCGACGGGGTCAGCGTGGTCTGTTACGCAGACGACACGCTGGTCCTGGCGCAGGGGGAGTCACACCAGGCGGCGGCCGAACTAGCGACACGTGGGGTTGCGACAGTCGTGGACAGGATCAAAGAGTTGGGACTCGAAGTGGCACTGCACAAGTCCGAGGCCATGTGCTTTCATGGCCCTCGGAACGCGCCACCACCGGGTTCCCAAATAACAGTAGGAGGGGTTCGCATCGACGTCGGGTCGACGATGAAGTACCTGGGACTTGTCCTCGACAGTCGGTGGAACTTTGTGGAGCACTTTCGACGTCTGACTCCCAAACTGCAACGGACCGGGGCTGCCCTAAAGCGGCTCCTGCCCAACCTTGGGGGTCCAGACGCCTCCTGCCGGAGGCTCTACGCGGGAATCGTTCGGTCCATGGCCCTTTACGGGGCGCCGGTGTGGGCGCCGTCGCTGCAAAGGCGACCGGCGGCCACGCTTGCCAGAGGGTCATGGCCATCCGGATGGTACGGGGATACCGCACGATTTCCCGCGAAGTGGCGAGCCTCCTTGCTGGCCTGCCACCATGGGATTTGGAGGCAACAGTCCTTGCACTCATGCACGATTTGCGCGTGGAGATGCAACGCCGGGGCGAAACTCCGCTGCCGCGCCAAGTCGCGGCATGGCGGACAGAGTTCCGGCGGGATCTCATGGTGGAATGGCGACGGCGACTGTCGCAACCCAGTGCTGGGCACGCTACAATTATGGCGGTAAGTCCCCTCTTTGAGGAGTGGCTGGAGCGGCAACACGGCATCCTCACCTACCGCATGACGCAGGTCCTCACCGGACATGGCAAGTTCGGGAGGTTCCTGCATAGGATTCAGGCGGAAGCAACGCCCGGGTGTCATCACTGTGCGGACCACCCAGAGGACACGGTGGAGCATACGGTGGAGGTGTGCCCCGCTTGGGCGGAGCACCGCCGTGGCCTCGTGGAGGCAATTGGCGGCAGCGACCTTTCGCGTCCGGCCCTGGTTCAGGCTATGGTCCGGAGCGAGGAGGAATGGCAGGCGGTCGCCTCCTTCTGCGAAGCAGTAATGCTAGCGAAGGAGGAGGCTGCACGCGTGAGGGAACGAAGGTCCTCACGTCCTAGCCGCCGTAATTCCGACTCCGACTACCAGCCACGGTAGACGCGGGCTTGCGGACGTCGAGCACTGGGTAGCTCGTCGTCCGGCTGTTCGGTAATTAACCGGACCGAGCCCAGTCGTTAACAGCGCGTAGTGATCCTCGCGCTCCTCAAAGAGATGTCAGCAAACCGTAGGGGCCCAGCAGGGCCGATGCCCGCTAGCTAGGACCGCGGAGAATTTCTGAAAGGGAAACCCGTAGTCCTAGAACGCAAAGGGTAATTGAAGGATACAGGTGTGGTTTTAGTCAGTAAAAGTCTGACACGCCCTCGCGCTCCACCCAGAGCACGAGAAGTCATTTGGATGATTTCCCACCTTAAAAAAAAAAAAAAAAAAAAGCATGCTTAGGATCTCGAGGCCCACCGGCCTCTGATAGGGTCCCAGCTACCGGCGGATGTGTGTCGCGCATGCGATGGACGCAATCGATTAACGAAAACGTCATGCGCGCATACTATGGGGCTACAGAGGGAGGAAACAACCTGACCGCGTACCGTGTTCGGATGCTCTCTTTGTTTCAGGTGCTTGAGCCAGCCGTCAACGTTTCGGCCCAACGACTATCGGATCAGGTGCGGGTCATCCAGCGTAATCATATGTTGGACGATACTGTACTTGATCGCCTCCGAACGGAAATGGGTAGCCATGCCATTGCCTCTTCGTCGCAGACGGCGGTACCTTCACAGGTATTAGCGTCCAACCATCTTCCCAACCACGCTGACGAGGAGAGCACTGACATGGTTACACATGTAAGTACCCAGTGTAGCAACGAATTGAGGAGTGCTTTGGAGTGTGCTATTCGGGAGTATCGCAACATGCCGCTTGAACTCAGGCCACGGTTACCTCGTTTGCCCATGTGTAATAAGAATAAGGCGCTGGTGGCTGCTCTGGATTCGCAGTTGTCAAACTATTTTGATGACTGCGAAGATCTCACTGATACACACTCGATAATGTACTGCGCGGCTGTAGCGGCATGTCGTGTAGCTCACGTCAAATTTCCAAACAGTGACGTAGCTACACGACCAAAACCAGCTGTGCCAGCCTGGCAGTGCAGGATCGAGCGTCGTATTGGTGGGGCCAGAGCACTCATCGGCAAACTAATCTGCTTCAGGGAGGGCAACACTCGCCCACGAGTGATGCGCTTTGTGAGACGGGCGTTTTCGGGGACTGATATCAGCCCCCGAGACTATATGTCCTGTGTCACAGAGCGCATCGACTTCCTGAAGCAGAAGGTGTACGCATGGGCAAACCGTATCCGAAGGTATAAGCGGCGGGTTGAGCGGTACACCCAGAATCGCACATTCCGGAGTAATGACTGACACGCGCCTTCCGGATGATGACGCCATGAGTTCGTTCTGGCGTAACATCTGGTCGGTGCCTGTCAGTCATACTGAAGGTGGTTGGACTCGAGAGGTCGAACGAGCGTGCGAACCGATTCCAGAAATGGGGGCAATTACAATCAGCCCCCAAGATGTGGCCCGTGCAGTCCGTCCGTTGCCTAATTGGAAATCTCCAGGGCCGGACGGACTGCACAACTTTTGGATAAAGTGGCTTCAAAGATCGCACGCTCGTTTGGCATCTCAGTATCAGACCGCCTTGGAGTCTGGCTCGTTACCTGAGTTTCTTACAACAGGAGTTACCCACCTGCTCCACAAATCTGGTAGCACCGCGGAACCCAAAAACTATCGACCGATTACGTGTCTGCCGACAGTCTATAAGGTTCTTACATCCATTTTGAGAGCAAAGATTAACCACCATGTAGATAATAACGCTATCATGTCTGCCTCTCAAAATGGATGTAGGAATGGGTCCCGCGGTACTAAGGAGCTACTCCTCATCGATATGGCCATTAGCCAACAGGTTCGGCGTTCCCGAAAGGATCTGTCGACATGTTGGATAGACTATAAGAAGGCCTACGACTCAGTTCCTCATACATGGCTCATGAGGGTGCTAGAATTATACAAAATTGATACAACATTACGCACCTTCCTGATGTCATGTATGAGGCAATGGAGGACGGTCCTTCGCTATCCAGGATGTCGACATATCCAGAGGAACAGCGAACCGGTAAGGATCGAGCGAGGTATATTCCAGGGTGACAGTTTGAGTCCGCTTTGGTTCTGCCTGGCCTTGAATCCTCTAAGCACACTGCTGGAGAATTCAGGCCTAGGCTATCGTTTGAAGAGAGGTGGTCAGGTTATATCTCACCTCCTCTACATGGATGACTTGAAACTTTTTGCCCCCAACAATCTGCAACTGATGGAGCTACTGAAGGTAACTGAAACCTTCAGTAGTGCCATCAGGATGGAGTTTGGTGTTGATAAATGTGCAGTCATGCATGTAAAGAGAGGGGAGATTGTGGAATCCGTGGGTACCCAACTCTCGGATTCCATAAATTTGAGATCTCTCTCTCCAACCGAAACCTATAAGTATTTGGGTATGTCGGAAGCGTTAGGCATCAATGCTACTGACATGAAGCAAACGTTGAGGGAGCGTTTCTTTGGACGCCTGAAGAAGGTATTCAATAGCCTTCTTTCAGGCGGAAACAAGGTGCGCGCCTTCAACGGTTGGGTCATGCCGGTATTGATGTACTCTTTCGGCGTGCTCAAATGGACTCAAACGGAACTTGATGCCCTGGATAGGCGGGTCCGTACACTGCTGACTGCATACCGAATGCATCACCCACGATCGTCGGTCATGAGACTGTATATCCCGCGGAAGTGTGGGGGTCGAGGCTTTTTAAATGCTAAGACCCTGCACAATCGCGAGGTATGCAGTCTCAGGGAATATTTCCTAACCGCCGACGTGGGTATGCATCGTGATGTAGTGGCAGTGGACAAGGGACTCACCCCGCTCTCCTTGGCTAACGAGAGCTGGCGCAAACCTGTAGTGCTTGACACTAACGATCGCAGGGAAGTATGGCAGAGTAAGGAACTCCACGGACGCTTTTTCCGAGCCCTTCATGGGCCCGATGTAGATCAACTAGCGTCCGTAGCCTGGCTGCGCGTCGGTGACCTCTTTGGGGAAACCGAAGGTTTTGTCTGTGCAATTATGGACGAAGTTATCATGACGAATAACTACCGGAGATTTATTGTGAAGGACGGCACGGTTGACATCTGTCGGGCATGTCACCGACCGGGTGAATCAATCCGCCACATTATCTCTGGTTGTTCTCGTCTAGCTAACGGGGAATACTTGCATAGACACAACCTTGTAGCCAGGATTATCCATCAGCAACTTGCTCTGAATTACTCTCTTGTGGAATCGGAGGTGCCATACTACAGGTATGTGCCCGACCCAGTTCTCGATAATGGCGATATCACGCTGTACTGGGACCGGTCCATCATCACTGACAGGACTATTGTAGCCAATAAGCCTGATATAGTGGTGGTGGACCGAAGAGAGAGGCGTACAATGATTGTTGACATATCCGTTCCGCATGACGAGAACCTCGTGAAAGCCGAGAAAGACAAACAAATCAAGTATATTGATTTGGCTCGCGAGGTTGTCGACATGTGGGATGTAGACTCGGCGATCATTGTACCGATAGTCGTGTCAGCCAATGGCTTAATAGCTAAGAGCCTCGACCAACACCTTAGGAGGCTCGCGTTAGGCGGCTGGATCAAGGGCTTGATCCAGAAAGCGGTACTCCTGGACACGGCTCGTATTGTCAGGAGGTTCCTTTCTCTGGAGCCCTGACCGCCGGTAGCTTGGACCCTGTTCCCGATACCGGTGGGACACTGTTTTTTATATTTTTAAATGTTTTTTTTATTTTTTTTATTGAAATATTTAAAAATATAATTTACATGTTATAATTATGAATAAACGAATAATAATAATAATAATCATTTATTTGCTAATAATGTAGGTATACAGATAAGGTGTTATAATTGTTGATTGTCCCAATACATTTTGCCTTACGGCATGCAAAATATTCATATTTTATAGTAAATAAGGAGAATATTTAAAAAAAAAAGTTAAAAATTGTCAGCTCATTAACTTAATCGTTCAGTTATGTGATATGTCATACAAATTCAGATAAAATGTCATATAAATTCAAATTCAATGTAATAAAAAAATTTCAATACAATGTCATAAAAAAAATCGAATATAATGTCATAAAAATAATACAATGTCATGCTTGAAATAATACCATGTCATACAAATAATAAAATGTCATACAAATGATAAAATGTCATCAAATAGAATACAATGTCATATGAAATGAAATAATGAAATACTATTAGGAACCAATGACATGGAAAAAAAAATCACATTGAAGGAGCAACATTTTACTTGATTGTCTTGTCATACAGAAATTCTTTGATTGAGTAGTAACACTTGTCCAGTAAAAGTTTTGTTAATTGCTTTTTAAACATTACTATAGGTAATTCCTTTAAATTTCTTGGCAAAGTGTTATAAATAATCCCATTATTTATAACACTTTGCCATGTGTAAAATACTCTTTTTTAATAAAGCAGTTTTATGACCACCGGTATATAGTTGATTTTTATATTGGGCCCTTATTACTCTTAAGTGTTGCCTTATATCACTCATTGGCGTAAATAAGTGCAGATTCGTTCTAACGAATATTGCAACCTCTAGTATATACAACGATGGGAAAGTCAGAATTTTGAGAGATTTGAAAACTGGTCGACAGCTTGCTGTCACCTTAAGACCAGTCATTGACCTAAGGCAACGCTTTTGCGCTCGAAATATGCGTTCCCTCTCGCTGCAATTTCCCCAAAATATGACACCAAATCTTAACAATGAGGCAAGGCAACCAAACCATGATAGGCTGTCATCAAGGAATTTAAATTCATTTTTTTAGCTAAGTTATAAAGAACAAATGCAGTTTTACTTAACTTTTGGCATATGATATTAGCATGAGATTCCCATGTTAATTTTTGGTCAATATTTATTCCTAAGAATTTTGCCTCGAAGGTTGATTCTATAGTTTGACCATTATATTGAACGTTTATATTCTGTGGCTGAAGCCGCTGCCAAAAATGCATGACTTTAGTTTTTTGTAAATTTATAACTAAATTATTTTTATTGAGCCAATCTATCATGGATTTAAGTGTAATGTTTATTTCCTTTTCATATTGAATTTTATCTCTGCATTCAATTATGACTGTACTGTCGTCTGCAAATAATGTCATCGGTTGAGTAATTTGGCGAGGCAGGTCATTAATATAAATTAAAAATAATAAAGGCCCCAAGACACTTCCTTGTGGAACTCCGAATTTAATGATTCTGCAATTTGACAAGTATTTTACTTCACGTTTAGTTCTACTACAAACTCTCGTAACTTCTGTGTACTGTTTTCTACCCATGAGGTAAGATTTTATTAGGTTTAAAACGTTACCTCTTACACCGTAGTAGTTTAATTTAGTTAATAGTACGTCATGCTTTACGTAATCGAACGCCTTCGTCATGTCTGCGAAAATTGCACATACAGGATTCTTCTTATCTACATTATTCATGATCACTTTCAGAAGATCAAAGATAGCCAAATTAATATTTTTATTTTTACGGAAGCCGTATTGTTCATCGCATAATATATTGTTTTTAGTCATAAATGAGTAGATTGATTCATATATAATTTTTTCAAGTATCTTAGAAAATACTGAGATTAAGGCCACCGGTCTGTAGTTTGTCATGTCTTCCTTACTATTTTTCTTATGTAGTGGTTTTACAATCACAGTCTTTAATTTTTCAGGAAATATACCTGAGCTTATGCTTGCATTTATTATATGACTCAGTGGTTTTGCTATAATGTCAGAAACATACTTTACGGCAATGGTAGAAATACCATCAAGTCCAAAGCTTTTTTTATTTTTTAATTTTTGGATTACACGTACAATATCTTGAGGCACAACCGGAGGCATAAACAAAGAATTCTGGATTTTACTTCCAATTATATTGCACGGCTGGTTATTAGCAACATTCTGAACCTGGTCAACAAAGAAATCATTAAAAGAATTAGCAATTTGCTGCGGATTCTTTACTAATTTGTCACCTGTGTTAATTTGTAAAATTGGTTCTTTCACTTGAGTAAAATTATTAATTATCTGCCATGCTGTTTTTGATTTATTTTGTGAGCTGTTAATTAGATAATTATTTTGAGCTTTTTGAGTGAGATTTACAATTTTTTTAAGTCTGCGAATAATTTTTAAATATAATTTTGTTATCAGATGAAGGTGCTTTTCTATATTTCCACAGAAGATTTCTTTGTTTTCTGCTACAAATCCTTATTCCTCGTGAAATCCATTTCATTTTTTTGTTAGGTTTTACATTAACTAGTTGATTAGAAAAACATAAGTCATACAATAAACGAAACAAGTCAATAAAATTACCATATGCTTCATTTGGGTTGTCTGTTTCAAAAACTTCTGTAAAACATAGAGATTGCATGTGCTTTCTAAATAACATTAAATTTTCTTTACATAAATTACGTTTGCGAGTGCGCCAAGAATTAAGTTTACATGTTTTATTTACCTGTATTTTTAAAATCTGTGCGGTATGATCGGATAGTGCTAAATCTATAATTTCACTCTCACATTTTTGTCTAGAATTATGTGCAAAGTTATCTAAACAAGTACCACTTTTTAGTCTAGTCGGTTGATTGAATTCTAGTTTAAGGTTGTAATTTAACAGCAAGTTTATAAAATCTGAAGTCAAGTTATTTCTTTTAAGTGTGTTAATATTGAAGTCTCCGCATAAAACTTTTTTTTGATTGACCTTATTACACAATTTCTTTAATAAGGCATCTAAATTATCCATAAAGGTATTGATGCCTGACATATTTGGTGGTCTGTAAATGCATACAACAATTAATCCATGCTTACTTAATTCTATTGCACAATATTCAAACACACCTGTAATAGACGTGTTAGGAAGTTCCTTATACTCATACCCTTTTCTGACAAGTATACACGCCCCTCCGCGTTTTTGATTATTTCTCGAATAACACGATGCTAGTTTGAAATTAGGTATGTTAATTAAAGATTCATGTCCGGAAGTTACAAAATGTTCAGTTATACATAATATGTCAATATCTATATATTTTTCAGCACGTAACTCTTCGATATGCACGGTCAACATGTCTGATTTATTCAGAAGTCCTGCTATATTTTGATGCAAAATATTCATGTACTTACAATAGAAAAAACTGGTCATTTGATGTCATTTTATCTCTGTTAGTTAAAGTCTCCTCCTTGTTATAATTCGATGTCAATGTTCTGTCATCTGTCTCGGTATTGATTTTATTCGTATCTTGAGAACCGAATAAGTTATAGTCTGTATTTATATTGGACATTATCTGGTCAAAGACGTTTTTCCATCCAACTTTGTTTATTTTACCTGTATTGTAGGTGAACATGTCAAACGACAGCGAGCGATTGCTGTCGAAAAAATATGCATAATTGTTATTATTTATGTCCAAATAAAGAAGATTATTAAATAATTCTACTTTATAATTGTAGATTAGTGCTCCTGTTATATAAATTGGTGCGCATACCACGACATTTGTGTGTGTAACGTTTTTAAGCGAGTTTTTAAAGTTCTCAATGAGTTTTGAATAACTATTATTTTGTAGTTCATTTTCTCCTATGAAAATCAAGCAATAATCACGCAATGAGAAGTCTTTTAATTTGTATGCAATAGTAGACGTCATTTCCTCAGTGAAGATGTTTGGTAGCAGATAGTGACAATAATCAAATTGATTTGCAAAGACGTCTCCTATTAACGGCAGAGTTCCTTTTGTGCAACCGCTGCTTATTATTGCAAGTTTGTTTTTATATTTTAGCTTAGGAACACCTGATGATTTTTTCATAGCAATATTATTCTGTTTTGATATTGATGTTTCCTTTTTATTTTGTGTTAATGCATCATAGGTAAGATCGGATGTTTGAGTTTCTTTATGGTGCATGTCGGGTTTTGTTTCCTTGTCTGGTTTGGCCAAAGTCTTGGAGTCATTAACTAACGCCATTGGAGAATTTTTGTAGTGTTTTGTTTTTTTGTGGCGAGATAATGATGGTGTGCTACTTTTTCTGTCAGGCGTTAAGCAAATTTTTTTACAAGTTTCTACCGTCTTTAATGATTTTTGTAACAAACAAAATTCACTACTCAAAGATTCTAAAGTTTAAATTTTCTATAACGTCCCGCTTGTTCATTACTTTTTTTAGAAACTTTTTGTACCTTTTGTTTTTTTTTTTTTGTTAGTGGCCAGTTTGAAATTTGAATAAACTTCTTTGATGCACTACATTTTAATTCACATAATGCTGACGGTTTTTCACGTTCCAAATTCAAATCTCATTATTCCCTAGGGATCGCCCATACTGCATTATCTCCCTAGGGACATAATGACTTGCTATAAGTGATTATGCAAAAAACTTTTTTACACCACCTGCTCGATAATGTCCTTTTATACGTCATACAACCATCACTTAAAGCAAGTCATTATGTCCCTAGGGAGATAATGTAGTATGGGCGATCCCTAGGGAATAATGAGATTTGAATTTGGAACGTGAAAAACCGTCAGCATTATGTGAATTAAAATGTAGTGCATCAAACAAGTTTATTCAAATTTCAAACTGGCCACTAACAAAAAAAAAACAGAATAAAAAAGTTTCTAAAAAAAAGTAATGAACAAGCGGGAGCGTTATAGAAAATTTAAACTATAGAATCTTTGAGTAGTGAATTTTGTTTGTTTCAAATCTCAAAACATTTTGAGTGATAGTTAAGATTAACTCGTAAATATTACTTATATTTCTGTATTATATGATTTCTTTTACTAAATTGTCTTTTAATTATCTCACAGATGGTGTAAAAAGTAGAGTATCCAACACGGGGATAAAGCTGTCTTTGTCTTGGGTGGCTTGAATTCCTCACTTCACTCAGGTTTCTTTATTAACTCCCTCGCAATGCTCGGGAGTTAATTATATAAATCCCTCACTATCGTTCGGGATTAAAATTAGCAACCTTCGTTTCGTTCGGAATTCAACATCCGCCACCCGCGACTTAAAGACACTGCTTTATCCCCTAGTCACATAATCTACTATTAAAAACATTGAATTAGTTCCAGAAGTTAGACTCTTGACGATCCAATTTCTAACATGAGCAACTCACCACTTTGTATTAGATTCCATTGCCTGTTGCTCTCGGTCCTAGTTTTCTGGTATGCGACCTTAGACTTTTGTGTTTCCAGAAACACCTTCCTCTGTTCGCAGTCCACGAATGATTTGACATAAAAGCCCGCGAAATTAACCGCTGCGTGAAGTAACACGTTACCTCCTAGAAGACGCCACACGCACGCGGATCTCTGCCAAAATTATAGATAAAAATAGATAATAACAATAAAAAAATAAAAAATGTGTTTATTATCTTAAAAATCTATACAATTAAGTTGCCGGGGCTTCCCAGAAAGTAATCCGAAGATACTTGTGATGGGATAAACCTCGCTCTTCCTCTATTATATAATAATAGGTAATAATTTTCATTGACTATGCAATCTAGTGAGAACATGGAAAGAGTTACCGTGGCCCTAAAACGCAAAGGGCAATTGATGGAACATAGTTGGGTTTTGGTCAGTAAAAATCTGACACATCCTCTCGCTCTACCCTAGAGTCATCATCATCATCATCATTTTAGCCGAAAGACGTCCACTGCTGGACATAGGCCTCCCCCAAGTGTCGCCACAATGAACGGTCCCGTGCGTCTCGCATCCATCGGACTCCCGCAACCGTTACCAAGTCATCGGTCCACCTTGTAGGAGGCCTTTCAACGCTACGTCTTCCGGTACGGAAGTTCCCTCGGAGTTTCCTTACGTGATCGAATCAGGAATGAGGATATCCGCAGGAGAACCAAGGTCACCGACATAGCACTAAGAATCGCCAAACTTAAGTGGCAATGGGCAGGGCACATTGATGAGGGATGGCCGTTGAGGCCGAAAGGTTCTGGAATGGCGACTCTAGAGTGGGACAAGTTATTTGAGAAATTTCCACTTCAAAAACAAAAGATACATATGACTACTTACATGGCTACAGTTGACACACTGGTACACTATGGTTGCCACTATTTGTGCTAGGAAGGACAGGGCCCCAAGGGAGAAGCACCAGCGCAGAGAAAGCGGGAACATCGCGTACGGCACGAACACTATGAACAGCATGTACCAGACTTGGTTCTGAGACTCTTGGAAGCCGATGCCTTGATAACTTAAACCTGAACATAGTAAAGCATTTTTATTTATCCCATCTATACATAACGAGTTGAGAGCACTGCAAGTGCCTCGGTGATTGACGTCTTGAGTACTCCCATGGCTCATTTAGAATGCATACCTTGTACGATAAGCAGCACCCAGGTACCGCCGGCGGCCCAATGCAGATGGTTGTCAGCGACGGGTCGCCACCAGCTCAGCAGGCACACACACACGTTCATACTCGCGAACGTCGTCCAGACGATGTGGTGGGTACTCGGCGTCGCCGCTGTAAATATATTACGTACCCTGAATCTTACCTGAGGTGTACCTATTTTATATATGTATATGGTCACTAGTTCCTGGCAGCAGCTTCACCTGCGTGAAAGCAGAATATTATTCCAAGGATAAAAAGTATTCTATGTCCTTTATACACTCACACACCTCTAACTACACCTACACAATACAATTATTATTACCATTTCTTTCTCCTTTTCTGTTTTATTTTGTTTTATGTTACTTTTTACTTATACTTTTGGTTTTACGAGTATTATAGACTATGTCTTGTAGGCAAAAACAAGTGTCAATGTAGCGGCACTCTAATTATCTAATTATGTACTCTCTAATTGAACTTCATGGCTAAACGATGGACCACCATAATACAGGCCCTCGGCCTAGTTTGGTGGTTACATCAGATATACTGTGAAATTTGTACTTGCTGAATGTGACTCTTTAACCACTGTAATTATTATGCTAATAGTGTCAAATAAACTATACTTACTTACTTATTTCAAGACATGGTTTATCCGTGTGCCAAATTTCATCCATGTCTGTTTGGCCGTTTGAGCGTGAGGAAGTAACAAACATACATATCACTATACATACAAACTTTCGCTTATAAAACATTAGTATGATAATTTTAAGTTGGGCTGATACATCACTAGACAGCTGGTGCAACGTCTACCACATCATCGTTTTCCATCAGGTGAGAACAGTTGTCGAAGTGAGTCTGTCAATATTTAAAAAAAACTCGCGCACTGAGGGCTCCGTACAAACTTACCTGTGTAAAATTGTTCAATTCCCGAATGGAGTCTGGAAGACTTTTTTTTGTAACGTAACAACAAAACCGTTTTCATATTCATTTCTGTACCTATGCTATAAGACCTTGCTTTATTCTTTTCAGGATTCCGGATTCCAATGGGAAGTACCCTATGAATTTTGATTCCCTTTAGAGTGTCGATATATGTATGTATACGTTTTTTTTTGTGATATAAACGGCCGTATCTTTTTTTTTATTAACCTACAAGTTTGATTCAGAATTTCAGATTTGAGTATATGGTTTTTATTTCAACTCGATACCTCCACGCGTTCCCGAGATAAAGGGTCAGACAGACAGACAGACGGACAACAAAGTGATCCTATAAGGGTTCCATTTTTTTCCTTTTAAAGTACCTTAGGAACCCTAAAAAGAACATATTTTCCCACCATAAATAAATTAGACTATACATAATACTTACCATCTTTGTAAGTGAAGCTATAAATAATGAACAGCCCCACCTGAAATTGTAAAACCACTGTGTAAGTCCCAGTTTTGCTCGTAAACAGTCTTACACTCTAAGGCGTCTCGCCCACAGCGACTTTTTGTAGCGATGGTGCGTTCGCATCGACACAGTCGCGATGCTGTAGCGCGTTGGCATCTTTTCTATAGCGCTTACAAATGCGACCAACGCGCGTTAGTAGCGATGCTGTCGCTTGCTTATAAAACGCGCGACAGCATCGCTACAACAAGTTGCCGTGGACGATGGGCCTAAGACAGTTTATGGCGTTACTAGCGTACATTAATCGATTTTAGTGAGGTAAAAATCCCATACTCCCTGGACTTATCCTCAAAGTTCGGGCGCCTATTAAAGGTTTTCCCTCGAAAAAAAAAGGTATAGTATAGCTGTTTTGGTAGGTACTGCCCCCCTAGCCAAGTTGCAAACGATAAACGTGAACGCTTAGTAATCTCCAATAGATTTTCAACTTTATACCTAAGAGCATAAAGTTGAAAATCTATTAAAGACTACTGAGCGTTAGCGACCGGAACGAACGAAAACACTATGTAATCTTCAATAGATTTTCAACTTTATATCCAATTACATAAAGTTGAAAATCTATTGAAGACTACTGAGAGTTTACGTTTATCGTTTGTGACTTGGCTAGGGGGGCTGGTATGGTAGGTAATACTGTAGTAGTTGACACTTCTGGAATATTACAATTACTTTTGTGGTCTACTTACTTTAAGAGCCAGATCGAGGAGGTTGACTATCATGAGAGACTTCTGCCGTTGCCTTCGTGAATATCTTTGGTATGATTGTTCAACGGCTCCATCCTGGTAAACAATAATTTGGTTTATCTTCTATGTTCCTTACTGGTCTGTACTGACAGGGGCGCCGACTCCGTGGGTGCTCGGGGGCTCGAGCACCCATGAGAAATAAACGTGGGTGCCTAGCACCCCTGAGAATAGACATCAAGAAACAGGTCAGTAATCGCCTTTTAGGGATGGGCGTTTTTTCATTACCCGATGACCCGTTTAGCGCAGTGGTTTAGAGCGCCGGTTAAGATGCAAGGGTCGCGGGTTCGATTCCCGCACCAACACAAACGTTGTTGATGAAACAGATATTTGTGTTGGGTCTGGGTGTTTGTGGTACCTTCATTGTTCCTGGTTTCCATAGTACAAGGGAAAACCTTAGTTTGGGACCAGGACAATGTATGTGATGTTTTCCCAATTAATTATTATTTATTAAATTTATTTATTTGTCGGTCGATCAGTGTGCATTTCTCTTCTCACACTTCGCCACTTTTTCGAGTCACCAAATGAGCATGAGCACCCATGAGAGTTTCTTAAAGCCGGCGCCCCTGTATACTGATGGTTTATACTTAGGTACTTCAGTTTAGGGAGCCATTATAATTGTCATCTTTATCTTGCCCTAAAACGATTTTATATGGAATCGTCTTCTTCCCTGTCCATTTCTCTATTCATATCAGCAGTCATCCCCTTTCTAAACATAAATAACATCTTTCACTCTGTCTACCAATCATTCGCTCATCTATGGTTTACTCAAACTCATTTTCCACACGATATCTTACTCACGCCTTCACATCACATATCATCAACAGTTTTAACCCGTCTGGAAACACTGACCTCGTGTAGTTTTAATATTGTTATTTTAAATCGTAAAAAAACTCAATTTTCTGAAGAAAATCTTCTAACGCAGGATATTGTTTTGAACGAAACTCGATGTAAAAATAACTTACCTTAAAACTGTTGTTGATGACTGGACGGTATATCCCCTTGTAATATTGAGGCTCAGGCATGCCGTCTGCTGAAAGTACATTTAAAAAAAATATAAAAAAGTTGAGAAGAAATGTACCTAAAACTCTCCACGGGCCTTATCATGACGTCACAAAATAAGCGAGAGAAGAGAAAAAAGGAAGAAAGGAAGAAGGAAGAAAGCGAAAAAAAGGAAGAAGGAAGAAAGCGAGAAAGAGGCATGGACTGGAGCTATACATCCTATACAGCTCCATCCCTTTAACAGTTCAGTTTAGGTCGTCCAAAGGATCGCGTTAAGATCTTGTGGTTAGGGCCTCTGATACCTTGAATGCAATAATGTTTTTTCAATACACTTACTCGAAAACCGGCTCTTATCCCACGGCTTTTAGGCACGCAATAGACTGTTTTCCGCACTAGTGCAGAAAAGTGCGCGTGCTCTCCCTCGCGCCTCGCCACAATCAGCCAGTGTTATTACATGTATCGATGCATCGTATCAAGCTGGGCGCGCGTCGACCCCCACGAGTCGCCGGTCAACCCCCGTTTATTCATTTCTTCGAATCGTAACTACTCTGCAACCCTCGGCTCCATAACACACTCGCCTACGGCACGGTAATATTAGATAATATTACTGTGCCTACGGCTCGTGCGAATTCCGCCTCGGTCGCAATAACAAACTTGTATCAAAATGTACTATAGAATTACATGCGAAGGTCATCAATGGTGTTGTGTTATGCCGTTTCTTATCTTATTAGAGCAATTTTATATTTAGAACACGGTTGAGTTAGTTTATTTAAGTAAAATGACCGCCAATGCATTGAAACGAATAGAATAAACTTTATTACTCATCAAAAAAGTAAAACCACTTGTACATAAACTTAGATATCTCTCTCTTTAATCACTTAACCTTTCGAATACCGTAATTAGAGACACAACACAATAGAAAGACAATGAGAGAGCGAACGCGTTCGCTTGGGGTTTAATTAATTAATCTTTAATTTTAATCGAATTATTCTTATTTCAATAAAAAGATTTATTGAGAGGACTGATACGATAAGTAGCCTTTAGTGTGTGCAGCCACTTTGTCGATACTCTTGCGCCATTCCCATCTTCCTATCTGAAATCTGATCGTGCTGTGCTGGTGCTGCGGCTGCGGAGAACCTCAAGCGGCGGAAATACAATAACCTTATTCGAAGTTATATTTTCGAGCCAATGGTTTGAAACTATTGGAACGTGGAGTTCGAGTGCTCATTAATTATATAAAAACCTCTCCTAGCGCCTTGTTGACATTTCGCTTAACCCAAGGGCTGGCTTTTACCTTGGAGAGGTTATGTATTGCCGTACAGGGTCATGGCAATGTAGCTAGTCTTATAAGTACATTTCCAGTCGACAGTGATGCGGAGGAGTTTTTCGACTCCATATTTAGTGTCTACGCCATATTTAGATTTTAGTTAGTTTTTTTTTTTTTAGGTGGGAATATCATCTAATGAATGACAAATCGCGCTCTTGGGCGGAGCGGGAGATAGTGTCAGACTTTTACTGACTAAAAACCCACTCCTGTTCCTTCTTTGCCTTCGTCCCAGGGCCCCGGGTTTCATTTTATAAGTATGGTATGAGAAAACCTCCACGAACTCTGTTCGTTACACGGTTCGTTAAGGTCGCTAGGTCTTCCCAAGCATTCAACCTGATTTGGTCCAAAGCCGGTTAAATGCAATCCTACTTAAAAAGTTTTTTTTTAGCAACGAAAGCGACAAATACTGTCGCTTCAATCAGCGACGTCCAAGAAGATAGAAGATAAATATTATGTATATATTATAATAATAATAATAATTCGGCACGGCTCGTATTGTTAGGAGGTTCCTCTCTCTGGAGCCCTGACCGCCGGTAGCTTGGACCCTGTTCCCGATACCGGTGGGGTACTATTTTTTATATTTTTAAATGTTCTTTTTTGTATGATTTTGTTTAAAAAAATATTTAAAAATGTAATTTATATGGTATTTACAATCAATAAAGAGAATAATAATAATAATAATATCCCCATCGCCGTATCTCTACGTTGACGTCGTGGTGGGGCTTGCGTGCTCCAATATACCCTAGGTCTGTATCGGTAAAGTTTGCTTTGCCGTAATATGCCTAGGGTGAGGGGCCAGACTAAGAGAGATACAATCCGCAGTGCAGTTTTGTGGCGAACTGTTGGGCATTAGCGACCCCACGGACCCGATCTCCCGGGAGAATTCTTGTTCTTCATCTCCGGCTTGCCTTTATTGGCCGGCCGTAGTGAACACTGACGAGGAACTGAGCTCCCACCTCTCTCTTGCCTTTATTGGCTGGCTTGAGTGGAGATTCGCAAGAGCAAACGTGCTCGGGAGAAGGATGTATAATCCAGTAAGGTGCTGGTAGGGATCTTGACCGTACTTCCGGGATTGTCCTGATAGCCGTGGTATACCTCTCCACTCCTCAAGCACCTCAGGATATGTTGCCCTCTTGTTGCTACGTCACTTCGTGCTAGCGGCCGTTTTTGGGGGCCCATTTATTGAGTGTGCAAGTCACCCCCTGCCTTTTTTCGATGCATATTAATAACGTTGTTCAGGCAGGGGCCATAGTCTTGACATAGTTCCATGTTACCAGTCCACTTAAGACTCCAAAAACCATAGCCCTATTATCTTTGTTCTCCATATGTCGCAACAGTTTTTCAATAACCGGGGGTTGTCCTTGGGTGCACTAGCATAGCGCGTACAGGGATAATCGTCGGTTGATATCATGTTCCTTTATAATTATCTAAAGGGCCTCTGCGAGTTGGCTTCGGCTCCTCGTACGCCTCCCAAAGGTCCAGGACCTCAGGGTCCTGAGATAAATAAAATATAAAAAAAAAAAAATAATAATATAATAATATCTTTGTTCTCCATATGTCGCAACAGTTTTTCAATAACCGGGGGTTGTCCTTGGGTGCACTAGCATAGCGCGTACAGGGATAATCGTCGGTTGATATCATGTTCCTTTATAATTATCTAAAGGGCCTCTGCGAGTTGGCTTCGGCTCCTCGTACGCCTCCCAAAGGTCCAGGACCTCAGGGTCCTGAGATAAATAAAATATAAAAAAAAAAAAAATATTCCACAACTATCACACAACGCCGTCTAGTCCCAAGCTAAGCAGAGCTTGTGTTATGGGTACTAGACAACTGATAAACATACTTATATATTTCTAAATACATACATATATAGATAAATTACACCCAGACACAGAACAAATGATTGTGCTCACCACACAAACATTTGTCCTGGGTGGGAATCGAACCCACGACCTCCGGCATAGCAGTCAGAGGGCCACTAACCACTAGACCAACAGGCCAGTCAATATATATTAAATTTAATAGGTACATAAAAATCTTGTGTCACAGTATTTGTTACAGTACTCCTCCGAAATGGCTTGACCAATTTTTATGTTTTTTTTTTTTATGCGAATCAACCCATAGATTTCCCTAGTTTTGTGGAGAGAGTCCATCAAATAATTCCTCCCTTTTTGGATGAAGCGAGAGAGTGTCAGACTTTCACTGTCTGCAAACCACGTGTGTTCCTTCAGTTGCCATTTGCGTTCCAGGACCTCGTTAGCTCTTTCAAACAATTCCAGATTTATTTACACAAATAATTTAAATTAAAAAAAATACTTAACTAGGTATAATCGCAGTAAAATAAAAAAAAAAACAAAATAAAAACCTTACACTAATTACTAGTCAACTAAAAACAAACTAAAATATCGCGTTAAAACTCTTAAATTAATTAATGATATTTAATTAAGAAACACACCACTAATTTTAAATTATGTAGTACAAATAATTAAAGGGCTTATTAGAAAAGGTCTTGTTATCTATAAGAGTTTGTTTATATCCCAAAATGTCACTCAATTTATGGAAATATGGTACAGGATATTGATTATGAATGAATGAATGGCGATAAAAATGGAAAAAAACACTGCGCGTAGTATTTTCTAGTAGCAATTGTTACGAATGATTGATTCAATTATGAATTTACCAACTATGACAAATTTTCGTAGACAATTTTGGGATTTCGTTTTTTTTTTGCTTTTGACAACACAAAAATGATCAGTAACGGGTACGGATAGTCCCATTTTTTTTTGTACTAATTAAAAAATAGGGGTGAATATGGTAGTTAAGAAACGATTATTAATAATTCCCCCACCCGAACAGAATATTCCCATGGACGGAAAATTTTATGCCACAGCTGACAGCGTCTACATATTCTTTACATAATTATTGTGAATTAGCGAGGGGCCCAGCTTCGCGCGGGTGTTAGATTTTTTTGAAATTCTCAGCTATTCTCTACTATAACAATAAGTATGCACCATTATACTCATAAGCCTTCTTCATTAATCTTTTTGTCTATAGGTTAAAACCGCATGAAAATCCGTACAGCAGTTTTTAAGGTTATATAGGGTGACTGGTAATTAGTGTACCTACGATACTTAAACACGTGATTGTGCTCATGATAACCAACAACTTTTACTATGGGAACAAACCTGAAATCGCGAAAAAAAATCAGCCGTTCAGTACATTTATGTTTGCCTAATGTACCTACTGAACAGCTGATATTTTTTTCGCGATTTCGGCTTTGCTCCCATAATAAAAATTGTTTATTATCGTGAACACAATCACGTGTTTAAGTATCGTACACTAATTGCCAGTCACCCTATATAGACAGACAAACAAACGCGGCGGAGGACATTGTTTTTTAATATGTAAGGATATTTACCTTGTCCTTCAGTTTTCAGCTGCAACCGGACTCGGGGTTCTCCGCTAACGATATGCGAGTTTATTTAACTCCCAAGTAGCATATACTAGGAAAACAAAGCATATTGTAGATAACGCTGTCAGATAATAACGACGGTTGGTTTTAAACCAATCAATGGCTCTATTTAGGTAAATAATAATCTATTGAAATGTAAAGCTACGCGTAATCACCGCTTTATTATTTTATTTACGCTACCGTAAAATGGGGTGAATAGAAACACAGGGGTGAATAGAAACAAAACTTTGGATTGGTTTTTCACTTTGATACCATATTATCGGCTTCTAACAAAGCTTCGACTTTTTAGAATAACGATTAATTAATAAATTGATATAGTTAAATGCTGCAAAAATATCGTGAAAATGCCCTTTGAAGTTTTGTTTCTATTTACCCCATTTGACTGTACCTATATGCATTGCATGAGGAGAAGTGGTCATATGCAGTAGATACTTTTCTATGAAAAGAGGGCTCTGCGAATAAAAAAAAACGTAGGAGAGTAAGGTATTTAAAAGGGGAATTATAAAACGAGCGTATAAAAAAAAAACTTTGCGACTGATGATGAGATACTGTTTTAATAACTTGAGCGGAATGAATTTGAGTAAGAGAAAAATTTACTAAACTAACGACAAATATTGATTAATAACAAAATCCAGAACGAGCATACTAAAAGTGGGTTGTGATTAATCCATTTCAGATATTTAAAATTCAAGCCGTGCGACTAAATTACTAACTAGAAATAAAATTGAGGTTTTACATAACGAACTACTAAAAAGTTCACTTTAAGAAATGTTTTCACCATTGTCTAATTATCTAGTCGCAGGCAGATTCATCAGTTTGAACTGGGTGAAATAGGTTAGGTTAGAACTGTGGCCAACCGCGCGTGAGCCGAGCGGTGCCGCGGCAGCGGCTCATTTGCATTGTTACAATGAATGTGATTTCTAGAAAACTGATTTCTGAAAAATACGCGTCATTTTTGAGAATCAAAAAGTAAAATGAACTGTGTCTACTATTATGAGGATATGGAGTCCACGCCTGAGCAGGCTGTCGACAACGTGTCTTCTAGGTACGTAGTACGTTCGTAGGTACCTAATGGCGTCTGTGCCTGTACTAAGCACTTCTAGTGCAACGCAGCTACAAAACCAGGAGCACGAGGACGTTATCCAGTCATGAGAAGCCGTGTTAGCTGAAAAGTGATGTCACAGCTGTCAAAAGGAGGAGGTGGTAGTGTCACCGCCACGCGCCTATATACGCCGCCGCACGCTCATTTGAGCCCCTTTTTACCCGACTGCGCGACGCAAAGGAGGGTAATGTGTTTATCAGTCTATGTACCTATGTATGTATGTATGTATGTTTGTTTTTTCTCGTGGAGTCAACTTATCTAGGAAAACCTCTGCCCGTTTGGATGGCCAATTCTGCCTTTTATAAATCTGTTTTTTTGTATTTGTGAATTTAAATTAAGAAAATAAACCGTCATTTTTGTTCGTTGTATTTTTTTATTTCAATTTAGTCACCGGTAAATCATGTTTTATTTTAATCAAGGCAATTTCAACGATGACCATGGCCGATGTCACTAAACTTCTTATTATTCTTCACCAGCTCAGAAGAATCGTGCGCTGACCCAGAATTTCAGGTCTCTTAAACACTACTAGTAGGACGCATGAGGACACGCTAGATTGTAGTTAAATAAAACGCAAGGTAGGTAAACTTTCCATATATAATCGATATAAAAATTATAAATAGAAGCGTCTCACATACAGCATAACATCTTGCACACGAGGACCGACCACAGATTACAAAAGTATTCCATAACTTGACTTCTGAGACCACACTCTAATTATGCTGGTTTTTTAAATGGGACAGTATGTGATAATCTATATCCAAAAGAGCTATGAAAAAACTGGCTTAGGAAACAATAGGTCTTTTTTCATGAAAAAACTCTTTGGAATTGTCCTATAAGTAGGTAAGGTACACGTAATTACCTTTTTTTTTTAAGTAATGGGCTGTTTCTCTATCTTGTTCAGCCTGTGTTCTGAGGATAACTACCAGTTTGTTAAATTCTTAACTTGTACGAGTAGGTTTAAGATGCATAGCCGCTTATGGGAAGTCAAGTCATTGTGTACCTAGTAGATATGTAATCTGTATGCACTAACACTACGGTAACTACTTGTGACACATTAATACAATGAAACTAAGTTATTATGAGGTCCTTACCTATGAAATTGGTGTTTTATGAACCTTGGTGTTTTATTAACCGGGTCACTTTAAACTGTCATAATTTCGAGTCGTAATTCGTCATAATTCTTTTTTCGAAATTATTTTGAAAAATATTGATTTCTCTGGGTTTTGTATTTTTTGTAATAACGTTATATTTTTTACACAAATTTCATATGAAGGGACCTATTATAGTAGAAATCGAAGTGGCTTCAGTACCTACACTGCTCCTTTCAAATCTTAGATTATTATTTCAAAATACAGTTAAAACATCATTTTTTTGCACAACTGATATTTTTTTTAACAAAAATAATTGTGATTTACTAAATGTTCAATTGTACCAAAATATTTATCGTGTGCGCTGAGTGAGAGTTGTTTTTACGTTATATATGCGATCAAAACGTTTAGCTCTCTGATTGGTTAAGAGCTTGAAGCGAGCCAATCGGAGCGTCGAACTTCATAAACGAACTCGCACTAGGCGCACTGATTTTTAATACACATTTTATTGATTGTGAAAACTTCCATAAAGGACCTTATCACTTTATCAGTGAAGCAATAATACAATTACAGTAGGTCCATAAACTACTGGATATTTCTACTAAACAATGCTACTTTTAGCGGACAGTACCATAGTTGTGCGCATTCTCTTAACAATATAATTTTACAATCAGTCAAATCAAATTGATTGGCGTAACTTCACAGACGCGACGGGTAGGATATATCTTAAGATCATACGTTTTTGTTTTTCTTAGGTCATTTTAATTAAATTCTGGGTGAGTGTAGTTTGCTTGAAATGATATTTTTTTTTTAATCATTTCGTTATTAGATAACAAGACTTATCATGCCTGTGGAGTTTCGCTAACTATTTTAATTTGACGTAGTATTGGTAAAGTCTGGGCAAGATAAAAGCTCAAAGTGGACATAAAAATAATTTGATCTAGACTCCTTTACAAAAATTCTAAAAAATCCATTTGTTCCTGTCACTCAACTAACGTCTGGGACAGATTTGCAATAAACAAACATTTATGTAATTAAATAATAAAATGCAATTAATATTATATAAAGATGTGATCCTCCACAGTTGTTCATACGCTTATGTGACTAGGTATAAAATAAACAGCCAGTTCCAGGACTTTAACAACCTTACATCCGGTTTCTGAAAGGCTAAACCAACCGCTAAAACTCATGTCAAGTGAGGTGATTGGCTATTGCTGTTTCAGTCAGTCAATTAAGTTTCGCGGTCTGTTAGCTTGTTCAGTATTTCAGAAAACGGATGACATTAATATTATAAACGAATATATATATTAATTTAAACTTAAATTAGGACTCAAAAGCACCGATGACAATATTACGTAAAAAAAAATACAAAATGAATTTGTGCGGATATTTACAGAAATAATAAAAATCCAAAAAAAAACATGAAATTGCAAATTATTTTTAAATGGCATTTAATAAAATACCCTCATAAAAACATTTACCTTAAGTTACATGAAAACTTAGTAGGTAATAATGACGGATATGAATTCATGCGTATACTTTAACAATATATTAATAAATTTGTAATATTTGAACTGACGCATAGATTGAGCGAAAATCACAAAAACAAAACATTTTTAAATAATAAATTTATAATGAAATAAATAATTAAAAAAGAAAATATATATTAAATAAGCTTGGTATAATAATATAATTACATTTATTATCAATATTTAAAACAGAAGTGAATTTCCACTCAATATTTGCGTTTATTAAAGTGAATGAAAGCAATTTTTTATACAACAATTTCTGAAAATATTATGAAGTATAAGAACAATTAGATTTACTCTGTATTTTACGAAAGTTGGACGAGATTTATTTAGATATAAGTTTTTTTTATACTATTTTATACTAAGATCAGTTAATTCGTAAACGAAGATGACCGTTAATTTGATACCTGAATATGTTAAGATATATACGTTTTAAAAAAACTGCATATTTTTTTAATCTACTCATATTATTATATTCCCACTTGTTGTACGCTTACACTCTCTAGACACTTCTACAGTTTCTACTGAACACGTAAATCAGGCGATTCCGTAACACTTATAGCTTAAGACGACACGTTCACATAATTATATAAAAAATGTATACAAAAATTAACGAAGCTATATCAGCTAGCTTATCGTTACAAAATCATTTGGCTAGCAGACTTAATATGTGGCATATTACGAACGGATGCGAAAAAGGACCCACATTCAAATATGTATAAGTTTTATATAAAAAAAAATGTTTATAAAGAAAATAATAATTACTGATCTTACAGTAGGTTCACAGGTTCACCAAACTATCTCATAGATATGTAACTATGTATTAAACCGACTAACAGAAAATATTTTATTTTACTGACTATGTGTCGCTACATTTGCAATGCAGTAATTTTGACTTTGGTAAGAATAATATATTATATAATATTTAACATTGAACATAGCAAAATACTTTTTTTTAAACAGGCCGTGCAAAAGTAAGGTATTTTTTTTTTTGATCGACGATACTTCCACAAATTGGCAGTACTTATAAATAAAATATTATTCAATAACATATTTCTACTAGTGAATATTCTTTAGTTTATTTTCGTCAGGATATATATATAGCTGTTTTTTTTTTACCAGTAAGTCATAAAATGAGCTGCTAAGTTTAGCAGCACAATTTATTACATAATATAAAATATTTAAAATGTAGATGTACTTATATAAATCTCTGTGACAAAATGAGATTCAGTTTTAGTCTTGAAATATACAAGATAACGTTATATAGTATAAATAAGCGTTTCTTAAATAAATGTACATAAAAAATAGTTTCCTGTATTCAAAACAGAAATAAAAATTTTGCATTGCAGAATGCAAAATAAGGGTTTAGTAGAATTACTTACACTAACACGCATATTAATAAAACAATTTATAAGGATTTTTATTTTTAAAGATATTTTTTATTTATTTATTTGCATTAACCTCCTACGTCGGATATATCCGACAAACGCTAGGGTTTCACATCCACGACCAAATACTCCATCTCGACAGCTCTTCTGTCACCTATGGGCATTGAAGAGTTAAATGAGATGGAGTACCCAGTCGCAAACACACGACCCTGGCGAATAAGACACGAAAACACTCGTCGGACTAATCCGACGCGGGCGATTAAAGGGTTAAATTAAACTAAGGCCTTACCATGACTGTGTTAAAATGTCAGTCGTGCGAGTGACAAAGAGGGATGGAGCTATACCTTATAATAGCTCCATCCCTTTAAAAGTTCAGTTTAGATCGTTAAGAGGATCGCATTAAGCGATTGTGGCACGGCCTCTGTGCGGTTATAATCGTTATTACTTTTATAAATGAAACCGCATGAAAATCCTTAAATCTTGTTTTATTATTTCAAGCTTATCATTTATTTCTTTTTAGGCTCCATACCTAAGAACTCAGTTCGTTAAATTTGCCATTCAACCTACCTCACATTTTACCATTATCTCGCTCTCTCAATGAAATGGATTCGTATTCTGATATGTGAACAAAACTTGTTTTCGCTTAAGTACATAATGGATCGTAGATTCTTTGTGAAGACATTGTTGGACGAGATATTAAAGGATTTGAAATATTATTGTTTTTTTTTTGTTTCATTTTAAAATGTTACTAGGTACAACATAAACAAAAAAAAATACTTTGGTTGTCGATACAGTCCCTTTTTTATTTTATTTTTTTATTATTATTTAGAAAGATCACACAATAAGCGCAATTAGATCCAATTTAATAATGTTTTTACTTCCTTAAATAATTTAAAGATCACGATTTAATCTCGAATAAGAGCAAACCAAAAACAGCACGGATAAGGAAACGACTGAAGAATAAAAATTCTAATTTATTAAATATATAACGCCTCTTTGCTTCGACAACGTCCCATAATAATATTATTGGAATTATCACATAGTCGAAGCAAAGACGCAATAATATAGTAACATGTCGTTTCAATAGGAATGAACATTCCATTAGCTAACTATTCCGTGACTAAAATAATGCTATTGTTATTGCACTTTGATCTATTTCTATCACAACTCAAACAAATTTAAACCTAACCACCAACACAAGAAATTGTACATTTCAATGAATTTATGCAACTAAAAATTAATAATTTCATATGTGGTGATTGATGTCCTAATCGCACCAATTTTTATATTATTGTATTAGTTAACAAGCAAGTTAATCAAATTTTAAAAGTTCTATTTTTTTTGTGTCTGAACAGCGTCATTATAACCATGTTTTTTTTTACCAAACATTATTTATTAATACGCACAGCTTTTAATTATTACTTTTTTAGATTTTATAACATCATGCAAAATCAAAACAAAACGCATTTTCATTTTATTTTTGTTGCTTTATTGCCGCAGGTTTATTTTAATTTCATAAAATTTTTGTAAAGCACAATTATGTGGAAATATTAATCTAAAATTAATAAATATTTATTTTTCCTTGTTTTAAACTGCGCTTATGAAATTCTTAAGTGTAAAACTATATCACTAGAGTCGATACCACTTTTATTGTAAGGCATCGCCGCATCGGGACAGCTTTTACATATTATACATCAAATATGAAATGAAAAAAAAATAAGTGTACCTACCATGGGTACGTCTTATGATTTGGTGTGAGACGAGGTTATAAGTCATATATAAGGTAAAAATAAAGCAACGTATATTTTAATCCTTAGCCCCTTCAAAGTCTTCCAACTTACCAAGTAATCCAATCCTTTAAAACAGTGCCTAATGTTGCGCTCACTCTAGCGCATTAACTCAATAGCGCAGTCCTTTTAGCAACTAACTATTTTTCAAGAATAGGGTTTAATGCTGGAAACTAAGCCATCTCGCGACCTCATGATGAAGCTTTCAGCACTAAACTCCATTATCAGCTCTGCATAAATGTAACATACACGTAGCGCCATCTATGCTGAACTAATTTGACATTGACAGCTCTGCATAAATGTAACAAACAACTAGCGCCATCTACGCATCAACTAAATTTGACAGTTCGCATTACATTGCGCAATTTTAGTTGGTCATGTAATTTGCCTTCTTGCAAGTAAGGCACTATACGTGGGCCGGAGGTGGTTCGTCCACGACATCACCAACCATCACGTGCTTCCGAATATCCCTGATGTCCTGGTGGTCTCCGTGTGCCGCTAGGTCGAAGTCAGACCCTGAGAGGGAAGCTATGTGGTTCCAGTTTGGTTCCGTTGTGTCTCCTGTAGTTTTTGAAGTCGATCTTAGTATTTTGTTTGGTAAAAACACCGTGTGATTTTAGTGGTGAGAAAATCTTTCGAGAATTAGTGTTTATTTTTTATTATATACTGCTTTGTGTAAATATGGGAAAGTTTTTCTAACCATTAAAAAAACACGGTGTCAACATGTTTTCAAAACAATGTTTAATTAAATAAAAACAAAATATTGGCAGTGGAAAAACAGATGTAACGTTATGTTATAGTACAGTGGACTTGAAACAAGCATTATGTATTTTTTCAAAATGAGAAGGAGCACATACTTTTTCCTCCAGATAGGCACTGTCTACCATATAAGAATGAATGTTATTGTGCTTTACCGGGTTAACCATAATGTTTGCAGGTTGATTTGCATTATTAAAGAACACCAGTGTATGCTATATTTTTAAATCCCGTGAAGTGTAAATGTGACAAAAAATGTACCCGAGTAAATAAATTCCATAATTGGTGTGAATTTAATTTGAATCAAATTCTACAAGCTTAAGCTGCCTAAATACAAAGGCGATACCTATTAACTAAAGCCTGGTTTTATGATTGTTTAATAAAATGGCGGCCGGTGTATGTTAGACTAACTACGTGATGTCGTTAAATAAGCCAATCTGTTATATGTGCGTTGTAATTGTTTGAAAATTAAAGTGCATTGGTTTCTGTCTTATACGAGTGCTTTTAAAATGTTAGACTTGAGTAAGCCTCGTACTTATACATGTTGTAATCTCTGAGCGAACGCAATGCTAATAAAAAAAATTAAATGGTTGATCAAAAATTTTAAAAATTGTTTGCGATTCTCTACCCTTTCTTTTGTGACTTACTTCCAATGCACTTCATCCTTCAATTAGTAATTGAATTAACTTAAGGCGAAAGTACTAAGGTAGCACGCGAAACACAAATACAAACGGTTTTTTTTTGTCATTTTCAGTTCAGTATTCAGTTGTTACAACTACTTAAATAACTGAAAACTTATCGTCACAGAGGTTAATATACGTTTATCCAAATATATTCATTAGAACTCGCTAATAGATTTCTGAAACTTACCCTCATAGTTTTTATTCTTTTGTATTATTTATTTAACTAACTGGTCTATCAGTATAGACCAGCAATAATGTAATAGTTATGAGGGGACAGTTCCTCTCATAAGTACCTGTTAAAATTATAATCTGTTTTTTTTTTTTAAAAAAAAACAATAAGTATTATTTTTTAAAAGAGTGACTGTGGAGTTTCTTGCCGGTCTTCCTCAATAGGAAACGACCAATTGAAACTGTGCACTAGTTTGTAACGTTCACAAGCACCCATCAGTCAGGTCTATGTGAAATAAAATATTTTAAATTTAATTTGAATGAAATAGTTTTTCAACCTTTTTGAACTTTAAGAACTGAATTGATAATTTCAATAATTAAACATACTTGATACAGTGGTGATTAACATTTTTTTATTAAAGTACAGCGAAATACTGAACTTTAAATAACAAAAAAAAAGAACATCGCGCGAGCTACCCTATCACATCCCCCTTAAGCAGACCCCTTATTCATAAAAAAAAATCTCTAAACTCTTCAGCAACACACCGGTGTATGTATTTATCTATACTTAGAGAATTTTGATAATCAATTGCTAAAGAGTTCAGAGATTTCTACGAATCGGAAGCAAATTATTCTCCATTCTGTATTACCCAGCATGCTGTTAAGTTTAACAGTAAAATGTTCACTCACACAGCACCACACGGTATCGGCAGCGATCCTGCTTCGTTCAGTCAATGAGCAACAGTCCCCTTGCGAAAAGCGTTTACGAGGCCCGGTATTCAATATAAACTTTCAAGTTCAAAAAGAGTTAGGAAAGAAAGAAAATCTATTTAAAAAAAAAAAATGAAAGTCACACTCACTTTCCCTAGAAACTCTTTTGGAACTTAAAAGATTGTTTAAAATACCGTGCCTCATAAACGCTCTCAACCATACAACCTTGTCATATTATACGATGCAGATAGATGACGTCAATATTATGACGCAAATACGCACAAGGTTAATATGACAAAGTCCTAAAGTGATCAACGTTTTCATAAGGTGACCGACAGTACAGTACCCAGGATTAAATATGACATATCGAGCTTTAGAAAGAGACACACAGGTATGAGTGACAGCGCGGGCTTGTGGACGACGAGCAATGGCTAGTTCGCTGTCCGGCCTTCCGGTGAGGACCAAGCCCGAGACGACGGCTTGTAGTGTTCCACAAAACTGAAGAGAGGCCCAGTAAGGCTGATGCCTGCTAGGGCTGTGGGAGCATTTAAAAGAGTGACCGTGACCCTAGAACGCAAAGGACAACTCTAGGACACAGGTGGGTTTTAGTCAGTAAAAGTCTGACACGCTCTCTCGTTCCACCTTAGAGCGGGATGTATAGGAATGACTACTTCATTTAATAATTTCCCACTTCACAAAAAAAAGGTATGAGTGACAGAGATGGCATGGCACTCCACAATGTGGGCTTTTTTTCTAAAACTTGAATTGTCTTATTAACGTCCGGGTACTGTACTTTAACTTGTTTATATAAGTACTTAAAATTACTTAGTATTAAGCGAGCCTCAGTCTTAAATTAGTTGAAACGTATTGTGGGAACTTCAAAAGATTTTTGTTTATTCTTTAGGTCAAAAAAAAAAATAACAAATTTCGCGGGCTACCCTACAACATGCAAAATTCAAATTTTCTAAAATCTTTGCATTTTGCAGGATCAGAAACGTTTATTTCAAATAGACTAATAACAGGCACTTTTGGTTTGTCAAAATGTCGGTCAATCCAAACAACATTTTGACAATCCAAAAGTGCCTGTTATTAGTCTATTTGAAATAAACGTTTCTGATCCTGCAAAATGTAAAGACTTTAGAAAATTTGAATTTTGCAGGTTACTTTTGAGCAGCCCGCTTAAAAAATTCTAATTAATATTATAAAATTATTCTAATTCTAATCTTTTAAATAATACGTTGACTAGTAAAATCTTTATACCTACATTTTTCACCCACACACAATCTCAAACTTCAGCATGCTTTAAAAACAAGATATTTTTATCAATAGAAGTTCCCAACAATACGAGCTAAGACTGCATTGAACGTGTATGATACATAACTTTGTTTCTGGACATTCGGACAAGATTTATAATAATAATAATAATGAAATATTCCCATCATGAACGCAATTTGCCCATAAATATTTGAACCACCCAACTTGCATCGAAGCATCAACACCGCTCAAAATATAGGACTTTAAGTCAACCAAAATATCGGAATTTTGTTTTTGTCATACGACAATATTTCCATTAATATTTATTTATTTATCTTTTAACCACCTATGTCGGATATATCCGACAAACACTCTCGCGTTTACTCCGCAAGTGTCGCACATCCACGACCAAATACTCCATCTCGTCAGCTCTTCTGTCACCTACCCTATATAGGGTGACTGGTAATTAGTGACCGATACTTAAACACGAGATTGTACTCATGATTACAAACAACTTTCCCAAAAACCCTTTTTTTTAACTAATTAGTTTAATCACAATAACAAAAGAGCTGTTTGAAACTTTGAATTTTGCGCGCGCGCCTTCACCCGATCAGCTGTTAGCGGCGGCGGCGCGGCGCCCGCGCTCGCGTTATCGATGACGTAAGCAATGTACCTACATGTTTCGGTAAAATAATATCCAAAGACTGTTTCTGCTGCTGTTTTGTTATATAGTGATTAAATTAATTAGTATAAAAAAAAGTTTCTTTGAGAAAATTGTTTGTAATCATGAGTACAATCACGTGTTTAAGTATCGGTCACTAATTACCTGTCACCCTATATATAACCTATGGGAATCGAAGAGCTAAACGAGATGGAGTACCCAGTCGCAAACACACGACCCTGGCGAATAGGAGGTGAAAATACTCGTCGGAACTATCCGACGCAAGCGGTTAAAGGGCTAAAAACAAACAACAGTTAAGTTTATTTGCAAACCTGAAAAGTTTTGAATTTTGAAGCAGACAGTTCACGAACCAGTTAGGTACAGTATACTCTTGTAAAAGCTAAGCCAGGATATACTCAAGCGGGTATTGGATAGCTTCGACCGTTACCAATTCGCACTACTCACTACTTGAACCCAGATGTTTATAATACAGTTCGGAGAAATCTGCGTATTTTCAAGCAAAACTCAAATTCAATCACCAAATGTAGCGTGGTGATTATCGAAAATCACCGAATGTGGCATGGTGATTATGAGTCCCTATCATCTCATAGAATTTTGCACACTATAGGGGAGAGAAGAATTCTTCTGTCAAAAGAGGATTACGGGATAATGACATTTACTCTCGTAATAGCGTCATATAGTAGGAGTATCAAACACACAAAACACAGTCTTCATACGGGAGAAGTTCATTGGCAACTATCTAAATTGAAATTTACTACGAAAAAAACTGTGGTGTGGCCATTTGTAAGTTGAACTATCTGAATTCGTTTTACATTTTTTAGACTATGAAACATTAATTTTTGGTGTCATTAAATCATATCAGTTAACTGTGTAAAAAGATTTAACATAGTTCAGGTGAAAGCTACAGGCCCGAGCGTGGCCATGTCCTCGATAGATGGCGCTAAACTCTTTTTTGTTTTGTTTTTCTATTTAGTGAAAGTTAAGCGCCATCTAGCAAGAACATGACAACGCTCGCGCACGTACCTTTCTCCTTAAACGTTAAAATAAAACAAAATCAGATAGAAAACTTTTCGCGCTCATCGATAATGATCTCATCTCACCCATAAAGAGGGAATTCACTTGGACGTGGGTTGCGGAACATGCAGGAGTTCGCTACTATAAGTATGTCAGTAGACATCGCTCACACACTAAACAGACATAGCACAGACTGCATATAGCAGCGAGGTCCAGCGAAGTAAGTCCGCCACGAATTCCCAGCTTTACAGCAAACAACAGGGTTGAGACGAGATCAAAGCAAATATCGATATGAACACACCCTTAACAAAAAGGGGTTAGCGGACACCTAGTCGCGATGTGACGCTAAACTACGCAATTTTTAAGACACAATATAGACCTATATTTACTAAACAAAAAGGTGCAAGCTTCAGTAAGCAATGTACCTTTCTCTGTAGTATATACAATTCTGTATTATGTATTACATCGCTATTTTAAGTTTGCGAACCGTCGCAACTCGGTGTGAGCTGACGCTAAGGCACCGTCCCAGTACAAAGTGATCATCGTACGAATACGCGATCCTCGCATGTATTTGAACGGCAAACCCGATTGCATCATCTCGCTAGCGGTTAGCACTCTCCAATTTGGAGCACGCTTGCCTAGAAGTAACCTATTCACTCTTGACTTAAAGACCCGTAGATTGGTTATATCTATCAGGAAACACATTTTGTTGTACAAATACTTCCGACGATCATGTATTCCTGCGATTATCGTTTTATATTAGGACATCCCCTCAAGGACACAAAAAATGTAAATAAAAAATAACAAAGGCCAATGAACAACCCCCGCGGTTAGTAACCCAAAGTAAGATAGCGAAGCGAGCCGCGTGCGTACCGAACAAGAGTAGGGCGTTGAATGAGCGGCACCTTGGTCGCGCACGGAGCGCGTGCGCGTCTCCTCGAGGATGAACGAGTTGATGACGTAGGCCTCGCGCCGCATGCGGTCGCGCAGCTCGCCCGACATGTCCGGGATCGCCCACTTGACTATTATCATTACTAGGGCTACTACGTTCTGTTGGGAGAGGGAAAAGTAAGATTATAATTTTACAAGTGCTTCTAAAAATATAAACTAATAATTTTTCTTTCTTTCTGTGTATACACAGAAAGAAAGAAAATACGTTTATTCGTGCTTCACACAATCGTATAAATAAAAAATACATAGGTACCTATGGAAAAAGAAAATTAAAATCTGTGCGAGGCCAAAAAGGTGCCTAACTCCGCATATGCTCCGATATTTAAAACGATAAATAACGCAGCGCTAGTATTCATCACCACTTCCTAGTGTTTTAGCTGGGAACAAGAAGTGACGCAACAAACATCCCAGCAACGCATCGTCGTTAGATTCTCGTACAAAACACTTTTTTTTTTAATCTTACATTTTTTTAAAGCGATTGTGTTCAAGAAATCGTATGGTTATCTCCACGCAAACGATAAAAAAGAATATGTGGAACAGAGGATTTTTTATTTGATAATCTAAAGCCTACGACGGATTTATCCGACGAACACTTTCGCATTTATTCCGCTAAGGTCACATCCACGACCAATTACTTCATCTCGTCAGATCTTCTGTCATCTATGGGGACTGAAGAGCAAAACGAATATGGAGCACAATCGCAAACACACGACCCTGGCGAATAGGACAGTTATACCTCTACGTCACATCATCATTACCTCATTTTTACTATGGGCACGCCATAATTATGGCGGTAAATCCCTTCTTTGAGGAGTGGCTAGAAAGACAACACGACGTCCTCACCTTCCGCATGACGCAGGTCCTAACCGGACATGGTAAGTTCGGGAGGTTCCTGCACCAGATTCGTGCGGAAGAAACGCCCGGGTCACCATTGTGTGGACCGCCCGGAGGACACGGTGGAGCATACGGTAGAGGTGTGCTCCGCTTGGGCAGAGCACCGGCGTGACCTCGTGGGTGCCATCGGCGGCAACGACCACTCGCGCCGGGCCCTGGTGCAGGCCATGGTCCGGAGCGAAGAGGAGTGGCAAGCGTTCGCCTCCTTCTGCGAAGCAGTAATGCTAGCGAAGGAGCCGCACGAGTGAGGGAACGGCCCTCACGCCGCCGCCGCCGCCGGAATCCCGGTCCCGATTTCCAGCCACCTTAGGCGTAGGCTTGCGGACGGTGAACAATGGGTAGCACGCCGTCCGGGGACCGAACCCAAGTCGTCGATGGCACGCTCAAGGAGAACAAGAAGAGCGGGAGAAGTCATTGGATGATTTCCCATCTTAAAAAAAAACCTAATTTTGACTAACCTCAAAAACGACGACAAATGCCAGTCTGGCTCCCATGATGTGCCAATACCAGTTGCTGTGTTCGTAACTATCTCCTTCCTTGTAGTACCAGTAGCCAGGAAAACTAGGAGAAAACACAATTTTTGGTTTAAGATATGCGATACTAGCTTTTGCCCGTGTGTCAAGTTTCATTCAAATCTGTTCAGTAAGTTAAGAAGTAAAGAAATAACAGACAGACGAACAGATATTTTGAGATTTATGATATTACTATGGATTGTTCCCTATACTCCATTCGAATTAAGACTAGACTTTTAAATAAACCTTTTTTTAAAGTCTAGTCTAGTCAACTGATTTTAACTTATATTCTGTAGGCATAAGGATGGCATTCAAATCAAATAACTGCGGTAGTGCGAGTCGGACTCGTGCCCTGAGGGTTCCGTAAAAACTCACCTATGAAAATAATTCAATTCTCGTATCTCTCGAAGATTTTTCGGAATCGCAAAAAAAATTTTTTTTTTTGTCTTGTAACACTAAATTTACTGTTTTCAGATTTATTCCTATACCTATGCTATAAGACCTTGCTTTATGCCAAATTTCAGGATTCTGGGTCAACTGGAAGTACTCTATGAATTTTTATTCCTCGAGTGTTGAAATGTACGTTTTTTGCGACATAAACGGCCGTATCTTTTTTTTCGTTAACTTAGAAGTTTGATTTTTTTCACAGCTTCAAGGGACCGCAGACCAGAGTATATGGTTTGAATTTCAACTCGATACCTCCACGCGTTCTCGCGACAAAGGGTCTTGACAGACAGACAGACAGACAGACAACAAAGTGATCTTATAAGGGTTCCGTTTTTTCCTTTTGCGGTACGGAACCCTAAAAAGTGTATACAATAGCAACTATTTACTGCAGCCGATTTTTTTAACACGACACCAACGCAATAAAAAGTCAAAATTGGTTGCACAGTTAAAAAAGTTTGTTTAAATATGTCTAATCTTATGTCTAATGGAGTATAGATATTCTTAGATGCGAGGAGTGGCATGTTAATAGATAATAAACCCGCTACTTTATTTAATTTGAATGTTGCACACATACAAATAGAACACATATTCAGTCGCATGCAGTCATCTCGATTCAAATCCGTGAAGAAATAGTTTACTTATTTCTTCATACAACCGATTCAATGCGACCGCTATTATGAACTTAACTACTATACAAATAGGATCTATATTCACCTGCACATAGTCTCGTTATACATCGTCTTCAAAGGTGGATGTTCAAGCACACTGATATTGAAATCGGCGAGTGTATGGTTCACATATTGCTTCATAGAACCCGTTGTGAATTGATACACTAGACGCGGAATGAAGTCGGATGTAAATGCTATGATAAAACCCTGAAAAAAAAAAGTAAATATTGGTTTGTCAAAATATTACTAGCTGTCCTCCGTGGTTTCATCCGCGTCTTTGGTTACTGCTCCACTCCCGTGGGTCGCTGCGTACTGTTATATAACTCACAGCCTTCCTTACTAAATTGACTATTCAACACTAAAATAATGTTTCAATTGGAAACAGTAGTTCCCGAGATTGGCGTGTTCAATCAAACAAGCAAACTCTTCAGCTTTTATTAGCATACTAGCTTCTGCCAGCGGCTTCGCCCGCTTGAAAGTTGGTTTCTCCATACAAACTTTGAGCCCCCGTTTTATCCCCTTGGAGGGAGAATTTTGGAAAATCCTCTCTTAGTGCTCACCTATGTCATAAAAGGAAACATTGCAAAATTTCACGCTCCTAGTCCCAGTAGTTTCGGCTGTGCTTTGATATGTCAGTCAGTCAGTTTCTCCTTTTATTTATATAGATAAATAGTTTTTGTTCAAACACTCCTACGTGTATGAAAATTTTCTATTCCATTTTCTGTCCATGGATTCAAAATAAGAGGTTTTATTACAAAATACACCTGGCTACAGACACAGTGGCAGATAATGCTTTAGTGAAAGTATAGCTCCTGCCAGCGAGAAAGTAGATTTCTTCATACAAACTTTGGACACCCGTTTCCTCTCCAGGAAAATCCTCTTTTAGTACTCGCCTACGTCATGAAACCTTGTACAATATTTCACGCTCCTAGCTCCAATAGTTTCGACTGTGCGTTGATATGTCGGACAGTTCCTCCATTTATATTATATGTAGAGATTACAATAACTTGTATTGCAATGACTTATTTTATATAACATTTATATATAATTCATTGCAAAACAACAATAGAACATGATTTATTTGCCCATCATTATAGGTAAGTTGGTTAATATTAATAAATAAAGATCAAAATCTATATTTTACAGAATGCCGGTGGTACAGCAGGTACTCTATACAATCCCTAGGAATTGTATACCTAGGTAAAGTACGTAATGGACAGTAATATTCATAATATTTTATACATTACCTGGACGCCCACGGTATTATATACATTGCCTAGGTATTGTATAGAATACCGTATTATACAGATTGCCGGTAACATATATATAGATTATTTCTATAATCCTTTAATTTGAAAGACACGGAGAATAATACAATGTATACTCACATTAGTAATAATACTAAGCTTCCCAATAGAGTCGAGTATCCGATACCAGACCCCGATATCGTTGACGCGCTGCGGCACCGGTCTCCGGTAGCAAGTGAGGAACTTCTTGGCGTCGAGGCGCATCTCTAGTATGTTGTTGATGAGCGCAAATAGAGGTGCCAGAGGGAACGCCGCCACGAATATCGTTACGAACCCGTATTGGAGAACTGTTTTAAATAAAATGCATGGTCAATAAAAATACTTTACTAACAAATACAAAACATAAAGAATGAAGAATAAAATATTGATAGAGGTCTTGCCTATGAAAATGCCGTTCTGCCGAACTGGCTATTTCAAGTCCTTTTTTCTCTAAGATTTTTAATTTAAAAATAAAAATATTTTTAAAATATGGAATTCTTTTTTTGAAAATTAGTCATTTGTTCGTCGTGGCAGCAAAGCCGCAGAAGCGGCACGCAACATCGGCACGTATACGGAGCGAACACTACTAACGATCGCACCACCCGTTATTGGTTTGCCCGCTTCCGTTCTGGAAATTTCGACCTAAGAAATGAACCCCGTGGTCGACCGAAAACTTTAGTCGACAATGACGAATTAAAGGCGATTGGGGAAGCTGATGATTCTCAATCTACAGCTAAATTAGCAGCAGCTTTCGATGTTAGCATCAAAACAATATTGGTCCATTTGCGTCGAATTGGCAAGGTAAAAAATCTCGACAAATGGGTGCCCCACGAATTGAATGATCGCCAGCGCGAAGCACGCGTCGAGTCGAGCCTTGCACTGCTCAACAGGCACACAAACGAAGGCATATTGAATCGCATTGTTACTTGCGACGAAAAAAATAGATTCTATCCGATAATCGCAAGTGCTCAGCAAGTTGTTTATATCCTGGTTCAGCACCTAAACAATGCCCCAAACGAAAACTTTCCCCTAAAAAAGTGATGGTCACTGTTTAGTGGTCTAGTGCCGGTGTCATTCATCACAGCTTCTTACCAAAGGGGTTGAGTATTACTGCAGATGTGTACTGTGAGGAACTGAACACAATAATGGAGAAGCTCGCACATCTCCAACCAGCTTTGGTCAATCGTTCGGCTCCGCTGATCCTGCATGACAACGCTCGACCTCATACTGAACTGCAGACGGTCGCCAAGTTACAAGAGCTGGAGTTGGAAGTTCTCCGTCATCCACTGCACTCACCAGACCTTACCCCTACAGACTTCTACTTTTTCCAGAATTTGGATAACTTTTTGGCGGGCAAAAATTCAATAAGCGAGAGGCAATTCAAAATGCCTTTGAAGAATTTGTTGCCTCTCGTCCAGCAGACTTTTTCAAAAAGGGCATCAATAAACTACCACTACGTTGATAAAAATGCATTGATTGCATGGGGAATTACTTTGATTAATAAAAATAAAAATAAAACAGAAAAAAAGGGCGTTAACTTGAACATGAAAAAACGGCAATTTCATAGGTAAAGACCTAACATTATAAAGAGAGAGATACACGCCCCGGCTTCGCACACAAAAGAAACAAGGGGAGAAAGATTGACAGAAGTGGAAAGCGATTTTATTTTATACTACGTACAGATTTCCTGAAAACTAAGCAAAGCCGGGACGAACTGCAAGTGTTTACAATATTACACCGCGAACGCCTTTATGTCGTAGCGGTAAAGGCGAATTTAAATATGTAAGTTTAATTTAAAGAAGAGCCATCGTCACTTACCCATTTCCAAGTATTCAGGAAACAGCCCCATATTACCGAAATCGACTAGTTTGAAATCTTTCACCCATTGCATAGGACTTTTGATCCTAAAAAATAAGAAAGCAGCATTTTGTTACTGAGGAACTGTAATTGCTACATCTCTTTTGATTTTCGATCACTGTTTTCACTGTTAGTAATCTATTACCCTTCTGTGGCTCGTAGCGTTATATTACATAGCCTTCCTTGATAAATGGGCTATCGAACACTAAAAAATTTTGCATTTCGAACCAGTACTTCTTCAGATAAGCTCGTTCAAACAAACCAACAAACAAACCCTTCGGCTTTATAATGTTAGTATAGATTGCCACACGAATGTTTATGTTCCAGCTGTAGTGCAACTTACGGTCTTTTCCTCCCCACAGTCCGTATGATGTACCACCACTTGAGCAGGTACGGCATCATCATCTCCACAATGGTGTTGATGAACTGCTTGCCTATCATTATGATGGCCAGTTGGATTGATAGCTCTAGAAGACAGCCTCCGGGCGCACACTGAAAGGAAAGATCAAGAATAGATAAGAACATACAGTTTTTATGAAAATGTGATAGCGATCATCTCGATACTTAAACTTGATTTCAGAATTAAGAATTAAATTTAAAAAAAAAGAAAACAAACTACGTCATCTCAAACTTTTTGTGTGTGAATAAATAAAGATCCATTACCTCTTCCTGCCTATGTCCGAACCACCTCAAATAATCACCCGGCCTTCCAATAAGCTTGCCTTTGAAGAAAGCTATGTAGAATATGGACGCGTAATAATTCACAAACTGTAGAAGATATATCTTGAGTGTCAACGAGTCGTCAAATTCTGTCTGTGTGCGAAGGAGTTCCTTTTCTGTTAACCATTCTGCTAGAAATTGATAGACCTGTGAAGATAAAACGTCATTTGAATGGAGTTATCATTGGTTTTGAATAACAAACTCTATGTTATACCCCACGAAATTGAAATTTCAGTGCAACCCATGTTTTTTTAGGTCCTTTCTAATACAAATGGTCACTTAAAAAACACTTAAGTTGATGTTTGTGTTGGTGGTAAAAAAACTGAAATTATCTCGATTTATGCATTAAAGTATAAATTCGACACCCGCATCGAACAAGGCAGTATCTCAGATTACAGTCCAAACAAAATTCAAACATTGTGCTATCACTTTTAGGTTCATTTTGAAAAATTACTGAATTCATGTTACAACCTTGTTCGTTGCGGGTGTCGAATTATATGGCCAGCATAAGCATATAAGGATAAAATAGCTGGGCCACGCAAAAAAAAATCAAAGAGTTGAAAATGGCATCCGACTGGAACTATGCACTATGAAATGGCGCCCAACTGGGACTATGCACTACGAAATGGCGCCCAACTGGGACTTTGCACTACAAAATGGCGCCCAACTGGGACTATGCACTACGAAATGGTGGCTCAGCTGGGACTATCCCTCGATTTCTGAATTAAGCATTTGAAGTTGAGTATTTCTCGTTAAATTTGGCGTTAAAGTACGGCTTGAGACATACTTAACTCAAAATACTCAATTCAGAAACCCGCCCTATGCACTACAGAATGGCGCCCAACTGAAACAATACGCTATTACATGGCGCTGCACTGGTAACAAGCTTTATGAAATAGCGCACAACTGCGACTATGCAATATGACATGGCACAAATCTGTTATGATACGTTTTATAAGTACGATACGAACTTATAAAACCCCTCTTTTCCGTCTGGGGTTAAAAATGGCAATCAACTTGAACTAACCACTTGGAAATGTGTCCGAGCATTATGGAATTGTGCCCAACTGGGACAAAGCAGAAAAAAGTGGCGCCCAACTGGGACCAATTACAATGAAATAGCGCTTAACTGGAGCTACTAAGAAATAGCATTCAACTGGAAACAAAAGACGTATAAAATTGTAACCAACAGGAATAAAACAATAAAATGAATCACTAAAATAAAGAATATAATTTAATTAAGTACTTACATAATTGAACAAACAAATGAAGCACAAGTTGATACACGCTGCCGTGGCCGTAGTGAACATAATTGGGTTGTATGTCGTCACAAGATTTCCATTTCGTAGTATGTTAGCACCCAAGAGGGACATCCGGTACAGTACCACGCCAAGCACCGTTGCTAAAGCCATTAGTACTAATAGTGCTACAACACTGAACGACATAAGTGTTGCAGGGAGCCGCATCCGCCAGAATGGTACCATGGGCTCACGTTCGCCTGTTATGACGTTCAACTGAAAAAGAAAGTAGAAGGATTTGAGTACATAGGTAGAAATTACAGAACGCTACCTACTTCACTCTTTACATAAACCTTTTGCTTCGCATACATTCATATCTGCATGTGAGTAAATTTAGTTATAATAATAATTTATTGTATTAGCAGACAACAAAGATCTATTAGTTAGTAACAATATTCTTATCCTATGTTAGTACATAATTACAAATCGCGTCTATGCACGTGCTAAAAGTGCCCTTACAAACGGGCTATCTTGTTATAACACGTTCTTCTAAACAAATCACTCGACTTGACATTCTGTCAGTCTCATTTTACAACAGTAAAATTCTAATTATGAATGGGATACAATTAAAATTTGACGTTAAGTTCTATGTTTTCACTGTCCCTTTAGGCTATAATTTAACTACAAAGACAACGGTACAACTTAAGTCATCAACGTGTTAAAGTTGTATCGCTTGGAAGTTTTGGGGTATAATTTAATCGTACCTTTTAATGGAAAACTGCACTAAAGCCGCGCTGACAGGAAGAAAGCTTACTCCCTAAAGCCTAGCGCGTCACTCCAAACGAACGTTCCAAAATGTTTGTTACCGGCTGCATTGATACACGTATTTCTTGGCGTACAATAAAATACATATATAAAAAAACTGGCAGTCCCGGCGGACGTTGTCCTGCCAGAAAACTGGATTACCGTCAGAAAAAAAAAAATTAGAACCCGATCGCAGCGCCACTTACCGGGTACAATTGTATTTTCAAAGCATCCTAGGACCCAGTCAAATAAACATAAAAAAAATCATCCAAACCATCCAGGGATCCACTCAAATATACCCACGAACTTTCATCTAAATCAGTCAAGCCATTTAAGAGGTGACAAACACACGTACGGAAGAATTATACATATAAAGATAACCAAGCCATATTTGTCGTAAATAAACTCTTTTTCTTTCTGTCTTTCAAGCCGCCTTTCAGTGCGTTTTCAGCCTTAACAAAACTACTTAAAGACTATACCTGTGTTCTCTTAACGTGTGCTAATCGCGCGAGGTACTGCGGCCGTGGATGCTCTTCGTAAACATCGAAGCCAGTTAGATCCCACCGATGCGTCATTTCTGCTGAGTATCGCTTCCATAGCTCCAGGAAACATGCGGCTGTTAAATAAAATGTGGGTAGTATAATAAAATGTGGGTAGTATAATAAAATGTGGGTAGTATAATAAAATGTAGGTAGTTTGATATACAGTTAGGCCTACACTCCATGGACGCGTAGCTTCAGAGACGCGTATTCGTCATTATACGCTTGGTGTACACCTGCGTGAAGCTTACATACAACTATGAAACTGTCGATAAAGCTACGTAGCTTCGTAGTATTTATAGATTAAGTAGTTACTTTTTATTTTTTTGTTGTTTGTCCTGTGCGAGTCTCAAATAAATGTTTTCTTTCTTTCTTTTTTCTTTACGTCACGACGGCACGACGTTGCCGCATAAGCTGTCAGCAGGCGTACATAATCACGTCGGTGGACAGAGTAGTTCTAGTAAGTAATACGTCCAGTGTAAATTCTACGTTTTCCATCAACCATATCAAAATACCATTTGACGAATGTGGGGGGCGAAATACGTATCAAGTTTTAGTACTAATCTATATGTCGTATCCGGCAGTTGATTTGTTGACAACAAAACAAGGCACGCCATCTAGTGGCAACTAGAAGAACTAGAGTTGGTGCGCTTTGACAGAGTCAGGCGTTTCCGTTTGGCTACGAGCGTGAGGAGAACCCGCGAGGACAGCGGACACTCTCAACCAGGCCGTTGCAGCGTGAAGACGCACTGAAACTGTTCTACGTTTTGTTGTTTGTACCTACCTAATATTATAGTGCACTATACCGAATTGTATTGAGAAGTAAACTGATTCAGTTCCTAGCTGTTTTTATTCATTGCACGATACCCACATAGACCCACCTGGTAGATGATCGTAGCTCGAACCATCCCGTCGAGCCGACATAATATAAAAGCGAAGTACCACTCACTGATTAATCACGAAATCTCAGAAACTATAACACCTAGAAACTTAAAATTTGGCAGGTAGGTTCCTTATAGGGTGTAGACATCCGCTAAGAACGGATTTTACGAAACTCCACCCGTAAGGGGGTAAAACGGGGGTTGGAAGTTTGTATGGACAAACCTACTTTTACGCGGGTGAAACCGCTGGCAGAAGCTAGTTCCTTATAATATCGAGTCCTAGAAATCACGCAAATCTGTTAAAAGGCTGGTTTACCGTGGTTGTGAATATCTTCTTAGCTGATTTTTAGGGTTCCGTACCCAAAGGGCAAAAACGGGACCCGCTGTCCGTCTGTCTGTAACCAGGCTGTATCTCATGAACCGTGACGGTACGAAACCCTTCCGACTCGCACTTGACCGGTTTTTTTTTTAAACTATATTATAACTGAAGGACTTATGGGTTAACCAAACGTACTTATTTTCGATAAACATTTTTAATAATAAAATATGAGACCAGAACCATAATAACGTTACCGACGCGACATTGACAGAACGAACTAATAACTAAAAGACATCCCTACAGATGGCACTGCTCGCACTCTTCGTAATACTTTAACAATAACAACTACTCCTTAATTTTATTGATACAAAAAAAACCTGACAAAATGTAGGGTAGTTGAAAAATGTACAGATCAGGTATTTTTTTTTATTTTTCAAAGTTTTAATTTCTGCATTCAGAGCGCTTTCATTAATACTTAATACTTAAATAAAAATTTACCTTTTAACCGATATCAGCGCAAAAACATTTAAGCAACCAGTTTCACACACTATTTCGTTTATTCGGCCAGGTTCACACATCCACGACCAAATACTCCATTTCGTCAGCTATTCCGACACATATGGGGATCGAAGATCTAAACGAGATGGAGTACCCAGTCGCAAACACACGACCCTGGCGAATAGGACACGAAAACACTCGTCCAAAACTCCTACGCAAGCGATTAAGGTTAATAAAATTGTTGTAGGCTCACCCCAAAAGCTCATAAAAATAGCGAAGAACACAGTAGTAGGGTTGTCGAAGAGATACATTATCCGCGACTGTAAACACGTCGCTTTCAGGTCCCAGTAGTCGCAGAAGTAATCGCATTGTGGACACATTTTCACCGATGAGTCGTAGTTGCATACGTCCTCACTGGAAACATCCAAGGTAAACATCAATCATTTGACAGTTATGAACTAAATATTACATAGGCCTACCTAAAACGTCATACACTCACTTCACACACCCACTCACTCACTCGTTCACTCTTTTCACTTATAAAACGTCAGAAGCTAGTGCACGGTTCCAATTGGTCGTTTTCCTATGGAGAAGAACCGGCAAGAAACTCAATGGTTACTCTTTAAAAAAATGTTTGATTTTACAATATTTATAGATATATGAGGACAGTGTAGATCAGTCAATATTGTACCCAAAATCACAATTAATGATAATAAAACAGTGGGTCGAAATAGAAAATGTAATCTATGAAACCGCGGAGTCTACAGTGTTATCACATTATAAAAAGAGGCTATATAAAACGAAAAAAAAAATAAACATATCAATAACTGAGATGATAACAAAAATAAATCACTGATGAAGTAATGGTGGATAAGATCTAAATATGCATCATAAAAAACATTGCCAAAGCAATGTATTAAAAAATATGTTTATATCAGGACTAAAAGGAAACTCACCTAGGTGTGTTGCTATAAACTGTGGCAGCCGAGTATATGACGCATATTAAACCTATTATTGACGCAGGAATCAGCATGTGCGTGTAGAAGCCGAGCCATGCGAAATATAAACCTGAAGTATAATATAAGAAATGCTTTAAAATCTAAAGAAATCGAGCAATGGGTAGCCCGCCGTCGGGTAAGAAGCAAGTCAGAGCCTTACCGTAACCCTGGAACGCAAAGGACAACTGAAGAAACATAGGTAGGTTTTTAGTCAGTAAAGGTCTGACACACTCTCGCTTTACCTTGACCGGGAAAAGTTATTTATTGATTTTACATCTCCAAAACAAAAACTAATTTAGGTCGGAGCGGGGAATCTCAACGACAACAAATCATTGGTGCGAGAGATGTTACAATGGAAGTATGTGGGCAAACAAAGATACACGCTCTGTTCCGCTACTCTCACAGTTCAGTGACATCAATCCAGCAAAACATGGATGACACCAGGCGCTGGAGTATCACAACGCCAACATCCAAACACTGCTACTATTAGAGAAATGTCTAATAGAAAATCACTTTGCCTGACCTGGGAATCGAACCCAGGACCCCTCTCTTAGTAGCCGCGATTTGTGACCACGGTCAGGGTCAAGTTGAAGCGTCGCGACGCGTTATATTTTTCGCCTATAGCATATTCATCTCTATTTTCCCACTATTAAGGTACAAATTTGTGTTATACAAATATTGAATCGTGCGTCGACGCTTGGTTAGATTCGAGCGGCTTCGCGCGTCGTCTTGAGTTACTCGCGCGCAGTGATGCGTCAGCTGACGGGCACAAGCGCCTTTCACAAATGTTCAAAAGTCTCTGAACTGTGTGCCGAGTGCGAGTGGTTTTTACGTTAACGAGATCGAAACGTTTCTCTGATTGGTTAAGAGCTTGGAGCGGGCCAATCGGAGCGCCGAACGTCATAAACGTGTCGATCGCGTTAACGTAAAACAGACTCGTACGAAGCAGTCTAGTCCACATCGCACCCTATTACAACAGGCGTGGTAATACGAGCGTCGTAACGTAATGACGCGCGTCACAACATGTTTTTATTTATTTTTATTTGATATAAACCAGTGCTTGACTGCGATCCCACCTGATGGTTAGCAGTGATGCAATCATCGATGGTGAGGCGCACTAGTTTATTAAGAGCCTATTCACTCTAGCCTTAAGACACTTAAATTATAGTTGGACGGGAAGACCGCAGCAGGCAAATTGAATGTTGTAGTAGAAAAACAGGACGCAACGCGACGCTTCGACTCTGCACCAGTATGAGTTGAGCCTAATTTTGTATGAGTAAATACTAACCTATTTTAACACCGAAATAATCTTTGACGTAGTCTAGAGGTTGGTATTTGACACATTTGGAGACTGCCGCCCATTCAGTGTATAGTAAATGCCTCATGGAGCCAGGAGTTTTGAGATCACCCTGGAACATAACGATACATTTTAATACTCGTAAACAAAACTTTATTTGTAGTCGAGTTTGAAATTAATTGAATGATAAAAAATCGGTCTGAGACGAAAATAAATTACTGGCCCAAAATATTGCCTCAGAATTTTGTAAATTCATAATGACTGCTCATAGTACATAAGTACGCGCGATACTTAAGCACAAGCTAGCAAGCAAGCAACCTTAAACGTTAATTAAAGACATGAATAGTCAGAATTAGGAGGATTTTAGCCAATAATTTGATTAAGTTGAATAAAGTAGTTCGATTCCCGCGGATCGCTGATTTCAGGCTCCAATACACTAAAAACAAAATAAAATAAAAATGTCGAGTTCAGCGCCATCTAGCAATAACATGGCTACGCTCGGGCCCATAGCTTCCAGTTATGAAGAGACGGTACGGCGTTGTTCTAAAAGAAAGCAATCATTGAATGCTGTTTTAGAATGCCTAAAGCATAAGTCTGCCTTTGTACGTGTGTTGCATGAAGTTTTAATAAATAAATATAATTTAGGAAAATACTCACATCGTGTAAAGGATAGGCAGCGCTATAAGTACAATTAGATATCAGTCTTGTGATGCCGAACGCGAAGTCGTCGTTCGACCGCTCGGAGAACTTCTTCCTGTCGAGAATGAACTGAACGATGCGCGAACGAACAGATGGCGTCCAGAAACATTCAGATGTCGTGTCGAATCTAGAACCAACGTTTCGCAAATTAGCTCAATGTTTGCTATTTCTGAATTTACAAATTGAGATCTTTTTCATACAAAACAAAGTTCAAATTCTATTACAACTCATACTTTAATAAGGGCTTTTATAAAAAAAAAAAACTAGCTGACCCCCACAGTTTCACCCACGTCTTTGGTTACTGCACCGCTTCTGTGTTGTGATAGCGTAATGTTATATAGCCTATATTATTTGTCATGAATCTGACTATCCCATACAGAAAGATTTCTGGTTTTCGTTGTAATTTTATAACTCAAGAACGGGCTCACTTATCCAAACCAAATGTTTAGGCTTTGTTCGGACTATTTAGTAGATAAAATCGGCTCGACCGATTTCGGTTCTTCATTTATAACATTTTTTGTAACAAATGAATTCAATAGGGTAGAGTAGGGTAGAGTTGGGTGGAGTAGACAGTTGACGGGAGCGAAGCCGCGGGAAAAAGCTAGTATTTGTATAGATTCCACATAAAAATCAACTTAAAATACACAAAGGTCACATCGATATTAGATAGAATAGAATATACTTTATTGTACACCATAATAGTAACAAACCTTATAAACTAACTTAAATCTATGGGTACAATGGCGGTCATATCGCTAACAGCGATATCTACCAGACAACCTTAAGATGGACTGTAAGAACTTAAAAGTAAAAAACTAAAACCCGACTACGACAAAAAAAAGACGCTGAAAAAGTATGAAACAAGATTTTCAAGATGCTGAAATAAACAAAGTAAATGGAAAAACAAGAATAGAACAAAAAGAAAAGCCGTAGTCACACGCTATTAAAGTGTTTCGATTATTACCTACCTATAACGTGTGGCTTTTCTTTTTGTTCTATTCTTGTTTTTCCAGTTACTTTGTTTATTTCAGCATCTTGAAAATCTTGTTTCATACTTTTTCAGCGTCTTTTTTGTCGTAGTCGGGTTTTAGTTTTTTACTTTTTTTATTTGTAAGATTTTGGTGTTAAATCACTGTGCTTCTATACTATTTATTTTGGTATGAACAAGTGAAGTCCTTTCAAATGATACCAAAACGACGTATTTATCTTATTTTTTTTAACACAATACTTTTTGTCTACTAGAGGGCGCCACATTGAATTTTGATGATATTTTTTGATAAGTACCAGCGAAGCCCTTTCAAATGATATCAAACACGGTATATTTATCTTAACATTTTTTTAAAACATGACTTTTTGTCCGCTAGAGGGCGTCACTTTAAATTTGAGCAATATATTGAAAATGTAGAAGTGAAGCCCTTTCAAATGATACCAAACACGGCGTATTTATCTCCATTTTTATTTTTTAACACATACTTTTTGTCCGCCAGAGGGCGCCATGTCGAGTTTTGTGACACGTCACGTAGCCTATGTTCAGCGGACAATGAAGACGGTTCTAAGGATACCTTATATGTCGAGTTCCGATTGGTAGATTAGGAGCTAAGAGGGAACAGATGAACAAACTCACATACATACATAGCCTGTCAAAATCATAACCCTCCGTAGTCGGGTAAAAATAAAAAGGGGAATAGTGTGCGGTGTACTGCAAATTAATGAACTATATATTCGAATTTGTTTTTTTTTTTTATTTTATGTAGTAGATATTCGACTATATCTCGAACTATAAATTCGAGTGTTTTACCAGTCATTAATATGGCACGTGCGATGGCGGCCTAGTGGTAACAGCAACGATGTACGAGTCGGTTCGAAGCCATGTGAGTACATTGCTTTGTGTAAATTACTTACTTTGTGTAATAATACTCTCAAAACTGTGAAGGAATACATTGCAAAGAAACTGGCATGTGCTAGCCGAAACAATTCGAAGATATATGTGACATCCACTAACACGCACTAGGCCCGCGATGTGCCCGCGATGTGCCCATTCCCACTCACCGAGAGAAGGCCCAGGTCCCAGCAGTGGGAACACAGAAATAGTACATATTTTTGACGGTGCGCTTGCCGCAGTATATTTGAGTGATTGGCTGTTGCACTGCATAACGAGGGTTTGATTCCCGCACGGAACAAATACATGCATGGCTTTCAGATAGTTGTTCCGGGTCCGAGTGTCTTGATGTAAGTTAACCTATTTGTGTTCGACGATTCGGGAGTAATCCTAGTGTGGGGCAACGTTTTAAGTATTTGAAAAAGTTTATTTATTTATTTATGTACACACAAATACTTAAAAATGAAAATAACAAAAGCAGACAGAAGAGCACAAAGGTACTGCTTATTTCAAATGAAATTTCTTCCAGCAGACCTACGACAGGAGAGTTGGATGAGAGATGTAGACACAGTGTATACAAATAAGTTAGAAAATTAATATATATATACTATATTATCTAAATTAAATCAAATAATACATAAAGTTTGTATTTTTTGAGCGCCATCTTTGTCATTCATACCTGTATGGCGTACCCACTTTGTCGTGACGACTGATAATCGTGTAGTTTTAAGTGTCATGGCTGTGTGTTCACATATAGGATGACACGATTAACTGTCGTTTACGACTTTTCTTTGCGGTGACAACATATTGTTATGACAGTGGAAACGGCTAGCACGACAGTCGTAAAAGGATAAAAATTTGTCAAGACTAAACCGTGACGGTAAACACTGTGTCATTGTTGCGACTATTTATCGTGACAACGACAAACAGTTGATATAATGGGAACAGCTAGAGACGATAGTCGTCCGACAATAAATTAACCGTTACGACATAGTGGGAACGCGGCCTATGACTCACCTCCCTCGCCTTTTCTTATATAGCTTGGGTTCGGCTCCCAGTCTTACCGGGTGCAGCTGCCTATCAGATCTCACCCATCATATCAGACCCAACCCAGTAACTGGGCAACATGATACTCCTTGGATAGACTGATGGTCAAGCTTTATTGACTACCTGTACTATCAGACAGTCCTGTTAGTCAGAAGTTATAATTGTGACGATGCGCGTTGGTCGGATTCGCATGATTTTTGGCTGTTGTCGCATCTCGGAACGCAGGTATAAATTTTGTTTCTTTTTTTGTAAGTGATTTTGTCCTGGATACTGAATTCTTTAAGCCACCGCCCTTTAAAAGACGTGATGTAATGTTGCCACTTTATACGTGTGTAGATAATTGTATTTCCTCACTATTTATTTATTTACTGTTATTTCCATTTATGACTTTGTCCTAAAAAATTTTTATATTTAATTTTACTCAAATGTATTGGTATGTACACAATACCGTTGCCGACGTCTGTTAGTTGATAACGTCACCGGCCCACGCTGAAAACCAACGCTGTGGACTCGTCGCATTTTTGCGTTGTGGACACGGCATTATGCTGAGCGTACTGCCGTTTTGCTCGGACGTGGCGCATATATGTTTTTTCTGTTTAATTATGTTTTTGTCTTGCAAAATGTTTGCAATATGTTTAGTAATAAGTTTGCGCCTTTTCCGGCAAATAAAATGTTTTTCTTTCTTTCTTTCTTTCCTGGTCCAACGGGTTTACATGCTTTCTGAGGCACGCCATATCTGTATGACTACTTTCTAAATGTGTGTGTGCCCGAGAACTTTTAGTCGATTACGTTTGTACGGACTACACACAGTTAAGTAGTTGGAATGCAATTGAAATCGTGCACAGTAATTGGTTATAATGGGATCTAATAAGGAACGACAAGTGGCTACTAATATTACCAACAAATGTGGGCAGAGCTATCGGCCTGGCAGGCGGGTCGCTTATTATGAGCTAACATAACTTTTCATTTATTTATTACAGACTAGCTTTTGCCCGCGGCTTCGCCCGCGTTCATAAAATATAGCCTATGTCACTCAGGAATAAAACAACTTTCTATCGGTGTAAAAATTTTCGCAATCGGACCAGTACTTTCAGAGATTACCTCCTACAAAAAAAAAGCCCACTTTACCTCTTTATTATACTATTAGTGTAGATATTATGTTTTCTTCAGCCACTGAGTTTCGAAAGCATGCTACAAGACCGAAGCAATGCAAGCGTCACTAACGTAGCACCAAAAACCATAAACATAGATTCAGTGGAGTAGCTTATAAGCTACCAACGAACCCAGGGCAAAAAGAAATCCGAGGCCCCTTTTTTGACGTGGGAAATCATCAAATAACTTTAATTGCTCTGAGTGGGGGTTGCGCGTGAGGGAGTGTCAGACTCAGTGTGTTTTACTGACTAAAACGAGTTGCCATGATAAAAGTAGTGTTGCAATTTTATTTTGATTTTGGTGGTAGAATTTAGTTTAAAAAGAGGTTTGTTAATCAGGTTTTGGGGGGCCCCCGAGCTTGGGGCCCCCGGGGCACTTCCCGTAAGCGTCAGGACCCCTGGACCACTAGCGATATTTGATGTTTAGAGAATACCAAAATTAACTACCTTTTTGCTACTATTTGGTACCTACCTTCAAATATTTGGTACCTCTATTGACAGCGAGAAAACGCCATAAGAAAGTGGCCAGACATTCTGACGTCAGGATGTCTGGACCATTTTTTTTTTTCATAGTTCTAGACAACATAGCTAATTTATCTTTTTGTAAATATTTACTACCTTTTTAGTACCTCACCATATATTTTTTTCAAATTTTTTTAGCATAGTTGAAAAAAGTTAAATGTGAAATATTTTTTTCAAAATGGATATTTATTTTGCTACATATGCCATGAGATATCTGATGTTTAGAAAATACCAAAATATACTACCTTTATGCTACTACTTGGTCCCTAACGTCAAATACTTAGTACCTCTATTAACAGCGAGAAAACGCATGAAGAAAGTGTCATCAGGTTGTCTGGACCATTTTTTTATTTTCATGGTTTGAGACAACACAGCTAATTTATCTTTTGAAAAGTATTTACTACCTTTTTAGTACCTCAACAAATATTTTTTTCAGCTTTTTTTAGCATATTTGGAAAAAGTTAGGCGTGTTTTTTTTTTTAATGAATATTTATTTTGCCACATATGACATGAGCTATCTGATATTTAGAAAATACCAAAATATACTACCTTTATGCTACTACTTGGTCCCTAACGTCAAATACTTAATACCTCTATTAACAGCGAGTAAACGCATGAAAAAAGTGTCATCAGGTTGTCTGGACCATTTTTTTTTTCATGGTTCGAGACAACATAGCTAATTTATCTTTTGAAAAGTATTTACTACCTTTTTAGTACCTCAACAAATATTTTTTTCAGCTTTTTTTGACATACCTGAAAGATGTTACGTGTATTTTTTTTTTCAAATTGGATATTTAATTTGCCACATTATGACATGAGATATCTGATGTTTGAAAAATACCTAAATACACTACCTTTATGCTACTGCTTGGTACCTAACATCAAATACTTAGTACCTCAATTAACAGCGAGAAAACGTATGAAGAAAGTGTCATCAGGTTGTCTGGACCATTTTTTTTCATGGTTCGAGACAACACAGCTAATTTGTCTTTTTGTAAATATTTACTACCTTTTTAATGCCTCAACATACATTTTTTCAACTTTTTTTAGCATACTTGGAAAAAGTTAGATGTGAAATATTTTTTTTTAAATGGATATTTAATTTGCCATATGATATATGATGTTTAAAAAATACAATACTTTTATGCTACTACTTGGTACCTAAATCAAATAACTTACGTAGTACCTCTATTGACAGCGAAAAAACGCGTGAAGAATGTGGTCAGACATTCTGACTAAGATATATGATTTTTAAAAAATACAATACTTTTATGCAACTACTTGGTACCTAAATCAAATAACTTACGTAGTACCTCTATTGACAGCAAAAAAACGCGTAAAGAATGTGGTCAGACATTCTGACATCGTATGTCTGGGCCATTTTTTTCATGGTCAAGACAAAACAGCTAATTTGTCTTTTTGTAAGTATTTGCTACCTTTTTATTTTTTAGTACACATATAATTTTTTTTTGTCGTTCTATAAAAATGTAACGCATTAAAAAAAAAACATGATGAATACGTAATTAGCTACATAGACAGCATGAGATATTCATTTATCATGTATTTTTTTTAATGCGTATCATTTTTCAGGTACGACGAAAAGATCTGAATTATATGTTGAGGTACTATAAAGGCAGCAAATACTTACAAAAAGATAAATAAGCTGTGTTGTATCGAACCATGAAAAAAAAAATTGTCCAGACATCTTGATGTCAGAATGTCTGACCACATTCTTCACGCTTTTTCTCACTGTCAATAGAGGTACTAAGTATTTGACGTTAGGGACCAAATAGTAGCATAAAGGTAGTGTATTTTGGTATTTTCTAAACCTCATATGTCTCAAGTCATCTATGGCAAATTAATATCCAATTTGAAAAAAAAAGACACGTAACATCTTTCAGGTATGCTAAAAAAGCTGAAAAAATATTTTTTGCGGTACTGAAAAGGTAGTAAATACTTTTCAAAAGATAAATTAGCTATGTTGTCTCGAACCATGAAAAAAAAAATGGTCCAGACAACCTGATGACACTTTTTTCATGCGTTTACTCGCTGTTAATAGAGGTATTAAGTATTTGACGTTAGGGACCAAGTAGTAGCATAAAGGTAGTATATTTTGGTATTTTCTAAATATCAGATAGCTCATGTCATATGTGGCAAAATAAATATTCATTAAAAAAAAAAACACGCCTAACTTTTTCCAAATATGCTATAAAAAGTTGAAAAAATTTATGTTGAGGCACTAAAAAGGTAGTAAATATTTACAAAAAGATAAATTAGCTGTGTTGTCTCGAACCATGAAAATAAAAAAATGGTCCAGACAACCTGATGACACTTTCTTCATGCGTTTTCTCGCTGTTAATAGAGGTACTAAGTATTTGACGTTAGGGACCAAGTAGTAGCATAAAGGTAGTATATTTTGGTATTTTCTAAACATCAGATATCTCATGGCATATGTAGCAAAATAAATATCCATTTTGAAAAAAATATTTCACATTTAACTTTTTTCAACTATGCTAAAAAAATTTGAAAAAAATATATGGTGAGGTACTAAAAAGGTAGTAAATATTTACAAAAAGATAAATTAGCTATGTTGTCTAGAACTATGAAAAAAAAAATGGTCCAGACATCCTGACGTCAGAATGTCTGGCCACTTTCTTATGGCGTTTTCTCGCTGTCAATAGAGGTACCAAATATTTGAAGGTAGGTACCAAATAGTAGCAAAAAGGTAGTTAATTTTGGTATTCTCTAAACATCAAATATCGCTAGTGGTCCAGGGGTCCTGACGCTTACCACTTCCCCGCATAGCCCTTCCGTAGCTACGCCAGTGCATAGATGTGAAGACAATACAACATGTCCAGCAATATCTTTACTTGAGCCAAGTATTCTCTTTCCAGGCAAGGCATGGCAAAGAGATCGCAACTACAACAACTAAAACAAAGTTCATGGACATGTTTATATTCCTCGTCGTGACCAACGGCACACAAAGTTGGTCTCTCAGATTGAGTTCGGGACTCTATACTGAGCTCCAAAACCAAGATAGTTGATGTGGTTCAAAAAGCTGCACAACTTAAATAAAGCAGGGCCAGATTTCGCCAAAACTGAAAGGATGAAGTGCAGGCCTTTGCTCAGTGGGACAAACAAAAAAAAGATTTCAAGATTTTCGTTTAAAATACAAAATACAGAGATATATATCAGAAACTATCATAATAGGAACTCAATGCGATAGTATAGAAATAGAAATAAAAAGGCTTGTAACATGGCCCTAATACGCTAATATTACAAAAGCATAAATTTGTGTGTGTGTCTAACAAACGTGTCCTTCGCGCTGAAATAGATTTAGGTGAAATTCAGCACACGGGTAGATCATGTTTTGGAATAGCGCATAGGATACTTTTTAAAAGTGTCCAGAAGTGTGTTCCCTTAGGTCCCTCGCCCACGGCGACTTTGTAGCGATGCTGAAGCGCGTTCGCATCGATACAGTCACGATGCTGTAGCGCGTTAGTAGTGCGTTGGCATCTTTTCTATAGTGCTTGCAAATGCGATTAACGCGCGTTAGTAGCGATGCTGTCGCGCGCTTACAAAAAGCCAAGGGCGAGGTGCCTTAGGACTCCTGCCCACGGACGCGTAATAGTCGTTATAGAGGCAACAACACGGCGGCACGACGTTGCCGCTCCGTCGACAGTTTCATAGTTTTGTATGTAAACTGTAAGCAGGCGTACACCAAGCGTATAATGACGAATACGCGTCTCTGAAGCTACGCGTCCGCGCTACAGTAGGCCTTAGAATGATTTCCAAGTGAAACGCGGGCGAAACCACTGACAGACTCTAGTTACAAAATAAAACGTGATTACTTACAAATATTCCTTGTCCTTGGAGTAAATGGCGGTCAGTCGGTGCTTCCTCTCGGGGAACATGTCGGTGTCGACGCGGATCTTGGACATGAAGCGGTCCCAGCACGCGTCCACGCGTTCTATCAGACTGTTGGTCTTCTCATGTACGTCCTTCAGAGCTGAGAACTGATTCACCAAGTATAGAGATTATTGAGAACTTGCTAATGGAATAGTGGGGTCACCTTTTTTTTATACTTTGTCCCAAATTAGAAATTACTCCTGTATGTGGTGCGTTTACGTTAACAAACTTGTAAACTCACATAAACAAGACACCCTGATTCGGAACATCTATCTGTAAGCTTTACAAATATTTGTTCCATGCGGGAATCGAACCCGCACAGCAGCCAATCGTTTAACCACTGCGCCAGCCGGCTTGCATAACGTTTTTTTTTTTTTTATTTATACATTATTTTCAAACGATTTTTATATTCCTGGCAATTTATTTGTATGATACTGTGAATAGATTATAATCATATATTTTTGGGATGCATTTAGCTTAATTATTACTTGATATTTGAAGCAATGAATAGCAACTTTAGCTCGCTTTTACGGTGTATATACTCTTTACTTGTTTAGTAACCAATTAATGAGCAAAATATTTGTTACTATGTTATGATTATGGACATTCGATTTTAATGTAGTGCTTCATCTCACTACTGTGTGTGTGTACTTAAGCGCCATTATTATTATTGATTAGATTATACAAAGTACATTCAGCAAAATAAATCGGTACCCAGACAACTATATACCTTCTACTTAAAGTAGATACCACTTTAACAAATGGCAAAGAGTCTAGACTGCATCCAGATTAATTTGTCAAAATATAGATAGATATAATTAATGATATGCATACACAACTACATTGCTGTCTATACATTCTGTGGATGAAGCGTAGCTTTAACCCTTTAACTGTTTACGTCGGATTAATCTGACCAATTTGTTCGTGTCCATTTCGCCAGGGTCGTTACGACCATCTCGTTTATTACAATCTCTTCAATTCCTGGTGTCATTAGTATGTGACAGAAGAGCTGATGAGATGGAGTATTTGGTAATAACTATATTACCCTGGCAAAACGGACACGAAAATAATTGTCGGATTAATCCGACGTAATCGGTTAAAGAGTTAATGTAGTCTTTTAATTATGTATTTAATTTCCTATCTCATTAAGTATTACCTGTATACTGCAACAATATAGAATGGAATCTACCATTATTTAGTGTATTACGGAGTTACATACAACATTATAATCGTTGTAGTTCACTTGGCATATTTATATATTTATGTACAGTCAAAGCTGTTAATTAGTGAAAAACACTGAAAACATCGGTCAGAATTACTTTTGACCAGTTAAAACTACTTTATAATTTCAAACATTTACTGAAAAACCTTTAGTGATCCTATTTTTTAAAGATAATTTAAAAAATTGTAGGTGTAAAAATAATAAAATAAATGCGTTTTAACTTGAATCAGAGTTCTGACTAAAGCCAGTCAAAACTAGGTTTATTATAAATACGCCAAGTGTTAACATTAAAGACAGGAACAAAAATATCGGTGACAATAATTAGTCAGACCAAGTTAATTTAAAACATCGAGTTTCCCCAAACACCAAGTTAGTCACAATATACAAACAATGTATCACAAAAGCGACATAGTACCATAAACAACAAACAATCGAACAAGTTAACATAGAACTACAGATACTGAAAAAGCTTGAAGGAGACAGTTTTTTAGCAAACCACCAAAGAAAGATTAATATTGGCACATCACAATACCCAATTATATAATTAATATAAAATATTTAAAAAAAAAACATCACCCATAATCAATTTAATCCTCCTACGAAAACTATAGGGCTACCGTAAAGACTTTGGCCTTTTATTTATTTATTTTTTGTTATTTATCGGAAACCTTCAAAAGGCGCCTGAGCTTTTGGGGGTGTGGGATTTTTACCTCACTAAAATCACGCCTGTTATCGCCACCAGCACACGGAAGGGGTCCCGTTACCTCTTAAAATACCACCCCGGAACCCCCTCTGTGCAATGCCTGTTCGGCCGAATCTCTGGGAAAACTGTAAAAGGGTCTCCCCTATGCCTCGCCGTGCACGGCAGCAAGTAATCACTGTGCCACTGTCCAATGCAATCTGATCTCCCGCGACCCCGTGACAACTTTGACCCTGGGGTATGACTTTGGCTCAAGATCGTTAACCAATAGAAACACAGTAAACACAGTGTACCGTTTTCCTATTGGTTGGTTGGTTTGGTAGACTTCACGGTACTTGTCAAATCAAACTCAAAATATTTATTTCAATTTGGTGCATTTACATCCCCTTTTGGATGCTTGGGGTTCCCGGTAAACGAACCAGTGGGGTGGAATGTGGAGGACTGGGCTCTGAAGAAAGGCCTGGTCGTCCTAAATCGAGGTTCTGTCCCCACGTATGTGCGGATGCGGGGTGAGTCAGTGGTAGACATATCGTTCGCCAGCCCCGCTCTGTCGCCGCGTGTCGTCGACTGGCTCATCATGGAGGTGGTGGAGCCGTACTCAGACCACTGGTATATCCGGTTCGACGTCTCCGCACAGACCTCGACCGCGCCGGTCCGACAGAACCCTTGTGGTCCGCAATGGGCGCTGAAGCAGATAGGCCGGGAGCTCCTCCTGGAAGCCGCAAAAGTACAGGCCTGGGTGCAAGCACCGGACAGGCCTGTCGACATCAACGTCGAGGCTGAGTGGTTCCGGGAGACCATGTCGCAAATCTGCGACCTGGCAATGCCCGTGTCCGTCAGATGTCAGCAAATCGTAGGGGCCCAGCAGGGTCGAAGCCTACTGGCATGAGTTAAGTAAAAATGAAACCAAAGTAGGAACAAACGAGTGTGTTTCAGTCAGTAAAAGTCTGACACGCCCTCACGCTCCGCCCAAGAGCGAGAGATGTCATTAGATGATTTCCCACCTAAAAAAAAAGAAAGATCTCTATGGAGAAGAACGTATAAGAAACTCCACAGACAGTCTTTTATTTAAAAAAACAAATAGTTACAAATGATGGTTACATCTCGTAGTTATCCTATGCTAATACTCGTATCTATGTAAATTTTATATGGTCTTCTAAACTTTTACTACAAGGTAAATATTTAAACGAGGATAGAGAAAAAATGACGCGACGTAGTCTGGTAAGCGTAATCAGCCATATAATGTTCCCACTACTGGGAATCAGGCCCCTCTATAAAAAAGAATAGGCCGTAATCCACTAAGCAGGCCCAATACTGGTTTGTGAAGATCACGTCTTCGAATTTTTGATTTAATGACATGCCAGTTTCCTCACGATGTTTTCCTTTACCGTTTTGAGAGCAGTGGTGATAAAATAAATTGTAATAAGTAACGTGAAAAAGTGTTTTAACCCGCGACGTATTGAATCAAAAGTCGGGGCCGTTACCACTGGGCCACCATTTTTCTTTTCTGTAGTCTGGTAAAAACAAGTATTGATATACGAAACCACATTCAACTATTGCCTGCTATTGCCTTAGCTCAGAACTAACTGTATTTCTTAACTTACCTAATTACTCCTTTGAAGAAACGGTCAAACCTCCATTTTAAACATGGCAGCTTGACAGTTTCTCAGATTCAACTTCAACTCTTCATTAATGGCATTTGTGGAAAAGACACCACAATTTTGCCAATAACACGTGCAAACTGTTAATAGACCATCAAACGCTGGAGAGTATTTAGCCTGAATTAACAGTAAAATAAATATATATCTTTAAACATTAAATTTCAAAATAAAAGAATTTCTTCGCAGACGCAGACCGACATTATGACCAGACCACAGACTATGACTATGTAAGTACTAAGTACATGACAAAAATTCGTAAGAGTGAAACAGAAAAAAAAAGTAGTTACAACTTAATTTTATTAATTTATAAATAAATAAATTTGCATAGTTTGATTATAGAAAAACTAGCCCTATATATTCCTGTTTAAAACGTCAAGATCGAAACAACATGACATTCAACACCAACAGAGCCCAGCCAAGCGCCAAGTTAGCAAAGCCATGCTCATACCTGATGCATACCTTAGACATATACAACGCTGCATTCAGTATCGCATTCGCCCGACCCGACTGCCTTATCTTACTGCATTCCTATAACACATGACGTGATGCAGTTAAAACACGGTGCTGCAACACTGTGCTCAGACACTGTGCTTTAGTAAACAACATTTAAGCGGACTGCGGGCGACATTGAAATTTTTACTTTAACTGCTTTACAGAAGGTTTAGTTTTAATTGCAACTGAATTTTAGTTGTGCCATTTTCTATAACTTTTGATCTATTTTACTGCATGATGTGGTGTAGTTATAACACGGTGCTGTAACACTGTGCTTGTACACTAAGCGTACACAATATTTAAGTGGATTGCGGGTGTGTGTAGATAGACTATGATCAAATAAGAATGTATACCTTAACAGTCTTAAATAAGATTCGATTTCCATTGCAACTTCATTTATATATTATACTTCAACGAATGCAGATGTGTATAGGTTTAGTTAGAATATGTGTCCTTGTTCTTTAACACATGGTTAATTTTGCACTGCATCACAATTAATTATTTGTCATCAAATGTTTTATCGACTCTCCTGATCTTTGTTCACTTTTTAGCGAACTTGTATCTTGACTTTAAATAGCCACTTTGAACTAACAGTCACTTAAACTGTCTAAGCAAATAAATATTATATTCCTACTTTTACTAAGATCGTAAGTTTGTGTAAAAATGTCAATTCACTGTCATATTCGATGAACGTTTCTGTTATATTAATAGTGCTGTGCCAAACAACATCGACAAACATCTAATATCGACGTCAAATACAAAACAACTAATACATTTGTTAAGAGTTTCAGCTAGTGTTGCACTCTAAACATATCTAACACACACGATGAACCCATTGAATACAATGTAATGGATATATGGCTTTCCTGTAAATTATTTAATAAATATTCATCTATAAATAAACCCATAACATCGATAAATAGTATTAAAATTAAGATCTTACTGATGAATGTTGTTGCTGTATAAGAATATCGATTTTTAAAAGCTAGTATAGGGTCAATGTTAAAACCTATTTTTTGTGTCTTAAAATATACCTTTGCTCTTTTGACGTCAGTTCAATTCACGTTAGCTTCGAAATCTTGATCAGCACGCACAACGTTACGGCATGTGCTGCCGGACACGTCATAATCTATACATATAATAAATCTGTAGAAGTTTTTGTGCACTCATCACGTAAAATTTACGAAATCGATGTAGATAACTTTTATACATTAAAATTGTGTGTAACTTGATATATTACTTAGGCTTTGTTTCATCGCAATCGGTTGATTCATATCGAGAGATATACTACATTCATTGACTGTTAGGCGGTACGAAGTTTGCCGGGTCAGCTAGTTTGTCATAAATTTCTAATTTAAAATAACTATAATTACAATAAAATAAATAATAAAAACCCTACGCTAATTACAACGAACTAAAATCAAACTAAAATATGGCGTCAAAAAACTTCCACATCGCTGTCGACTGGTTAATGTACCCAAAACACTTGCGGCTTTGCCACGCTGTATGGCAATGCTTATCCTCTGTCTGAGGTAAAAGCCAGCCCTTGCCATTTATACAATTTGTGAGCACTCGGACCCCACGATCTGAGTTTCACCCCCAAACGGTTCGAAAATATAACTTGCAACAAGGTTATTATATTTCCGCCGCTTAAGGTTCTCCGCAGCCGCAGCGGCAGCACCAGCACAACATGACGAGCTAGGAAGATGGGAAGGCGCAAGAGTATCGACACAAGTCCCATACTAAAGGCCTACCCATCTTCCATGGGAATAACGACATGCCGTCCGGTCTCTTGCCATCGTCGCAGGTGCATCGTGCGCGTCGTGCCAGGCCATGGGGTTCCAATATACAAGAGCGCGTCTGATGAAGTCGTTGATATTCGCGTGTCGTGCTATGCGACCCGCACTTCGGCTGCATGACAGACCGTGGTGTCTGAGGCTGTTGACGACTTCGTCACAGTGGCAGCGATGAAGAGAACAGCAGAGAGCGTTTTCTTTTTTTCAATTTCATTGTTATTATTACTTCTCAATTGAATATTATCAAGTATTGTGATGGTTAGACGGCTGTTCCGGGAGGTTTCTGCTTCGGATTCGGCGGGAAGAAAAGCCCGGGAGTCCCCATTGTGCGGATCGCCCAGAAAACACGGTGGAGCATATACGAGTAGTAGAGGTCTGCGCGCGATATTAGCGCTAACCGTCCTGTTTCTACTATGCTTTTAAAGCTAACACAGAACGATGTTTCAAAATTGTCTGACGCTAAATGTAGTTATTTATGGTGCAAAAAAGCATTTCTGTTCTAACTCTTAACTCATTTATTTATTTAACTAACAACAACATTCATAAGCAAGTCAAGAAAGACACTTCTACCTGAAGCGAAGCCCTTGTTCTAGAACCATTTAAAGCCATAACACGAGTTCTGCGCCTAAGAGGGGTCATTAGTTGTTTAGTAGAAGAGGCAGAGGGTCATAATTACCTTCATTGGCATCCTTAGTTTGAGGATCTCGCTGTAATCTCTGAGAACAGACAGTGGTGCGTGGATCTGGAAAGGGAATACACAAACATATGAAATCACTAGCTCCTGAAAGCGGCTTCGCCCGCTTGGACGTGGAAATTAAATAATAAGTATCCTATGTCCTTCTCCAAATTAAATAATAATGGCATAACAAACAGGTAGAAACTAGTAACTTTTGCATTTAAATATTACTAGGTTCTGCCAGCGCATTCGCTTTTCTAAAAGCCCCATTCCAAAGGAATATACTTCCAGGATACAAAATATCCTATTCCAGGACACGGTCTACTCGTGTGTCAAGTTTAAGCCAAACGTTCAGCCGTTATGACGTGGAAAGGTAACAGAGACAGTTGCTATCGCGTTTATAACAATAAAAAAAAATGTGAAAGCAACTCAGTAACATTTAGAATAGCCTCCCATCAAAAATTATCTGCCAAAAAAAATATATTTTCTTTTTCAGTGATCAACTTACGATAGGTCTTCTGATTAACTAGAATTATTTCGGCAGCAACAGTCAACTTAGAATTTGAAAAGACATTTAAACTAATCAAACTAGAGTATGTTTGAGTTTAAGCCATCGTGGTGCATGGACATGTCCTGCTGCCCGTCCTGCACAACCACCAGCACCCACTAGGAATTAGACAAGGCCAGTGACAGAAATGTACGAGTTGCCAAGTAGTGATCAGAGAATATCTAATTTAAGGCCCCATGCCCACAGCGACTTTTTGTAGCGATGCTGTCGCGCGTTTCGTAAGCGCGCGACAGCATCGCTACTAACGCGCGTTAGTCGCATTTGTAAGCGCTATTAGAAAAGATGCCAACGCGCTACAGCATCGCGACTGTATCGATGCGAACGCGCTACAGCATCGCTACAAAAAGTCAAAGGATGAGGGGCCTAAGTTTATCGACCCAAAAAGAAGAGGAAAAAGAAGTCTTGTGTTATTCTACTGCACGGCAAAGGCCTCTCCCTCCCTTACGTAAATAGGCTAGATAAAATGTGTGGAGGTAGTTTAAAGTAGGCAGGTTGAAATATGACTAGAGCCAACTTCTCACCTAGACAAAGCCAGGTGTACTCGTAGCAAATTGAAAAAGTAAATTGCTTGCTTCATTAAACTGCTATTTTATAGTCTGTCGACGAACCCATTAAAGTTCCTTTTATTACTTCACCGGTAGCTATTATGCAATTTCATGAATGGACCATCTGTCTTCATGATATCGTAACAATAGCCGCTAAACATCATAGAAAATTAGCTCCTGATAAACTCAATCGGCAAGTTTCAAATTATTGGCTCAAAATTCACCAAATTCTGACTGTTCTTGAACTATAGTTTTGACTGGCATGTTGGTCTAGTGGTTAGGGCCCCGACTGCTATGCCGGAGGTCGTGGGATCGATTTCCACTCAGGACAAATGTTTGTGCGAGGAGCACGATCATTTGTTCTGTGTCTGGGTGTAATTTATCTATAATATGCATGTGTTTAGAAATATATAAGTATGTTTATCAGTTATCTAGTACTCATAACACAAGCTCTGCTTAGTTTGGGACTAGACGAAGTTGTGTGATAGTTGTGGAATATTATATTATTATAGTGTTTAAGTGGAATGAGTGCTAGGAGGTGCAAGGTGGACCGACGACCTGGTGAGAGTCGCGGGAATGCGGTGGATGCAAGACGCACAGGATCGGTTGTTGTGGCGACGCTTGGGGGAGGCCTATGTCTAAAAGTGGACGTATTTCAGCTGAAATGATGATGATGAGTGCTTAAGTACCTACCTATAGCGTACCTATATACATTTAAGAGTCACGAACATTCAGAATTAGGTCCATTTTAAGGCTATAATTTGACCCATAGCTTTCACCTCAAGATTACGTTTTTACTAGAAAAAGCATAGTTTCATGTTTAGGGCAGCCACAAGTTTAGTACTTGGCAGTGTTGGTAATATAGATCAACATAATTATATCCTTCCAAAAGTTTTTGGAACAAATATCCTTTGGCACCTTACACTACAGACACATGGCGAGACAGTCAAGGAGAGAAAAAGTGTACCCAACGCTTTTTTTACTCAATTATTATAAAAGGAGGTTAATAAATTTAATTGTGCCTTAGATATCAAAAGAAATTTCGTTACAACCGGGTGCCCCACGACATGTATCCCTTATTTTTCTCGTTATTTTTAAAAGACTTACAACCTTCCTAATGGCTCGAAATAAGGTTTTTCCGGCCTTCTTAAAATCCATAGAGGTTATAGGGAGGCTAAAAATAAATGCATCACTACCCCTTACCTTAACAAAGTTCAGTCCGTACAAATTCTCCGGCGCCTCCCTCTCCAGCTGCAGCCCTTCTGCCTCGAGATTCTGCTCGAACACCTTCCGTTGCTCGTAAGCTTCTCTCGTGGATGCATCTTCTTTGAACTTCTCCCAGACTAGCACATAGTCTATGGACCGCACGCCATCATTGAATGTTAGGGAGGGGTTGTTTAGGATGCCCCCCATCACTATCCTGTTTATTTGAAACAAAATGGTAAGAACTTTGTCCTTTCTTAAGTATAATTAGTTCGATTTATAAGTACTAAGTCCTAAGTGCTGGGATGAGAACCTAGTCTATGATAAAATGGTGCAGTAAATGACCATGACTGTGCAATTTTGAGGTATTGACGACCACGTACATACCTTAGTAACGTTGGTAGTAACCCAAATACGATAAATATTACAAAATGCTGGAATAAGGCCACTCCTTAAAATCTGTTGATAGGTACCTATATCAGATATTTTTTTTGAGGTGCAAGGTGGAAAATCTTTACAAGAGGGAGTGTTAGACTTTTACTGACTGATACCCACCTGCGTTCCTTCAGTTGCCCTTTGTGTTCCAGGTAGGGCCACGGTAACACTTTCGTAATTTCCCGCAGGTACGAGTAATTCAGACCCTTAATAGTCAAAATAACATTACTGGCACTTCTTTTAGAAACTATTATGTAAAGATGCTTTTAAATCAAAGAATCAAGGAACACTATGGTGTCTTAGCCCCATAGATCCTAACAGCCTACTAAGTACGTGGGTAAATAATGACGTTACGTTACTCATTGTTTTCAAATGACCAATTAAATATCTAAATGTCAGCTTTGGGTCATTGTGTCAACCCAAATTGCCAACGGTTGCTTTTAGACATTTTGCACCACAATTATTTATATACTCTTACGTAGTTTTTTCTGGTCATAGATGAGTAACATTATGCTTAACCAGGGAATAAATTACCCGCGTTTCCTTCCTCAAATCAACACGTGATTATTAATTGTGTCCACGATTAAAACAAATAGGTGATACAGATGAGATTTAATCACATTGTGTCAGTCACATAATTTAAAACTCTGAATCATAACTGATTAGTTGATTCAATAAAAGTGTTGAGCTCAACTAATACACCCTTGAAGAAAAATTAACAACATGCCAAACGTTATTTGTTAGCCAAACCCATGCGTTACCCACACCACACAATACAATACAATGACAAACATAATAACATTAAAATAATGTGTGAAGTTTCGCCTAGTGAAGGCCTAGTTCGGCAGACAAATCGTTTGATCAAATGTTTGACCAAATTACTCACGAGCAATGGTTGGCTGGAGGTTTGCCATTGCCATTTGGACCAAGGTTTGTTGCGGGTTCCCCACACACACAGTCTTCGGCAGCACGGGTCGACGCCTCACTACCATTGTCCCTGAAATTATTCTACACTTGGGGACATATTGCTGGGCCAATGAGGCATTAGGTACTTTAGTTAAGTTAATAATTATGCGGTTCAATATTAGTTGCGCGATAATGAGTCCACTGTATTGCAATATTTCTTAGGTTTCATTCAATAAAGTGAACACATCTGTGTAAATTATTAGTAGAATCGCAAATCAATTGTCAGTAGCCAAACAAAGCTGCGGTTACTTATGACGTCATTCATTTAGAATCTAATAATGGCTGCCAGGACATCCATTGGAGAAACATAATGTACTGTGTCATCATTATTTACTTGTGCACTTTGCAACTGTTTGCTCGTCGCAGAATAACTCACACTTCCTCAATTGGACGTTGTAACTTGAACACATGTAGGTACGATTGTATTCTATTTAATAAACTGTAGGTAAAGTATAGACCAAAACCAAATGTTTGTACTTTTGAAAACCAGCGGAAGACAGATCAAGACACCCGGCAAGAAAAAAAATAAAAAATAAGTCGTCCAATACCTAATATTTTTTACAAAAATCATATCCACACTCCCATACGTTTCCATGCACCCATAGTCGCACAGAAATCAGTCACCGTAACCGAAATCAGCAAGGGTATACATTTGTATGTCACAATAAAAACTGAATTGGTCAAGGCCACTTTTTACCCGACTGCAAGAAGGGTTATTAAAATTATTTTGACCAGTCAAAACAATGTACTTTAAAGTTACTAACATTTACTCAAAAATTCGGTGAAGGAAAACATCGTGAAGAAACCGGCACGTCCTAGAACCAAAAATTTGAAAACATGTGACATCCACCAAACCGCACTGGGCCCGCGTGGTGGATTACGGCCCATTCCCTCTCCTAGAGAGGAGGCCTGAGTCCTAACAATGGGAACATTATAAGGCCGACTATGCTATTTATATTATATATTTTAAAACTTTTTTTTTAGTGAAGAAGTACTATAGGTAACTAAAATTCTTTTAATTTGTCACTGCAGCCCTCGGCTCCATAACACACTCGCCTACGGCTCGTGCGAATTCCGCCTCGGTCGCAATGTCAAACTTTCTGCACTTATCAAAATGTACTATTATGATGTACATTAAAGAATCTAATATTATAAAACAAACGCGTTTTACTCAGTAAGAGTTTTGACTAATCAACAGTATTGACTGTAACATAAAATATAATAAACGCTACATTTTATATTGTCCTTTTAATATCAAATTGGAATACAAAGGTTAGTACTTCCACATTTGTTTCTGTTAATACCGATATTAACTTCAAGCATATCGTAGCTGTTAAAATAAATACGAATACATAGGTACTATGATTTTATTGGCCCACTGCCAACGCACAGTTTATTTGAAAGAAGCACCTTGAACCTTTGTGAAGAAAGTCTAGCTTTCAAGTCAAACTTGTCACCCGTATTACAAATCGATTTTATCGACTAAATACTGAAAAGTGAAAATTAATTTCTACCTCTAGCAACATTCTCATCGGGCCACTAAAAATAATGAACAAAAGGGAAACGATTACGATTCGACCCAATATCATTATCGATCACGTTTCTCTGAAATCACTTAAAGGTGGGTCTACGAGGAGCCGAGCACGTGCGGAACACGAGCCGAACTAAAATTCTTGTAGTGTCGCTCGTGCTCGGCTCCTCTAGAGACGGTCCACACTACACGAATTTGAGCTCGGCTCGTGCTACACTGCCTACACTCGTGCTCGGCTCCTCTAGAGACGGTCCACACTAAACAAATTTGAGCTCGGCTCGTGCTCCGCTCGTGCTCGGCTCCTCTAGCGTAGACCCACCTTTAGAAACAAATAACCGATATCAAAGCGAACGATTTCCCCGGAATCACAGTACATTCAGTCTACGACTGTACGTGCCGGCCGGCCCGTGATCGATCGTAAATAAATACTATCCTAAATAGAAACTTTATGCCTTCGATATCCGTCGTAAGCACTTGAAGAAACGGCGATGATATAAATATACAGAGAAGTATGAAAGTAAATATTATACAGGGCGAGTAAAAATCGGGGTACAAACGAAACAGGATAGTTGGAGTTATTATATATTACTGTGGAAAATATTTCTGTGGCAGAGCCCTAACTTGATCTCCTTAAAAGTTATGACTAGCATAAAATAGCATAATCAGCCTTTTAATGTTCCCACTGCTGGGACTCAGGCCACCTCTCTAGGAGTGGGAATGGGCCATAATCCAACACGCGTGCCCAGTGCGGGTTGGTGAATGTCACATGTCTTCGATTTTTTGGTTCTAGGACATGCCGGTTCCGTCACGATGTTTTCCTTCACCGTTTTGAGAGCAGTGGTGATGAAATAAATTACACAAAGTAATGCGCCTGGCTGGGTTTGAACCCACGACCTACAACTCGTAAGTCGGGGCCGTTACCACTCGGCCACCACTACAAAGTTATGACTATTTGAGTGTTTTTTTTTTTAAAGAAAATATCAATTTTTTAATACATAGGCAATTAAAGTAAAATGGATAAAGACAATAGGTGATGTTTAGTTGCTTCTAGGTAATGTATCATCATTAAAAAAGTTGTTGTTATTTGTAACTTAAGAACCTTACTGTAAAAAAATGTGACGCCTTTTTTACTGCATATGACCCCTAACTATCGCCCTGTTTTATTCTGATCAACGATTTTTTTTATCCAACTGTATATGTATTGACTTGACAGAATAATACAAACATTAAATCTGTGGATAGTAAAACAAGTCAAGAGATTTAAAATTGACGACATGCATAACCATAATGTACATAAAAAATATCATCGGATTATTGTTTTCCCAACTATGTTAGGGTCGGTTTCCAGTCTAACTTAATGCAGCTGACTACGAGTATTTTAAATGAAGTGACTTCCTGACTGAGACTGATGAGAGCAACAGTGGTGGCAGAGTGATAACGGCCCCGACTTACGAGTTGTAGGTTGCGGGTTCAAACCCAGCCAGGCGCATTACTTTGTGTAATTTATTTCATCACCACTGCTCTCAAAACGGTGAAGGAAAACATCGTAACGGAACCGGCATGTCCTAGAACCAAAAAAATCGAAGACATGTAACATCCACCAACCTGCACTGGGCCCGCGTGGTGGATTACGGCCCATACCCTCTCCTAGAGAGGAGGCCTGAGGTCCAACAGTGGGAGCATTATAAGGCCGACTATGCTATGCTATGACCTCGAAGGATACTCCTTGTCAAAATCGGTGTCTGATTTTCTGGCTTCTGTCTGACTATCCATACTGTCAAAGATCCACGAATAACAGCCGAGATCAACGGCCTAACGTGCTTTACGAAGCACGGAGGAATCTTGGTATATTAGGATGGTCACCCATCCACAGACCAACCAAGGCAAGCGTTGCTTAACTTAGAGATCGACCAGTGCGGCTGATATTATTACGTATTATTGTTTACAATAATAATATAAATGTCAATATGTGTCATGTCTTATTGAGAAGAAGAAAGAGTTTATAATCTCGCGAGACATAAAATAACGGTGACTGCAATAACCCGGTTACATAAATAATTATTATTATTATTATTATTTATTTATTGTCAGGCAACTAAGGCCCATAGATAAAATACATTATAATACAATCTTATAAACAAAATAAACTAATACATATTAAAAATATCACAAACTATAATTATACACGTAACATCGGCGTCGTGTTCCGCTGCGTGGTGTCGCGTAGCCGTCCTCGGAAACGTCGATACACGACACCTTTCGGCCAAAAGTCCTCTCTCAAAAAGGTCTGTAGATGGTGGGTTGGAACTCGTATCACGAACGACTTGAAGTTGGTGTCATGGCGCGAATCCAGCCTTTCGACCCTCAGAGTCCAGTTGCTCTTTATCTTCATATACTCCACGACTTCCTCAACCTTCGTAGAGCAATGCAGACGTGAAATATACAGCTGCGTTGTAGGCACAGCAGGACGCAGCAGCATATTTGGTCCACTCGGTGCGGTACCGCACAGGTTACGGGAACAGGGCTTCTTCTTCTTCTTTTCTACTCGAGTGAAACCCTCTTCATCAACTTGGCCCGTTTTTGGCAATGAGCTACGGACCGAACTGACGGAGCAAATTTTATAATACTAATACTTAGCTGAGGCTGTGATAGTTATGCCAAAATGCACGTGGACTCGTGTTTTATGCGCTATCGGGAAGTTGTGTAAGTAAATAAATATGATTATTATACATAATACCACACGATTGACCCACCCAGACAGCCTAAGAGCCTATTGAATTACCAAAATAATAATTAACTCAACATATTACATTACAAAATTGATAGACTTGATAGACTCAAACAGGAAGTTCAACGACACACAAGAACATATAATCACAGCACAGTGACGTAAGCATTTAGCACACAGACGAACCATACATAGATACTAAGCGTTTGCAAAGTTCACACTTGCTGATGTTATTTTGATAGTCAACGTCAAGGTGAAAAATTATAATTTAATCGAATGCTGCCAGTACTGACGGAGCAAATTTTATAAGGGCCGAAAACTGCTAATTGGTACAATCAACCACACCGGTCGCCGATAAGCCGTAAAATGTTATCATCTTCCTGCTTTTGTACCCTGTTGTTTTGGTAGGCGCAACATGTTTTTTTCTTCTATTATATCGTGACACCCGTCACGCTATCACCAACTACTTTTTCCTTCGTGTCACTCCTCACACAATCTCCAATCTTTTCTTTGGCCTCCCTCTCTTTATCCATCACAAGTATACTCATACATAACTATTTTTAACCGACTTCAAAAAGGAGGAGGTTATATGTTCGGTTGAATGTATGTTTTTTTTTTTATTTTTTATGTATGTTCACCGATTTCTCAGTCAATTGTGGACCGATTTAGAAATTTTTTTTTTTATTGAAAGGTTATGCTTCCGAGTTGGTCCCATAGAAATATTGTTATGATCTGATCATGATCTTCGAAGATATGGAACAGAACTCCTCATAGGATCACAGCAGAACCGTCGTAACAAGTAAAATTGCTTTGTTTATACGTGTAGTCGATGACTGACTGAAAGTAGAGGGGAATATATCGAACTGATCTGATGATGAAGCCTGAAGTTAGGCACCGGAACTCTGTAATAAATTAATGTAATCTAACCGTGTTTGGGATCATTAGAATTGTCATGAGATGCACTCTGGCTATAAGGTATTTAAGTTTGGCTGAGGGGTACTTTTTAGTGGTGGTACCATAACTAAAAAGTGTAAAATAAAAAAACTTTTACAAAAAAAATACAACCGACTTCAAAGTAAAAAAAAAACACTGAAAAGTGCAAAATAAGTCGGTGTTAAATAACGAAGAGACAAAACTATTATAGAAACACCGACTTCCGAAATTAAAGTTATTTTGCACTTTTCAGTGTTTTTTTTTACTTTGAAGTCGATTGTATTTTTTTTGTAAAAGTTTTTTTATATTAACCTGCGTTTCATCCCTTGTCAACCCACAAAAACTGAGTAATTAGCTTTTTGTTACCTTTGTTACCAAAAAAAAAATATTCTATTTTCTCAGCAAGTGATTTTGTAAATCTTTTGAGAATAATAAATTACTAAAACCTAGATGTTAGAATATTTTACAATTTAAGTATATAAATGGTTATTTTCTATTGCCGTGTCAATATTCTATGAAATTCAATAACTTAATACAAATAGCAGCTGTGTGGGTTCACATTATTATGATAATTATTGCTTATCTGTTTCCACATGAGAGGTAACATTTGTATTGCAAAAATAACCCTTACAGTCGTAGTAACTACTACAGCTAAAAGGGTGATTTTGATTCGATATGGCGACATGAAAACGGGCGCTGTCAATGTCAAATCGTAACATCTGTTGTGGGGTTGACTGTTTTTGGTATTACGGGTCCAAGGTACTTGCAAAATTATTACACACTCGATTTTGAATCAATAACTACTTGCAGAATAAAAAAATGATAAATTGCTGTCAATTATAATACATTTCACGACAATGAGACCAAATCCGTTGAGCAGACGAATTTCAACTGAGATGTTTGTGAAATTCGTCTGCCCAACTAGGTACTAAATCATTTCTTTTGCAATATTGAAACTAGCGACCCGTCTCGGCTTTGCATGGGTTCAAATTATATACATATAAACCTTCCTCATTTATTCTTTAAATTAATGAAAACCGCATCAAAATCCTTTACGTGGTTTAGGAGGAGTTAGCGTATAAAGTATAAACAGACAAACGCGGAAAGCAACTTTCATCTAATAAAGATAAAAACAATATATTTAAAACGTGTGTTATTGTGAATAAGAATTTTTAAACGATTACTGGTAGCGGAGATGAGATTGTTGATGATAGATGTATGGTGTGACGAGAATGGTAAAAAAAGAATTGAGTGTATTAGAGGAAGTTTGAATGTGGCGGCAGTGACTGAAAAGTTGAAAGGAAATCGTTGATCTTGGTATGGTCATGTGAAGGCGGAATGAAACGCATGAAGAATTTTGAGTATACATGTGGATGGATGGAGAGGGAGGTCAAAGAAAATATGAATGGATTGTGTGAGGAGTAATATGAAAGAAAAGGGAGTTAGTGATAGCGTGACGGGTGACAGGACAGAATGAAAGAAAAAACGTGTTGCGCCAAACCCAAGTAACATGGGACAAGGGCAGGAAGATGATGAAAAAATTGCAGTTCAGATTATGTAAACCGCTACATAACGCATAATTAAAATCAACCATCTTTCCTTCCACAAATTGGTTAACTAACATTATACGTGTAAATTTAAATTTATTAACAACTGCGGTTAAAATAATTAGTAAATAATTTTCATTAGTATTAGTGGTTCTTTTTTTTGTATTCGTGCTATTTTATTTACTTACGTGGTTAACCTAACTTTACTATTATTTTATTGTTTCATAGTCAACCGATTCGCTGAGCCTTTTTGTGTAGGAAATGAATTGTGATTTCCTAAGTAAAAAAAAGTACAAAAAAAAATATGAACGGGAAAAATACAACTAAGTAAAGAAAAATGAAACAGGTGAACTCAAGTGACACCATCACTTGAGTTCACCTGTTTTATTTTTCTTTATAAAACCTGTTTTATAAAAATCGTGGTGTTTAAACACGAAATAAATAAAAAAATATGTAGGTATTGCAATAACATGTCTTGTGCTGTAGTAAAAATAAATTAAAAGGGAACAATAAATTTCCCCACCTTAGCAAGATAACTTTGGGGAATTCAACTTCAAAAATAAATAAATGGCCACATTATGTGACAAGGCCACATACAAATTTCCCTAAAGAATAGTAACATTACATTAAAACATTTTCATGTAGAAAGAATTACGGCATTCAAAAACTATAAAAACAATGGGCTTCCTGTTCATGTGTTCAGCCCATAAAAAAAAATCTACAAGACGAATTTAGGTTCTAATCATAAGAACCTTCAAAATAAAGAAAGAAAATTCTTGACCTAACAATGAAACCCACCTCTAAGCAGTTGTTACTGGCTAACAAGTGCATAGAGTAAAATAGAGTTACGTAACAGAACAGCTGTAGAATGTAGAGAAATAATTCTACTTCCGAAACAAATTCAGTTCTCCCAACACAAAAAGGCTATAACAAATCGGTTTGCGAGTGTCTACGTTTGTTTTAGTCACAACAAATACGGTATACCTGCCAAATTTGACGGTGACTCATAAAATTTCAGCGCGTGGTTGTTTTGCATAGTGTCGTGAGATGTTTCACTCACCGGTCGGTGTTCATGTCCTGCGATAGATTGTCCTGGTACGTGCTGAGCACTGACATCGCCTGGACCTCCCCGTTTTCCTCCTGGAGCCCCCTCTCCGTCTGGCCCAAACAGTAAACGAATCAGTCACTTGATGACAAGTTGAATTTCAAACTAAATTGAAGTCTTTATATCTAAACGTAAGACGTTGAATCAGAGATCAACGAAATTGGATCAACAGCACAAAAGAAAAAATTCAGCGAAGATAACGAAAATTTTTACAATTCTTGATAACACCCGCATAGTTTGAATTTTAACATAGTGGAGTTGTTAATTTTACACAGAACCAGTTAACACAGTCCTTCACAAAATCACCTCATTATCATCGTATTGCTCACAAAAAGTGCACAAACTCTTAAATTACAAACACGTAGCCACTGACCTTGCTTCGTTCACTGTTCTATGCAGACTTGAGTCTGAATCATCTGTGTTTGATCAGCGATCTTAGAATTTTAGTAAGAGATACGAGCTATCTATCAAGTTTCATTTTCAACCTTCTTACTGATAATTATACTAATATCACATACACGTTTTTTACTCTGTTGTCATTATAGGTACCGCATTATTCAAATGTTATTGAATTTAAAGTGTATTGACTACTGTTTCGGACTGTTCGAAACTAAATGTGAGTAAATGTCGGTAATCGGCACGCAAATACATGAAGGTACAGTGCACACAGAGCGAGTTCGCGCTGACACCGACGACGACTTGTCTGAAAACTTTACCTGGTTATGCATTTCTTTACATAACATTAAGATTATAGCCAATATTCTAGCGCAAGGAAAGTTAGGGTCAATGTCAGAAGCAAATGTTAGAATATAGAGGTGATAGTGTGAGTATTTTTCTACACAAGCGAGTTTTGAAATAATTACACGCATTGAGGGCTCTCACACAAAACTGCGATGCGATGCGATACGACGTCGCAACGCTGAAACCTGCGATGCGATTTCGTGCGGCAAAGAATCGGTTCAGGTGACCATACAATAATGGGCGACGCGAATCATTCCGCAAGTTCTTGCGACTCATGCGAGCTCGTAGATTTTTACGATGCGATGTCGCATCGCAGTGTTGTGTCTGATAAATTTCGTTTTCTCACGAGTTCTCTTCGGAAACGCCCGACTATTTCAGGACTTGACCGGAATAATTTAACCCTTTTTCAAGAGGTCATCACGCGGCGTAAGCCCTACTTGATCTAATCAAACCCCGAAACAAACGTGTGTGACGGATATACGAATTAATCTTTACTATCGAAATGATACATATCTATCAGATACTTAGTCAGCGACCTCGACTCCCCCATCTCTTCCCACGCGAATCGACGTACAAAATAAGAGTGTCAGCGACTCACATTTATCATTATCCTGTCGAAGATTGCAATTTAAACAAAGAAATGTACCTATCAAAAATAACCTTAAGTTTCCTGACCTATCATAATTATAATTTGTTTTTACACATTAAAATCTCAGTTCCTTTCTGAAAAGCAATCAAAGTATCGCTTAACGAAAGTCGCCACTTAACCGATAACATTTCGTATTATGTCAAGTGGTAAACATTTATTATTGTCCTACTTATGTTATTAGATAATACTCAAGTGGCTACTGTTTCCTCTAATTTCTGTAACCCTTTCTTTCTACGACCCCCTTGGGAAGAGATAAGGTAGGCCGAAGAGGTTTCACGTGACAATTTTGCCATTGAATAATATGACGGTATGTTAGCCTTTCTTTGGATGTGAGAAATCAATTTTTTACCACTCTGAAAGTGGAAGAGTGTGTCAGACTTTTACTGACTCAAACCAGCCTGTGTTCCTTCAGCTGATGTTTGCGTTGCGGTAGGCTTAGACAAATGACTTTTTTTGTTAGCGTTCCCGCCAAAAGCTAATTAGTACAAAATGTACGGCACTGACATTACTTGCGGAAAAGTCACGTTTGCCTTACATTTTATATTTAACCTGCAGGGCAGCGATAAGTCTTTCGAACATTACCGCAGTGTGTGTATTAGCCCTTACAGTAAAGTAATGAGTGGTAACTAACAGCACTTATCTTTATTAGTTATGCACCATTAAGATTAGCGTGGCAAATATAACGAACCTAAAACCATAAGCATTTTACACACTTATTTTACGCCACAAAAAAGACGGTTCTGTCATAAAATTTGGATTAAGAGACCCACTTCACATCAGAGATAACAAGCTTAGGTAGGCGCCAAACGCGCCAAAATTTCCTATGAAAATGTCGAAATTGCAAAGAATGATGCCAGGGTTTCTATGAAATCTGGGCCCACCTTCCTATACCTATGAGTGTTATATCTTCGTATAGGTAATTTTGAGCTGAATAAAATAAAAGTTACTATAGCACAAAGTTCGAAATCTTAATCCGTTCAAAGTTATTCTTTGTATAACATGTTAGTTTTTGAAAATAACCAAGCAATGCTATTCATGTAGGTAATATAATGGTATTTCTGTGTTTGACAGTACGTAGTAGTAACTTTTATTCGGCTCAAAATTACCTATCCAAAGATAAAACACACATTGCTTTTGGAAGGTGGGCCCAGCATTAGCATCCTCCTTTAAATCATTTATTTGTTTCTAAGGCTAAGCTCGTGGGGGCGATCGGCGGCAACGACCTCTCGTGCCGGGCCCTGGGTACAGGCCATGGTTCGAAATGGCAGGCGGTCGCCTCCTTCTGCGGAGCAATAATGCTAGTGAAGGAGGCGGCCGCATGCGTGAGGGAAAGGACTGCTCCACGCCCCAGCCGTTAGGATCCCGACCCCGATTTCCAGCCACCGTAAGCGTGGGCTTGCGGACGGCAAGCAATGGGTAGTGCGCCGTCCGGCCATAAGGTAACAGTCCGGACCGAGCCCGAGTTGACGACGGCGCGTAGTGTTCCCACTCGCGCATCAAGGAGATGTCAGCAGGGTCGAAGCTTACTGGGGCCATGGGTTGTGCGAAAGAGAACCCCGGGGTTCTGGAACGAAGGCAAAGAAGGAACAAAGGAGTGGGTTTTAATCAGTAAAAGTCTGACACGGGCTCCCACCCGCGCAAGAGCGGGAGAAATAATCGGATGATTTCCCACCCAAAAAAAGGCTAAACTAAAAATATCGCTTATTATTACAGGGATTTACTTGGCGAAAACCTTTCACGCTTTATACAACTACACTGCGCACACGTGTGCCACACTGGGCGCGTCGGTCTCCATACATTTTATATGGAAAGTAGACTTGTAGAGCTACACTTGATCCACGCCACGCGACGTCGTTCTACGTACAAATCAGGCGTGTTACACGTGTGCGTCGGTCTAATGTAGTTCTAGCTTTAAATGCTTACTGCCACAAACTGTGGTCGAACAATACCTTGCAGTGTTCAAGACGCGCGATAAAATCGCTCCTTTAAAGGAAAAATCGCGAGTTTTCTGAACTTTGCCTAATAACTACTGACCTTGAGTTTCAGTGACTCTATATCAGTTTTTTTATCACATTTTTCTTGGTTCTGATTCATACAAGTCTTGTAATCTAAACTAGGTAGGTTCAGAACCTACTATTAACATTGTTACAAGAGAAGCTATACCAGCCAGGTCATCTATATAAATAGCTATGTAATAATATGGGTCGAGGAAAACTGTATTTTACACCTATATTTACGTATTACATTTATTAACCGACTTCAAAAAAAGGAGGAGGGTATACAAGAAGCAAGTCTTTCTTTTTTGCAGAGGATGTAAACTTTAAATAGAAACAACGTTTTTTTACTGTTATTTCCAGTGATAAAAACTAAAATGGTTTAAAATTGAAGCTAATTTAAAAAATCGAATTATGAACTTCCTCTTTTTTTCTGATAATCAAGTGCTAAATCATTGAGTTCTCTGAATTTTCTTATCCTTTTATTTCCTTACTTATTATCTACTTAGTTATTAGGTATTTGTACAGCATTTTTATTCGTGTTTCATAAAAATATTGACATTTGTTTATTGTAACAGATATGTATACTAGCATTCGAGTATCTAAATGATGTAATACATAATAATGATAAAAAAAAAGATAATGCATTCAAGGAACCTTAAGCTGTTACTGTATGATGTCGGACTGCATCTACCTGTTTCAATAATTATGATTAATTTCATGTTTTAAACACATGATGTTTGTGTTTTGAATATTATTATAATAATAATATATTTTAGTTGTTTTTTTAGTTGTGTACATTATAGAATATAAAATGAATATATTATATTAAGTACCCAAAAACCATTTGTTTGTCTAAACATTTTTACAACACTTATGGAAAATATACTAATGACTGTGTTAATGAGGAATTATAAATAATGAGTTAATTATTTTAGATAACCAGCTGTATTTATGATTAGGTGTTGAATAAGCATTATTACAATACTTTTTATCTGAAACCACACTTTATTTTTATCACATGTAAAAATAGTCACGTTTTCAACATCTAATGGAGGGAGAAAAGTTAAAAATACAGTTTTTTTTTCTATTCTGGCCTTGACTCAACATTTGCTGGGAAATACCAGTCACCAAAATAGGTCTTCTGTTTTTGTAAGTAAGTACCTATTCCATTAAATATTTTTGTCTAGGTATTTCAGAATTCTATGTTACACATTCCTAAGTTTTTCTGGTAGTTGTTTTTTTTTTTTTGCAAGAGACAATAATTACAAATACAAAAAACATGCTGCCAACAAAACAACTCAACAAGTGGGTCATCAATAGATTTCTTAACTGCTAGACCATTTATTTCTATAGGAACCCTGTGGTTAAAGAAGGTAGCCATTATTCATAGTCCCAGCTGGAAACCATCAAGGAAAAGGGCTTTAGACTATTGCAAATTGAAAGCTCCTGTAGTAGGATTTGCCATTACACTTTCTCTTAATTCTTGATTGTACACACAAAACTTAACATTAATAAGTACAATGATTTGACTTTATTCTGTCACTAAGAAAAAAAATATCTGAAATATAAAAATCAAAATTTGTGTCTATTTTTTGCAGTACTTGTTTTATTGATAAGAATAAAACTTTAGTTTTACAATAGGCATTACATAAGTTAAAAACAAAATATTAATTCTCTAAATATTACAGAAACTTTTTTAGGGTAAGTAGGTACCTAACTATGGTTTTACAAGAGGTCTTATCAGCTACTTCATTACTGCAGAAATATTGATGCTGGTTTTATTTTTAACATGGGCTTATTTCCTGTTAATTGATTCTACACAAACTAATGTAGGTATGTAGTTATGTTTTATCTTGATGTATAATAAATATAATACAGTTTTTATCACAGTCAATTTCTGTAGTGTGTGTGTGTGTGTAATTAATATAAACTAGCCATTATATTTATGTCTGTTGGGTACCTAATATCTATTTATCAAACTTTTAAGACAACCTACTGACCAAGACTTTATATAAATACATTATTTATTTTAAAATATACTTAATATTTTTTAAATATATTAATAATTAGGTAATGATGATAGTTTTCATCCTTAAGTGTAACTTACAATTTATTTTAAAAGAGTAAAAGTAACATGTTTTTAAAACTTGCTCTGATTTTGGGCAACATGTTGACCTTTGCCTTTTACTCTATGGCTGGCTTATTATATTATTATTATTATATTACTTAACTTACATTACCTTGAAACAGTTAATTGTTTATAGTCATGAAAGCAAAGTTATAGCAATAGTAAGACAGAATAAGATTTTTGAATTGACTAGAAGTATTACTAGCAATTAAAACCCACACATTAGTGAAAAAGAAATTATTCATAGTATTAAAGTTTTTCAATGCTTCTGACCTTTATAAAGCATAGAGATTAAAAAAGGATTACCTGGTGAAATGCTCCGGCTCCATCTGTGTCCTGGAAAAGTTGTTGGAATGCAAGCTCATTCCTTTGTGCGTCAGAGAGGAAAGACTCGGTTTCCCCGGCGTCAGATCTCTTGTGGTGCAGCTTCACACCTCCCGTGTAGATCGGAGTCGCTATCTTAGGCGTAAATACATTTTCGTCTACCCTCTCAAGCAGAGGTTTTGGCACGTCTTCTTCGAGTGATGGATCTCCGTCAGACATCACATAAAAATGACGCACCAAATACTTTCACACCACTATTTAATTTTTCGCACGGTTCATATCCAAGACGATCTTCCTTCCGACGTATTAGTCATATACGGAACTGTACTGCGAAAAGATTTATCTCATATTCTTTCACACAGTAATTAACTTTGAACTGGAACTGAATTAAATATAAATGTGTTTGTAAATTTTTAGATTCTATCAACAGGTATTTGCACTGTTTTATATTAACTCTTAACTACGTGGTTTCAGTAGGAACGGGCACCGACCGAAACTATTTCAAGGGAACGACAAGAAAAGAAAGATCTTTTGTATCTGAATGGGAAGGAATGACATTTTTATCACCGAGGCAATTACCCAGCTAGTTTAATCGAAAAGTGAGACAAACTTATACAATTATGTTTGATGGAAAAGAGACAAAATATTAATAATGCTAAAGATGTTATTTTGGCCTGTCAATAATTGATGGTGCTGTCAGTAGCCTCTTTTAGGGTTGTACTATAGATGGGAGCTTAATTATCTAGCAACATCGATAATTTTTTCTTGGCCTAAAGTCTCGACATTTATAGCGAACTACCAATCGCTAAATACCTTTTAAAAAAAGTCCCTTAAGAGTATTCTCTCTCTCATTTGAGAAAATAAGTTAAATAAAAAATATTTTCACTAAATATGTACAGAGAGCCGATGTTCTGGAAAAACTAATTTTCATGAAAATTTTAATTTGTTTATGTATTAATTAATATTTTTGCCATTGCAAGTATTCTCACACTCTCCTGCTCCACCCGCAGTGGGACGAGTCATTTAATGATTTCCCAAGCAAAAAAAGAAGTCGATTGTGTCAGTCAAGCTCATATTTCAATAAAATTCAAAGAATTAAGGTCACACAAAGCTTGCGGGCCGACCTGAGGTCGGCCCGCGTTACATATCGAGACCCAAACGACCCATCGGTGCCTTTAAAAGCAGAACCAGTCTTACCAAGAGGTATCGTGTATGTTGGGAAATCATCCAATTACTTCTCTCGCTCTAGGGTGGAGCGCGTGTCAGACTTTTACTGACTAAAAACCACACCTTCTTTGCCGTGCGGTTCAGGACCCCGAGTTTTCCTTTCAGAAGCGAACACATTGCCCCAGTAGGCTTCGACCCTGCTGGGCCCCTACGGTTTTACTGACATCTCTTTAAGGCACGGGTGGAACACTACGCGCCGTCGACGACTCAGGCTCAGTCCTTTTCGCCGATCGCCACGTGGACACGGCGGTGCTCGGGCCAAGTGGGCCACACCTCCACCGTATGCTCCATCGTGTTCTCCGGATTGAGTTAGTGGGGAGGTCAGATAGGCAACTGCTCCATGTTAAATAAATGTATTGGACTGTGTTCGGTTAAACTAGAAGTCGACCACAAAAAATGTAGTTAGTAAAAGGCTTGACAGATTGATTGAGTAAATAATAGTTTAACTCTTAACAATACAATATTTTTATTAACGCATTGGTAGGTCTAGTACAACTCATCTATCTTATTTATTATAATAGAAATACAATGCAAAAAGTTATGTTTTCCTTTAAAAGATAAAGTAAACGGTGGTCTGAGCTAGTATTAACTTTGTGACAGACATCTCCTACAGCTTTAAATATCAAGCTTAGTCAAAGAGTATAATAATATAGTGACATAGAACAACACACGTGGGAGAGAAGAGTCATACTACGCCAATTTTTAATGATTTAATGTAACAAAAATTGGGGTATATAAATATTTTTATTTTTCATGTAAATTTATCTCAGGGCCGCCGGGGTCCTGGACCTTTGGAAGGCTTACGAAACCGACTTGCAGAGGCCCCGGAACGTGGTACCAACCGCCGATTATCACTGTATTCACTATGCATGTGCACCCAAGGACAAACCTCGTCTGGTGGGAAACTATTGCGACATATCCATACTAAATTATTATAAATGTGAAAGTAACGTTTAACTACTGAGCCGATTTTGATGAAATTTGGTACGGAGGAAGCTTGAGCTCCAAGGATGGATATAGGCTTTTATCCGTCTCCAACTTCACGTCTGCAATAACCAACATTCACGCAGACGAAGCCGCTGGCGAAAGCTAGTAGAAAATAAACAATATAGGCCTACAGTTTTGGGATCCTGCGTTTTTATCAAGAAATATGTTAAGACTATGACCCCTGCTTAAACAATGTTATTGATATATATTGATAGAAAAAGCAGGGGGTGACTTGCACACTTATTATATGGGCCCCCTAAAAACGGTCGCTAACACATAATAAAAGGACAACATATCCTGAGGTGCTTAAAGAGTGAAGAGGTATAATATCGACAGTTGAAAGGCTAATCGTCCGTCAGTGTATAATAAAGGCAAAACGGAGATGAGCCAAAAGATTAGGTCTGTTAACTTAGGTAACATTTGCTTTATTTCGTAAAAAAAAAACTGTTTATGTACAGTAAACTATTCATTTATTGAGGATACACTTAACTTTGATCCGACACGAACACTAGTCATTAATGTATGCTGGAACTAGGTTTAAGATGAAATCAATTTATTCCCAACCCTAGACCTTATGACAGCTTGACAAGGTACTCTGTGAGCTTGACAGCAGCTCTGACAGTAACACATTGCCCCACAGAGAACATTATAATTTAAACGGAAACATGATGCACAATAATGCACATAACACCATTTATGTTAGTATAATAAATTATTTAAAACTTATAGATCAAATAAATATGTATCGTAAAATTGCTTATATTTTATGCAGTACCTTTTTAAATGTTTTTTAAATTTTTACTATGGCAACAAATTATGCCACGCCGCTCATGATCTGTCAATTCGCGTCGCCGAAAAACGAAAAGGGATAGGTTGCCGGCGAAATATTTATAATATTTAAAGCTTATTAATCTACAGCGCTATTTATGTGCAATAATACAATCAAGAAAAATATCACAAACCCAAAATGACGGTGGAGGTACAGGCCAAGACGAGGCTCCCGCAGCTTTCGTCTGACAAACAACTAACATTTATAAAATTAGCTGTTTTATCAATGGCAGCAATATTATGTGAGTATTTTTTAAAGTTAATTAGCATTTACACTTGTATTAGAACGATATAATACCATGTCCTTTCGACAAAACATGAATTAGATCCATTCTTGTTATAACTTACGTGGTCCTATTGTGATAAGCTATGGCGATAAAATGTGCCAGGTTTTAGAAAAACACAAACCCTAAAGTGTTGTTTTTATCAAAAATATCACTGTGCACCGTCTGTAATTGTAAGATAACACTAAGCATAACGCTATGGAGCTGTAAACACTCTTAAAATTGTGGGAAACCCGTAGCGGGTCGTATTTTACGGTTTGGTACTAATCGGCTTCCGGGAATATTTATTGAAAAGATTATTTTCCATTGTGTTCACCTTTTGCCAATTATTACAAGCATTTATTGTTAAATTTTTCTGTACTAACTTATTCATTCACAAAACGCCTAACTTAAAAAACTTTTTTTCAGCCTTTGGCACGCGTCTATTCTCTGTGCTACGTTTCGAGAGCGTCATCCACGAGTTCGACCCTTACTTTAACTACAGAACCACTAGATACCTCACTGAGGAAGGTTTTTATAACTTTCACAACTGGTTTGACGACAGAGCATGGTATCCCCTGGGACGTATCATTGGTGGTGAGTTTTTAATGTAATATGTTAAAAAGTGTGACTGTGACATATCAATACCTCATACCCATAAGGTTGTGAGGCAAAAAGTGCATTTTTTCAGATAAGATCATGGATGTAACAAAAAAAAAATATATTTTACTTTTTTGTCATATAATTTTTCTTATGTTATGGCTTTATATTTTGGAGGTATTGATATGAAAATATCTTCCAGCACAGCTATGAATAGTTGTGGATAAAGCAGGTCTCACTATCTCACACCTCTTTCTATTGTAAATTCCTTTTTTCTCCAGTTTCACTCTGTTACAGTTTTAGATGTGTTTTATGTTTACACTTTTAGAGTAAATATTTATAATAATGTTTTTATTTTTATTAACTATACTCTGATCAGGCTTCGGTAGGCAGAAAATACTGAGGAGTTTCTGAATTGAGTATTTTGAGTTAAAAATGTCTCAAACCATACTTAAATGTCAAATTTTGATAGGTTTTCAGGGTAAAGTAAAGTTTGAGTAATACTCAACTTCAAATGCTTTAAATCAGAAATCGGGGGTAATGACACCAGCTACTACTCAATCGAATAACTAAACACTAATTTGCAGGCTAAGCAGTCATTTTTTTGTGCTAACATTATTAAAATGATGTCATTGCTAAACTATTTCCGGTGCAAAGGTAGATATTTAAGCCGTTTGCAAGTAACCTATATTCAGCAACAAACCAGTGATACACTTATGGTTATATTATTGTACACCACATAAAATTCACCAGGTCAAACATTAAAAAAAAAATAGGATATAGTTAGTGGTTTAGTTACATTATTGAGAGTAATGTCCATTCTTCTTTCTCTCGTTTTAAAAACTTTGCCCCTTACTAAAAATTTCTCCTATATTGTGGGTGTTCAAAACGGTTTAAAGTTACGTACACAAACAGGCCAGGCCAAGAATCAGTGTCTGTAAAATAAATATAATAATCTTTCATTTGGATTAGTTAGCATAATATATGGGTTAGTAAACAATTATGAATGACTTTACCTATGTTAGTGAACTTAGTAGCTATTTTAAAACAAGGTGGTTGTTCCTGATACATTGGTGAACAACATCACCTAACAAAAGTGTCACGTAACAAGTCTATACACCATACAAATATTTCTTCAGTGTGGGAATCAGACCTGTGACACACAGCAGTCGTTCAGGCACTACCCTGACCCTGTTGTCCAAGTTGGTTTGAAATTTACCAGCATAGATAAAAGTAATTTACGATAATGATGACACCATCGCAGTTATATCTTCAGAGGCCTATTTTATTTATTTATTTATTCTGTATGCATACAAAAGTACAAAGGCAGACTTAATACCTTAAGGCATTAATTGGCCTATAATGTATGTTATTGTGTCCAGGTACCATCTACCCTGGATTGATGGTGACATCGGCCACCCTGTACAATGTGATGCAGTTCCTGAACATAACTATAGACATCAGGAATGTATGCGTATTCCTTGCTCCGTTCTTCTCATCACTCACTACTATAGTCACTTATCTGCTGACTAAAGAGTTGAAGGTATGTCAAATAACTTAAATTATATTTAAAAAAAAAAGTTTTATTTAATAATAATAAACTTGAGACATTCAAAATATAGAATTAAAGTTTTATTATTATGGTGCCCCATATACAGAGTGAATTTTTCAAATGGCTATGGATGGTATATAGATACTTTCTAGAATTTTATCCTTATTAGACATCAAATGGTGTATAATATAGAGTTTTTTTTCTATAATCATCATTTACTATTTCTGAATATTGATTTATCAATGATGCAGTTTTAGTTTTCATCGGAATCAAGTCCAAGACTCCTTTGAGTATCTTTCACAATTTTTTTTTATTTCTCATAGTTTCAATCCCCTACTTGAAAAATTCACCATGTATAATTGTTTGCTGTTAAAATATTAAAATTAATGCAACATTCAACAGACATAAAACCAATGACAAATACAGCATTTATTTACAAACTGCTGTTAAGCATACAAGATTTCCGTTTGATCCAAATACCAATAATTAAATTGTGAAAATATGGCAAAAGAGCTAAAGTTATTATAAAATTGTGTTTTATATAAAGTTAATTGTGGGAAGCTTTTGCCCAGCAGTGGGATAGTACAAGCTAGTTATAATTATTCAAAATCGCAATCAGAAACAATTTTTTTCTATGTTCATTATTAAGTAAATTAGAAACCTTTCAAATGCACTAGAAGGGGAAAGTATCAATTAACAGAATATGGATGCACATGCTGAAATGTGACGTCACCACCACGGTTACGCGTGTGTACAAAAGAGATAGCAAGATGTTTCTACCCCCACTCTTATTCATACCAATATTTAAAATGCCTATTGTTGCTTTATTTAATAACCAATTTTACTACTGTTTTCAAAAAAAGATTTTTTTTTGTGTTGTTTCTCTCTCTCTCAAAGTTGCTCAATATCTAAGAGGAAAAACGTAAAAGTCAAAAACAAACACCTATATAAACTGGCAATTAGTGTACGATACTTAAACACGTGATTGTGCTCATGATAACAAACAATTTTTATTATGGGAGCAAAGCCGAAATCGGGAAAAAAATATCAGCTGTTCAGTACATTAGGCAAACATAAATGTACTGAACAGCTGATTTTTTTTCGCAATTTCAGGTTTGTTCCCATAGTAAAAGTTGTTGGTTATCATGAGCACAATCACGTGTTTAAGTATCGTACACTAATTACCAGTCACCCTATATAATTAATGTCCCTTATCTTACACAGGACGAAGGAGCAGGTCTGGTGGCAGCTGCCATGATAGCCATAGTGCCCGGCTACATCAGTCGCTCAGTCGCCGGGAGTTACGACAACGAAGGGATTGCCATCTTCTGCATGCTGCTCACTTACTACTTCTGGATTAAGGCCGTCAACACTGGCACTATCCTCTGGGCCACTATGACAGCGCTCGCTTATTTCTACATGGTTAGTAATTTTGAGAACTAAAACATTTTTTTCCCATATTAATTACTAGCTTCTGTCAGCGGCTTCGCCCGCGTGAAAGTAGGTTTTTCTCCATACAAACTTTGGACCCCCGTTTCATCCCCTTAGGGGGCGTGAATTTTGGAAAATCGTCTCTTACTGCTCGCCTATGTCATAAAAGGAAGCTTTGTGCAAAATTTCACGTTCCTAGTCCCAGTAGTTTCGGCTGTGCGTTGATATGTCGGTCAATCAGTTTCTCCTTTTATATATTATTATATGGATAAATAACAAAGAACAGGTCAAAAATGGACCTATATTGTGAAGAAATTTGAACACCAAAGTGATATAACTCATAAGAAAGCTTATTTAGTATGCTACTCGATCATAATTAAATACAAAATTTTCAAGTCCCTGTTTTTGTAAGGTCAAGAAACTCAAATACAGAAACTCTTACCATACCTCACACTTAGGAAACTGATAAAAAACTGTCACACTCTAGAATCAGTTTTGCTACTGTTGGTTTTAGTTTAAATATTTCATTAATCTTGATCTTTACTAATATTATAAAGAGGAAACATTCGTATGTTTGTATTTTTGTTTGTAATGAATAAACTCAAAAATTATTGGAACGATTTTAATAATTCTTTCAACAATAGAATGCTACTTTATCACTGAGTGACATAGGCCTATACATTTCCTACTTTCAACAGTAGAATGCTACTTTATCACTGAGTGACATAAGCCTATACATTTTCTACTTTCAACAGTAGAATGCTACTTTATCACTGAGTGACATAAGCCTATACATTTTCTACTTTCAACAGTAGAATGCTACTTTATCACTGAGTGACAGGCCTATACATTTTCTACTTTCAACAGTAGAATGCTACTTTATCACTGAGTGACATAGGCCTATACATTTTCTACTTTCAACAGTAGAATGCTACTTTATCACTGAGTGATATAGGTCTACACATTTTCTACTTTCAACAGTAGAATGCTACTTTATCACTGAATGACATAGGCCTATACATTTTCTACTTTCAACAGTAGAATGCTACTTTATCACTGAGTGACATAGGCCTATACATTTTCTTCTTTCATGCAGGCGAAGCCGCTGGCAGAATCTAGTCTACAATAAAACTAAACAAACCATTATTGTAATATAAATCTTAATCTATTATTGTTATAAAATCTGTAAGTGTATAGTAAACAAGACTATAGATTAAAATATTGATAAGCGTAAGGCGATGTTATTGATTGATAAGTACTGATTGGCTTTGCGTACGTTATGCTTCCATAATAAAGATTTCTGAGCTGTAATCTGAAATCTTACAAGTCAATCACAGAATATTCAGGTGACAGTTTCACACCAATAAGTTTGAATTGAACTATTTGGTTTTTGCTCTGTCATACACATTATTTTATTCTCTTCTGATAAAGAAAAGTTATTTTACTCCAAAAACAGGCATAACAAGTCAATTAGCAATTTGATATCGACAAAATTGAGATTTTTAATTCATTAAACCTCAAGCGAACACTCTCTCATTGTCTTTCTATTGTGTCTCTAATTACGGTATTCGAAAGGTTTATGCCCATTTTAAGTAACACTAGTCGACGCCTATAGTTATCTTCCTGCCCTTGTCCCATTTGGGGTCCTATTTGAGTCCTATAGAAAAGCGCATTATCACACTGCTTGTATGGCATTTTCTGAGAAGATTTACTATAGTAACATATTTTTTTTTTCACTATCGGAAAGTAGAGATTTCAATGAACAGAAAACATACCAACTTTTTGAAAAAAGCTGATATTATGACGGGTGAATTTTCGATTGAAAATTAGGGTGCTTTTTCGTTATTAATTCAAAATAAGGTGAAAAAATAAATATTTCTAATCAAATAAATTACAGCGTATTTGGGACATAAAAAGGTAAGTTTTCACCAAATTTTGTGGAAAAAAATTTTTTTTGTAAAAGATAAAAATTAAAAACTAAAAACTTGGTTTTTTGAATTTTTCACATACATTTTGAGGTTATGTGAAAAAAGTGTAAATACAAAAGTTTTAGATCTTTTTATTACCTACAACTTTGCCATTTAACTTTTTTCCATAGGACTTTTAGTTTTGCCGGAAATCGAGAAAAATCGTTTTTTTCCCTTAAAACTCACCCCCTTCCCCTTCCCGACCTCAGATCGCCCGTAAATTATTTTTCCTTTCATTTTTATAATATTCCCCTCCTTTTCTAATGGGTTTCATCCTACTACATATTATTATTTATTTATTTTTTTAAATTATCGACCCTGGTCTATAGGTTTTAATTTCAGCTTCGCCTATTGTTAATGAGCAGCGGCCACACCCCGGTAACCACGTCGGCTCGTGGGCTAAACCTGGTAGAGGGGGGCTCGAGTGTTTCGGCGCTCAAGTCTTGCGGTTGCTCCCCGTATAGTGCACAGGGTCTGTCTCGGCAATGAGAGCAAACCACCTCCGGTGGAGAGACAGAGAACTGACTGTTTCTGTAATACTGGACTCTGAGGTCAAGTCCTGTGGCGATGGGTAGAAGTAGAGAGGTCCAGTAGTGATGCTCACTGGTCTTTGTCCGAAACCTGCACATGGGCGGCTTAGGGAGAGTGGTCGCTCTTACACTGCATTGGGGTAACAGTGTGGCTCGGCAGCACCCTATGTGACGAAGCAGCTCTATTTAGAGAGGCATTGCTTCCCCCGCTCAACCGGGGAGGGGACTAGAAAAGGTGCCCCAAAAAAGTGCTTACTCCAAAAACAATATGGGAGGTGGTTACCACGGCTGCCTACGCATCCATTTCTTTGTGGTCGAAATAATAAAAATAATAAGCCCAAACAAACTTTTACTTGCGGTGCGTGGAATGTGCGCACCTTGTTAGACCGACCATCTAACTTATGCCCTGAGCGTAAAACTGCTATTGTTGCTCGAGAACTCCGCCGCTACAATGTGGACATAGCGGCCCTAAGCGAGACACATTTAGCCGATGAGGGTGAGCTCATAGAGCGCGGTGGCGGTTATACCTTTTACTGGAAGGGAACTGATGTAGGTCAACCTAGACGGTCTGGGGTTGGGTTCGCTATTAAGACCGAAATAGCTTCAAAACTGAATGAATACCCAGTTTACATATCGGATAGGGTTATATCCTTGCGTCTTCATCTAGACACGGGCAATTTCCTAAACGTTATCAGTATTTATGCTCCAACTCTGGACAAAACCGATGAAATTAAAGATAAATTTTATGAAGAGGTTGCTCGGGCGTTAACAAAGATACCATCTCGGGAACAAATCCTGCTGCTCGGAGACTTTAATGCACGAGTTGGTCGTGATCATGAATCGTGGCCTAAGGTACTCGGTAGGCATGGGGTCGGGAACATGAACAGCAATGGTCAGCTGCTACTTAGTCTCTGTGCTCAATTTCAACTGAGCATAACAAATACCATGTTTCGACTCCGTAATAAATACAAGACCACCTGGATGCATCCGAGGTCCAAGCATTGGCACCTTATCGACTACGCAATAGTTCGTCAGACTGACCTAGCTCAGGTTTATGTGACTCGAGTGATGCGTGGAGCCAATGGTTGGACTGATCATAGGCTTGTTATCACCAAATTGGCACTACGACTGTTTAGACCCCGTAGATCTGTTAAACCTAAATGCCTTCATCTTAATCTGTCAAAATTACAAAATCGCGATTCCCGAGATCAGTTTGAGCTGGCTATTAGTGACTTTTCGTCTAAACTCATCGTTGAGGGAGATGATCTGATACCAAAATGGCGGGAGCTGTCTTCGCAAGTAACCAGGATAGCCTTTAATACCTTAGGTCTGAAACCCAAATACCACAAAGATTGGTTCGATGAAAATGATACGCTCCTTACTGCCGCTATAGCTAACCATCGAGATCTCTGCGCCGTACTGACTCTTCACCAGCAGTTCTTCAAAGTGACGCGATTAAAAAGAGCTCTGCAGAATTGCGGAGTTTCGTCCGAGGCGTAAAAGACAAGTGGTGGGAAGACAGAGCACACCGTATGCAGTGGCTTGCTGACTCTAATCAACTCGGTGACTTTTTCGGAGAATTGCGTCAGTTGATTGGCGCGCAACACCAAGTGAATGTGCTAATAAAGGCCGTCGATGGAAGTTTGCTCACGAGTAGAGAGGGGGTCCTGAAACGCTGGGTCGAACATTTTAATACCTTACTCAACGTTGATCGATCAGCAGATCTTAGTTATATATCAGCCATACCAGCACTTCCCCAAGTCGCGGCATTAGATGACCCACTATCTCTTAAAGAAGTCATTGAAGCCATAAACCAGCAGCGCAACAAGAAAGCAGCGGGTGGCGATGGAATCCCTGGCGAACTGCTTAAATATGGTGGGAGAGAGTTGCATGAGATTATTTGGAAGTTTTTCTGCCGTATGTGGGAGGAAGAGTTGGTGCCAGATACTTTTACTGTGTCTAACATCTGCACACTTTTCAAGGGCAAAGGCAATCGTGCCGATTGCAATTCGTATAGAGGTATTTCGCTCCTATCAGTCTCGGGCAAGATATTTGCTAGAGTCCTCCTAAATCGGCTATTGAAGTTGTCCGAGATTGTGCTACCTGAGACCCAATTTGGGTTTCGTCCAAACAGAGGTACCAGCGAGGCCATCTTCTCTATTCGGCAACTTCAGGAGAAGTGCAAAGAACAGTCGCAACCGCTGGTCCTTTGTTTTGTTGATTTAGAAAAAGCCTTCGACTGCGTGCCCCGTGAGGCACTTTGGATGGTATTGCAAAAGCTTGGGTGTACGGATAAGTTCATTAGATTGATCCGTCTCCTACATGATAATTTGCGTTGCTGTGTCGCAGTGAAGGGCGAACAGTCGGAATTCTTCCCTGTCACCTGTGGAGTAAAGCAGGGATGTGTGTTGGCACCTACCCTATTTGCTTTGTATTTTGCTGTTGTTGTGGGAGAGGTTCTGGAGGACAATGCAAAAGGAATATATATCCGCTTCCGTACTGACGGAAAACTTTTTAACTTGACCCGATAAAGAGCTCACACCAAAGTGTCATACGACCTTATCACCGAAGTGATGTACGCTGATGATCTGTGTGTTGTGGCAGAGTCCTCAGAGGACCTGCAAGAGTTGATGGGGAAACTTAATAAGTCATGTCGTAGATTTGGCCTTAAAATTAGCATCTCAAAGACTGAAGTCATGGCTTTAGATACTGCGAACTGTGGCCCACTTGAAATACGACTCGACGGTGCCGTCCTCAAGCAGGTGGACAAATTCAAATATCTGGGTAGTACACTTACCAGTAAAGGTGACCTGGACCCAGAAATTAACAGCAGAATCGGTGCTGCTTCGGCAGTGTTTGGCAAACTTCGGGAAAAGGTATTCCGCTCACATGACCTTAAGTTACAGACTAAGGTTAAAGTATATATGGCCATTGTCATGCCGAATATTCTTTACGCTGCTGAGACATGGTGCGTGTACAGAAGACACATTCGTGCATTAGACCGTTTCCACCTTAGGTGCCTCCGCGATATTTTGAACATCAAATGGTCCGACCGTGTTAGGAACACGGATGTTCTACGAAGGGCTAATGTCTGTGGTATTGAGGCCTATCTAATGCGTCGTCAGCTACGCTGGTCTGGACATGTTGTAAGGATGCCTGATGAGAGGGTAGCTAAGCGCATTTTCTTTTCTGAACTCAAGGACGGTAAGCGGAAACCAGGCGGCCAGTTCCTCAGGTATAAGGACTCAGAAAAGACATGAAGAAATGCAATATAGACCCTTCTCGCTGGGAGGAGGCGGCAAAAGATAGACTTGGTTGGAGACGTGTAATTAAACAAAACGTCTATGCCTTTGAAGACCAACGTAAGAGAGATCTCGACTTCAGGCGAGATACCATCAAGAATAAGCCGCCCTCCAACATCCAATACCTATACAACAATGGTGTTTTAACGTGCCCGCACTGTGCACGCACGTTTACAGCAAAGATAGGCTTTATTAGTCACATCAGAGCAGTGGTGGCCGAGTGCAGAGCAGTGGTGGCCGAGTGGTAACGGCCCTGACTTACGAGTTATAGGTCGCGGGTTCAAACCCAGCCAGGCGCATTACTTTGTGTAATTTATTTCATCACCACTGCTCTCAAAACGGTGAAGGAAAACATCGTGAGGAAACCGGCATGTCCTAGAACCAAAAAATTCGAAGACATGTGACATTCACCAACCCGCACTGGGCCCGCGTGGTGGATTACGGCCCATTCCCTCTCCTAGAGAGGAGGCCTGAGTCCCAACAGTGGGAACATTATAAGGCCGACTATGCTATGCTATGCTAGTCACATCAGAGCACATGATCGCAACCCGTAGTTGCAATAAAACGGAATCCAGTCACCGTAGCCGAAATCGGCTAGGGAGTATATATTGTTAATGAAAACAGATGCACAACATGTGTCATCAATCATTACAATGCGTTTCAAATAAGAATAGGATCGATTGCCATATTGTGACGTCACGTCATACTGTCAAATCGAAAGAAATTGGGCAAAATTGAAGAACTCACAGATGAGCAAAATTGAAGTACTGGATTCTGATTAAACTTTTTTCGTTCACAGTTCGAAAATAAATTAAATTTTAAAAATTTCTTCTTTTGCTCACCCAATTCTTCGATTTGACAGTATGACGTGACGTTACAACATGGCAATCGATCCTATTCTTATTTGGAACGTATTGTACACCCTAAACTCGAGTCGGTATGTCGACCGACCTTGCGAAATACGTAAAATGTAACCGTAAAACGTGAGAAATAATGGTCTTATCACTGTACTAACAAGGCCAGGTAACCTCTATAAACTGTTTTAAAATACCGTAAAATGTGTGTAAAAGAAACCAATGAAGTTGTACACGAAGCTTCAACACAATTTCATTATTTATGACGTGTTAAAATATCAGTCCTACGAGCGAGAAAGAGGGATGGACTTATACACCCTATATAGGGTGACTGGTAATTAGTGACCGATACTTAAACACGTGATTGTACTCATGATTACAAACAACTTTCCCAAAAAATCTTTTTTTATATACTCACTAGTTTTATCACAATAACAAAACAGCTGTTTAAATACGCGCGCGCGCCTGCCAGTGCGACTGGCGACCGCTCAGCTGTTAGGCGCGTGACGCCGCCGTTCCAACAATAGTGATAATACACCCGCGCGGCTTTCAAACCCATAGGTGTGCGCGCGCGTATTACAAACAGCCTTAGATTCAAACAGCTGTTTTGTTATTGTGATAAAACTAGTAAGTATATAAAAAAACGTTTCTTAGGTAAAGTTGTTTGTAATCATGAGTACAATCACGTGTTTAAGTATCGGTCACTAATTACCAGTCACCCTATATAGCTTCACCCCTTTAACAATTCAGTTTAGGTCGTAAAATGAATCGCGTTAAGAGCTCAGGCAGGCCTCAGTGGTTGTGAGTCCTTACTCCTCTATTCTGAGGCAATATGTTGAGAGAGGAAATTAACTCTATAGTTCTCTGCACATCTTGCCTCAGACACCCACATCACTGTATTTTTTTTATCCTTGTTTGTGTACTACTAACATAAGTTATATGGTATTTTATTTACTAACAAAATTGACCATAGTGTTGTCTGAAGTCAAGATATAAATTAAATTAATATGTCCCAATCTTCCACAGGTCTCATCATGGGGTGGTTATGTGTTCCTAATCAACCTGATCCCGCTGCACGTGCTAGCCCTCATGCTACTAGGTCGCTTCTCAGCGCGAGTATACGTGGCGTATAGCACTCTGTACTGCGTGGGCACCATACTGTCCATGCAGATCTCCTTCGTGGGCTTCCAGCCGGTGCAGAGCTCGGAACATATGCTGGTGAGTTTGTATGATATATCACACAAGGCATATATACTAGGCTGTAACTTGAAAATCCAGCATCGCGATATTAGAGTTCTCAGCGCGATTACAACATCGACCCTTTAGTATATGGCAGTTGCCCAGTCCAGACATAAAATCTGTCTGGTCGGGGATCCTCCCTTTTTAACCGATGTTTATAACCACATCTCATGGTGTAAGAGGCATATAGCATCCTGTACTGCGTCGGCTTATACTTTCGATGCAAATATCAGAAAATATGTATGCTGATGAGTTTAGACAACATTGAATGGTGAAATACTGAGAAAAATTGTAACAAGAACTTATTGTATGCTGAATAAATTGGGGTACACAATTTGCTAATTCTGACGTATCATGTCGATCAATATTGGAATGTTTACAGTTTGTAACCAGCTGCTGGCTATGCAAATATCTGTTTTGACTAAGAAGTTAATTTTAATTCTTTGCAGTTTCTTGTAAACGACTGTATCAGCTTTATGTAAGTTTTATTTATGAACAAGGCTGCATAGCATATATCGATTAAATTATGTTTATTCAGAAAGCCATAAAAGATAGACAAGTGTTTTAAAATGCGTCTGGCTACAGTAGCTGCGAGCCAGGCTTGGTAACCCATACCGCGGACACTCTCTGCGCTTAATACTCTCCTAGACAAGAACACAGATATTGATATGTTTGGGGAAGAATGGAAGACGATACTACGATATTATATTGATACGAAAATTGACTTAAATAGATAATTATCATATTTTACAATCAAGCCACAAAACAAAAGTAAGGGCGCCTTCAAATTAGCCGCAAAAAGCCGCGCGACGGTAGCGCGGCAGCAATGCTGCAATGCTTTGTTAATCCATATAAATAAAAAACGCGCGACTGCTGCGCTACACTCGCGCTGCAGTCGCGCTGCACGCTACTTTGTGCGAGGCACCCTTATAGGTAAAAAACTTTAAAAATTATATTCAATCAACCAGTCTACATACTAAAAGACTCATTTCCCATGCGATATCCTTAAATATCGCAGTACCTACACTCCTCTTTTTTTAACCGTCCGATCAACCGATTTTGATTTTTATTGCGTTGGTGGCATGACAAATGGCAACTGCAGTAAATAGTTGGTATTGTAACCACTTCTTTGCTTTTAATACCATCCTTATGCCTACGGAATAGAAGTCAAAATCGGTTGAACGGACAGTAAAAAAGGTTTGTTTAAATGCATAATCTTATTTCGAATAGAGTATAGTAGTTAAATAAATTTATGTAATCAAAAATGTCTTTTCTCTACAGGCGTTAGGAGTATTCGGTCTCTGCCAGCTGTATGCCTTCACGCAGTACTTACGGGAGCACCTGTCTCCGGCCAACTTCGAGCTGCTGTTCAAAGCCCTGCTCACCACCCTACTGGCTACGTTGGGAACCGCTTTAGTCGCTCTCACACTTACTGGTAAGATTTCGTCGATTACAAGCCGTCCGTTTAACTGAGAACTTTCATGAAAAACTGCGCTATAATAATAATAATTATTTATTTATTCAAATAATTGAGATCCACATCTTAGAAACAGGTATAAACAATAGTAAGCAGGCACTTTATCCGCTGTACTAATTTCCACATGGGAGGACAATCATGTCCATCAGTTATGGCACTCAAGATGCTGCGGTGGACTTCCACGCAACCGACTGATGAGTGATGCGGTCTTTTTACGCCAGATAACTGCGAAGCCATCTGTGTATACATCAGCAAACATTGCAGATGCGCTACTGAAGGCAATGCGGAAGGAGTATGATGAGATTATGTAAACACCCCCCGGCACCGCTCAGGGTTGCTACAAAGTCATATAAGCAGGCCCAACATTGTTGATTCGGCAGTACAAATAAACAAACCGAACCGAAGCAATTACTGCAATCATTCGGTTTCAGTCGGCTTGCGTCGATCGGGTAGTTCATTCGGGTCGACATATTCGATTCGACAGTATTTGTAAAACGAAAGTTTCTACATAAAATACTAAAACGCACAAAATAACTTTTTTTCGGAAATCAGTGTTTCTGGTTTTATTTGTAACCAACTCCTTTTTTTTGACGTCGGTTGAAAAGCCGATCCGTAGTAGGAACTACTACATTTCGTTGGGCAAGATTCCACTTGTGCTGACTTAGCGAAAGCTGTGGCATTTTTTTCCGAAAATTCTCAAGTAAAATCGAATATTATATCTACATATATTCGATTTTACCTCCCGGCTCCTTAGGATTAGCCAGCCTCAGTACCTCCTGCAGACCCCTTTACATTACTAATCAATGTTATTATTATTACAGGTAAAATCTCACCATGGACTGGACGTTTCTACTCTCTACTGGACCCCTCTTATGCTAAGAACCACATTCCTATTATTGGTAAGTTATCTTCAACAGTTGAATAATCCATTATAATATACAATATGTATATCCTATCCATCTGGAATAATATAAAATAATTTTTCAATTAGGTGAATTGGTTCCAGAGATTATAACCCTACACATATACACAAACTCGACTATATAGATTTGCTTTTATATATAGCAAGCCAAAAAGCAATCAGATCTAAAATACACCTTATCACCACTAAATAACTCCCATTTCCCCACAGCTTCCGTCTCTGAGCATCAGCCGACGTCGTGGTCATCTTTCTACTTTGATCTTCAAGTCTTGGTGTTCCTGTTCCCCGCTGGACTGTACTTCTGCTTCAGCAAGTTGACTGATGCCAATATCTTCATTATCTTATATGGAGTACTCAGCATTTATTTTGCGGTAAGTTGATAAGGCAAAATGAGTCTTAGGTTGAAAGAAATAAAGGTGAGGATAGTAAATATCGCGTAAAACTACTCGACAGAAGTTAACCAAGTACGCAGGAGAGTGGTGTACAAGCGTGTGCGCAAATATAGGTGCACTCGCAGTGCCTTTACTCTCGTAGTCTGATAGACAATCCATCATGACCGGAGAGAGATTAGACGCAGGATGAACGGTTTTAGGTGCTTTCTCGCCTCACCTCAACCTATAATAGTAATTCCCAAATTATAATAACCTAATCTAACCTAACCATATCAATTTAAAATTATTGGCTACATACACCCATTATGACTTTTTATATTTATGGCTCATGATTTTATTACAAATAAATATTATACCTTTAAAATTTATGCAACTCCAACATATGCCAATGTATTATTATGCAGCAGTATTATTATGCTAATAAAAGTTATGCGAAAATGTTATGCCTAAAAAATTTATGCCATGAGGGGTATTACCTTTCCGATGCACGGCGGTGTCACTAAAACAGTATCTTGAACTCTTCACTAATCTCTTTACATGTTTTTCTTTTTGTTAAGTAGAATCTTTTTAATTAGTTTGATTGCTCCTCCTACTCGCGTCGTTCTGCTCAATGCTGAGTTTGATTGACTCGCGATCAAATGATAGCGATACAAAGTATAGCAAGTAATCTAAAGCGTAGTTACCGACATTGGAAATAAAATGTAGTAAAAAAAATATTTAAAATAATCTTTTATTTAAATGCTTTAAATAAAAACAAGAAAACTTAACTAACCATGCATTGTCATCCAAACTAGAAGTGAACATATCTGCAATATTGGTTGGAAGTAACTGTATGAAAATTTATTTACAAGATTTAATATGAAAAAACTAACATACAAAAATTGCACGTTATACAAAAGCTGTAACTCGGTTTATGACTTTGAAAACCATTAATAATGATGACACAAAAAGCGTTGAGCGCGTAGAGTCGACGTACGAGCCCCGCCTCCGTTGACTTCGCCCATGATCTTTACACTTTGATCGCTGACATACCATCTTATCACCACCAACCACCTGTAACCACCACCATATCTTGACCCTCTATAATGTCTTACCTCCAGGGCGTGATGGTCCGTCTTATGCTGGTGCTGGCGCCAGTAATGTGTATCGTGTCTGGAGTGGCTGCGTCAAGCCTGCTGAGTCTACATGTCAAAGATATTGAACCGAAGGTTGAGAAACATGAGAAGAAGCAGAAGAAACATGAGAATAATTTAGTGTTCAGATCCGAGGTATGTAAAAACATTTGAACAGGTATTCTTACGATATAAAAAGCTGAGATATTATAGCCATTTAAATGAATCACGGTGCACAAAACATAATAGGGCGTGTGTAGGAACTAAAGGTAGCACAGAAATGTCAATATTTAAAGGGTAAAACTTTCAGATATGCGCACACAATCTGCTACCCTCAGCCACGGTAATATTATCTATACCTCAGCTCAGTACCAAGAGTTGAAAATCGGGTGGTTGCCGGGAATAAGCATGCATTTTTTTATTTGCAAAATTTCATTTTTGCTTTAATAAACAACTAAGAAATAATTTTTAAAATGAAGATATTATCATCAACAACGAAATTATAAAGCTTCAAAACGAGAAGTCCGACGTGGTCTTTGACGTCAAAGTTCATCACATATCTAGAGAAAAGGGCGTTTTGACGAGAGAGGGCGTTTTGTATATTTATTGATAAACTGGTTAGATGACAAATATTTTTTGAAGCATATTCGCTCTTAAATCAATTTAATTAAAATTACGCCCGTTAATTTTAATTAATTATCTCCTCTTTTCAATTAATCAATTCTCTCCTCTTAAAATACAATAATAATAATAACTTTATTAGCTCAACTTACAATTTACAAAAATAACAGTGAAACCACACTACGCAGAGCCTGAATCGTGGCTATCAAACTAAAACAATTACTCTAATAATAGTTAAATAAATTAAATCTGCATATCGTTCTCATGAAGTTGAAGTGCGAGTGTGTTGTATGTATATGAGTGTGAAATGTGTAAATAAGTGTTTGAGAGAGTATTATGTGTATGTGTGTGATAAAATTTAGTGAGTGTTTAGCTTAGTCTTTAGACAGCCCTTTTTCGGTTTGTATGTAGCAATTGTTCCATCTGATAGTAGTTCATGCCGGTGATTAATTTCCAATGACAGCCCTTTTTCCAGATTTTTGGTTTGTAGATCAGATGAAATCATGAATCCCAAAGAGATAGACCAAGTTTTTTATGTCGTACCGTGTTGATGCTTGTACCCAGGTGGGAGCCCTGTTCGTGTGCGTGCTGGGCTGCCTGCTGATCTCGTACGTGTTCCACTGCACGTGGGTGACGTCGGAGGCCTACTCGTCTCCCTCCATCGTGCTGTCGGCGCGTGCGCACGACGGCGCGCGCATCATTTTCGACGACTTCCGCGAGGCTTACACTTGGCTCAAGATGAATACTCCTGAGGTGAGCATTTAAAAGATAATGGAAAGTATAGTTCGTTACTTCAGAAAGTTCTTTTTTTAGGCAATTGAGCCAATAGAAAGGGTTATTTATAGCTTAAGGTGGAAGCTACGGGCTTTTTGGATTGGATTAGTTTAAGTCTATTTAGTACCTCCAATTAATATAAATTGTACCTCTTGAGTTTTGTCAAAAATGAAAAATAAAACTACAGTCTGTAGCGTAAACGGCACAGTTATCTCTTTTTTTAGTCTCGTACCTTAGTTGCCATAAACGTAACCTTTATAGAATCACTTTCTCTTTGTTTTCCTTGCTGGAATCTGTGTTTCCTGATGGTTATAACCCGGGAATCTTTAAGTCAAAAGTGAATAAGTTACTTCTAGGTAAGCGCGCTCCATCGTCTACCGCATCGTCGCTTTCCATCAGGTGAGATAGCGGTCAAGCGCGAACCTATCAAGAATAAAAAAATATAAAAAATTAGTGCTAGGTGCTTTATAGGTACACACGAGCTTAGCCCTGTGGGGAATGCAAGCGTGATGTCATGTTAACGTCATATAATGCAAAGCATGGGCCTAGTCACAGTATAGATATATGGAACAGTACGGAAACTACCTACAAATGTTCGAAACGGCTCACTCACACAAACATACGCATCGACGAGACTCCTAAGCGGCATTCTAGCTACTGACAGGATCGCGAGACACGCTTAGGAGTCTCGTCGATGCGTATGTTTGTGTGAGTGTGCCGTTTCGAATATTTGTAGGTAGTTTCCGTACTGTTCCATATATCTATACTGTGGCCTAGTGTTATACCTAGAACAATATTTACCTGTATCTATTTATATTGCATTGTTTTTAAATTTCATAATTTCTAGGACTCAAAAGTAATGTCATGGTGGGACTACGGCTATCAGATAACGGCGATGGCGAATCGAACAGTAATAGTGGACAACAATACTTGGAACAATACGCACATCTCGCGGGTCGGGCAGGCCATGGCGTCCACTGAGGATAAGGCGTACGAGATCATGAGGGAGCTCGATGTCGACTATGTGCTGGTCATTTTTGGAGGACTCGTTGGATATTCTTCTGATGGTAAGACTAATAGAATAGAATAGAAATATGTACTTTAATTCGGCAGACACAGCACACGGCTACAAACACAAAGTAAACAAGAACAAAAGTACAGACCTAACTGAATTAACACTTTGAAAAAAATATGTTATAATTATCTACACCATGTCTAACAGTATGCCAAGTTTCATCAAAATCTATGAGGATTATCGAGGAGGACATATCGAAAATAATTAATTAAAAGTAAGTGGGTCACCTTATAACCTTATGTTGCTGCTTATAAATTAAGAAAAAATAATATATATATATATATCTATCAACTATGAATGGAAAATGTAATAATTCAACCTTTTCTGAAACTATATATAAAAAAGGTTTTCACAAATAATTACAACCAACTTAAAAAAAAACTAAAACTTGCAAATTAACTTTCAAGTTTGGAAGTCAAGTTTTTTGACTAAGGCCTTATGTTGACTTAATTTGCAATCGAAACAACATGGCAGGTGCAACATAATGAAATACAAACAGAAAAAAATAAGTACAATAATTAAAATACGTAGGTACTATACATACAAATGCACAATGTTAATGTGAAAAACGAATCCAACCATTCAATACAGCTTCGTAAATAAATGACGTGTGTCGTCAGTGGAGCTTTCAAATACCGGATGTTTTCAATACCGGTATTAGTGTAATCAATAACGTGATCACGATATTAAACACAAGTTCATCAATAATATAAATGTTTTCGAAGTGGTAATTCAATTAGGTCTGACCGAAATCAATTAATAATATAAAATAAACTGTAAAGTGTACCCTGCGGGGCTATTGCGTAACTCTGTTGACAGTTCAAGTGATGATCACTTGTTAACAATGTGCATCATTGAACTGTCAAACAGCTAGTTTCGTATTGCCTATCTTCAGTGACCAACTGCAGTGACGTCATTAGCCACTGGTGCCTTTGATAGCCACCGTAACACGTTTTGACAGATGTTATTATAACGATACTTTTAAAATTGCGATTGTGTAAGTTTTTGAAGCTAAAGATAGATAAAATTTTAGAGTGGTCACAATAGGCACCGTAAATTTTTATAATTCACCACATTTCCACCGTAGTTTGTTAGTCACTTGTAAGATACGTAATACCAATTTTATGAAATTGTCAGTTGACAACTAAGTTTAGTGTGCAACGAATGCTAGTTGTCAACTGTTATTGAAAAAGTTAGCCAATAGCAGCCCCCCTGGAAATAAACACTGGAATTGCTTTCATTTTGATGACGATGTCACTTTGAAAAAAGTTGATTTTAGACACTTTTTTTTCAAATAGCTCTTCAATTAACAAGATATAGAGCTGATATCTACTCGATCAACTACTCATAGTACCCTCTACAATATATACATACTATAGGTTACGAATGTTTCGATATAGTCCGTACTACCATACTTCCGTATTTCCACTCTACGGCTATACCCTTTGAATTTGACGGGCTGTCCTGGAGCGTTATCCTTAACAAAGTGTGTTACGAGGCCCCCTTCCCACCCAGACATCAACAAGTTCCTGTGGATGGTGCGCATCGGCGGCAGCACGGAGCGCGGCGCGCACATCCGCGAGGCCGACTACTACACGCCGTCCGGGGAGTTCCGCGTCGACGCAGACGGCTCGCACACGCTGCTCAACTGCCTCATGTACAAGATGAGCTACTACAAGTTCGGCCTGGTCTACACTGAGGGTGGTAAGTGCTGATGACGTTTTCTTTTTTCGTTGATTGGCAAGTCAACGGCCCTCCTGATGCTAAGTCGCTGATTGCAGTACCAAGCCCATGATTACTGCGCTTATTCCTATCAATGCACAGAACCACCAAAATCGCATGGCAACGTCGCTCATCAAGACAAACACTACCAAAATTTTTGCTTATTTTATCTTCTGTAGATCTTGGCAACAAATTAATAAAAATAATTTCTTCTTCATGTAACCAAGTACAAAATCCAAGATAGGGCACAAGTTGTCGTAAGTCAACTAGAGATATTAACACTTTAGAAGACTTGTAATTCTCTCACAATGTGTACTGTTGGTGTTGCCACATAATTCCAAGTAATTTTCACAATTAGGTACCTTATGTCACTAAAAAGAAATGATTTTCTGAAGACAACATCACAATTGGTTACTAAATAAAGCAGCAATCAAATATTGATGAGAGTAAGATTGACTACTACGGTGAGCACATCTAGCTATCTCTTTTGTGCACTTGTAACCGTGGCTGTGACGTCACATTTCAGTGCATTTTTTCTTGTTACTTGACAGTTTCCCTTTCCACATTTGAACGGTAGAAAACACCTTTATTGAGAATGGCTTTGAAAAATCAAATGATCAATTTACGTATTTGGATAGTTTCTTATTGAAACTGATATATAAAAAAAATGGAATTAAATACCTAATTGTCGTGTGGACAGGTCGGCCGCCTGGCTTCGACCGCGTGCGCGGCGCCGAGATCGGCAACAAAGACTTCAACCTGGACGTGCTGGAGGAGGCCTACACCACGGAGCACTGGCTCGTGCGCATCTACAAGGTCAAGCCGCTGCCCAACCGGGGCGTCTGAAGCGAGCAAGCCGCACGCTCACAAGGTCAATATCTCGCAAGTTTATATAGGAACTAGTTTTACCACAGGAAGATCGGGGACAGTTTGGAACAGTGATTTTGCAATGTTTTTATGTACATTTGTACGTCACATAACAGTAAAGTGTGTTCGTTTATAAGCCGAAATACATATACCTGTAACCAGCATAAAAATATGCAAGTTCTTTGCATGCCAGTGAGCAGTAACAAGTTCTGATTGGTGGATGTCACTATGGCATGCAAGCTACTTGCATACTTTTGTGCTAGCTACAAGAATGTATATTTCAGCCTTAAGTGACAAATATATTTTAATCTTAATAGGGATTGTGGTCAAAGTTAGTAAACCATTAATTACCGTGGTAGTCTATTAGTGGTCAAATTTTTTGATCCACAGTTGTACAGTACGTTAATAAACGATATGAGTAATATAACTACAACAGAAACGCTCAACGCAGCTTAAAATTAATTTATGAAAGGCTTATTAGTTACAAGACCGCTTAGCGGCTATTGGCTAGCTGCCTATGTTTTCCTATGTAGTTTCTTATGATTGCGGACTTGGTCGTGCGAGTTGGTCGTGCGATCTTATAGCAAGTCTCGAGTTACCTTAGACTAGGGATATGACCAATTTCGTAGTAAAACATTGTAAATTATCATATGTGCACAAAAAATTACTAAAACATAATTTATTTTAATACCTACCTACTGCGATCTGAAAAACTTCCCTTTGAAATCCACAATATAAACTTGTGTAATATTTACCGATCGAGTTGTAAAAACGAGTGTAAAATAAGAAAAAAAGTGATAATTATTGGAAATATTTATGCTAAAAGACATGCGGCGGTTCTTTTTACACTAACTTTCTAAGAATGCCTCATATGTTGAAGATACAATTGTTGCAGGATTTACCAACGCTATTAATGAAGTATACTAAGATATTAACCAACTTTAGTAATATTTTTGTCTAGTGACTAGCCCCGGCTTCGCTCAGGTGCAATCTACTGATGCGACGACAATTAGTGTAAACATCGAGATTACTGCGCTACATTTTAGTTAAAACCTTCCGAGATAAGTTCTTTAAATGTGTGTTTGTTTTTAGAAGAACTAAAAACAAACACACGGTCTCATTATTAACGTTTTCTTTTATATTATTTGTAAATTAAATAATTATTAATCACCTTTCGAGTAGAATAAACTTTACTGTACAACAAAATAGTAACAAAACTACTACCAGTATCAGAATTGTAATATCGGAAATCACGTTCCAAGATTCCGATATTGAAATATTCCGAGAATTTTGCCCTAGGTACCACCCTAACGACGACTGGTAGAAAATGCCTAAGGCATTAAGTCCGCCTTTGTACAGTGTTTCTTACTAGTGCATAAAGTTTTAATAAATAAATGTTGTTTTTGTCCAAGTCTAGGACTAAGGATTATTTTTTTCCACAACGATAAAAAGAATTCTGCGTCCTAAGACAGGTATACAGACAAGACCCAGGGGGGGCGTGCTAGACTCCCATAGAATAATCCTTTAATAATCATATTAAGCTCTACGTGGGCGAAGGTTAGGGCAAGCAGAGCATAATCCTATTATTCTGAATATAATTGTGTCTTCAGCGTATCTCCATTAGACTTAGCAACGTTTTTATATTTTATAATAAGCCAGATGGGAATGCTAGTGGAAGATGAAAGTTGAGTGTGCTAGCCACGCTACCTACCTGTGTGCAATCTTGTATGGATGTTAATATATTACAATTAAGTTTCGGACTAATAAACGTAAAAAACAGGGCTATTAAAACCCCCTTTCATCGTAAAATAATAATATATAAAACAAGGGGAAAATCACATAATGCAAGATTTATACAATCAATTCTATTAACTAATAAAATTGTTGTTACTAATTAAAACTAATGAACTTTATTTTCCTTACCACTCTAACAGTCCTAAACTTTGCTGTGTACCTATCATTGGCTTTAATTAGTAATGCACAAGCCGTTAGAAGGCTGAAAAGATTTGTGAATAGCCCAATGTTATATATTTTGTGAGTGTCTATGTCAAATATACTACCATTAAAACTGTAAGAAATTTTCAAAAAAAATCTGATTCAAATTTTTTACTAATAAAATTGTAACCATTCATTCGGGGACTCTATTGCAAAAATACGAAACGGTGTTAACATAAATAGAATTTTTCAGCATAACCCTAAGCGTAACATGTTTCACATATTCGCAATAGATATCCTAGATCCCTAGTTTGTAAAACTACATTAAATATAACCATTTGTCTCTAAGACTAAATGTCTGTTTACATTTTGATTAGAGGACATTGATAGGACATGCACTTGCTTTTTTTATATATGAGAATGCACATTGAAATAACCAAAATGTAAACAGACTCATACAGACTGACTCCTATTCATTGCGTAGTTTCTTAAATGTATCTATAGAGTAGATGTATGTTAAAACTAAAGACAAATTGAGCCCACTGAAACGCATTATGACATCTAGACTCTTGAATTTGTTCGAAACGTACTTGGCATACACGACGACGCTGTCACACGCGTCCCACGTGAGTCAATTGTGTGTTGTGTTTTCAAGCAAATTCAGGGGGTCTGATGTAATGTAGCATGCGTGGGCTCAGTTTGTCTTTAGTTTAAATAGTGATTAATTCACTTTGTATGTCTACCTCTAACTTATAAAATATAGTTAGAATAGGGAAATACGCACAAATAGTCATTTGTCACAACTTTAGATGTAGAGTCGGTCAACAACACTTGCCTGTTCTAGACGTGATTCGGTTACTAAATGAGATGATGTAAAGGATAATATGTTGTATAAATTCATTTTTTATTTTTATTTTAATTAAAGTTTATTGAGAAATATACTTGTATTTTTTTTAGCACCTCACACATACCTGTCAAGTTTTGTATACTCCCAAAGTGAACAGATTGATTTTTTCCGTAAGAGCACCCATTTAGTTAGAAGTTATAAGACAAAAACTGTAAATTTTTATAAGTTTAACACTGCAGTGTTAATTTGGTTGCATAGTATTGTTATTTATCCTAACATCTTCCCAAAAAATCAGCACTGTGCATTTATAACGCGTTTAATCAGAGTATGGTGATTGGCCAGTGTGATTGACACTGGCATGGCGGGTGGGAATTTTAATTTTTTTGATAACACAATAAATTAATAGTTTGTCGCCAAATGTCAGAATTTGGTGGTCACTGGTTCAAAAGTTAGGTTTATAGGTGGCCGATCTAGCATCTCCCAAGCTTGACACAATTCGAATCTCAAAAGTCGGGTCTTAGTTTAGAAAGTTATGAGAACATTGTAAAGTTGTGCAGTAATTATTATAGAGTAAAATAAAGTCGCAAAACTAAAGATGAAGGGTTTAAGAGAGTGAACTCTGTTATTTCTACAGCCTGTGTCGTTTGGAAGAGAATAAGTTTTATTTTATTTTTTTATCTACATTAGTATTATAAAGAAGTAAAGTTTGTTTTTTTTGTTTGTAGGAGGTAATCTCTGAAAATACTGGTCCGATTGCGAAATTTTTTTCACCGATAGAAAGCTGCTTTATTCCTGAGTGACATAGGCTATATTTTATGTATATGCGGGGGAAGCAGCGAGCAAAAGCTAGCTCATACATATTTGCCTAACCTTACCGACTTATGCAAAAGGGCAGTAGAAGACGAACGAATTACAAGCAATCTCGAACATTTTAGCATCACAATTAATAAAAGATTTTTAATTAAATATTTATCAAAGATATTAGCGTAAATTTTTGCACCTCAGGTGGTTCTCGAATATATGTCGCAGCTGTATCATATAACACGCCGTATGCTTGTTGGAGCCAAAGCGCCGTAATGAAACTTTAAAAGACGTCGCTGTAATGTAATGCGGCCTTCATGAATGCTGCTATCTCACGTTCAGCCGGATTGTGGTGGCGATACGTTCTAAAAAGCGGCGGCCAACGTTTAGCTGTATTGTCAGTGTAGGGTGACTGTAAATTATGAAAAGCCGATCCCAAATGTTTGGATGGGGACGACGGAGGCCTCCTATTACTGTCTGCGGGGTTTAATGTTACCTATCACGAAGGAAATAACGTAACGCAATCCCCTTCTAATTCCGGGTAGACGGCCCTGACTGCAACTTCCATTTTTAGACCTGTGTTTCCTGATAGCTTCAAACCTAGGAGGGGTCTAGCTCTAGCACAGAATAAGAAATAGTACAAGTACAGAAATTGCACTGCGTGATAGCAAACATACGAATGTAAGCTGTTGATCCCCGCATTAACGCCGGCGTTCACGCGCCATTGTCTTACTATTGTGTCTCTAATTACGCACTCAAAAGGCCACCTATTAACAGCAGCGCTAATATTCGTATACATTGCACGGCACGGACTCGACCTTGATTTTATTAGCCTACCAGATCCAGTGGCGCTCGTAACGAATCAAAATGCACCGTAAGTCCGCGCAGCGAGAGTTTCTTTTATTATGCCCGTTATTGACCTTTGAACAAGCCGCTTCTGTTGTAAGGTTGTGAGTTGTTGTGAGACACAATCATTAGTTCATTGGGACCAACAGGGGCTAAGCCCCTGGTCTTAGAACGCAAAGGACAACTAGAAGAACATAGGTGTGGTTTTAGTCAGTAAAAGTTTGACACGCCCTCTCGCTTCGCCATAGGGCGAGAGAACATTTTTTTAGATAGGTACTTTACTAAATGTAAGTCATTCTTGATAAGAAATGCCTTTTAAAGTAGGTATGTACCTATATTATCTACAAAATATATTTTCGTAAAATGCGAAATTAGTAGTAGGTAAGTACACTACGTTTTATAGCATAAAATAAATTCAGAGTTTTAAAAAAATTACATGGTAGATAAAATTGATTTACATGTACCTAAGTAGTAATTTCCATACTTTAAAATGTACCTATTTATAGAGAGACATGTTATGATTGTTTACATTTAGTTAGTTAGGTATCTAATTGTCTAAACAAATGGAACAAAAGTCAAGTGGTACCTAGGTAGGTACTTGGATATTGTAATATAACTTTGTTGATTTCGGCCACAAAATTACCTATCTATTTTATGTTTCAGCTATGCGTTCGTAAGTAATTTTTAAAAGATGGAAGGTAGTTCACGATTAGTAATATTGTGATTATTGTGAACACGATTATTTAAAAAACATTACCGACGGCCGCCGCGCCAGCAAAAAATTACGAATCTAATAGTGAAAAATGATGATACGAAAATGAACACGAATCGTCCTTGTGACTATAAACTGCAACAATAACCTACCTGTTATACCTACATAATAATTATCATATATTAGCAAGAAATAAGAGCCACTTTATGAGTGTTGAAAATGTTATAATTACTTACCTTTCGGGATCCTTTGGACTCTTCCTCTTAAAGAATGAAAAGTCCACATTTTTGTTGTTATTCATGCACCCATATGCTATGCAGTATCTTTTGGCTTTTTGCGTGCCCATATTTATAATAAAACCTCTGTAGAAATGCGAAAATATTTTTTGTTAGCGTTAGCGCGCGTCAAGCGGCAGTTCGAACACGCGTGTGACACTCAACTGAACTAGCCTTATAAAAGAGGCCCCGAGACGTAGGTATACATTCAAGCCTACAGTAAGGAGTGCGCCAGGCCTGGCTCTAGGCACGTCTTCGACCTCATCATCGCTTATCATCAGGCGAGATTGTGGTCAGACGCGAAACTATCAATATAAAAAAACTGGGTAAGTGCGAGTCGGACTCGCGCCCTGAGGGTTCCGTACAAACTTACCTATGTAAATAGTTCAACTCCGAAATGGAGCCTCGGAAGATTTATCAGAATAGCAAAAAAAAAATTGTGATGTAACAACAAATTTACAGTTTTCAGATTTATTCAATATTTGTGCTATAAGACCTTGCTTTATGCCAAATTTCAGGATTCTGGGTCAACGGGAAGTACCCTATGAATTTTGATTTCCTCAAGAGTGTCGAAATGTACGTTTTTTGCCACATAAACCGAAGTATCTTTTTTTCTCGTTAACTTACAAGTTTGATTTTTTTACAGCTTCAATAGTCCGCCAGACCTGAGTCTAGTCTTCAATAGTTCGCAGATATGATTTTAATTTCAACTCGATACCTCCACGCGTTCCCGAGATAAAGGGTCTTGACAGAAAGACGGACAACAAAGTGATCCTATAAGGGTTCCGTTTTTTCCTTTTGAGGTACGGAACCCTAAAAAGAGAAGTAGATAGGTTTCGACTGTTAAAAAGAAATCAAAATAAAAAAAGAACGAATCCATTATTTTATTAACACACTTGTGTTTGCCAACGACCTTCAGTGCTTCAGAAATTCAAAATTACAATACAAAATTAAAGACAAAGAATTCTTTCGAAATGACAATTAAAATAATGATGTAAATTGTATGTCATGTGTGACTAAATTTGACTATGTGGATTATTAATTTTATAAATGCATATAGGTACAATGACACAATTAATAATTTTAAATTATGTAATATTAATGATTTTAAATTACTATAAAATATAGTTCACTTTATAATTACAGCGATCCTTAGGCAATTTTTTTGTAACAATTGACTTCACCTGTGACAAACAATAAAAGGATTTACATTAAATTGAACAATACTGTAATGTAGAATATATCAGTCGTCATCTCCGTCGCTGTGCTCCACTTCGGAACAGTGTTCAGGTAGGAAAGTGTCGTCGTTGTTGTAGTCGCGCCTGTTCGGCCGGAGCCCCCTGCGGCGACGAGGCGACGCTGCTGGACTGCTCATCTGAACAAATCATGTTTATAATTCTTTTTGACTGACTTGTTGGTCTAGTGGTTAGTGAACCTGATTGCTATGCCGGAGGTCGCGGGTTCGATTCCCAACCAATACAATTACAACCAATGCAATGGGGCCCAGCAGGGTCGAAGCCTACTGGGGCCATGGGTGATGCGAAAGAGATCCCCGGGGCCCGAAAAAAAAAATGGCAAAGAAGGAACAGGAGTGGGTTTTTAGTCAGTAAAAGTCTGACACTATCTCTCGCTCCGCCCAAGGGCGGGGGATGTCATTAGATGATTTTCCCACCCGAAAAAAAAAAAAAACCAATACAATTAATGTTTGTGTGATGAACACGATCATTTGTTCTGTGTCTAGGTGTAATTTATCTATAATATTTATGTATTTAGAAATATATAATATTAATGTTTATTAGTTGTTTAGTACTCATAGCACAAGTTCTGCTTAGTTTGGGACTAGATGGTGTTGTGTGAAAGTTGTGGAATATTACTCACAACTGGCGTGCTGTGTGACTAAATTCTTACCTAATGTAATAAAAAAACTGGGCAAGTGCGAGTCGGACTCGCGCACTGAGGGTTCCGTACAAACTTACCAATGAAAACAGTTCAATTCCCATGTATGTCACCGGAAAATTGTAATCGCCGTAAGTTTGTAAAATAACGCGAGAAATTGTAAACTATTTTTTCACTGTTATGTTGGAAACTAATGAATTTGGATGTGATTTATCGTATACAAAACGATTTTTTCATAATATATATAGAAATTATAATTTAATAATTTATCCACAATCATGCGGAGTATGCAATTTTCCGGTGACATAATATATTTAACGTCCGTAATAGTCCGTATGCTATTCAGTTGAGCGCGTGCTTTCAACGCGATTTCACATATTTTTTGTAACTTACCTACCGATTATTCTAGCGAAATAGAGTGACGAGCACTCACAACGTGCGTCAGTGCTTATCATCTGAACGGTGTTAAATTCGATCGAGCTTAGATTGCTAGATAAGTGACTTATTGGTACATAACTAGCAAGGTTATTGATCAACAGATTTTAAAATAATAACAAGTTTTAACACAGCTCGCCTTACTTGCTCTGTTTATCAAACGAATTACTTATTTGTTAAACTGTAATTGCCAGTAAATGAAAAGTTTTTTTTAATGACTGGATTATGATATCGATCCATCGTTTTGACGAAATAAATGCCATCGTTTTCATTTATTCGTTACCCATCTCCTTCTGCGAGGCAGTAATGCTAGCAAAGGAGGCGGCCGATCGCGTGAGGCAACGGTCCTCACGCCCCAACCGCCGCCGGGATTCCGATCCCGATTTCCGGCCACCGTAGGCGCGGGCTTGCGGACGGCGAACAATGGATGGCGGACCGAGCCCAAGTCATCGACGGCGCGTATTGTTCCACGCGCGCCTCAAGGAGATGTCAGCAACCGTAGGGGCTCAGCAGGGTCGAAGCCTACTGGGGCCAAGGGTCTGATTCTGAAAGGAAGACTCGGCCATATTACGAAAGGCAAAGTCATCAGTAAAAGTCTGACACTATGTCCCGCTCCGCCCAAGATCGGGAGATGTCATTAGATGATTTTACCACCGAAAAAAAAAATTTAGTATTCTCTTAACGACACTCGAGAGAGAGATAAACCACTGTCTCCAGGTATTACTAGAATGGATGGGCGTGAATAATTTAAGGATAAACATTGACAAGACTAAAATAATGACATTTGAGCAAAGGACAAATAATAAAAAACTTGACATTAAATATGGAGACAAAATTATTTCAGAAACGAGTACTACAAAATTTTTAGGACTAAAACTAGATAGAGATATGACTTGGAAAACTCACACTTATAATCTATGTAAACGTCTGAGTCAACATTCATATGCTCTACGCAATCTTGCTAAGGAGGTAAATCTTAAAGCCTTGGTTACAGCGTATCATGCGTATGTTACAGCTACGTTACGCTACGGCATCATATATTGAGGTAATTCTACAAATATGGACACGGTATTTAGGGCTCAAAAAAGGTGTGTTAGGTCAATATGCGGCATTCAAAGCACGGAAAGCTGTAAACCGTATTTTACGAATCTTCGTATATTAACAGTACCCTGCCTGTACATATATGAGGTGGCGATATTTGTTAAAAATAATCGTCATTTGTTTGGAACTCATAACAGCGCGCGACTTAGACACAAGATAAGCGGTAGATCACACAAAAAAAGCCATATTTCATAAAAGTTTATTAGGAATGGCTCCACGAATATAGAACAAACTCCCTAAATCTTTGCTAGAGTGCAACGATTTTGACTTATTTAAAAAACAATTGCACAATTTACTCATAAAAAAAAACGTACTATACCGTGAGTGAATACCTCTCAGACAGGAATTTACAATTATGATAATGGTTGCTTCTTTCTAAGTCCGATTTACTTTACTTACCCTCGATTTCTGATTTAAGCATTTGAAGTTGAGTATTGCTCAAACTCTACTTTAGCCTGAAAATCTATCATAATTTGGCATTTAAGTAGGGTTTGAGACATGCTTAACTCGAAATACTCAATTCATAAACCCGCCGTTAATCAATTTATTGTATTTATTTTAATTTTGTTTTTATTTTGTGTTGACATTGTCATTTGACTATATAAATTTTGTATTTGTTCTGTGTTGACATTATCATTTAGTATTAATCTCTGACATATTATGTACCTTACTCACAAAATGTTTTTTTGAATTTACTACAATTTTGCATGCCTAATTTGGTAAAACACAATTAACTAGAGCATTCAAATGACATCCAGAAATGTATAATTTATTGTATTGTGTTCTGCAATAAAGATTTGACTTTGACTTTGACTTCTTGAATAGTTATAAAGAAAGAAATATAATACCGTTAATAAAGTATGGCAATAGTAAAATATGTGTAAAATTGTTTCACAAGCTGTCAAAAGAAACAACTAAATAACCAACCTGATTAACAAGTTTGTAAGGTCCAGCGCCGTCAATGAAAGTGTCTCTGAACGCTTTGCGCAACGACTTCTTCTTGAATACGGCGCACTGTTGGCGCAGCACATCTACCGCGCCTTCAGGAAGATCTGAAAATATCATACGAGCGAATTATTTATAAAATGATCAAGTAATCTGACTGTCTCATTGGTGTTTAAAGATCGAACTACATTGGGGACACGTGTGCCACGTACGCCGATCTGGGCGCGTCGGTCTCCATACATTTTATTTGGCAACTAGACTTGTAGAGCTACATTAGATCCACGCCACGCGACGCAACTCTACGTACAAATCAGGCGTGGACCACGTGGGCGTCGGTTGTAGTTCCCGAGTGAGCGATTGGTGAGATTTGGAGTGAGCAATACCAGTGCTGTTTAATATGTTTTAATTCGTAAAAGAAAAATACGGAACGAAAGTTTGCCACTTCACAGAAATGAAAATTGGCTAAAGCTTATCTAATATCCTTTCGACTGTCGAGTGAGCACCATTGGCTCACTTTAGAAAAGGCCTCTGCATTTCATTGAACTAAATGGTTCATCCGTCACAAGTGAGAATGTGTGTGTTTGTTATCAAACTCCTCCTATATGAAATAGTTTTATGTATATTTCGTAGGTCTGAGAATAAGCCGTAGGTTATTTTTTCGCTCCTACCTCAAACCCCATAATTATATTTCTTTGATAATTTAAATGGCAAAACATTTGCCGATTCAGCAAGTATATTCTTAAATTTCTAAAGTACATAAATATGATAATGATAGTTTAAATGGAGGGTTTTTTGAAAGTTGTTACAAGGACAGTAATTTGATAATTCAACTAACGTTTTTAGGTAACTCATCACCAGCTCACCTGTTTCTTTGAAGGAGATCTGCTTAGGCCTTATATCATTAATTCGGTAGTCTAATATGAGCTCTACGTCAAATGGCTTCGCGTCCTCGTCCATATCGTTCTGAGCCACAAACGATATCTGCATTTGGGAACCATCCAAAACCTTGTACATCTCAGCTTCCGAGTTCAACATTCTCTGTGAAAAAAATAGGTAAGTTTAACAAAAACTGTGATACTTTTAGCTAAGGTAAGGGAATCATGTGCCTTATCCCTTTAACCGCCTACGTCATATATATCCGACAAACACTCTCGTAAGCAGAGCTTGTGTTATGGGTACTAGACAACTGATAAACATACTTATATATTTCTAAATACATACATATCAGCGACGTGCGAGCAATACAAGTTAAAAAGCCTGGCTTGATGTGAAAATAATACCTCACCACACCACAGTCATCTATATCATAGAACACAACAAATGAATTAAATTAAATAAAACTCTAATTTTTAAACTTCGCGCGCTTATGCGTTTACGCGCTGTTGCCATTTCGTGTTCATTCACGCACGATACCGAGGACGTATGCACATTATGCAATGTTGCCGCTCTGAGCGCCATCTCTCCGATCTCACTCTAACACTTAACAAAAAAAAGAGATGAACACTAGTGTGTTGCTGCCTCTGTCTGGCGCAAAGGCTTGTTATGAGGCTTGATCTGCCATCTCACTTTTCCCTATAAAAACATAAAAATGTGAGTCTGTGTGAGTAAAATTTGATACTGTGTGCAAGTACTCATCGAACATTTTTTCTTTAAAATAGTCCGGGCTTGAAATTTTTGATGAATTATGGATTTTACTACAAGGCGAACTTTTACTACGCAAACACGAGGCGCCCTCTATGACGCGTAAAACAGTTCCGCAAACAAATTAGTTCAAATTTGCTTTGAGCGGTTAAATCGTGTTTACTTTTATGTGTGTTTTGTTAACAAAGATTTTTTATTTCTGTCATTTAAAGTTTTATGTTTAGTTATTACTGTAACTTACTTGGTTTTGAAGTGATTAAAGTTTATTATCTTTGAAATGAATTCGGAAATACATGCAATTGTTCCTTGTGACGGATTAAAATGTGTGGAAAAAATACTTGGCCAGGTAAAGACTTTGACTTTTAGAGATAAATATGATCTCGTAACTTCTGATTTGAATATTTCTCAGAAAACTAAATCACATAATAGGCAGTTTCATTCGTGTTGCATATTTTTCTCAAACGATAAGAATGCTTGGAATACATCAGGTTATAATGACTTAAATAACTTCGCTGGTGCTATGGAAAGACATCAGAATTCTCAAATGCTGTTATTTCATTCTGTAGTTTTGGTAAACCGCGAACAAAAACTTAGTTCTATTTCTCGACCGATATCCGTGTTCTCGACAGTTATGTGATGAAATTTCTAAGTGTGTGATAAAGAAACGAAGAACGGCTATGCTGTTGTATACTCTATAGCTGTTTAAATTGTGAGTTTTTGCTATGCTAATTATATTATATATATATATATATATATATATTACATATCAATATCGTAAACAAATGATTGATTTCATTGATTACTACTTTGTGCGCCATCTAGTGGATTATTCAGAAGTAGCCAGCTAGAATTTTGTTGTGAGCGAGCAAGAGTTGCCAAAAAATATCAATAGATGGCTCTTACATATTTTAAATCATTTATGATACAGGTATGATGTATACTTAATTTCTATCTTATTAATAACAAATGAAAATGTAGCAATTAATCAGCATTACAGCAAGAGATTTTGCACTGATGATACGTGACGGCGGATTATAGCGCGAGTTTTTTTTATTCGAAATATTAGGTAAATGGGTACTTGGGTAGGTAGTAGATAAGTCAAGGTTCCTTGGCTTGCCCCCTTTAAAGGTATCTGGCACGCAACTGATACATATTATAGATTAATTACGCCTAGACACAGAACAAATGATCGTGCTCATCACACAAACATTTGTCTTGGGTGGGAATCGAACCCACGACCTCCGGCATAGCAGTCAGGGCCACTGACCACTAGGGCAACAGGCCAACGAACAATGAGTCAATGAGTGTGAGTACAAGGATCTACAAAATAACCTTTGGACAGAATGTAAGAACTTGAAACTAAAAAAACTTGCGCTAATGTGGCCGACGAAGGAGCACGCTTGCCTAGAAGTAACCTATTCACCGTTGACTCCACTCCTTAGCTGTACGCAAACTTTAGTGAAATAAAACTAATAACTTACTTTCAAAGTGTCAAACTGTTTCTGTCTACTGTGATAAGCCACAAGAGCTTTCCTGAAGTCTACCAGACATTCCGGCAGCATGATGTTGTGGTAGTTTTCCATCACTGCCTCCAGGTTGAATCCTAGTGGGAGTGACAATTTGGACACCTCGTTTACACCTGCAATGATAATAGAAAAATAGAATAAGGCTATACTATCCACGGACGCATAGCTTCATAGACGCGTATTCGTCATTATACGCTCGGTGTACGCCGTTTTCACAGTTTACATACAAAACTTTGTAACTGTGTCGACGAAGCGGCAGCGTCGTGCCACCCTTCATCGACACAGTTTCATAGTTTTGTATAAGCCTAGTTATCTCACCATTTTTCATCTCGATCCTGAGCCCATGTTTGACCTCGTGCTCGGCGGCGTGCTGCATGTGGTAGACGATGCAGCAGTGGTCATCCGGCACGTATGACTGCACCTCAATTCCAGACAGCACTGACATGAGCTCCAGATCTTTCTTCAAATGGCTAACAGCATTTGTTAAAATTAGTTTCTGGAATTATAATATTCAATTCAAGATCAAAGCATAACCAGGGTTGGGCAGTATTTGAATTACTTGTAATTAAAATACGTAATTGAAATACAAATACGTATTTGGTGTTTGTATTTCAATTACTTCCTTAAAATGTATTTTGTAATTCGTATTTCAAATACCTGATGGCGAAGTATTTTGTAATTAGTATTTCAAATACTTGAGGCTTCAAAATACATTTTAACATTAAAATACATTTAACCTTCATTTAGCGATCGTGAGTGTGAGTTAGTTTTCTTTAGCAGATTTTATTCACTCTCCAACAAGAGGTTGTTTGTCTGACAGTACATTTAAAAATCTAGTGTTCATGAAAGGAAACTCTGGTTTTACTGATTAATTAATCTTGTTTTCCTCTACTTTTCAGCCCATGCTGGTCTAGATTACTTATTTTTAATTTGTATTTTGTATTTCAATTAAAAATAGCTAAAATACTGTATTTTGTATTTTATATTTCAAATACCTTACTTAATGATTTTTTGTAGGTATTTTAATTACTTGCGATACTGTATTTTGTAATTTGTATTTCAATTAAAGCAAAGCATGTATTTTGCCCAGCCCTGAGCATAACACTAATCTAACTAATAAAACTTAGCTCTGCAGCATACGCTGTTAGACAGATTCGAAATTTAACTGATGTAGAGACTGCCCGTTTAGTTTACTTTAGCTATTTCCATAGTGTCATGTCGTACGGTATTCTACTGTGGGGAAATGCCGCCGAAATACAGTCAATTTTTGTTTTGCAAAAAAGGGCTATTCGTTCTATTTATAAATTAAGTCCTAGATACTCCCTCAGAGATAAATTTAAAGAAATCAATATAATGACTTCACAGTATATTTACGAGAATATTGTGTATGCACATAAAAATATAAACATGTTTAAAAAATACAGTGATGTTCATAATTTTAATACTAGGAACAAACACAAATTTGTGGTTCCTACAACCAGGCTGAAAAAAATAGGGGGCTCATTTAGATGCCAATGTATACACTTCTATAATAAACTTCTCATATTCAACAACTAAGGCTTAATAAATTCAAATTATTTGTAAAGCGAAAACTTTGCCAAAAGGCTTTTTACACTATAAAGGACTATGTTGAGGACCAAAAGGCTTGGGATTGTCCTGCTCCAGTACGCACTGCAACTGTTGTCTTATTATTATTATTTTTTCTTTTGTTTTTATTTTTAATTGTGCTTTTTATTATTTATTACAATTCGATATTGTAGATTATTTTTATTTTGCAATTAGACTTTTTTTTTTCTCTATTAATTTTTGACAACAATGTTTACTTTGCTAAAGTATTACATTTTATAAACTATTTTTCCTTTTATTATTGTGAACGTGAGGACTATGTTGATTGCTTTTTTTTCCTTTTCAGTAATTTTAATGTATGTCTGGCAATTTGAGTATTTTCTGCGGCCTACCCAAATGTCCTTTCCTTGGTATTGTTCGTCAAGTCGTTGAGCTCCTTAGTAGTCCTGAGTTGAGCTGTACGAATACTGACAAATGCTTGCACTGACTGGACAGGTCCACTCAAATCTGTATGGTTCTTTCTTCAAAAGACCATTTCAGACAAATCTGCATGGTTCTCATGTGATTTGACCATTACATATTTACTGTATGGACTTTAAAAGAGACTTTGACCCCTGAGTTTGTTTCGGTGTTTCTTCTCAGGGTAGTCAGCTAGGAAACACCGGCCTCATCTAGTTTAAAAATTACGAAAAAAAAATTGACGTGTAAAAGTGTTTTTTAAACCTATTTACAAAATAAATATCATTTATCATTAACAAAGGCGAAAGTATGTGTGTGTTTGTTATTTGGGTACTTATTTGACACATGGGTAGACTGGCACGGGTGGATACTTTTCAAGTATCCTTTATGCTATGCCACCCCTAGGAGGGCTCCCATTCGAATTTGCTACAGGCCCCATGCTGGTCTCAAAGCATTTTATTTCAAATAAACCATTTACAACTTTTGAAATGTCAAGAAGTCAGTCGGTCAGAAAAAATGATGCTAATCTGCCACTGCTCGGTCTCCCTGCCATATCCTTGGACAAGCGACCTGAGGTACCAAAAGTCGGAGCAGATCGGAATGGGCGTTCCAGCGAGAGTTAAGGGCACAGGACTGGCAAGACCACCAAAATTGCAGAACAAATATTCGGTTTTGGTTCTGCTCAATTTTAGGGAAACACTCTCCAATCTGCTCTAGGCCACGCTCAGCAACCAGCACAATGTCATCGGCAAACAACATACACCAGGGAGCCTGTTCCGGGATGTCCAACATCAGAGCGTCCATTAGCATCAAGAAGAGTTAAGGGCTGAGAGCCAACCCTTGATGTAAGCCGACAGCCACATTGAAACTGCCAGTGTTGCCCACTGTAGACCAGACTTGGATACTGCATTGACTAATATTAAAAATATAATTTTTGTTATAGATATTGAAAATACTTTCATACTTGATTGATGTGCAAGTGTTTTTTAAAACCTATTTGTAAAATAAATATTATTTATGCATTTGTAAAAAAAAAAATATTTTTATATTACAAACAGACATGTCAATTTTATATAAGTGTATGGAATATTATACATTCGTTATAGAGATTGTCCTACGGGGGATTTTGCTCGGAAAGCTACAAATTACTTCATCTCATCTACTCATTGATTGTGATACACATTTGATTGCAAGATTATGAATACATAATTTTTTTCATAATCTTGCAATCATTTTTTTTTATAGAATATTTGTAATGCCTACGCTCCTGTATAGATTCTGCCACATAAAGTGAAAGCCATACATTGGCATGGCTCACTGTGACTAAAATCACTCCAGATGAATATAATTATATCAGCCAGATGCAAGGCTTATTGTTAATTAAACAAATTGCCATGATGCAGAATGAAAAAATAAAAAATTGTAAAATTGCCCTCTGTGATAAGACTGACTCTTGTACACTTTAAAGAATAAAATAAATAAACAATGTGAACTCAATGATCGTCATAACAATAAACATTATACAAGACAACACAGTTGGCGAAGTGGTCGAGTGATTGTCTACTGTGCAGTGTTGCAGGTTCAATTCAGACATGGGATGGACAAATGGGAAAACCAGGTCTGGGTGTCTTTTTTATGTGAGTTTACATTTTAGTGATACAGGAGTAATTCCTTTTGGGGTATTTTTTTTTTAAGATTAAGATGAAAAGACAATGTCAATGTCAGTCAATGGCTACAAGCCTCAACCAACATCTTAGGAGGTTCTTGTAAGGCAGCTGAATTAAGGGCTTGATTCAAAAAGCAGTATTTCTAGACAAAGCTCGTCTTGTTAGAAGATTCCTTTCTCTAGAGTCCTGACTGTCATTAGCTTGAACCCTATTCCCGATACTAGTGGGATATTAATTTTATTATTTTTAAATTGCCATTTTATTAAAATAAAACATTTTACATTTAGATGAATAAATAAATAATCATTTTTCCTGGATTCGAGAATTGAATCAAGGACCTCATGAACAACAGCAGAGGTAGACAGTACTATAGTGTATTCACGGAGACGAGTTAGTATAGCGCCTTCTCTATCGCACATTATCATACAAATGACCAAGACAAAAAAACCTTTTTTAGGGTCAGTGGGCGTTAACAATACCTTAGAAATGTAAATGTGCGTTCACACTGCGCTTCTTAAAAGTTCGCTTAGTTTATTCCTGCGGCTTCGTCTGTCGTATAAATTGAGAGACATTTGATAGAATTTTTTTATGGGTACCTACTTTTTTATATATCTGGATGGATATGAAGGAAAGAAATAAAATCGAGAGTTAATGATTAAATTTTCTTTATTATATTATAATATCTACATAAACAAGTTTATAACATATCATCATCATCACTTTCCGTACTATCACTACTGTCGTCGTTTCCTACATTTATTATGAATCTTTCAGTCATTGCTTCTACATTTCTGTCCATGGCATCCATTTTGGGCTCAACTTTTTCTATGACATGCTTTATACATTTTTTCCATTTCTCTGCGTCAATATTATGAATTGATTCGTTTAATACAATTTTTAATTCTGCCATTTTGTGTGTTTTCATGTGTGAAGCTACATTTCCTTTAACTTGAGCCCACACTAGCTCAATTGGATTTAATTCGCAATGATACGGCGGCAGTCTCAATACAGTTTTGTTTTGTGATTTTGCCATTTCGTCTATAATGCAAGCGTCGTATCGCTGTCTATGATTTTTAACGATGTTTAATAATTCACGTTTCAACATTTCAGCGTTACAGCTAATATTTTTTTCGCGTAACCAATTAAATATATCCTGTTTTTTACATTTGGCCGTTGGGATTCGCTCTATTTTCCTAGAGTGATAGGAAGCGTTATCCATGACTATCACAGAATTATCATCTAGCTTATTTAAAACTTCTCTAAACCAATTTTCAAATTCTTCGGCATTCATCTCCTTGTGATAATCGCCTTGTTTCTTCGACTCAAACATATTTAGACCACCTTCGACGAATCCATCCTCACTCCCGATGTGAGTGATAATTAGTCTTTTGCCTTTTCCTGTAACGAGAATATAAACATGTTATAAAACACGTGTTTCAACAATGAGAATATAACAATAACTTAATGATAATAATAACAATGGATGTAGCGCACCTGGGCCAGTTAACTATACAAAAATTGGGAAATAGTATTTTATTATGATAATGCTCATTTATGACAAAAGAACAATAAACGGGTCATTAGCACACCTGCGCCGCTTAAAAATTTCCATTGACCATTAAATTAAAAAAATACACACCTGAAGGTGTTTTCAAGCCAGTCATTAGTCCATTAATAAAAGCGTCTCGCCTGCTTTTCACTGTGGTATCGACCCAAGCTTTTGAGGTAGTGTGACCTTCATTCACCCAAGTTTCATCTAAATAGTAGATTTTTTGATGATTATTTCGTGCATTTTTGATAGCTCGCAGATAATTTCTTCTCCAAAAGAATATGTCATTGCGATCCAGCAATAAGCTATTTCTGCTTCTCTTACAGAATTTAAAACCAATTTTTTTCAATATTTTATGTAGCGTCGTTCTCTTTATAATGCCCAAAGTGCCATCATCACTGATTTTCTTTAAAATCTTATCTAGAGTAGGTATTTCATTCTGCGCGAAGAAATTGTGGACTATACTTCTGATGGCACATTTTGTAAAGTTATCAATCGTATCAACAATTGACAAACGTTGCTTCAATTTCTTCGGAGATTTTAACTCACCACTATCATTCTTCTCTTTTACAATTCTATGAACAGAAGCCCAGTGAACACCTAAAGAAGATGCAACAGCTTTCAGAATGTCACCCTTGGAGGCCGAAGAGTCTGCTTTTCTCATTGCGTGGTACATATTTAAAATCATAGTCTTCTCGGTAGACAAAAAAGCCCGCCGTTTTCTTTTTTCAGCAGGTTGTTCGATATCCACCATTATCGCACTATTTCAGTTCACAATGAAAAGTCCTTTTCACAAGCCGCCAAGTCGTCAAGAAAGCAATCAATCTTAAAATCCAATACACCAGCCGATTCACAAGTTGAGTATACAGTCACAAGTAAGAGCACGTCTGCACAGTACGGGAAGTATGAGTAGACTAAAAAGTACTCGTACTGTGTACACCGCCTTAGCGTTTATCACTGACCAATCGCAGTTAAAAAATTGTGTGAGTGAGATGGCGCTCTACTAACTCGTCTCCGTGAATACACTATAGACCATCGACTTATCTCATAATATATTATTTAGAATATAATATTACCTCTGGCCTAACAAACGACTCTCCCTTTTTCTTGATTGGTGAAGCTTTATGTCTATAGCTGTTTCTTTGTAACTGGAACATCTCATCTTGCTTCTCTTTGAGCTGCAGCTCCAGCCGCTGTATCTCTTCTTGGAGATCATCACAATCCTCAGGTAACTTTGTGGCTAGAAATTATAATAATCATTTTATTACTTACAGTCAGTTCTTGTTAAAGTAAAGTTAAATACATTGGTTGTTATTGAAGACCCCTGTGGACTATGACTATGATTATGACTTCTATATTTATTAAAATCGAATTTGTCGTGTAAAGGAAGTTTGAAAACATTATAAAGTCAACAACAACGTTTAACAAATACCTAAACAAAACTTACCTCCTTTCCTAAAAAGTTTTGTGATTTTTAATTGCTTGGTATTCATAATTATTTTATAAATTAAATATTGTGCTTTGTGTAGGTATTATTTGTTGAAACAACAAACAAACAACCGATAATAAAATAAATTTAAATAAACACAAACGGTAAAAATTCAAATTGTATGACGTTTGTTGTGACAGTGACATTTCATTATTTTTTATGTTGGTAACAGTGATTGAATGAGTGAACAACAAAAATACGTCCGCTCCGGATCTATGGCATGGATATTCCAGAGGGACCTTAGGGCCTGTTCACACCACGTTTTTTTAAACGCGCCTTTTACGCGAGTTTTAGAGACATGCGTCGACGGCGCGCTTTTATTCTAATAGAGGTCTACAGGCTGCATCTGACCCGCGTGCGTATCGCGTCTGTATCGCTACAAACGCGCGTCAACGGCGCGTTTAAAAAACGTGGTGTGCACAGACCCTTAGACGATTCAGTTTAAAGCTAATCGTCCACTGCGTCGGAATCGGGGCGTACGGAGTGTACGAGGCGTCTACTGCATTCTGATTTGACATCGGCAATTTCGGTATATTCAAAGCAATCGAGTAAGCCTGTGCACGTGTATTCACATTATGGAGGATAGTGACGTGGATATTTTAGTCATTAGTAGTTTATTATCTGCAGAGGAGAAGAAAAATAAAAGGAAACGAAAGATGTGGGTTCATAAAATAAACTTAAAAAGGCCTATTTCGCCATTCGGATCCCGATGAACCGAATGGCGCGTTCACTACGGATGACGTCATTGGCAAAAATACCGATCTCTGGCGCAGTTATGCCGATCCAGTGCTGTACTATACAAATCAATACAAAGCAACGAATCCTTTCGCTCCGATTCCGACGCAGTGGACGCCTAGCTTTAAACCCCCGACCAAAGAGAGCTGTTACAAGTTCAAGTTCTCTACAAGTGTTCGGTATGTATCTGTCTGTGATATTGTAACTCCAAAACGGATGAATTAATTTTGATCAGTTGTTGATATTTTATTACAATAGTCGAGAATCTTCTAAGCTATGATTCAACCGTTTGCAGATCATAAATAAGCTCTTTTCTAGTTGATGTGAGCAACTTCCACAGGACTAATCAATTTAACCTTGACTTGATGTTGCCATATATTCTGGAATCTACAGGAATACCCGAATGCCGAGTTGGGTATCCTCAACTCACATACTCAGCAGGTACTTACTTCCAGTAGAAGTAACCCCTTGGGGCTCATTGACATGATCTCAATGAAAAGATTCTAAATAAATGGTTATCAAGATTTGATGAAGCAGGAATTATAAATGAGAATAATTTGATCAATGATTTACTCGCTTTTACTTGATCCATCGATATAATAGTCCGGTCAATGACATCCGGGGTTATAAAAATTCACACACAGCTGAAAATTGATAGGATTGTTCAAAACACCATCATAAATTAAATCTAAAAAGTCCTCATACTTGGAGTTTTCGCGATTTTCAGTAAAACGGTAAGTTTCATCATAAAATTAGCTCAGACAAAAAAATGTCTAAATACTTACTTACCGTTTATGAGTTAGAATGATTCAAAAAGTTGAAAGAGGTCATCGTCATAATATGCGCACGTTTTCACGCCACCTTTGAAGTGGTGTACTTAGCGCGTTTTTAGGGTTCCGTACCTCAAAAGGAATAAACTTAAGATAGATCCATAGAACTTTGTTGTTCGTCGGTCTGTCTGTCAAGACCCTTTATCTCGAGAACGAGTTGAAACTACCTCAAAGGTGGCGTGCGTACATATAACATTATTTTTTTTACTTTTCGAAGTTGTTTGTATCAGGATTTTTTTAAAATCTTGATTTCATAATGCAACACCAGAATTACGCAAAATGTATATGTATTAGGCTAGATTGAAATGATGCCAAATTGGCAGATTTGCAGATTGGATTGAAAGTCAAGTTCAAAGCTAAATGATTATTTTATTGATAAAGGAACTTCAGGAGTAGAATAATTAAAACCATAATATTTTCGTATATAAACACTATTTTAATTTGCATAAAGAGCAGTCTTCTTTCTTTTTACGCGATAGTTCTCTTAATATAAATATATTTAAATATTCTCATATAAAATAGTGTACTTATTGCTTTTTCTTAAACTCTGGAAGGCGGTCATTATTTTCCGATATACGCCGAATTTTTGGGTAAATAACAAAATTATTTAATATTTTTTCTTTAGAACTAAATTATTTACAATCTCGTTACTCCAATAGATTTCAGGTGTTCTTGGGTTACGCGCCCGTCATTCCATTTCACTAGCAATCTGAAACAAATAAAAAATCACCATAATTACAATAGGAAATTTATTGTATTTGTTCAGCAGTTATATAAGCATTTATGGTAATGATTCTTACTTCTCTTGATTATGTTTAACAGACCACAGAGCAGGCATGTGGCGAGGCTCCATAGAGTTCAGGAAATGTTCGCGCCACAACTCTTCAAGACGTAACAGGCCGCCGTGCTTAAAAAAGTACTCCACTACTTTCACACCGTGAGACTCGTATTCTGAATTCTCTAACCTGGAACATTTAAAATAAATTTTCATGAAGCTAGAAATAAGGAACTAACTTCATAAAGATCTTAGCTCATTAAATATGCCCCATATTTTGTATCTGGTAAATTTGTTTATTTTGACTTGGCTCGCTAGGTTGTCGACTTGTGGGTTGTGGACTCTATCGCTGTCATTGTACTTTGTACCGACAGTGTCAACCAATGGCATAATATCCACGAGCCTGGACAAAACTTTACGAGATTCTCGTTAGGCCGCTGGATCTTGGTCCAACCACCATTTCTTCTAGACACGGCCCGTATTACTAGAATGTTCCTCTCTCTGAAGCCCTGACTGCTGGTAACTTGGACCCTGTTTCCGATACTGTTAAAATATAATCAATACGTATCGTAAAATAAACGTAATATGAATACATACACTAATTTAGTTTGCACAACTTTTTTCAGAAACTCTTCGGTGATCCTATCTTGATCTGGGAAGTGCTGCAGTAATAAGTGTTCCAGCTCCTTTCTCCTTGCTTCAGGAATTTTGTTGGACTGGTAGAGAAGGGCTCGAGCAGCGGTCTTCATTTTCCTGTTTAATAAAATTCTGTATGAATCAAAAATGCACTGAAATAGCGTGCAAAATAAAAATGGTTAGAAATTAAGACTTGGAGAAAACTTGGAAGTATCAGTTTTCTTTTGTTGATCTTGGTAAGCAGCAGCGTTTTTTCTTTTAAGCCAAGAGGACTATGGCGCGAAATGGCAAATTGGATTGGACCTATTATAGGCCCCACTATCTTTTATTACCTTTTCGTATTGTAACTTCTTGTTTGTCAAATGAAAATCGAACTGTATTCGTGATAGATTGTTCAAATTTTTTAGCACACTTCGCTCGTTCTCTCATTTTTCAGCATAATTCGACAAAGTTTTTTTATTAACTTTGTCGAATTATGCTGAAAAATCAAATAACTTAAACTAATTATTAAATTGATTTTATAATTGGTAGATCTCATAGAGTCCAGTTAGTAAACAGTAGATCATGGGTCAAATCAAGTTGGCCACCCCTGTAAATAGAAACCGTAGAAACTAAGGACGTCTTTAAGCTCTACATCATCAAATCAAAGGCCTGGAAAAGTTTTGGATGAGGAATGATCAAAGCCAGGAAGTGTAAGTAGTACAAAGGAAAGGAGGCTTATTTCCAGCAGTAGGTGATACCAGGTGGATATGATGATGCTAATGGCATTATAGATGAGTACTTACTTGCCAGCGAACTCATTGTACTTCTTGCCGCGCTGGTTGGTCGCGAGCGGCGCGTCACACATGTCAGCTAAACGTTCGCGCATCGCGTGGTCACGCATGTTGCTGAGCTGGTGGCACTCGGCGCACAGTAGCACCACGTCGTGAGATGCGTGTTCTTTCATGATTTCTGTAATGATATGTTCATGAATCTGGCACAACAACGAAGATTTTTTTTTGATATCTTAACTTTTCCATACGATCGGAGCATTGAAATTATAAGTTCATAAGTTTGCTATTGTATGGCTCTCTACATCCAACAGAAACATGGTTCAGTTCCATCCTGATTAGTATTGTCAGCACGGTTGGCGCAGTGATTAAGTAACTGTCTGCTGCGCTGCGTGTCGCGGATTCGATTCCCACACCAAACAAATATATTTATGGCTTATCTGTAAGCCATAAATATATTTGTTTGGTGTGCTCTAGGTGTCTTCCGTATGTGAGTTTAGGTTTTTATGAACGATACCACGATACAGGAGTATTTACCAGATTTATATTAAATCTGGTAACTACGATGCCACTAACGAACCCACACAGATAAACAGATCAACACAGCCAATAGCATGTTATTGTTTGAAACTTATAACACCAGTCTTCATGCATCTGAACTTAAGAGACCAGAGGACTACACTCACCTGGAAACATTTTTCTATATTCTCTAGGCACAACATTCTTGCGGATGTAAGAGTTAGTGCCACCACATACGACGCACTTATTCTCTTTCTCCAGCTGGTAGTAGCGTCCCACGTCGCCGACTGCTCGACCAGCGGGCTCGAATCGTAATCGTACGGTGAAGGGTTCTTCGTTTACTACATCTGCTAGCTCTTTATTCACGAACCTATAGAAAACTGATATTAGCTACCGATCGCTAAGTTAGAGGGGAAAATTGAAAACTTGAAAAAATAATTGGTTTGTTTTTTACATAGAATTAAATGAACCTGTCAAAATATTTATGGACAGATATTAATGTTACGAGGAGGCAAACTTTTATGGCCCCTCGCAACATTAATATCTTAGCGACTGAATTCTGGCCCTAGGCGACTTTTTTTCGAAATAACACAGAGGAAAACAGATTAAATTCCCGCTTTGCTCGAAATTTTAGGTGACTTCCTGCCTTATCAGAAAAATGGGATAACTTCACGCCTTGCCCAGAATCAAGGATTACTTCTTACTTTGCCAAGAATTAAGGGGATCAATTACCTACTTGCTACTCTTGCTACTTAAAAAAGTAACTGTGTTTCACTCACCACAAAGCCTTCTTATTGTCGCATCTACACAGCAGCTCACCATCAGGAGCTTCTAGATAACCGTTGTTGTACAAAGGTTTGGCGCGCATCGCGAGCTTATAACCCTTAGTCAGCACCGACGGCGGGTCCTTGGTCCTCCCATCTTTTTCTTTTGCACTGAAATGAAGTACACATTTCACAAATACATTTAAAGAGTACAATTTTTTATCAAGTATGTTTGTTAGCATTTTCTATTGGTTTAATCCTCTAACCAATTTTGTGAAAGATTGCCAGAATCGTCTCTCACTTAGTGAAAACCACAACTGAAATTTATTTCAGACAAGGGTAATATCAGCCCTCAGTCGACAAGGCATAAGGAAAAGATTAAATTATTTGTTATCTTCGCAATTTCATCTATATTTGCCTTTCAATTTAAGTAGTAATCAATTGAAAAGCAATTTTAGATAACAAACTCACCCATCCTTCAATTTGACATGTTTCATTTTATATTGTACATCAGCATACTTCGAGCAATATTTATCTAAATGCAACCAAACACTATAACCATTGGTGCCAAATAACCAGGATGACCCCTTTTGTTTTCGATCAAGCTGCTCTAATAAAATGGCAAAGATTCTTATCGCTACATGTGCATCGATTGCTGCATATTGTACTTGTTTTTCTGATAATTCATCTGCTTCCCAATCACTGCATCGAATCTGGTGAAGAAATACATATTTTATTCATGCAAATGTTTCTTGACAGTCATATATTGGGACTACTAAAAACGCCCAGATTATTTTAACATTATGTAATTGGTTTATTTTTATTATAATCCCCTTATCACATTTTATCTGTCTTGTCTTTTTCAGCAAAAGTTACAATCTATTAATTTTGTTTGCTGATCACAGCAAACTTATCAGTGCTGTGTGTATACAAATAAATACATGGAGAAAATATAATTCGGGAACATTGTTTCCCTAGTCTTTTCCCAACTAGTTTGGGTCAGCTTTGGTCAGCAGAAAACCTAATTAGGGATGTAAACAAATTAACTATCTAAAGTAACAAAGGTTAATTAGTAAATAGGTTATATCCATAAAAGCTTTTACTTTACATGACTGAGAAATATATTTTTTTGATCTTACCCTCCAACTTTTATCCAGGACAATATTTAGCAGGCTTGAAGATAATGTAGCTAAGCCACCAGCCTCTAACCCATTCAGCTCAGCCAAGTGTCTTATATCTAGTGTAGATTTTAACACCACAGAGTAATCATGGTTCAAATAATTTCCATCATCAGCTGCAGCTACACCCACTTTATAAATTGTTTCATCCTCTAACAGATCCTGGAAAACAAATTTATTTGTAAAATATTTTCATTTTCCAATTTTAGATTTCTTATGTTGTGTTGAAGCATGAAGCAACATAACATGATAGTTCTCACAGTATAGTGTTTAAAAATTACCTTTAAAGATGCAGGCATTACTTTTATGTTACTCAGCCTGAATAGGCCACAGTACCCATCAAAAGAAGATAGCTGAACTAGGGCGACTGGCTGCCTCTGCCCATTATCTGTCACCCATTCACAGTCAAATCCTAGTGCTCTGTGATCTTGACATCGCCTGAAGAACATAACCTTTGTTTGTAATTCATGAGTATGAATGAATGTTGAAATGGATGTGCGGCGGTGTGACGAAAATCGATAAATTGAGAAATGAGTATACATTGGAGGAAGTTTGTAAATGGCGCCAGTGTCTGAAAAGTTGAAAGGAAATTATTTGTCTTGGTATGGTCAAGTGAAGAGGAGGGATGAGGACCAAGAAAATATGGATGGATTATGTGAGGAGTGATATGAAAGAAAAGGGAGATAGTGATAGTGTGATGGGTGACAGGACAGAATAGAAGAAAAAAAACGTGTTGAGACGTCCCCAAGTACTATGGGATAAGGGCAGGAAGAAGAATTCATGAGTGTAAAATCAATAAATGAAAATAATTATATCTTAATTTTAAGTAAAAAGTGTTAAGTAACTACATTAAAAACACAGGAAATTAAAATACAATAAGAGTTTTATATGTAATAATAACTCTATATTTAATTCTTACTTTGTAGGTTTGTGAAATGTTTATCCCTCCTTCATAAATAACTTATAGATTAAATACACGAATGATAACAAATTACCTCCTCAACTCTTCAACAACTTGATCACAAGATTCTTGAGTAGTGACTACCTTGATATTCAAGTAGCCAAATAAATCTGCAGCATTTTGGCGTCCTTTCGTCAGTTTATAAATGATGTATGCAACAGTACATCCCACAGCCAAAGCAGCTGAGGCTGCGTACAAATCATAATACCGCGTTGAAACCTGCATTGAAACTTTTTAAAACTCACTAGGTACACGTTATCCTACACAATGTTTCGTAATTACTGATCGTTGCAAACATATTTTTGAGTATTTTATAGATAAATAAATGTAACTGTGACGTTACACGTAGTTAAGATATGATTTGTATTACAATGATTGGTAAGTTCAAGTGGTAGTTCATAAACTCATAATATTGCTAAGCTAATTACACGATTGCACCAGCAGCGGCAGCAATCAGCTGCTTGTTTTCTGTCAGAAGTGTCAGTGTCAATTTGACAACACTATGGCATTATGGCATTATAAGTTTATGCTTTATGGTCACACAATGTCACTGTCATCTGTCTTCCATTACCTATCTAAATTTAATTGTGTATGCTATTCTAATGCGCAAGGCTTTGCGTGGACAGTTCGTTTCTCTGTCTACGGTGCTTATTTACACTATGTACTGGCGTAAACTTATACTATGTTATAAAAAAATAGACAGTAGACAATTGACAGTTTAATTCAGTATGTTGGCATTTCTGATTAATCAAATGAATGAATGGTATAAGCTGTTCGGATATTTCTTCCCTATTTTTTGTCTCCCCGTCAGCACATAAACCACAGAGTACCTTTTTATGGCATAAACGATGTAAATGACTGGCCTGTTGGTCTAGTGGTTAGTGGACCTGACTGCTATGCCGGAGGTCGTGCCGGGCCAGTGGCGGTACCTTCATACAAGCAGAAAAGCCAGGCATGCCTTACTAAAATGCTCGATAGAGAATCAATATCAAACCCGAACTATTTAAAAGTTCGCGCGCTTTAATTCTTATCAAAATAACACATAGCGTCGTGTCTACCTATGCCATACCACAGCCATACTACTACACATCGCGATTGTTCGCGCGCAGAGTTTCGCATTTGCAGCATCTACATATAGCTATCTCGCTTACACGTACCGGCTTTTGCGGCTTTCAAATACTATCTCTGTCACTTTCGCACTTATAACGATGTGCCGTATAAGGAGTTAGCAGATTTTTAAGCCGGGCGGGCATTCGTATGAAGTTGCTCGCGTATGCGTGACCTTGTCACCTTGCCAACTCTGCAGTGTTGCCGTTTTAGCGACGTTGTGAGATCTTGGAGATTTTTAACGAGTTTGGAGACTTTTTTTAAGATTTAGCAACAATAAAAACTAGCGACTTTTTAAAATAACGAAATTAAACATTCAAGCAATATCTTTAAAATAAAAAAAATGCGACATCTAGCTAGATTTTTCATATACCTGGCGACTTTTTTTGCCTAAATGACAACACTGCAACTAAGCCCTGCGTTCAAAAATGAGATTAGAGTTAACTCTAATGACGTCATCGGGTAGATACTCTAAGCTCGCATTTTTGAACGCGAACATAGAGTTCAACTGTCAATGCCAAGCAACTGTCATTACACCAACCTACCCTGCTCGGAGTTAGAGTTAGTTGGGTTAACTCTAGAGTTACTCGAGTTATAAAAGAACGACTCTGGGTTGCAACTCGAAGCATTTTTGAACGTCTAGAGTAACGACCCTACCCTACTCTGGTTATTCTTGAACGCAGGGCTGCGTAAGTAGTTTCTGACACCCGCGTTTGCAACTCACTTCATTTTCATTTGCTTGAGTGGGAAAAGATTTTTGTTAAAGTTTTTTTGTGTTTTCTTAGATTTTCTCAGTGATTAACAGTGATACAAATTGTTTTGGTGACTTACCTACAACAATGGAGGTAATTGTACCTTGTGAGGATTTAAAATGCGTTCTAGTTTTGATTGGCAAAGATAAGGTAAAATCTTTAAACTTTGCTCAGAAAAAACAGTTAATTTCTTCATTAAAACCGACGCCTAATCTGTGTATTTCTCAGACTAGTAAATCGCATAAACGAAAATTTAATAGATCAGTGTATAAAACTAGTTGGATTGTTGGCTGTTCGCACACTAATAAGTTGTATTGCTGGTGCTGCATATTTTTTTCGAATGAAGATTCCGTTTGGAATACATCTGGATATAATGATTTAAATAACATATCTGGCGCCATTAAAAGGCACGCAAATTCCCCTAAGCACCTGTGTGCAATGGTTTCTTTCGGTAATTTTGGTAAACAACGAATTGAGACATCTATATCACGCCAGTTATCTGAAGTTTCAAAATATAACACGTGCGTTGATAACAACCGTAGTATATTTCAAAGATTAGTCGATATTGTTTGTCATTTAGCACAACAGGAACGAGGACATGATGAGTCCAAAACTTCATTAAATAAAGGCAATTTTTTAGAACTGGTCTCGTTAATTTCAAAATACGATGTCGTTTTAGAAAAGCATATGCAGCATCAGGAAAGTGACAAACCGGGGCCGAGTTATGTATCTAACAAAATTCAAAACGATATTATTCATTCCGTAGCCGATGTGATGCAAACTTGCATCGATTATGAAGTTAGGCAAACAAAATTTGTTTCAATTATTATTGACGAAACCCCCGATGTAAGTCATAGAGAACAACTGTGCTTGATTCTCAGATATTATTATAAAAATGAAATTCATGACCGTTTTTTGGGCTTTCTTAATGTGTCGGAAAGTCGCACAGCAGACTCACTCTCTAATATTATTTTAGGATTATTGAATAGACATGATTGCATCGCAAAATTAGTAGCGCAAAGCTATGACGGTGCTAGCGTAATGTCCGGTGTAAGAAATGGGGTGCAACAAAAAGTTAAAGATGTTTGTCCACAAGCAATTTACATTTGGTGTAATGCACATATTTTGGCCTTAGTGTTGTCTAAATCATGCAATAGAATTCAGGAGGTTAGTTTATTTTTTTCAGCCCTTCAGGCTTTGTGTAATTTTTTTAGTAATAGTACAAAACGAGCTGCTTTTTACGATACTCATTGCAGCAAAAAATTGCCTAATGCTCCCGCAACTCGTTGGACTTGCATGTCGCGAGTTGTAAACACGGTTTTTGAACAAAAAAGTAAACTTATTGAGTTGTTTTCTGATCTGTGCGACAATCCACAGAACTGGGACGGGGATACGATTTTAGCTGCGGAGAATTTTGAAAACACTTTGCGATCTTTTAATTTCAATTTTTTTCTTTTTATTTTTCATCGGATATTTGAAAAAACTGACTGCTTGTACAATATTCTACAAAAATCACAAGTTGATGTCGGTTATTGTATTAATAAAATAAAGGAATTTCAGGCATGGTTACGTGCTGAATTTCAATCCGAATTTGATCAAATTTATGAGAATACGTTGCAAAATAACTCGGCTCCTCGTTTGAGACGCAACGTACGCTGTGCAAAAACGGAATACAGACGACTTTTTGTTGAAGTAATTGATAACATTAATACCGAAATTACTGACCGATATTCTGAAATTTATAAATTAAAGTTTTTCCAACTGCTCAACAACAAAAAATTTGACAATTATCACTCACATTTTCCTACAGAGGAATTAGATTCATTATTTGACATTTATGCAAACTATTTCGACAAACAAACATTAAAAAGCCAATTGCTTGATTGCTTGTATTCTAGTCCTGATCTGAAAGATCGTAATGTTTTCGAATTAATTGATTTCATCCATGAGAATAACCTCGAAGAGGCCTTTTCCGAGCTGTTAAAGTTAGCGTATCTTGTTGTAACTATTCCGGCTACAAGTTCTTCCGCGGAACGTGCTTTTTCGTCTCTTAAACGAATCCATACCTATCTGAGAAATACACAAGGTCAAGAGCGTCTTTCCGAATTATCAATGATAGCTATTGAAAAACAGTTGTTGGTAGAATTGAAACGATCACCAACATTTTACTCTGATGTAATTAAATCATTTCTTAAGAAAGATAGACGATTCCAATTAGAATATAAATAATTTATTTAAATTCCTTATTACATTCTATCTAGCTATTTTTTAACTTTCGTTTTGTAACTTTCTGTTTTGTTTTTTTTTTGTCTGTAACCTGTTAGTCCTGTTACGAAGCAAGCAACTACTTACCATAACTTTGTTCCCTCAAGCAATGAAGCAAACCAAACGGCTTTTTTCAAAGCCACCGGAGGTATGCAATTGCTGATATGTTTATTATATTCAATCTAGCACTAGCATGCTTTCAGTGAGCTTTGGTTACCTCATTCACCGCACGACAAGCAAGAGTGAAATTGAAGAAAGAAGAGGAAAGAAGAAGATGGATGAATTCACGTTTAATTTATTGTACCTAACCAGTAGTTTATGAGAAAATTGCGATGATACATACGTAGGTACCCTACATACTCAGTCGAAAACTGAACTTTCTTTTTTTGAAATCGGTTAAAATTTTATTGGGCTTGCCTTATTTTGAAATGCCCTAGGCACGCCACTTTCCCACCCAAGACAAATGTTTGTGTGTTGAGCAAGGATGAGTACGATCATTATCATTAGTACGTTCCGTGTCTGGGTGTACCTAATTTATTTATAGTATGTATGTATTCCGAAATATATTAGTATGTTTATCAATAATTGTCTAGTACTCATAGTACAAGATCTGTTTAGTTTGGGACTAGAATGGCGTAGTGTTCTATTTTCGTTTGTGTTGTTTTTTATTATATTTATCGATATTTTCGATAATTATGAACCGGATCTGATGTAGGCCTACGGACATAGACAATGGAACACCTCAAAAACAAAATAAGTTGTGATTTGGTTGTCATAATGAATAAAGATAATTATTGGATTAGTTTAGTTACCCAGTCAATTGACAATTGGTTATGGACTTCCGAAATTAAATCACTGTAGTTAATTTTTCCCTTTATAACTTTTGAAGGCGATTGCGTTTTTCGTAAGATTTTTATTTTTGCCTCAATGTTTGTGTTCTAATAAAATGGTTCGAATCCGCGTGTTCGAATATTGTTATCACCAACTAGTTGCTATCAGCGGCTTCACCCATACAGAATATAACTCCCAGGATATTAACCAACATACTTCTGTGATACCTTTGCTATTTGCTATTCCGGGACATGGCCTACCCAACCTAAAATAACTTAATACCTAGTTAACCCTATTATGTTGTTTTTGTGGTCCGATTATTAAGATTATTGAATACTAGCTGACCCGGCGAACTTCGTACCGCCTAACAGTCAATGAATGTATTGATTACCTTTTAACTAAACTTATTGACCGAATTATAGTATCTTAGCCGTGTGCAGCGCCCCATAGTGAACTCCACTGCGGGTGACGGTACAGTAATCGGGTCTAGGGATCGAACCGCAAAATTAAGTTTGTTTTTTTATTGTATATACTTTTCCGGGATAAAAAGTACCCAGTGTGGTACCCAGGATATTAAAAAATAATTATACTAAGTTTCATCGTAATCGAACCGGTAGTTTTTGCGTGATGCCTGAATGAACAAACGGACACACAAACAAAAACTTTTTTTAATCACATTTTTGGGTTTGGTGTCGGTCTAGTAACACTCCCTGCCATTTATTTTTTTGATATTTTCAATGTACAGAATTTTCACTTCTACAGATTTATTATAAGTATAGACTAGCCTCCTATGTCCTATTCCAGGACATAGTCTACCCGTGTGCCAAATTTCACTAAAAATCCGTTCAGCCGTTCGAGCGTGAAGTCACACACAAACTTTCATCTTTGTAATATGTATTACTGTGATATAAGACTGCCATCAGACGGACTGCATCGCAGCAACTGCGTGCAGTTAATATATTAAACTGCATCTGAAGTCGGATCTGACTGGGCAGTTGTCGCCACGCATAGATCTAGAGCTCAGTGTAAGATTTGATCTTTAAAATCCTCAAAATAAAGATGACATTGATCGCTTAATGTCAATGTGCGTTCGACGCGCGTTTGGCTCCTTGACTAACTGCATAATACTAAATATGTTTTCTGTAACAGGATTGACGAAAAATTGATTGAAGAAAAAAACGTGTTGCGCCGACCCCAAATAACACGGGACAAGGGCAGGAAGATGATGATGATGATGATTGACATTATAAAACTTAAAAAAAAAAACAAAGTATTGAGATGTTTCGTATATAATTAGACCATTTTTATTAGAATTACAAAGAATTGTCTTTTAAAATTACTCGCATACAAAATTGGGACATTGTCCCTTTGAGCGGTGGGAAGGATTAATTAGCGTTACTTACAAATTCTAAACATATAAAATGTAACCTACATACATAATAATTAGATTGTAAAAAGATTTCGGCTGTTTAGGGTTTCATAATTATAATAAATTAGCTTCTGCCAGCGGTTTCACCCGCGTAAAAGTAGGTTTCTCCAACAAACTTCCAACCCCCGTTTTACCCCTAGAGGTGGAGTTTCGTAAAATCCGGATGTCTACACCCTATAAGGAACCTACCTGCCAAATTTTATGTTTGTAGGTGTTATAGTTTCTTAAATTTCGTGGTTAATCAGTAAGTGGTATTTCGCTTTTATATATAGGGTGACTGGTTATTAGTGACCGATACTTAAACACGTGATTGTACTCATGATTACAAACAACTTTCCCATAGAAACTTTTTTTATATAGGGTGACTGGCAATTAGTGGACGATACTTAAACACGTGATTGTGCTCATGATAACAAACAATTTTTATTATGGGAGCAAAGCCGAAATCGCGAAAAAAATATCAGCTGTTCAGTACATTAGGCAAACATAAATGTACTGAACAGCTGATTTTTTTTCGCGATTTCAGGTTTGTTCCCATAGTAAAAGTTGTTGGTTATCATGAGCACAATCACGTGTTTAAGTATCGTACACTAATTGCCAGTCACCCTATATACTCACTAGTTTGTAGGTACATTCACTGATTAGGTATGTAAACCTATGGGTTTGCAAGCTGCGTGGGTGTTCTATCACTATTGTAGGTACGACGGCGTCACGCGGGTAACAGCTGAGCGGTCGCCGGTCTCAGGCGGGCGCGCGTATTTAAACAGCTGTTTTATTATTGTGATAAAACTAATGAAAATATAAAAAAAGTTTATAAGGTAAAGTTGTTTGTAATCATGAGTACAATCATGTGTTTAAGTATCGGTCACTAATTACCAGTCACCTTATATAAGGTGTAAAAAAATTAACTTTAAGAATTTCGAGGGGACATTGTACTCCTCATTATGAACAACTTTTACTATGGGACCAAACCTGAAATAGCGAAAAAAAAAATCAGCTGCTCCATACGTTTTGACGAGTTATGCGAACATAAACGTAGGGAACAGCTGATTTTTTTTTCGCGATTTCAGGTTTGGTCCCATAGTAAAAGTTGTTCATAATGAGGAGTACAATGTCCCCTCGAAATTCTTAAAGTTAATTTTTTTACACCTTATATACTCCATTCGCATTAAGATTACACATAGTAAAAACCAACCTTTTCCACTGTCCGCTCAACCGATTTTACCACATACATAAAAGTGTCGTATGAATACATACAAAAATATTAAGATCGAAATAACGTTACATTATTTCACCCATAAAATTACATGTTATATTTAGATATTTTTCACAAAATTAAAGCTCTCATTATAAAACTATACTTAATATTGAATAAAATTCGCATTTATTGTTTAAAAGTACAGGTCTGCTGGAAAAATTTCGTTAGAAATAAGCAGGACTTTTGTACTCTTCTATCTGTATTTGTTCTTTTAGTTTATAAGTGTTTGTGTGTATGTCGTGGCCAGATCTTAGAAATTTGTCACTTCATGATATGGCCAAGTAAAATTGGCCAGATCGTTTATACACTATCTTTTAATGATACGTCAATCCTCGTTTGGCCATATAATTGATGTAGGATTTCAATGATAATAAAAGGTCTAAAGGAAGTAGGCCAAACGAAGATTGAAATATCATCAAACTTTAACGTTTAAAACGATCTGGCCAGTTTTACTTGGCCATATCATGAAGTGATAAATTTCTAAGATCTGACCACGACATGTACAATAAATAAATAAATCAACATAGCCTAAAATTTAAGCCATTGTCTTTCTAAATTAAGTCATTTATCAAACTAGCCTCTATGTATTGTTTGTTATGATTATGTTTGGCTCACTTTTCTTCTACTACTGAACTAAAATCTTTTACATACACGTATGTATTTTATTTATTTATTTATAATGAGGTTACTCCAATGGATTTCAAGTCTTCTTCGTTGATACGCCCTTCTTTTAATCTCACACGTAACCTGAAACAGAAAATAATTCATTTTAGTAAAGGATATTTTTACTTATAAAGCATCTTAGAAACTAATCAAAATATTTAATAGAATTTTAGATATTAATTTTTCAACACACTTATTCGGAAACTGGCTCCTACCTCACCGCTTTTAGGCACGCAATGAAGTAAATTTCGCACTAGTGCGGAAAAATGCACCGGTAAGCCTCACGTCTATTCAATGTATACTAATTTACTGATTGTGCTAGTGATTTTTTTGTTTTTATACAATTTTTGACCTAGGTTAAGTATCTTGTTAGTTAAGAAACTAGAAGTTAAGATTTGGTAACATTATAAATTAATAGTTTATGATAACTTGTCTACTTTGCAGATTTTTTACACGTTTGTACTGTAATATAAAATCCTTTTGATTATTTGTTAATTTTAAATTATTTTAGCTCTTCTTGTCTGAAACACAGGATTTCCTAGTTCAGGCACGTAAGACTCAGAATTAAGATTTATATTTAAGACTGTATTACTTTGTCCTGTAAAGAATTTTGAATAAATATTATTATATTATTATTATATGTCACATATTATATTATAACATCAGGTTGGGCGCCGGGCTCACTTCACTTATCTTTTTTTGTTTTGTTTTTAATGCCACGGTAATCAGTCAAAAATTCTCTATCGATCTGTCTAAGCAGTATTTTTCGTCTATCAATAGATTTCAATATAAATTAATAAAATCACCGTTAAGTGCCCTTGATTTTTATGTAATTCAACGCTGCTTTTTTGCATATTTGAAAATGTGATTTTATCAGATAACGGCATTTTAGCTTGTTAACGGCAGACAAATTGGTTTACAAAACAAAAACAAAGGTTCCCTCACCTCTCCTCATTATGTTTGAGGGACCATAGAGCAGGCATGAAGCGAGGCTTCATCGAACTCAGGAAATGTTTCCGCCACAACTCTTCAAGGAGAAGCAGGCCGCCATTCTTCATGTAATAGTCTACTACTTTCACACCATGAGATTCATAGACTTCATTCTCGAACCTGAAAAATATAAAAAGGATTTGTTATTTCAAAACGGATTGTCAACCTTACTAAGTTTAATTTGCTAACATGTAAAATGCTGGGTATTCGCATGCATTAAAATTTCATGACATAGTTTTTTTTTTTCGGTGGGGAAATCATCCAATGACATCCCCCGCTTTTGGGCGGAGCGGGAGATAGTGTCAGACTTTTACTGACTAAAAACCCACTCCTGTTCCTTCTTTGCCTTCGTTCCAGGGCCCCGGGGTTCTCTTTCGTATCACCCATGACCCCTGTAGGCTTCGACCCTGCTGGGCCCCTACGGGTTTGCTGACATCTCCTTGAGACGTGCGTGGATCAGTACGCGCCGTCGACAACTTGGGCTTGGTCCGGACGGTCCGACGGCGAGCTACCCATTGCTCGCCGTCCGCAAGCCAGTGCCTACGGTGGCTGGAATCGAATAGTTTATGACTGGTTTGAGACAGCGCAGTAGAAGAATGCATGAAAGAACTTTGAGGAGGCTACTGTTCAGCAGTGGGACAGTAATGACCAGGAAAAAAAAAAGTATTAAGACCTACATGTAAGGACACTGCAAATCTACACTAATATTATAAAGAGGTAAAGTTTTTTATATTTTTTGTTTTCTTTTTTGTTTGTAGGTAATCTCTGAAAGAAAGTACTGGTCCGATTGCTAAAATTTTTTCACCACTAGAAAGTTGCTTTATTCCTGAGTGTTATAGGCTATATTTTATTTTACGCGGCAAAGCTAGTATTACATAAAAAAATACATCTTTTGACAGGCCTGTTGGTCTAGTGTAGAGTGGCCACGGATATCGAGGGATATGCCTTGGGGGCGTGGCACGTGCCGCCTCGATAGAACCAAATTAGTTGTATGATCGAACGGCGGCTGTACGCGTCATTCAGTCGCTTTGCAATTGCGTACAGAGCTCTATTGATGCATAAAAAACCAAAATGCCGAGTTGTGCAGTATTTATATGTAAAAATAGACCAAATACCATCAACCTGAAGACAACTGGCGTGTCCTACCACCGGTAAATAATCAATTAAGTCACTGTTTTATATTTTAAATCAATTTTTAAATATTTTACTAACTTACGTTCAGAGCGATACGAACTAGCCCGATTTTTCCCGAACGCAACGACCGTTTAAGATTTAGAGATGTGCAATCGAGTGTGTGTGGTCGATTTTATCGATATGCGTATTATTGCAGTTCGATATTTTTTTTTTTTTACATTTCAATGGATATTGTCGTATTACATGTTAAATCAGTTATTAATTTAATGTTGTTTGAACCAAATTAAGACATTGTTATTTCAATACAATTGCCCGTGAACTGTAAAAACTTAAATTGACATTATACCTAAAGATTGAGATGATCAAAGTGTTTTTTTTATTTATAGTACAATAAGATAAGTAACATGATAAACAAATATAATTTCATCGTTTTTTTTTTTTTTATTTTGGCCTAAAGTTACAATAATTTGTGTTCGCTATGCAAAAATATTCCATTATTATTTTAAAAAATCTGGCTATTGGGCGGTTTCGTAAGCTAAGCCCTAAAAGATTAATAATATTGCTCAATATTATTGACCGAGTAGGCAAGCCCACCTTAGTCAATCATAAAGCCGAGCAGCCGTCAATGTTCGAAGTTTGAATTAGAAAATTCGCGATCCATCGCTATTTTATTAAATCTTCCTTTATGAGGGTTTCACATTTTATTTCTTCGCAAATGTGGTAAAAAAGTCGTATAACTGGCGGAAGCATTGTATTATTACGCTTTCGGCTCTAATCCGGCCTCATACATAGAAACAAACTTTTACAAAGTCATTACTGGTGTCAAAAGCTTTTAACCACTTCATCGGATCAAATGTGTTTAAATCCATTGATTTTCATCAATTCGACCAGGAACCACTAGATAATCATATCATCCAGTTGATAAAATGTGTCATGGAAAAATAATAAGACTTCACTCTTTGGCAAAAAATGTAACACCAAAAATTTCAAAGCGTCAAATCTTATCCAAATATTTGCATATTACTGGACAATAAATAATTTCATTAAAAGATTTATTTATTGACATTGTGTTCAAATAATAGAACCGACAAAAATATATAACGAAGATTTTTGTAACTCTTAACATGATTCAAAAGAGTGCCCATGGAGTTTCTTGCACGTTTTTCTCCATAGAGATCTACGCTTTCATACGTGCAACTTAATTTCACTTTTTTTTTTGACTGACCGACATTTTGACTAGGTATTCAAATGCCTGTTATTGATCTATTTGAAATAAAGTTTCTGATTTTCAATTTTATTTGATTTTTATTTTACATTCCCTTATTTATATAATATAAATGCCTACTCTCTATTATAACCGCTCCATTCTCACGAACGACGCGACGTAAAGAAATTTCATTTGGCATAAAGCAAAATCTTATAGCACAGGTATAGGAATAAATCTGAGAACAGTCACAAAAAAAATATTTTTTTTTTTGCTATTCGGGAAAATCTTTGAGAATCCATTCGGAAATTGAACTATTTACATAAGTAAGTTTGTACGGAACTCTCAGAGCGAGAGTCGGACACACACTTGCCCAGTTTGATTTTGTTAGAAGTATTTATATTGAGTGGTTAGTGTAAGTTATTTTATCTTATGAATTCGATCCTGTCAGCATCAACTACCTAAAATTTGTCTAATTTATCTAAAATTATAACTAATTTGCTAGATGACGCTATTATTCTGCAGTTAACGCGTGTTAGTAGTAGTATAAAACTATGAGTTTAATTTACCTAACTGTTTAAACCAACCCCGAATGTAGGTAGGCTTTTATGATTAATTTTTTTTTTAAGAATAAGTAATATGTTATATTATAATAATACAGCATGATATTTAACAGAGAACGTTCCCTTTAACCAATAATACGATACAAAAAAAAAAAATTTTTAATTAAAAGTAAACTCTTTTCGGATAGGTACCTACATACCTATATAAAAAATAAATTATTTATAGAAAATCAAACGAAGTAATTATATTACAAGAATATGCTGAAATTCAATATCGATAAATATTATCGACCATCGCGTTCGGCTCCCTAATTGCATGCGTGTGCATTGAATGTTTCCAAATAACAAGTGTTACAAGTGCATGCTCCGCCCATTCTATTTATGTGTGCTATTAGAAATTGATTTAGTGTAGCTGCTTTCTTCTTAGTGTGTGTGTGCAAATTTTATGAATTTTAAATGTGTGTCGTAAATACACGATTTAAAGAAAAAAAGAAAACATGTTTATTCTGCCTGAATAGACGCACAATTCGTTTCAAAAATACAAAAAACCAAGTTCCCTGACAGGCCATGTGTGTATCGGGCATAACTGTGTTGCACCACTAGTACCATAGACAACACAGCTGTCTAGGTTATCTGTTGCATTTTGACGCCGGCCTCAACAGAGACAAACGGATTCTCGCCACGAGTTTCTTGGATAGCACGTGTGTTTTGAGAGTTTTGATCATTCTCGAGTGATTGTTGTATCTTTTGTGAACTGTTTTATAAATTGTGTTGTCCTTGTGTTTGTGTACAGGTTTGTACTGTGATTGTCTTAAGTAGCTAGACTAAACGTCAAAGATGGATAAAAATAAACCCCCAGATCCCCCTGACATCCCAGCTTCCCCAAACCTTCTGTCCCAAAACCCACTTTCTCAATTTGCCGACGTTGTTTATAGCGTATCGGAAATGGATGTGACCCAAAGCTCACGTAAACGCCCCAGTGGCGAAGAAACGATTGCACCCACCCCACCAAATAAACAACCCAAGAGCCAAATCGGCCGGGTAAAATATTCAGCTTTGGATAAGGGCCCCTATATCGTTCATGTTGCTAGAATCGAAGCTACACCAAATGCAGGCACCACACTACACCCTGTAAACTTCGGTAAATTTTTAATTTCTAACAACATTGCAAATGTTCTACGGGATGGTGTCAAAAGAGTTGGCCGAAACCGTGTATCCGTAGAGTTTACTTCCCCTCAGGACGCTAATGCGTTTTTAGTTAATAACCTTCTTGCGAAATATAGCTATACAGCCTCAATTCCCACTTTCAATATCACAAGGATGGGTGTGATCACAGGTGTACCAACTGATATTTCGGAAGAAGAAGCCCTTACCTTTTTGTCGGTGCCTTCTGGATGTGGACAAATTCTTAAAGTCCGCCGCATTAACAGGAAAGTACAAAGAGACGGTGCAAATGAGTGGAAACCCACGGAAACTTGTGTCATCACCTTTGATGGCCAAGTGCTACCACAACGGGTCTTTTGCTGTTACACATCCCTTCTTGTAGAACAGTATATCTACCCTACTATACAATGTCGTAAGTGTTGTAGGTTTGGACATGTGGCTAACCTGTGCAGATCGAAACCACGCTGCAGTAAGTGTGGCCACGATCACCCCGGTGATGGTTGCAACATTGCTGAAGGCGAGGCTTTTTGTGTGCTCTGCTCGGGAAATCACTTTGCCAACAGCAGGTCATGCCCCGAGCATGGTAGACAGAAGGCCATCAAGACAGTTATGGCCGAAAAATCCATCCCTTATGTAGAGGCCAGCAAACTTGTACCTGTACCTTCCCGTAATTATGCCAATGCTGCCAAAACACAATCGTACCATAAAACTGTTGTACTAAAGCCCAAGACCCATGCCCCTCTCTCCCCATCCTATAACAAAACTGCTCATCGGGAAATAGTTAGCTCCCCCCAACCCACACAACCTAATGGTTGTGCTCTTAATTATAATAATGTCTCTCCCAAAAACACAGTTTCCATAATTGATTTTCTTATCCAACTTCTACCTACTATTATCCCTACTCTTCCTTCAAATTCCCAGTTACCGTCCAACGTTGCCGATAAACTTATCCAAACCCTTTTAGAGATTAAAAATGGCGTCCAGCCAAATATTCTTACAGTGGAATGTGAGGAGCGTGTGGCATAAAAAGCACGACCTCATATTCCTTCTCAACAAATACAAACCTCTAGCTTGCTCAATAGCTGAGACTTGGCTCACCCCAAGTCTTAGTTTCCGTATTCCACATTATAACATTCTTCGTTGTGACAGATCTGACGGCTATGGAGGGTCGGCTCTCCTCGTCAACAACCGAGTTCCACTTTCGCCTTTATCTTTGCCTCCACTTACAGGTGACATGAGCATTGTATCTGGAAGGATAGAAGGCATCACTGTATTCTCTATATATATTGCTCACCCTAATCATAATTTTCTAGGAATTCTAAGAAACATTCTCTCCAATGTTCGGGGTCCCATACTGGTCATGGGCGACTTTAACTGTCACCATTACAGATGGGGGTCTGAGCGTTGTGATACGTTTGGTGTAGCTCTGGTTGAGATTTTGGATGACATGGACCTCTGCGTACTAAATAATGGTTGTCCAACACGCAGGTCACCTCCCGGTCAACAGAAGAGTTGCGTTGATTTAACGTTTTGCTCTGCTGAATTAGCTTCTTCAACTCATTGGGAATGCACATCCTTGTCGCATGGTAGTGATCATTACCCAATTGTTATTTCTTTGATTAATAGAACATATTTAGAAAAAACGTCTCCTCCACTTTTGAAATACAACTTATCCAAACCAGATTGGTCAAAGTTTTCTTCATTACTGGATCAGAAAATTGATGCTCTTCCAAATTTAAACTCAACTTTATCTGACCCTTCTGATCACCGCCATGCCAAGAGCTGCTATGAGGGCTTTGTTGAAGCTGTTACCTCAAGTGCAGACTCCTGTTTTCCTTTAAAAAACAGTGCCCGGAACAAAATTCCCTCTCCTCCATGGTGGGACCAAGAATGCACTTCGGTTATCAAGTTGAGAAACCAGGCCGAGATGCACTATAATAGGGACATGACCACTCAGAATTTGTTGGCCTATTTGCAAGTTAATGCACAATCAAAACGTCTTCTCCGCAGGAAGAAACGTGCAGGTTGGGTTAAGTTCTGCACCTCTCTTTCCCCCTCCACCCCAATCTCAGTTGTATGGAAGAATATCAACAGGTTTAGACGTGGCTGCTCTCCATCATTATCTTCACCAATCACCAGGGAAACCGCTGAACTTTTCTTTGATAAAATAGCTCCTCCGTATGTCCCACTTCCTTCTGAATGTATCCCAAATAGTACCCCCTTAAATAGTGTATCTAATGACCCTTTTGATGCGCCTTTTTCTTTGAAGGAATTGAACTTGGTGCTCAGTCATGTCCGGGACTCAACACCTGGTTTTGACGGAGTGCCCTACTCCTTTATAACTCATTCTGGAGATAAAACCAAACTGTATTTCTTAAACATAATTAACTTCTGCTATACCCATGGTTGGGCCCCAGATCAATGGAAACTACAAATTGTTATCCCCCTGTTAAAACCCGGCAAACATGTGGATGATCCGAACGGCCTCAGACCTATTGCTTTGTCCTCAGTATTAACCAAATTAATGGAACACCTAATTAAAAATCGTTTAGAGTGGATAGTTGAGTCGAGAGGTTTACTGCCGAACTTCCAATTTGGCTTCAGGAAAGGGCTCAGCACAATGGACAGTGTTGGGGTTTTAGTTACGGATATCCGCTTAGCCTTTTCTAAAAACGAGTCCGTGGTTGCTGCCTTCTTAGACATCTCCTCCGCATACGACAACGTCCTTCTTCCCGTCCTCAGGCAGAAATTGCAACAGCTGAGCATCCCGGTCAAGATGATCGATTGTATATGTGGATTACTTTGTTGTCGCTCATTGGTTCTGAGAGTCCAGGGTGAGGATTTTGATAAAAGGCAGACTTGGAAAGGACTCCCTCAGGGCTTTGTCCTCAGTCCGCTACTTTATAACCTGTATACTATAGATACTGGCTCCTGCCTAAACAATAATTGTCACATCCTACAATACGCTGATGACTTAGTCCTTTATGTGTCAGATTCCTCCATCGCTGACGCTGCATCATCTCTACGCCTCTCTCTGGACTCTTTGAACCACTGGCTGTTAAACCATGGTTTGTCTCTATCTGCACCGAAAAGTTCGGCAGTAATCTTTTCTCGCAAAAGAATAATCCCTCCCATCACAGTGGACATCTCAGGGAAAAATATTCCGTTAACAAGAAAAGCGAAATTTCTAGGCGTTATTCTAGACTCAAAGTTAACAGGTAAGTATCACATAAATTTCCTTATACAAAAATGCGAAAGAGTTATTTCCATTTTAAAAGTTTTGACGGGTGTCTGGTGGGGAGCCCACCCCTACACCATGAAATTGGTATATAATGCCTTAGTCCGGAGTATACTAGATTATGGTATGTTCCATCTGATTCCATGCAATAGAGGTGCCTTGGCTAGAATGGATAAGCTTCAGTCTAAGTGTCTTCGGATCATCTCTGGGTGTATGAAATCCTCTCCTGTCAACGCTTTGCAGGTCGAGTGCGCTGAACCTCCTCTAGCCCTGAGACGACAATATTTAGCCTCCCGTTTTCTGTCCAGGGCAATATGTAGATCTTCGCATCCTCTCATTGCAAAATTGAACGAGCTGGATATCATATGCAGGACTTCAAATTATTGGAAACATAAAGAAATTCCTCTAATCCTAAAATATTTTCGTACAACACAAAATTTAGAATGCCCGATCGTCCAGTATCCCAAATTACCCCACTTTAACTTTGAATATGAAGCCCTATGTTTCACCCCAAAAATTGTGTTTAATATCGGTATATCTAAAAATTCCCCCTCGGCGAACTCGGCTTTCAATGCGGTGGTGGACGAGCGTTGGAACGGGTTTCAAATGTTTTTCACCGATGCTTCTAAATCCACTGACTCCAATCATACTGGAGCGGCAGTATATTACCAAAGCTCCAGTATCATTCTTCAATTTAAATGTCCCAAGGAGTCCTCTGTGTTCACAGGCGAGTGTGTGGCTATATTAGAAGCTTGTCTTTTTATAGAGTCACACCCTAATATCGACAAAGCTGTAATCTTCACAGACTCTCTTAGCTGTCTACAAGCCTTAGTCCAGAATCCCTTCAAAAGTAAATTGCACAGCTCAATTCTCTTAAAAATTAAAAAATCTCTATTTTCATGTGCTAACAGTCAAAGGGAAGTTCAGTTAGTTTGGATACCTAGTCATTGTGGCATCAAGGGCAATGAACATGCTGATGCTTTGGCCAAAGATGCTTGTTCGTCAACTACAGCTGACCTCTCACATAATTCTATCCAGGGGTACGACTCACTGAACCTGCCAAAAGCAAGTCTTCAATGTGCATGGCAGGAACGGTGGAATACCACTGGTAAAAAGAAAGGTAAATTCTATTACGCAGTTCAACCAACCATAAAATCAAAACCTTGGTTCTTCACGTACAAAAAAGTGTCCAAAACTGTTATTTCCGTCCTCTGCAGAATACGCTTAGGTTTCTGTTGCTCACCTGTTTTTTTGGAAAAAATCCGTGTTCGCGACTCCTCTTTATGCGAGTGCGGTTTGGAGGAAGGCACACTGGAGCACATATTTTTCGAATGCTCAAACAACGTCCCACATTTAGACTTATACAGCCGCCACCCGAAATATAAGATCCCTCTCCCAATCAATGTCCCTGCCCTCTTAACATATCCTTCTCCAGAATTGCTTGTGGCGATGATGATCTTCATACGCCACAATAATATAAAATTATGAATCATAGCCCCAAATATTCTGTCTTTATAGTTGTGGTTTACGTTTCTTTTTTAATGTTTTAACAATTATAATATTTATGTATTTTTATTTTTTGTTTGTTTCAGTCCAATACTAACCCATCAAGTTCAACTTTATCAACCGAAGAATTTTGGTCTACAGTTACTGTCCCTTTCTATTTTCTGAAATAATAATAATATACACGCTTGCTTTTCCAATTTACTTTAGACATTGGCAGAATAGTCGACATCGGCTCTACTTGCCATTAATTAAGAATAGAATAGAATAGAACAGAGACAAACATAAACAAAAAATAAACCAACAAAATAAAAAAAAATATCATAATTTTAAAACAATAAAAACTATTAATCAAAGTTGTGCGTCGCATCTTAGCAAGAATAGGCCGTTGCTCAGCATATACCGTGAACCTAGGCAAATCTAGCCATCTACGGTGCTGGTTTTCAGCAACCACCGTTCGAGTTCGAGTGATTTGTGAATGTTGTAATTATTTTGGTGGGAGATAAGCGGCATCACTAGGACTCCTTACTAATCTGCAATGAAGGCATATCTCCGGATATCTATGAGAGTGGCCCTGACTGCTATGCCGGAGGTTGTGGGTTTGATTCCCACCCAGGGCAAATGTTTGTGCCATGAGCACGAGCATTTGTTCTATGTCTGAGTATAATTTATCTATAATAAGCAGAGGTCGGAGTAGGTAGATTGATTTAAGGTCGTTGACGTCAAACATAGAGGATAATATGGATATGCCTCCAAAATACCGGAACTTCATATTTATTGTGATATTTGTTCCGGAATTTTGAAATAAGCACGAATTTGTGTTTAAGGTGAAAAACGTATTAATAATATCAATCTACGCTGCCAGTGTTAGCTAATGGTGAAAGAAATCAGTATTTTATTTTATACAAAAATACCTTGGAATAGTTACCCCGTATTTCGTCCCTTACTGTTGAATTAGAAATGACGCTTGACAGTATGAGACAAAACTTAGACAGGGCCTTCCCGCACATTATGGATAAAATGGCATGTCCATATTAATAGGTCTTTACCTATGAAATTGGAGATTTTTAAAACGGGTTGCTTTGAAGTGTTATATCATTGGATTGACTTGGAATCATAAGTTCAAATAAATTTTCTATTAAAGGTATGTTATTCTTCTTTTGAAATTAGGTATTTATTGGTTTCTTTGTGTTTTATATTTTCTGTAATATAGCAGTACTTACTTATAACCATTTTTGTATGAAATCTAAGAAAACTCGCATTATTTTGTAATATGAGTTCTACCGTGGAAACAATGGGACTCAAGTGATATGCAATATTGATGATGTATACGGACTTAAAACTGCTAATGAATGAGATGTCTATTTTGGTTTTTCAATCACTTTCATGCGAGAAATTTTATCTCAGGAATAACTTTATTTCTTAGGGCGGCTACAAGACAAAATTTCCAAAACGAAATCTATTAAACCAAGAACACAGAGTTTTTTTGTTAGAAGAAAGTCGTATATGTGACATTGATATTGTTTGCCCTTTGCAATGCATAGTATCTACGTTGAAACTCTTAATATGAAAAAACGTTTTTTTATTAGCTTTCATGGTTATAAGTACTGCGATATTACAGAAAATACAAAACACAAAGAAACCAATAAATACCTAATTTCAAAAGAAGAATAACATACCTTTAATATAAAATTTATTTGAACTTATGATTCCAAGTCAATCCAATGATAATACAACACTTCAAAGCAACCCGTTTTAAAAATCTCCAATTTCATAGGTAAAGACCTATTATAATATCTTGACGCAAGTATATAAAATCAATCTACCTACTCCGACCTCTGATAATAAGTATATGTATATTCAAAAATATATAAGTATGTTTATCAGTTGTCTAGTACTCATAGCACAAGCTCTGCTTAGTTTGGGACTAAATGACGTTGTGTGAAATTAAAAAAAAACTCAATGTAAAAATAATGGCATAAATCAGTCTTCTTTGTTTTCTTTTGGTTCTTACTTCAAATATACCTACATAAAGATAAAATGGTAAAATACTCAAAAAGCTAGAAAGATCCTCTTATTCGAAAGTAGAAATATACTCTACCCTCCTACCACCCACCATTTTTTTCTTTGATAATTTATATGGTAGAACAACATTTGTCGAGTCAGCTAGTATTAGTAAAGATGTGAAAGTAACTAACACAGGGGGTCTACTCCGAACGTCAAATATCAATGTTTCGGTTGATCGTTCGGGCCATTTCCTACTCCGAAATACATTCGTTCCGACGTTCGTACCGATCGAACTTTAGGTGACGTTTCTCGTCTCGGACCTTACTCTGAACGCGCGAAACTCGACCGAAGTTTTGAATTTGACAGCAGATTTCTCGTGAGATTTACGTCAAAATTCACGATAACAAAATAGTTACCTTTTGACCATCGGAAGCATTATCGGAATTGCAAAAATAATTAAAATAAGGTATGTTCTAACAATATTATGGAAAGTCATTGATGTGAAACTATATCTATGATATATATTAATTGTTGTTTTAGTGAAATGGCAGCAAGACTTTTTTTAATCGAAGATTGTTTGGAAGAAGAATGCTTGGAGCGCAGAAGAAACCGTCGTCGCCTACGGGAGAGTTTAGACCCCAACATAATTTCCGGTTTGAATGATTGTGCCCTAAACAGACACTTTTCTGGGGCGAAGTCACTGACCTGGCAGAGGGTATACTCCATTCACGTTAAGATTAGACATTTGACCAACCTTTTTACTGTCCGTTCGACCGATTTTGACTTCTATTCCGTAGACATAAGGATGGCTTCGAAAGCAAAAAGTGGTTACAATACCAACTATTTACTGCAGCGGCCATTTATCATGCCACCAACGTAATAAAAGTCAAAGTCGCTTAAACAGACAGTAAAATCGGTTTGTTTAAATGTGTAATCGTAAAGCGAATGGAGTATCCTACTAATATTATAAACGCGAAAGTTTGTATGTGATTTCGATGAAACTTGGTACACGGGTAGACCATGTCCTGTAATAGCACATAGGACACTTTTTATAATAATAATAAAAATATATATATCAGCCAATGGCTTAATAGCCAAGAGCCTCGACCAACACCTTAGGAGGCTCGCGTTAGGAGGCTGGATCAAGGGCTTGATCCAGAGGGCGGTACTCCTGGACACGGCTCGTATTGTTAGGTTCCTTTTTCTCGAGCTCTGACCTCCGGTAGCTTGGACCCTGTTCCCGATACCGGTGGGACACTATTTTTTATATTTTTTAATGTTTTTTTTATTTATTTTTTATTGAAATATTTAGAAATATAATTTATATGTTATAATAATGAATGAAAGAAATAATAATATATTTATTTGCTAAAAAACATGGTATAAAAGGTGGTAAAAAGGTACAAATATGAGCAAACATGTTTTGCTAAGTATTAGCATGCAAATTTAGTAAGTAAGTACCTATCTACATTAATTTATCCCAGGAGTATGTTTCCTTGGGATAATTTTCTACTATGACGCGGACGAAGTCGCTGTCTGGCAAAAATTAGTTTAATAGAAGTTTGTGCTTTTGAAATTTAAATACTTACACAACTTGGACCTCGCAAGCTTCCTTCAGTAAGTCCTCAGTGATCACATCCTGGTCAGGATAGTGCTGTAGTAAGAATTCCTCCAACTCCTTCCGCCTCGTTTCGGGTAGTTTGTGAGACATGTACAGGAGAGCTCGCGCGGCAGACCGGATTTTTCTGGTGACAGAAAATTATGATGAGTATTGTGTTGTGTGGTCACATGTCCCAAAGCATGACCAACAGTGTGATCATTATTCATGTTAATGAGTGTCGTGTTACTGGGTGTAACTGAGTCGTGGAGATCAGATAGGCAGTTGATCCATGTTAAATATGGAATTCTGCCCAATCCAGTTATATTGGAAGCTGACCCCAACATAGTTTGGATAAATCTTGGCAGATGATAATGAGAAAATTGATGTTATTAAGTGCCTATATTATGTATAGGCAAGTTTTTTATTTGATACCGAGTATAACCAGTGAATTGAATACCAGTGCTTGACTGCGATCCCACCTGATGGTAAGCAGTGATGCAATCGTTGATGGTGAGGCGCACTAGTTTATTAAGAGCCTATTCATTCTACCTTGAAGATACCTAAATTATAATTGGACGGGAAGACCGCAGCAGGCCAATTCTTAAATTTTTAATAAACTTACTCATGAGTAGTTATAAAAAAAAAGAAAGGTCGTACTTGTAAAAGTATCGATTACCTTTTTAAGGTCGTTATGCGCATACAACTACACGTCATGACGTTATTGTCAATTTAGCTTTAGAAAAAAGAAAATTGAGTACTTAGGTTATTTCTAAGATTTATTCAATATGATACCAGTCAAAAAGTATCGAGCATAAAAGCATCGATATCGAAATGAAAAGTTCTCGACACCATAAAGTATCGAAACTTTTTTTGTGCCCCTAATTAAGCTATATTATGCCCGTTCCTGAATTTAGGACGAAACTAATAAGGATTTAACTTTACTAATAAGAAGATTGCATGTCTAAGACTGTAGTAATTACTTGCGAGCTGGATCTTCATAAGTCTCACTGCGGCGCGTCGCACTGCCTCGCGAGGCGCTCGCGCACCAACAGGTCGTTGCTGTTGCTGAGCTGGTGACACGCCGCGCACAGCAGCACTACGTCGTGCGACGAGTGCTCTTTCATCATCTCTGTAATGAAGGATACATGTTATAATAACTTGTCTCTTTGAGTCAGCTACAGAAAGTTTGAAAAATGTTACATGAAGATTTCTATTCAGAACTAGCTTTTGCCCGCGGCTTCGCTCCCGTCAACTGACTACTCTATTCTGCTTTACCCTACTTTGCCCTACTCTACCCTACTCTGCCCTACTCGACTCTACCCTACTACCATTATTTTTTTCTTTCATAAGAACCTTCTCCTGACAATAACAAACACAACAAAAAAAAAAAAATAGTGAAATCGGTCCAGCCGAACACGCGTAATGGCGTGACCAAGGGAAATAGGGATTCATTTTTATATATATATAGATTAAGTATTGATTCTTTTTTTATTTTAAGCACTGTTCTAGATCGAAAAAGACGGCTGGATATAGGCGAGAGACCTCTTCTAACTCCTACCAGACATTCTTTTCCCGCGCCGTCTCAAACCAGTCCCTCTCCCAGGTGTAGTGAAAACATCCCGATATCTCTCATGTACACGCGTAATCTAATGGCGATGACATCATATTTCAGTTTGTGCATTCTTTTTCTATTATTTGGCAGTTTCCTCTTCCACCAGATTTAAAAAGTTTCTAACTTTTTGAACGGATTTAAAAAACAAATATTTGCGATTTTTAATTAGGTCGACTAAACTTTTTGTTCTTTTTTAATTGCTTGACTGCGATCCCACCTGATGGTAAGCAGTGATGCAATCATTGATGGTGAGGCGCACTAGTTCCACTATTCACTCTAGCCTTGGGTCTAGACACCTAAATTATAGTTGGACGGGAAGACCGCAGCAGGCCAATTGTTCCAGTCCTTCGATGTACGCGGTATAAACGACGAAGCGAAACGCTTAGTCCGGACCGTTGAAGTTCCAACAACGTAAGGGTGGATACTCGCCGTACGTCGGGTTGTCCGATGGTAGAAAAGAGATGGCGGAATGTGAATCATGCAATTCCTGCGAACACTCCAAAATGCAACCTGTAAAATACCGATAGGCTGGCTACCCTGCGCCTGTGCTCGAGGCTTTGTAGATTGGAATTAACCAAATCTGGATCCCCAATTAGCCTCTCCGCACGCCTTTCGACTGAGTCCAAAGCTGCCCTAATTATCGAATATCGTATACAAACTCAACAACCGAACTCACCAGGAAAGTTCCTCCTGTACTCTCTAGGCACGATGTTCTTGCGGATCAGAGATGTGAATTATTTGAAATACAAATATTTCAAATGCAAAATACCCATTTTTATTTTATATTTGAAATACTTTTTTTCTAAATGTATTTTGTATTTTATTTGAAATACTCTATGTAAATATTTAGTATTTATAAAATACAAAATAGTTTCGTTGCATTTTTAATTCATTTTTACAATTTTTCATTATTTAATCCATGATTTCCTTATTTATGAACGCACTGATCGTGATCGTACTGATCGTAGTGTTGTCATTGTCATTTGTCAACTAGAACAATAATGCCTCAGATTAAAAAAGTACATTGTACTTCATTGATCAAAGAATAATGCCAACATTTCGGCCCGTGCGAGCCAGAAAAAAAAAACATTGCGCGTCAGTCAACTGTCAAACCATCGTCAAACAAACTTGAGGTCAAAGGCGTGTTCGTGTGTTGATTATTAGTTTTGTTTGTGATTTTTCTCAGTTTTCTTCGCTTGCTGGATATAAATAATTAAAATGTAAGTAAATACCTACATCACTTTTATAAATAATTTGTAACTAAGCATCAAGTAGTTTAGTTAAGTACCTAGTTATTGTTATTTTTACTAGCCTAACCTAAAATATAATTTAACCGATATCGAACAACGTTAGTTGATAACAATATCGCATTATTCTATGTTATTGTTTAATTCATGGATTTTACGTGTTTATTGAAATAACACATTTATTTACTAACCCTTAATCTGCACGATAAGCTATTATTTATTATACACTAGTTTCTTACGACAGACGTTGTCCTGTCGTAAAAAAAGTTAATGTGGCCGTTGAGTTTACTCAATTTCTTTATTTTATCAAGCACCATTCTTAATTTTTACCGTACCTCGAAAGAAACTAAAAACGGAACCCTAGGATCACTTTGTTCGTCTGTCTGTCAGCCTGTGATGTCTGTGCCAGCCGTTTACGCGTGATGATGCCGTGTCCAAGTGATTCATTTTTATATGTATATTGTAGGTACAGTACATAAGTAAGTGATGTATAACCTCTTATTTTTTCAGGGACAAGAACATTCCATTCATATTAAAACACTTCTTCAAAGACATTACAAATGATCCTGGAAGTGACGTAAATATATCTGGAACTTGCAAAAAGTGTTCGAAAACACTAAAAGGAAGTTTGAATTCTACATCCAACTTTTTGAACCATTTAAAAGTAAGTAAAGCTAAAAATTTTAATTGTATTTTATTTTGTTAAATAAATTATTTTGATTTCAAAACTGATTAGCTAATAAATAGGATTTTATGTAATATGAAATAATATAATCGCAGATATTCTATTCTTTAAACTATTAATTATACTTTTGCGTGTGCGTACGCGCAGCGGAATGTTGTTGAATTTAAAGATTTTAATTATGCAGATATTTAGTGTATGACGTCGTATAATTGTGTATGGTAAAAAAAAATTTGTGCAGGCAACCATTGTTGAGAAATTCACCAAAAACTGATTCCGCTGGGCGAACGTTGTCCTGGCGGAACTTTTTTTAATCCATAGACTTTAGAAGAAAAGAGATGTGTCTAAAAATTAGTGTGTATTTGTGTGTAATTGTGTATGTATGAATAAAACTAGTGCATGCATAAACTTCGGAGAAATTCAAGTTTCCGCTACGCGAACGTTTGGCCATTAGCTAGTTATCATATAAAGCGCTTACATAGAGAACTGTAGATTTTTACATACGTTGTTTTGAATTTGTTTATATTTGTTTAAAAAACAGATTTAGAAAAAATCGTAGGGCTTAAAAGATAAAAATATAAACGTAAAATACGCTTATTAGGTCTTAGTTCTTAAAGTATGCACTTTGGGGTCTAGATTTTCACGTTTATACAAACCTTGTAAGTGTCTGCAACATGTTGCCAAGTATCAATGATGTTCCGTTAGTAACTAAAGAGTTATAGGACAAATTTACCATGAACAGATCACTGTTTACAAAGCAGTCAAATATCACGACGTTCTGAAGGAATTGCATGGTAATATGTATGTCAATAATTAGTGTATTCATTCAACTATTCTTATGCAAAATTTCATGTCATTAAATTCAGTAATTAAAGAAAAACAATTATAATACTGACGAAGCATCGAAAACCTACATAACCCGACCAAGTTCGGATGGCTACCAAAAAGCGGCCGTGCCATATATCTAAGAAACGTTCTAAACCTTTCAATATAGTATTTATTAATATGGTACAGTTGCGTACACAAGCGTTAGGAAAAAATAAAACAATTGCATTTCTTGAATGAAAAATATTTTTTTAATAATAACGCCACTATCTACGATAAAAACAAATCTTCAATTAACAAGTACTTCTCTATTTAAATATCCAAAGGGGAACGCTCGTGCATGCCTAGTCTATTGGTTAAATAGTGTAATAAGCTACAATATGATAAATATTTACCTAAACAGTAGTACATACTTACATGTGGTAAATATTTAATTTCCCTAAGGGGTCTATAGTTAGAATCCTGATCCGTGAAATCTTCAATAGAATTTAGCTAAGTATATGAATTTTATTTGTCTTAAATAATATATTTAGATTATATCTCAAGTCTCAAGCGCATACTTAAATAAAGTACCTACGTAAATAATACCTACTTTCTGTCATAGTCAAATACATTTAAAAAAGTAGGTGTACAAAAATAAATGACCTATAAATTATATCGAAACAACAATTTTATTGTGTTATCACCTATACCAATTCAATACCGGTATTATACTGTAAATTTTGGGATGTTACCTAAATATATTGCACGGCCGCTTTTTTGTAGCCATCCGAACTTGGTCGGGTTATGTAGGTTTTCGATGCTTCGTCAGTATTATAATTGTTTTTCTTTAATTACTGAATTTAATGACATGAAATTTTGCATAAGAATAGTTGAATGAATACACTAATTATTGACATACATATTACCATGCAATTCCTTCAGAACGTCGTGATATTTGACTGCTTTGTAAACAGTGATCTGTTCATGGTAAATTTGTCCTATAACTCTTTAGTTACTAACGGAACATCATTGATACTTGGCAACATGTTGCAGACACTTACAAGGTTTGTATAAACGTGAAAATCTAGACCCCAAAGTGCATACTTTAAGAACTAAGACCTAATAAGCGTATTTTACGTTTATATTTTTATCTTTTAAGCCCTACGATTTTTTCTAAATCTGTTTTTTAAACAAATATAAACAAATTCAAAACAACGTATGTAAAAATCTACAGCTCTCTATGTAAGCGCTTTATATGAAAACTAGCTAATGGCCAAACGTTCGCGTAGCGGAAACTTGAATTTCTCCGAAGTTTATGCATGCACTAGTTTTATTCATACATACACAATTACACACAAATACACACTAATTTTTGGACACATCTCTTTTCTTCTAAAGTCTATGGATTAAAAAAAGTTCCGCCAGGACAACGTTCGCCCAGCGGAATCAGAAAAATGGTTGCGTGCACAAATTTTTTTTTACCATACACAATTATACGACGTCATACACTAAATATCTGCATAATTAAAATCTTTAAATTCAACAACATTCCGCTGCGCGTACGCACACTACTTTTGCAGAGAAAAGGACATGCTGATATATTAGAAGAGTACGAGAAACTCAAAATACAACATAACAGGAAGAGGAAAAATGTTGGTGATACTGGTGAGGGATGCAGTTCATCTAAAACATTGAAACAATCCACTCTTCCAGCCATCTTACCAAAGTCAGTTAATTTCGACAAGTTACTTGTGAATTTTTTAGTGGAGACCATGTCACCTATATCAATTGTAGAAAATAAATCCTTTAAGGCTCTAATTGAAGGTGCACAGCAATTAAGTGTTCCACCGAAAATAATGTGCAGGCAAACATGTAATAAAAAAATTGCAGAACAATACACAGAATATATAGAAAATACAAAAGAACAATTGAGAAAGGTTGATTTTATATGCACCACAGCTGATATATGGTCATCATCTAAAAGAAGCTATCTAGGGGTAACTGCTCATTGGATTGATTGTGATAAATTTAATCGGAAAAGTGTAACTTTGGCTTGCAGAAGATTCAAGGGAACACATAGTTATGATAAAGTAGCTGAGCTGATTGCAGAGATTCATTCTGAATTTGATTTGAAACTGTCAAAAATAATAAAGACTATTACGGACAATGGATCAAATATGGTCAAAGCTTTTAGAATATATGGACAAGATTCAGATACAGGAATAAGTAAAGGAACTCATATGCAAAATATTGATGTAATGCATGATAATATTGACGATGGAGATGATGATGATGATAATGGTGTGCGTTACCCAGGCCAGATGTTGTCGAAAATGGTCATTTGAATCTTATAGATAATTAGTTTTGCGGCTTCTGTAATTGTTGCGCACATTTTTAAATTTGTTGCGCTTATAGTTTTTTAATTATTTCACAAAAACATTTCCTGCTGGGGTAACGTTACCCCAGCCAGACCTTTTTCTTTCTAATGGGAATATTTAAATAATTACTAGCTATAAAATTAGTTGTCTAGATGAAGTAAATGTTGTGCCTTATTTTGTATTTGTTCTTTCATCGGTTGCGAAGTTATTCGAGATTATGCTGGGGTAACGTTTTTGGTTTTGCTAGATCTTTGAAATGGTTAAGCGGATTCTTATCATATTTTGTACATGGCTTCTTAGGAATTAGTTTAAATTTGTTCTGCAATAAAAAAACCAAAATAATACATAGCTTATAGGTTATTTCATTAAATAGAAAAACACTTCAATTGGTCCCAGCACTCTCAATAAGAGCTCTAAAGACTTACTTTAAACGTTATTTTAAAGCTTGTAACTGCCTTCAAATGTATGTGAAGTTTCATTAGTATCCTTTAAGTATTTAACAAGTTATGATGATATTGACTTCTACACGAGCACGGTCTTGATGCGCGCGGTGTTATTTGGCCACTGGATTGGATTTATGAACTGAATGTTATGTCAATTATTAGTTTTTTAGTTCAGTTGTATATCAGTAAAATTTCAGCTCAGTACATTGGATAATTAATGAGATAATACGATTAAAGTCATTAGGAAGCGAATGACCGTGGTAACCCGACCAAGTTTAGGTGGTTACGAAAAAGCGATAACGCAAAACATTATGGTACCTTCTAAAATATGTAGGATAGTGTTACAAATTTAGTACAGACATGTACACAAGTTTTAAAAAAAACTACGTGATTATTAAATAATTTTTATTGACAGGTAATATAATCATTTCAATTGAACTTTTAAAGTATTATTAAACTTAATGGGGTTTCAATTGTAGTTTTGCTACCTACATATTTGAAACTCGAATCGTCATCTATTTGCGAGTTTATATCAACGCGAGTGTCGCAACAAGGTAATTATGGATTTCTTAAAGTCTACGTGTCCAAGGAGTTTGTGGAAATAAATAAATACCTACCTGTTGCGGTAGTCCCGACTCCCGACATTGATAACGATAAAAATCGGTCGCTAAGTCATGAATTTCATTAATCAAGTTTCAAGTCATATGTTGACAATATACCTATACACAAAAACCTTCCACTTGAATCAATCTATCTATTAAAAAAACTGCTTCAGAATCCGTTGCGTAGTTTCAAAGATCTAAGCAAACAGGGACAGACAAACGGGAAGCGACTTTGTTTTATAGCTACTATGTAGCGAAGGATAAATATGTCGTTATCATTGTTGAGAATTCCAGTCTAGGTAATAACTAAGTACGAAAGAAAAGAAAATAATAAGTTCCTAAATTCAAATATTTAAGCCTTAAAAAAATACTGTTTTAGATAAGTACCTAACAACATGTACATATTAATAATAATTTTGCTACTATTTCTGTAGTTACATTATACAAGCTTACCTTGTTCGTGAATTCATCAAGCAGCCTGCACCATAACTATGATCATCAATAGAAGCACTCCACATTAGCAGTAATTCACCACACTTATTACTCTATATTAGCTCTCACGCACTCTATAAATATTTGCAAAAACAGGAAACGGAACTGCCGAAACGCACGCGCACTCTACAAGATGAATTATGTGATTATGGAGCATAGTGCGATATGCAAACAATGCGCCCCTTCACCCCACCCCTTCCGCGTCCCACCGAACGACATGTTATATCAGTGATTTTTGATAAGTTTGTGCAACTGGAAGATAATAATAATGTTTTCATAGTACAGATATTAGTATATTATTAATGTATTTAACAGTGTACGCGTCTGTACCGAAATTGTAAGGTGTATTATACTAAACATTTCAAAAGATAGTATAATGTTCTGCGTTTTCGCTTTTTCGTAACCACCAAAACTTGGTCGGGTTACCACGGTCATTCACTTCCTAATGACTTTAATCGTATTATCTCATTAATTATCCAATGTACTGAGCTGAAATTTTACTGATATACAACTGAACTAAAAAACTAATAATTGACATAACATTCAGTTCGTATATCCAATCCAGTGGCCAAATAACACCGCGCGCATCAAGACCGTGCTCGTGAAGAAGTCAATATCATCATAACTTGTTAAATACTTACAGGATACTAATGAAACTTCACATACATTTGAAGGCAGTTACAAGCTTTAAAATAACGTTTAAAGTAAGTCTTTAGAGCTCTTATTGAGAGTGCTGGGACCAATTGAAGGGTTTTTCTATTTAATGAAATAACCTTTAAGCTATGTATTATTTTGGTTTTTTTATTGCAGAACAAATTTAAACTAATTCCTAAGAAGCCATGTACAAAATATGATAAGAATCCGCTTAACCATTTCAAAGATCTAGCAAAACCAAAAACGTTACCCCAGCATAATCTCGAATAACTTCGCAACCGATGAAAGAACAAATACAAAACAAGGCACAACATTTACTTCATCTAGACAACTAATTTTATAGCTAGTAATTATTTAAATATTCCCATTAGAAAGAAAAAGGTCTGGCTGGGGTAACGTTACCCCAGCAGGAAATGTTTTTGTGAAATAATTAAAAAACTATAAGCGCAACAAATTTAAAAATGTGCGCAACAATTACAGAAGCCGCAAAACTAATTATCTATAAGATTCAAATGACCATTTTCGACAACATCTGGCCTGGGTAACGCACACATGATAATGTGTTAACCCTAAGACAATTTTCGGAGTCATTTGAAGAATTCGATGAGTTGCAACTGCCTAATCATGAAAGGTGTGCCACACACACATTACATTTAATAGCTTCACAAGATATGGATAAGGCTAGATCCCAAAGTAATTCATACAAAAAAATGTATGATACAGCTATGGCAAAATGTCGAGCAGTTTGGAATCTATGTTCGAGGTCCCCTAAAGCCTGTGAAATATATCTGGAATCAACTGTAAAATCCCCTACTTATCCATGTCCAACAAGATGGAATTCATACTATAATTGCATTCAAGATCTATTGGCAGTCAAGGGTACCCTAAATGAAACTTTTAAGAAACTAGGGTTGCCTATTTTTAAAGAAATTGAAATTCAATTTCTTCTTGAATATGTCAGCTGTTCAAAGCCTATTGCTGATGGCATCAGAAGTTTAGAAGGGGACAAAGATACTTACTATGGATGTCTTATACCAGAACTGATGAGAATGCAAAGAATTCTAAGCAACTTGAAAATGGATAACCTTACATATTGTGATGTATTAATAGATGTTATTACAGAAAGTCTTAATAGGCGTTTTGAGAGATTTTATAAATTAGAAGAGCCAAAAGCAAAATATGGCATAATAGCATCAGTATCTTATCCTTTTTTCAAAATGAAATGGGTGCCAAAAGCCAACAGAGAATACATCAAAGAAGTATTTGTTTCAGAAGTGAGAAAGATAAAACAAGAAGACGAAAAGAGTTCCCAACATACTGACTCTTATAAAAAGAAGGAAAGGACAGAATCTTATTATATGTTTGTTGAGGACTCTGATTCTTCAGCATCCAGTGATAATGTTAATACAACTACAATAGATCTGGAAACACTACAATATTTAAAAGATGAAGACAATACCTTAGAATCCTTGAACAGGTATCCTACTGTAAAAAAACTCTTCCTTAAATATAATACCTGCTTACCGAGTTCTGCCCCTGTAGAACGACTATTTTCATTTGGTGGAATGATTATGAGGCCCCATAGGCGGAACATGAAAGATGAACTCTTTGAACAAATACTAGTTTTAAAATCAGTTCAATAAATAAAAGGTTATGCTTAACAATGTATTTTATTTTCAAAACCTATTTTAAAAATACGTATTTTGCATTTTGTATTTAAATACTTTTATTCAAAACTATTTTGTATTTCTATTTGAAATAGTGCTAGCAACTATGCATACCGTAAAATGGGGTGAAGCGGGTCCCAGGGGGGAACAGAATCATGTAAACTAATTTTGTTATGTTCATTTTCTGGCTTGAAAACTTAGTTTATCTGTGGTCCGGTAACCGACTTGAGCAAAGAAGATTTTGAATTTTTATGAAATGGCAACACACGATTCATAGACAAAGTAGAATGGAAGAAAAAACGGTTTAAAAAACCCACTTCAAAACACTCTTATTTTGGTTCGGCGTAATTTCGTGTTTTTTTTTTGGTTTCTGTGATTTTTCGGCGATATAACCCGGTTCTAAGCAAACCTTGTCTCTTGGGTTATTGTAAAAACGCAAAGGTGAGTGAATTTGTGTATTATTTTCTTGCATAATTGGAGAAAAACTTATATAGGGCAATTACTTAGATTTTTGGGGTTATCAGGGTCACCTGAAGGGTGAAGCGGGTCATAGAAAGGGGCCAACAGAATCACTTGTGGGGCTAACAGACTCAAGAATGGGGTGTACAGGGTCAAGAAAGGGGCGAAGGGGTTTTTTTTATTAGGGTTGTCAACACGTTTAATGCTATCTAGGTAATAACTAGATCTATTTAAATACAACAATAAAAAAATTGTTTATTAATTATAACTTTTTCAGTCCTTTCCTAGGTCACCATTACAAAATGATAATGATTTTTTATTTTTACCTACTTTATTTTTAAATTTAAGCCCTTATAGATTGCAAATCTAATTATGAAAAATATACCTATATATATTTATATATATATATTAAAATATTATCCTGGTTAGTTAGTATGCGTGCTCAAATAGGTACCCATATTTACGAAATATATTTTATTTGTCTACAGATATGCCTAGAAACTACCGACCCAAACCGGGAGCGAAATCTCTTAAAAAATATGACGTAGCCATAATTAATCAAGCTTTACTAGACATATCAGCTGGAAACACATCGATACGATGTATTGCTGAGAAATATGGAATTTCATATTCAGTTTTACAGAGACGCAATAACAAATCAGTGAAACCCCATGGTGGCCAAACGGCAATGACGCCAGAGGCCGAGGCTTTTATTGTGAAAAATTTAAATATTTGTACGGATTGGGGTTATCCGCTGGACCAAAACGATTTAAGATATATTGTTAAAATGTATCTTGATACATCAAACATTACTGTGAAAAGGTTTAAAAACAACTATCCGGGGCCTGATTTTGTTGAGAGCTTCCTGAAACGACATAGTGACAAAATATCAAAGCGGATATCTCAAAACATCAAACGTTCGAGAGCAGAAGTGTCACCTGAAATGATGAAAGCCTACGTTGCAGAACTAGAAAAGTCACTTGAAGGCGTACCTCACTCTAACATAGTCAATTACGACGAAACAAATTTATCAGATGACCCTGGGCGACCAAAAGTTATCGTTCGGCGCGGATGTAAGTATCCAGAAAGGGTCCGGAATTTTTCAAAAGGGTGTACGTCTTTGATGATTGCAGCAAACGCTGAAGGAGAACTATTGGTGCCTTATGTAGTGTATAAGTCAACCTACCTTTACGATACTTGGATACAAAATGGCCCAAAAGGAACCTGCTACAACAGGTCGAAATCTGGCTGGTTTGATGGAGAAATCTTTAGTGATTGGATCACAAATGTCATTATTCCATATTTTGACAAAAAACCCGGTAAAAAAACTTCTTATAGGTGACAACTTATCGTCTCATCTTTCAGCGCATTTAATAGATCTGTGTAAAGAAAAGGACATACACTTTGTGTTTTTGCCACCAAATTCCACTCATTTGACCCAACCACTAGATGTGGCTTTCTTCCGACCTATGAAACAGGCATGGCGGAGTATTTTGCAGAAGTGGAAAGAAACTGATGGACGGAATTTAAGCTCCATTCCAAAGGGATGTTTTCCTCGCCTTTTGAAGCTATTGATCAATCAGCTTAATATTAACGCTAAATCCAATATACGTTCTGGTTTTAAAAAAACTGGTATTGTTCCAATAAATAGTGAAGAAGTCATATCTCGTCTTCCAAATGCCGAAATAGATGAGACTGCTCAAGAGGCTGTGAACGAGTCATTTGTGAAGTATTTAAAAGAAATGTGTTATGGAACTTTGAATATTACTGAACCAAAGAAGAAAAAGAAATTAAATGTTGTAGCTGGTAGAAGTGTGTGTCCGGATGAATTAAATAATGAAAATAGACTCGAAGAAGATGAGCTACCAACTACAAGCAATATTGTATCAATGCAGAAAAAAAAAGGATTAGGAAAAAAATCCAAACCGCAATCTTCAAACAGTCGCGTTATTGAAAAATTTATTCCTTTGTCTCTAAATACACAAATACCTCTAAATCCATCAATCAGTAGTGCTAGCACTTCCACTATGAATCTTGACATGGATATAGAATCGATGCCTATTGTTTTAGAGGATGATCTATTTGTTGAAAGAGAAGAAATTTTGATAGAACAGACAGAAACGGAACAAGACACAAATGTAGACAAAGATGTCAGCATTCAAAAAGTAAACAAGAAAGAGGCTATAAAGGAGTTTAAGGTCAAAATATTATCTGACGAAATAGTTACATCGAATCGTATTCTTACAAAGAAAAAGAAGACAGAAGATAAAAATATGGTGTGCACAATAAAAAAACCCAAACTGATTTTTACTCCAAATGCAGCTCCGATCCCAAGCCGAAGAGCTTCGGAAATAAGTTTAAATTACTTTAATAATGCTGAAGAAATTATGAAGATTTTAGAAGATGAGTAGGTCTGGCGATGTTGGTGCAAGGGTATAATATCCATATCAGTCTCTTAAACACAGCTCCATAAAAATCTCATATTCTATTTAATCGGAAATAATCATTCTAGAAATATCCTTACAGTGAAAACGAAGTGATAATATTATTATGGATCTACGTACTAAGTGAGAAGTCTTCGTTTTCACTGTAAGGATATTTCTAGAATGATTATTTCCGATTAAATAGAATAAGAGATTTTTATGGAGCTGTGTTTAAGAGACTGATCTTAAAATAGGTACATAAATGTTAAGTTAATATCATGGACCTACTAAGCGAGAAGATTTTTCTTGTCTGTTTTATATTGTAAGGATATGTTTTATAAAAAACGTTATTTTCCTATTTATACGAGCAAGAGATTTTTCACTAAGCGAGAAGCTAATTTTTTTTGTTTGTTTAAAAAATTGTAAGGATTTATTTTGTAAAAAAACTTTATTTTCCCATTTATAAGAATGAAAGTAAAAAATTTTATGGAGCTGTTTTATATGAGACTGATTTTAAAATAAGTACTTAATTGTTAGGTATTTATAGTGGTTTGATTTTTTATTTCTGTGTAAAACAATTGTTACCTACCTAACTGCAAAGATTAAAGATTTGTTGAATATGAAACATTGTTTTTTTTTGACAACCCTAGCCTAAAAACCTGATCACCCCAGTTCTGAGTCTGTTCACCCCAAGCACGGGGTGAACCGGGTTTGACCAGTTTTTTACGTTTTTCTCTGATTTTTGTTAATAAATTATTATAACTATGTATTTTTTATTAAACTTTAGAGTCTCGGAACATTAAAAAAAAACCTTCAATCTGATTTTGTCAAATGCTCATATATTAAAATTGTAAACAAAATTCAAAAGTGAAACGCTTTACCCCATTTTACGGTATGCTTTTTGTATTTAAATACTTTTATTAAATTATTTTTCACATCTCTGTTGCGGATGTAGGAGTTGGAGTCCCCGCACTTGTTCTCCTTCTCCAGCGTGTAGTAGCGGCCCGCCTCGCCCACGGCGCGCCCGGCGGGCTCGAAGCGGAGACGAACCGACAATGGCTCTTCTGTTAATAAGTCTGCTAGACCTTCGTTTACGAACCTGTTTAAAAAGTTTTTTTTTTAGCATATAGTCAAAGAGAAGAATTCCATTTTTTTTATTATTGATAGGCACGCGCTTGACAATTATCTCACCTGATGGTAAGCGATGATGTGGTCGACGATGGAGTACGCTTGCTAAGAAGTAATCTATTCACTGTCGACTTAAAGATCCCAGGTTGTAGTCATCAGGAAACACAGACTCTGGCAGGGAATTAAACTCACACAGGAACAGGAAAAATGGAATGGAAAGCCCGTTCCGTCATCACACCACTTGCACTAGACGTATGGCGATGCGCTTCCAGTACATGATCGACATTCCACCCATACTTACAAAACGTTTTGGGAACACATATTATAATAGATGAGGTGTGAAATTCCCTGCCCGGAGTCTATGTTTCCTGATAGCTATAACCTAGGGATTTTTAAGTCAAGAGTGAATAGGTTACTTCTAGGTAAGCTAGCAAGGATAGAGTATGGTAGAGTAGGGTGGAGTGGGGTAGAGTTGGGTAGAGTAAGATAGGGTATGGTTGAGTAGAGTAGAATCGAGTAGTAGTCAGTTGACGGGAGCGAAAAGCTAGTCAATAATAAAAAAAAAGGACTATGGCAGTGATTCCCAACTTATTTTCTTAGCGACCACTGGCTCTCAACCAGCGGTTCTGGGGTTGGTTTATCAGATCGACTTTTGATTGCATGCCACAGACTAACAAAAAAGGTTGTAATAATAAGTATATCTCACCACATAGCCTTCTTCTTGTTGCACGTACAGAGTACTTCACCGTCAGGCGCGTGTACTGAAGCCTGATACCTCTTAGTAGGCACCAAGGGCTCCTTAACACGGTCATTCTTTTCTTTGGCACTGTTGAAGAATATTTTAATTAGGTATAAGATAGTAACAAAACTTAGTACTTAATAATGTCCTATCAAAGTAGGTAATCGATTACCAAAGGATAAATGCGAGTCTGTCTGTGTTTTTAAACATCGAAAGGATAAAAAACCTAATCGATTTTTATATAAGACATTTTCATCTAGGAATATCTTTAATAAAAAAAATTGTACGTGTGTTTGTCACCTAACTGCTCCTGTGTGTATTTGTATTTTTAACCGACTTCAAAAAAAAGGAGGAGGTTATCAATTCGGTTGTATTTTTTATTTTATTTTTTATTTTTGTTACCTCAGAACTCCGTCGTTTATTTTTTTTTTATTTTTTTTTATTGATATAAACCAGCGCTTGACTGCGATCCCACCTGATGGTAAGCAGTGATGCAATCATTGATGGTGAGGCGCACTAGTTTATCAAGAGCCTATTCACTCTAGCCTTGAAGACACCTAAATTATAGTTGGACGGGAAGATCGCAGCAGGCAAATTGTTCCAGTCCTTCGATGTACGCGGTATAAACGACGAAGCGAAACGCTTAGTCCGGACCGTTGAAGTTTCAACAACGTAAGGGTGGATACTCGCCGTACGTCGGGTTGTCCGATGGTAGAAAGGAGATGGCGGAATCAAGTCATGCAATTCCCGCGCACACTCTCCAAAATGCAACCTGTAAAATACCGATAGGCTGGCTACCCTGCGCCTGTGCTCGAGGCTTTGTAGATTGGACTTAACCAAATCTGGATCCCAATTAGCCTCTTCGCACGCCTTTCCACTGAGTCCAGAGCTGCTAGATGGCATTTTGCAGCGCCAGCCCATATGTGACTGCAGTACTCCACACACGATCGGACCTGTGCTTTGTATAACATTAGAAGCTGTCCCGGTGTGAAGTACCGTCGGACCTTTGCAAGAACGCCTAGTTTTCTAGCAGCTACCTTGGCTTTGGACTCAATGAACCGCCCAAAATTGAGGTCTGAGGAAATTTCAACTCCCAAGAGCTGAAGGCGGTCGGTGCACTCCAGGGATACATTCCGAAAAGCAAGAGCCAAGGTGAACGGGCTCCTTTTGGCGGTGAACAGACACGCTTGTGTTTTGGCGGCGTTGAATTCTACTAGATTGGTTTCGCCCCACTTGGAGACTGCCTGAAGTGAGACATTCGTGCGCTCTACCATAGCCTCTCGTTCGGACCGGATTAGTTCCTTACTAGCCCGAGCACCTGGAAGGTATCTCTCTACAACTGTGCTATCATCTGCATACCCATAGATACCGGGCATCAGCAGATCGTTAATATGCAGCAGGAAAAGAGTTGCAGAGAGAACTGACCCCTGAGGAACTCCGGCATTAGTGGTCATGGGCTCTGATGAGCATCCATCGACAACAACTCGGAGAGACCGTTCACTCAGGAAGTCTTTTACCCAGTTAATCAGACCAGGGGAAATACCGTACGCTGGAAGCTTACTCAGAAGGCTAGCATGCCATACCCTGTCGAAGGCCTTCGAGACGTCTAAGGAGACAGCAATCGCTTCTCCATTCTTCTCGAGGGCCTCGCCCCACATGTGAGTGGTATACACTAGTAGGTCCCCAGTAGACCGATTGTGGCGAAACCCGTACTGTCGGTCACTGAGGAGATCGTTACCTTCCAGGTATGCCAAGAGGCGCGAGTTCAATACACGCTCCATAATCTTGCAGAGTATGGAGGTTATTGAAATCGGCCGATAGTTGGCAGGATCGGCACGACTGCCCTTTTTGGGCACGGGTTGTACGTTGGCAAGCTTCCAGGACTTGGGCACTATACCAGTCCTAAATGAGAGGCGGTACAAGCGCGTCAATACAGGAGACAACTCGGGCGCACATGCCTTGAGAACTATTGCTGGTACACCATCTGGTCCACTAGCTTTATTCACGTCTAGGCGACACAGTGCTCTCAATACTTCTTTATTTCTTATGCGAACCTCAGGCATCGAGGTGTTGCAGTGAGGTAGAGTCGGTGGAGTAGCACTGCTAGTATCAAGACGAGAATTATGGGCGAAGAGAGATGCAAAGAGACCTGCTTTCTCTCTCGCCGAGTGAGCCAGTGTTCCATCAGGCTTAACCAGCGGAGGCAATGAGGGCCTACAGAAGTTCGCTTCGACCGATTTGGCAAGGGACCAGAACGCTCTGCTACCGGACGGCTGTGCAGAGAGCTTTGTGCCGATATGAGTAATGCGGTCGAACCGAGCCTTCTTTAGTGCCTTTTTGTAGGACTTGGCAGCATGGTTGAAAGCTCTCTTCTTTGAGCTCAGATCCGGAGCTTTGCGGTCACGAGCGTCAACCCAGGCGAGAAACGCCGAATGCTTACGCTCTTCAGCTTGAACGCAATCGGCGTTGAACCATGGGTGAGCTGAGCCTCCAACGGGTACGTCTCTATAAGGGATGAAAAACTCCATAGCTTGACGTATCACATCGGATATAGCATCCGCACAGCTCGACGGACTCTCAGAAGAGAAGCAGACCTGCTGCCAAGGATAAGATGCAAAGAAATGCCGCATCTCATCCCAATCTGCTGACCTGTAACGCCACATTCGCCGTTTACCGCGTGAGTCGCAGTCAGGTGGGGAGAAGGACGAAACAGACTTCACCAGACAGTGATCTGAAGTTCCAAGTGGTGAGGAAACTGTTACGATACATCTGTCCGGATCGGTGGTCAGCAGAAGGTCCAGACAATTGGCAGTATGACCATCTACATCAGGCACCCTAGTCGCTTGCTTGACCAGCTGGGAAAGGCCCATCGATATTGCAAAGTTTCGCGCTTCTCTCCCAGCGTGGTCGGTCCTCTGGTATGGGAACAGCCAGTCTTGGTGGCAGGCGTTAAAGTCCCCCAGAGCGACGAGCTGCGCATCAGGGTGCCGTTGCAGAGCCTTATCGGCAGCCTCACTGAGGTGGTCGAACAACCGAGTCGTCTCCTGATCACCGCTGTGCGAACGGTAGACACAGGCATAAACAATTTTGTCCGTACCAGTGTCCACCAACAGCCACAGCGCAGATAAATTAGGGTCTTCAAGGTGACGGAGACGCTGGCAACAGATGTCATTACGGACGTACACACAGACCCCGGCACGCTGCAGGAAATGATGCTCCAGTGAGTATCCCGGGTAGTTGAGGTACGCCGTATCTGACGGACATCTAATTTGGGTCTCCGTCAAGAAAAGCAAGTGTGGCTTGTCAGTCTCAAGATGGTGGTGGACCGCAACGAGATTGGAGTGCAGCCCTCTAATATTTGAGAACTGCACTTGAAATGAGAGGACGTGCATCCGCTGTTGACACAACTTGCCTTTCTTTTTACCTTTCATGGTTTTTGTGGAGTGAATAGGAGAGATGGAAGATGGCGGTTGAGCGAGGTGATGCGATGTTGAACCCAACAACACAACCAGAGCTGCTGTGCCAATGGAGGGTTGATCTGGAGACTGCGGGGACGCCCGAACCCCCCCAGGGATCGCCATCGGGTCCTCTCGCCCGGTCGCCAACCGGCACGATGGGGCCACCCTGGGATTTTTCGCAGTTGGCGGGGCAGCCTTTCGTGTGTGGCTGGCACACTACTTGGGCCCCCATCTACCTACGGTCGGCCAGCGGAGCACCGTGCTTCGGATCCCGCTACCCTCCACGATCAAACGTCCGACACAACAACAGCTGGCGCATCATACCCGGTATACGTCACAACACAACTGCTCAGACCCATCTTCCATCATACGGCTTCACTAGACATCACGCCGGAACACGACGGATCGCTTGGCGGCATGGCTTTGTCTGATGGGTGGTAACCTTTAAGCCGGCAGCCGATGCTATGGCCTACCACCGTCTTTACTGCTCGTTTAGCACTACCCAGGGGACACGTGTAGGGTGTTCATAACTAAGTAAATCCTACGGACGCAAGCAGTTCATCCCCCAAAAAGTTTATGGACCGATTTGCAAAATTTTTTTTTCCCTTTATAGGATATGCTTCCAGATTGGTCCCATTTTTTTCAAAATCCAGTTCTGATGATGGAATCCATGAGGAATCGAGGGAACTCCTCAAAAATTATAGGCAACCCTATGGTAATTTTAGTATTTTCATCAAGAACTTAAGCATTTACAGTCAAAAAGTAACATTTGATGAAGTGGAACTGATGAAGAAGACCAGAAATGGTCAACGGAACTTCATACTCAAATAGATATCACATTGAAGATATAGTTAAGCGACTATGACAATACAAATAAATGAATGATTCTGAATAGTTACTTTGAAAATGGTATCATCGAAGTGATCTGATGATGATGATGGAGCCGGAAGGTAGGCACTGGAACTCCGTAATTAATCAATGTAACCTAGCCGTGTTTGGACTCATTAGAATTGTCATGAGATGCACTTTGGCTATAAGGTACTATCGAACTGATCTGATGATGGAGTCGGAAGGTAGGCAAATGAACTCCGTAATTAATCAATGTATCCTAGCCGTGTTTGGGCTTATTAGAATTGTCGTGAGATGCTCTTTGGCTATTAGGTACTATCGAACTGATCTGATGATGGAGCCGGAAGAAGGAAGGTAGGCACAGCAACTTTATAATAAAACAATGTAACCTGGCAGTATTTGGGTTAATTGGAATTGTCATTAGAAATAGGCACTCTGTTTATAAGTGTATCGCAACTAAAAAGTGTGAAATAAAAACTTTTTAGAAAAAAAAAAATAACCGACTTCACTAAAAAAACCCTAAAAGGATCAAAATAACTTTAATTTCGGAAGTCGGTGTTAAATAAGAAACAAACAATACCGAGAAACACCGACATCCGAAATTAAAGTTATTTTGATCCTTTTAGGGTTTTTTTAGTGAAGTCGGTTATTTTTTTTTTCTAAAAAGTTTTTATGTGAGTCCCTGGATGGTTTGAAAATACAATTGAACCTAGGTGGCGCTGCAATCGGGTTCTTAATTGCTTTTCTTTTTTTTTAAAGTGTCAGTTTTCGCTAATATATTTAAAAAACACAAAAAAAAATTCTACCTATGTCCATTACAAACTTTGTAACCATCCAACCGATGTGACCCAAACCGGTTTCATTAGAAGGTTAATAGTGAAGTTAGTTTTTAAAAAATATATTATGCAATTTTTTTCCCACAAATAAACATGATAAGTGTATGTTCTTTTTTAGCGTAGAACAAACGCCGGAGATCCACTAGTAAATATTTAGATAGACACAGTCGAAGTTACCAGTCTCAGACACGTGTGTCAGTAAATAAATAATAAGGAAAAGATAAAATTATATGAATAATATTCTTAACATTTCGTTATCTACTTTCTTCCTACTACAGCTGAAGTTGATTAAGTGTAATTGGAGTCATAGAAAAAGATGTGAAACACAGAATAAGGCCGCGTATTCATTGCAAACGAAGTTGGGAGGAGCAACCAGGTTTCCCAATGATTACGGGGCTTGGGGAAGTAAGGCACGCTATCATAGGGAACGCGGGAATTGCCCAATAATTTATTATACATAATAAATTTTAATTCAACAAGTAGTAGGAAGTTTGTTTTGTGACTAAACGATTTTTTATACCTAGCGAGATGTAGTCATATGGACTAGGTACTTCACCATGTTCTCACGATTCTAGTTCTTATTGTAGAAACATGAACTTCGTAGTGTTGTGGGCAAACATGTTTAGATGAATTGCGATAGCGTCGATTAATAAAGTGGTCCTTCCTTTAGCGGTTTGGGTACTTCCCCTTATTTACTGATGAAAAGACTCGAGAGTGAGAGTTCGTGAGTTCGAAACCCACGTGTCGACATATTCGAGTCGTTGACGACTCAAATCGGGCCGACTTTGGAAGTTATTCAAGTTGATAAAAAGATGCGTTGCTAACCTGCGGTAAAATAATTATGGAGGACGGTCATAGAAACATCGTATTGATAACGCATCGTATTCATTATCATTACTGCTTGAGTCATTATCTACTTATAGGTATCAATGAATCTTATTACACATTTTACTATTATTCTTGCACGATTCTAAACAGGAAAATAAAACTAGAATGTACCTTTCGCACATTTTTTAACATTCGCATTCGTATTCGCAAGAAATATGCGAATGTTTTTGACCAACAAAAAGGAAATAATATATTGATAGAATGATATAGAATGACACTAAAATGTTTTGATCTTACAATTGTATATTTACTTTTTATTTTTCTATTTTTTTTTTTTTTTTTTTTTAATTGATATAAACCAGCGCTTGACTGCGATCCCACCTGATGGTAAGCAGTGATGCAATCATTGATGGTGAGGCGCACTAGTTTATCAAGAGCCTATTCACTCTAGCCTTGAAGACACCTAAATTATAGTTGGACGGGAAGATCGCAGCAGGCAAATTGTTCCAGTCCTTCGATGTACGCAGTATAAACGACGAAGCGAAACGCTTAGTCCGGACCGTTGAAGTTTCAACAACGTAAGGGTGGATACTCGCCGTACGTCGGGTTGTCCGATGATAGAAAGGAGATGGCGGAATCAAGTCATGCAATTCCTGCGCACACTCTCCAAAATGCAACCTGTAAAATACCGATAGGCTGGCTACCCTGCGCCTGTGCTCGAGGCTTTGTAGACTGGACTTAACCAAATCAGGATCCCCAATTAGCCTTTTCGCACGCCTTTCCATTGAGTCCAAAGCTGCTAGATGGCATTTTGCAGCACCAGCCCATATGTGACTGCAGTACTCCACACACGATCGAACCTGTGCTTTGTATAACATTAGAAGCTGTCCCGGTGTGAAGTACCGTCGGACCTTTGCAAGAACGCCTAGTTTTCTAGCAGCTACCTTGGCTTTGGACTCAATGAACCGCCCAAAATTGAGGTCTGAGGAGATTTCAACTCCCAAGAGCTGAAGGCGGTCGGTGCACTCCAGGGATACATTCCGAAAAGCAGGAGCCAAGGTGAACGGGCTCCTTTTGGCGGTGAACAGACACGCAACCAATTCTATCAACCTGCATTTCACATTTTCAGTAAGTATCAGAAATTGTGACTTCAAATCATAACAAATCTTTTCGAATGAACTTAATGTGATTAGCTTCGTTCAATCAATCTGTAACGGCTTTGCTATGTTTGGTTTAAACTTGGCTAATACTAAATGTCAAACCTCTATGACATTTTGCGCGCACTTTGTTTGAAAGTCAACATTCGCATTCGCGAGTACTGAATTTGAATATTCGCATTCGCGAATGTGAGAAATCTAACATTGGTTACATCACTAGCACCTACTACGTTATAGGTAACGCAGTAGGTCACGATACGAAAAGATTGTTTAAAAAATCTTTTCGTATCGTCTAGTATTATTTCATAATCATAGTTTTTAAACAAAAATAGTGTGGTGTGTACCAAAATATCGCTCAAGTTGGAATTACTTTCACTCAGTGTGGGTTAGCCCTGTGCTTACTTTTTTCGGATCTAGTTTTGTTATGCTGTGTTTTATTGGTTCCAAAAAATCCGGTAACCGAGACGGCATCGGTTAGCGGGCGCGCGGCACTATGAGCGGCGTCTCATGACGTGCTTCAAACATTTTCATACTTTTGTTCTTACCGCTCGCCGCCCCGCGCTTAGCTCACAACGTTAAGGTCGTGAACGGGCCGTTATGCTCCTATACTCCTATAGTTACTTTGCGGTCCAGGGCCACGTTAATTTTTTCGAACAATTCCGCAGCCCTTATGCAAAAAAAAATAGGCGGTGATCAATTTAAATCCAATCTGAATAAAAATTCTAGTTCCCGGACAGAATTGCTGACGCATGTTGGCGCCTCGATACGTTTCTGCAAGTCATGCAAACACTCACCAGACTGCGTTATCGCCTGTTGACACATCTTTGAAAACTAGAAAATGTCCGTAGATAATAACATTTCCTAGATTTCAAAGAGGCGCCAAATAACAGTGTTCATGACTCAAATTATAGTGCACTATAGTTGCAAATATGAACAGTCAGAATTAGGTGGATATTAAAGCAGTAATTTGACTAATTTCAATAAAGTTAAATGTCCGATTTTCGCAAATACCATGTCCTTGACTTATTAATGCTCCCATACCCTAAAAAGGAAATAAATAAAAAAATGTTGAGTTCAGCGCCATCTAGCGAGAATAAGATCACCCTCGAGCCTGTAGCTTTCACCTTTTATGAAAATTGAACCGATTTTGCGAGAACGGTGGAGTTTGAGATTTGGTATAGTTAAAATCTAAATATTCGACCTTATTTGATGAAGTGCAGAAGCCTAAAATCGCGGTCTTCGGTCACTATACTCCAGTCGCGTTCAAATTAGACATTTAAACAAACCTTTTTTACTGTCTGTTCAAACGATTTTGACTTTTATTGCGTTGGTGACGTGATAAATGGCCGCTGCAGTAAATAGTTGGTATGGTACCACTTTTTTGCATTCAATGCCATCTTTATTCCTACAGAATTTCTTATAAATGTCTAATCTTAACGCGCATGGAGTATAGTAATAATTAATATGAAACTCACCTATCCCTTAGCTTGACATGTTTCATTTTAAAATGCACATCAGCATATTTAGAGCAGTGGTCGTCCAATCGTGCCCACACACTGGGTCCGCCGGTGCCAAAGACCCAAGATAACACCGTTTCCTTCCTCCCAAGCTTTTCTAATAGGATTGCGAAGATTCTGATAGCGACGTGTGCGTCGATCGCCGCGTATTTAATTTGTCTTTGTGACATTTCTTCGGCTTCCCAATCACTGCAACGAACCTGGTAAAGAAACTTAGAGTTATTGGATTTGATACACTTTATAGCTTGGCTTGAGTAGCTCACATAAAATACAAAAGCCTTTGTGTTTGGCCGTAGTCTTCTTGAACAAAGGCCTTTGTCCTGCAGTACCTTTACCCAGTAACCTTTACCCCGCCATGTTTCCAGCGATATTGGTAGTGTATTTTTCCTCGCAAGTGGTCATTTTAGACGTCACGCGTCACCCATTATTTTTAAAATTTTTCGACAAATTACGACCGAGAATTCCATAAAATTACCGAGTCTTTTTTTCCGAGTCTGGCGAGTCTTACGAGACGCAATTCTCGTAAGGCTCGCCAGACCTAAATTATTCCTAGATTATTTTTAGATTTATTTATGTTTCATTTCATTGTACTAGTTATTGTAATCGCGTGAAATTATGCGTCATCAAATGAGTTGCAGATACTTCATTGTTGTTGAAAGCTAACTTATCAGTATGTTCCATGTGCAACTGCAAGTTTTATAATAACGTTTATTTTCTCCACCACAAGTAAAAAAACTAGTTTATGTTTAAAAAGTTTTTATACATTTTGATTTTGTGGAGACTTGGAGCACAGAGGCTAGAAGTACCTGTGCTACGACTCTACAACCCTGTCCTTCTGGGTAGTGTTTGTTGGTCTGCAAACTTCCCACAAGTTTCTTATCACACCTTATTTTTAAATTCTTACCCTCCAACTTTTGTCCAAGACAGCTCCTAGCAGTGCGGAGGATAGCGTAGCCAAGCCCCCGGCTTCCAAGCCATTCAGTTTGGCCAAATGTCTAATATCTAGGGTAGATTTCAACGCCACGCCGTAATCATTGCTCAGGTACCTGCCATCGTCTCCGGGCGCCACGCCCACTTTGTAGATCTTTTCATCTTCTAAAAGGTCCTGCAAAATATATTTTTTTATAGACATTTTTTTATAGAGCTACGAAATAGCTCTTTATGGTATTAGAATTGCTTGTGTTTTTGATGCGTGTATCTTGAAACCCTCTTAGAAGAATTATTTTTATTATTTAGTAAGACACGCTAGCGCAGCTATTAGTTGATGCATGTGTGTCATATAGTTTGGAGACGTTTAGTCCGTCCAACAGATTTTTTAAAACAGTTCTGAGTGATTGGCCTTTAAATTTTTCGGGTCTGTGAGAATTAAATCATTTTATAAACAAAGAACAAGGTCTACTCTTCGACCCTTGGCTTTCGGAAGGTTTTTACCGAGAATTTTTATTCTGTAGGCTGGCTGAACCCAATTAAGCTGTCAGCCACATTTTCTACAGTAACAAATCAAATGGATCATTAACCGCTTTCCCGCTGAAAAGGTCAACCTTTTTCGTTGCACGAAACAGCATGATTGAGAAATAACCTTTCAATCTTTCTGCACAGCACAAGTAACATTATAATAATAATATAATAATAATAATAAGCAGGTAAGGTAAGGTAGTTATGAGGTTCTTTTCTTTGGAGCCCTGACCGCCGGTAGCTTGGACCCTGTTCCCGATACCGGCGGGATACTGATTTTTATGTTATTAATTTTCTTTTCTTTTTTTAAATATTTAAAAATGTACCAAATGTGTATGTAAGTGGGATAAAGAGAATAATACTAATATTTTTTTTAGTTTTTAGCGTTAACCGCGAGGTAAACCCTGTCTTTACCGCAAAAGAAGCTGTCTCCATGCTTATTGTCACCAAGAATGTGCGGTTGATTGTTATAGGTACTTATAGCATATTTATTTGTTTCATATAAATACAACCTTTTCAGACATAAATAACTATATATCTAAATATAGATTCACAAACACAGCTGCAGCTCGAATCCGTGCCAGCAGTAGCGGTTCGATTAAGTACATAATGTTGTGGTGACGTCATATTTGAGAAAGTGATGCAATAAAAAAACTTTTTAGAAAAAAAAAATAACCGACTTCACTAAAAAAAACACTAAAAGGATCAAAATAACTTTAATTTCGGAAGTCGGTGTTTCTCAGTATTGTTTGTTTCTTATTTAACACCGACTTCCGAAATTAAAGTTATTTTGATCCTTTTAGTGTTTTTTTTAGTGAAGTCGGTTATTTTTTTTTTCTAAAAAGTTTTTATTTCACACTTTTTAGTTGCGATACACTTATAAACAGAGTGCCTATTTCTCATGACAATTCCAATTAACCCAAATACTGCTAGGTTACATTGTTTTATTATAAAGTTCCTGTGTCTACCTTCCTCCTTCCGGCTCCATCATCAGATCAGTTCGATAGTACCTTATAGCCAAAGAGCATCTCACGACAATTCTAATAAGCCCAAACACGGCTAGGATACATTGATTAATTACGGAGTTCCTGTGCCTACCTTCCGGCTCCATCATCAGATCAGTTCGATAGTACCTTATAGCCAAAGTGCCAACCATGACAATTCTAATAAGTCCAAACACGGCTAGGTTACATTGATTAATTACGGAGTTCCAGTGCCTACCTTCAGGCTCCATCATCATCATCAGATCACTTCGATGATACCATTTTCAACGTAACTATTCAGAATCATTCATTTATTTGTATTGTCATAGTCGCTTAACTATATCTTCATTGTGATATCTATTTGAGTATGAAGTTCCGTTGACCATTTCTGGTCTTCTTCATCAGTTCCACTTCATCAAATGTTACTTTTTGACTGTAAATGCTTAAGTTCTTGATGAAAGTACTAAAATTACCATAGGGTTGCCTATAATTTTTGAGGAGTTCCCTCGATTCCTCATGGATTCCATCATCAGAACTTGATTTTGAAAAAAATGGGACCAATCTGGAAGCATATCCTGTACAGGGAAAAAAAAATTTTGCAAATCGGTCCATAAACGACGGAGTTCTGAGGTAACACACATAATAAAAAAAAAAAAAAAAAAAAATGATGATAAAAAAAAAAAAAAAAAAATACAACCGAATTGATAACCTCCTCCTTTTTTTTGAAGTCGGTTAAAAACAGAACGTTGTAGCAGTCATTAATATCCTTGTACGCGCTATATCTCCACGTGGGCCGCGGTTTTACTACTGTCTGTTTATTGGTTTATGTGGTTTTACACTGAGTGTGATGACGTATGTATTCTCGGCGCCGTTACCGAGTAAATACTTATGTATGATTCCCGCGCTCGCAATAATTTCCCGCGTATTTTTGTTAAGCTTCAGCCCTGCGTTCAAAAATGAGATTAGAGTTAACTCTAATGACGTCATCGGGTAGATACTCTAAGCTCGCATTTTTGAACGTGAACGTAGAGTTCAACTGTCAATGCCAAGCAACTGTCATTACACCAACCTACACTGCTCGAAGTTAGAGTTAGTTGGGTTAACTCTAGGGTAGTTACTCGAGTTATAAAAGAACGACTCTGGGTTGCAACTCGAAGCTACTCTGGTTATTTTTGAACGCAGCCCTGACAACTAGGTCACGCCTATCCTTTGTAATTGTTCTGGAAGTCGGCACATTTGATATCGGCTCTTATCGCGAGCGCATAAAGACTTGTACACAAAATGATATGCTATCTAGATTACTATATTTTTTTATTAACAAGTTTTCTTTTTTTGGTGGGAAAATCATCAAATGGCAAATCTCGCTCTTGGGCGGAGTGGGAGATAGTGTCAGACTTTTACTGACGAAAAACCCACTCCTGTTCCTTCTTTGCCTTCGTCCCAGGGCCCCGGGTTTCACACACTACCCGTGGCCTAGTAGGCTTCGACCCTGCTGGGCTCCTACGATTGGCCGACATCTCCCTGAGCAACAACAACAACAGAACAGTACGCGCCGTCGACGACTTGGGCTCGGTCCGGACGGAAATCGGGATCGGAATCCTGGCGGCGGCGGTTGGGGCGTGAGGACCTTACTGCTTCGCGACCGACTGCCACTCCTCCTCGCTCCGGACCATGGCGTGTACCAAGGCCCGACGCGAGAGATCGCCGCCGCCGGTCGCCCCCACGAGGACACGGCGTTGCTCTGCCCAAGCGGGGCACACCTCCACCGTGTGCTCCACCATGTCCTCCGGGCGGTCCACACAGTGGCGAAACCCGGGCGTCGCTTCCGCACGAATCCGGTGCAGAAACTTTCCGAACTTACCGTGTTCGGTGAGAACCTACGTCATGCGGAAGGTGAGGACGCCGTGAGGTCTTTCCAACCACGCTTCAAAGAGGGGACTTACCGCCATAATTGTGGCGTGCGCTTATAAATTCGAGGTGATAATTTTAAAGTGTATGTCTGTTACTGAGTGGCATTTCTGTTTTATGCTTAATGGAAATGCGAACATTGGCGAAAAAAGAGATGTTATAAAATTTCGCAGGAAATTACAATTATATATTTTTTAAATTCAATTTATAGGTCAGTATGACAAAGATGAAGAATTACAGACATGATTAAATTTGTTTAGCACTAAATGTGTTTTTAGTTGAGTTGTAAGTGGGGCACTAGGCCTATTTCACCACCTTTAACCTCACCAGTTTTTGTTCAAATTCTGTTCCACTTATAATTTGTTCAGTGAGTACAGTTATAGGTTTGAAAAAAACACTTTTACACGTAATTTTTTTTTCGTCATTTTAAACTAGATGAGGCCGGTGTTTCCTACCTGACTACCCTGTGAAGAAACACCAAAACCACCTCAGGGGTCAAAGTCCATACAGTAAATATGTTTTGGTCAAATAATAGTAGTAGCTTCCTAACCAAGTAACTAATATATTGTAAAGCAAAAACTAACAAATTTGCACATATTCTGGAAAATATTCTCTTATTTTTGTGAAACCATAAAAATCATTGTTATTTTTATTGCATCTGTTTATTCTTTATTTGTTTCATATATATAAATTAAATTAACTGCAATACTTACTTTTAAAGATGCAGGTAATGCTTTCATGGTATTCAGTCTGAACAGGCCACAGTATCCATCAAAAGAAGATAGCTGAACGAGGGCCACAGGGTGCCGCTTCCCCAGCCCAGACCCAGGCCCAGTCACCCATTCGCAGTCAAATCCTAGTGCTCTGAGCTTTTGACATCGCCTGATTGAAAATATAATTTTATGATAACCTTTTTCAGTTAAAATATTGCTCAAAATGACCAATGCCTATTAAATTGTATTGCTTCCTAAAGTATGTATTAAAATTGTAAAATTACAGATATACAATTTAAGGCTTTTTTTATGTGGAAATTCCTTAAATGACTTCTACCACTCTGGATGGAGTAAGAGTGTAAGAATTTTAGTGACTAAAACCCTCCAAAAAGGGCAATTAAATTCCTACAAATGCCCTTTTTAAGGGCCACCATAACTATTTCAAACAATCTGCCAAGCTGGCAGGACCTAATTTATGGCTAAATTAAGTACTTTGACAATGTTTTGGTCCCATGGATGTCAGTACTCTGGTTTCTTTGAATTAAAAAGAGGAATTATTTTATATTTCTACTCTAAGTTAATTGTGGTTTGATTGACCAATGATTTTACCAATATTAAATATTTTTTCCATTACTAATTTTATTGATGCTATTACATACATTACTTGTAAACAAAACCAGGACTGGATCCATATTGTTTACAATCAATGCTTGAATAACTAATAAAATCTATTACCTCCTCAACTCGCCAACCACTTCATCACAAAATTCTTCAGTGCTGACAGTCTTGATAGTCAAGTAATTAAATAAATCCGCAGCATCTCGTCGCCCTTTCCTCATTTTATAAAAAATATATGAAACTGAACATCCTACAGCCAAAGCAGCTGTGGCAACGCACAGTTTGTTCCGTGTTGAAGTCTGCATCGTAACTTGATCGTAACTTTATGAAAATCCACTTACACGACAAACTAATAAAAATAAACACTTCGTCTATATCACTTTATGTTGTTATACGTTCATGAAATCAAGATCAATGCAGAACAATGTTTGAAATAGTATGAATGTCTCTCCACGAATGACTGAATACTGTTTACGTATTTTAGTTTTGTTTTTTATGTCCATCCACTTGTGGGTTGACAGTACAAAATCACTAGCAGTTCGCGATCATTATCAAGAAACATTGCCAGGTACTCTGTGGTTGAGTGTCACACGCGTGTTCGAACTGCCGCATGCCGCTTGACGCGCGCTAACAAAAAATATTTTCGCACTTCTAAAGAGGTTTTATTATAAATTACAAAAAAATAAAATAGAGTTGATTCTGAAAAATATGTTAATTGAAAAATAAAAAAAAAACAACAATATTTTAAACTGGGGGATCAACCCTCAATTTAAAATTTTGTCGCTACAAAAATAATTATTATTTGTAGAAAACATGCGTCGAGCTCCTCGACTATTATAATGTTATTTGTTTGTCTTTTATTATATAACCTACGATTCCGGTCAAAAATCATTTAATAAAGTAAAAACAAATAGGTAGGTAATACCTAGGTACCGAAAACCTCTTACCTCCACATTTCATTTTTGTTACTGATAGGTAACAAATATCTAGTATACATAATTATAGTATTAGTTATCTTAGTTTATTCTTCTACCAATTATCTACCAATTACGATTTGTTTTCTCACAACTCACAACCCTACAACAGAAGCGGCTTGTTCAAAGGTTCATAACGGGCATAATAAAAGAAACTCTCGTCGCGTGGACTTACGGTGCATTTTTTTTCGTTACGAGCGCTACTGGATCTAGTAGGCTAATAAAATCAAGGTCGTGTCCGTGCCCTGCAATGTATTATGAACATTAGCGCTTTTGTTAGTAGGTTTAAATTCGTATGTTTGCTATCACGGAGTGCAATTTCTGTACTTGTACTATTTCTTATTCTGTGGCGTAATGTCCGGTGTAAGAAATGGAGTGCAACAAAAAGTTAAAGATGTTTGTCCACAAGCAATTTACATTTGGTGTAATGCACATATTTTGGCCTTAGTGTTGTCTAAATCATGCAATAGAATTCAGGAGGTTAGTTTATTTTTTTCAGCCCTTCAGGCTTTGTGTAATTTTTTTAGTACCGTAAAAAGGGGCTATTTGGGTTTTTGGGTGGTATTTGGGACGACCCAGAATTTCGAACAAAAATATCGATTACTGTCGGTTGGTGTATGGTAGAATTTATTTTACAAACTCTAGCAACACTTTGATAGTTTCAGTCAAATTGTCATCTGTCAGTGTCAGTCTTTTTCACAGTTTAGTTTTAAATTTTAATGAGAGAGTCAGAGATCGAAAATTTAAGTACCAAAACATCTTCCGCAGTGCAAAATTTTAGCAGGTAAGAGTGTGAATGTTATAAAATTACGATTATATAAAGTATCACGATGTTTTCATGCTAATTAATAATTTTGTTATGCTTATAGTTTTTTATTTATTATTGAAAATGTGTCTGGGGCTTTTTGGGACACCGATGCGGGGCTATTTGGGACGGTGTCCTAAATAGCCCCCTCATTTTAGTACATATGTAAACAGCATAGGTATTTTAAATTAGTATATATATATTAGTAAGGTTTATTGTGGTTTTCAGATAAAATACATTCGTATAATGGTTCGAAAATATACAAGAACATTTAGAAACTTGAGAAATGGTAAACGTTTCATGCCGTACTTCTCCTATACTCGTGATGATTTGAACAAGGCATTATCAGACGTTAAATCTAAAAGACTGTCTACCAGAGAAGCGGAACAGAAATATGGCGTCCCCAAAAGTACAATCAACCGTCATTTAAAAGAGAAAAACTTATTGTATTCAAAACCAGGGCACCCTACATTATTTTCAGAGGTGGAAGAAAAAATATTCGTCGATTATATTAAACATATGGGAGAATGGGGATTCCCCTTAGATCTAATAGATTTGAGGGTCTTCGCCCAAAAATATTTACAAAAAATAGGAAGGACTGTCTATAATCTGAAAGACAATTTACCGGGACGGGATTGGGCGGTTTGTTTTTTACAAAGGCATAAAGAACAGATTTCTAACAGATATGCTGCAAATATATCCTCGGACAGAGCAACCTTAAGCTCAGAAGTGCTTGACGCATTCTTTGACCATTACGAACAAAATTTGGAAGATGTCACACCTGATTGTTTAATAAATTATGACGAGACTAACCTGACAGACGACCCTGGATCCAAAAAGTACATTTTTAAGCGAGGAAAAAAGTACCCTGAGAGGATCATTAACAATTCTAAATCGTCTGTGAGTCTGATGTTTTCTGGCACAGCATCAGGACTACTTTTACCAGTATATGTTGTATACAAAGCAGAGCACTTGTACGACACGTGGGTCTTAGGAGGCCCAGAACACACAAGATACAATAAATCCAAAAGCGGATGGTTTGATTCGCTATGTTTTGAGAATTGGTTCCAGACGATCATCATTCCATATGTAAAAACGAAAGAGGGAAAAAAGGTTGTGCTTATAGGAGATAATCTATCGTCACATTTCTCGTCTAAAGTATTGGAAGATTGTGAAAAATTCAATATAACTTTTGTGTGCTTACCACCAAAGGCCACACACATTCTGCAGCCTCTTGATGTTGCCTTTTTCGCTCCTTTGAAACATTATTGGCGAATTATTTTGACAAATTGGAAAAAAGGCGATGGCCGGAAATGCAAAACTCTTGCTAAAAATAGCTTTCCTAGCCTTTTAAGTGAATTATTAAAAATGCTGCATGCAGAAGATACCGCTTCACAAAATCTCAAGTCTGGTTTTGCCAAATGTGGTCTGCTGCCTGTTGACAGAAATAGACCGAAAGAAAGACTTCCTGGGCAAATATCGGATGTGGTTATAATACAAAACAGGGCTTCTGGTGTTATTATAGAGATGTTAGAAGAAATAAGGGGTTGTACTGGTGAAACAAAAAGTACGAGGAAGAAACGCTGCAATGTTCCGGCCAAAGCATAACATTAGCTGATTTAAACACTGAAGAACGGAGCAACAAAGAGAAGGGAAAGGGTAAAGGAAAAGGGAAAAAAACACGACCTGTGACACCTACATCGACTATTTTACCGATAATAGAAAATTTTACTGGGCTATCCTGTGAGGTACAAGACCAACAAAAATTGAGCAACAAAGGGAAAGGTAAGAGCAAAGAAAATAAAAAACCATCAGCAACAGAAAAAGTTCTTAAAGTTTCAACAATGAATAAAAATACTCAGCCATGTGAAAATGCATCGACGGAACATACAACTCCTAAAAAAAATTCTGAAAGAAAAAAATGGCGACTACGTAGTGAAACCTCTTCCTCGGATAGTGACATTGAAATAAGCGTTCACAGTGACTCAGACATCTTACAAGTTAGTGAAGATGACGAAATTGAGACTTATCGAAACCTTGAAGAATTCCAAGATTTTGATAAGACCCCATTTCGTCAAGAGGTCCTGTGTCCAGAATCAGTACCAGCAAATCGGACGTTAAAAGAGGCTGTACACAGTCCAAGTCCAGTCCCAGGACCAAGTAGGGAAACGGACGTGGTTGATTGTATACCAGTTGTTTATAATGTTGGTGACTCCGTCTTGGTGAGATATATTTTAAAAAAAAAGGTGCAATATTTTGTTGGACATATTTTAAGCAAATCTGGCGACAAGCAATTCACCATTTCTTTTCTAAAAAAAACTGGAAGGAGTGATAGCACAAAATTTATAAAAACCAAGAAGGATATAGACACTGTTAATGATGACATGATTGTGAAGCCGATTGAGCTGTTGGCGCTGAATGAGAAGGAAACTGAATTCGTCTTTATGAATGACGAAGATTTATTTTTTTTTGAATATTGAGTTTGAAAATTGTATTATCCAGTTCCTATCACAATTTACAAACCAATACCGTTTTTTTTGACTGATTTGAATACCGTAATTAGATCCTTCCTAAATGAAAATTGTACAAGGAAAATTAAGACTGATTTTTTTTAGTTATTGTATAAGATTAATAACTAGGTAAGATTTATTTGTTTTGGAAGATGCTTGATTTATAGGTAACATTAATAATACCATTAGTAGAAGTTTACGCTAACTGCTTAAATTTTTATTATTTTTTAGTTACTGTTTTATTTTTTGACTTACTGTTTTGTTTTTCTTTGAGGTATTGTTTAAGATAAATAATAGAGATTTGTTTTGTTTGGAAGAAAGTTTGATTAAATAACGTTATAAATACCATTAGTAGAAGTTTACGCTTGCAATAAAAGTTTTCGAAATGCCTATTTTTTTTTTCTTTCAAATTCTACCAATTCCAAAAAAAGAAAGGATTATTTTACGTGGTATTAGTTATTTTTTGTCCCAAATATCGATAGACTTGTTTAAAGTGACTGTTTCGGCTCATAATATGGATTATATATTCATTTTCCATTGCTGTCCATAATAGCCCCAAATATGCGATATTTGGGACAGACTCATCTTTATTTTTTTTTTCAGTTCGTTTTGTAAGTGGTTACTTCAAACGTATATTTACATAAGTAAGAGGTTCTCCAAGACCCATATAAATTTTTTACCATAGAATTCTATGCAATATGAACAAGATATTTGCTAAAGTATGTCAAAATGTGTCCCGAGTAGCCCCGTTTTACGGTAACAGTACAAAACGAGCTGCTTTTTACGATACTCATTGCAGCAAAAAATTGCCTAATGCTCCCGCAACTCGTTGGACTTACATGTCGCGAGTTGTAAACACGGTTTTTGAACAAAAAAGTAAACTTATTGAGTTGTTTTCTGATCTGTGCGACAATCCACAGAACTGGGACGGGGATACGATTTTAGCTGCGGAGAATTTTGAAAACACTTTGCGATCTTTTAATTTCAATTTTTTTCTTTTTATTTTTCATCGGATATTTGAAAAAACTGACTGCTTGTACAATATTCTACAAAAATCACAAGTTGATGTCGGTTATTGTATTAATAAAATAAAGGAATTTCAGGCATGGTTACGTGCTGAATTTCAATCCGAATTTGATCAAATTTATGAGAATACGTTGCAAAATAACTCGGCTCCTCGTTTGAGACGCAACGTACGCTGTGCAAAAACGGAATACAGACGACTTTTTGTTGAAGTAATTGATAACATTAATACCGAAATTACTGACCGATATTCTGAAATTTATAAATTAAAGTTTTTCCAACTGCTCAACAACAAAAAAATTGACAATAATATCACTCACATTTTCCTACAGAGGAATTAGATTCATTATTTGACATTTATGCAAACTATTTCGACAAACAAACATTAAAAAGCCAATTGAGTATTCTAGTCCTGATCTGAAAGATCGTAATGTTTTCGAATTAATTGATTTCATTCATGAGAATAACCTCGAAGAGGCCTTTTCCGAGCTGTTAAAGTTAGCGTATCTTGTTGTAACTATTCCGGCTACAAGTTCTTCCGCGGAACGTGCTTTTTCGTCTCTTAAACGAATCCATACCTATCTGAGAAATACACAAGGTCAAGAGCGTCTTTCCGAATTATCAATGATAGCTATTGAAAAACAGTTGTTGGTAGAATTGAAACGATCACCAACATTTTACTCTGATGTAATTAAATCATTTCTTAAGAAAGATAGACGATTCCAATTAGAATATAAATAATTTATTTAAATTCCTTATTACATTCTATCTAGCTATTTTTTAACTTTCGTTTTGTAACTTTCTGTTTTGTTTTTTTTTTTTGTCTGTAACCTGTTAGTCCTGTTACGAAGCAAGCAACTACTTACCATAACTTTGTTCCCTCAAGCAATGAAGCAAACCAAACGGCTTTTTTCAAAGCCACCGGCAATTGCTGATATGTTTATTATATTCAATCTAGCACTAGCATGCTTTCAGTGAGCTTTGGTTACCTCATTCACCGCACGACAAGCAAGAGTGAAATTGAAGAAAGAAGAGGAAAGAAGAAGATGGATGAATTCACGTTTAATTTATTGTACCTAACCAGTAGTTTATGAGAAAATTGCGATGATACATACGTAGGTACCCTACATACTCAGTCGAAAACTGAACTTTCTTTTTTTGAAATCGGTTAAAATTTTATTGGGCTTGCCTTATTTTGAAATGCCCTAGGCACGCCACTTTCCCACCCAAGACAAATGTTTGTGTGTTGAGCAAGGATGAGTACGATCATTATCATTAGTACGTTCCGTGTCTGGGTGTACCTAATTTATTTATAGTATGTATGTATTCCGAAATATATTAGTATGTTTATCAATAATTGTCTAGTACTCATAGTACAAGATCTGTTTAGTTTGGGACTAGAATGGCGTAGTGTTCTATTTTCGTTTGTGTTGTTTTTTAACCGACTTCAAAAAAAAGGAGGAGGTTATCAATTCGGTTGTATTTTTTTTTTTTTTTTTATCATCATTTTTTTTTTTTTTTTTTATGTGTGTTACCTCAGAACTCCGTCGTTTATGGACCGATTTGCAAAATTTTTTTTTTCCTTTATAGGATATGCTTCCAGATTGGTCCCATTTTTTTCAAAATCCAGTTCTGATGATGGAATCCATGAGGAATCGAGGGAACTCCTCAAAAATTATAGGCAACCCTATGGTAATTTTAGTATTTTCATCAAGAACTTAAGCATTTACAGTCAAAAAGTAACATTTGATGAAGTGGAACTGATGAAGAAGACCAGAAATGGTCAACGGAACTTCATACTCAAATAGATATCACATTGAAGATATGCGACTATGACAATACAAATAAATGAATGATTCTGAATAGTTACGTTGAAAATGGTATCATCGAAGTGATCTGATGATGATGATGGAGCCGGAAGGTAGGCACTGGAACTACGTAATTAATCAATGTAACCTAGCCGTGTTTGGACTCATTAGAATTGTCATGAGATGCACTTTGGCTATAAGGTACTATCGAACTGATCTGATGATGGAGCCGGAAGGTAGGCACAGGAACTCCGTAATTAATCAATGTATCCTAGCCGTGTTTGGGCTTATTAGAATTGTCGTGAGATGCTCTTTGGCTATAAGGTACTATCGAACTGATCTGATGATGGAGCCGGAAGGAGGAAGGTAGGCACAGCAACTTTATAATAAAACAATGTAACCTAGCAGTATTTGGGTTAATTGGAATTGTCATTAGAAATAGGCACTCTGTTTATAAGTGTATCGCAACTAAAAAGTGTGAAATAAAAACTTTTTAGAAAAAAAAAATAACCGACTTCACTAAAAAAAACACTAAAAGGATCAAAATAACTTTAATTTCGGAAGTCGGTGTTAATTATGAAACAAACAATACCGAGAAACACCGACATCCGAAATTAAAGTTATTTTGATCCTTTTAGTGTTTTTTTTAGTGAAGTCGGTTATTTTTTTTTTCTAAAAAGTTTTGTTATTTACAAACGATCTGCCCCAGCCTCGTATGGGTGTTAGATTTTTTTTTTTTGAAATTGCATACGTTGGTAAGTATAGAAATTAAAAAATGGTAAAGCTTCCTCATGAATTACTCTGTCCGATCGTCACATCGTATAATAAAAAACTTTTTACAAAAAAAATACAACCGACTTCAAAGTAAAATACAACCGACTTCAAAGTGCAAAATAACTTTGATTTCGGAAGTCGATGTTTCTATAATAGTTTTGTCTCTTCGTTATTTAACACCGACTTTCGAAATTAAAGTTATTTTGCACTTTTCAGTGTTTTTTTTTACTTTGAAGTCGGTTGTATTTTTTTTGTAAAAAGTTTTTTATTATATTTATCGATATTTTCGATAATTATGAACCGGATCTGATGTAGGCCTACGGACATAGACAATGGAACACCTCAAAAACAAAATAAGTTGTGATTTGGTTGTCATAATGAATAAAGATAATTATTGGATTAGTTTAGTTACCCAGTCAATTGACAATTGGTTATGGACTTCCGAAATTAAATCACTGTAGTTAATTTTTCCCTTTATAACTTTTGAAGGCGATTGCGTTTTTCGTAAGATTTTTATTTTTGCCTCAATGTTTGTGTTCTAATAAAATGGTTCGAATCCGCGTGTTCGAATATTGTTATCACCAACTAGTTGCTATCAGCGGCTTCACCCATACAGAATATAACTCCCAGGATATTAACCAACATACTTCTGTGATACCTTTGCTATTTGCTATTCCGGGACATGGCCTACCCAACCTAAAATAACTTAATACCTAGTTAACCCTATTATGTTGTTTTTGTGGTCCGATTATTAAGATTATTGAATACTAGCTGACCCGGCGAACTTCGTACCGCCTAACAGTCAATGAATGTATTGATTACCTTTTAACTAAACTTATTGACCGAATTATAGTATCTTAGCCGTGTGCAGCCGCCCCATAGTGAACTCCACTGCGGGTACAGTAATCGGGTCTAGGGATCGAACCGCAAAATTAAGTTTGTTTTTTTATTGTATAAGTATACTTTTCCGGGATAAAAAGTACCCAGTGTGGTACCCAGGATATTAAAAAATAATTATACTAAGTTTCATCGTAATCGAACCGGTAGTTTTTGCGTGATGCCTGAATGAACAAACGGACAGACAGACAAAAATTTTATTAATCACATTTTTGGGTTCGGTGTCGGTCTAGTAACACTCCCTGCCATTTATTTTTTTGATATTTTCAATGTACAGGATTTTCACTTCTACAGATTTATTATAAGTATAGACTATCCTCCTATGTCCTATTACGGGACATAGTCTACCCGTGTGCCAAATTTTATTGAAATCCGTTCAGCCATTCGAGCGTAAAGTCACACACTCGCAAACTTTGATCGCTACCTCTCAATCCCCGCACGAACGCCGGCGTTCACGCGCCATTGTCTTTCTATTGTGTCTGTAATTACGCTACTCAATAGAGTGTCAATGTGCGTTCGACGCGCGTTAGGCTCCTTGACTAACTGCATAATATTAAATATGTGTTTTCTGTAACAGGATTGACATTATAAAACTTAAAAAAAAAAAACAAAGTATTGAGATGTTTCGTATATAATTAGACCATTTTTATTAGAATTATTACAAAGAATTGTCTTTTAAAATTACTCACATACAAAATTGGGACATTGTCCCTTTGAGCGGTGGGAAGGATTAATTAGCGTTACTTACAAATTCTAAACATATAAAATGTAACCTACATACGTAATAATTAGATTGTAAAAAGATTTCGGCTGCTTAGGGCTTCATAATTATAATAAACTAGCTTCTGCCAGCGGTTTCACCCGCGTAAAAGTAGGTTTCTCCAACAAACTTCCAACCCCCGTTTTACCCCCTTAGGGGTGGAGTTTCGTAAAATCCGGAAGTCTACACCCTATAAGGAACCTACCTCCCAAATTTTAAGTTTGTAGGAGTTATAGTTTCTGAAATTTCGTGGTTAATCAGTAAGTGGTATTTCGCTTTTATATATAGGGTGACTGGTAATTAGTGACCGATACTTAAACATGTGATTGTACTCATGATTACAAACAACTTTCCCAAAGAAACTTTTTTTTATATACTCACTAGTTTGTAGGTACATTCACTGATTAGGTACGTACACCTATGGGTTAGCAAGCTGCGCGGGTGTTCTATCACGCGCGGGTGTATATTGTAGGTACGACGGCGTCACGTGGCTAACAGCTGAGCGGTCGCCGGTCGCAGCCGGACGTATTTAAACAGATGTTTTATTATAGTGATAAAACTAATGAGAATATAAAAAAAGTTTCTTTGGGAAAGTTGTAATCATGAGTACAATAATCATGGGTTTAAGTATCGGTCACTAATTACCAGTCACCTTATATACTCCATTCACATTAAGATTACACATAGTAAAAACCAACCTTTTCCACTGTCCACTCAACCGATTTTACCACATACATAAAAGTGTCGTATGAATACATACAAAAATATTAAGATCGAAATAACGTTACATTATTTCACCCATAAAATTACATGTTACATTTAGATATTTTTCACAAAATTAAAGCTCTCATTATAAAACTATACTTAATATTGAATAAAAATACGCATTTATTGTTTAAAAGTACAGGTCTGCTGGAAAAATTTCGTTAGAAATAAGCAGGACTTTTGTACTCTTCTATCTGTATTTTTTCTTTTAGGTTTTAAGCGTTCGTGTGTATGTCGTGGCCAGATCTTAGAAATGATATTGATCTTCATATAAGGCCAACTAAAACTGGCCAGATCGTTTATACACTATCTTTTAATGATACGTCAATCCTCGTTTGGCCATATAATTGATGTAGGATTTCAATGATAATAAAAGGTCTAAAGGAAGTAGGCCAAACGAAGATTGAAATATCATCAAACTTTAACGTTTAAAACGATCTGGCCAGTTTTACTTGGCCATATCATGAAGTGATAAATTTCTAAGATCTGGCCATGATATACACACAAACACTTAAAAACTAAAAGAACAAATACAGATAGAAGAGTACAAAGGTCCTGCTTATTTGTAACGAAATTTTTCCAGCATACCTGTACTTTTACACAATAAATTATGCGTATTTCTATTCTATATTGAGTATAGTTTAGTTAGTACATAAATAAATAAATCTACATAGCCTAAAATTTAAGCCATTGTCTTTCTAAATTAAGTAATTTATCAAACTAGCCTCTATGTATTGTTTGTTATGATTATGTTTGGCTCACTTTTCTTCTACTACTGAACTAAAATCTTTTACATTCACATATGTATTTTATTTATAATGAGGTTAATCCAATGGATTTCAAGTCTTCTTCGTTGATACGCCCTTCTTTTAATCTCACACGTAACCTGAAACAGAAAATATTTCATTTTAGTAAACTATACTTTTACTTTTAGAGCATAGAAACTAATCAAAATATTTAATAGACTTTTAGATATTAATTTTTCAACACAGTCGGAAACTGGCTCCTACCTCACCGCTTTTAGGCACGCAATGAAGTAAATTTCGCACTAGTGCGGAAAAATGCACCGGTAAGCCTCACGTCTATTCAATGTATACTAATTTACTGATTGTGCTAAAGTGATTTTATACAATTTTTGACCTAGGTTAAGTATCTTGTTAGTTAAGAAACTAGAAGTTAAGATCTGGTAACATTATAAATTAATAGTTTATGATAACTTGTCTACTTTGCAGATTTTTTACACGTTTGTACTGTAATATAAAATCCTTTTGATTATTTGTTAATTTTAAATTATTTTAGCTCTTCTCGCCTGAAACACAGGATTTCCTAGTTCAGGCATGTAAGACTCAGAATTAAGATTTATATTTAAGACTGTATTACTTTATCCTGTAAAGAATTTTGAATAAATATTATTATATTATTATTATAGTATGTCACATATTATATTATAACATCAGGTTGGGCGCCAGGCTCACTTCACTTATCTTTTTTTGTTTTGTTTTTTAATGCCACGGTAATCAGTCAAAAATTCTCTATCGATCTGTCTAAGCAGTATTTTTCTACTATCAATAGATTTCAATATAAATTAATAAAATCACCGTTATGTGCCCTTGATTTTTATGTAATTCAACGCTGCTTTTTTGCATATTTGAAAATGTGATTTTATCAGATAACGGCATTCTGGCTTGTTAACGGCAGACAAATTCGTTTACAAAACAAAGACAAAGGTTCCCTCACCTCTCCTCATTATGTTTGAGGGACCATAGAGCAGGCATGAAGCGAGGCTTCATCGAACTCAGGAAATGTTTCCGCCACAACTCTTCAAGGAGAAGCAGGCCGCCATTCTTCATGTAATAGTCTACTACTTTCACACCATGAGATTCATAGACTTCATTCTCGAACCTGGAAAATATAAAAAGGATTTGTTATTTTAAAACGGATTGTCAACCTTACTAAGTTTAATTTGCTAACATGTAAAATGCTGGTGATTCGCATGCATTAAAATTTCATGACATAGTTTTTTTTTGAAGTTATACTTCTTTTGGCGCGATAGAGAAAAATGATGAGAGTGAATTTTTACGATGCGCGCGCACACAGACACCTAAATTCTACATCGTGAAGTTAGTTCTAGGTGGCATGCATGAAAATTGATAACTATGTTCAAGTTGTATTTCTAGTATTTTTATATTTAGAACACGTGTTTCGTAAGAGTACAATTAAACAGTGTGAATAAATAAATATTATTTTGGTGTTTTTATTAAGTTAATAAATCCTTTTTTATTTAAATAAAATCTTTTTGATTAATTTTAATATTTATCGTTAATCACTACTGCATTTTAGTTATTTTTTTTCCATACGCCAAAGAAGTATAACTTCTAACGCGTGTACATAAGTACACACACTCTTTTTTTTTTCGGTGGGAAAATCATCCAATGACATCCCTCGCTCTTGGGCGGAGCGAGAGATAGTGTCAGACTTTTACTGACTAAAAACCCACACCTGTTCCTTCTTTGCCTTCGTTCCAGGGCCCCGGGGTTCTCTTTCGCATCACCCATGGCCCCAGTAGGCTTCGACCCTGCTGGGCCCTTACGGTTTTGCTGACATCTCCTTGAGGCGCGCGTGGAACACTACGCGCCGTCTACAACTTGGGCTTGGTCCGGACGGTTACCGGATTGCTAAAATTTTTTCACCAATAGTAAGTTGCTTTATTCCTGAGGGCGTACATAAGATATAGGCTACATTTTATGTACGCAGGTGAACGGGCAAAGCTAGTATTACATAAATTAAATTAGTTATTAGCGTACAAATACATCTTTTGACAGGCCTGAATAGAAATATACTCTACCCTCCTACTACCCACCATTTTTTTCTTTGATAATTTATATGGTAGAAGAACATTTGTTGAGTCAGCTAGTATTAGTAAAGATGTGAAAGTAACTAACACTGGTTTGGATGAGTGTACCCTAGACAGATACTTTTTATAATGGGGCGAAGCCACTGGCTGGCAGAAGGTATACTCCATTCACGTTAAGATTAGACATTTGACCAACCTTTTTTACTGTTCTTTGACTTCTATTCTATAGACATAAGGATGGCTCCGAAAGCAAAAAGTGGTTACAATACCAACTATTTACTGCAGATGTCATTTGTCATGCAAAAATCAAAATCGCTTGAACAGACAGTAAAAAAGGTTTGTTTAAATGTGTAATGAGTATCCTACTAATATTATAAACGCGAAAGTTTGTATGTATGGATGTTCGTTATTCTTTCACGCAAAAACTACTGAATGGATTTTGATAAAACTTGGTACACGGATAGACCATGTTAACTGGTTGAGTAGTGTAATTAGAGACACAATAGTAAGACAATGGCGCACGAACGCGGGCGTTCGTGCGGGGATCAACAGCTTAAGGAAAAAGTATCCTATTTGCTAACATAGGATACTTTTTATCCCGGGAGTATGCTGCCTTTTTTTTTTAGGTGGGAAAATCATCTTATGACAAATCTTGCTCTTGGGCGGAGCGCGAGATAGTGTCAGACTTTTACTAACTAAAAACCCACTCCTGTTCCTTCTTTGCCTTCGTCCCAGGGCCCCGGGTTTCATTTTCACACTACCCGTGGCCCCAGTAGGCTTCGACCCTGCTGGGCCCCTACGATTTGCTGACATCTCCTTGAGGCGTGCGTGGAACAGTACGCGCCGTCGACGACTTGGGCTCAGTCCGGACGGTTACAGGACGGTCGAACGGCGAGCCACCTATTGTTCGCCGTCCGCAAGCCCGCGCCTACGGTGGCCGGAAATCGGAATCGGAATCCCGTCGTCGGTTGGGGCGTGAGGACCGTTGCCTCACGCGATCGGCCGCCTCCTTTGCTAGCATTACTGCTTCGCAGAAGGAGGCGATGAACATGACATGATGAACTCCTTCTTCAGAAAGCGTGAGCATAGGAAGTGGACCTGGCAAAGCCCTGATGGTGTAACAAAAAATGAGATTGACTTCATCATGTCGACGAAGAAGCAAATATTCAATGATGTATCTGTGATCAATGCGGTGAAAACCGGAAGTGATCACCGCATGGTAAGAGGCACATTGAAGATCAATGTCAAGCTTGAAAGATCTCGACTGATGAAGTCTACGCTCCGTCCTGCACAGATCCAGATCCAAAACTCCGAGAGCTTTCAGCTCGAACTTCAAAATCGTTTCGAATGCCTAGGAATAGGAAGCTCTGTGGACGAATACAACGATGGGTTCGTGGAAACTGTCCATACGGTCGGGTCTAAATTCTATAAGACTCGTACAAATAAGAGCAAGAGGCTCACAGATCGAACTATCCAGCTTATGAAGGAAAGGCGTGAGATGATTCTGCAGTCTTCAGACGATGCGTGCACATATCGGCTGCTCAATAAACGGATCTCTAAGTCCTTGAAACGCGATATCCGTCACTTTAATACTGGAAAAATTAAAGACGCGATTGAGCGAAATAAGGGCTCCAAGGTGTTTGCAAGGGATCTGTCTATTGGGCAGAGCCAGCTCACGAAACTGAAGACCGAAGATGGCAGAGTCATATCCGCCAAATCGGAGCTGCTGGGAGAGATCGAGGCTTTTTATGGACAGTTATACACGTCAATCACAAAACCCACTACGAATCTAGCAAACTACCCAAGAGCTAGGTTGACCCGACACTATACCGAAGATATCCCGGACGTCAGCCTGTACGAGATTAGGATGGCTCTGAAGCAGCTTAATAACAACAAGGCACCGGGTGATGACGGAATTACAGCTGAACTCCTGAATGCGGGTGGTAAACCGCTCCTTAAGGCCCTTCAGAAGCTGTTTGATTCCGTCATATTCGAGGGAAAAACACCACAGGCATGGAGCGGAAGTGTGGTGGTACTCTTCTTTAAGAAGGGCGACAAGGCCCTGCTCAAGAATTATAGGCCCATCTCACTTCTGAGCCATGTCTACAAGCTGTTTTCCAGAGTCATCACGAACCGTCTCGCGCGCAGGTTCGACGACTTCCAGCCTCCCGAACAAGCCGGATTCCGAAAAGGCTTTAGCACCATAGACCACATACACACGCTACGGCAGGTTATACAGAAGACCGAGGAGTATAATCTGCCTCTCTGCTTAGCGTTTGTGGATTACGAGAAAGCCTTTGATTCGATCGAGACTTGGGCTGTGCTGCAGTCTCTCCAACGGTGCCAGATTGACTATCGGTACATCGAGGTGCTGAAGTGTTTGTACGAAAACGCCACTATGTCAGTCAGACTGCAGGACCAGACCTCGAAACCTATTCTCCTGCAGCGGGGTGTGAGGCAGGGAGACGTCATTTCTCCGAAACTGTTCACGGCCGCAATGGAAGATGTCTTCAAGGTTCTGGACTGGAGTGGATTGGGCATTAATGTCAATGGCGAGTACATCACTCATCTTCGGTTTGCCGACGACATAGTAGTCATGGCTGAAACTACGGAAGAGCTCAGCACAATGCTCAATGACCTCAGTAGAGCTTCCGAAAGAGTGGGTCTTAAAATGAACATGGACAAAACCAAAGTCATGGTAAATAACCATGTAGCACCCACTCCGATCAAGATCGGAGACTCTGCACTCGAAGTTGTAGACGATTACGTCTACCTTGGACAGACAGTCCAGTTGGGTAGATCTAATTTCGAGAAAGAGGTCAACCGTCGAATCCAACTCGGCTGGGCAGCGTTCGGGAAGCTGCGCGGTATCTTCTCATCCAATATACCACAGTGTCTCAAGACGAAAGTCTATGACCAGTGCGTGTTGCCAGTGATGACATATGGTTCCGAAACGTGGACGCTCACAATGGGCCTCATCAGAAGGCTCAAAGTCACCCAAAGGGCAATGGAAAGGGCTATGCTCGGAGTTTCCTTGCGTGATCGAATCAGAAATGAAGATATCCGCAGGAGAACCAAGGTTGCCGACATAGCGCGAAGAATCGCCAAACTAAAGTGGCAATGGGCAGGGCACATTGCTCGCAGAACGGATGGCCGTTGGGGCCGAAAGGTTCTGGAGTGGCGACCGCGTACCGGAAGACGCAGTGTCGGAAGGCCCCCTACAAGGTGGACCGATGACCTGGTGAAGGTTGCGGGAATCCGATGGATGCGAGACGCACAGGATCGTTCGTTGTGGCGACGTTTGGGGGAGGCCTATGTCCAGCAGTGGACGTCTATCGGCTGAAATGATGATGATGATGATGAGAAGGAGGCGACCGCCTGCCACTCCTCCTCGCTCCGGACCATGGCCTGTACCAAGGCCCGACGCGAGAGATTGCCGCCGCCGAGGAAACGACGTTGCTCTGCCCAAGCGGGGCACACCTCCACCGTGTGCTCCACCGTGTCCTCCGGGCGGTCCACACAGTGGCGACACCCGGGCGTCGCTTCCGCACGAATCCGGTGCAGGAACTTCCCGAACTTACCGTGTTCGGTGAGAACCTGCGTCATGCGGAAGGTGAGGACGCCGTGAGGTCTTTCCAACCACGCTTCAAAGAGAGGACTGCCGCTGACCGCCATAATTGTGGCGTGCCCAAGTATGCTCCCTTGGGATCATTTTGTACTATCACGCGAGCGAAGCCACTGTCTGGCAAAAGTTAGTTTAATAGTAGTTTGTGCTTTTGAAATTTAAATACTTACACAACTTGGACCTCGCAAGCTTCCTTCAGTAAGTCCTCAGTGATCACATCCTGGTCAGGATAGTGCTGTAGTAAGAATTCCTCCAACTCCTTCCGCCTCGTTTCGGGTAGTTTGTGAGACATGTACAGGAGAGCTCGCGCGGCAGACCGGATTTTTCTGGTGACAGAAAATTATGATGAGTATTTGTGTTGTGTGGTCACATGTCCCAAAGCATGACCAACAGTGTGAACATGATTCATGTCAATGAGTGTCGTGTTACTGGGTGTAACTGAGTCGTGGAGATCAGATAGGCAGTTGATCCATGTTATATATGGAATTCTGCCCAATCCAGTTATATTGGAAGCTGACCCCAACATAGTTTGGAAAAATCTTGGCAGATGATGATGACAAAATTGATGTTATTAAGTGCCTATATTATGTATAGGCAAGTTTTTTATTTGATACGAGTATAACCAGTGAATTGAATACCAGTGCTTGACTGCGATCCCACCTGATGGTAAGCAGTGATGCAATCGTTGATGGTGAGGCGCACTAGTTTATTAAGAGCCTATTTACTCTAGCCTTGAAGACACCTAAATTATAAATGGACGTGAAGATCGCAGCAGGCCAATTCTTAAATTTTTAATAAACTTAGTCATGATTAGTTATAAAAAAAGAAAGGTCGTACTTGTAAAAGTATCGATTACCTTTTTAAGGTCGTTATGCGCATACAACTACACGTCATGACGTTATTGTCAATTTGGCTTCAGAAAAAAGAAAATTGAGTACTTAGGTTATTTCTAAGATTTATTCAATACTAGCTTTTGCCCGCGGCTTCGCTCCCGTCAACTGACAACTCTATTCTGCTCTTTCTAATTCTACCCTACTCTAGTCTCCTCTACCCTACGACCATTTTTTTTATTTTTTTCTTTCATAATAACCTTCTCCTGACAATAACAAACACAACAAAAAAAAATATAGTAAAATCGGTCCAGCCGTTCACGCGTGATGGCGTGACCAAGAGAAATAGGGATTCATTTTTATATATATAGATGATACTAGTCAAAAAGTATCGAGCATAAAAGCATCGATATCGAAATGAAAAGTTCTCGACACCATAAAGTATCGATACTTTTTTGTGCCCCTAATTAAGCTATATTATCCCCGTTCCTGAGTTAAGGACGAAACTAATTAGGATTTAACTTTACTAATAAGAAGATTGCATGTCTAAGAGAATGTAGTAATTACTTGCGAGCTGGATCTTCATAAGTCTTCTTGCCGCGCTGTTCCGAGGGGAGCGGCGCGTCGCACTGCCTCGCGAGGCGCTCGCGCACCAACAGGTCGTTGCTGTTGCTGAGCTGGTGACACGCCGCGCACAGCAGCACTACGTCGTGCGAAGAGTGATCTTTCATCATCTCTGTAATGAAGGAAACATGTTATAATAACTTGTCTCTTTGAGTCAGCTACAGAAAGTTTGAAAAATGTTACAGTATTGATTCTTTTTTATTTTACGCACTGTTCTAAATCGAAAACGACGATTGGACTGAGGCGAGAGGCCTCTTCTAAGTCCTACCAGACATTCATTCAAACCAGTCCCTCCCAGGTGTAGTGAAAGCATCCCGATATCTCTCATCTACATGCGTAATCTAATGGCGATGACGTCACATTTCAGTTAGTGCATTCTTTTTCTGTTATTTGAGTTTCCTCTTCCACTAGATTTAAAAAGTTTCTAACGTAACTCATTTTGAACGGATTTAAAAAACAAATAAGTATTTTCGATTTTTAATTGGGTCGACTAACCTTTTTGTTTTTTTTTTAATTGCTTGGCTGCGATCCCACCTGATGGTAAGCAGTGATGCAATAATTGATGGTGAGGCGCACTAGTTTATTAAGAGCCTCTTCACTCTAGCCTTGAAGACACCTAAATTATAGTTGGACGGGAAGACCGCAGCAGGCAAATTGTTCCAGTCCTTCGATGTACGCGGTATAAACGACGAAGCGAAACGCTTAGTCCGGACCGTTGAAGTTTCAACAACGTAAGGGTGGATGCTCGCCGTACGTCGGGTTATCCGAGGGTAGAAAAGAGATGGCGGAATCAAGTCATGCAATTCCCGCGCACACTCTCCAAAATGCAATCTGTAGAATACCGATAGGCTGGCTACCCTGCGCCTGTGCTCGAGGCTTTGTAGATTGGAGTTTGGACTTAACCAAATCTGGATCCCCAATTAGCCTCTCCGCACGCCTTTCGACTGAGTCCAAAGCTGCCCTAATTATCGAATATCGCATACAAACTCAACAACCGAACTCACCAGGAAAGTTCCTCCTGTACTCTCTAGGCACGATGTTCTTGCGGATGTAAGAGTTGGAGTCCCCGCACACGACGCACTTGTTCTCCTTCTCCAGCGTGTAGTAGCGGCCCGCCTCGCCCACGGCGCGCCCGGCGGGCTCGAAGCGGAGACGAACCGACAATGGCTCTTCTGTTAATAAGTCTGCTAGACCTTTGTTTACGAACCTGTTTAAAAAGTTTTTTTTTTAGCATAGAGTCAAAGAGAAGAATTCGATTTTTTTTATTATTGATAGGCACGCGCTTGACCATTATCTCACCTGATGGTAAGCGATGATGTGGTCGACGATGGAGTACGCTTGCTAAGAAGTAATCTATTCACTGTCGACTTAAAGATCCCAGGTTGTAGTCATCAGGAAACACAGACTCTGGCAGGGAATTAAACTCACACAGAAACAGGAAAAATGGAATGGAAAGCCCGTTCCATCATCACACCACTTGCACTAGACGTATGGCGATGCGCTTCCAGTACATGATCGACATTCCACCCATACTTACAAAACGTTTTGGGAACACATATTATAATAGATGAGGTGTGAAATTCCCTGCCCGGAGTCTATGTTTCCTGATAGCTATAACCTAGGGATTTTTAAGTCAAGAGTGAATAGGTTACTTCTAGGTAAGCTAGCAAGGATAGAGTATGGTAGAGTAGGGTGGAGTGGGGTAGAGTTGGGTAGAGTAAGATAGGGTATGGTTGAGTAGAGTAGAATCGAGTAGTCCGTTGACAGGAGTGAAAAGCTAGTCAATAATAAAAAAAGGATTGTCTATGGCAGTGATTCCCAACTTATTTTCTTAGCGACCACTGGCTCTCAACCAGTGGTTCTGGGGTTGGTTTATCAGATCGACTTTTGACTGCATGCCACAGACTAACAAAAAAGGCTGTAATAATAAGTATATCTCACCACATAGCCTTCTTCTTGTTGCACGTACAGAGTACTTCACCGTCAGGCGCGTGTAGGTAGCTGTTGTTGTACAAAGGCTTTTGTCGCACTGAAGCCTGATACCTCTTAGTAGGCACCAAAGGCTCCTTAACACGGTCATTCTTTTCTTTGGCACTGTTGAAGAATATTTTAATTAGGTATAAGATAGTAACAAAACATTACTTAATAATGTCCTATCAAAGTAGGTAATCGATTACCAAAGGATAAATGCGAGTCTGTCTGTGTTTTTAAACATCGAAAGGATAAAAAACCTAATCGATTTTTATATAAGACATTTTCATCTAGGAATATCTTTAATAAAAAAAAAATTGTACGTGTGTTTGTCACCTAACTGCTCCTGTGTGTATTTGTATTTTGTGAGTCCCTGGATGGTTTGAAAATACAATTGAACCTAGGTGGCGCTGCAATCGGGTTCTTAATTGCTTTTCTTTTTTTTTTTTCAAAAAATTTCAGTTTTCGCTAATATATTTAAATAACACAAAAAATGTTTTTACCTATGTCCATTACAAACTTTACAACCATCCAACCGATGTGACCCAAACCGGTTTCATTATAAGGTTAATAGTGAAGTTAGTTTTAAAAAAATATATATGCAATTTTTTTCCCACAAATAAACATAAGTGTATGTTCTTTTTTAGCGTAGAACAAACGCCGGAGATTCACTAGTAAATATTTAGATAGACACAGTCGAAGTTACCAGTCTCAGACACGTGTGTCAGTAAATAAATAATAAGGAAAAGATAAAACTATATGAATAATATTCTTAACATTTCATTATCTACTTTCTTCCCACTACAGCTGAAGTTGATTATGTGTAAGTGGAGTCATAGAAAAAGATGTGAAACACAGAATAAGGCCGCGTATTCATTGCAAACGAAGTTGGCAGGAACAACCTGGTTTCCCAATGATTACGGGGCTTGGGGAAGTAAGGCACGCTATCATAGGAAACGCGGGAATTGCCCAATAATTTATTATATATATAATAAATTTTAATTCAACATGTAGTAGGAAGTTTGTTTTGTGACTAAACGATTTTTTATACCTAGCGAGATGTAGTCATATTATTAGAATTGAAATAAATAGACGTGGCAGTCAGTTTTAATAAGTTTATATTGAACCAAACATAATGTATTACAATAGTTTTCTTAACAACACTTTTTAGTAAAAAAAATGGCTTGCATCTTGCATTCTAACAGATTTTAGGCACAGTACCACAGATAGGTAACTAATACATGACATTTCAACTTTTTAATTTCTTATGTTGCCATTAACACATATGGACTAGGTACTTCACCATGTTCTCACGATTCTAGTTCTTATTGTAGAAACATGAACTTCGTAGTGTTGTGGGCAAACATGTTTAGATGAATTGCGATAGCGTCGATTAATAAAGTGGTCCTTCCTTTAGCGGTTTGGGTACTTCCCCTTATTTACTGATGAAAAGACTCGAGAGTGAGAGTTCGTGAGTTCGAAACCCAAGTGTCGACATATTCGAGTCGTTGACGACTCAAATCGGGCCGACTTTGGAAGTTATTCAAGTTGATAAAAAGATGCGTTGCTAACCTGTGGTAAAATAATTATAGAGGACGGTCAAAGAAACATCGTATTGATAACGCATCGTATTCATTACTACTTGAGTCATTATCTACTTATAGGTATCAATGAATCTTATTACACATTTTACTATTATTCTTGCACGATTCTAAACAGGGAAATAAAACTAGAATGTACCTACTAGTGATGTAACGAATATTCGCAATCGTATTGGCGAATATTCGCACATTTTTTAACATTCGCATTCGTATTCGCAAGAAATATGCGAATGTTTTTGACAAACAAAAAGGAAATAATATATTGATAGAATGATATAGAATGACACTAAACTGTTTTGATTTTACAATTTTATATTTACTTTAGTATTTTTCTATCACACAACCTGCATTTCACATTTTCAGTGTCAGAAATTGTGACTTCAAATCATAACAAATCTTTTCGAATGAACTTAATGTGATTAGCTTTGTTCAATCAATCTATAATGGCTTTGCTATGTTCGGTTTAAACTTGGCTAACACTAAATGTCAAACCTCTATGACATTTTGCGCGCACTTTGTTTGAAAGTCAACATTCGCATTCGCATTCGCGAGTACTGAATTTGAATATTCGAATTCGCGAATGTGAGAAATCTAACATTCGTTACATCACTAGTACCCTACGTTATAGGTAACGTAGTAGGTCACGATACGAAGACAATCTTAAACAATCTTTTCGTATCGTCTAGTATTATTTCATAATCATAGTTTTTAAAACAAAAATAGTGTGGTGTGTACTAAAATATCGCTCAAGTGGGAATTACTTTCACTCAGTGTGGGTTAGCCCTGTGCCTACTTTTTTCGGATCTAGTTTTGTTATGCTGTGTTTTATTGGTTCCAAAAAATCCGGTAACCGGGACCGATCGGTTAGCGGGCGCGCGGCACTATGAGCGGCGTCTCATGGCGTGCTTCAAACATTTTCATACTTTTGTTCTTACCGCTCGCCGCCCCGCGCTTAGCTCGCACCGTTAAGGTCTTTGCGGTCCAGGGCCACGTTAATTTTTTCGAACAATCCCGCAGCCCTTGTGCAAAAAACAATAGGCGGTGATCAATTTAAATCCAATCTGAATAAAAATTCTAGTTCCCGGACAGAATTGCTGACGCATGTTGGCGCCTCGATACGTTTCTGCAAGTCATGCAAACACTCACCAGACTGCGTTATCGCCCGTTGACACATCTTTGAAAACTAGAAAATGTCCGTAGATAATAACATTTCCTAGATTTCAAAGAGGCGCCAAATAACTGTGTTCATGACTCAAATTATAGTGCACTATAGTTGCAAATATGAACAGTCAGAATTAGGTGGATATTAAAGCAGTAATTTGACTAATTTCAATAAAGTTTAATGTCCGATTTTCGCAAATACCATGTCCTTGACTTATTAATGCTCCCATACACTAAAAATGAAATAAACTAAAAAATATTGAGTTCAGCGCCATCTAGCGAGAATATGATCACCCTCGGGCCTGTAGCTTTCACCTTTTATGAAAATTGAACCGATTTTGCGAGAACGGTGGAGTTTGAGATTTGGTATAGTTAAAATCTAAATATTCGACCTTATTTGATGAAGTGCAGAAGCCTAAAATCGCGGTCTTCGGTCACTATACTCCAGTCGCGTTCAAATTAGACATTTAAACAAACCTTTTTTATTGTCTGTTCAACCGATTTTGACTTTTATTGCGTTGGTGACATGATAAATGGCCGCTGCAGTAAATAGTTGGTATGGTACCACTTTTTTGCATTCAATGCCATCTTTATTCCTACAGAATTTCTTATAAATGTCTAATCTTAACGCGCATGGAGTATAGTAATAATGAATATGAAACTCACCCATCCCTTAGCTTGACATGTTTCATTTTAAAATGCACATCAGCATATTTAGAGCAGTGGTCGTCCAATCGTGCCCACACACTGGGTCCGCCGGTGCCAAAGACCCAAGATAACACCGTTTCCTTCCTCCCAAGCTTTTCTAATAGGATTGCGAAGATTCTGATAGCGACGTGTGCGTCGATCGCCGCGTATTTAATTTGTCTTTGTGACATTTCTTCGGCTTCCCAATCACTGCAACGAACCTGGTAAAGAAACTTAGAGTTATTGGATTTGATACACTTTATAGCTTGGCTTGAGTAGCTCACATAAAATACAAAAGCCTTTGTGTTTGGCCGTAGTCTTCTTGAACAAAGGCCTTTGTCCTGCAGTAGACCTTTACCCCGCCATGTTTCCAGCGATATTGGTAGTGTATTTTTCCTAGCAAGTGGTAATTTTAGACGTCACGCGTCACCCATTTTTAACAGTAGATAGGCAAATTACGACCAGAGAATTCCATAAAATTTCCGAGTCTATTGCGTCTCGTAAGGCTCGCCAGACCTAAATTATTCCTAGATTATTTATGTTTCATTTCATTGTACTAGTTATTGTAATCGCGTGAAATTATGCGTCATCAAATGAGTTGCAGATAATTCATTGTTGTTGAAAGCTAACTTATCAGTATGTTCCATGTGCAACTGCAAGTTTTATAATAACGTTTATTTTCTCCACCACAAGTAAAAAAACTAGTTTATGTTTAAAAAGTTTTTATACATTTTGATTTTGTGGAGACTTGGAGCACAGAGGCTAGAAGTACCTGTGCTACGGCTCTACAACCCTGTCCTTCTGGGTAGTGTTTGTTGGTCTGCAAACTTCCCACAAGTTTCTTATCACACCTTATTTTTAAATTCTTACCCTCCAACTTTTGTCCAAGACAGCTCCTAGCAGTGCGGAAGATAGCGTAGCCAAGCCCCCGGCTTCGAAGCCATTCAGTTTGGCCAAATGTCTAATATCTAGGGTAGACTTCAACGCCACGCCGTAATCATTGCTCAGGTACTTGCCATCGTCTCCGGGCGCCACGCCCACTTTGTAGATCGTTTCATCTTCTAAAAGGTCCTGCAAAATATTTTTTTTTATAGACATTTGCTTTCGTAGCTCTTTATGGTATTAGAATTGCTTGTGTTTTTGATGCGTGTATCTTGAAACCCTCTCAGAAGAATTATTTTTATTACGAGACGTTTAGTCTGTCCAACCGATTTTTAAAACAGTTCTGAATGATTGGCCTTTAAATTTTTCGGGTCTGTGAGAATTAAATCATTTTATAAACAAAGAACAAGGTCTACTCTTCGACCCTTGGCTTTCGGAAGGTTTTTATTCTGTAGGCTGGCTGAACCCTATCAAGCTGTCAGCCACATTTTCTACAGTAACAAATGAATCATTAACCGCTTTCCCGCTGAAAAAGTCGACCTTTTTCGTTGCACGAGACCTTTCAAGCTTTCTGCTCAGCACAAATAACATTATACCTATAATAATAAGCAGGTAAGGTAAGGTAGTTAGGAGGTTTCTTTCTTTGGAGCCCTGCCCGCCGCGCCGCGCCGGTAGCTTGAACTTTATTTACAAATGTACCAAATGTGTATGTAAGTGGGCTATAGAAAATAATAATAATATTTTTATTAGTTTTTAGCTTTAAACACAAGGTAAACCCTGTCTTTACCGTCTAGATGTCGATTAATAACAATGAAAACCGCAAAAGAAGCTGTCTCCAGGCCTATTGTCACCAAGGATGTGCGGTTGATTGTAGGTACATAAAGCATATTTATCGTATCTGTTTCATTTATACAACCTTTTCAGACATAAATAACTACCTATATATCTAAATATAGATTCACAAACACAGCTGCAGCTCGAATCCGTGCCAGTAGTAGCGGTTCGACTATGACCACGACGACGATATATGTGCCATAATGTTGTGGTGACGTCATATTCGAGAAACTGATGCAACAAAAACAGAACGTTGTAGCAGTCATTAATATCCTTGTACGCGCCATATCTCCACGTGGGCCGCGGTTTTACTACTGTCTGTTTATTGGTTTATGTGGTTTTACACTGAGTGTGATGATGACGTATGTATTCTCGGCGCCGTTACCGGGTAAATACTTATGTATGATTCCCGCGCTCGCAAAGTCGCAACAATTTCCCGCGTATTTTTGTTAAGATTCTGACAAGTAGGTCACGCCTATCCTTTGTAATTGTTCTGGAAGTCGGCACATTTGATAACGGCTCTTATCGCGAGCGCATAAAGACTTGTACACAAAATGATATGCTATTTATATTACAATATTTTTTTATTAACAAGTTTTTTTTTTTAGGTTGGAAAATCATCTAATGGCAAATCATCTCTTGGGCGGAGTGGGAGATAGTGTCAGACTTTTACGGACGAAAAACCCACTCCTGTTCCTTCTTTGCCTTCGTCCCAGGGCCCCGGGTTTCACACACTACCCGTGGCCTAGTAGGCTTCGACCCTGCTGGGCCCCTACGATTGGCTGACATCTCCCTGAGCAACAACAACAACAGATCAGTACGCGCCGTCGACGACTTGGGCTCGGTCCGGACGGAAATCGGGATCGGAATCCCGGCGGCGGCGGTTGGGGCGTGAGGACCTTACTGCTTCGCGACCGCCTGCCACTCCTCCTCGCTCCGGACCATGGCGTGTACCAAGGCCCGACGCGAGAGATCGCCGCCGCCGGTCGCCCCCACGAGGACACGGCGTTGCTCTGCCCAAGCGGGGAACACCTCCACCGTGTGCTCCACCGTGTCCTCCGGGCGGTCCACACAGTGGCGAAACCCGGGCGTCGCTTCCGCACGAATCCGGTGCAGAAACTTCCCGAACTTACCGTGTTCGGTGAGAACCTGCGTCATGCGGAAGGTGAGGACGCCGTGAGGTCTTTCCAACCACGCTTCAAAGAGGGGACTTACCGCCATAATTGTGGCGTGCGCTTATAAATTCGAGGTGATAATTTTAAAGTGTATGTCTGTTACCAGGGACTGCATACCGAAAAAATTTCGGTTATAAGGGTTAACGGTATGACGTCATACCTTTTTATTTCAATACCTCAAAATAACGGTACCGTTATTTTTCGCTACTGAAAAATAACGATACCTAAATTTTTCTCTACCGAAAAATAACGGTACCGTTATTTTTTACGCTACTTAAACCTCTAACATTAAGGTATCCGTTGAAACCCTCACTCCCGCGCTCTTTCGACGTGCTGCGGCAGGTTACCCGTTGCCAGTTTTCACTCGTTGCGCCAATTGCGCGTCGTTCGTCTTTTTTAGATATTATCATTACCTACATCTTGTATATTGTATTTCGAGGATTATAACTGCGCGTAGCAGACTGCATACCGATAAATTTTTTGATATCGAAATCGAAATATCAATACCTACGTGAATCTGGGTTTGGTTGGATCAATTAGTACTTATCGAGCACATCCGGTGGCTTTCATCGGCTGTCAAACAAATAAATATACGATGTCAAATAAAACCATTTGAAAAGATAGAAATCCTTTATTTTAAGTTTAGTCAATGGACAAGGAAATTAACTACATTATTAATCAAAATATTATTTCTGAATGACAACGATTTCTTCGAAATTCTTTTGGCTGATTTTATCAACACTTATATTAAACTACTGGCTTATGTTACCATATTGATTATTCACTAAAACAAATATAGGTACATAACAGGAAAATATTATTTCTGAATGACAACGATTTCTTCGAAGAGCCTTTCGGCTCAATTTCGTAAAAAAAATGTTAGTTGTGCCCTTTTTAATTACGACGGCAAAATAACAAAACCCCTAATTATTCAATACAAATCACTAAATAACGAATGCACGATTCCATGTCATGAAAAACTTATCGCCGAAGCCACCCAAACTCGCAAACTAAACTTGACACATATAAAAACATTGAAAAATTATTTGGAAGTACCCAAACATAAGTGCGCGGATTTTTTTAAAAGTGTAACTAAGTTAAAATTAAGGTTCTAATTTTTTAAATTATTTTTTCAATACGTGTAGTCAAATTCTAATTTTCCATTAATTAAACTTTAAGAATATGAATAGAATATTTAACTAATTGCTGTAAATTATTTACAGTGAATTATTAAAATTTAATTAGAGAATTATAGGTTCCACTGAATAACAATTTGAAATCAGTAAGTTATATAAAACGTGTAAAATGGAAATTATACTTTTATTATTACTAGATAGGTTTATTAATGAAAATAACAAATATTAAGTTCGAACTAAGGAATTAAACTATAAAATAATTGTATGTTTATAACTTTATATCCTCTGACTAACCCATTGATTAATCAGTTGCGTGTTTTTCTTTATAGATATTTAAAATCTCATTGATTACAGTTTTGTTGTATTATAATTGTAAAACAAACAAGTTGTCTTTTTAACAACATTTTAAATTAAACAAATTGAACACTAATGTCAAAATAAATCCAAAATTATGGATTATTCCAAGAGGGACAGTTACTTATTGGAACGTTGAAATTAGTCAGTAGAAAAGTAAGGGCTCTGGTTGCAATGAAGGTTTTTTTTTATTTTAAATACTAGTTATTTCAAAATGACAAATATATTTAAACACTTATGATACCATTTCAACAAAAACTAAAGAACCGGAAATAAAAATATTTATTAAAACAAAATACCGATTGCAAAAATACAACCTTAACTAAAAAGAGGAAAACAAGCATTAAATAACATTAATTTAAGAATTTTGTCCACAGTATGAGGTGTTGCAGGCGGAGACAAACTAATAACAACAAAAATATATTAAAAAAAAAAAAACAAAAACAAAAACCTCAGTTAAAGATTTTTTGTTTTTATAATGTTTCGCAATAAAATCTCTAAAAGCTGTTCGTCGTGTAGGCAGCTTTAGCGTTCTATTGTGTAACAATTTCTTCCACTGAGTAACATTTTTGTTATAATTGGTCAGTGGAATGTTAACGAAACTCTGACAAAAAATATGTTTGAATTATTTTTTCCATGATTTGCAGTTACATCAACAAAATAATGTCACAATTTATAAAACTATTAACTGACTGTTCGTAAATTTATATAAAACATATAATAGATTGTTAACTTTTCCTAAAAAGTGCCGTTTGTCACAGGATTTAATTTGTGCATACACTGCACACGTCCTCGCTTTAATGATTGTGCACGCTACTGGTGCATTTATTGTCAATTTGGCGGTAGACGATCAGACGGTATTATAATGTTGCTAACGAAAGAAAATATTTCTAGTTTAGTAATTGGTAAAGCAAGCGACAAGGGTGCCTGATGTAGTTGGTCATACTGCCAATTGTCTGGACCTTCTGCTGACCACCGATCCGGACAGATGTATCGTAACAGTTTCCTCACCACTTGGAACTTCAGATCACTGTCTGGTGAAGTCTGTATCGTCCTTCTCCCCAGCTGACTGCGACTCACGCGGTGAACGGCGAATGTGGCGATACAAGTCAGCAGATTGGGATGAGATGCGGCACTTCTTTGCATCTTATCCTTGGCAGCAGATCTGCTTCTCTTCTAAAAATCCGTCGAGCTGTGCAGATGCTATGTCCGATGTGATACGTCAAGCTATGGAGTATTTCATCCCTTATCGCGACGTACCCATCGGTGGCTCAGCTCACCCATGGTTTAACGCCGATTGCATTCAAGCTGAACAACGTAAGCATTCGGCGTTTCTCGCCTGGGTTGACGCTCGTGACCACAAAGCTCCGGATCTGAGTTCAAAGAAGAGAGCCTTCAACCATGCTGCCAAGTCCTACAAAAAGGCACTAAGGAAGGCTCGGTTCGACCGCATTACCCATATTGGTACAAAGCTCTCTGCGCAGCCGTCCGGTAGCAGAGCATTCTGGTCCCTTGCCAAGTCGGTCGAAGCGAACTTCTGTCGGCCCTCATTGCTTCCGATGGTTAAACCTGATGGAACACTGGCTCATACGGCGAGAGAGAAAGCGGGTCTCTTTGCATCTCTCTTCGCCCATAATTCTCGTCTTGACACTGGTAGTGCTACTCCACCGACCCTGCCTCACTGCGATACTTCGATGCCCGAGGTTCGCATAAGGAACAAAGAGGTTCTGAGAACACTGTGTCGTCTTGACGTGTATAAAGCTGCTAGTAGACCAGATGGTATACCAGCGATTGTTCTCAAGGCTTGTGCACCCGAGTTGTCTCCTGTATTGACGCGTTTGTATCGCCTCTCATTTGGGACTGGTACAGTACCCAAGTGCTTGCCAACTTGCAACCCGTGCCCAAAAAGGGCAGTCGTACCGATCCTACCAACTATCGGCCGATTTCAGTAACCTCCATACTCTGCAAGATTATGGAGCGTGTATTGAACTCGCGCCTCTTGGCATACCTGGAAGGTAACGATCTCCTCAGTGACCGACAGTACGGGTTTCACCGCAATCGATCTACTGGGGACCTACACTCACTTGTAGGGCGAGACCCTCGAGAGGAATGGGGAAGCGATTGCTGTTTCCTTAGACGTCTCGAAGGCCTTCGACAGGGTATGGCACGCTAGTCTCGTACGGCATTTCCCCTGGTCTGATTAACTGGGTAAAAGACTTCCTGAGTGAACGTTCTCTCCGAGTTGTTATCGATGGATGCTCATCAGAGCCCATTACGACTAATGCCGGAGTTCCTCAGGGGTCTGTTCTCTCTGCAACTCTCTTCCTGCTGCATATCAACGATCTGCTGATGCCCGGTATCTATGGGTATGCAGATGATAGCACAGTTGTAGAGAGATACCTGCCAGGTGCTCGAGCTAGTAAGGAGCTAATCCGGTCCGAAAGAGAGGCTATGTTAGAGCGTACGAATGTCTCACTTCAGGCTGTCTCCAAGTGGGGTGAAGCCAATCTAGTGGGATTCAACGCCTCCAAAACACAAGCGTGTCTGCTCACCGCTAAAAGGAGCCCGTTCACCTTGGCTCCTGCTTTTCAAAATGTATCCCTGGAGTACACCGACCGCCTTCAGCTCTTGGGAGTTGAAATTTCCTCAAACCTTAACTTTGGGTGGTTCATTGAGTCCAAAGCCAAGGTAGCTGCTAGGAAACTCGTACTTGCAAAGGTCCGGCGGTACTTCACACCAGGACAGCTTTTAATGTTATACAAAGCACAGGTCCGTTCGTGTGTGAAGTACTGCAGCCACATGTGGGCTGGTGCTGCAAAATGCCACCTGGCAGCTTTGGACTCAGTGGAAGGACGTGCAAAGAGGCTAATTGGTGATAAAGATCTGGTTAATTTCAATCTACAAAGTCTTGAGCACAGGCGTAGGGTGAGCCTTTCGGTGTTTTACAGGATGCATTTTGGAGAGTGTGCGCAGGAATTGCATGACTTTATTCCACCATCTCATTTCTACCATCGGACAAGCCGAGGAACGGCGAGTATCCACCCTTACGTTGTTGAAACCTCTACGGTCCGGACCAAGCGTTTCACCTCGTCGTTTATACCGCGTACATCGAGGGACTGGAATAATTTGCCTGCTGCGGTTTTCCCGTCCGATTATAATTTGGGTCTCTTCAAGGCTCGAGTGAATAGACTCTCAATAAATTAGTGCGCCACACCATCAACGATTGCATTACTACTTACCATCAGGTGGGATCGCAGTCAAGCACTAGTTTATACCAATAAAAAAAAAGTAATAATTTGTTCAAACTATTAGACTCGTGTTACTCAGTGGAAAATTCCACCCGGTTAAATTCTCCGACTTTAGTTTAAAAAATAATTTAAAATGAAGTTGTTATTTTGATGAATTGTTGTATAGATTTTTCAAAAGTATATAATTTAAGCCGTCTAATACTGTTATTAAATCAATCTACATACTAATAACTAAATTGTTATACTACTTTTTAAATGACTACTTGACGATGGGACATGGCGAAACCCGGCTTATTAGTAATTGGACTGAAAAATTAAAGGTAAACGAAAAACCAATAATAAAAATACAGAAATGTTTCTAAACATATCCTTAATCAAGTGATATTAAAAAATATTAGTGTATTGTAATGGTGTAAGTAGAAAAAAAATCTAAACTTTAGGGACAGCGTGAATTCCTAATGTACACTTTTTTTAAAATCCGCCCATCTACTGCAGCACGACGGCGGGAATAGAACGCGCGGCGCGGCGCGGCGCGCTCTTTACGCCAATCGCAATACATTTATCGCGAGAGCTGGCAACGTCGCATATATCGTAGGTACTCGCACGAGAAATAATTTCGGTACCGGAATTATTTCGGTAGAGTAAAGGTTAAATAAAGGTATAGCGGTACCTAAAAAAAATAGCGCTATCGTTATTTTATACCGGTAGCGTAACCGCAAATCTTAACCGGTTTCGGTGTACCTTTAAAATAAAGCGGTACCGGTTTTTAATACCGGTAGCGTAACCTTATACCTTAACCAAAAACGGTCCCTGTCTGTTACTGAGTGGCATTTCTGTTTTATGCTTAATGGAAATGCGAACATTGGCGAAAAAAGAGATGTTATAAAATTTCGCAGGAAATTACAATTATATATTTTTTAAATTCAATTTATAGGTCAGTATGACAAAGATGAAGAATTACAGACATGATTAAATTTGTTTAGCACTAAATGTGTTTTTAGTTGAGTTGTAAGTGGGGCACTAGGCCTATTTCACCACCTTTAACCTCACCAGTTTTTGTTCAAATTCTGTTCCACTTATAATTTGTTCAGTGAGTACAGTTATAGGTTTGAAAAAAACACTTTTACACGTAATTTTTTTTTCGTCATTTTAAACTAGATGAGGCCGGTGTTTCCTACCTGACTACCCTGTGAAGAAACACCAAAACCACCTCAGGGGTCAAAGTCCATACAGTAAATATGTTTTGGTCAAATAATAGTAGTAGCTTCCTAACCAAGTAACTAATATATTGTAAAGCAAAAACTAACAAATTTGCACATATTCTGGAAAATATTCTCTTATTTTTGTGAAACCATAAAAATCATTGTTATTTTTATTGCATCTGTTTATTCTTTATTTGTTTCATATATATAAATTAAATTAACTGCAATACTTACTTTTAAAGATGCAGGTAATGCTTTCATGGTATTCAGTCTGAACAGGCCACAGTATCCATCAAAAGAAGATAGCTGAACGAGGGCCACAGGGTGCCGCTTCCCGTTGTCAGTCACCCATTCGCAGTCAAATCCTAGTGCTCTGTGCTTTTGACATCGCCTGATTGAAAATATAATTTTATGATAACCTTTTTCAGTTAAAATATTGCTCAAAATGACCAATGCCTATTAAATTGTATTGCTTCCTAAAGTATGTATTAAAATTGTAAAATTACAGATATACAATTTAAGGCTTTTTTTTATGTGGAAATTCCTTAAATGACTTCTACCACTCTGGATGGAGTAAGAGTGTAAGAATTTTAGTGACTAAAACCCTCCAAAAAGGGCAATTAAATTCCTATAAATGCCCTTTTTAAGGGCCACCATAACTATTTCAAACAATCTGCCAAGCTGGCAGGACCTAATTTATGGCTAAATTAAGTACTTTGACAATGTTTTGGTCCCATGGATGTCAGTACTCTGGTTTCTTTGAATTAAAAAGAGGAATTATTTTATATTTCTACTCTAAGTTAATTGTGGTTTTGATTAACCAATGATTTTACCAATATTAAATACTTTTTCTGTTACTAATTTTATTGATGCTATTACATACATTACTTGTAAACAAAACCAGGACAGGATCCACATTGTTTACAATCAATGCTTGATTAACTAATAAAGTCTATTACCTCCTCAACTCGCCAACCACTTCATCACAAAATTCTTCAGTGCTGACAGTCTTGATAGTCAAGTAATTAAATAAATCCGCAGCATCTCGTCGCCCTTTCCTCATTTTATAAAAAATATATGAAACTGAACATCCTACAGCCAAAGCAGCTGTGGCAACGCACAGTTTGTTCCGTGTTGAAGTCTGCATCGTAACTTTATGAAAATCCACTTACACGATAAACTAATAAAAATAAACACTTCGTATAAATCACTTTATGTTGTTAAACGTTCATGAAATCAAGATCAATGCAGAACAATGTTTGAAATAGTATGAATGTCTCTCCACGAATGACTGAATACTGTTTACGTATTTTAGTTTTGTTTTATAGGTCCATCCACTTGTGGGTTGACAGCACAGAGTACTTTGGTAATAGTTGACAGAGTACAAAATCACTAGCGGTTCGCGATCATTATCAAGAAACATTGCCTAACATTATTGAACATTAGTAGGTACATAGAACAGTACATAATTTTTTTTTTGTTGTTTTGGCTATTGAAGTACAACTCTTTGATTGAAGTACATAATTAATAAAATTACTAATGCGTTGCGCGTTCCATTTCCAAATAAGAATAGGAAAGTCAATAACCTCGATCTGTCAAATGTTGAGTGTAGAAAATACTAGTGTTGCCTTACTATCGATATCCTATCGATAGGTTGTCGATACTATCGTGACCTCGAAAAATAGTCAGAATATCGATAGCCCTATCGATACTATTGAAATTTTACAATACTATCGATAGTATCTATGCAAGAAATTGAGCAATACTATTGATAATGTGCAATACTATCGATAGCATCGATACTATTGGGTATAGATACTATCGATAGTATCGATACTATCACTATTATGGTGTATTTTACTGCAATCACTGTCGATACTGTCGATACTATCGGTACTATCGATAGTTTTACTACATCGAAATTTACCCAAAGCTCAATAGTATTGCACGGGAATTTTAGTAAACATTATTAGTTCATGATTATTATTAAGCAAATATATCAACAATATAGTCGGCAATTATTACTTTATGAACTTACAACTTAAAACAGCGTTGTAATATGCAAAAAACGTAAAAAATGCCGCCCATAATATATAATATCTTAAGTGTGATCATACCATAATCATCTTAAGTGTAATAATTGTATAAAATTTATTATAAGTAAAAATACACAATGTTGTAAGGATTATTACTTACCCATTTAAAAAAATAGTCACTGACAAAGATAGTATTATTAATTAGTATTTTTTTTTTCTGCATAATATGTCGCTCATAAAGGTTTGAATCCAACACGATACTATTGAATTTTGGTAAAATATCGATGTAGTAAAACTATCGATAGTATCGACAGTGATTGCAGTAAAATACACCATAATAGTGATAGTATCGATAGTATCATTACTCAATAGGATCGATACTATCGATAGTATTGCACTTTATCAATAGTATTGCTCAATTTCTTGGATAGATACTATCGGTAGTATCGATAGTATTGTAAAATTTCAATAGTATCAATAGGACTATCGATATTGTGACTATTTTTCGAGGTCAACTATCGATACATCAACTATCGATAGTTAGGCAACACTAGAAAATACTAGTGTACTAGCTACAGTAGCTACATTTCTACTACTAGTGTACTATAATAAAAATGTACTCTGTGGTGGTACTATACATAAAAAGGTACTCTGTGGTTGAGTGAAAAGCAAAATTGAGCGTTTCAACCGCGCGGCCGACCATAACGATAAATAAAAAAAAAACTATGCCAAGATTATGTAATAAAAGTTGATTCCCAAAACCATAAATTTGTCAAAGTTATGGTTAAGAAGTTGTAAGGGTTTGAATGCGGCCACGGAGATCTGTAAAACTACGCGCTGCAGAGACCTAAAATTTAGGTAAATAATAGATTGAATTTGTAAAAAATTTGTAAAAATATAGAAAAAAATCCTAGGTTTATATTTAAGGAGCTATAAAGCAAAAAGTCTATGGACGCGCCATCGAAACGGTGTCAAACATATTATCGTTGATATCTCGCCGAATGAGCATCGTAGAGGTCTGAAGTTTTTTGTAAAACATGATTCGAATTTGTCAAAACTTCTAAAAATACGACAAAAAATCCTAGGTTTATATTTCAGGAACTGTAAGACTAAAACCCTATGGCCGCGCCATCGAAACGGTGACAAACATATTATCGCTGATATCTCGCTGAAAAAATAGAAATAGGTGGGATGATTTTGATTTTTTAATGATTTTGGGAATCAACTTTTACAAATTTTTACATAATCTTGGCATAGTTTTTTTTTATTAATTATCGTTATGGCCGCGCGGTTGAAACGCTCACAAAAGGTACTCCGTGTTGAAAAGTACGGTTTGCAAAGAAAGCTTAGTTGCGTATCATTATAGGGTTTTTTTTTCCTTTGTATTATTAATTAAATCTAGGTGAAGTAAAAACGTTATTCATCATTTCAGCCAATAGACGTCCACTGCTGGACATAGGCCTCCTGTTTAATACAAATTAGCTAAAAATATTTAGTTTAAAAAGAACTATTTTCTTTCTTATTTTCTGATGGTGTTTTTTGGTAACAGAATAAACACAGTGGTGAAGAATATTAGTACTATAAACCAGGTAAATAAATAAGAGTTTTAATATTTTCATTGTTAGGAACAATTTGTCTTCTTTTTCCATTTGCCACCACTGAGACACTTCACACAGTGACGCAGAGGTGAGCAAAATTGAAGAACTGGATTCTGATTAAACTTTTTTCGTTCACGATTCGTAAATATTTTTTTAAAATATTTCTTGTTTTGTTCACCGTACCCAATTTCTTCGATTTGACAGTATAACGGATCCTATTCTTATTTGGAACGCGTAGTATCTATTTCTAATGCTGCGTTTACATGTGGGCCAGCCTTGGCCAATCGCCATTGTTCAACCGGGGTTTCCCCGTTTGTACAATGGGTAGGTGTAGGTATGTCGATTGGCCGAGGCTGGGCACATGTGTAAACGGGGCATTAGATACTCTGTGCTTTGGCTTTGCAGAGAGATACGACATGTTACGTAAATTATCATGACATTTTGATTTTTTTTGGGATTTTAGTTAAAGTAGTGTTTTCATTAAATACAGTTACATTCAAATACGGATGTTTTAACACATTCTTATCTGTTGGCAGGATTTCTTCGAGTGAAGTTTAGAGTCTATTTTAATTTTAATTATTCGTAAATTGATTCGTAGTGGATATTGTGATGTAAAATTGGTGGTTTTGTAACACAAGTGTCTGCGCAACTAGAATAATATGTGGAATCATTGAAATAGACGCGATCTCGGTAAAATGGTGCTGAGAATTTTATTGTAGTTTTAGCTACCTCAGCGAAGCTTGCTGAGAAGGCTGAATCAATACATTTGCTACCAAATACTCCAGAAACAAACATTAGAATGTTTTACACCCGCATACTAATGTAAAAAAAAAACAACTATGATATTCGAATACGGAAGACTTATTACGCAAGAAAACATGAACGAAAGACTAGGCGATATGGTAGATTGACTATAGCCTTCCCTAAGGAGTAAACAGGAAAAAAAACAAATGTCAAATCATTAATCATTACGTCGTAAAAAAATATGGCCGGAATGCTGTCGTTTGTGTATTAATTTTGTTTTCATCCAGTACAACAATCATTAAACTGATTTAACTATTTGATTACTGCAATAATGGCACGGGACAGAAGTCCTGAGCGAAGACGCTCGCGCTCAAGAGAACGCCGTGACAAAGACCGTCACGAAGATCGAGAGCGTGAGTCTCACCGAGACAAAACAAAACGTCGAGAGCGGTCCCGTAGCCCTTCTAGAAAAGACAGAGATCGATCTCGAAGCCCCGCACGAAAAGATAAATCCAGGAGCCCTGCTAGAAAAGAACGCGAACGTGTTCGTTCTCGCAGCCCTAAGAAACGTGATGGTAAAGAAAAAGAATCGGAGAGCAGAAGGAAACATGATGATAAGTCGAAGAACAAAAAAGAGGAAGAAAGTAAAACTGAGGAGGAAGAGCCCCAAGATGTAAGAGATGATGAATCAAAGCCGACAAAGAAAGAGCCCCTGTCTCTAGAGGAACTACTTGCTAAGAAGAAAGCGGAAGAAGAAGCCCGCAGTAAACCTGTCTTCTTAACTAAAGAACAAAGAGCGGCTCTGGCCTTGGAAAGGCGACAAAAACAAGTAGAAGCCATAAGAGCCAATGTTGACAGGCCTTCTATCACTACAATTGACCTGACGGGCCCCTCCAAAAGAGAAGAAGAAATGAAGAAATACAGAGATGAAAGAGAAATGATGAGAGAAAAGGAAAGGGAGAGAAGGGATGAGAGAGAGAGGGAAAGGGAGAGAAAATATGAAGAAAGAAAGGCTATGAATGACCGTCGTGGAGGAGGAGGTGAAGATAAAAAGGAGAAAAATGAGGAAGTTTCCAAAACTAAAGATAAGGAACGTGAAGAAGAAGCTATTAAGGCTCGCTATCTGGGCATTGTAAAGAAAAAACGCAGAGTAAGAAGATTAAATGACCGCAAATTTGTGTTTGATTGGGATGCATCAGAGGATACTTCAAATGATTACAATGCTTTGTACAAGGAAAGGCACCAAGTTCAGTTCTTTGGTCGAGGTCATATTGCTGGCATAGACATCAAGTCTCAGAAAAAAGATTACAGCAAGTTCTATGGCAATCTTTTAGAGAAACGTAGAACTGAATTAGAAAAAGAACAAGAGAAGTTGCGTCTTAAAAAAGTTAAAAAGAAGGAAGATAAACAAAAGTGGGATGACCGCCACTGGTCTGAGAAGGATCATGATGAGATGACTGAGAGGGATTGGCGAATCTTCAGAGAGGACTATAATATCACCATCAAAGGTGGTAAGATTCCAAACCCAGTCAGAAATTGGAAGGAAGCTGGCTTCCATCCAGACATTATGGAAATTATTACTAAAGTCGGTTATAAGAGCCCCACACCTATCCAGAGACAAGCTATTCCGATAGGATTACAAAACAGAGATATCATTGGTGTTGCTGAAACTGGGTCTGGTAAAACATTGGCTTTCCTTATTCCTCTTTTGACTTGGATCCAATCTCTCCCCAAAAACGAACGCTTGGAAGATGCTGATCAAGGGCCATATGCCATTATTTTGGCGCCAACGCGCGAGTTGGCGCAGCAGATTGAGGAAGAGACAAATAAATTTGGAATTCCTTTGGACATTACATCTGTTGTTGTAGTGGGAGGTCTTTCAAGAGAGGAACAGGGTTTCAAACTGAGGCTGGGATGTGAAATAGTCATTGCGACTCCTGGTCGTCTCATCGATGTCTTAGAGAACAGATATTTGGTATTGAATCGCTGTACATACGTAGTCCTCGACGAAGCTGATCGTATGATTGACATGGGTTTTGAGCCTGATGTACAAAAGATTCTAGAATACATGCCAGTTTCAAATATCAAACCCGATTCGGATGCTGCTGAAGACGCCTCAGTTTTGCTGGCTAATTACAACTCGAAAAAGAAGTTCAGACAAACTGTGATGTTTACGGCGACTATGCCTCCCGCTGTGGAGCGTCTAGCTAGGAGCTATCTACGTAGACCTGCTATAGTATACATCGGTTCTGTCGGCAAGCCTGTAGACAGGACAGAACAAATCGTCTACATGATTGGCGAGAACGAGAAACGTAGAAAGCTGACGGAGGTGTTGCAGAGAGGAGTCGAACCTCCGATTATAATCTTCGTCAACCAGAAGAAAGGTGCAGACGTTCTTGCTAAAGGTCTGGAGAAGCTGGGCTTCAATGCATGTACATTGCACGGTGGCAAAGGGCAAGAACAGCGTGACTTCGCGCTGGCCAGTCTCAAGAATGGTTCGAAAGATATTCTGGTGGCGACAGATGTCGCTGGTCGTGGTATCGATATCAAGGATGTCAGTATGGTCATCAACTACGACATGGCGAAGACTATTGAAGATTACACGCATCGTATTGGTCGTACCGGTCGTGCGGGTAAGACTGGTAAAGCTATGTCCTTTGTTACTAAAGAAGATTCGGCGTTGTTCTACGATCTCAAGCAAGTGTTACTTCAGAGCTCTGTATCTACTTGTCCACCAGAGCTGATGAATCACCCTGAGGCCCAACACAAGCCAGGCACTGTAGTCACCAAGAAAAGGCGGGAAGAAATGATATTTGCATAAGTGTAATTGAATGTAACGTTACAAACCTCTATGTAAGTTGTTGTTATTGAATAAAAATCGTAGTAAAAATATAATTTATTTAATTACACTTCGATTGTATTAGACTTTCACTAGCAAACAATAAAATAAATAAATTTAATATTTCACTAAATCGGTTATGGTTGTCGACATTTTCACCTCACGGCACCGGTACTGTAATGAAAAGTAATTCTTACATAAATATAAATCACATCTTTAATTGCAAATTACTAGAATTGAATAATTACTAGAAGTTTGGACCCGACAAGAGGGAAGTTCTTAGTTAATCCCTACGTGCAATCTCTCCTTCTCTTTGCGTACCGCGAAGTCCTAAGTAGCGCGTATACAATAAAGGTATATAGATTTTGTACAGGCATCTGATGACGACAACGTGTTCAGTTACATGTCTTATCGTCTAATTTTCACTAGAGAACCTCGCCAAAAGGGAATCACTCGAACAAATTGTCAAGAGCGTGTCAACTACTGTGATTAGGTACTTGACTACCTAAATTATTATCAATAACCAATCGACATGCGTTTAATTTTTTCACGTCACGTCATAACAAAAACCGAGTGGTAAGCCAAGTTTTCCCCCAAAGTTAGGAAGTTGTGGAATAAATGAGTCGAGTTGGGAGACATTGGAACATAAGTACCTACTTTCTTGCACTGATTGCACTCGGCAAGTTTGTTAAATAATATTTACAGATACTGATGCAATGACCTTGTGACGTAATGTTACATCATAATAACACATTGAAGCCACACTCAATATTGCTCAACATTTTCGCATGGTATACAGGAAAACATCTACTATGAGGAAATATATTTGAGTAGGAACTTTCAAGTGTGACGACTGTGACGAGCGCCAATTCCGTTGATAACGGTACTTTTGGGGCAAGCTTAAAAATTAAATGTTGTGAAACGAAACGATTTCATCATTTCGTTTTAGGTACTCGTACATTTTCCCCAAGTTTCTCGCTATGGGAAAACGCTTATGATTATCTTCCGTGTTTGAAGATGGCAGATATTAGGACGGGGTTTATATATTTTAGATGGGTTGGGGAGTTTTCAATAAGTTCGGTGTGAATTTGCGCCTTTTTTCAGACACTTCAGCTTGCCTTGCCAGATCAAAACTGTCTAGGCAGAATGATTTCAATACTAGGTGGCTCTATCACTAACATCAATGTCTTCCATAACATCACGACTGTTACAGTCTAGTAAGAACTACAGTAGTTCTTAAAAATTTGGGTGTGAATTTTATAGTCATTAATTCACATCTTGCCAGTTATGTTTGCCACCACCCAGGCACATCTAGACTGCGGGCTACTACTAGGAAAATTCCCAAATAAAAAACCCAACACTGCCCCACCTTTTTTTTTAGGTGGGAAATCATCTAATGACATCTCCCGCCCTAGGGCTGAGCGGGAGGGCGTGTCAAACTCAAACTTTTACTGACTAAAACCCAGTCCTGTTCCTTCTTTGCCTTTGTTCCAGGGCCCCGGGGTTCACTTTCGCACAACCCATGGCCCCAGTAGGCTTTGACCCTGCTGGGCCCCTACGATTTGCTGACATCTTGAAGTGTGCGTGGAACACTACGCGCCGTCGACGACTTGGGCTTGGTCTGGACGGTCGGAGGGCGAGCTACCCATTACTCGCCGTCTGCAAGCCTACGATGGCTAGAAATCGGCCGTCTCTTTTACTTGCATTACTGCTTCGCAGGAGGCGACCGCCTGCCACTCCTCGCTTCGGACCATGGCCTGTAACAAGGCCCGGCGCGAGAGATCGTTGCCGCCGATCGCCCCCACGAGGGCATGGCCAGACGGGGCACACCTCTACCGTATGCTCCACCGTGTCCTCCGGGTGGTCCCCACAATGGTGACACCCGGGCGTTTCTTCCGCACGAATCCGGTGCAGGAACCTCCTGAACTTGCCATGTCCGGTGAGGACCTGCGCCATGCGGAAGGTAAGGACGCCATGAGGTCTTTACAGCCACTCCTCAAAGAGGAGACTTACCGCCATAATTGTGGCGTGCCCAACACTGCCTCACCTGGGAATCAAACCCAGTTTTTTTCTTAGATATGATGAAAATACCAACCTGCACCAGCCTGCTCATCTACTTCTTCATGTGGGAATAAATATTCTGAAAAACAATGTTACATTAAATTAGTAACTTCAATATTGGGTAAAAAGCTCCAAGAGACAAACAAATAAAAATTATATTGTAAAATTGCAAAAAACTTGCCATGCGTGCCCATGAAAGTGATTGAAAACATAATCACAAAGAGAAATGCTTCAATAATCAAAACTTATACCTATTACCACACACAAACAAAGCCAAGAAATAGTTGCCAGAAAAAGAAAACTATCTTATAAACTCATTGAAACCAAAACAACCAAGTCAAAATGTGCAGGAAATGAATTAAAATCAAGCTAAGAGAACATTCGCTCAACACCGGTAGACCAAGAGTTAAAACCAAAGCAGAAACACCAAATAATTAGTTAACAGAAGCAAGCATGTTAGAACTAGTGTTGCCATAGGTCCCTTTTTTTATTAGTAACTAGCATCTGCCAGCGGCTTCGCCCGCATAAAAATAAGTTTCTCTGTACAAACTTTGAATCCCCGTCAGTGGCGTAACTATAGGGTGGCAAGGCTGGCAAAATGCCACGGGCCCCTAGCCCGGTGGGGCCCCCGATCCGTGAGACCGCAAACTCAGAAGAAGTACTTAACCTAACATTTTAACAAAAATAAGTAAAAAATTATAATGTAAGTAGGTACACAAGTACCTAAAGACCATACACAAATTCAAATAAATTATTAAGATTTATTGAAAAGGATCACTTTCCCGTAGCTTTTTGCCAGCTTGCTAGCCTGTAGTTACGTCACCGGGAAGCCCACCTTCAGAAACGAAATAGAAAAGTCTTTGTGAATTAGAGAAGTTGCCGTTTTATTATTAATAAAGAATCATTTTATGTCCGTACTTCAGTGATTTGTCCAAATTAAATTACAACGTCACAATTTTTCTGGGGCCCCATTCAATAATTTTGCCACGGGCCTCAGATGGTATAGTTACGCCACTGACCCCCGTTTCATCCCCGTAGGAGGTGAATTTTGGGAAATCCTCTCTTAGTGCTCGCCTACGTCATAAAAGGAAGCTTTGTGCAAAATTTCACGCTCCTAGTCCCAGTAGTTTCGGCTGTGCGTTGATATGTCAGTCAGTCAGTTTCTCCTTTTATATATATAGATTAGTTCTAGAGACCGACCGAAGGATCGGTTTCGGCTAAGAAGGGAACGAATATTCGGTCCGACCGCAACTCATAGAGCTGACGGTTGTAATAGATAACTATTAACTGACCGATTCCTACGTCTGTGTATGTTAATTTTTATGAAGTCGTCGATTTATTTTATGAAAGTTTTCAATTGTATAAAAATCTTGTGTCACAGTGTTTGTTATCGAACTCCTTCGAAGCGGTTTGACCGATTTTTATGATTTTTTTACAAGCTTTTTATTAACTTGCAATGTATGTATGTAACTATGTAGGTATGTTCGACTCAAATCTTGCAACTCCATTTTGAAGCAGATATCTTCAATCGATTGAGCTGAAATTTTGTATACATGTGTAAAGTGCGTGACAATGCAATATTATGATGACATGGAGCTGATCTGATGATGGAGCTGAAAGGTGGCCGTAGGAACTCCACAATAAAACGATACAACCCCATCGAGTTTGGGGTCGTTTGATGCGTATTGACGAGTACTTTGATCCTTTGTGGTAACCAAGGTCTTTTTTTTGTGTAAGTATTCCTATTTGGTAGATCTGAGAATAGGTCGTAAGCCTATTTATTTTTTCTTTGATAATTTATATGGCAGGAACAACGTTTGCCAACACAGCTAGTAACTTTATAATGAAGCATAATTAACTATATCGAAATACAGTTAGGGGAATAACTGTGTCGAAATATACATATACTCTGTTCGCGATAACATTAGACAGAAGTTGAAAAAGGTTGTTTTAGGGTACTTTACAATAAAAGTACAATATAATTATGTATATTGAGCTTTATTACAGTTAAGATTGATGCTGAATTTATTATAATCAACTTATATACCAACTGTTATACTTAAATGAATTCATTTGAACTATCCATCTTCTGAATTTAAGAGGCTTTTAATTAAATACATTATTTATTTCTACATATATTACCAGTGTCCATGTTAAAAATCTAAAAGAAGCAGGGGTTATCAGTACCTGGAACGTTTTTCATTACACTATATTATAATATTAGTTATTTCTATTTGTATGAATGTTAAATAATTATCTTGATGCCTTGTATTGTGTACAATTCATATGTTTTGTAAGGAGGAAAATTGTTGATAAAACATTTAAAAAAAATGTAAAATTGTATTAAAGCACAATATACATATATATTGTACTTTTATTACAAAGTGTACCCTAAAACAACCTTTTTTAACTTCTGTCTAATGCTATCGCGAACAGAGTATAAGTGTTTTTAGTACTTACCTTACAATAATCAAATTTATCTAAGTAGGTAATGTTAAAATTTTATGTTGCAAGCATTATTTATTAAAATTGTTTGAATTTATCTCGAAAAATAAATGTTGTGCACACCTGCTTCTATGAACCTCTTTTGTCTAATGCAGAAATGAATGGAGTTATAGTTAGGGGAATAACAGCGTCGAAATAAAATTTTTAATTTTTGACAGTTTTTCTGTTATCACGTCAGTTTTGGTTTCGGCCGAAACTGGAAGAGGAACTAAACATTCGGTTACAGTTTCAGCTGCAAATCGTGTTTCGGTTGGTCACTAATATTTCTCCTCTGTCTAAATCTTATTAGATTTTCTTAAGCGGACTCACGTTACCAGTAAAAAGCGAAGGGAGCTATATCGTGGACATCACGTAACCTTTGGGCGTGAAGCGCCAAAAACTGAAGAAGACGTGAAAAGTGTAAAGTTTGATAGAGATTGCAGACGAGTTGACATCGGCATGCAATACAATTGAGAACCCCAAGATAGTTATCATAATTCTAAAAAATATAAACATAATTTCTAGCAACACTAGACATAATAAAAAAAAGCACTGCCACCATTCCAAAACGACTCCTGTTTGAATACCTATTCTTTCTTTTCTTCTGGTTTTGTTTCTTCTTTAGCAGGCGGTGGCATTATCGCCTGCCTGACTGACGATGCCATAGAGACGGTCATATCGAGGAACTCGGAAAAGTCTTTGGGGAAAGACAGCTCCGGGAACTTCACCTCCAGTTGAGGGTCACCAGGTTTCACTGATGATAGTTTTAGAATTTTGATTATTTGTTTGCACACATGTAATCATCAAAAATATGGTTGTGTCCAGCAAGTTTCTGGTCGCATTGAGATCTTTTTATCTGTTGAATTGACTATAGGCACTTTTTTTTTTACTTATTTATAAGGATTAGTTAGTGGGATATACTTTACCTCCATAAAGGAAATTATATGCGATGTTGATGTATTTCTTGGCTAGTACTGAATTGTCCTTTAAGATTTCCTTTGTCTCTTCAGGGAAGCATACATAACCCATAGCTGTGGTACCGGCACCCGCGTAGAATACTCGCTAAAAAAGTTACAAAAAAAATCAGTATTTAAGAGACTTTTTTTTTAAGTTTTACAAATTTTATTTTTAAATTTTAATTTTTATAAAAGGGTAATTGCAACATTCCGTTATTAAAATGTTGAAAGGAAATGGAAATCCAAAATCGAATTGCTTTGCTTAGGGCACTAGACTATGTAAGGTACATTGCTAGTCCGTTGGTGGCCCTGTACCTTTGTGAGATGCCACTAATATTGTAGGTTTTTGCTTAATAAAGGAACAATCATCATCATCATCATCATTTCAGCCGAAAGCCGTCCACTGCTGGACATGGACATAGCCTCCCCCAAGCGTCGCCACAACGAACGGTCCTGTGCGTCTCGCATCCATCGGACTCCCGCAACCGTTACCAAGTCATCGGTCCGCCTTGTAGGAGGCCTTCCAACGCTACGTCTTCCGGTACGTGGTCGCCATTCCAGAACCTTTCGGCCCCAACGGCCATCTGTTCTGCGAGCAATGTGCCCTGCCCATTGCCACTTTAGTTTGGCGATTCTTCGTGCTATGTCGGCAACCTTGGTTCTCCTGCGGATATCCTCATTCCTGATTCGATCACGCAAGGAAACTCCGAGCATAGCCCTCTCCATTGCCCTTTAGGTGACTTTAAGCCTTCTGATGAGGCCCATTGTAAGCGACCACGTTTCGGAGCCATATATGTCATCACTGGCAACACGCACTGGTCATAGACTTTTGTCTTGAGACACTGTGGTATATTGGACGAGAAGATACCGCGCAGCTTCCCGAACGCTGCCCAGCCGAGTCGGATTCGACGGACAAAGGAACAATACTTGACTTTAATTTTGTAAGAAAAATAAAAATAAAAACCTGCAACAAACATTTCCTCTGCCAGTAAGTAATCTTGTATTAGAGGGGATGTTTCGATTTTGTATATTTCCTTTTACCTAAGTACTTGACAAGCTGCAGTAACATAATTATATGTATTAATCAGTACCTAATTTGCATAGTTAGTCTAACACTAATAAATAGTATTTTATTCCCACTGCTGGGACACAGGTAATCTCTCTTTACAAGTGCTGGGCCATAATCCGCCACAATGGGCTAGTATAGTTTAGTGAAAGAGATACTTCAATGTTAATTTAACTCAACTTTGATATTTTCATAATCTATTTTACATGACTGTGACCAGGGCCGCGCCGACCCCCCACAGTGCCTGTGTGCGAAACCTATGAAGCGCCTCTTTTTTTCACGAATCTTCATGTTTCAACTTCTTTATTCATTTTATATCATGCTATCACTAACTTCCTTTTCTTTCATATCACTGTTCACACAATCCATCTATCTTTTCTTTGGTCTCCCTCTCCCTCTCCACCCATCCACATGTATAATCATAACTCTTTTAGTAACATGCGTTTCATCTCTCCTCTTTACATGACCATACCAAGACAAACGTCACTGGCGCCACTTTCAAACTTCCTCTTCTTCTTCTTTTTTCTTCTTTCTTTTTTCACTAATTTCTCACTTTATCCATTCTCGTCACACCACACAGCCATTTCAACATTCTCATCTCCGCTACATGCAATCTTTTTTCATCCGTCTTTTTTACAGCCCAAAATTCTGATCCATACAGTATGACAGGTCTTATCACGGACTTGTAGATTTTACCCTTCAACTTGGGGGGCATCCGTGGGTCACAAATTGTTCCAGTGACCTGTCGCCATTTCATCCATCCTGAATTGATCCGATGTGATACGTCTCGGTCTACCTCGCCATCTCCTTCGATAAGCGACCCGAGGTACCGAAAGTCGGAGCAGATTGGTATGGGCGTTCCAGCGAGAGCTAAGGGCATAGGACCAGAGAGACCACCGAAATCGCAGAACAAGTATTCGGTTTTCGTTCTGCTCAATTTTAAGCCAACACTCTCCAGTCTGTGCCACCACACCTCCATTTTGCTCTGGACCTCTAGGCCACTCTCGCAACCAGCACAATGTCATCGGCAACCCGACAAACAGCATACACCAGGGAGCCTCTTCCTGGATGTCCGACGTCAGAGCGTCCATTATCATCAAGAAGAGGTAAGGGCTGAGGGCCGACCCTTGATGTAAGCCGACAGCCACATTTAAGCTGCCAGTGTTGCCCACTGTAGACCGGACTTGCGTACTGCATTGACTGTACATCGCTCGGATCAACTGCACATACTTCCCAGGCACACCTTTCTCCTTAAGGGCCCACCACAGAACCTCACGAGGTAGCCGGTCATATGCCTTTTCGAGGTCAACGAATACCATGTGCAAGTTTTTATGCGCACCTCTGTATTTCTCGCACAGCTGGCGTATAGCAAAAATGGCATCCGTTGTACCCCGACCAGGCATAAAACCGAATTGGTTCTGTGAAATTTCACTCTCTTCTCTCAGCCTCCTTTCAATAACTTTCTCCCAGGCTTTCATAGTATGTGACATTAGCTTTATTCCTCTATAATTGTTGCATTCAAGCACATCACCCTTGTTTTTAAAGATGGGCACCAGGGAACTGTTGCACCACTCATCAGGTATGGCTTCTCCCCGCAACAACTTATTGAAGAACAAAGCTAACCACATCTATCCATCCACTCACAGCAACTTCCACTCTTCAACTGGTATTCCGTCTGGACCAATTGCCATTGCTTACCATTCTTCATTCCATTTACAGCTATTCTGACTTCATCCATACTAATCATTCCCACTAAACCCACATTCACTGGTTTGCTCTCTAAAATCCCGTTCCAGTTGTTTTCCTCATTCATCAGTCTTTCAAAATAGTTCTTCCATAAAATTAAACTACACGCGTGAATATTATCTTAGAAGACTTGTACAATAAGCGCTTTATAATTATGTTTTGTTATTTACAAGGCATAGGTATGTTGCGCCTATTGTACCTACTTACTTATCGATACTCCACTACAAAGAAAATGTTGTTGTGTAAGTGTAAAAAAAATAATTTCGATGGCGGCGCCTCTATTGTCTTGGCGCCTGTGTGCGCCGCACACTTCGCACACAGGGGCGGCGCGGCCCTGACTGTGACAAAATTAAGTCAATCTAAAAACGCCTGTTAAAAATGTAACAGCAAAGACAACAAGAATCAAAACTCATTGCTATAAACAAAGGTGACGCTTTAGTTTTCAACCAAAATAGATTTGGCCAAGGTCCCTTAAGTGTTAGCACATGTTAATGTTACATTGTAGTCAACTGTAGACTTTGCTATTCATCTACATCATCATGATGATGATTTGCAAAACAACAACGTCTTCAGTCTACTCCATGTTATAAAGATTGGAATTAAAAGAAGTATTGACAAACCCTGATAATGCCTCCTCGTAGACCAAAGATAAAACCAGTGAGACCACCCATTGCTACAGCACCATATCGGACCTGTTTGTTTTCTTCTTCTCGAAGATATTTGAAGATCCCTGTAAAGTAGGGTTATGCGGGATGAGGTTTCAAAAGATTGTAAATCTCTATAATAGTACTTCAATAAAAATAAAATACCTACATTACAACTTTAATTAATTCATTAAACCCCAAGCAAATGCCGGCGTTCACTCGGTCATTGTCTTTCTATTGTTTCTCTAATGAGGGTACTCAAAAGTTTAAAAGTATGTAAAGATTTATTTAATTATTTAAACTTGATGTACAGTAGTGGTACATAAGCAGACTTAAATTAACAAGGAAAAAAGAGATTGCAAAGTTTAACTTTACAATTTTTTGCTTAATTTTCCTATTGCTTGCAATTCAGGTTTACTTAATTATCAAAATGCTGCACTAACTTCAGGTTTGACATTTAAATTCTCACCAAAATAAATATAGATAGCACTGAAATATAGATAGCAATCAAAACATGAACTTACAGCCGGTTTTATCTTGTAACTCATGATACTGATCTTGTACAGAGTGTTTGGCACGTTCCCCATGATCCACAACAACCTGTACCTGCTCACGTATTGCCCGAACAGGAGTTAGGAGCAATGACTTCACATATCCAAGATTGTTGTCAGGTTTTGAATTCGCCTTTCTGTGTTTAAACAAATAGTATTACAGTTTAAAATATTATCTGGTCTTATCAGAATGTAATCATTGACATAGAGATATTGTTTCTGAAGATATGTATTAGTGCCATGTTTATACTCTTGTATGAATGAAATACATATTTAACATAGTTTCTAGTCATCCACTGCAGTACATGTCTTTTATAGAGCATTAAAACTAGTTTCACGAAAGAACAGAACAGTTGAAGCAACTTCATAATGCAGCTTTCTGTTTACTGCAATATCAAAACAGCCATATTTTGATTAGCGCAATCACATATTTATATACAATAAACGGCCTTCATCTTCAACCATAACTCACTTTTACATTCATCATTATTACTATTAATCTATCAATCAATATAAAAATTATTACAAGACAAATGTAAAAATACATACTCAGCATATTCCGCATGTGGAGCTTCGTATATCGGGAGTTCCGAGGGCTTCATTGGCTGCGGTTTCTGAGGGTCCGAAGCATCCTGTTTGAGGGGAGCAGCAGCACCCACCGCCGGTATCAAGGTAGCCACCCCGACCGAACCTAACACTACTTTCCGAAGCATCTATTCAACAAGCGAAACACCAATTTAAGCACTATTTTGATAAACGAGATAAAAAGGTTTAGATATTTATTATTTTGCGCAGTGTACCTCCAAAGAGATGTTTCCGAGCCAAAATTACATAAATGTTGTACCTATGTAATAAAATTACGAACATCAGCTGGGTAGGTGACAGCTAAAGTTGGTGTTGCTATTGGTCAGATACATATTCTACTCTTTGGTCAGATACATAAAAACTCTACTCTGTGCAGTAATGGTTCTAAAGCGCCTATTACACTACTCGATATTCAGACAGTATTGTACGTAACGTCTCACAAGAAAAAGAGCAACTTACGCCAATGTCGTGTAAAGGAATGAAACAGAACGATGAGATAGATAGACAGTAGATCGACATTTTTATTGGTATTTACATTTAAAAATACTAACTAATAGAAAACATAATAAAAATAACCCTACACTAATGAGGATCAATCACAAATCCCATTTTAACTAAGTACATCGTATGTGTAATAATTTACTGAGCATTTAATTTTTTAAATTATTAAAATCCGTCAAGAAATGGTGGATTTATTAAAGTTTTTCTGAACGGTTACTTAGAAACGCGCGCTCTCGCTGGGCTATTTACGATGACGTCATCTGTCGTGATCCGTGCGACGAACGGCTTGATCGTAGGGGCATTTCACATAAAGTAAACAATTAAAAAATTGCGATGTTTCCCATTTTAGTAATATTTGAGTATGTTATATATGTCTATGTTCCCGATATACGTACACAATATTTTTATCGTGTTTCGTATGATTTACGAGGTATGAGGGTTTGGAGATTTGACGAACTCTCAGGTATGCGCTACTGCGAATGCCATTATCCAGCTTATGGAAGTTGAAATTAAATAAATGAATTAGTTGACACTTCGCGTGACCCAAGGGCTGGCTTTTACCTCGGTCAGAGATTGAGCATTGCCATACAACGTGGCAATGCCGCCAGCCTTTTGGGCACACTTCCAGTCGACAGCGATGCGGAGGAATTTTATGACGCCATATTTTAGCTAGTAGTTTTTGCCTTTAGTGTATATATAGTTTTAATTAGTTAAGTGTTTTTACTGACAAGTCATTTATATAAAATAAAATAAATTTTTATTAAATTACTAAATACATAAATAAAAATAAATGAAGTTATGTATTTTATTTATTCTTTATTTAATAAGGTTTTTTAACTAAATATTCTATAAAGAAAAAAAAAATGTGAAAAAACCTGTTTAATTTTTTTTAAATATTCACACACTTGGACCACTTTAATTATTTTTTATTTTCTTTGTAATCAAAGCTCTTAGTGTTAACATATCGCTCGTCAAGTTTCACAATGGACTTAAAAGTCAGATCGATTACAATGGGGGAGGTTGACACTTATATACAAAAACGCCACCATGTCAGTCCGACTTCAGGACCAGACCTCGAAACCTATCCTCTTGCAGCGGGCCAAGGAGACGTCATTTCTCCGAAACTGTTCACGGCCGCAATGGAGGATGTCTTCAATGTTTTGGAGTGGAGAGGGCTAGGCATAAATGTCAGTGGCGAGTACATCACTCACCTTCGATTACCCGACGACATAGTTGTCATGGCTGAGACTACGGAGGGGCTCAGTACAATGCTCGGTGACCTCAGTAAAGCTTCCGAAAGAGTGGGACTTAAAATAAACATAGACAAAACCAAAGTCATGGTAAACATCCATGTAGCACCCACTCCTATGAAGATCGGAGACTCTATACTCGAAGTTGTGGACGACTACGTTTACCTGGGACAGACGGTCCAGTTGGGTAGGTCTAACTTCGAGAAAGAGTTCAATCGTCAAATCCGATTCGGCTGGGCAGCGTTCGGGAGGCTGCGCGGGGTCTTCTCGTCCAATATACCACAGTGTCTCAAGACGAAAGTCTATGACCAGTGCGTGTTGCCAGTGATGACATATGGCTCCGAAACGTGGTCGCTTACAATGGGCCTCATCAGAAGGCTTAAAGTCAATCAAAGGGCAATGGAAAGGCCTATGCTCGGAGTTTCCTTGCGTGATCGCGTCAGAAATGAAGATATCCGCAGGAGAACCAAGGTTACAGACATAGCCCGAAGAATCGCCAAACTTAAGTGGCAGTGGGCAGGGTACATTGCTCGCAGAACAGATGGTCGATGGGGACGAAAGGTTCTGGAATGGCGACCACGTACCGGAAGACACAGCGTTGGACTCCCACAAGGTGGACCGCTGTCCTGGTGAGGGTCGCGGGAAGCCGATGGATGCGAGACGCACAGGATCGGTCATTATGGCGACATTTGGGGGAGGTCTATGTCCAACAGTGGACGTCTTTCGGCTGAAATGATGATGATGATGATGATGATGAGGTTCACGCTGCCCAATCATTTCACTAGAACAATGACCAGGCCACTTTCCTGATATCTGTGTAATACTATAAAAAAGAAGAAGAGTTTAAACCACGGCAGTATTGTCATGATATCTTACGATTTAAAATACGACACTGCAACATTTTACAACTTTCGATTTTTTTTACATCAGCTTCTTCAAGACCAAAACATAACATAAAAAATAGTAGATTATGTGACTAGGGGATAAAGCAGTGTCTTTAAGTCGCGGGCGGCATGTTGAATTCCGAACGAAACGAAGGTTGCTAAGTTTAATCCCGAACGTTAGTGAGGGATTTATATAATTAACTCCCGAGCAATGCGAGGGAGTTAATTAACAAGTGAGGAATTTAAACCGCCCAAGACAAAGACAGCTTTATCCCCGTGTTGGATACTCTACTTTTTACACCATCTGTGAGATAATTAAAAGACAATTTAGTAAACCAAATCATATATTAGAAAAATATAAGTATTATTTACAAGATAATCTTAACTATCACCCAACTAATTTAAAAATATTTGAAACAAACAAAATTCACTATTCGATTCTATAGTTAATTTTCTATAAAGCTGGGAACTCTTTCATTACTTTTTTTTTGTTAGTGGCCAGGGTTGGGCAAAATACATGCTTTGCTTTAATTGAAATACAAATTACAAAATACAGTATCGCAAGTAATTAAAATACAAAATATCTTTAGGTAAGGTATTTGAAATATAAAATATAAAAATAAAAATAGCTAAAATACTGTATGTATTTTAGCTATTTTTAATTGAAATACAAAATACAAATTACATATTACAAAATAAATAATCTAGACCAGCATGGGCTGAAAAGTAGAGGAAAACAAGATTAATTAATCAGTAAAACCAGAGTTTCCTTTCATGAACACTAGATTTTTAAATGTACTGTCAGACAAACAGCCTCTTGTTGGAGTAAATAAAACCTGCTAAAGAAAACAATATTTCTTGAAGTTTGACATGTATTTTAATGTTTAAATGTATTTTGAAGCCTCAAGTATTTGAAATACTAATTACAAAATACTTCGCCGTCAGGTATTTGAAATACGAATTACAAATTACATTTTAAGGAAGTAATTGAAATACAAATACCAAATACGTATTTGTATTTCAATTAAGTATTTTAATTACAAGTAATTCAAATACTGCCCAACCCTGTTAGTGGCCAGTTTGAATTTTGAATAAACTCGTTTGATGCACGTACATCTTAATTCACTTAATGTTGATGGTTTTTGACGTTCCAAATTCAAATCTCATTATTCCCTAGGGATCGCCCATACTGCATTATCTCCCTAGGGACAGAATGACTTGGTTTAAGTGATGGTTGTATGACATATAAAGGGGCAAGCAGGGGGTGGGAGTGGTGTAAAAATGTATATTACTAACCTAACCTATTCTATTATAATCAAGATTTTGGAGCAGAAGTTGAAAAATAAAAAAAAATTAACTGATTTTTTTCTACAAAAAAAAATTTCGTTATAGAATATTTAGTTAAAAACCTCATTAAATGAATCATAAAATCCATTACTAAATTTATTTAATTTCAACTTCCATAACCTTTTGAGTGCGTAATTAGAGACACAATAGTAAGACAATGGCGCGTGAACGCCGGCGTTAATGCGGGGATCAACAGCTTAAGCTGGATAATGGCATTCGAATTAGCGCATGCCTGAGAGTTCGTCAAATCTTCACACCCTCATAACTCGTAAATCATACGAAACACGATAAAAATATTATGTACTTACGTATATCGGGAACATAGACATATATAACATACTCAAATACTTATTACTAAAATCAGAAACATCGAAATTTTTTAGTTGTTTGCTTCACGTGAAATGCCCCCGTATTCATTCGCCGCCGGTAGAGACCGATCGCGACAGATGACGTCACAACGTGTCGAGTTCATTCTCGGGCGTTTCTGGAACTAATAATTAATAATTTTTGATTCGATTAATTTTTTTTTTTTTTTTTATTATTGATAGGCTCGCGTTTGACCATTTCTTTACTTTCTAAATAATTTCTTCACAGTATTTACTGTTTTTTTTTTTACGCTATAAATCTGCATACTCCACAAAAATCATGACTGATCCTCATTACAAATAATGGGCCTATTACACCTGATTACACCATTCGATATTCAGACAGTTTTAGTCTATGATTAGACATATCGCGTAGTGTAATAAGAGTTAGGGCTATGTTCACCGAAACAAATTTAAACGTTGATTGCGTAATCGGCCTGTTAATATTTAAACAATGGTTAAACAAGGAGCGGTTTTTTACTGTTCACCATCACCTTTCGGGGTTCGGTTACTTAACCGAGACATAACGAAGCGTTTTTGAATGAATGAGCGAGCAATGCAACACTACCAAATAAAATGTAAGGTTACATCTTGAAATCTCGTTCACGCTTACAACTTTTTAATATGGCCAGATAATAGTCTATGCCATAAAATGTGAAAGTTGCTGTTCATTGTTTCTTTGGCTTTACGAGCAACACATTTTGTGTTGGAGGGTTTATTAGCGCGCTCATTCTTGTCTGTCAGTGTAATTCATTTTGATTCTCTCGTGAAGTTTCGTGGTATTTTTGTTGTAATTATAATCAAAAGTGTTAAGTGATCGACATGGAGGATATGAAAAAATTAATTTATCTTTCAGGTGAATGTGAATATTGAAAACGAGTCAGCGAGTAGTATTGTAGGTAGAGGCACTTACTTATCAGTGTTAAATTCTAATTTATCTTCAATTAATCCCAAAATATGTATAGCACTGCACTTGGATAATCGAAATCTGGCCTTAGATGAAATTTCGTCGTATTCTTCATAAAAGTTATGACGATTTTGAAAAATCCTAGGTCCTCGTCATCGTTTCTAACTCATCCAAATAATCTAACATATTGAGATTGTATTCACCATCTATTATAAAATTAATAGCTATTATTTTTCACAGATAAATAGATACTTCGTTGGTAAATCGAACAATATAACCTACAAAAGTTCTGTCAAATTATTGTAACCAACGTTTAAACAATGTCTTGAAGCTCGGTTAAGATAATCATCTGATTAACGTCAATAACCGACGTTTTGGCTGTGGTGAACAGGAAATATTGCTTAAACAGCCGTTTTAATATTTAAACAGTCGATTTAGTGTTGGTGAACACCGGCCTTAGACCGGTCTTACTCGGAACAAAAAATAAGACAGTCTGAATATCGTGTGCTGAATATCGCGTAGTGTAATAGGCCCTCGTATATTATTTTTCAGCAAATTGTATTTTATAAGCTATTATAAATAATTTTTAAAAATAAATATTCATACATGTAAATGATCCGAAAAATTGATTTCACCAATTGAATTTTGTTTCTTTCGGTAAATAATAGAGGTCGCTATAAACTATTTTTTTTCACAAGCAACTATAGTTTTATTGTTTTGCGATTTTTTTTCTTCTGTCAAAGTTAGTTGTCATGTCAAATCTGTCATGGCCTCGACATGATTGTCACAATTTTATTTCGCTTATCTATTGTGTATAACTGTGATTTTAGTGCACGCTCTAATACCGTAAAGAAAATTAGAAGCTATATGAAAATTGGATTCATTGAATATTTATTTCTTAATTCTGCTTTGAATGTATGAGTGGAATAGGCGTGATAGAGAAATTCAGTGTCGGTCGAACAAATAAATTGAGGTGATTGTGAGTACGGTTTTCGAGTATCTGAATCAATAAATTTTTGTGTAACGTTATAAAAAATTGTGGTTATTGTTGTTGAGTTAAAAATGTCAGAGGTCCTATCAGGTCGCGTGTCCAAGCATAGGAGGGACCGTCGCGTTAAGAATAGTACAGGTACGAACAGGGTCGCATGCTGGGGCCGCGCTTGATTGAACGAAAACTGATTACCGCTTGAAAATTTTCATTTTGAGTAGTGTTTTGCTTGTTCGAGACATTACGACTGGCTAGTTCTTCATACGCCTATTCATGCGATCACTATTCATACAGGGTCACTTCATAGTGTTTCCTAGCCATGAAAATTAATAATAGCAGTTCTCAACTTGCATACAAACAATCATGCAGATAAATTACATTCTATACTTAATATGTTTTCATTATCTCTTGTTATGTTAGCATGACCCAGATGAGGATTTGAAATTTAGAATAATGGGATTTTTTATATCATGTTATCTTCTAACTCAAATAATAATTAATTTGCTACACACTTTATAAAAACAAAATTGCATCAAGGTGTAATTTGTTGTTAAACTAAATGCCTACAATGCTGCTAATAAAAAAAAATGTAAACAAATGTACTTGCAAAAAAGAAAAATAAAAAGGAAAATAAATATGTGAATGTAGGTCAGAGTAATTTGACATTACCCATTGACTATGCATTGTTTCAAAGTGTTCAAACAGACCAAGGCAACTTAGCATACAGTCTATAAAAATAATAAATAGTTAATGTAATAGGAAACTAACATTTGCTATCAAATAGAAATTGGTTTGCCTTAACAGTAGTTATCAGATTATGCATACTAACAAAGAACTTGTATCAATCCAGGACTGTGAGGTGCATGATGTGTTTAGAGTGACAATCTCTTAGATCTACTTGGGACGCGTCTACTTAGCAGCCACCGAAGATTATTGGGATGAAATGGTACATGACTGTTGCATTTTATTTATGTATTTGTTTATTTTTCAAAAATCAATTCTTTTATATATTTTTGGGTTCCTGTCTACATACTTTAACAAAATTATGGTCAATGCATGTTTTTGGATTTTTCCATTTCATAAGTTTGGTTGCATGCTTGGTAGTTTTACATTATAATTATAACTATAAATTCTTACAGCATTATCTGACATCCTCCTTACCACAAAATAATTTAATACATTATTCTAGTGCATTCTATTGCAATTTTAATCTAGAGTTGAACAATCAGGCAATGCTGCACCTATCTACATAAGTCCCTGCTTTTATCTTATAAAATGCTTTTTATATTAAATTTTCACCCAACACTGCTCAGATAGATTGGATGAATCCATGTCCAAATTATTGTAACAATCTATCGCCCCTTTTTTGTCATTATAACATAAATATCAAACCAGTTTTTATTATAGTGGCGTCATAATAGAACTTTGATCATCATACTTGAAGCTATTAAAGTTTTACTTTGTTATAAAAACAAATTGCTTCTTCGCAAACTCGTTTAAAAAGTTGTTTTATGTGCCAAGGAGTAAACTGTAGACTGACTATCTAAATATAAATGATAGTAGGTAAGTACATAGTTGCGTCACTCGGCCATTCAGTTGTTGAAAGGATATGAATACTGCTTTGAAATCAAGTCTCACGATTAACATAACAATGATTCTTCTCTGAACAATTATGAAAGATGTAACTATACATAGTTCAGTGAAACCCACATTTTATACAAGTAACATGACTGCTTTTCATTTAATCTACAATACATAGCACTACTAGACTGTAGATCCGCCACTAATGAAAATAATTTAATGCTCATTAAGAAGACTTAATTTTTTGATTAGCCTGTAAGTTAAATATGTATAAATGCAATAAGTAAAACTATCAGAAAGGTTGAAATCATAGTTTATTTTGATTAGTTCTTAATTGAATCCAGTAGTAAAGATTTAATAACAGCAATGACCAACATAAAACATTACACATTGCTATCCCCATAAATTCAATAAAAAAAAAAAATTGTCCCACTTCCACAATAGCAAATACTCCTATAATGTGGGTGGGTTCATAAACATGTAAACTGTTTGCTTTCTTCGTCAATACTTTGTTAAACACATCTGTTAGCATCTACACAGCAACACAAATATTACACATCCATTATTTATATTTATTTTGATGTGTCAATAATGAAGGAATTCCCCCATGAACGTTTTTGTGTTAAAAAAATGTAGACGCATGATGATTGATGATATTGTAGTTGAAGTCGACAATTACGAATGGATGAAACTTGTTAAAGAGAGAGTATTCGTATTGTACCTGCGTCTGCATTTTAGATTATCAGCCTATTTACGTCATTAGTCGGTAGTTCTAAAGTAATTTCCTCGTGCCTTATCTTATCTAATTAGATAGTAGGAATAGTATTACTCCACATATTAATAGCGTTCATAATCTTTTCGCTAGCTAAATACAGTCTGTAAATTTCTGTTACGCGTTTTATCCCTTTATAATTCTCACCGTAATCGGCCCTGACACCGAACGATAATTTCATTTTAATTACGTTTGACGGTATTAAAAATCGATCTGACACCAATAGCCTGACTGTCGAGAGGCTCCGTATAGTAGCACTTTTATATATTTTTACAACACCTCTGATTCGAATCTTGGTTACTGTTTCTGTCTCGCGACAATCAAAATGCCATTTCATACATACCGATCGCCGTGTAACGGTACTTTATTGTTACTGATATTTATGTTAATATGATCTACATACAAAGTCGTGTTGGAGTGAAGATACCCGTTGTGTCGCGTGAAACCTTTTTTATCAGTCATGTGTACTGTGACTTTGTAAAATCTTTGAAACTAAGCGTTAGAAATGCCTTTCAACATTCCAGAGTAAATTCAAACCCTTTAAAAGTTGAACAGCGTGCCTACCCCTAAAACTCGTAATTAAATTGCCAGCGATAAAATTTTATAATTAAAACATTTTCAGTACTGAGAATGATGGCAATAATGCAGGAAGGGAATAGTGAGGTACCGAAGGAATTTCTGGAGACGGGGCGAACAGGGCGCAGGAATGCGATGCCGGACATACTGCATCCTCAGAGCGCAGAGGCCAGCACCGCAGATCTTCCCTCCAGGCTGCAGCAACTCTCTGCCACTGGTAAGTTTAATCTATCTTTTTTCTTGTCTACTATATAATAGGCCAATAAATTTAGCCTTTTCCTACCTATAGCTGTCGATATGGGTTCTGGTTCACGGGTATGAAGGACAAAATCCAGGCCATCCACGTCACGGTAGAGCATTCGTTAGAGGTATGCCCCGCTCGGGCGGGAAACTGCCGCGTTCTCGTGGGGGCGATAGGCGGCGGTGACATCTCGCGTTGGACCTTGGGTCAAGGCCAAGGTTCGGAGCGAGGGAGAATGGGCGGCGATCGCCTCCTTCGAAGCAGTAATGCGAGGCCGAAAGGACGCGGCCGAAACCGTGAGGCGGAGACAAGCCTCACGCCCAGGCCCCCGCCTTATGCTCCGGATATCGGGAGTCGCAGAGTGATTTCCGGCTACCGTAGGCGCGGGTTTTCGGACGGCGACCAATGGATTATTCGCCGTTCAGTTGTCCGATAAGGACCAAAGGTGGTTCGACCGGTTGATTAAAAGATATGTACGTCAGCAAAGTTGAATTCCGCAGGGTTGTGAATTGTTCGAAGGAGTTACCGAGGCCCTCGCAAAGGGCAATTGAATGAACACTGTGGGTTCTAGTTGTTAAAAGTTTCTCGCAGAGGGGGAGAAGTCGTTTGATGATTTCCCACGTAAAAAATGGCCATCCGTGTAGCTCTCTATCAGTTCTTTCGTTCTACTCATGGGTCAATAAAACGAAGAGGCGAAATAGAAAATATTATTAGATGACCCAATTTGCGCGGCGGTTTCTAATCCCAAATCGAAATAAACGTTTAAGGCTCCGTGCACAGAATTATCTCATTTTGAACCTTTTTGATCATGGTTTGTGAGAAAATTAAGAAGAATTCAAAACTTCTTTTTTAGGATTATGAAAGTCAAGTTCTTATTCTCTCAGTTGGCTTGAGTATTTTTTTAAAATAATGTGTGTATTAATGGCAATTACCCATATTCAAAACCCTTTTCTCGCAAAAGTATCGAGCGAGTGAAGTTTGGCTACGTTTTACACAAACTACAAAATGATTTATAACATTTAAAAAAATATTAGTAACATCATTTTATGGTCTACTCTCAGATGGGTTGAAAACATTTTTGACTTCAATAGGAAATATAGCAGAAAAAAAATGTTGAAAAAACATAATTCTTGGAAAACATCTGGACAAATAAGTATTTTTTTCTATACCTTAGAAACACTTTTAAGAAAATTTAAAAATTACACAATAATCTTAAGTTAATCTGTTAATAGAATCTAAAATTTATTTTATAAATAAACAATAACTTCATTTCGTAAAATACAAACAAATTGAACTATATTATCGACCGCGCAAACACGATCGCGTCAGTAACGATCGGGCTGTCCCAGCGAGAGCACGTACTACTTTGTTCCGGAGCCGCTGGCGAAATTTACGTGAATATATTCCCAAATTTTTACGCCGACTATCACATTGTGATCCAGTAAGTATTATTTTTTATTTTATGTACTTTGTTTATTAAGATTGTTTAAATTTCTTTCGACTTCAATAGTACTTAGAGGTAACTGTTGTATGTTTGTATGTAAAGGTTATCTGCGGAATTACTCTACTACTATGATTAAATTACAATTCTTTCACTAATGTCATCTACAATGGTTAATGGCAGCTATATTACCATCCACAAAAAGTTGATATTTTTAACCGACTTAAAAAAAGGAGGAGGTTATCAATTCGGTTGTATGTTTTTAATCATTTTTTTTATGTTTGTTAACTCAGAACTCCGTCGTTAATGGACCGATTTTTTTGCAGATAATGAGTCGAAAGAAAAGGACGCATTATAAAGGCGTCACTAAAAGGAAAAAAAAAACAAAATGTGGGGCTGATACGTGCAAGACAAGTTCTTAAAGAACGCAAGTCTAATGCACTGGCTACGGTTTCGTTTCCAGAACATGTAAGATTTTACTTTCGATCAGCAGTAGAAGTGAAATAGTACATTTTGATAGGGTAGGGCGGGGCTACTTGAGCATAGGGGCAAGTTGGGCAATCGAAATATCTCGCAAACTATTCACCGTACGTATAGGCATCGTATGGCGGAAAGAAGGAGTCGCAGGAGGGGTAATCACCACGCGATCGCTAGAGGCGCCTGGACGAACAAGTGAAGCGCCCGAGCGTTTTGTTTATTTTGTGACCAAAAAGTAAAAACATCGTTTACCGCAAGTTTTCGTCTGTATTAGTCAATTGTCATCTGTTTTCAATGAGGTAAGTATTAATCTTCCAGAGAATTATTGTACTTTTGATATTTAGAGAGGTCCTGGGTTTAATTTTTTTATAACCTCGATTTTGTTTTAAAATTCCGGGTTGAGGTTAGTTGAGCTATAGTGACAATGACCATTAAGTTCCAAAGATCTAATTATTTTTTTTAAGATATAAGCTAATAATATAAACATTTAACTCTGATTTTAAACAGAAAGACTGAATCTAATGCTTAAGTTAATTTTAAGATACGTTAATGTTTTGTTGATTCTAGTTTTGGTTAATTATTCAAAGAAAATTACTTTAAGTTTTGTTGTTCTGTCACTAAAATATTATTATTAAATAAATAAAGAGCTGATTGTCAAACACATATTTTACTTCATCTCTAGTCAATATTGAACCCATAGTTTGGTTAGATATTCTTAGCGCTCAACTTGCCCACTACCCTTGCTTAACTTACCTCACCTATGGGGTACATTGAGCGTACTTGACTTTCAGCATTTAAACAGCTGTAGCTCTTAAATTCGACTTGTTACAAAAAAACTACTAGGGACACATTTGCTAAGGGATAAATTTCTAATCCATCAAGCTGCATAACAACTCATTGAGACTTATTATTGAGGAGCTATATCCGCTCAAGTGAAAAATTGCTCAACTAGCCCCGCCCTACCCTACAGTGGAGAAAGTTTGACATTGCAACCGAGGAGGAATTCGTGTCATATGGATCTGAGTGCTGCTGATTGATAATTTTTTACGTGATTGCTTAGCGTTCAGCCTGATACAATAAATGAGCACGCGTACTTTTTCGCACTAGTGCGAAAAACAGTAAATAGTGTGCCTAAAAGCGGTAGGGATAAGAGCGGGTTTTCGAGTAGGTGTATTGAAATAGCATTTACCAGTACATACTAATTGACAATGTTGCTAATTTTTAGGAAATAGATGCTAATGAAAATTCTGAAACGATTAAGGACACTAATAAAGTTGACAATATGTGTCAACTTGAACTATTCATGGTAATTATAACCATTGTGTTACGTACAGGGTGTAAATAAATAAACGCAAGACCTACTTTTAGAAATTCATAACTTGTTTTAGTTGTACTATATATGGTGATCTGATTGTTTCAGTTTATATTGAAAGTCTCATATTTTTTCTCTAAACTTAACTCGTAAAGTGAAATTTTGTAAGTTCTTGGTCCGAGAGACCACACAGGATGTTTTGCGTTTATTATGTTACATCGTATAAAAATAAATAATGTACTTATAATAGACCAACAATAATATATTCATTTACAGGGTTATTTGTAAAACACTAACAACCTTGCAGGACTGTATTACTTACTGACATCATAAATAACAATTTTTGTTCTATGACTTTTTACAAAACATAATTCATTTACCAAAAATAACCCTTCAAGATTTCGTTGTTCTTTCTAACACACTTCAACTTTGTATTTTGCTACACCTACGTCTGTATGACGCGACGCAAGCGCATCAAGCACCCCCGCTGCCCGATCCCCGCTCCCCTCCGCTATTGTACTATCGCTTGCTTCGCATATACTTCGTAATGTTTAGAATGTTCAATTAAAATATTTTTATTTTTGTATGAAAATCTGATAAACTAAAATATGATAAATTTTTAAAAGTCATAGAACAAAAGTTTTTTGTTTATGATGTTAGTAACATAGTCCTGAGAGGTTGCCAGTGTTTTACAAATAAGCCTATAAAGTAGGTACGCATAGTTAAAACTATTTATATAATATATACTTTTAGAATATAGGTGGTAAAATGTGGTCGTGTACCTAAGACAATACGAGTCAGGAACATTTTTTTTTTCAGGAATCATCATCATCCTTATCTATAGAAGGGCGAAGAATAGTTGATTTTCAATACCTGTTTGACCAATTGGTAACGATATCTAAACATAATTATAGGTTTGGGTGCAATTTGTCAAATCTACTGATAAAAGAAGAGAAAGTGCAGTCATTTGCGTCAAAAATATATTTATCATGTTCTATGTGTGGAAGTCGATTCGAAATAAACACATGTGAGAGTAAAAAAAATTTAATTGGACGTTAACCACAGCGCAGTTTTGTGTATTATTAGTATTGGTTGTGGTCGGGCCAACTTGAACGAGCTAGTGGCTTCCATTAATTTGCCACTTAATAGAAAATTGACCTATCAGAAATGTCACGACAACTTGCATGACTAAAAAAAGAAAGAAGTTGCTGCCGGTAAAGAAGAAGCTTTTATGACTTTGGAAAGAGGTAGTGTGAATCCATCAGGTATACCATCAATATCGGTAACAGCTGATGCTGCTTGCATACTTATTCTTCAGCCTATTTCCATCTTTTTGTTATCTCGTCGTGACATTTCGCGTACGTATTTTGTTTAATTATTGGTAAATCTATGGAAGTCAACAATTCCTTTTAAATACGGGCAAGTTCCAATAAAACTCAGTAATAGTCAATACGGCTTTCGCCGAAATCGTTCAACTGGGGATCTTCTAGCGTATGCCATTCACATCTGGAGCGAGGCCATCGAGAAGTATGGAGAAGCACTTGCAGTCTCCCTTGATATCTCGAAGGCCTTCGACAAGGTCTGGAACAAAACCCTTATTGCTAAACTTCTTTCCTTCGGTCTACCCACTACTGGAGTCTGTCTGATTGGATAGCAGACTTCTTGAGGGGTCGATCCATACGAGTGGTTATTGATGGCTGCTCGTCTGGTCAAATGGATATTAAAGCCGGGGTCCCTCAGGGGTCGGTACTCTCGGCAACACTGTTCTTGCTGCACATAAATGATCTACTTAAACCCGGTACCTTTGGCATGCAGACCACAACACTGTTGCCAAGAGATACGTGTCTGACACACAGATCCAGTCTTTCCGAGAGACTGGTTGAACGCTTAAACGCGTGCACTAGCTTCTGACGTTTTATAAGTGCCCATGTAGGCCTATGTGAAATAAAAAACTTTTGACTTTGACTTTGAACTGGTCCTAAGGCAGTATCTGATTGGGACGATGCCGATCTGGTCAAGTTCAATGCTGCTAAAACCCAGGCGTGTCTTTTTTCTGCTAAACGGAGACAATTTCGCACGGCTCCATATTTCCGGGGTGTAACCGTGCCGATAACCGACCACCTTGAGCTTCTTGGGGTAACGTTGTCGTCTACCCTCAACTTCGGCTCTTATATCAAGGCAAAAGCTCAGCAGGCTGCCAAAAAATTTAAGATCTTAGCTGAGGCAATTCGGTACTTTACACCGGAACAGACAGCTGCTCCACCTTTATCAAGCACAAGTTCGATCGTGTATAGAGCTGTACTGATCTCATCTTTTAAATTAAATATATATATATATATATGTTTTTAAAAATATGGTGATGTTCTTATTTATTTTGTTTGCTTTCCTTTTTATTCCGATATTTTGGGTTCAATTGGAATACTTGGCATTGATGAATATATTTTTTATGCAATAACGCAATGAAGTTTGTGAAATGTATTATTTTTATTTTTAGGTCTTTTTATTTCCTTTTTTACGTAGTTTTTAACGATGACCTCAACTTGGTATTGTTTTGTCAATTAATTAATTTCTGAGTTGAGCTATACGTTTACTGACAAATGCTTGCACTGACTGAACAGGTCTCTAATCTGTATGGTTCTATCCTCAAAAGAACATCTCAGACACTAGTATACACTATCCGCATACACCTTTACCGAGATTACATATCTGAATTTTAAAAGAGACATCTCGTAAACTTAATTTTTTTTTTTGACGCATGGAAAGTGTTTTTTTACAACTATTTTACTTAAATAAATATCATTGTATCATCGTTTTGTATTTATCATTTACTTAATTGTCTAAATGTATCAACATCCATCTAACACAAAATTGAATAATTTTGGTGTGAATTGTGACAAATATAAAATATATACACGTTTTTATTTACAAACCATACTTATTTTATAATTTTGTAACTCAGAAAAATATCATATAGAGGATCAAAATTGTTTGAGCGGCCACCAAGCTCGATTTTTACGCGTGTGTGCGTGTAGCTGCATGCACGATGCACACAAACATAACATTGCAGCGAATTTGCCTAAACTCTAGCGAGTGAATTTTCTGCACGGCCTCTTAAATTGGATAGGAGTTGAGCTAGGATCTTTTTTACACGTTTTTAGTACTCTGACATTTCACCAGCTGCATGATTCTAGTATGTTTTGTTTTACTTTTTGGGCTCCAATTGTAACCATCCTTTGGGACTATAAACAAGAAATAGTGAAAAGCTAAGGGACTAATTAGGTTCTTAGTTGGAAACTGCTGTAATAGGATTATCGTGGGTAGCATCACAGTTTATTGCTTTACATCCCCTTCGAATCTAACTCGTCCGTGCCGGGGTGCCCTAATGTCCCGGATTACATCATCTTGATTCTTGCTAACCAAATGATAATTTTACTCTGTTATATGAATGGCAGCAAAGCCACAGACAGTAGTTTACTATGTGTTATACTAAATGTGTGTGATACTAAATGTTGTATTAGACTCATCGGCTGAATATAATTGAAGCCGCCAGTTAAATGGCGCCATTTAGTAAAATACTAGGACGCTAGCTTGTTAACTGAATGGCTGATTAAGCTAGTTGGCTCCAACATATCTACTATTTATCAACCATAAAATTTATAACCGTCACGCGCCTGTACATAATTGGATTGTGTAATTTTTGTGCCAGTAAACCTTTAAACTGAACTTTTAGTGAAAGTTCTAGAAATGTGAACTTTTATTTGCAGGTTTAGAAATTAACCGGATTTGTCTGTTGTATAGAAATAAAGGAAAACGGAAATGTTAAAGCATTGTTTTAGTAAAACATCCGTTTTGCAGCTTTCCAATTCTCCCTCTTGTAGCGCTGTCGACGTCAAACATAATTGTTTAGCAACGGTATGTTTTTTTTCCAAAAAAGATTTGTACCTACGTTTAGGTGGTAAAATACACAAATAAATACTCGAGTTACGTATGAAAGGCGTCAGCGTCCGCATGACTTCTAAATATCGGACTACGATTTTCGGCAACTGGCCAAAAACCACAAACCACGTAATGTATACGTAAACATGCTTGTGAAGCAAAAGCTGCCTAAGATCTTTTGAAGAAAATCCTATTTTATTCGTGAAAACCTGTTGAGCATTTTGAGTAGTATGATATACTACCTGACGCAATTTGTTTACATGCGTCAATAACTCATTAAGAAAAGCTAAACGCGTAAATTCATTCATTGTTTGACTCTTTAAAATAGTTCTCTAAAAACTTAGAGGAATTCATGTCTATATCAGTGTTATTCACCAGATCAAAACTTAATGGATATCGATTCTCATATATCTGTAAATAATATTCTAATTAAAATGTATACATATAATTTATTGTATTATTAGATTGTACGCTGTCTAAGCGATTTGGACGACAAATAACTTTATCCAAAATCGGGTGAAAGTTATATTCGGAATTTCGATCCTATCTAAACAATTCGGAATCTGAAACCAATCGGGTTCAATTTCATCAGTTCTTCTCCCTTCCCAATCTTAATTAAGTTTGGACAAACAAAACTGGTGACAAAAATCATTATGATTATTTCCCTGCCCTTATTTCTGTTTATTTGCGGCTGGCACTACATTTCTTCAAATCTCCTTACCCCTTCGTTGTAGTATTCACCTTTACTATTTATTATTTATCATCTTTTGTATTCTTTTCTATCTGACCAAAAACATGGCAGTAAAAATGTAACATGGTTATTTTCCAACATTCCCGCAACACGATGTTACACGCCATAGTTTCAGATATTGTTTATGATTTGCTTATCACAATCCTCCTGTCACAGCTGTAATTGAGGGTTGGTGTGACGTAGATCGGTCATAATGCTCTGATAAGCGCGGGTTATCGCACTCTGACGCGCTAGTCGTATTATATCTCAAATTATGATGAATTGTTGACACACAGACATCGAATTATCGACACTATCATTAAATTATAATCAATCATTGTTTCTATGGGAATTTTTTCATCACGAAATGTAATAGATTGTGGGAAAAATGTCAGTTTTATCTGATTGTGAACATAAATTATTTACATGTTTAATGAAAACTGCTCGCTGGCTAAAGTCAGACAGGCAGGAATTATTTCGGAGACGGTTCGATCGGTGTTCGAATATGTTCAAGTTCTAGTTGTCTAGACACATAAATACTGGGGTACTTAATCAGGTAAATAGAGGAGAGCATCCACGTGTAAGTTCATGTAGGTAAAGTCACGCTGTGATAACTATACAGTCTGACGACCTACTACTAAACGATTATAACAGACTATTATATCTTTATGAGACTATTTGAGCAATCGATAAAAGAAACTCGAAATATATAATTCGCGACATTAGATTCTAGGACACAGAGAGAAACATTGTAGGTAATTCTCTCGACTTCACGCAATAATATCTTTTTGCCGGAAACAGCCACTGAAGAACAGGTTTTTATAACAAAAGACATTACAATCAACCTTTTAAATGATGATAAATTACGCCTTCACTATATACCACGCTACTTTACTTCGATCTATTGTGCCTCGTAAAGTGGCCGCCCAATGCAAGGTCGACAGGTATATAGGTACCTACGTAAATAGAAAATGTGAGTGTGGAGTGTGATTTCTATGAAAGCTATATTAGCTATGATTATTTTATAGATACCTATCATTCATTGTTATTAAACAGTATCAACTACAATTGATTTATTTTTTAAGTTTCATGCAACACAAAGATACACAAGCGGACTTTCTCTACCAGTCAATCAAGGGTGATCAAGGTAGTGGGAAACCAACATGGCAGGTGCATAAAAAACAAAGAAAATAAATTGTATAGGATTCATACACAATTTATGGATAGCTTCAGGCTGGCTTTCAGGCGACAAATGACGAACGTTTGTCAAAGCCTAAAAGTGGACTATACTGATTGAGGCGGGCGGGTCTCTTGTTTTTATTCACTTCGTTATTGAGATAATAACACACCCTTTAAAATTTTAAATATTAGAGGTTTAGGATGTATTCATATTTATGCCAATTAAAAAGGTTCATCAGTTCAAAAATATTTAACACTCATGTAAGTAATGTCGAAATATATTAACTTCGATAAATATCTTATATTGCTTGTTAGTTGAAAGTAGGTACAAATCTTCCTTTGGTGAACTTTCCGTCTGAAAGTTTTGGTAATTGATACTTCTCATTTTCCTTTCCAATTATAACTAAAGTTTTCTTGAAGAAACTTGTGTTCTTCTGCCTAAAGATAATAAAAAAGATTTTTGATATTCTCCTTGCTCTGAATTGAGCAAGATTTAATAATATTATTAAACTACTTTTTTAGAAAAATATTTTATACTATTTGGAAAATATCATCAATGTGTGCTTCATCCGATGTGTAGACAATGTAGACATTTTACAGAACATGTTTTTCAAATTAGTTTAAATTTTTTTCATCTTTCAATACATGTTTTAGGAGTAAATAAGGAGACCGGTATGACCCTCAGTTCTCCCCAGACGGGGTGTAATCCTCATGGGGATTTCATCATAAAAACATGCGAAAAAAAAAACACGATCCACATTCTCATAATCGACGTTTCAGCCAGGAAAGTTCTTAACGATCTTTCTCAGCTTTTGCGCAGAATTTTCCCTGATGATTCAATAAGGGAATTTGCCACCCCTCAGAATCTAATTTGCTGTCCCTCTAAAATATACAGCCCTACATCTCGGCTTGGCTTATATTATATACCTACTTGCGATTCTTGGAAAATCTGTTACCGGGATACACAAATTCAATTATTGTCCTAGAAACACAAGCGAATCGTATTTGACATTTGATTGAGACGTTGAGACCTAGCGTAACAGACAAATATGATTCTCTACGTCAAAACAATATTGCCTTTAGCATACTTTAGTTCCATTTCGTAGTAAAACTTGCATTACGATCACGTCCATAATATTATTCGGGTTGAGGTCGAAGATATAACGTTCTCGCATTACGTTATTGCAAACTTCAATGACGGTATTCGGTTTATTTCTTGACTTTGATTTAAATGAAAGGTACCAGAGGATATCGCCCAATAATTTTCAGCGTCGAAACGTGAATAGCTACGACGTCTATTGTAGCTGTAATTGATAAAAATATTTCTCTAAAATTGACGAAGTGCTAACAATTTGTAAATAAGCGTTAGTCATAAAAATCGCTGCCGCCAAGTCCCGCGTAAAATTCATAATTTAGGTACATCTAAATTAGCCCACTATATTCGTTGGTGGGTTTAGAGTAGACTAGCTACTGCTTTACGGCAAGCCTTGTGACATCATGATTGATTTACGCTCTTTAATTAAAAAACTACAAGCCACAAGGTATATTCTGTGTTGCTCATATGGCAAGATATAAAACAGCAGTTAATATTTCACAGGAACCTGTGGACGATGCAAGGTAACCCTTAAATTTTCGCGTCTAGCCCAAATTCGAGCACCATTATACACGCTACATCAATCTTTCGTAATTTGCTCCACTCATTTGTAGTTATTTCAGATGTAACTACTTTGAAACATGCAACGCGAATATAAATTTGGCTGTCAACAGAAGCATTGATTTATGTAGTTTGAAGTGAACTTATAGGCGCAGATAAGCCATGTGCTTGAAAATGGTGGCTGAGGTACATATCTACATTAACGAGAATTCATACTTTCCCAGTGACAGATTCGAGAGCTCTATGAGAGCCTCGAATAAGGGCACAGATACAGTATTATTGTATAAGGCTGCTTGGACCTTTTTAGAATTCCAACCGAATGAGGTAAATGACGGCCTAGTCACTACTACTTTTTTTGAGATGGGAAATAATTAAGCTACTTCTCCCGCTAAAACCCACTTGAGTTCCTTTGGTAGCCCTTAACGTTCCAGGGCCACGGTAACACTTTCGAACATTCCTGCAGCCCACAGTAATTTATATTCTATTCAAACCAAGGACTTTTATTTTTTTGTGACAGATAACTCGGATCCTGTAAAGCTTATTCCCATGAACTCAAAATGCTCGCCTCTGTGTGGTATCCATAAACCAAAGAAGCGGTCGGTTTGGTCTAGTGGTATGTAATGTTATTTAGAACACGTAGTTAGAAGTTACTGAAGGACAACCCTTGCAAACTGGCGATGTTTCGTAATGGGGGCTACGTCAGCACCAGACGTTGCGTTGGTTCGGTAACTAAATAATTCATCCATAGTGTTTGTTACATAACGCCATGGCAGGTGCTCTGCTTCATTTGTTGTGAACAATGGTAGCGGCTATGTAGGTACATTATTATGTAGGCTTGAATAAGTTTTAGTTTTTGGGCACTTCATGTAAATAGATGATAATTCTTATTAAAAAGGAGGAACACCTTATGAGCTCTGATGTGATTGAACCAGATATGGTAGTCGACAGATCGTCTTACCCAACATTTAGGTTGCGTTTCCAATGACGCGGTGCTGGGTGGAGTGGAGAGGAGCGGATAGTGAATTGGCCAATCACGATGCTCGAAATCTTCGCTCCGCATCAACGGAAACAGTGTATGTGGAGCGGAGTGGAACTTAACGGACTTTCAAATAAAATAAATGAAGACGCGGCCCCGAGCTGGAAAGAACGGAGTTGTGCAGGCTCCTTATGAGCTCTGATGTGATTGAACCAGATATGATACTCGACAGATCGTCGACAGATCGTCTTACCCAACATTTAGGTTGCGTTTCCAATGACGATGACGCGGTGCTGGGTGGAGTGGAGAGGAGCGGATAGTGAATTGGCCAATCACAGTGCTCGAAATCTCCGCTCCGCATCAACGGAAACAGTGTATCTAGAGCGGAGTGGAACTTAACGGACTTTCAAAAAAAATAAATGAAGACCCCGAGCCGGAAAGAACGGAGTTGTGCAGGCTGTGGTGCCGAGCGGAGACCACGTAGCGGAAGATAGCTCAACTTCACTCTGCCCCCGCTCCGCATCAATGTTTAGCGGAGCGGGGTAGAGTGGAGTCTCTTGCCGCTTTTCACTGCTCTTCTCCGATCCGCTCCGCCCAGCTCCGCTTTAGTGGAAACGCACCCAAAGACTTATGCGAAAACGTGCTAAACATCATTTTTAAGCATTTTTCATTTATTTTACAGACACGGAGGGCTCACAGGCGGGGTCGTCAAACAGTGATCAATCGGTTGAGGTAGATCCCAAAACGAATACTAAGAAAGACGACACACCCAGTTGAACTGCCTACCATACTCGCGGTCCCGCAGGACTACACTGGACTTGCCCAAAGCTAAAGTAATCTCAATCAGGTAAATAGTATTACTAAGCACTGAGTAATGTAGCCCCACCTTATAGGGATGGTATGGTGTACAAATGTAGCTCTTATGTCTAGTTCAACCAGATAGAATTTGCATAATTTTAAGTACTTTCATAAGATTTGTGTGTACACGGGCGTTTTGTCGAATTTAATTTGTTGGAAATTATTAGAATTTTTCATTCGTTCTCTGAATGGACGTAAAACGTCGATTAATATATTATTTATTTGTTATTACATATTATGTAAAATGCAGCTGATGGTGAACGTTATTTTGTTTCTTTAATATTATGTATTGAATGTTTTATGCAAACAGAGCCCATACGTGTTATAGATTAATGGGAATGTTTTGTATAAAAGTGATTGATATTGAAGAGTGTCGATGTAAAGATTGGAATTAGACAATACTGATATATGAATATAAAATGAATTAGGTGAATGTTGATAGACTCGTGACAGATAGATTCGTGAGATTGGTTTGGAATGGCAGCTTTTGCACGCCTGCCAAAGAATCACTAAGTAAAATGGTCTTACAATAATCGCTTACTTTGTAAAGGGGAATTTTGCATTGCGTACAAAATAATAATAAAAAGACGCACAATCACAGGGGTACTGTTGAATGATATGTTTTTATGTTCAGTGTCCTAAAGTGGTCAGGTAGTAGTAAGAACGAACCTTAGTTGTGAATGCATGACATTCTGAACAGATAGCTTTAACAGTACTTAGCATTTACTTGGCACAGTCAATGTAAAGGTTTTGAGAATTTAGAAGAAAAAAAATCATATCATCAATGCTTAATGCAAAAAACGTAGAACTACTATAAGGTGGTATACACCCTCGAGTTATATCAATCGACAGCATAATTAATTAGCTGAAAATATCAACGGTATTTTGTGCTTATATCAATCACCATAGTTGAGATCTGTAGTATCATTCGCCGATTAATTGATTGATTTTGTCAACAGACGAACAGATTATGGTGTGTCCATTCCTGGCGAATGCAACGCTCGCAAGCCGCCCGCGAGCCGCTTGCGAACGGCGCGCGTGCATTTCGCGCACGGCTCCTTCCTACGAAGGCCCTGCGCCGCGCGCGCTTCGTACGAACATGAAATGCACGCGCGCAGTTCGCAAGCGGCTCGCGAGCGACGCATTCGCCAGATCTGGACGCACCATGAATACTTCAATCGGGTTTATCGATTTTTTGATTTCCCCATCTGTTTTGGGGCTTACGGTAACTGACAAAGACCGCAGACGCATTGGAAATATGGTTTAGTATCTAATGTTATTGAACTGACCATGCACTTGATGCACTTAATATATGGTGTCCATTATCTTTACAACGTGAATATTAAAATGATTGATTTGTGCCTTGATAACATTGTTCACTACTAAGAAGTGTAGGTCTTCTCGGGCACATAAATCAATTTATTTTAATTGCGTATTGTAACCTGAAGCTAAATTGTCTGTCTGCAGCACATATTGTACCGTCTTTACTATTAATGTTTGATCATTACAGTGCCTAGTGCTAGTTTGTTTTACGTTAACGCGATGACGTTTGGTGCTCCGATTGGCCCGCTCCAAGCTCTTAACCAATCAAAGAGCCAAACGGTAAACATTTCGATCGCGATAACATAAAAACAACTCGCACTCAGCGCACAGAGGTCGGAATAGGTAGAGAATATTTATCTAAAGTTCGTGGAAGTAAGAAACAAAGAGTTGATAATACCACCTCTAAAATTCCGGAATAATTCCGGAACGATTAAATCCCGGGATTTATGAAATTGTATATTAGGTACTCGTTGCGTTTTGAATATATTTTAACTAAATTATTATTGATGAATTTTAATTATGTTTATAGAAATCCGTACAAAAATTTAAATTAAAGAGCTTTGTTTTAATCTAACAGTTTTAGTTTGTATGCATTAGAGATGCTAAGAATGAAACGTAATAAGATTCTTCAATATAATAATTCAATTCTCAAATTTTAGAGGAGGTATTAACAACTCTACGTAACTTACTTTCACGACCTATAAGTAAATATACTCTACCTATTTCGACCTCTGTTGATCATACATGTTTTTTTTATTTTATTTTAAATGTGTTACTATAAACTGTGCAGCTGTTTCGTAGATATAGGTTCCTAAGTACGCTTAAATTCAGCTAATTTATTTTCAATTAAGACACATAATTTGAATAGTACAATTTTTTAATATTATATATTATTAATTAATTAATAATGGGTACTGTGTATAAGGTGCTGTATCGCTTACATTTATTTATTGTGTAAAATATACGTAAATATTTGTTTTTAATTAATAATGAAGTCTTATTTAATGTTAGCTCTATTTGCATTTTTGTTTGTATCGAACAAAAGTATGTTTTATCTCAGCTCTAATGTAATATCTGTGCAGTCTGTGTTCTTGGATGGGGCTTTTAAAAGCTGTACTTTAAACGACACTTATCATGAAGGTTTTGTTTGAAACATGCAAAATGCTGCTAGTCTGCTTGACTCCCAATTAACCGTTGTTAATTATTTCAGATGAAATAATACCGTCTCGAAATTAAACTGGCATTCATTACACTCAAATACAATCAAACATGCACATTATTCTTTATTGTCTTTAATTCAAATTACGTGTGTGTTTAGAACTGAGTCAGCGACAAAATGAAATACCTAATGGGTTCAAACAAGCATAATGTGGTTTGTGACGAATGCTTGATGCTCATAATACTTGAATTCAGAACCTTAGATCATTCATAGGCATAGCCTTTCACTCAACTACATAATTTAGTGTTATGAAGTCAATTAATTGTTGAATTATAATTTAAAATAAAAATGTTCTTAGTAAAAGTTACAATGGAATTTAAACTATAATGTATGAAATTAAGTTTGTGGCTCTAAAACTTGATAAATTAAGATTCTAAATTCAAGTTTACGTTATAGTACACTACACTCGCTATGCCAAAGTCTCGATGACTTTGGCATAGCGTCAATTACTGACTACACTATTTGAGGCTGTACAACTTAATGGTAGCTATCTCTAATATCTATGTAAATCAGTAGTCTAGTTGATATCTAGATACTAGTTGCTCTTATATTTGCTACTTTCAACGATTTCATGTTTATATCATATTAGTCTTTTCAATTGTTTTAACCGCTTATTTCACTGTCTAAGCTGTAACGGTTCCTTTTAGCCTACGCATTGAAATAAGTAAGGTCTAACGAAGCAATTTTAACATAATTATTTATTGTTACATAGTACTATATTTATTCACGCACAATTAATTTTGTGTTAAATACGTAACAATTTTTAGTAATTATAGAATTTTACTTGCCGAATTTAACAACTTATTTATTGGTATAATTTCGACTTTTACTTAAAGGTAAAAGTGAATCTCATAAAAGTATTTTAAAAACGTTACTTTGGTATTTAGTATAAGAGGAATATAGTTTGACCTGAGTTTCATTATTCATTCTTACTTGCATATCCATAAGCATTTTACGAAAACTAAATTAAGCACTTTGGTGTGAACTTTATGCCTTTATATAAAGCTCATAAGTGTTAAAGATTTGCTAGATGGAATAGTGGTGCACAACCAATGTTTTAAAATGAGCCTTCTTCTAAATGACTCAAATTTCCAATTTTGAAATGCCGATTACGAGCCGTTCACTTATTACTTATTTCTAAAGGTTTTTCTTTTAAGGTGGGAAATCATCTAATGACTTCTCGCGCTCTAGGGCGGAACGAGAGGGCGTGTCAACGTGTGTACTGACTTTTAGTCAGTAAGTCACACCTATGTTCCTTCAGTTCTAGGACCACGGGTTTCCCTTTCAGAAGTGAACCCGTGGCCCCAGTAGGATTTGGCCCTGCTGGGCCCCTGTGACACTGCAAGGCGACGCCCATTCCTCCCTCACTCCGGGCCATAGCCTGTACCATGCCCCGCACGAGAGGTATTTCTGAAGGTATAACATGATTCGTGAAAGTAAAATATATTTTTGCTTTCATAAATTAGTCTCCAACAATGGTTGAGCGCCACTGGATTAGACGGTAGTTTTATATTGTACCATACTTACGTCTTATTTAAACAAGGTGTGTGAAGCCTCCGCTAATTCTGTAACTGAAATAAGTTGTTATACCATCCTTAGATAAACTAAATGCCACATTTTCTGCCAGCCTTAAACTGGCAAAAAATGTTCGACGAACCTTTATATGGTTATTTTTACTTGTGCATAAAGTTAGAATCATTAAAGAGACATCCCTTTTGAAGAAATGACTTAACTATTATTCGTACACCATTAGGTAGAGTAATTGTCTTATCGCTCTATGAAGGGAAGTTCTAGGGTACATGATTAAATTAAAATCAGTACTTAAATGTATGATTTTTCCTCTAAATAAATAAGTCGTGACAATTGGTCAACGGCCGATAAGTACTCAATACGCTTTCTCAATATTTACACAATAATATTTATTTCGTTAATCTTATAATGGAGTAAATATTACTCATACTTGCGATATTATTATCTACTTAAAACAAAGATGGACAAAAAACAAATAACTTCGAACAATTGGTGAAACACGTAACCCTCATTTTACGCTTCGCAGTCGGGCAAAAATACATGTTGTCTCTAATTTTCAGTTTTAGCAGTAGCCTCATCACCTTGTTTAGTATTTCTAAAGCGCAAACAACGCATCTCTTGACTTAAACTGCCTTATGATAATCTTCCTCGTCTTAAACACATCGAAATTCAACATTTTGGAGGCCTATTCGGTGTTTCGGTGTTAAAATTCTAAAATATATTTCTGCTTAGTATCTACGATGTGTGTAAGATTAACTGGTTGAGTAGTGTAATTAGAGACACAATAGTAAGACAATGGCGCACGAACGCGGGCGTTCGTGCGGGGATCAACAGCTTAAGCAATTTTATCCTGCATCGTTTCGTTCCTACGTCACTTGCAATCGCAAAATCACTACTAGTCAGATTTGACTATTAATCTTAATTTATATAATACGTAGAAAATTTCATAAAATGTTTGTGTTTGTCAATTACATGTCTATTTTAAAATTTAATGACTTCAGTAAATGTTGTAACAATACTTTAAGTACTTATTTAGATTAACTATAAAGAGTGTAAGAGTTCTATAGTCTGGCACTATAGAAACACCAGTGTTGATTTGACTAGGTTTGTTGTATTTATCTTCTAGAAAAAGTGTTTGTAATACATTTTTACGTAATTCTTTCTAATAACATAAAGCACAACTTTTATTTTATTAATACGTAAGTTTCGATTCCCATTTCATAACCATGCTTCCAATAATAGTTTTCCAAATAGGATGTGGGTACTTTACACAACGCAATCTATGTTAAATTTCAATGCTACCCGCATATTGTCTGTAAGGTTTTATAATATGTCAATTATTCCAGTAGGGTATGTATTTTTATCTATACGAGTGTTATGGAATGTAATGATATGTTATGAAATTTATTTATTTACTGGTTTTTGTTGACAAAATGTTAGGTTGATTAACTTTCAACAATAATCAACAAATACGTATGTTTTTTGAAATAAGAGCAGCTATGTAATTTTATGATTTTATTTAATTCCATAAAATGTGTTCCATTTATTACCTGCTACTTGCTAACCAATTATATACTAATTATACGTAACACAAGTTCCGCTTTAAGTCATCTTAAATTATTTTACTCTGAAATTATTTTACATTGTGCATTGGTACACCAATCTTATCTTTTTTTTTATATGAAAGTATTTTATTAAATATTGTTTGCGAATAAAGAATTGGTCTTGTAAAGCGACCTAATCTAAGACTATTGTATCTTAGAATTATAATCCCTATGACCTATGTAAAAGTGATAAGGTCTACAGTATTTCTTAATTTATTTCTTTTAGATCTCTGATTGATATCGTAACATTGTGATCGTCAACGTAGGTTTAACTTTGTTTATATATTACGTGCTGTAAATATACGTACATGTTTTACTGTAGTATTGATTTACGTATTTAAAATGCAAATAATTTAATATTCCAATGATACGTAGAATTCACTCGCCATCGAATACTTATACCTCATATTGTCATTGAAATTATTACATCAACATTTATTATTTTATTTCAAATTCGATTCAGATATAAACAAAATTTTTTCATTAAGTATCCAATCTTTTTTTAATGCACGTTTCGTGCAGTCTTGTCTATATCTCTTTAAAATATCTAATTATTGTTCTTTTTTACTGTTCTAAGAATTAAAATATGTTTATTCTAGCGATGTGCTAATTCGATTAGTTGATAATATGCCAAGGCATCATAAATAGTTCTTATAAATCGAATAAGCACATCACTAGTTTAGAAGTCTCATAAGTTATCTTGAAATGCTAAATATTGTGTGTGTTTGAACCTGTAACAGTAAAAAGACAGTAATGGGCATTGGATTATATTGTGAAAGAACCTTTTAACAAGGTCTGCTTTATTTAATGATATGGCGACAAATAAATGCAACAAGCTTAATGTTATTAATTTAGTCAATATAAATCAAAATAATATCTCAAAGGTGAGCTTTTTGGCTCAACTTACACAAACGCGTGTCATCGCGCGATTCAATAATTGCATAACACAAACGTGTACCTTCTTTATGGGGCGTTTCACAGCTCACTAGCGCCGCTAATTGTAAAAAAAAATCATAACTCGGAAATATAATAAAAAATGCATAATATTTGTTTGACACAATGTTAACACTTGAAATTGAAATGTACCTGTTTAGCTAAATCATGCATTTGAAATAAAACGGCATTTTTTATTTTATTTACGAGTCTTTTTTTTTTTCAATATGCGGCGCTAGTGGGTTGTGAACCGCCTCTAATGGGAAAATACAGATGAATAGTGTGAGTTGAGCTTTAGATTTATTTAAAAAAAAAGTGTGAAACATAATAGTTCAGTAATTGGCCCAAACAAGAAGACTATTGCCCATAAAAACCTACCAGACATATAGTTTGTATACATATGCATACATTTTGTATAATAAATATACCTGGATGTTTAATTCACTGTAATAATTATTGTAATGGTGCAATTTGAATCCGTGAGATCAACATAGTTATTGGGAAAATAGAATTAATGAATTTGTATCGTTTTGTATCTAGTTTGCTGTTAGCAAACGAAGATTAAAATAAAAATGTAAAAAGATGATGTCAATTTTATTTAACTCCTCTCCACGTCTTATCCTAATGGGTGAGCCGACTAATTTTCCCTTAATCTACGATTAGACACGCATTTTACGAGCTGATAGCATTATTCGATTTTACCACAACACTACCGAGAGGGCTGTTTTCAGTATTCGAGTATTTTGGTACTCGTTGAAATAGGAATCGAAATCAAGAATCGAGTCACGGGACTCTGATAGGTATTCGAGTACCAGCATGAGTATTTTATCGTAAGTTTTGTATGACCATAAGAAAGTGGTCAGTAATAAAATTGTTATTGAATAATCAATCATTTTAATCAAAGTACTTTGACAGTAAAGTTTGCATTTATTAATTAATTACTACGAGTATGTACTCTTATAGTAAGAAAGTTTAATCTTAGTAGGAACTAGGAATAATGACTTTATGAGCTACAAAGTCGCGATTAAAATACGCGACTTCGTATTCGAATACCCTAAGTGCTCGAATTCTGTCTCCAAGTACTGAGAATTAGAATTCTGTATTGAATATTCGAGAATTCAGTACTTACTAGGTATTACAGACTACTCGAGTCAGGCTGACTCGAATACAAATATTATTCTTTATTTAAAAATTTGAAAATATTAAAGTACAGACATAACTCGGCACATCTCTACACAACACATCGAGAAAAACGCGCCTACAGTGGCTAGGAATCGCTCTGTGACTCGCGATGCCCGGAGCGTCCCCTGTGGCGGCGCGGTGACTAGGGCATTAGGATGTTCTCGCCGTCACGGTTCCCGCCACCTCCCTTCGCTCACATTACTGCTTCGTAGGAGATTACTGCTTCCCATAATCCCATGTCCTCTGAAGACAGTGATGATGATCTCTCAGTTCCTACTCTAAACTTACGCGTGAAGCTCTGACTCGCGTGAATGTAGTTTCTTCCGTATAGGTACCTAACTCATTGAATCAGTAGGTAAGCTATCATCAGCTGATAAACCAAAAGTGAAATAGGTCAAGTCTAGTTTTAGTAATAGGTAGCTACATGTTCTTTGGCACCTATCTATGTAATTCGTTGTATTTATCTGTAATACCTAGGCAACTACACTTTCTGGCCTTTTTAGTTGTTAGACCAACCGTATTGTCAGAATAACTAAGCAACTTACCTCTTTTCTAATCCCGTGGGCTGTACTTGCTGATTGAGATAAAAAGATTAATATCTTGCTTCTCCCCCGTATGCATCATCTTGTTCGATAGAGTTTTGGATTTGGTTATTTTGAACAAGCGCGCGTTTTTTCACGTAAGCGTCATCGCTTCCCTTACCGCCATTACCGCTTCTTGAGGCATGCAGGTTTATTCTGCAATTCATATAAACTTTAGGACGAAATTGTAAAACTTTACAAAATTAACTTTGACATTTTTTATTTATTTATTTTTATATCGATAAAAGTCCGATGAAATAAATAATTGTTTAAATAATGAAATGCTATCTTATTAAAATTATTGAGAATCTGTCTGCAATTGACGGATTGCGTTGACAAGTAAAAGAGTGGTTGCCAACGGTTCGACCAATGAACATTACAACGAGAAAAAATAATTCTAGGCTACAGTTTGATACAAGTTTTTGAGAGTTTTCACATTTTGTGTACGTTGCTGGGTGTCGCTTAAAATCTCAAATCTGGATTTTGTATGGGGTCGACAGAATCATAAGCCTAAAATAATTTTGTATTTGAATCTGTGCTTATTTGACAGGAACAAATATAGTTAATAGGGAGTTGCCAAAGAAAATGCTGGCAACATTAGAAAAAGTCAGATTTTATTCTCACATACGGATGTCGAGAGAGAAAGTGAACTGAAGTTACGATTTATTCGAGTTTATTATGTTCAAACAGTGAAATGATTATTTCTTTATTGTGAGAAATGCTCTTATTTTCGTCAAAGGATTATTGTGTGTGCCAAATAACTGGTTGTTATTTGGCTTTAAAATGTTGGAAAGTCGGGGCGATTGACACATCGTTCCTCGCATGTATAAAGTAATTTTTAGGTGTGTTTTGTTAAATTAGTGTACAGGATGCCGAGGGGAGAGAACAGAGCGAGCATCCTGTTATCTCGGGAAGAGAATGACCAGGTGTTCAGTTTGATTGGACCAAAATGCCAGGTGAGTAAGCTATGAATTCTCATTAGCAATCCGCGTGATTCAGAATGCCCTTAGATTACGTATCTCTGTCCATATCTGTGGATTATCAGTCGATATCGCTACGATATTTTTTGTGAACTCCGAATTTTCTCCTTGAATCACAACTATTTGTCTGCAGTTGACTGTATCAATAGGGAAATTGATTCACTACCTGTTGGTTTTCTTTTCGGATTTGTTGGTGTTATCGCTACAATATCTCAAATTTCGACTGTTATGATATCATCGACATCTGTGTAAATATTTGACTCCTGATAAATAATGCATAAGACAATACAATAAAATATTCAGTTATTATTTTTATCATGTAAACAGCCATAAATGAATTGCTTGTAAAACCTTGTATCAGGTAGAAGTAATAATTAATTTGGTGTCTCTGGGATAGTAGGTACATAAGTCTCAGGCTTGCAAGGTTACTCTTTAACAATAGCATATTTTTTACAACTTGCGAAGTACTCATTATTGTTATCTTCAGATTACATTATTAAAGCACTCGTAAATTCATTGTTTTAAAACCCATACAGTAAACTAATGTAACTTGTTTCTTAACAGTAATATTTAATTATAACATAAAATTAAGTAACCAAATTGCGTAACATAATCACTTGAGCTGGAATGTTAACAGTTAAAAAGGTTTTTAAATAACTTTTCTAGCATTAAATTCAACTGCTGTGTCATGAAAAAAATCTTAACTGAATTGATTTAACATTAAGTACATTAAAATATACATCTACAAAGTTCTTTAATTCTTTATTTATTTATTTAACAATTCATGTACACACATACATACAATAAAAGAAAAGAAGACAGACACAGAAAAGTAGGTACAGGGGTAAAGGTAAAGGGGGTTTTATTGTCTTTTATACAAACCTTATCCAGACACATTACTAAAACAAAACAAAAAAATCCAGGATATTCAAGGCCATTCTATAATGGTTATAATATATTATATGGCTCTGTCTAGTTTGGTTGTCGAGTTGCTATGGTCGCCTTCTGACTCCATCATCAGACCCTATCCACCTCCTAGTGAGAAATACTTTTCAATTCATATTAAATTAGCCCAAACATGATGGTTATATCTTGTTTCATTGTGAAGACCCTATGGCCACCTTCTGGCTTTGTCATCAGAACTTTGGAATTACCTCGTACAGTTTCAGTTGTCAATGGGACTAAACATGATGGTGCAATGTTGTTTGGTTGAGGAGGCATTACCAAATTCCACAAGTTCCACCTCTGTCATCAGACTAGCTTCATACTACCATAATGCCTTATAATAAATATGCCATGATTTAGCCTAATTCATTAACGCTCAGGCGGTAGCCGGCGCCCGCAAGCCATTGTCTTACTATTGTGTCTCTAATTACGCACGTCAAAAGGTTAATTGGAGGCCAGAGAGGTTTTGAAAAATTGGATTATTAAATTATGATCAGACACATGTGAACAAAGCAGGTAAATATAAAGCTAGTAAAAACATGCAATCTATAGGAAGATTTTTATATAATTATTTTTTATTTTTTTAGCCTCGGTAGTTTCAGCTATAATGGGAAAATGAGAAAGAAATTTCTTAAATAACTTTAAAACTATTTATTTGAAATCTGTAAAAAAAAAAACCTACATTTGAAACCCCCACAATACATACAATACATACAATACACCTTTCAATTGAAATGTCGCATGGTACAGTTTGAAAAACTTTTCCAATTTGTACTACAAAAGTGTAAATGTATTTATAACTGAATGGATTTTATTTGAGTTTAACTGCAAGTGTTACATAATATCTTAATTTAAACAATGTATTTTATTTTACATTACAGATAAATTTTACTGTGTATTAGCCTTTATTCGATACAGAACATAAGCCTCCCACTCTTTTCTCACTTTTCTCTGTTAAGGGCTATTACAACTTTTTAAATCCATCTAAACATCAACTGGTGTTAAATAGCCTTACTTAGTACTGGACTCATCTCTTCATCAGATATAGTCCAGGATCCTTCTCATCATCCCATCTCTGCCTGTGCCTGCAGCAATATCACTAGTCTTATAACAGGATTATGGGACCTGATGGGTCAGGCGTTTGGCCCATATTAGTTTGTCATGTGCATGGTATGAACCATTTTTATTTTTAAATGAAATCCTGTTCATTATTATAGAAATAAAAGAGTAATCTGCGAAGTTGCTTTTTCCACACTAGGGCGAAGTATGAGGGTGTGTCAGACTTTTACTAATTAAAACCACATCCATGTTCCTTCAGTTGCCCTTTGCGTTCGAAGACCATGGGTAACGTTTTAGAAGTCGACCCACGGCCCTAGTAGGCTTCGGCTCTGCTGGGTCCCTACGATTTTGCTGACATCTCTTTGAGGCGCGCGAGGAACACTTGTGCCGTCGACGACTCGGGCTCGGTCCGGACGGTTACCGGACGGCCGGATGGCGAGCTACCCATTTTTCGTCGTCTGCAAGCTCACGCATACGGTCGCTGGTAGTCGGGGTAGGGTTCTCGGTGACTGGTGTACGAGGACATCCGCGCCCTCCTGCATGCGGCCGTCTCCTTCGCTAGCATTACTGCTTCGCAGAATGAGGCGACCGCCGCCTATTCTCCCTCGCTCCGGTCTATGGCTTGTACCAAGGCCCAGCAGGAGAGGTCTCCGCCGGCTATCACCCCCACGAGGACATGGCGGTGCTCCGCCCGAGCGCGGCACACCTCGACCTTATGCTCCACCGTGTCCTGCTGGCGGTCTGCGAGAATGGTGACACTCGGGCGTCTCTTCCGCTATAATCCGGTGCAGCAACCTCCCGAACTTACAATGTCCCGTGAGGACCTGCGTCATGCGGAAGCTGAGGACTTTCCGCCTGATTATGTCATGCCCAGAGCGAAGTTGCTTGAAACAGCCCATTTTAAAGCCTAAGTACCGCCCACCAGGAGCTCCTGGTGCCTAACGTGTTAAATGAACTCCATCATAATCCATTAATACTGGGTGTTATAAAATCTAACTGTATACTCGTAATGTATAATTTTTTTTTATTTTTATTTTGGGTGTCTTCAAGGCTAGATTGAATAGGCTCTTAATAAACTAGTGCGCCTCACCTTCAACGATTGCATCACTGCTTACCATCAGGTGGGATCGCAGTCAAACACTAGTTTATATCAAACTAATAATAAAAAAATTATAACTAATAATAAAAAATAAATTCAAAATTATACGCTATTCGCGAAGTTAAAAATCCACAAATTTACAGACTGTCCTCGTTACATACTACCCTACGCATAAGCGTGGCTTAGCTACGGCATAATAATGTGGGGATACAGTACAGACGCACTTACACTGTTCACAGTCCAAAAGAAACTTATTCGTTTCCATCAAAGGTGATGTGCTTGAGTGCAACAATTATAGAGGAATAAAGCTAATGTCACACACTATAAAAGCCTGAGAGAAAGTTATTGAAAGGCGAATGAGAGAAGAGAGCGAAATTTTACAGAACCAATTCGGTTTTATGCCGGGTCGGGGTACAGCGGATGCCATTTTTGCTATAAGTACGCCAGCTGTGCGAAAAATGCGGAGGTGCGCATAAAAGCTTGCACATGGTATTCGTTGACCTCGAAAAGGCATACGACCGGGTACCTCGTTAGGTTCTGTGGTGGGCCCTTAAGGAGAAAGGTGTGCCTGGGAAGTATGTGCAGTTGATCTGATCGATGTACAGTCGATGCAGTACCCAAGTCCGGTCTACAGTGGGCACCACTGGCAGCTTCAATGTGGCTGTCGGCTTACATCAAGGGTCGGCTCTCAGCCCTTACCTCTTCCTGAAGATAACGGACGCTCTGACGTCGGACATTCAGAAAGAGGTGAGGTCCCTGGTGTATGCTGTTTGCCGATGACATTGTGCTGGTGGTCGAAAATGGCCTAGAGGTCCAGAACACATTGGAGGTGTGGTGGCACAGACTGGAAAGTGTTGGCCTGAAATTGAGTAGAACCAAAACGGAGTACTTGTTCTGCGGTTTCGGCGGTCTCTCCAATCCAGTGCCTTTCGCTCTCGCCGGAACGCCCATACCGATCTGTTCCGACTTTCGGTACCTCGGGTCGCTCGTCCAAGGGGATGGTGAGGTAGACCGGGAAGTTACACATCGGATCAACGCAGGATGGATGAAATGGCGACAGGTCACGGGAACAACTTGTGACCCACAGATGCCCATCAAGTTGAAGGGTAAAATCTACAAGTCCGTGATAAGGCCTGTCATACTGTATGGATCAGAATGTTGGGCTGGGAAAAAGACGGATGAAAAAGATTACACGTAGCGGAGATGAGAATGTTAAGATGGATGTGTGGTGTGACAAGAATGGATAAAGTGAGAAATGAGTAAGTATATTAGAGGGAAGTTTGAAAGTGGCGCCAGTGACTGAAAAGTTAAAAGGGATTCGTTTATCTTGGTATGGTCGTGTGAAGAGGAGGGATGAAGCGCATGTTGCTAAAAGAGTTATGAATTTATGGATATGGATGGAGATGGAGAGGGAGGCCAAAGAAAAGATGGATGGATGGATTTTGTGAGAAGTGATATGAAAGAAAAGGGAGTTAGTGATAGCGTGACGAGTGACAGGGCAGAATGGAAGAAAACGTGTTGCGCCGACCCCAAATAAAACGGGACAAGGGCAGGAAGATGATATTAAATTATTATTTCCTTTAATTGATTTATTTACGTATAAATTACATTTTTAAATATTGAAATTATTTATTATTATTAATCCAAATTATTATTATTAATTAATTATTTCATAAAAATGTATAATTTAGATTAAGTTAGATTATAGGATGCCTAAATGATAAGTTCTCTTCTCCGCTTATTATATCCTTCTTTTGCTGTGCCCGACCGACAGGGACCACGATTGTTTCTTTTTGCAAATGTTTACCTCCTAAGCCTACATTGTGGAATGCAATAAAGAATTGAGTATTGAGTAATCGACCATGTAAGCACAATAGCTATCATCAATAATTGTGGTTTATAAATCACGATGAACACGTTTCGTTCGACTTCGAATTGTTAATACCATCTATCAAAGTCTATAGTATTTGTAAACGCCATTCAATATAAAAAAAGTACAATTTGTTTCAACTAGAAAGTTACATAATGCTCTGGAAAGTGCCATTAACTGACCATAATATTTCACTCTATAAAGCGTTTATAGGGCGAAAGTTAATCTAGACGCCGTATAAATGGTTCTGGTCTTAAGTAGAAAGCATGTCTTCGAAAACTATTTACTTTGAAACTTTGTAAGGATTGATGGGGGCTGATAAAATGAAAGTCTGCGGTTAGAGTCTCGTAGAAGTAAAGAACGCTGACAAATAAATCGGAACGCATGGGCTTTTTGGCTTTAGGCTTACGGGATTATTTGAAAAAGTAATTTGTGGCCCTGGGACGCAAAGGGCAACTGAAGAAACACAGGTGACTCCCTCTAGCTACACCCATTGCGTGAGGTGTTATTTGATTATTCCCAAAAATAAAATGGGCTTCTTGTCTAAGCTTGAAAGGGTACCTGATGTTTAACGAATGTACTACAAGAAACCATGTATGGTCCTGAGGTGCTAGTAAATATAATCTTACTGAGTTAGCAAGCCTAAAAACGCACAGGCTATAGGTACCTAATTGTGGTTCATGAAATCATGACTTAGTAACAGCAGTTATCGTAGTTTTTATTCATTTCTTTTCCTTCCTTTGGACTTTTCACAGTAATTATAAGGGATAACTAACCTAAGCACTATTGTATTTTAATCGAGACCGACCTCGAAATTCACGAATTTTAACGACATACGTAGGTAAACTGCTCTTGAATGTCTTCTCAGTCTCGCAAATGGAGGACAACTATCAAGCCTACATAATTAGTGAATTCATTACCTATTTTAGTTATAACTAGCTGACCCGGCGAACTTCGTACCGCCCAACAGTCAATGAATGTGGTACATCTTTCGATATAGTCAACCGATTGCGATGAAACAAAGCCTAAGTAATATATCAAGTTACACACAATTTTAATGTATAAAAGTTATCTACATCGATTTCGTACATTTTACGTGATGCGCGCACAACTAAAAACTTCTACAGATTTAATTTTTCACAATCCCAAAATTTCTTGTCAAATAATTAGGTCTGTAATACCCTGGACTAAAAGGACTTATAAATCGTAAATCCTTTGGCGTAAAGCAGCAAAACGGAAAGAAAGCAACTGACACCACAATTCATTAACTGAGTATAATCTGGCTTTAAAATACGCAGTATGGTGGAAGACCGAAGAAACGGTATATGGACTATGTCAAAGGAGGAAAGGAGGTGACTACTAAGATAACGATTAATACAGGAGCATAGAGGATGTAATATGTTGGCCGACTCTAAATAAATTGGGATAAGTGCAATAGAATGAGAGGTTATGGTAGAGCGTACAAATGTCTCACTTCAGGCAATCTCCAAGTTGGGGCGAAACTAATCTGGTGGCATTCAATGCCGCCAAAACACAAGCGTGTATGTTAACCGCCAAAAAGAGCCCGTTCACCTGGGCTCCTGCTTTTCGGAATGTATCCTTGAAGTACACCGACCGCCTTCAGCTCTTGGGAATTGAAATTCCCTCAGACCTCAATTTTGGGCGGTTCATTGAGTCCAAAGCCAAGGTAGCTGCTGGGAAACTAGGCGTTCTTGCAAAGATTCGACGGTACTTCACACCGGGACAGCTTCTGATGTTATACAAAGCACAGGTCCGATCGTTAAGTACAGCAGTCACATTAGGTTGGTGCTGCAAAATGCCATCTAGCAGCTTTGGACTCGGTGGAAAGGCGTGCGAAGAGGCTAATTGGAAATCCAGATTTGGTTAAGTCCAATCTACAAAGCCTCGAGCACAGGCGTAGGGTAGCCAGTTTTACAGGATACATTTTGGAGAGTGTGCGCGGGAATTGCATGACTTGATTCCGCCATCTCCTTTCTGCTATTGGACAACCCGACGTACGGCGAGTATCCACCCTTACGTTGTTGAAACTTCTACGGTCCGGACTAAGCGTTTCGCTTCGTCTTTTGTACCGCGTAAATCGAAGGACTGGAACAATTTTCCTGTTGCAGTCTTCCCGTCCAATTATAATTTAGGTGTTTTCAAGGTTACAGTGAATACGCTCAAACTAAACTCGTTAAAAAATAAAATGCCTGTTCCTAGAATGTAATTTGGAACGAAACTGAAAGAAACAATAAAATAATAATTAAGGGTCCGGTGTAGTAGTAACTATTTTAGCTATTTTAGTAGTAGCTACACTACACCGAACAAGCCGCTAGGTAGTTAAAATACAAATGTCAAAACGGGCCTTTTATTTTTTGAAAATTTTAGTGCGCCTCACAACAATTGCATCACTACTTACCATCAGGTGGGATCGCAGTTAAGCACTAGTTTATATCAATAAAAAAAAAGAATGGCAGTTTGAACGCAGGAAGGAAAGCTTGCCTATATAGACCAAATTGTGTGACGTGTTACTCAGCAAATAATCATGTCTCAACTCCAATCCTCTCTTTTGTGGCTCAACAATGGGAATTTAGCGACCTTTACGATGCCACTGAAAAGTAGAAGCGGAAAAGTTTTGGTCCCTTCACCTAACGATTTCGTCTTATCCCATAGACACAAAGAGGAATGTACATTTCAATTCTCGAGGCAGGATAGGTTTCTGACAGACGCTTTCTAATATTAACGGATGAAGCTAGCTAGCCTATGCATAGCAAGTGTTTTGTCGATACATAATAATGTGTATTGTCAACACTTCCGTCCTAGACGATCCATACTAAACAAAAAACTAGACAGCCGAACGTACGTGCCTCTTGACAGAATCAATTTATGATTCTGTCATTAATTTGTCAGTTTGTGCTTTGGTTATCATTATTGGATATTAATTGTGTAACAATTTTGATCTTCGCCCATACAATAGATTGTATTCAGATTTGGAATTCATGATAGAACTCAAAATTTTATTGGACCACTAGCTACTGCCAGCGGCTTTGCCCGCGTGAAAATAGGTTTTTCTATACAAACTTTGGACCCCCGTTTCATCCCCATTAGGGGTGAATTTTGGAAAATCCTCTCTTAGTGCTCGCCTACGTCATAAAAGGAAGCCTTGTGCAGAATTTCATGTTCATAGTCCCAGTAGTTTCGGCTGTGCGTTGATATGTCAGTCAGTCAGCTTCTCCTTTCATATATAGGTATAGATTACTATAAACTCTGGCTATTTCAGAATTTAAGATCGTATTTACGAGCATACGTTAATTCTTCCTAAGTTTTTCATATACATCCCAGACAAGACATGTGTTAAAATAATAGCAAGCCATTGGCTAGGTCATTGCCACGTCTAACCCAATTCACTGAGTTGACCCCAAGTACTCGCAGACTCACGGCATTACACAATCATAAGCACTATTGTTTACTTTTCTCACGTTAATAGAAAGAAAATGATGTCAAGTCAAGAATTGTATAAAACACGTTGAAGACAAATCACTGAGAAAAACATGATGATCATCATCTTAAATGAACTTGAGAGTTGAAGTTATCTACTGTTTTTCAGCAGTGCCTAGTTAAACATTGCGTAAGGTATTCATTATGATAGGATTACACCTGAAAATGAAGCAAGATTTGAATGTGTCCCTCAGTCCTCATTTATGTTTACTTGTTATAACATAACATTCTTTGAGCCTGATATGTAAAAGATTCTATTCAATAGGTAGCTACGCTATTGTTATTAAACGTGCTTAAATCTAGACTTTAGTTCACCAAGACTCATCTCAGTTGTCGAGTTTGCTACCTGACATAGAAAAACAACAATGATGTTCTAGAGTAAAATAATTATAATACAACGTAAACGTGACTAGTTTCGCTGTCTCCTTGTTATTGATTTAGTCTTCTCGGGTCTCCCCGGACTTCTCGTCGCGTCGTGAGGATGGAGGCCTCATAAAATATTCTTAAAAATGTGCAAGTGCCAATAACAGATGGCCAACGTTTCTTTTTGCACGTTTCTACAGGGTTACGTCAACTTACGTGTTTCGAAATCGTAGTGAGAATGAGAACATTAAGAACAGTATGATGGACGAGGGAAGAATTTAAAGTTGAAGGCTTATGTAATGAGTTGATGCTTCTTTTAGAAAATGTCGCATGTACTTAAGATGGATCGGGTTTCTGTTGACATCTCGTAAAACAGTCTGATGTAACTTAACCTTTCTATGAGCTTTCCCATACGTTTGTATGTGGAAAGTACAAAAATATCCTTATCATTATGAAACACAGCGTTACTGCGCAAATAAATCGTGGACAACTTGTTCGCTGGTCGTTTATGCCTTGTCTTGCGTTATGTCCTGCAGGCGATGTAAGATTGATGGAACCAGTTAAGGCCGATGCCTGCTAAGGCTGCGAATTATTCGACGGAGTTGGCAAGCCCTTCGCAAAAGGGCAATTGAAGGATCACTGTGGGTTTAAATCAGTAAAAGTCTTAAATTTCCTCCGGAGAAGTAATTTCATAATTTGTCACACAAAAAAGGGGGATGTCTTGTAGTTGATATGATGATAATGAACAACATCATCATAGGCTATGTTTTAGTGTTAGTCCATGTGTGAGGATTCTGGGGAACGCCAAGCCTTCGTCTAATAATACGAGATTAATTTACCATAAGATCAATGCGATTTTCTAGGAGAGTGATCACTGTCATATCACAGTCGACTAGGCTACATGTGTCATCCTCTTTTAAAGGTCAGATATAAGCAGATTGCACCCGAGCGTCCTGTAATTACGCTTACGCATAAATACACGCGTGTATGCGTCATGAAGGGCGCGGAGATTGATAGTAAATTTATCGATGTTAGTTATAGAATCACTAGTTTTTTCCAGCTACTTCTCACACTTGACAGTTGAACATTGTCCCACGGGAATGTAATACCGGTATAAAAAGTATTATAGATCCTACAGGACCCGTGTGTCTCAAATTTTAAAATACATTCAGCCGTTGAAGTGTGATTGATTAATCAAACATACAGGCTTTACATTTATAATAATCATAAGACGGCGGATAGAATGTAGTAAAATTTTAGATATAATATTATAATACTTAACAATGTCAGAAGCAATCTAAACAATTTTGTTTATCAATCAATACTCAACTTTTTTTCTTTGTATTGACTTATCTCAAAATAGGTACGACAAAATTATCAGTTCTTTCAGGCGGAAATGATCTTTTATCATCAATGAATACCATGAGCTGATAAAATTCCTAAGATATCTCATTGCAACATCCGAGAACTTGAATACTAGAAAAGCGAATCTTCTGCCTTAGCGACAATTCGACACGAATTATAGAGTATCTTCCCCATGGGCCCCATTAGCTCATGGATTTAAAAAATATAGTCAAATCACACTAATATTGCAAAGGCGAAAGTTAGTGAGTGTGCAGTTAGTGTTATATTAGACACGAAACTGAAGCTAGCAGCCAAACAAGCCAGGGTGGATCTAGTGTGGGTCCCTAGGCCCAGAACCAAATTGTCAATGTAAAGTTAAATAGAGCTGTATGGTACTGTTTCAACAGCTAAAACAATAAATTTACGCAGATGATAAGATTCATGTAATAAGTACAAACATTTTAATTGCAAATTAAATAATATTTTTATAACTATTCCCCCGTAACTTTGGTTCTAAACACTCGAATCGGTTTAAATTTGATCTGACTGAGAGTCAGATGACTTTTACTTTATAGGTAAATATTTTGTTGCCTAGGGCCCTACCTTTTCTCAAGATCCGTCCCTGGCGGCTGCTAGCTGCTAGTTTCAGTTTCGACTACTAGTTTCTGTCAGCGGCATCGCTTGCGTGTAATTAGAAAATTACGGAAACGAAACATACTACCGGGGGAAAAACTATCATATCGATGGGTTCCGGGCTAATTGTATTAAGCGACACTCTGGGCGATATAGACTTTTATACATATTTGGAATCAGCGAATTTTTCTGCATCGTTTGAGCTGGGTTTGGTGACGATCGGAGCACTTTTTTGTCACTTAATACAACCGCATTATTGGGCCCATTTTGGACTGCAATGTATGAAGTGACACAAAATATTCTCAAATTTAGGAACTGTATATTTAAGCTCACTACCAAATACCAGACAGTCGTTTAAACTATTTTTCCTGGAGCAACAATTTACAGGCAACGTACGTTAAAGCATTTAGCCTGAGCTTATAAATGTATAAAAATGTCGCTTCATACAATTAGTCTCTTTGTTAAATTCTTATCCAGTGTCGCTTAGTACAATTAGCTTTTCCTTATAAATATACAAGAATGTCGTTTAATACATTTAGCCTCTTTGTCAATTTCATACCCAGTGTCAGTCCATACATTTAGCTCTGTACATGAAATGTCAGATGTTGTCACTTCAACCATTTAACTTGCAATAGGATAATGATATGTCATGATCATGACTGCCCGTCATGAGATAGTGGAGCCTACCTTGAGCAAAAGTGCCGCGCGAGTGAGCCTGCTTTATGTGAAAGGCGAAGGTTTATGTGCTTCAAGTGCTGATCAAGGATCACTCCGAGGTACTTGGCTTGCTTCTCCCAGGGGATTGGCTTGCCGTACATGGTGATCAGAGGGGGAGGGAGGACGCTTTTCCGCTGTCTCGAGTAGAGAACAGCTTGACTCTTATCAGGGTTAACCTTGATCCTCCATTTCCGGAACCATTTGCCCAAAATATTTGCGGAGGTTTGAAGATTGCGAGCGATACTATGGATATCGATACTCTGGGGTCACGACCGGTGTAGTAAATTGCCGTGTCGTCGGCGAATAAAGCCAACTGGGCCTTTTTACTTTTGGGAATGTCGCTGGTGAACAGCGTGAAGGGGGATACTACGGAGCCTTGCGGGACTCCTACTAGAATGGGTTGGGGGAGGAAAGGGCTCCCTCAATTCGATAGCGGAAGGTGCGATTCGACAGAAAGTCTCGCATGATGAGTACGAGACGGTCTGGCACACCGAGTTGGTATAGCTTATATTATAAGCCATTGTGCCAGACCTTGTCGAATGCTTTCGCTATATCGAAGTACAAGACACCCGTCATCGCATTACGCTGGAAGCCAGCGCTTAGGTGTTCTACGATGCGGTGGACTAGGTGGATGCATGAGTGCTCGGTTCGGAACCCGAACTGCTCATTAAGAATGAGACCTTTGATTTCGGCAAAATCGAAAGGGTCAGACTTGAGCTTGCCTGGTTTATGGATACCGATAACGGTGGCCTGTTTCCATGATTGGGGGAGTATATTGTTGCTTGATGCGCCATTGAAGATGGCGATCATTAGCATTATAAGTTTGGGGGGGGGGGGAAGAGTTTGAACACTCTGTTCGTAATACCGTCGGCGCCGGGGGCTTTCTGGGGTCGAAGTCTTTTGATGATATCCTCCACCTCGTCGGGAGTGACGGGGGCCAGGGGTTATCAGGGTCTTCAACGGGAGGGAGGGAGGCTCTACGTTCGTCCACCATGTCGATGTGAGCTTGGTCTACTAGTTGAGAGCTAGGCGAGCATTGGGCTTCGAGGCTATCGGCTAGGCATTCCGCTTTTTCAGAATTGTCGAAAGCGACACTCTTATCAGGGCGGGTGAGCGGAGGCATAGAGGACTCTTCAGTGGAACGTAATTTCCTCTGAAGTTGCCAGAAGGCGAGATGAGTAGGCTCAAGTTCACTGAGCGTTTTGTCCCAGCGGGCGGAACGCAGCTCGGTCATGCGTTTCTTTACAGCACGCTGTAATCTATGCATGTGAGGCTTGGTTGCGTCGCAGGGAAAAGCGCTGTACGCACGGATGGCTGCGTTCTTCTCGGTTCCAAGAATATTTCATTCAGAAGATAATTCAACCTACCATCCAGCAATACCGGCAAAGATACACTGAGCGATACTGATATTGAAGACGAAACAGACCTGCCAAATTAAGCAATTTAACAAGTGTTTAAGTATAAAGAAAAAGAAAAAATAATTAGAAAGTAAGAAGGAAAAGATTGCTTGAATTTTAACTAAGATGTTATTTTTTTATATTTTTTTTGTTATTATAATGAATAAAATTACAATTTAGTATTGTCAAAGGAGATAAAAAATATTTTTGTTATTAAAGAGAAACTAGGGAATATCTATCTTTAATAGGTAAGAAAACTTCTAAACTTTTTTTTAACGAGAGGTGTTTTTGATTTTGATTACTGAGAAAGTTAGAAAAAAATATAGATAAAAATAAGTAAAGAATTGAAAACCAAAGAAACGCTCGTAAATATTTTAATTTTTATTGTCATTATTTTTAAAAGAAATTATTTTCGTTTGGTTATATCTATAGAATATCTATAGATAAACCTTTTTTTTTGTAATTGAAGAGATTTTTCTGTTGTTTTTTAATAACTAGGTAAAATTCTTATATACTAAAATGTTAAAGTTTAGAAATGAAGAAGAATGAGAATAATTATTTCAGGTAATAAGACTGTAGGCTACGTAATAAAAAGACTGTTTAACTTCTGATTCCTATACAATTGTGATAAAAACTTTAGTTGTTACCTTAGTAAGCTAAGAAGTTACTGCTGTTCCTAGGTGATTGTCATTTGCAATAAAAAACTTATCTTTCAACAATTTATAATAATGATGAGTTTTATTTCTCATTTCATATTTATTAACAAGATAGGTAGGTAGACTCTATGTATGTACCTTTTAATTTATCTATGTTTTAACCGACAATTACTGCAAACTTCATTATTCAAGTAGGATTACAAACAATTTATTAAAAAAAACCAGTCGCATAAACTAATTAGCCATACATTAACAAGTTTAAGATATGGTATTTAAAACAATTAGCTTAGGTTTGAAATATGACCAACTCTTTGATTAAAGCACTTAGCTTAGAGTCATTATTTGCATACCTAGGCGGTTAAGTCATTTAGCTTGGAACAATAAATAATATACCTAGGCGGTTTAGTTATTTAGCCTGGAATAAGAAAAAATAATCATAGGCGGCTAGGTCATTTAGCCTGGAATAAGAAACAATAATCATAGGCGGTTAAATCATTTAGCCTGGAACAAAAAAAAGTAAAATATTGGTCATTTTGTATTAAGCGACATTTATTTTCGTTAAAAATAGGAATATTAGAAAAAGAAATTAATCCGATTATGGGGAATATGTTATAAACACAATAATATCCTTCTTTTAAAAAAAATTATGTGATCTGCTAATGTTATAATTTTTTTTCGTAAAATCGAAACTTTAAATTGCTCTGGTGTAAAGTTTCAAAAATGTCGGTTAATACAAATAGCCCGGAACCCCTCGATATGTATGCTATTCCGGAACATGGTCTATCCATGTGGCAAATGTCATCCAAATCCTTTCAGCTGTTCGAACGTGAAGAAGTAACAAACATACAAATGCTATGCACTCGTCTTACAAACTTTCGCCTTGCATTCTTCATCATTCATCATTTCAGCCGAAAGACGTCCACTGTTGGACATAGGTCTCCCCCAATTGCGCCACAATTACCGGTCCTGTGCTCTCTTGCATTCTTAGTGTAAATTTACTGAAAAATACATGCAATCAAGCAACATTGTGCTTTTCTTCTTGTTTACTGACGAAAATCAATAATCCCACAGAGTCTGGCAACAGCCGTGGTCCAGCTATTCACAACAGAAGATCCTTCGCACTCAAAATGGAAGAAGAAGGACACAGGCGTGTTGTGTCTGATCAAAGACAACGGGAAGAGGTCGTACTTCTTCAGGATATACTGCCTTTACCGCAAGGCTATGATATGGGAGCAGGAGGTCTACCTCCAGATCGAGTACAAGAACCCACGGCCGTTCTTGCATACTTTTGAGGCAGAGGTGAGTGTCATTTTATAATACTTTTTATTAATAACTGTGAAAAAATATTCCTTTTCATTTATTTATTTATAAATACTTTATTGTACACAAGATATATTACAAATGGAACCTTAAAACTAAAAAAACATACATTGGCGGTCTTATCGCATTGCGCGATCTCTTCCAGCCAGGCAACTTGGAAAAAATTGCAAAAATAAGTTAAACAAATTAGTTGATAGACAAAATATATGTTTGATATTAAAATATAGATATTAAATAAATATACATATATATGTATTATAAAACTGAATAGATTTTGAACGTGCTAATAAGAAGCAGTACTAGAGAAAAAAACTGAGATTAGCACGTTTGAATTGAATTTGTTATTTAATGGTTGATAGCCCATTTATCAAGGAAGGCTACGCTATTGGTGTATCATCGCGCTATGACCAATAGAAGCGGAGCAGTAATCAAAGATGCGGGCGGAACCGCGGGGTACAACCAGTACCTACTAAATATATAGGGCTCGTACACAAAACTGCGATGCGATGCGATGCGAATTCGCAACGCAGAAAATTAGCGTAGCGTAGAGGGGCTCGCACATTTTTATGATGCGACCGCGACGTCGCATCGCAGTTTTGTGTACGAGCCCATAGCCAAGGAAAACATTATTTAATAATTTATTCATTCACATTGACTTGACATAATCGACCTGTTAGGTACAATAGTGTAAGACATAATCTAAATATATATAAAAGGGAAATACCACTCACTGATTAATCACGAAATCTCAGAAACTATGACATCTACAAACTTAAAATTTGGCAGGTAGGTTCCTTATAGGGTGTAGACATCCGCTAAGAACGGATTTTACGAAATTCCACCCCTAAGGGGGTAAAACGGGGATTGGAAGTCTGTATGGAGAAACCGACTTTCACGCGGGCGAAGCCGCTGGCAGAAGCTAGTAAATAATAATTGTTACACAACATCTTCTTATATATAAAATTCTCGTGTCACAATGTTCGTTCCCGTACTCCTCCGAAACGGCTTGACCGATTCTCATGAAATTTTGTGAGCATATTGAGTACCTAATCGGCCAACATCTATTTTTTTATTTGTTTTTATTTATATGGCAAAACAACGTTTGCCGGGTCAGCTAGTTTATATCTATTTATCTAGAAGCATAACAGAGAAAATCATCTTATATATTCGTCCACCAATATCGATATTAAAATATTTCGCTGTCAACAGACGCGCCCTACATGTGTATCTTTTACGTCTCATTAAAGAATCAATAATATTATTTATTCAGCCTGACACAGTTTACTGAAATATTCGATCTATCTCTTCCAGTCTACCTCATTTTATACTGTTTAATGTATTCGCATTCGCTTTGTGTCTTAAAAACTCTGTTTCCAGTTTTCGCCGTCACAGTTTTTTCTTAGGTTTCTTTGATCTTGTTAATATTATTTGGGTAGCGGCCTTTTGTTACATTTAGCGAAACAAAGTTTCTGATATTTTAAGGCGTTGCAAAATCCACCAAACATATAAGCAATGTTTGGTGGATTTTTGAGCTGGGAAACTGTCGGATAACTTCTCTCGCTTTAGGTGAAGCGAGAGGGCGTATCAGACTTACTGACTGAAGCCCACCTGTTTTCCTTCAGTTCCCTTTGTGTTTCAGTATCATGGTAACTCTTTCGAATATTCTCGCAGCCTATTCCATCAGTAATCAATTGACAAAAATGCACTACAAAATAATAAAAGTATAGTTCAGATCGCTCAAAATTGAATCGTATTAATATGGTTTCATATCAAAAGGGATTATTGACGGTTGAATCATTATTGATTAGCTCATTCATCAGTCATGATAATGGTGTTAAGAATTCTAAATATCAAACAAAAAAATTATATCCATTTAATGTTATTAATTTATCATGTACTTATAATGAGAACATTTGGTGTAGATTATCTATAAGTCGTGGCCAGATTATAGAAATTGATCACTCCATGATATGGCCAACTAAAACTGGCCAGATCGTTAAACGTTAACATTTGATGATATGTCGATCCTCGTTTGACCTTATCATTGATGTAAGATTTCAATGATAATGAAAAGTCTAAAGAAAGTAGGCCATCGAGGATTGACATATCATCAAAGTTTAACGTTTCAAACGATCTGGCCAGTTTAACTTGGCCATATCATGAAGTGATCAATTTCTATGACCTCGCCACGACATATAAATATAAAAGGAGAAACTGACTGACTGACATATCAACGCCCAACCGAAACTGCCAAGACTAGGAGCATGAAATTTTGCACAAGGTTTCCTTTTATGACGTAGGCGAGAACTAAGCGAAGATTTTCCAAAATTCACCCTGTAATGGCATGAAATGGGGGTTCAAAGTTTGTACTATATTCACGCGGGCGAAACCGCTGGCACAAGCTAGTGTTCTTACAAACCAGGAAAATGTTACCTGTTACTAGATGTCGATAAAATCTATATTCTGATGTTTATCCATCCAGAAATAGAATTGAATATGGAGCGAAACAATTTATTTAGTTGATGTGAAACAGAACACTGCTAGTTTTACCAGGGTTAAACTGGTAACCGAGGATAACACGATAACACTAGCGGTTTATTTAACATGTTATAAAATGATTGTGAATGAACGTGATGACACGACACGAATTACATACAGTTTAGGTTTTCCTTGTTCTTCATGCATTTTAGAACATGTGTACCCAACTAGCAGAAACTGGTTTTTAAACTATCCTAGAACTATAATTATCGAGGACTATATAAGATAAAATAATAATATAAAATAAAATAAAAAAGCCTTTTATTTCTTAAATTACTAATGATTAAAAGTAGGAAAAAGATATAGTTAATGTTATTTACAGTATTGTTGTATAAATCAAAATTGAATCCTATTCATATGCAAGAACCCCTCCTCATGCGAAGGTGAAGGCCTCCTCTAAAGAATCGAGGACTATATGAGACTTATATCCGCATATAAGTTGCATAAAGAGCCCACTTTATAAGTCTACTTTTACTTATAACGCATTTATATTAGACTGCTAATATACGCCTGTATTGCTCCTGTAATTGAATCACGTCAATGCAATTACAGGACATTGTGGCGACATTTGAGGGAGGCCTATGTCCAACAGTGGACGTCTTTCGGCTGAAACGATGATGATGAATGCAATTACTACTGTAAATCTCAATTTATGTAAGTTATAGTAAAAAAATAGATAATACGCGCCTAGAAATTTTATAAAAGATCTCTATGCGCGTATTAATCTCATTTAAATAATAACAAAAATAAATGTAAAAAATAATAAAGGTAAAAAATTTTACACGGTACCCCGTAAAAGAGCTAGCTACTTTAGCCAATCTGAATTGAGGTTGATCTGACTCGTCCCTATTTCTACTAGTAGCGTTGGTAGTGCATCGGTATTGGTCTCTACGCTTATACTATACACAAACACGTTGGTGACGTAATAAAGTTTTATCAGAATAGGTTTTTTTTTATCCTAAAATAATTTTTAGTTATTTTAAGATAAAAAAGTTATCTATTTTAAAAATAGCAGACCTTAAAAGTATCCTTACCATGACGTGTTAAATCAGTGGTTCTTAACCTTATGGTCATGAGGGACCATATGACCAAATTTTTGTCTTGCCGTGGACCACCAAGTTGGTTAATTAGTTTGTAGTTAATATAAAGTACCTAAATGTAAATAAATGAACGGTTGTTCTAATTCATATATAAATAAAACACGCATAAAATTATTTAAAGCCCTCAGTATTTTAATTTTCTTTGGGACATTACAGTTACGATTTTAATGCAATTTTTGTGACTGCATACTGTTTACTAACTTCTGAATCCTTGGTTCAGTGCTACTCAAAGCCAAAAGCATATCGGCATAGGTGTTTTTTTTTTTTAATAATCAGAAGCGCCAAGAAAAACTGCTCGCATAGATATATCGATGAAAATAAAGGTAGGTAACGAATATCAACGTTTCGAAGTTTTGTAAAGAAATTGCCATTTGGCTCCAAAATTCCTAAAGATTTATTCCCGACCATTCTTATTTATTAGGATGGCTCTGCGGACCACTTGGGATGCTTCCAGGGGCCACCTGTGGTCCGCGGACCACCGGTTAAGAACCACTGTGTTAAATTGTCAGGCGTGCGACCTTTACAGCTCCATTCCTTTAACCGTTCAGTTCAGGTTGTCAAATTCTTAACATACTACTTTTTTTTTTATTTGATTTAACCTTTTGACGTGCGTAATTAGAGACACAATAGTAAGACAATGGCTTCCGGGCGCCGGCTACCGCCTGAGCGTTAATGAATTAAACCAGTGCTTGACTGCGATCCCACCTGATGGTAAACAGTGATGCAATCATTGATGGTGAGGCGCACTAGTTTATTGAGAGCCTATTCACTCTAGCCTTGAAGACACCTAAATTATAGTTGGACGGGAAGACCGCAGCAGGCAAATTGTTCCAGTCCTTCGATGTACGCGGTATAAACGACGAAGCGAAACGCTTAGTCCGGACCGTTGAAGTTTCAACAACGTAAGGGTGGATACTCGCCGTACGTCGGTTTACTTTCAGGAACTGTGTTTATTATGTTACATAGTGTATTTATATTAACACACGTCATCATTTTCCTGTAACCTTTTGTCTATGCAAAACCCTGAAGTGTTTCCCGAGATGAAGTGTCGTATCAATTCTCTTATAGTATTGTCAATTTGTCAACGTCATTGCTCACATGAGTCAACGAACCTACGGTACGGCCACGGGTTGGTAAAACAATAACAATATTTCACCAACACACGAGTTTTTAATACACACACTAACACATATGTAAATAGAAACATATGCGTTCACATAAAGTCACAAAATGACGTAACCGCAATTGTAATATTATTTTTGTATCGAGATAAGGTTATCCCAGATTTATTTTAATTTTATATACCTATCTACTTATTTTGTGAGGATAACAGGACTTTGGAAAATATACAGATGACTGTGATGCAACGGGCAAACAAATAAAATCAACATAAACAATGGTATAATTATTCAATATTAAGAGTATTGAGGTTGTAGCGACATCTATGGCGTCACATTAGAACTAATCCTGCATCGCGCAATTAAAGTTCTCCGCGCGATTAGAACTTAAAGAACAGCCCGAAATCATCTATCGGGCAGTTGCCCACCAGACATAACACCCGTCTGGTCGGAGGATCCTCCCTTTTCAAAGGAGGTTTGCGGGACTTTACTCTCTGTTCCGCATACCTCCAAAACGTTATTGCAGGGTAATAAAGTATGTACACTCCATTCGCAATAAGATTAGACATTTAAACAAACCATTTTCACTGTTCAACCGATTTTGATTTCTATTTCGTAGGCATAAGGATAGCATTCAAAGCAAAAAAAATGGTTACAATACAAACTTTTTACTGCACCTGCCATTTGTCATGCTACCAACGCAATAGAAGTCAAAATCGCTTATAAGGACAGTGGAAAAAGTTTGTTTGAATGTTTATTCTTATTTCAAATGGATTATAGTAATACAGGGTGTCTTTGACATTGACGCACAAACGAATACCATGCATCCAGTACATGATTCTGGACCCCCCAGTGGTTTTTTTTTTAGGTGGGAAAATTATCTAATGACAAATCGCGCTCTTGGGCGGAGCGGGAGATAGTGTCAGACTTTTACTGACTAAAAACCCACTCCTGCTCCTTCGTTGCCTTCGTCCCTGGGCCCCGGGTTTCGTTTTCACACTACTCATGGCCTCGGAATTTTTCGTCGGTATTTTCCTATTTTTTTTTTAAATCTGTACCATTTTTAATTTAAGCTGTTTAAGTCGTTATTCTAACATTTTTTGTAAAAAAATTAATGAAATACTTTTAAAATTAAAAATTCATCGGGATTAAATAGAATAACGATTTTATCTATCCCGATAACTTTTTAATTAGTTAATTTTGAATATATATATTTTTTTAATTAAAAATATCAACGGGGTTGGTTAGAATAACGATTTTACACAGTTTAAATTTAAAAAAGTACAGATTTTTTCTTAAAAAAAGTAGGAATTTGCCGACGAAAAATTCCACCACTGGGGGGTCCAGAATCATGTACTGGATCCATGGTATTCGTTCGTCAATGTCAAGAAAGCCTTTATAAAATACACAGATGACTTTGATGAACCGGCAAACAAAATAAAATCAATATAAACAATGGCATAATCAACATAACGAGTATTGACGTTATTTCAGGGGAATAAAGTATCTACCTAGCAATATAAGAGAACCTTTATAAAATTAAGTAATAATTTTCTGTATTGTTTAAATGAAAATGTGTAGTCATCAACCTGCGTACATGCGACCCATTTATGGTGTTATTGACTACGACCAAATATTTACCAACTACTGCTGATCCTTCGAATTACTATAAAGGTCTAGTTTATTGTTTGTACTAGCTATGGCATCATCCCATAGAATTTTTTAAAAAATATGTATGTTATAATAGAAATATGTATGTTATAATACCACTAGTTTAAGAACCATGGCTGAGTTACAGATACGTAAGTCTGACAGAAGTTTCAGTCCAATTTAGACTATAGGGAGTGTTTCAGCCAAGTTCGCAATGTAAAAAGCATCGAAGTATCATAGGATCGGCCGTGGGTTATTATATTACACGAACAATTTCGGCCCATTTTCGACAGCTATAAATCTATTATAAACTGAAGGAATAATAAAGTATTATTAATAAGATTTAATTTTATTAGATATCAGATTTATCTATAGAGAACAGAATCTCTTGCAATTTTGCATGTCTAGAGAGACCGTCTTCATAATTACGAAATCCGAAACTTTGATAAATAAAATATTTCCGTTCACATAATAATTACATTCGAAAATCACTATTTTTGCCACTGACTGACTGTTGAGTAGCAAAGCACATACAAAATCTTTAACGTAACTAAATAACGTGCATGACAAGCTGTAATGGAGGAAATGGAACTTTGAGAGAACTTGATATACAGATCTCACTTCTTTTATATGCAAAGCGGTTAAAAAGAACTTGGCATTCTTTCACATGTACATATGTTAATATAATATGTTTTTGGTGGGATGGCTAATAACTTAGATACGCGTCATAAAGTTTAATTTTCTTTATTATTCTTACAAAGAATATTTTTGCGCTCCAAATTGGCACTGTTTCATGTTTACTCTTTTGTTCCTCAGATCAATTTAGGTATCAAATGAAAAGTGTTTACTTAGTTTTGATGCCAAATATAAAAAACTAGCTTCTGCCAGCGGCTTCGCCCGCGTGTTAGTAGGTTTCTCTAATACAAACTTTGGACAACCGTTACATCCCCTTAGGGGGTGAATTTCGGAAAATCCGTTCTTAGCGGATGTCTACACCCTATAGGGAACTTACCTGCTAAATTTTAAGATTGTAGGTGTTATAGTTTCTGAGATTTCGTGATTAATCAGGGAGTGGTATTTCGTTTTTATATATATAGATTATTCTAAATAAAAGGTGAAGTCAGGTAAAATCGCTCGAGCAAATTCGTTTGCACGTCATAAAACAAAGACTATTTCATACGTTGCTATAGTAAAATTGTAAACAATACCGTTTTTTTTTTTTCTATAAAGAGATGGAATCTAAAAGACCATTTTCTTGACTGACTACACACCTGTGTAGGTTTAGTACATCTAAAGGTTTAGTCCTGTGATGTTCAAAGCAAAACATTCAGCCGCATCCGGTTAGACTGGAAGCCGATCCAAACATAGTTGTGAAGAGGCTGGGGAGTTTTTTTTTTTGTTTTCGGTTGTAAAATCATCTTATGACATCCCCCGCTCTTGGGCGGAGCGGGATATAGTGTCAAACTTTTACTGACTAAAAACCCACTCTTGTTCCTTCGTTGCCTCTCGTACCAGGGCCGAGTCTTCCTTCCAGAATCAGACTCTTGGCCCCAGTAGGCTTCGACCCTGCTGGGCCCCTACAGTTGCTGACATCTCCTTGAGAGGCGCGTGGAACAGTACGCACCCGGGCTCGGTCCGGACGGTTACCGGACGGCGAGCTACCCATTGCTCGCCGTCCGCAAGCCCGCGCCTACGGTGGCCGGAAATCGGGATCGGAATCCCGGCGGCGGTTTGGGCGTGAGGACCGTTGCCTCACGCGATCGGCCGCCTCCTTTGCTAGCATTACTGCTACGCAGAAGGGGCGACCGCCTGCCACTCCTCGCTTCGGACCATGGCCTGTACCACGGCCCGGCGCGAGAGATCGCCACCACCGATCCACGAGGACACGGTGTTGCTCTGCCCAGGCGGGGCACACCTCCACCGTGTCCTCCGGGCGGTCCACACAATGGTGAAACCCGGGCGTTTCTTCCGCACGAATCCGGTGCAGGAACCTCCTGAACTTACCATGTCCGGTGAGGACCTGCATCATGCGGAAGGTAAGGACGCCGTGAGGTCTTTCCAGCCACGCCTCAAAGAGGGGACTTACCGCCATTATTATGGCGTGCCCAGGCTGGGCAGATGATGATAACCGTATTGAGAAACTGTTCCTTTTTTGAAATCGGTTAAAAAATATCCAACTACTTTAACATTTCTTTGATTTCAGGAATACATGGCCGCATTCAACTTCGCTAACGAAAATGAAGCGAACATCCTTAGAAATATTCTCCTTGAGAAAATTGAGCTCAGGAAAATTAGACGAGAAGGTTGGTGTAAACCTAAGCAAAATTATTAAGGCACGTGACCTGTGTGTGTGCATCTACTAACCAACAAAGAACCCAGTTGATTACGGCCTCTTTCACAAGCCTAGGTTTTTAATAAAAAATATAAGGATAGACTCGCATTTGACCTCTATCTAACCTGTTGGTAAGCGATGCTGTGATCGATGATGGAGCACGCTTGCCTTAGAAATCCCAGGTTGTAGCTAGTGTAGTTTTCCGCAGTAGGAATATTGTAGGCTGATTATATTAAGTGAGTCCTACTTTCTCTCAGAGAAGAGGTTTGAATCCCCAGCAGTGGGATCATCATAGATTTATTTATATGTTAAGTAGGCCCCCAATTTCTCTCAGAGAGAAGAATTTCGAGTTTCCCACAGAAGGAACTTTACAAAGCTGAGGGGTTTGTTTGAACACGCGTATCTCTGGATCCTTCTGACTGTATTGGATAATCCAATTATCGAGGAAGGCTATAAGCTATATAGGGTGACTGGTAATTAGTGTACCTACGATACTTAAACACGTGATTGGGCTCATGATAACCAACAACTTTTACTATGGGAACAAACCTGAAATCGCGAAAAAAAATCAGCTGTTCAGTACATTTACCTATGTTTGCCTAATGTACTGAACAGCTGATATTTTTTTCGCGATTTCGGCTTTGCTCCCGTAATAAAAATAGTTTGTTATCATGAGCACAATCACGTGTTTAAGTATCGTACACTAATTGCCAGTCACCCTATATAACATCTCGCTACGACCCACGAGAGCAGAGCAGTAACGGGAGGCAGCTTGTATTTACATAATTCTAGAAACACGTTAACTGGCATGTTGTTTACCACCATAAACAATGAGATTTCTTCACAATACCTTTATAATTGCCATTTAAAACCCTCGAGAGGAGCTAGAATGGCCGGTATAATGCTTCGATTGTGGTAAAGTAATGAGCTCACAAGCTACAGACTGTTTATATCGGTTACCGCGTGTTTACAAACGTGCGGTTCATAAACACTTATTGTGATTCTGACGGCGGATAATTCATAGACTGTGTCATCCATAATCCATAGATGAGCTTCCGTTTCTTGAGTGTTTAACAATAATTTGCCATGGTGAAACTATGGAATACGGAATAATTTATTTATGAACCTAATAAGACAAGAGAGAAATATTAATGAGTTTATTTTAGTTGAAGTAAGTCCGTTTTCATCATTTGCTTGCCTGCTCTTTTGGGGTAATAAAGCCATAGCAGAAAGGAGTATCAAAAGAAACGATTGCTATTTTCGCGCGTAGATTTCTTGACGTAGAGTTAGGAGTACCTTAGAATGCAGGAACGATCCAATGTAACAATGACCCAATTAGAGTCACAGCTCTGATCTCGTCCTGAGTGCAGCGAGTGGGCGTGTCAGGCTTTTACGTACTGAAACCCATCTTTGTTCCTTCAGTTGCACTTTGCGTTTCAGGGTCACGGTAATATTTCGGGAATATTTTGAATGAGTTATTCAAAATATTCCCGAAACATAACTGGTGAAATGTGGGTGGGCGCAACTGCGTAACACGATCTGCCAACCCTTTTAGGAAGTATATGACTGTAATACATTGTTCATTTGTACCGTTAGAACGCGCACGCGCCCGTTCGACGATCTCGGGTCGCAGTAGCAGTTCGACGTCCGTCCCCTCACGCCAGAACGGCACGCTGCCGCCGCCGCCGCCGCAGCCCCAGCCCGAGGCCGCGCCCGCGCCGCCCGTGGTGCCGGTGCCCATGCCCATGCAGCCCATCCCGCAGCCGGTGCAGCAGATGCAGCCACTGCCCGCCAAGACTAACCACAGCTTGGGAAGTAAGTATCTTGTTAAACCACACAGCAAGCAAACGCCTGCTGCTGCGGCGGCTGCTACTAGAGATCACATTTTGAACAAGTTCCATACAAACCAAGCGTCACGGTTAATCTGCGCAATTTCGGTTGCGCAAATTTAGGATGTGCTGCCATTTCTAGGCGCTGTACTACTGCTGTAGGTAAGCGCAAAACTTTTTAAACATTGTTCACCTCTGTTAACTGCAGACTTGACAGAAACAGAACAATATAGTACGCTGGCGGGTAAGGTACGTAAGCACATTGCTATGCTTTATTTTGTTTAGACTAGGATGAATGCCGCTCGATGGAACAATACGATAATTATTTTTTAATGCAATTACAATATTCTTTTTGTATTAATTCTAAACGTAAACTAAATAATATCAATGTTTCCAGGCTACACGCTGAAGAGTAATAAGAAACAGAAGGGCCGCAAAATTACGAAAGCTGACATCGGAATGCCGCAAGATTTCAAACACATATCACATGTCGGCTGGGATGCTAACAAAGGTATGTTTTTTTAGTGTGTAATCATCAAATAACTTCGGAGGGCATGTACAAGTTTTACTGACAAAAACCTACCTGTGTTTCTTCAGTTGTCATTTGCTTTCCAATGCTATGGTTACTCTTTCAAACAAACCCCTTCTTTGTTCTTCTCCTTTTCCATGATTGGTGCCGATTTTCGTCACTTTTTTGCACCAAGCTTCAAGACAATCTGTCTAGGATTGTTTGTTCAGCAAATTTGCATTACACAAAGTTGTTCTTTATATTTGATGTCCAAATCGAACGAGACCTCATCTTTATTCCAGCAAGTTCAATGCAAAGTTGCGCGTAAATTTGAATCCGACGTTCGTGTAGTGTCGCTCGTGCTCGGCTCTTCTAGAGTCGCTCCACACGACACGAATTTGAGCTCGACTCGTGCTACACTCGTGCTCGGCTCCTCTAGAGTCGCTCCACACGACACGAATTTGAGCTCGACTCGTGCTACACTCGTGCTCGGCTCCTCTAGAGTCGCTCCACACGACACGAATTTGAGCTCGACTCGTGCTACACTCGTGCTCGGCTCCTCTAGAGTCGCTCCACACGACACGAATTTGAGCTCGACTCGTGCTACACTCGTGCTCGGCTCCTCTAGAGTCGCTCCACACGACACGAATTTGAGCTCGACTCGAGCTACACTTGTGCTCGGCTCCTCTAGCGTAGACCCACCTTTAAAATCACGAATAGTGGTCAAATAGTAGATACTTATTTAAACATTACTATGTCCAGGTTTCGATCTCGAGAATGCTCCTGAAGCCGACGAACTTCGTTCGTTCTTCACGAAGGCCGGAGTTTCTGAAACGCAATTACAGGATCAAGAGACCAGAGAGTTCATCTATGATTTCATAGAGATGCACGGAGGACTGCCCGCTGTCAAACAGGACCTCGATAAGAGTGAGTTTTTTTGTTGTAATGAAATATTGTCCTGAATTGTTTTTATTGGTTAATAGGGTAGGATGAATTGAGAGGGTGGTATTGATGACTGTGATGATTGTAATTCCGTTAATAAATACATATTATGACTGGAAAATGCAAAAACTTAAGACAATTTGTATTCACTTTAGCATTTTCGCTTCTCGCATCCAGTTGATTCGGTTTTTAAGATCAAGTCCAATGATGTAGATGTAATGAGGACTTTGCTTGTGTCCCGCAGCCCTGAGCCGCGGAGCGCTGCCGCCGGCGCCCAGCGTGGCGGCGCCGCCCGTGCCCACGCGGAGCCCGGCGCCGCAGCACCCTCCTGCTCCACGTGAGTATACATTGTTGTGTCCCGCAGCGCTGCCGCCGGCGCCCAGCGTGGCGGCGCCGCCCGTGCCCACGCGGAGCCCGGCGCCGCAGCACCCTCCTGCTCCACGTGAGTATACATTGTTGTGTCCCGCAGCGCTGCCGCCGGCGCCCAGCGTGGCGGCGCCGCCCGTGCCCACGCGGAGCCCGGCGCCGCAGCACCCTCCTGCTCCACGTGAGTATACATTGTTGTGTCCCGCAGCGCTGCCGCCGGCGCCCAGCGTGGCGGCGCCGCCCGTGCCCACGCGGAGCCCGGCGCCGCAGCACCCTCCTGCTCCACGTGAGTATACATTGTTGTGTCCCGCAGCGCTGCCGCCGGCGCCCAGCGTGGCGGCGCCGCCCGTGCCCACGCGGAGCCCGGCGCCGCAGCACCCTCCTGCTCCACGTGAGTATACATTGTTGTGTCCCGCAGCGCTGCCGCCGGCGCCCAGCGTGGCGGCGCCGCCCGTGCCCACGCGGAGCCCGGCGCCGCAGCACCCTCCTGCTCCACGTGAGTATACATTGTTGTGTCCCGCAGCGCTGCCGCCGGCGCCCAGCGTGGCGGCGCCGCCCGTGCCCACGCGGAGCCCGGCGCCGCAGCACCCTCCTGCTCCACGTGAGTATACATTGTTGTGTCCCGCAGCGCTGCCGCCGGCGCCCAGCGTGGCGGCGCCGCCCGTGCCCACGCGGAGCCCGGCGCCGCAGCACCCTCCTGCTCCACGTGAGTATACATTGTTGTGTCCCGCAGCGCTGCCGCCGGCGCCCAGCGTGGCGGCGCCGCAGCACCCTCCTGCTCCACGTGAGTATACATTGTTGGACACAGTAAATATATTTTGGTGGAACGAGTCCACTGGAGTAGGTTTATACGGTATTCGAATCGTGACTCGATTCCACGGTACGACCCCAGTAGGATTTCGAGTTCTGTTTGGTATTCGAATGTTGACTCGAGTCCAAAACTCAAGTTTCAGAACTAAATTTTTTTTTTCACCACGCCGTCCAGTCTCAAGCTAAGCAGAGCTTGTGTTATGAGTACTAGACAACTGATAAACATACTTATATATTTCTAAATACATACATTTTATAGATAAATTACACCCAGACACAGAACAAATGATCGTGCTCATCACACAAACATTTGTCCAGGGTGGGAATCGTACCTACGACCTCCGGCATAGCAGTCAGGACCACTACAACAGGCCAGTCAAATTCGTAAAAAATAAAAAAAAAGTACCGGAATCGAATCCGGCGTACTCGAATCATAGTCTGACTGACTGTTGGTCTAGTGGTCAGTGGCCCTGACTGCTATGCCGGAGGTCGTAGGTTCGATTCCTACCCAGGACAAATGTTCGTGTGATGAGCACGATCATTTGTTCTGTGTCTGGGTGTAACTTATCTATAATATGTATGTATTTAGAAATATATAAGTATGTTTATCAGTTGTCTAGTACTCATATCACAAGCTCTGCTTAGTTTGGGACTAGATGGCGTTGTGTGATAGTTGTGGAATATATTATATATTATATATTTATTATAGTCTCGACCGTACTCAGCACATCGCTACACAACTAGTATTCGTCATTATACGCTTGGTGTACGCCCGCTCGCCTCACAGTTTACATACAAAACTATGAAATTCTGTTGACGTAGCGTCAACCAACGTCGTGCCGTCGTGTCGTTACCGCTAATGACGAACACGTGTCTGTGTAATAATAGGCGTTAAGTGGATGCAACTCGACATATTTTTTCACTGTTGTTCATACAACCGCCCTTACGCGATTATGACGTTATTACACATTTTTCATTAGATATTTTGGAAACACAGTATCTTGTGAATATTATCTATGTTTCTATTGAAATCAATTTATATAAATTTGTGTGAAACTTAATCCAGTAAAGACCTCTGAAAATCTGCTTTTTTGCATGAACTTTGACACTTCATAATTTACTCAAAAATTAAAAAAAAGTCAAATAAATATAACAGTAGATGCCTTGCAAATTTAATCAGATTCTAAATGATGACAATGTTTTCAAAAACTTTTAAGGGTTTAAAAAAAAATACGATTTTCCTGGAACAATTCAAGTAAATTACGGAATTACCGAATGCTAACAGAGTTTTCAGGCGTTATTTCTCTTTTTTCGCGTTGCCTTTTCGTCAAACATCGCGTTGGATTGCATTAGATGAAGTAACAAGCTTTTAAACCATGCTCGATGTTGACGATAGGCGAGTGAAAATGGACCCTCTTAATCGACGCGTCAAACATTAAACATAAATAATGGCTTGTCTTGAGAGAACAAAATACAAAGAGTGCTGGCAAACTATGAAACAGACTTTTACACAGCTGTGGGACAATATACATAGGTGAACTAAAAAAATATTTTGCGATTTGCTGTCCATAATTCGTTGAACTATAAACTATCTATGTTTGAAAGTTATCGTTCTTTTTATAAACCGTCTAGAACTGTCAGTAAACTTTTTTTATTTGAATGAAAAGAAAAAAAAAAGAAATTCAGGAAATCAGAAACGTTTATTTAATATAGACCATAGCATAGCATACATAGCATAATCAGCCTTTTAATGTTCCCACTGTTGGGACTCAGGCCTCCTCTCTCTAGGAGAGGGAATGGGCCGTAATCCACCACGCGGGCCCAGTGCGGGTTGGTGAATGTCACGTCTTCGAATTTTTGGTTCTAGGACATGCCGGCTTCCTCACGATGTTTTCCTTCACCGTTTTGAGAGCAGTGGTGATTAAATAAATTATACAAAGTAATGCGCCTGGCTGGGTTTGTACCCGCGACCTACAACTCGTAAGCCGGGGCCGTTACCACTCGGCCATCACTGCTCTCCAATATTGACCATTTACAAGCATTTTTGAATTGTCAAAATGTCGGTCCGTCAAAAAAGTGAAGCTAAGTGTCGCCGGACATGGGCCACACGCTACAGCCACAAACGCCGCCACGAGAAGCTAAAAGCGACCATAAAGGAAGCTGAAGCGCGCGACAGCCACTTGCGGCCGTTGGCTGCTACTTTTTTTTAACTCATACGCGATGTATCATACCATTATGATACATCGCGTATGAGTTAAAAAGTTAAAGTTCTGACGAAGAAGGTTTAAATGAGCGAGTGGCGTGTGACGGCGTTTAGTGGCCTGTTTGGGCCACAAGAAGCGAGCAGTGGCGATTTATAGCTTGTGCGGCGAGTCCGTATAAAATGTATGAAACCTACAGGAAATATGCCGGTGGCAGCGTTTTGTGGTTGTGGCCGGTGGCCCGTGTTTGGCGACCCTAATTTGCACGTTCCAAAGCGTAGATCTCTATGGAGAAGAATGTGCTAGTAATTCCATGGACAATAAAATCATAAAATAAGTTACATAAATCTTGGTTACATATTTCTTGTCGCTTTTATTTCGTCGTTAATATTTCTTACTTTTTCATCTTTGATTATTAAAGATGTACAAATTACAATCGTGACCTTAGACTTAAGCCTACTACTCCGTGGAAGTAGCTGCGTCCCCGCAAGGGGGCGCGGCGCCGGGGTACAGGCTAAGCCTTTGTCCCGCGGTGGCAGAGTAGGGCCCCGTAGATACGGGACCTGCGTTGGGGTGCCTTGTAGGCGGCAACCTCAAGGCAGGCGCGAAAAGCCTACTATCCACGGGAGCGTAGCTTTATAGACGCGCATTCGTCATTATACGCTTGGTGTACGCCTGCGTGAAGCTTACATCCAAAACTATGAAACTGTCGACGAAGCGGCAACGGCACGACGATCGTGGACAGTAGGCCTTAACGTGCTTTTAACTTTAACCTTAAATATCGAGTCCTCCGGCTGTGATTACTTAGCCAGCAGCAGATATGTCAGTTGTGTTTTAATCATTTTAATTTGAACACATTGTGGCCGCAGCGTCCCGCGCGCCGCCCCCGCCGCCCGCGCGCGCCGTGCCCCCGCCGCCCGCGCACCGCACGGCGCCGCCCCGCCCCGCGCAACGTAAGTATCCATTACCCTCTGTGATAACTACGGCTCCGAACGTGCTCATGTCCCCACTAGATGGCGCTGAACTCAACATTTTCAATTTATTTTGTTTTTACTGTATATGGGACCATTATTAAGAGTGTTTTTAATATCGTGCGGATTTCATTACGCATGCGGGATTTCCTCGCTTTCAGAAAATTACAAAATGCAAAAAAAACGCGTCCCGCGTGCGTATTCCACGAATTACAATAAATACTTGTATGAAATGGACATTTGCGGGGGTTACGTTTGCAGGGTAATCCCGCATGCGTGATCATTACCGCTCGATATTAAAAACGCCCTTAGTCAAGGAAATAGTATTTGCGAAAATCGATTATTCCCTTTAGTAAACTTAGTCAATTTATTGTCTCAAAATCCACCAAATTCTGGCTCTGTATGTGGTATAGCTATGATGCTACAGTAAATTACAGTAAACTACAGCTTATGCACTATTATAATTAGAGAATGCTATTCATAATATTAGTATGATACTGATAAGTATCTCATTACAAAAACCCTTTCAAGTATTTTTTTGTATTTTTAAGTTTATTCTGACTTCAAGTTTAAAGGTAACATATGAACCCCAATTTTAAAAGTAAAATTTGTGTTAACAACTTTACCAAAGTCGAAATAAAGTTCGAAATTAACTGGGTCCGTTATACTAGGAGTAGGAAAAAATTAATACTGACGTTGTTAATATATGTATACTTTTCTTTGTACACCATAAAAGATATACTTTAACCGTTCTATTACCAATTGCAGCCGTATCATCTGGCCCACCAACAGTCCCCCCTCCTCCCCCTCCCGGCACGGCGCCCCCGCCACCCCCTCCCATCTCCGCGGCTCCCCCGATGGCCCCGCCCCCTCCGCCGCCGCCCGCGCCGCCGGCCCCGCCCCCCGCCCCTCCCATGGCTCCCGAGCTGCCGATGGCGTCCGAACCAATGGCTGCGTCAGCCGACCCGAGGGCAGCACTTATGGAGAGTATCAGGAGTGGATCAAAGGGCCTCAAGGTAAATGTTCAGAAAAGTTTTTATAGTAGACATTATCCCCTTGGCCCTAAGCATTGCAGATGTCTATAGGCCTGCTTATTTGCATGTAAGCCGCGAGCCCATTGACCGCTGCGCAAAAGTCTCCACTAAATGGGTATCTGAGGATGTTGACACCGCCGAGGCTAACCTGGGAAGAGGTGGCGAGGCGTTCTGGACGCCTACTGCAAGGACTGATTCTAGGTGGCTCCAGAAAAGAATACCTGGAAGGATTTGGAAGAGGCCTTTGCTCAACAGTGGGAAAATATATAAGCATACAAATTAAAGACGTATTTATACTTGGGTAAAAATCTTCAAATATCAAGTAATTATTTTAAAATTTAATCATAATCGTCAGAATTTTCACTTTTAATTACATGAATAAACAAGCTGTTTATTTTTAAAATTGACAAAAGACGCGTTCCTTGTCTGAAGTTAAGCCCTTGGTCAACTAGTCAATGTAAACATAGATCTAATGCATCAACTGGCGTGGCTACGCTGACTGACAACGATGAGTCACTATTTTCTTAACACGAATACAGTATAGCTTAAGAGCCCAGGGAGTTTCATATTCTACCTAAACGTTTTACAATTTTACGTCATTATAATATAATTCTACTAGCTGAGCCGGCAAACGTTGTTCTGCCATATAAATAAATAAAAAATAAAAAAATAGATGTTGGCCGATTCTCAGACCTACTCAATATGCTCACAAAATTTCATGAGAATCGGTCGAGCCGTTTCGGAGGAGTTCAAGTTCGAACACCGTGACACGAGAATTTTATATATTAGATTACACGTGGTTGCGACGATAGGTCATGGTGGAGCAAAATTAAAGTGATAGTGGACCGAAATAACTACATAAATTACAACGGTCGATTGAAAAAGGTAAATAAAAGAAATGGACATTAAAAAAACGCGCGTCGCGCAGTCGTGCGTGAGGGCATACAGCATCTGCCTGGTGTGTGGAGCGGGGGCTCGCGGCCGCCGGCTGGCTCCCGCACCCCTCAACGAGCGAGCTCAACAATACGTAAAGTTTAAAGTAGATCCATTCATAACGTGTGTGTTGCAGCGCGTCGAGCCCGTGGCTAAGCCGGCGGTGGTTGAGGACAGCAGAAGTAACCTTCTCAGCGAGATCAGACAAGGAGTTGAGCTCAAAGCCGTAAGTACAACTTGTACCTTATACATACCAAACGCGATCCATTTTTCAACCTAAACTGAACTGTTAAAGGGATGAAGCTATATAGAGTGTATAGTTCCATCCACCCTATATAGCTATCCGCCGACATGGTAAGGCCCCTGTATTTGTGGACTCATCAACTGCCTCGCCTTTCCCAAATATGTTAGGTTCCGCTTCCAGTCTAACCATATGTGGCTGAATACCAGTGTTGTACATGGAGCCAATATCTCCTTGAAAGAAAGAAGAAAAAAAGTTTATTTACGCGAACTGACGCAATCTTAAAACTAGCTAACAAACATAATCAGTAGATAGGGAAGATAATAATATGCGTCACATCCGCGAAAAACGGCCGAACGCTCAGCATAAAGCTGTGGCCTCACGCATAATGCTATGAGCTCACAGCGCTGGTTTTCAGCGTGGGCCGGTGGCGGTGTCGACATAAAGACGGTGCAGTGTACAAAAAGATTAAAAAATTAAGGTGACAAATACATTTATATAAAGTGGCAACACCACGACGCGCCCGTAGCACAATTTGAGCAACTCATTTTTATAGTCTGTGGCAATTTGCATAGACGCTAATAAGTGATTGGACGCGACCGCGATGCTGTTCAAAGAGTACTTTGACAAAAGGATATGACCGAATGTGACGACAAGATTTAAGGATGGTTTTGGAAATTCAAATAATTCTTGTAAAGTACGATGGTTCATGTTTGTGACAATGTTTTAAGTATTTGTGACGGTCTCCACAAACCTCGTTACTGGTTATTGGGTGGACAGTGGACACCAAACAAAAGACCGTTGTAAGGATTCCGACAATAACAGATTATTATCCGTTTCTTTAAACACTTATTCAGTAATGTTATCTGAAACGTGTGTTCCTAAGCAAGGCCAAAGGAATACATTATCTGTAATCACACTAGGGATTTTAGTCAAGTGGTGAAAAGGCTTGGATCATTAAAAACAAGTGTTGGATAACCTATTTGTTGAGAAAGGCTATCATCTCGTTACAACCAATGGGTCATAGATAAAAAACTTTACAAAAAAAATACAACCGACTTCAGAGTAAAATAAACACTGAAAAGTGCAAAGTAACTTTAATTTCGGATGTTGGTGTTTCTATAATAGTTTTGTCTTTTCGTTATTTAACACCGACTTCCGAAATTAAAGTTATTTTGCACTTTTCAGTGTTTATTTTACTCTGATGTCGGTTGTATTTTTTTTGTAAAAAGTTTTTTATTTTACACTTTTTAGTTATGGTACCATCACTAAAAAGTACCCGTCAGCCAAACATAAATATCTTATAGCCAGAGTGCATCTCATGACAATTCTAATAATCCCAAACATGGTTAGGTTACATTAATTTATTACAGAGTTCCGGTGCCTAACTTCAGGCTTCATCATCAGATCAGGGGCCCTAGTCTGCTATTTTTATAAATTCGTCATTCCAACACGATTCCATTGTCATTTTGCTAAAAGTTCGTAATCTGTTAATTCATAATGGCTGATCATTGATCGATCAGTGCTCTCGTAATAGAATTGTGGTACGAGCTGTCTTGTAACGAATTAAAAGCAATGACTGCACAGTGACGTTCTAATGGGAGGTCACTGATCAAAGGAACTGTCAAAATTTTAGCAGATTACCGCATACGTCAGACATTCATTTGTCATTATATACGAGATTACCATTCTGTGCCATTTCTTTCAATGGAGTGTCAGTGGTTGATCACTGGAAAGTCATAATGACGCCATTATATTAGTAGATTACCAAACTTGTCAAATTCAACAATTATGAAATCAATGATTGACCATTCTGACACTATTGTAATAGCAGACTTGAGGCCCTGTTCGATAGTTCCCCCCCTCTTCTTTCAGTCAGTCATCGACTACACGTATAAACAAAGCAATTTTACTCGTTACGACAATTCTGCTATGATCCTATGAGGAGTTCTGTTCCATATCTTCAAAGTTCATGATCAGATCATAACAATATTTCTATGGGACCAATTCGGAAGCATAACCTTTCAATCAAAAAAAAATATTTCAAAATCGGTCCACAATTGACTGAGAAATCGGTGAACATACATAAAAAAAAATACATTCAGCCGAACATAGAACCTCCTCCTTTTTGAAGTCGGTTAAAAAAGTGTAGAAGTACAAAATAAAAATGAACTCTTTGTACAAGTTATTGTTAATTGATCAAAATTTGTACTGGATATCTAATTTTATTATTTGGTAATTGACTATGACCATCTTTAATAAAGTGGTTCAATTATACAGGCAGAAGCAGTTTTTAAAATAAGACCACTCATTTCCGTTACACCTGTGTATGAATGTCTTGGAAACCACGAAAAGCGGTTGGTCCCGGTTGTCATTCGTAGATCTTTGACAGTAGTTAGAAACCACGAAAAGCGGTTGGTCCCGGTGTCATTCGTAGATCTTTGACAGTAGTTAGAAACCACGAAAAGCGGTTGGTCCCGGTTGTCATTCGTAGATCTTTGACAGTAGTTAGAAACCACGAAAAGCGGTTGGTCCCGGTTGTCATTCGTAGATCTTTGACAGTAGTTAGAAACCACGAAAAGCGGTTGGTCCCGGTTGTCATTCGTAGATCTTTGACAGTCGTTAGAAACCACGAAAAGCGGTTGGTCCCGGTTGTCATTCGTAGATCTTTGACAGTCATTAGAAACCACGAAAAGCGGTTGGTCCCGGTTGTCATTCGTAGATCTTTGACAGTCGTTAGAAACCACGAAAAGCGGTTGGTCCCGGTTGTCATTCGTAGATCTTTGACAGTCATTAGAAACCACGAAAAGCGGTTGGTCCCGGTTGTCATTCGTAGATCTTTGACAGTCATTAGAAACCACGAAAAGCGGTTGGTCCCGGTTGTCATTCGTAGATCTTTGACAGTCGTTATAGGTAGTTAGACGCCTTTAGTCTATCTAAACAGTATTGTGACGCTCAGTAATTGAGTTGTGGAGGTCTGATAGGCAGTTGCTCCATGTAAAACATGGATATTCAGCCGCATCCAGTTGGGGTCGGTTTCCAGTCTCTCCGGAAACGGCTAGTAGGGAAAAGGCTGAGGAGATGATGATGTGGGTAGTGTGAACTTTTTTGTAAGTTTCAGTCTCCACTCTGTATGTTGTAAAAAATCCCTTTTACATTTTATTCCCAAAGATAAAATGTAATATAAAAATATAATGTCCCTGTTCAGGCGCCAAATAAATGTAAAAGTAAATGTATATGTGTCTGGGTATTTTATTGCTAAACACTTGTGATTTACCGAATTCATTATCTGTTTCTTTATTTTATTTTTTTTATTCGGTAGATCACAAGTGTTTAGCAGTAAAGTGCACATACACTTTTACATTTATTTGGTTCCCTAACTAAGAGACTTAATATTTTTTATATTACAATGTGTATACTGCAAAGTAATAAAGTGAGGCTTATCCATTGCTACATAAATGTATGTGTTCCCGCAGGTGTCCCGCTCGGGCAGCACCAGCGGCAGCGAGCGCAAGGCGGGCGCGGCGTGCGGCCTGGCGGAGGCGCTGCAGCGCGCGCTGGAGGAGCGCTCCCGCGCCATACACTCCTCCGACGACGACGCGTCCGACGCCACCACCAGCGACGGCGAGTGGGACGACTAGACCACATGCACTGACTACTGCATCACAAAAAAGATGGCAAACGAAAAATATTATGGTCAATGGCCAATGTTCTACACAAGTTAGAACGAGTACCTCACTGAATAATAATAATAAAAAATATCCTCCGTCTGAGACAGTCGGGTAAAAAAATAATATGAATAAGATAGAACAAGCGGGTACTGGTACTATGCTGTTTACCAAGCAGAGAAAATATGGGCAATAAAAATTTGGAACAAAGAATAAGTACTGTGGTTTAAAATAACAAGCAAAAAATTATGGTTAATGTCCCAAATAACGTAGAAGCGAAAAATACTAATAACCGACTTCTAAACTCATTCGTTCTAAAGTAGGATTTATCCATCCATAGAACCATAGGAGAGATGATCAAGGTCTAGAACGAACTCAACAGGAGTAAAAAATATGTATAAAAGTCGACTGAAATACTAATGTGGTTGTAATCTAAACAGCAATAAAATAAAACTGATTTGTGAAGCATTATTGTCAACCACACGTCCATAGCTTGAATTTCGGCGATTTTCTTAATTCAAGTAACCATGCGGTTAATCGTACCGCTGCCTTTATAAGAACACATTGAAAAAATATAAAGTATTAATTTACTGTAAAGGTATGAACTCTTCATAACATCTTCTTCACTAGCACCAACTTGTAAATGTTTTGAGGATTTTTAAATCATACTAACCGGTACTACTATCCAATCCAACTAGCCTATATTATTGTACCATCATAGGACATAAGCCTAACTCAATTCTATTTACTGCTTGTACATGCCTTCATAGAGTCAGTACCACCACTAACGATGAAAAGCGTTTCATACTACTCACGCAACTAAAATAATTCGTCCCTAATTATGTCACATAAGCACCCGAGGTAGCACAATGCCCTTTCTTTTATTTTTAGAACTCTTATGACTTGTAAATTTAATTAAAAAAATCCCTCTAAGAATACCTTACAGAACTGAGTTCAGACAACCCCTTGTCTATATAAGGTACACAAACATTTCCTTTATTTATTATTGATACGCTCCCGTTTGACCGCTGTCCACCTATCTCATCTGATGGTAAGCGATGATGGAGCACGCTTCTCTAGATTACACGTTGCACCTATCAGGATTCACTGACTCCCGACAGGGAATTCCATTCCTCACCTGTACACAATGTGTTCCATATCATTACGGGCGGTTTTCTTAGATCAAGTTCTGGCGCGGCATTTTAATATGTCTCCTTCAACCCAACTACGACAAACTGGTGACGAACCGCTCTTAAATATAGACTATTCAACGGATATTCTACAAAGCTATAGTTATCTTAAATCTGGTTTAACGTGTATTATATTTTAATCATAGAAAAGGAATATGTTGACATAACGTTATATTACTAACCGAAGCGATCGTTGCGTTAATTTTTTTTAGCGAAGCGCGACGGTCGCGTTATTTAGAACACGGTCTTACCTAAACTTAGACACAAACAACCGTCGACTATCATTCGACGACCTTCGCATTATAGTTTTTAAAGGTTGGTCTACGCTAGAGGTGCCGAGCACGAGTGTAGCACGATCCGAGCTCAAATTCGTGTCGTGTGGAGCGAACCTAGAGGAGCCGAGCACGAGTGTAGCACGAGCCGAGCTCAAATTCGTGTCGTGTGGAGAGACTCCAGAGGAGCCGAGCACGAGTGTAGCACGAGCCGAGCTTAAATTCGTGTCGTGTGGAGCGACTCCAGAGGAGCCGAGCACGAGTGTAGCATGAGCCGAGCTCAAATTCGTGTCGTGTGGAGCGGCTCTAGAGGAGCCGAGCACGAGCCGAGCTCAAATTCGTGTCGTGTGGAGCGTCTCTAGAGGAGCCGAGCACGAGTGTAGCACGAGCCGAGCTCAAATTCGTGTCGTGTGGAGCGACTCTAGAGGAGCCGAGCACGAGTGTAGCACGAGCCGAGCTCAAATTCGTGTCGTGTGGAGCGACTCTAGAGGAGCCGAGCACGAGTGTAGCACGAGCCGAGCTCAAATTCGTGTCGTGTGGAGCGTCTCTAGAGGAGCCGAGCACGAATGTAGCACGAGCCGAGCTCAAATTCGTGTAGTGTGGAGCGACTCTAGAGGAGCCGAGCACGAGTGTAGCACGAGTCGAGCTCATATTTGTGTCGTGTGGAGCGACTCTAGAGGAGCTGAGCACGAGCGACACTACACGAATTAGAGCTCGGCTCCTCTAGCGTAGACCCACCTTTACGTCTAACACAAAAAGTAACATGTAAGTCTTTAAAAACAAATATCAGTATATAAGGTTTGTTTTAAAACTATTTAATGTTTACTTAAAATTTCTTGGTGTATTTTTTCTTTTTATTAAAACTTACATTCTAATTCTATGCATTCAATGACGTTTATTAACTTTGTATTAAATTATAATTTTAAATACTTAATCAGTCATAAGAGTATTTATTCTTTTAAATGGATTATTTATTTTGACAGAAACGTAGGTGTTAAAAAAACCCGTTTAGGAGCTAGGTGCGTTTAGACAGACACACACTTATGAACTCTTTTGTGTTGGGGTTTAAAAAAAGAGGTTTTGCTTTGCATTTTCAAAGTGTCTTATGTGCATTATAATATTAAAATAAGCTCTTTGTTCTTGTTAACATTTTAACTATGAATAATTTAATATTAATTAGGCTTTTGAAATATCTTTTTTCTTATAAAAAATGTGTGCCAGAGTAGCTAGTACCAAAGTGATTACTGATAAAGTGTTTGTTTCAATAACTTTTGACAGTTTTACTTTGACCTAGTGTATGAATTTACTTCAGTTCAAATGTGATATTGGAATAACTGTGCTCAGCAATATTTTTCTCTTTTATTGAGTCAAGCATTTAATTATAGGTGTTTGTAATAGTGCTTTGAAGTTTATGAATTAATTTCTTAATTCGAGGCAGTAGGATTTTAATGAGAAAACTTCAATCTAATTTAGAAAGGATAAGTTTCGAATGCGCAGATTGTTTAGATTCGAAGCTCAAGCTAGCTCAATCAAATACCTTTTGGTTAAATTAGCCAGCCAATTGAACGCCTAGGCCGTTCATTAACCAGAGAGGTTCAACATATATATACCCAGTATGCCTTGCGGGACTACGGTACGCAAACACTGCCTCGAATTGAGTAAGGGCTACTGTCCACGGACGCGTAGCTTCATAGACGCGTATTCGTCATTATACGCTTGGTGTACCTGCGAGGAGCATACGTACAAAACTGTCGACGAATGATAAATACGCGTCTATTAAGCTATGCGTCCGTGTACAGTAGGCCTTTAAAATGTCTATTTTTATTAGTGTCATGTGAATATATTTCGTAATTTTTAACTAATTAATTAATTACTTTTGATAATAATTGCTACAAGTTATGAATATTTTTATTGAGACAGTAATGTTTTGATTGTTACGTTTGTGAAGCCGTAGAAAGAATACGTTCGATGTATATTGCTTTATCAAAACTATTAAAACCAACACTAATTCTTATGTCTCTATCAAAGTTAAAGCAAGTATCGCCTTATTACATTAACAAATTTTAATCAAAGGCTGACGTTCTCTTTCGACGAGATCACTTATATATTTTATATAATTGATGTAAAATGGTGTATATAATTATTGTAGTAGGTAAATTCTAATAGACTAAAGTGCTGTATATGACTGAAAGAAAATCGACGGTGATTCTAAAATTACAACGGTTAGTACTGAGAAACGTTTGGATTATCGTATTCTTGGAAGAAAGATATGCAGTAGTGTGACGTCATAGAATAGCAGTCCAAATAAGGTTTTAACCTTTTGACCGCCACTGTCATGTATACATGACAAAGATAAATGTGTCCAGCACGCCACAGTCACGAGTACATGACAGTTTTTTTTTAAACATTACCCACACTAGGAATATCTTCTGTATCGTAGGTGTTTACTCACATAATGTGACTCAGGTTGGCTGGACAAATCTTCAAAATAGCTTGCATTTAACTAGGTCAATAGGTCACTTTATGTGACGGCTAAACACCCTTATTTCAGAATTTGTGACGCTACAGAATCTTAGATAATCGATCGAAAACCATCCTGAAAAACCGCTTTTCGCTGGTCTCTCAATCTCGGTAACGGAAGTGATTTTGACGACTTTTTGCATATCAACGGGCGTCACATAAATTTGTGACGGGCACCGAGCTAAAAGTTTTGTGATAAGTACAGTGGTTTAGTAGAAAAATGCAAAAATCTGTGTCCAGCCATCTTGAATTTACGTATAAAACTTATGGCTGGCACTTCCGAATCTCAATAACGGGGGCGTTTTCGAATATGGTTCCTTTACTAATACTTGGTGACGCAATGTGTGACAGTAATAACGTTTGACTTATGGCGTCACATGTAAGGGTTTACGAGAAATCAATAAAAACTTAATCGGCGTTCAAGATGGCTGGACACATGTATCTCCACTGCCTGATGATCTACGACCGTCGAAATGTGTTCAAAATGTTGTGACGGGGACGATAACGATAACCTGAAATTGTGATGGAGAAACTTTGCGTAGTTTCAAAGATATTGACCATTTCAATTTTTCCATACAAACATCCATTAATATTGTGAGGTGACCATAATTTTACTTAAATAAAGGATTTCTTTTTAATCGATTAATTGGCCGGTAGCATCCACGCCTGCTTATTATTATTATTATTAATTAAAAATAATAATTGACCACCAGCGCTGCAAGAGAAAGCCCACTTGTATTTCGCGTTTAGTTCATTATCTTATGTAATTGAAAATGAGAACTAAACTCGACAGCCGGCAGTGTACAGCGCCCGCCGTCGTCCGGTACGCGGCCTTAGGACGGCGGTAAAACAACGTTGTGGTACAAGGCGGGGGTTACGGAAGTGCAAATGCGAGTTGATCATCGTCATTTTCGCCATTTGAAACGCTGTATAAGTACAAATAAATAAATGTGATTTTATTTACAGCAAACATTATTTCTTCATTTAAATACCTTCAGAGCATTAGTTTAGTTCTCCTGACATAATATATACCTACTAAAAAGAATAGATATCTGCACGTAAATAATCAATAACATTTAAAAATTACATTAATTTAAATATCTACAGTTGTTCGTATTAGTATCGCCGATACACGGATTGTCGTCCATTAAAGAAAATACCTTAAAATATACTTGTCCTACATAAAACCTACAATATTTATTGGTTACCCTACTGCAGTGTTTGTATGGGGAAATTTAAATGATCAATATCTTTGAAACTACGCAAAGTTTCTCCGTCACAATTTCAGGTTATCATTATCGTCCCCGTCACAACATTTTGAACACATTTCGAAGGTCGTAGATCATCAGGCAGTGGAGATACATGTGTCCAGCCATCTTGAACTCAGGTTGGCTGGACATTAAGTTTTTATTGATTTCTCGTAAACCCTTACATGTGACGCCATAAATCAAACGTTATTACTGTCACACATTGCGTCACCAAGTATTAGTAAAGGAACCATATTCGAAAACGCCCCCGTTATTGAGATTCGGAAGTGCCAGCCATAAGTTTTATACGTAAATTCAAGATGGCTGGACACAGATTTTTGCATTTTTCTACTAAACCACTGTACTTATCACAAAACTTTTAGCTCGGTGCCCGTCACAAATTTATGTGACGCCCGTTGATATGCAAAAAGTCGTCAAAATCACTTCCGTTACCGAGATTGAGAGACCAGCGAAAAGTGGTTTTTCAAGATGGCTGGACACGTTTTCGATCGATTATCTAAGATTCTGTAGCGTCACAAATTCTGAAATAAGGGTGTTTAGCCGTCACATAAAGTGACCTATTGACCTAGTTAAATGCAAGCTATTTTGAAGATTTGTCCAGCCAACCTGAGTCACATCTCACATAGACAGCTCACCCAGACCCGGAACACCAGTCTGTAGGCCATACAAACATTTGTTCCGTGCGTGAATCGAACCCGTGACACGCAGCGCAGCAGCCAATCGCGCAATCTCTGCGCCATTAGTGCCGTCAACCGTTAGAATAAAGGATGAAATTGTTGGTTTAAATTGCTTTTTTATCATGGGGTTAAAAGGTTTAGTTTATAGTGGGTCGACTCGCAGGCATGTCGATATCCAAAAAAATGTGATAATGTAACGTTTCGAAGCACATACTTCAATGTAGCTAGTTAATAGAAATAATAATAGATCGACAAGCGATGGGTTCGCAGATAGTATCGATAGTTTTACCCAATGCTTTAATTACTGCTCGCTCACGTCAATCTATCGATATTAGAGTTGTGCTTTTCTTTTTAAATCGATTTCGTTAGAACTTAATTTTTATGTTTTTATACAAGCAATAACTTTCATAAATAAAACTAAAACTGTGCGTTATTTTATTTTCAATTTAAGTAAAATAATTATTTTTATTATAAAAAAGAGTAAAGTTTATTTTCATACAAGCCGTACTTGTTTCTTTTGATTTTTTTATGACTTATAGGAATATTAATTCAGTTAGATAGAAAATCGATCAGATTAACATTGAGATATTTCTTAATTTAGCAATATGATAATAATGGTTGCAGACAAGTTCTGGCGTTTGAAAAATGCCTGGAGCATTGCTACTGCCTGTACAGTCTGCATGAGGCGTTATCAGCCGGGGAACACTTGAAAAAATATTTTTCTCACCACTTGCATATTTAATGTTATACACAATTGTAATCAGCATAATCAGGTTCATAATATAAACTACCCATGTTACAAAATACCCGACTCCGATAACAATCGGATTATTATAAGATTCAACCCAACTTAAAATTGTACTAGCATTGTATAAAATGAAGTTAAAATTAGTGTAAGGGATGACTATATGTATCTTATTAAAATAATGATAGATATTTTTATAACTATCAACGTTTACGATGTATGTAATGTACCTGTAACACTTGAGGACTTGTGGATGGCTGGTTAACCGAGGTTATTTAAAACCTAAAGGTGGGTCTACGCTAGACGAGCCGTGCACGAGCGGAGCAGAAACCGAGCCGCTATACTCCCGGTGTCAAGTGTGGACGTACGAGCCTCCAACGATCAGTCCTCGAACGTGATGCGAAACCCTTTGTATTCGTCAAAAAACCGACAATGTCGAACACGAACCAAACGCTCTATGCGCGCTCGTTCGAGGCTTGGTAAGTCGGTCCACACTACACGACTTTGTGCTCGGCTCGTGCTCGGCCTCTCTAGCGTAGACCCACTTTAATGCTGATCACACACCATCACACCGAGAAGAATTTTGGCTTTATCAAGACACTGGATCAAGCGATATAATGGTGAGTGGCCAGCATCAAAAATATTTTATAGTCTTGTGGAAACTCTCCTTGGTGTAATACTGTCATTTGTTTTCACTACACGACAAAGACCGTGGTATTTCTATGTAATATTTTATTATTATGATTTTTCAAAGGTTCAAAGCACATTGACGCAGAGTCAAATATGTTTAAAAAGCTCTTCGAGCGAATGCGATCGTCTTTTTTATCTCCTTAGAAAATTGTGCATTCAGTGTGGATATAGCGGTCAATATGCTTTGTTAATTCGTGATTTTCCCTTCACCTGTGCCTCAATTGCAAGCAGTTGAGTTGTCCACAGAACTCACGTATCTATGTATGTTAAACAAACTCAAAAGGATCAGTAACTTGGTTAATCGGACATTCATAGATGAGTATGTTGACTAAATAAACATTAATAAAATTTAAATGATCATTTTATTTTGCCCATTATCAACAATCTACATTTACAAAGAACATAACGGAAAGTACTTGACACTTAAAAAAAGGATTAAAAATAAATCAACCACAAATAAAAGTAACTTCTTTATAACATAATTTGGAATAAACACTTTAACCTATAATTAGACGATCAAATACGCTGACTGGACTTAATATTATCCTTAAACTAACATTGATACTTGCGACGACCCATCAAGCTTTTCTGTATACGCTGATCTCGCATAGAATAGATGTGCAGAACAATATCGAGATCAACTTATACTGGAAATGTATACCTGTGTTGTCGTGCTTTACTCTTGAGTAGACGCTTAGAAAAAAAAAAACAATCATTAGTTCAACTGATGAATATAATTTACGATTATATTGATCAGTTTACAGTTAATGATTGACAATATATTTTTAAGCGACACCTCTGCGGCAGTAAGTTTTAATCTAGTATACAATACATCCACTCCCTTTGGCTAATACATCAACATGTAAAAATTTATATTTCGACTTATGTTTGAATCTGAATCGGGAAAAAGGGTCGGCTCACACCGAAACGCGACGCGGCGCGTACGCTTCAAATTAGCGCTACAATATAGAACTCTATTTACTACCAGAAAAGTTACACATTTCAGTGAAATAATTAGAATCCACTCAGCGGATTAGGAGGGTTTCTGAGAGAGAAACAACTGTGTTCTTGGAACGCAAAAGCCACCTGAAGAACACAAGTGGGTTTTAATCAGGTCCACTCTAGAGCGCAAGAAGTCATTAGGTTTCACACCACAAAAAAATACCCCGCGGAATACGTTCCGCGGGGTGAGAGAATATCACTAAAAAATAAAATGTACCTTTTTGTCGATTCTTGGTGAAAGCCGACCCACATTTTTTAAAGTTTTTTTAAAACAAAATGCTAATTGACCGTTATTGCTTTTGAATTACTTGTTATAATTTTCTTACTAATAATACTGCCACTATGACATCTTTAGTGCATAAACAAAAAAGAGAGCTAACTCTAAGTTGGCTATGGGTTCATCCAAAGCGAAGATACCTTCTGTGTAGCAATGACAACAAAATTAAAAGAAGACCTTGTGCCAGCAATTTCGCCTGCGTGAAAGTATAAAATATATAGCCTATGTCACTCAGTGATAAAGTAGCATTCTACTGGTGGAAGAATTTTTAAAATTGGTCCAGTAGTTTTAGAGTTTATTCATCAGTATCACAAACAAATACATAAATCTTTTCTCTTTATAATAATATTAGTTTAGAAGCATAGATTATGACAAAGGATTTTCATGTTGCAAAATGTTGCTCCATATATATGTCGTGGCCAAATCTTAGAAATTGATCACTTCATGATATGGCCAAGTAAAACTGGCCAGGGGGGCTATTGGCTAACTTTTTCAATAACAGTTGACAACTAGCATTCGTTGCACACTAAACTTAGTTGTCAACTGACAATTTCATAAAATTGGTATTACGTATCACACAAGTGACTAACAAACTACGGTGGAAATGTGGTGAATAATAAAAATTTACGGTGCCTATTGTGACCACTCTTAAATTTTATCGACTATTATACAGCTTCAAAAGCTTACACAATCGCAATTTTAAAAGTATCGATACAATAACATCTGTCAAAACGTGTTACGGTGGCTATCAAAGGCACCAGTGGCTAATGACGTCACTGCAGTTGGTCACTGAAGATAGGCAATACGAAACTAGCTGTTTGACAGTTCAATGATGTTTGTTTGTTTGATCAATGATGATTGTTAACAAGTGATCATCACTTGAACTGTCAACAGAGTTACGCAATAGCCCCGCAGATCGTTTCAAACGATAAAGGTAGATGATATTTCAATCCTCGTTTGGCCTACTTTCTTTAGACCTTTTATTATCATAGAAATTCTACATCAATGATATGGCCAAACGAGGATTGACATATCATCAAATGTTAGTTGGCCATATCATGAAGTGATCAATTCTAAGATCTGGCCACGACATATATATATATAACTTCGGTGTGGACGAACCATTACATCTCTGGGCAAGTTATAAAATCACTGTTATAGTTCGGAATCGAGCTAGCTACCTATTGCACTAGCACTAACAAACTCAAATGTTTCACAATTCGAAGAGGGGCGAGAGTCGACCAATCACATACGAGACAGCCTGTATCTACGTGGATTCCAACTATAGTGACTTGACTGAATAATACCCTCACAAAATGTATCACCTGTAGATGGAGACAAAGCGACTGTGCAGCCAATACCAGTCTCTTTTCTGTAGTAGGTCTTAGAGACGAATGTGACACTAAAAACCTGTAGTCTCCCACTTTGGCGCAGTCGTGAGGTACATTATTATTATTTTTTTGTTTCTTTTTTTTTATACTTTTTTGTTGAGTTGGTGCCAAATCATCACATAACCTTTTATTTTTCTTTTAATCAGAATTCCTTAATAAGACGCCCATTGGCTGTATGATCGCTCTATCTCAGTCACACTTTTCTGCCCATATAAATTCATACCTGGAGTCAATTCACTATGCCTACGATTTTAATCGATGTGATTGGTTGATCTCTGCAAGTCTCCGCACCCTAAAACTGTACAGACTCGTACACTATATGAGAATACATACCTAAATATGTTTGTACAGAAGTTATCTAACTAAAATACATACAAGTTATAGGACTAAAAACACGATTAGTGAGACTGTATAAAACTGATTTTACTGTGTGCATAGCTGTTTGGCTTGGCGAGTCGAACATGAATTCGCTAGCGCAGACGGGTTTAGGAGGCCAGCCTAGCTATGCGAATTCGTGATCGAATCGCCTAACGTAGGCGCATCTTTACTGTTTCCATCTATATACAAGTACCTACAACGCAGAAAATACATACTAATTGCATTTTTTTACGGTGGTAATTCACCAAATAACATCTCCCGCTCTGAGTGCACCGACAGGGCGTGTCAGACTTTTACTAACTAAAACCCACCAGTGTTCCTTCAGTTGTCCTTTGCGTTCCAGGGCCACGGTAACTCTTTCAAACATTCCCACAGACAACAGGCATTGCCTACTGAGCCCTTTAAGTTTTACTGACATCATAATTATTGCAATTCTAGATGGCACAATATCAAAATTATAGGTATTCTTTATATTCAACCACATAAAATTGTCCATGTTTATTGCGTAATACTTTTCTTAAGGGTTTGTAATGCCCATATCATAATTATAATTTTATCCATTTTACTTATAAAATATTTCGAGTAAATATCATGAAAAGCATAGATTCACTAGTTCAGGTGAAATGACACTTAATTTAACACGATAATATTACATCTAGTAAATCTAAGTTATGTAGACTGTGCCGAAGTAATGAAAAAAAAAACCTGTACAAAATACAAATAAATACCATCTTGAGGTAAAAAAAAAACCTATTTAAAAAAAAACTCCTCAGTACATTTTCCCAAAGTGAGGGTAGTTACAGAAAATGACCCTACATGCGCTGCTACTACACCTAATCTATAAATCGCCAATGTTATGGCTATTTTACACTCGTCTGCCGAATAACCGAGAATATCCAGACAACCGTGAGAATGACTCTTAAGTCGTAAGGCCTGTTAGACGTAATCGATTGCTATTACAAACCATACGAAAATTACACGTCATAATTCGTATACAAAACTCAAAGGCCGAAGTTTCTTCCGAGCAAATGGAAATTAACTGGCGTAATAGGGAATTTAGATGCAGTTTTTTTATTCGTAAATTAAATCACTTTTAGGTCTAGTAAACAAATATTAAAGAATTTAAAAAATATCTTCATCAACAACGTTATAAAGCTTGAAAGCTGCTATTAATAAAGAGAAGTCCGATTATGAACTTTGACGTCAAAGTACACCACGCCTGCACGGCCGCCATAGATAACGGCGTTTTTTCGAATTTTTATATCGCGTTTACTTTTCTACCAATTTTGATATTGTTTTCACCGCGTCTATTTTTTTTTTTTGTATATTTATTGTTAAACTGGTACCTAAGTTAACAAATATTTTTTTCATGCATATTACCACATTGTTAATTAATTATAGCTTGTGTGTCACGGAAGTCTTCCAGCACAATACCGAAGTTACACATTTAATCTACAGCTACACTCAAACTAAACTATGCAAATAAATTAAACTATCCGGCATTAGTTTCAGTCAAAAATATATGAAGATAACATTAAGTATTTCGAAAAATGCCTAGCTGATCGTAATACAAAGTATGGTTGTAATGAATAAAATATATACAGTGCACGTTTATGAAGGCTTTAAAAATATAGCGGTTATACGGCCTAAGATCAATAGTACCAAAATAAGTTTTAACCTAATCACAAACAGTTATAAAGGATATTTATAGCTATTATAATATAATTCTACCATCATCTAAGATGTCGAATCGAAATGCGATTTTACTACAATACATTTAAGAGACAAAATTTAATGGTTTTATAAAGACTTACGCTTGGTTGGTTACAACCTTCAAGGGCGTAGGACATGGATGGGTTTAAAATTTAAACATTTTTACCACTATTAATACCTTATGACCTTGTTCTGTGCCGATAAGACACTAATCAAAGATCGAGGATTGACTCCTAGAAGCTGATTGCTTCTTTTTTCATCATTACTTCAGTAACATTGGCGATATATCCGCTGTTCAAAATACATGGTGACAATCAACCGTCTAATCATCATCTATAACGACAACAACTGGCACAACGGTATCATCCACATCCACCGAGTCGTCATCATCGGTTATGTTAACCACTTCAGCCATGTTGTCCACCACGCCATCCACCTCACCCATCCCATTTATCTCCGCCTTGAACAGAGACAGCACATCTGATATTATTGGCGACTGCAGCATAGGCATGTCCTTGTACACTTTACTGTCCTGACTTTCCTCTTCCTCACCAATTACTTGCGGCATAATATCGTCTTCCTCTTCTTCTTCTTCGTTGTCGGTGTGGCCGTAGTACTTCTCATCATCTTTCTCGTCCATAGGAACATATGTTTTTATCAGCTCGTTCAAGTTCGCGTCGCACGTGAAAACCTTCGACGGGTCAGAGTCCTCTTTGCCGCACTCGTGCGCAGATATCGCCTTGTACGACGTGAAGTATTTGAGACAAGCCTGACACTGGTTCAGCAGATGTGCGCGGTAATGATTGTGCAAGTTCGGGAAGTCTTCTCCACAAACGACACATCTCTCCGGCTTCACTACTGCTCTGTAATGAAGTTTCTTTACAGACTTATGAACTGACTTCATGTGCTTTATAAATGGTCCGTATCTTACGAACTTCTCGCTGCATTTCCTACATTTTATCGGCTTCTTATTGTATTTTCTGCTCCTATGAGAGAAAGCGTGTATGTTAAAAGCATCTAAAGTTTTAAACTTAAGTGAGCAGAACCTGCAGGATATAGAGCCAGAGCCCTTGTGGATCTGGTCGTGGAGCCGCTTGGTGCTCTTCTTGGTAATCGGTTTGAAGCAGAACTTGCACTCTTCATATTGGAATGTTCCCTCACTTCCCACATACGCTGTGCCTTCGTCATCACTTTCAATAGCGCAGAGATGACTATCGTAGTCCGCCCTGGAGTAGAAATATTCACTGCATTTCTTACATTTGTTTTCTTCATGATAAGTTAAATGCTTGTGAAGGTTATAGAATCGTTTATTACAGATGGGGCAAGTCTCCTCGATGGACTCCTTGGGCTCAGTGAACCACTCCTTGTCATCTCCGTGTACGTCCCTCATGTGATATATCATTTCCCTGAAAGCGACAAATGTTTCGTCACAATGTTCGCATTTCGTTGGATTATCTACATTGAGCTGCGCCATATGGTGATTCTTGTGTTTCCGATACACAACCAGTGAGCTAAACTTCTTTTTGCAGTACTTGCACCCATAGTAGCCAACAGTGCGATGGTAAATCTTGTGAGTACTTAAGGCATACTCGTTCTCGAAAACTTTGAAGCAATAATCACAGACTATTTCCTGCTTGCCGGTTCTCTGTTCCCTGTCTACTATGATCCCGTGCTGCGTGCGCAGGTGACAGTCTAGTTTCACTTGTACATGGAACGCTTTGTAACAAATGTTGCATTTCACTTTCTTAGGGTAAACTTCGGTATCGCCTAAAAGCTTTTTCTTTTTGCAAGCGAACACTAGATGTCCCTCTAGGAACCTGAGAGAGCTGAAGTAATCGAAGCAGTAGTTACATCGCAAAGAATTGTGGTAGTCGATGTGTCGCTCGTAGTTCCCTTTGCTGGCGAGGACCTTCATACAGATGGAGCACTGCAGGTCCTTCAGCGGGCCGGAGAGCGGCTGCTCGGTGCGCTCGGCGATCCAGTTCTCGTTGATGTTGTGTGCGTCGCGCAAGTGGTGGTGCAGCGCGTAACCCTTCACGAACTTCTCGTCGCAGTGCGGACACTTCAGAGGGTTATCGTAATGTTTCTGCGCCAAGTGTCCCTTAATGTGAATCATGTGGTTTTTCAGCGATATGTACTTCTTTCCACAAAACTTGCATTTAAAGAACTCTGGTTTTCGTAAATGAGCTTCCTCGTGAGATTGCAGTCTCCGCTCATCTAGGAACACTTTGGCGCACAGCTTGCAGGAGTAGTAGAGCGGCGGGGGCGCGTCAGGATCGGACTTGATCATCTTGCTCTCAGGGTGCGTGCGGCGCAAGTGTCGGATCAGCTTCACCAAGTCTGGGTAGTACCGTGAACATATTGGACATTTAACTTTATCTTTTCTGAATTTCTCGATCCTTTTTTTGTGGGACTGATTGTCAAAGTTGTGTCCTTTCACGTGTCTTTGGAAGTAGCCCTCGTCAGTGTACCCCTTGCCGCAGATGTTGCATTTGTAGGGACCGTTCTCGTCTTCGAAGTGAGCTCGGGTGTGAAGTTCTAGTCTCCGTTTGTTAGTAAACTTCACTTTGCAGATGGTGCACTCATGGCGGGCGCCGTATAGGAAAGTTTTGGAGTTGTGCCAGCTGAGATGGCATTTGAGAGAGTTTTCTGAATCGCAGACTTTGCCACAGAGGTGGCAGGTGTGCGTGCCGTCAAAGATGTTCCTGTCGACGTTGCCGGGCACGACGTCGCCCACGATGGTGTTCTGCACGCTGTCGCCTTTCTTATAGTGTATGGCCATGTGCGAGAGGTAGACCTTGCGGTACTGGAAGACTCGCTCGCAGATGGAGCACTGGTAGTCCTTGTTCTGGAAGCGCGTCTGCTTGTGGAAGTTCATGTGCGCCTGCGCGGCGCGGAGGTGCTTGCTGACGCGGCCGCAGATGGCGCACGTCAGGTGCTTCGGGTCCAGGTTGGTGTCGTGGTAGTGCTCGCGCATGTGGAGCTTGTAATGGCGCTGAAACTTGAAGGACTGCAACAAAGAGATATACAAATTTACAATGCATAAACAAAAATATTTTCACTTGTTATTATTACGAAGCCTGTATTACAGAACCTTACTCAAGTACTACTTAATCTGCGTTCAACCGATTACTGCTTGAGCGAAGAATCTCGACTTAAGCGTTCAGTTTATTTTAGAACTATCCTCAAACTCAAATCAAATGAAACTACGCTTGAGTAGAGATTTTGATCTCTGATTACGTGAGTAAGCAATCATTATGGTAAACCTGAAAAATAGTTTCTTTTCTATTACAATTTTATTTTTTTCGCACGATTAAACTGGATCAAAACCGGATGACGAGGCGGACGACACGACGTTATTGACACTGACCATGACCACCCTTAACCCTTCAGAGTAGGTACATATGTTCTGTGGACAGCAAAACTGTGAAACTGAGTGTTTTTGGCGGGGTTATTTCGAGTGAAGTTCAGTGGCTGTTTTAATTATTCGCAAATTGATTCCTAGTGGATATTGTGAAGTAAAATTGGTGTAGTTTTCTTATCCTAAGTGTCTGCACAACTGGACAATATGTGAAATCATTGAAACAGGCGCGATCTCGATAAAATGGAGCTGAGAGTTTTATTGGTATTGACTACCTCAGCGAAGTTTGCAAGAAGGCTGACTCGATACATTTGCTGCCAAATACTGCAAAAAAAATTAGAATGTGTTGCACTCGCATTCTAATAAAAAAAAAAAGATATAATTGAAAATAAAGACTTGACTTAAAGGTCTCAGTTACCAAGTCAAAAGTTTTATTTTTTCATTTATAGATTTGTCTCATTATTAAATATATTATTATAATAATCTAATTCTGCAAATATATCCATTTTGATTAGGTAGGTACTCGATTTACTCCAAATCCACAAGAATTTTTAATGAGAATCTATGCTCAAGCGTGGTCTCGACTACACTTGCGAAAACGAAAGATCAAATCTCGCCTCAAGCAGAGATTCTGAGCTGTGATTTTAAAATAAGGACACATTGAGTGAAGCTCAGTCAAGCCTCAAGCACTTCTATAATACGTAAAAAATGTAATTTTAAACTGACATTGCTCAGGTGATTATTGATTAGAGTTTCTCTGCTCAAGTCAAGTTCTAAAATCAAAACTCCACCTGAGACTAGTTTTAAATAATGCGAGACGTACAGTGCCCGGCACGTAAGTTGGCAAGAGTCGTTAGATGCGCAGAAGTCGATTTTTAGGTCTATTTGGTCATCAAGCGGGACGCGAGGAACGAGTAACATCGTTCCGAGCGCGCGATTGGTTCGTCAGTCAACCCCTGTCTTTAGCGATGCGTCCACGTTACTTTCGCTCCCGAGAACACTTGCGTGCAATAAAGTTTTTACCCTTTATTTTTCTTACGAGTTCTTGTTATTAGGCATACCAGAAAAATGGTTTATGATGTGTACTGTTACATGGAAAAATAAAAGAGCTAACTCCTTTTACTAGCTCCAATACCGCTGCTAACATTGATTTCTGGCAAGGGGTAAAACTTTTAAAAAGCGATAGTGACGAAGAAGGCATATTCTAATTAAAATACTTTATTTACCTAATATATTTCACGAATTCCTTTCCTGTAAAGTTTGCTCTAAACAGATATATTTAAGAATAAATTATGGCAATAACCACCGAATCCTGAAAAATCATAAAATTAAAAATAGTCAACCATTTTTTTTTCGCTAATTGTAACATGCGCGAACTTACCCCCACTACGCCAAATTATTGCCAACTGACGTGCCGGCTACTATAATAACCATCCACTTCGACTTAATTTATTAGTAGTATATTTTAGGAATCCAAAATAAAACCTTGATTAATCATTTAAGTAGAGATGCAATTTTTTTATCAAATGAGATCGGAGCGAGACCTTACCTCTTTACAGACGCTACACTCGTATTTCTTCTGCACATTATTTCCTACATTGGTGTGCCAGTTGACGTGCCTCTTCAAGGATATGAGGGTCGGCATCTTCTTGCTGCATATGGGACAGGTGAAGCCGCTAAGATCCACCAGCGGCTTGCTTTCGCCCGGAACCTCGCCAAAGTCGTTGTGACTCTGGATAAAGTCCAGGGGTTCCGCTTTTGTCACAACGACTTCACAAAAATCCGACGGGTTCACGGTATCCTCTTCGATCCGCTTCTGTTTTAGTCTGTGAATCAATTTTATGTGGTTTGCAAGAGCAGAACAGCTCTTAAAGGTATCCTCGCACTCAGCGCAGGTGTAGAGGTTTCTAGGTTTCATATTTTTTGAAATATGGGTTTGATTATGTTCGTTGATTGCTCCGACTTTCATGTCGAGGTCGCAGATGAGACAGCGTACTGAGCAGTCTTTGAGGTAGATTTTGGCGCGTTTATGTCCTGAGCTCATGTTGTGCTTGGTTCTCTTGTGGTGCAAGAGCAGCCGGCGATAGGAGAACTGTTTCTCGCAAATATCACATGTATTATCGTCTTCTTCCTGACTAGACTCAGAGTCAGTCTGCCTGTAGATTGCTGATTCGCTTAGAAGACTCGTCGAAGGCTTATCAGGTGGCTCTATCTTCACCTGCACAGGTACTTCAGAATGACACCTAGCCTCATGTGTATGAAGAGCTTTCCTGTACTTAAATTCTTTGTCACATGTTGGACATTTAAATAGACCGGTGGGAGTCTGACTATGCACTGATTGGATGGACACTCCGTCGTCTATAGTGCTTGTCCTGAAAAGATAAGAAGCAAAAAGTTAAATATTCGTCATTCAAAACCATTTCTATTTAATGACAAAAGGTTTTATTCTAAGAAAGCACAATAATATGTACCTCGATTCATTGTCAGCTTCACGATCGTTATCATCGATGTTGGACATGTGTGCTGCTAAATGCGTGATCAGCAGCTCTTGGGAGGGAAGCTTCTTCGAGCACATCCTACATTCATGGTACTCCTGCGCTTCAGGCTCCACTGAGCTCTTCAGTGACGTCCGCGGCTCAAAATGCAAGTTCTTAAGATGTAGCATATAATTGCTCTTTCTCGTGATTACCTTCTTACAAATGGGGCACTCAAATGGCAAAGAGTCGTCCCTTTTCGGACACTTGTGGAAATGTGCATTATGAGTATAGTAATCTTCAAACAGTTTCCTGCAGAACATACAAGGAACTGACACCTTCCCATTTTCTCGTTTATCAAAATTTTCTCTTTTTAAGACGGCAGCATGAACCACCTTCATATGCTTCGCCAAATTGTCAACCGACTTGAACTTGGCAGAACACATTTCGCACACAATGTTCCGGTTTTTCATGCCGTCGATCGGTTCCAGAGAGATGAGCAACTCTTTTTGCGGAATCTTGACGGGACTTGCAGGCTTTTCGCATATTTCGTGGTGACGTTTCAACATGATCTTTAATTTGAATGTCTTGCCACATTTTTCACAGTTCAGTTTGTCCTCAACGTCAGCGGCGTCCTCCGTCTGTTGCGGTATATCAACGACGGCATTTTCGCCTAGGCTTTCTTTTTTGTCGTGCACCCTGCTGTGGACACCTAGACTTCTTTGGGAAGGGAATTGTTTATGGCATATGTCACAATTGAAGCTATTTTTAAGTAAGGGCTCGTCGGAATCTGTTTCAGCTAAGTACGAGGCGCTGTTATCTTCGTAATCTGAATCTAACTGCGAGACGTGTCCTGACAGTCTCCTAGGTTTTTTGTGGCTGCGCCTGAGTTCCTCGACGCGCTTGGAGCCGCTGGGCCTGTAGTCACTGGAGGCACCTCCGGTGGATGCATTGTCGACGCTATCTGCACTACGTTTCCGGGTTCTGGTTGCGGGAGTTACTTTTTCTTCGATGAAAGACGGAGGTTTGGTCAGGTTGGAGGTGTCGGTATGGTTAGAAAAAGCGGAATCGCTGCTCTGTCTGTTTGGTGGCGGCGGACTGATGCTAAATCCTGGAAAATCACATAAGTTTAATGGAATGCGTTTATGGAGTTAATATGTAAAAGAAATTAAACGAGCATCTTACCAGGTGGAGGCACGTAGTTACGACGTAGCTCCTGGTCGGCTCGCTCGCACTGCTGCTTGAAGATATGTGCGCTACTGAGCTTCTGTATGCACTCCGAGCACACTTTGTCAGGCAGCCCATCGCCTTCGTATATCTATAACAATGCATATCCTGTGGTCAGAACATGCACACTTTGTTTTGCATATAGAATGTAAATATAGATGTTGACCCTATTTCTACCATTGTTCAGTAACGAAATCATATATATACATCTAGCGACAACAACGGTCCAGTGGATTTTACATAAAAAATAAATTTGTCCTGACAATTACGAACCTAAAAACCAGCCGAATCGCTCAAGCCGAATAATGCTCCGTTAAACATGGCAATAGATATTAGCTACCTATTACAATTTTGTACTAATTGACAGCGTGAGAACAAGACAGTTTCATAAATATTAAACGCTGACCTAATAAAGACTCATGTTTTAGCCTTATTCATAAAACTTAAAACGAGGGCCCTTGGACCTCAAAAGTTCCAAGACTCTTCGGCACGGAACTAACGCACTTTACCAATAAGTGTGCCTATAGGTACATTTATTGGTAAAATGCGATTGTGATTGCGCAGGAAAATTTTAGGAAAACTTGGGGGCTTTATACAAAAATTACTTTGATTACGGTTTAAGACTAACACGCCATAAGGTTAAGACAACTTGCGATGTTCAAGAGAGCGCGAAACGTACCTACCCTTATGGTAGGTACGTTTCTACTGACGCTGAGCTGGGCGGAGGAGAGAGGAGCGGACTGTGAATTGACCAATCACAGTGCTCGAAATCTCCACTCCGCATCAGCGGAAACACTGTAAGTAAAGCGGAGAGGCAATGAGCGGACTTTCAAATAAAACAATTGAATACCCGGCCCCGCGTTGGACAGAACGGAGTCGAGTAATTCATGGTTTTAGGTTTACCATTGGACTTGTTCAACATAAATGAGCATAGCAGTTAAGAGTTTGTCATGCTCACTCAAATGTCTCACAGATGCTGTGCGTGCGTTGGATCATTTTTTTTTCTTTCAAAATGGTTGAGCTGAGTGGTGCTGATGTACGCGTCATGTCCATGAACGTGCGCTATCAGTTGAGATTGGTTAAGTCTTAGCTGCCAGTGGCTTATTTTAATTTCTATAAGTATATATATTTACTTACATATTTCTCACATGCATTAACGACAGGAAATATGTAACCGAGGTATCTATACATCATAATAAATCTGTAGACTTTTTAATTTGTGCGCGCATCACGTAAAATGCATAAAATCGATGTAGACAACTTTTGTACATTAAAATTGTGTGTAACTTGATATATTGCTTAGGCTGTGTTTCATCGCAATCGGTTGACTATTTCGAAAGATATACTACATTCATTGACTGTTAGGCGGTACGAAGTTTGCCGGGTCAGCTAGTTTGTAATAAGTACCTACATACCATAATTAAAAAGAGTATCCACGGATTTTTTTCCACATTCTTTTCCATAGAGATCTACGCTTTGATATGTTCAATTAGCATAATTTTTCTGATTTACCGACTTCTTGACAATTCAAAAGTGCCTATTATTTGAAATAAATGCTTTGATTCTTTTCACTGCATCTATCCGCTCAAATCCTCCTAGCTCCGCTTTAGTGAATACGCATCCTAAGATTTGAATTTTTTAGGAAAATAATTGTTTTGTTTAAGTCAGCTTTTGACATGTGAACAGGAGTTGTGAAACTAGTATTAAAACATTGTGTCCGGAGTCTACTCCTCCTCTTACCATCGCAGTTGCGTAATTAGATTTGCTAGAGATCAACTACATTAATAAAACAAGTGTTCAGAGGCAACAGACTGCAGGCAGTCAAATATGGTTACACCAAGACTGCCCGCGATTTTCTCAACGACTGCGCAATGTTTATTTTTTGAGGTGGTAAATCATCAAAATAATGACTTCTCCCGCTCTATGGTGAAGCCAGGCGTGTCAGACTTATACTGAATTCATTTACCCTTTGCGTTCCAGGGTCAAAACTCTTTCAAACGTTCCCACAGCCCTAGCTGGCATCGTCATAAGAAAATAGGAGATAGGAACCCCTCAAGGGTTAAAGAAAAACACTTTTGGTAACATGGATTATGAAACATTATAGGGATAAGAGCAAGAGAATATATATTTATATATAGATAAATATTCACACAACGATCACACAACGCCGTCTAGTCCCAAGCTAAGCAGAGCTTGTGTTATGAGTACTAGACAACTAATCATCATCATCATTTCAGCCGATAGACGTCTACTGCTGGACATAGGCCTCCCCAAATGTCGCCACAATGAACGGTCCTGTACGTCTCGCATCCATCGGATTCCCGCAACCTTCACCAGGTCATCGGTCCACCTTGTAGGGGGCCTTACAACACTGCGTCTTCCGGTACGCGGTCGCCACTCCAGAACCTTTCGGCCCCAACGGCCATCTGTTCTGCGAGCAATGTGCCCTGCCCATTGCCACTTAAGTTTGGCGATTCTTCGTGCTATGTCGGCTTTGATTATATACTTGTCTAGATGCCACATTGACCGTACAAAACGGCCCAAATAAAGTCTACTAAAATTAGTAGACTCGCTTCTCCCTTACGTCAGTGTCATTTGAAACAACTAAGAATAACGTGCTCACCAAAAATTATTAATTATGCCGGTTTGTGCTGTTAGACCGTGCCGTAATTATGTGGGAAAACAACAAAATAACACCAAGATCACTTTTCATCGGTAAGTTGTGTTATTTTACCTCTGTTATTTAAGAAAACACGATTTTTCAAATCGTATTTTTGTATTTTTTTCTGATTAGCCAGTGTTGTCAGTTTATTACTAGGGAGATTTGGCGAAATTAGGGGAGACAAAATACAAATATCATTACATCATATTTCGATCAGGAGAACATTATTATTTTAACCTTTTGACGTGCGTAATTAGAGACACAATAGTAAGACAATGGCTTGCGGGCGCCGGCTACCGCCTGAGCGTTAATGAATTAAAAATTACATTATTTATTTGATCAGTAAATGATAACTTACCTATACCTACAAAATAAATTAAACCCATGACGTCATGTACTACTTAATAGTATTTTTTTTAGTTCTTCCTAATATTTTGGGTTTCAGATTTCCTACGGATCCCATACTAGCAAATTGCTGGAGAGACATTATACTGCGGACTCAAAATGAAGACCAATGGAAACCCCACAAGACTTCAGTCGTGTGTTCCGAACATTTCTCTGATGATGATTTATATTTTACAAAAAAGGGATTACGACGGCTAAAGAATGGATCGGTACCAAGCAAGGTACAATGTTTTTTTTTAATTGGTAATTTGAGGTACCTACCAAAACTAAAAAGTGAAAAATAAAAAGCCTTTTTAACAAAAAAATCAAATCGACATCCAAAAAAAAACTTAAAAATGGAAAAACAACTTTCTTTTCGTATCGAAAAACGAAATATAATAATGTACTTACCAAAGACACCCGACTACGAAAAAGAAAGTTATTTTTCGCTTTGTAGTGTTTTGTTTTCGAAGTCGGTTTGATTTTTTTTGTTAAAATGGTTTAATAACACATTTCAAGCTTAGCGTAGGGTAATTTTCATATTATAATAATCTCAAATTATGTTGTTACAGCGTCTGTTTTTGTCAGCGACGGAAACAGAATCCTCAACAAATATAAAACAAGTAAGCTTGCACAGCCTGGTTCGCTACTACTACCTATATAAAAAGTATTCTGTGTCTACAACTAATTCAGAATTTTACAATAATAATCATTTATTTTTAATACGATTCATTTGTTTTTAACAGGAACCGTCCGCTTTTAATATGGCGATTGATATTCAAAATCATATTATTGAACCTAAACCTTCGTGCTCGAAGGAGCCGGGGAGTGAAGAAGATGAGCAAACGACCGTTTTACAAGATTTTTCAGACTTGGAATCGATATTTGATACTCCACGCAAAGTCAAGTTACGACGTACATTACGTCGCAAGATAATATTGGAACGCAAACATAAAGCTATCATTAATTCATTAAGAAAAAAAAATATTCGTTTGAAAAAGCAGAATATCTCTTTCAAATGTATTATTAATACTTTGAAAAAACAAAGATTGATCACTGAAGAGGTACATAATGTCCTAGAAGGAAATTTATTTGCCTCAAATTTATACTCGCAAATGACAAAAAAAAATAAAGGACAAGGTAAACGGCCTGCTAAGTACTCTCCGGAATTTCGGAAATTTTGTTTGACACTACACTTTTTGTCACCACGTGCTTATAGTTTTGTCAGAAGAAAATTTGAGACATGCCTTCCACACCCTAAAACTTTGACTAAATGGTACTGCAATATTGATGGTTCCCCAGGACTCACTGAAGATGCCTTTCAAACACTGAAATCCAAAAGAGAAAAATCAGAAAAAAACCTTGTCTGCGCACTAATTGCTGATGAAATGGCTATCCGACAGCAAAAATGTTGGAACAATAAAACTCATAAAGACGACGGGCTTGTTGACATTGGTTCTGGTCCCGATGAAAACATAAACAGAATGGCTTCCGAGGCATACGTTTTTATACTGGTTTCACTTAATGAGCCCTGGAAATTACCAGTTGCTTATTTCCTTATTCATGGTCTATCAGGCGTTCAAAAAAGTAATATAATTAAGACTATTCTTAGGAGATGCAACGAAGTAGGAGTAGACGTTGTGTCAATTACATTTGACGGACATCCTACCAACCTGTCCGCTATGGAAATACTGGGGTGTGAAATTAAATGTGATCCGAGGCATTTAAAAACTACATTCAAGCACCCTTCCGCCGATTACGATGTCGTCGTTTTTTTGGATCCCTGCCACATGGTCAAGCTAATAAGGAATCACTTTGAATCCAAAGAATGTTTCTTGAATGAGAATAAAAAAGAAATACGATGGGAATACGTAAAAAAATTGTGTAATTTACAAAGTAAAACTGGCTTACATCTAGCTAATAAACTCACAAAAAAACATATTTATTTTAGAAACTCAATAATGAATGTCAAACTTGCAACACAAGTGCTTAGTAGAAGCGTTGCAAAAGCTATAGAATTTTGTCGGGAAGAATTAAAAATCTCAGGTTTCGAGGATAGCAAAGATACAGAAGAGTTCATAATGTTAATAAATAATGTTTTCGATATTTTCAATAGTAGAAATCTGAGTCAACATGGATTTTGTCATCCATTATTAATATTTAATAAAGAAGAGGTATTTGATTTATTAGATAAAGCAAAAGAATTTATCTTGAAATTGAGTCTCAAAGTTTCTAGAAAAAGAAGTTATAAAGAAGGAGAACATTCAAAAACAATGATTATAAAAACCTATGCATCTGTTTTAAAATCACAAGTTTTTACCGGTTTTCTAGGGATTTTAATTGGTATCGAGAGCTTAAAAAAATTGTATGACTCCCTTATACCCACCAAAAAACTAAAATATTTGACAACATACCGCTTAAGTCAAGATCACATTGAATTGTTTTTTGGTGCTGTACGAATGCATGGAGGTTACAATGATAACCCGAATGCGAGACAATTTAAGGGAATTTTTCGGAAGCTTCTTTGCCACATGGAACTTAAAGCAGTTGATTCTGGTAACTGTGTGCCTTTAGAAAGCGTCAGCATCCTAACATGTACTTCTGCAGTCAAATGCATAAATGAAACTACACCTCAAACGCGAGCAGAAGATGAAAATGAGTGTGATACTGTGAGTGCTGTCCCACATGATAATTTAACACAAACTGACATTTCTATATTGATTAATCCAGAATATACAGATTATTTCGAGCAAGTAGTAGGGTACATAGCAGGGTTTGTTGTTCGACGTATTTGTGGATTGATTAAATGTAGTAGCTGTATTCAGGCCATTAAATCAAACGAAATATTAAAATTTCATAAATTAGTTCGTATTCGAGATCAGGGCGGTCTTGTATATGCTTCAGAAGATGCATTCAAAATTTGTAAAGCTTCTGAGTGCGTAATAAGAGACTTTATAAAACAGGGCTATATAGTAACATCATCCTCTAGTTATGATCAGATATGTCTTAAAATAATAAGTAAATTTGTCGGTCATAATTATTTAAAAAATATCAGTGATTGTTGTCAACATCACCAAACAAGCCTGTTGAGGCTAATAATTGAAAAATATTTGCAAATAAGATGTCACCATATTTGTAAATCAGATAATGTAGCCCAGGCAATAAAATCAAAGAGAAAACTATTCCGAAAACAAACACAAAGGGATGGGTTTTGATCTATAAATTACTGTCTGAATTACTGAATTATTTCCGATTTTGACCCTTCTATTTCGCCTCTCATATGACTGGAAAAGTGCCGATTGCTTGGAAGCAAGCTAACGTGCAACCTGTGCCCAAGAAGGGCAGTCGAGCTGATCCGGCAAACTACTGACCCATCTCTGTTACGTCTGTTCTCTAAGATTATCTCTGTTACGTCTGTGTCTAAGAGTATGGAACAGGTGCTCAACAGGAATCTTCTAGAAGCTAACGACATCCTCAGTGACCGGCAATACGATTTTCACCAAAATCGGTTTTCTGGGTACCTTCTAGCGTATGCCATTTCACATCTGGAGCGAGGCTATCAAGAAGCATGGGGAAGCGCTTACGTCTCCCTTGATATCTCAAAGGCTTTCGACAGGGTCTGGCACGAAAGTCTTATTGCTAAGCTTCCTTCCTTCGGTCTACCCACTGGTCTGTGTGATTGGATCGCAGAATTCTTGAGGGATCGATCCATCCGAGTGGTTATTGATGGCTACTCGTCCGGTCAAATGGATTTTATAATTCCGGGGTCCCTCAGGAGTCGGTATACTCGGCAACACTGTTCTTGCTGTACACAAATGGCCTACTTAAACCTGGTATCTTTGAGTATGCAGACGAAAGCACTGTTTCTGAGAGATATGTGTCTGTCGCACGAACTTATGGGTCACAGATCCTCTTTCTCTTTATTGTTTTTTGTACACACAATTTTATACAGACAATAAAAATAGGACAGTAATGTACATAGGCGAGCTTAACCCATAACTGGGTTTTCTTACAGCAAACCATATGAGTGAGAAAGAAATTTTGGTATATCCGTTAAGGTTCTTGGAGATATTATTGATACAATTGCTCCTGTCCTAACAGCAATATTTAATCAATGCCTAGATAGCGGTACGTCTCATTTATTGATAATTGTAATTATTTACTTTTCTTGTTTTTTTTTTTATAATGTGAATGTGAGAACACTGTAGACTCCGCGAATTCTTAGGTTACTTCCTATTACGACTCACTTTTTATTATGATTATTTTTATTGTACTTTTTAGTACAATATTGACCGGTCTGCAGTGTCCTTACATAATATCTACTTATACGGTAATATGGAAATATTGTAAGAACAACAATTTTTTTAAAAGAGTAACCATGGAGTCTCTTCTAGTTGCTAGTTTGTCGGTTTTCTATCGTTTACATTTCGGGGAGTGTGCATTGGAATTGCTCAATCTAATTCCGCCAAGTCCGTTCCATCATCGGATCACTAGACGTACCTACGGCGTTGCGCCATCAGTACATGGTGGACATCCCACCCATACGTACAATGCGATTTGGGAACACATTTATTATGCGTACAGCTAAGGAGTGGAATTCCCTGCCGGAGTCTGTGTTTCTTGATAGCTACAACTTAGGGGCCTTTAAGTCAAGAGTGAATAGTTTACTTCTAGGCAAGTGTGCTCCATCTTCGGCCACATCATCACTTACCATCAGGTGAGATTGTAGTCAAACGCGAGCCTATCAATAATAAAAAAAAACTGTATATTTCTTTTATTGTACTTTTGTTGTTACTAAAATAAATGATATACTAACAACGGTATTTTTACTGAATTGGGCCTGTTTGGTGCAGCCGTGAGGCACACACATTCCTACTATATCCTTACATCGGACTTTATACATTTTATTTGTTTGTTTTATGTAATTACATGTAATTGGAGTATGGTGTGTTTTTAATTCTGTGCTAAATAAATGTATTCTCTTTCTTTTCTTTCTTTCTTTAACATACAAAATAATTATTTAATTCAACCTATTTTGTTAAACTTTCGTCATAATAAATAATGGAGAAAAGGAAAGTTAATAATTTGGAGCAGGCATCCCTAAACACGCACACCTTGACAGTTTGACGACAATAAGTACACGAGCGGCACTCACACATGTCACGCAATTGGAGACACTTTTAGCGCATCGTTTGTTTGCATTGCTCTATCTAGACAAGTATATAATCAAAGTATGTCGGCAACCTTGGATCTCCTGCGGATATCTTCATTTCTGATTCCATCACGCAAGGAAACTCCGAGCATAGCTCTTTCCATTGCCCTTTGGGTGACTTTGAGCCTTCTGATGAGGCCCATTGTGAGCGACCACGTTTCGGAACCATATGTCTTCACTGGCAACACGCACTGGTCATAGACTTTCGTCTTGAGACACTGTGGTATATTGGACGAGAAGATACCGCGCAGCTTCCCGAACGCTGTCCAGCCGAGTCGGATTCGATGGTTGACCTCTTTCCCGAAATTAGATCTACCCAACTGGACTGTCTGTCCAAGGTAGACGTAATCGTCCACAACTTCGAGTATAGAGTCTCCAATCTTGATAGGAGTGGGTGCTACATGGTTGTTTATCATGACTTTAGTTTTGTCCATGTTCATTTTAAGACCCACTCTTTAGGAAGCTCTACTGAGGTCATTGAGTATTGTGCTGAGCTCTTCCGTAGTCTCAGCCATGACTACTATGTCGTCGGCAAACCGAAGATGAGTGATGTACTCACCTTGAAGACATGCTCCATTGCGGCCGTAAACAGTTTCGGAGAAATCGACGTCTCCCTGCCTCACACCCCGCTGCAGGCGGATAGGTTTCGAGGTCTGGTCCTGCAGTCTGACTGACATTAATAGTGGTGTTTTCGTACAAACACTTCAGCACCTCGATGTACCGATAGTCAATCTGGCACCGTTGGAGATATTGCAGCACAGCCCAATCCCAGCCCAAACACTAGGCAGAGAGGCAGATTATCCTCGGTCTTCTGTATAACTTGCCGTAGCGTATGTATGTGGTCTATGGTGCTGAAGCCTTTTCGTAATTCGGCTTGTTCGGGAGGCTGGAAGTCGTCGAATCTGCGCGCGAGATGGTTCGTGATGACTCTGGAAAACAGCTTGTAGACATGGCTCTGAAGTGAGATGGGCCTATATTTCTTAAGCAGGGCCTTGTCGCCCTTCTTAAAGAAGAGTACCACCACACCTCCGCTCCATGCCTGTGGTGTTTTTCCCTCGAATATGACGAAACCAAACAGCTTCTGAAGGGCCTTAAGGATCGGTTTCCCACCCACCTTCAGGAGTTCGGCCGTAATTCCGTCATCAAGCTGCTTCAGAGCCATCCTAATCTCGTACATGCTGACGTCCTGTATGTACGGGATATCTTCGGTGTAGTGTCGGGTCAATCTAATTCGGTGTAGTCTCTGGTCAATGTAGTGTTGGGTCGTTTGCTAAATTCGCAGTGGGTTTTGTGATTGACGTGTACAACTGTCCTTAGAAAGCTTCGATCGCTCCCAGAAGCTCCGATTTGGCGGATATGACTCTGCCATCTTCGGTCTTCAGTTTCGTGAGCTGGCTCTGCCCAATAGACAGATCTCTTGCAAACACCTTGCCTTGGAGCCCTTATTTCGCTCAATTGCGTCTTTAACTTTTCCGGTATTAGAGTTACGGAGATCGCATTTCAATAACTTAGAGATCCGTTTACTGAGCTGCCGATATGTGCACGCATCATCTGAAGACTGCAGAATCATCTCACGCCTCTCTTTCATAAGCTGGAGAGTTCGATCTGTGAGCCTCTTGCTCTTATTTGTACGAGTCTTATAGAATTTAAACCCAACCGTATGGACAGTTTCCACGAACCCATCGTTGTATTCGTCCACAGAGCTTCCTAGGCACTCGAAACGATTTTGAAGTTCGAGCTGAAAGCTTTCGGAGTTTTGGATCTGGATCTGTGCAGGACGGATTGTAGACATTCATCAGTCGAGATCTTTCAAGCAAAAAGAATTCTTTTGTTTCTTGTTGCATTATGCATTTAGGGGGTTAGGACTATAACCCGCCACACTGGTCCAATGCGTGTTGGCGAGTCGCCATAGTCTCGTTTTTTTGTCTGCACTACGTGCAAGTGAGGTTGGCTTGGGTCCCGATAGGTGTTGATTGGGACCCCGTATACACCCCCTGACACAACAACACGACAACTGATAAACAAACTTAAATATTTCTAAGTACATACATATTATAGGTAAATTACACCCAGACACAGAAAAAATGATTGTGCTCGACACAAAAACATTTGTCCTGGGTGGGAATCGAACCCACGACCTCCAGCATAGCAGTCAGGGCCACTAACCACTAGACCAACAGGTCAGTCAAAAAGAATGGTGATAACTACATAAAACATGAAACATTATAGGTACTAGTATTGCCAAAAGGGCACAGGCAGAGTTGTATCTAGTTTTCCCCAAAGTCATCATCATAATCATCACTTCAGCCTAAAGACATCCACTGTCGGACATAAGACAAGTGTGCCCATAACGAACGGCAGGACCGAGTCTTGCATCCATCGGATTCCCGCGACCCTTAAGTCATGGGTCCACCTTTTGGCAGGCTTTCCAATGCTACGTTTTCTGGTACGCGGTTGCCACTCCAGAACTTTTCGGCCCTATCGACTACCGTATCTGTTTAGCAAGCAATGTGCCCTGCCCACTGCCACTTAAGTTTAGTGATTCTTGGGGCTATGTCAATAACCTTGGATCTCCTGTGGATATTTTCATTTCTGATCATCATCATCATCATCATTTCAGCCGAAAGACGTCCACTGCTGGACATAGGCCATTTCTGATGGGCTCACGTAATTCCAGATCCATTGCCCTTTGGGTGACTTTAAGCCTTCTGATGAGACACATTGTGAATGACCATGTTTCAGAGCCATATGTCATCACAACACACACCGGTCTTAGGCCCGTATTACAGAACCTTACTCAAGTACTACTTAAACTGCGTTCAACCGATTACTGCTTGAGCGTAGAATCTCGACTTAGGCGTTCAGTTTATTTTAGAACTATCCTCAAAGTCAAATCAAACGAAACTACGCTTGAGTAGAGATTTTGATCTGTGATTTAAATCCACAATTTCCATGAGATTCTATGCTCAAGCGTGGTCTCGACTACACTTGCGAAAACAAAGATCAAATCTCGCCTCAAGCAGAGATTCTGAGCTGATTGTGATTTTAAAATAAGGACACATTGAGTGGAGCTCACTCAAGCACTGTTCTATAATACGTTAAAAATGTCATTTTAAAGTGACACTGCTCAGGTGATTATTGATTGTAGTTTCTCTGCTCAAGTCAAGTTCTAAAATTAAAACTCCAACTGAGACTCGTTTTAAGTAATGCTTGAGTCTTGATTGTAGTTCTATAATACGGGCCTTAGGCCTCATTTACGGAGACGCGGGGCGTCTCGCGTCGCGTGTGGCGTGGCGTCTCGCGGCGCGTCGGACGTTTTTTCTGTTTACGGTGGGGCGGCGCGTGAAGCGGCACGCATCATCGCACGCGTAAACACAAACTTATAGCAATATACGACCATGTTCATAGAGAAGCGAGACGGGAAGCGTGGCGGTGCCCGCCGCGGCGCCCGCGGCGAATCCTCTAGCGTGTAGCGAAGCACGCGGCGGGCATCGCGGCGGCGCACGCTCGCCGTGACTACGTCTGTGTTGTGCGATTTCTAAATAAGACTGACAGAAGATTCCGCCTCGGACATAGCTTCATCGAGTATTGCCGCTGCGTGCGCCGCCGCGATAAACGCCGCGTGGGACGCGTCGGTGCCATCCGCGGGCTCGGCCGCAAAAAACGCCCTAATTCAAACAAACGCGTCTAAAATCGCTTCTCCGTAAACGCACTCATACAACGCCATATATTTGAATTCAGTGCGGGCCGCGCCGCTCAACGCAACGCGCGACGCCCCGCGTCTCCGTAAATGAGGCCTTAGACTTTAGTCTTGAGACACTGTGGTATGTTGGACGAGAAAATGCCGCGCAGTTTTCCGAATGTTGCTCAGCCGAGTCGGATTCAAGTACTGACTTCTTTCTCGAAGTTAGACCTATGCAACTGGACCGTCTGTCTAAGGTAGTTGTGGGTACTAAATGTTGACTATGACCCCAGGTCACATTAAATAAATAAGGGGCATGCACTAAGATTCTCAATAACACAAAACAACATGCATTATATTCAAAACAAGAATGTTATGGAGCTCTTTAATCGTAACCCAAACTGTTTGATATCCAAAATAAAAAAATATCCATAACCAATAAACCAATAAATATCAATATAAAAGTTTTGGGATAGTTTCAAATAAAAGCAGAGTCAAAGGAAATTACAGATGAATTTTGTTTGTTTTGCCAGGCCTAACAAATGATAATCTAGATAATAAAGATCAAACTAGTTGTTTATATTTTAATTCTAAAATTCTAATATCCATAGCTAAAACTATCTGAAAAAGAATAATCCGAAATAATTACATATCCAATCCGAAACCGGTATATTATTATATCTATATCCGTAATAATACCCAGATCTGAAATTTCATATCTATAACATTGCTTATACAATGTTAATTCCTTCTTCATATAACAAATGCCTGTTGCATTAGATTAAGATATAACAGGCAGGCTTCATTATTAATAAACAAATTTTAACAACACAGGTGGGATGCAATGCAACAGGTTTCATAGGAAATTACTACCTACTCAATCAGAAAATGAAAGGCAAAATAAGCTTCAACTAATTAACATACTAAAGAGTCGGCTTACTGCAAAAACTCAACTGACAAACGAAACAAATTTTGAATAAAGCCACTTTTAGTAACTATGTTATGTTACATTTTTGTATATTTGTTTTGGATTTGAAAAAACTTTGAACAAAGCCACTTTTAGTTACTAAAAGTGGCTTTTTCAAAGTTTTGTACTTGTCAGTTAATGAGTTCTTGCAGTAAGCCAACGAAGGGTGTAGAGAAACGAAATGTCTTTAAGGTACAAGTATTATAGGTGGGTAAAGGTATTGTGACTCTCTTAGTCACTTGTATTACCTAAACAATTCTATTTGCTCATTGGTAAAAGTATGAGATTTAGAGTTATATCTCTATTGCAGAAAGGGTCAATATTTATGAAAAATATGTAAATTGTCTACAAATTTTCAACAGGGAGAGGAAATCATATTTTGGTATTGTAGAGTAGGTAAACATGTTCAGAGCAAGTGCTTCGAATTTTCTTACATAGTTTTTATTTATAAACTTAATATGTAATTAGTCAGAGAGCCATCTATTTAGAACAGAATTTTAATTAAAATAAAGAAACTTAGTAATCACAGAGAATGTAGCTTCTGGATATAGTAATATTTGACAGAAACCAACAGAGTTTCAGAATGATCAACACAATCTTAGTTTTATGACACAAATGGTAATTTTAACACTTCGATCCAAACAAATAGTTTGAAATCAGATACGTGAATGTTCCGAATTTTCAATCGCATCAAGCCGAAAGAAAGAATCAATTTTGGGACTTACTTTCACCCGGGCACATTCCATTGCCATCTCCGCGAGCTGTAAAGCATTGTCGATCGTGAAGATGGAGTAAAAGTCGCCGAGCTTGAGGCAGAGCCTGCATTTTCCAAGCTTGAGGGCCATATTGATTTGCTCTCAAGAAACTTCATGTCATTAGGACATCACATCTGTGGAATGAGCTGTGGAACAAACGATTTCTTTAAGAAAGTACATAATCATGATACTAAAGTGCACGCTAAAACTGATAACTATGAAATTTACCAAATAATACGGTAAAAAAATAATAAAATAATGTACCTTGAAACCGGCACACTCCACACGTAAAATAAAGTCATACACACACACATGCGACTCCCTTTTTCAACTTCGCAACCACTACTGCCAACGTCTAGAAATTAACTGTCTGTCAAAAATAACTAAAAGGCCTATTACACTACTCGATATCGATATTCAGACAGTCTTAGTCGATGTCGCGTAGTGCAATAAGGGTTAGACTGGTCTTATTCGGAACAAAAAATAAGACACTCTGAATATTGTGTGCTGAATATCGCTTAGTGTAATAGGCCCCTAAAGACAATCGCATCACAGTCATGGAAGGAAGGTACGGAAGTATTAAGCAGTAGGGACTTCCGTGATGGAAATTATTAAAATCATTAATCTAGGACATCCAGGGCACAGGTCTAATGTTCATGGAAAATACCCTGTCTGGCCAGATGATGTGATCAAGAAAATTATATACCCTACGGATCGGATCATTGGATGTATTTAAGGTTTTCGGAATACTGCTGACAACCCTAAACACATCTCGTCACTGCCAATCAATAAAGTCATTACAATACATGTCAACTGAACAGTGACCCAAGAATCTTATATACGATCAGCGGGGCTATTGCGTAACTCTGTTGACAGTTCAAGTGATGATCACTTCTTAACAATGTGCATCATTGAACTGTCAAACAACTAGTTTCATATTGCCTATCTTCAGTGACCAACTGCAGTGACGTCATTAGCCACTGGTGCCTTTGATAGCCACCGTAACACGTTATGAGTAATGTTATTGTATCGATACTTTTAAAATTGCGATTGTGTAAGCTTTTGAAGCTGTATAATAGTCGATAAAATTTTAGAGTGGTCACAATAGGCACCGTAAATTTTTGTAATTCACCACATTTCCACCGTAGTTTGTTAGTCACGTGACAATTTCATAAAATTGATATTACGTATCACAGTAATATCATTTTATGAAATTGTCACTTGACAACTAAGTTATTTTTTTTTTTTCCTTTTTGGCAACTGAGCCGATGTCGACTATTCTGCCAGTGTCATGTGGTGATGACAGCGCCGTAAGGTGAGCCGTCGAACTTTGCACTTTGTGGTAGATCTAACTTGTTAGTGGCTGTAAAGACAACACATTTTTTGTTAATTAACACAGACTTAAAATATATAATATGACAACACAAAATACTTTAATATTTATAGTACGTCCGGCGAAAGGTGGCGAGAGTGAAGTTAGCCTCTAGCAACTTTCGCGCTTGTGTATTCGTAAAAAAATAAGTGGTTTACAAAAATAAAGGCCAATAACCGTTAATTACAGCATTGAAAATAGCAAATGGATGGAATATTTTGTTAAATTGTTTATTTTCTTAAGAGTATTAAAGCGCTAAAGTTGCTAGAGCCTAACTTCACTCTCGCCATCTTTCGCCGGCCGTACTGTACAGATTAAAAGACACTACACACCAGGCTACAGATTAATATGGTTGTCAAAAGGAATTTGGATAGAAGTTGGACAGCTTTAGGGGAAAAGTTAGTCAATAGGGAATGGAAGTTAGTAGGGAGGGGTATTTTAATTTTGGGGAGCATTTGGTATAAGTCGAATGAGTGGGAGTTTGAAGGACATGAAAAAAAGATATGGTCCAATGTGCCATCATCAAGGCCGCACTCGCACAAAGAGCTGTCACGAACGTGGATTTTGTGAAGGAACACTGGACTACAGCAGTGGCCGAGTCTCAGTCTGCACAAGGATGAGACCGTTTTCTTGGACAGTTTAGGACATTTGAAGAACCATGGTTTCCGCTGGATGTCAGGCTGGATGCTGGCGTAGTATGCTCTCTTGAGCTTAGAACTTACCTGCCATGCCGCTGACCACGAGTTGAACAACTTAAGCTTGGTGTCCGAGCGTATGTCGTAACCATGCAGCATGTAATGCCTTCGGTCCACAGGGTTGGATGTGGCATATTTTGCCAGTGAGTCGGCGCATTCATTGCCACATATACCCGAGTGACTGGGAACCCAAGCTATCTCAATGTTTAAACTGTTTGTATGGCAAATGAAAAGTAAGTTGAGTATATCCATGATAATTTTGATCATGAAAACTGTGAAGTTTAGATTTTAATTGGTTTTGACCTAGGGCCTGAATGCTACTACGGGAATCTGAAAAAAATACTGAGTTCTTAATATTGTGTGCTAAGATGAAATTGATGGCTTCTAGGATACCGATGCATTCCCCTGTAAATACAGAGGCTTCTGGAGGGCATTGGAATAAAAAGGCTATTCTGGAGTTCTGGAAATATGTTGAGACACCTGTACAACCAGTTGACGATAATTTGGATGCGTCCGTGTAAAACAAGTTCCAACCCTGCCAGTATCTCCTGATAGCCCGATCGAAGTCGCCTTTTACGTCCTGCGAGTTTTTAGAGATACCAAGCCCCAGAACGATGTTTGGTTTAAAATGGACCACCTCATATGCGGAGGCAAAGACGGGGAGAATGGGAGATTGACAAACAGGTGAAGAGAGGTGTTTAAGCTCTCTGTACCTATTCATCAATGGAATATTTTTATTGTTCCAATAGGAAGAGGCATTGAGAGATAGAAATATTTGCTCCAAAATGAGAACCAAAGGATGGGATGAGAGGGAGAAGACTTTTGACAAAAAACGATCTGCTAAGTATTGTCTGCGGAGGGCAAGGGGAGGGTCTGAACATTCAACCTGGAGAGCATTTATGGGGGAGGATTTCATGGCACCAATTACAATTCTTAGGCATTTGGACTGGATAGAATCTAGTCTGCGCAGAGCTTCTTTGTTGCATGGCTCGATTAGATAGCTACAATAATCTAATACGCTTCTGACTATCGCATTATATACCAGCTTTAAGGTGTATGGGTGAGCACCCCACCAGACACCTGCCAAAGCTCTAAGAACTGAAATCGAGCGTTCACATTTTTTCACTGTGTTAGTGATGTGATCCACTCCCGATAATTTGGAATCCAGGGTAACACCCAGAAACCTGGCACTCTCTTTAACTGGGATAGCTTGGCCGTCAATATTGATGTCCACCTGAGGTACAAGACTTCTGCGAGTGAAAACCACTGCTGCACTCTTTGGAGCGCTCAGAGATAACCCATGATCCAGTAGCCATTGGTTTAATGAGGTCAAAGATACATTCATGGATTGGGCTGCATCCTCAATGGATTTGCCACAGACCAATAATGCAATATCATCAGCATACTGAAAAATTTTACAATTGTAATTTAGACAAGAGGGAAGATCTGAGGTATAAATATTATATAGAGGGGGGCTAAGAACGGATCCCTGGGGTAGACCCCTCCAAGCTAACCTTGGTTCAGATTCCTCACCAGGAATCCTTAGTTTAATGCTACAGTCTAAGAAGATACTGGATATGATCTGACGTATCCTAGCCGGGATTCTCAGCTGTTGCATCTTCTGCCTGAGAACTGGGAGGAGGACAGAGTCATAGGCAGTAGAAATATCTAAGAAAACGGCTACCACAGACTCATTTCTACTAAGGGTCAGTCGGATTTCTGAAGTGAGGGTTGCCACACTATCAGATGTACCCAATCCTTTCCTAAAGCCAAATTGAGTCGTTGGCAGTAGTTTCCTGTTCTCCACAAACCATTCCAGACGGTTTTTAACAAGATTTTCCAAGAGCTTTATAAGTATGGACGATAGAGCAATAGGTCTGTAGGAAGAATGATCACTGGGGTCTTTCCCAGGTTTTAATATGGGGATAATAACTTGAACCTTCCAATCAGGAGGAATATATCCGGAGGAAAAACAATAATTGGCCAAATCCAGGTAGTACTGGTGGGTCTTATTCCCAGCCTTAGATATGAAGGAGTATGGGAATCCATCCACTCCAGGAGCAGAATCTTTTACGTGGGCGAGTACCGACTTCAGCTCCCCCAGAGTGAACGGTTTATCCAGAGGATCATCTGATGCCATCTGGGGATCTGAAGAAACACATTCATCTCTGTCCGGGGCGTAGGCTGGAGCCAGTTTGGAGAAAAACTGATGACCCAGATCTTTAGATTAGTATATAGATAGTCATACTCCCAGAGGGTGGTCGCATGCTGCTTCTAAAAGATTTTAATTTACACCACACAACTGATGGTGGAGTGGACGGATTCAGCGAATTGCAATACTTCCTCCAACCCTCTCTTTTCTTCTTCTTGAGCAATTTCCTGGATTTAGCCAACACATGTTGAAAATTGATGCTGTTCTCCAGGTTCATATCTAAGTTGAGCTTTCTTTCGGCCTCATTCCTGGCTCCGATTGAAGCAGTGCATTCCCTATCTCACCATGGCGGAGAGGGAATTTTGCCGGTTGACGATTTTTTGGACGGGAAGCAGTCGTCCGCTGTAGCGGTTATAATATTTGTGAATGCCGCAAAGCATTCCTGATAATTTGCGTCATTGAAGGGAGGCAGGGAGGTGACCCGTAAATCTAAAATTTTTGAGTACAGATTCCAGTCAACTGAATTCAGTTGGTACTTTAATAGGGGAGAGGAGATGTTGTTGGGAATGGTTTTGGATGGGATTTCCACCATGATGGGATAGTGATCACTCCCATAAGTCATATCCAAACACTTCTAGTAGAAAAGGCTGGCTATATTGGACGAACAAAATGTTAAATCAACACAACTGTGACAACTAAGTTTAGTGTGCAACGAATGCTAGTTGTCAACTGTTATTGAAAAAGTTAGCCAATAGCCCCCCTGGATTGATTACGTCAACCTCAAAAACGTATCGATACAAAAGGGTATGTTATCTCTTTCTACTAGTGTGTCCATAGACTAGTTCGTACTACGAGACATTCTGTTCTAAAGAAGTTCAAGATGTTATTAATACATTATATTATAGGCTTGTACGTTCAAAAACTAATATGTATATTATATAGGTACATATTGTGAATACATGGGCACTGGAATAATAACCATGTGCTATGACTGATAAAATAAAGTTTTAATTTTAGTTTTACATTAGCACTAAAAACACAAAGTATCTTTGTTAGAGAAAATTAACCGAATTGACAGACACTCTTTCTGCTTTTCTGTCTAACATAAATTCAAACATTCGTCAAACTCTCAGACTGCTAGTACTCACGATACGATTATAACCTCTTCTGACATACATATCGACCGTGAAGTACCAACACCTCCTAAAAATATTTTTTCGTGAAAATCATATTTGTTTTAGTAAAAGTGATTTTTTTTGTTACAACTGCATTAAATCAAAATGTGGAAATACCTCCTAACTAAACCAACGTGTCTATTTTACAATTACCTCCTAAACATAGGATACTAATAACTTCTGGTTTAGTCATAAAACACAAGTGGCGAGAGAAACACTATAATAAAATATATTAAACTATAATGTAATATAATAACGAAACCAGAAGTTATTATTTTCACAGGTTCACAGACAGTTAGGAGTTATTGGTACTTTGCTGCCGATATAAAAATTTACAGCATCAATTAATATAAAATGCACTGCAGTGACAAAAATAATAACAAATTATTTTAGGTAGGAATTAGTAGGTAGGAGTACTACTATTACTAGGTAGGAGTGTATATATTTAATTTTAATTAGTTGTGTTTTTATTAGTAAATTTATGGTTACCCTAGTTAGAATAGAGGTAAGAAAGGGACACACACCACACACCACCTCTTTGTCGTTGTCTTGCTCGGTAGGTACATTTTTCACATTTTGGTTGTCAATGAAACATATGAATTTATGAATTTCACTTATATTTCACTTATAATTATTTCTATGAATTTAATATTAATTAAAATACACTTTAGACTGTGTAATATTGCTTCTTAATCAATCCAGTTTATGCGTAGGGTATATAAAGGTGCGTTTACACGTGGGCCCAGCCTCGGCCAACAGCCATTGTGTAATCGGTGTTTCCCCGTTTACACAATGGCTAGGGATGGCGATTGTCCGAGCCCACGTGTAAACGTAAACGGGGCATGAAATCCTTGCAGTGACCTGTCACTGTCAGATTGTCATGTCAACATTGATAAAAGTGATTACATCGCAAATCCGACCAAATTTAATAGTCACAAAATCTAAGGGCTATTGAGTAATAATTGTGACGTTGCGCGTTTGTCGGATTCGCGATATTATCACTTTTGTCCATTTGTCGCAATTATGAACGCATTAGGGAATGCAGGGTAAAATTAAAACCAGTAAAGAATGCTGTAACTAGAATGGTGTATTTCATAGCAGGGTCTAATGTATTTGGACAGTGGCTTTGTGATGATGCAGTTATAAGTGAATTTCGTCATTTTACAGCTACCAAACATGATTTAGGAATAGGCTTGATTCAGGCGAACCTTTTACAAGTAAACTGGTCGTATAACATATTTGAGGCAGACAGCGTATTCTATATAACAGGTGCTTGGGATGAGAAAGAACATCAACTTGTTAGAATACCACTACCAGAAGAGTGCTCTGGTTCAAATGCTGAACTAAGTGTTATTGGTAATGATTATAAAATACTACTGATTGGCAAGAATGTGAATAAATTATGGGTGATAGATTTAAAGACTAATAAGATTAAAAAAATACAGTTTCATGTTGAAGAACCTCATGATTATGATATTGTGAAGAAACATAAGAAAGAAAATACTATAATAAAAGCTAGAATAAGTAACAATTCATGTATATTTTTGACATCAAATGGTAGTGTATACTGTGGACTTTTACCAAGCTATGTGGACACAAGCCACTGCAAAGGAAAAGTAATTGATGTCAAGTGTGGCTATGAGCATTTCATAATATTGACTGAAGATGGCAGAGTTTACACGTGGGGTAATGGAAGGTAAGTAGGAAACCGTGGCATGAAGAACCAAGACAGGTCCTGCTGCAAACTACTTTCTAGTATTGTTTATTTTTTTTCAGGAGATTACAACTAGGCCATGGCGATATAACCAGTCAAGAACTACCCACAGAAATAGATGCACTTGCTGGTATAAAAATCACTAAAATCAGTGCTGGTGGATGGCACTCTCTAGCTCTGAGTGAGTTTGGTGATCTATATGCTTGGGGTTGGAATGACACTGGCCAACTAGGAATCAAAAATATTAGTAAAGAAAGTTACTCTATCCCAACTCTTGTTGATCTCTTTGATGAGCGGGAAACAGTTGTGGAAAAAAATACTACAGATATTGCCTGTGGATCCAGGCATTCAGCTATACTCCTAGAAGATAATACGGTCTGGACTACAGGCTGTAACAAATATGGGCAGTTGGGACTTTCAGAAGAAAAGTATCCTACACAGAATTATTTTAAGAAAGTTTTTAATTGTGATACAGACTGTTCACTAATATGTGGACCATGGAATTCTGTGATATACTCTAGCCAGACTGCTACTTAGTAAAATGTTAGTTTTTATTTTACAAAATATTATTATAAATAGTTAAATAAACTTAAAACCAAATTATTATTTTTTTTTCTCATTCATATTTTTCTTTTTGATTTGATTTGTTGTATGATTATATGATTATTTAAATGATTTTATTATGATAATTATGATATAATTCATATGATTCTTTATTGTGTGAAGAGTGATATGAAAGAAAAGGAAGTTAGTGATAGTATGACGAGTGATAGGGCAGAATGGAAGAAAAAAACGTGTCGCGCCGACCCCAAATAACACGGGACAAGGGCAGGAAGATGATGATGATGATGATGATTTTTCTTTATTCACATTCATAATACCATCATCAATCAAGTTACCACAGAGTTATTTCATTATGAATGAACACTCATATACTGAAACTGCTGGAAGCCTGGTTATTTGCTTCATGCTGGAAGCAATTATTTTATCAGGCCACAGTGTTTTCGATCTTTAAAAAAGTTGGACTACTCTCAAATCATACTGAATGTAGAGAAGGAGTGAGACCTCTCTGCTTTATACTAGCTAGATCCTCTGATTTGTCGGAAAATAATGGCAATTGCAGGGCTTATTAAAGAATTTTACTCAAAAATTACGTTTCCTAGTGGTAATGGAATTCGCTATTTCTTTTCCTGATCGCCTCCTGATATTACCTATCAGTGAGACGAACGGGATTTTAATTTTTTTTTTTTGTGTTCCAATGGAGTAAAAAAATCAAATCTATAGGTACACATGAATAAAAAAAAAATACAACCAATTTCAATGTAAAAAAAAAAAACTGAAAAGTGCAAAATAACTTTAATTTCGGAAGTCGGCAAGAAGTCGGTGTTAAATAACGAAGAGACAATACTATTATAGACACACCAAAATACAACCGACTTCAATGTAAAAAGAAAACACTAAAAAGTGCAAAATAACTTTAATTTCGGAAGTCGGTGTGTCTAAAGTTTTGTCTCGTCGTTATTTAACACAGACTTCCGAAATTAAAGTTATACTGCACTTTTCAGTGTTTTTTACATTAAAGTCGGTTGTATTATTTTTTTATGTAAAAAGTCTTTTATTTTACACTTTTTAGTTAGGGTACCACCACTAAAAAGTACCCCTCAGCCATACTTAAATAATACCTTATAGCCAGAGTGCATCTCATGAAAATTCTAATAATACCAAACAAGATTAAATTAATTTATTACAAAGCTCCGGTGCCTAACTTCAGGCTCATAGAGTAATATTTTCAGGCTTCATCATCAGATATATTCCCCCTCTTCTTTCAGTCAGTCATCGACTACACGTATAAATAAAGCAATTTTAGTTGTTACGACAGTTCTGCTGTGATCCTATGAGGAGTTCTGTTCCATATCTTCGAAGTCCATGATCAGATCATAATAATATTTCTGTGGGACCAACTTGGAAGCATAACATGTCATTAAAAATAAAACTAAATCTGTCCACAATTGACCGAGAAAACGGTGAACATACATAAAAAAAATCATACATTCAGCCGAACATAGAACCTCCTCCTTTTTGAAGTCGGTTAAAAATGGAAGTGTCTGTAATATCAAAATATTTTTTTTTTTTACTATACTTAATGAAAGTATTATCGACCCTACAAAACAAAAATACTTTTTTAACTTTTTGTCGTTCTGTCTGTTTGTTCTGGATAATCTCCGAAACGGCTAGACCGATTTTGACAGGACTTTCACTGGGATATATATAATACCGTCTAGCGTGAAAACGATTAATGGCTGATTCATTACTTTTATCATTTTTATTTCGACCGCCTTTACAGAATAGGTCCTTAGATATTCATTTTTTATCCCTGATCACGAACGACCAATTCCAATATCTAGGCATCTATCTTCTTCTACATAAATATAAATTGCTGTTCGTAAGTCTCGCTAAAACTAAAAAACGGCTTGACCTATTTTAATCATTTATATTTTGTTTTGATTGCTATATCTATATATATAAAGTAAACGCTCTGTTTTTTCTTAAACCTGTAGAGGTTTAAAAGAAAAAAAGAGGGAAAAACATATATTTAGACGTAATTTGTGAAATTACTTTCCAACTTTCAATGAGGCGGGAAGTAATTTTACGGGAGCAGAGCCGCGGGTGGCAGCTAGTGTCTACCCAATAAGTATATTATCAAACATAAATATACCTTATCCTGTTATATTTGTGTGCTTACAAAGTACCTACTCTGAGTCAAATGTATTGCATTTTTGCTTCAAATCACAGGCACTTGAGAAATGTCAAACCTAAATTCTAAATCTCTGTTTAAAAATCAAGAGAAAATAAAAACAAAAACGACAAAATTACGTAGGTACTTAAAATACTCGTAACCAATTAGCGGAAAAAAAAAATTACATTAAAAAAACGAAAAATTGTGGGTACTTTAAATACATTTTCTTGCCATTCCACAGAGTACCTTTTTATGTGTCATTCTTTTTTTCTGTTCAAGTCTCGTTCTAGTTGTAAACATTTCTAATCAGTCTATTGTCAAGTGTCGTGTTAAGTGCTTACAAACAAGAAGACAAAAGCAAGAAGAAAGCAGGATTACCTATACCTAATATAATTTATTATTGAAGTAGGTATCGTGCGTGGGACAGCTCAGCTTGGCCTTTTAGAAGATTACTTACATGACTCTAAGAGTACCTATTCATTCTGCGAAGTACTATCACCTTAAAGAGTTCTGCTACCAGGTAGAGTTGCTGTTTCAATTTAAAGATTAAAGTTTAATATCTTTACATAGCACTAGCTTCTGCCAGCGGCTCGGCCCGTATGAAAATGGGATATACATAAGTACCTGTAGCCTATGTCACCCGCTCGTTGACAAAGTAGTACACTGGAGATTTTACTCATTAGGAACAATACATTTTAAACAATACAGCCAATACAGTTGTCTGGTAGATCTATATCGCTGTCAGCGATAAGACCGCCTTTGTACCCTAACAAGTTTTGTTACTATTTTGGTGTACATTATACTTTATTCTATTCTATTCTTTTCTACATAGCTCACTTAATAATGAGCTGAACTAAAAACTTTTTTTTTTAATTAGTTCAGTAATTTTTGAATATATTCACTACAACCAAAAATCTTTCTTCTTTATAATATTAGTAGATCAATCGCTTTACGCATCTGTGTTTATCCGCTAACGAAGTCTGTCAATCCCCGTTTGGCCATATCATAGATGTAGGATTTCAATGATAATAAAAGGTCTAAGAAAGTAGGCCTAACGAAGATTGAAATATCATCAAACTTTAACGTTTAAAACGATCTGGCCAGTTTTACTTGGCCATATCATGAAGTGATTAATTTCTAAGATTTAAGCTGGCCACGACATACTCATAAATTGAGAAAGATCAACTCTAATATCAAATTATTATAATTTTTTTCCTATCCCTTACTGTTCCATGGCTGGGCGAAGGCTTTCTCCGAGTCCTTCTAGACATTTTTCTCTCGTGTCGTCTCGAACCAGTCATCGTGGTATGTACGCATTAAATCATTGTGCGCGAGGCGAATAGTGAACGCACCATTTACACATGCGTGCTCACCATTCGCCTCGCCACTTATGCTAATTTGTAAATACAGCTTCACGGTTAGTCGATCTCGCCCAGAGATTTGTAGTTTTCGTGCCCGTATTTACTATACTCTTTGCGTGCCCGTCTCCGCCTCGCCGCCCGTACAACCACTTCAGTCGCCGTAGTATCCTTTCCTAGTCTGAGACTCGCCGAACACTTGGGGACTGTGTCTTATACCCTTCATTGGGAGGGTTCGGACCATAACCCGCCACACTGGGTTAGCTTAGCTTCCGAAAGATGTTACCCCGTGTTCCGAATTGCGTCAAAAGCGATTATATCGCGAATCCGACCAAATTTAATAGTCACAAAATAAAAGGGCTATTGAGTAATAATTGTACGTTGCCCGTTGATCGGATTCGCGATATTATCGCTTTTGACGCAATTCAGACGCAGGGTTAGTTGGTTAGGACCCGGAACTCTTGTACCCTTCTCAGCCTCTCAGGTTTCTTTTTTCTTTCTGTTTACTTTCAGTTATAAAATAGTACTCTGTGCTGTTTAAACTTCACGAAAAAAACCATAGACAATACTTCTTTAACTTTCCTTTCAACCTACTTTTTTTCCCGGTATTCTTGTTTTTATTTCGATTGAAGCGCGTTTAGCTAAATGCGCATGTGCTTTTGATCTGTCCTTTTCTAGCAAACCACGAAGGTTGAGGTATGAAAGAACTGGCAATAGCATTATAGCAACCATTTTACAGTGTTTTCCAATGACTCTAACATTACATACTCTTTGGACTCTAACTTGACTGACTTGACCAGACTTGACAGCCATGTATTGTTTGTGAAAAATAGTGTAATTTTGCAAAATGCTTCTTGTGTTTATTTGTTTAGCAATGTTAAACCAGAGCAATTTGTTAATTATGAATTAAACATTGTAATACATACGTATCTAAAACAATTGCAACGTAATACGTGGAACATACACTCAGCAGCTGACCGTAAGTTCAAATTAAGTTTACCCATTAACTACATGCCATAATTCGAAGGAAATAATTTGCAAGAATGGAAGACCTAGCCCGAGAATATCTTACCGTTGCCAGACAACTTTCGTCAAATGGGTGCTGGCCTAAAGCGTTTGATTTTTATATGATGGCCTTTGAAAGAAGTATTGATATGAGATCCTTACACGAACCCGAATTTCGTGAAGTAATGAATCAATTGAACGAACTTCTAAGTTCTGCAGATAAAATGGAGGACATATTTTTTAACTATACTAGAGCTCTAATGATGTTTCCCACCAATATCTATTTTTTAAATGACATGGGAAAGTTTCTCTTTAAATGTGGATTTTATACAAAAGCTTGGGACCACTTTGAGGATGCAGTTAGATTAGATTGTACTTATGTTGATGCAGAGAAAAATTTTAACTCCCTCAAAAACTTGCTTGTTGAACGCTGGCACTTCAGAATGTTAAATGATAAAATCCGCAATGAGGCCTACCGCAGGGCAATACGGGACACTCTCATCCCACATAAAGATACAGTTCTTGACCTTGGAACTGGCACTGGATTGTTGTCCATGTATGCTAATGAATGTGCACCTAGGATTATCACTGCTTGTGATGGCTCCAAAGTAATGAGTGAAATGGCTCATGCAATTACCCAGGAAAATGGATGTGAACATCTTCTTATTATTAATAAGTTGTCAACGGAAATAAAACTTAAGGAAATAGGTGGCAAGCGTTCTCTCCTCTTAACAGAGATGTTTGATGCTGGTTTATTTGGGGAGCATGTTCTCCAGTCTTTAATTCATGCTTGGGAGAATATGATAAGTGATGGTGGTAGAGTGATTCCTAATAAGGCAGAGTTCTTCATCATCGGTGCCAAATGTGATTTTCTGAATGGAAGGTATCAATTGTGTTCATCCATTAAATCATTTTTAAAGATTCCAACTCTTAATGTTCATGTATTGACATTTGATGAGACATATGATTGTGAAGATGTACACCTCTATGGTGATGATATAAAATACATGACAGAGCCGCAGTCACTCATGCAAGTTGATTTCAACAGTTACATAGAATTAAAGAACCTAATTGAAAAGGACCATTATGAAGTTGAGACTGTAGCTTTAGAAAGTGGTGAAATTAACACTGTGATTGGCTTTTTCAATCTGTATTTGGCAGATAATGTTACCATAACTACTGACCCTAGATCTGATCAGAGAGCTAATGCATGGCAACAGGCTATCTTTTTTGACAAGATTCCCATAAAAGTGGAAGAAAATAACATAATTCCTATGTATTTCTCTCTGAATGGTGGGAAATTGACAATGTACAAAGATGATGCTATCACCAGAATCTCCCCAGAAACTCTTAGATTCCTAAATGATACTGAGTATTTGAATGCAATATCTGGATGCATTGGCACAGCTTGTGTCTATCTGGGACAGATTGTAGAAATGTCTCAAATAACTATTATTGATTTATGTCCATTCCCCATGTTTGGTCTACACCTTCTCAAAAGAGGTGCAAAATCACTAACATGCTGTGCTAAAACTGACAGTGACAAACGTTTCTTCAAGAAAGTCTTTAAAGCAAATGATATAGATTTATCAAGTGTTACTATTATGGTTGGAGATGATTGGTCACAAGAAGGTTTTGGAGATGAAAAGTATCATGTTGTTTTCTGTAATGTTTTTGAACTTTGTGGTGAAATTGACTTGCGCTTAAAAGAGATAGCTGAGCACCTAAAACACCACCATCTCATTCAAGGAGGACTCTCTTTGCCTGCCAATGTCAAGGTAATGGGCCAGATTGTGAAAAGTAACTGGTTGGACATAAATAACAGATTATTTGATGAGAATGTCAGCAATTATAAGATATCAAAGCACTTAAATCCATACCAGGTATCACAGAATTTCTGCATTGACTTCAGTCATTTGGAGTACACGCCATTATCTGATCCTGCGGAATTAGGAACAAGTGATAATCTTTTGGGATCTGAAGTAGTGGATGTCCCAATAATAAAAGAGGGTCACTCCACTGCCATATTGTGTTGGTATACCATAGAACTGATGAAAGATGCGAAAGAAATATCAACAAATAGGAAGAATTGTTTCATTGATGGCATAGTATTTATGACTAACCCGAAGATACGTCTTCGCGGCCGAACAGCACAAATCTTGCGCTGTGTCGACCCTGATGGATCATTTAAATTCACGATGCATGTAGAAGCAACTTAGAATGGAGTTGTTGATTGAAGAATAATTTCTATGATCTCAATAATTGAAACTAATTTTATAACAGTTTTATCTTCGTTCGATAGAAGAATGTTGAGTTCTCGTCTATATTGACGAACACTGTCTATTTTACGAGTCATTTATAATGTCGCATATAGTTGAGAAAAAAGTGATAAGATGTTTGGAGCATATCTTTTTGATAGCTATTAAGTAAAAAAATATATATATTCAGATAAGAAACTATTTCTTACAGTTTTACTCTCAGATAGGACATGCCCATACACTCTACTGAGTTTACTTCCCAAGCTACCCATCCTCTGAATCCCAAATACTGCGAGAGTAACGACACCTATGGGTTACGGGAGGCCTAATTTTTCAAGTAGTTAGGTACATAAATCAGTCCAATAAGTAAATATATGACTGTAATCAAACCATCCTATTTCTTTGCGTCCAAAGATTATCATTGCTCCTCCAGAAGCTACCACGCATGTGTGATGTGATAAAACGGCGTGAATAAAACATGATTTTTATGGATTGTTTTCTAAGTTTTGCTTAGCACTGTCTTTTGTAATATTTTAGATTTGTAAAGAAATTCCGTAACTTATTTCCACAATCTGTAGCGATATCTATAGTTAAGGATACAAATATGTTTTGGGAGTCTTTAACGTATCAATTGGTGTTAGATCTTAAACAAAGTTGTATACCTACCTTGTCATAATCATGAATTATTATCAATATACACTTACCTACTTTATAGACTATTAATAATGAATAGCAATAAGTACCTACACAACTTGTGCCACATGATTTAGTGAAATGTATTAGGTATAGAATAAAATTTCAGGCCCAAAATGTTTTGCGATGTGAGCAACATTATGTTGACTCAGACTTCAATTAAATGAAGAGTTGAGCAGCGTTATGTATGTTCGACGAACGTATAGGTTTTTTTTTTTTCTTTTTCGGTGGGAAAATCATCTTATGACATCCCCCGCTCTTGGGCGGAGCGTGAGATAGTGTCAGGCCTTTACTGACTAAAAACCCACTCCTGTTCCTTCGTTGCCTTTCGTACCAGGGCCGAGTCTTCCTTTCAGAATCAGACCCTTGGCCCCAGTAGGCTTCGACCCTGCTAGGCCCCTACAGTTGCTGACATCTCCTTGAGGCGCGCGTGGAACAGCACGCGCCGTCGACGACTTGGGCTCGGTCCGGACGGTTACCGGACGGTCGGACGGCGAGCCACCCATTGCTCGCTGTCCGCAAGCCTGCGCCTACGATGGCCGGAAATCGGGATCGGAATCTCGGCGGCGATTGGGGCGTGAGGACCGTTGCCTCACGCGACCGGCCGCCTCCTTTGCTAGCATTACTGCTTCGCAGAAGGAGGCGACCGCCTGCCACTCTGCCACTGCCACTCCTCGCTCCGAACCGTGGCCTGTACCAAGGCCCGGCGCGAGAGATCGACGCCGCCGATCGCCCTCACGAGGACACGGCGTTGCTCTGCCTAAGCGGGACACACCTCCACCGTGTCCTCCGGGTGGTCCACACAATGGTGACACCCGGGCGTTTCTTCCGCACGAATCCGGTGCAGGAACCTCCCGAACTTACCATGTCCGGTGAGGACCTGCGTCATGCGGAAGGTAAGGACGCCGTGTTGCCTTTCCAGCCACTCCTCAAAGAGGGGACTTACCGACGAACGTATAGGTACGCAGGGTGGCTGCTAACGGGTAATTATTTTCAAAATTATGAGCAATAGCTGGAGTTTTGAAAGCATGCCAGAGTTTATTGCCATCTCAAAAATCTTATATTTTTTTACCTTATCAAGCTTGCTCCATAAAATGTACAATTTTGTACATGAGACTTGTGCTCAGGCCACCACACCGTTGCTGGACCCCATTTGGGGAATAATTATAAGCGATATGTTATAATTTTCGATCGTTCACCGTTGAAAGAAATTGTTACTAATATTGTAAAGGATCGAATTTGGAAAATTGTGCTGTGAGGTGAAGATTCGGATATGTCCGAGCGACAGTTCAGTATTTTATTATCATATGTAGTGTATGTTCGTAGGTGTTACTGTAACCAGTGTATAAATTATACCTATAGATGTATTTTTTATTCGTTGTTTTTTTTCGGTGGGAAAATCATCTTATGACATCCTCGCTCTTGGGCGGAGCGTGAGATTGTAAGACTTACTGACTAAAAACACACTCCCTGTACCTTCGTTGCCTTTCGTACTAGGGCCCGAGTCAAAGACTACTATAGTATACTGGCTAGCCCGAGTCTTCCTTTCAGAATCAGGACCCTTGGGCCCCAGTAGGCTTCGAATCTGCTGGGCCCCTACGATTTGCTGACGTCTCCTTGAGGCGCGCGTGGAACCGTACGCGCCGTCGCGTCGACGACTTGGGCTCGGTCCGGACGGTCGGACGGCGAGCTACCCATTGCTCGCCGTGTGTTATTTATTGACGTAATAGTACGTATTCTAATAGAAGTACTTCTATGTGAATATGCTTCGTTTCTAAACCCAAACAGGAAAGCGAAATAAAACAGGAGAATATTTCAAGTGGCATTTATTACAAGCACAAAATGTAAGACAAGTCGGCCGCCATATAGGTGTCCAAACCCGGCGGCGTTGACCGTCCCCATACTTGGCTGCAGCCACTGGGCTCGACGGAGAGGCCTTGACGTCCCGTTCAGTTCCTACACGCCTATCGGTCTCGCACGGGTAGTCTCGGCCTCACGTAAGAGCTTAGTCGAAGAGACCGAAGCCCATGTCGTCGTCGCTCTCTGAATCTTCTTTCTCCTCCTTCTTTTCCTCAACCTTAGCGGCAGCCGGGGCGGCGGCAGCGGCAGTTGGGGCGGCAACAGCGGCGAACTTGCTGGGGTCCTAGAAGGCAAAGAAACTTCGTTAATTTTCGAAAACACGAATTTATAGTTCTATTAGCATTTTGAAAAGGCATTGTTTCTTCAAAATGCCAGTGCAATATTCTCTTTTTGAACCATCACACTAGGATAAATTTGAAGACTTTCATGTTGTCTGAAAGCGAAGCCAGAGAACTAATATTAGGTTCCATGGTATTAGGACAGACATAATAATAGCAACAATTGCATAACTGCTTACCATTAGGTGGGATTGCAGTCAAGCACAAAAGTGGGATTGTAGTTTATATCAATTAGACCAGGGTTTTTCAACCTGTGGGTCGCGACCCCCAGGGGGGTCGCGAAGCTTATATAGTGGAGTTGCTAAAGGTTGGGAAAGCTACAGCAGTAAAAAAGAAACAATAACATTTATAAAGATTTATTAGGAAAAATGTTAACTGAAAGACATGCTTAATCATTTGTATGAAATAAACAAAAAATAATAATAACTTCTGAGATCTTTTCCATCATAATTTTTTATCTATCATTAATCAAAAAATAAAAATAAACTTATGAGGACCGTTAATGCGACGGTTGCGCTTGTTTTTCATTCACCAATTTCTCCCATCGTGGATCCGTTTTTGCTACATTCAGAATTAAATCGTTTTCCAAATTTAACCGATTTCTATCCTTGCTTTTTATTTGGGCCATTGACGAAAATGTCAACTCGCACAAGTAGGTGGCAAATGGAATCAAACACTTCAAAGCTTCTGTTGTTAATTCTGGGTACTCGGTTTTCCTTTTTAACCAAAAGGTATCCAAATTGACAGATTTAAATTCCAACTCCAGCATCCCATCGGCAGATAAATAAAAAAAAAAAAGCCGTAGTCACACGTTATAGGTAGGTAATAATCGAAACACTAATAACGTGTGACTACGGCTTTTCTTTTTGTTCTATTCTTGTTTTTCCAGTTACCTTGTCTATTTCAGCATCTTGAAAATCTTGTTTCATACTTTTTCAGCGTCATTTTTTTTTGTCGTAGTCGGGTTTTAGATTTTTACTTTTTTTTTTATTTAAAAGATTTTGGTGTTAAATCACTGTCCTTCTTTACTATTTATTTTGGTATGTACAAGTAAAGCCCTTTCAAATGATACGAAACACGACATATTTATCGTATTTTTTTTAACACAATACTTTTTGTCTGCTAGAGGGCGCCACATTGAATTTTGATGATATTTTTTGATAAGTACTAGCGAAGCCCTTTCAAATGATGTCAAACACGGTATATTTATCTTAATTTTTTTTTAAACATGACTTTTTGTCCGCTAGAGGGCGTCACTTTAAATTGGAGCAATATATTGGAAATGTACAAGTGAAGCCCTTTCAAATGATACCAAACTCGGCGTATTTTACTCCATATTTATTTTTAACACATTACTTTTTGTCCGCTAGAGGGCGCCATATCAATTTTTGTGACACGTCACGTAGCCTATGTTCAGCGGACAATTAAGACGGTTCTAACGATACCTCATACGTCAAGTTCCGATAAGTAGATTAGGAGCTATGAGGGAACAGATGAACATACTCACATACATACATAGCCTGTCAAAATCATAAAACCCTCCGTAGTCGGGTAAAAAAGACAACGGGTAGGGGGGTCGCCACATATTTCTTCATACTCAAAGAGCCGTGGTATGAATAAGGTTGAAAAACCCTGAATTAGACCATTAGTAGAGGGCAAATACCTACGCACTACCCAATTATCGTCAACTCCTAAGATATGCAAATATGTAACTATTAGCGGTCATGGACAATTTCCATTTACCTTGATGAACTCCTTGATAGTTGTAGCCTCCTTGAACTCAACCTCGGTGACAGCGGCGATGGCGAGCAGGTTCTTGAAACCATTGGCAATGGAGTGAGGCGCGGAAGCCACAGTCGGGTAGCCGATGGCCAAAGACAGCGCGGCAACGTTGGCAACACCAGCCAAGAACTTCTCGCGGAGGTCCTCAGGCTTGATGTCCAAGATGGCTGGGGCGAAAATGGTGCCAGAATCGTAGACCTAATCGAAAAAAATAAATTTATTTAGATATTTTCGTAAAGAAATCGCGATAATCGTTTAATAAAATAATGAAGTTACTTTTGGTGTTGCAAGTGTCTGCTGTAAACTTTGGACTAAGATGAACAGATCAAATAGTCCTAAGATCAACACAGCAAATAATTTACCAAAGGTAAATTATCAGAATGCACAGGGCCATGCAGACTGTACTCAACACTTTGGTGATGTTTCAAAAGGGAAAATCCATTAATTGAACATCATGAACAAAATTGTTTAATATCAATCAAATCTAATAGTATTTTTTTTCTTTTTAAACTAATTTTGAGCTTGTAATCAATCCACCCTTAAAAGTTTTGTCCCTGTTCACCCCATTTGTACAATACTCTAAAAATTTGCCTTTTGGCATCATGAGGCTGTTACAGATAAAGAGATATTTAAATAAAGTAAAATGGCAGATACTAACCTGCTTGACAACAAGACCATACGAGAAGGGCGAGATGTTCAACATGTTGAGGAGAGTCGCCTCAGAAGCTCCGACCTTGTCGCCAGGTTTCAAGATGTGCACATCATTGATGATTTCAATAGTACCTGTAAAGATACGATTGATTTAGAACTTGCATTGATGAACATAAAATTGAGGTATGGAAGAAGAATATTTATTTCACTTAAAGCTTAGGCTGAGATTTCATTATAGCAATCCTATTATTCTGTGGCTGATATTTTGATCATGAAGAGAATTTTATAAGGTTGTTTAATGTAGTATTTTTATTTTTATTAGTCTACATGATGGAAGTTTTAAAAAATTGTTTCTTCAAAATGCCAGTGCAACATTCTCTTAGTGAACCATCACACTAGGATAAATTTGAAGACTTTGATTTTGTCTGAAAGCGAAGCCTGAGAACTAATATTACATTCTCAGGTATTAAAACAGACACAATGAAAATATTAAAAGACAAGGATTTTGTTGATGCAAACAAAAATTTTCAACTGTATTTCGACATTTTAAAGTTGGCCTACTTTAATGGTCTATTAGAAATAAAATAGTTAGCTTTCAATTGAAATTAATATTTAACATATACAAAGTGCTTACCCTTGGAAATCTTGGTGGGGATGGAGAGAGCCTGGAAGAAAGAGGTCTTCTCAGGACCCAGACCGGTGTTGTGGGCAGGGATTACGACGGACAGAGGAGCAATAGCACCAGGACGAGCTGGGGCACGGACTTTGTTCTCCAGCAGCTTGTCACGGACATCAACTAGGTCTCCACGGGTGAACACGAAGCCAACGTTTCCCTTGATGTGCGGCAACAATTTCTCAAGAGCTGGATTGGTGTCCATATGATCCTTGATGGCCTTGCGCATCATAGTGTTCTTTCCCATGAGAATAATGCTGTGACCACGCAGCGCGATACGGATTTGCTGCATTTGGGTCGAGCCCACATTGTCTGCACCCACGATGAAACATTTTGGGTACTCGTCTAAGAGTTGCTGTAAACAGAAAATACAATGAATTTGAAAATCAGATACTGGAGATAATCTTTTTGCATCCCTAGGAACAATCGTATGTATATGAAAAGAAATGAAAGATAACCGATAATTCAATCCAAATTCTATAATTTGATAAACTAGCAAGATATCGAGAACTAAATATAGCAAAGCACTTACAAGGGTCTGAACTTTAGAGGTTATACACGTTACGGGGAATTATTGTTTATACTTACGATGATCTTGGTGAAGTAGTTTGACTTCCAAGAAGCTTTGTCCTCCCTACCCATCGTGGCGTGTGGTGTAGGGACTTCGTAGAAATTTAAGGACTGTAAATAAAAATAACAAGTTTTAGGACGCGTCACGTATATCCTAATTTTTCGTAAAATAACCACTGCATTGAAATTAATATATAACCACTCGTTAAAGTACACCACATTGTAAAAATAGAACACATGATTGATAAAATAAATTAAGATTATTTTATTAAAAACTCACCAAAAGCAAAACGCACTTGACACGGTGCGGGACAAAATATGATAGAGATAGAGTTGGGATTTTCTGTCAACCAAGTTCACAGTGACATTAGTTTGTTTGCATTGTAAAATTTTAAGAAAATGTAAAATCGACTAAGGAGTAAATAATCACTGTTCCTGGTTCCTGGTATATCGTTGAAGAATAATAAAGTGTAAAAAGAAAAAAAGTCAAAATCACTACTACATAGTATAAAACAAAGTTTGTTTTATAAAAGCGACTTTGTTTTATAAAAGCAACGTTGTTTTACGTAAGCGATTTTGTATAATAATAATAATAATAACCCCATCGCCGTATCTCTACGTTGACGTCGTGGTGGGGCTTGCGTGCTCCATTATACCTTAGGTCTGTATCGGTGAAGTTTGCTTTGCCGTAATATGCCTAGGGTGAGGGGCCAGACTAAGAGAGATACAATCCGCAGTGCAGTTTTGTGGCGAACTGTTGGGCATTAGCGACCCCACGGACCCGATCTCCCGGGAGAATTCTTGTTCTTCATCTCCGGCTTGCCTTTATTGGCCGGCCGAAGTGAACACTGACGAGGAACTGAGCTCCCACCTCTCTCTTGCCTTTATTGGCTGGCTTGAGTCGAGATTCGCAAGAGCAAACGTGCTCGGGAGAAGGATGTATAATCCAGTAAGGTGCTGGTAGGGATCTTGACCGTACTTCCGGGATTGTCCTGATAGCCGTGGTATACCTCTCCACTCCTCAAGCACCTCAGAATATGTTGCCCTCTTGTTGCTACGTCACTTCGTGCTAGCGGCCGTTTTTTGGGGGCCCATTTATTGAGTGTGCAAGTCACCCCCTGCCTTTTTTCGATGGATATTAATAACGTTGTTCAGGCAGGGGCCATAGTCTTAACATAGTTCCATGTTACCAGTCCACTTAAGACTCCAAAAACCATAGCCCTATTATCTTTGTTCTCCATATGTCGCAATAGTTTTTCAACAACCGGGGGTTGTCCTTGGGTGCACTAGTATAGCGCGTACAGGGATAATCGTCGGTTGGTATCATGTTCCATTATAATTATCTAAAGGGCCTCTGCGAGTTGGCTTCGGCTCCTCGTACGCCTTCCAAAGGTCCAGGACCTCAGGGTCCTGAGATAAATATTGATAATAATAATAATACCCCATCGCCGTATCTCTACGTTGACGTCGTGGTGGGGCTTGCGTGCTCCAATATACCCTAGGTCTGTATCGGTAAAGTTTGCTTTGCCGTAATATGCCTAGGGTGAGGGGCCAGACTAAGAGAGATACAATCCGCAGCGCAGTTTTGTGGCGAACTGTTGGGCATTAGCGACCCCACGGACCCGATCTCCCGGGAGAATTCTTGTTCTTCATCTCCGGCTTGCCTTTATTGGCCGGCCGTAGTGAATACTGACGAGGAACTGAGCTCCCACCTCTCTCTTGCCTTTATTGGCTGGCTTGAGTCGAGATTCGCAAGAGCAAACGTGCTCGGGAGAAGGATGTATAATCCAGTAAGTTGCTGGTAGGGATCTTGACCGTACTTCCGGGATTGTCCTGATAGCCGTGGTATACCTCTCCACTCCTCAAGCACCTCAGGATATGTTACCCTCTTGTTGCTACGTCACTTCGTGCTAGCGGCCGTTTTTGGGGGCCCATTTATTGAGTGTGCAAGTCACCCCCTGCCTTTTTTCGATGCATATTAATAACGTTGTTCAGGCAGGGGCCATAGTCTTGACATAGTTCCATGTTACCAGTCCACTTAAGACTCCAAAAACCATAGCCCTATTATCTTTGTTCTCCATATGTCGTAACAGTTTTTCAATAACCGGGGGTTGTCCTTGGGTGCACTAGCATAGCGCGTAAAGGGATAATCGTCGGTTGGTATCATGTTCCATTATAATTGTCTAAAGGGCCTCTGCGAGTTGGCTTTGGCTCCTCGTACGCCTCCCAAAGGTCCAGGACCTCAGGGTCCTGAGATAAATAAAATATATAAAAATAATAATAATATTCCACAACTATCACACAACGCCGTCTAGTCCCAAGCTAAGCAGAGCTTGTGTTATGGATACTAAACAACTGATAAACATACTTATATATTTCTAAATACATACACACATCCAAAAACATGCTTCTTCATATTCCTTCTCACCGTACAGGGTTTATGGCTAATTCTTACGTTGTCTCTACCATAAAACTCTGGAATGTGCTTCCCCTTGACATCAAAAAAGCTGAAAGTAAATTTTCCTTCAAGCGTAAAATTCGGAACTACTACTTGAAGTCCTCTCAACCTTAGTTTGGTCTTCGTCATAATTGTTATTTTTAAGTTCTCCTAGATATAATGTATTTATTAGTTTATAATATTAGCGTATATAAGTATTTTATTATTGTAACTTAATTTATTGATACTACTTTTCATTGGATATTTATCTTATTTATTTATTGTGCACACCTACCACAGTGTTGTCTCTTTTAACCCAAAGGTTGACTGGTAGAGAATGCCTTGTTGCATTAAGTCCGCCTATGTGCCACTACTGTACATGAAGTTTAAATAAATAAAAAAATATAAAAAATACATATATAGATAAATTACACCCAGACACAGAACAAATAATCGTGCTCATCACACAAACATTTGTCCTGGGTGGGAATCGAACCCAGGACCTCCGGCATAGCAGTCAGGGTCACCAACCACTAGACCAACAGGCCAGTCAATATGCTTAGTCAGTATGCTTAGATCTTTAAAATTACACAACGCGTTATGTAATTTTAAAGATCTAAGCATACATAATCGAATCGAATCTAAGCATACTATATCATGCATGTATTATACACCGTTGCAACGGTGTATAATACATGCATGATATAGTAAAGAAACACTAACAATAAATATCATTTTATTTCTGTCATAAAGGTACATTGTAACTAGTTTATTTTACAATTTTTGCCAGAAGGCTAAAAAACCTTCGTGAGAGCTGGAGTCTGAACTAGGTTCGAGACCTGTAAGACAGATCTCCAGGCTCACACCCTTTTACATAATCGCAATTTGCGGCACATAAATTGAAAAGGTATAATACTTAGATTTTTCCACATTTAGGGTTAGCAGCTTTTGTGCCAATCAGTCAGTTACAGTATCAACTCCTAGTTGTGCATGTTGGAATGTCGACTCCCAGGAATTACCATGGAATATTAAGGCAGTATCATCAGCGTAAGTAAAAATGGATTCATTAGTAAGCTTATGACGACAGAGGTCATTAATATAAATGAGAAACAGTGTCGGCTCAATGATACTACCTTGTGGTACACCGTAGGTTATAGGGAATTCGTCACTCATCCATTCGCCAATTTTGACACATTGGCGTCTTCCTGTAAGGTAACTCTTAAAATACAAAAAAATACACTTATAATTAAATTATAGTAGTTTCTAATGTGATGTCGTAAATAAACACATTTTTTTTCCACTTATATTGCAAACGCTGGCTGAACCCTACGAGATAGACCAAAATAATGTACTACAGTATTATAAAAAAGTTCGCCATGATATTATGTCTATCTCTTAGGAATAACCCACAATAACCATTTTTTATCCTTTACTTTTAATGAGAAATAATGACTTATTTACGAAGCGATTTTAAGCAATACAACATTAATTCTTATCCAAGTAAGTACCTATCAATATAACAATTTACAGCATGTAATTTAAATAAATATTTTCGAAGATATTACAGATTTAAAATGCAGGGATATAGCAGTTGCGGTAATATCAGCATTGCACCCGTGCGAAGCCGGAGCGGGTCACTAGTTATAGAATAATTATAAAATGTGTAGATCTAATGTATGGACTTACTAGAATGCTTCCAATGAATTCGACTAAATAATATGACATCAAAGTGACAGTGCTTTTGATAGCTCAGGCAGGCCCATCACTAAAATAGCGAAAAAAAATTACGGTTTCTACTATAAACGTTATTGGTTTTTTGCAAAAAATCTAATAAAATCACAATTATTATTGGAATTTGTAGTTTATCATAATTTGTGTAAGTGTAGTGTAAACAAGATGTCGTTGTTTCGAAAGCCGAAGAAGATTCAGCGTCGGGTGTTTTGTGCTGATGATGACGATGATGGAGAGCCAGAGGCTCCGCCGCCACCAATCATCAGTCAAGAACCCAAGCCTTCAAAGAAAACTACTCTGTTGAGTTTTGCAGACGAAGGTAACGAGGCGTACATATTCACAAGGCTGTCTGTGATCGCCTCAATTTTTCTCGTTATTATGTGCTCGTTCAATGGTTTTGTATACTTCTATCGATATTTTATTCAATTTAGAACAATTTGAATAAAATGTACACTAGATATGTTTTTTGACAGACATTACTCTAGGAACTATGAATTTATTGAGCAAAAAGGCAACATAAGAACATACAATTCTTTGTTAGTTTTATTTTATTCAACCTTTAAACTTCATACTTATTTTATTATCCTATGGATACGACATATGGTCCAGTTTACCATCAAGTTTGCGGCATGCTTGAGGTGGTGTCTGGTAAACATTCTGTTTAAGTATGGTTGTGTATGGCTAACCGTATGAATGAGAAGTAAACTTGTTATGCACACAGACAAACTGCAATGGAACAGGAGGCAAATGTAAACTATCAAACAGAAGGAACTGGATTGTATGTGGAAGTTCCTAATGTAATTGTTATTTCAATAGTACCTGTGTGCCAAATAAATGTGTTTTCTTTCTTTCATTCTTTCTAATTTTACGTGCTATTTTTTTAAAAACTCTTCTGAACCAATTTCATATTTATTCCACACAACCGGTTTCCATCAGTTACTGGTTTTTGCTGTACCTCCCTGAGACAGAAAGTAACAACCCTACCCTCAACCTACTAACCAACCTACCTACCAAACAACCAAATAACCAACCAACCAACCTACTGTTTTACTAAGAATCAAAGGTATATATTGTAAATTTTCTTGAATCAATGGTAAGTACATACTGTAAATTTTCTTTTGCAGAAGAAGAAGATGTTGAAGTGTTTAAAGTCAAGAAGTCTTCTCAAAGTAAGAGGTTAGCCAAGAAGCGTGAGAAAGAAAAGCAAAAGAGGGATGTGAGAACCGATGGTGATAATAACAAATATGACACTATTGTTATAGAGGTAAGGTGGATTTTAGCGGAAATCCCTCACTAACACTAATTTGGAGATGGTTTCTTTAGTGTAATTCACTTGTATTATCTTTGTGTATAGTGTATAGTTTTTTTTTAACATTTCTTGAAAGAGAGGATAGTTAGCACCTTTATGCTATTCTATCTGTATTTGCTTGTTAAGTTTTTGTGTTTACATGAATCAAATATTAACAAATATTCCGCCCCATAAGACCGCCTATTGTACACTTATTTATATAAATGTTTGTTCTGTATTATGTTAAGGTGTGCAATAAAGTTATATAATAATAATAAATATTCAAAAAGCATCTCAAACAAATTTCAAAGTTATTAAAAGTATAGCAAAGACATAATTTAAAACAATGGAGTGGATGGTGCTTAAATAAATAGTATTTCTCCTGATTTAACCCAATTTAAAAGGTAGCATATCAAAGTAACAAACATGTTTTTAGTTTTCTCTTGATAAGTGCCGTATTTTATGTGCAAAATAAAAAGAATTGTTTAGATTGTGAATTTGAATTGAAGTTCAATATTTATATGACACATAAAATATTAACAAAAATGTATATGAAAAATTTTTTTTTTTGTTGTATGAAAAATTACTTTGCACAGACATGTGACACCACAACCACTAAGTTACACACCTGCAAAAGAGATTTCAGGATGTTCGCACCATTCCCCCACTCTTCCTCATATCAATAGTAAAAGATAACTGCTGCTTCATTAAAATGAAATAAATTTGATTATTAGTTTTTTAGTTTAAAATATTATACATAAATAAAAATATACTTAATTTCTATCCTTTGAATAGACTAAATGAGATTCCTAGTCCTTTGAGACTAGTGAGAAGATTTGGCACACACAATTTGCCTGCTGCGGTCTTCCCGTCCAACTATAATTTAGGTGCCTTCAAGGCTAGAGTGAATAGGCTCTTAATAAACTAGTGCGCCTTACCATCAATGATTGCATCACTGCTTACCATTAGGTGGGATCGCAGTCAAGCACTGGTTTATATCAATTAAAAAAAAAAACATTACATAGGTACTGAAATTTTAAGTGGCCCAAGAAATTAACAATTGTGGAGTAACATCTGATTCAGGTTTTAGGATAACGGTATTGCTAATAATTTATTAATAGAATAGAATAAACTTTATTGTACACCAAAAAAGTAACACAACTTTTAAATAAACTAAAATCTATAGGAAATAAAAATCTTTAATCTTGGATCTATTTTCTATTAATCTTAACGCATTTTGCTAATTTAGTGACTTGCGAGGGATGCGTATATACATTAGTACTGAATGATTTTTATGATTCATCCGAAACTGCAATTACCCACATAGTGGAAAATAGTTCCAAGCCATAAATTCAACAAAAATTCTATAAAACACCTCTAAAATCCAGGACAAGAACAACCACATTGAGCTCAACAACGACAAACCAAAGCCAAAGAAGAAGGTGACACTAGAGGGGCTGATTCTGTCCGGCCGGGAGGCGCTCGCGGCTGACGGGGCGGGCGACGTGTCCGACGAGAGCGCCCCTGACGAGGAGGCTGACGAGGACGACAGGGGGTTCCACCGGTACCGCGCCGAGACCGTGAGGGCCGCAATCTTGGGCGCCCCGGGCCGCATTCCCGACGCCGCGCTCATACACGCCGCTCGCAAGACCAGACAGCAGGTATGAGAGGTGAGGGACTAGCGCTGGCTGCAGACTGCTGTTCCACATTGAGGATGGGTTTTCTTGTCTTTAAGGGAAATAACTAGTTTCCGGTCGTGAATATGGCACAGTGAGCTCTAGAATGAAGACAGGTATGAATGACTGAAATGGTGCTGTTCAAAGTCACCTTTTTCTAAAATTTGTGCCATTTATATGGCTACTTTATTTCTTCTGTTTCGGACTAGTGAAACCAGTGAGGTTGACAGGGCGGCTGCTGATTCTTCAGAGTTCTCACTTGTTAATCCAGAAAAGAGGAATATTTGAATGTGCTGTTGCTTTATTTGTAATGCAATCCTTGTCGCGAAGAGTTCTGTCTTACCAAGCAGCTTCACAGATCGACATTCTTTGTGAAAATTTACCTCCATAGATAGTTTTCTGCTCGGCTACAAACTGGTTTGAATCAGTCCTTCAGTATGTTCTGCTCAGCTCGACATGCATATTCGCAGGTTTGTTTATAATTATTGAAGTTGTATGGTAGATAAAATGATCAATGACTGTGGAGAGATGTTTTTTCACAGGGAATTTTAATGAACCTGTGAAAAAATGTATGCTGTTACCAAATATTTTTCAAATTGCAGTGCTGTGTGACAAGACATATCACATTTAGGGACATTTTATAAGATAAAGCTCTCTAAATTACTTTTTTAATTTTCTCAGTTACAAAAAATTTAATTACCTTTATTTATACCCCTTGATTTTTTCCAAAATCTTAAAAAGAACTACCATTTAAATCCACTCCCCACCATACGGTCTTGTCCCAGCACTGTTCAGACCCCAAAATCCAGCAGTTGCACTCATTATAGGCTCGCGAGTTGGGCGGCGGCGGCGCAGATTACATCCCCGTGAAGTCCGAGTCCGCCCCCGGATCCCGACTGGTGCGGGATGACGGCTCCGGGGACGATGAGGAGGAGGGCCGGATACTTGTCCGGGGACTGGACTTGCCCAGTGATAAGCCTAAACGTGAGTGGGTTATAATACCGTATTATTTATTGGCGAAAGGCAGAGAGCTATGGAGCGCAGCATTTTTTGTTTAAAAACAACAGGCCGAATACGGAATAATAAGCTGCATTCCAAAGCGGACTTAATAAACGTGGGCAAAAAGGCTATGCTGGGTGGGTCACTTCAGTTGCGTGCACAGTGACCGCTGGGAAAGAGCCTCCACGCAATGGGCTCCAGCAGTCGGGAAACACCGTCGAGGCCGAGCCAGAAGGAGGTGGTGAGATGACTTAGATGCCTAACACGAGGACTGGTTCGAGACAGCGCGGGAGAAAAATGTTTGGAAAGACTTGGGGGAGGTTTTGCCCAGCAGTGAGACAGTAATGACTAGTCACTTTTTACTGCTGTCACTATTAAAAATTACTCATGATTTTGTTCTTTCAGATTATTTGAAATGCCTACCAAATAATTGAGGAATAAAAATTAAATAATTATGTTGAATTCCTATCATGCTAGGAATAATCTGAACTCTACACATTATGCTTTTCTGAAATATTCAGAAGTGTGTGTCATACTCACTATACACGTAAAAAAGGAAAAAAGTTTCTCTCTGGCTGGCTGTGTCTGATTTTGCCATTCCACCAGTTTCAACCCACATGCAAAATTCATGCAAGTTTAATTACATTGGGGCATGATGTCGTGTACTGGAAAACGCAGCGTTGGAAGGCCTCCCGCAAGGTAGACCGATAATTCGGTGAGGGTTGTTGTAAGAATCCGAGGGATGCGAGACGCATAGGACCGATCATTGTGGCGACACTTGGAGAAGGCTTATGTCCAGTAGAGGACGTCTTTCGGTTGAAATGATGATGATGATGATAAAGCGCGATCATGCATGCAAGGTGGAATCGTGGCCTAATGGGAAATTTTATCGACTCCATAGAATCTAGGTGTTTGTTCGATACGTCTATATAGCTCATTTTTGTTAGGGTTCCGTACCCAAAGAGTAAAACGGGACTTTATTACTAAGACTCCGCTGTCCGTCCGTCTGTCTGTATGTACGTCTATCACCAGGCTGTATCTTATGAACCGTAATAGTTAGACAATTGAAATTTTCACAGATGATGATCGAAGTCTCCGGGTAATAAGTCGGTAATCGCAAAAAGAAGACAATTTTTTTTGGGCCCACTATTAAACGGTTACGTTTATTAATCATATTACACATGGAAAAAGCGATCATCATATTATAATTATCAGACCAAAAATTATATAGAAATCTAACCGGAATAATGAAATAATAGTAAAAAAGTGTTACGGCAAAAAATGCTTGTTTAGGAGCGTTTTCAAGTTTATTTTAACGTGAAAAAAAAAAATGTTACTACAGTGCGCAGCGGTGACATCGGATTTAAATGCGTTTCAAGAGTTATTAATTAATTGGTACAGCGAACTTGTTTTTAATGCTGTTATTAACGGTTAACACAAATATCAAGTAACGTACTTTAAAAATCAACGTGGAACGAAACGTAATTAATAGCCCGTTGCAGATGCTCTGTGGTCCAGTTTCAATCAGTTTGACACTGACAGACAACTAGTGGTGGGTCGTTGTCGAATTTTAGACGGACGAGACGTAACCGTTTTGGCGACGACAAAAACGGTTGCAAAAAACGGTCGTCGTCGCAACTGGTTTGAAGACGAAACTATCGTTGAGTGAAGTAGTTGCAGAAAACGTTCGTTGTCGCAACTAGTTTGAGGACGGTAATAAATTCTGTACTCGTCGCGTCATCGTTTCAAAACCAATTATTACAATGAAAAATGAACTGTATGATTATAAACATAAAATTCATTTTTCATTGCAATAACGGGTTTTAAAAACGACGACGCGACGAGTGTGATAGTTGAAGCAATGGATTTTCGACCTTATTTTCTTAACAGTAAGATAACAATTCGCATACAGTAATTCGAAGACTGGTTTATGCGACGAAGACTGTTTGGTCGCAGGATGGAAAACGGTTGTTACGTTGCAGAACAAAAAACGGTCTTTGAAAACTGTTCGTCGTTGAAACGCCCACCGCTACAGACAACATTATTATTGTTTCCGATTACTAGATAGTTGCATGTTTCTTCTGTTCTTTTCGTATTTTTATTCGAAAGATTTTATGAAAATGGCATCTGTAGATACATGCATAATCCACAAAGCCGTTGTATCAATTGTGCAGCACGATTTCAACGGAATGTTGAATACTGCTCTTGCTGGATACTGTTGTAATTGTTTAGTGGGCGAACGCACTGTTGGCTGCTGTGCATATGTGATGTGTATAGTGTGGTTTTTATCTTGGGCGCGGCATCAAGGTGAGGTTGAGCCACCTGCATCTATTTTAGATGAAATACTGCTTTTAAGAGATGACTTTGAAAATGATGATGATGAACAGTAATAAATACTTGTAATGCTATAATGTGTTTTTTTTTCTCCTTACACAACCAGCATAAAACACATCACCTTATTATTTTAGATCTACAGTCAATGGCCGACAAAAGCCGCGCTATTTCGAAATGTATACATCTACGCATTTTCATGAATAAGTCTATCAAATCGTGTAAATCACATCAAAGTCTGTCACGCAGTACAGACGTGACTTTGTTTTATACTGTATATTATTGAACAGTGCACTATTTTAACTTAAAATACCAAGGAGACCTATCCACTCATTAGACAATCGCTCTTGTGAGATTTTAGGTTATTATGAGAGTCATGTTTTGACTGTCGTATTTCACGGTAATCCAGTTAGATAAAGTTTTGCCAATATTACCAATGTAATCTAGAGATTATAAGGAATAAACTAACGTGCATTTCATTGCTATACGCCACAATTTGTGGTGGGCCTATTCCCCAAACAAAAAAAATTGTCTCCTTTGTTTTTCAATTGCCTACTTATTGTCCGGGTAATAAAGTCAGTAATCGAAAAACTATTTTTTGCGATTACCGACTTATTGCCCGGAGACGTAGATTAAGTATTTCTGTTGCCGCTATAACAACAAATACTAAAAAACTGAATAAAATAAATATTTAAACAGGCTCCCATACAGCAAGAGTGATTTATTTGCCGTTTTTCGCTACGGGCGGTACGGAACCCTTCGTGCGCGTCCGACTCGCACTTGGCCGGTTTTTTTTAGAAGTTTTGTTTTAACCTTTTGTGTGAGTATATAAGCTAATCTACTTGAAACGTCTTCAGGAGGCACAGCAGCGGTATCGGAAGAAGAGCTGGACAGCGAGTCCGACGAGTGGGTGGCACAACAGCTGCAGAAGGCGCGGCCCGTCCTCGCGGATCTGACTGGTCTGATGACATTGTATTCTATCCAAGAGCCCTGACAAATGTACTGTCTTACACTAAACCTAAATTACCTTATTAAGTGGGAGTCTGGAGGCGAAGTGTGTGTACTGACGAATTGAAAAATCGTGAAAAATTGGCTTTTGTTCACAGTTGGCCATCATTGTCTAATCCACAGGTCGCAGCTATTTTTTTCGCGATAAGAAGTAGTTTATGTATTAAAAAAAAAGTCAGTTTCTTGCTTTGTTAGTGCGTAAAAGGTAAAATCAATTAAACACACTTTTGCAGATATAATCATAGCCAATTAAGAAGCGCTGTTCGTTCAACAGACGCGCGAGTAGTGAATGTATGTTTTTGGACTCCCATTTAAGATATTATTTTAGGCCGGATTTTTAAACTAGAAAAATGTATGCCAAAGTAGAACTTAGTCAGAAGCCTTTTCAATTATTGTCCTGTAAATATCACTTCGATTTGATAGATATCGGGCTGATTTCTGAATTATTATGTGTAAATAACGTCTGTCGTTAAATGCTTAATTCAGCAATTAGGGGATTGTCATTTCAATCAACGAATTGAAGGCTTACATGCTACTGACACTGAAAGCAGATTTGCTGATCAGTGTTTTGTAATCTGTTGCCGAAACTGAAAAGATGAAATGCCTTATAAAATCAAGGCATACTCCTCTTGCTGACTAAATATAAATACTTCTTAAATATGTCGTACAGGTGAAGCTGCAATAGAAGTGAACCCATTCTCGGTAGCCCTGCCGGCACCTCAGATGTCAGCAGCAGAACATTTGCGACCTCTGACGACTGGCACGCAGCAGCCTTCGACTGCCAATGAGCTGGTGGAGGCGCTGAGGAAACGGTCAGTACTTATTACCATATCGAATTTAGTTTCCATATTGAGGATCTACTCCTAGTCCTTTGTGCATATTGTGGAAGATATAGTTATTGAATTTAGAAGGAGTTAAAAATAGTTAAAAACAGACAGAGTTACTTTCACATTTATAATATTAGTATTGATTTCAAAAACTGTTCCACCATACAGGTTAGGTGAGCTCCAAGAAGAACGCGAGGCGACATCAGAAACACAAAAGGAACTCCGCGAGAGACTGCTCACTTCGGCGAGGATACGAGAGAGTCGCGCGGCGCGCTGCGGCGAGCTAGATGCCGCCTACAGGAGGGCGCAGGCCATACGCGGCTACCTTACTGACCTTATAGAGTGCCTTGATGAGAAGGTAAGCTGTTATTCTTCTCATTTAATAATAATCATTTTATTTCTGGTAACAGTACCCATATATCACAAATACCTTAAGCCGGTTACAGACATGTTGTAACGTAACATGTACACTCACAAAGTTGAAATGCTCTGTTCGCGCGCGCCCACACCTCCTCGCAAGTACGTACCTGCGAGGTGAGTGCGCGCGCCCAGTGCACACGCATGAAATGCTCTTTTCTTGTTACCTTGTTGCATGTTACGTTACAACAGTCTGTACCCGGCTTCACAGACTAACATACATAATTTCTATATTACATTGTTATGTTACTGAATATGATTTAAAACTATGTTAGTAACACTTCACTTTGCATTATATTGTCTTGTGGTACTTGTCCGTCGAAGCGGTGGAACACTGCGCCCTACGCACATTTTAAGACGTCACAAATAATGTCAAAGTTGAATTAGAGAAACAATAAAAAAAAAATTTTTGCCCAATTCCAAAATATAAATCCGTCTAAAAAATAAAGAAAGTGTGTTCAAGAAGGGCCCAAGTCTGCTATTTTTATAAATTCGTCATTCCAACACGATCCCATTGTCATTTTGCTAAAAGTCCTTAATCTGCTAATTCATAATGATCGATCATTGACTGGTCAATGGTCATGTAATAAGCTCGAAATTGTCATTCTACCACAAGGTAGAATGACAATTTCGAGCTTATTAAAACATTAAAAGCAACGACTGCACAATGACGTTCTAATGGACCTACCATTAGAACGTCATTGTGCAGTCGTCAGTCGTGCACTGATTAAAGGAACTGTCAAAATTTTACCAGATTACCGCATATGTCAGATATCTATTTGTCAACGTGTACGAGGTTACCATTCTATGCCACTTCTTTCAATGAAGAGTCAGTGGTTGACCATTGCAAAGTCATAATGACGCCATTAAGTTAGTAGATTACTAAACTTGTCAAAATCAACAATTATGAAATCAATGATAGACCACTCTGACACTATTGTAATAGCAGACTTGAAGCCCTGGTCAACTTACAAAATATCCTCTGTTTGTCTTAAGTTTTTGGAAAACCAACTGTATAATCCATGTTGAAAGTTGAATTTCAAACGTTTGCAGAAAGTTGCCAGTACTACAAATTGTTTGGATAGCAAAAATTTAAATGTGGAATCATTTTATTGTTCAGATGCCACAATTGGAGGCGCTGGAAGCTCGCGCGCTGGCGCTACACAAGCGTCGCTGCGAGTTCCTCGTGGAGAGGCGGCGCGCCGACCTGAGGGACCAGGCGCAAGATGTACTCGCACCAGCCGGTAACTATATATAACCACCTCACTCTGTTTTATATTATGTAAAGATTTTCATCTATATTTCAACTATAGGTTTCTCCACTACCCTAGGTTGACTGGTAGAGAATGCCTAAGGCATTAAGTCCCATATTGTCTCTCCACTACCCTAGGTTGACTGGTAGAGAATGCCTAAGGCATTAAGTCCGCCTTTGTACCTTTTGTTGCATGAAGATTAAATAAAAAAATAGGCTTATTAAGCTGTAGCCCCGCATTAACGCCGGCGTTCACGCGCCATTGTCTTTCTATTGTGTCTCTAATTACGCACTCAAAAGGTTAAGTTGATGGTAGTGCCCAAAACAATGCAATTTACTTCGCCACTTCTGCACCGGTCTTACAAGTGAGGTGCAGTACTAATTCAATATTTAGAGAATTGACTCAATATTTTTTACGTAACGCTCAACACAATGTTTATTGTTATGAATAATAAAACTAAATACTCGTGGCGATGAGAGATGTTCCTATCACGATGTGACTCGACTTTTGCGATGTACTGACGATGACGTACCACTACCGATTCGCCATGTCTCAGTAAGAACCGCTTGAGACTAGAAAATTATCTCAAAGGGATCGTACCCTCGTATTAACCTTTATCCTATTCCAATACATGGTTACATTAGTGTGATTTTATTAATCCAGGTCGAGCCTCAAAGCCAGCAGACAACGAAGAGAAGACACGTCGCGCCGCCGAGCGCGAAGGTCGGCGGCGTGCGAGACGTCTCAAGCGAGAAGCTGCAGCTGCTGCAGCTGGGGCCACGCTGCCTCATAGAGATGGAGACTCCTCGGACGACGAGTTGCCTCCGCATGAGATGCACCACTATACTCAGGAGAGAGGTCAGTACTCATCTATATCACACACTGATCGTTCTTGACGGATACGTTAAGGTACCTGACACTATTGATATATGATACTTGTGATCACATAAAATTGAGAAAAGTATTCAAGCAACTGACAAAATCTGTATAAAACTGACAGATATTCAATTATTGAGCAAATCTCTTAGCAATGGATGACAATGATGACCGCAGCTGCACAAAGCCATCTCTCTCTTCAAATACCCAATCTACACATACACATATACATACTCCCCCAAGTGCCACCACAACCAATGACTGCTTCCATGCTTTTCACATACAGCGTTTGCCTCTCCAGGTCTTTTTATTACCAATGGGCACTCATTTTGCAAGTAGTTAAGCCTTATTATTTTTCCACAGATGCCATCCGTCAACAGTCAGCATCATTATTCAGCGACGCCTTACCAGCGTGGCGCAGCGTGGCGGGAGTGTGTGGACGCCTGGCACGCTGGCGAGCTCGTGCTACCTCGTTGTATACGGATGCTTATGTCGCCGACTGCCTGCCCAAGCTCCTGGCGCCTTACGTCAGACATGAGGTGAGCATAGCATAACCAGCGTGGCGCAGCGTGGCGGGAGTGTGTGGACGCCTGGCACGCTGGCGAGCTCGTGCTACCTCGTTGTATACGGATGCTTATGTCGCCGACTGCCTGCCCAAGCTCCTGGCGCCTTACGTCAGACATGAGGTGAGCATAGCATAACCAGCGTGGCGCAGCGTGGCGGGAGTGTGTGGACGCCTGGCACGCTGGCGAGCTCGTGCTACCTCGTTGTATACGGATGCTTATGTCGCCGACTGCCTGCCCAAGCTCCTGGCGCCTTACGTCAGACATGAGGTGAGCATAGCATAACCAGCGTGGCGCAGCGTGGCGGGAGTGTGTGGACGCCTGGCACGCTGGCGAGCTCGTGCTACCTCGTTGTATACGGATGCTTATGTCGCCGACTGCCTGCCCAAGCTCCTGGCGCCTTACGTCAGACATGAGGTGAGCATAGCATAACCAGCGTGGCGCAGCGTGGCGGGAGTGTGTGGACGCCTGGCACGCTGGCGAGCTCGTGCTACCTCGTTGTATACGGATGCTTATGTCGCCGACTGCCTGCCCAAGCTCCTGGCGCCTTACGTCAGACATGAGGTGAGCATAGCATAACCAGCGTGGCGCAGCGTGGCGGGAGTGTGTGGACGCCTGGCACGCTGGCGAGCTCGTGCTACCTCGTTGTATACGGATGCTTATGTCGCCGACTGCCTGCCCAAGCTCCTGGCGCCTTACGTCAGACATGAGGTGAGCATAGCATAACCAGCGTGGCGCAGCGTGGCGGGAGTGTGTGGACGCCTGGCACGCTGGCGAGCTCGTGCTACCTCGTTGTATACGGATGCTTATGTCGCCGACTGCCTGCCCAAGCTCCTGGCGCCTTACGTCAGACATGAGGTGAGCATAGCATAACCAGCGTGGCGCAGCGTGGCGGGAGTGTGTGGACGCCTGGCACGCTGGCGAGCTCGTGCTACCTCGTTGTATACGGATGCTTATGTCGCCGACTGCCTGCCCAAGCTCCTGGCGCCTTACGTCAGACATGAGGTGAGCATAGCATAACCAGCGTGGCGCAGCGTGGCGGGAGTGTGTGGACGCCTGGCACGCTGGCGAGCTCGTGCTACCTCGTTGTATACGGATGCTTATGTCGCCGACTGCCTGCCCAAGCTCCTGGCGCCTTACGTCAGACATGAGGTGAGCATAGCATAACCAGCGTGGCGCAGCGTGGCGGGAGTGTGTGGACGCCTGGCACGCTGGCGAGCTCGTGCTACCTCGTTGTATACGGATGCTTATGTCGCCGACTGCCTGCCCAAGCTCCTGGCGCCTTACGTCAGACATGAGGTGAGCATAGCATAACCAGCGTGGCGCAGCGTGGCGGGAGTGTGTGGACGCCTGGCACGCTGGCGAGCTCGTGCTACCTCGTTGTATACGGATGCTTATGTCGCCGACTGCCTGCCCAAGCTCCTGGCGCCTTACGTCAGACATGAGGTGAGCATAGCATAACCAGCGTGGCGCAGCGTGGCGGGAGTGTGTGGACGCCTGGCACGCTGGCGAGCTCGTGCTACCTCGTTGTATACGGATGCTTATGTCGCCGACTGCCTGCCCAAGCTCCTGGCGCCTTACGTCAGACATGAGGTGAGCATAGCATAACCAGCGTGGCGCAGCGTGGCGGGAGTGTGTGGACGCCTGGCACGCTGGCGAGCTCGTGCTACCTCGTTGTATACGGATGCTTATGTCGCCGACTGCCTGCCCAAGCTCCTGGCGCCTTACGTCAGACATGAGGTGAGCATAGCATAACCAGCGTGGCGCAGCGTGGCGGGAGTGTGTGGACGCCTGGCACGCTGGCGAGCTCGTGCTACCTCGTTGTATACGGATGCTTATGTCGCCGACTGCCTGCCCAAGCTCCTGGCGCCTTACGTCAGACATGAGGTGAGCATAGCATAACCAGCGTGGCGCAGCGTGGCGGGAGTGTGTGGACGCCTGGCACGCTGGCGAGCTCGTGCTACCTCGTTGTATACGGATGCTTATGTCGCCGACTGCCTGCCCAAGCTCCTGGCGCCTTACGTCAGACATGAGGTGAGCATAGCATAACCAGCGTGGCGCAGCGTGGCGGGAGTGTGTGGACGCCTGGCACGCTGGCGAGCTCGTGCTACCTCGTTGTATACGGATGCTTATGTCGCCGACTGCCTGCCCAAGCTCCTGGCGCCTTACGTCAGACATGAGGTGAGCATAGCATAACCAGCGTGGCGCAGCGTGGCGGGAGTGTGTGGACGCCTGGCACGCTGGCGAGCTCGTGCTACCTCGTTGTATACGGATGCTTATGTCGCCGACTGCCTGCCCAAGCTCCTGGCGCCTTACGTCAGACATGAGGTGAGCATAGCATAACCAGCGTGGCGCAGCGTGGCGGGAGTGTGTGGACGCCTGGCACGCTGGCGAGCTCGTGCTACCTCGTTGTATACGGATGCTTATGTCGCCGACTGCCTGCCCAAGCTCCTGGCGCCTTACGTCAGACATGAGGTGAGCATAGCATAACCAGCGTGGCGCAGCGTGGCGGGAGTGTGTGGACGCCTGGCACGCTGGCGAGCTCGTGCTACCTCGTTGTATACGGATGCTTATGTCGCCGACTGCCTGCCCAAGCTCCTGGCGCCTTACGTCAGACATGAGGTGAGCATAGCATAACCAGCGTGGCGCAGCGTGGCGGGAGTGTGTGGACGCCTGGCACGCTGGCGAGCTCGTGCTACCTCGTTGTATACGGATGCTTATGTCGCCGACTGCCTGCCCAAGCTCCTGGCGCCTTACGTCAGACATGAGGTGAGCATAGCATAACCAGCGTGGCGCAGCGTGGCGGGAGTGTGTGGACGCCTGGCACGCTGGCGAGCTCGTGCTACCTCGTTGTATACGGATGCTTATGTCGCCGACTGCCTGCCCAAGCTCCTGGCGCCTTACGTCAGACATGAGGTGAGCATAGCATAACCAGCGTGGCGCAGCGTGGCGGGAGTGTGTGGACGCCTGGCACGCTGGCGAGCTCGTGCTACCTCGTCGTCGCTAAGATACTGTTTTGCTTGTTACATCTTTTGTTTGTATACTGTTTAGAAATATAGTAATAGGACCTATTCGCGTGTCTGTTTCTCGTAAAAAGTTTTAATATCCATCGTTGTCCACAGCTCATACTATGGAACCCACTAGCAGATGAAGACAACGAGGACTACGAGAGGATGGATTGGTACAAGTGAGCATTTATCACTTATTTAAGCCTTATGAATATTTTCTTTAGTATATTGAAGTTGCGCTCACAATCCTCGACCTAAAGGCACACATGTCATCACAAAGCATTGTTTACACTAATTGTCTAAATGAAGCTTAGGGTCACCGCACACCGACACGCAAGGCAATTGTAATAAATTTTAATTTTGAGTAGGCTAGTTGTCATTTTCTAAATGAGGCTTAGTGGTTTAATAATAAATTATTCAATGAGAACCAAAAAAATTATTCTATTTCTTTGAGACCTAGAAAGCTTCAAGCGTAAAGAATGCGAAAAAATGTTTCCGGCCATTTTGTTGTGTGGATTATCTGGGCTATTACTTTAACACTAGTCAATAGGCACGCAACAATCGCGGCGGTAAGCCCTCTGATGAGTGGCCGGAGAGGTGTCATGACGTCTTCACTTTCCGCCTGACCCTCACCGCAGGAAATGGGAAGTTCGGGAGGGTCCTGTTTCAAATTCAGACGGAAGAACTGTCACCATGTGTCACCAGGACAAGGTGGAGCATACGGTGGAAGTGAAAGATTATACTATCGAGTTGGTTACATTGAAATATTGTTATGATCTGATGTTGAACTTCGAATATATGGAAGGAAACTCCTCATAGGGTCATAGCAGAACTGTCGTAACAACCATGAAGCCGGAAGGTAGGCACCGGAATTCTGTAATAAATCAATTTATCCTAGCCGTGACGTGGGGATTATTAGAATTGTCATGAGATGCACTCTTGAGTATAAGGTACCATCAAACTGATCTGGTGATGGAGCCGTGTGGTGGAAGGTATTTAAGTTTCGTTAAAGGGTTCCTCAACTAAAAAGTGTAAAATAAAAAACATTTTACAAAAAAAAAAAAATACAACCGACTTCAATGTAAAAAAAAACAGGAAGTGCAAAATAACTTTAATTTTGGAAGTCGGTGTTTCTATAATAGTTTTGTCTCTTCATTATTAAATACCAACTTCCGAACTTGTATTTTTTTTTGTAAAAAGTTTTAGTCAGTAAAAATATGATGCCCTCTTAAATCCTCTTAAATGCTCCACCTTAAATCGTGAGTCATGTGATAATTTCCCACTTAAAAAAAAAGTATAGAACCGTAGCGACATCTATGGCGTCACATAAGAACTAATCCCTGCATAAGCTGTGGTTACCTATAATTGAGTGTGCATTATAGGACAAGGTTACGTGTACCAATTTTAATTTCTAAGTTTTTTATTTTGTAACACTCGTTGGTGATCCTCAAATAAATAAATAAATAAATTAAATTAAAGTTCTCCGCGCGATTAGAACATATAGAACAGCCCGAAATCATCTATCGGGCAGTAGCTCACCAGACATAACACCCGTCTGGCCGGAGGAACCTCCCTTTTGAACGGAGGTTTGCGGGACTTTACTCTCTGTTCAGCATACCTCCAAACTGGTGACCCCGACGTGATTCTCGATCGTCGTGATTTTCGTCGTGATTCTGCGCGTGTTTTCTTTGCAGGAACCTTATTTACTTGTGACGCGTCTCGGTGTGACCTGACCCTCAATTGATTGAGCGTCCTCGACTTTTTTATGCTCGTTAAATTTTGATCACTTGGCATCCATTTAGACGTTTCTTCATCACCACCATTTCCTCAGATGCCTTATGATGTACGGCGTCCGCACAGAGCGTTCCGCAGACGACTCCTCAGAGTCTGCGTCGGAGGGCGAGCCTGAGCCGCCACCCGTCACCACCAGCACCGTGCGGGAGGACCCCGACCTGCTGCTGGTGCCTAGCATCATCAGCAGGGTGGTGCTGCCTTGTCTCACAGGTATACAGCCTACCCACAGTATTGCCAATCCTTCTCCCTTTAAATCCATTCAAAGATTATCTTTAAATAAAATTCACTTCTTTTCTTTGCTTTTATTTTATTTAAATTTTTGGGTCGGTCTCCGGACTCAGTAACGAGTGGACGTGTGTCGGTCTGCCGCAGAATTTTTTTCCTTTAAATTCTGTTATTGGTTCAATTCACTAAATACAAATTCCTTGTTACTCTTTACGTGTTTAAAGCTATTTAAAACACCCACTGGGCAGTCCTAGAGAGGGATAAAAACAGTTCCGTTGCTATTGCCGTAATTAGTGTAAGAAAAAGTGACCGTGATTCGTCGAGTCTCGAACCCGCGCACACACAGCTACCGGCCAAGGCGTGTCCAGCGCACTACACCACTGCGCCACGGAGATTATAGCTGAGGCGGTGAAATAGTGATCCGCTACGCGTTGACGTACGAGAGTGCTACGACGGTGACGGCGGCTACATCGTGCTACGAGGCTGCTACGAAGTATCGGCTACGCAGTATCGGCTACGCCAAGTATTTTGCGGCCTTGAATGAGCTGTCTGTCTTTTGCTTGTTCATTGGCATACAATCACACGTAAGAAGTTTTTTATCTGAGTCCTTAATTTTTATTCACAACAACTACTATGTCTAATGTTCAGCGCACTCCACCAAACGTGAAAAAAAATACTTTAAGTCAAACTCAATCTGTGCCCGACATAGGCTCGGCAATAGAGATGAGTGATCATGTGACAAGTAGACGACCAGACAAACGAGCCAGATCGGAACGCTCGCCGAAAAACGTGAGCCTGTCTAATCAGCCAACTTTAAAAGATAACTCTGCATCTTGGAAAAATGATCAAGACACTCTAATGTCAAAAAAGCTGGAGGAACAATCGATCTTGATGGCTAAATTAGTGGCCGACGTAGGGGAAATTAAGGCGCAGAACACAAAAATACAGGAGTCAAACAGCGAAATCCGAAAAACTAGTGTACAGATTGAACAATCGATTTCTTTTCTGAATGCAAAATTTGAGGAGTTAAAAAAAGAAGTGGAAGACCTCAAGAAGGACCGGCAGCATCAACGAGGCTATATTGAAACGCTCGAAAAAAAAATACTAGACCTACAACATAAGTCTCGTTCATCATCCATAGAGGTTAGAAACATCCCACAGCTAGAGAAGGAGTCAACAATCACCCTGGTGAATACAGTCTGTAAAATTGGACAACTTGTTGGCGTGCCTATATCTGAATCAGAGATTCGAGATGTATATCGTCTCCCTGCGAAATCCACACTAACCCCAACTTCACGTCCCATCATGGCAGAGTTTGCAAGAGTTCAAACAAAACAAAATCTCCTGTCAGCAATTCGATTGTATAATAAGGACAAGCACCCAAAAGAAGAAAAGCTAAATACAGAAGTAATTGGTATACCAGGGAAACGCCTCCCAGTATTCGTAGCGGAGCAAATTCCCTCCAGTTCTAAAAAGCTTTTTTACCTAGCACGACAATTTGCTAAAGGCAATAGTTACTCATTCTGCTGGATAAGTAATGGTAACATATTCCTTCGAAAACAAGTAGGGGACAAGCAGCTACTAATACAATCAGAGAAATGTCTTCAAGATTTGAGGAACATTAATATCTGACTAGCTAAGTATGTAGCCTTCTTACTGATGTTTGCTGTAACCATGTATTACGTTATTTTAATTTATTTTGTAAACTTAATTTTTAAACTTCACACATTCACTCGTCACAAAAGATCAACATACAATTTTATTTTCAATATACACAACTCACACATATCAACAAAATACAATCACACAATTACACACAATATAACTAATATAAAGGTGCGCCTTACTACTATTAACGACTCCAACTATAAATTACCTTCACAAACCAATTGGTTCATGATCGAATATTCCTTTTTTGTTAACACTCTAACTATTATAAATGGCTATCATAAATAATATTAACGATGACCTAGACCATATAGATTTCGGAAACTCATTTAACTGCAACCCTGAAGATTGTCCCAAATATATCAATTCCACCGGAAGTAATATAAATATATTACATTTAAACATACGTAGCGTAAACAAAAACTTTAACCAACTTCAAGTTTTGCTGAATTTGATCAAAATAAATCTTGACATAATTGTTTTGACGGAATGCTGGCTTAGTAAAGTCAACACACTGCCTGTCCTGGATGGATTTCAGTCTCACTCGTCAGCGATAAACGCTAATCAAAACGATGGAGTTATAATATATACGAAACTAGGGTTAGAAATCTCCGTGTGGGAACCGTCTTTTGATGGGGGAAATTGCCTAGTATGTCAAATAGAGAAAAAGTTATCTATAGTCGCCGTTTATCGCTCCCCTTCGTTCAAGTCCAGAGAGGATTTCAACAATTTCACGACAAGCTTGTGTCATGTGTATCAGAAATTATCCTGCTGCCCTAGTATCGTCCTTGTAGGAGATCTAAACATAGATATAAGTCCAAGTAGTAGGAATGACCATAGCTTTGAATATCTTACAATTAACGCTTCGTATGGGTTGATGCCGACCCACCTATTCCCTACTCGATTGGAGCACTGTATTGATCACCTTCTTCTCAAATCTAACCACCAATCTACCACACTTGTGCTGGAATCTCATGTCACGGATCACAAGCCCGTTCTCTTATCCATAGCTCACGTTAATCCAACAAGGAAAATAAATAATGTAATCACCCGCCTATGTTACGAAGCCATTATCGCTGAGCTGGAAAATACGGATTTCACAATGTTATACCAAATTGATGACGTCAACGTGTGCACAAATAGATTTATAGATATAATCAGATCAGTAATTACTAAACATTCGACACAGGTTAAAATTCCCAGACAAAAAAGAACAATTAAGCCATGGATGACTCCTGGGCTATTAAAATGCATAAAAAATAGAGACAAAATGCATATTAAGCTAAAAAAAGCTCCTGATAACCCGATCCTGAAGATAACGTATTCTCGCTACAGGAATTTCTGTAATAACTTACTTCGAAGATTAAAAATAGCATACGAAACCGCAGAGTTAGAGAAAGCAAGAAATAATCCTAAAAAATTATGGAATACTATTAAACAAATAACAAACACACAAAAGACACATATCAGCCCTCTAGAGCTTCTCAAATTAAGTGACGATCCTAAAACATCCTTAAATGAAGTAAATCACTTCCTTAGTAATGTAGGTAAAAATTTGGCTGCACAAATCGTCTTACCAACACACAGACAGACAACAGATGCAAGTGAACAATGTCCGAACACTGCTCATAACTCAATTGTCAGTTCTCTTGCCATGTTAGGAGTAGATGAAACAGAAGTGGAATCTCTCATTTTGCAATTACGTCATGACTGTGCCGTTGGTTGGGATGGCATCTCTTCCAAACTATTAAAAACATGCCGACATGTTTTGGTTCCACCTATAACTTTTCTCTGTAATCGTTGCCTTCAGACTGGTGTATTTCCGGATGCTTTCAAAAAGGCAATAATACATCCAATTCACAAGGGAGGGGACAGAAGCTGTGTTAGTAACTACAGGCCAATATCTGTTTTAACTGCACTTTCCAAATTGCTGGAGAGGATCCTCGCAGATTCTCTAAGGAACTTCCTGGACAAACACCACATCATTGCCAAAAACCAATACGGCTTTCGTACAGGAGTTTCGACGGAAGATGCAGTTTTGGACTTCACGCAGCAGGTTGCTAAGAAGCTTGACAATAAAATAAAGTGCCTGGGAATCTGTCTAGACCTCTCGAAAGCCTTTGACACAGTTTCTGTTCCCAAACTAATTGACAAGCTGGAACGTATTGGTGTGCGTGGAATACCACTTGAAATTTTTAAAAGTTACCTCCATAATCGCACGCAACTTGTAAAAGTCGACAACTACTACAGCGATGAGGAACCAATAACATATGGTATTCCCCAAGGTAGTATACTCGGCCCCATTCTCTTTCAAATTTACGTAAACGACCTTTGCAAAATGAACCTACCTAAATGTGACATCTACGCGTACGCAGATGACACCGCGGTCCTCGTTTACGGGCCTAGTTGGGACATGGTTAAGGCTACTGCAGAAGGAGCCCTGTCCAAAATAATGAAATGGTTGAATTCTAACCTCCTAACACTCAACTTAACCAAAACCACTTACATCCCATTCGCAATTCGACGTAACATGAGGCCGTCACATACGTTCAGCATAACAGCTCACTCATGCTCAAATTCAATCCCATCTTGTGACTGTCCAACTCTTACTAGATCAGAAAATGTCAAATATCTCGGAGTTCAGATTGATGACGGACTAAGATGGGACAAACAGATTGACGCTCTTACCACAAGAACAATGCGCCTTATACACGTCTTTAAGTCATTGAGAGAGTCGGCCAAACTTGACACTCTGAAGATGGTGTATTATGCTCTTTGCCAATCTGTTATTGGCTATTGCATTACTGCATGGGGCGGAGCTACAAAAACCAGTATCTTAAGAGTAGAGAGAGCACAAAGAGCTATTCTTAAAGTTATGACTAGGAAACCGTATAGATTCCCAACTACTGAATTATACTCTAACTGCAAAGTCCTCACGGTACGTCAGCTCTTCGTGCTCCGATCGATTCTAAGAACTCATGCTAAGCTGCCATCGCCAAATCTAAATAAGCGACAACAACTCATCACAGGTTCTCAGCATAATACCACTTTCGCTAAGCATCAATTTTTTACACTTGGCAAATATATCTACAATAAAATTAACAAAGACCTAAAAATCCTAAAACTGAACGCCAACGCTGTAAAAACTAAAGTAACAGAGTGGCTATTAGAAAGGGACTATGCCTACACGGAGTCGCTACTTACATACATCACCTAATCTCTCACACACCTCGATTTCGTTGACATTCACACACTCAAACATGCGTACACGCACCCCCCGAACACCCCAACTTATTATACATGCACACTGTCTCACTTAATACTCACCTTTCACTACACGCACACATCATCACACACATAATTTGCACACTTCACAATTAAAAACACATAAATTATTCAGCGGTAGGACGACATCGTCCGTCAATTGTTTGTTGTAAAAATAATAGTGTTTATGAGTTTTGTGGCTGTTCACTGTTTCTCAAAATACAGGTTATAACCTAGTTTGAGAGGCAGGGTTCTAAAAATTTTTTAGTACAGATTTACAACATACGTACCTAAAGAACTGTATAACTTCTCAACCTACTGTTTGTTTCATTATGTATCTGTACTTTTTAGTAAATAAACATATTATTATTATTATTATTATTTTTTTTTAGTTTGTCCTGTCCTGGCTGAAATTTTAGTTGTATGTTTAAATAGACTGACAATACAATCAATATTATTATGCCATGGACCTAATCTGATGTTGGAGCGGGAAGGTAACTTTGGGGACTCTGTAATCTGATGATGCAATTCCATCAAGTATCGGCTCGAATAAGAGAGATAACAAACAAACTCTTTCAAAAACTCTATTGTAGCAAAGCTGACATATTCGTAAATACGTTTTGATGAGTGTTCAATGCTTTCAACTGAGTTTTTGACTGGATTTTATCGAGTGAAGTTCAATGAATGTTTTAATTATATGCAAATTGATACCTAGTGGATATTGTGATAAAAAATAATAATTGAACAATATGGGGTGTGGAATCATTGATTGAAATAGGCGCGATAAGATGGAGCCTCAGGGAATTTCCCCGAAAGCTGACATCCGCATTCTAATGGAAAACAAAGTACGGCTCCATACGGAGACGTGGCTTAAAAAACTTAGTATCCCGGTCCAAAAAAAAAAGTTCACTCGTAAGTTTGAGCCATTTATTCCAGAGCTGGTATCAGTAGCGTGGGACCCAGTGAGCGTGCGCTCGTGCATCCGGCTGCGCTCGCTGCTGGTGCGCGCGGCGGGGCTGCCCGCGTGCTCCGCTGCGCTGCGGCGCCTGTCCGCGGCCTTGCGCACCAGGCTGGCCGCTGCGTTAAGTGCTGATGTGTTCCTGCCTGCGTTGCCGCCACAGTATGTATTTTGTTTTTATCTTACATCTCTACAAGCCTATATATAACCTCAGAAATTTTCAACAACTATCTGATTCATTTTTTTTAGGATTGGTGCTTTATATAATTTGGGAAGTGAGTGCCGTTCCAGTCCGATTTTGTTTTGTTCTCCATACTGGTACACGTTTTCTATATCAAGTATGTTTGTGTGTGTGTAGGGTGATGGAGGGTTCTGGCGGCGCGTTCTGGCGCCGCTGCCTGGGCGCGGGCGTGCGGCTGCTGCGCGCCACGCTGGCGCTCACCGGCCCGCCCGACCTCTTGTACGCGGACCCGCTCGTCTTGTCGCTTATTGGTGAGTCTTGCTGTCAATGTATACGATGTAGGGTGATGGAGGGTTCTGGCGGCGCGTTCTGGCGCCGCTGCCTGGGCGCGGGCGTGCGGCTGCTGCGCGCCACGCTGGCGCTCACCGGCCCGCCCGACCTCTTGTACGCGGACCCGCTCGTCTTGTCGCTTATTGGTGAGTCTTGCTGTCAATGTATACGATGTAGGGTGATGGAGGGTTCTGGCGGCGCGTTCTGGCGCCGCTGCCTGGGCGCGGGCGTGCGGCTGCTGCGCGCCACGCTGGCGCTCACCGGCCCGCCCGACCTCTTGTACGCGGACCCGCTCGTCTTGTCGCTTATTGGTGAGTCTTGCTGTCAATGTATACGATGTAGGGTGATGGAGGGTTCTGGCGGCGCGTTCTGGCGCCGCTGCCTGGGCGCGGGCGTGCGGCTGCTGCGCGCCACGCTGGCGCTCACCGGCCCGCCCGACCTCTTGTACGCGGACCCGCTCGTCTTGTCGCTTATTGGTGAGTCTTGCTGTCAATGTATACGATGTAGGGTGATGGAGGGTTCTGTCGCACATCCACGACCAAATACTCCATATCGTCAGATCTTCTGTCACCTATGGGGATTGAAAAGCTAAACGAGATGGAGTACCCAGTCGCAAACACACGACCCTGGCGAATAAGACACGTAAACACTCGTCGGATCAATCCGACGCAAGCGGTTAAAATGTTAATTTACCTCCCATAGAGACATTATGCTGCGGCGCCGGTGCAGCAGGCGGGCCATACATAGCGAGTGCAGCATCAGCCCTGACGGCCACGCTCCCGCGCAGCGGCGCGCTCCGCAAGCGAGCGCTGGCGCGGCTGGCGGCGCTCGCCACTCTGGCGCTGTCGAGGCTGGACAGTGACAACCCGCTGCATCTGTGAGTATGCCTCACTACCTAATGCTCGCTTTCTACTTGCAGGGTTTTTCAAATATTTGTATAACATATGGCTATTATAAATATAACTTATCGCTATTGACATTTAAGTTTTCGCTGGCAGTCGTAGCACAACGGATTTGAATGTCAATAAGGGCCTGTCCGCACAGCGATATTTCACCGCGAGGTTTTTATTCTTGCTTATTACTTATATTCCGCGATCGGAATTACACTAGTACGTACTGTGAATAAAATTTCGTACGATTTTTGTCAGTTCAATGCTGTTCCCGGCTGAGACGCACGTCTTGAATGGACAATCGAACAAAAAATTTACATAGCGCCGCCGTTGCAGGACTAAGCAAAACGCGCGAATTTTATTTCGCAGTTTGGACATAGCCATAAGTACTCTATGCTGCACAAAACATTTGCGCGGATTTATTTCCGCACCGCATTCGCGTCAAATCTGCATATATTTTTATCGCGCGATTTTTTATCGCCTGTGTGGATAGTTCCATAAGATTCAATGTTTTACAGAATAACGAAAAAAAACCTCGCCATGAAACATCGCTGTGCGGATAGGCTCTAACTACTCTATACTGCACAAAACATTCGCGCGGATTTATTTCCGCACCGCATCGCGTCAAATCTGCATGAAATCACAGTTTTTTTTATCGCTTGTACGGATACTTCCAGAAGATTGAATGTGTTACAGAATGAGGAAAAAAAAACCTCGCGGTGAAATATCGCTATGTGGACAGGGCCTTAAACTAGTCTACAAAACCCAATGTAGCCTATAATTGAAAACCAGCGTCAGGTAACTACCTCGCAGTTATCTGGCATTATGCTGAACTGGACCTATTTGGCGCTGCCGTGAGACACACAATGTTGTCGTTTTTTATTTGACCCTTTAAACTGATTGCGACGGATTGGTCCGACGAGCAAACATTAGTCGGACACGAAAACTCGTGTCCTATTCGTCAGGGTCGTGTCTGCGACTATGAACTCCGTCTCGTTTAGCTCTTTAATCCCCACAGGTGACAGAAGAGCAGACGAGATGGAGTATTTGGTCGTGGATGTATCTTTGTGGTCTGGTTTCCGCACTTAGTCCTTATCGGACCGTTGTGCGTGGGCCATGGCGGCCTTTACTCCAACCAGCCCACCTCATTCCAGAAACAGATGAGTCTCTTCAGTTTGTTCAGGGCGTCCATCAGTGAATTCGGTGCTCCCAAGGTCCGAGTTCTTATCTCGCTGACGGCTGTGCACTCAAGGAGCACATGCGCGACAGTTTCTTCTGACTCCATGCATCCTCTGCACAGAGGGCTATCTGTGATATTCATTGTGAAAAAGTGTTTGTTCAGGGAGCAGTGTCCGGTGATGGTCCCTGCCACCAGACGCAGGCTGCCTCTGTCCAGTCGCAGAAGGTTGCTGGTTAGGGTTCTATTTAAAGTTGGCATGGCTTCTTTAGCCTGCCTGCAGCCCGGTGCCAGGGACCACCATCTTCCCGCTTGTGCATTTGTGTGCTCTCGTAGCCAACCACGCAGCTGACTAAAGGGTATTGGCACGATGGGCTCCGGTCCGAAGACCACCGTGTCAGACCCCCGCCTTGCCAGCTCATCAGTCGTGGTCGTGGATGTAACACGAGTGTTTGTCGGATATAACCACCTAGGTTAAAAGGTTAAGTTTCTACATACATGTTTCTTCATTGTGTGTGTGTCTGTGTGCCTTATAAACGTGTTTCCTTTTTAGGGTTCCGTAGCCAAATGGCAAAAAACGGAACCCTTATAGATTCGTCATGTCTGTCTGTCTGTCTGTCTGTCTGTCTGTCTGTCTGTCTGTCTGTCTGTCCGTCTGTCCGTCCGTATGTCACAGCCACTTTTTTCCGAAACTATAAGAGCTATACTGTTGAAACTTTGTAAGTAGATGTATTCTGTGAACCGCATTAAGATTTTCATACAAAAATAGAAAAAAAGCAATAAATTTTGGGGGTCCCCATACTTAGAACTGAAACTCAAAATTTTTTTTTTCATCAAACCCATGCGTGTGGGGTATCTATGGATAGGTCTTCAAAAATGATACTGAGGTTTCTAATATCATTTTTTTCTAAACTGAATAGTTTGCGCGAGAGACACTTCCAAAGTGGTAAAATGTGTGTCCCCCCCCCTCTAACTTCTAAAATAAGAGAATGATAAAACTAAAAAAAATATATGATGTACATTACTATAAAAACTGCCAACGAAAATTGGTTTGAACGAGATCTGGTCAGTAGTTTTTTTTTAGTACGTCATAAATCGTAAACCGCATTTTACCTTTCATTCAATCAACTCAAATATAAAAAAAAAAAACATTTAATTTCATAAACATAAACCTTATAATTATGTACATACACCGTGAACCATTATTATGTTACTTGCTGCTACGGAACCCTCCATGGGCGAGTCCGACTCGCACTTGGCCGGTTTTTTTTCTATAATATCCAGGCGTTGTACTGATAAGAAACGTATTTACAGGAAAGCCTTGGAACAGGCAAGAGCAGTGATTGCAGAAGCGAGAGCGGTTGAATGACACACACATCACTTAGAGATCACAGCACCTGCTCCCACAGTATCAGCCAGTTTCGAGACCATCTTACAACGATTCAAACCGGAACTCGAATGGATTTGTAACTAAACGATGGATCATTTGGGGCTTTTTTTGGGGATTTTCAATTTTCAGATAATCTATGACTCAGGAGTCAAAATTGTGGTTTGACAGCTTGTGTATAGTAAACTTTACTCCATTCGCGATATGATGAGACAATTAAGCAAACCTTTTTCACTGTCCGTTCAACCGATTCTATTCCGACATAAGGATGTCATTCAAAGCAAAAACACCTACTTATTTGTTTAAACTAACTTCTGCCAGCGGCTTCGCCCGCGTGAAATTTGTTTTCTCCATACAAACTTTGGATCCCCGTTTTACCCCCATTAGGGGTGGAATTTCGTAAAATCCGTTCTTAGCGGATGTCTACACCATATAAGCAACCTACCTGCCAAATTTTAAGTTAATAGGTGTTATAGTTTCTGAGATTTCGTGATTAATCAGTATTTCGCTTTTATATATATAGATGTCTAATCTTATTGCGAATCGAGTATAGCTGACCTGTTCTGTCTAAAGTGATGTACAATGCGAACGCGATTACGACGCGATGTAGCGCGAATGGGACTAATAATTGATACTGTATTGCGGTGGCCTACGTGACCAAACGCACGTGGGTGCGGCGTGGCGACGAGCGATGCGGAAGCGATCAGTTGGTTTGATATTTTCGCTTGTGATACAAAGGCTTGTTTTAAATAAATTGTGGCTAAAGCGGCAATTTTGCGCGCGCGTAGGACAGAGCCACCGCTTACATCGCATCTGATCGTATCGCAATCGAGTTCGTGCTCAAACGTTTATGCAGAACATCGCGTTAGCCATGTGACATGGACATTGCGTTAACTGTGTAGAAGAGAAAAGGGTTTATCTGAAGTTAAATGAACTGGTAAAAAGTATTTCATGTTTAATGTTGACTTTATTCAACATTTAAATATTCTTTCTTAATTAAATTCAAAGGTGATCTATTTTTTTATGACATTCTGGTAACAAATACTTTGCAAAATATTTCACATTTTGTACAAATTTTAATTAGCCTAGAAGAAATATTAGAAGCAAATATTATCATGCTTTGATTACAGCTTTAAGACAATCTTATAAATCGATAAGATCCATTATACACACAAAGCTAAAGCGACAGTATTTTATAATTAACTAGCTATCCCCTGCGGTTTCACCCGCGTCTTCGATAAATGGGCTATCTAACACTAGAAGAATTTTTCAATTCGAACCAGGAGTTCATGAGAATAGCGCGTTCAACCAAACAAACTCTTGAGCTTTATAACATTAGTATAGATTGTTAACGTCCTAAACTCTACTCACTGCTTCTACCCCATTAAAAGTATAGAGTGACTGGTAATTAGTGACCGATACTTAAACACGTGATTGTACTCATGATTACAAACAACATTCCCAAAGAAACTTTTTTTATATACTCACTAGTTTGTAGGTACATTCACTGATTAGGTACGTACACCTATGGGTTAACAAGCTGCGCGGGTGTTCTATCACTATTGTAGGTACGGCGGCGTCACGCGGGTAATAGCTGAGCGGTCGCCGGTCGCAGCCGGACGTATTTAAACAGCTGTTTTATTATTGTGATAAAACTAATGAGAATATAAAAAAAGTTTCTTTGGGAAAGTTGTTTGTAATCATGAGTACGATCATGTGTTTATGTATCGGTCACTAATTACCAGTCACCTTTTATTATGTGTAGTCTACTAATTGTGTATAATATAAAAATACGCACAACACGCACGCATACGCATTTGTTGACGATTTTAACTCGATAAATTGTTGCTGATTTGTCTTTTAGCTTTGAGTCCTGTTAAGGGTGGATAAACCTTAATTAATTATAGCAGGTAATAAAAATGGTTAAGAAGTAAAAGTATCAATTATTTTCACGTGTATCATACACGGTACAGGGAAACCTAGTTTTATGATGAGAGTTAGTGTCGTAGAACGCGCTCTATATTTTATAGCTCCAAATGGTAGCTGTGAGCAAACGAATATACTAAAATTGTAATTGTTGTGAGAATATTTAACATAGGGGTCATACATTTGAATGTTGTAGCTCGGCTGTACTATTCAGAGTTAATTAAGTTAATGTGACTATTTGTAATTGAGACTTTCGATGGAAACTGGTATCTTCAGTTGTTGACCATGTCCTGTTTGAACAATATTGGACTTTAAATTATAAAGAACATACAAGTAATGAAAATGCGACCTTACGGTGCGCCCACATCTAGCCAATGCGCCGATAGCGCGCGAGCTGATCGTGCACTGCATGCGTGCAGCTACTGCACTACTTGTTTGGTGCTCTTCTTTAGCGCAACTCAGGCAAGGCTTGCACAGTGGCCGAGCGGGGCGCACATATGCGCGCGCGCGGCTTGTGTGCTTGCAGCTTGTTTTCATACCGTATAACTGCGGGCGCGAGGGAGTATGCACAAGTATGTATGGATTAGCAGTTCTTACACCGTTTATACACAGCTCGAAGCTGGCGCGCGAATTAGAAATGAACGTATGCAGCTCGCGAGTGGGTCGCTAACGGCGCATTCGCCAGATGTGGACACTTCTTTATATAACAAATTAGTTGGCCGAACTTCCGTACATAACCCAATTTCAGATACCTTAGGTCTCTATTAATTAAATGTAATACTAATTAAGAAATAATTACACATAAGTTTGGAATTATGATGGCTGTCTCCAATCATTGTAAATGATATAGTGTAGTCATTGATGCATACTTGTATATAAGTAACATGATCTAATTGTGTGAGGTTCCGAACAAGGATGACAAATAAATGATATGGGATTACTTATACTTTTTATTTTAGTCTCATAATTTCTAATATTGTAAATCTACACCTGTATTCAGAATTCATTTTATTTTTATTATATTATTTGACAGCTAATTAAGAATATGAACACAGACACACGAACATAGGACACGCCACTGTCGCGGCAGTAAGTCCCCCCTCTTTGGGGAGTGGTTAAATTCGTTTGACGCAGGTCCTCGCTGAACATGGTTGTTACGGGAGGTTTCTGCTTCGTATTGAGCGGGAAGAAACGCCTAGGATGCGATCGACGGCGGCGACCATGGTACGGAGCGAGAGGGCATGGCCCCTACAGTTTGCTGACATCTCTTTAAGAAGCGCGTGGAACACTACGCGCTGTCGACGGCTTTGGCACGGTCCGAACGATTATCGGACAGCTGGACGCCGAACTATCGTGCTGGTAGTCGGGGTTGGCGTCGCGGCGGCTGGTGCGTGAGGATGTCTGTCCCCTTACGCGTGTTACCGTCTCCTTCACGGAGGCGATCGGCTACCATTCCACCTCGCTCAGAACCATGACCTGAACCAGGGTCCGGCGCGAGAGGTCGCTGCCGCCGATCACCACGAGGACACGGCGGTGCTCCGCCCAAGAGGGACCCACCTCCACCGTATGCTCTACCGTGTTCTCCGGGCGGTCCACATCTTCACACAATGGTGATACCCGGGCGTTTCTTCCGCCTGAATCCGATGCAAGAATCTCTTAAATTTTCCATGTCCGGTGAGGAACTGCGTCATACGGAAGGTGACTAAAATTGTATAATTCTGGTCTTGTCTATATTGATTTTTAAATTATTACACTAGCCATTGTATATAGTTTCCAAAAGCTTCGGTCACTTCATTGTTATTACTATCAAATGTATTATTACATTTTTATGGAATTACTAGTGATATATCATCTGAAAAAGGGTGCAGTGATGATTTGTCACGTTAGGCAAATCTTCATGGGCAAATCGTTGATGCAGAGTAGGAATAAAAGTGGGCCTAATATACTGCCTTGTGGGACTCCGACTCTATTATATATTAATTTAAATTTATAAGTGAATTATATATCCATGCAATAGATATTGTTGAATCCTACATATTACTGCCTATTAGTGAGGTGAGGTACCCCCCATGTTATACCGTTTTGGAGGTAGGCGGAACAGAGAGTAAAGTCCCGCAAACCTCCGTTGAAAAGGGAGGATTCTCCGACCAGACGGGTTATGTCTGGTGGACAACTGCCCGATATATGATTTCGGGCTGTTCTATATGTTCAAATCGCGCAGAACTTTAATTGAGCGATGCAGGATTAGTTTTTATATGACGCCATTTGGAGCATAATGTCATGATCAAAAAAATCAAACGTTTTGATCATGTCAGAGACCACTGCGGAAGTAGTAGTAGTACTTTTATCATCTGTCTTTTGAGATTTTATTTTATTATTTTAAAGGCGGCTAGAGTAGTGGACTTACCTTTCTAAAAACCATGTTGTTCGAATATTTGTATATTTAATTTATTAAGGAAAGTTGTGGCAAGTGTAGGTAAGAGCGCAATAGGTCTGTAATTGTTTGGTTCTATTTTATACTCTTTATTGTAAATTGGTTTTACGACTGATATTTTTAGTTTGTTTGGAAAAGTACGTTGTGATAACGACATGTTTATGAGATAACATAGTACTGGTGCTGTTAAATGTGCAGTTTGTTTTAGAATTTGAGTGGCTAAGCTGTCATAACCCACCGATTTTGTGTTTTTTAAACACAGTAGTATTTGACAGATTTTGTTTGTTGTAGCTGGAAGTAGGAATATGCTAGAACTAGCCTCTGCCAGCGGCTTCACCCGCATGAAAGTAGTTTCTCCACACAAACTTTGGACCCCCGTTTCATCCCCTTAGGAGGATTTTTCAAAATTCACCCCAATTCTGAAAAATCCTCCCTTACTGCTCACCTAGGTCATAAAAAGAAATCTTGAGGAAAATTTGACGCTCCTAGTGCCAGTAGTTTCGGCTGTGCGTTGATATGTCAGTTAATCAGTTTCTCCTTTTATATAAATAGACTAGCTGAGCCGGCAAACGTTGTTCTGCCATATAAATAAAAAAAAAAAAAAAATAGATGTTGGCCGATTCTCAGACCTACTCAATATGCTCACAAAATTTCATGAGAATCGGTCGAGCCGTTTCGGAGGAGTTCAAGTTCGAACACCGTGACACGAGAATTTTATATATTGGTTCTATTGATTTCGATAAAGCTTTTATATTTTTTTTATTGTCTTGATTTTTGGTCAGTCCAATTAAATAATGAATAAAGGTATTTGATATTAGTTCCGGATAGGTTATGGTTTTAGTATTTGAATTTTTGATTGAAAAGAGTGTAAATGGAGTTTCTTGCACATCCATAGAGATCTACGCTTTGGAATGTGCATTTAGCATAATTTTTCTGACTTCTTGACATTTCAAAAGTGCCTGTAAATGGTTTGTTTGAAATAAAATGCTTTGAATCTTTGAATTCATTTTGTTTATATGTTTCGTATTATATTTTTTTTTTTTTTTTTTAATTGATATAAACCAGCGCTTGACTGCGATCCCACCTGATGGTAAGCAGTGATGCAATCATTGATGGTGAGGCGCACTAGTTTATCAAGAGCCTATTCACTCTAGCCTTGAAGACACCTAAATTATAGTTGGACGGGAAGATCGCAGCAGGCAAATTGTTCCAGTCCTTCGATGTACGCGGTATAAACGACGAAGCGAAACGCTTAGTCCGGACCGTTGAAGTTTCAACAACGTAAGGGTGGATACTCGCCGTACGTCGGGTTGTCCGATGGTAGAAAGGAGATGGCGGAATCAAGTCATGCAATTCCCGCGCACACTCTCCAAAATGCAACCTGTAAAATACCGATAGGCTGGCTACCCTGCGCCTGTGCTCGAGGCTTTGTAGATTGGACTTAACCAGATCTGGATCCCCAATTAGCCTCTTCGCACGCCTTTCCACTGAGTCCAAAGCTGCTAGATGGCATTTTGCAGCACCAGCCCATATGTGACTGCAGTACTCCACACACGATCGGACCTGTGCTTTGTATAACATTAGAAGCTGTCCCGGTGTGAAGTACCGTCGGACCTTTGCAAGAACGCCTAGTTTTCTAGCAGCTACCTTGGCTTTGGACTCAATGAACCGCCCAAAATTGAGGTCTGAGGAAATTTCAACTCCCAAGAGCTGAAGGCGGTCGGTGCACTCCAGGGATACATTCCGAAAAGCAGGAGCCAAGGTGAACGGGCTCCTTTTGGCGGTGAACAGACACGCTTGTGTTTTGGCGGCGTTGAATTCTACTAGATTGGTTTCGCCCCACTTGGAGACTGCCTGAAGTGAGACATTCGTACGCTCTACCATAGCCTCTCGTTCGGACCGGATTAGTTCCTTACTAGCCCGAGCACCAGGAAGGTATCTCTCTACAACTGTGCTATCATCTGCATACCCATAGATACCGGGCATCAGCAGATCGTTAATATGCAGCAGGAAAAGAGTTGCAGAGAGAACAGACCCCTGAGGAACTCCGGCATTAGTGGTCATGGGCTCTGATGAGCATCCATCGACAACAACTCGGAGAGACCGTTCACTCAGGAAGTCTTTTACCCAGTTAATCAGACTAGGGGAAATGCCGTACGCTGGAAGCTTACCCAGAAGGCTGGCATGCCATACCCTGTCGAAGGCCTTCGAGACGTCTAAGGAGACAGCAATCGCTTCTCCATTCTTCTCGAGGGCCTCGCCCCACATGTGAGTGGTATACACTAGTAGGTCCCCAGTAGACCGATTGTGGCGAAACCCGTACTGTCGGTCACTGAGGAGATCGTTACCTTCCAGGTATGCCATGAGGCGCGAGTTCAATACACGCTCCATAATCTTGCAGAGTATGGAGGTTATTGAAATCGGCCGATAGTTGGCAGGATCGGCACGACTGCCCTTTTTGGGCACGGGTTGCACGTTGGCAAGCTTCCAGGACTTGGGCACTATACCAGTCCTAAATGAGAGGCGGTACAAGCGCGTCAATACAGGAGACAACTCGGGCGCACATGCCTTGAGAACTATTGCTGGTACACCATCTGGTCCACTAGCTTTATTCACGTCTAGACGACACAGTGCTCTCAAAACATGCTCTCCAGCCAGCCAATATTGCTTGCTTTTTTGACTTTTAGTTGTTTTCCAGGAATCACGAAAAATATTCTTGGATCTCATTAATAATAATCGACCATTGTTAAGTTTCTGTGCGAGATTTATGCTTTTTTTAAATATTTTGTTTTAAGTGCGATACTTGATTTTATAAGACAGACGTGAAGATTTACAATTGTTTATATGCTATAGCTTGCCTTTAGTATTGAAAGCTAATCTGAGTTATACAAGGTTGATTCATGGTTGGTTGGTTGTTTTTTGTTTGCGTGTTTCGTATTTTTGTTTTGTTTAGGTCAGGTTGATCATATGCCTGCCGAAGAGACATTATTGATGCATTAAAAAAAATAAAGTATGTGGTCCGGTGAATAGTCACGTTTATATAAACATACCATTGCAGTATAGGGGATATTTTTGTTTTGCTTACGGTGATGGACAATGTTTGACATGTGTAGTGGTCTGGTAAGCCTATGGGTATGAGTACTACAGCAATGAGATCATCCCTTAAAATTTAATCTAAGCAATGAGTCGACAAGAGGGGAATCATTCTCCTCTTGTCGGTTCATTTTAATACTCATTCTAAAGTTATAATTTTGTCTTCACGTGTTGTAGAGTGTTTAAGGATGCTAATGTTCAAATCAACAATTTTATTTTTTTGTTTGTAAACGGGTTTTGTTTAATATGATTTTTAATTTTTCTAAAAATATATGAGGGTTAGAATTTGGTATTCTATAAAAACATATTAGAATAAATTTATACTGTGAAAATTCAGCACCACAGCTGCTGGCACTCAAAGTTAAGTTCAGACGCAATGTCTTTAAGACAAATTATTTTACACATTATAAAAAGTGCACCTCTCCTCTGCTTGAATCTGGAGTAACAACAAGCTAGTTTATTTACGTAATGGTACATTTAGTGTATGTACCTTAGGTTCTTATCCACATTTTAGGAATGTTTCGCATATTTATACAGATTATGTCTATTATATATGACGTTTTGTATACTTGTAAAGTCTGATAAACTATTTTTTTTTTAGATAGCAGTCCTGCTATATTTTGGGGTAGTAAAGTGAACTGATTCTTGTTGCCGTTATTCTCAAAAAAAAAAAAATGAGAGAGAGAGAGAGAGAGAGAGAGAGAGAGAGAGAGAGAGAGAGAGAGAGAGACCTGCGCGTTGCGTTCCTACAGTAAAATATATTACTACTGACCTCAAATCGAGTAGTATATTTTACTGGAGGAAAGTTGTTATTTTTGGTTCAGATTGTTGGGTTTTGTCTATTCCCTTGTATGGTTTTATGGTTTTCACTAAAATTTTCGTGAGTAAATCTTAAGTTTGTAGCATATTAATTGCTTATCATTAGCAGATAGTGTTATAATCTAACGAGTCTATGAAAAGGTTGAGCTTTTTACATGTATAGGCAATTTGGTTATTGAACGTGTGAAATACATTAATAAAATAGGAATAAGAAAAAATATTACAAGTTAATCGTATCATTTGATATTTTAGCATATACATGTAGTCGTGGGACTTTCATAGGCATCGGTAAATTCTATCTGTTTAGGAACGTGTTTTTCTATTTTGTCACATTTTGTTTGAACAAATTTCAGTCAACTGGTCTGTTTAGTTGTTCTTTGACAATTTTATGAAGATTAGAATTATCTATGTGTAGCAAGATACAATGCTTCTTTGTCTGTTGTATCTAGAAGAGATTTTAAAGAATTGATGGTATCTTTCAGTTCCGATACTTGTTGAGAGATTAAGTAAGTTTCTATTTAAACTTGAAGTATCAGATGATGTAAGAGATTCTTCAAGGTCCGGTACCTAAGGGGTTGTGCGATGTGTTTTTGATTATTTGTTTGTAATTTAAGTTTCGCTTTTCAACTGTATCATGAACAGATATTTCGCTGATTTCCTGAGCTACATGTTGTGATGGTGCTATGTTGTGAGTTTTCGTTAAATTATCGCTTTTATCTGGTGGAGAGAGTTTCATAGAGATGATTTGTTTATTTAGAAAATAGCGAGTAAAGTGAATAATTTAGGAGTTTACAGCGTTTTTTTTTTACATGTTTTGACTAAAATAATCTAACTTTTCTACCGTACACTCTAAATAAGGTTCAGTTGAAAACCAGCGTCAGGCAACTACCACGAAGTTGTCTGGCATTTTTGCTGAACTGGACCTATTTGGTGCAGGCGCGAGACACACAATGTTAGTTATTTTATTTTCTTATTTTTTTTATCTTAAGTGTTTACATGTTGTTTCTACATTGTGTGTATCTGTGTACGTGTGCCAAATAAAATATTTTTCTTTCTTTCTTTCTTTCTCACCTCCATTTTTCTTTACATACGTGTTTTGTTAGGCGATATGTTTGTAGAGGATAGCCATTGCAGTCAGGTTCAGGAATTTTTATCGGAGCTTATTTTTTGCATTTAAATCAGCTACTAGTACTTATTAAGGAACAAATTATATTTGTATTTCTATTGAATTTCTTCGTGAGAATGAGTGAAAAGAAAAAAATTATAGGTCCAGGTTCAAAAAAAGGGTTTTTAAAGTTTATTATCATTTATTTAGCTAATTAAATTTTGTTATGAAAAAAATAAACAAATTATTATTATTATTTTTTTATTTTTGATAGGTTCGCGCTTGACCGCTAACTCACCTGATGGAAAGCGACGATGCGGTCGACGATAGAGCGCGCATATATTTTGTTATGTTCCTTAAACAATATAACTGATGTCCAGATAGAGTCGGACAGGAATAACAGTAAGTTTCAGTCATTAGAGAGATCGTAGTCGCCGTACTTCGTCATTGGTGTTAGCCATATTTGACACCCAATGTAATTGGGCCAAAATACTCCTTGATTTAATATAAATCAAAGAAAACATTTTTATCAAACTTATTATTCAATACAACTATTAATATACATGTTAACATAAAACTACAATGGCTATAATAAATTAATTAGAAGAAAAACTTAGAAGCTCAGTCCGGATCCACACACTTCAGCAGCTTGGCCTGATCGCCAGTATTTTTGCATTAGGACTGACCATATATTATATGGTCAGTACTAATGAAGAAGAATTCATATGGATCTCGTACCAGCCATCCATTAGCCGGACCTTATACCAGCAAACGACCGCGTTGCGTTCTCCATCTTTGGCAGCAATGATATTTATGACCTCAGACTCCAAGTCACTACAACAGCTGATTTCTATCACTTCAGATAATGTTTGGTATTCTATGTGAGCTATGTCAAAGAACTCTACTTGAGATACCTGATACCTATTCACAAGTTTGGCCATCCTATAGTCAACATTCTCGTCCAAAACACGGTTGTTAATCTCCAACGGTTTACTAGAAATCAGCTGACCCATAATCGTCACAGATACCGGTAGACATAACCCCCCGCGAATTAAATGCATCTGCTTCAAACGATCAATAATTTTTTTTCTGCGTATATCTATGTCGCCGTTAATTTGTATGATATTATTGAAAATAACGTGGAACTTCTCCCTAAATACTTCATGAGACCAAGAGGCTGATACTAGAACTGTCACTTTTTGTTCCGGTATTTTATTGGCTCGCAGAACTGCTGTTAAAAACGCTTGTTCGTCGACAAATTCCACGTGACAAATAAGAGATTTAGCTCCTCGTTTCATCATTAACACTCCGAACATGGGAAATGGGCTCAAATCGACAATATAGGTACACATCGCACATGTTTACACTTTGTCCTAAATGGACACACACAGTTCCAATTGATTTTCTTACGATATTACATATTCCATGTCATTTAGAAAAGCCAATGTCTCTGGTGAAATCCTAGCTATCGTAGTATTAGCTTCTGGTGGTGTAGTCAATCGGCCTTCGTCTATTATGAAAGGAATGTTTTCAGTATCGTCTTTCGGAAGCGTTTTTGGTAAAATATCGAAGAAAGTGGCTTGTCGCAGACCCGTTGCTTTCGTTTCACTTCTGGGATTAGTAGTAATCATTATTTCATCCGTCAGATTTAAATTGAACCAACCAATCACCATATATATTTCGCAATCTTCTTTAGCAGTAAGCTTCGCAACATAAAGCTTCTGTTTACGTAGCTTGGTAGTTATTAAAGTCTTTTGTAAACATTGATTGTGATTCTGACATGTATTCTACGTTCTCGTACGTGTTTATGTGATATGCACATTCATATGAGCCACGTTTAAGAGGTTTTCTGCATCGAGACATAACTTATACATCATGTTTAGTTCCTCGCAATCAATACCGGCGACGACGAATTCAGGTTTATTGATTATAACAACTTCTTGTGCATTGTTATTTTGCATTACGCATTTGGCAAGTCTAGCTATCGTCGTTGAAACGTGACAAGCTGTTAAAGCTACAGGGTTGCATTTACTCGCATACAAAGCCAAAAGTCCTATACCGTCATGCGTCGTTGTATGCACATTTATATGGGCCACGTTCAAAATAGAACTTGAGAACAATTTTTCCTTAAACTAAATTAATATATAACAAGGGTTCGTCACCGCGTACGTAAGTTGTCATCCAATGCATTCAGTCTTTAAGTAGATATTTTATAATTATTTCTTACATATTGGGCTAGTTGGTTCTTGAATGCATTGAATGAGCGTACATTTTTTATAAATGGGGATATTTTGTTATACAACTGTGCTCCTTCAAATGTTAACATTTTTTTACCGAACTTAGTTCTCATCTTTGGTAAGACCAGAAAACTAGCCCGGCGACTGCTACGTTGTGTTAATTCTTTCACTTTAGTAAACGATAGGTTAGTCTGTATAGTTTTGTTGAGAGCCTTACTGATAAAAATACAAGTGTTGTAAATATATAACTGCCTAATGTTCATTATTTTTGTTTTTTCATAATATTGTGCTTGTTGGTGATAAATATGGGAAACGAAAAATCATTTTTATTAATTTATTTTGTGCAATTTGTAGACTAGCTAGCTTGGTTTTGGCCGCACTGCCCCAGACTTCAACTAGATATAGCAGGTGAGGTTTTACTAGGGCGTTATAGATAGTGTAACGCAACCTATGTGGAATACATATTACTATATGTCAAAGAGATCCCTGTAGGGACGAAGGCTTTGTTTTTACATGATCTAGGTGATCATTCCACGATAGTGAGCTATCTAATCTTAAGCCAAGATATTTTTCACACGTTTTTTGCTGTAAGGGAACATTGTTAATATGTAATGGTTTGTGTGGGGTCTATCTATCTATCTATTTATGTGTGGTTTCCGCACTTAGTCCTGTGTGGACCATTGTACGTGGGCCATAGCGGCCTCAACCTTAGGTGGGCTTATTCCAACCAGCCCACCTCTCTCCAAACACAGATAAGGCCTCTTAGGTTTTTCAGGCCATCAATAAGGGAGTTCGGGGATCCTAAGGTTCGTGTGCGTATTTCAGTGACACCTGTGCAGTCCAGGAGCACATGTGCAATCGTCTCCTCCCCCTCCAAACATGCTCTGCACAGGGGACTGTCTGTGATGCCTATTGTGTGAAGGGGTTTATTCAGTGTGCAGTGTCCGGCGATGGTCCCCTTCACCAGGCGCAGGCCGCCTCTGTCCAGTCTTGTTCTTTTCTGATCATTCCACGATAGTGAGCTATCTAATCTTAAGCCAAGATATTTTTCACACGTTTTTTGCTGTAAGGGAACATTGTTAATATGTAATGGTTTGTGTGGGGGTATTATTTTATTTTTTGGTTTGAATAACATATAGAATGTTTTAGATATATTTATCGTTAACAAGTTGAACTAAAACCATGAAAAAAGAATGTTTAAAACTTTTTGAGCTTGGGAAACTAGATCATGAATGGTCGATCCGAAATAAAATAAGCAAGTATCATCTGCATATAACGTAAGGTGACCATGTAGTTTAATTTCTTGTATGTTCTTAATGTATATTAAGAAAAGCTCTATTCTGGGTCCCCTGACCCAGAATAGATCCTTGGGGAACTCCACACGTTATTGGTAAAGCGTCACTTTGATTATTGTTATCCATTTTAACTGGTTGTGTTCTGTTTTTAGATAGGATTTAAATATATTTAAGGCACTGCCAGTAATGTTGATTTTTTCTAGTTTTTTAAGTAGCAATTTATGACTAACAGTGTCGAACGCTTTTTTAAGGTCAATAAAGATACCTAGGACTATATTTTTACCGTCTACACTTTGCTTAATTTTGTTGACAAGATCAACAGTGGCTGTACTTAAGTGCTTTTTGATCTAAACCCGTATTGTCGGTCTGAGAGAAAGTTGAAAGAAGTTAAATGTTTATCTAATCTGCTGTGTAAAATTTTTTCTAGTATTTTTGATAACACAGGTAACACTGAGATCGGCCGGTAGTTGCCTGGATCCGTCTTCGATCCTGATTTGTGAATGGGAGTTACCTTTGCTATTTTCAAAGTATCGGGAAAATTGCCATCACTCAGCAGTTTGTTGAAACATTTGCTCAGATGGTCCACTATTATATTATTTATGCATTTTATTGCATATATAAGCATAATCAGCCTTTAAATGTTCCCACTGCTGGGACTCAGGTATCCGTCTCCAGGTTAGTTATAAAATCGAAAATATCGCTTTGTTAATATGCGCTGAGGGCTTGATCACCAGTATAGAAATATATGATAGTATCTTCATCACAAATTGCGTAAAAATATTTGACTAATTCGTCCCCAAATCTATAGTTGTAGTTCTGGCATGAATTTCAAGTTCTCATACGTATTATATCTTCACTGTAATACTTATAATATGTTTCACCAGAGTTCATCGTGAACTATTTGAAGGTACAAAACAGTTCAGGTAGTAGTGTTACTTGAGGATAGTTAATGACTATTTTGACACTTGCTAAACCTAATGCTTGTACTTATCTTATCTTCAGCAATTAGCATAGAAAGGGATTTTAAAGGTTATTATCGGCTAATTAGCAAATTTGACTATCTTATGATGAGTTGCTATAGTTGTGTTCCTTAAACAAAATAACTAAATTCCTGATGTACGAGTATTAGAAAGGTGTAATTTAGTAAGCTTCACTCATTAGAGAGACCGTAGTTGCCATATTTTTTACCATATAATAATATATAATGTGTATGTTGTTGTTGCCATTGTATATTTGACATTTTCTAACATGGGGTCTAATTATATTAAATAAAAAACAACATTTTTATCAGACATCTTTTTTATTCAATACAGCTATTAATATACATCTACTATCTAAATAATCCTACGAAATATTACCAAAACTACAATAATTATAATAAATTAATAAGGATCCATAACTAGCACACATAGTCAACATTCTTATCAAATATCTTTATTATACATACAGCTAATGATAAACATTTTAACATATAGTACTTAATATTATCTATACAATTAAAAAAATATATCTAAATTACAGTAATTATAATTAATTAAAAAATATCCATATCTAGTGCTAATTTAAAATCTCCATCTGGATCCACAAACTTCTGCAGCATGGTCAGATTACCATGCAGTACTTTTGCTTCAGAACTGACCATAAACGCCATACTCTTCACAAAACTGTTCCTCCTATTTGTATGGATCTCGTACCAGTCATCCATTAGCTGAACTTTATACCAGCAAAGGACCGCGTTGCATTCTCCATCGTTGGTAACAGTGACAGTTATGACCTCAGACTCCAAGTCGCTGCAACAGCTGATTTCTATCACTTCAGATAATGTTTGGTATTCTATGTGAGCTATGTCCAAGAACTCTACTTGAGATACCTGGTACCTATTCACAAGTTTTGCCATCCTATAGTCAACGTTCTCGTCCAAAACACGGTTGTTAATCTCCAACCGTTTACTAGAAATCAGCTGACCCATTATCGTCACAGATACCGGTAGACATAACCCCCCGTGAATTAAATGCATCTGCTTCAAACGATCAATATTTTTTTTTCTGCGTATATCTATGTCGCCGTTAATTTGTATGATATTACTGAAAATAACGTGGAACTTCATCCCCCTAAACACTTCATGAGACCAAGAGTCTGATACTAGAATCGTCACTTTTTGTTGCGATATGTCATTGGCTCGTAGGACTGCTGCTAAAAACGCTTGTTCGTCGACAGTTTTCACGTGACAAATAAGAGATTTAGCTCCTCGTTTCATCATTAATACTCCGAACACAGGAAATGGGCTCAAATCGACAATATCCACATCACATATGTTTACACTTTGCCCTAAATGGACACAAACAGTCGCGATAGATTTTCTTATCATATCCATATATTCCAGGTCATTTAAAAAAGCCAATGTCTCTGGTGAAATCCTAGCTATCGTAGTATTAGCTTCTGGTGGTGTAGTCAATCGGCCTTCGTCTATTATGAAAAGAATGTTTTCAGTATCGTCTTTCCGAAGCCTTTTTGGTAAAATGTCGAAGAAAGTGGCTTGTCGCCATCCGTTCGCTTTCATTTCACTTCTGGGGTCAGTAGTGATCATTATTTCGTCCGTCAGATGTAAATTGAACCAACCAATCACCATATTTATTTCGCAATCTTCTTTAGCAGTAAGCTTCGCAACATAAAGCTTCTGTTTATGTAGCTTTTCGTACACATCATGGTAGTTATTAAAGTCTGTTGTCAACAACGATTGTGGTTCCGACATGTATTTTACGTTCTCGTACGTGTTTACGTCGCAACTACAATAAGTTTCACCGCCATGCGTCGTGATATGCACATTCATATGAGCCACGTTTAAGATGTTTTTCGCATCGAGACATAACTTATACATCATGTTTAGTTCTTCACAATGAATACCGGCGACGAAGAATTCAGCTCTACCGGGTATAATTTTGCTGTTTGCTTGAAGTAAATTCTCCCAAGCGTGGCAGACAGATCGTAGGATATGTTTGCCAAAAATTCCGGCGTCAATTGCATCCGTTAGTAAGACAGATCGGGTCCCATGAATGTCGTTGTGTGTAAGAACGACAGGAGGTTTATTGATTATAACAACTTCTTGTGCATTGTTATTTTGCATAACGCACTTGGCAAGTCTAGCCATCGTCGTTGAAACGTGACAAGCTGTTAAAGCTACAGGGTTGCATTCACTCGCATACAAAGCCAAAAGTCCTATGCCGGTATCAATATCCAAGACACTATCCACAGCATGGGTCACACAACTCCTAATAGCTCTTCTATACGCGTCATTCCGAATCCTATCATTCAAATATCTGAACTGACTTCTCGGAAATAGGAAATATTTAGCATTGTTTAAATTCTTTTCAATAATGACGTAGCTATTATCAATATTCAATGCTTTTTCAAAATAGCAAAGGGCTTCAGAGATATAACCAGATTGGCACAAATAACTGCCAATATCGTTGAGTAGCTCTACACTTTCCGGGAACATTCTGATGGCATTTTCCAAGTTCGTGGATATATCTGACCTGTTGCCAACCGCCGCTAATTCGTCGTTCAATCTTAATAGCACTGCTCGGAATTCTTTTTCGAATTTGTTCTTGATCCGTGGATGTTGGTCGAAGGCGCACTTGTACATGCATAAGGCTTTCTTGAAGTTGTTGTGTAAGGCGAGCTGGCGTGCCAGCTTTATGTTGTTGTATGCTATGTCGGCCATTTTTGGGTAAAGGGTTATTTAGGCACTGATTTCACTGTATCCGGGGTGGAATAGTTATTTGGTATACTTTAGTATAACACTGTCTGTTCACTGTTGTTTTGAAGACACTGTTTTTGTAGAACACACTTCACTGACAATATGGAATTTAAAAAAGCGAAAAGGGTACCTAAGTGGGTACGTCTTACTCAATTGAAGGCTAAACTTAAAATGATTAGAAGAAAAATAGTTCCCACTTTTAAACTATGTGATAGGCAAAAGGCGGCTTAGATCATGATCATTATGACATAATTTGCTAATGGTAATCCTTTTACCGATTAACAAGAGAGGGTTGTTAAAGATTATTATCGGTAATTAATAAATTACATCGTCCTCTGTATAAGACATGCAGATATTGTTTATTTTGGATCAAAATTAGTGGACTCCTTTTGGAATAAAAAAAGTTTGGGTTAAGAAACTAGATAATCTTTATTATAGCTTTACTAGTTTATGTGTCTTTTCTTAGAATTGAGTTTTATCCTTTGATGTTTTTAGCAATAATGTTTTCTATGATATTATTGGAAATAACGTGGAAGTTCTTTCCCCTAAATACTTCATGAGACCAAGAGTCTGATACTTGGATGGTCACTTTTTGTTCTGGTATTTCATTAGCACATAGAACTGCTGCTAAAAATGCTTAGTCGTCGACAGTTTTCACGTGATAAAGATTTAGCTCCTCGTTTTATCATTAATACTCCGAACATAGGAAATGGACTCAAATCGACAATATCCACATCATATATGTTTACACTTTGTCCAAAATGGACACACACAGTTCCAATTGATTTTCTTATGAAATCCATATATTCCATGTCATTTAGAAAAGCCAATGTCTCTGGTGAAATCCTAGCTATTGTAGTATTAGCTTCCGGTGGTGTAGTCAATCGGCCTCCATCTATTATGAAAGGAAAGATTGCAGTATCGTTTTTCCAAAGCCTCTTTGATAAAATATCGAAGAAAGTGGCTTGTCGCAAGCCGTTGCTTTCGTTTCACTTCTGAGATCAGAAGTATTCATTATTTCGTCCGTCAGATGTAAATTGAACCAACCAATCACCATGTTTATTTCGCCATCTTCTTTAGCAGTAAGCTTCTTTATGTAGCTTTTCGTACAGATTATGGTAGTTACTAAAGTCTATTGTCAACAACGATTGTGATTCTAACATGTATTCTACGTTCTCGTACGTGTTTACGTCTTCACTACAATAAGTTTCACCGTCATGCGTCGTTGTATGCACATTTATATGTGCCACGTTCAAAATGTTTTTCGTATTGAGACATAACTTATACATGTTTAGTTGCTCTCCAGGCGACGAAGGATTCAGCTCTACCGGGTATAATTTTGCTGTTTGCTTGAAGTAAATTCTTCCAAGCGTAGCAGACAGATCGTAGGATATGTTTGCCAAAAATTCCTGCGTCAATTGCATCAGTTAGTAAGGCAGATGACAGAACGGGTCCCATGGATGTCGTTGTTATGTTGTCTTGCATCACGCATTTATCAAGTCTAGCCATCGTCGTGGAAGCGTAACAGGCTGTTAAAGCTACAGGGTTGCATGCACTCGCATACAAAGCCAAAAGTCCTATGCTGGTATCAATATCTATGACACTATCCACAGCAGTGGTCGCACAACTCCTAATAGCTCTACTATAAGCGTCATTCCGAATCTTATCATTCAAATATCTGAACTGACTTCTCGGAAATAGGAAATACTTAGCATTGTTTAAATTCTTCTCAATATTGACGTAGCTGTTATCAATATTCAATGCTTTGTCAAAATAGCAAAGCGCTTCAGAGATATAACCAGATTGGCACAAATAACTGCCAATATCGTTGAGTAGCTCTACACTTTCCGGGAATATTCTGATGGCATTTTCTAAGTTTGTTGATATATCCTTTTCGAATTTGTTCTTACGCGGATGTTAGTCGAAGGCGCAATTGTACGAGTATATGCGGCTATCTTGAAGTTGTTGTGTAAGGCGAGCTGGCGTGCCAGCATTGTGTAGTTGTGTGCTATGTCGGCTATTTTTGTGTAAGGAGTTATTTAGGCACTGATTTCACTGTATACTTTAGTATAACACTGATTGTTCATTATAGTTTTGCAGACACTGTTTTTATTGAACACACTTCACGAACAATACGGAATTTATAAAAGCGAGAAGGGTAAGTGGACCCGTCTTGCTCAATTGAAGACAAAACTTAAAATGACTCGGCGATCTCTCGCGCCGGGCCTTGGTGCAGGCTAGGACATTCAAACTCGGATAGTTGTCAACTCCGGAGCTAGTTACGATGTTGAGCAATCAAATCCGGAACTCCGGAGTTAGCTCCGGAGTTGACAGCTTTTTTAGAAATCAATAAAAAGGCCCTTTATTTATTTATTTACACACAAACACTTAAAAATGAAAATAACAAAAGCAGATTGAATAGCACAAAGTTACTGCTTATTTCAAATGAAATTTCTTCCAGCAGACCTGCGACAGGAGAGTTGGATGAGAGATGTAGACACAGTGTATACAAATAAGTTAGAAAATTAAAAATATACTATATTATCTAAATGAATTCATATAATACATAATTATATATATTATCAATAACAGTATAAAAAAAACATAAATAGATACAATACATAAACCAAATTATAAAAATATATATCTATAGAATATAACTACGAGATGGTAGAGAGGTAGGTAATGGTAATTCTTTGACTAGCTTCTTGAAGACAGATACACTTTTAGCGTCACGGATCTTAGCTGGAAGTGAGTTCCAGAGTCGTTCCGCATGAAAAGAGAAGGAGTTGGAATGCAAATGGGTATTATGGGATGGAAATTTGAGATGGTATTTAAGATGGGATCTGCATGGGGCATCGGCAGGGCGAGTGAACGAAAAACGATCACGTAAGTAGCCAGGGTATGCAAGGTTGAAAAGGATGTTGTACAAGAGACATAATACCCGAGTGTTCCTACGAAGACGGAGCCACTCAATTCCGCAAGGATCTCATCCTTGCGGAATTGAGAGACATGGTCGTATTTTCTTAGGCCAAAAACAAAACGAATGCACAGGTTTTGCAAGCATTAGCTGAACTTTATACCAGCAAAGGACCGCGTTGAATTCTCCATCGTTGGTAACAGTGACAATTATGACCTCAGACTCCAAGTCGCTGCAACAGCTGATTTCTATCACTTCAGATAATGTTTGGTATTCTATGTGAGCTATGTCAACGAACTCTACTTGAGATACCTGGTACCTATTCACAAGTTTTGCTATTCTATAGTCAATATTCTCGTCCAAAACACGGTTGTTAATCTTCAACTGTTTACTAGAAATCAGCTGACCCATAATCGTCACAGATACCGGTAGACTAACCCCCCGCGAATTAAATGCATCTGCTTCAAACGATCAATAATTTTTTTTCTGCGTATATCTATGTCGCCGTTAATTTGTATGATATTACTGAAAATAACGTGGAACTTCATCCCCCTAAACACTTCATGAGACCAAGAGTCTGATACTAGAATCGTCACTTTTTGTTGCGGTGTGTCATTGGTTCGTAGGACTGCTGCTAAAAACGCTTGGTCGTCGACAGTTTTCACGTGACAAATAAGAGATTTAGCTCCTCGTTTCATCATTAATACTCCGAACATAGGAAATGGGCTCAAATCGACAATATCCACATCACATATGTTTACACTTTGTCCTAAATGGACACACACAGTCGCGATAGATTTTCTTATCATATTCATATATTCCAGGTCATTTAAAAAAGCTAATGTTACAGGTGAAATCCTAGCTATCGTAGTATTAGCTTCTGGTGGTGTAGTCAATCGGCCTTCGTCTATTATGAAAGGAATGTTTTCAGTATCGCCTTTCCGAAGCCTTTTTGGTAAAATGCCGAAGAAAAAGGCTTGTCGCCATCCGTTCGCTTTCATTTCACTTCTGGGGTCAGTAGTGATCATTATTTCGTCCGTCAGATGTAAATTTAACCAACCAATCACCATATTTATTTCGCAATCTTCTTTAGCAGTAAGCTTCGCAACATAAAGCTTCTGTTTATGTAGCTTTTCGTACACATCATGGTAGTTATTAAAGTCTATTGTCAACAACGATTGTGGTTCCGACATGTATTTTACGTTCTCGTACGTGTTTACGTCTTCACTACAATAAGTTTCACCACCATGAGTTGTGATATGCACATTCATATGAGCCACGTTTAAGACGTTTTTCGCATCGAGACATAACTTATACATCATGTTTAGTTCCTCAGAATGAATACCGGCGACGAAGAATTCAGCTCTACCGGGTATAATTCTGCTGTTTGCTTGAAGTAAATTCTCCTAAAAAAATTCCTGCGTCAATTGCATCAGTTAGTAACACAGATCGGGTCCCATGAATGTCGTTGTGTGTGAGAACGACAGGAGGTTTATTGATTATAACAACTTCTTGTGCATTGTTATTTTGCATTACGCATTTGGCAAGTCTAGCCATCGTCGTTGAAACGTGACAAGCTGTTAAAGCTACAGGGTTGCATTCACTCGCATACAAAGCCAAAAGTACTATGCCGGTATCAATATCCAAGACACTATCCACAGCAGGGGTCACACAACTCCTAATAGCTCTTCTATACGCGTCATTCCGAATCCTATCATTCAAATATCTGAACTGACTTCTCGGAAATAGGAAATATTTAGCATTGTTTAAATTCTTTTCAATAATGACGTAGCTATTATCAATATTCAATGCTTTTTCAAAATAGCAAAGGGCTTCAGAGATATAACCAGATTGGCACAAATAACTGCCAATATCGTTGAGTAGCTCTACACTTTCCGGGAACATTCTGATGGCATTTTTCAAGTTCGTGGATATATCTGACCTGTTGCCAACCGCCGCTAATTCGTCGTTCAATCTTAACAGCACTGCTCGGAATTCTTTTTCGAATTTGTTCTTGATCCGTGGATGTTGGTTAAAGGCGCACTTGTACATGCATAAGGCTTTCTTGAAGTTGTTGTGTAAGGCGAGCTGGCGTGCCAGCTTTATGTAGTTGTATGCTATGTCGGCCATTTTTGGGTAAAGGGTTATTTAGGCACTGATTTCACTGTATCCGGGGTGGAATAGTTATTTGGTATACTTTAGTATAACACTGTCTGTTCACTGTAGTTTTGAAGACACGGTTTTTGTAGAACACACTTTACTGACAATATGGAATTTAAAAAAGGGAAAAGGGTAAGTGGGCACGTCTTAATCAATTGAAGGCTAAACTTAAAATGATTAGAAGAAAAATAGTTCTCACTTTTAAACTATGTGATAGTCAAAAGACGGCTTAGATCATGATCATTATGACATAATTTGCTAATGGTAATACTTTTACCGATTAACAAGAGAGGGTTTTTAATGATTATTATCGGTAATTAGTAAATTACATCGTCCTCTGTTTGTGACATGCAGGTATTGTTTTCTCAAAAGTATCGGATTCCTTTCGGGATTAAAAAGTTTTTAGATAAAAAGTTAGATAAACATTGTAACAGTTTTGTCGTTTTTAAGAATTAAGTCCCTTTAAAGTTAAAAAGTAATGTAAAGTAATTAGGTAAGTAAGTTTTAGAAGTAATGTAAAGTAATTAAGTAAAAAATATTTTTTTTTTTTTGAGTTTGATCACTATATCACCTAATGGTAACAACTAACCTACTCCCTTTTGTCTTAAAGACTTCCAGGTTGTAGCTATCAGGAAACGCAGACTCCGACACCGGAATCCCACTTCTTAACTGTACGCCTAATGAGAATGTTCCCAAAACGTTTGTGCTCCTAAAATTTGATTGATCAGCAGCAGATTTATGTTTCCTACTGAAAAAGCAACCACAGATAAAATTTACAAGCTTATTCGGAATTAGTCGATCGTCAACAATGTTTATCTGATTTATCACAGTACAACATCACTTCAGCTAGAACACTAGAGAGTTGGGCGAAGCGATGTGGCGAGTAAGACGAGGCGTATAGAAGGTTGATAGTTTCAGCGCGATCAGATGACTGTAGTATTTAAAATTCTTAGGGGGATTATTGATGATCCTGATCTGCATAATGAAATATGCAATCTGTTCGACCCAGACAATTACTGTCGTGGCAGAAAACATCGTTTACTGGCTGTTCCAACTTCCCGTACTATTGCACATTCCAAGTCGCCTATTCCTCGGACAATAGCCGCCATTAACGTTCTCCTGAACTCAAACACAGGTCTTGATGTGTTTGCGGATGAATGGAAGCTGATAATGTCAGAATGTTTGAATTTTTGTGAGAAGAATGCATGACTGAGTTAAAAATTAGGTATAAGTTGAAATAGTGTAATTGGCTTCGGCCGTTCTATTTAAAATAATAAATAAATAAATAAATGATAGTATCTTCATCACAAATTCCGTAAAATTATTTGACTAATTCGTCCCTAAATCTATAGTTGTAGTTCTGGCATGTATTTCAAGTTCTCATACGTATTTATATCTTCACTGTAATTCTTATAATATGTTTCACCAGAGTTCATCGTGAACTATTTGAAGGTACAAAACAGGTAGTTGTTACTTGAGGATAGTTAGTGACTATTTTGACACTTGGTTAACCTAATCCTTTTACTTATCTTATCTTCAGCAATTAGCATAGAAAGAGACTTTAAAGGTTATTATCGGCTAATTAGCAAATTTGACTATCTTATGATGAGTTACTATAGTTGTGTTCCTTAAACAAAATAACTAAATTCCTGATGTATTAGAAAGGTGTAATTTAGTAAGCTTCACTCATTAGAGAGACCGTAGTCGCCATATTTTGTCATAGTTTTTACCATATAATAATATATAATGTGTATGTTGTTGTTGCCATTGTATATTTGACACCTTCTAACATGGGGTCAAATTATATTAAATAAAAAACAACATTTTTATCAGACATCTTTTTTATTCAACACAGCTATTAATATACATAAAATACATAATACTATCTAAATAATCCTACGAAATATTACCAAAACTACAATAATTATAATAAATTTTTATGGATCTATAACTAGCACACATAGTCAACATTCTTATCAAACATCTTTATTATACATACAGCTAATAATATACATTTTAACGTATAGTACTTTATATTATCTAAACAATTAAAAAATATATCTAAATTACAGTAATTATAATTAATTAATAAATATCCATATCTAGTGCTAATTTAAAATCTCCATCTGGATCCACAAACTTCTGCAGCATGGTCAGATTACCATGCAGTACTTTTGCTTTAGGACTGACCATAAACGCCATACTCTTCACAAAACTGTTCCTCCTATTTGTATGGATCTCGTACCAGTCATCCATTAGCTGAACTTTATACCAGCAAAGGACCGCGTTGCATTCTCCATCGTTGGTAACAGTGACAGTTATGACCTCAGACTCCAAGTCGCTGCAACAGGTGATTTCTATCACTTCAGATAATGTTTGGTATTCTATGTGAGCTATGTCAAAGAACTCTACTTGAGATACCTGGTACCTATTCACAAGTTTTGCCATCCTATAGTCAACATTCTCGTCCAAAACACGCTTGTTAATCTCCAACCGTTTACTAGAAATCAGCTGACCCATAATCGTCACAGATACCGGTAGACATAACCCCCCGCGAATTAAATGCATCTGCTTCAAACGATCAATAATTTTTTTTCTGCGTGTATCTATGTCGCCGTTAATTTGTATGATATTATTGAAAATAACGTGGAACTTCTTCCCCCTAAACACTTCATGAGACCAAGAGTCTGATACTAGAATCGTCACTTTTTGTTTCGGTATGTCATTGGCTCGTAGGACTGCTGCTAAAAACGCTTGGTCGTCGACAGTTTTCACGTGACAAATAAGAGATTTAGCTCCTCGTTTCATCATTAATACTCCGAACATAGGAAATGGGCTCAAATCGACAATATCCACATCACATATGTTTACACTTTGCCCTAAATGGACACAAACAGTCGCGATAGATTTTCTTATCATATCCATATATTCCAGGTCATTTAAAAAAGCCAATGTCTCTGGTGAAATCCTAGCTATCGTAGTATTAGCTTCTGGTGGTGTAGTCAATCGGCCTTCGTCTATTATGAAAGGAATGTTTTCAGTATCGTCTTTCCGAAGCTTTTTTGGTAAAATATCGAAGAAAGTGGCTTGTCGCCATCCGTTCGCTTTCATTTCACTTCTGGGGTCAGTAGTGATCATTATTCCGTCCGTCAGATGTAAATTGAACCAACCAATCACCATATTTATTTCGCAATCTTCTTGAGCAGTAAGCTTCGCAACATAAAGCTTCTGTTTATGTAGCTTTTCGTACACATCATGGTAGTTATTAAAGTCTATTGTCAACAACGATTGTGGTTCCGACATGTATTTTACGTTCTCGTACGTGTTTACGTCTTCACTACAATAAGTTTCACCGCCATGCGTCGTGATATGCACATTCATATGAGCCACGTTTAAGATGTTTTTCGCATCGAGACATAACTTATACATCATGTTTAGTTCTTCACAATGAATACCGGCGACGAAGAATTCAGCTTTACCAGGTATAATTTTGCTGTTTGCTTGAAGTAAATTCTCCCAAGCGTGGCAGACAGATCGTAGGATATGTTTGCCAAAAATTCCTGCGTCAATTGCATCAGTTAGTAACACAGATCGGGTCCCATGAATGTCGTTGTGTGTAAGAACGACAGGAGGTTTATTGATTATAACAACTTCTTGTGCATTGTTATTTTGCATTACGCACTTGGCAAGTCTAGCCATCGTCGTTGAAACGTGACAAGCTGTTAAAGCTACAGGGTTGCATTTACTCGCATACAAAGCCAAAAGTCCTATGCCAGTATCAATATCCAAGACACTATCCACAGCAGGGGTCACACAACTCCTAATAGCTCTTCTATACGCGTCATTCCGAATCCTATCATTCAAATATCTGAACTGACTTCTCGGAAATAGAAAATATTTAGCATTGTTTAAATTCTTTTCAATAATGACGTAGCTGTTATCAATATTCAATGCTTTTTCAAAATAGCAAAGGGCTTCAGAGATATAACCAGATTGGCACAAATAACTGCCAATATCGTTGAGTAGCTCTACACTTTCCGGGAACATTCTGATGGCATTTTCCAAGTTCGTGGATATATCTGACCTGTTGCCAACCGCCGCTAATTCGTCGTTCAATCTTAACAGCACTGCTCGGAATTCTTTTTCGAATTTGTTCTTGATCCGCGGATGTTGGTCGAAGGCGCACTTGTACATGCATAAGGCTTTCTTGAAGTTGTTGTGTAAGGCGAGCTGGCGTGCCAGCTTTATGTAGTTGTATGCTATGTCGGCCATTTTTGTGCAAAGGGTGATTTAGGCACTGATTTCACTGTTGCGGGGTGGAATAGTTATTTGGTATGCTTTAGTATAACACTGTTTGTTCACTGTAGTTTTGAAGATACTGTTTTTGCTGCACAGCAAACGCAACACACTTCACTGACAATATGGAATTTAAAAAAGCAAAAAGGGTAAGTAGGCACGTCTTGCTCAATTGAAGTCTAAACTTAAAATGATTAGAAGAAAATAGTTCTTACTTTTAAACTATGTGACTAGCAAAAGGCGGCTCAGATCATGATCATTATGACATAATTTGCTAATGATAATCCTTTTACCGATTAACAATAGAGGGTTGTTAATGATTATTATCGGTAATTAGTAAATTACATCGTCCTCTGTTTGTGACGTGCAGGTATTGTTTTCTCGGACCAAAAGTATAGGATTCCTTAAGGGATTAAAAAGTTTTTAGATAAAAAGTTAGATAAACATTGTAACAGTTTTGCTAGTTTAATTGTCGTTTTTAAGAATTAAGTCCCTTTGAAGTTAAAAAGGAATGATTTTTAGCTAGGACGATGTAATGTCCTCTGTTTGTGACATGCAGGTATTGTTTTCTCGGATTCCTTTCGGGATTAAAAAGGTCTGGGATAAGAAATTAGATAAGCATTGTGACAGGTTTACTAGTTTAATAAATTGTTGTTTCTAAGAATCAAGTTTTAGTCTTTGAATTTAAAAAGGAATGTTTTAAGCAATAATATTTTAGAAGGCACTTGTCTAAAAAGGACTTTTTTATCATGGATAGATTTGTGTTTGATCACTATTTCCCCTAATGGTAAACGATGATGTGGTCGACAATTGAGTACGTGTACCTATAAGTAACCTACTAACTTTTGACCTTAGGACTGTCAAAGTGTGTGAAAGTTGTAGGTAACAACAAACATAGACTTTGATAGGGGAATCCGATTCCTTGATTGTACACATAATAAAAATCTATGAACGTTTTGTGTCTCTAAATTTTGATTTACCTGCAGCATCCTTATTGTTTCATATGTTTCCTATTAGAAAACAACCACAGGTTAAATCCACAAGCGTCTCGATTGTCGACGGTCAACAATGTTGATCTGATTTATCACAGTACAACATCTCTTCAGCTAGAACACGAGAGAGTTGGGTCAAGCGCTGTGGCGAGTAAGACGAGGCGTATACTACAGAGGCGCAGACTACACGGAGATACCTTTTGTTTTTGAGTTGGACAATCATCAAATTACTCCACCCGCTCTGGGTGAAGCGAGAGAGAGTGTCAGACTTTTGCTGACGTTTACAACTGTGTACCGCCAATTGTCCTTTGCTTTTCTACTTCAAAAAGGGATAACTGTTTTTTAACCGACTTCAAAAAAAAGGAGGAGGTTATCAATTCGGTTGTATTTTTTATTTTTTTTTTTTATTTTATCATCATTATTTTTTTTTTTTTTTTTATGTTTGTTACCTCAGAACTCCGTCGTTTATGGACCGATTTGCAAAATTTTTTTTTCCCTTTATAGGATATGCTTCCAGATTGGTCCCATTTTTTTCAAAATCCAGTTCTGATGATGGAATCCATGAGGAATCGAGGGAACTCCTCAAAAATTATAGGCAATCCTATGGTAATTTTAGTATTTTCATCAAGAACTTAAGCATTTACAGTCAAAAAGTAACATTTGATGAAGTGGAACTGATGAAGAAGACCAGAAATGGTCAACGGAACTTCATACTCAAATAGATATCACATTGAAGATATAGTTAAGCGACTATGACAATACAAATAAATGAATGATTCTGAATAGTTACGTTGAAAATGGTATCATCGAAGTGATCTGATGATGATGATGGAGCCGGAAGGTAGGCACTGGAACTCCGTAATTAATCAATGTAACCTAGCCGTGTTTGGACTCATTAGAATTGTCATGAGATGCACTTTGGCTATAAGGTACTATCGAACTGATCTGATGATGGAGCCGGAAGGTAGGCACAGGAACTCCGTAATTAATCAATGTATCCTAGCCGTGTTTGGGCTTATTAGAATTGTCGTGAGATGCTCTTTGGCTATAAGGTACTATCGAACTGATCTGATGATGGAGCCGGAAGGAGGAAGGTAGGCACAGCAACTTTATAATAAAACAATGTAACCTAGCAGTATTTGGGTAAATTGGAATTGTCATTAGAAATAGGCACTCTGTTTATAAGTGTATCGCAACTAAAAACTGTGAAATAAAAACTTTTTAGAAAAAAAAAATAACCGACTTCACTAAAAAAAACACTAAAAGGATCAAAATAACTTTAATTTCGGAAGTCGGTGTTAAATAAGAAACAAACAATACCGAGAAACACCGACATCCGAAATTAAAGTTATTTTGATCCTTTTAGTGTTTTTTTTAGTGAAGTCGGTTATTTTTTTTTTCTAAAAAGTTTTTATCTTTTGCACGGTTTATTCATTTAGCCAGTGTTAAGTTCAAAAAGTATTTTGTTTTGATACGATGTACAGTCACATTGTTTTCCATTAAAATTCGGATGTAACAAATTCTAGTGTTTTTGCAGTATTTGGCAGCAAGATTTTGATAATTTTGTTTTTCAAAGGGCATTGCGTAATAGTGTCCCCACCCACCAACATATTTGAAACAGGTGTCTTTCGAAGCCAGTAGTTGAATAGTTTTTTTTTTATTATGGCGACAATTCTCAAAAGTATGGGTTTCAGATTGTTCGACCTTAAATATTAACAATATACAATATTAACATAGTACTGTCGTACATTTTTGAATGCGGCTTGGCGTGCCCTGTAGAATTCTACAAAAATATTTGACAAAAGGTATTGCGTAAAACTGTCCCCAAAAATCTGTTGGTGAGGACCAACAGATTTGAAACAGGTGTCATTCGAAACGTCTAGTTAAATAGAGTTTTTTTTTTATTATGGCGACATACCTCAAAAGTATGGGGTTTAGATTTTATAAAACAATATTATGTTATAACCTAACCTAACTTAATCTAACCTAAGTTGTGCGCACATAATATCCATTGTATGGTATATGGGGTTATGGAGACAAATTAATTTTAATGCACCAGCACAAATGCTTGATCATATTGTAATAGGTGACTAATAGTAAATGTCTTTGTATGGAAAAATAAACACATTCATTTCTACAAGTTTTTTTTTTGAATTAAATGAATACCCCATATATTTTAATAACCAAATCAGCTGTTTTGTCTTTTGTGCATAGAAATGAACAAACTGACATGTATCCCATGTCTGTTGGAGGGTGGGGACGGTGGCCATACAAAATCCGGCATCCTCCTTTAGGTTTCTGCTTACATTTGTACACAAAAAATAAGTTTTACACACAAACGTTATCTTGTAGGTACATTTGAAAACTAAAACGGAATTTTATGAAGATACACTTATATTATTTTTAATATTTTTTATTAAGTTTTTTGAAATATAAATATTTATTACTTAAATTTTTGACTTGCTGGTCAAAAACAAAACAAATTAAAAAGCTGTTATAGATAATTGGTATACTATGCATCCTGAAACAAACTAATTCAAGAACATTCAATGATAGGAAAATATTGAATAATATTTCATGCTGCCTGTTCTTAGCGTTATCGTCAAACAAAATTATACCTTTATTTTGCACTGCCGGTTTAAAAATTGAGCTCATTTCTTCATTAAATATATTTTATTATTACATAGATATAACATTCTAACCCAAATTAAAAACGCCATTAATAGTTCGTGGGACGGCACCCATTTTGTTAATTGATAAATACATATCTACTTGAAACTTCGTGAGTGAGGCTTCCTTTTGGCGAGTCTTTAGTCAACTGTTTTTAAAAGTACTGCGTTTTCAAGTGAGCATGTTCGTAATATGCCGAATACATGAAAAAAAGTACAGAACTTAAAAATTGCTGCTACAGCGTTCCAAAAGGAAGTATTTTAGGACCAACGTTGTTTTAAAACAAATGGATTGTGCAACCTGAAATTACCAAATGGCAGCATAATGTCATACGCAAAGTACGCAGCCCTATTGTTCTCAGCTAAAACCTGAGAGAAGGTCTATAAATTTGCTTAGAGTGGTTTTAACATTGGATAAAACACAAAACAAAAACAACACACAGAAAAAAAAACGAAGCTATACTTACTTAAAGCTCTACCACGCTTGACGAACATTTCAATGTATGAATTATTTTATTATATTATTTACCTAGCTGCTATCAGGTAGCTGGCGGGTAATGCTTACGTGACCATCGACATTACTCGACAGCGCGCAGCGTTTCCTATATGATGGTTTGTTTTTCTAGTATTTGCTACTTGGGTGTTAAATAGACTCGTATTTCGTAAACAGAGAGCCTCAAGACCGTTTGCATGCAGCTGAAAACGCCGAAGATCAGGGTGAGTATTATTTTAAATCTAATATATAAAAATCTCGTGTCATAGTGTTTGATATCGATCTCCATCTCCTCCGAAACGGCTTGACTGATTCGTATCAACTTTTTTGTGTGTATTTATTTGGTAGATCTGAGAATAGGTCGTAGTGTACTTTTTACCCTCCTGTCTCCACCCCCATTTTTTTCTTTCATAATTCATATGGCAGGACAACGTTTGCCGAATCAGTTAGTAATCCAATAATAATATCCATTTACGGGAACATTCTGTTCGGGCGGGTGCATCGCAGAAACAATTATTAAATTGTTTCTTAATTACTTAATTAATTGATTCTAGAGAAATCCTAGAATTAAGTAATTAAGAAACAATTAAGTAATTACAAAAAATAGAATTATCTGACCACCTACTGTTTCGTATTCAGCAGTCTTTCACTTTCTTGAAGCTTGAAAGTTAATACTTCCTTACTTCTTTGTATGTTCTATCCAACTTTTTCATAGACTGTAATTGGTAGGCTAAAAATCTTTATGAACTCTCAATGCCCATTGTCCAAGACAAATTGTCAACAAGCTTCTGGCAAGCTACTGTGATTGGATAATTGAATTTACAACAACCAATCGCATAACTTAACACTTGCGTTTAATTTATGACGCAAACATCATTTACATTCAGGGGTATTTGGCCCTTGTATAATTATTTATTTAACGTATATTTACGAGTATCTTCTCTTTTATCGCCTTGATCGCTGCTGGTTGAAACGACAGCATTTTTTTCACTTTCAATACAAGTTAAAAAAAAAACAACATTAAAGTATTCAATAATTAGAAGGCCTAGGCCCAGGGAGACTAGTGACTTTAGCGACCAGCCCTCCTAGCCAAGTTACAACCGTTTCGTGTCGAATTCCGTTCTCCAATCGGTGACGCCTCGGTGTCAGCAATTGTATAAAACGATAAGTTGGTAGCCATATTGACGCAATTCGTTCTACAATAACAAAGGATGTAGAGTTGAACATTGTAGAAAAGATAATAATTCATACGTACTCGTAAGTATAGCTATGTTTAACAATAAGCCATGGCTGTAGCCCCAGGCGATATCAAAATCCTCTAAATTCTATTTCTACCACCATCATACGAAAAACTTCTACGTAAACTCTATGAGTTTTTATTTTCAAGTATCTGTCTCCAGGATAGTTTTAAAATTGAAAATATCGCTTTGTTAATATGCTCTAAGGGCTTGATCACCAGTATAGAAATATATGGTAGTATCTTCGTCACAAATTCCGTAAAAATATTTGACTAATTCGTCCCCAAATATATAGTTCTAGTTCTTGCATGTATTTCAAGTTCTCATATGTATTTACATCTTCACTGTAATATATTAGGGGTTAAAGTATGAAATTGCCGTTTTTTAAAACGGGTTGCTTTGAAGTGTTATATCTATGGATTGAATTGGAATTATAAGTTCTAATAAACTTTATATTAATGGTACTTTATTCTGTTTTCAAAATTAGGTATTTATTGGTTTCTTTGTGTTTTTTATTTTCTGTAATATCGCAGTACCTACTTGTAACTATTTTTGTATGAAACATAAGAAAACTCGCATTATTTTGTAATATGAGTTCTACCGTGGAAACAATGTGTCTCAAGCGGTATATTGATGATGATTATGGACTTAAAACTGCTAATGAATGGCATGTCTATTTTTGTTTCAATCACTTTCATGTGGAAAATTTTATCTCACGAATAACTTTTCTCCTCAGTGCGGCAACAAAGCAAAATTTCCAAAACGAAAGCTATTAAGAAAGAAAGAAAGAAAACATTTATTTGAGACTCGCACAGGACAAACAACAATAAAATAAAAAGTAACTATTTAATCTATAAATACTTAACTTAAAAATAATAGAAAACAATATTAAAAGATAAAATAAAAGACCTGTGCGAGGCCAAAAAGGCTCCTATCGCAGCATATGCTGCGATATTTAACTAAAAAGTAAAAATAACGCAGCGCTGGTATTCTGATATTAAACCAAGAGCACAAAGTGCTTTTGTTAGAAGAAAGTCGTAGGTATACGTAATTGATATTGCTTGCCCTTTGAAATGCATAGTATCTGCGTTGGAACTCTCAATATGAAAAATAACGTTTTTTTATTAGCTTTCGTGGTTATAAGAACTGCGATATAACAGAAAATACAAAACACAAAGAATCCAATAAATACCTAAATTCGGAAAAAGAATAACGTACGTTTAATATAAAGTTTATTTGAACTTATAATTCCAAGTCAATCACAAGATATAACACTTCAAAGCAACCCGTTTTAATAAACGGCAATTTCATACTTTAACCCCTATTAATATGTTTCACCAGAGTTCATCGTGAACTATTTGAAGATACAAAAAAGTTCAGTAGTAGTGTTACTTGAGGATAGTTAATGACTATTATGACACCTGCTAAGCCTAGTCCTTTTAGCAATTAGCATATAAAGGGATTTTAAAGGTTAGTATCGGCTAATTAGCAAATTTGTTGCTATAGTTGTGTTTCTTAAACAAAAGAACTAAATTCCTGATGGGATTAGAAAGGTGTGTGCCTACTCATATATCGTTCTGTCATATGATTAGTTGCATAAGAGTTGCATCATTATTGTACCCTAATTTGGTTGTCTAGAATAATATAATATGTTTAGGCAGTCGCTCTCCGAGCTCAGTCTGTTATAACTGTGTACCCATTCCAATGTTCAATATAATATATTCATAATATCCTAAAGCATCCCACCAGAGTTTCAATCAGTTCTTATCCGAGTGACCCTACTACACAACACACCAGACCCAGCACACACAGACCAACCACTGGCACAGGTGTAACTTAGTAAGCTTCAGTCATTAGAGAGACCGTAGTCGCCATATTTTGTCATAGTTGTTACCATATAATAATGTGTATATTGTTGTTGCCATTGTATATTTGACACCGTCTAACATGGGGTCAAATTATATTAAATAAAAAACAACATTTTTATCAGACATAATGCAGAGTCAGATTACCATGCAGTACTTTTGCTTTAGGACTGACCATAAACGCCATACTTTTCACAAAACTGTTCCTCCTATTTGTATGGATCTCGTACCAGTCATCCATTAGCTGAACTTTATACCAGCAAAGGACCGCGTTGCATTCTCCATCGTTGGTAGCAGTGACAGTTATGACCTCAGACTCCAAGTCGCTGCAACAGCTGATTTCTATCACTTCAGATAATGTTTGGTATTCTATGTGAGCTATGTCAAAGAACTCTACTTGAGATACCTGGTACCTATTCACAAGTTTTGCCATCCTATAGTCAACGTTCTCGTCCAAAACACGGTTGTTAATCTCCAACCGTTAACTAGAAATCAGCTGACCCATAATCGTCACAGATACCGGTAGACATAACCCCCCATGAATTAAATGCATCTGCTTCAAACGATCAATAATTTTTTTTCTGCGTATATCTATGTCGCCGTTAATTTGTATGATATTACTGAAAATAACGTGGAACTTCTTTCCCCTAAACACTTCATGAGACCAAGAGTCTGATACCAGAATCGTCACTTTTTGTTGCGATATGTCATTGGCTCGTAAGACTGCTGCTAAAAACGCTTGGTCGTCGACAGTTTTCACGTGACAAATAAGAGATTTAGCTCCTCGTTTCATCATTAATACTCCGAACATAGGAAATGGGCTCAAATCAACAATATCCACATCACATATGTTTACACTTTGCCCTAAATGGACACACACAGTCGCGATAGATTTTCTTATTATTTCCAAATATTCCAGGTCATTTAAAAAAGCTAATGTTACAGGTGAAATCCTAGCTATCGTAGTATTAGTCGTTGAGTCGAGGCTTCAAAGTCTTGAGCATCGACGCCGAGTTGCTAGCCTGTCGGTTTTCTACCGGTTGCATTTCGGGGAGTGTGCGTCGGAATTGCGTAACCTAATTCCGCCTAGCCCGTTCCATCATCGGACTACCAGGCGTACGGCAATGCGCCACCGGTACATGGTGGACATCCCACCTATACGCACAAAACGTTTTGGGAACACATTCATTGTGCGTACAGCTAAGGAGTGGAATCCCTTGTCGGAATCTGTGTTTCCTGATAATATCCCACAACTATCATACAACGCCGTCTAGTCTCAAGCTAAGCAGAGCTTGTGTTATGAGTACTAGACAATTGATAAACATACTTATATATTTCTAAATACATACATATTATAGATAAATAACACCCAGACACAGAAAAAATGATCGTGCTCATCACACAAACATTTGTCCTGGGTGGGAATCGAACCCACGACCTCCGGCATAGCAGTCTGGGTCACTAACCACTAGACCAACAATCCAGTGATGGCTACAACCTGGGAAAGTCAAGAGTGAATAGGTAAACGCGCTCCATCGTCGACCGCATCGTCGCTTTCTATCAGGTGAGAGCGGTCAAGCTCGAACCTATCAAGAATAAAAAAAATATATTAATTAGGAATCGAAGATACCTACTGTACTGTACTGAATACACTTTTAAAAAATCTGTTTTTTTTTTTAAACCTATTCATAACAAATAATACTAAAAAAAACCATTTTTATTCTAACTCCTTCTCTTTTCATGCGGTACGATTATGGAACTCACTTCCAGCTAAGATCCGTGATGCTAAAAATATATCTGCCTTCAAAAAGCTAGTCAAAGAACATTACCTCTCTACCATCTCATAAGTTATACAATATTATATTTGTATGTATTTTTATAATTTAATCTATATTTGTTTCTATTTATGCGTACATTTATTTACTGTTATTGATATATATATTATATTATTGTATTATATGGTTTAATTTATATAATTTAGTCTATTTAATTCTTTTCTATATTATTTATACACACTGCGTCTACATCTCTCATCCAACTCTCTTGTCGCAGGTCTGCTGGAAGAAATTTCGTTAGAAATAAGCTGGACCTTTGTACTCTTTTATCTGTATTTGTTCTTTTCGATTTTAAGTGTTTGTGTGTACATAAATAAATAAATAATAATAATAATAAGTATATAATGAATACACTCTAGCCACTTCTACAATTTCTTCTGATCACGTTATTTGAACGAGTTCATAACACGTATGGCTTATGATGTTATATTCACATAATTATATGAATAACTTTTACTGTTAAAATAACACTGAAATTGCGAAATATTCGCGTTGATTTGTTTTTCTTCAGTTGGTTATAGAATGAAAACAATAACATTTATTATTTTAACGTCGTCTTCAAATTGTATAAAAACTGGGCAAGTGCGAGACGGATTCGCGCACGGAGGTTTCCGTACAAACTTACCTATGAAGACAGTTCATTCCCGAATTGAGTAACGAAGATTTTTCCGAATCGCAAAAATAGTTTTTTTTTTGTGACGTAACTACAAATTTACAGTTTTCATATTTTTTCCTATACTTGTGTTATGTGACCTTGCTTTATGCCAAATTTTAGGATTATATGTCAATGGGAAGTACCCTATGAATTTTGATTCCCTTGAGTGTCGAAATACATGTCTTTTGCGACTTTATGTCGCAAAAGACATGTATTTCGACACGGCCGTATCTTTTTTTTCCGTTAACTCAGATGCTTGATTTCATCACAGCTTCATGGGACCGCAAACCTGAGTATATGGTTTTAATTTCAACTCGATACCTTTACGCGTTCCCGAGATAAAGTGTCTTGACAGACAGACAGACAGACAGACAGACAGACGGACGGACAACAAAGTGATCCTATGAGGGTTCCGTTTTTTCCTTTTGTAGTACGGAACCCTATAACTAAACCCTAATAACCCTGTTAACTAAGATAAAGTGTCTTGACAGACAGACAGACAGACAGACAGACGGACGGACAACAAAGTGATCCTATGAGGGTTCCGTTTTTTCCTTTTGTAGTACGGAACCCTATAACTAAACCCTAATAACCCAATCAACTAACTTTTTGAAATATTAAGATTGGCCATAAAAGACACCACTAGCAGAGAGAACTCCAGAAGTTATATCTGAAACTAATTTTAAAGTAAATAAGAAAATAATTACCGATAAAAAAATTGTTATACAGTAATTTGAACTTTGGTTGGAGTATTATAACAATAATTTGGTCTTCATATTTCATATTTATTAACTAAATTTATTAATTTAAAAAAATAATAATAACTAGGAACGTAGTAGTTGCGTGAAGATGCCACCGGTAACGCAGTAAATTGTATGACGATGCTACCGGGAACGCAGTATTTTGTATGATGATGCGACCGAGAACTGAGTACTTATATTGTCTGATATTAGCAATGCCTATAAGTAAATAATCTTTAGTTCATTTTTTGATTGTAACTTACCTAGCCTGCCCTTAAGCGGCTCCTGCCCAACCTAGGGGGTCCTGACGCCTCCTGCCGGAGGCTCTACGCAGACATCCTTCGTTCGTTGGCCCTTTATGGAGCGCCGGTGTGGGCGCCGTCGCTACGAAAGCGACCGGCGGCCCAGCTTAACGCATGCCAGAGGGTCATGACCATACGGATTGTGCGGGGATACCGCTCGGTTTCCCGCGAAGCGGCGAGCCTCCTTGCTGGCCTCATCATCGCCATCGTCATCATTTCAGCCGATAGACGTCCACTGCTGGACATAGGCCTCCCCCAGATGTCGCCACAATGAACGGTCCTTTGCATCTCGCATCCATCGGATTCCCGCAACCTGGCCTGGCCTGGCTGGCTTGCCACCATGGAATCTGGAAGCAACAGTCCACGCATGCACGATTTGCGCGTGGAGATGCAACGCCGGGGCAAAACTCCGCTGCCGCGACAAGTCGCGGCATGAAATGGCGACAGCGACTGTCGCAACTCAGTGCTGGGCACGCCATAGTTATGGCAATAAGTCCCCTGAGTGTCTGGAAAGATTTCACGGCGTCCTCACCTTCCGCATGACGCAGTTTCTCACCGAGCATGGTCAGTTCGGGAAGTTCCTGCACCGGATTCGTGCGGAAGTAACGCCCGGGTGTCACCACTGTGTGGACCGCCCGGAGGACACGGTGGAACATACGGTAGAGGTGTGCCGCACTTGGGCAGAGCACCGCCGTGTCCTCGTGGGGGCGATCGGCGACAACGATCTCTCGCGCCGGGCCTATGGTATAGGCCATGATCCGAAGCGAGGAGGAGTGGCAGGCGGTCGCCTCCTTCTGCGAAGCAGTAATGCTAGCCGTCCGGACCGAGCCCATATCGTCGAAGGCGCGTACTGTTCCACGCACGCCTCAAGGAGATGCCAGCAAACCGTAGGGGCCCAGCAGGGTCGAAGCCTACTGGGGCCATGGATTTTTTTTTGAAAGGAAAACTCGGCCCTGGTATGAAAGGCAACGAAGGAACAGGAGTGGGTTTTTAGTCAGTAGAAATCTGACACACCCTCCCGCCGCTCAAGAGCGGGAGATGTCATTGGATGATTTTCCCACATAAAAAAAGGATGGACTGTAAGAACTTGAAATGAAAAAGAAAAACCAGACAAGAAGAATAAAATAGAAAAATAGGTAGGTACATTATATTCACATTTGGAATTAAAATTTTTTAATACATGAAAAATATATGTTACAATTTATCATTTTACAATTAGACAAATAAATAAAATGTCAAACGTCTATAAATAACCCGCGCCTGGTCGTTCCCGGTGCAAAAAAGCCCATAACAATCGCCACATTGCCTCGCTGAATAGCGATGGCCATCCTTTGCACCAAGAACGACCTAGACCGGGAATCACCCGTTGCCTCCCCGAGCCTACAGCCCAAATCCCCCACAATGTGTGATGTGTGTGTTCGTGATGTGTGTTTTGTGGGGGCACAAAACACACATCACGAACCGCCCTATTCACATTATATTTATATTTACATCACGAACCGCCTGATGGGAACGACCAGGTCCTTGGGCAATTCTTCCGAGCATGTTAATGTCGTGGTCTCTACCCCTCTGATTCATTTTTTTAATATAAAACTCGTACCATACTTTCCGATTGCTCCGTAAAACCACAAAAAATACGTTCAATATTATTGGATTACATTTAGTAAACAATTTGACTAAAACTAATATTATAGAATTAGATTCTTCTCTGTTGTCCATCGAATACGAGGCGTATTCACATAACAATAAGACGTCGCTCAAAATAAATATCACAGTGGATATGTACAAGCGACGCCAGATGTTAGAAGTTGTCTGTACGCTCGTGTTGATACTAAGACAAAGTGAAAATACTATTACAATGTAAAAAAAACCGTTAACAACTAGCGGTAGTATGTGATCTCCAATTACAAACAACAACCATATGATACGATTTAAAAGATACGGTGATATTTGAGGTGTAAAGCTAAACTCGTTTGCAACCGAGACAATTGCGGTAGTTATTACAGACACGCCCCAACCAAAGACACTAGCTTTCAAATACCTCCTATGGACTTGCACATTAAAAACTTTTACAAAGTCTACGTAAAACGTATGACTTATGATTACCAACCAATGGCTCTTCGCTGTTTGTAAATATTCATCTAAGTATTCAATTACCTGAAATAATTGCCAGGGTATCCATAGATGTAGAGTTCGGTATGACCATGATGTTAAAAAGAGTAAGAAGTTTGATAAAATTGCGTTAAGAAACACAAAGTTTCTGTAATTTCGAAAGTTTTTTATGATGCACCATGATGCCGCGCCGTATATCAACGTAGGTAGAGTCACTCCAAGCACGACTGCCTCCTCAGTCAATATAGCCGGATTCCACCCTGAGTCCGGAAAGTACTCATAACTCTCTTCAGAGTGGTACTGTTCGCTGGTGTTGTTATCAGACATGACGAACGGGCGAAAGTCACTTGCACAGTTTTGATTGGTTCACTTTAAAGTCGCAAGATTTCTTGCAAGAACAAGTTGACGTAAAGTACTCCCACACCCTACAAGCAGGCGTTACTTTTGAAACCAACGGTCTAACAATAGTTATGTCAAAAGCTATAAAATTAAAAACTACTGCTATGTTTTATCTTTACACCATAATCAGCATTACCATTAATTAAAATTAAGATAATGACATAAATTGGTATAGAGATTTTTTTTGGGTTCCCTATATGTTTTTTTTTTTGTTATTTACCTTTTAAAGTAACTACCAATCTGCCCCAGAGGGGCGGCGGGGCTACCTCTATTCTTATATTCTTGATTGTAGACACATATAAACAATACAAATAGGACAATATAAATAGAAACGACATAAGTAGGACAGGTACACTGGAAAATGGGAAAAATGAATTCAATTTTCCCTTTCTAAAAATCTTCCTGAGACTTTATCAAATAGTTTTGAAAAAAGCATCAAAATTGGTCTAGTCATTCTAGAGTCTTGCGCTTAGCAACATATTTACAAGTGCAAGCATTTCTTAGATCAATGTTAAGTGAAAGGAAAAAATAATGTATTTTTCGTATAATTTGAATCGAAATAGATACAAAAAAGCGTCTATACTTTTGTTATAATGGCTGCCATCTTGTTTTTCTTTTCGTAAAAACTGTACACGGTATAGGTCACTAAGGGTGTCAAAATAAGTACAATGATGCCTAATTTCTTAGAATCTACCAAACATTACGGCTCACATCATTACTCTCAAAAAACATTTCCCTTCCTCTGGTTCAGTCGGGTAAAAACTTACTTATTTTTAATGATAAATAAACATATTTATGTATGAATATAAAAATGTGTGACCTTTTGAATTAATTAATTTCTACTGATTACGATGCAGTGATAAACATGGTGAACTAATTATATTACAAACAATTATATACACTTCAAAAAACATTTCCCTTCCTCTGAGGCAGTCGGGTAAAAACTTACTTATTTTTAATGATAAATAAACATATTCATATATGAATATGAAAATATATGACCTTTTGAATTAATTAATTTTTACTGATTACGATGCTGTGATAAACATTGTGAACCAATTATATTTTAAACACTTGATTATAAAAAAATAATAATTGATTGTTTACAAAGAATTGTGCTTTGAGGGTTTGGCGGCACTTTAAGTAAAGCTGTTCGTGAATAATTTATTTCAAATTCTGCAAACTAAAAGTGAATCTATCAAAACTGCGCAAGTGACGTTTACCTACTCGCCATGTCTGATGACGCCAGCGAAAATCACGACTCTAAGAAGAGTTATTACAACTTATTATTGACTGTGGAGTATATTGTGCTTGCGGCGACTCTAGTTACGTTGATATATGGCGTGGCATCATGGTGCATCTCGAAGAAATTTCGAAATTACAGAAACTTTGTGTTTTTTAATGCAATTTTAACTAATTTCTTACTTTATTCAACACCATTTTTGTGGACAAGGATGGATACAAAAGGGCTCTGGATATATTACTTATGTGAATATTTTGCTACAGCGAAGAACTATTGGCTGTTAGTTATAAGTCATATGTTTTATATAGATATTGTTAAAGTTTTTAATAGGCATATCAATAGAAGATACTTAAAAAGTGTTATCATTGGTTGGGGTGTGCCTTTAGTAACTACTACCATTGCTATGTCGTATGGATATAAAAAATTCATAAATATGTTGGTAGATAAAATTTCATCCGACCATGTGCGTATGATTGTATGGCAGATCTTTATTTTCGGAAATCGCTTTCTACCCGTGATAGTTAATAGTGTTATATACATTATAATAGTATTTTCACTTTGCCTTAGTGTCAACACAAGTGCACATACAGCTTCTAACATCCGGCGTCGCCTATATATGACCACGTTGATATTTATACTGAGTGACGTTTTCTTGTTGTGTGATTACACCTTGATTATATACCTAGATATAATCAAAGGTATATCAGAAATTATTGTAAACTGGTTATATCATTGCAATCCATTAATATTGGACATATTTTTTGTAGTTTTAAGGAGTAATCGAACAATATGGTATGAGTTTTTTGTAAAAAAAATAAACCAAAGGCATAGAAATGTCGAGATCAATATGCACGGAAGAATTGCTCAAAAACCTGGATGTGCCTGACGTAAATACTGTGAAACTCGGTTAAGTGGACCAATAATGACAATGAGTTCCATTGAAATTATTATAATAAACATATATAAATAAATATTATATAAATATAAATAATACTTTTGCATTGAAATCTGTTACTGAAAATAATGAACTTCAATAGATTGAATGTACTCTTATTGTTTAAATTTTTCCTATGTTAATCATAATAATTACTATACTTGTGTCTTTTTAGATATTTCATGTTTACCCACCATATTTGGGTCTTTTTAGTTTTTTCTATGTTAACCAGTATAGTTAAATCTTTTTAAATTTTTCATATGTTAACCACCATAAGGAGGCCAAAGAAAATATGGTTGGATTGTTTGAACAGTGATATGAAAGAAAAGGAAGCTAGTGATAGCATGACGGCTGACAGGATAGAATGGAAGAAAAAAACGTGTTGCACCGACACCAAATAAGACGGGACAAGGGCAGGAAGATGATGATGATAATATGTTAACCACTGAGTCTTTTTAGATTTTTCCTATATTAATCACTACACTTGAGTCTTTTTTGACTTTTTTATGTTTACCACTATACTTAGGTCTGATTAGATTATTTTCTGTGTTAACCACTACATTTGAGTCTTTTTAGATATTTTATATTTTAACCACCTTATTTGGGTCTTTTAAGAATTTTTCTATGTTAACCACTATACATCGTCTTTCTAGATTTTTCCTATGTTAACCACTATATTTGGGTCTTATTAGATTTTTTCTATGTTAACCACTATATTTGGGTCTTATTAGATTTTTTCTATGTTAACCACTATATTTGGGTCTTATTAGATTTTTTCTATGTTAACCACTATATTTGAGTGTTTTTAGATTTTTCCTATGTTTACCACTATACTTGGGTTTTTCTAGATTTTTCCTATGTTAACCACCATATTTGGGCTTTTTTAGATTTTTCTATGTTAACCACTATACTTGGGTCTTTCTAGATTTTTCCTATGTTAACCACTATACTTCGGTCTCTTTAGATTTATTCTATGTTAACCACTATAGTTGAGCCTCAATAGCCTCAGTAAGAGAGACAATTAATTACTAATTTAGACAGGTTGCAACTCGTTTGTTTGCAAACAAAATTCTTAGGTCCCTTGAGCTCCCAGTTATCTAGGTTTTATTGTATAAAGGAGTAAAAAAGGAATGCCTGATATAAAGGTAATAATGAAGGTATGAACAATGTTTTGTAAACCAAAAGTAGAGCTAATTATTATTCAATTATTTGTAATTATTGTTAAGTGAAAGAAAAATTGATGAGGAACGAATCGAACGATGGAAGAAATAGATGTGTTGCGCCAACCTCAAGTTATATGGGACAAGGGCAGGAAGATGATGATATTGACATAATATAATAGGCATGTTGTTTTAAAAATATAGTCTGCACTTATTGTCATTAAGTAAATTACTACCTGTGTTTTTGTATTTTATTTCCAAATATTAACTTAATAGTTTCGGAGTGAATCAAGCTTGCCCAAGATGATGGCACCTTTATCTTATTCTTTAGACTTTACATTTCACATCTACTCTGAGAAAATCAAAAATCAATAGTATCAAAATAAGCACAGCATAGCATATAATAAATTTGGAGCTATAGTGAAGTAGTAGACTTAGTATTTACAATAAACAATATCAATTAAAAGTTAAAGTTTACGTTTGATACATTAACGTGAAAGTCAAATTCATATGTGGGTTTGTGTAAAGAACCACTTAAGTGTTGTTAAACTATGTATTTTTTAATTTTTTTATTTTCTGGTAGTGATTTACTGTTCCGAGAATTCATGGTTTCGTGTCTTTACTCTGAGCCATCGCTATCAAGTTACCCAGGGGAGTAACGTACTTACGTATAGTACAGTATTGCACTTAGGGTCGTAGAGTGTTCAAGTATTCACAGGCTCGCGTGTTATCCCAGCCTCTGCGATGCTCGCACAGAACTGCGTCATGCCTGCTTATTTCAACTCTCTTTTTATCAATTATATAGCTTCTGGCAGCGGTTGCTGGCCGCGTGAAAGCGTGAAGTTATCCCAACGTAGGTACTTCTGGGATAAAAAATATACTACGATATTCTCCAAGGTCCAGCGGTGTACCTAGGCGTGAAAGTGTAACAAACAAACAGACACACAAAAAAAGACGGACATGTATTTTCGTGTTTGTAATTGTGGTGGTCGAAATTAATGGTAAAAATTAGTTCATATTAAAAAAATAACTAATCTAAATTAATAAATATACATATTCAGAAGTTGGTAGGATATAAAGGTAAGATAATAGATCGTTATTGTTAAAATTAATTTATAAAAACATAATGGTATAGAAACACTACATAGAACTAATTCCATGCTCATTATACGATGAGCTTTAGAGCATTTCCATCCCCACTGACTCGATTATAATATTTAGAATATTTTAATTTTATAACATCACAAGAGATCAAGGAAAAAATCTATGAAATAGATCAGAGGCCCTACGTGTTCAATTCACGACCCAAACTGAACTGTTAAAGGGATGGAGCTATATGGGGTGTAAAGTTTCATCCCTCTATCTCGCTCGCACGCTTGACATTTTAACAAGTCATGGTAAGGCTTCAGGTTCAAAAGACCAGTGAATGGTTATAAACTAGTGTTGTCTCCAGTCTCCGCTGCGTTCTCCTCTTCGTTCTCTTTCTCTTCTATACACAACTTCTCTTTGTCACTTTTGTGCTTGATTCTGTTCTTGAAGAGGAACGCGTTCGTGATGGTGCGCATGCGCAAGGTGCCCGCCGAGCCGTTGAACGACGACGTGCTTGAGAAGCTTGCTGCTTTCAGTCGCGTTTCTGTAGGACAGACATAATTATGCTAAAGTTTATATTGAGGGCCGTTACAAGTGTGTAAAAGGCGACAGTCAATCTAACGTAAAAGCTGGACTAAATGCCGCCTTGCAGACCGATACTATTACTGTGCAAAGGTGCATTTTACGACAATACTTATAGAGCTTCTAACTATTACAATTCTATATATTATATTGTATATAGCTACTTGACCAGGCCTTATTTTGGAGTGGAAAATCATCAAATAACTTCTTCCACCACACCTATATTTCTTCAGTTGCCTTTTGTGTTCTAGTACCCCGAGTATCCTTTTCATACGTTTTTCTAGGGCCCTAGAAGGCATCGGACCAGCCGGGCCCCTACGATTTCGTTGATATCTCTTTGAACGCGAAACACTACGCGCCGTCGACAACTCGGGCTCGGTCCTTATAGGATGAGCGGATGACGAGCTTCCCATTGCTCGTTGTCCCAAGCCTTGAAATATCCATGGTAGATTTTGGAGATTTGGCGTCCGCCATAACATACTCGTACCAACAAATAAATGTATGCTTTATCCCAGAACGAAGCTAGATCTAGTACAGACAGCTGCATCGATTGGGTATCCCTCTCAAATTAAAATATCTTAGAAAAGAGGGTAACCAGTTGATGATACTGTATATGTCCATACCGAAAGTCGATCACGTCAGTCAATCTCGGCATAGACCTCGACAGAGACGTTATAGTACACAAGTGTGTTCGCAAAAATGGGCGAGCCGTCTGTTCTTCCACAAAGACTAAAAGATGAGGAAAAGGATTCATAACACATTATACAACGTACCTGGCCGCTCAGGTTGGGACCTAGGAGGCACATTTTTATCTTGTGTACGACTCGTATAAGGTTTTGGGGCTGTAGGCCTTGGAGGAGGTCTCAGCCTTTGCCTCCGCTTGCAGACGTTTGCACCTAGCTCCGTCTCGTTCCCGACCCTGCAACAAAAAGTCAGTATGTTATCATCTTCAGTCGTTCATGTTTCTTTATGATTATTTTGCGTTTTCCGACTTCACTACGCATGTCTATCCTATAAAAAAGGGATATTTAATTTATCACACAAATCACATTAATATTATAAAGGTGAAAGTGTGTATGTTTGTTACTTTCTCATACTCGAATGGTTAAATGGATTTCGATGAAACTTGGCAAATTAGTAGATCATGTCCTGAAATAGCACATAGGATAATTTTTATCCTGGGAGTATGCTTCTTTAGGATATTTTTTCCTTCCTTCTTAGTTTTGGTGGTCAACTGTATCCAAACAAAAATTGTCGTGGCGGATTACAGTCTCAGTCAGGAAAAGCGATTGTATCTGTGTTTGTGGTCCCACAGTCGGGTCCCGGAATCAGGTCTATTAGGTATTTGATTAAATTCTAGCTTAGTTATTGTGTTGCAAAATCGGAGCAGATAGCTGGTGTACTAAAAACCGCATGATAATACACCTAAGGTCTGTGCATGTGTTTGTGAGGTTTTTGTCCAGCTGTAGAGATAGAAGTGAAATAATATAATCTTCATGATGGCGATAAGAACCCTGAGAAGTCAGCTCCAAGAATACATTATTAAATGGCTTTTTTCATTGAGAAATTTAAGTACAGTGGACTTCTTAAGAGTTAAATAATTTTGTACAAATGAGGAGGGGCTTTTAATTTTTTGAAAATGTTAAAGGTGCTCCTGAATGTCAATAACTTTTACTATAGGTTGAACTAAGTAATGTGAAAAAGTAAACCAGGTGTCTGCGGAACTTTTTTTTTTAAATTGATATAAACCAGTGCTTGATTGCAATCCCACCTGATGGTAAGTAGAGATGCAATCATTGATGGTGAGGCGCACTAGTTATTAAGTGCCTATTCACTCTAGCCTTGAAGACACCCAAATTACAGTTGGACGGGAAGACCGCAGCAGGCAAATTGTTCCAGTCCTTCGATGTACACGGCATAAATGACGAAGCGAAACGCTTAGTCCGGACCGTTGAAGTTTCAACAACGTAAGGGTGGATACTCGCCGTACGTCGGGTGGTCCCATGGTAGAAAGGAGATGGCGGAATCAAGTCATGCAATTTCCGCGCACACTCTCCAAAATGCAACCTGTAAAATACCGATAGGCTGGCTACCCTGCGCCTGTGCTCGAGGCTTTGTAGATTGGACTTGACAAAATGTCCACCTGTGTACACAAAAACATTATTATTAAGTTTAAATAAATAAATATGTACTCACGTCATTGCTGCTCGAGGTCGCGGGCGCCACAAGTTGTCGCCTTGGTTCGAGCCACACGGGGCAGTCACTGCGCGGTTCTGGCGCATACTGCTGTTCCGTTTAGCTGCAATAAAACCGTAACAGTATAAACTAAACAATAGCTTGAATGAAATCTTAAAGACTAGTCTCAAAAGACACAATGCTGCAATTTTTGCGCTCAACAAAAATAATCATGTCGTTTTTTTCTGAATGAGTATTTAACTTAAAAGAAACAGTTACACTGAGCATGTTCAGGGACCTTACCATGACATGTTAAAAAGTCAGGCGTGCGACCACCTTAGACAGGGTGTAAGGGATAGGTCTCCGCAAACTTTAAGGGCTTGCTCACTAGACGAAACTAGACGAAAAAAATTCGGCCTCCATACAATCTGTCCAATCAAGTTTATAATTATGTATGGAGAGTCCGATTTTTTATTTCGTTCCCGGAAAAAAAATCTTGTGGAAGGTAGTTCAGTTTCGTCTACTGAGCAAACCCTTAAAATTTGCGGAGACCTGTCCATTACACCCTGTATAGCTCCATCTTTTTAACAGTCCAGTTTAGTTCGTCAAATGGATGGTGTTAAGAGCTCGTGGCTCGTCCAACGCGCCGAGAAAATGTGGACATCTGGTTACGTTTGACGAGCGTCCAACGCGCAGAGAAAATGTGGACATCTTGTTACGTTTGACGAGCGTCCAACGCGCCGAGATTTCGCGCGCCAGAATCGCAGCGCCGTGGGTGCGCGTCTCGGGCGCCATTTATCACTAGTCCCGTAGACATTATTCAAAAGTAGTGTTAGGAAAATACTAGGAAAATACAATTTTAATATGAATTGCATTTTCCTAGTATTTTTGCCATTCTAGTATCATTGCCTTTGGATAGTGTCCATGAAAAACGCCAAAACACCTGGACAGCTGTAACAGTAGGCCTTAGTGTAGTCCTGTACTTCAGTGGCACATTAATTATGTGTTAAAATACACTGTGAGGCTCAATGGATACCCTGTTACATTCACCCTAGGGATGTTTTCCGACAGGCGTTGCAGAAAGGTTCTGAAATGTTTCTTTAAGAGGACACGGGGTCCATTTTAGTGAGCTGTTAGTGATCACAGGGGCGGTTTTAGTGTGGTTAAGATCCCACATTTCCTATAATATCTCGAAAAGTTCAGGTGCTTTTTGAATGTCTCCGCCCCAGAAAAAATAGTAGGTAGGCATGTGGTGTACTCACGTAGAGACGCAGCATCAAGCGGGTGCGTGTAGATGCGTCTGCGAGACTGCAGCATAGAGGTGACCAGCACGGCCAGCGAGCGCGGAGGCGCCGCCGGCTTTTCCTCCGGGATGCGCAGATCGTTCATCTCATCCTGATACCTCTCTCTCGACTTCTTCACCACCCACCAAGTCTCCATCATTCCCTTACCCTTCACATTTACTCCGCCGCGACTCTCAAGGACGTAGGAACCTTCCAGTAGCTACATGACAAGAAAAGAGGCATTATTTGAGGCTCGTGTTATAGGATACGTAATACGTTAACATTTGCGGCAACATTTGTTGCCGATGAGTACCGGCAACAAATGTTGCCCAAAAACTGTTCCCTAGAAATGTGTTTTTTTCTTCTGTGTCAAATCTGCGATCAGTGTTTGACACTATGAGCAAATTTGGTGAGTGCGCTATGTCAGTTTGAGTGCGTCTCCCACCGGGAACGTCTCCTCATCGGCTATCTATATGATGTCTTTTCGTTGGAGACGCTTTGCGTAGCTACGCATCGTGAGCTGAGCTGCTAAAGTATTTAGATGCTTCTCTAGCTTTACCCGGTACTTCATGGTGACGTAAATGTAAATTAAAATTTTTAGACGGTCGCCTCCTTCTGCGAAGCAGTAATGCTAGCAAAAGAGGCAGCCGATCTCGTGAGGCAACGGTCCTCACGTCCCAACTGCCGCTGGGATTCTGATCCCGATTTCCGGCCACCGTAGGCGCGGGCTTGCGGACGGTGAGCAATGGGTAGCTCGCCGTCCGACCGTCCGGTAACCGTCCGGACCGAGCCCATGTCATCGACGGCGCGTACTGTTTCACGCGCGCCTCAAGGAGATGTCAGCCAACTGTAGGGGTCGCCATCAGGGTCGAAGCCTACTGGGGCCAAGGGTCTGATTCTGAAAGGAAGACGCTCTGCCCAAGAGCGGGGGATGTCATAAGATGATTTTCCCACCGAAACAAAATAATAAAACCACATAGGAACTAAAACTAAGAAATCCTGCATCGCGGTATTATAGTTCTCCGCGCGATTAGAGCATATAGAACAGCCCGAACTCAACTATCGAGCAGATGCTCGGATCAGACATAACACCCGTCTGGTCGGAGGATCCTCCATTTTCAGCGAAGGTTTGCGGGACTTTACACCCTGTTCCGCATACCACTAAATAGGTATGTCGGTGAAGTCAATAGTACGGAAGCTTGAGAACGAATGAACGAGTTAAGTGAAAAGTGACACATGTCACTTTGACAGAATCCGCGCTGACGTTTGCACGAACAGAGCAGATAAAAGGGCCGACCGCAGAGGTCCGTGGGTCATTCCTCTGTCGGCAGCCGTGCGTACAACGTCTAAGTGTCGGGGACTGTCTCACTGCTCGTTGTGTAAAGTGAATACCTAAAGCTTACCTCATAATAAATCAGTTGTGTGATCTAAAATAGTTTGTTTATTGCTCGTTACCCAGCCATTGCCCACAAGACATAGTCTCTGGACAGAGCTTCAATGATGATCGGCATCCTGCGCCGACATCAGAAGTGGGATTCCGAGCAAATAAACAAGAGCAGCACGAAGGTTACGTAACGCCGGTCACGAAGAAAATAGCAAGAGCCAAGACAAGTAGCGGTCATTATTTGAAATGGAAAATTAGAAAGTGAAGACCTGGAATGAAGCACTGGACCGAATAAGATTCAAAGTTCCGTTAATCAATGTCATTATCAGTTTTGGTCTGATTAGGTTTTTTCTGGGGTTTTTCCCTAATCCTGAGCAACGAATGTTGGACCATGATGACATTGTTTCCCCAGAAAGAAATGGGAACTGACTAAATCACCGTGTACTACCCAGATTGTGACCGGGACGCGTATTGCCATTGTGTATATCAGTACAGACACCCATAGTCTGTACTAGATCACTTTGTGCTCTTAAAAATAACAAATACTCTAAAGCAAACTACGTATAACTACAGACCAGTCTGTATAAGTATACAGTTTGCTTGCATATTTTTAAAGCAAACTACGTATGACTACAGACCTGTCTGTATAAGTATACGGTTTGTTCGCATATGTCTAAAGCAAAATGTGACCGTGTTATTGTTTGTATTGTAGGGTATGTGGGGTCATAAGACTTTAATTATATGTTGCAGTGTACTACGTAACAATATTGAACATAACTATGTTGTACGTGTTTTTAACGTACGGGTTTTTAACATTAGAAGGGGATATGGCGCTCGGCGGCCGCTGCCGCGGCACGCTCGCTCCGCTCGCTCGCCTTCGCGCGTTGATGGTCACAGTTCTAACCTAACCTAACCCATATGATTCACTAACATTAGAGGAGACCTGGTCGTTACAGGTCACTGTTTTAACCTAACCTAACCCAAATTATTCACTAACACAGTCATACGAACGCAACTTGCAAGGGCAACAAAAACAAACGGACGATGACTGACATGACGTCGTGACGAATATAAAACAAAATGGGCTCGCTTCACGTTCGGTTCCGTTACTCAGTGAAAACAAATATTTGTTATTTTTTATGTAAATAGTCAATGTAATTGCTTGTTATTGCATGGTTTTTGTGCACATTAATTACTTACGTAATTTAATACGTGAAAATAAAATTATTTTAAAAAAAATATATGACAAAATTGAATGAAACAAACCACAAACAAGCGTGGACGCTTAACGAAACGTGAAACGTCAACTTTGACATCTACAATGACAATTTATCTAACCCACTGCCATAATGCGAAGAAAGCAAAGAATGTAAAGGATGTACCTATCTATCTTTGGTGCGAAAGAGACAGAATGTGTTTGCTCTGCACTCGCATGTAGTTTGCTCACACTGAAGCATGCCATTGTACATACTACGGCAGCCAAATTGTCTGTACTCGTATGTGTTTTGCTCTCACGAATTAGAGCAAAGTGTATTTTATTTCAGTCTGTCTCTGTACTGATATGCAGTATGCTCTCTAGCTACAAGAGCATATTGCGTGCGATTACAGAGCAACCCCTGTCTGTGCTAGTATACATTATGGCAATACGCGACCGGGACAAGACCGACGCAAATGCATGTTCACGATGTACCATTTTCCGATACGTGCTTTGCTGATAATCCGAAGTCACCAGTGATTACAGCAAGAATTACAAACTTTTAGTTACCTGAAGTGTATAATGCAAAGTGCAGTGCGTGTGTGTGTGCATGCCTGAGATGCAGTGTGTCAAGTACGCTACCAGATCAGAAAATATTTGACACAAAATGTATGAAGACATCTCAAACGTCACCTGTCAAATGTTTCCACTGTGGAAAAATTGGACGGAGCAGGCTGTGTTTTCATAAGCAAGAAACAGTAGGAAACCGACAGAATAACGTGATATTCAAGCTTCAAGACTCAATCCCATGGTCAGCCACATCGTATGCTGCAAATGTGGAGAACAAGGTCACATCTCCTTCCGGTGTCCTGATGAAAGTGACGCAGCGGTGACGGTGACGCCAAGGCATCACGTAGCGAGCGAGAGGTTGACTGACGGGTGTTGTCGATCCTACACCAGGAACAAGGTCAGGTATTCACATTCCATTTTAATTCTGGTGCTGAGTGTTGTCTCTCTTTCACTTTAAAGTCTTTCATCACTATTTCACGGCAAACGTAAACACAGTATTGTTACATTGAAGGGTCAGTTCAGTGTGTTCAGATCTATTTGCCAAGTGATATTTTGGCCGTGAAATATTGTTGCAAGGGTTCAGTTCAAATAGTAAAAATTGCTAAAGTTCACGGCGTAAACAATTGTAATTACAACTACCCTCATTAGATCCAGTAGATACCGTTTCGATTTTTTTATGACAGTGATAATTCCTCCATCGATAATTTTGACGATATTGACACTGACGTGTGACGTGTGTCGGTATGCTACAAACGCGTGTTGTAAAAAGTAAACTGATCCGTTTGATTGACTCGTATTTGACTGTATAAAGATGACCATAGCGGTCTAGCGCGGAAAAATTAATAATGCGTGAGCGGGTAGATGATTGTTGCTGGCAAATATTATTCGACCGAGTAATTCGGTGTTTGTTAGCTCTTTTGACTTAAAAACTCGACCGGTCAGATATAATGAGCAAAGATTACTGTGAACTAAATAACAATGTGCCTAACCGAGATACCACTTACCTTAGACAAAATAACTCGTTTAAATAGTGCGCGTTATTTTACAAAATTAGATTGTGTATCAGGCTTTCAGTAGTATGATAGCGGACAGCCGGTACAAATATTTGACCATGCCAATCAGTTTCAAAATGCGATCTGAGTTTTCCAACGGACGATTGTAGTTGTTCTAGGCGAATCGGTAAATGTCTACGTCGTAGTTTGAGTTGTCAATATTATGATTATTTAGGAAACTATTAAGAGGGACGTCGGGAGACTTAATGTAGTTTTACAAACGTTGACTAAAGCCGGATTTTCATTAAATTTGAGAAAAATGGTTGTTTTTGATAATGCAACTCAAGTTACTAGGGTATGAAATTAAGTCAAGTAGTGAAGTTAGGAGGAATAGGACCTAATAGCAGAAAGCAGGTCACGTACATTCGACTCTGCCTCCACCGTTTATCTTAGCTCGGTTAGGGCAGTTTATAGGTCTAGTAGCTTACTTCGGGCGGTTTGTGCCTAAGTTTACTACTGTTATGGGTCCGTTCTAAAGATTTGATGTGTAGTAAAGTTTCTTTTTCTTGGCAACAGCGCCACGAAGACATTGATTAAGAAATAATTTCAATTCTTATGAAAGAGTCGGTTTTAATGATTTAAGCCTCTCAAATACGTAGTAGAATTGCATACTGATGTCAGTGAAACCGTAAGATAAAGCTGGATTCAAAGCAGGTGATGCCCTGTAGTAGTACCATACGTGAGTTATCGAGAAACTATCTCCCATTGCTTGATGATAAAGATAATTTACAGTCGGTTTATAGTCGGTTAGAAGGTAAAGCTAAAAAGATCTCTCTGGTAATTAGTTACGTGCTGAACAAACAAAAACGAGACTTTGAAACTTTTAAGGTTCTGATTAAAATAAATGGTAGTTAAAAGAATTTAGAGTTCTGTGATTCAATTAACATTATCTTACACTTGGTCGCGACGGGATTTTCACGTGTGACAAACGTGTGATGTTCGTGTTAGAACCAATACTAATAACGACTGCAGAGACAAAAAAACCGTTTCTGGTAGGGTTCATTAGGCGAAGTCTAACTCGTGAACTCGTCTAACTCTATTCAGTTACGGACGCTAAACCAAACGACGAAGGCAGGTGGTCCCTTAGCACTGTTTGAATTGACAAGGCTGCGTTTTCTCTACCGTTGATGACAAAAGACGATGTAGACTCAGAGTTAAATTTTAGTACCGTGAGAAATGATGCGTTACGCCATATAGAGAGTGCGTAGCAATCTATGAAAAGTGTAAGTTTAATCTGACGAAGGCGGAAATTGATAAATTTTTGATAAGAGACTTTTTCATATACGAGCAGAGCAAGTAAACTGAGTAAGATCCATTTAAAGATTAATTTGAAGTAATAGAGAGAGAAAGAAAATCAGCGCATAACTGATAAAATTGGGGTAGAGTAAAGTAGTAGAGATAATGAGATTATTAAGTTTACATGATGATCGGACTATACCAGATTTGATTTGTAGCCGTAGCTTAATAGAAATCGCTATCTAGTGGTCACAGTAGTCCGTGAGTACGCGGTATTGCGATTAAGCCTGGGACATAATGTGGGAAACCATTGAGTCGTGAGAGACTTGGCAATCCTGGAGGGATGCGCAGGAATGGTTGAGTGACTAGAGGTTACTGGGCTATTAGTAGCCAGAGATCACGTGCAGTGATTAATGATTAGTGTTTTGGATTAGTTTGATTGATTTGGTGGAGAATTTACCATGATAATTAATTCACGGTTATGCTTTGAATTTTTTGATTATTGATTTTGATATTGAAACGATATAGAAATTTTGATGTTAATTTATTTTCTTTAATTGAACTTAGCAGTACTATGAACAGTAGTGAGAATTAGTAGGTTAGTTAATAGAAATTTAGAGTTTCGATACATCTCGAGTTTTGTTGAACCTTCATAATTTACGGTTGGCGCAGTGGTTGAGCGATTGACTGCTGCGCTGCACGTTGCGGGTTCGATTCCCGCAGGGGGTAGACGTTGTTATGGCCTACAGAGAGAAGGATAATAAAACATGAGGTTCCAGTTGAATTAGATGTATAGGAAGTAGGTGGGGAAAGTGATCATGGCACTATTTAATCACTGCTGCTTTAGAATTAAGGAACGATTGGTGAGTTATCCTCGTTTACGTTGGTGCGTAAACGAGATGAGTCGTTGTAGCGACGCCTGTAGTGAGTTATCCTCGTTTACGTTGGTGCGTAAACGAGATGAGTCGTTGTAGCGACGCAATTAGTGAGTTATCCTCGTTTACGTTGGTGCGTAAACGAGATGAGTCGTTGTAGCGACGCCTGTAGTGAGTTATCCTCGTTTACGTTGGTGCGTAAACGAGATGAGTCGTTGTAGCGACGCCTGTAGTGAGTTATCTTCGTTTACGTTGGTGCGTAAACGAGATGAGTCGTTGTAGCGACGCCTTTAGTGAGTTATCCTCGTTTACGTTGGAGCGTAAACGAGAGGAGTCGTTGGTGCGACGCCTGTAGCGAGTTGACCACGTTTGCGTTGGTGCGTAAACGATTTGGATTTATGGTTGGATTGGGAATTTCATTATACATAGTCACTCATGATCAGGATGTCTAGTGTGTGTGAGAGTTTACATGTTTGGGAGCGCACTCACGGTGCGAGAGTAGTTCCTGATGTTTGTCAGGAGTGACCGAGCTATATGATACTGCGAGATGTATTTTGTTTCAGATCAACACACAGAGACCGACGCATTGTTTGGAAGTCTCGTCAGTGGACCGTCTTCTGGCTGAGGTGGTGAACTGGTGATGATGAACACAGCGACGGATGTCTTGTTGGGACATCTCGTCAGTGGATATCTTCCAGCTGAGGTGACGATGATGACTAACACACAGGGACGTGTGTTCCGCAGGATGGCCGTGTCGGTGAAGTCAATAGTACGGAAGCTTGAGAACGAATGAACGAGTTAAGTGAAAAGTGACACATGTCACTTTGACAGAATCCGCGCTGACGTTTGCACGAACAGAGCAGATAAAAGGGCCGACCGCAGAGGTCCGTGGGTCATTCCTCTGTCGGCAGCCGTGCGTACAACGTCTAAGTGTCGGGGACTGTCTCACTGCTCGTTGTGTAAAGTGAATACCTAAAGCTTACCTCATAATAAATCAGTTGTGTGATCTAAAATAGTTTGTTTATTGCTCGTTACCCAGCCATTGCCCACAAGACATAGTCTCTGGACAGAGCTTCAATGATGATCGGCATCCTGCGCCGACAGGTATATAAGGAGTTCGTTTTTTAACCGAAATTCTCAAAACAGTTATTGTTGATGGCCATATTTATGCTCACCTCCTTAGTATACTTGGTGATCTGAATCTTGTCAATAACTCCATGGCTCTCCATGCGCGACGCCTCGTTGACAGTGTTGCCCCAGATGTCGTACACCGGCTTGCGAGCGCCGATCACGCCTCCTACCAGGGGACCGCAACTGATCCCTGAAACGACACAAGTACACACTCAGAATTTTTGCTATAAAACTAACCTTAAAATTCGTTGTCTGATCATCCGCTTGTAATGTTGTGTTCATCTTCCCAAATTTTATATAGGTACCGAATAGTCATGCGTGTTAAATGGCCTGTATTGTCACTTTAGCCAGTGATTTTAGTTTTCTCAAGCGCGGATCCAGCTCTCAAAAAAGGTTGTGGTCAAAGCTGACAACCATCCGAAAATCGGCCAATTGCGAGTCAGAGTCTGAACTCGCTTATGATCGGTACCGTAAAACGGGGTGAATAGAAATGCAGGGGTGAAAAGAAAAAAAAACTTTGGTTTGGTTTTTCACTTTGATACCATATTATCGGCTTCTAACAAAGCATCGACTTTTAGAATAACAATTCCTTAATAAATTGATATAGTTAAATGCTGCAAAAAATATTCAAATATCGTGAAAATACCCTTTGAAGTTTTGTTTCTATTCACCCCATTTGGTATTGCATTCCTACAAAAGAGATTATTACAAAAAGTATGACGCTCTGACCACCATTGTACAAAATCGTGGTCAACTTATTGGTATCTTACCTATTCTCAGCCGGAACTCGTAGTAGTTGATGGCTTTGACTGCTTCCCTCAGAGCGAGTGCCAAGTCTACCAGCGTACACAGGTGGTGATAGCCTTGTTCTCCTGACTGAACAACAAAAAAAGATACAGTCATACGATACAGTTATATTTTTTCTATCGAAATCTCGTTGTACGCTGCACCGTTCGGGCGTCTTTATGTCAACACCGCCACCGGCCCACGCTGAAAAACAGCGCTGTGAGCTCATCGCATAATGCGTGAGGCTGCAGCTTTATGTGACGCATATCTTCCTTATTCAATTGATAATGTTTGTTAGATAGTTTTAAGATTGCGTCATTTCGCTTGAATAAACAGTTTTTCTTTCTTTCTTTCATACGCAGATCATATTGTCTATGAACACTTACACTAACACCATCATCATCATCTCCTCAGCCTTTTCCCAACTAGCCTGGGGTCGGCTTCCAGTCTAACCAGATGCGGTTGAATACTCGTGTTTTACATGGAGCGACTGCCTATCAAACCCTCACAATCCAGTTACCGGGAAACACGATACTTCTTGGATAGACTGATGGCCAGACTTTCTGGCGTCTGAATAACTGCCCCCCTAGCCAAGTCACAAACGATAAACGTGAACTCTCAGTAGTCTTTAATAGATTTTTAACTTTATGTCATTGGATATAAAGTTGAAAATCTATTGAAGATTACATAGTGTTTTCGTTCGTTCCGGTCGCTAACGCTCAGTAGTCTTTAATAGATTTTCAACTTTATGCTCTTAGGTATAAAGTTGAAAATCTATTGGAGATTACTAAGCGTTCACGTTTATCGTTTTCAACTTGGCTAGGGGGGCTGTAACGACTGTCAAAAACCTACGGATACTACAACACTTGTGCCAACATAAGGTATGCATTTAGATTGCAACGTTACGGATTACGAACTCATTTATTCTCAAAGGTCTCCAGTTCAGGAGTCCCCAGTATTTATGATCAAACGTTATAAACTGATTAAGTTACTATAGTTTATTTTGGCACCATAATCAGTACTAATTTAATTAATGGTATCTAACGTAAAAAACTGGGCAAGTGCGAGTCGGAATCGCGCACTGAGGGTTCCGTACAAACTTACCTATGGTAATAACTCGATTCCCGAATGGAGTTTCGAAGATTTTTCCGAATCGCAAAAAAAGGTTTTTTTTTGTGACGTAACAACAAAACTGTTTTCAGATTTGTTTCTATACCTTTGCTATAAGGCCTTGCTAATGCCAAATTTCAGGATTTTGTGTCAACGGAAAGTACCCTATGTATTTTGATTCCCTTGAGAGTGTCGAAATATACGTTTTTTGTGATATAAACGGCGGTATCTTTTTTTCGTTAACTTGGAGGTTTGATTTTTTAACGGTTTTAAAGGACCGTAGATTTATGTCATTTATGTCGCAAAAAACTATATTTATATATCGACACGTATATTTCGACACTCCCAAGGGAATCAAATTTCATAGGCATAAAGCAAGGTCTTATAGCACAAATATAGGAATAAATCTGAAAACAGTAAATTTGTTGTTACGTCACAAAAAAAAAATTGCGATTGAAAAAAATCTTCGAGACTACATTACTGAACTATTACAAGAATTGAAATGATCACAAATATGTGCTTTTGTAAAATCGGCCAAGTGCGAGTTCGATTGACGTGCGAAGGGTTCTGAACGAATGATATTTTTTTAAATGTTGCTTATAAAACCGGTCAAGTGCGATTCGGACTCGTGCACCAAGGTTTCTGACGGACAACAAAATTAAGTGAAGTGAAAGGTTCCGTTTTTGTCGACTGTGGTTATGGAACCCCGAATATAGATTTCTCATAGTTTCAAGTCCAAATTTTAAAGTCGGTACTTTTGGCAAAAAAAAAAATAGTTCAAATCGGTCCAGTAGATTCGGAGCAAATTGGCTGTGACAGATGGACTGACAGACAGACACATGTGTGATCCTACAAGCCTTCCTTTTTAGTCGGATTTTGGATCTTCAAAAATGCTTTTATTCTATATACATTATTATACCTCGCCCATTGGATTTACAGTCTAGGTGTAGAAAAAAAGTATTACTTGGTATATTTTTTTCTCGATATTAAATAGACTTTGATATTTTTATTGCATTATAAGAGAATGCGTTTTTTTATGATCAAATAAAAAATCGTTTCTTTCAAATGATTATATATATTTTTTTTGTTTAACCTTTTGAGTGCGTAATTAGAGACACGATAGTAAAACAATGGCGCTTGAACGCCGGCGTTAATGCGGGGATCAACAGCTTATGTTGTTGTTATATCTACATCTCAAAAAAAAAAGCGACTACACTTTCCTGATACCACGCGCGTTCTTATTTTTCTTTTCATCGTCATCAATCGTTGTATGTCAAAATTAATCTAATAATGCCAAATTTATTCAAATCTACAATATGAGCCATTAACACTCTCACTATTACTCTCAAAAAACATTACCCTTCTTCTAGGGCAGTCGGTTAAAAACTTACTTAATTTTAATAGTAAATTAACTTTTATTTAGGGAACCCCAAAAATGTAAACTGTTTTATTAATTAAATTTCTATTGATTACGGTGAACGATAAATATGTTTTAAGCACTTGATTACAACTATTTGAAACCTTTGCTTTGACAGTTTGGCGGCACTCTATGTGAAGTTGAGAAAGTTGTTCGCAAATAATAATTTATTTTAAATTCTGCTAATTAAAAGTGAATCGATCAAAACTGCGCAAGTGACGTTCGCCCACTCGCCATGTCTGATAACGACACCAGTGAATATATTGACTCTGAAGAGAGTTATTACGACTGTTTTTTGTGTGGGAAGTTTATTCTGTTAGTGGTGAATAAACTAACGTTGATATACGGCGTATCATCATGGTGCATCATGAAGAAGTTTCGAAATTACAGAAATTTTGTGTTTCTTAATGCAATTTTAATAAATTTCCTTTTAAATGTAACATATATTATATATGTTTTCTTGGCAATGGACATAAGCATAAGTAAATCCTGGATATTGGACATAATATATAACTCAAATCAATATTTTCTAACAGTGAAAAACTTTTTTCTGGTAGTTATAAGTCATATGTTTTACGTAGATATTGTAAAAGTTTTTGATGGACATACCCACAGAATATACCTGAAAACTGTTGTCTTTGGTTGGGGTGTGCCTTTAGCTACATATGTCATTATTAAGTCGGATGAGTATGATAAATTGGTAGAAATTGTGACAGATAAAATACCATACCCCCGTATAAGTGATGTGATATGGTTTATCTTTGCGTATGGAAATGTCATTTTACCCGTACTAGTTAACAGTGTTATTTACATTATAATAGTATTTTCACTTTGTCTTAGTGTCAACACGAGTGTACATACAGCTTCTAACATCCGGCGTCGCTTATATATAGCCACGGTGATATTTCTACTCAGCGATGGTTTGTTGTTGTGTGAGTACGCCACGTTTTTTTATGAAACCAATTTGGTAGTCAATGTTGTATATTTTATTAATAATTACAATCCATTAATATTGGACATTTTTTTTGTTGTTTTAAGGAGTAATCGAATAATATGGTATGAGTTCTATCTTAAAAAATTAAACCTAAGGCGTAGAAATAACGAGATCAACATGCAAGCAAGAATTTCTCAAAGACCTGGTGAAAGGTCTGGCGGCGCCTGATGTAAACATAGTAGAACCTAGTTAAGTGGCTTTTTTTTCGGTGGAAAAATCATCCTAGTTAAGTGGGTCCTGGATATGTGACAATCCTCTACTACTGATAATCACAATGAGTTCCCGACACTTTTGGTATTGAAATTCTGCTGTTACTGAGATTAATAAACCTTTTTGGCTCAGTAGCCTCAATAAGTGAGACAATTCATTAATAATTTAGCATTGTGAATATTGCTGCAGACAGGTTGCGACACGTTTGTTTGCAAACATTCGAATTCATTCGTGGGGCCCTCTGTAAATGAGACAACGTCACTTAAACGGCTGTTTAGGAAACTGCGAAATGATAAACCTCTAAGTGACAAAAAAATCATAGCTCCATTGTACTACCACTTATTCAGGTTTCACTGTATAAATCCTCATCATAGTCATCATCTTCCTGCCGTTTTATTTGGGGACAGCGCAACGTGTTTTTTTCTTCCATTCTGTCCTGTCACCCGCCACGCTATCACTAACTCCTTTTTCTTTCATATCACTTCTCACACAATTCATCCATCTTTTCTTTGGTATACCTCTTCCTTTCCATCCATTCACATGTATACTCATAACTCTTTTAGTAAAATTTCATCCCTCTTCTTATCATGGCCATGCCAAGACAAACGATTCCCTTTTACTGTATAAATGAAGTGTAAAAAAGTAACGACTGATAAAAAGTTATCAATCGATCAGTGTAGCTTATTATTCAGTTATTTGTAATGATCGAAAACGAAATATAAGTTGGAAGGGAATGAATCGAATTTTACCGTAAAATGTATTTTTTTTATTCTGTCAGTCCCTACATCCTCTAAAATTTTTGTTTGATTCCCACTACCAACCTAGAGCTACTCCCTTGTAGTGTTATTTTTATACTTATTCAAACTTGTATTATTTTACTTCATAGACATTCCCATTACTTTATTTTTGTTCTCTTTCTTTGTTTCTTCTGTCTTCTGTTAGATTGTAATTTTAATTTCTGATAATTTTTGTATTTCTCTGTTGAGATGCTGTCTGTACCTATGTTACGCTTATTTATGAAGCGTTTTTGTGTTTGTTAATTATGTAAGTAATTTGTGAAAATCCTTTTAACCGACGTATTTGCATTATGTAATCAATAATTAGTTCAAGATTACAGTACCAGACGCTAGATGTAATTAGAAATAATAATATGTATATAAATTTTTATACTACAAGTTTAGGTACTCAAAAATATGTTACGACTATATGCTTTGGAGGTATCGATTTCTAAGTATTACTTATTTATAACGTATCTATTCGTTCTTACCTAGATTATTTTTTATAAATGATTATTAATTTTAATATTTCGTTTGTAAGACAATAATACTGGCTTGTCCTTGCTTGACTTAAAATTCAAATTATGGAATGGATCACCAGGTTCATTGTCAGTGGGAACATTTGTAAAGGGATTCTTAGACTAAGTAGCGCATAAGAACAATTCAGAGTGATCGATCGGAGAACGGTTCGGAACTTATAATTTTTTTTTCTTATTTACTATTACTTTTTGGAGGTAGGCGGAACAGAGAGTAAAATCCCGCAAACCTCCGTTGAAAAGGAGGATCCTCCGACCAGGCGGGTGTTATGTCTGGTGGGCAACTGCCTGATAGATGATTTCGGGCTGTCGTATATATTCAAATCGCGAGGAGAACTTTGATTGCGCGATGTAGGATTAGTTCTTATGTGACGCCATAGATGTCGCTACAACTTGTTGCCGTGTTGAGAAACCTGCAACAACAGGAGACACGCGGGAACTGTTGAGATACTCCTGGCCTCTGAGGGCCTTTCCCTCCATTACCTCTGCTGCTACGAGCTCCTGAGGTCTATAAAGGCCTGCACAGGAGTTTCTCCTATTCCTTCGTGACCCTGTGGATCGCCTCCGGGGTCGCGAGGCATGTCTTCGCTGCTCTGCCTCTGCCTGCCAGCCTCTAAAGGCCCTCGTGGGACCACGTCTTCTTGCCTTCAGATCTCCTAGCGTCTTCGTGACTTCAGACCTAAGAGGCCTCCTCGTGCCAACTCAGAACCGCTTATAAATCTAATTATATTACTAACTCACAAGGAGCATTTTTTATTATTTACTTTTCCCTCTTCCTCCTCTTTTCACAACTCATAACTCTACCTACTCTAACCTTTAATAACTTTAAACCCTGATGTGTAGCTATTCAGTAAAAACCGGTCAAGTGCGAGTCCGTTTGTGTAAGGTAATTTCTTCACAATCGGGGATCATTACCACAAGCAAAATGATGAGGTGTATGCTCGTAAGTCCATAAAAGCCTCTCACCTGGTCGGCAGAGTTCTAAATGGCCATCATGTGACATCAGTAATAGTTTAATTAGGGGTGTTCTATAACAGAGTGACCAACGTCTATCTATGTGAAAAAGAGATGAAAACTTCAGCAAAAGTTCAAGATACTGTTTATGACAGCGTAGTAAAGCTTCTTAAAGAATGATACTCTCTCTCTATCATGGAGTTTTGAGCAAGACTTACTAACAAGATAGAACTCGGCCATAAGGTACGCACTACCCAGACTTGGCTTGCAACCAATGTTCCGGACTTCATTAAGGCTGACGATTGGCCCTCGGCTAGCCCAGACCTCCACCCTCTGAACTACAAATTGCGGTCTTTGTTAGAGGCCACGGCCTGTTCTAAACGTCACAATAATTTGGAGTCGTTAAAAAAATCTTCACGATCCGTAATGGATAAATTTCTGATGAACATAGTGACTTAAATAGACGGACGGATATAATAGGACGCTTAAAGGCTTGTTTTAAGGCGAAGGGTGGACATTTTGAGTAGATTTTCTATGATAAGTGCAAAATTATTCTACGAATATTATTATATTATTTTTTGCCATTCTAGGTACAATAAATTAATGTGCATATACAAAATTATTTTTAGTATATGCGAAACCTGAATATAGTTTCTCCAGCATCAGTAACTGAATCGATCCCAATATTTTTTTCACTATGTTATGTTTTTTTCCCAAAAATATTCAAAAAAGGTCACGGCAAAGGACACAGGTCACGGCATGTCATAGCGGGCATTAGGCGTCAGCGCACAGCTAGGTGAGGGAGCAAAACAACCCCTCAGTCGCCCGGATGGCCCGCTGACCGTGTAGGTCATTGGGCCATTCGGTTTAATGCGGATAACCAGGTAACTTTGTGATTTTTCATGATACAATGATGAAATTTTGTAAATAGATTCTTTGCATATAAATAAATACTAGACACGTGTTTCGGGTTTAGCATATACTAAAAATAATGTTGTATATATAATATATTAATGTATATAATAATTAATAATGTATCAATTTTATCACTGAGTACATAATTTTTGTTTAACTTCATATTTGTACAAAATGCCACATGCCCATTCCAGATTGCTTGGAAGAGATCGCGGAATGCGATAAAGCTGCCAATTGTATCCTTTGCTTTTTATTAACTTACAATGTATGTATGTATATAACTACAAGTATGTTCGGCTCAAATCTTGCAACTCAATTTTGAAGTACATTTCTTCAACCGATTGAGCTGCTGTGTGATGTCATTTTAAATTCAACATGGCCGAACACCCAAGATAGCGGACTAGTTACTTATAATGCACTCCTACAATATGAGCATCAAATGAAAAGGCTTGCTGAGACTAACACGAACTTGGCTGACTTCAAAATATGGTGGACTAAGTTTTTTATGCTTTCCTATAATATGGGTATCAAATGTATCTGAGATTATTTTAAATCTAACATGACGGAACACCCACTTCAGCCTGGCTGTTTTTTTTGCCGATATCTTCTATTTGAGTTATGGAGCGCAGCGTGGTGTTTCTAACGCGATCTGTTCGCTTAACACCTATTATGCTGCGCTCTATTGCCCTTTGACAAATTTTAGGGCCTGCGCACACTTGAGACAAGACTGTCATAGACAGAATTGTCTACGACGTCTGCGACAAGACTTTTTTGTCACGGCGCACACTATCAAGACAAAACAGTCTAGCGGCGTACGGCCAGTGTTGCCAACTTAGTGGATTTTCCACTAAAACTGGTGGTTTTAACCCCCCATTTAATTGCGAAATATTGGTTTTAGTGGCTAGTGGATTTTTCTAGTGCTTTAGTAAAATTCAATTTCTTACAAAAAATGCGATCACTCTTGTGTAAATCAGCACCATAGAATCCATAACTATTAATCTGATACCGACGATGATGGTGCAAACAAAAATGATTCGTCTGAAGACGAATTAATACATAGCTTTTATTGAATAATTTGTATGTTGAATTACCTACTAATGTTAATTTACCCACAAATGGTATTTTGATCAACTGATTGTTAATTTTTATCACGCAAAAAATTAAAGGAAACTAATAACCTATATGCCTACTTATTTTATTTCGTAATACACACATTTTTTAGTGGGAAATTTTGCGATTTTATGTGTGGGATAATTTTTTGTTAGTGGTTTTCTGGTGGTTGTAAAAGTTGACTCTAGTGGTAAGTTAGTGTAACTGTTGGCAACACTGGACGTCTCAAAACAGTCTTGTCGCAAACAAGTCTGCGGTGTCGTAGACAAGTCTGCGACGTCGTAGACAATTCTGTCTAAGACAGTCTTGTCTCAAGTGTGCGCAGGCCCTTAAGTTTGGATTTTTGTTTTTCAGTTTTAAGTGACCAACTTTGAGCGCCGTAGGTTAGGAACCCTCATTGGCGGAAAAACAAAGTACATACTTAACACTAAAATAGATATATGATTTAGATACTTTTTAAGTGATAAAGGACATTTATTTTGCAAATAGGTTTTAAACACGTCAATTTTTCCTAGCCAACTACTTTGAGAAGAAAGACCGAAACAAAATCAGAGGTCAGTCTTTTTTTTTAACATTAATTTCTATACGAACATTTTTTAAATATACTTAGTCGTAAATAATAAACACTATAATACAGTTAATCATCTCCACTACTTACAGAATAACTGATGGGCATATCTGTGGCTTTCAATACCGGTATTCGGTGATCCCGTTGTGCCGTGATCACGGTGGTCCTTTTTAACCGACTTCAAAAAAAGGAGGAGGTTATCAATTTGGTTGTATTTTTTTTTGTTACCTTAGAACTCCGCCGTTTATGGACTGATTTGCAAAATTTTCTTTTCATGATGGAATCCATGAGGAATCGAGGGAACTCTTCAAATATTATAAGAACCATATAGCGATTTCGTATTTTCATCGAATGTTACTTTTTGACCGTAAATGGTTAAGTTCTTAAGCATTTACGGTCAAAAAGTAACATTTGATGAAGTGGAACTAATGAAGAAGACCAGAAATGGCCAACGGAACTTCATACTCACATAGATATCACAATGAAGAAAGATTGTTAAGCGACTATGACAATACCAATAAATAAATGATTCTGAATAGTTATGTTATGCTATGTTGAAAATGGTATCATCGAAGTGACCTGATGATGATGATGGAGCCGGAAGATAGGCATCGGAACTCCGTAATAATAATAATAATAATTGATTGATATCATGTTCCTTTATAATTATCTAAAGGGCCTCTGCGAGTTGGCTTCGGCTCCTCGTACGCCTCCCAAAGGTCCAGGACCTCAGGGTCCTGAGATAAATAAAATATAAAAAAAAATAATAATAATAATAACCCCATCGCCGTATCTCTACGTTGACGTCGTGGTGGGGCTTGCGTGCTCCAATATACCCTAGGTCTGTATCGGTAAAGTTTGCTTTGCCGTAATATGCCTAGGGTGAGGGGCCAGACTAAGAGAGATACAATCCGCAGTGCAGTTTTGTGGCGAACTGTTGGGCATTAGCGACCCCACGGACCCGATCTCCCGGGAGAATTCTTGTTCTTCATCTCCGGCTTGCCTTTATTGGCCGGCCGTAGTGAACACTGACGAGGAACTGAGCTCCCACCTCTCTCTTGCCTTTATTGGCTGGCTTGAGTGGAGATTCGCAAGAGCAAACGTGCTCGGGAGAAGGATGTATAATCCAGTAAGGTGCTGGTAGGGATCTTGACCGTACTTCCGGGATTGTCCTGATAGCCGTGGTATACCTCTCCACGCAGTGTCGGAAGGCCCCCTACAAGGTGGACCGATGACCTGGTGAAGGTTGCGGGAATCCGATGGATGCGAGACGCACAGGATCGTTCGTTGTGGCGACGTTTGGGGGAGGCCTATGTCCAGCAGTGGACGTCTATCGGCTGAAATGATGATGATGATACCTCTCCACTCCTCAAGCACCTCAGAATATGTTGCCCTCTTGTTGCTACGTCACTTCGTGCTAGCGGCCGTTTTTGGGGGCCCATTTATTGAGTGTGCAAGTCACCCCCTGCCTTTTTTCGATGCATATTAATAACGTTGTTCAGGCAGGGGCCATAGTCTTGACATAGTTCCATGTTACCAGTCCACTTAAGACTCCAAAAACCATAGCCCTATTATCTTTGTTCTCCATATGTCGCAACAGTTTTTCAATAACCGGGGGTTGTCCTTGGGTGCACTAGCATAGCGCGTACAGGGATAATCGTCGGTTGATATCATGTTCCTTTATAATTATCTAAAGGGCCTCTGCGAGTTGGCTTCGGCTCCTCGTACGCCTCCCAAAGGTCCAGGACCTCAGGGTCCTGAGATAAATAAAATATAAAAATAATAATAATAATAATATATTTATTTGCATAAAACATGGTATAAAATGGTGTTAAATACTATATGGCACAAACATGTTTAGCTAGGATAAGACAAAGCATGCAAAATTTTTTTTTTTTTTAAAGTTGGGAAAGTAGGTAGTAGACATCAACAATGAATAATTAAAAACATCAAAACTTTTTATCTATAAATTCTTTTAAACTATAAAAATTATATTCAAGCAACCATTTATAAAATTTTGCTTTAAATAATATAGGATTTAATGTTTTAAAATGCCTCGGTATTTTATTATAAATGCGCACACACATTGCTAGGCAGTTATTATTATATTTAGCTAATCGAGGCAAATCATTCAGCACTAGTTTGTATGGATCTCGTCTGTTCCGAGGGTTCACATCATTTGCAGTCTTAAATATTTTTTTATTTTTCTTTACAAACATACATACTTCGTAAATGTAAAGTGACGGTAACGGTAACAAACCAAGTTTCTTAAATATCGGTCGACATGAGTCATCAGGTTTGAGTCCACAAATTGATCTCATGCACTTTTTTTGAGCGATGAATGCTCTCTGGAAGTCAGTGCTATTACCCCACATTATAAGCCCATAACGTAGTAACGATTCAACGTATGCATGGTATGATATTACAGCGGTTTTGACGTTAGTTACATTTTTAACTTGCTTAAGTGCATATACAAATTTATTGATTTTAGTACTAACATTGTCAATGTGTTCTTTCCAATTAATGTCCTTGTCTATAATTACACCCAAAAATCTTGTATGCGTTACTTCTTTGATTTTATTAATATTGAGTTTGATGTCGTTTTTGTGATTATTTGATTGATTGAATTGAATGTACACTGATTTGTCTAAATTTATTCTTAAATGGTTAATGTCAAGCCAATGCAATAATTTGTCAATTGTATTATTAATGTCAAGCTCATGATCTAAAATGGTATTATATTTTTTATTAGATGTCACAATGATGGATATGTCATCGGCAAACAATATGCATTTATGGTTAGTTATTTTTATGATGTCATTTATATATATGAGGAATAATATTGGGCCCAGGACGCTTCCTTGCGGAACGCCACATTTATTATGTCTATACTCTGATGAGTAGGATATTATGTCATTATTTACATTTTTTTTATTGATAATGACACATTGCTTCCTATCACTTAAATAGGACGATAACCACTGAAGTGCCGGCCCTCTAATCCCATTAGCTTCTAATTTTTGCAGCAGAATGTCGTGTGAAACCAGATCGAATGCTTTCGATAGATCAAAAAAAAGACCGGTGGTCATAAAATTATTATTAATATTTGATAATATTGCTTGCATTAGAGAATAAATAGCTAATGATGTTGATTTGTTCTTTTGGAATCCAAACTGTTTGTCACTAATAATTTGAAATTTATTACAGAAATTAATTAATCTTTTATACATACATTTTTCATAAATTTTAGACAAGATGGGTATTAAAGTAATAGGTCGATAATTATTGATGTCACATTTTTCTCCTTTCTTGAACAAAGGCTTAATTATGGAAAGTTTTAATTTATCAGGAAAGGTTCCATGTGAAAAAGACATATTTATTAAATGAGTGAGAATACTAGTTAGTTCATCACAACAAGCTTTTATGATTTTGGTATTCATTTCGTCATAACCCTCCGACTTGGTGTTAGACAGAGACATTATTTCCTGTCGTACCTCGTTTACCAGCATTGGTCTAAGGAACATTGAGTTGGCAGATGCATTTTTGCAGGGGTTTTGACGTGCGCTTTTATCCCCTTGTGTATGCGTTACATTAACATAATGATCATTAAATACTGTGGCCATTTGTACAGGGTCTGTAATAATAGAATCATTTAACTTTATACATTCTATGTTGTCTTTGTGAGAGTTATTATTTATTTCATTCTTAATGACAGTCCATGTGGCTTTACACTTATTATCTTGGGTATGAATATATTTTATATTTGCATTCTTTTTGGAATTATAAATACATTTCTGTAACAGACTAGAGTAATTATTATATTTAGTTTTATTATCTACATTTTTATTTTTGTAGTAGCGATATCGTAGTTTCCGTTTAGTTTTGCAACTTTGTCTCAAACCCTTACTTATCCACTTTTGTGCGTTTTTATTGTTGCAATTGACTTTCACTCTTAATTTGGGAAAACAAAGATCATAAAATAGACACACCAGTTCATGAAAGTCATTGAATGCGCAGTTTGTGTCAGTATTTAGATATATATCGGACCAAGAAAGATTTTGTAGGCATTCCTTAAATTTTCGAATGTTATCTAAATTATAATCTCTTTTATAAATGTAATATACTCTTGATCTTTGCGGTTTCTGTTTAGTTGGAAAGCTCAACATTTGCGCTGTCTCATGATCTGAAAGATACAGGGGTAGTACGGAGGCAGTTGCATTTATAATGTTGCTTAGGATATGGTCTATACAAGTCAATTTGCGAGTAGGAACATTGATGTGGATTTTTAAATTATAGTTGTCAGACAAATCTTGCAATCCACTTGCGATGTTACCTTTTTTAAGTGTATTTATGTTAAAGTCACCGGCTACCACTATTTTTATTTTATATTTGTATTTGTTTAATACCTCGTGTAAAAGATGATGCAATTTTGTTAAAAACTGATTCGGATCTGATTGCGGCGTTCTATATACACATATAACTACTAATTTATTACTTGTTACTTCCAAGCCACAAGCTTCAAACGTGTTTTGAGTTGCATAGTTTTTCACGAATAATAACTCTTTATAAAATAAGCCTTTTTTCACCAATATGCAAGTGCCACCTCTTTGTTTGTCTCTACAGAAATTAGTAGCCATTTCATAGTTGTGTATTTTCACATAGTTTTCATTGCCTTTTTTTACAAATGTTTCCGACAGGCATATTACATCAGGTTCATTCTTTGCTTCTTTTAACTCCTGCACAGTCATTTCTAAAAGCTCTTGTTTAGATAATAAACTGGCGATATTTTGATGGAATATTCTAAAATAGTGGGTTTCGTTAGTTTGAGGTACGAAAAAATGAGTCACGCTTGTTTAAGACTGGAAAGTAATAGGGTATAGTCCCTCTTTGAACCTTTGCATTGTGTTGCAAAGAGGTGTTATACTCGTGGGATGTTGTGTTCTTAATACGACTAAAGTAATAGGGAATTGTCCCCTTTTTGGGTTCATTTGTAGAAATACTTCATTCGAAACTTGATTTGTTACTCGTTATTCTTTTACGAATTTCACTAGGATTTAGATATTCATCACTATAATCACAACAATCTATGAGGTAATTTATCGACTTACAAACATCAGACAGTTTCGTGGATGTTTGATTTACAAAGTGGCATTTTTTATACATATTACATATATTTTTTATAGAGTGATTTAACTTACGGACATTAAGGTGCACGTTATTGACGACATTTAACACAATTATAGTGGTATTTGAAAATGTATTTAATATATTTTGCAAATGAGAAGTTACCAAGTTTGGGTTGCAATCGTTTTCTCCTAAGCATAATACAAGTTTGTCTTCTGCTGTCAATTTGGTATTTCTGCAGTTTGCTATAATTTCATTGGTAGGCGCATTTGGTTTTGTTTCAGCGACGAGTCTGTATTTTTTGTACTGTGTATTTGCTCTTGAGTGTGAGATGGCTGCTGCAAGCCCGGCGCACCGCTGTGCACCGAAGATGAATATTTTCCTTTGGGGGATCACATTGTGCCTGTCTGCAGCAACACATGTCTGAGCACTGGTGACGTTCACAGTATCCCGCTTCAGTTCATGACGAGCAACAGGTTGACAAACATTAATGCAAGGAGGTTGCCTTTGCATTAGTACTGCGCTATCTCTAGCTGGGCGACCTTTAATTGTTGCTGTAGGGTAACAATCTCTTGTTCCAAGAATGGCACATTTTCGTAGTCGTTGTTTTTGACTTGCAATCCGGATGACGGTAAAGGGATTGGTGTAGAAAGCATGTTGTGTTGATTTGCCAGAGATTGTCTCTTTTTCTTAGAGTTTGTACCCGGACTTGTGAATAAGGAGGGTGACTGACATAAAGATTTTAAAGTTTTATTTTCTGTAGTTAACTTATTTATTTGCTTATGCAGATCAGTGTTTTCTAACAATATATTTCCCAGTTCATTTTCAGTGCTTTCTAGTTTTAACGTGAGCTGAGCAATTATCTCTTTCATTTCTGAGACTAATATCATGTCAGACACAGTTCCGTCAACACTCATTGACAATTTATTGGGAGTATAAGATTCAAAAGATGTTTCACAATCAGACAGTATGTGGGAATCGAGTAAATCAGCCGTACTTTGAACTGAAGATCGACGTTTCAACGCTTCATTATTATCTACACCTTTAGTACGTAGTGGCTGTTCTGTAGGCGAGTGTGTTTTTGAAGAAGTTGTTTTTTTCCTTACGGTAATATTGGTTGTAGAGTCGGTATTAGCGTATTTTTTACTTCTGATGCATACCTTACATCTCCACTTTTTTTTCGCTTCTGCGTCCTTGAGGCGATACGTTTGTTCAGGGTAGCCATCGCAATCAAATTCATACCTATTAGCACAGGCAGAACACAAAGCAGTACTTTTTATGTTTACCAATTTCTTGCATTTATAGCATGTTACTAGTGCTGCCATCTTGCAATGATTTTTTGCAGAGTTTGATGACATCAGGTTGTACTTATTTTATCTTTAGTATATAAATTCCAAATATGAATTTCGGAATTTACGAAAAGTGATCTGATTCACTGAGGTTTGAACTCGCGACCACTCGTGTGAGGCTAGTACTGCAAAAGTTCACCTGTTAGCCACTAAGCCAACTGATCTTATTCACAAGTGTCGAATTTATTGACCACTTCCATCGAATATTTTTCTATTGATTAGATAAATTAGTTATTACGATGTGTGTGTGACGGTTTAAGTTTAAATCACTGTGTGAGTCACTTTTGCACTTCGTCTTTGTTATTAAAAGGTTTTTTCACACTTATTTTGATGAATTTGGGTCACAATATTGTAATGTTTGCAAACTTTTCCTAATTTAGATTGTTATTATTGTATTTTCTTTTAAACCAAAGTTCATTGTTCCAAAATATATATTATGTATTTACTTCACAGTTTCAGTATGAAATCCATAGATAACACTGTCACTTATGTATTAGGTGACGTTTTATTGGTTCACTTAGTCTTTATTCACTTATAAGCACTAATAGTATTTTTAAAAATTTTCAATAACAGAGCGTTTGGTTTTACTTTAAGCTAGACGCAGCGCCATCTAGCGATCCGTAATTAATCAATGTGTCCTAGCCGTGTTTGGGTTTATTAGAATTGTCATGAGATGCACTTTGGCTATAAGGTACTATCGAACTGATCTGATGATGGAGCTGGAAGGTGGACGGAAGACACGGAAACTTCATAATAAAACAATGTATCCTAGCAGTGTTGGGGTTAATTGGAATTGTTATGAGAAATAGGCACTCTGGTTAACCTTTGACTGGTGACATGGTTTTTGCCTGATAGGAATCGCCAGGTCCTTGGACAATTCTTCCAAGCATGGTGATATTGTGGTCTCTACGCCTCTGGTTCATTTGTTTAGTATAAAACTCGTACCATACTTTCCGATTGCTTCGTAAAACCACAAAGAATACATTCAGTATCAGTGGATTCAATTTAGTAAACAATTTGACTAAAACTAATATAATATAATTGGACTCTTCGTCTATCGGATACAAGGCATAATCACATAACAATTAGACGTCGCTCAAAATAAATATCACAGTGGATATATACAAGCGACGCCAGATGTTAGAAGTTGTGTGTACGCTCGTGTTGATACTAAGACAAAGTGAAAATACTATTACAATGTAAAAAAACCGTTAACTACTAGCGGTAGAATGTGATCTCCAAATATAAAGAGCAACCATATCACACGATCTAAATAATACGTAGATATTTCAGGTACTTTTACAAAATCTACGTAAAACGTATAGCTAATGATTACCAACCAATGGCACTTCACTGTTTATAAATATTCATCTAAGTATCCAATTGTCACATGACGTAGTTGCCAGTGTTTCTATGGGTGTATCGTTTCGTATGACCATGACGTTAAATAGAGTAAGAAGTTTGATAAAATTGCATTAAGGAACATAAAGTTTCGCAAGATTTGTTGCAAGGACAAGTTGATGTAAAGTACTGTGATATCGAAAGGAGATCGCATGAGTTCGGTTAACGAACTGGCATGTAAAATATACTTTTAAGAATTTTGTTGTTCTAGAATAGGTTTAAATATTGAGTAGAACAAAGAAATGTCTAGTTTTTTCAGTTCGGACATAACCATTGTAGTGCGATAATAATATTGAATCCTTGAAGAAAAGTATATGATTAATTTGATACCAAGTATTTCATTGAAGACCCCGGTATCTCACACAAACAGTCGCAGGGTGCGACAGTACTCCCACACCCTACAAGCATGGGCACGCCACAATTATGGCGGTAAGTCCCCTCTTTGAAGCGTGGTTGGAAAGACCTCACGGCGTCCTCACCTTTCGCATGACACAGGTTCTCACCGAACACGGTAAGTTCGGGAAGTTCCTGCACCGGATTCGTGCGGAAGCGACGCCCGAGTGTCGCCACGGTGGAGCACACGGTGGAGGTGTGCCCCGCTTGGGCAGAGCAACGCCGTGTCCTCGTGGGGGCGATCGGCGGCGGTGATCTCTCGTGCCGGGCTTTGGTACAGGCCATGGTCCAGAGCGAGGAGGAGTGGCAGGCGGTCGCCTCCTTCTGCGAAGCAGTAATGCTTGCAAAGCTGGCGGCCGATCGCGTGAGGCAACGGTCTTCACGCCCCAACCGCCGCCGGGATTCCGATCCCAATTTCCGGCCACCGTAAGCGCGGGCTTGCGGACGGCGAGCAATGGGTAGCCCGCCGTCCCACCGTCCGATAACCGTCCGGACCAAGCCCAAGTCGTCGACGGCGCGTATTGTTCCACGCGCGCCTTAGAGAGATGTCAGCAAATCGTAGGGGCCCAGCAGGGTCGAAGCCGCCGTTTATGGACCGATTTGCAAAATTTTGTTATCGAAAGGAGATCGCATGAGTTCGGTTAACGAACTGGCATGTAAAATATACTTTTAAGAATTTTGTTGTTCTAGAATAGGTTTAAATATTGAGTAGAACAAAGAAATGTCTAGTTTTTTCAGTTCGGATATAACCATTGTAGTGCGATAATAATATTGAATCCTTGAAGAAAAGTATATGATTAATTTGATACCAAGTATTTCATTGAAGACCCCGGTATCTCACACAAACAGTCGCAGGGTGCGACAGTACTCACACACCCTACAAGCATGGGCACGCCACAATTATGGCGGTAAGTCCCCTCTTTGAAGCGTGGTTGGAAAGACCTCACGGCGTCCTCACCTTTCGCATGACACAGGTTCTCACCGAACACGGTAAGTTCGGGAAATTCCTGCACCGGATTCGTGCGGAAGCGACGCCCGAGTGTCGCCACGGTGGAGCACACGGTGGAGGTGTGCCCCGCTTGGGCAGAGCAACGCCGTGTCCTCGTGGGGGCGATCGGCGGCGGTGATCTCTCGTGCCGGGCTTTGGTACAGGCCATGGTCCAGAGCGAGGAGGAGTGGCAGGCGGTCGCCTCCTTCTGCGAAGCAGTAATGCTTGCAAAGCTGGCGGCCGATCGCGTGAGGCAACGGTCCTCACGCCCCAACCGCCGCCGGGATTCCGATCCCAATTTCCGGCCACCGTAAGCGCGGGCTTGCGGACGGCGAGCAATGGGTAGCCCGCCGTCCGACCGTCCGATAACCGTCCGGATCAAGCCCAAGTCGTCGACGGCGCGTATTGTTCCACGCGCGCCTTAGAGAGATGTCAGCAAATCGTAGGGGCCCAGCAGGGTCGAAGCCTACTGGGGCCATGGGTAGTGTGAAAACGAAACCCGGGGCCCTGGGACGAAGGCAACGAAGGAACAGGAGTGGGTTTTTAGTCAGTAAAAGTCTGGCACTATCTCCTGCTCCACCCAAGAGCGAGATTTGTCATTAGATGATTTCCCACCTAAAAAAAAAAACACCCTACAAGCAGGCGTTACTTTTAAAACCAACGGTCTAACAATAGTTATGACAAAAGCTTTAAAATTAATAAGTATTGTCATGTTTTATCTTTACACCATAATCAGCATTACCATTAATTAAAATTAAGATAGTGACATAAATCGGTATAGAGATTTTTTTGGGTTCCCTATATGTTTTTTTTATTATTTACCTTTTATAGTAACTAAGTAATTTTACCACTCTGCCCCACCAGAGGGGTATGCTTATATTCTTGATAGTACAGACAATATAAACAATACAAATAGGACAATATAAGTAGGACAGCTGATGTACACAAGAAAATGTTAAAAATGTATTCAATTTTCCCTTTCTAAAAATCTTCCTGAGATTTCATCAAATAGTTTTGAAAAAAGCATCAAAATTGGTGGTTTATTGGTGGTTGGTTTTTGGTTGGTTGGTTACAAGTGCAAGCATTTCTAAGATCAATGTTAAGTGAAAGGAAAACAAATGTATTTTTCGTATAATTTGAATCGAAACGATCGCAAAAAAACGCCTGTACCTTTCCTATAATGGCTGCCATCTAGTTTTTCTTTTTGCAAAAACTGTACACGGTGTAGGTCACTAAGGGTGTTAAAATAACTATAATGATGCCTAATTTCTTAGAATCTATCAACCATTACGACTCACACCATTAATCTCAAAAAACATGTCTCTTCCTCTGGGGCAGTCGGGTAAAACTTACTTATTTTTAATGATAAAAACATATTCATGTAAGGGACCCAAAAAATTTATGACCTTTTGAATTAATTAATTTCTACTGATTACGATGCAGTGATAAACATTGTGAACTAATTATATTTTAAACAATTGATTTAAAAAAAAAAAAGATTGCTTACAAAGGATTGCTTGCTTTGAGGGTTTGGCGGCACTTTAAGTGAAGCTGTTCGTAAATAATTTATTTCAAATTCTGCAAACTAAAAGTGAATCAATCAATACTGCGCAACTGACGTTTACCTATTCGCCATGTCTGATGACGCCAGCGAAAATCACGACTCTAAGAAGAGTTATTACAACTTATTATTGACTGTGGAGTATATTGTGCTTGCGGCGACTCTAGTTACGTTGATATATGGCGTGGCATCATGGTGCATCTTGAAGAAATTTCGAAATTACAGAAACTTTGTGTTTTTTAATGCAATTTTTACTAATTTTTTACTTTATTCAACACCACTTTTTTGGACATCGATGGATACACAAGGGCTCTGGACATATTATTTATTTGAATATTTTACTACAGCGAAAAACTATTGGCTGTTAGTTATAAGTCATATGTTTTATGTAGATATTGTTAAAGTTTTTAACGGGCATATCAATAGAAGATACTTAAAAAGTGTTATCATTGGTTGGAGTGTGCCTTTAGTAACTACTACCATTGTTATATCGCATGGATATAAAAAGTTCATATATAATATGTTGGTAGATAAAATTTCATCCGACCATGTGCGTATGATTGTATGGCTGATCTTTATTTACGGAAATCGCTTTCTACCCGTGATAGTTAATAGTGTTATATACATTATAATAGTATTTTCACTTTGCCTTAGTATCAACACTAGTGCACATACAGGTTCTAACATCCGGCGTCGCCTATATATGGCTACGTTGATATTTATACTGAGTGACGTTTTCTTGTTGTGTGATTATACCTTGTTTATATACCGAAATATAATCAAAGGTATATCAGAAATTATTGTAAACTGGTTATATCATTGCAATCCATTAATATTGGACATATTTTTTGTAGTTTTAAGGAGTAATCGAACAATATGGTATGAGTTTTTTGTAAAAAAAATAAACCAAAGGCATAGAAATGTCGAGATCAACATGCACGGAAGAATTGCTCAAAGACCTGGATGTGCCTGACGTAAATACTGTGAAACTCGGTTAAGTGGACCAATAATGACAATGAGTTCCATTGAAATTATTATTAATACTTTTGCATTGAAATCTGTTACTGAAAATAATGAACTTCAATAGATTAAATGTACTCTTATTGTTTAAATTTTTCCTATGTTAATCATAATAATTACTATACTTGTCTTTTTAGATATTTCATGTTTTAACCACCATATTTGGGTCTTTTTAGTTTTTTCTATGTTAACCACTATAGTTAAATATTTTTAAATTTTTCATATGTTAACCACCATGAGGCCAAAGAAAAGATAGTTGGATTGTTTGAACAGTGATATGAAAGAAAAAAACGTGTTGCACCAACCCCAAATAAGACGGGACAAGGGAAGGAAGATGATGATGATAATATGTTAACCACCATATTTGAATCTATTTAGATTTTTCCAACATTAATCACTACACTTCAGTCTTTTTTGACTTTTTCTATGTTTACCACTATACTTAGGTCTGATTAGATTATTTTCTGTGTTAACCACTACATTTGAGTCTTTTTAGATATTTCATATTTTAACCACCTTATTTGGGTCTTTTAAGAATTTTTCTATGTTAACCACTATATTTGGGTCTTATTAGATTTTTTCTATGTTAACCACTATATTTGGGTCTTATTAGATTTTTCTATGTTAACCACTATATTTGGGTCTTATTAGATTTTTCCTATGTTAACCACTATATTTGGGTCTTCTTAGATTTTTCCTATGTTAACCACTATATTTGGATCTTATTAGATTTTTCTATGTTAACCACTATATTTGGGTGTTTTTAGATTTTTTCTTTGTTTACCACTATACTTAGGTCTTTCTAGATTTTTCCTATGTTAACCACCATATTTGGGCCTTTTTAGATTTTTCTATGTTAACTACTATATTTGGGTCTTTTTAGATTTATCTTATATTTACCACTATACTTCGGTCTCTTTAGATTTATTCTATGTTAACCACTATAGTTGAGTCTCAATAGCCTCAGTAAGAGAGACAATTAATTACTAATTTAGACAGGTTGCAACTCGTTTGTTTGCAAACAAAATTCTTAGGTCCCTTGAGCTCCCAGTTATCCAGGTTTTATTGTATAACCCTTTAACGCACACCTAAACTTTTTTTTTAATTTATGATAATTTTAAGTGTAATTATATTCAGTACTATTATTTATAATAATATGTAGTGATATATTTTTCAGTAAGTTGTTATTTTCCGAGAAAATCCAAAAAAACTAGTGGCCAGTATACTGACCACCGACCGTTCTGCATCAGTAACTATCCCTGTATAATCACTGGCCTGTAAACTGGAAACATAAAAAACAAAAGTAATAAAATGAAATTTCTGTGTATTACGTAATCAGTTTTTAATCAGTCTCAAAAAAATAACATAATTAGCGTATCATTTCAAGCAAAATTTTAGTATTTCTTCTTCTTAGTCTAAAAACATAAAAAATCAATATCAAAGTGTTTTCTCCTGTAAATTATTATTGAATTAAACGAAAAATCAAAAATAACTATTGTAGTGTTCAAAATTCAAAAGAAAAGGATAATTTGGATAGGCGGCGATAGCAGAGGCAGTGAGGGATGTTGCGGTGCTGTTGGGGGTTGTGGTGAAGGCTGTGGTGGAGATGCTAGTGGAGGAATTTGCGGAGATACAGATCCGTGTGGCAGTTCTGAAAACGGCTTTGATTGATAGTCATCAATCAAAGCCTTTTTCAGTTATAGTCATAACTACGGGTACTAAAGCTGCTAGTATTCGAGACAACATCGTCAAAACAGTCATCAGCGTCGGAATCACCACCAATATCAGAATGGATGGCCTGGTCATCAGTAATGGAAATAATTTCTGCCCATTGATCTTCACTCAGCATCTCCAGATCCTGGGTACTAAAATTCTTTCTAAAACAGCAGAAAAACGAGAATGAAAACACAATAACTATACGTACGTACAAATCGACATTATTAGATATGAAAAAATACCTAAAATATTACGATAATAAGCTATAACTACCGAACCCGTAAATTTGTGCTTATTGCATTATTTTGTCCTAAAAATAGACTATATACTTGGTATAAAATGATGTAGTTGATATGCATTAATCGAAATTTATACTTATGAGACTACTTCCAACACACATGTGTAATTTTTAAGTTAGATCTTTTCAACACACCTATCTGGTCTTAGTGGCAAAATAATATTGTTTATTTTATGATACTCGATTATATTAGTACACAATAAGAAAGTTTATACTATAACCAAATCGTTTTGCTCACTTTTTTTACGAAGACATGTTTTTTCCTTGCACTACACTCTGAAACACTTGATGTCTACTTATGATGACAACAAATATTAGTGCAGGTATGCGCGGTGGCCAGTTGACAGGCCACCGTAAAAAAAGGCGCGAATTTCGCATCGCATATGACGTCCTTGAACACTGGCTAGTTAAAAAGCCAGTGTGCTTTATTGGTTATCGTTTATGATCATAAGGTTCAACATTATTATAAAAGTCTTTAAATTATCGACCTTAAAGTGATCGTCCAGTTTACTGGCCACTTTGTATGGGCCGTCCTATAAAGGGATAAAGGAGTAAAAAAGGAATGCCTGATATAAAGGTAATAATGAAGGTATGAACAATGTTTTGTAAACCAAAAGTAGAGCTAATTATTATTCAATTATTTGTAATTGTTGTTAAGTGAAAGAAAAATTGATGAGGAATGAATCGAACGATGGAAGAAATAGATGTGTTGCGCCAACCTCAAGTTATATGGGACAAGGGCAGGAAGATGATGATATTGACATAATATAATAGGCATGTTGTTTTAAAAATATAGTCTGCACATATTGTCATTAAGTAAATTACTACCTATGTTTTTTTTATTTTATTTCCAAATATTAAACTTAGTAGTTTCGGAGATATGATTGTTAATTTTCCAATTTGCCCCCAAAAGTGACAACTGTATTCTAATAGTAGATTATTCAACAAAGGGATAAAGTAGTGCTTCATGTCACGGGCGTATTTTTTTAATTTTTATTCTTGATAGATTCGCGCTTGACCGCTATCTCACCTGATGGAAAGCGACGATGCGGTCGACGATAGAGCGCGCTTACCTAGAAGTCACCTGTTTACTCTTGACTTAAAGATTCCCGGGTTGCAGCCGTCAGTAAACACAGATTCCGGCAAGGAATTCCACTCCTTAGCTTCACGCACAATGAATGTGTTCCCAAAACGTTTTGTGCGTATAGGTGAGATGTCCACCATGTACCAGTGGCGCATTGCCGTACGCCTGGTGGTCCGATGTATTGAAGCCTGAGTCTAGCGAGGGAATCAAGCTTGCCCAAGATGATGGCACCTTTATCTTATTCTTTACACTTTACATTTCACATCTACTCTGAGAAAATCAAAAATCAATAGTATCAAAATAAGCACAGCATAGCATATAATAAATTTGGAGCTATAGTGAAGTAGTAGACTTAGTATTTACAATAAACAATATCAATTAAAAGTTAAAGTTTACGTTTGATACATTAACGTGAAAGTCAAATTCATATGTGGGTTTGTGTAAAGAACCACTTAAGTGTTGTTAAACTATGTATTTTTTATTTTCTGGTAGTGATTTACTGTTCCGAGAATTCATGGTTTCGTGTCCTTACTCTGAGCCGTCGCTATTAAGTTACCCAGGGGAGTAACGTATTACGTATAGTACAGTATTGCACTTAGGGTCGTAGAGCGTTCAAGTATTTACAGGCGCGCGTGTTTTCCCAGCCTCTGCGATGCTCGCACAGAACTGCGTCATGCCTGCTTATTTCAACCATCTTTTTATCAATTATATAGCTTCTGGCAGCGGTTGCTGCCCGCGTGAAAGTGTGACGTTATCCCAACGTAGGTACTTCTGGGATAAAAAATATACTTCGATGTTCTCCAAGGTCCAGCGGTATACCTAGGCGTGAAAGTGTAACAAACAAACAGACACACAAAAAAAGACGGACATGTATTTTCGTGTTTGTAATTGTGGTGGTCGAAATTAATGGTAAAAATTAGTTCTACTACCATTTTATATATATAAACAAAAAAACTAATCTAAATTAATAAATATACATATTCAGAAGTTGGTAGGATATAAAGGTAAGGTAATAGATCGTTATTGTTAAAATTAATTTATAAAAACATAATGGTATAGAAACACTACATAGAATTAATTCCATGCTCATTATACGATGAGCTTTAGAGCATTTCCACCCCCACTAACTCGATTATAATATTTAGAATATTTTAATTTTATAACATCACAAGAGATCAAGGAAAAAATCTATGAAATAGATCAGAGGCTCTACGTGTTCAATTCACGACCCAAACTGAACTGTTAAAGGGATGGAGCTATATGGGGTGTAAAGTTTCATCCCTCTATCTCGCTCGCACGCTTGACATTTTAACAAGTCATGGTAAGGCTTCAGGTTCAAAAGACCAGTGAATGGTTATAAACTAGTGTTGTCTCCAGTCTCCGCTGCGTTCTCCTCTCCGTTCTCTTTCTCTTCTATACACAACTTCTCTTTGTCACTTTTGTGCTTGATTCTGTTCTTGAAGAGGAACGCGTTCGTGATGGTGCGCATGCGCAAGGTGCCCGCCGAGCCGTTGAACGACGACGTGCTTGAGAAGCTTGCTGCTTTCAGTCGCGTTTCTGTAGGACAGACATAATAATATGCTAAAGCTTATATTGAGGGCCGTTACAAAATTGTGTAAAAGGTGACAGTCAATCTAGCGTAAAAGCTGGACTGAATGCCGCATTGCAGACCGATACTATTACTGTGCAAAGTTGCATTTTACGACAATACTTATAGAGCTTCTAACCATTACAATTCTATACATTATATTGTATATAGCTACTTGACCAGGCCTTATTTTGGAGTGGAGAATCATCTAATGACTTCTTCCACCACACCTATATTTCTTCGGTTGCCTTTTGTGTTCTAGTACCCCGAGTATCCTTTTCATACGTTTTTCTAGGGCCCTAGAAGGCATCGGACCAGCCGGGCCCCTACGATTTCGTTGATATCTCTTTGAACGCCAAACACTACGCGCCGTCGACGACTCGGGCTCGGTCCTTATAGGATGAGCGGATGACGAGCTTCCCATTGCTCGTTGTCCCAAGCCTTGAAATATCCATGGTAGATTTTGGAGATTTGGCGTCCGCCATAACATACTCGTACCAATAAATAAATGTATGCTTTATCCCAGAACGAAGCTAGATCTAGTACAGACAGCTGCATCGATTGGGTATCCCTCTCAAATTAAAATATCTTAGAAAAGAGGGTAACCAGTTGATGACACTGTATATGTCCATACCGAAAGTCGATCACGTCAGTCAATCTCGGCATAGACCTCGACAGAGACGTTATAGTACACAAGTGTGTTCGCAAAAATGGGCGAGCCGTCTGTTCTTCCACAAAGACTAAAAGATGAGGAAAAGGATTCATAACACATTATACAACGTACCTGGCCGCTCAGGTTGGGACCTAGGAGGCACATTTTTATCTTGTGTACGACTCGTATAAGGTTTTGGGGCTGTAGGCCTTGGAGGAGGTCTCAGCCTTTGCCTCCGCTTGCAGACGTTTGCACCTAGCTCCGTCTCGTTCCCGACCCTGCAACAAAAAGTCAGTATGTTATCATCTTCAGTCGTTCATGTTTCTTTATGATTATTTTGCGTTTTCCGACTTCACTACGCATGTCTATCCTATAAAAAAGGGATATTTAATTTATCACACAAATCACATTAATATTATAAAGGTGAAAGTGTGTATGTTTGTTACTTTCTCATACTCGAATGGTTAAATGGATTTCGATGAAACTTGGCAAATTAGTAGATCATGTCCTGAAATAGCACATAGGATACATTTTATCCTGGGAGTATGCTTCTTTAGGATATTTTTTCCTTTCTTCTTAGTTTTGGTGGTCAACTGTATCCAAACAAAAATTGTCGTGTCGGATTACAGTCTCATCGGTTTGAAGGAAAAGCGATTGTATCTGTGTTTGTGGTCCCACAGTCGTGTCCCAGAATCAGGTCTATTAGATATTTGATTAAATTCTAGCTTAGTTATTGTGTTGCGAAATCGGAGCAGGTAGCTGGTGTACTAAAAACCGCTTAATAATACACCTAAGGTCTGTGCATGTGTTTGTGAGGTTTTTGTCCAGCTGTAGAGATAGAAGTGAAATAATATAATCTTCATGATGGCGATAAGAACCCTGAGAAGTCAGCTCCAAGAATACATTATTAAATGGCTTTTTTCATTGAGAAATTTAAGTACAGTGGACTTCTTAAGAGTTAAATAATTTTGTACAAATGAGGAGGGGCTTTTAATTTTTTGAAAATGTTAAAGGTGCTCCTGAATGTCAATAACTTTTACTATAGGTTGAACTAAGGAATGTGAAAAAGTAAACCAGGTGTCTGCGGAACTATTTTTTTTAAATTGATATAAACCAGTGCTTGACTGCAATCCCACCTGATGGTAAGTCTACAGTCTGAGATGCGATCATTGATGGTGAGGCGCACTAGTTATTAAGTGCCTATTCACTCTAGCCTTGAAGACACCCAAATTACAGTTGGACGGGAAGACCGCAGCAGGCAAATTGTTCCAGTCCTTCGATGTACACGGCATAAATGACGAAGCGAAACGCTTAGTCCGGACCGTTGAAGTTTCAACAACGTAAGGGTGGATACTCGCCGTACGTCGGGTGGTCCCATGGTAGAAAGGAGATGGCGGAATCAAGTCATGCAATTTCCGCGCACACTCTCCAAAATGCAACCTGTAAAATACCGATAGGCTGGCTACCCTGCGCCTGTGCTCGAGGCTTTGTAGATTGGACTTGACAAAATGTCCACCTGTGTACACAAAAACATTATTATTAAGTTTAAATAAATAAATATGTACTCACGTCATTGCTGCTCGAGGTCGCGGGCGCCACAAGTTGTCGCCTTGGTTCGAGCCACACGGGGCAGTCACTGCGCGGTTCTGGCGCATACTGCTGTTCCGTTTAGCTGCAATAAAACCGTAACAGTATAAACTAAACAATAGCTTGAATGAAATCTTAAAGACTAGTCTCAAAAGACACAATGCTGCAATTTTTGCGCTCAACAAAAATAATCATGTCGTTTTTTCTGAATGAGTATTTAACTTAAAAGAAACAGTTACACTGAGCATGTTCAGGGACCTTACCATGACATGTTAAAAAGTCAGGCGTGCGACCACCTTAGACAGGGTGTAAGGGATAGGTCTCCGCAAACTTTAAGGGCTTGCTCACTAGACGAAACTAGACGAAAAAAATTCGGCCTCCATACAATCTGTCCAATCAAGTTTATAATTATGTATGGAGAGGCCGATTTTTTATTTCGTTCCCGGAAAAAAAATCTTGTGGAAGGTAGTTCAGTTTCGTCTACTGAGCAAACCCTTAAAATTTGCGGAGACCTGTCCATTACACCCTGTATAGCTCCATCTTTTTAACAGTCCAGTTTAGTTCGTCAAATGGATGGTGTTAAGAGCTCGTGGCTCGTCCAACGCGCCGAGAAAATGTGGACATCTGGTTACGTTTGACGAGCGTCCAACGCGCAGAGAAAATGTGGACATCTTGTTACGTTTTGTGGTGTGATGTCACGTACATCAGCACGTCACGTACAGCACGTAGTATAATATGCTAAGGTAGTTAGTATGTGAATACGTGATTGTAGGTTATCGACATAACATCACGTCGTAACTATGTATATAATGTTGCTAATTAAAGGTGGAAGAGGACTCGACTCTTGGAGTAGTAGCTAACATGTAGTTTACTTTGACCCCTCCATCTCCTCGCATCGCATGGCGACCCTGCCAGTCGGCTGGACGGCGTTGTAGTTGCCGACCGGGAGCTAGTCACGGTTCGTGGTTCGCGGTTTGATTGTCTTCGTTGAGTATCACGTCAGTCGCGTCACGGCGCAGGCCATGGGGAGCACGACGTCCAAGGAAGAGGTGATTGTCGCCCAGGCGTCTACGAGTGGTGCAAATACCGCAACGGCTACTCAGGAGCAGCTGGCGGCTATCAAGACTGTGTTGCTGTTTGTGGCTGTGTGTATGGCAGTTGTCATCATAGGGTTGGCGGTTCGCATGTATCGGAGATGTCACCACAACTGGATTGAAGAAAAGATGAGGCAGCGGGAAGTCCAGAAAGCTGTACAGATGGCTTGACCAGGAGCCGTCGGAGGAACGAAGTAAGTGTTTCTTGAGTGGAAGTGAATAAGTGTGTTTCGGTGCTTGTGATCATCGATAAATTTAGAGACAATAATTTAAATGGAAGTGGAGTTAACGTCGCTATTTGTACAACTTAAGTTATTAAGGGAATCTATTGTCAAGTTAGGCCCTAGTAGGCGAGAAGGCAGAAATTTTGATAGTAAGATTGGTGAGGTGAAAGCGCTTTATCGTAAATTTAAGTGTATAGTTTCAAAATCTAGTAATTTCTCGGAAGAATTGGCTCAGTTGGTATGTAAGATAGAAGCATTATACGTGGACACTATTAAGTTTGGGAGCGAAACCGAAACGGAACAAAACATGGCAGCGGAAAAGTTTTCTTTGAGAACGGCAGTTGGCCTACTCCCGAAGATGAGTGGCGATGAGCAAGTTACGCAAGACTTAATTGATGCCATAGGACTATATAGTTCTATGTTAGTGGAAGCAGATAGTGCTCTTTTGATTAAATTTGTTTTGACTACACGACTTACCCAGGGTGCTAGGATTCGGTTGTCCTCTACTTACGCAACGGTAGATTGTCTGGTAGCTGATATGAAGAAGCATTTGTTAACAGTAGAGTCAGACGTAGCTGTGCAAGCGAAGCTTGCTCGCGCTAGGCAGAATGATAGGTCGGTCGCGGATTTTGGGGCTGAGATAGAGAAGTTAATGGTTAATTTGACTATTTCTCAAGCCGGGGAAAGTTCGGAAGCGTATGAGATTTTGCGGCCGTTGAACGGAAAGTACGCAATCAGGAAGTTTGCAGACGGGCTTCGCAATCAGCGTTTAGGTACGATCATTACGGCGCGGAATTTGACTTCTTTGAAGGATGCGATCAGGGTAGCAGAAGACGAAGGTTGTGCATCGTCGGCACAAGTCATGGCGTATCAGCGTTGGCCCGCGAGGGGTGGTTTTGATAATAGAGGTCGCGGAAATGGTTATAGGCGGTCTACGGTAGGAAATGGATACGCGCAACATAAAACAGCTGTTGAGCGTACGCGCAAAAATGCCACCGTATGGCATGATCGTGGAATGCGCGGACGTAGCAATAATGTTCGTCGTGGTCATTCGACTCAACAAGGTCGGAGGCGTGTAGCGTGTTTCGAGCATGCGCGTAGTGATGCTGACTCAGGCGAGACGTCAATGTCACGACGTAATGAAGCAACTGACCACCACTTGCAGTTTTTTCGAGGCTAAGTGTATTTTAGCTTGCGATAGTATTAATTGGGTTAATTTTCTAGTGTATAATATAAATGCGGAATGGTTAGTAGATACGGGCGCGTCGATATCGGCTGTAAAGAGTGGTTTCTTGTTGAACGATGCTTTGTGCTGTAAGGTAGTTAAGGAAGAATTAGTGATAAATGGTGTAGGAGGTAGTTTGAGGGCTATAGGTTATGTATATTTAACGTTGGAATATGGACGGTGTTCTTTCACGCATAAGTTTTATATATTTGATGATTTGCCATGTAAGTCGGTTGGTATATTAGGTCAGGATTTCTTGCAGAAGTATGGTGGTATTATAGATTTTTCGGCGAATAGGTTCTCTCTTAGGGATCGTGAACGGCGGGTGGTCTCGATGCCACTTAAGTCCTATGATTACTTGTTGACTATTCCACCGCGTTGTGAGGTGGTTAGGTATTACCCCGTTAATAGGTATATATATATATAATAGTAGGTCGTTAGGGAAGAGTGAGTTAAATTATCCGATAATAGAGAAGGAGTTGTTGGCAATAGTTTGGTCAGTTAAATATTTTAGACCGTATTTGTACGGACGGAGGTTCGTTGTAAAGACGGATCACCGGCCATTACTGTATTTGTTTAACATGACAGATCCATCTAGTAGGTTGACTAAGTTTCGTTTGTGTTTAGAGGAGTATGATTTTGAGGTTGAATATATTAAGGGCAAAGAGAATGTTCTAGCGGATGCACTTTCTAGAATAGTGATAACGAGTGAGGATTTGAAATTGATACGGGAAAAGACGATATCCGTAATGACGAGGGCACAGTACAAGCAGTTGGGAAAGCCAAATGTTGGTGATAGGGACTCCGTGGTATCTGGGACTGATCACCCTAGGATCGTGGTAGTACTTAAGAAACAAGGAAATGACATTGGGATTTGTTTAGATGATTGGGAGAAAATGTTACGTAATAATAATAATAACAACAATAATAATAATGGTTGTAGGAGGATATTTTCAAAGTCGCGCAATATAGTGTATATGCCAGAAAACTCGAGTATTTATGTAAACTATGAATCTTTATCGGGAACTTCGCGAGACGAGTTATCGAAAGACATAGTCAGTTTTTGTATTGAAGAAGGCATTAAAGAAGTAGTTATTATGAAAAATCGTTATAACGTTGATTTCATTACAAGAATGGCAAAATATTTGAAGGAAAATAGAAGTTCGATTTGTGGGGATTTTAAACTGTGTGTAGTGAAGGATTTACGGAAAATAGAAGGGAAAGATGAGAAGAAGGTTATTTTGAATGATTTCCATATTTTACCCACGAGTGGTCATGCAGGAATACGTAGGATGGTGAATAATATAAAGAAGTATTATTATTGGCCTTCTATAGAGAAAGACGTAGTGGAGTACGTTGGTAAATGTGATAAGTGTTGTAAGCAAAAGTATTCTAGGAATACTAGGGAACCCATGACGGTTACGACTACTGCATCAACATCGTTTGAGAAGATTTATTTAGACATAGTAGGACCCCTTGATAGAGACGAAAGAGGCAATGTTTACATATTAACTATTCAATGTGAACTTACGAAGTTTGTAGAGGCTTATCCGTTAAAGAATAAATCCGCAAATGAGGTAGCAAAAGCTTTGGCAGAGAATTTTGTTTTGAGATATGGAATACCGAGAACAATAGCTACGGATAGGGGTAGTGAATTCGTTTCGAAAGTAATGATAGAGCTATGTGATATCTTGAACATCAATAAAGTCATGTCGACGTCATATCATCATGAGAGTATAGGTTCTTTGGAGAATGTACATAAAACATTAGGTGCATATTTGAGGATACAGACGAATAATAACCCATCATCATGGAGTTCTTGGATACCATTTTGGTGTTTTTCTTATAATACGACAGTTAATACTGTTACCAAATATACACCTTATGAATTAGTGTTTGGAAGAATATGCAGATTACCAAGTAGTCTTCAAGGAGAAAGTGTTGAACCATTGTATAATTTTGATGATTATCCTTTAGAATTTAAGTACAGATTGCAAAGGGCACAAAATGATGCAAAGGAGAATTTAATAGCGAGTAAATTAGCTAGGAAACATTGTTATGATAAGAATCTTAATTCTGTAACCTATAAGGAAGGTGATTTAGTTTTGATTAAGAATGAAACTGGCAATAAATTGGAATGTATTTATAATGGACCTTTTGAAGTTGTAAAAGACGAGTCACCAAATGTTGTGATTAAGTATAAAAATAAAATAGATATAGTACATAAGAATAGAACAAAAGTGTATTGTAAGAGTTAGAGTAGGTAATAGTTTGTAATGTGAAAAAAAAAACCTTGTAAATTTTTTTTTTTAAATTTAAGGGGGGTGATGTGGTGTGATGTCACGTACATCAGCACGTCACGTACAGCACGTAGTATAATATGCTAAGGTAGTTAGTATGTGAATACGTGATTGTAGGTTATCGACATAACATCACGTCGTAACTATGTATATAATGTTGCTAATTAAAGGTGGAAGAGGACTCGACTCTTGGAGTAGTAGCTAACATGTAGTTTACTTTGACCCCTCCATCTCCTCGCATCGCAGTTTGACGAGCGTCCAACGCGCCGAGATTTCGCGCGCCAGAATCGCAGCGCCGCAGGTGCGCGTCTCGGGCGCCATTTATCACTAGTCCCGTAGACATTATTCAAAAGTAGTGTTAGGAAAATACTAGGAAAATACAATTTTAATATGAATTGCATTTTCCTAGTATTTTTGCCATTCTAGTATCATTGCCTTTGGATAGTGTCCATGAAAAACGCCAAAACACCTGGACAGCTGTAACAGTAGGCCTTAGTGTAGTCCTGTACTTCAGTGGCACATTAATTATGTGTTAAAATACACTGTGAGGCTCAATGGATACCCTGTTACATTACCCTAGGGATGTTTTCCGACAGGCGTTGCAGAAAGGTTCTGAAATGTTTCTTTAAGAGGACACGGGGTCCATTTTAGTGAGCTGTTAGTGATCACAGGGGCGGTTTTAGTGTGGTTAAGATCCCACATTTCCTATAATATCTCGAAAAGTTCAGGTGCTTTTTGAATGTCTCCGCCCCAGAAAAAATAGTAGGTAGGCATGTGGTGTACTCACGTAGAGACGCAGCATCGAGCGGGTGCGTGTAGATGCGTCTGCGAGACTGCAGCATAGAGGTGACCAGCACGGCCAGCGAGCGCGGAGGCGCCGCCGGCTTTTCCTCCGGGATGCGCAGATCGTTCATCTCATCCTGATACCTCTCTCTCGACTTCTTCACCACCCACCAAGTCTCCATCATTCCCTTACCCTTCACATTTACTCCGCCGCGACTCTCAAGGACGTAGGAACCTTCCAGTAGCTACATGACAAGAAAAGAGGCATTATTTGAGGCTCGTGTTATAGGATACGTAATACGTTAACATTTGCGGCAACATTTGTTGCCGATGAGTACCGGCAACAAATGTTGCCCAAAAACTGTTCCCTAGAAATGTGTTTTTTTCTTCTGTGTCAAATCTGCGATCAGTGTTTAACACTATGAGCAAATTTGGTGAGTGCGCTATGTCAGTTTGAGTGCGTCTCCCACCGGGAACGTCTCCTCATCGGCTATCTATATGATGTCTTTTCGTTGGAGACGCTTTGCGTAGCTACGCATCGTGAGCTGAGCTGCTAATGTATTTAGGTGCTTCTCTAGCTTTACCCGGTACTTCATGGTGACGTAAATGTAAATTAAACTTTTTAGACGGTCGCCTCCTTCTGCGAAGCAGTAATGCTAGCAAAGGAGGCAGCCGATCTCATGAGGCAACGGTCCTCACGTCCCAACTACCGCTGGGATTCTGATCCCGATTTCCGGCCACCGCAGGCGCGGGCTTGCGGACACTGAGCAATGGGTAGCTCGCCGTCCGACCGTCCGGTAACCGTCCGAACCGAGCCCAAGTCATCGACGGCGCGTACTGTTTCACGCGCGCCTCAAGGAGATGTCAGCCAACTGTAGGGGTCGCCATCAGGGTCGAAGCCTACTGGGGCCAAGGGTCTGATTCTGAAAGGAAGACGCTCTGCCCAAGAGCGGGGGATGTCATAAGATGATTTCCCCACCGAAACAAAAAAATAAAACCACAAAGGAACTAAAACTAAAAAATCCTGCATCGCGGTATTATAGTTCTCCGCGCGATTAGAGCATATAGAACAGCCCGAACTCAACTATCGAGCAGATGCTCGGATCAGACATAACACCCGTCTGGTCGGAGGATCCTCCATTTTCAGCGAAGGTTTGCGGGACTTTACACCCTGTTCCGCATACCACTAAATAGGTATATAAGGAGTTCGTTTTTTAACCGAAATTCTCAAAACAGTTATTGTTGATGGCCATATTTATGCTCACCTCCTTAGTATACTTGGTGATCTGAATCTTGTCAATAACTCCATGGCTCTCCATGCGCGACGCCTCGTTGACAGTGTTGCCCCAGATGTCGTACACCGGCTTGCGAGCGCCGATCACGCCTCCTACCAGGGGACCGCAACTGATCCCTGAAACGACACAAGTACACACTCAGATTTTTTGCTATAAAACTAACCTTAAAATTCGTTGTCTGATCATCCGCTTGTAATGTTGTGTTCATCTTCCCAAATTTTGTATAGGTACCGAATAGTCATGCGTGTTAAATGGCCTGTATTGTCACTTTAGCCAGTGATTTTAGTTTTCTCAAGCGCGGAAAAGGTTGTGGTTGTGCTGACAACCATCCGAAAATCGGCCAAGTGCGAGTCAGAGATTGAACTCGCTTATGATCGGTATATTGCATTCCTACAAAAGAGATTATTACAAAATGTATGACGCTCTGACCACCATTGTACAAAATCGTGGTCAACTTATTGGTATCTTACCTATTCTCAGCCGGAACTCGTAGTAGTTGATGGCTTTGACCGCTTCCCTCAGAGCGAGTGCCAAGTCTACCAGCGTACACAGGTGGTGATAGCCTTGTTCTCCTGACTGAACAACAAAAAAAGATACAGTCATACGATACAGTCATATTTTTTCTATCGAAATCTCGTTGTACGCTGCACCGTTCGGGCGTCTTTATGTCAACACCGCCACCGGCCCACGCTGAAAAACAGCTCTGTGAGCTCATCGCATAATGCGTGAGGCTGCAGCTTTATGCTGAGCGTTCGGCCGTTTTGCGCGTATGTGACGCATACCTTCCCTATTCAATTGATAATGTTTGTTAGCTAGTTTTAAGATTGCGTCATTTCGCGCGAATAAACAGTTTTTCTTTCTTTCTTTCATACGCAGATCATATTGTGGATGAACACTTACACTAACTCCATCATCATCATCTCCTCAGCCTTTTCCCAACTAGCTTGGGGTCGGCTTCCAGTCTAACCAGATGCGGTTGAATACTCGTGTTTTACATGGAGCGGCTGCCTATCAGCCCCCACAACCCAGTTACTGGGCAACACGATACTCCTCTGGCGTCTGGCTACCTGTAACGATCTACGAATAACAACCGAGACCAACACTTATACCAAAACTAGCTTCTGGTAGCGGCTTCGGTTTCTCCATACAAACTTTGGACCCCCGTTTCATTCCCTTAGGGGGTGAATTCTGGAAAATCTTCTGTTAGTATTCGCCTATGTCATAAAAGAAACCTTATGCAAAACTATACGCTCTTAGTCTCAGTAGTTTCTTCTTTTAAATGTTTAGATTTTATCTAAATAATAAGGTAGGTACGCATATAGATTGCAAAGTTACAGATTTCGTACTCATTTATTTATTACTAGCTGTGCCCGCGACTTCGTTCGCGTGGATGACGAAACTTATCAATGAGTTTTTTGTGTAAAGTGCTATTTGTGTAGAACGTTATCTATCGAGCATACCACTATTAATACTTCTGTCCCGGCGCGGGCCCTTTGTGGCTAATTACAATAGAAAACCAATTGTGTCTCATTAGCGGTGATTAAGAGGGTATATAATATCTTTGCTCGCGGCATCGCTCGCGTTCTGTAAGTTTTTTGTAGTAGATTTCTTATTTGGTACCTGTATAACAGGATAACCGATAGCGAAGCTGACGTTCATTGCAACGAATGCTCACAAAGATAATGGTTACGACAAATAGACACCGTTTTTTTTTTTTTTTCGGTGGGAAAATCATGTTATGACATCCCCCGCTCTTGGGCGAGGCGAGAGATAGTGTCAGACTTTTACTGACTAAAAACCCACTCCTGTTCCTTCGTTGCCTTTCGTACCAGGGCCGAGTCTTCCTTTCAGAATCAGACCCTTGGCCCCGGTAGGCTTCGACCCTGCTGGGCGCCCCTACAGTTGCTGACATCTCCTTGAGGCGCGCGTGGAACAACACGCGCCGTCGACGACTTGGTCCAGACGGTTACCGGTCGGTCGGACGGTGAGCCACCCATTGCTCGCCGTCCGCAAGCCCGCGCCTACGGTGGCCGGAAATCGGGATCGGAATCCCGGCGGCGGTTGGGGCGTGAGGACCGTTGCCTCACGCGATCGGCCGCCTCCTTCGCTAGCATTACTGCTTCGCAGAAGGAAGCGACCGCCTGCCACTCCTCAGGCCCGGCGCGAGAGATCGCCGCCGCCGATCGCCCCTACGAGGACACGGCGTTGCTCTGCCCAAGCGGGGCACACCTCCACCGTATGCTCTACCGTGTCCTCCGGGCGGTCCACACAGTGGCGACACCCGGGCGTCGCTTCCGCACGAATCCGGTAGATAGTCACCGTACGACATCAATTGAGAGCTTCAGCATACACGACATTGTCAGTGAGCCCGTCCGGAATATGAACATAAAGGTTCCTTGGACTGCTCACACGGGAAAGAGCGATGTAAAGCTGACCATGTGAAAAACAACTCACGCTAAGATCGACGCCAGCAACGCCTAAAGTCTGACCTTGTGCCCTATTTATTGTCATGGCGTAAGTAGCTTTATGGTACTGGGAACTGTACTCTCTTAAACTGAAATGGGAAATTATTCGGAATCAAAGGAATTCTAAGAATCAAAATACTTTCCCGGCACCACAACCGGTTAAAATTTCTGCCTCAATTATGTTAGGTTGTAGATTTATGACCTTTTATCGTATACTATTGCACAGTTTAGGAGGATTTAAATTACGAAAAAGAATTATAGGATAGGATTATAATATTAGGATTTTTAACTTAATTGTATGTGAGGGAAGTCCAGGAACATTTAATGAATTCAAAAATTCTATCGGATAATTAGTGGATTCTTCTTGATCCATCATTCTATTGATAGAGATATACTCTCGACTTTCTCCTTGAATACGCGACAGTATTTCATTATTTATTGCACATGCTTGATCATTTCGAGGAGTTAAAATAGACCTTTTACATAACCAAGTATTGTGCTGATGTGTAATATTATTTAAGTCACCGTACACTGAAAATATTAGTTCCTGCACGGACGAAACAGTACAACATAACCTATCATTTAAAACCACTTTTCCTTCATCATGTAGATAAGTTCCGTCGCCTGTTTTTATTAATAAATCAAAAAAATGCTGTGCATGTGTGTCATCTCCAAGTCTCACCCGCATATTTGTTGTTAAATGCATCGATACAATATGAGGCCATAAACTTGACGTTTTTAGGCAAGCTCTGATTTCCTTAGCTTGTGTTCCCCATGGTATAGCTGGCAAAATTTGCCTAAAATCACCACAAAAAACCACTGTAACACCACCCATGGGTTGGTCAATGAGCCTGATGTCTCTCAGAGTCATATCAACTGCCTCTATGGCTTTTTTGTGTGCCATAGTGCACTCATCCCAAATGATTAAGGAACACTCGCGAATAATCTGCGCTTTATCACTATTCCTAGTAATGCCACATACCGGATTTTCTGTGCGATCAAGATCGATAGGTATTTTAAACATAGTGTGAGCTGTTTTCCCTCTTGGTAACAATGTCGCTGCTATTCCTGAGGAAGCAACTGCAAGTGCGATTTTGTTCTGGTTCCTTACGTGAGCTAATATTAATTTGGTAAGAAATGTTTTTCCTGTACCGCCAGGTACATCAAGAAATAGAATTTCTCCCAAAGTTTTTTTTGGAAGACATCGTGTTATAAGTATATCCGTATTAAAAATAAAGAAATCTTTAAGACTATCTTTATAGAAGAGCCCTAACACATAACGCCAGGTGACGTAATGACAAACTTATTATTTGCAGTTAGTACAGTAATCGGGTCTAGGGATCGAACCGCAAAATTAAGTTTGTTTTTTATTGTATATACTTTTCCGGGATAAAAAGTACCCAGTGTGGTGCCCAGGATATTAAAGAATAATTATACCAAGTTTCATCGTAATCGAACCGGTAGTTTTTGCGCGATACCTGAACAAACAGACAGACAGACAAAACTTTTTTTAATCACGTTTTTGGGTTCGGTGTCGGTCTAGTAACAACCCCTGCCATTTATTTTTTTGATATTTTCAATGTTCAATTTTCACTTCTACAGATTTATTATAAGTATAGATTTTCCTGTTCAAGAGTCCACATTAGTTATGATCAAACGTCATAAATTGATTAAATTACTAAAATATTCATCGTTGCACCATAATCAGCACTAATTTAATTAATGGTATCTAACTTAAAAATTTGGTGCTCACCAATTTGTTATTAATAATGACCATGTTTTTTTAAAACAAACCAGGAAATGTAAATATAGAATTGAAATTATCACTAATATGCGCTTTTGTAAAATCGGTATTCATATTTTTTTTAATGTTACTTAAAAAACCAGCCAAGTGCAGACTCGCGCATCGAGGGTGTTGTACAAACATAAATATAAATATAAAGTTCGATTTTTGAATGACTCGAAGATTATTCCAAATCGCAAAAAAAGTAATTATTTTGTGATGTAACCCTGTTTTTATACTTTTTCGTTTACTTGTGCCATGAAACTTTGCTTCTTACCTTTCACGATTTTAAGTCAATGGGAAATAGGTACACTATTTTTTTTTTTGGTGGGATATCATCCAATGACTCCGCTCTTGGAGCGAGAGCGTGTCAGACGTTTACTGACTAAAACCCACTCCTGTTCCTTCTTTTCTGGCCACAGTAGGCACCACAGTTGAGTTGCCACTCCTCCTCGCTCCGGACCATGGCCTGTACCAAGGCCCGGCGCGAGAGGTCACCGCCGCCGATCGCCTCGACGAGGACACGGCGTTGCTCTTCCCAAGCGGGGCACACCTCCACCGTGTACTCCGGGCGGTCCACGCAATGGTGACACCCGGGCGTTTCTTCCGCACGGATCCGGTGCAGGAACCTCCCAAACTTACCATGTCCGGTGAGGACCTGCGTCATGCGGAAGGTATGGACGCCGTGTTGTCTTTCCAGCCACTCCTCAAAGAGGGGAATACCGCCATAATTATGGCGTGCCCAACCAATTGTGTACTGAGTCTAGATCCTTTTGCAGTAATAATATGTCTCTAGCTGAGTTTATTCGTTTGTACAACTTTACATAATCTAAAAAAGTGAACATTCACTGTGCTTGATACAGTTCACGATGTCGTTAACGAATATTAAGAACAGAATCGGACCCATATGAGACCCTTGTGGAACTCCAGAGGTTGAATAATAGAACTAAGATTTGATTTGATTGGCCAATAATTTTTACAGTTGTCCACTTCACCTTTTTTTGTGGATCGTAACTATATTAGCTTCTTTCCATTTAGAAGGAAATTCGGCTGTTTCAATAGAGCGGTTCAACATAATTTTAAGTGGAGGGGCTAAGCTACTTGCACAGTTTTTGAGAAGTAGTGGTGGGAAACCATGCATACATTTAGTTTTTTGAGGATTTTGAAAACATCCCTTTCAGATAATGTGACCAGACCTCAACTATTTTAAGGATACTTTTGACCTGTCTGAAATGAAGCATGTAATGTGTCATCCAATGATTTGTAAGTTAAGGAAAAATGAGCTGCAAAGAGCTTGCAGACCATATTTTTATGATCTGATTACGAACTTCGAAGATATGGAACAGAACTCCTCATAGGATCACAGCAGAACTGTCGTAACAAGTAAAATTGCTTTGTTTATACGTGTCGTCGATGGCTGACTGAAAGAAGATTGGGAAGGGATATATTGAACTGATCTGATGATGAAGCTGGAAGGTAGGCACCGGAACTCTGTAATAAATTAATGTAATCTAATCGTGTTTGGGATTATTAGAATTGTCTGGCTATAAGGTATTTAAGTTTGGCTGAGAGATACTTTTTAGTGGTGGTATCATAACTAAAAAGTGTAAAATAAAAAAGTTTTTACAAAAAAAAATATACAACCGACTTGAAATGTAAAAAAAAAAAACACTAAAAAGTGCAAAATAACTTTAATTTCGGAAGTCGGTGTTAAATAACGAAGAGACAAAACTATTATAGAAACACCGACTTCCGAAATTAAAGTTATTTTGCACTTTTTAGTGTTTTTTTTACATTGAAGTTTTCGTAATTTTTTTTTTGTTTAATTGTTGTTGTTATACCTACATCTCAAAAAAGCGACTACACTTTCCTGATACCACGCGCGTTCTTATTTTTCTTTTCATCGTCATTAATCGTTGTATGTCACTGAGGGTGTCAAAATTAATCTAATAATGCCAAATTTGTTCAAATCTACAATATGAGCCATTAACACTCTCACTATTACTCTCAAAAAACATTACCCTTTTAATAGGGCAGTTGGTTAAAAACTTACTTAATTTTAATGGTAAAACATTCATATACAGAACCCAAAAAACGTGAACTTTTGTACTAATTAAATTTCTATTGATTACGGTGAACGATAAATATTTTTTAATCACTTGATTACTACTATTTCAAAGGGATATACCTGCTTTGACAGTTTGGCGGCACTTTACGTGAAGCAGTTCGCAAATAATTTATTTGAAATTCTGCAAACTAAAAGTGAAACGATCAAAACTGTGCACGTGACGTTTGCCCACTCGCCATGGCTGCTGAAGAGATTTATTACGACTTATTATTGAGTCAGGAGTTTTTTCACTTTATGGTGCATTTAACTGCATGGATATACGGCGTAGCATCATGGTACATCATGAAGAAGTTTCGAAATTACAGAAACTTTGTGTTTCTTAATTTAATTTTAACACATTTCTTATTTTACTTAACATTAGTTTTATCGTGGATGGTGGACATGAGTAGACCCTGGCTATATGAAATATTATATTACTCAATTCTATATTTTCAAACAGCGAAAAACCATTTTCTGGTAGTTATAAGTCATATGTTTTACGTAGATATTGTAAAGGTTTTTGATGGACATATCCACAGAATATACCTGAAAAGTTTTATCTTTGGTTGGGGTGTGCCTTTAGTTACATGTGCCATTACTATGTGGGATAAGTATATCAAATTAGTAGAATTAATAGTGTCAGATAAAATATCATCCCCCAGTATAAGTGATGGGATATTGTTTATCTTAAAGTATGGAAATGTCATTTTACCCGCAATAGTTAACAGTGTTATTTACCTATTAATAGTATTTTCACTTTGTCTTAGTGTCAACACAAGTGCACATAATAATAATAATAAATAATTTTATTTTTCCAAAAATACAATTTTACACAAATTATGAATATCATAATGCGGCATCGTTTCTATTAAAAATTGCATAATCACAGATTATCGACCTCTGGCACCCAAGCTAAGAGTAAACTTGTGTTATGGGTGCCAGGGCTCACTCTATTTATTACATTTTCACTTTAAGCAAACAGTTTCTAATAATCATTTGTACAAATCATCAAAAAAAACATTAGTTAGGTATTAAATCAAAACAATTCAATTATTCAAAGAACAAATCATCCAATTAATAAAATTACTCAATCAATAAATTATATTATATTATAAATTATTAATTATAAATTATATTTAATCACTGAATTATACAATTATTTAATTATTAAGAATTACTAAAAATTAGAATTTCTTACTCTAATTAATGGGGTATAAAGAAAAATAATAATAATAATGTGAAATGTGGGTGTGTAATGTATATGTGTTTAGTGTGTGTTATATGTTTGTATTGTATGAAAGTCAAAAAAGCTTTCCTAATAGCTTCTCAATCTCCTGATAAGTGAGAGTAGTGAGCCATTGACTCACTCTCTTTTTACAATCAAATTTACTTAAATACTGCATAAATAAAATAAATAAATAATTGTAATTGCATAAGTTGATACAAAATGCTATGCAATAGCTTTACCGCGGCAGTCCCCGAGTGCCACACTTATTTTTTTATTATAATGAAAAACCTCTAAGTGACAAAAAAAATAAGTGTGGCACTCGGGGACTGCCGCGGTAAAGCTATTGCATAGCATTTTGTATCAACTTATGCAATTATAATTATTTATTTATTTTATTTATGCAGTATTTCTTTTTCTTTGATATTAATTCAAGTTACACTTTTTGAGCGTGGTGACCGATAAGAAAACAATTTTTTTTCTTTCTTGTTTACTTCATAAATTGCTACAAGTATGTTCAGTTGTTATCATAGAACATTACTATAATCTATTATAATACAAAAAGACTATTTTGTTTGACCGAGATTTGAACTCGAGGCACGATGATAACATAGGTAGAACGCTGTACCAATGCTTGACTTTTATATGACTTTTCTAAAATAGGTGTTCGGTCTCTGTCGGCCTTCAAGCCACACCTCCGTGCCCGTCGGAGTGGGGAGCGTGAAGTATTTTTTTCGTTACGGAATTTCTGTATTCAGTCCCCGCGCTCAAGGCCCGCGATAGAAGCTATGCAATAGCTTAAAAATCCTAGGTCCATTGTACTACCACTTATCCAGGTTTCACTGTATAAATCATCATCATCATCATCTTCGTGCCCGTTTTATTTGGGGACGGCGCAACGTGTTTTTTCTTCTATTCTGTCCTGTCACCCGCCACGCTATCACTAACTTCTTTTACTTTCATATCACTTCTCACATAATCCATCCATCTTTTCTTTGGCCTCCTTCTTCCTTCCATCCATTCACATGTATACTCAAAACTCTTTTAGTAACATGCGTTTCATCCCTCTTCTTATCATGGCCATGCCAAGACAAACGATTCCCTTTCACTGTATAAATGAAGTGTAAAAAAGTAACGACTGATAAAAAGTTATCAATCAATCAGTGTAGCTTATTATTCAGTTATTTGTAATGATCGAAAAACGAAATATAAGTTGGAAGGGAATGAACCGAACCTTAAACCGTTAAATGTATTTTTTTGTTCTGTCAGTCCCTAAACCCTAAAATTTTTGTTTGATTCCCACTACCTACCTAGAGCTACTCCCTTGTAGTGTTATTTTTATACTTATTCAAACTTGTATTATTTTACTTCACAGACATTCCCATTACTTTATTTTTGTTCTCTTTATTTGTTTCTTCTGTCTTCTGTTAGATTGTAATTTTAATTTTTGATAATTTTTGTATTTCTCTGTTGAGATGCTGTACCTATGTTACGCTTATTTATGAAGCGTTTTTGTGTTTGTTATTTATGTAAGTAATTTGTGAAAATCATTTATTCTCAAAGGTCTCCAGTTCAGGAGTCCACAGTATTTAAATCAAACGTTATAAACTGATTAAGTTACTATAGTTTATTTTGGCACCATAATCAGTACTAATTTAATTAATGGTATCTAACGTAAAAAAATGGGCAAGTGCGAGTAGGAATCGCGCACTGAGGGTTCCGTACAAACTTACCTATGGTAATAATTCAATTCCCGAATGGAGTTTCGAAGATATTTCCGAATCGCAAAAAAAGGTTTTTTTTTGTGACGTAACAACAAAACTGTTTTCAGATTTATTTCTTTACCTGTGCTATAAGAAAAATAGTTCAAATCGGTCCAGTAGATTTGGAGCAAATTGGTTGTGACAGGTGGACTGACAGACAGACACATGTGTGATCCTACAAGCCTTCCTTTTTAGTCGGATTTCGGATCTTCAAAACCGCTTTTATTCTATATACATTATTATACCTCGCCCATTGGATTTACAGTCTAGATGTAGAAAAAAAGTATTAGTTGGTATATTTTTTTCTAGATATTAAATAGACTTTGATATTTTTATTGCATTATAAGAGAATGCGTTTTTTTATGATCAATATTAACTCAAAGAAAAAATCGTTTCTTTCAAAAGATTATATATATTTTTTTTTGTTTAATTGTTGTTGTTATATCTACATCTCAAAAAAAAGCGACTACACTTTCCTGATACCACGCGCGTTCTTATTTTTCTTTTCATCGTCATCAATCGTTGTATGTCAAAATTAATCTAATGATGCCAAAATTCAAATCTACAAATTATGAACCATTAACATTCTCACTATTACTCTCAAAACACATTACCCTTCTTTTAGGGCAGTCGGTTAAAAACTTACTTAATTTTAATAATAAATTAACTTTCATTTAGGGAACCCCAAAAATGTAAACTGTTTTATTAATTAAATTTCTATTGATTACGGTGAACGATAAATATGTTTTAAGCACTTGATTACAACTGTTTGAAACCTTTGCTTTGACAGTTTGGCGGCACTCTATGTGAAGTTGAGAAAGTTGTTCGCAAATAATAATTTATTTTAAATTCTGCTAATTAAAAGTGAATCGATCAAAACTGCGCAAGTGACGTTCGCCCACTCGCCATGGCTGATAACGACACCAGTGAATATATTGACTCTGAAGAGAGTTATTACGACTGTTTTTGGTGTGGGAAGTTTATTCTGTTAGCGGTGAATAAACTAACGTTGATATACGGCGTATCATCATGGTGCATCATGAAGAAGTTTCGAAATTACAGAAATTTTGTGTTTCTTAATGCAATTTTAATAAATTTCCTTTTAAATGTAACATATATTATATATGTTTTCTTGAGAAGATCCTGGATATTGGACATAATATATTACTCAATTCTATATTTTGAAACAGCGAAAAACCATTTTCTGGTAGTTATAAGTCATATGTTTTACGTAGATATTGTAAAGGTTTTTGATGGACATATCCACAGAATATACCTGAAAACTGTTGTCTTTGGTTGGGGTGTGCCTTTAGCTACATATGCCATTATTGAGTCGGATGAGTATGATAAATTGGTAGAAATAGTGACAGATAAAATACCATACCCCCGTATAAGTAACGGGATATGGTTTATCTTTGCGCATGGAAATGCCATTTTACCCTTAACAGTTAACAGTGTTATTTACATTATAATAGTATTTTCACTTTGTCTTAGTGTCAACACAAGTGCACATACAGCTTCTAACATCCGGCGTCGCTTATATATAGCCACGGTGATATTTCTACTCAGCGATGGTTTGTTGTTGTGTGAGTACGCCACGTTTTTTTTTGAAAAAAATTTGGTAGTCTACATTATATATTTTATTAATAGATACAATCCATTAATATTGGACATTTTTTTTGTTGTTTTAAGGAGTAATCGAATAATATGGTATGCGTTTTGTGTTAAAAAATTAAACCTAAGGCGTAGAAATAACGAGATCAACATGCAAGTAAGAATTGCTCAAATACCTGGTGAAGGGCCCGGCGGCGCCTGATGAAAATATAGTAGAACCTGGTTCAGTGGGTCCGATATGTGACAATTCTCTACTACTGATAATCACAATGAGTTCCCGACACTTTTGGTATTGAAATACCGCTGTTACTGAGATTAATAAACCTCTATAGTTACTTGGGACTTTTTGGCTCAGTAGCCTCAATATGTGAGACGATTCATTAACAATTTTGTATTGTGAATATCGCTCCAAACAGATTGCGACACGTTTGTTTGTGAACATTTGAATTTATTTGTGAGGTCCTCTGTAAATGAGACAACGTCATTTAAACGGCTGTTTAGGAAACTCATCATCTTCTTCCTGCTCTTGTCCCATGTTATTTGGGGTTGGTGCAACACGTTTTTTTTCTTCCATTTTGCCCTGTCACTCGTCATACTATCACTTACTTCCTTTTCTTTAATATCACTCTTTACACAAACCATCCATCTTTTCTTTGGCCTCCTTCTTCCTTCCATCCACTCACATGTATACTCAAAACTCTTTTAGTAACATGCGTTTCATCCCTCTTCTTATCATGGCCATGCCAAGATAAACGATTCCCTTTCACTGTATAAATGAAGTGTAAAAAAGTAACGACTGATAAAAAGTTATCAATCGATCAGTGTAGCTTATTATTCAGTTATTTGTAATGATCGAAAACGAAATATAAGTTGGAAGGGAATGAATCGAATTTTACCGTAAAATGTATTTTTTTTATTCTGTCAGTCCCTACATCCTCTAAAATTTTTGTTTGATTCCCACTACCAACCTAGAGCTACTCCCTTGTAGTGTTATTTTTATACTTATTCAAACTTGTATTATTTTACTTCATAGACATTCCCATTACTTTATTTTTGTTCTCTTTCTTTGTTTCTTCTGTCTTCTGTTAGATTGTAATTTTAATTTCTGATAATTTTTGTATTTCTCTGTTGAGATGCTGTCTGTACCTATGTTACGCTTATTTATGAAGCGTTTTTGTGTTTGTTAATTATGTAAGTAATTTGTGAAAATCCTTTTAACCGACGTATTTGCATTATGTAATCAATAATTAGTTCAAGATTACAGTACCAGACGCTAGATAGAAATAATAATAGTTAGAAATAATAATATTTATATAAATTTTTATACTACAAGTTTAGGTACTCAAAAATATGTTACGACTATATGGTTTGGAGGTATCGATTTATAAGTATTACTTAAGTATAACGTATCGTTCTTACCTAGATTCATTTTTATAAATGATTATTAATTTTAATATTTCGTTTGTAAGACAATAATACTGGCTAGTCCTTGCTTGACTTAAAATTCAAATTATGGAATGGATCACCAGGTTCATTGTCAGTGGGAACATTTTGTAAAGGGATTCTTAGACTAAGTATCGCATAAGAACAATTCAGAGTGATCGATCGGAGAACGCTGTGTTGTTCTTGAATAATATAGTGCAAAGTGTATATACTTATAATTTTTTTTCTTATCTACTATTACTTTTTGGAGGTAGGCGGAACAGAGAGTAAAATCCCGCAAACCTCCGTTGAAAAGGGAGGATCCTCCGACCAGACGGGTGTTATGTCTGGTGGGCAAGTGCCTGATAGATGATTTCAGGCTGTCGTATATATTCAAATCGCGCGGAGGACTTTGAATGCGCGATGCAGGATTAGTTCTTATGTGACGCCATAGATGTCGCTACAACTTGTTGCCGTATTGAGAAACCTGCAACAAAAGGAGACACGCGGGAACTGTTGAGATACTCCTGGCCTCTGAGGGCCTTTCCGTACGTTACCTCTGCTGCTACGAGCTCCTGAGGTCTATAAAGGTCTGCACAGGAGTTTCTCCTATTCCTTCGTGACCCTGTGGATCGCCTCCGGGGTCGCGAGGCATGTCTTCGCTGCTCTGCCTCTGCCTGCCAGCCTCTAAAGGCCCTCGTGGGACCACGTCTTCTTGCCTTCAGATCTCCCAGCGTCTTCGTGACTTCAGACCTAAGAGGCCTCCTCGTGCCAACTCAGAACCGCTTATAAATCTAATTATATTACTAAGTCACAAGGAGCATTTTTTATTATTTACTTTTCCCTCTTCCTCCTCTTTTCACAACTCATAACTCTACCTACTCTAACCTTTAATAACTTTAAACCCTGATGTGTAGCTATTCAGTAAAAACCGGTCAAGTGCGAGTCCGTTTGTGTAAGGTAATTTCTTCACAATCGGGGATCATTACCACAAGCAAAATGATCAGGTGTATGCTCGTAAGTCCATAAAAGCCTCTCACCTGGGCCTCAAGTCCGCTATTACAATAGTGTCAGAATGGTCTATCATTGATTTCATAATTGTTGATTTTGACAAGTTTGGTAATCTATTAATATAATGGCGTCATTATGACTTTCCAATGGTCAACCACTGACTGGTAATCTCTTACATATTGACAAATGAATATCTGGCGTATGCGGTAATCTGCTAAAATTTTGACAGTTCCTTTGATCAGTGACCTACCATTAGAACGTCATTGTGCAGTCATTGTTTTCAATAACCTCGATATTGTCATTCTACGACAACTTTAGTACGAGACCATTGGCCGATCAGTGATCGATCATTATGAATTAGCAGAATACGAACTTTTAGTAAAATGACAATGGGGTCATGTTGGAATGACGAATTTATAAGAATAGCAGACTTGGGCCCCTGGTCGGCAGAGTTCTAAATGTCCATCATGTGACATCAGTAATGGTTTAATTAGGGGTGTTCTATAACGGAGTGACCAAGGTCTATCTATGTGAAAAAGATGAAAACTTCAGCTAAAGTTCAAGATACTTTCTATGACAGCGTAGTAAAGCTTCTTATAGAATGATACTCTCTCTCTATCATGGAGTTTTGAGCAAGACTTACTAACAAGATAGGACTCGGCCATAAGGTACGCACTACCCAGACTTGGCTTGCAACCAATGTTCCGGACTTCATTAAGGCTGACGATTGGCCCTCGGCTAGCCGAGACCTCCACCCTCTGAACTACAAATTGCGGTCTTTGTTAGAGGCCACGGCCTGTTCTAAACGTCACAATAATTTGGAGTCGTTAAAAAAATCTTCACGATCCGTAATGGATAAATTTCTGATGAACATAGTGACTTAAATAGACGGACGGATATAATAGGACGCTTAAAGGCTTGTTTTAAGGCGAAGGGTGGACATTTTGTGTAGAAGATTTTCTATGATAAGTGCAAAATTATTCTACGAATATTATTATATTATTTTTTGCCATTCTAGGTACAATAAATTAATGTGTATATACAAAATTATTTTTAGTATATGCGAAACCTGAATATAGTTTGTCCAGCATCAGTAACTGAATCGATCCCAATATTTTTTCACAATGATATGTTTTTTCCCAAAAATATTCAAAAAAGGTCACGGCAAAGGACACAGGTCACGGCATGTCATAGCGGGCATTAGGCGCCAGCGCACAGCTAGGTGAGGGAGCAAAACAACCCCTCAGTCGCCCGGATGGCCCGCTGACCATGTAGGTCATTGGGCCATTCGGTTTAATGCGGATAACCAGGTAACTTTGTGATTTTTCATGATACAATGATGAAATTTTGTAAATAGATTCTTTGCATATAAATAATTACTAGACACGTGTTTCGGGTTTCGCATATACTAAAAATAATGTTGTATATATGTATAATATATTAATGTATATAATAATTAATAATGTATCAATTTTATCACTGAGTACATAATTTTTGTTTAACTGCATATTTGTACAAAATGCCACATGCCCATTCCAGATTGCTTGGAAGAGATCGCGGAATGCGATAAAGTTGCCAATTGTATCCTTTAACAAGCTTTTTATTAACTTACAATGTATGTATGTATATAACTACAAGTATGTTCGGCTCAAATCTTGCAACTCAATTTTGAAGTACATTTCTTCAACCGATTGAGCTGCTGTGTGATGTCATTTTAAATTCAACATGGCGGAACACCCAAGATAGCGGACTAGTTACTTATAATGCACTCCTACAATATGAGCATCAAATGAAAAGGCTTGCTGAGACTAACACGAACTTGGCTGACTTCAAAATATGGTGGACTAAGTTTTTTATGCTTTCCTATAATATGGGTATCAAATGTATCTGAGATTATTTTAAATCCAACATGACGGAACACCCACTTCAGCCTGGCTGTTTTTTTGCCGATATCTTCTATTTGAGTTATGGAGCGCAGCGTGGTGTTTCTAACGCGATCTGTTCGCTTAACACCTATTATGCTGCGCTCTATTGCCCTTTGACAAATCTTAGGGCCTGCGCACACTTGAGACAAGACTGTCATAGACAGAATTGTCTACGACGTCGCAGACTTGTCTACGACGTCTGCGACAAGACTTTTTTGTCACGGCGCACACTATCAAGACAAAACAGTCTAGCGGCGGGCGTACGGCTCACGTCTCAAAACAGTCTTGTCGCAAACAAGTCTGCGGTGTCGTAGACAAGTCTGCGACGTCGTAGACCCTTTTCGTCGTCTCAAGTGTGCGCAGGCCCTTAAGTTTGGATTTTTGTTTTTCAGTTTTAAGTGACCAACTTTGAGCGCCGTAGGTTAGGAACCCTCATTGGCGGAAAAACAAAGTACATAGGTACTTAACACTAAAATAGATATATGATTTAGATACTTTTTAAGTGATAAAGGACATTTATTTTGCAAATAGGTTTTAAACACTTTACACGTCAATTTTTCCTAGCCGACTACTTTGAGAAGAAACACCGAAACAAACTCAGAGGTCAGTCTTTTTTTTTTAAATTAATTTCTATACGAACAATTTTTAAATATACTTTGTCGTAAATAATAAACACTATACTACAGTTAATCAACTCCACTACTTACAGAATAACTGATGGGCATATCTGTGGCTTTCAATACCGATATTCCTGATATTCCGGGATGGGGAAACGCTGAACGAAAAAAAGCCGGACGCGGAAACAGGAGGAGTATGCGACTAGCCCGAAGTACGCGAAGGGGAAACCCGGAACGAAAAAGGGCCGGACGCGGAAACAAGCGAGCGGCGATTCACCGGAACTGACAGTCTGAACCAGGATCTGACAGACGCACAGACCTCAAAGACGAGGGGGAAACGGGCTGGGCGCCCGCGCCCGGTTCGGATACCTACTGAGCGTGCTACACCGGGCACCTCCAAACCACAACCCGGACCAAGCGGCTCGGGGGCGGTGAAGAGGGTGCGCCCGGATGATACGGCTTCACCGAGCGCGCTACAGGGTGATCCGAAACGGGTAAGGACTCAGACTGCTCCAGGGGAGCAGAAAACCTACGCGCGGGCCACGAAGAACATTCCAGCGCGGCTCGCCGTAGCAATCTGCTTCACTCCCCCCTCCAGAGACTTGACACATGAAGAGGCGACTCGTATAAAGACTGAACTTGAAAGACTGCTCATGGATTCCGATCTCACATCGCTCCCGGCCTTCCGTGGATACCCTCGGGTGACGGATGGCACTGTGCAGATGTGGTGTGAGGACGAGAACTCCCTGACTTGGCTGACCCAGAATGTACCCAAGATAAGACTCCCAGACACCGACTTGACACTGACCGTCATGCGACAGTCTGATATACCTACCCGTGTCCGAGCCGCGCTATTCGTTCCCAGGTATAATGGGGATATAGCGCGGCTCCAGAGCCTTCTGATTCGTCAGAATGCTTGTTTCGACATTGGTAGGTGGTCACTGTACCGGGCAACAAGCGTTGGTGGGGATAACCACGGGACATATTTGACCCTGGGAATTCCGGCCGACGAAGTTGAAAAGGTCCTGGGTCGAGAGCGGCGCATAGCGTACCTGCTTGGGTCGATATACGTCCGCTTTTAACCCAGGACACATCCCACTGACGTCAGGACAGACAGTACGGAGACCCCGAACCCGACACCGACCGAGACTGAAATGACCCAACTGGAAGAGGAGATGGCCCGAGTAGCGATGGCTAATGCCAAAACCGACCTTGCCCCTGCATCACCCGGATGGACGACGCAGCTGCTCGCATCCTCTCCCAGCGACGACTGGCGCGGGACGGAGGAGGGAGGTGAACTTTCCGATGGATCTGTCTCTTCCTAACTCCGCCCCCTGGCCGTTGACAACCACACCCAATCCCATCCCGATACACCAAATAAACCTCCAACACAGCCAAACTGCTACGGCTAGCTTACGCAGGGTGCTGGAGATGAAACCCCGAACAATCGCACTGATCCAAGAGCCGTGGGTTAGGAAAAACAAGATATGTGGATTTGGAAGCACTAGAGGTAAAGTAATATCCAGTACTCAAAACACAGAAAAACCACGAACTTGTATATACATACCCCAAGATTTATCTATCACACCACTAACCCAATTCTGTTCCAGAGACCTGACGGCAATCAGGCTCCGGTGCAATAACGATGTCCCAGAACTAGTACTAGCCTCGTCGTACATGCCAGGCGACGACGAGAACTGTCCCCCAAAAGAAGTGACAGACCTGGTCCAGTACTGCGAGAGCGCCAACATGGACCTGATCATCTGCACCGACTCAAACGCGCATCACCCCTTATGGGGAAGTGAAGTATCAAACACCAGAGGTGAGACACTATCTACTTATTTGTTCTCCACTAACCTTAATATCGTAAACCGAGGCGCGGAACCCACTTGGGTCACGTCCCGAGGACAGACGATTATAGACGTAACATTAGCCACAGAAGGCGCGACAAATCTCATATCGAATTGGCGCGTCTCCGATGAACCTTCCTGCTCTGATCACAGAAGTATATGCTTCACCTTAGCAACCGACACTGGAAAACCCGAACCGCGTCGTAATCCACGCCGAACAAACGTGCCCGAATATAAATGTCTTCTAGCATCCCTTTTAAATAGGGGACAAACTGACACGACTAGTATAACAAATCCCGAGCAATTAGATAACACGGTGACAAAAATCACGGACAACATACTTGAGGCATACCACACCCACTGTAAACCAAGATCTCCACACACCAAGAGCAAGGGAACCCCCTGGTGGAACGCAGACCTTGGTAAACTTAGGGACACCCTACGCAAACAGTTCAACAGAGCTAAAAATACAAGGCTCCCAGAGGACTGGGAAGTATACAAAGAAACCCAATACACATACAAGAAAGAAATCAGAACCGCCAAGAAAACTGCATGGCGGAATTTCTGTGAGAACATAGAATCTAACAATGAAACCGTACGAGTAAGGAAAATCTTATCGAAGGAACAGGATCGCACACTCGGTGCACTGAAAAAGCCAGATCACAGCTATACACGAACAGATCTTGAGACCTCCTACTGGAAACGCACTTCCCGGACTGCAACCTCCTTGAGGACAGGTCGTGGGGATACGAACCAGTACCAACTCCCAAAGACCACTACACAAGCAGCAACACGCCTACTCTACGGGCAAGTCAACAGAATCCGCGCTACACAGTGTGGTATCCAAAATAGAATGCGCAGTACATCACAAATGTTCCTCGTTAGCTGCCTTTATCGACATTGAAGGTGCTTTCGACAAAACCATGTTTCAAAGTATCAACAAAGCCCTTGAGAGACACGGCGTCGACCCGACCTTAAGTGGCTGGATCACGAACATGCTCAAACTAAGAGCAGTACAAGTCACCATAAATAGCACAACAAGGGCTACTGTAGCAAAGGGCTGCCCCGAAGGGGGCGTCCTCTCACCTCTGCTATGGAACCTAGTCGCAGATAGCCTCGTCAAGAGACTCAACGATAAAGGTTACTTTACCGTGGGGTACGCCGACGACATAACCATAATAGTAAACGGCACTCATGAAAACACACTATGCAACCTTATGAGCCAGGCCTTGAAAATAGTAGAGGATTGGTGTAAAGAATACCAACTAGCAGTGAACCCCACCAAAACCGAACTGGTTTTATTTACAAAAAAAAAAGGAAGCTACCAGTACTGAACCTACCACGCTTCTTTGGAACTACCCTAAGCCTTTCAACTAAAGCCAAATACCTGGGCGTCTACCTGGACAAACAGTTGAACTGGGCAAAACACATGGACTACACTACTAAAAAAGCCAGTATATCCATGTGGCAATGCAGACGCATGTTGGGACGAAACTGGGGCATTAGCCCAAAAGTGACCCACTGGCTATATACCACAGTCATCAGACCAATCATCACATATGGCTCCCTAGTCTGGTGGCCCAGGACCGACTTGAGCACAGCCCAAAAAGAACTCGAAAAATTGCAGCGGCTGGCCTGCGTAGCAATCACCAGTAGCATGAGAACGGCACCCACTGCTGCCTTACAAGCGATGATAGGACTGCCTCCACTGCATCTCATAGTGCGGGAGGAGGCAGCCCTGGCTGTTTTCAGACTTAACTTATCGGGTACACTGAGAACAGACTCTCGAATCAAACATACACGTATTATGGAATACGCTGTTAAACGAGGGCCCATGATGACGGCCCCCAACGATAAAGCCCCTAAGGCACTGCACTTCAAAAAACACTACAGCATCCAACTCACAGAAGAATCGTACGACTACTCGGGCCCAAAGGAACTGAGAATATACACTGACGGATCAAAAGCGAATACCGGAACAGGAGTCGGAGTCTTCTCCAACGACCTTAATATAAAGATATGCAAACCGCTAGGAACACTCAACTCTGTCTATCAGGCAGAATGTGTTGGCATCATTCTAGCGGCCCACGCCATAGAAGCCAGGGGAGTTATGGACACTCATATCCGCATAATCTCCGACAGTGCCTCAGTACTACAATCACTGGGGAAAACCACAACAACCTCGGAACTCATACAAGAATGCCACTTTGTACTGGAACGCGTTACAGTGCCAAACAATAACACTGTGACACTGCAATGGATAAAAGGACACAGCGGCTCACTGGTCAACGACGCAGCTGATGAGCTGGCAAGGGGGGGGTCTGACTCGGTGGTCTTCGGACCCGAACCCATCGTGCCAATACCCTTTGGTCAGCTGCGTGTTTGGTTTCGTGAGCACACTAATGCACAAGTGGAAAGGTGGTGGTCCCTGGCACCGGGTTGCAGGCAGGCTAAAGAAGCCATGCCATACTTGAATAAAACCCTAACCAGTAACCTTTTGCGTTTGGACAGAGGTAGCCTGCGTCTGGTGGCAGGGACCATCACCGGACACTGTTCACTGAACAAACACTTCTTCGTAATGAATATCACGGATAGTCCTCTATGCAGAGGATGTATGGAGTCAGAGGAAACTGTCGCGCACGTGCTCCTCGAGTGCACAGCCGTCAACGAAATAAGAACACGAACCTTGGGAGCACCGAATTCACTCGTAGATGCCCTGAGCAAACTGAAAAGACTGATCTGTTTCTGGAGTGAGGTGGGCTGGTTGGAGTGAAGGCCGCCATGGCTCACGCACAATGGTCCGCCAAGGACTAAGTGCGGAAACCAGACCACAATAGATAGATAGAATACCGATATTTGGTAATAATAATAATAATAATAATAATAATAACCATCGCCGTATCTCTACGTTGACGTCGTGGTGGGGCTTGCGTGCTCCAATATACCCTAGGTCTGTATCGGTAAAGTTTGCTTTGCCGTAATATGCCTAGGGTGAGGGGCCAGACTAAGAGAGATACAATCCGCAGTGCAGTTTTGTGGCGAACTGTTGGGCATTAGCGACCCCACGGACCCGATCTCCCGGGAGAATTCTTGTTCTTCATCTCCGGCTTGCCTTTATTGGCCGGCCGTAGTGAACACTGACGAGGAACTGAGCTCCCACCTCTCTCTTGCCTTTATTGGCTGGCTTGAGTGGAGATTCGCAAGAGCAAACGTGCTCGGGAGAAGGATGTATAATCCAGTAAGGTGCTGGTAGGGATCTTGACCGTACTTCCGGGATTGTCCTGATAGCCGTGGTATACCTCTCCACTCCTCAAGCACCTCAGGATATGTTGCCCTCTTGTTGCTACGTCACTTCGTGCTAGCGGCCGTTTTTGGGGGCCCATTTATTGAGTGTGCAAGTCACCCCCTGCCTTTTTTCGATGCATATTAATAACGTTGTTCAGGCAGGGGCCATAGTCTTGACATAGTTCCATGTTACCAGTCCACTTAAGACTCCAAAAACCATAGCCCTATTATCTTTGTTCTCCATATGTCGCAACAGTTTTTCAATAACCGGGGGTTGTCCTTGGGTGCACTAGCATAGCGCGTACAGGGATAATCGTCGGTTGATATCATGTTCCTTTATAATTATCTAAAGGGCCTCTGCGAGTTGGCTTCGGCTCCTCGTACGCCTCCCAAAGGTCCAGGACCTCAGGGTCCTGAGATAAATAAAATAATAATAATATTTATTCAAAATTCTTTACAGGATAAAGTAATACAGTCTTAAATATAAATCTTAATTCTGAGTCTTACGTGCCTGAACTAGGAAATCCTGTGTTTCAGGCGAGAAGAGCTAAAATAATTTAAAATTAACAAATAATCAGTAGGATTTTATTGTACAATACAAACGTGTAAAAAATCTGTAAAGTAGACAAGTTATCTTATACTATTAATTTATAATGTTACCAAATCTTTACTTCTAGTTTCTTAACTAACAAGATACTTAACCTAGGTCAAAAATTGTATAAAAACAAAAAAATCACTTTAGCACAATCAGTAAATTCTCTGTATCATCGTAGGACATTCTTTGAAGAGCCTCCTTAAGAATTTTCTTACAGTTAATTTGATTCAAGCTATAAATGTTTGCTTTCGCGTTCAACCTATTGTAGAGGAGAGGACCGAGAAACAGGTAAAATTTTGATGTGAAAGCATGTTTGGTATGATTTTGAGGACAGACTAGATCTTTACGTCTTTTGTTAGTAAACTCCGTGCTATATGTTAGATCTGCGTGCTGTTTTAATACAATACCCATTATAAATAGCTGTCGGACAGTTAGTACTTCACATTCTTTGTATAGGAGGTTAGTGGGAAAAAGGAATGGGCGAAAAGTAGCCACTTTGAGAATTGCCCTCTGGGCTCTCTCGATGGTTAGTAACAATGTTTTACCCGCTCCACCCCATGTGGTAATACAGTATGTTACTATCGATTGACATAAAGCAAAGTAGACTTGTCTAACTATTTTTGGGTCTGCAATGTAGCGTAACTTTTTAAAAACAAATATCAATTTACGAATTCTATTATTTACAGCTTCTATGTGATGTTTAAACGAAAGTGTTTCATCGATTATAATTCCAAGGTACTTAACAGTATTTGACATTTTAATATTGGGACAAACACATTGGTTATTTGTGCTAGATGTGCAGTTATGAGCATACAATGTTGAGGTAGTGCCAGTTAGTTTTTGCTTCCGCATCGAAAACTTGACGTAATTTGTCTTGTCAGCATTTAAAGTCAGCGAATTATTTTGAAGCCATTTATTAATAACATTGAATCCGTGTTGCGCAAACTTGTAGACATTTTCTTCTGAGTCAGCCGAAAACAAAAGAGCAGTGTCGTCAGCATAACAAACGATATGGCCGTGATCTAAATTTAGATTACAGAGATCGTTTATGTAAATTAAAAAAAGTGAAGGTCCTAAAATACTTCCTTGGGGGAATTCCGAAAGCTGTGCTTTTTTCGTCATCGCTGATAATATTACCAATCTTTACACATTGCGTACGTTCTTCTAGATAGCTCTTAAATAGTTTCAGCTGCGTTTCCCTAATGCCTATCGTGCTGGCCACGGACAATTCGCTATAGCGAAAATTCGCGCGGCGCGACCGGCGGCGCGTCTTGCGAATGAATCAAATGTATGGAAATGTACTGGCCCCGGTCGTCTCGCTGGTCGCCGCTGCGCGTGGCATGCCCAGTACATTTCCATACATTTGATTCATTCGCAAGACGCGCCGCCGGTCGCGCCGCGCGAATTTTCGCTATAGCGAATTGTCCGTGGCCAGCACGTATGGCTTCAAGCTTGCGCAACAAAATGGGAACAGAAACTGTGTCAAAAGCTTTGGCGAGGTCCAGGAATATTCCTAGGGTGTGGTTACCTTTGTCAAGTTCTTGTGCTAGGTAGTTAGTTAAATGATGTACAGCATCATCTGTAGACATTTTAGGTCTAAATCCAAACTGCCGCTTAGAGAGAATAGATTTATCCTCCAAATATTTATAAAGCCTGTTGTTTATAATCTTTTCTAATATTTTAGACATAGAAGGCAGTAAGGAAATAGGCCTATAATTAGTCACTTGATCTTTACTACCTGATTTGTAAACTGGGACAACAACAGCTTTTTTTAAGCACTTGGGGAACACACCTGTAGTTAAACATTTATTAAAAATGTAGGTCAACGGTGGTACTAAAAGGTCTTTGAATTGCTTAATAATTTTATTAGATATGTTATCCCAGCCAACTGCACAGTCGTCTTTTAGACCCATAATAATCCTTTCTACTTCCGTCTCGTCAGTATCTAGTAACACAAAAGATGATAAGCTAGTGCTAGATGCAAACAATGAGCTTGTTAGGTACTGCGATTGTCCCCGAAGTTTTTCAGCTAGACACTTGCCCACATTAACAAAGAAATTATTTGCAATGTTCGCAGATGTTAACTGTGATGAATGTGCCTGTAATAAACCTGAAGAAGACTGATTCTGTTTTGAATTATACGTCACATTTTTAATAATTTTCCAGATCTTTTTGTTATTTGTACCAGCCTCTTTTAGTGCAGTGTTATCGTAATTGCGTTTTACTTTTTTTATGAGGTCGTTACAAAAGTTACGATATCGCTTATATGACAGTTGCAATATTAAATTATTCGGATTAACTTTAGCTTTCATATGCAGTTTATCTCTATTTTTCATACAACGTATAAGACCAGCCGTGATCCATGGTTTTATGTTGCAGTATTTGTTATTTAACCGAGTTATGACCGTGTTCTTCTGAATTGCATTTTGCACTTTTTTAATTAGGTACAACATACAAAACTGCGCATCATCGGAATTGTAGACTGGGGCAAAATCAATATTGCATAAGTCTTCTTCAAATTTATGTAAATTTAATTTAGAGACCGTGCGAGAGGCCACCTTAGGCAATTTACAATTAAGAATGAGTAGGGTAGCATTGTGATCGGTTATTGTTGAATTAATTACAAGGGTAAGTGCAGGGAAGTTGGCCTTGAGCATTATATGATCCAAGCAGGAGCCACTTTGATGTGTAGGAAGCGTGTGAGCGGGAAGCAAACTATGGAACGCGCATAGGTTCAGATATTCCTCAGCGGAAGCGTCTCCACTTCCCGGAAGAATATTGATATTAATATCTCCAGTTAAAATTGTATTTTTGAAGGATGATAGGTTCTGCAAGGTGTCGTTTAGAGAGTCAGTGAAATTTTTTATATTCGTAAAAGAGGGAGATCTATATACAGCTAATATCGCAAATTCTGTTCCGATTTTAACCAACAATCTACTACAGACGTGCATGTTTGGCTCTACGACAGACACATTTAGATGATCTCTTGCATAAACTATCACCCCATCGTTCTGATTGGAAGTTGAGTTACTCTTATACATACAATATCCCGGAATTTGTGGTATGTTATATTGTTTAGCAAGCCAACATTCAGTTAAGACAATAATGTCACAATTTATGTCTAGACGTTTTAGAAAAATGCTAAAATTATCGAAATTCTTAAAAACACTACGAATGTTTTGGGTTAATATGGTTAATGGACTAGTGTAAGAGGAGAGATATTGCTTGCAGTGTTCAACGTCACAAACTTGTGATTGTGATACAGAGAAATTGTCTATGTCACTAATTAAATGATTAATCATATTAAAATATTATTAAAAATAACAACAAAGGTCAAGAAGAATCGTAATTTACGGCGCTCTTAGGCGCCTCCATAATCAATAGAGTTTATGTACCTATTTTCTGCCATAATTTTCGCCGGACAGTCCGCTGCACTTGTCTTATGATTGCTTGGCTTTTTGAAGTGCATGCAAGTAGCGCATTTTGGTTCCTCTGCCTTCTTAGTGCATTCTTTGATGGAATGACCCAATTCACCACAGTGGCCACACGTGTAGGCGGTCTCCCGACATGATTTAGCCGCATGTCCGTACTGCTGACATTTATAACAACGTGTGACTAGGGTAAAGTCTCTGACAGGGCAGGAAGACCAATTAACAAACACTCTGTCTTTACATATCAGGGCTTTACGTATCTGTGCAGAAACTTCAATAATAAAGTTACAGGTGTCTGCATCCTTCTTACCTGACTTGTGGCTCAGCTTAATGGAGGACAAAAAGGTCTCGAGGCTGCAATCCTGAAGTTTATCGGCTAGATTTTGGTTGAAAAGACAAGTAAAAACTTCCTTCTCTTGCATGGATGAGGGCACTCCGATAATTACGACTCTAGGTTTTCTTTTCTGAGGTTCGTCGACTGTAAGGCCTGAATTTGTTGACTGCATCGATTTTTTCACCTTCTCAATGTCGTCTTTTGTTTCAGTGCTGATAATGACACCGCCATTTTTTGTCTTGCGTAGTCCTCTTACTTGCAGTTTCATCTGCTCTGGGCATATAATTTTTTGGACAAGTGATTTGGTCTCCTCACTGGACTTTAGTTTGTCGTTTGGATATATGGCCACTGAACTTAAATTTAAGGGCTGAATAAATTTGTTGGTACCTTTTTTCACCATATCAGCAAAGGAAGATCCCGTATTTGGCTTTATAGAGGCTCCAACTGTCATCTTGAGTTCTTGCAGTTGCTGCGACAGATCTATTTGGTCTTCAAGTGTTTGCACGGTGGAGTTTGCCATGACTGCTTTCATCTTGACCGACTGGTACTGGACAGCCATCTGTGACGTGCCGTGACCAATTTTTCGGCATAAAGCACTTATGCGCATTTTTTGTTCCGTATTTAATTTGCCTTCTGATGCAATAGTGCACACTTCGTTTAGACATTGGTCAATAGTCGTCATCCAGTTTTGTATTTCCGGCGTTGAAATCACATCCATGGCCTCGTTACTTCGGTTAGGCGTCTGAGGATGAGATGCGAGTGCGGGCACTGGTTTAGGTGCAGCTGTAGGCACGGGTGTAGGAGGTGGACTCCGAGCACATCGGTCACCCCGGCTGAAGGGGCTGCTTGCCATTGTGACACAGTTATTGGCTTGGTAACACCTTACACATTATTTATTTACGTAAAATAACTAGTACATATTATGACTACGTTTGACACAGTTATCCGGTCAGTAGGTAAAACCAGGTCACGATTCAGCAAGTTTTTATTTATTAATTTCAATAATTCTTCGGCACGTCTGTTCACAACAAAGTACAAACGAGAAAAAAAAGATCGAATGGTGATCCCGTTGTGCCGTGATCACGGTGGTCCTTTTTAACCGACTTCAAAAAAAGGAGGAGGTTATCAATTTGGTTGTATTTTTTTTTGTTACCTTAGAACTCCGCCGTTTATGGACCGATTTGCAAAATTTTTTTCCAGTTCCAGATTAGTGCCATTTTTTTCAAAACCCTGTTTTCATTTTTTCCAGTTTTCATGATGGAATCCATGAAGAATCGAGGGAACTCTTCAAATATTATAGGAACCATATAGCGGTTTCGTATTTTCATCGAATGTTACTTTTTGATCGTAAATGCTTAAGTTCTTAAGCATTTACGGTCAAAAAGTAACATTTGATGAAGTGGAACTAATGAAGAAGACCAGAAATGGCCAACGGAACTTCATACTCACATAGATATCACAATGAAGAAAGATTGTTAAGCGACTATGACAATACCAATAAATAAATGATTCTGATTAGTTATGTTATGTTATGTTGAAAATGGTATCATCGAAGTGACCTGATGATGATGATGGAGCCGGAAGATAGGCACCGGAACTCCGTAATTAATCAATGTATCCTAGCCGTGTTTGGGATTATTAGAATTGTCATGAGATGCACTTTGGCTATAAGGTACTATCGAACTGATCTGATGATGGAGCTGGAAGGTGGACGGGAAACCTGGGAACTTCATAATAAAACAATGTATCCTAGCAGTGTTTGGGTTAATTGGAATTGTTATGAGAAATAGGTACTCTGGTTAACCTTTGACTGGTGACATGGTTTTTGCCTGATAGGAATCGCCAGGTCCTTGGACAATTCTTCCGAGCATGTTGATATCGTGGTCTCTACGCCTCTGGTTCATTTGTTTAGTATAAAACTCGTACCATACTTTCCGATTGCTTCGTAAAACCACAAAGAATACATTCAGTATCAGTGGATTCAATTTAGTAAACAATTTGACTAAAACTAATATAATATAATTGGACTCTTCGTCTATCGGATACAAGGCATAATCACATAACAATAAGACGTCGCTCAAAATAAATATCACAGTGGATATATACAAGCGACGCCAGATGTAAGAAGTTGTCTGTACGCTCGTGTTGATACTAAGACAAAGTGAAAATACTATTACAATGTATAAAAAACCGTTAACTGCTACTAGAACAACCGTATCACACGATCTAAATGATACGTAGATATTTCAGGTAATAAGTTATAATCGTTTGCACCCGAGACAATGGCGGATGTTACCCCAACCAAATACACTAGCCTTCAAGTACCTCCTACGGACATGCACTTTAAAAACTTTTACAAAATCTACGTAAAACGTATAGCTTATGATTACCAACCAATGGCACTTCACTGTTTATAAATATTCATCTAAGTATCCAATTGTCACATGACGTAGTTGCCAGTGTTTCCCTGGGTGTATCGTTTGGTATGACCATGACGTTAAATAGACTAAGAAGTTTGATAAAATTGCATTAAGGAACATAAAGTTTCGCAAGATTTGTTGCAAGAACAAGTTGATGTAAAGTACTGTGATATCGAAAGGAGATCGCATGAGTTAGGTTAACGAACTGGCATGTAAAATATACTTTTAAGAATTTTGTTGTTCTGGAATAGGTTTAAAAATTGAGTATCAGAACAAAGAAATGTCTAGTTTTTTCAGTTCGGGCATAACCATTGTAGTGCGATAATAATATTGAATCCTTGAAGAAAAGTATATGATTAATTTTGATACCAAGTATTTCATTGAAGACCCCGGTATCTCACACAAACAGTCGCAGGGTGCGACAGTACTCCCACACCCTACAAGCATGGGCACGCCACAATTATGGCGGTAAGTCCCCTCTTTGAGGCGTGGTTGGAAAGACCTCATGGCGTCCTCACCTTTCGCATGACACAGGTTCTCACCGAACACGGTAAGTTCGGGAAGTTCCTGCACCGGATTCGTGCGGAAGCGACGCCCGGGTGTCGCCACTGTGTGGACCGCCCGGAGGACACGGTGGAGCACACGGTGGAGGTGTGCCCCGCTTGGGCAGAGCAACGCCGTGTCCTCGTGGGGGCGATCGGCGGCGGCGATCTCTCGTGCCGGGCTTTGGTACAGGCCATGGTCCGGAGCGAGGAGGAGTGGCAGGCGGTCGCCTCCTTCTGCGAAGCAGTAATGCTAGCAAAGGAGGCGGCCGATCGCGTGAGGCAACGGTCCTCACGCCCCAACCGCCGCCGGGATTCCGATCCCGATTTCCGGCCACCGTAGGCGCGGGCTTGCGGACGGCGAGCAATGGGTAACCCGCCGTCCGACCGTCCGGTAACCGTCCGGACCAAGCCCAAGTCGTCAACGGCGCGTATTGTTCCACGCGCGCCTTAGAGAGATGTCAGCAAATCGTAGGGGCCCAGCAGGGTCGAAGCCTACTGGGGCCATGGGTAGTGTGAAAACGAAACCCGGGGCCCTGGGAAGAAGGCAACGAAGGAACAGGAGTGGGTTTTTAGTCAGTAAAAGTCTGACACTATCTCCTGCTCCACCCAAGAGCGAGATTATATGATTTCCCACCTAAAAAAAAAATCACCCTACAAGCAGGCGTTACTTTTAAAACCAACGGTCTAACAATGGTTATGACAAAATCTTTAAAATTAATAAGTATTGTCATGTTATTTTATCTTTCCACCACAATTAGCATTACCATTAATTAAAATTAAGATAGTGACATAAATCGGTATAGAGATTTTTTTGGGTTCCCTATATGTTATTTTTTATTATTTACCTTTTAAAGTAACTAAGTAATTTTACCACTCTGCCCCACCAGAGGGGTATGCTTATATTCTTGATAGTACAGACAATATAAACAATACAAATAGGACAATATAAGTAGGACAGCTGATGTACACAAGAAAATGTTAAAAATGTATTCAATTTTCCCTTTCTAAAAATCTTCCTGAGATTTCATCAAATAGTTTTGAAAAAAGCATCAAAATTGGTGGTTTATTGGTGCTTGGTTTTTGGTTGGTTGGTTACAAGTGCAAGCATTTCTAAGATCAATGTTAAGTGAAAGGAAAACAAATGTATTATTCGTATAATTTGAATCGAAATGATAGCAGAAAAAAGCCTGTACCTTATAATGGCTGCCATCTAGTTTTTCTTTTTGCAAAAACTGTACACGGTGTAGGTCACTAAGGGTGTTAAAATAACTATAATGATGCCTAATTTCTTAGAATCTATCAACCATTACGACTCACACCATTAATCTCAAAAAACATGTCTCTTCCTCTGGGGCAGTCGGGTAAAACTGATAAAAACATATTCATGTAAGGGACCCAAAAAATTTATGACCTTTTGAATTAATTAATTTCTACTGATTACGATGCAGTGATAAACATTGTGAACTAATTATATTTTAAACATTGATTAAAAAAAAAATTGATTGCTTACAAAGGATTGCTTGCTTTGAGGGTTTGGCGGCACTTTATGTGAAGCTGTTCGTAAATAATTTATTTCAAATTCTGCAAACTAAAAGTGAATCAATCAAAACTGCGCAACTGACGTTTACCTATTCGCCATGTCTGATGACGCCAGCGAAAATCACGACTCTAAGAAGAGTTATTACAACTTATTATTGACTGTGGAGTTTATTCTGCTTGCGGCGACTCTAGTTACGTTGATATATGGCGTGGCATCATGGTGTATCTTGAAGAAATTTCGAAATTACAGAAACTTTGTGTTTTTTAATGCAATTTTGACTAATTTTTTACTTTATTCAACACCACTTTTTTGGACAAGGATGGATGCACAAGGGCTCTGGATATATTACTTATTTGAATATTTTACTACAGCGAAAAACTATTGGCTGTTAGTTATAAGTCATATGTTTTATGTAGATATTGTTAAAGTTTTTAACGGGCATATCAATAGAAGATACTTAAAAAGTGTTTTCATTGGTTGGGGTGTGCCTTTAGTAACTACTACCATTGCTATGTCGTATGGATATAAAAAAATCATAAATATGTTGGTAGATAAAATTTCATCCGACCATGTGCGTATGATTGTACGGCAGATCTTTATTTTCGGAAATCGCTTTCTACCCGTGATAGTTAATAGTGTTATATACATTATAATAGTATTTTCACTTTGCCTTAGTGTCAACACAAGTGCACATACAGCTTCTAACATCCGGCGTCGCCTATATATGACCACGTTGATATTTATACTGAGTGACGTTTTCTTGTTGTGTGATTACACCTTGATTATATACCTAGATATAATCAAAGTTATATCAGAAATTATTGTAAACTGGTTATATCATTGCAATCCATTAATATTGGACATATTTTTTGTAGTTTTAAGGAGTAATCCAACAATATGGTATGAGTTTTTTGTAAAAAAAATAAACCAAAGGCATAGAAATGTCGAGATCAACATGCACGGAAGAATTGCTCAAAGACCTGGATGTGCCTGACGTAAATACTGTGAAACTCGGTTAAGTGGACCAATAATGACAATGAGTTCCATTGAAATTATTATAATAAACATATATAAATAAATATATATAAATATAAATAATACTTTTGCATTGAAATCTGTTACTGAAAATAATGAACTTCAATAGATTAAATGTACTCTTATTGTTTAAATTTTTCCTATGTTAATCATAATAATTACTAAACTTGTGTCTTTTTAGATATTTCATGTTTTAACCACCATATTTGGGTCTTTTTAGTTTTTTCTATGTTAACCACTATAGTTAAATCTTTTTAAATTTTTCATATGTTAACCACCATAAGGAGGCCAAAGAAAAGATGGTTGGATTGTTTGAACAGTGATATGAAAGAAAAAAACGTGTTGCACCAACCCCAAATAAGACGGGACAAGGGAAGGAAGATGATGATGATAATATGTTAACCACCATATTTGAATCTATTTAGATTTTTCCAACATTAATCACTACACTTCAGTCTTTTTTGACATTTTCTATGTTTACCACTATACTTAGGTCTGATTAGATTATTTTCTGTGTTAACCACTACATTTGAGTCTTTTTAGATATTTCATATTTTAACCACCTTATTTGGGTCTTTTAAGAATTTTTCTATGTTAACCACTATATTTGGGTCTTATTAGATTTTTTCTATGTTAACCACTATATTTGGGTCTTATTAGATTTTTCTATGTTAACCACTATATTTGGGTCTTATTAGATTTTTCCTATGTTAACCACTATATTTGGGTCTTCTTAGATTTTTCCTATGTTATCCACTATATTTGGATCTTATTAGATTTTTCTATTTTAACCACTATATTTGGCTGTTTTTAGATTTTTTCTTTGTTTACCACTATACTTAGGTCTTTCTAGATTTTTCTTATGTTAACCACCATATTTGGGCCTTTTTAGATTTTTCTATGTTAACTACTATATTTGGGTCTTTTTAGATTTATCTTATGTTTACCACTATACTTCGGTCTCTTTAGATTTATTCTATATTAACCACTATAGTTGAGCCTCAATAGCCTCAGTAAGAGAGACAATTAATTACTAATTTAGACCGGTTGCAACTCGTTTGTTTGCAAACAAAAATCTTAGGTCCCTTGATCTCCCAGTTAGCCAGGTTTTATTGTATAAAGCAGTAAAAAAGGAATGCCTGATATAAAGATAATAATGAAGGTATCAACAATGTTTTGTAAACCAAAAGTAGAGCTAATTATTATTCAATTATTTGTAATTATTGTTAAGTGAAAGAAAAAATACTGAGGAACGAATCGAACGATGGAAGAAATAGATGTGTTGCGCCAACCTCAAGTTATATGGGACAAGGGCAGGAAGATGATGATATTGACATAATGTAATAGGCATGTTGTTTTAAAAATATAGTCTGCACTTATTGTCATTAAGTAAATTACTACCTATGTTTTTTGTATTTTATTTCCAAATATTAAACTTAGTAGTTTCGGAGATAAGATTGTTAATTTTCCAATTTGCCCCCAAAAGTGACAACTGTATTCTAATAGTAGATTATTCAACAAAGGGATAAAGTAGTGCTTCATGTCACGGGCGTATTTTTTTAATTTTTATTCTTGATAGATTCGCGCTTGACCGCTATCTCACCTGATGGAAAGCGACGATGCGGTCGACGATAGAGCGCGCTTACCTAGAAGTAACCTGTTCACTCTTGACTTAAAGATTCCCGGGTTGTAGCCGTCAGTAAAAACAGATTCCGGCAAGGAATTCCACTCCTTAGCTTTAGGCATAATGAATGTGTTCCCAAAACTTTTTGTGCGTATAGGTGAGATGTCACCACCAAACTGAACTGTTAAAGGGATGGAGCTATATGGGGTGTAAAGTTTCATCCCTCTATCTCGCTCGCACGCTTGACATTTTAACAAGTCATGGTAAGGCTTCAGGTTCAAAAGACCAGTGAATGGTTATAAACTAGTGTTGTCTCCAGTCTCCGCTGCGTTCTCCTCTCCGTTCTCTTTCTCTTCTATACACAACTTCTCTTTGTCACTTTTGTGCTTGATTCTGTTCTTGAAAAGGAACGCGTTCGTGATGGTGCGCATGCGCAAGGTGCCCGCCGATCCGTTGAACGATGACGTGCTTGAGAAGCTTGCTGCTTTTAGTCGCGTTTCTGTTGGACAGACATATGCTAAAGCTTATATTGAGGGCCGTTACAAAATTGTGTAAAAGGTGACAGTCAATCTAGCGTAAAAGCTGGACTGAATGCCGCATTGCAGACCGATACTATTACTGTGCAAAGTTGCATTTTACGACAATACTTATAGAGCTTCTAACCATTACAATTCTATATATTATATTGTATATAGCTACTTGACCAGGCCTTATTTTGTTGTGGAAAATCATCTAATAACTTCTTCCGCTTCCGCGAGGTGGTGAGTAAACTACACCTATATTTCTTCGGTTGCCTTTTGTGTTCTAGTACCCCGAGTATCTTTTTCATACGTTTTTCTAAGGCCCTAGAAGGCATCGGACCTGCTGGGTCCCTACGATTTTGTTGATATCTCTTTGAACGCGGAACACTAAGCGCCGTCGACGACTCGGGCTCGGTCCTTATAGGATGAGCGGACGACGAGCCACCCATAGCTCATCATCCCAAGCCTTGAAATATCCATGGTAGATTTTGGAGATTTGGCGTCCGCCATAACATACTCGTACCAACAAATAAATGTATGCTTTATCCCAGAACGAAGCTAGATCTAGTACAGACAGCTGCATCGATTGGGTATCCCTCTCAAATTAAAATATCTTAGAAAAGAGGGTAACCAGTTGATGACACTGTATATGTCCATACCGAAAGTCGATCACGTCAGTCAATCTCGGCATAGACCTCGACAGAGACGTTATAGTTGTAGGGTCTTTACACCTTTTGATGATGATAGTTTGAATGATAGACAAGAGTACGTAATAATAACGTTTATTGACTGATAAATGATACTAACTAAATAATGAGTGCACGCGATTTGAATGATATTTGTGTACTGAATTATCGACCGCGCGTGGCAAGTAAAGTGCTGATACAATGATGTCAAATTTGTACGTGCTTGCACTGTACATGCTCCGGGGCCCGAGAATATGAGAAGGAAATGGAGGATAATGATTTACAGGATGATGACTAACAATATTGTGGTTACAAACTTAAATAAACTAAGCTTAAGGTATATCACTGAATTGAGTTCGAACGGATGGTGAAGACCCTTTGTTGGCGGTGGTGATGGTAGAACGACCCGCAGCGGTGGTGGCGGCGGGAGCTGCATAGCTCACGCTAGCTTCTGCCTGCTCTGGTCGCGGCTGGCGCGCTCGCACGCGTCTCCATGCGTACAAGATGGCGCAAGCTACGACGACCCCAGCCAAGGTGTAGATGGCGACATAATGGTGAATGTCGTGGGATGACACTTGATCCGCCAGCTCCTGATTGGATCTCAAATCTTTGAGTGCCTTTTCGATCATCTTTATGTCTTCCCGTTGCTCGTTGAAATCATCTGTCTCCTCTATTGGAGTGGTGAGAGGTATGGACAGATTAATTATGTGATTTATTGGTGGAATCTTTATTTTCATGACATCAATCTTCATTTTAATGGAGTTGGATAGAGATTTGTGTGCGTAAATCGTAAACATTCTGTCTTTAATGACGCAACTGTCTTCCAGTGTAATGACACCTGTTTTGCTGAGTTGCTCGATCGTAATTTCGTCATCACATATGACTCGCACACTGCATTGTCCACAACAAAAGTATAGGAATGAATTAAGTAAGTTCAATTCAGTCCAGTTATCTCGACATTCTTTCGTTTCAGTCTGACATTGATTAGAGGTGTGGTGTTTCAGACATAGGTTGGTGTCTGACGTCATCTGGTAGACGGGCCTTTTCAGTGGACAAATGTACTCATCGGTGTCGTAGGGAATGCATCTTTGTAAGTCACTTAAAGACACCGGAATGTAAGAGTCTTTGTGCATGTTGATAGCTAGGTGGGCTGCTACAGGTACTATGTTGACCATGCTTTCATTGGCTTGTTGTGGAATCGGTATGAGGTTGTAGATCTCATAGTCTTCCCTGCTCACAAGAGGAATTCTGACTTCGAAAATCAGGAACTCTCTGGTAGCTCTCGCTGTCACTTTCAATAAGTGATATATCTTCGCCAAGTCGGTCTGAATATTATTAATTGGTAATGTTAGATCCTTAGAGATTTGTCCGGTTATAATATTCAGTTCGTTTTTCAACTGTGCCGGTGTTAACAAGTGAGAGTTGAATTTCTCATAGAAAATATTGGTCACTGTATCGACTAGCGTCTCCTGGATATCTTTAAGGTTGGTCATTATATTATTGGCTATGAATGCTGATAATGTAAATTCTGCTTTGTTGTCGGTGTGCTGGATTTCATCTTCTAGTTTACTAAGGGCAGTATTGCATTTGGTAATATATTGGTTGATTATTTTGTGCTGCTTGTCCAGCGTGTTTTCAATTCTCTTGATGACTTTTAGCTCAGCCTCTACAACTGACGTCTGGTTCCTCCACAGCTTGCTAAGATGGTTTTGATTTTGTCTGATTAAGGCGATGTCTTTCTGATATTGTTCAGCGAAAGTTTCGTCCAAAACTCCGAATAAACTATGTGCAACGTAACCAATGCCATTGATAAGCCCGCGACGTCGGCGAACTTGACCTTGCTGACCCAGTAAAACGTTGTTGTAGTGTTCAAGTTCGTTGTACCCGTGACGCAGTTGTAATCGGATTACGTCGCATTGTGATATTTGATCCCTTGAACATATGTTGTCTAGATGAGTGACAAACTTTCCCAGTAGGTTAATTCCTTGCCAAAATGGAGCCATATCGCAGTAGACGATGAGTTTCCATTCTTCACGTTCCAATCTCATGTTTGCTAGCTTATCAAAAAATATATTTTTATTTTCTGCAACTTTGGAAATTTTGTGCTCGCATGTTCCTGAGCAAATAACCATCAGAAGTACGAGTGTTGTAATTATGAAGTTGCTTAATTTTGTTGACTTGTAGGATGTTCTGTTTTTTGATTGACGTTCTTGGTTTTCCTTTTCTGTGTCGTGACTTTGGTTATTGTCGTTAGTCGGCAAAACGGATAATTTTGTAATAGGTCTCTTGAGCGTCCCATTTTTCGTCTGCAGGGTCACTACTCTGACGTGTCCATCTTTCCCTGAATGAAGTTCAATAATTTTTCCCATGGGCCATTTTCCCGGTGGTAGATTGATGTCGTGAATGATGACGATGTCATTGATCTTCAAATTCTGATGAGGTTTGCGCCACTTACTGCGAGCTGATAGTTGGCACAGATACTCTGCTCGCCATCTCTTCCATAGGTCATCAAATATTTTTTGTGTGAGCTGCCATCTTGTCCGTAGATCTCTCTCTGTCTCGATGATAGTTAACGTCGGCCCGCTTGCCAAAAAGTGAGATGGTGTGAGATAGTCTAAATCTTCGGGATCTTCGCTGAGTGCGCATAATGGACGGCTATTCAAATATGCTTCTACCTGAGCAAGCAAAGTCGAATATTCTTCGAACGTCAACTTCTGGTCTCCTATCACTCGTTTGAGGTGATACTTCAGACTTTTGATGGCGGCTTCCCAGAGACCTCCGGCACTGGGCCAAGAAGGGGCATTAAAATGCCAGGTAATCTCCATACTGGTAATTGCCTCGAAAAAATTGACGTCCAAAGTGTCTTGAATGTTTATGAATTCTTCGTTAAGTATTCTGCTTGCACCAACAAAATTTGTGCCATTGTCACTATAGACATGGCTTGGGCTGCCTCTTCGAGCTGCCATTCTCCGTAAGGCCGCTAAGAACGATGAGGAGGTCAGGTGTGATACTAGCTCGATGTGTACAGCTTTGGTTGCCATACAAACGAACACAGCGATGTACCCTTTCGTGGTCTTGATACCTCGGCCCTTGCTTGCTTTTACATCGATAAACCCGGTAAAATCAACCCCTGTGTGGTAAAATGGTCGTGTCGGATTACTGCGTGCTAAAGGAAGGTCGCCCATTAGTTGCTCATGTTTGATTGGATCGTGTCTTCGCCACTTTACGCAGTTTCGAAGACGCTTCTTGACGGCTCGGTTTCCTCCCAGAATCCAGTATTGCTGACGCAGCCAGGCTTGAGTGACTCTTGCTCCCCCATGGAGTGTCATATGATGTCCTTGATCAATCAACAGGTCGCTGAGATGGGTGTTGTTGGGAATGATGAGTGGGTGTTTCATATTCTGGCTCATCTTCGCGTTGTTCAATCTGCCGCCGACTCTTAGTAGTCCTTCTTGATCCAAGAACGGGTTTAGCTTCAGTAATTTGCTTTTCGTGTCTATTTGCTTCTGACCACGGAGACTGGTCATCTCCTCCTTAAATACTGCCAGCTGCATTTGTTTAATTAAAAGATGTTTAGCGATTTTTATTTCGCTGACCATCAAATATTTTGGTTTGAGTTGATTGCGAGATATGGCGCGCAAAGTCCATGCTAGTACGCGCGCTGCTCGGTCGAAATTGCTGTATCTGTTTAATAATTTTAAAACAATGTCCTCATTTTGTTGAATTACATTGCTTTTCACTGACTTTCTGATTTCTTCGTACGTGACGTAAGTTGGTAGCTCTTGATTCTTGTTTTCTTTGAATGTTGATAGCCAGGCTGGTCCATTCCACCAAAGAGGGTGATGTTGCAGTTGGTCCGCTGATAATCCTCGGCTCGCGCAATCAGCAGGATTTTCAGCCGATTTTACATAGCGCCAGCTATTTGCTGGTATTGTTTCTAATATTTGTGTTACTCTGTTCGCCACGAATGGTTTCCAGCGGTGCGGATCACCCTGAAGCCAACCTAGTACTGCTGTCGAATCAGACCAGCCGTATATTTGGATTCTGTTGCTTGATAAACAGTTCTGGACCACTTTCATTAGTTTTGCTAACAAGTGCGCAGCGCAAAGCTCCAATCTAGGCAAAGATATTGATTTGCTCAGAGGCACGAGCTTTGATTTTCCTGCTACTATGATCACAGAGGATTGACTCTCTGCCTTTTCCTGATTGATAATCCTGCAATAAATAACACATGCGAAGGCCTTGACTGATGAGTCACAAAATCCATGTAACTCTATGTTTGCATTTTTTGGCGTCTGCAGCCACCTTGGGACGTTCATATGTTCGATTGCTGGTAACTCCTTCTTTATTTTGAGCCATTCTTCATTGATGTTTGTAGGTACTTTATCATCCCATTGAAGATTCAACGACCAAACGTTTTGGAACAAAAGTTTCAGTTTGGTAGAGACTGGAGACAGCCAGCCAAGTGGATCAAAAATCTTTGAAATGTCAGATAGTAATAATCTTTTTGTGGATGGTGTCAATGATGATGTGTCTATCTTCATCTGGAACTTGAATTGATCGTCCTGGGGGTGCCAACGCAGTCCTAACGTTTTGGTGGATTCTTGATGCCTGAATTCGAATGCTTGTTCCTTGTCTGATATTGCGTCATCTTTAATGTTGATTTTATTTGAGGACCATTTTCGCAAGTTAAAACCACCAGATTTCAACAAATTGATAAGATCAGCCTTGAGTTGTTCGGCTTCCTTTAGGCTGTGATGTCCAGCCAAGAGGTCATCCATATAAAAACATTGTTCGAGTACAGATGATGCTGCTGGATACTTTGAACGTTCGTCTTCTGCTAGACGTTTTAGCGTCATCATAGCTAGGAATGGAGCGGCTTTTGTGCCATAGGTGACAGTTGTCAGCTCGTATTCTCTTAACAATAGTCTAGGTGAGTCACGCCAGACGATTTTCTGATACTGTAGGTCCTTTTCATTGCAGAAGATCTGTCGGAACATTTTCTCGATGTCGGCTGTCATTGCATATTCATACTGTCTCCATCTCAGAATTAGTGTAAACAAATCCTGTTGTAGGTTCGGACCGCTATACATTAAGTCATTTAAACTATAGCCTGTCGATGTTTTTGCTGATGCATTAAATACAACCCGCAACGCTGTTGTTGTCGAGTCCGGGCGTAGAACGCAAAGGTGAGGTAAAATGCAATCAGGCAGATTCTTCCGTGTGCACTCGCGCATGTGACCCAGTTTGATATACTCGTCAATGAATGTTTTGTAATCTTTGGAAATGTTTTTGTTTCTAGAAAATTTTCTTTCTAATTGATAAAATTGGGCTATGGCTCTTGGTTTCGATTCTCCCAATTTTTCTGTGATATCTGGCTTTAGTGGTATTCTAACCACGTATCTGCCATCGTCTCGACGTATTGTTTCCGAGTTATATTGTTGAAAGCATTGATAGTCTTCAGAGGACATGTTAGTGTCGGGCTCAGTGACATCTTCTATGCTCCAAAATCTTTGTATGTCTTCTATATTGTTCATGACAACGTTGCATTGATAGGACTTGACATTTCCGCTTAAAATCCAGCCAAGTTGAGTCTGTTGTGTTACTGGTAGAGATGAATTTTCCTTGATCATGCCTGGCATGATGATTTCCGAGTAAACTTCTGCTCCTAGCAATAAGTCGATAGATCGACATACGTTGAAGTCTGGATCTGCTAGCTGGATGTTTTGTAGGTATTCCCACGAAGGTTTTGAGAAACTATGATTTGGCAAGTTGTTGATTAATTTCTTCATAACAACAGCTTCTGTCTGAAAGGTGTAGTTGGAATGTAATGAGGATGCCACAAGGCTGAGAACTCCCTTACAATTAGTTTGAATGGCACTGACTCCAACTATGACGCCTTTGCATGATCGGCGGGGGAGTTTCAGGATTTGAGCTGCGTTCTCAGTTATGAGGGAGGCTTGAGAGCCTTGATCTATGAGTGCTCTCATTGTGTGATATTCCCCATTAGCACCTTGTATTCGGACAAGTGCTGTTGCTAGCAGAACTTCAATAAGAGTTTCTTTGGAAACATGCGTCACGTTACTTCGTGTTTTGTCTTCACGTGACGTAGACGGTGACGTATTCATGTTACTGGACACCGTGTTTGCCTGTAGGGCATCATGTAGCACGGTGTTATGAGTTCCTTGACAGACCCTGCATCTTGACTCAGAACGGCATGGTTTATTTTTGTGATCAACTAGACAATTTTTGCACAAGTTAAGCTTATGAACTGTGTTTCTTTTTCCGTCTGACCCAGATTCCAAAAAAGGTCTGCAGTAGAATAATCCGTGGCTGTCGTCTTTGCATAGTGGACAATACTGTGTCCTCATTGCACAACTTTTTGCTGCGGAACTGCGTAGAAACGGTTTATTAGAATCGGTTTTGTTGTTGAATTTATTTGATTTTACTTGATTCCTTTTGTTGAATTGATATTCAGAATCTTTGTTACTACTCGGAGATGACGACGATGATAATTTGGATGTATGGTGCTTGCGTCGTGTCGATTCGAGAGCAGTGTACTTGTTCTCCAAAAATTTTAGAAAATCTGCTAGAACAGGCAAGGCTCTAGGATTTTCTAATGTTTGAGTGTATTCACTGAGGGTCTGGTTGTCCAGCTTCAGTGTAAGTAAGTGCACAACCGTTGGCCCCATGGCAGTTACATCTATGCCAAGATTTTTCAAGGCGTTCATGCATTCATTGATGGTGTCGAACATGTTCTTGATCTGTGTGTCGACTTGGTTTTGCATTGTAGGTATTGACAACAGTATGTTCATGTGAGAGGTAAAGATCAGCCTGTCATTGTTATATCTATGGTTCAAGATATCCCAGCAGATTTGGTAGTTCTCAGAACTAATATTCAGATGTTGAATGATCCTTTCTGCTTCGCCTTTCAGCTTACTTTTTAATAACTGCATCTTCTGGGCACTTGGAATTGATTTGTTGTTATGGACTGCTTCTTGGAATAAGTCCTTGAATGATATCCATTTGTGATAGTTCCCCGAGAAGGTAGGTATTTCTATTTTCGGTGTGAAACTTTCCCGATATGAAACGGAATACATCTTGCTATTAACCAACTTTTTGATGTCAATGTACAGTTGTTCGTACTTGTTATATTCCTGTTCATAGTCTTCATCTTCCGAGTACATCTCACTATCAATTTCCCAGTGCAGCGAGTCGATGGTTGACCATTTTGCCTGAATGTTTCTGAGCACATCTTCAAATTCCCACTTTTCGGTGAGGCTCTGAGTGTCCACGCCTTTGATTGCCCGTGATAAAGCCTTAAAGTTACTCTTCTGCTTGCGTAGCATTTCCTCTAATTTACTGGCATTTCCCCGAGAGACCATCTTCTTGAACAATGATGTGGCTTGACTTCCACTAGGCTTGATGTTCGGTTGATCTGGATCAACCGACAATGTCTCCGTTTGCAGTCGCTCATCCGCAGGCTCTTGGTTGCGAGTGTCTGATATACGACTTGCTGGAGCGCTAGGCGACTTACCTTCCTTCTCCAAACCAGTGGGCGGTTTGTATTGTTGAATGATGTCGCGAGCTTCATTGTAGAGAGTCATTGTCTTGCTGTAGTAGTTCTCCGAAAAGTAGGTATAACCACGATCTTCAAACTCACATAATCTAACATGATTCTCTTGAAACTCCCGCCAGTATGTATCCAGGGTTTGCAAACGTTTCTTGATGTTGGCCGGAGTCTTGCGATCTGCAGAATCTTTCTTGAAGTTCCGTAGTTGCTGCTCCATGGCCTGAATGATCTGATCTTGGTTGGCCAAAATGTCTTCCATGTTGGCGTTTATGGTTGGTTGAATATGCTAAGATGGATTAAGCTGTAATTGACTTCCAGTAGACGGATGTTACTCTGTCCACAGGTCGTAGTCGCAGGAGCTATACTTACGTGCCCGCAGAATATTCACACTGTCGAGGACGCGAAATAGTCCCGCTTATACGGAAGCTCGAAGGACCAAAAAGATGTAGGGTCTTTACACCTTTTGATGATGATAGTTTGAATGATAGACAAGAGTACGTAATAATAACGTTTATTGACTGATAAATGATACTAACTAAATAATGAGTGCACGCGATTTGAATGATATTTGTGTACTGAATTATCGACCGCGCGTGGCAAGTAAAGTGCTGATACAATGATGTCAAATTTGTACGTGCTTGCACTGTACAATAGTACACAAGTGTGTTCGCAAAAATGGGCGAGCCGTCTGTTCTTCCACAAAGACTAAAAGATGAGGAAAAGGATTCATAACACATTATACAACGTACCTGGCCGCTCAGGTTGGGACCTAGGAGGCACATTTTTATCTTGTGTACGACTCGTATAAGGTTTTGGGGCTGTAGGCCTTGGAGGAGGTCTCAGCCTTTGCCTCCGCTTGCAGACGTTTGCACCTAGCTCCGTCTCGTTCCCGACCCTGCAACAAAAAGTCAGTATGTTATCATCTTCAGTCGTTCATGTTTCTTTATGATTATTTTGCGTTTTCCGACTTCACTACGCATGTCTATCCTATAAAAAAGGGATATTTAATTTATCACACAAATCACATTAATATTATAAAGGTGAAAGTGTGTATGTTTGTTACTTTCTCATACTCGAATGGTTAAATGGATTTCGATGAAACTTGGCAAATTAGTAGATCATGTCCTGAAATAGCACATAGGATACATTTTATCCTGGGAGTATGCGTCTTTAGGATATTTTTTCCTTCCTTCTTAGTTTTGGTGGTCAACTGTATCCAAACAAAAATTGTCGTGTCGGATTACAGTCTCATCGGTTTGAAGGAAAAGCGATTGTATCTGTGTTTGTGGTCCCACAGTCGTGTCCCAGAATCAGGTCTATTAGATATTTGATTAAATTCTAGCTTAGTTATTGTGTTGCAAAATCGGAGCAGGTAGCTGGTGTACTAAAAACCGGTTGATAATACACCTAAGGACTGTGCGTGTGTTTGTGAGGTTTTTGTCTAGCTGTAGAGAGAGAAGTGAAATAATATGATCTTCATGATAGCGTTAAGCAAATTCATCCTGAGAAGTCAGCTCCAAGACTACATTATTAAATGGCTTTTTTCGTCGAGACATATAATTGCAGTGTACTTCTTAAAAGTTAAATAATATTATACAAAAGAGGAGGGGCTTTTAATTTTTTGACAATCTTAAAGGTGCTCATGAATGTCAATAACTTTTACTACTTATAGGTTGAACTAAGGAATGTGAAAAAAAAAGTAAGTGAACTTGACAAAATATCCACCTGTGTACACATAAACATTATTATTAAGTTTAAATAAATAAATATATACTGACGTCATTGCAGCCCGAGGTCGCGGGCGCCACAAGTTGTCGCCTTGGTTCGAGCCGCACGGGGCAGTCACTGCGCGGTTCTGGCGCATACTGCTGTTCCGTTTAGCTGCAATAAAACCATAACAGTATAAACTAAAGAGTAGTTTGAATGAAATCTTAAAGACTAGTCTCAAAAGACACAATGCTGCAATTTTTGCGCTCAACAAAAATAATCATGTCGTTTTTTCTGAATGAGTATTTAACTTAAAATAAACAGTTACACTGAGCATGTTCAGGGACCTTACCATGACATGTTAAAAAGTCAGGCGTGCGACTACCTTAGACAGGGTGTAAGGGATAGGTCTCCGCAAACTTTAAGGGCTTGCTCACTAGTCAAAACTAGACGAAAAAAATTCGGCCTCCATACAAACTGTCCAATCAAGTTTATAATTATGTATGGAGAGGCCGATTTTTTCTTTCGTTCCCGGAAAAAAAATCTTGTGGAAGGTAGTTCAGTTTCGTCTACTGAGCAAACCCTTAAAATTTGCGGAGACCTGTCCCTTACACCCTGTATAGCTCCATCTTTTTAACAGTCCAGTTTAGTTCGTCAAATGGATGGTGTTAAGAGCTCGTGGCTCGTCCAACGCGCCGAGAAAATGTGGACATCTTGTTACGTTTGACGAGCGTCCAACGCGCCGAGAAAATGTGGACATCTTGTTACGTTTGACGAGCGTCCAACGCGCCGAGAAAATGTGGACATCTTGTTACGTTTCACGAGCGTCCAACGCGCCGAGATAATGTGGACATCTTGTTACGTTTGACGAGCGTCCAACGCGCCGAGAAAATGTGGACATCTTGTTACGTTTGACGAGCGTCCAACGCGCCGAGTAAATGTGGACATCTTGTTACGTTTGACGAGCGTCCAACGCGCCGAGAAAATGTGGACATCTTGTTACGTTTGACGAGCATCCAACGCGCCGAGATTTCGCGCGCCAGAATCGCAGCGCTGTGGGTGCGCGTCTCGGGCGCCATTTATCACTAGTCCCGTAGACATTATTCAAAAGTATTGTTAGGAAAATGCAATTTTAATATGAATTGCAGGCCTTTGGATAGTGTCCATAAAAAACGCTAAAACACGTGGACAGCTGTATGTAGGCTTTAGTGTAGTCCTGTACTTCAGTGGCACATTAATTATGTGCTAACATACACTGTGAGGCTCAATGGAGACCCTGTTACATTCTCCCTAGGGATGTTTTCCAACAGGCGTTGCAGAAAGGTTCTGAAATGTTTCTTTAAGAGGACACGGGGTCCATTTTAATGTGCTGTTAGTAATCACCGGAGCGGTTTTAGTGTGGTTAAGATCCCACATTTCCTATAAAAGTTCAGGTGCTTTTTGAATGTCTCCGCCCCAGTACAAAAATAATAGTAGGTAGGCATGTGGTGTACTCACGTAGAGACGCAGCATCGAGCGGGTGCGTGTAGATGCGTCTGCGAGACTGCAGCATAGAGGTGACCAGCACGGCCAGCGAGCGCGGAGGCGCCGCCGGCTTTTCCTCCGGGATGCGCAGATCGTTCATCTCATCCTGATACCTCTCTCTCGACTTCTTCACCACCCACCAAGTCTCCATCATTCCCTTACCCTTCACATTTACTCCGCCGCGACTCTCAAGGACGTAGAAACCTTCCAGTAGCTACATGACAAGAGAAGAGGCATTATTTGAGGCTCGTGTTATAGGATACGTAATACGTTAACATTCCCTAGAAATGTGTTTTTTTTCTTCTGTGTCAAATCTGCGATCAGTGTTTGACACTATGAGCAAATTTGGTGAGTGCGCTATGTCAGTTTGAGTGCGCCTCCCACCGGGAACGTCTCCTCATCGGCTATCTATATGATGTCTTTTCGTTGGAGACGCTTTGCGTAGCTACGCATCGTGAGCTGAGCTGCTAATGTATTTAGGTGCTTCTCTAGCTTTACCCGGTACTTCATGGTGACGTAAATGTAAATTAAACTTTTTAGACGGTCGCCTCCTTCTGCGAAGCAGTAATGCTAGCAAAGGAGGCAGCCGATCTCGTAAGGCAACGGTCCTCACGTCCCAACTGCCGCTGGGATTCTGATCCCGATTTCCGGCCACCGTAGGTGCGGGCTTGCGGACGGTGAGCAATGGGTAGCTCGCCGTCCGACCGTCCGGTAACCGTCCGGACCGAGCCCAAGTCATCGACGGCGCGTACTGTTTCACGCGCGCCTCAAGGAGATGTCAACCAACTGTAGGGGTCGCCATCAGGGTCGAAGCCTACTGGGGCCAAGGGTCTGATTCTGAAAGGAAGACGCTCTGCCCAAGAGCGGGGGATGTCATAAGATGATTTTCCCACCGAAACAAAAAAAAAATAAGTGTGGCACTCGGGGATTGCCGCGGTAAAGCTATTGCATAGCATTTTGTATCAACTTATGCAATTATAATTATTTATTTATTTTATTTATGCAGTATTTCTTTTTCTTTGATATTAATTCAAGTTACACTTTTTGAGCGTGGTGACCGATAAGAAAACAATTTTTTTTCTTTCTTGTTTACTTCGTAAATTGTTACAAGTATGTTCAGTTGTTATCATAGAACATTACTATAATCTATTATAATACAAAAAGACTATTTTGTTTGACCGAGATTTGAACTCGAGGCACGATGATAATATAGGTAGAACGCTGTACCAATGCGCCACACAGGTCGTTAACGACTTTTCTAAAATAGGTGTTCGGTCTCTGTCGGCCTTCAAGCCACACCTCCGTGCCCGTCGGAGTGGGGAGCGTGAGGTTTTTTTCGTTACGGAATTTCTGGATTCGGTCCCCGCGCTCAAGGCCCTCGATAGAAGCTATGCAATAGCTTAAAAATAAAACCACATAGGAACTAAAACTAAGAAATCCTGCATCGCGGTATTATAGTTCTCCGCGCGATTAGACCATATAGAACAGCCCGAACTCAACTATCGAGCAGATGCTCGGATCAGACATAACACCCGTCTGGTCGGAGGATCCTCCATTTTACACCCTGTTCCGCATACCACTAAATAGGTATATAAGGAGTTCGTTTTTTAACCGAAATTCTCAAAACAGTTATTGTTGATGGCTATATTTATGCTCACCTCCTTAGTATACTTGGTGATCTGAATCTTGTCAATAACTCCATGGCTCTCCATGCGCGACGCCTCGTTGACAGTGTTGCCCCAGATGTCGTACACCGGCTTGCGAGCGCCGATCACGCCTCCTACCAGGGGACCGCAACTGATCCCTGAAACGACACAAGTACACGCTCAGAATTTTTGCTATAAAACTAACCTTAAAATTCGTTGTCTGATCATCCGCTTGTAATGTTGTGTTCATCTTCCCAAATTTTATATAGGTACCGAATAGTCATGCGTGTTAAATGGCTTGTATTGTCACTTTAGCCAGTGATTTTAGTTCTCTCAAGCGCGGATCCATTTCTCAAAAAAGGTAGTGGTCAAAGCTGACAACCATCCGAAAATCGGCCAATTGCGAGTCAGAGTCTGAACTCGCTTATGATCGGTACCGTAAAACGGGGTGAATAGAAATGCAGGGGTGAAAAGAAAAAAAAAACTTTGCTTTGGTTTTTCACTTTGATACCATATTATCGGCTTCTAACAAAGCATCGACTTTTTAGAATAACAATTCCTTAATAAATTGATATAGTTAAATGCTGCAAAAAATATTCAAATATCGTGAAAATACCCTTTGAAGTTTTGTTTCTATTCACCCCTGAATTTCTATTCACCCCATTTGATATTGCATTCCTACAAAAGAGATTATTACAAAATGTATGACGCTCTGACCACCATTGTACGAAATCGTGGTCAACTTATTGGTATCTTACCTATTCTCAGCCGGAACTCGTAGTAGTTGATGGCTTTGACCGCTTCCCTCAGAGCGAGTGCCAAGTCTACCAGCGTACACAGGTGGTGATAGCCTTGTTCTCCTGACTGAACAACAAAAAAAGATACAGTCATACGATACAGTCATATTTTTTCTATCGAAATCTCGTTGTACGCTGCACCGTTCGGGCGTCTTTATGTCAACACCGCCACCGGCCCACGCTGAAAAACAGCGCTGTGAGCTCATCGCATAATGCGTGAGGCTGCAGCTTTATGTGACGCATATCTTCCCTATTCAATTGATAATGTTTATTAGCTAGTTTTAAGATTGCGTCATTTCGCGCGAATAAACAGTTTTTCTTTCTTTCTTTCATACGCAGATCATATTGTGGATGAACACTTACACTAACACCATCATCATCATCTCCTCAGCCTTTTCCCAACTAGCTTGGGGTCGGCTTCCAGTCTAACCAGATGCGGTTGAATACTCGTGTTTTACATGGAGCGGCTGCCTATCAGCCCCCACAACCCAGTTACTGGGAAACATGATACTCCTTGGATATACTGATGGCCAGACTTTCCGGCGTCTGGCTACCTGTAACGATCTACGAATAACAACCGAGACCAACACTTATACCAAAACTAGCTTCTGGTAGCGGCTTCGGTTTCTCCATACAAACTTTGGACCCCCGTTTCATTCCCTTAGGGGGTGAATTCTGGAAAATCTTCTGTTAGTATTCGCCTATGTCATAAAAGAAACCTTATGCAAAACTATACGCTCTTAGTCTCAGTAGTTTCTTCTTTTAAATGTTTAGATTTTATCTAAATAATAAGGTAGGTACGCATATAGATTGCAAAATTACAGATTTCGTACTCATTTATTTATTACTAGCTGTGCCTGCGACTTCGTTCGCGTGGATGACGAAACTTATCAATGAGTTTTTTGTGTAAAGTGCTATTTGTGTAGAACGTTATCTATCGAGCATACCACTATTAATACTTCTGTCCCGGCGCGGGCCCTTTGTGGCTAATTACAATAGAAAACCAATTGTGTCTCATTAGCGGTGATTAAGAGGGTATATAATATCTTTGCTCGCGGCATCGCTCGCGTTCTGTAAGTTTTTTGTAGTAGATTTCTTATTTGGTACCTGTATAACAGGATAACCGATAGCGAAGCTGACGTTCATTGCAACGAATGCTCACAAAGATAATGGTTACGACAGATAGTCACCGTTTTTTTTTTTTTTTCGGTGGGAAAATCATGTTATGACATCCCCCGCTCTTGGGCGAGGCGAGAGATAGTGTCAGACTTTTACTGACTAAAAACCCACTCCTGTTCCTTCGTTGCCTTTCGTACCAGGGCCGAGTCTTCCTTTCAGAATCAGACCCTTGGCCCCGGTAGGCTTCGACCCTGCTGGGCGCCCCTACAGTTGCTGACATCTCCTTGAGGCGCGCGTGGAACAACACGCGCCGTCGACGACTTGGTCCAGACGGTTACCGGTCGGTCGGACGGTGAGCCACCCATTGCTCGCCGTCCGCAAGCCCGCGCCTACGGTGGCCGGAAATCGGGATCGGAATCCCGGCGGCGGTTGGGGCGTGAGGACCGTTGCCTCACGCGATCGGCCGCCTCCTTCGCTAGCATTACTGCTTCGCAGAAGGAAGCGACCGCCTGCCACTCCTCAGGCCCGGCGCGAGAGATCGCCGCCGCCGATCGCCCCTACGAGGACACGGCGTTGCTCTGCCCAAGCGGGGCACACCTCCACCGTATGCTCTACCGTGTCCTCCGGGCGGTCCACACAGTGGCGACACCTGGGCGTCGCTTCCGCACGAATCCGGTAGATAGTCACCGTACGACATCAATTGAGAGCTTCAGCATACACGACATTGTCAGTGAGCCCGTCCGGAATATGAACATAAAGGTTCCTTGGACTGCTCACACGGGAAAGAGCGATGTAAAGCTGACCATGTGAAAAACAACTCACGCTAAGATCGACGCCAGCAACGCCTAGAGTCTGACCTTGTGCCCTATTTATTGTCATGGCGTAAGTAGCTTTATGCTACTGGGAACTGTACTCTCTTAAACTGAAATGGGAAATTGTTCGGAATCAAAGGAATTCTAGGAATCAAAACACTTTCCCGGCACCACAACCGGTTAAAATTTCTGCCTCAATTATGTTAGGTTGTAGATTTATGACCTTTTATCGTGTACTATTGCACAGTTTGAAGGATTTAAATTACGAAGAAGAATTATAGGATAGGATTATAATATTAGGATTTTTAACTTAATTGTATGTGAGGGAAGTCCACATTTAATGAATTCAAAAATTCTATCGGATAATTAGTGGATTCTTCTTGATCCATCATTCTATTGATAGAGATATACTCTCGACTTTCTCCTTGAATACGCGACAGTATTTCATTATTTATTGCACATGCTTGATCATTTCGAGGAGTTAAAATAGACCTTTTACATAACCAAGTATTGTGCTGATGTGTAATATTATATAAGTCACCGTACACTGAAAATATTAGTTCCTGCACGGACGAAACAGTACAACATAACCTATCATTTAAAACCACTTTTCCTTCATCATGTGGATAAGTTCCGTCGCCTATTTTTAATAATAAATCAAAAAAATGCTGTGCATGTGTGTCATCTCCAAGTCTCACCCGCATATTTGTTGTTAAATGCATCGATACAATATGAGGCCATAAACTTGACGTTTTTAGGCAAGCTCTGATTTCCTTAGCTTGTGTTCCCCATGGTATAGCTGGCAAAATTTGCCTAAAATCACCACAAAAAACCACTGTAACACCACCCATGGATTGGTCAATGAGCCTGATGTCTCTCAGAGTCATATCAACTGCCTCTATGGCTTTTTTGTGTGCCATAGTGCACTCATCCCAAATGATTAAGGAACAATCGCGAATAATCTGCGCTTTATCACTATTCCTAGTAATGCCACATACCGGATTTTCTGTGCGATCAAGATCGATAGGTATTTTAAACATAGTGTGAGCTGTTTCCCCTCTTGGTAACAATGTCGCTGCTATTCCTGAGGAAGCAACTGCAAGTGCGATTTTGTTCTGGTTCCTTACGTGAGCTAATATTAATTTGGTAAGAAATGTTTTTCCTGTACCGCCAGGTGCATCAAGAAATAGAATTTTTCCCAAAGTATTTTCTGTAAGGCATCGTGTTATAAGTATATCCGTATTAAAAATAAAGAAATCTTTAAGACTATCTTTATAGAAGAGCCCTAACACCTAACGCCAGGTGACGTAATGACAAACTTATTATTTGCAGTTAGTACTGTAATCGGGTCTAGGGATCGAACCGCAAAATTAAGTTTGTTTTTTATTGAATATACTTTTCCGGGATAAAATGTACCCAGGATATTAAAGAATAATTATACCAAGTTTCATCGTAATCGAACCGGTAGTTTTTGCGTGATGCCTGAACAAACGGACAGACAGACAAATATTTTTTTAATCACGTTTTTGGGTTCGGTGTCGGTCTAGTAACACACCCTGCCATTTATGTTTTTGATATTTTCAATGTACAGAATTTTCACTTCTACAGATTTATTATAAGTATAGATTTTCCTGTTCAAGAGTCCACATTAGTTATGATCAAACGTCATAAACTGATTAAATTACTAAAATATTCATCGTTGCACCATAATCAGCACTAATTTAATTAATGGTATCTAAATTAAAAATTTGGTGCTCACCAATTTGTTATTAATAATGACCATGTTTTTTAAATCAAACCCACACCAGGAAATGTAAATATAGAATTGAAATTATCACTAATATGCGCTTTTGTAAAATCGGTATTCATATTTTTTTTAATGTTACTTAAAAAACCAGCCAAGTGCAGACTCGCGCATCGAGGGTTCCGTACAAACATAAATATAGATATAAAGTTCGATTTTTGAATGACTCTCGAAGATTATTCCAAATCGCAAAAAAAGTAATTATTTTGTGATGTAACCCTGTTTTTATACTTTTTCGTTTACTTGTGCTATGAAACTTTGCTTCTTACCTTTCACGATTCTAGGTCAATGGGAAATACACTATTTTTTTTTTAGGTGGGATATCATCCAAAGACTCCGCTCTTGGGCGGAGCGAGAGCGTGTCAGACTTTTACTGACTGAAACCCACTCCTGTTCCTTCTTTTCCTTCATTCCAGTGCCCGGGTTCTCTTTCGTACAACTCATGGCCGCAGTAGGCTTCAACCCAGCTGGGCCCCTACAATTTGGTGACATCTCTCTGAGGTGCGCGTGGAACACTATGCGCCGTCGATGACTCGACGGTGCGTAGTAGCTCGGTCCGGATTTACCGGACGACCGGACGGCGAGCTACCCATTGCTCGCCATCCGCATGCCTACACCTACGGTGGGTGGAAATCGGGATCGGGATCCTGGCGGCTGAGGCGTTCCGTCACGCGTGTGTCCGCCTCCTTCAGTAGCATTACTGCTTCACAGAAGGAAGCGACTGCCTGCTATTCCTCCTCGCTCTGGACAATGACCTGTACCAGAACCCAGTGCGAGAGGTCGTTGCCGCCGATCACCCTCCCGAGGACACGGCAGTGCTCTGTCCTCGGCGGGCACACCCCTACCAGTACATGTCTTCCAGGCGGTCCACACAATGGTGACACCTAGGCATTCTTCCACACGAATCCGATGCAGAAACCTCCCGAACTTAATGTCCGGTGAGGACTTGCGTTATGTGGAAGGTGAGGACGCCGTGACGTCTTTCTAGCCACTCCTCAAAGAGGGGACTTACTGCCATAATTATGGCGTGCCCGCCGCTGTCGCCATTCCACCATGAGATTCCGCCGCGCGCCGGAGTTCTGACAAAATCTTACATGGGTGTAAGAACTGTTGCCTCTAGATTCCATGGTGGCTGGCCAGCAATTAGGCTCGCCGCTTCGCGGGAAACAGTGCGGTATTTTCACTCCATCCGGATGGCCATGACCCTCTGGCAATCATTCTGTTTGGTCGTCGGTCTCTCTCGCAGCGATGGCGCCCATACCGGCGCCCCGAGCCATGGACCAAACGACACTCGCATAGAGCCTCCGGTAGAAGGCATCTGGACCCCTCAGGTTGGGCAGGAGCCGCTTGAGTGCAGCCCCAGTCCAATCCAGTTTGGGAGCCAGACGAAGTACTTCTCGAAATTCCGCCGGCTGTCGAGGACGAGTCCCAGACGATTAAGTAATCGTCGACTCCGATGTGAATCCCTCCTTCCGTTATTTGGGAATCCGATGGTAGCGCATTCCGAGGGCCAGGAAAGCACATGGTCTCGGATTTGTGCAGTGCCACCTCGAGTCCCCAATGTCTTATAGTTTTCAAGTCCAAATTTTAGACTCGGTACTTTCAGGCAATAAAATAGTTCAAACCGGTCCAGTAGATTCGGAGCAAATGGACTGTGACAAAAGGACTTACATACAGATACACACACACGTATAAACCTACAAGACTTCCTTTTTATTCGGACTTCGGATCTTCAAAAACGCTTTTATTCTATGTACATTATTATACCTCGCCCATTGAATTTACAGTCTTATGTAGAAACGAGTAGTTCTTAATAGTATACTTTTTTTAGTATTTTTATTGCATTAATATGTGAATGAATTTTTATGATCAATTTAACTCAAAGAAAAAAATCGTTTCTTACGAATGCTGAATGAATATTATTAACCGACTTAAAGAAGGAGGTTCTATGTTCGACTGAATGTATTTTTTTTTAAATGTATGTTTACTGATTTCTCGGTCACTTGTGGATCGATTTTGAAAATTATTTCTTTCTTTCTTTCTGAAGCGTTAGACCATTCAGAGAATAAGAGGATTGAAATGTATTGCATTTCCTAGTGAAGGTCTTGTGGTAACACTTTTCAGCATTAAGAGTCCTCTTGTTCTGTATGCACCAATTGTGTATTATTTTTTTTCGGTGGGAAAATCATCTTATGACATCCCGCGCTCTTGGGCGGAGCGCGAGATAGTGGCTTTTACTGACTAAAAACCCACTCCTGTTCCTTCGTTGCCTTTCGTACCAGGGCCGAGTCTTCCTTTCAGAATCAGACCCTTGGCCCCAGTAGGCTTCGACCCTGATGGTCCCCTACAGTTGCTGACATCGCCTTGAGGCGCACGTGAAACAGTACGCGCCGTCGATGACTTGGGCTCGGTCCGGACGGTTACCGGATGGTCGGACGGCGAGCTACCCATTGCTCACAGTCCGCAAGCCCGCGCCTATGGTGGCCGGAAATCGGGATCAGAATCCCGGCGGCGGTTGGGGCGTGAGGACCGTTGCCTCACACGATCAGCCTCCTCCTTTGCTAGCATTACTGCTTCGCAGAAGGAGGCGACCGCCTGCCACTCCTCCTCGCTCCGGACCATGGCCTGTAACAAGGCCCAGCTATATAAGGCGATCGCCTCCACCAGGACACGGCGTTGCTCTTCTCAAGCGGGGCACACCTCCACCGTGTGCTCCACCGTGTACTCCGGGCGGTCCACGCAATGGTGACACCCGGGCGTTTCTTCCGCACGGATCCGGTGCAGGAACCTCCCAAACTTACCATGTCCGGTGAGGACCTGCGTCATGCGGAAGGTATGGACGCCGTGTTGTCTTTCCAGCCACTCCTCAAAGAGGGGACTTACCGCCATAATTATGGCGTGCCCAACCAATTGTGTACTGAGTCTAGATCCTTTTGCAGTAACAATATGTCTCTAGCTGAGTTTATTCGTTTGTACAACTTTACATAATCTGCAAAAAGTGAACATTCACTGTGCTTGATACAGTTCACGATGTCGTTAACGAATATTAAGAACAGAATCGGACCCATATGAGACCCTTGTGGAACTCCAGAGGTTGAATAATAGAACTAAGATTTGATTTGATTGGCCAATAATGTTTACAGTTGTCCGCTTCACCTTTTTTGTGGATCGGAACTATATTAGCTTCTTTCCATTTAGAAGGAAATTCGGCTGTTTCAATAGAGCGGTTCAATATAATTTTAAGTGGAGGGGCTAAGCTACTTGCAAAGTTTTTGAGAAGTAGTGGTGGGAAACCATCCGGTCCAGCGCCCTTGCATACATTTAGTTTTTTGAGGGTTTTCAAAACATCCCTTTCAGATAATGTGACCAGACCTCAACTATTTTAAGGATACTTGTGACCTTCCTGAAATGAAGCATGTAATGTGTCATCCGATGAGATGAAAGTTAAGGAAAAATGAGCTGCAAAGAGCTTGCAGACCATATTTTTATGATCTGATCACGAACTTCGAAGATATGGAACAGAACTCCTCATAGGATCACAGCAGAACTGTCGTAACAAGTAAAATTGCTTTGTTAATACGTGTCGTCGATGACTGACTGAAAGAAGATTGGGAAGGGATATATTGAACTGATCTGATGATGAAGCTGGAAGGTAGGCACCGGAACTCTGTAATAAATTAATGTAATCTAATCGTGTTTGGGATTATTAGAATTGTCATGAGATGCACTCTGGTTATAAGGTATTTAAGTTTGGCTGAGAGGTACTTTTTAGTGGTGGTATCATAACTAAAAAGTGTAAAATAAAAAAGTTTTTACAAAAAAAAAATACAACCGGCTTTAAATGTAAAAAAAACACTAAAAAGTGCAAAATAACTTTAATTTCGGAAGTCGGTGTTAAATAACGAAGAGACAAAACTATTATAGAAACACCGACTTCCGAAATTCAATGTAAAAAAAACACTAAAGTTACTAGCACTAAGAGCAAAATCACTTTTTAGTGTTTTTTTTACATTGAAGTCGGTTGTATTTTTTTCGTAATTTTTTTTTTTTGTTTAATTGTTGTTGTTATACCTACATCTCAAAAAAGCGACTACACTTTCCTGATACCACGCCCGTTATTATTTTTCTTTTCATCGTCATTAATCGTTGTATGTCACTGAGGGTGTCACAATTAATCTAATAATGCCAAATTGTTCAAATCTACAATATGAGCCATTAACACTCTCACTATTACTCTCCAAAAAACATTACCCTTTTACTAGGGCAGTCGGTTAAAAACTTACTTAATTTTAATGGTAAAACATTCATATACAGAACCCAAAAAACGTGAACTTTTGTACTAATTAAATTGCTATTGATTACGGTGAACGATAAATATGTTTTAATCACTTGATTACTACTATTTCAAAGGGATATACCTACCTGCTTTGACAGTTTGGCGGCACTTTACGTGAAGCAGTTCGCAAATAATTTATTTGAAATTCTGCAAACTAAAAGTGAAACGATCAAAACTGTGCACGTGACGTTTGCCCGCTCGCCATGTCTGCTGAAGAGATTTATTACGACTTATTATTGAGTCAGGAGTTTTTTCACTTTATGGTGCATTTAACTACATGGATATACGGCGTAGCATCATGGTACATCATGAAGAAGTTTCGAAATTACAGAAACTTTGTGTTTCTTAATTTAATTTTAACACATTTCTTATTTTACTTAACATTAGTTTTAACGTGGATGGTGGACATGAGTGGACCCTGGCTATATGAAATATCATATTACTCAATTCTATATTTTCAAACAGCGAAAAACCATTTTCTGGTAGTTATAAGTCATATGTTTTACGTAGATATTGTAAAGGTTTTTGATGGACATATCCACAGAATATACCTGAAAAGTTTTATCTTTGGTTGGGGTGTGCCTTTAGTTACATGTGCCATTACTATGTGGGATAAGTATATCAAATTAGTAGAATTAATAGTGTCAGATAAAATATCATCCCCCAGTATAAGTGATGGGATATTGTTTATCTTAAAGTATGGAAATGTCATTTTACCCGCAATAGTTAACAGTGTTATTTACCTATTAATAGTATTTTCACTTTGTCTTAGTGTCAACACAAGTGCACATAGAGCTTCTAACATCCGGCGTCGCTTATATATAGCCACGGTGATATTTATACTCAGCGATGGTTTGTTATTGTGTGAGTACGCCACGTTTTTATTTGAATCCAATCATTTGGTAGCCCATATTATACATTTTATTAGTTTTTACAATCCAATAATATTGGACATATTTTTTGTCATTTTAAAGAGTAATAGAATAATATGGTATGAGTTCTATCTTAAAAAAATAAACCTAAGGCGTAGAAATAACGAGATCAACATGCAAGCAAGAATTGCTCAAAGACCTGGTGAAAGGTCTGGCGGCGCCTGATGTAAATATAGTAGAACCTGGTTAAGTGGGTCCTGGATATGTGACAATCCTCTACTACTGATAATCACAATGAGTTCCCGACACTTTTGGTATTGAAATACCGCTGTTACTGAGATTAATAAACCTCTATAGTTACTTGGGACTTTTTGGCTCAGTAGCCTCAATATGTGAGACGATTCATTAACAATTTTGTATTGTGAATATCGCTCCAAACAGATTGCGACACGTTTGTTTGTGAACATTTGAATTTATTTGTGAGGTCCTCTGTAAATGAGACAACGTCATTTAAACGGCTGTTTAGGAAACTCATCATCTTCTTCCTGCTCTTGTCCCATGTTATTTGGGGTTGGTGCAACACGTTTTTTTTCTTCCATTTTGCCCTGTCACTCGTCATACTATCACTTACTTCCTTTTCTTTAATATCACTCTTTACACAAACCATCCATCTTTTCTTTGGCCTCCTTCTTCCTTCCATCCACTCACATGTATACTCAAAACTCTTTTAGTAACATGCGTTTCATCCCTCTTCTTATCATGGCCATGCCAAGATAAACGATTCCCTTTCACTGTATAAATGAAGTGTAAAAAAGTAACGACTGATAAAAAGTTATCAATCGATCAGTGTAGCTTATTATTCAGTTATTTGTAATGATCGAAAACGAAATATAAGTTGGAAGGGAATGAATCGAATTTTACCGTAAAATGTATTTTTTTTATTCTGTCAGTCCCTACATCCTCTAAAATTTTTGTTTGATTCCCACTACCAACCTAGAGCTACTCCCTTGTAGTGTTATTTTTATACTTATTCAAACTTGTATTATTTTACTTCATAGACATTCCCATTACTTTATTTTTGTTCTCTTTCTTTGTTTCTTCTGTCTTCTGTTAGATTGTAATTTTAATTTCTGATAATTTTTGTATTTCTCTGTTGAGATGCTGTCTGTACCTATGTTACGCTTATTTATGAAGCGTTTTTGTGTTTGTTAATTATGTAAGTAATTTGTGAAAATCCTTTTAACCGACGTATTTGCATTATGTAATCAATAATTAGTTCAAGATTACAGTACCAGACGCTAGATGTAGTTAGAAATAATAATATTTATATAAATTTTTATACTACAAGTTTAGGTACTCAAAAATATGTTACGACTATATGCTTTGGAGGTATCGATTTATAAGTATTACTTATTTATAACGTATCTATTCGTTCTTACCTAGATTATTTTTTATAAATGATTATTAATTTTAATATTTCGTTTGTAAGACAATAATACTGGCTTGTCCTTGCTTGACTTAAAATTCAAATTATGGAATGGATCACCAGGTTCATTGTCAGTGGGAACATTTGTAAAGGGATTCTTAGACTAAGTAGCGCATAAGAACAATTCAGAGTGATCGATCGGAGAACGGTTCGGAACTTATAATTTTTTTTTCTTATTTACTATTACTTTTTGGAGGTAGGCGGAACAGAGAGTAAAATCCCGCAAACCTCCGTTGAAAAGGAGGATCCTCCGACCAGACGGGTGTTATGTCTGGTGGGCAACTGCCTGATAGATGATTTCGGGCTGTCGTATATATTCAAATCGCGAGGAGAACTTTGATTGCGCGATGTAGGATTAGTTCTTATGTGACGCCATAGATGTCGCTACAACTTGTTGCCGTGTTGAGAAACCTGCAACAACAGGAGACACGCGGGAACTGTTGAGATACTCCTGGCCTCTGAGGGCCTTTCCCTCCATTACCTCTGCTGCTACGAGCTCCTGAGGTCTATAAAGGCCTGCACAGGAGTTTCTCCTATTCCTTCGTGACCCTGTGGATCGCCTCCGGGGTCGCGAGGCATGTCTTCGCTGCTCTGCCTCTGCCTGCCAGCCTCTAAAGGCCCTCGTGGGACCACGTCTTCTTGCCTTCAGACCTCCCAGCGTCTTCGTGACTTCAGACCTAAGAGGCCTCCTCGTGCCAACTCAGAACCGCTTATAAATCTAATTATATTACTAACTCACAAGGAGCATTTTTTATTATTTACTTTTCCCTCTTCCTCCTCTTTTCACAACTCATAACTCTACCTACTCTAACTTTAATAACTTTAAACCCTGATGTGTAGCTATTCAGTAAAAACCGGTCAAGTGCGAGTCCGTTTGTGTAAGGTAATTTCTTCACAATCGGGGATCATTACCACAAGCAAAATGATCAGGTGTATGCTCGTAAGTCCATAAAAGCCTCTCACCTGGTCGGCAGAGTTCTAAATGTCCATCATGTGACATCAGTAATAGTTTAATTAGGGGTGTTCTATAACGGAGTGACCAAGGTCTATCTATGTGAAAAAGATGAAAACTTCTGCTAAAGTTCAAGATACTGTAAATGACAGCGTAGTAAAGCTTCTTAAAGAATGATACTCTCTCTCTATCATGGAGTTTTGAGCAAGACTTACTAACAAGATAGGACTCGGCCATAAGGTACGCACTACCCAGACTTGGCTTGCAACCAATGTTCCGGACTTCATTAAGGCTGACGATTGGCTAGCCCAGACCTCCACCCTCTGAACTACAAATTGCGGTCTGTGTTAGAGGCCACGGCCTGTTCTAAACGTCACAATAATTTGGAGTCGTTAAAAAAATCTTCACGATCTGTAATGGATAAATTTCTGATGGACATCTAGTGACTTAAATAGACGGACGGATATAATAGGACGCTTAAAGGCTTGTTTTAAGGCCAAGAGTGGACTTTTTGAGTAGAAGATTCTCTATGATAAGTGCAAATTTTTTCTACGAATATTATTATATTATTTTTTGCCATTCTAGGTACAATAAATTAATGTGTATATACAAAATTATTTTTAGTATATGCGAAACCTGAATGATTATAGTTTGTTCAGAATCAGTAACTGAATCAAAAATATTAAAAAAAAGGTCACAAGTTGGACACCACCGACACTAAGTACAACACAGGTCACGGCAGGTCATAGCGGGCATTGGGCGCCAGCGCACAGCTGGGTGCGGGAGCAACCCCTCAGTCACCCGGATGGCCATGTATTAATGCGAATAACCAGGTAACATAACAAGCTTATAACTTTGTGATTTTTTATGATACAATGATGAAATTTTGTAAATTGATTCTTTATATATAAATAGTAGACACATGTTTCGGATTTCGCATATACTAAAAATAATGTTGTATATACAGGAAAAGTTTTTTACCAGTGCGCAAATTTTGACATAATAAACTTGAATACATTTTAATTAATACATATTTTTATTTTGATGTGTTAATAGTAAAAAATAAAGTTCTCAGGAGACTTATTTTATGGCCAAGCTGCCGCGCGGGTCAAGCGCCTCGGTCAGCTGCGTCGCGGTTTGTAGGTAAAGTACTGCGGTGCGCGCGGGGCACGGTCACTGACCACTATTTTTAACAATTTCGAACTACTTTTTTAAGTTTAGGTTATAAAGTTATTTGTAAATGTAATTCCAATTTTTCTTTCTTACTTTCACAGGCTTAAGACCATCAAAATGCAGAAAATAAGTCATAATAATCAATCTAAAATACATTCAAATTAAAGCACTTACGTATGTTAGGTACTTACCCTTGGTGTATTTGAAAAATAGACATCATCTGCCTATTTACCTATGTATGTACCAATTCCGAATTATTTAGAAGTAGGTAGGAATTTAGCAAACGACCCAAGAGCTAGATTGACCTGACACTATACCGAAGATATTCCGGACGTCAGCTTGTTCTTGATTAGGATGGCTCTGAAGCCGCTTAATAACAAGGCGGGATGACGGAATTACGGCTGAACTCCTGAAGGCGGGTGGGAAACCGATTCTTAAGGCTCTTCAGAAGCTGTTTCATTCCGTCATACTCGAGGGAAAAATACCACAGGCATAGAGCGGAGGTGAGGTAGTACTCTTCTTTAAGAAGGGCGACAAGGCCCTGCTCAAGAATTATAGGCTCATCTCACTTCTGAGCCATGTCTACAAGCTGTTTTCCAGAGTCATCACGAACCGTCTTCCAGCCTCCCGAACAAACCAGATTCCGAAAAGGCTTCAGCACCTTAGACCACATTTATACGCTACGGCAGGTTATACAGAAGACCGAGGACTATAATCTGCCTCTCTGCCTAGCGTTTGAGGACTACGAGAAAGCCTTTGATTCGATTTGATTTGATCTGTGAGACTGAGTAATATTAAATTTAGTAATTGTTTTGTAATGTTTTTGACTTTTTATTATGTTTGTTATCTATGTTTTATTGCATAAGCATAAGTATAATCAGCCTTTTAATGTTCCCACTGCTGGGATGTTTTATTGAATTATGTAGTATGTGTTAATTTTATAATTTTAATTAATGTTTTTTTTATTTATGATTTCATTTCAAACACAATATAAATTTTTACTGAAAATAAATTGATTGATTGATTGATCGAGACTTGGGCTGTACCACAGTTTCTCCAACGGTGCCAGATTGACTATCGGTACATCGAGGTGCTGAAGTGTTTGTACAAAAACGCCACTACGTCAGTCTGACTTGAGGACCAGACCTCGGAACCTATCCTCCTGCAGCGGGATGTGAGGCAGGGAGACGTCATTTCTCCGAAACCGTTCACGGCCGCAATGGAGGATGTCTTCAAGTTTCTTGACTGGAGTGGACTAGGCATTAATGTCAATGGCGAGCATTACACACCTTCGGTTTGCCGACGACATAGTAGTCATGGCTGAGAATACGGAAGAGCTCAGCACAATGCTCAATGACCTCAGTAGGGCTTCCGAAAGAGTGGGTTTTAAAATGAACATGGACAAAACTAAAGTCATGATAAACAACCATGTAGCGTCCAATCCTATCAAGATCGGTGACTCTATACTCGAAGTTGTGGACGATTACGTCTACCTCGGACAGACAGTCCTGTTGGGTAGATCTAATTTCGAGAAAGAGATCAACCGTCGAATCCGAATCGGCTGGGCAGCGTTCGTGAAGCTGCGCGGTATCTTCTCGTCCAATATACCACAGTGTCTTAAGACGACAGTCTATGACCAGTGCGTGTTGCCAGTGATGACATATGGTTCCGAAACGTAGTCGCTCACAATGGGCCTCATCAGAAGGCTTAAAGTCACCCAAAGGGCAATGGAAAGGGCTATGCTCGGAGTTTCCTTGCGTGATCGAATGAGAAATGAAGATATCCGCATGAGAATCAGGGTTGCCGACATAGCACGAAGAATCGCCAAACTTAAGTGGCAATGGGCAGGGCACATTGCTCGCAGAACGGATAGCCGTTGGGGCCGAAACATTTTGGAGTGACGACCGCGTACCGTAAGACGCAGCGTTAGAAGGCCTCCTACAAGGTGGACCGATGACCTGGTAGAGGTTACTGGAATCCGATGGATGCGAGACGCATAAGACCGTTCATTGTGGCAACACTTGGGGGAGGCCTATGTCCAACAGTGTACGTCTATCGGCTGAAATGATGAGGTAAGATATTAAAGATCGTTATTGTTAAAATTAATTTTTAAAAACATAATAAAAATTGATTTATTTATTTATTGGTATAGAAACACTACATAGAATTAATTACATATGCTCATTAAACGATGAGCTTTAGAGCATTTCCACCCCCACTGACTCGATTATAATATTTAGAATATTTTAATTTTATAACATCACAAGAGATCAAGGATAAAGACTATGAAATAGATTAGTGGTCCTACCACGAGCTCTTAATGAGATCCATTAAACGACCTAGACTGAACTGTGTAAGGGATGGAGCTATATGGGGTGTATAGTTTCATCCCTCTATCTCGCTCGCATGCTTGAGATTTCAACTCGTCATGTTAAGGCTCAGGTTCAAAAGACCAGTAAATGGTTATAAACTAGTGTTGTCTCCAGTCTCCGCTGCGTTCTCCTCTCCGTTCTCTTTCTCTTCTATACACAACTTCTCTTTGTCACTTTTATGCTTGATTCTGTTCTTGAAAAGGAACGCGTTCGTGATGGTGCGCATGCGCAAGGTGCCCGCCGATCCGTTGAACGATGACGTGCTTGAGAAGCTTGCTGCTTTTAGTCGCGTTTCTGTAGGACAGACATATGCTAAAGCTTATATTGAGGGCCGTTACAAAATTGTGTAAAAGGTGACAGTCAATCTAGCGTAAAAGCTGGACTGAATGCCGCATTGCAGACCGATACTATTACTGTGCAAAGTTGCATTTTACGACAATACTTATAGAGCTTCTAACCATTACAATTCTATATATTATATTGTGTATAACTGTTTGACCAGGCTTTATTTTGGAGTGGAAAATCATCTAATGACTTCTTCCGCTTCCGCGAGGTGGTGAGTAAACTACACCTATATTTCTTCGGTTGCCTTTTGTGTTCTAGTACCCCGAGTATCTTTTTCATACGTTTTTCTAGGGCCCTAAAAGGCATCGGACCTGCTAGGTCCCTACGATTTTGTTGATATCTCTTTGAACGCGGAACACTAAGCGCCGTCGACGACTCGGGCTCGGTCCTTATAGTGTAGGATGAGCGGACGACGAGCCACCCATAGCTCATCGTCCCAAGCCTTTGAAATATCCATGGTAGATTTTGGAGATTTGGCGTCCGCCATAACATACTCGTACCAACAAATAAATGTATTCTTTATCCCAGAACGAAGCTAGATCTAGTACAGACAGCTGCATCGATTGGGTACCCCTCTCAAATTAAAATATCTTAGAAAAGAGGGTAACCAGTTGATGACACTGTATATGTTACCGAAAGTCGATTACGTTAGTCAATCTCGGCAGAGACCTCGACAGAGACGTTATAGTGCACAAGTGTGTGCGCAAAAATGGGCGAGCCGTCTGTTCTTCCACAAAGACTAAAAGATGAGGAAAAGGATTCATAACACATTATACAACGTACCTGGCTGCTCAGGTTGGGACCTAGGAGGCACGTTTTTATCTTGTATACGACTCGTATTAGGTTTTGGGGCTGTAGGCCTTGGAGGAGGTCTTAGCCTTTGTCTCCGCTTGCAGACGTTTGCACCTAGCTCCGTCTCGTTCCCGACCCTGCAACAAAAAGTCATTATGTTATCATCTTCAGTCGTTCATATATCTTTATGATGTTTGTTTATGAAGGTCTATCCTATAAAAAAGGTATATTTAATTATTTGTCACACAAATTACATTAATATTATACAGGTGAATGTGTGTATGTTTGTTACTTTTTCATGCTCGAACGATTAACAACGGTCAACTGTGTCCAAACAAAAATTGTCGTATCGGATTACAGTCTCATCGGTTTGAAGGAAAAGCGATTGTATCTGTGTTTGTGGTCCCACAGTCGGGTCCCAGAATCAGGTCTATTAGATATTTGATTAAATTCTAGCTTAGTTATTGTGTTGCAAAATCGGAGCAGGTAGCTGGTGTACTAAAAACCGCTTGATAATACACCTAAGATCTGTGCGTGTGTTTGTGAGGTTTTTGTCCAGCTGTAGAGATAGAAGTGAAATAATATAATCTTCATGATGGCGATAAGAACCCTGAGAAGTCAGCTCCAAGAATACATTATTAAATGGCTTTTTTCATTGAGAAATTTAAGTACAGTGGACTTCTTAAGAGTTAAATAATTTTGTACAAATGAGGAGGGGCTTTTAATTTTTTGAAAATGTTAAAGGTGCTCCTGAATGTCAATAACTTTTACTATAGGTTGAACTAAGGAATGTGAAAAAGTAAACCAGGTGTCTGCGGAACTTTTTTTTTTAAATTGATATAAACCAGTGCTTGACTGCAATCCCACCTGATGGTAAGTAGAGATGCAATCATTGATGGTGAGGCGCACTAGTTATTAAGTGCCTATTCACTCTAGCCTTGAAGACACCCAAATTACAGTTGGACGGGAAGACCGCAGCAGGCAAATTGTTCCAGTCCTTCGATGTACACGGCATAAATGACGAAGCGAAACGCTTAGTCCGGACCGTTGAAGTTTCAACAACGTAAGGGTGGATACTCGCCGTACGTCGGGTGGTCCCATGGTAGAAAGGAGATGGCGGAATCAAGTCATGCAATTTCCGCGCACACTCTCCAAAATGCAACCTGTAAAATACCGATAGGCTGGCTACCCTGCGCCTGTGCTCGAGGCTTTGTAGATTGGACTTGACAAAATGTCCACCTGTGTACACAAAAACATTATTATTAAGTTTAAATAAATAAATATGTACTCACGTCATTGCTGCTCGAGGTCGCGGGCGCCACAAGTTGTCGCCTTGGTTCGAGCCACACGGGGCAGTCACTGCGCGGTTCTGGCGCATACTGCTGTTCCGTTTAGCTGCAATAAAACCGTAACAGTATAAACTAAACAATAGCTTGAATGAAATCTTAAAGACTAGTCTCAAAAGACACAATGCTGCAATTTTTGCGCTCAACAAAAATAATCATGTCGTTTTTTCTGAATGAGTATTTAACTTAAAAGAAACAGTTACACTGAGCATGTTCAGGGACCTTACCATGACATGTTAAAAAGTCAGGCGTGCGACCACCTTAGACAGGGTGTAAGGGATAGGTCTCCGCAAACTTTAAGGGCTTGCTCACTAGACGAAACTAGACGAAAAAAATTCGGCCTCCATACAATCTGTCCAATCAAGTTTATAATTATGTATGGAGAGGCCGATTTTTTATTTCGTTCCCGGAAAAAAAATCTTGTGGAAGGTAGTTCAGTTTCGTCTACTGAGCAAACCCTTAAAATTTGCGGAGACCTGTCCATTACACCCTGTATAGCTCCATCTTTTTAACAGTCCAGTTTAGTTCGTCAAATGGATGGTGTTAAGAGCTCGTGGCTCGTCCAACGCGCCGAGAAAATGTGGACATCTGGTTACGTTTGACGAGCGTCCAACGCGCAGAGAAAATGTGGACATCTTGTTACGTTTGACGAGCGTCCAACGCGCCGAGATTTCGCGCGCCAGAATCGCAGCGCCGTGGGTGCGCGTCTCGGGCGCCATTTATCACTAGTCCCGTAGACATTATTCAAAAGTAGTGTTAGGAAAATACTAGGAAAATACAATTTTAATATGAATTGCATTTTCCTAGTATTTTTGCCATTCTAGTATCATTGCCTTTGGATAGTGTCCATGAAAAACGCCAAAACACCTGGACAGCTGTAACAGTAGGCCTTAGTGTAGTCCTGTACTTCAGTGGCACATTAATTATGTGTTAAAATACACTGTGAGGCTCAATGGATACCCTGTTACATTCACCCTAGGGATGTTTTCCGACAGGCGTTGCAGAAAGGTTCTGAAATGTTTCTTTAAGAGGACACGGGGTCCATTTTAGTGAGCTGTTAGTGATCACAGGGGCGGTTTTAGTGTGGTTAAGATCCCACATTTCCTATAATATCTCGAAAAGTTCAGGTGCTTTTTGAATGTCTCCGCCCCAGAAAAAATAGTAGGTAGGCATGTGGTGTACTCACGTAGAGACGCAGCATCGAGCGGGTGCGTGTAGATGCGTCTGCGAGACTGCAGCATAGAGGTGACCAGCACGGCCAGCGAGCGCGGAGGCGCCGCCGGCTTTTCCTCCGGGATGCGCAGATCGTTCATCTCATCCTGATACCTCTCTCTCGACTTCTTCACCACCCACCAAGTCTCCATCATTCCCTTACCCTTCACATTTACTCCGCCGCGACTCTCAAGGACGTAGGAACCTTCCAGTAGCTACATGACAAGAGAAGAGGCATTATTTGAGGCTCGTGTTATAGGATACGTAATACGTTAACATTTGCGGCAACATTTGTTGCCGATGAGTACCGGCAACAAATGTTGCCCAAAAACTGTTCCCTAGAAATGTGTTTTTTTCTTCTGTGTCAAATCTGCGATCAGTGTTTGACACTATGAGCAAATTTGGTGAGTGCGCTATGTCAGTTTGAGTGCGTCTCCCACCGGGAACGTCTCCTCATCGGCTATCTATATGATGTCTTTTCGTTGGAGACGCTTTGCGTAGCTACGCATTGTGAGCTGAGCTGCTAAAGTATTTAGGTGCTTCTCTAGCTTTACCCGGTACTTCATGGTGACGTAAATGTAAATTAAACTTTTTAGACGGTCGCCTCCTTCTGCGAAGCAGTAATGCTAGCAAAGGAGGCAGCCGATCTCATGAGGCAACGGTCCTCACGTCCCAACTACCGCTGGGATTCTGATCCCGATTTCCGGCCACCGCAGGCGCGGGCTTGCGGACACTGAGCAATGGGTAGCTCGCCGTCCGACCGTCCGGTAACCGTCCGAACCGAGCCCAAGTCATCGACGGCGCGTACTGTTTCACGCGCGCCTCAAGGAGATGTCAGCCAACTGTAGGGGTCGCCATCAGGGTCGAAGCCTACTGGGGCCAAGGGTCTGATTCTGAAAGGAAGACGCTCTACCCAAGAGCGGGGGATGTCATAAGATGATTTTCCCACCGAAACAAAATAATAAAACCACATAGGAACTAAAACTAAGAAATCCTGCATCGCGGTATTATAGTTCTCCGCGCGATTAGAACATATAGAACAGCCCGAACTCAACTATCGAGCAGATGCTCGGATCAGACATAACACCCGTCTGGTCGGAGGATCCTCCATTTTCAGCGAAGGTTTGCGGGACTTTACACCCTGTTCCGCATACCACTAAATAGGTATATAAGGAGTTCGTTTTTTAACCGAAATTCTCAAAACAGTTATTGTTGATGGCCATATTTATGCTCACCTCCTTAGCGTGATAGGTGATCTGAATCTTGTCAATAACTCCATGGCTCTCCATGCGCGACGCCTCGTTGACAGTGTTGCCCCAGATGTCGTACACCGGCTTGCGAGCACCGATCACGCCTCCTACCAGGGGACCGCAACTGATCCCTGAAACGACACAAGTACACGCTCAGAATTTTTGCTATAAAACTAACCTTAAAATTCGTTGTCTGATCATCCGCTTGTAATGTTGTGTTCATCTTCCCAAATTTTATATAGGTACCGAATAGTCATGCGTGTTAAATGGCCTGTATTGTCACTTTAGCCAGTGATTTTAGTTTTCTCAAGCGCGGATCCAGCTCTCAAAAAAGGTTGTGGTCAAAGCTGACAACCATCCAAAAATCGGCCAATTGCGAGTCAGAGTCTGAACTCGCTTATGATCGGTACCGTAAAACGGAGTGAATAGAAATGCAGGGGTGAAAAGAAAAAAAAACTTTGGTTTGGTTTTTCACTTTGATACCATATTATCGGCTTCTAACAAAGCATCGACTTTTTAGAATAACAATTCCTTAATAAATTGATATAGTTAAATGCTGCAAAAAATATTCAAATATCGTGAAAATACCCTTTGAAGTTTTGTTTCTATTCACCCCTGAATTTCTATTCACCCCATTTGATATTGCATTCCTACAAAAGAGATTATTACAAAATGTATTACGCTCTGACCACCATTGTACAAAATCGTGGTCAACTTATTGGTATCTTACCTATTCTCAGCCGGAACTCGTAGTAGTTGATGGCTTTGACTGCTTCCCTCAGAGCGAGTGCCAAGTCTACCAGCGTACACAGGTGGTGATAGCCTTGTTCTCCTGACTGAACAACAAAAAAAGATACAGTCATACGATACAGTCATATTTTTTCTATCGAAATCTCGTTGTACGCTGCACCGTTCGGGCGTCTTTATGTCAACACCGCCACCAGCCCACGCTGAAAAACAGCGCTGTGAGCTCATCGCATAATGCGTGAGGCTGCAGCTTTATGCTGAGCGTTCGGCCGTTTTGCGCGGATGTGACGCATATCTTCCCTATTCAATTGATAATGTTTGTTAGCTAGTTTTAAGATTGCGTCATTTCGCGCGAATAAACAGTTTTTCTTTCTTTCTTTCATACGCAGATCATATTGTGGATGAACACTTACACTAACACCATCATCATCATCTCCTCAGCCTTTTCCCAACTAGCTTGGGGTCGGCTTCCAGTCTAACCAGATGCGTTTGAATACTCGTGTTTTACATGGAGCGACTCACTATCAGACCCTCACAATCCAGTTATAGAAAAACACGATACTCCTTGGATAGACTGATGGCCAGACTTTCTGGCGTCTGAATACCTGTAACGACAGTCAAAAACCTACGGATACTACAACACTTGTGCCAAAATAAGGTATGCATTTAGATTGCAACGTTACGGATTACGAACTCATTTATTCTCAAAGGTCTCCAGTTCAGGAGTCCCCAGTATTTATGATCAAACGTTATAAACTGATTAAGTTACTATAGTTTATTTTGGCACCATAATCAGTACTAATTTAATTAATGGTATCTAGCGTAAAAAACTGGGCAAGTGCGAGTCGGAATCGCGCACTGAGGGTTCCGTACAAACTTACCTATGATAATAATTCAATTCCCGAATGGAGTTTCGAAGATTTTTCCGAATCGCAAAAAAAAGGTTTTTTTTTGTGACGTAACAACAAAACTGTTTTCAGATTTGTTTCTATACCTGTGCTATAAGGCCTTGCTAATGCCAAATTTCAGGATTTTGTGTCAACGGAAAGTACCCTATGAATTTTGAATCCCTTGAGAGTGTCGAAATATACGTTTTTTGCGATATAAACGGCGGTATTCGTTAACTTGGAGGTTTGATTTTTTAACGGTTTTACAGGACCGTAGATTTGAGTATATGGTTTTTATACGGCCATTTATGTCGCAAAAAGTATACATATATATCGACACGTATATTTCGACACTCCCAAGGGAATCAAAATTCATAGGCATAAAGCAAGATCTTACTCGTATAGCACAAATATAGGAATAAATCTGAAAACAGTAAATTTGTTGTTACGTCACAAAAAAAAATTGCGATTGAGAAAAATCTTCGAGACTCCATTACTGAACTATTACAAGAATTTAAATGATCACAAATATGTGCTTTTGTAAAATCGGCCAAGTGCGAGTTCGATTGATGTGCGAAGGGTTCTGAACGAATGATATTTTTTTAAATGTTGCTTATAAAACCGGTCAAGTGCGATTCGGACTCGTGCATCAAGGTTTCTGACGGACAACAAAATTAAGTGAAGTGAAAGGTTCCGTTTTTGTCGACTGTGGTTATGGAACCCCGAATATAGATTTCTCATAGTTTCAAGTCCAAATTTTAAAGTCGGTACTTTTGGCAAAAAAAAAAAAATAGTTCAAATCGGTCCAGTAGATTCGGAGCAAATTGGCTGTGACAGATGGACTGACAGACAGACACATGTGTGATCCTACAAGCCTTCCTTTTTAGTCGGATTTTGGATCTTCAAAAATGCTTTTATTCTATATACATTATTATACCTCGCCCATTGGATTTACAGTCTAGGTGTAGAAAAAAAGTATTACTTGGTATACTTTTTTCTAGATATTAAATAGACTTTGATATTTTTATTGCATTATAAGTGAATGCGTTTTTTTATGATCAATATTAACTCAAAGAAAAAATCGTTTCTTTCAAATGATTATATAATATATTTTTTTAATCAATTGTTGTTGTTATATCTACATCTCAAAAAAAAAGCGACTACACTTTCCTGATACCACGCGCGTTCTTATTTTTCTTTTCATCGTCATCAATCGTTGTATGTCAAAATTAATCTAATGATGCCAAAATTCAAATCTACAAATTATGAACCATTAACATTCTCACTATTACTCTCAAAACACATTACCCTTCTTTTAGGGCAGTCGGTTAAAAACTTACTTAATTTTAATAATAAATTAACTTTCATTTAGGGAACCCCAAAAATGTAAACTGTTTTATTAATTAAATTTCTATTGATTACGGTGAACGATAAATATGTTTTAAGCACTTGATTACAACTATTTCAAACCTTTGCTTTGACAGTTTGGCGGCACTTTATGTGAAGTTGAGAAAGTTGTTCGCAAATAATAATTTTTTTTAAATTCTGCTAATTAAAAGTGAATCGATCAAAATTGCGCAAGTGACGTTCGCCCACTCGCCATGTCTGATATCGACACCAGTGAATATATTGACTCTGAAGAGAGTTATTACGACTTATTTTACTGTAGGAAGTTTATTCTGTTAGCGGTGAATAAACTAACGTTGATATACGGCGTATCATCATGGTGCATCATGAAGAAGTTTCGAAATTACAGAAATTTTGTGTTTCTTAATGCAATTTTAATAAATTTCCTTTTAAATATAACATATATTATATATTTTTTCTTGTTAATGGACATAAACATAAGTAAATCCTGGATGGACATAATATATAACTCAAATCAATATTTTCTAACAGTGAAAAACTTTTTTCTGGTAGTTATAAGTCATATGTTTTACGTAGATATTGTAAAAGTTTTTGATGGACATACCCACAGAATATACCTGAAAACTGTTGTCTTTGGTTGGGGTGTGCCTTTAGCTACATATGCCATTATTAAGTCGGATGAGTATGATAAATTGGTAGAAATTGTTACAGATAAAATACCATACCCCCGTATAAGTGATGTGATATGGTTTATCTTTAAGTATGGAAATGTCACTTTACCCGTAATAGTTAACAGTGTTATTTACATTATAATAGTATTTTCACTTTGTCTTAGTGTCAACACAAGTGCACATACAGCTTCTAACATCCGGCGTCGCTTATATATAGCCACGGTGATATTTCTACTCAGCGATGGTTTGTTGTTGTGTGAGTACGCCACGCTTTTTTATGAAATCAATTCGGTAGTCTATGTTGTAAATTTTATTAATAATTACAATCCATTAATATTGGACATATTTTTTGTTGTTTTAAGGAGTAATCGAATAATATGGTATGAGTTTTATGTTAAAAAATTAAACCTAAGGCGTAGAAATAACGAGATCAACATGCAAGCAAGAATTGCTCAAAGACCTGGTGAAAGGTCTGGCGGCGCCTGATGTAAATATAGTAGCTAACCTAGTTAATTGTTTTTTTTTTCGGTAGGAAAATCATCTTAGTCAAGTGGGTCCTCGATATGTGACAATCCTCTACTACTGATAATCACAATGAGTTCCCGACACTTTTGGTATTGAAATACCGCTGTTACTGAGATTAATAAACCTTTTTGGCTCAGCAGCCTCAATAAGTGAGACAATTCATTAACAATTTTGCTTTGTGAATATTGCTCCAGACAGATTGCAACACGTTTGTTTGCAAACATTCAAATTTCTTCTCGGGGCTCTCTGATGAGACAACGTCACTTAAACGGCTGTTTACGAAACTGCGAAATGAAAAACCTCTAAGTGACCAAAATTCCTAGGTCCCTTGTACTACCACTTCTGCAGGTTTCACTGTATAAATCCTCATCCCCCCAAATAAAACGGCAGGAAAATGATGTCTATCATCATTTTCCTGCCGTTTTATTTGGGGTCGGTGCAAAAGTTATCAGTGAAGCTTATTATTCAGTTATTTGTAATGATCGAAAAATAAAATATAAGTTGACAGGGAATGAATCGAACCTTACCGTAAAATGTATTTTTTTTATTCTATCAGTCCCTAATTTTTGTTTGATTCTCACTTAGTTAGTTCTCATTGTAGTTTGATTGTAATGTTATTTTATCCTTTTTTATTATTATTTTACTTCATAGACAATTTCATTACTTTATCTTTGTTCTCATGCCTTTTTTATTGTCATAATGTCTTCTGTAAGCTTAAAATTTTAATTTCTGATTTTTGTATTTCTCTGTTTGAGATGGCATTGTCATTACCTATGTTTCTGTTCTAGTGAATGTTAGTTTTTGGATACCAAAGAGTTTAAATAGCTATTCTAGTATTTATAAGTATTACGAAGGTATAACGTACTCGTATCATTCTTAAATATTTTTATTTTTTTGGAAATTATTTTTAAATTTAATGTTTCTTTTGTAAAACAATAAGGCTGGTCTTTGTATTAGGCTTCAGATTTAAAATTCAAATTATGGAATGGATTACCAGGTTGATTGTTAGTGGGAAAAATTTGTGAAGGGATTCTAAGGCTAAATAGCGCGTAAGAACAATTTAGAGTAATCGATCGGAGTACGGTGTGTTTTTCTAATATAATAAAGTGCAAAGTGCTGTGTTTTTTCTTATTTACTATTACTCGTTGTTGCTGCGTTGAGGAACCTGCACCAGCAGGAGACCCGCGGGACCCACTGAGATGCTCTTAGCCTCTGAGGGCCTCTCGTCTCCGTTACCTCTGCTGCTACGAGCTCTTGAGGCCTTCAAAGGCCTGCGGAGGGATTTCTTCTACTCCTTCGTGACCCTGCGGATCGCCTCCAAGGTATGCGAGGGATCTCTGTGCTGCTCTGCCTCTGCCTCTAAAGGCCGTCGCCGTGCCCCTCTTCGTGCTTTTAGATCTTCTAGCCACTTCGTGACTTCAGAACTCCCAGCCACTTCGTGACTTCAGAACTCCCATCCTCCTCGTGCCAACTCAGAATCGTTTATAAATCTAATTATATTACTTACCTCACGAAGAACATTTTTTTATTATTTAGTTCTCCTTCTCCCTCCTTTTTTTTCAAAATTCATAACTCTACTTTTAGTACCTACTTTAAACCCTGACGCGTAGCTAATCAGTAAAAACTGGTCAAGTGTGAGTCCGTTTGTATAAGGTAATTTTTTGACAATTGAAGATCATTACAACTAGCAAAATGATCGGGTGTATACTCGGAAGTCCAAAAAACCTCTCACCTGGTTGGCAGAGTCCTAAATGGCCATCATATGGCATCAGTAAGGGTTTGGTGTGGGGGTGTACACTGTCCTCTAACGGAGTGACCAAGGTCCATCTTTGTGAAAAAGGGATGAAAACTTCAGCTAAAGTGTATCAAGATATCTACTGTCTAAGACAGCGTAGTAAAGCCTCTTAAAGATACTCTCTTTGATAATATACCATGGAGTTTTTAGCAACATTAACTAACTAGCAAGATAGGACTCGGCCATAAGGCTCGAACTACCCAGGCTTGGCTTGCAACTAATGTTCCGGACTTCATTAAGGCTGACGATTTGCACTCGGCTAGCCCAGACTTCAACCCCCTGAACTACAAATTGTGGTCTGTGTCAGAAGCCGTGGCCTGCTCTAAACGTCACAATAATTTGGAATCGTTTAAAAAATTGTTTACGATCTGTAGTGGACAACTTTCTAATGAACATAGTGCTTAAACCGATAGGCGCGTGGCCTGAACGCTTAAAGGCCTGTTCTAAGGCTAAGGGTGGACATTTTGAGTAGAATTGTGTATTTATTTGTTATTTAGATTCTCTATCATAAGTGCAAAATTATTCTAAGAAGATTACATTCGTTTTTAAGTTATGTTTTTTTTTATTTGTAACAGAATTTGTTGCCATACGAGGTATAATAAATTAATGTATCTTTTTTATTACCGAGTACTTTATTTTTGTTTATCTTCATATTTGCACCAAATGCTACCTCATTTTGTGTCCATTCCACATTGCTTGAAAGATATCGCGGAATGCGATAAAGTTGTATGTTTTTAATTTAGGTTTTTCTTTTAGGTGATTATTTTCTTGATGTACAATAAAATTGATTCTATTGGAAATTACAATTGTGGATGCTTCTTAAAACTAATTAATATGAAAGCTTACTTACCGTGGGCTCAGATTTTAGTCCGGAAGCAACCATGTATGTGGCACCAACTGTTTTGATCTTCTCGATACACTTGAATCGGGGCTGCAACAGCAACCTGTCGAAGGAAACTGAAATACAACAATATTATTTAAATTAATATTCTCCTATCAGCAAAAAATACGAGTCGAGACACTTCCATTCAGTGCTCTGCCAGCCTGGCAGTGCGGTGCGGAGAGCGGCGCCGATGCGGGGACGCGCGCGTTGTGCCTGTCCGCAGTCGAGTCATTTACACAACGCGCGCGGTTAGCTAGAACTAGATTGTGTTACCCGCTTCCACGTGGGTTGCCGCTCGCCAACCGCGCACTTACTGCGGTCACTTGTATGAACGAGATATGGCGTGAGTCGCCCGCGCGCTTCCCGCGTTGAGCAGCCCGCGCCCACGTTTGTAGTCTGGCAGAGCACTCAAAATATCATCCCCTTTAGGAAAAGAAGTTTCAAAAATACTTCCTTCTTTGTTCGCTTCCCTTATTTAAGGAAACCTTGTGCAACATTACATGCTATATGTGCTACGGGTTGAGGCTATACGTTGTCTGTCAGAGACTTTTATCAAAAGGGTTCATGACAGATATTTAGAATAGAATTAATTTAGTTAATAACCCTTCTAAAAAAAAACTTAGATTTAAGATTTGAAAAATGTAATAAAATGATACATTACATATGATTTCGTTGAGTACGCGCATGCACTTGACTGCATTCTGATCTGAGTAGAATTCGTCGAAGTTGGCGATACATGCGAACATCACTCCTGCCTCTTCGTGCACTTGCGAATACAAGTTCTGACAAACAAGAAAAATAAATATTCAAGCTAGAAATATGTATTATACATATATCTAAGTATTAAAAATATATGTATAGTACTATAATAATATACACCCCTATTTTTTAATTAGTACAAAAAAAATGGGGCTCTATCCGTATCCGTTACAGATCATTTATGTCGACAAAAGTAAAAAAAAACGAAATCCCAAAATTGTCCACAAAAATTTGTCATAATTGGTAAATGCATAATAGAATCAATCATGCATAACAATTGCTACTAGAAAATACTACGCGCAGTGTTTTTCCATTTTGATCGTCATTTATTCATTCATAATCAATAGTATGGTACAATATTTCCATAAATTGAGTGACAAGGCGTGCGAAAAGGCTAATTGGGGATCCAGATTTGGTTAAGTCCAATCTACAAAGCCTCGAGCACAGGCGCAGGGTAGCCAGCCTATCGGTATTTTACAGGTTGCATTTTGGAGAGTGTGCGCGGGAATTGCATGACTTGATTCCGCCATCTCCTTTCTACCATCGGACAACCCGACGTACGGCGAGTATCCACCCTTACGTTGTTAAAACTTCAACGGTCCGGACTAAGCGTTTCGCTTCGTCGTTTATACCGCGTACATCGAAGGACTGGAACAATTTGCCTGCTGCGGTCTTCCCGTCCAACTATAATTTAGGTGTCTTCAAGGCTAGAGTGAATAGGCTCTTAATAAACTAGTGCGCCTCACCATCAATGATTGCATCGCTGCTTACCATCAGGTGGGATCGCAGTCAAGCACTGGTTTATATGAATTAAAAAAAAAAAAAAAAAAAACATTTTGGGATATAAACAAACGCCAATAACTTTGCTGTTTATGAATATTAATTATTAAGACTTTACTTAAATAATAACAATACCTTTTCTAATAAGCCCTTTAAGTATTTGTACTAATTAAAAATTAGTGGTGTTTATTGAGTTGTGGGATTGTTCGAAAGAGTCACCGCGGCCTTCGAACGCAAAGGGACTGAACGAACATTGGGAGGGTTGTAGTTAGTAAAAATGTGACAATCGCTCTTGTTACACCTAGAGTGAGAGAAATTATCTGATGATGTCCAACTCAAAAAGAACAACATGGGTACCTACTTGACTCATTTTTAGGGTTCCGTACCTCAAAAGGAAAAAACGGAACCCTTATAGGACCACTTTGTTGTCCGTCCGTCCGTCTGCCTGTCTGTCTATCTGTCAAGACCCTTTATCTCAGGAACGCGTGGAGGTATCAAGTTGAAATTAAAACCATATACTCAAGTTTGCGGTCCCTTGAAGCTATGAAAAAATCAAACTTCTGTGTTTACGAAAAAAAAAGATACGGTCGTTTATGTCGCAAAAAACGTATTTTTCGACACTCTCAAGGGAATGAAAATTCATAGGGTACTTCCCGTTTACCTAGAATCACAGGGTTACGCGTGCGGGGCAATTCTGCATGCGTGATCAAAACCGCACGATAAGAGCAATTGAGATATTTTCAGATAATTTTTAAATTAGAAGAAGGCCCGGCCCAGAAATCTAACCCTAAAACCTTTGAAAACTTTAAAGAGATAGGAAAAATAAACTTACTTCAGAATGCCAATCTTTGCTCAAGAAATATTTGGTAGTATGATCCGGTAGTATATGTTTGAGCAAATGTATGTTTAAGCGCTGTGTATACTCCATATCATCAAGGTCAGTTTTTGCTTGCAGCTTCCAAAGAAAGTCCAGTCGTGATATCAATTCCACCAACCGTGCATGTATGATCACCACTACTAGGAAACCTATCATGAGTACCAGCATTTGTGCAGGCAGTAAACTGGAAAATAATAATAACACTAATAATAATAATTATAATGTATAAAATAATAATATCTACAGAACAGCTGCTGTGCAGCTGCTGTGCTAATGTGCTGCTGCTGTGCTGTGTGTTGTGCTGTGTGCTGTGCTGTGCTGTGTGTGTATAGAACGGCTGTTCTATACATTACATTATACATAAAGTGTATTTACAGATATGAATCTGTGACATTTGTGAGTAAGTAGCTACTTACTCACAAATGTCACATATTCATATCTATTCTGCAAAATAGGGAAAATTGACATGAATATCTTACATGAATAGAAAGTCACATATTTATTTATTTCACAATTTATGTACACACAATAATAAAAGAAAAGAAGAAGGAAACAGAAGAATAGTACCAAGGTGATGCTTATTTCTAAAGAAATCTCTTCCAGCATACCTGCGAAAGGAGAGTTGAAGAAAATAGAGTTTTAAATAATGAATCCAGAAAATAATTCAGGGTAGGGGCAAATAATCAAACTACAGATGTATGGGTTTCAGTACAGTCAAAAACCCAGTATGTTACTTTCATAATTTTAATATTCATACTTTTACTTTCATAATTTTAATTTTAAAATTCATATTCTACTGCGCTCCAATAATTATTAGCAAAAAACAATATTTTTATTCCACCGCGCTCTAAGAAATTTTGAGTCTGATCTGTCATAATTCGTCTCCAGTAACATATTCCTAGTTCTCTAGTCCACAATGTTAATTATTTCCAATTGTCTTTTTGTAATAATTGTTTCGAGTTTGTTTAGTCTATTGTATTGTATTTATGGTTTATTTGTATATCATTTCTTTTTCGCTTTTTATCTCTACATCACTCAGAGGTTGACTGGTAAAAAATGTTTGAGGCTTAATATCTCCATCTCAGTTCTTTTGTGTGCATCAAATATGAAATAAATAAATAAATCTCGACAAAACCCTTTAAATCTTTGCATATTTGGGTAGTTTTAAATTCTTTTTGTGAATTTCACCCGTATCCAAAAATTTATACAATGCATAAGTATAAGCATAAGCATCGTCAGCCTTTTAATGTTCCCACTGCTGGGACTCAGGCCTCCTCTCTCTAGGAGAGGGAATGGGCCGTAATCCACCACGCGGGCCCAATGCGGATTGGTGAATGTCACATGTCTTTGAATTTTTGGTTCTAGGACATACCGGTTTCTTCACGATGTTTTCCTTTACCGTTTTGAGAGCAGTGGTGATGAAATAAATTACACAAGTAATGCGCCTGACTGGGTTTGAACCCGCGACCTACAACTCGTAAGTCGGGGCCGTTACCATTCGGCCACCACTGCTCTAATGCATAAGTATACATATTTATTATTATTTCTTTTATTCAGCGACGGAGCTACGAACCGTGGTGATTTTGATTGCTTATCAGATAGAGAGCAGTTTTTGTACGAATATTATGCGAATTTAACCTCATAAAGCCGCCAGTTTTTATATAAATACTCACTCATTCGACGTTTGGTAGTGTTTGTAGTAGTGAATAATCAGGGTACAGTAGATTACGACGTTGATGGTGGCCAACAGTGCCTTGATGAGGAAGTACAACTTGAACACCGAGGTGTGCGCGATCAGGCACAGTACCCACGTGAACACCACGTATTCTGGGTGATGGCACTCGGCTGTTGGGGAAAATATTGCTGAATTATATGCAATGTAAAAAACTGAGGACGGTTAAAGTTCAAGATAAAGTTTGTCATTATGGTACACTAATACGTTACACGGTATCATTTCAGTCATTTTTATACTTTGTGTTTCTTTTTAAATGCATCTATGCAGCTCGAAGAAAGTGTTTCGTAACAACCTCTAAATGGGGTACTCAATGTGAGTGCGCTGATTACAATATATTATGAGACAACGACAAGCGAAGACGAGGTAAGGGTATGTATGTAAGTACCTAAACGCAGCATTTATTTTATTTGTTGCTTATATTGTAATCGTTGTATGTAAATGAGCACTGTTCAGTTGAACAAGGAATAAATCCTTCAAACTGCTTTGACACATCTAGGGTGGTTGGAAAATCATCCTAATTAATTAGCTGCTAACCTAACAAACGAAGAAAAAAGATTATAATCGAGCTAGTCTTTTAATTTAAACCAGACATAAATGCTACTGGTGGCAGAGAGAGAGAGAGAGAAGGAGAGAAAGAGTGTTTTACTTAATGTGTTTTTAAAATAGGTAATGATTTTGCTAACCTGGTTCACTGCTTGTCACATTTTCTATCGTGTTGCACGTTATATTAGGAATGGTATTATTTAGTTTAAGGACGGTTGTAGGAGCACAGGCATACAGTTTTACAGTGCTGCAAAAAAAAACACAAAATAGTAACTTAGGGTACATTTGGAAGAAGATAAAGAGTTTATTAGGTATGACGCATATTATAAAGTAGAAAAAATATCTAACTAATGCTTGGAGTCCTTTGCAAGACATAGTGAATGCGTTAAAATTACATAGCCCATACACACAAATCGTTTTAGGAACTCATTAATTGTGCGTACAGCTAAGGAGTGGAATTGCCCATGTGTGCAACAACTATTGGGGTCTTTAAGTTGAAGTGAATAGGTTACTTCAGGGCAAATGTACTCCATCGTCGACCACATCATCGTTTGTATTCCTAATGTCAGACAATATTTAGGTTTGTCAATACCACACATTTTTGACATTTCAAGATTCACTGGCATCACGCTATTGGTAATAAAAGAGCTTTTGCTTTCATGCCAATACGAGGAATAAAAGGTTCACGCCAAAAGAATCCTTAAAATGCTATTGTTTTTACTACTAATTGAACTACTATGGCATGAGAACTTGAAAACATACCTTGTGATAGTCATGATAGTGATGAAGCAACATATGTGTACGATCTTGATCAGTCGCATGTTGTTGATACGAGCGGAGATATTGTAGAAGTACATGTGGATGCTGGAGAACTCTTCCAACATTATCAGTGCGAAGGACAAGGTCAAGGGGATTGTCATCACCATTAGAACTATGATGAGCTTCCCGCAACTGTAAATTGTGAAAAACACTTTGAAGACAGAATTACACTTATTTGTCGGTACAGGATGGCGATCACCATCGAAGTCCTTTTTAGAGACTCTATTTGGTGGACAATGACTGGGTAAGGAGCAATAAACAAACTATTCCAGATCAAGACAATTGATTTATTATGATGCAAGCTTTAGGTATTCACTTCACAACAAGCCGTGAGACAGTCCCCAGACTAGATGTTGTCCATACGGCTGCCGACAGAGAATAGACCCTCCGCTTCTGCGGTCGGAACTTTTATCCGTTCGGCTTGTGTAAATGTCAGCCTAGATTCTGTCAAAGTGACATATGTCACTTAGCTCGTACATTTATTCATTTTCAAGCTTCCGTACTATTGACATCACCGACATATTTATGGTTGAGGAACATAATTGTTGGATGATAAAATTAATGTTTAAAACACTTCTAACGATGGAGTAAATATAAAACATAAACAGCACAAATATATAACTGACATATATAATAAACATTATTATTTATGAGATTAAGTGCCTAATTCTAGATAGACAAAAGATGGACTAAGCCTGGTTGATTGTCCATCTTAAGTTTAAGAAAGAGCTGCTTGATTTATAGAGACAGCGATTTAAAAAACCATAATTCAAATATAATTCTTCTGTACGTATTTTTGTCACTCCTCCTAAAGGGCTTAACCGATATGGATGCTTGTATGTATATTTGAGTGGGCCCTTGGATGGTTTGAAAATACAATTAACGCCGGTAGGTGGCGCTGCAATAGGGTTCTTATTTTTTTCTGACGAAAATCCAGCTTCCGGGCAGGTCAACATCTGTCGGGATCACTAGTAATGTATAAAAAACTTATCAGGATCTACGTACTTGTAATGAACAAGAGTTTGCACAGTCACGACAAATAACCATAGTACCAGACAGCACATGATGTTAGATTTGAAGGTCACTTCATCAATTCTCCCGAACAAGGCTTCTATTGTTGGTCGGTTGAATCGCAGAGACCATTCGTACATAGAGTGCAGACGCATCCGACGATTGGACTTCACCTCGATCAAATGGTTTATTATGTCGTTTTCCTGCAAAAAACGGTGTAATGAAACGGTGTATTATCTATAGTGTTTTCTGTCTTTCTACGACAGACTTTTGTTTATTGTCAAGTAGTAGGTAAAGATGGTCTCAGGCTTATTGAGTTGAAAATCTTTCTAAGATGGCTGATAGTAGTTGGGTTCGACTGGATGACGATCACTTTGGTGATTTACCTTATGACCATCTCGCTATTGATTGCTGATAATGATGTCTGCTACAGTTATATAATGTTGGGGACAATTTTATAGCAGTCTTTTTTTAATTGATATAAACTAGTGCTTGTCAGCGATCCCACCTGATGGTAAGCAGGGATGCAATCGTTGATGGTGAGGCGCACTAGTTTATTAAGAGCCTATTCACTCTAGCCTTGAAGATATCTGAATTATAATGGGATGGGAAGACCGCAGCAGGCAAATTGTTTCAGTCCTTTGATGTACGCGGTATAAACGACGAAGCGAAACGCTTAGTCCGGACCGTAGAAGTTTTAACAACGTAAGGGTAGATAGATACACGCCGTACGTTGGTCTGTGACAGTGTAGAATAATAATATTCCACAACTTGCAAACAACGTCCTCTAGTCCCAAACTAAGCAGAGCTGATGGTGTTTTTTTTTTAAGATGAAAATCATGCAATGATTTCTCCCGCCCTTTGGGCGGAGCGAGAGGGTATGTCAGACTTTTAGAAACCCACTCGTATATTCCTTCTTTGCCTTGTGTTCCAGGGCCCTGGGGTTTATTTTCACTTGTTCCATGGCCCCAGTAAGCTGGTGGTGTGTGTTTTAGATAACTGATAAACTACTTAAATAGTAATACATACATATTATGGATGAATTACACCTAGACTTCTAAGTCTTGTTGTGTGATGAGCATGATCTGATCATTTGTAAGAACAAATTTTTGTGACAACATTTGTTTTGGGTGGTGAGTATGATCATTTGTTAGAACAAATTTTTGTGACAACATTTGTTTTGGGTGGTGAGTATGATCATTTGTTAGAACAAATTTTTGTGACAACATTTGTTTTGGGTGGTGAGTATGATCATTTGTTAGAACAAATTTTTCTGACATTTGTCTTCAGTGGGAATCGTACCCACGACTTCCGGCATAGCAGTGAGGGCCACTTACCACTAGACCAACAGGCTATTTGATGATTCCCCACCGAAAACAGGTTTCTGGAGATTCTAAGACCAAAATGTAACTTACCGCAACATCTGATATTGGTGGCACGTCTTGCAGCACGTCATTTTTTGAACTGGCCCACTCATCATCAAAGTACTGCAACAAATAACTTATTAACATACTCCAGAATATGAGAAGGCATAACGCGCTGTGAGCTCATCGCATTATGTGTGAGGCCGCAGCTTTATGCTGAGCGTTCGGCCTTTTGCGCAGATGTGACGCATATCTTCCCTATCTATTGATTATGTTTGTTAGCTAGTTTTAAGATTGCGTCATTTCGTTATGATCGATTTCAAAAAGAAGGTGGTTCTATGTTCGGCTGTACGTTTTTTAGGGTTCTGTACCCAAAGGGTAAGACTCCATTGTTCGTCTGTCAGTCACCAGGCTGTATCTCATGAACCGTGATGGCTAGACAGTTGAAATTTTCACCAATGATGTATTTTTGTTGTCGCTATGACAACAAATACTAAATAGAATAAAATAAATATTTAAATAGGGCTCCCATACGATAAATGTGACTTTTTTGTGCTGTTTTTTTTGCGTCGCTCTTGTCCGACTTGCACTCAAAAGGAAAAAACGGAACACTTTGTTATCCGTTTGTCTGTCTGTCTCTCAAGACCCTTTTCCATCTCGGGACCGCGTGGAGGTATCGAGTTGAAATTAAAACCAGATACTCAAGTCTGCGGTCCTTTGAAGCTGTGAAAAAATCTAACTTCTGAGTTAACGAAAAAAAAAAGATGGCCGTTTATTTCGCAAAAAACGTGTATTTCGACACTCTCAAGGGAATCAAAATTTATAGGGTACTTTCCGTTGACCAAGAATCCTGAAATTTGGCATGAAGCAAGGTCTTATAGCACAAGTATAGGGAATAATCTGAAAACTGTAAATTTGTTGTTACGTCACAAAAAAAAACTTGTTTTGCGATTCGGAAAAATCTATCTAACTCAATTCGGGAATTTACGGTTTTCATAGGTAAGTTTGTACGGAATCCTCAGTGCACGAGTCTGACTCGCACTTGCCCGGTTTTTTTTTATTTCTAACCTATCGGTCTAAATAGATTGGTCTCATCCAAATCTGGATCACCAATTAGCCTCTTCGATAAAATGACTAGGCAGATGCTAAGGCCTAAGGGTGTATTCCACTGAAGCGAAGCTGGGCGGAGTGCAGCGGAGAAGAGCAGTGAAAAGTGGCAAGGAGCGAATGAATGAAGCGGAGCGGGGTAGAGTGAGGTTGAGCTACCCTCCGCTTCATGCTCACCATTCAGTACTCGACTCCGTTCTGTCCGGCTCGAGGCCGCGCGTTGATTTCTTTTATTTGAAGCTTCACTCCGCTCCACTTACACTTTTACTACTGATGCGGAGTGGAGATTTCGAGCACTGTGATTGGTCAATTCATGGTCCGCTACTCTCAACTCCGCCCAGCTTCGGATCTGTGGAAACGTACCGTAATGTCGGTGTAAATAAAAAGATATACATTACGTTAGCAAGGGGTACCATCGGGGTCCAATCTTCAGCGACGCTACTTGGCCGCCGCGAGTTGATTTCCCAAGTTAGCTGCGAGGCAGTCGGCAGGCTGTTGGTCGTTATAAGAAATGTATTAGATAATGTTTTTTATTTTCAATTTATTTGCAATCAATCAGACTGAGTTGCGTTATTATTATTCGAAGAAACGGGGGCTACACTCTGCTTAAAGCACGTGGTTTCTTTACAGTCAACCACATTGGCAGGATTACCTAAGCAATCCAGAGGCAAGCAGATTAGGGTGGCGGGCAAGATTAGACAATAATAAATAATAATTATTTTGCAAATAGGTTCTTAAAAATTACTTTTACTCGTCAATTTAAACTAGATGAGGCCGGTGTTTCCTAGCTGTCCACCCTGAGTAGAAACTCCGAAACAAACACGTGAGTCAAAGTCTCTTTTAAGTCCATACAGCAAACACGTAATGGTGAAATCGTATGAGAACCATGCAGATTAGTGTCTAAGACGGTTTTTTGTGGAAAGAACAACACATATTCGGATCTGTCCAGTATTCATGTAGCTCAAATCAGGACTACTAAGGAGCTCAATGACATGACGAACAATACCAAAGAAAAGACGCTTGGGTAAGTCGCATAAAGTACTGAAATTGCCAGAAATTATGTTAAAAGTGACACCCCCACATTCACAATATTGAAATAAAATTTACAAAAATGTAACATTTTACTAAGTGAATATTGCAAATTGTATCATCATGAATGTCAAATTGTATAATAAAAACAATCATCATTCTTTAGTATACATTTCTTTTTGCTATATATCTAAAGCGAAAAATTTGCCATCTGGCAAAGTGATTTGAATTTATTGAGGCTAAGTTCTTGAATATGATTTATACACCTAAATGAGCCCTGGGTGTCGCCACTGTGTGGACCACCCGGAGGACACGGTGGAGCACACGGTGGAAGTGTGCCCCGCTTGGGAAGAGCAACGCCGTGTCCGTGGGGGCGATCGGCGGCGGTGATCTCTCGCGCCGGGCCTTGGTACAGGCCATGGTCCGGAGCGAGGAGGAGTGGCAGGCGGTCGCCTCCTTCTGCGAAGCAGTAATGCTAGCAAAAGAGGCGGCCGATCGCGTGAGGCAACGGCAACGGTCCTCACGCCCCAACCGCCGCCGGGATTCCGATCCCGATTTCCGGCCACCGTAGGCGCGGGCTTGCGGACGGCGGGCAATGGGTGGCCCGCCGTCCGACCGTCCGGTAACCATCCGGACCGAGCCCAAGTCGTCGACGGCGCGTATTGTTCCGCGCGCGCCTCAGGGAGATGTCAGCAAATCGTAGGGGCCCAGCAGGGTCGAAGCCTACTTTTTTTTTTTTTTTTTTTTTTTTTTTAAGGTGGGAAATCATCAAAATGACTTGCACTAAAAATACTACAAAAGAAAAATACAGACAAGTGACACTAGTGACAGCGGTTAAACGCGATTATGCGAGCCAAACGTTAAAACGTGATTAGTTTTATTGGTGAATTCCGCCCTTACAGTGTATGTTGCAGAGCTGCGATTTAGAGTTATGTTATGTAAGTTTGTACGGAACCCTCGGTTGACTGGTTTTTTATATTCAATTGTTGTTATTTTATTGCAGTCACTTGTTTGTGATATTCGCTGTGTCGTGTGCGCCGTGCTATTTTAATACTAATCTATTTCTTTAAAGTTTTGTTGATAAAATATCAGTTCGCTTTACCTGTCATCGTTTGCCTGTATATCTTGCGGCTGATCATTGTCCTCAGAAAGTTCAGATTCGGCTTCGAGGTCGGGGCTCTTAATGAAGTACGTGACAGGGTGATGCTTATTGAGATAGTCGCTCCGAGACCCACCGTCGCCGGGTTCCACTTCAAACGCTCCGTTTAGACATGCCAGTGTTGCCGATGAAATGTGCACGCGTCTGAAAAATATCAATATGTCAAACCTGTAGCGACATCTATGGCACCAGATTTGAACGAACTACGAAATCCTGCATTGCGTAATTAGAGGTCTCCGCGCGATTTGAACATATACAACAGCCTGAAATCATCTGTTGGGCAGTTGCCCAAACCAGACATAACACCCATCTGGTCGAAGATTCCTCCCTTTTTAATGGAGGTTTGCAGGACTTTACACCCTGTTACGCATATCTCTAAAAGCTCTTCGTACACATGGCTACGCAAATCTTCGATAACCGACGATTTTAGTATCTATGCGACTACCGCAATACAAAGGATCATGACCAACGATGTATGGAAATCCGTCTTAAGTTGAAGCACAATAAATGTTTATTTAATATAGACTACGCTTTATATACTATTAAATAAAAGTGTTCATTTTCACACAAACACCCGAGTTTTAAAGTAATTAAACAAAAACGCAGATAACCTACAAATTATGTCTAACCAACTCGCAACTTGTAAAATGACCACAGATCACTCATGTAGGTACAAAACAACATTGTTAGTTATCATCCGTCTGTCATCTGGCTTGACAGCTGCATCTGCGTGAGACGAAGCACAAAATAAATATTATATTATCGGAACGATAAAATACATATACAGTACGTTATGGTATTACTAATTACTTAGCTATTTAAGATATTTATATCATTTTTGTGATGTTTTTGTCTAAAGGTTCATACTTACGTACAAAGAGTATAGTAATATATAGCTTACGTAACTCGTACAAATGAAGAGAACGAAACGTCAATCATGACTGGAAATGTACCTAGCAATCGTTAATTTACTGTTTATCTTAAAATCATAATTCCGGATACGAAAACAGAATTCCTGAAGTGAAAAGCTGTAAAAAAATAAGCAAATAATTTCTATATTAATTTGATTTTCGTTCACGCATCTTTGCTAGACTGCTTTTGGTCAATCTCCTTTCTAGTCTTTGTTCGTTCGTCACCGATACCAGTCGCATGCTACTTACCTGCCGAGATCTTCGACAAATATCGCTGAGACTTTTAATATGGCGGAGCAATTATTCATTAATGCCGTATAACGCGTTTTACGATTCAATGTCGTGTGTGCGAACCGTGCGCTACTAGGTATCTGCGACATAAGTTATCGAAGATTTGTAACCAAATAAATTCTTTTTCTTTCTTTCTTTCTTTATTTATTTGCGTAGCCTTATGTACGAAGGGCCTTATAGTATGATGCAGTTGGTTTTGTCTTATTGTATATCTGTCTTGTGGAGGAGCTGGAAGGCTTCCAAGATAATATATTTTACAAGGCTGTGTTAAAGCAATTAAACAGAAGAACGTTAACATTTTTTACTCAACTGCGTGAGAACAATATTTTGAGTTTATTTCATTTTATTCATTTGTTTATCCTCACATCGGAACGCCTTGCAGAAAGTACACCAATGTAGTAAAATTAGTTCAGAATTTGCTCATTTCTAACATCATAGGCGCGTTGGAGTGGTGGTTATGAAAGAAGCGGCGCTAGGGTGGGTCATATATGCAGCACTTCTCCAGAATTCCACATATACCAAATTCCATATAGTAACTACAAATTCATTCACAAAAGTTTCACGCTGTGTGACATGTACATCAGCGGTCTTATTTATAATGTTTTAAAAGTTTATTTATTTATTTATATCCTTTATTTATTACAGGTTGGAGGACTTACAGCTATTAAAAAGAAACTGATTAAAAACAAAAACAATCATAAACAACAGTCAGCCAATTACAAGCCCTCACATATAATATCCGACTTAAAATTGAGAAGTGAACACAATAAAAAACATTTTACAAAAAAAAAAATACAACTGACTTCAAAGTAAAAAAAAAACACTGAAAAGTGCAAAATAACTTTAATTTCAGAAGTCGATGTTTCTATAATAGTTTTGTCTCTTCGTTATTTAACACCCGACTTCCGAAATTAAAGTTATTTTGCACTTTTCAGTGTTTTTTTTTACTTTGAAGTCGGTTGTATTTTTTTTGTAAAAAGATTTTTTTATTTTACACTTTTTAGTTATGGTACCACCACTAAAAAGTACCTACCCCTCAGCCAACCTTAAATACCTTATAGCCAGAGTGCATCTCATGTAAATTCTAATAATCCCAAACACGGTTAGATTACATTAATTTATTACAGAGTTCCGGTGCCTAACTTCAGGCTTCATCATCAGATCAGTTCGATATATTCCCCCTCTTCTTTTAGTCAGTCATCGACTACACGTATAAACAAAGCAATTTTACTTGTTACGACGGTTATGCTGTTCAGGAGTTCTGTTCTATATCTTCGAAGTTCATGATCAGATCATAACAATATTTGTATGGGAACAACTCGGAAGCATAAACTTTCAATCAAAGAAACATATTTCAAAATCGGTCCACAATTGACCAAGAAATCGGTGAACATACATAAAAAAAAAATTACATTCAGCCGAATATAGAACCTCCTCCTTTTTGAAGTCGGTTAACAAGAACTGAACACAATGAACACAATGTACTTATTAAAGGTTACGATTACGTACACAAAATGAATTACAAGTGTTAAACGAGTACTTAACTGAAAGTCTTTAGTAAAATGAGCAATTGTAAAAAAATACAAAAACAAATAGGAAACAATTAGAAGGTTACTTGAAAAATCTGAGGCTTATGCGTCCTCTGACTGACGTCACATTAGTCGTATAGGTATCCATGTCATGCTGCTTACTTAAATTATTGAACTGTCTACTTGTACGTATAATAAATCTATTCCGTCTATAATTTGTTTATGCTAAGTTGTGTACAATAAAGAATATAAAGCGGTTTCGTATTAGGAACTAATTAAGCTTACCCAGGCAAGCCACCACTCTCCATGTGGTTAGCAAGAGTGACGTCATGCGACCAGAGATCGAACTGCCACTTCAGAAGTCCCAGTATTCCACACAGCACCTTACCGCTATGGATACCGATGCGCATATCAAGTTCCTCCTGGACAAAGATATAATATGTTTTCATTAAACTACAATAATAACAACGGAAACCGGCATATCCTAGAACCAAAAATACGAGGATTTGTGACATCCACCAATCGGCACTGGGCCCACGTGGTGGATTACGGGCCATTCCTTCTGATAAAGATAAGGCCTGCCCCCCTAGCTAAGTTACAATCGTATAGTTCGCGCCGAACGCCTCGAGTAGGCCACGCCTCCGATTCCTTTGTTCTGACGTCTTCTCAACGCTCAGTCACGTGGTCAGAACAAAAGAATCAGAGGCGTGGCCTACTTGAGGCGTTCGGCGCGAGCGATACGATTGTAACATGGCTAGGGGGGCTGAGTCTCAGCAGTGGGAACATTATAAGGCTGATTATGTTTAAGAACTGTAGTGTCCGACCAAAAATGGATTTTCAGCCGAAAACGAAGCTTCGGCTTCCGTCTCATTTTCGGCCGAAAACGAAAATGATTTAGACATTAAAAATTGAAGATATTAAATGAATTCTTAATGGAATATATTTCCGGTGTATACTGGAACATTGTTTTTTTTTCTGTTGCAAAAAAATAATATTTCAGAAAAAAAAAGAAATATAATAAAACACGGTAATTTCATAAGAAGACAAACAATTTCGTTTATTTCTTGCTGTATTGATTGATTATATAATATAATAAAATAAATATAATTTGTACTACGATAATCACCATTAAAATCGCCTAAACTTTGTCAAAAATTAACATTATTATAGTAAACTAATAATAAACAGATCCCTTGATTGAATCCTTATAAATGAAAATGTAAGTATATTTCTATTTCTGTGTGGTTTTCAGTGCACTTGTAACAGTACTAGAATTTTGTCAGACTATCGTAATTTATTAAATGGTGAGACCAGTTCTGTGTAAAAAGTAAGAACTATCGCATTGAATGTTTACTCGATAATAGTTTTCGGCCAAAAAATATACAAAGGGTACGAAATTTAAGTTAAGATTAGATTTTTTATTTCAAGAGGGTCCTCGAAACAAAAATATAAACAAACAAAACAAAATGGCCGCCCACCAAATTTTTTATTTTTTTATTTTTATTTTTATAAAAAGGAACAGCAAACAGCTACAATATAAGACTTAGGTACTACAGGTATACAAAACATATAAACAATATTGTAGCCCACAGCGCTGCTCACAGATTAACTGTGGGATACTTAAATAAAATCACTAGGATGACTAAATTTAAACTAACTTAACTATCAGGCACGATTAAAAACAAACACAAAGAAAAGTAATAAAACAAACTCAAATATGTGGAGTGAGAGAGAGAAAATAAAAAATAAAACAAGAAAAACATTTATGAAAGCTCCTTAAGAATGAGACTTTTGGACTTACAAGGTGAACATGCGAAAATATCTATATGTTCAAAAGTCTCATTGTAGGCATCAACCATTCTGCGAACAGGCGAACGCAAACCAGAATTGGACTTGCAAGGGCCCACTGAAAATAATTTACCAGCGCGCACCTTTCGCTTATGGACTGTCCTAGGAACCACATAACTTAACATGTTAGATAAATCTATGCAGTCAAATTTATTTCTAACAATATTATATAAATTCATAGCCTTTATGTATTGTCGTCTATTTTCAAGCGTAGGTAGCTTGTACTTGGTAAGCAAATTTTTATAAGGTAAATAATATCCGTTACATCTATAATGCATGGCACGCAGGAATTTGTACTGAACACGCTCAATAATTTCATTGTACTTCCTGTAATATGGACTCCAGACGGACACGGCATACTCCAACTGAGAGCGCACTAGGGACTTATACAAGTAGATATAAGAAGACGCCTTCTTAAAATCTCTTGTAGAACGCATTACAAATCCGTAAAGTTGATATGCTTTGTTGACAATTTTCCCTATGTGTAGAAAACGAAAATATAGCCAAATATCCATTTTTTGGCCGAAAATGGCCGAAAACGAAAACGAATATTCGGTCGGTCACTATTAAGAAGACTACACGAAAGTATACTGCGCAAAAGTATATGATACACTGCAGTAAACAGAATCAGTCAAATATATGTTATTCTTCAGGATAAATGCTAGATAGATAGCGTGTTCAAAATATAATACAATTGGTATTTTTTTAGTACGAACGTATATTTTTATATATTAGACATATTTATGTAGATTTATATTGTACACTGGATCCTAGCCTCGAATGTGATCTCTCTTTTCGTGATTGTTGAGTTAAGCTCGCCTTTGTACATGATTTGTCAAATCACTGTGTGCTATATTAAGTTTGTTGTGTGCAATAAAAAAATAAAGACAGTGAAAGTATTTCGAAAAAAATTCACATGTCCATCATCATCATCATCATTTCAGTCGAAAGACGTTCCCTGATGGACATAGGCCTCTCTCAAGTATCGCCACAATGAACGATCTTGTGCGTCTCGCATCCATCGGATTCCCGCGACCTTCACCAACTCATCGGTACACCTTGTGCGAGGTCTTCCGACGCTGCGTTTTCCGGTACGCGGCGGTCGCCACTCTAGAACCTTTCGACCCCATCGACCATCTGTTCTGCAAGCGCCGTTCTGTGTGCCCTGCATGCTGTCACTTAAGTTCGGTGATTCTTCACATGTCCACAATTATTAACACGAAGTATGATAGGATTTACTCACATCCATCTTAGGCAATGTCGAGGCTTTAATCGCTTTCCGCACTTTCCTGATAGCTCGTATCATATGCAGCCCCATGTTGACGCAGCAGTGCGCGTGGTCGTCGCGCCGCTCCGGCAGGCCACTCACACAGTAGTAGCAGTCACCTAGCAACTTGATGCGGATACAGTTGAAATCCTGAAGAAAATATTTAAAAACCAGTTACGTGAAAGAAAAAAAGAAAGCAAGAAAAATTTTAATTTTTAAATTTATTTTAAGTTTATTTGGCACACAAATCAAATTAAAGATAAATAAAATATAAAAATAAAATAAAAACAACAACAAGAATGTGTCTCACGGCTGTGCCAAATGTGCAAGTAGGTACGAGTCGGATTCGCGCACCGAGAGTTGACATGTATATTGTAAACCGTTCAATTCCCGAATCGAATGTCGAAAATTTTCCCGAATAGAAAAAACAGTTATTTTTTTGCGACGTAACTGCTTTACAGTATTCAGATTTTTCCTATATTTGTGCTATGAGACCTTACTTAATACCGGGATTCCAGGTCAAAGGAAACTACCCAATAGGTTTTATTTTAAATGATATAAACTAGTGCTTGACTACGATGCCACCTGATGGTAAGCAGTGATGCAATCATTGATGGTTTTGATTTCCTAGCGAGTGTCTAAATGTGCTTAAACGGAGCTTAAACAGCCTTATCTTTAGATTGCGTTGACTTAGAACTTTTCTTTCTTAACTGCTGCTTGGATTAGTAGACCTGAGTATTTGATATTCATTTTAGCTTCATACATCTACGCGTTCCTGAGAAAAAGGGGTCTTAACAGACGGACAGCCAGACAAACGAATACACGGACAGACGGACAGACCGACAGATAGAACGACGGACAACATAGTGATCCTTCGTGGACCCGTAGTTCCTAAGGAATTATGAAAATCTTACATCAGCTAACTTGTCGAATCCAGCGAACAGCAAATTTAACAGAATCACCAAGTCTTGCGCACTGCATTTGCTCGACAATTCTGAAAGATAAAAATATTTTTTTTTTAATGAAGTCTTTATTCATTTAATAAATTTATCAAATCAAACATTTTAAACCAAAAAAATAAAAAACAATTTATGATAACATGAGTTTAGTCATCGTGCATCTTTTAAAATGGTACAAACTAAGTATGCAAGACCATCTAAAAACTCCATTTCTTTCTGCCCATTGAAGAATTTATCAAGGAACAAAACACACAGAGTTGACGGTAGAAGAATTAAATTAGTTTAGATATAACTTTCAATTTCCTCTTGCTAAGATTACGTTTGTAGCGACATCTACATATATCACCAATACACTAGCTGCTAGCTGCAGAAGTGTAATATGCTGGCGAATAGGTTTGCCCGGTGTAGTACAGAAGTAAAAATAACACTGTTTGCAGCTTACTGTCAGAATTTTTACATGGGTAGCCTGAGGGTCAACTATACGCGTAAAGCGCTAGACGTCCTGCGTTTGCAATATAACAACGTTTTTAGGGTGCTGTTGGGGCTGCCGCGTTAGTGGAAAAATACCGCTTCTCTTCTAGCAAGAGTTCGCGGCAGTTCCAACAGTATTCTGAAGGCGTTATCTGAGCAACTAGATGCCCCAATTCTGAGACACTTTGTGAGTGTTTTGGTGCGACAACGGCAACCTTGTCGTTCATAATTTGTTTGTCTTTTGTGTTTAGGTTAAGTTAATAACTCTTATTAACTTAACCTAAACAAGATTAAGCCTAACCTAAGATTAAATTTTTTACTAATAAATGGGTCTGTGTTGTCAAAATAAATAAATTAAAAAATAAATTATTCCGTTTATTCATTTACATATACATATTAATTATATTTTTAAATTTTTCAATTAAAAATAAACATTTGAAAATATAAAAAATAGTAGCCCACCGGTATCGGGAAAAGGGTCCAAGTCACAGGCGGTCTGGGCTCCAGAGAAAGGAACCTCCTAACAATACGAGCCGTGTCCAGAAGTACCATTTTCTGAATCAAACCCTTGATCCAGACGCCTAACGAGAGCCTCCTAAGGTGTTGGTCGAGGCTCTTGGCTATTAAGCCATTGACTGAAACGACTATCGGTACAGTGATCGCCGAATCCACTTTCCACATGTCGACAACCTCGCGAGTCAAGTCAATATACTTGATTTGTTTGTCTTTCTCGGCTCTCACGAGGTTCTCGTCTGTTCTTCACGAAGTTCACTGTTCCTCTGGATATGTCGACATCCTGGATAGCGAATGACTGTCCTCCTTTGCCTCATACATGATATCAGGAAGGTGCGTAATGTTGCATCAATTTTATATAATTCTAGCCCCCTCATGAGCAATGTATGAGGAACTGAGTCATGGGCTTTTTATAGTCCATCCAACATGTCAACGGATCCTTTCGGGAACGCCGAACCTGTTGGCTAATGGCCATATCAATGAAAAGTAGTACCGCGGGACCTATTCCTACATCCATTTTGAGAGGCCGACATTATTATTATAATTATGCGCAATTTGAATGGTTATTGTATGCCTAACAACAACCATTAGGCCAGACATACACACTTATCTAGCCGGAGGACCCACTCTTTTAAACCGTTCATTTCACGTTCATTTTGTGATATCGCAAATATTTTTTACAAGATTTTGTCTCACCGGTAAATCCCTTGATGTCTGCGAATAGTATGGACACCTCCTGATGATACTCCACCATATCCACCAGGTTACTGGACTGCTGCTTCTCTATCTCGAAACCTGTCATTTCCATGAGCTTGAAGATCTTAGTCGCCAGGAAGTCTGGGATCACTGCAAATTTTTAAATCGGTATTGTCAATTTTATACCATCTTATATTCGTATCGACATCCATCTGTAGGCAAACGGTCATTTTGGGAAACTTCAGCAAATGGGACATATTCTGAACGATTCTTTACGGTGGTATGGTATTATATACTTTATTGTACACATCATAATGTGGATAGGATAAACATATACAAAAACAAAATGTACGAAGTGTGGTCTTATCGCACAGGGCAATCTCTTACAGACAACCTTAGGCTGGACTGAACGAAAGGAGATAGATTAGGGCGGTCAGTGACCCTCTACAGTGGTATGTTTACTAGTTCTCCTAAGAGGTAAGAATAGTAAAGATCATTGTTGCAATTTTGATTTGGCGGATGAAGCTTGAAAGTAACCATCAGATGAGATTTGTGATTGTGACTGCAAAAGTAAAGCGTTATTGCTTGGTGCTGACACTGGACAGTAATTTTCTTTCTTGACGATACACTAAAGTGTTTAGGTATTAGATAAAAATCTGACGAGAAAATCAGACAAATGGTCTAAAACGCTGTGACTTATGTAGGCGATTCAACACGAACGCGATCGAGAAGAGAAGCGGCGCGAATGGAAGAAAGAAAGAAAAAAAAATACTAAATATTTGTTTCTAAGTATATATTGCTACATTGAGATCTTACAATAAAAATAGATTCACACATACAACTTTGCTGGCAAAAAAATATTTAAGAAAAGCTAAGTACATGCAAGTCGTCGATCAATTATAATAAATTAATTAATATGTCATTAGTTTATGCATTTATAATTTTAATTGAATACAGTAATATTAGGATTATTTGTAATGCCAACACACAATTGAAAATCTATTGCGATGGCGTACGTGACCCACCCTACGTGGGTGCGGTACAGTGATGAATGAAGCAAAGAGGGCACAATCAGTTGCTTTGATATTTTCGCGCGAAATCTTGTGGTACAGTGGCTTGTTTTCAATTTCGTTTCACCTCGTCGTTATACCGCATACATCGAAGGACTGGAACAATATGCCGGCTGCAGTCTTCCCGTCCGATTATAATTTAGGTCTTCAAGGCTAGAGTAAATAGGCTCTTAATAAAATATTGTGCTTCACTATCAACGATTGCATCACTGCTTACTATCAGGTGGGATTGCGGTCAAGCACTAGCTTATACCAATAAATAAAAAATGCGGCAACTTCCGGCGCACGTTGTATTGAGCCGCCGCGTCGCGTTGAGTTAACGTAAACCACATCGGATCGCTTCGCGAACGCGTACGCTTTGTATTGTTTACGTAAGAAATCGCTTAACCGACTTAGGTGGCGTCCAATAGTTGGTCAGTCTTCCATTAGGTGCTGCACAGACAAGGCAATTTTGAACCTCGAGTCTCAACAATTGACAACTATCTATTTAGGACGCCTTTTTAGGGTTCCGCACCCAAAAGGTAAAAACGGTCCTATTACTAAGACTCCACTGTCCGTTTGTCGGTCACCAGGCTGTATCTCACGAACCGTGCTAGCTAGACAGTTGAAATTTTCATAGACGATGTATTTTCTTTTGCCGCTATAACAACAAATACTAAAAACTGGAAAAAAAATTAACATTTGTTTATGTGATCAAAAAAGTTTATAATATAGTGTCTAATGTAGTATAGATAACTGTTGCCCGCGACTTCGTCTGCGTTAAGTTCGTAAAACTGTACAATCATTCTGTGCTTGCAATTCATTCTGAAAGCATCGTGATTATTTATTGTACTTTCACATAAAACGGTTAAAGGTAAAAACGCAAATTACCTTCAGGATACATGATAAGTACTCGTCCAGATCCAGATGTATGAACGTCAATGAATAGAAAGAGTATGTAAGGGTCGTAGCAGTTGGCATTTCTGCCTACCCCAAGGGAAAAGGCACTAGTTTATGTATGTTTCTGGTTTATTTTCTGGTAAAACAACATTGTCACAGTGAGCACGTCACAATCGCGGTGCGGATCGCCCGGAGAATACAATGGAGCTTACGGTGGAAGTCAGTCCCGCTTGGTAGGAGCGCCGGCGCCGCCGTGTCCTCATGAAGGCAATTAGTGGAAAAAATGCCAACCAGTAGCCTCCTTCAGTAAGCACTACGATCGAAGAAGGTGGCTGAAACTATGAAGGATGATGAGGGAAGTGATGTTCCAGGTGTTGAAAGCCGCAGGGCGATTGCGGTGGAGCCGTCCGGTCATCTGGTCAAAGCAATCCTGAATCGACGGCGCGCAGTAATCTACGCGCGACTCATAGAGATGTCAGCAAATGGATAGGGGCCTCTAGGGCCAATGTCTGCTAAGGCTGCGAGATTGTTCGAAAGAGTTACCTCCTGTAAAATTTTCGCCTCAATAATGTTTCACTGAAGAGTTTAAGCCGTCAGACAGCTTTGGTAGAGGTAAACGAAGGAGCATAATCGGGACACCGACCTTCAGCTGGATAACGTGCACTGATAGTGCAAAGCCAAAAAGCCAGTGAATCCAAAAATTACCATCATCATCAACTATCTTCCTCCACAACAGTACTTAAGAAGAATTTGCGAGAGCAAGCTTGAATTGATTGTTGCAGCTTGATCATTTGGGGCGTAAAAAAAACTTGTTCATTTACCTAGGATTTTTTGGTGTGTATTTGACTGACGTCCTCGTATTTCAGACAAATGTTATTCCATAGTGGGAACTGCCCTATGAAGAATCTCCAACTTATGAATGAATTTTGGTGAAATCTTGAACGCGTGTATCCCCGTCCAATCGAACTCGCATATTGATGGCCAAACTGAAAGGTCACTGACGCCGATTGCTTCTATGAAGACACGGCGGTTCATCCAAGCAGGATAGACCTCCCCGCATGCTACAACGGGTCCTCCGGGCGATTCGCAAAATGGTAATATCAGGGTACTTCCCACCGAATCCGAAACAGAAACCGCGTGAAACACCCTCAACAGTCCTGAGCTTGTGTATCCATAAAACAATGAAATTCCGGTAAACAAATGTAGCAGCCGATTAGTGTTATCCCTGAGACTGGCCTCCCTCAGAGGGTTGTTCCAGTGTTGGTCACCACTCACTGCAAGGAGGTAACGTACGGATGTCAACGTAAGGCTGCACGGAATCTGAGATACATCATACGTTGTCGAACTGTGATTAGGAACGCAAACCTTTCGACCCCGTTTTATATAACAAAACACACCATTATTAGGCCGCAAGGTGCCATCATCCCGGAGGACACAGCGGAGCACACAGAGGTGTGCCCCGCAAGGCAATCGAAATGGCAATCCCGAATAGCAGGCGGTTGCCTCCTTCTGCAAAGCCGTAATGCTAGCGAAGGAGGAGGTCGCACGCGTGAGGGAACGAACGTCCTCACGCCGAGCCGAGATTCCAACCCCGACGACCATCCATGGTAGACGCGGACTTGCGGACATCCAGCAATGGGTCGTCCACAGCTGTCCGGCCGTCCGGTAATTGACCGGACCGAGCCCAGTCGTCAACAGCGCGTAGTGATCCACGCTCTCCTCAAAGAGATGTTGCAAAGGGCAACTGAAGGACACAGGTGTGGTTTTAGTCAGTAAAAGTTTGACACGCCTTCCCGCTCCAACCAGAGTGGGAAAAGTGGATGACTTCCACCCTTAAAAAAAGGAAAATAAAGGTGCCATCATTATCATTATCACTTCAGCCGGAAGACGTCTACTGTTAGACATAGGCCTCCCCAAGTGTCACCATAATTACCGGTCCTGTGCGTCTCACATCCATCACCTGGTGAGGGTCGCGAGAATCGCGACCCTCACCAGGTCATCGGTCCACCTAGGGGCCTTTCAACGCAAGGTGCCATATTGCTACCCCTTCCGAAAATTTACCGTGTTATTTTGAAGTCAATAATTAAATACATATAAGTATTTACTTTTATCGCCTTTGGTTGGTATCCCTTGAATAATCACGGTCAATTAGCTTGTTACAACCACGGGAAAAAAAAGCAGTAGGATTAAAAATGCCTCCGTCTAACTCCAGTTTAACCATAACGCTTTCCATCAGGTGAGATAGCGGTCAAGCGCGAACCTATCAAGAATAAAAAAAAAATAAAAAAAAAATAACGGTTTTCGTCCAATTTTAAACAATAAAACTGTCTGCAAACTTGGGCGATGGTCATTCTTCCGCCACTCAGAAAATTACGTAAAATACACAATGCCATCTATAAAATATGATATTCAACTATCATTGTCATCATTATTGCTACTTTCAGTCTTTAGATGGCGTTGTGAGTATGTGAATTGCGTGTGGTGCCATATTTACAACATTTTAGTACGTGATTTTACTCGCCGCTTTGATTTTATTATGTGTTTTGATTAGTTTTTACAAAATATTTAGAAGATATCGAATAGAAATGTCAATTTTATTTTGAAAAAATGGTAAAAGTTATTTTATTACAAAAAAGAAAATAAAATAATGACAAAATTTTTACCGGTAACTGAGGATCGAACTCGTGGCAAATGTCGTTCAACATCGACATTTTGGATTATTGCTCACCCCCCATAGCAAATAGCGTGATAATTTATAGCCTATAAGTTGCCCTGACCTATAAGGATTATGTATGCAAAATTTGAACAGGATCGGTTCAGTAGTTTTTGCGCCAACTAATACCATCGCAAAATAATTTTACTGTTTTATTACATGTATAGATGGTACAGAACCCTTCGTGCGCGAGTTTTCCCCATTGTGGCCCGTTTTTAGGGTTCCGTAGCCAATTTGCAAAAAACGGAACCCTTATAGATTCGTTATGTATCTGTCTGTCCGTCCGTATGTCACAGCCACTTTTTTCCTAAACTATAAGAGCTATACTGTTGAAACTTTGTAAGTAGGTGTATTCTGTGAACCGCATTAAGATTTTCACTAAAAATAAAAAAAAAACAATAAATTTTGGGGGTTCCCCATACTGAAACACAAAATTTTTTTTTCATCAAACCCATACGTGTGGGGTATCTATGGATAGGTCTTCAAAAATGATATTGAGGTTTCTAATATCATTTTTTTATGTACTGAATAGTTTGCGCGAGAGACACTTCCAAAGTGGTAAAATGTGTTCCCCCCCCCCCGTAACTTCTAAAATAAGAGAATGATAAAACTAAAAAAAAAATATAATTATGATGTACATTAATTACCTTATAAACTTCCACCGAAAATTGGTTTGAACGAGATCTAGTAAGTAGTTTTTTTTTTAATACGTCATAAATCGTAAACCGCAATTTGCCTTTCAAGTTTGTACGGAACCCTCAGTGCGCGAGTCCGACTCGCACTTGCCCAGTTTTTTTCCACTGACAAGGCAACCATTAACAGAAAGTTCTTAAGGTAGCCATACACGCTAGGGTATACCTGACAGGTTTACCTGCACAGTTATACCTGTCAGGTAAGCTTTTGTGGAAACCTGCATAGTTGTGCAACATACACGCTCCGATTTATCTGTATAACTCAACTGTACAGGCAAACCTGTCAGGTATACCCTAGCGTGTATGGCTAACTTTAAAGTTGACTATTGCAACAACTACAGTTGCTCCGTATGCCATGTATGTTAGTCCAGTTCAGTCGAGAAAATACGTAATTTTAACACTAACCACTCCGAAAAAGGTTCCATTGCCTTTCAGTCTCCTTTTTAGTTTTCTCTAAAGTGATCATTGATTTGCGCGTTTCTAAAAACACCTTCCTTTGACCCCAATCGACTAGAGACTTTGCGTACATTCCGGCGAAGTTCACCGCTACATAGAGTAACACGTTGCTGGCCATCAGACGGAGGTTGCAGGTGTAATTCTAAAAAAGAAAAAAAATCCGTTAAAAAATAGTGTGTAAGTTCTGAGAATTCTAGAATTTGGGGTTTTATTTGTAGGTTCCTGATTCTTAGACCAGATATTGTGTGATAATGATGTATGCAATCAATATTTTCTTGAGCGCTTTATTGTCTTGCATTTTCTGGTAGTTGCCACTGTTGGTTAGCTTGCAGAAGTTCCAGTCTTTGTAATTTATATTTGTTTTTGTATTTTATTTTAATTTTAAATTTTTGTTGTTTTCTAATCTTTACATTTCAATTGCATGTATTTTAAAAGGTTAAGTGGAAGAGCGGAGTTACCTAACACAAGCATCTATTTGCTTAAAATGTGATCTCCAAATCATGTTTGCAAAAGTAATCATTTGTAATAGAAGTTTTTTTTTGATAAACTGGTTTTATAACCGTAACTTAGGACGGAATTAAAACTAATCGCGTTTTAGAGTTTGGCTCGCATAATCGCGTTTAGCCGCTGTCACTAGTGTCACTTGTCTGTTTTTTTTTTGTTGTATTTTTACAAGTGACACTAGTGACAGCGGCTAAACGCGGTTATGCGAGCCAAACGTTAAAACGCGATTAGTTTTATTGGTGAATTCCGTCGTTAATTGTTCTATCGCCAACCTTTTAAGATGGAGACCAGTGCCTGAGGTAGATACGCGTTGAGGATGCGCTGGCACCTGACTTTCCCACGCATGCATCTAGCATAAGCGTAGCATAATCAGCTTTATAATGTTACCACTGCTGGGACTCAGGCCTCCTCTTTAGGAGAGGAAATGGGCCGTAATCCACCACGCGGGCCCAGTGCGGGTTTATTGACGTTACATGTTCTAAGATATGTCGGTTTCCTCACGATGTTTTCCTTCACCGTCTTGAGAGCAGTGGTGATAAAATAAATAACACAAAGTAACGCGCCTGGTTGGGTTTGAACCCGCGACCTACAACTCGTAAGTCGGGGCCGTTATCACTCGGCCACCACTACTCTTTAACATACATGCATCTACTTTAGTCAGTCTCTCAGTTGAGAAGTATGTAGTTAGCTCTATAAGAACACTTACATTCACCAAACAGTTTACAGGTATATTTATCTGTTGCATTCGAAACTCTGCGGATACCAAGCTTGCCACGATTTGAGCCAAACTAGAAAAGAACCCGATGAAGATGCACCAGCACAGAGACAGCGGGAACATCGCGTACGGTACGAACACTATGAACAGCATGTACCAGACTTGGTTCTGAGACTCGTGGAAGCCAATGCCTTGTTTGCATAGACCTGGAAAACAGAAAAAAATTTTTTTTTATGGTTCCGTACTTCAAAAAGAAAAAAACGGAACCCTTATAGGATCACTTTGTTGTCCGTTCATCTGTCTGTCTGTCTGTCTGTATGTGTCGTATCGAGTTGAAATTAAAATCATATATACTTAAGTCTGCGGTCCCATAAGGCTGTGAAAAAATCAAACTTCTAAGTTAACAGAAAAAGAAAATATGGCCGTTTATGTCACAAGAAACATATATTTCGCTCAAGGGAACCAATATTTTAGCGTACTTCCCGTTGACCCAGAATCCTGAAATTTTACACAAGTATAGGAATAAATCTGAAAAAAGAAAATTTGTTGTTACGTAACAAAAAAAAAATACGATTTGGAAAAAACTTCGAGACTCCAATCAGGAATTGAACTCTATACATGGTAAGTTTATACAGAACCCTCAGGGCGCGAGTCCGACTCGCACTTGCCCAGTTTTTTTACTATTTTTTTTTTTATTCATGATAGGTTCGCGCTTGACCGCTATCTCACCTGATGGAAAGCGACTATTTGAAAAGAAGGAAAGGAAAAAACATTATTTGCTTTTAAGGGTCGCGACACATCTGCAGAACGTACGGCGTCGACTCTTCACTAACTGAATTATCGGTCGTAGTATTCGGTTGGAATTACACACCAAACGCGCCGAACAGTTGGAAACGCGACAGCGCTGGCGGCGTTTCGTCAAGCTTAGTCTTCAGACGGAGTCTTTGTGGTGTGCGATTGTGACGTGTTGAATGGATTTTATTATAATATTGTCTATTACAGGACGCTTAGAAGAAGGAAAATGCAATAGGCACCCAAGTTCCGGTCGCTTAACGCGTCGCCGAACTTTCGATCGCGACGCGTCACGTGATGAGTCGCTTGCTCATGAACTCCACATGATTTCGGCTGATATGTCATAGGGAACTTGAATAACACTGCGGGCGTATTCAACCAAACGTTCGGTACCGTACGTTCCGCAGATGTGTCGTGACCCTAAAAGCCGATTAAACTGTCATATCGGTCGCGCGGCGTCAAATAGACGAAATTAGATATATTTACGATAATAATTATAAAATTTCTTGTCAAAAGTATGTATCATCTCTAGTAGCTTGTCATTAGTGCACTACGGAGGAAAATAATTCTATTTTCTCTTTTTCCATCCCTCTTGTACGTGTTTAGGTCCCGGCGCAGGCGTCGAAAAGACTAATTCGCGCCTGACTGTTATTTTTACATTGACGAGGAGACTGAAGAAAATGAAATCCGAAGTAGTTTAAAAACTCTGTGGTGCCAATTATTCGATCTCTTAAGGAATAATAATAATAAAAAAATCGGGCAAGTGCGAGTCTGACTCGCGCACTGAGGGTTCCGTACAAACTGACCTATGAAAACAGTTCAATTCCCAAATTGACTTACGAAGATTTTTCCGAATCGCAAAAAAAGTTTTTTTTTGACGTAACTTTACAGTTTTCAGATTTTTTCCTATACTTGTGCTATGAGACCTTGCTTCATACCATTTTTCAGTATTCTAGGTCAACGCGAAGTACCCTATGAATTTTGATTCACTTGAGAGGGTTGAAATACAAGTTTTTTGCGACATAAACGGCCCTTTCTTTTTTTCTCGTTAACTCAGAAGTTTGATTTTTTCACAGCTTCAAGGGACCGCAGATCTTAAGTATACGGTTTTACTTTCAACTCGATACCTTCCCGCGTTCCCAAAATAAAGGGTCTTGACAGACAGACAGACAGACGGACAACAAAGTGATCCTATAAGAGTTCCGTTTTTAGGGTTCCGTAGCCAAATGGCAAAAAACGGAACCCTTATAGATTCGTCATGTCTGTCTGTCTGTCTGTCTGTCTGTCTGTCTGTCCGTCTGTCCGTCCGTATGTCACAGCCACTTTTTTCCGAAACTATAAGAGCTATACTGTTGAAACTTTGTAAGTAGATGTATTCTGTGAACCGCATTAAGATTTTCATACAAAAATAGAAAAAAAGCAATAAATTTTGGGAGTCCCCATACTTAGAACTGAAACTCAAATTTTTTTTTTTCATCAAACCCATGCGTGTGGGGTATCTATGGATAGGTCTTCAAAAATGATACTGAGGTTTCTAATATCATTTTTTTCTAAACTGAATAGTTTGCGCGAGAGACACTTCCAAAGTGGTAAAATGTGTGTCCCCCCCCCTCTAACTTCTAAAATAAGAGAATGATAAAACTAAAAAAAATATATGATGTACATTACTATAAAAACTGCCAACGAAAATTGGTTTGAACGAGATCTGGTCAGTAGTTTTTTATACGTTACATATTAATACGTTATAAATCGTAAACCGCAATTTAACTTTCAAGTTTGTACGGAACCCTCAGTGCGCGAGTCCGACTCGCACTTGCCCAGTTTTTTATTTTTGAGGTACGGAACCCTAAAAAACAAACTAACTGAAGATACAAGCAAGATTCGCAGAAAACTCTTGTTATGTCGAGCAGAATAGATTCCTAATCTAAACAAACAGATGTAACATTTTTTTTTAAATGTAACATATTATTTCTTTGACGAAAGATAGATAATGTCAGGATGCAAACATAAATTATACATCGTTAACTAGCTGCTGCCAGCAGCTTACGGCTTAATACCAGTAGCAGCGTCGGTTTGCCGACTACATAGTAGTCATAGCTCACGGTATGGAGGAGCTCAGTACAATTCTTGGTGACCTCAATAGAGCTTCCGAAAGAGTGAGACTTAAAATGAACATGTACAAAACCAAAGTCATGGTAAACATCCATGTAGCACCCACTCCTATCAAGATCGGAGACTATACACTCGAAGTTGTGGACGACTACGTTTACCTGGGACAGACGGTCCAGTTGGGTAGGTCTAACTTCGAGAAAGAGGTCTAACTTCGAGAAAGAAGTCAATCGTCGAATCCGACTCGGCTGGGCAGTGTTTGGGAAGCTGCGCGGTCTCTGCTCGTCTAATATACCACAGTGTTTCAAGACGAAAGTCTACGACCAGTGCGTGTTGCCAGTGATGACATATGACTCCGAAACGTAGTCGCTTACAATGGGCCTCATCAGAAGACTTAGTCACTCAAAGGGCAATGGAAAGGGCTATGCTCGGAGTTTCCTTGCGTGATCACATCAGAAATGATGATGAAATATCCGCAGAAGGACCATGGTTACCGACATAGCCCAAAGAATCGCCAAACTTAAGTGGCAGTGGGCAGGGCACATTACTCGCAGAACAGATGTTCGATGGGGACGGAAGGTTCTGGAGTGACGACCACGTACCGGAAGACGCAGCGTTGGAAGGCCTCCCACAAGGTGGACCGATGACCTGGTGAGGGTCGCGGGAATCCGATGGATGCGAGACGCACAGGACCGGTCATTGTGGTGACACTTAGGGGAGTCCTATGTCCAACAGTGGACGTCTTTCGGCTGAAATGATGATGATTATGATGACCAGCAGCTTCGTTCGCGCGTGGAAAGTTGTGCCAAGGGAACATACTCTCGCGAACGAAAGTGTCCTATATCCATGACGTGGTCTACCCGTGAGCCAAACTTCATCTAAATCCATTCAACCGTTCAAGCGTGAAGATGTTTAAAGAACACATGGTATTTTTTTTACTACTAATTTCAAATAACAAGTCTTTGCTTTATCCCCTTTAATATTATTCCAAAGATGTCTGAATTCCTTTGTCGCCATAATGTAAGCACTTACCTTGTACGATAAGCAGCACCCAGGTACCCCCAGCGGCCCAATGTAGGTGCTTGTTGGCGAAGGATAGTCGCCAGCTCAAAATGCAGATAAACACATTCAGACTCGCGAATGCCACTGTCCACAATGTTCTTGGCAAAGGAATATTAGGCCAGGTATCTGTAAGACATACAAGAATATAATAAAATAGAGTATAATGAATTGGAATGGAATGGAACGGAACGGAATGGAATAAATTAAAGTAGAATAGAAGTAAAAGAGAAGAAAAAATCATATCAGTCATCATAAATTAATTTATCCAATTTTAATTTGTTTATTTTGATTTTTTGACTTTGATTTTCATTTATTTCTTTTAATTTAATTTGATTTTAATTTATTTTGATTTTAATTTTGAATTATTTTAATTTATTTAATTTGATTTTAATTGATTGACTTTGTTTTTGATTGAATTTATATTGATGATTTGTTTATTTATTATTTTTGTATTAATGATGTAATTATTGTGCTTTATTAATTAATTCAATATTTGAGGCAATTTTATTGATTTATTATTATTAACTAGTCTTATTAGGTTAGTACTTAGTGTTGTGTTATTTAATGATATGGGTGTAACTTACCTGAATAAAGATGTTTATTATTTATTATTATTATAAATTGAATTTGATTTCAATTTTAATTGTGCAGAGCGTGCGCTTACCGTAAGGTATTTCTGTATACAGTGAATTAATGAAAATTAATATCTCAACAGTCAAAGAGAGCGAAAGATTATTTTTGTAAGATTGTCGACTGTTGCTGAGTATGAAGAGGATTTGATTCCTGGGTCGGGTAAAATGTTATTGGAAACATTTTCTCAAGAACAGCACGAAACCTAGATTAGTGCTGGATGGCTATAGGCTCTCCACACCACACGGGACTCAAACATAACTGGCGAAGTGTAGGTGTATGCTGTTGTTAGTGATAAAGTCTGGCACTCCTTTACACTCCATTCAGAGTACGAGAAGTTATATTATGGTTTTCCACCCTTGGAAAAAAAAGTAGGATATATGAGTAAATAAAAAAAAAATTCGATATAAAACAATACTAACCACTTTTATCAGTGAGCGTGTAAATAACCAGCAATGCTATCTGGAATTTGAATACGGAAAAAAATATTTAATTACGTCAATCAGCTTTTTATAGCTAGAAACGGATAACTATTCAAATATCCTTATTGAAACTGCAGTTTATTCGAGAATTGCACCATCATTTCAGCCAAAAATGGTCCACTGTTGGATATAGGCCTCCCACATGTGTTCTGTGCGTCTTGCAACCTATGAAACAACCAAAATCGGATTCACGCGGCCCTCACCAGGACATCGGTCCACCTTGTAGAAGACCTTCCAACTCTGCGTCTTCCGGTACGCGGTCGCTTCTCCAGAACCTTTTAGGTCCATCGACCATCTGCAACTTAAGTACAATTCGCTGGTGTGGGATCCGCACGAGCAAAAATATAAGCTGATGATAGAACGGGTTCAACGCAAATTTGCTCGCTATCAATACAAAAAGTTGTATGGGTACTATCCCTATTTATATCCCTCTATGTTTGTCGTGGGAATGAACACGTTAGAACTGCGACGTAAATGCGCGCTTTTGGTGCATTACTACCATCTAATGAATAATAAAATCAACCACGCGACCACGCTGGCTCGCTGCTCACTTTACGCTCCGGACCGATTGCGAACGTCGCGCACCTGTGCCATACGGTGCCTGTTCGTTGCCCCTCTGTCACGTACTCTAACGGCTCGATATGTCCCTACAGCCTAGGCGCTCAATCTGCTGAACGCCATGATTGCTCAGGAACATAAATTCGACATATTTTTTTATAGCAGTAAAGAAATGATAAATGTTTTTTTCATATTTTTAAGTTCATATACGCTTTGGTACATACTGTAAGTATAGCAAGCAGTTTATAAATAAATCTGTTCTGCGAGCAACATGCTCAACCCACTGCCATTTAAATTTGGTGATGCTATTATCCATACAACTATATTTTATTGAATTCAAGCTTAGCTAAGCTTGAACTTAATAAAATATAGTGTATCTTTGTTTGTGGTCCTAAAATCGGACAGGAGGCCTATACTTATCCTCAAAATCGATGGAACTGCAATCCGTTTTGAATAAAATTGACCACTACAACTAATTAGCTATATGGAACATGGTTGGTGTGCGAACACAGTAGACACCCAATTTTGGGAATGGCATTCATTTCAACATATGAGAGCAGGCGGTGTAATAAGCGGGGAGGAGGGGAAAAAAGTCAGTTTAGGGCCTGAAAATTTGTGGCTCCCACCTCAAAATACTTCTACATATCCGTTTATTTATTATTCTATAGAAATAAGAGTAACATTGAATGAATGAGTTATTTATTTGCCAGAATATAGGATCGCATTTGTGGTAACAATTACAGATGGTTTCCTTGTATTCAAGAGTACTTACTTTAAGTGCTAAATCAACGAGATTAACCATGATAAGGGATTTCTGCCTCTGCCTTCGAGAATATCTTTGATATGATAGTTCTATGCTTCGAGTCTGAAAGTAGACGATCAGTTTGATTAAAAACTACAAAAGGAAAATGAAAACTTTGCAATGTTATATGAAAGAAACAAAGAAAAAAAACTGGGCAAGTGCGAGTCGGACTCGCGTCCTGAGGGTTCCGTACAAACTTACCTATGTAAATAGTTCAATTCACTTTTCCGAATCGCAAAAAAATAAATATTGTGACGTAACAACAAATTTACAGTTTTCAGATTTATTCCTATACTCGTGCTATAAGACCTTGCTTTATGCCAAATTTCAGGATTCTGGGTCAACGGGAAGTACCCTATGAATTTCGATTTCCTCGAGAGTGTCGAAATGTACGTTTTTGGCCACATAAACCGAAGTATCTTTTTTTCTCTTACAAGTTTAATTTTTTACAGCTTCAAGAGTCCGCAGAAACCTTGTGCAAAATTTCACAATCCTAGTCCCAGTAGTTTCAGCTGTGCGTTGATATGTCAGTCAGTCAGTTTCTCCTTTTATATAGGGTGTGATTAAACTATTGAGTATATAAAAAAGTTTCTTTGGGAAAGTTGTTTGTAATCATGAGTTCAATCACATGCTTAAGTATCGGTCACTAATTACCAGTCACCCTATATATATAGATGTATAATATTTATTTAAAATCAACTCACCTTAAAAGTATTATTAAACATTGGATAAAATATCCCTTTGTAATAGCGTGGTCGAGGCATCTCATCCGCAAACACTGAAAATAAAATCATACAAAACTGTATAACCATATTCACTAGAGCAATAATTTTAATAAGTTTAAAAAGACTATCTGATTACTAACTGACTCGGCAAAAAAATGGGCTCTATCCGTACCCGTTACTGATCATATTTTTGTAGTAAAAAAAAAAACGAAATCCCAAAATTGACCACGAAAAGTCATAATTGGTAAATTCATAATATAATCAATCATGCATAACAATTGCTACTAGAAAATACTACGCGCAGTGTTATTCCATTTTGATCGTCATTTATTCATTTATAACCAATAGCCTGTACAATATTTCCATAAATTGAGTGACATTTTGGGATATAAACAAACGCTAATAACTTTGCTGTTTATGAATATTATTTATTGAGACTTTAGTTAAATAATAACAAGACGTTTTCTAATAAGCCCTTAAAGTATTTGTGCTGATTAAAAATTAGTGGTGTATATCAAAGAAGGAAAAATAGCCTACGACCTATACTGAGACCTACCAACCATACATAAAAAATGTCATGAACACACGAGATATGAACGAACAAAAAACGCAACGAATGCAATAAAGTATTGTGTTTGAGATTTTTATATGTTAGACTAGCTTCTGCCAGCGGTTTTAACCGCGTGAACATAAGTTTTTCCCATACAAACTTTGGACCTCCGTTTCATCTCCTTAGGGGATTTTTTTGTAGTTGGGAAAATCATCCTATGACATACCCCGCTCTTGGGTGGAGCGAGAGGGTGTGTCAGACTTCTACTGACAAAAACCCAGTCCTGTTCCTTCTTTGCCTTCCGTCCCAGGGCCGACCCCGCTAGGCCCCTACGGTATTCCCTTAGGGGGTGAACTTTCAAAAACCTCTTCTTAGTGCTCAGCTCACGTAAATTATGAAGGGAAGCCTTGAGCACAATTTCACGTTCCTACACCCAGTAGTTTCGGCTGTGCGTTGCAAAATAAATGATAAATTAAATATAGATGCTATTAAGACCATGTTACATAACTGCCATTATAAATAAATGATTACGATTTTTGGGTATTTTTTTCTCTTAGCTCTTTAGTTGGTTAGAAAGAAAGAATAAAAAAATACGTTTATTTGGCACAAACACACTTTTCGGTTTTAAAATTTTAATGCGTCGTATGATAAGATCCTATGTATTCTACAGGTATTTAAAATTTCAGCCTTTTGCAATGTTATGTACACAGTTTTTTTCGGTCTAATAATTTTAAGCTATGAAGGAGATGATTTGGGATAACGCCTGTGATGCAAATAGGCATTTCATAGTGTTCTAACAATTATTTTTTAACAAATAATGAATAAACTCACGCATGATTTGTCGAAAATAATAGTGAACTCAAGGAATAAAGCATGAACGAATGTTAGCTACGTCACGACGTAGCAGTGTGCTACGGCGTAGCAGTTTCGTAGGCTTTGAGATAGCGATAACATTTTGAGCTGTGTTGCTTTCTTGTTGCCAAAGTTTAACAACCAAAATGATCTATATACTGATGCAATAAGTATCATTTTTGTAATACAGATCTGACGATTCGAGATTCGCCTATTACTTGACAATTTTGACTTTTGGCTAGGTTGTTGCAGCTGGAATTTGGGTACTTTTTTTAACTTGGGTAGGTTTGCTCGTTGCAGCGAGCATGTTAAGATCTCCCTTTTTAAGGCGTAATACCAAACCTTCTACACGAGCAGCCTGTGGATTAGTTATACACAGAGATCGCTCAGTACGCTGCGCGTTCAATATAATAACGGTTTCAGGATGTTGATGGGGCTGCCCCGTTTCTGTAGAGCATCTAGCATGTTTGCGGAGGCTCGCGTTGATGGTTTTCATGCCATTTTACGCAAGAAAACCGCCTCCTTGCTGCGCAGAGTGCGGGGCAGCTTTCATGTGGGTTCTAGTTAGACAGTGTGAAATGTATAACTGAGCCTGCATATTAAGCAACATAATCTATTATTTTCATTGATGGTACTTACTAACATAGGTTTTAAACAATTTGTAACTAAATATGGATATTTGTCCGAAATAAACGTTATTATTATTAACTTTGCCCCACACTAGGATTGCATGGTTGCGTTCACAAATATACAAACTCACATGCATAAGACACCCGGCCCCGGAATTACTGTCTGTAGGCCATACAAATATTTTTTCAATACACTTTCTCGAAAACTGGCTCTTATCGCACTACGATTAGGTTCAACATGCAATGTAATCACCATCGTGTTTTTTTTAGATGTCTCACATAGGGGATCTTGGAGTGTTGATGGTGATCACCGGGACAACATAGTGAAATCTCACACTTTCCAAACTTATCCCTAATGTAAGGGCCCCATCGAAAGGTTTCACCAGAAAAAAACAATTAGTCATTTAATAAACTTTAAAATTACTTACTAGGGTCATCATCATCTAAGTCAAGCATACTGTTTGTGCAGGAAGACAAGATGCGATGCTGAAAAACAAAGAAAATATATAAGACCTATGTACATAATGATTTGCGGCTAGGTTATGTTCGGTGAAGAATGATTGAGTCGCTAAGTGGGTCATAGTCATACAAACATGTTTGTTTTGCAATAAATAAAAATGTAATAATTGAAACAAATTCAAACGTTAAATGCAGTGCCAGATCAAACTAGCGCGGAGCCTGTAGCAAATTCTACTAAAGGGGCCTCTATTCTATCTTTATAAATGACTAGCTTTTATCCGCGGTCCTTCACCCGCGTACTTCAAATATAGCCTATGTCACTCATGAATAAATCAGCTTTCTATCGGTGAAAAAATTTTAACATTCGGACCAGTACTTTCAGAGTTTAACTCCAACAAACAAAAAAACTTAAAAACAAACTTCACCTCTTTATAATATAGGTGTAGATAACGAATAAAAACTTATTTAATTTATTTTTCAAAGAGACCACAGACAGGGCTTAGGTAGCGATGAATCCTTAAGCAATTGCCTACATTGTCTTTATGAAAAATCCGAAAGTGATTAAAATTTTTATTTTAGAGCAGTTATCTTGTTTTTGTACGTCTATGCGGGGCCCATTCCATTGCGCGGGACCCGTAGCATTTGCTACTCTTGCTACATGGTTAATCCACTACTGGTTAAATGTGTAGCAAAATCTATGTCACGACTCTTAAATTCAAAATATTGCATCGCAGTATCAGTTTTCCGCGCAATTGGAACATATACAACAGTTAGAAATCAACAGACTGAGAGGACATGACTGGCCTGTTGGCCTAGTGGTTAGTGGCCCTGACTGCTATGCCGGAGGTCGTGGGTTCGATTCCCACTTAAGACAAATGTTTGTATGATGAGCACGATCGTTTGTTCTGTGTCTGGGTGTAATTTATCTACAATATGTATGTTTTTAGAAATCAGTTGTCTAGTACTCATAGCACAAGCTCTGCTTAGCTTGGGACTAGACGGCGTTGTATGATAGTTGTGGAATATTATTATTATGGTTTTTCAGGCAATTTTTCTCAGGCTAGTACCTGGTGTTCTTTTAGACTCTCACGGGTGTGAACCAAGGTGAGATCCTAATTATTGAATTATTATTATTGTAACTATCGAACAGTTGCCCAGATCAGACACAACAGGTATCTGATCACTTTAATCAGCATAACTCTAAACTGTTGACTCTCAACGATGAACGTCAGCGCAGCCTTCATGCAGCTTCTACATCCAGTACCCACGTCTGTAATCATAGATATATAGGTACAAACACGTCTACTTAATCTTTGAACTAATACAGATAATCTGTCTGTCTGTTTGCGACAAACTTAAAAACTACTGATTGGATTTTCATTTGGTTTTCACTAATAAACAGAGTGATTCATGGAAAAGGTTTGAATGTATAATACTTAGAGAAAAGAATTTCAAAGATGAAGACAACCGTGTTGGGGCGGGATAAGTTACCAAATCTAAAAGTAATTTATTTGTAACTGTCGAGAGACAAATAAATACTTTTAGAAAAGAGGTAAAATTATGGAAAAAAAAAACATTATTATTGTTAAAGGGGATTGAAACTTTTGCCATACATTGCTGGCTTTTTTCTTTTCGCCTGAAGGGAAACCTAGGCCTTATCTTATAGGAGTGTAAGAGAAATCAACAGCAAAAAGAATTATGTCTACAAATCGTAACCAAATGAAGTTAGAGACTATTTAGTAGATTGCTATAGTTTTTTTTTTATCAGGCGTTGTTTTTTTTAAATAAAAATACTCTATGTCTGATATTTTAAGTTTCCCGTTGTTAAATATAGTTAGGTTTCGGTGTTTATGGTGGGTACGCATTAAATAGTGTCAATCACTATCGCAACACTAACGCCTATCTTTTCGATTCGTTTTTAACTTATTTTTTTTACTAGATTTAGTGATGAAAAATTGCTAGTGTGAAAAAAATATAATAGTAATAACCAACTTTATTTATTTTATCAATAGAAACCTCAAAATATCACGTAATATATTTTCATTTCATTATAATATAAGGAAAATAGGTAACTGCTGACAAAAATATACTAGCATAGCTTCTATAGGTATCTTCGTTTAGTTACGGTTTAAAGACCTGGTTCTTTTTGCCATTGATTCCTCGTGTTGTCCTCTAACATACAACTTAGGTATCATTACTGGCGAAAAGAAAAAAATTAATCATGCCAATAGTTTGCATTAGCTTTTATCCTGATTACAAAAACATTATTACGTTGAATTTGTCCTGTTAACAAAAATGTGGTTAACTAACTTTTCAGTCAGCGGCTTCATCTCCGTGAGAGTCGATTTCTCCATACATACTTTAGGGACCCCTGTTTCATCCCCTTATGGGGGAAAATCCTTTTTTAGCGCATGCTTACGTTATAATAACTATCTGCGTGCAAAATGTCAGCGCAATCTGTTCAGTGGTTTGAGCTGTGTGTTGATGGATCAGTCAGTTAGGAACGGTTGCCTTTTATGTATATCCTAGCTTTTTTTAGGTGGAAAATCATCCAATGACTTTGGGCGGAGCGGGAGGGCGTGACAGACTTTTTCTGACTAAAACCCACTCCTATTTTCCTTCTTTGTCTTGCGCTCCAGGGCCCCGGGGTTCATTTTCACTTAACCCATGGCCGGTTACCGGGCGTCGTGGTACCCACTGCTCGTCATCCGATGTACATACTAACTGATCCGACAGACACGTGGCCCTGTTGTAGCTATGATTTGCGAACGGTCTAATGCGTGAATGTTAAATAGTCATTATTTTTGTTTTTAAATGTTCCGCGTACCTTCTTCTGACCAAAACAAACACAACAAAAAAGTAATTAGCGAATTTGTTCCATGAACGGTTGGAACAATTTCGCTTCCAGTCCAAAATTATAAAATTAAAAATAATACAAATAAAATAATTCATAAACATGCCTACATACTACGTATATGTTATACATAGATAGAATAGGTATATTAGTGGGATGGTACATGGTAATGGTGAATGGTGGTATTTATCGGCCATTTATTTATCACTACATAGTATAAAACAAAGTCGCTTGCCTCTGTCTGTCCCTATGTATGATTTTAATACGGTTTTTTTTAAATAGATAGATTGATTCAAGAGAAAGGTTTATATGTATAATACATGCATAATATAGTAGAGAAACATTGATAAATTTGGAGGTTTCTAATGTGATGTCGTAAATAAAAAACATTTTTTGCGCTTACATTGCAAACGATGACTGAACCCTATGAGATAGAACAAAATAATGTACAGTATTGTACACCTTAAATAGGTCTACAAAAAAGTCAGCAATGGTATATGTCTATCTCTTAGGGATAACCCACAAAACCCACAATAACTATTTTTTATTCTTCACTTTTTACGAGAAATAATGGCTTATTTACGAAGCGATTTTAAGCAATACAGCATTAATCTTTATCCAATTAAGTAGCTTAAATACATTGTGCATTTAATATAGATCAATATGACCCTGTACACTATGTAATTTAAATGTATATTTTCGAAGAAATTACAGATTTAAAATGCAGGGACATAGCGGTTGCGGTGGTATCAGCATTGCACCTGTGCGAAACCGGGGCGGGTCGCTAGTATAATATAAATAAAGGTACTCATTTGTAATTTATTTGTAAAATGTATATTCGCTTTTCGCCTGAAGACGCGTCATCGCAAAATTTACATAACATGGGGATTTACCTACACCTTTACTTGTATTTCATAATAATTGTGTTCCATTTTGTTATTGTTTTCCACAAAATGAACATTAGGTACCTACGTGCTACATTTATACTATGTTTAAGGCTTACTGTCCACGGACGCGTAGCTTCATAGACGCGTTTTCGTAATTATACGCTTGTACACCAAGCGTATAATGACGTATAATGCCTGTCCACAGCTTACATACAAAACTATGAAACTCTGTAGACGAAAAGGCCACAACACGACGGCGACGCTTCGTATAATGACGAATAGCATAATAGCATAATCAGCCTTTTAATGTTCCCACTGCTGGGACTCAGGCCTCCTCTCTCTAGGAGAGGGAATGGGCCGTAATCCACCACGCGGACCCAGTGCGGATTGGTGAATGTCACATGTCTTCGAATTTTTGGTTCTAGGACATGCCGGTTTCCTCACGATGTTTTCCTTCACCGTTTTGAGAGCAGTGGTGATGAAATAAATGACACAAAGTAATGCACCTGGCTGGGTTTGAAACCACGAACTACTACTCGTAAGTCGTGGCCGTTATCACTCGGCCACCACTGCTCCAGAAAACATACTCGTGAGATAAAAAGTAAAAGTAATAATCAGAGATCGAAATTAGGTAGAGTTATTTATGTACTTACTCTGATTTTATACAGCGAAATAATAAAGTGGATATGCCTCAAATCCCAAGATTAATTTTATATTTTATTCTTTCGTGGATGTGTGGTGGCCTTAATTGTTAACTGACCGCAATTGTAATTAGTATTATTCCCGTAAAGTAATAATTGTTGTATAACTTTGATATCAAGCTACTGGTAGGTACCTAATTTTGTCTACTGTTTAATGCAGGAATTATGTCACCAAACCCTGGCAAGAAAATCATGACCCTTTTTAGGGTTCCGTACCTGAAAAGGAAAAACGGAACCCTTGTAGGATCACTTTGTTCTCTCTCTCTGTCAAGACCCTTTATCTCGGGAACGCGGGAAGGTATCGAGTTGAAATTAAAATTATTACTCAGGTCTGCGGTCCCTTAAAGCTGTGAAATAATGAAACTTCTGAGTTAACGAAAAAAAAGATACTGCCGTTTATGTCGCAAAAAAATGATTATTTCGACACTCTCAAGGGATTCAAAATTCATAGGGTACTTCCCGTTGACCTAGAATCCTGAAATTTGGCATGACGCAAGGTCTCATAGCAAAAGTATAGGAAAAAATCTGAAAATTGTTTGCGATTCGGAAAAATCTTCGTAACTCAATTCGGGAATTGAACTGTTTTCATAGGTAAGTTTGTACGGATCCCTCAGTACGCGAATCCGACTCGCACTCGCCCTGTTTTTTTTTAAGTATGTACCTAATCGTCTTATGAATTCTCCCACTCTAGGAAGGAGCAAGAAGGTGTATCAGACTTTTACTGATTCCACATCTATGGTCCTTTAGTTGCCTATTGCGTTCCAAGACCATGAGTATAGCCTTTCCAAAACCGATCCCATAGCCCTAGCAGGCACCTGTCCTAGGAGCCGAACAGGGCCCAGTTTACTGACATCTCATTGGGACGCGCGTGGAACACTACGCGCCGTCGACGACTCGGGCTCGGTCTTTATAGGAAGAGCGAGCGGACAGCGAGCTACCCATTGCTCGTCGTCCACAAGCCCGCGCTTATGGCAATTCCCGGAGCCCAGGGCGTCTCCTATCATGGCGTGCTAAATGACCCTTCATGTTGGCTTAATCGTAGTCGAATGAAAATAATTACATAATACCTACAGTGACCAATAGATAATTTTACTATTTATATCGCCACATAACCTGAGATGAGAATGAGAATCATTTTTAGGTTATGTGGCGATATACCACATAACCTAAAAATGATTCTCATTATCCTCACAAGTTTAAATAAATCATCTGGTAACAGGATCATTATAATTTTAAATTTAGAATTTGTTTTACTATCTACGACAAGGAAAATCATTAAAAAAGTACCTAACCTGTGTTAGAACAATAGAATTAAATTTAGTAATCGATTGAAGTTACGTTTTTCCTAATCTATGGTTGGTACAACTATTATACGAGTATTACGGTTCAAAGGGAAATTTAAAAAAAAGACGTGACATAACGACAAATTTACTGTTTTGTGATTTATTCCTCTACCTGAGCTATAAGACCTTGCTTTATGCCATTTCAGGATTCTGGGTCAACGGGAAGTACCCTATGAATTTTGATTCTCTTGAGAGTGTCGCCTATATATATACGTTTTTTTGCAACATAGACGGCCGTATCTTTTTTTTTCGTTAACTTAGAAGTTTGATTTTTCCACAACTTCAAGGGACCGCAGCCCTGAGTTTATGGTTTTAATTTCAACTTGAAACCTCTACGCGTTCTCGAAGTAAAGGGACTTAACAGATAGACAGACAGACAGACAGGCGGACAACAAAGTGATCCTATAAGGGTTCCGATTTTTCCTTTTGAGGTACGGAACCCTAAAAACGAATGATAACAAAATCGGGGGATACAATTATGGGATACAGAAGAGCGAGGTCCCGGGCGGTTGCCCTGCTCACTACCCCCTAAGACCGCTATTGTTAATAATGATCATGACCTTTCTTTATGATCATGGCCTTTCTGTATGAGGCACAGCCCCCCTAGCCAAGTCACAAACGATAAACGTAAACTCTCAGTAGTCTATAATAGATTTTCAACTTTATGTTATTGGATATAAAGTTGAAAATCTATTGAAGATTACATAGTGTTTTCGTTCGTTCCGGTCGCTAACGCTCAGTAGTCTTTAATAGATTTTCAACTTTATGCTATTAGGTATAAAGTTGAAAATCTATTGGAGATTACTAAGCGTTCACGTTTATCGTTTGCAACTTGGCTAGGGGGGCAGGTTTGTATCTCCTCGCGCGCCGATTGTACATACGTTGTACAACTTGAATGACCTTGAAAAACGCTTAAGCGTCGTATTGTACACACGCGTGTACGAAATTTTGTTCGGCCGAAAATTTTGGTCTTTATATCTTCGTTTTTCATAAGGTCTACCCAAAACCATTTTTTTTTTTTGCAAGTTTAGTAAAAAAAACGCGCTATTACGTATTAATAATACCCCTATACGCGCAAAGGGGTTTACCTGCAGGTATTACTTACGTTCCTTCCATTGCTAGAGCGATTGTCTTGCCCGTTATCTGACGGCGGGTACTGCATCTTGAATGTTTAGTTGTTCCTTGAACAAAAAATAATATTTTTATAACATGCTTATTCGGGATGTTCCTTTTTTTACTGTTAGGCCGCTATCATACTGGCGTTTTAAGAGCGTTGGCGCTTCTCCTACGTCTGTGTAGCGATAACGTTGCGCAGACGCGACGACAACGTCACGAGTTTCTAGTGGCAAGCGTTACATCCGCTGAACCCAATGCTAACGTCGCACACATGCTGCGATTTGAGGTGTACGCAAGAAACTCGCGACGTTAACGTCGCGTCTACGAAACGTTTGCGCTGCGGAGACGTTCGAGAAGCGCCAACGCTCGTAAAACGCCATTAGGATATCGGCTTTAATCGCTTCTCCCTCTATCGAAAAAACTAATGTAAATATCGTTTTAATGCTGCATGTTATGGAACTATTACAAGACATCAAATGTCCTGGGGCTTAACTAACTTAAACACCCTATATAGCTCCATCCCTTTAACAGTTCAATTAAGGTCGTAAAATGGATAGCGTTAAGAGCACGTGGTACAGCCTCTGTTAAGTAATATTCTTGCTTGTATTGTAAAGCAGTGGTGGCCGAGTGGTAACGGCCTCGACTTACGAGTTGTAGGTCGCGGGTTCAAACCTAACCATTTTCCACCAAATTCATTTTTTTCCCCTCAAATTTATTTTTATTTATCTATCTTATTCAAATCTTTTAGCACACAATACCGTGCCGACGTCTTTATGTCGATACCGTTACCGGCGCACGCTGAAAACATTATAAGAAAGCAGTGGTGGCCGAGTGGTAACGGCCCCGACTTACGATTTGCAGGTCGCGGGTTCAAACCCAGCCAGTCGCATTACTTTGTGTAATTTATTTCATCACCACTGCTCTCAAAACGGTGAAGGAAAACATCGTGAGGAAACCGGCATGTCCTAGAACCAAAAATACGAAGACGTGTGACATCCACCAACCCGCGCACTGGGCCCGCGTAGTGGATTACGGCCCATTCCCTCTCCTAGAGAGGAGGCCTGAGTCCCAACAGTGGGAACTTTATAAGGCTGACTATGCTATGCTATGCTATTGTATTGTAATAGTAAGTATTAGGGGTTTTTCGCCTAAAAATTTCGTTGCAAGTCCAGCAGGTTTAAATAAATGACTTTTCTGTTAAAAGCCGAAAAGTTATTTATCTAAACCTGCTGGACTTCTAACGAAAAAAATTATTTTATTTTATTATATTCTAGCAAATATTTCAGTCGCAGCTCTGGAACGCGTCTAACAGTCCCTCCGACAGTCACCACGGGGCGACTCTTTCAAATAATCCCGCAGTCCGGGGAATGTTTTATTTTTTTAGATAAGTATTGCCTAACACTAGGAATTACTCCTATATCATGGGTGCGTTCATAAACATGTAAACTGGCATACACAAGACGCTCAGACCCGGAACAACTATCTGCAGGCGCAACCCGCGACTCTCAGCGCAGCAGTCAATCACTCAACCACTGACTTGCTGGACTTGCGGACGGCGAGCAACGGATAGCCCGCCGTCCGATCGTCCGGTAACCGTCCAGACCGAGCCCAAGTCGTCGACGGCGCGTATTGTTCCACGCGCACTTCAGGGAGATGTCAGAAAATCGTAGGGGCCCAGCAGGGTCGAAGCCTACTGGGGCCATGGGTAGTGTGAAAACGAAACCCGGGCCCTGGGACGAAGGCAACGAAGGAACAGGAATGGGTTTTTAGTCAGTAAAAGTCTGACACTATCTCTCGCTCCGCACAAGAGCGGGATTTGTCATAAGATGATTTTCCCACCTAAATAAATAAAACCACTGACTTGCTGGGGGATATTAATAAGTTAATTTTAATAAGAGAATTTTTAAGTAAATAATATTTAAGGGGTTAAAGTATTTTTTACAGAAAAAAATAAATATTTTATAATAAATTAGTATTGTGAAAGAATTTTGTAATAAATTGAATGAAAGTAATTTTAATTTAATGTATCTTCATCTGATGACTTTAATGTTATTGGCTTAACAGGTTAATGGTAGATAGATATGTATATCCTTTATTGTACACAAAAAATAAAAATTACAAATGCAAAAATGTGTTTATGCAGATTAACGTCTCTGACTGTTGACGGTAGCAAAACTTAATGATTTAATAGGCCACCATAGTCTATTGCAAAACCACAAAATAATAAAAATAGTATGTTATTTTATACATTAACTCGTATATATGGTATGGTTGACTCATTTGTATTAAATAAACTAGACGTATAATTTTTTAAAAATAATAGCTAGATAGATACGCTATTATTACACATTGTAATTAAATCTAAATAGATTTAATTACCATGTGTAATAATTATTTATCCTATGCGTGGGTGCATCCACGTACAGCCGTACAGTTACGAGCAATCATCATTTATCATCATCATTTCAGCCGAAAGACGTCCAAGGCGGACGAAAGGCCTCCTACAAGGTGGACCGATGACCTGCGGGGCTATTGCGTAACTCTGTTGACAGTTCAAGTGATGATCACTTGTTAACAATGTGCATCATTGAACTGTCAAACAGCTAGTTTCGTATTGCCTATCTTCAGTGACCAACTGCAGTGACGTCATTAGCCACTGGTGCCTTTGATAGCCACCGTAACACGTTTTGACAGATGTTATTGTATCGATACTTTTAAAATTGCGATTGTGTAAGTTTTTGAAGCTGTATAATAGTCGATAAAATTTTAGAGTGGTCACAATAGGCACCGTAAATTTTAATAAATTACCACATTTCCACCGCAGTTTGTTAGTCATTTGTGTGATACGTAATACCAACTTTATGAAATTGTCAGTTGACAACTAAGTTTAGTGTGCAACGAATGCTAGTTGTCAACTGTTACTGAAAAAGTTAGCCAATAGCCCCCCTGGTAAGGGTTGCGGGAATCCGATGGATGCGAGACGCATGGACGAGAACTCTCCTGCCGTTCTTTGTGGTCACGAGCATTAAATGTACGAAACATGAAGAACCATATTTCGTACAGTTTATTTCTCGTTACTGTTTTACTTAAATTACTTAATCAAGAAATAAGTAATTTAGAACCAATTGTCGTAAATATCATTCTTCAATGGCAGAAGTAAAGGTAAATAGAAAATGTGACAATGTACAAAAAATTCGCTGCTCCATATATTTATGTTCACTAAGGCTAGGCAACGACAAGACCTTGCAGCTTCATCGATATAGTTTCATAGTTTCGTTCGACGACCAGTGGGGCTATTGCGTAACTCTGTTGACAGTTCAAGTGATGATCACTTGTTAACAATGTGCATCATTGAACTGTCAAACAGCTAGTTTCGTTTTGCCTATCTTCAGTGACCAACTGCAGTGACGTCATTAGCCACTGGTGCCTTTGATAGCCACCGTAACACGTTTTGACAGATGTTATTGTATCGATACTTTTAAAATTGCGATTGTGTAAGCTTTTGAAGCTGTATAATAGTCGATAAAATTTTAGAGTGGTCACAATAGGCACCGTAAATTTTAATAATTTACCACATTTCCACCGCAGTTTGTTAGTCACTTGTGTGATACGTAATACCAATTTTATGAAATTGTCAGTTGACAACTAAGTTTAGTGTGCAATGAATGCTAGTTGTCAACTGTTACTGAAAAAGTTAGCCAATAGCCCCCCTGGTAAGGGTTGCGGGAATCCGATGGATGCGAGACGCATGGACGAGAACTCTCCTGCCGTTCATTGTGGTCACGAGCAATAAATGTACGAAACATGAAGAACCATATTTCGTACAGTTTATTTCTCGTTACTGTTTTACTTAAATTACTTAATCAAGAAATAAGTAATTTAGAACCAATTGTCGTAAATAACATTCTTCAATGTCAGAAGTAAAGGTAAATAGAAAATGTGACAATGTACAAAAAATCCGCTGCTCCATATATTTATGTTCACTAAGGCTAGGCAACGACAAGACCTTGCCGCTTCATCGAAATAGTTTCATAGTTTCGTACGACGACCAGTGGGGCTATTGCGTAACTCTGTTGACAGTTCAAGTGATGATCACTTCTTAACAATGTGCATCATTGAACTGTCAAACAGTTAGTATCGTATTTCCTATCTTCAGTGACCAACTGCAGTGACGTCATTAGCCACTGCTGCCTTTGATAGCCACTGTAACACGTTTTGACAGATGTTATTGTATCGATACTTTTAAAATTGCGATTGTGTAAGCTTTTGAAGCTGTATAATAGTCGATAAAATTTTAGAGTGGTCACAATAGGCACCGTAAATTATATTCATTCACCACATTTCCACCGTAGTTTGTTAGTCACTTGTGTGATACGTAATACCAATTTTATGAAATTGTCAGTTGACAACTAAGTTTAGTGTGCAACGAATGCTAGTTGTCAACTGTTATTGAAAAAGTTAGCCAATAGCCCCCCTGGTGAGAGTCGCGGGAATGCGGTAGATGCGAGACGCACAGGATCGGTCGTGGCGATGCTTGGAGAAGGCTTATGTCCAACAGTAGACGTCTTTCGGCTGAAATGATGATGATGATGAATCCAACTGCATGAAAATCACCGCTGCGAGGGGCTGCAGATCTTCATAAATGGATCCAAAACAGGTAATGGCCCGGACGCGGGAGTCTTCTCGGAGGATCTCAACATTGTCATAGCCACGCCATTTGGGGTTCATAGCGCAGTGTTCCAGGCTGAGTGCTTGGGCTTTTACCTGGCAGACTTAGCTATCACAACCAGGAAAGTAAAAGACCACTCAATACGCATACTCTCGAACAGCATGGCTGTCCTGCAAGCGCTAAACACCCATACAGTTAACTCTGGGCTGGTATACGAGTGTCACTAACGCATTAACTAGGGGGATAAATACAATCAAGTAACCATTCAATGGATCAAAGGACACAGCTATTCTCGAGGCAACGCAGTATCAATGTAGTGGATGAACTCGCCAGAAGGGGTTCGAGTATGGCAACAATAGGCCCTGAATCCATTATGCCGCTCCCCTTCGGATACCTAACACAATCTGGTAAGGAAACGCACCAGAGCTCTACACTGACTTAACCTCAGTTGTGCTAAGTAACGGCTGTTAGAATTGGCCACGGTATCTTTAACCCACTCTGCAGAGCCTGCCTGCACGAGGCAGCAGCTCATCTGCTTCGCCCAGTGGTTGCTGGATACAGGGCAAAGCACTTCAAGTACCGTCCGCAAAATGGTCAGTAACATGAAGGTGCTGCTGGCTTTCCTTGAGGAAGGAAGGCAAAATACGTGCTTTAGACGTGAAGTGACGGACACCAGCCTGACATTCTATACAAATATATCAGAGAAAGTTGTATGCTAAAGGTAAAAGGAAAACAAAGGCTAGTAAATTCATTTAAAAATAATACTTACACATAAACAATGAAATTCCAATTACTGGCTAGTCTACACCATTCTAAAACTAACACAAAACACTTGATTGATACGTCGAAATAATTGCAGTTTTAAAGAGGAATATTAGGTTATGTTTTCAAAAACACGTACATCCTTCCCTGCTGCTAGCAGGATACAATAAAATTACATAAATGGTTGCGATATATTTTTGTGGACAACATTGAGTTATTTTCCTGTTTGGGTTATCAGCATGGGTGTTATGGCTATATGTTAATCGTATTACATAATTACATGCAATTTATTGAGGAAAAGGGGGTAAAAAATATTTTAAACACAATCGCATGTCAGAGCAACATGTTGGCTAGACGCTTTTTTCACTGCTCTAAACAAGTTAAAATAACTCTGTTCAAGGCTTACTGTCAGTTGTTCTAGACCAGTCAACTCTGGTTCAGGTACACGAGGAGTGCGTATAACACTCTTCGTGTACAATATAACAACGCTTTTAGAGCTATGCTTAAGCTGCCCTGGCGGTGTAGTGCGACTGGCATGTTCGTTGAGAACAGAGTTACTGATTTTCACGGGTTTTTGAGAAGACTCAAGTTGAGGCATCTTTCCTGACTCAACTGACCTGGTGTAAGAATAGGATAGTATCTGAAGTGTTCCATGGTGTGTACCTGCTTAAGCGTTGTTAATTTTATTGATTTATTGATGCTATTTGGTGGTAATGATAATAATAATAATTTACAATAAGTTTATTAATTATTTTATTAATGTAATTCAATAATTTATATAATCTAATGTATTTATTATGTTATAACAATTTTATTTAATTCTATAATATTACTATGGGTTAATTAATGCCAGAAATAAACGATAAATAAATAAATAAATAATAATAAACACACTTGCTCAGAAAGATACTAATTGGACCGCACTTAGATAATATGTATAATGGACGCTTGTAACCAAACTGTGACATTTTGATTAACCATGGCGCACTAAAGCGATAAAGTAGTATAAACTTTTTTGTTAAATCTCTCATTATCTTCCTGCCTTTATTTCGTTTTATTTGGGGTTGGCACAACACGTTTTTTTCTTAATTTTTTTTTGTCACCAGTCACGCTATCACTAACTCCCTTTTCTTTCATATCACTTCTCACACAATCTCAATATTCTCATAACTTTATGTTCCCAAAAGAGAGTACGAAAAATATTCTTCTTAGTTTATTACGTTCAATTGTATAAATTAGTGTCTTTCTTGCTTATTTGATGCCATCTCGTGTTTAACAGTGTTGGGTCAAACAACAATTTTTTTCAATCAATTGATTAGTCATGAGTAATTTAATCATGATTGATTTAGTTATGATTGAAATAATCATGATTAAAAAATTTAATCATCACTAAAATCAATCATTAGTTTCAATAATTAGTTATGATTAAATGACTAAGTGCTCGGCAACACTGGAAGCGCGGGTGCGGGGCGGGCGCGGCGCGGCAATCTCAAACACAAGAACTTCCTTTGAGTGTCCACAGTGCATCTCACGCCATAGTGAGTTCATACAAGTGGCCACAGTGAGTGCGCGGGCGGCAAGCGGCAAACTAGTTCGAGCCATGCTAGAAGTAATATTTATCGATGTATCGATATTTATAAAAATATTAATATCGGCCTGGATTTATCGAGGAAAAGATATATATCGGTCAAACTTTCCGAGATTTTCGGTCTTAAAATAAGAATTCAATTAGTTCAGTCTAGGTCAATAATAGGTAATATATAGTAATTTCTATACAAAATTCAAATTATTTTAGTATATGAGAATCTGTCCGCTCCCGCGCCGCTACCCGCACCGCGCTGCCACTGTGGCCGAGCACTAATGTGCGACCACGGCTATCATTTGAAATTTTAAACATCATGTTGCAAATTTCATGTACAAGTGTCTCTATCTATCCAGTAACTAACTGAACAGTCAGATTTTCTATAGCAGCAGTTAAGCTCGGATATTTATCAGCCCAAACATCTCAGTTTAGTTTTCCAAACACAAGAAGTTGCTTCTATTTATGGATAGATGGCGTTAGTAGTTCTAATAACCATGTTAGCTTCGAAGGTTGGTTTTTTGCAAAGACATTTTTGTAATTATGTTAAAAGTAAGGAGTTTGTGGTTAAGTAATATTATAACTGCTGTATGCGTCAGTCTTCAAAATTAATCAACTCTATCTTTTTAACTGAAGTCGGTTTGTGGATTGGTGACTATAAAATTTATAGCCACCAATCTATGGCATTATGTAATGACATAATCAGGTATTTCAGTTTGATTTTAGTTAGTTGTAATTAGCGTAGGCTTTTTATTATTATTATTTATTGTAATTATAACTATAATTACAGTAAAATAAAATTAAAAAATACTTAACTAAGTATTTTTTTAATGTAAATTTTTCGTGTAAATAAATAGCTCTGATTTTAAAAAATAATGGGTAGAACAATTAGGTATATGGATAGGTGAATATACGCGAGATTCAAGATTCTGAAACTATTTATATAAATAACTAATTTCGAAAAAAGAAGTACGTACCTTTAATATAAAAATAATAGTTTTTTGAACTTATAATTCCAAATAAATCCGAAGATATCACAGTTCAAAGTAACCCGTTTCGAAAGATAGAAAGAAAAACATTTTATTTGGCGGAACAAGGCGCAAATTTAGAACTAACAAATTATAAGTATATTATGTGAAAAATATGCGCCATATCCACGCAAATCGGCCGAATGCTCAGCATAATGAAGTGTATATATATAGCATATTCAACCTTTAATGTTCCCACTGCTGGGACTCGGGCCTCCTCTCCAGGAGAGGGAATGGGCCGTAATCCACCACGCGGGCCCAGTGCAGGTTGGTGGATGTCACATGTCTTCGAATTTTTAGTTCTAGGACATGCCGGTTTCCTCACGATGTTTTCCTTCACCGTTTTGAGAACAGTGGTGATGAAATAAATTACACAAAGTAATGCGACTGGCTGGGTTTGAACCCGCGACCTGCAAATCGTAAGTCGGGGCCGTTACCACTCGGCCACCACTGCTTTCTTATAATGTTTTCAGCGTGCGTCGGTAACGGTATCGACATAAAGACGTCGACACGGTATCGTGTGCTAAAAGATTTGAATAAGATAGATAAATAAAAATAAATTTGAGGGAAAAAAAAAGAATAAATGAAGAGGAAATGGCTTCGCTCGCGTGAAAGTAGGTTCCCCCATTCAAACTTTGGACCCCCCCTTTCATCCCCTTAAAAGTTGAATTTCCAAAAATACCTTCTTAGTGCTCGCCTACGTCGTAAAAGGAAATCTTGTACAAAATTTCACGTTGCTAGTCACAGTAGTTTCCGCTGTGCGTTGATAAGTCAGTCAGTCAGTTTCTCTTTTTAACCGACTTCAAAAAGGTGGAGGTTCTATAATCAGCTGAATGTATTTTTTGTTTTATGTGTGTTCACCGATTTCTCGGTCAATTGCGGACCGATAATAAAAATTTTTTTTTGATTAAAAGTTATGCTTCCAAGTTGGTCCCAAAGAAATATTATTATGATCTGAAGATGAACTTCGAAGATATGGAACAGATCTCCTCATAGGAAAACAGCAGAACTGTCGTAACAAGTAAAATTGTAGTAAAAGTCGATGACTGACTAAAAGAAGAGGGGGGGATATATCGAACTGATCTTATGATGAAGCCTGAAGGTGGGCCTGGACTTGGCTTATTGGAATTGTCATGCAATATTTTAATGATTAAATTCTATAGGTACCTTACTATCATGGGCTCGAATGACTCCGTCAAGGTGAACGAGGTGGTGGCCACTATCGTTAGGTTCGGGCAGGCACCATCCGCGTTGACAGCACAGGCATGCGAGCCGTGACGATTAGCTGCCCCGTGTCGGCGACCAAGACCATCACCGGGGAGGGCCGACGGCTTCTCGTAGTTCTGGGTCTCCGTGCAGGTGAAACTGAGCCCAGACCTTTGCGGTGCTACCGCTGCCACGTGGAGCAGCTGTTGTGCCGCGGAGGTGGACCGCAGTGACCGCTACCGCGCTACGACGGTTAGCTCGGTCACAAGGCGGTTGAATGCTTTGGGACGCCGCACTGCTACGCATGTGCGGCGACAGGCAAGCCGGCCGACCACCGGGTTGGGAGCAGGTACTGCGACCCCCCAGCCAAGGCCAAGGGCAAGGTCTGGAAGCCCATCCACCCCGACATCCTCACCGCCGCAGCTTCCTCTTTGGCTGCCACCGCTGTCGACGCTGCAGCCCCTGCGGCAGGGCCCTCACGTAGGGCTCGGGAGGAGACTGTAATGGACTGTAAATGTTGCTCCAGAGCATGGCGCAGTGGTCGATCAACATCGCCGTGGTCTCCGAGCCGTACTATATTCTGCCCAGGGGAGACTGGGTGCAGGACCTGAACGGCTCGGTGACCCTAATTGCGTTGGCCACCGCCGGTACTCCGTCCCTCGAGGCCGTCACGAGGGCACGGGGTTGCGTGACAGCATGGTTCGTGGACATTACAGTGGTAGGCGTTTACCTCTCCCCGAACAGAACTCTCGCCGATCTTCACATCTCCCTTATGGAGCTGAATGCCATCGTCGCCGGGTTTGGTTCCCTCCCCGTGGTCGACTTCAATGCCAAGAACTTGGCTTGGGGTTCCCGGTTCACGGACCGGCGGGGTCAGATGGTGGAGGACTGGGTTCTGGAGACCGGCCTGGTCGTCTGGCGGATGCAGGGCGAGTCGGTGGTGGAAATTTCATTCGCCAGCCCTGTTCTGTTGCCGCGTGTCGTCGACTGGTGCGTCATGGAGGGGGTGGAGTCGTACTCAGACCACCGGTACATCCGGTTTGACGTCTCCGCCCGTTTATTGGTAGGCTCGCGCTTGACCATTATCTTACCTAATAAAAAGTGACGATAGAATCATCATCTTCCTGCCTTTGTTCCATATTACTTGGAGTCGGAGCAAAACATTTTTTTCTTCCATTCTGTCCTGTCAGTCACGCTATCACTGACTCCCTTTCCTATCATTTTACTCCTCACACACCTTTTCTTTGGCCTCCCGTTCCCTCCCCGTCCGTCTTCATAACTCTTTTAGTAACATGCGTTTTATCCCTCCTCTTCACATGACCATACCAAGATAAACGATTCTCTTTTAAATTTTAGTTACTGACGCCTCTTTAAAACTTCCCCTATTGTGCTCATTTCTCATTTTATCTATTCTCATCTCCGCTACTTGCAATCTTGTTTCATTTTTTTCATGGCCCAACATTCTGATCAATACAGACATACACAGATACACATATCACAAGTGTTATCACGGACTTGTAGATTTTACCCTTAAATTTAAAGTGACGAAAGGAATGGATTATAATCAGTACTCTGTCGATTTCACTAGGAACAAGGAGTTTTTGGCGGGATTTCTTCGAGTGTAGTACGCAGTATTAAATGCAAATATATTCCTAGTGGATATTGAGGTGTAATATTGGTGTAGTTTTGTATCTCAAGTGTCTGGCCAACTGGACAACATGTGGAATCATTTTTTTTTTTAATTGGTATAAACTATTGCTTGACTGCGATCCCATCTGATGGTAAGTAGTAATGCAATCGTTGATGGTGAGGCGCACTAATTTATTGAGAGCCTATTCACTCTAGCCTTGAAGAGCCCCAAATTATAATCAGACGGGAAAACCGCAGAAGGCAAATTATTCCAGTCCCTCGATGTACGCGGTATATACGATGAGGCGAAACGCTTGGTCCGGACCGTAGAGGTTTCTACAACGTAAGGGTGGATACTCGCCGTTCGTCGGATTGTCCGATGGTAGAAATGAGATGGTGGAATCAAGGCATGCAATTCCTGCGCACACTCTCCAAAATGCATCCTGTAAAACACCGAAAGGCTACCCTATGCCTGTGCTCAAGACTTTGTAGATTGGAATTAACCAGATCTGGATCACCAATTAGCCTCTTTGCACGCCTTTCCACCGAGTCCAAAGCTGCCAGGTGGCATTTTGCAGCACCAGCCCATATGTGGCTGCAGTACTCCACACACGAACGGACCTGTGCTTTACTGAACTTTACTTTACTTTATTGAACCAGCGCGATCTCGGTAAAATGGAGCTGAGAATTTTGTTGTAGTGTTGACTACCTCAGCGAAGTTTGCCGAAAACATTGATATATTTGCTGCCAAATACTACAAAAACATTAGAATGTGAACCACCATATTCTAATGGTAAACAAATTAACTATTCATACGAAGACATGGCTTAAAGGACTTTGTATCCAAGCCAAAAACATTTACAAAAAAAAAAAAAAACTAGCAACCAGGCTTTTTTAAACATGAAGACTTTCCAATTCGTTTTGATGAGAGTGGAAATTAATTATGGTTTTCCTGTTACTTTCATTATTCTGTTTCATCTCTAAGACACGAATTATCCTAATGTCTTCAGAAAAAATACAATTAAGTATGTAAAAAGGAAGAAAAATTTGTACATGAATTTATTAATGAAACATGTTTTAACACAGAACAGACTTATTTAGCAGCCTGTTCTTAATTAGTCTTGACTTGAAGTAGAATATAATATAGATTTCAGTAAATAAACTTCAGCCGCTCGGAAGGTTTTTCTAGCAAAATTGCTGAGGTAATTGCCTAATACAATAGTGGTCGTTTGGGGTCGCAACGCAAGCGTTGAACGGTAAAAAGGAAAAGAAAACGCGCTCCCCATGACCCTTGGGTCCTTTCCCTGTTTGAAATGTTATAATAAAATACCTCCTCATATATTAATAATAAATATATTGTCTTTTTTTCCATATGTCGCAATAGTTTTTCACCAACCGGGGGTTGTCCTTGGGTACACTAGCATAGTGCGTACAGGGATAATCGTCGGTTGGTATCACGTTCCATTAAAATTATCTAAAGGGCCTCTGCGAGTTGGTTTCAGCCCCTCGTACGCCTTTCAAAGGTCCAGGACCTCAGGGTCCTGAGATTAATAAACGAATAATAATTGTTACGGACACGAGCATGTAATTTAGAATCACTAAATATAAGCAACATTACGTCATTCACAGACGCGTAATGTATGTACATAAGCGCTGTACATAATAGAGAGCAAGCCTATCAGAGGCTAGACTATTGTCCAATCAGCTACTGGGATAGTATATAAGGCTATGTACTGAGTTCTTAGAAGTACATAATGCGGTTCTTAGAAGTAAATAGAGCAGAAAAAAACCGTTAAGAATAATCTGGGTTTCTATTGGTAGATTACAATGGAGAAAATCACGCCACTATTGATGACCAATGGTGTGCTTGCCGTATGCGGGGTTCGGGAGGTGAACGTCAGCCGGCCTCAACAGGATTAGGAAATAGACTAGAGGAAAAGGGACTCTCTCCCACGACTTGCGACCGGCTGAAAAAGTACTTAAGCTGCACTTTCCTTGAAGACGACGTTCTCTCTCTGCAGTTCGACTCGAAGCGTCACTGCGACAGTTTGTCTTGGCACCCTACGCTCCTGGAGCGGCCCTAGATTTCCAGATTTCCTAAGTTATCTAACGTATTAGAGTCAGTGAAGTATTGTAAAGTAACTGTGAACTATTTGTGAGTTAGCGTCACGCGTATGTACGTAAAGGACTCGATTATGTGAAAGTATTTACACGTATTATGTGAAGTCTGTATTTTTATACGTGTTAAATAAATTGGCTGAGGCCTTTCAAGCGTGACCATTGTGTTGTGTAATTATTTACATCCTCTGCCCCCAACAGAGGAACTTTGGTCCTTCGAGAGCCGGATATTGGTCCTTTGGTAAGGAATATCGAGCGGCTTATTGTGCGTCTTTGGGGAGACGTGAAGAAATACAGTTGGGTGTCGAAGATTGAAGAAGGGAACGCTTCAAGCTCGAACAGGAACGCTGCAAGTAAGAATAGGAACGCGGCAAGTTACGTTTCGAAGAAACCTATTTTCAAGATTGAAAAGGAACACAGGAACGCAGCAAGTCCGACCCAGTAGGTGCTTAGGATTGTCGCCACGTCGGGAACTTCGAGCCGCCAGCGTCGTGTCAAGCCGTCGAGTCAAGCCGTCGTGTCGAGCTGCAGAGAGGGATCCACGGGTCCTTTACGCCGTCGCGTCAAGAACCTTTTAAGCGGGTGGACCGCGGCTCAGGTACGTGCCACCTAACGGTGTCAAAGGTGCGTGCCTGAGTTAACGCCGTTTCAAGGCGGTGCGACATATTGTTCGGTGTCGCCAACCAAACGTGGTTGAACAGCACTACTGCGCCTGTAAGGCTGCGCACGTTGCGAGGGCCGGACTGTAGGCACTGCCGAGGCAACCGGTCGTTCCCACCGGTTGCTGAGCACCTCGTACCGCGTGTAGCTCTCTGCAGGGTAGTCCCCACCTTTCCATTTCCTGCACATTTTCCATCCCTGCCGGAGCATATCCCTCTCATAGGGCCCTCCGGTAGGTCTGATAGGGCCGCTAGGGCATTGATAGAGCTAGGGTGCCAAACGAGGAGGAAGGATGCCGACTATAAGAAGCCAGAAGAACGAAGATACGCAAGCCCGCGTGTTTGAAGAACCCCCCGCGTCACCGTCGTCCCGCGCGACAATATTATCACGCGCTAACCCCCGCGTTACGATTCCCGCGTCTGTACCAGTTCCTGCAACAGTGCCTACGAACGCGCCGACAGCCGAGAACATTACGATGGATGCTATAACGTCAACCGCCGCCGCGACCGCCATCCCAGCGCCCGCGCCCGCCGTTGATAGGATAAATAGTAGGTCGCCCGTCCAATCCGTACGATCGCGCCAATCCACCGCTAGTGCTGTACTGCGCATTAGGCAAGCAGAATTAGATGCTGAGGAGCGCCTCGCCGCGATACGCCGCCAGGAATTGCGACTCGAAGCCGAGCTGGTTAAGAAGAGATTAGCGATAGATGTAGCTAGCTACCATTCGCGAGGAAACAGATCGAGATAGTGATATAGCACAGGACGTCGCGGACACCGATAATCGAATCACGAATTGGCTGCAATGCGCGCAGCCTACGGGGGACGAGGAATTACCATCGCTGACTGCGATAGATCAAACGTCGTCAGCGATACGCGCACCCGCCCCGGTTCACATACGGGGGGAGGAAGCTGAGCGCGCCCGGGGTAGGCAGGAATTTACGAGGCCGCGTACGCCACAGTATGAGGAGCGAGAACACGCGTACTTTCCGAGGGAGGAGCCGCCCCGCGTAGAGAATAAGGAGCCCCGCGAACCTAGGTCGCGGTCACCGCCTAGGTCGCGACATAGATCTCGATCTCGATCCCGAGATATCGATAAGCTAGCCGATGCGTTAAATAGGATGACACGTTATCGACCGCCGCCGCGTCAAGCGATAGAGTTGCCCATTTTCACGGGAGCGCCGCACGAGTGGTTGCTGTTCAAGTCAGCAATGCGAGACTCGACACGAGAGTATGGATTCTCACGAGGAGAGAACTTAGCGCGCCTACGCAACAGCCTGAAAGGTGAAGCGAGAGAGACCGTGTCCGCGCTACTTTGCACCGCTGCTGACCCCGCCGTGATAATGCATACACTCGAACAGTGTTACGGACGTCCCGAGATTATAATCGACAAGTCGCTCGACGAGTTAAGAAAATTACCGCGACTTGGTACGACGGCCGCTGAACTCAACGCGTTCGCGATAAAGCTGCAGAACATCGTCAGCGTGCTATCGTGTCTGGATGATAGGGGGTACCTACAAAACCCAATGCTGTCCAGACACGTGGTAGAGAAGCTCAGCCCACACATGCGCGCGCGTTGGTGTGATTACGCCCAAGAACATGGTAGTCGCGTGGAAGCAGAGATCGTTACGCTGTCGCGCTACCTAATGAGGGAAGCTGATCGGGCCGTAAGATACGCGTACTCGTCGACCGTGACTACGACTTCAAAGGAAGCGACGCGTCAGCAAGCTCCCGCCAGAGCACAAGCGGTCATTAGGAGGAACAAAGCGCGCGTACCCGCAACGTACGCCACCGCCGAGCGACCTGGCGAGGACGAGAGAGAGAGGGCTAAGAAGACGTGCTTGTGCTGTGGCGAGGGACATGCCACGCCAAGCTGCAAGAAACTTGGTGACATGACGGTCCAACAAAGATGGGAATGGGCCAAGGAAACTGGAGCATGTTTCAAATGTCTGGCGAGTAAACATCGTCGATTCAAGTGTACCGCGAGGAAGTGCGGAGAGCAGGAATGTCGTAGATCGCACCATAGGCTACTCCACACCGCCGACCGAACGTCGGACGCGGCTAGCGCCTCCACCAACTGTGGGACCAGGAGCGTGAGGGAAGAATCGGCGACCACCGCATCTGCCCATGCCGGCAGCGAGATAAGCGCGGTGTTACTCAAAGTGTGCCCAGTAACGTTGCGGGGGCCGAACGGCAAGGAAATAGAGACGCATGCGTTACTGGACGAGGGCTCCACTATTACGCTACTCGACGAAGAGATAGCTAACGAAATGGGCGCAAAAGGAATTAAGCGAGCGTTACGCGTCCACGGGATTACGGCCACGCGACAAGAGAACGACAGTCGTTGCGTGGAAATAGACATCAAGGGAAAACGCTCAGAGTATTTTAACATACGCGCGCGTACCGTTAAAAGTTTAAATATAACCGGTCAGACCGTGAAAGCGAGCTATCTACGCTGCGAACACATGAAACGTATACCTGCACGTGACGTGTGTTACGAGAATGCGAAGCCACGCCTATTGATAGGCGCCGATAATTGGCATTTGATAGTGTCGCGAACTTTGCTCACGGGACGGCAGAACGAGCCAGCCGCTTCACTTACGCAGCTAGGATGGGTGGTCCACGGAACGGTACCACGGCGCGTAACTGGATTCGAGGCGAGCAGCGGGATAGCATTGCACGTGCACCCACAGGAAATATCCGATGATTGCGAAGAGTTAAAGGACCTCATCACATCGCATTTCTCGATCGACGCTCTGGGGATAGTTCACCAGCCGAGACCAGTGCTGGCAGACGAACGGGCGAAGGATATTTTCACGAAGACTGCTCGGCTGGTTAACGATCACTATGAGGTAGGATTGCCGTGGCGGAGTGATGAGCCACACCTACCACCGAGTTACGATATGGCCTTTCGTAGACTCAAAACCATTGAAAGGAAAATGGATAAGTCAGCTGACTTCAAAAAAGCATATGTGTCGCAGGTCAATAACCTCATAGAAAAGGGGTACGCGAACAAAGTAGCCGAGAATGTAGGTAGGGAGAGTGTCATACCGGAATGGTACCTACCACATTTTGCCGTCACGAACCCGAATAAACCTGGGAAGATACGTCTAGTTTTCGACGCGGCAGCAACCTCTGCAGGGAAATGTCTGAACGACGAGTTACTCTCCGGGCCCGACATGTTGAATACTCTCTATGGCGTGTTATTTAGATTTCGTGAAAGGTCGATAGCCGTCACCGCGGACATACGAGAGATGTTCCTTCGAATCAAGATTCGGCCGGAAGATAGAAGAGCGCAGAGGTTCCTGTGGCGTGGCAACGATCGGTCCGGACCACCAATCAAGTACGAGATGGCGTCCATGATTTTCGGTGCTAGGAGTTCACCTTTTCTAGCACACAGCGTGCGCAATAAGAACGCGGACGATTGCCGAGAAAGTCGCCCGCACGCGCACTACGCCATCACGCGTGCTCACTATATGGATGATTGGGTGGACAGTTACGACACCCGGGAACAAGCGGCTGAGGCTATGAGGGAGGTGGTCGCCGTGCACGCAAGAGCCGGTTTTCAGTTGGCAGGGTGGCAAACCAACGAGGCCGACCTACTATGCGAGATAAGCGATAGCGACAAGTCCAGTTCGCCAAAGGAGTTAGGAGCGAACGCACATCCCTACGGGAAGACGTTGGGTATTATGTGGCTACCGACGACCGACGAGTTCGCCTTCAACGTGGAAATGCCACGAGTGCCCGCCGAGGTGAAAGCGCGCGAACGCGCACCGACAAAGCGAGAGACATTAGCAGCAGTAATGTCCATTTTTGATCCGCTAGGCATGCTTAGTCCGTATACGATAACGGCTAAGATAATGTTACAAGACCTGTGGCGCAAACAGACCGGATGGGACGAACCTTTGCCCCCGGAAGAGGCTTACATTTTTGAAGAATGGTTAGGTGATTTAAAATACGTAGCGAACCTACGACTCCCGAGATGTTATTTTAAAGGTGGTGTAGTGAATAGAACTCTACACACGTTCGTCGACGCGAGCGAGCAGGCGTACGCGGCGGCGGTATATATGAGGTCAGTGACCCCTGAGGGAAGAGTGATCGTGACACTCGTCGCAGGAAAAGCAAGGGTCGCGCCAATGAAGGCGCAAAGTATACCGCGGCTCGAATTGCAAGCGTGTCTAGTAGGTGCGAGGTTAACCGAGCAAGTTAAACGGGAACATCGTTTTGAGTCGTTAGATACGACATACTGGAGTGACTCCAAGACCGCCCTACATTGGATAAGGAACGAATCTTCAAAGTACACGCCGTACGTCGCGCACCGACTTCGGGAGATATGTGAACTCACACAGACAAAACAATGGCGCTGGGTACCTACAGCCCACAATGTAGCCGATGACGCAACTCGGTCCGGAATGACGCAACTGGAAAGCGACAGCAGATGGTTCACTGGTCCCCTCTTCCTGGGCGGACCAGAACACATCTGGCCAACGGAGATCGCGCAGGGAGAGGGGGGTGATGAGATCGTCACGCACATAGCGCACATCACCAGCCTCGTCGACACGACTCGTTTTTCGTCCTACGAACGATTACTACGAACGACTGCGTATGTCCTGCTGTTCGTCGACAAATGCCGCAAACGCGCTACCCGGTTGACGTTGCGTCACAAGCAGGAGGCCGAGCTGCTACTGATAAGGGAGGCTCAGAGGGAGTGTTTTCCAGCGGAAATAGCGCGACTCGCTGTAGGTAGGAGAGTAGACAGGACCAGTCGACTCTACCGATTGGACCCGATTTTTCAAGACGACGTCATTCGTTTAAACGGTCGCATAAATGCCGCGAACGTTTCTCAAGATAGGAAGTGCCCACCCATCTTGGAAGGCAAACATCCGATGACGTCACTATATTTACGTCAGATTCACGAACGGGATCATCACGCGGGACGTGAATATATAGTGAACAAAGCGAGGGAACGCTTTTGGATTTTAAAGGTTCGACCGACAGTGCGCGCACTGATAAGAGATTGCGTGATATGTAAGCGACGAAGGAAGCCGCCAATACGGCCCGTCAAAGGGAACTTACCTATTGAACGATTGGACACCCACCTGCGGTCGTTCACCCGTTGCGGAGTAGACTGTTTCGGCCCAATGACAGTCACAATAGGAAGACGGCATGAAAAACGATGGGGTATGTTGTTCACCTGTCTTGTCACGCGAGCAATACATATAGAGTTGTTGCCAAGTTTGAACATCGATTCAGCTATATTAGCGCTAAGAAGAATGGCGGCTAGGCGCGGATGGCCTAAAACTATGATGTCCGATAACGGGACTAATTTTCGAGGAGCCGACGTTGAAATCCAACAGGCATATAAGCAGTGGGCGAATGACCTCAATGAATTCGCAATTAAGCAGGATATGGAATGGCGGTTCATTGACCCCGGGGCCCCAAATCAGGGGGGCGCGTGGGAACGACTAATAAGAAGTGTAAAGTCGGCGTTGTCGGCCGTGTTGAAGGAACGCGCACCAAAGGAGGAGGTACTTTCCACGTTGCTAATCGAGATCGAGCACACCGTCAATTCACGACCCCTCACACACGTAAGTGTTGAACCTGGCGACGAGGAGGCGCTCACGCCGAACCACTTCTTATTAGGCTCGGCTACTGGACTACCAACTACAGGGCAGTGCGACGTCGCCGATCGAAAGACATGGCGCGCAACACAGGCGCTAGCGGACAAGTTCTGGACTCGTTGGATAAACGAATACCTACCAACGTTGACACCGCGCGGCGACGTCCGAGATTCACGCACGCAACTCGCACCGGGAAATATAGTAGTCATTGCGGATGGTCAACTGCCGCGAAATGTATGGCCATATGGGAAGATAGTGCGCACCATACAAGGACCTGATGGTGTCATACGCAGCGCTGAGGTACAGACGCGTGGAGGCGTTTTCAGACGCCCAGTTAGAAGGCTCGTTGTCCTGGCCGATGGAAGTTAGGCTCGCGTTGCTACGCCGGGGGGAGGCTGTTACGGACACGAGCATGTAATTTAGAATCACTAAATATAAGCAACATTACGTCATTCACAGACGCGTAATGTATGTACATAAGCGCTGTACATAATAGAGAGCAAGCCTATCAGAGGCTAGACTATTGTCCAATCAGCTACTGGGATAGTATATAAGGCTATGTACTGAGTTCTTAGAAGTACATAATGCGGTTCTTAGAAGTAAATAGAGCAGAAAAAACCGTTAAGAATAATCTGGGTTTCTATTGGTAGATTACAATGGAGAAAATCACGCCACTATTGATGACCAATGGTGTGCTTGCCGTATGCGGGGGGTCGGGAGGTGAACGTCAGCCGGCCTCAACAGGATTAGGAAATAGACTAGAGGAAAAGGGACTCTCTCCCACGACTTGCGACCGGCTGAAAAAGTACTTAAGCTGCACTTTCCTTGAAGACGACGTTCTCTCTCTGCAGTTCGACTCGAAGCGTCACTGCGACAGTTTGTCTTGGCACCCTACGCTCCTGGAGCGGCCCTAGATTTCCAGATTTCCTAAGTTATCTAACGTATTAGAGTCAGTGAAGTATTGTAAAGTAACTGTGAACTATTTGTGAGTTAGCGTCACGCGTATGTACGTAAAGGACTCGATTATGTGAAAGTATTTACACGTATTATGTGAAGTCTGTATTTTTATACGTGTTAAATAAATTGGCTGAGGCCTTTCAAGCGTGACCATTGTGTTGTGTAATTATTTACATCCTCTGCCCCCAACAATAATATTCCACAACTATCACACAACGCCGTCTAGTCCCAAGCTAAGCGGAGCTTGTGTTATGGGTACTAAACAACTGATAAACATACATACATATGTAGATAAATTACACCCATACACAGAACAAATGATCGTGCTCATCACACAAACATTTGTCCTGGGTGGGAATCGAACCCACGACCTCCGGCATAGCAGTCAGGGTCATTAACCACTAGACCAACAGGCCAGTCAGTCAGTCATATTAGAACTCATTGAAACGAAATTTAAATCTTGTGTTCATCAGTTGAGACCGGTATCGAAACGAAACGGTTGTAACTTGGCTAGGGGGCCAGGTTATTACGATAGAAGCAAAACAAGCCCGGCGGCATTACCCGTCGTCGTGGAGTTTTAAATATCTATACATTGTCATCATTATTATGCTTACTTCTAGTCAGTCTCTACGTAAACTTTCTCCATATATAAGCACATTGATCAGCCTACATTCAGTAGTTAGAAGGAAAAACTAACCGTTTAGCATATCATAACTTATTAGTCACCGTTTGCACTGGCAGGTACCTTACTAATTACAAATGTTTATGTTACGGCTGTCTCAGCTACAATAATACATCTTTGACTGGCCTGTTGGTCTAGTGGTTAGTGGCCCTGGCTGCTATGGCGGAGGTCGTGGGTTCGATTTCCACTGAGGAAAAATGTTTGTGTGATGAGCATGATCATTTGTTCTGTGTCTGGGTGTAATTTGTTTACAATATGTATGTATTTAGAAATATATAAGTATGTTTATCAGTTGTCTAGTACTCATAATACAAGCTCTGCTTAGCTTTTTTTTCGTTGGGAAAATCATCTTATGACATCCCCCGCTCTTGGGCGAGGCGGGAGATAGTGTCAGACTTTTACTGACTAAAAACCCACTCCTGTTCCTTCGTTGCCTTTCGTATCAGGGCCGAGTCTTCCTTTCAGAATCAGACCCTTGGCCCCGGTAGGCTTCGACCCTGCTAGGCCCCTACAGTTGCTGACATTTCCTTGAGGCGCGCGTGGAACAACACGCGCCGTCGACGACTTGAGCTCGGTCCAGACGGTTACCGGACGAACGGACGGTGAGCCACCCATTGCTCGCCGTCCGCAAGCCCGCGCCTACAAGCTCTGCTTAGCTTGGGACTAGATGGCGTTGTGATAGTTGTGTAATATTATTATTATTAATTTATCTGCGGGAACGTGTGAAAGAGTTACAGTGGCTCTGGAATGCAAAAAGCAACTGAAGGAAACAGACGGGTTTTAGTTGGTAAAATTCTGACACTTTTTCTCGCCCCACCATAGAGCGGGAGAACATATTTGATAATTTACCACCTCACACAAAAAACAGATATAAAAAAGCATTTTCCCTCAGTTGAAATAGCGGTCAAGCGTGAATCTATAAAAAAAACACGTAGTACTAGTGCAGTTAAATTATGCCTAAAACTCTGTGTATTTATTTATTTATTTATATGTAGAGCTCTTTTCTAATAATTATAATCAGCCTTTTTAATGTTCCCACTGCTGGGACTCAGGCCTCCTCTCTCTAGGAGAGAGAATGGGCCGTAATCCATCACGCGAGCCCAGTGCGGATTGGTGAATGTCACATGTCTTCGAATTTTTGGTCATAGGCCGGGTTTCCTCACGATGTTTTCCTTCACCGTTTTGAGAGCAGTGGTGATGAAATAAATTACACAAAGTAATGCGTCTGGTTGGGTTTGAACCCGCGACCTACAACTCGTAAGTCAGGGCCGTTACCACTCGGCCACCACTGCTCCTCTAATTTGCTAATTAAAATATATTAAAGAAGTAGGTTTGTTAACTTAAGTTAGGTTGAATGAAAATATAAATGGGTGATGGTTTGACAGATAGAATGAAAATGTTTGATGTAAGTCGATAAGGTGATAGTTTAATAAAAAAACAGCATATTTCAAGAGAATCGCGTTTATTATTTAGTTCAAATCCGTAGTAGCATATATATGTAATATACGCTATTGTATATATACCACGATAAATAAATAGAAAAGAAAACTAAAAGACATACAATGGGCGGCCTTATCGCTTCCGTGATCTCTTCCAGGCAACCTAGAATGGACGGTACACTCTGGGCAGTATGTCATTAACAGTTTAAATTACCATGGAAGTAATAGACAACACTCTTGAAGTAAATGAATAAACAACTCACTTATCAGTGAAAACATTAGCGAATCTCTAGTAACACTCTGATACCCGATGCGAACGGACGTGTGTGTCTAACTTGCGCGTACAAAAACTACGTTCTTTAAAAACTTTTTACAGTGAAGTGATTATGTGTGGTTCGTTAGTGAAACAATGATTTTCTTGTTTATAAGTGATTGAGTGATTGGAATAAATATTAAGGTAAGTACATAAGTATTATGTAGACTATTTCAGGCTTATCAGATTTGTTATTGGTGAAAAAACTCGTGGTTTTCATGTTGGCGTTAGATAAGCAAAGCATTTTGATTGTTCCATTTTTTTTTTGAATGAATGAAGTTTGCAAGGAGGGGGGACCACCTCCCTCTTTAAAAAAAACTGTTCTTTTGTATCAATCGAACATTTTTAATGTGGCATTAGAAATCAAACGACGCGCGACGTCAAACTTAAGTAGCAGTGGGCAGGGCACATTGCTCGCAGAACAGATGGTCGATGGGGACGAAAGGTTCTGGAATGGCGACCACGTACCGGAAGACGCAGCGACGGAAGGTCTCCCACAAGGTGGACCGATGACCTGGTGAGGGAATCCGATAGATGCGAGACGCACAGGACCGGTCATTGTGGTGACATTTGGGGGAGGCCTATGTCCAACAGTGAACGGCTTTCGGCTGAAATGATGATGATGATGATAGAAATTTATCTAGCCCGTTTTGTCTCAGTGCTGGGCAAAGGCTTCCCTCTCACTCTTTCACTCAGTCTATCTTTCCAGTCTAACTAGTCCTTCTTGTAGGAGTTATGCTCGTCCTGTCACCTTCATCTTGATCGTTTAATATGACCCCTTCAGTAGGTCTTTTGTCACTTATGCTGTTCGTTTTGATTTGGGTAGGTTTTAGGTACCTTAGAAAATTATAAAAACTTATGACAGAATCAGCGGACGGCATTGCCGTGGCCGAATACTGAGCCAGGCAAGGAATTGTAACTAGTTTTGCCATTGATACGCTAAGAAGAAGTGGGTTTTTATGGCCATTTCCCGTGGGATTGTATCGGACATGTCAGCCACATATCCGATGGGGTCTTTAAGTCAATAGTGAATAGGTTACTTCTAGGCAAGCGTGCTCCATCGTCGGCCACATCATCGCTTACCATCAGGTGAGATAGTGGTCAAACGCAAGCCTATCAATAATAAAAAAAAAAAATGTCAGATGAGAAATGGGTATTCGAATTATAAGTATAAACTTATCCCTGTAGTTTTAAAACCATATTAAATCCTTATTTAGTTTGATGTTAGTTTACCTATAAGGTATGTCTTTTACGCATGAGATTGCGGGTTCAAAACCGGGTACTTTTCTAAGTTTATTTAGGACGTTACTGACCCGTCCGGACCGAGCCCAAGTCGTCGACGGCGCGTATTGTTCCACGCGCGCCTCAGGGAGATGTCAGCAAATCGTAGGGGCCCAGCAGGGTCGAAGCCTACTGGGGCCCTGACCCGAAGGCAACGAAGGAACAGGAGTGGGTTTTTAGTCAGTAAAAGTCTGACACTATCTCCTGCTCCACCCAAGAGCGAGATTTGTCATTAGATGATTTTCCCACCTAGAAAAAAAAACCCCGTGTCTCGAAAAGCACGTAAAGCAGTCGTTGCCATTCGTAGATCTTTGATTAGTTGGTAAAAGGCTAAGGAGATAATGATTATAACTGTGACTATGGGATTGGGCGGGTCTTGTTAGCCGCATGCAGTTTTAACTGTTACGAGTAGGTAAGAATATCCATGGAGTGGGTACGTCAGGTTGGGCAATGCCGCCGAGACCAACCTGGGAAGAGATGGCTAATAGACTACTAGGGCTGGAAAGAATACTTGGAAGGATTTGAGGGAAGCTATAGAATATATCGTTTATTTAATAAAAGTGGCACATTTAAATTAAGATACATAAAAACAATTATAACGCATACATTGCATTTTTGCCTGAATTAGGTTTGACCTGTATGTCAGGCTAAAAAGTACTAAAAACCTAAGAAATAATAAATTAACAATCATTAAATTGACTATATTAAATAACCTAAATTTAATTAACTAAAAGCAAAGAATGTTTTATTTACAAACTAAAAGGAAATCTTCTGTCTCTCCGTAAGAGATGCTGAGTAAGTATTGCACAATAATCTTTTTACAGCTATAATAATTTAATTTATACAAACCTAATTTTCTATTTAATATATTTGCTGCTTGCCTAGCAAGTCATTTTCTAGCTCATAATTTTCTAAGCTACCTAAAACCTACCTAAATCAAAACGAACAGCATAAGTGACAAAAATATACTGACAACGGGATAAAAATCAATACTTAAATAATTCAGGGTTCTTTTCTGGAGGGACCGAAATAAAAACTTTTTGATTTTCAAAAGTGTTGGGGATTCGCAACTCCAAATTAAGTTTGGGATCGCTTCAGTGTAAAAAAGTAACTTTTTATGGCATTCAAATGGAGGGTTGAATTTTGACAAGTGGACTTAATTATTTATGAAATATGAGTAATTTATCTGAATTTCATTCTCATTCAACAATTCTTTTTTTTAATTGACATAAACTAGTGCTTGAATGCAATCCCATCTGATGGTACTCGTAAGCAGTGATGCTACTGTTGATGATGATACGCACTAGTTTATTAAGAGCCTATTCACTCTAGCCTTGAAGACACCTAAATTATAATCGGACGGGAAGACCGCAGCAGGTAAATTGTTCCAGTCCCTCGATGTATGCGGTATAAACGACGAAGCGAAACGCTTAGTCCGAACCGTAGAGGTTTCAACAACGTAAAGGTGGATACTCGCTGTACGTCAGGTTCAATAGCTAAAAAGGAATCTATTTAACTTAGGAATCAGCTCTACGTTTGGTGGAGGTGGGGCATTTTAGCAATATCATAGCATTACACTTATCACCATCACCTAACGTAGAGTCCAAAAGTTCGGTTTCAGTTTCGTACGATTTTCAGCAAAAAAAACGAGTTTTGGTTTAGTTTCGGTTTCGGTGGAAAACCTGCCGAAACTACGACCGAAACCGAAACTGCATTCGGGAGTTCTCGCGCTGTGTTCGGTCATGTTCGGCACATTAAATTCTACCCAAGCGAGTGAGTGACGCAGATCTTTTGCCGTGACCACGTGCCTGATCATGTCGTGACTGGCTCGTGTTTGCAGTTCGTTTTGTTTGTTGTGAGTTTTCGTGAGATTTATTTTGAATTCGGTAAGTTTTATTACGTGATATAGCTGGGTAAGTAGTAAACATCAAAACAATAATTCGTTATATCAAACTATACTCCATCTGTTTAGGTAATTAACTAAAGGTAAACAATCTTGACATGTCTTTTATCTAAAAGTTGTCTATAATTTTTATCTAAAAATGTTTACAATTTGTTATTTATCTATACCGATGTTTGGTAACTAACTAAACTTAAATAATCTTTGTATGTCTTTTATACGTTCTTTTTAAATAAAAAGACATATTAAGATTGTTTACGTTTAGTTAACTACCTAAACCGATGGAGTACACATATATAAAACATAGATTATAGTAGAATCAAGTTTAACTCATCTAAACATTTTTTGGTTGATTTAACTCTGTCGCAAATGCTATACAGAAAGAAAGGTAGTTGGTACTTAATATTTTTTTCTTAAGGGGTTGTTATGTTGAATTATCATACCGATAAGTGAAAATGTCGAAGCCTGCATAGCTATGTGATTTAAAGATAAAAAAATTATACTGACTGATTATAATAACGTTTTCTTTATTTTGTCCTCAAAACATGACGTTTAGAAGGAATTTTCGGTTTCGGTTCCGGCCGAAACTGAGACTGTTGTCAAAATTTGGTTTCGGTTTCGGTCGGACGCTAATGTAGTGTCCGACCAAAACACCACCAATCACTAAGGGCGGAATTCACCAATAAAACTAATCGCGTTTTAACGTTTGAATCGCATAATCGCGTTTAGCCGCTGTCACTAGTGTTACTTGTCTGTATTTTTCTTTTGTTGTATTTTTTTACAAGTGACACTAGTGACAGCGGCTAAACGCGATCATGCGAGCCAAGCGTTAAAACGCGATTAGTTTTATTGGTGAATTCCGCCCTAATAAGGCGGTCGTAAAACAATGTTTCCTGCTCGTTGATTAAGGTAAAACTTCACATTTCTTAGATGTTGTAAAAATGACCTATAGACATGATACATGACATGTGTTGTATGACATGTCTTGTCATCGGTCATTACTTACCTTTCGTTATCAATAATAATCACCCATTGTGTTCTCCTAATAAGTACAAAGAACCAGAAATGTTTGATATTTTTCGTTACAATGTTACTCAAGCAAGGTAAATTGTCTATTGTGAAACGAAGTCTGTCGCCAATTTCGTATGGCACTTGCCTATTACTTATCAGTAGTTAATAACTTGAACAAGAATATGTTAGTATAATAATCTTCGTTTATTTCCCCCAATATGTGGAACTTGTTGTCTGTTATAGGTGTTAACCTGTATTACAGATCACCAGGTCCTCACTCCATGAGCAAACACGGCGAGCAATGGATAGCTCGCCGTCCGACCGTCCGGACCGAGCGCAAGTCGTCGACGGCGCGTAGAGATGGAGATGTTAGCAACCATAGGGGCCCAGCAGGGTCGAAGCCTATTGGGGTCATGGGTGATGCGAAATAGATCCACGGGGCCCTGGAACAATGGCAAAGAAGGAACAGGAGTGGGTTTTTAGTCATTAAAAGTCTGACACGAAAGAGCGCGGGATGGGATGTCATTAGATGATTTTCCCACCCAAAAAGAAAAAAAACTCCATGAGCAAACATATCAATAATACTATTAGTAAAACGGATATAATTTATAGAATAAGTATCATGACAATTTAGGGATAGTTATAAGACAATGGATTGATTTCTTAGTACCGGGGTGGAGATAAGCCCACACCGCTGTGACGTTGTTGACGAGTCACTTGAGTGGAATCGTTTAGAGGGGTGGATGACGGTTACTTTTCGAATTTGGACGGACTTTAAGGGACAGTCTGAAAGAAGAAAAGACAGAAAGAAAACATTTATTTGAGACTCGCACAGGACAAACAACAATAAAATAAAAAGTAACTACTTAATCTATAAATACTTAACTAAAAATAAAAGAAAACAATATTAAAAGATAAAAATAAAAGACCTGTGCGAGGTCAAAAAGGCTCCTATCTCAGCATATGCTGCGATATTTAACTAAAAAGTAAAAATAACGCAGCGCTGGTATTCTGATAGGGCCTGGTGATGCCACGGACACACTCACGCAACACAGAGACAGATAAGGTAATATATAGATAATAAATAATAAAATAAAATATACTAAACATATAAACAAACCTATTAAACTACAAAAAAGTGTAAAATAAAAGCACTATTTAACCATTTATACGCTCGATGCTCCGTTATACATTTATCTATAGCAGACAAACGAATGGAATGCGCGGGCGCAGATGTAGGCTATAGTCTGGGGCAATCCGTTGAGTAGTCTGAACGTTCCAAACGGGATCGCTATACTCAGACGGAAAACAATAAAACTTTTTTATTTTTTTCTAACAGCTTGTGTTAAATTATTTGAAGAATGAAAACTACTTATCTTGTTGTTTGGTATTTAACAGTCCACAGTAAAAAAAAAATGACACACACCTGAAAATAGTTCTCCGAACTGATAACCATTACACAGATGACCTCCTCGTTGTGCTCTTATCATTTTTCTCTTTTATATCTGTCTCAATTTGTCCCCATCTTGATAACCTTTTAGCCTTATCACCTCTCACACAATTCTTCCGTCGTTTGTTAATAACCATATAACCTTCTAAATTTACTCAAAAGTTCTTCCTTTACTGTTACTTTAAAAAAAAAAAACTGGGCAAGTGCGAGTCGGACTCGCACACTGAGGGTTCCGTACAAGCTTACCTATGAAAACAGTTCGATTCCCGAATTGAGTTACGAAGATTTTTCCGAATCGCAAATGTTCTTTTTTTTAATTTCTTATTTTCACGTAACTACAAATTTTCAGTTTTCAGATTTATTCATGTACTTGTGCTATAAGACCTTGCTTCATGCCAAATTTCAGGGTTCTAGGTCAACGAGAACTTGTACCCTATGAATTTTAATTCCCTTGAGAGTGTCGAAATATATATTTTTAGCGACATAATCGGCCGTATCTTTTTTTTTCGTTAACTCAGAAGTTTGATTTTTTCACAACTTCAAGGGACCGCAGACTTGAGTATATTATTTGATTTTCAACTCGATATCTCCACGCGTTCTTAAGATAAAGAGTCTTAACAGACAGACAGACGGACGGGCAACAAAGTGATAAGGGTTCCGTTTTTTCCTTTTAAGGTATGAAACCCTAAAAAGACCTACACTACGAACTCCTCCAGTACCATGGGTTTGATCACAAACATGTAAAATTTCACACACAATACACCAAGACCCGAAAAAACTACCTGTAGACCATACAAATATAATTTTATGCGAGCGGAAATAGAACTTGCAATAGGCAGCGCAGCAGCCAATCACTCCATCACTGCACCAACCGTTCAAAATCCGAACTGAGTATCAACCAAACTTGTTTACGAAACGGGTCAAGAAAACAAAAACATACTTTACGTAAATAACTAGTTGTCAGTAAAGCAAAAGAAAACAGTATATTACTTGTGTCTCACAACATGTCTATACCTAATTAATATAGTATCCACTTTATAGGCTGTATTATTATTCGTTAATTTATTTAATCCTAATATATCGTACATAATCTAGTTTTAAAATAATCTATTCAAATTGTTACTTTTTAAGTTGTTTGAAATATTGTCTTCTTTTTAATTTAGTTTCTAATTCCATTAGTGTATTCTTTTTTAAATGTTTGATGTAAATTGATGGCCTGAAACACAGGTTTTCATTAACCTAGATCAGGCAGGTCTACGTTACTGTTAGAATTACTTTTTTTTTCTCGATTGCACTTAATGTAAATCATAATTTTACTTACTTTATACTTGAATAAAATTTTATTATTATTATATTATATTATTATGTAGATAGATCTTCCGTTCAGTCAACGAGGCAAATATAGTGGTGGTTCCACTTCCTATCAAGTTAGAGGTGGGAGTAAACTTGTTACGACGGCATGTAAGTATCGTAAGGGTTGTAGAAACTCGTGGAGAAGATCTTAAAAAAAAAATCTAAATTTAAAAAAAATATTTTACATAGGCCTACAAGGGCACTTATAAAACGTCAGAAAGTAGTGCACGGTTCCAAATTGGTCGTTTCCTATGGAGAAGAACCGGCAAGAAACACCATTGTTGCTCTTTTAAAAAAAATGTTGTTCTTACAATATTCCATAATACAGTATTAGTAGATATTATGTAAGAACAGTGTAGACCAGTCAGTATTGTACTCAAAAGTACAATAAAAAAACATAATAAAAAGTGAGTCGTAATAGGAAGTAATCTAAGAATTCGTTGAGTCTACAGTGTTCTCATATTCACATTATAAAAAAGAGGCTATACATAAAAAAAAATTACAACTATCAATAAATGCGACGTTAACAAAATAAATTACTAACGAATTTATAGTAGTTGGGGTCTAATAATATAAAAAATATTGTAACAGCAATGGGTTGGAAAAAAAAAGTATATATTACAACAAATGTGGAAAAGTTAACACACATTCACATTTACACAATATTATGAGTTACCAGGGGGCCACATGTGCAGAAGCAGTCATTGCCAAACAAGCGTGTCTTCAACATAGTCTTTAACCTTGTAATACGCTTTTTTGGTTAGGACACGCTTAATATGGGTTTTGAATTTTCCCTCGCTAAGTTCAGTCACCGCCTTTGACAGCTTGTTATAAAAGCGTATGCTGTTTCCTAAAAATGACTTGCTGGTCTTAGCTAATCTCCATTTAAGTAATACAATTTCGTGTTTACTACGCGTATTTATGTTATGAAAATCGCTTCTAATTTTGAAGAGTCCTAGGTTTTTACGAGCATACAAAATACTTTCTAAGATATAAAGAGAAGGCAGAGTCAGTATATCGATTTCTTTGAATTTATTTCTGAGGGGCTCACGAGGACCCATTTTATAAATAGCCCGGATTGCTCTCTTTTGCAATATCAAAATTGAGTCTACATCAGCTGCAGATCCCTACAGTAAAATGCCATAAGACATAATACTGTGGAAATAAGCATAGTAAACTAGCCTAGCGGTGGCTACATCTGCCAATTGCCTTATTTTTCTTACTGCATATTCGGCTGAGCTTAATCTACCTGAAAGAGTTTGAATACGAGCACCCCACTGCAGTTTAGAATCGATTGTTATACCTAAGAACACAGTTTACGTAATAACATCAAGTTTGTTGCCATCAAAAATTAGATTGACGCCAACTTGAGGGACATTCGGTAATGAGAACTCCTCTGTTAATCTCCGGCGGTGACCTCTCGCATCAAGTCCATGGTACTACATGGTACAGTAATGCGAGCGAAAGAGGTGGCAGAAAGCATGAGGGTTAAGTCAATACGGTTGTAAGAAAGCTGATAGAGAGTAAGTTGTTGTTTAGGTGGGATATCATCTAATGACTACTCCCACCCTAGGGTAGAGTTAAAGGGCGTGTCAGATTTTTACTGACTAGAACCACACTTGTGTCCTTCATTTGCACTATGCGTTCTAGGACCACGGGCTTTCTTTTCAGAAATTCCTCGTGGCCCTAGCGGGTAATGGGCATCGGCTCTGCTGGGCCCTGCGGTTTTACTGACATCTCTTTGAGGCGTAAAACACTACGCACCGTCGACGACTTGGACTTGGTCCGGACGGTTACCTGGATGGCCGAAGTAATTGGTCTGAGAAGTGACTCAATAAATTTTAAACGTCGAGAACGTGGTGAAAGTTCTACCTAATCCCGACCAGGAAGACTCGGCCCTGGTATGAAAGGCAACGAAGGAACAGGAGTGAGTTTTTAGTCAGTAAAAGTTTGACACATCCTCTCGCTTCGAGACTCCAAGAGCGGAGGATGTCATTGGATGATTTTCCCACCGAAAAAAAACAAACCTAATCCTGAGCAAACATTTTGAAGCAATGTCTTAAGAAATTTGTGATCGGTGTAATCCTTTCAATTTCAATCACTATCGAATCACGTTAATTTCACAACACTACGAATTAGTGAATTAAGTACTGAAACGTCATCAGAAAAATAACGAACCACATTTTGCTCGCGACGTCGCTCCCAACCCTAAGGCTTATCTCATATGGAACGTGCATTTTTCGGGACAAAAAAGTAACCTAGGTACTCGGTAAAAGTGCAGCTTTGTATTAGAGAACTTTTGTAATTGGATCAATGCTTCTAGAGCTTATCTCTTACACACAAACAAATTAACCTCTGTATCCTAACAGAATTAGTTAAGGGGTTTAGACTGAGACAAACGTTCTGAAGACCAATGAGAAAAAAATGTTACCCACATTGTCAGCAGTCGGTACTTTTTCAGTTTTAATATAATAATAAATCATAATAGCCAAAAGCTTCGACGACCATCTGTCGAAGCTGTCGTTGCGCGGCTGGTTCAAGGGCCTGATACAGAAGGCAGTACTCCTTGATACGGCTCGCATTGTGAGGAGGTTCCTGTCTCTGGAGCCCTAGCCACCGGTAGCTTGGACCCTGCTCCCAATTCCGGTGGACTACTATTTTTTATATATTTTTTTTTATAATGTGTTTTAAGAAATATTTAAAAATGTACAAAATATGTATAAAATATAAATAAAGGATAATAATAATAATATGTTTATTGAATAGTTTGATTTACATAAATATTTATACATTAAGGGCTTAATTTAGAGGTAAAGAATTGTATTCTACCTGAACTAGGTATATACCTGTATCTCAGATAGCTTATTAAATTATTTAAAATTCATTAAACAAAAAGTAAATAACTTATGAACAATATTATTTCAATTTGAAATAATATTGTTCTTAGTTCTTAGTTGACGAATACTGTGCTTAGTCAACAAATCTGCATCATCGTACATTACACGACATTATTGTGACACAACATTACATTATCATTTTTTGCAAAGTAACGATTTTGTAAACTTGTTTTTATTAGCACTGATTAGAATCAATAAAATTGTTAAAGAAATAGTTACTATATTATTTATGAGTAATATTATATAAATTGAAATGAAATCTAACTCAGGTTAAAAAACTCGTATCTGAAAAGGATACAGTGGTTCTGGAAAGCCAAAGTCAACTGAAGGACGCAGGTGGATTTTAGTTAGTAGAAGTCTGACACACCCTCTTACTCCACCCTAGTGCGTGAGAAGATTGGATGATTCCCACCTCCAAGAAAAGGTCAATTTCGATACAATTCTCAGTTCAAATTTTAATTTGTCCAATTTTGAAATACTTTACTGTAGTCCTGAAAGGCAAAGGAACAACTGAAGGAACACGGGTGGGTTTTAGTCAGTAAAAGTCTGAAACTCCCTCTCGCTGCACTCAGAGCGGGAGGAGTTATTTGATTATTTTTCATCTCAAGAAAGAAAAAAAACTGGTAAATGCGAGTCGGACTTGCGCATTGAGGGTTCCGTACAAACTTACCTAAGTAAATAGTTAAATTCCCGAATGGAGTCTCAAAGATTTTTCCGAATGGCAAAAAAAGTTTATTTTTGTGACTTAACAACAAATTTTCAGATTTATTCCTATACTTGTGCTATAAGACTTTATGCCAAATTTCAGGATTCTGGCTCCCTTGGAATGTTGATGCCCTTGAGAGTGTAGAAGTATACATACGTTTTAAGCGACATAACCAGCCGTATCCTTTTTTTTCGTTAACATAGAAGCTTGATTTTTTCACAGTTTCAAAGGATTGCAAACTTGAGTACATGGTTTTAATTTCAACTCGATACCTGTACGCGTTTCCGATAAAGGGTCTTGACTGACAAATAGACAGACAGACGGACAACAAAGTGATCCTATAAGGGTTCCGCTTTTTTCTTTTGAGGTACGGAACCCAAAAAAGAACTAAGCAGCTGGAAAGTCTATAAAATACACATATGCCGTGGGTACGAGTACATGTACCTACGCCACAACTTTATCTACATGCCTAAATGAATGTAAAAGTATGTGTAAAAGCATGAGTCGAGGTAGATACGGCAAAGCTTTCAGAGCAGTTCCATTATCTTGCAGATAACGGATGATAGATGATAAACCAGTATTGTTTGGTATCGAACACGGCAACTAGCCAAATTGTCTCGTTCCATATTTTGGAATGCATCTGATTTGCGTCAGTCAATCAATTTGGTCTATATTCTAGAAGATTTTCCATTATGGCTATTGACGAAAACTATTAGGTCTTTATCTACAGAAAATACAAAACACAAAGAAACCAATAAATACCTAATTTTGAAAAAAAAAAATAACGTACCTTTAATAAAAGTTTATATGAACTTATGATTCCAAGGCAATCCAAAGATATAACACTTCAAACCAACCCGTTTTATTTAATTTCATACTTCAACCCCTATTATAATACTACTAGTGGCCCCGGCAGACATTGCCAAAGGCTTAATAAAAAAAAAAATATTGATAGATGCGTGGTTGACCGTTATATCACCAGATGAAAAGCCTCCGGGGCCTGATTTAGGCCCCGATTGCAGCGCTAACTACCGGTTCCAACTGCATTTTAAAACCATCCACAAACCCACTCAAATATACCTACACACAAAGTTTAATCCAAACCGGTCAAGCTGTTTAGGAGGAATTAGGTGACAAACACACGTACAGAAGAATTGTAATATAAAGAACATTGTAGAAACATTTTGATTGATCTTTGCATATAATATTTTTGGTGAAGTCAATGGTATAGAAGCCAGCTTGACACCGAGATGAAGTGATGACGCCGTCACACCAATTTGACAGTCTGGCATGACGTTTGCAGTGAGTCCAACAATCATCTAATAATTTCTCTCTCTCTGGGCGGAGTTTGTAGTGTCAGATTTTTACCGACTAAGAGCCCAAACATATAACTGAGATGCGACGCTAAATTAATGTTATTTTTTTATTATTATATAAAACCAGTGCTTGACTGCAATCCCACCTGATGGTAAGCAGTGATACAATCTGATACGTTACGATTTGTGTTAAAAAAAAGCTGCTGTGATTACTTCACTTGCGATTTACCACACCCAGATCCAGTAAACCTTTTTTTTACTTGGCCTAGCCTAGAGCGGGAGAAATCATTGGATGATTTCTCCAATGATTTCTCCCGCTCTAGGCTGCAGCGAGAGCGCATGTCAGACTTTTATTAACAAAAAACCTACCTGTCCTTCCAGGTTCGACTTGTTGACTATTTCCAACAATCCTGAAGTTTGCGTTATCTTTTCTAACATTAAGGATGGCTAACATACCGGCTTATAGATTCGGCACTGTCACGAGAAACATACTCTGTAAGTGTTCCTACAACTCTGAATCAAAAAAAGTGTAAAACTCACCACTACGTCAACGAGGCAGCAATTAACGACTAAAGTTGACAGAAAAAACTGCTCAGATAATATTCATCAAGCGAATCCGAAACGAAGAGAAGAAAATACAAACACAAAACTTGATTTTTAAGGTTAAAAAATCATTGTGAAGTTAGCCGCAAACAGTGAGTACCAACATAATAATATCATTCTACGTACTTAACTTTTACCTGAAACTACCCTCGATCACTTATTGTTAAACGTATCCAGTGTTGCCAGCTCAAATAAATAACAGGAGGGTTACCATTAGGTAAACTTCAATTACCAACAATGGAAAATCAAATGGATTTACTTCTCAACAAAATAAAAGAACAAATGTCGCTACAAACAAAAGAAATCACAGAATCAGTAACAAAAAGTGTGTTAGAGAACATGGATAAAAAACTAGCATCAGTTATTGAAGAAAATAAGTTTCTAAAAACTAAAGTTGAAACTTTACAGCACAAAATTGATTCCCTGGAAGATAACAAAAGGAGACATAATTTAATATTCTTCGGAGTAAGCGAGACAGAGCAAGAGGGTTCCTTAACCCTAGACACCTAACGTTTGCCTACCCCCTATAAACCCTAACCATTCGTCGATTCGACGAATACTTTTTAGAGTGTTTTAATTTCAAGTTATAATATAACTTTTCGTTAAATGTATTGCATTTATACTTGGTTTAACTATTATTCTACAAAATGAAACAATGAATTTCTGTATTATTACTATTTATATTCATTTTATCACAATTTTAGAAAGGCACTAACTTTTATGAGATCAATAGAGACAACATATTTATAAAAATTAAAATAAAAAAAACAACAAAAAACAGCCTTTTCTTGTTTGGCGTACCTAAATTATAACACTATAAACAATTTGAAAAATAGAAAAAAAACTAATTTTTTAGAGCACATTTTGAACAAAAATCAACTTTATGTTCCCCGCATATTGCTGAATTACATTTAGCGCATGATGACTTTGTCATGCGCCTTTTGGTATATGAACATAGACCACAGATTTTTCTTTTTCTATTACATCATCCATCAAAGCAGGAGAAACACGCTCTTGAATAACATCATCGTCGGAAGAACCGGAAGATTCTTCTGTCTGATTATCACTTTCAACAGCATCCACCTCCAGATTATCTTCAGTTTCGCTATCAGATAATTCTTCCGAAGCACTGACATCTTCCTCTTTCAATAACAAACGCGCTATTTGTTCATTAGGTAGCAATTGTCTTGAAGTCATGATGAAAACTGCAAGAAAACAGAAAAAACATTAGTTGCGAAAGAATACACAAACCCTAACCATTCGTCGAAACGACGAGCACTATCGTAATATCTCGAAAAAAGAAGTACTTACCCCCCGGACACGAACGCCTCTCGGAAGAGCTCGGCGAACACTGAGTTGACAAGCAACGTTGCTATGATCGCCCCACGCGCTGAAAAGAGACAGCGATTTTTTTGTCGCGTAGTCGTCGAATCGACGAAGGTTAGGTGTCTAGGGTTAATTGATTACACAAAAACGATAATTGAAAAAGAAACTAAGACGACTATACAACCCTACGAAATAAATACAGTGCAAAGATTAGGGGCCAAAGGAAAGGAAACACGCCCTTTACTAGTTGGCTTTACTACAATGTGGAAAAGAAACTTAATCCTCAGGAATAAAAATAAAAAAGAGAATTCAACCAGATCAACCATCACGATTAAGGAAGATTTCTCCAAAGATGTTCTACTAAAAAGGAAAGAACTTATGCCCCAACTATTACAAGAGAGAGAGAAAGGTAAGATTGCCTACTTAAAGAGAAATAAACTGATAATAAAGGATCCAAAAGAAATCAACCTAATCAAAAGGAAAAGAGACCCAAAGGAGTCACCTAGCGATAAAACAAACACAATTAGACCAGCTTCCAAGAAAATAAACACCAACAATATTTTTGATTATGTAACTCGAGGACGATCTTCGCCTTCTCTATCAAATTCGGATTCAAAAAACTAAAAGACAGCGACAACCGGATCAAGAACATTACAACAAACAAATATACTACTAAAAAACGAATAAGCACCCCAATCCGGCTGGTCACCGTGGGGGAAGAAGACCGCTACCCTCCAACCAAAAATAACAACAAACGGTTAAATCAAAATTTACTAAAAATTTGTACCTATAATGTACGATCCCTATCATCTTTTGAAAAATATCTTGAATTGACCTATGCTCTCAAAAATATCAACTGTGACATAATAGGCCTGTCAGAAGTCAGACGAATGGGCTGTAACATCGAAGAGTACCAAGACTATGTCTTGTGTTATATAGGACAAACAAAAGGTCTACACGGAGTAGGATTCCTCATTAAAAAAGAGCACAAAGACAAAATAACTAACTTTACTGGAATCTCAGAAAGAGTAGCTCTCTTACAATTGGAATTTGATAACTTTTCAATATCTCTGATACAGGCTTATGCACCAACAGAGAGAGCAAACGACGACGAAATTTGTCAATTCTACGAAGACCTAAACCAAGCCCACTCTCTAACAAACCACAGAGTTCTGGTAATTGGAGATTTTAACGCAAAAATAGGTCACCAAAAAACTGACAATATGCAAATCATTGGTCGATTCGGTTTCGGTGAAAGAAATGAAAGGGGCAAAAAGCTAATAGAATATGCCTCGGAATACAAATTAACAATAATGAATACCTTTTTCAAAAAGAGGAGCAGTAGGAAATGGACTTGGATATCTCCGGATAGAAAAACTACTAACGAAATCGATTTTATATTGACAAATACTCCAAAAATTGTAATGAATGTTGAGGTTATTAACGATTTAAAATTCCCCTCTGACCACCGGCTTTTAAGAGCTACTATCACCCTAAAACCACCGAAATTGCCAAGGAAAAACTTCAACAACACGACAAGCAGGCCCAAAACAAGTGAAGAAGTTGAAAAATATTTGAAAAATCTGTCAGAAATTATGAAGACTTCAGACAATCTAAGCAAAGTTACAGACGTACAGACTTACTACAATCAGCTTGAAAAAATTATACTCGGTAGTCTAAAAACACAACAGGCAACAGAAGTCAAAACACATAAGATATTCAGCAAGGACACAGAACTATTAATCAAAAGACGCACAGAACTAATAAAAACAAAAAACAAGAACACCGAAATGAAAACTGAACTTAGTAGATTGTATAAAATAACAAATAAACTAATAAGGAAAGATTACGACAACTACAGATACAACATCATAACTAAAAACTTAGAAAAATTTAGAAGTACGAAAAGAGCACTTAAGGAACTAACCACACATAAAAAATGGGTTCATAACTTTAAAAATGTATCAGAAGAAACCAAGACCAGGAAAAATGTGATCGAACATGCAACCAACTTTTATAGAAACCTGTACAAGAAAAATGATAACATTATCACTGAAAACGAAACACACTATCAAATAAAAGTTAACACTGTCCAACCAATTGATGGAAGGGAGGTATACACACACATAAGACTATTAAAAAACGAAAAAAGCCCTGGCCCAGATGGAATCAGTAATGAAGCTATAAAAGCGGGAGCACCATTCTTATTATACCATCTGACCCAATTGTTCAATATGATACTGAGCACAGAGACAGTTCCCAAAAAATGGTGCTCGTCAGATATTATTCTTCTTTTTAAAAAAGGCAATCCGCGAGACATAGGAAACTATAGGCCAATCAGTCTTCTAATAAGCATTTACAAACTCTTTGCTTCAATAGTTCTCAAACGAATAACTAAAGAAATTGACAACTCACAACCTATAGAGCAAGCAGGTTTCCGCTCAGGTTTCAGTACTATCGATCACATTCAAACAATTGAACAAATAATAGAAAAATATAGAGAATTTAACCAACCCCTTTATGTGGCGTTCATAGATTATAGCAAAGCTTTCGACAGCATCAGTCACAGTTCCATCTGGAATGCACTCAACTCACTAAAAATCGACCAAAAATATATCAACATAATAAAAAACGTATATGAAAACAGTACAAGCAAAGTAAGACTTGACACTAGTGGAGAGCCCTTTAAAATTGAGCGAGGTGTAAAACAAGGCGACCCGCTGTCACCAAAACTTTTTATAGCGGTTCTTCAAGACATTTTCAGCAAAATAAATTGGGCACAAAAAGGTATCCTGATAAACGGTAAGTACCTCAGTCATTTAAGATTTGCAGACGACATTGTGATACTAGCTGAAACACCTAAAGATTTAGAGGACATGATAACGACACTCGACCAGGAAAGTAAAAAAATCGGACTTGCTATGAATACAGATAAAACAAAAATAATGACCAACTTTTACAGAAGACCAATAAAAGTAAACGGACACTTAATAGAATATGTTGACAATTATATTTATTTGGGAAAACAAGTCTCATTTAATGCAAACAGTAACTTGGAAGAAGTAACGAGAAGAATAACTTTAACATGGAGAAAGTTCTGGTCATTAAAAGAAATATTGAAAGGCAACTATAGTTTACATATGAAAAAAACTGTGATGGACACCTGTATTATGTCTTGCCTTCTATACGGCTGTCACACCTGGGTATTCACAAAAAGTATCAAACAAAAACTAAAGAATACACAAAAAGCAATGGAGAGAAGCATACTACGGATCAGGAAAATACATAAAATACGGAGCGAGTACATAAGACAGAAAACGAAGATTGTGGATGCATTGAGTCACGCACTGACATTAAAGTGGCAATGGGCTGGTCACATCGCACGCTGCACAGACAGAAGGTGGGCAATAGAGACCACTAAATGGAAGGGACCATCAGGCAAAAGAAAAGCCGGCAGACCAAAGCAGCGATGGGCAGACGACATCGAGGAGGCGGTGGGGAGAGACTGGATAGACCAGGCCAAGGAAAGGAAAAGGTGGAAAAGGTTGGGGGAGGCCTATACCCAAAATGGGATCCATAACCTAGATGAAGCAGATTCATAATTAATTATAATAATACTAGATTTTAAGTTAATATATAAGAAAAAAAAAATACTAACAACATTTGAAGTGTAAAATTTAAGGGTTATAGAATAAATGGCTTTATTATTTATTATTATTTAACATACCGCCCGGTAGCCGGATTCCTGGTCACTGTAGGCGCGGGCTTGTGGATGGTAAGCAATAGGTGGCTCGCCGTCCGGCAGTCCAGTTAGCACCAAGCCCGGAAGGTATCTCTTTCAAAAATTCCAGTGGCCCTAGCGGGCTTGGCTTGGTTCCTGTAATTCTGGAACTGGAAGTTGTATACTTTAAGAGCGGCCAACTCGAGGTGCATTTTCATACAACCGCTCTTACGTGATTATGATGTTATTACACATCTTTCTCTAGATATTTTGGATACACAGATATTTTGTGCATATTATCTAGGCTTCTATGTAAATCAAAATATCAATTTGTGTAAAACTAATCCAGTAAAGCCCTCTAAAAATCTGCTATTTTACGTGAACTTTGGCCCTCCATAATGTACTCGTATATTAAAAATATAAAAAAGTATGTACTTTTTTAATGTGCAAGGCATCTATGGATGTCCATAGAAGCCTTGCACATTTAATCTAAATTCTGAATGACGACAAATATTCTCAAAAACTCTTAAGGGTTTTAAAAAAACACGTATTTCAAGGAACAAGTTTTGTGAAATATTCGAGTAAATCATGGAATTACCGAATGCTTACAGAGTTTTCAGGCGTTATCTCTCTTTTTTTTCGCGTTGCCTTGTCATTAAGCATCATGTTTGGTTGCGTTAGATGAAGCAACAAGCTTTTAAACCATGCTCGACGTTAACGATAGGCGAGTAGAAGAGGGCCTTAACGACATTATTACCTGTTTCCAGCTAATCAGCACCAGCTGTATTTTTACCTAAATTGTTTACAGGAAAACCACAACAAACTGCAAAAGTTTTTTTTTTTTTTTTTATTCCACAACTATCACACAACGCCGTCTAGTCCCAAGCTAAGCAGAGCTTGTGTTATGGGTACTAGACAACTGATAAACATACTTACTTATATATTTCTAAATACATACTTAAATAGATAAATGACACCCAGACACAGAACAAATGATCGTGCTCATCACACAAACATTTGTCCTGGGTGGGAATCGAACCCACGACCCTCGGCATAGCAGTCAGGGCCACTAACCACTAGACCAACAGGCCTGTCAACCCTAGACAATGACATCGCGTTTTACCGTATTTACCAACTCCATACACTGTCAAGGAATTTGTGGAAAATTTTAAGTTAAGTATAATAGTTAAGTTAAAATTGTAAGTAAAAAGCATGAAAATAATATTATGTGTAAATTTATTGACGTATGAGTTTGCGGGCAATACGAGTGAACAGTCGAAGAGGAAGGAAACTGAAGCAAAAATATACAAGATGTCTGTCTGTTTGACAATATTTTCTCAATGATGAGGATGGTGACGTAACTATATTGTGTCATAAATACTGCGTATTCGATAAACTTGCAGTTATAGTTTATCTAACTAAATAACTTATAAAAAACTTTTTACAAAAAAAATTCAACCGACTTCAAAGTAAAAAAAACACTGAAAAGTGCAAAATAATAATGCTTTAATTTCGCAAGTCGGTGTTTCTAAAATAGTTTTGTGTCTTCGTTTTTTAACACCAACCGTTATTTTGCACTTTTCAGTGATTTTTTTTACTTTGAAGTCGGTTGAATTTTTTTTGTAAAAAGTTTTTTATTTTACACTTTTTAGTTATGGTACCACCACTAAAAAGTAACCCTCAGCCAAACTTAAATACCTTATAACCAGAGTGCATCTCATGACAATTCTAATAATCCCAAACACGATAAGATTACATTAATTTATTACAGAGTTCCGGTGCCTAACTTTAGACTTCATCATCAAATCAGTTCGATATATTCCGCTTCTTCTTTCAGGCAGTCATCAACAACTCGTATAAACAAAGCAATTAAAGTATAATTGCTTTGTTAAACTTTCCCTGGACTATCATGAATATTTCAAGATCAAAACTACCCAAATCGGTCCAGCTATTCTCGAGTTTTAGCGAGACTAACGAACAGCTGTTCATTTTTATATATAAAAGATAGAAGATTAGTTTTTCCCGATCACTAAATGTATCAAAGGGACTCATTTGCGTCCAGTGGCTTACGACACAAAATAGATAGGTACAAGAACTAGGCCAGATGAATGAGACATTCTCTTGGTTTAAAAGAATCACCCTAAAATATGTAGAACCGTGTTGGTACCGCAAATTCGTATCAGTCAGTGCCATCCGGACCGAGCCCGAGTCGTCGATAGCGCGTAGTGTACCACGCGCGCCTCAATGAGATGTCAGCAAAACCGTAGGTACGGGCGAAGCCTATTGAGGCCATGGGTCGACTTTTGAAAGAAGAAAGAAAGAAAGAAAAACATTTTATTTGGTGGAACAAGGCGCAAATTTAGAACTAACAAATTATAAGTATTAATATAACAAAGTATAAGTATTATGTGAAAAAATATGCGCCACATTCGCGCAAAACGGCCGAACGCTCAGCATAATGCCGTGACCACACGCAAAATGCGATGAGTCTACGGCGCTGGTTTTCAGCGTAGGCTGGTAACGGTATCAAGTATTTGAAAGGTTTACTCGTGGTTGTGGGACGCAAAGGGATACTGAAGGAACATAGGTGTGGTTTTAGTCAGTAAAAGTCTGACACGTAATCCAAAAAAAAAGTCAGATGATTTCCCACCTTAAAAAAAGAGATTCGTATCAGTCGCAATGCGCCTTAGAGAGTAATACGTCTGTCACGGCACAGGATGTTACAAACGTAAACATTTTATCTGACTATGTCTTTTATTTAAACGAGCTCTGCAAACTTCCGATGACTAAAAGAATATCGATAAAAGAGTTTATGTTCTTAGTTGTTTTGATATGACCGATTTCAAGATGGAGCAGGCAGACAAATTATAGTGATAAATGATTTTTATTTTGCAAATAGGTTTCTGAGTATATTTCCGGTGATAGAGATGTAGTAGGTACTTTAGTAGTTTTTCTTGGTGCTTTTAAGTTTGGAAGTTTTTTTTTGTTTATAGTGTCATATTTGGTTAATTTGTAAGCAGTATGCCACTGACTACCCCTGCCCCCCTAGCCAAGTTACGATCGTTTCGTTTGCGTCGAACGCCTCGAGTAGGCCACGCCTCCGATTCCTTTGTTCTGACCACGTGACTGAGCGTTGAGATGACGTCAGAACAAAGGAATCGGAGGCGTGGCTTACTCGAGGCGTTCAGCGCGAACGATACGATTGTAACTTGGCTAGGGGGGCTGTTCTTACGATCGATTCTAAATCTTAGCGCCCACACAGGCGGGCAACTGTCGCGAACCGGGATAATATATTTTGTAATTTTCGAGTTTCTTTGTACTGAAAGCAGGCACAATCACAGAAAATCGCTCTAAGATCGCCATTGTACCCATAGATAGAAGTTTGTATATAAGTTGTGTTACTTTTTTGGTGTTTAAAGTTTATTTTATTCTATTCGATGCCTGAGTCTATTTTGTGTCTTTGCATAAATGTGCATAGTAGGTATAGTATAAATAGTAACTTAACATTTAAGTTTCTTATGTAGGCCTACATTTTATTGTTAGAAATCCATAAAATTAATATTCATTTAAAAATTATGTTTTAAAAAGATGTCGGGCCGGGTCGTGCCGGGGCCGGAGCGGAGCTCGTCCGTGCTGCATGATTATATTACACCGAGTACTAAACGGGTTATAAGCTGCCACGGTCCCTTCGATATAGTGTAGTGACGTAAATAATTCCCAATTTAATAAATAATATTAGAGTTTTCTTTACTGGATAAATTGATTATAATTTAATACCTGTTTCATTTAATTCACTTCTAATTGAAGTCCATAATATAAGTACTTTTTCGGGTTGGTGTAAAATAAGTATAGACATATCACCGAAAATATATTTTAAATTTAAATTGAATTACATATTAATATAACTTAATTTCAATAAATTATCAGTGCATTACCTTTGTTAAACGTATACTAACGTTTGTGGCACATTTATGTGACTGTATCAATATTTTACACCACCTGCCAGCTCAACACCAGAACCATCACTCATTAACTATCACTGGACTACTTGTGAATCACAATGTCACAACTGGACGAGATTGTTTCGGCACAGAAGAGCCTCGAGGACTGCTTTGTTCGCAAGATGGAGGAACTTGAAGCTCAAATTCTGAGCGCTGGACCTGCCAAGGACACTGTGGCAAGGGTGGCTGAGGAATTCCGCACCTTCAGGGAATTGATCTTCAGCATGCTTAGCCTTCTCCGGAGACAAATTAATGAATGTGCTAGGCAAGTTGACGGGTTGGAAACCAGACATCGGCGGAAGGCACTTATCTTCCAGGGCATTGCAGAAGTTGACGGTGAGGTTAGCAGTGCAGTCGTCCTTGATGTTATCAATAAGCAGCTAGGTGCCAAATCATTGACTGCATCCTCCATCAAAACCTGTCACAGACTCGGGACGGCCAATAAAAATCATCATAGGCCCATACTGGTCAGATTCGCTACATTGATGATAAAACTGCGATCTGGAGAGCCAAGAAAGGCTTGAAGGGTTCTTCCATCTCGGTAAAGGAGTTCTTGACGAGGACCCGGCAGACAATCTTCGGGAAGGCGCGGCTCCACTTCGGTATGCGATCCTGTTGGACTCAGGACGGAGTTATTGTTGTTAAAACCCCCGATGGCAACAAACACAAAATTACTGCACTCGAAGAACTTAGTCCACTGCAGGCGAAGTATCCGAAGGTCCAAGGAGGTGATAGCCTGCAAAAGAAGACACGATAGTTTCGGTACTTTTTTTACGTTTTATCTACTCTCTCTACACGTTAGACAGTAAGGTCTTACTTACCATTTAGCATTCATAGCTTTGTTTTCAACTGTTTTTGCATCGCTTTACCTATTTTTTCTTGTAAGTGTTTTGTTTGTTGTCGAATGCAATTCGTATTTACACTTTGACCCTCGCAAAACTATTTTACTGTAGTTACCCTCAACAGATTTCATTTACTCAAAATAGTATATTACCAAAGTACTCTGTGCTCAAAATAATAAAAATGTCGGAGTTTTTGGCGGGATTTCTTCGAGTGAAGTTCAGTGACTGTTTTAATTATTCGCAAATTGATTCCTAGTGGATATTGTGATGTAAAATTGGTGTTGTTTTGTATCCCAAGTGTCTGCGCAACTGGAATAATATGTGGAATCATTGAAATAGGCGCGGTCTCGGTAAAATGGAGCTGAGAATTTTATTGTAGTTTTAGCTACCTCAGCGAAGTTTGCTGAGAAGACTGAATCGATACATTTGCTGCCAAATACTTCAAAAAACATTAGAATGTGTTACACCTGCATTCTAATGTAAAACAAAAAGAAACACAAACTGATGACTAGGCAGCATGGTCTCTGACCTTAGCCTGTTCCACAAGGAGCGAAAAAAAAAAAAAAAAAATGTCATTTAATAATGTTTTGTGTCAAATTCAATTAGGCTAGGTTTATTTATTTTTGTCACTTGGTTTGACGTTTGCTGCAGATCGGATGCGTTCACAGAATTTTATGTAAGGTGCTTTTTGATTTCTGTCGAAGTCACTTAAAACTCTTCACATTTTTTTTTTTTAGGTAACTAATCGGTTTTTTTTTACTTTTATATTTATATATGTATGCAGTGTTCAATGTGATTTACTGTTTTCAGTGGTTTTATCTTCTCTTTCTAGTTTAAATATATGATGTTAGCTGGCGGGTGGTGCAGAGATGCAAACGCCATATTAGCTTGTGTGTGTAATTTGTAGTATTTATATATATATTTTTTTTTTTCCTTTTATTTGATGTTCTCTGATGACGAATCTTTTCATTCTGCTAACAAATCAACTGCCTCTTATTGCGATGTCAGTTTTTTCTCTTTGACGGATGCCCTTGGCGATCTATTGCGCCAAAAGTTCGACTCAAACCCAGGCCGGTTGTTTAACGTTTGCCACATTAATGCCCAAAGTGTCCCTAGTCACCATAGTGAACTGTACGATACGTTTTCCTGCAGTCATGTTCACGCTATCCTGATTTCCGAAACTTGGCTCAAACCTGAACTCCTATCTACCACCTACTCTCTCCCTGGATTCGTTCTTCTTCGGAATGATCGGATCGGTAAGAGAGGGGGTGGTGTAGCTATATACCTTCGCGGTGATTTCCCATTTAAAATTCTAACCACTTCTTCTCCTACTGATTCTGCTGAGTTTCTGTTTCTAGAGGTTTGTGTCAAAGGAGCTAAAGCCGTTTTAGGTGTCGTGTATTGTCCCCCTACTCTTGATTTTTTCACCGAATTCGAATCGGTACTTGAATCTTTGGGTTCAGAGTATGCACATCATATCATCATGGGAGATTTTAACACCAACCTCCTTGCCCACAACTCCCCTCGGTCCCGAAAACTCCTACATCTTATTGAGTCAGCCAATCTCCATGTATTGCCTCTCCAACCGACTCATCATAATAAAGTTGGTGATGATACTTGGCTCGACTTGATCCTCACCTCTAATCCTTCTCTAGTGTCCTCACATGGCCAATTTGATGCTCCTGGATTTTCCCATCACGATCTCCTTTACTTGTCCTATGTCCTTAAACCTCCTAAACCCAAACCCACGTTCCAGTACAGGCGTGCTTTTGCACGTATGAATAGTGAGCAACTCCTGAAAGATGCTTTGAGTATTGATTGGTCACCCCAGCGGGAAGCTACAACAGTGGATGACAAAATTTGCATTTTCAATAGTATTGTGACAAAGTTATATGACACACATGCTCCTATCAGAAAAGTTAAATTGAAGCGTCCACCTGCACCATGGATGCACGATGAAATTCGGTTGGCAATGCGACGGAGGGACCGTGCGTTTCGAAAATTTAAAAGGGATCGCTCTGAGGATAACTGGGTCTGTTTTAAGACTGCTAGGAATCGGTGTAACCAGATGATACGCAACGCTAAACGCCGTCACATTCTCAGTAACATTACTTCTTCTTCTTCTGCCGATATCTGGAAATTCCTTGGAACTCTAGGTATCGGCAAATCGCCGCATTCAGACCTTCCTAACACAATTGGTTTGGACGAGTTAAACTGTCATTTCTCCACCGTACCTACACGTGACAGTCTAACCAAACGTCAAACTATTGATTACCTTGCTGGTCTGAGGCGTCCCAATATTACCCCTTTTGTTTTCACTCCGGTCGACCCGGGAGAGATCAAAAAGATTATCCTATCTATTAAATCCAAAGCCGTGGGCTGCGATAACATCAGTGGACATATGATCGTGTCTGCCCTGGATCAACTTCTTCCTGCTATATCCCATATCGTCAACTTTTCCCTTTGCTCTGGAGTGTTTCCTTCCCTGTGGCGTAAAGCTTATGTTCGTCCTTTACCTAAGATTTCCAATCCTACTCTTCCCAGTCACTTTCGTCCAATTTCCATCCTTCCCTTCCTTTCCAAAGTGCTCGAGGCCTGTGTTCACAAACAATTCTCCAATTTCATTTACCATAATTCCCTCATCAGCCCATTTCAATCCGGATTCAGGCCCGGGCACAGTACCGTGACAGCTCTTTTTAAAGTGACTGACGATATTAGGCGGGGAATGGAAGACACTAAAGTTACTACTTTGGTGTTAATCGACTTCTCCAACGCTTTTAATACCGTCAGTCACGATGTCTTCTTGTCTATCCTGTCCTATCTTATGGTCTCTCCGGAGGTGCTGGAGTGGTTTTCCTCCTATCTTCGGGGTCGTCAGCAATCGGTTCGCGCTGGAGACTCTTCATCAAAGTGGTGTGACCTTACAACTGGCGTCCCTCAAGGCGGTATTTTATCTCCTCTTTTGTTTTCTGTTTTTATTAATCTTATAACCACTGAGCTTCAGTGTGCGTATCATCTCTACGCCGACGATCTGCAGCTCTACTGTCAGTCAGGTGTTGACAACATATCGGATGCGATCGAGAAGCTAAACCAGGACTTAAGAACAATAAAAAGCTGGTCTGACCGTTTTGGGGTGGCAGTTAACCCTTTAAAATGTCAGGCTATCGTTGTAGGGAGCCCCTATAATTTGAGAAAGCTTGATGGCCTAACTGTTCCACCTGTATTATTTGATGACACAGTGATTCCATTTAGCTCCAACGTTAAGGATCTGGGTCTGCATGTCGACACCTGTCTCGACTGGAGGAAGCAGGTTGGCAGTGTCAGTCAGAGAGTAACCGGAACGTTACGGTCACTCTATCGACTAAAAAATCTTCTGCCAGCTCACATTAAAGCACTGCTTGTACAGTCCCTAATTTTTCCTATAATTGACTATGGTGATGTGTGCTACTATGAACTGAATGCAGATCTCCTCAATAAACTTGACCGCCTTCTGAATAACTGCATTCGATTTGTCTTCAACCTTCGTAAGTATGATCATGTATCTGAGCAGCGTTCTCTTTTAAAATGGTTACCCATCCGACAACGTAGAGCGCTAAGAGCCTTGACTACCTTGTTTTCTTTTCTGGATAAACCTTCTTCTCCTTCTTATTTGACTTCTCAAATCCAATTTCTTTGCTCTGGTCATAATAAAAATCTCCGATCTACCAATAATCGTCTTCTACGATGTCCCACACACCGGTCTGGGTTTATCCAGTCCTCCTTCTTTGTCCAGGCGATCTTTCTTTGGAATGCGCTCCCGCTGAACATCAGGATGGCGTCCAGTCGGTTCACTTTTAAGGTGATGGCACGTGAGCACATTCGCAGGAAGTTGGTTTAATCATCACAGCGTTGATTTGTTGGATTCGTTTTTCATAATTACATTGTGAATTTGTATGTATGTATCTAAGTATATATTTATTATTGTATTTCTTTTCTATTTCTTTACCATTAAGCTGCACCTACCATGTTTTGTTTCTGCACCACCCTAAGGTCGACTGGTAGAAAATGCCTAAGGCATTAAGTCCGCCTTTGTACAGTGTTTATTACTAGTGCATTAAGTTTTAATAAATAAATAAATAAATAAATAAGTTTTAATCTTTGTATCCAAGTATTTTCCATACGGTATCTTAGGATATTTCCGGACATATTTAATCAATTTTTCATCGTTATTATCCACAAAGACATGAAACAAAATAATCCTTTGTTTTCGTATCACAAATTTATGTCCAAATTGACTTCGGTGAAATAAAAAGAATGTGCGTGGTCCCACCCTAATTATTCGTCGCTCACTGTTCGTAAGCAGCACAGAAGAATGTTCGTATTACAACGGGATGGGACAGCCCCCCTAGCCAAGTTACAACCGTTTCGTGTCGAATTCCGTTCTCCAATTGGTAACGCCTCGGTGATAGCAACTGTAGAAAACGATAAGTTGGTACTGGTAGCCATGTTGAGCCTGAGTCGGCCGCTCGTTCTACAACGTCGTTCTACAATAACAAAGAATGTAGCGTTGAACATTGTAGAAACGATAACAATTCATTCTATCATTTTGAACAATGCGAACTTGGCTACGAATTTGCTATTCGTTTGTTCTGACCACGTGACTTAACGTTGAGATGATATCATTCCCATACATTTGATTAGTTTTCGACTAGCGTTAACGATTGCAGATTATCAACTTGGCTAGGGGTGCAGGACCGTACAACAGCCGTGGTTTAGACGAGCTTCGTCTGGTCTCGGACGGGACACGGATCATGCATTGTGTAATATAAACTGCTTCTAATCCCGTCCCTACCGGGCCACGCACACGGTATGCCCAGGGCACGGCCCGGTCTAATATAATTCATCCTTAAGAGCTGTGTTGTCACAGCTGTTAACGTTAGAAGAATTGTAAAAAAGTGGTGATTCTGTGCTGATGTGGTGGTGTGTGATGAGTGCTGATTTAAACCCATTTTTTTTTGTAAGTTACCAAATAACTACTCCCACCCTGGGTGAAACGTAAGGGAGTGTTAGACTTGTACTTAAAGCGACCGAGTTATTCTTTCGAACAATCCCGCACGGGCAGCGAGAATCATGGATGCAAAACGAATAGGACCGTTCGTTGTGACGGCACTTGTGGGAGGCCTATGTCTAGCAGTGGACGTCTTCCGTCTGAAATGATGATGATGATGATGCAGGAATACTTACCCATGCAGACACTTTATTATGTGTTATTTATGTCATCATCACTGCTCTTAAAATGGTTATAAAAAACATCGTGAAGAAACCGCGGGTTCTAGAACAAAAAAATCGAAAACATGTTTTTTATTTTATTTTTTTAGGTGGGAAATCATCCAGTGACATCAGGGCACCTTTGGGCGGACGGGAGGGCGTGTCTGACTTTTACTAAAACCCACTCGTTTGTTCCTTCTTTGTCTTGCGTTCCAGGGCCCCGGGGTTCATTTTAACTTTGGCCCCAGTAGGCTTCGACCCTGCTGGGCTCCTACTAATCGAAAACATATGACATCCACGAAACATGGGTCCGCGCAATGGTCACGGCCCATTGCCTCTCCTAGAGAGGAGGACTAAGTCCCAGCAGTGGGAACATTATTATAAGGCTGACCCTCAAGTTGGATAAGGCCTGTCATACTGTATGGATCAGAATGTTGGGCTAAGAAAAAGACGGATGAAAAAAGATTGCACGTAGCAGAGATGAGAATGTTAAGATGGATGTGTGGTGTGACAAGAATGGATAAAGTGAGAAATGAGTATATTAGAGGAAGTTTGAAAGTAACGCCAGTGACTGAAAAGTTGAAAGGGAATCGTTTATCTTGGTATGGTCATGTGAAGAGGAGGGATGAAGCGTATGTTGCTAAAAGAGTTATGAATTTACATGTGGATGGATGGAGAGGGAGAGAGAGGCCAAAGAAAAGATGGATGGAATGTGTGAGAAGTGATATGAAAGAAAGGGAGTTAGTGATAGCGTGACGAGTGACAGGACAGAATGGAAGAAAAAAACGCGTTGCGCCGACCCCAAATAAAACGGGACAAGGGCAGGAAGATGATGATGACATGCGGGTTTGGAAGCATGGTTGGCGCAGTGATTGAGCGCTGCGCTATGTATCGTGGGTTCGATTCCTGTACAGAACAAATATTTGTATGACCAACAGATAGTGGTTCCGGGTCTGGGTGTCTTTTGTATGTGAGTTTACATGTTTTTGAACGCACCGACGATACAGGAGTAACTAATGTCTAAAATAGTACATTTTGATACAAGTGCAGAAATTTTGTCATTGTGACCGAGGCGGAATTCAAACGAGCCGTAGGCGAGTGTGTTATGGAGCCGAGGGCTGCAGTGACAAATTTGCACGTGTGTCAAACGACTTTTTTCAATACATTTACGAAGAAATTAATAAACGGGGGTTGACCGGCGACTGGTGGGGGTCGACGTGCGCCCAGTCTGATACGATAAATGTAATAAAATTGTGGCGGGGAGAGCACGCGCTATTTCTGCACTAGTGCGGAAAACAGTCTATTGCGTGCCTAAAAGCGGTGGGATAAGAGTGGGTTTTCGAGTAAGTGTAGGTATTGAAATATTAATGTCTATTATCTAACTAAAAAAACTGGCCATCTTAACCAATGAAGCTATTGCCCGCAATAACAAAGACAGAAAAAAAAAACTTAGATTTAAAAATAGAACCAGACGAAGACGACATTAATTCACTTCGAGATTCGTATTAATATTAATGAAAGTCTCGGCAAGTTTGGAAGAAGTGTTATTGGATAAAATTAGATTACTATAAATTTGTACAAGGAGCTTAATCTTCTAAGATCAATTTTATCAAAAAAAAGGAACGGATATAAATAGCTTAACTTTATTAAAATTCTAGCAGCTGCCGATTGTCCGCCCTCGGATAATTTTCTACTATCAGTAGATTATTATCCGAAGGGAACACACTTCACTAGTAATTTTTATTTTAATTGTATACATCTATCATTTATTGATAGGTTCATTTTTATTTTTGTATAGCTTCTTTTTATAATGTGAATGTAAGAACACTGTAGACTCCGCGGAATAATGGATTTTTTTTTTAGATGAGAAAATCATCTTGTGACAAATCCCGCTCTTGGGCGGAACGGAGCGGGCGATAGTGTCAGACTTTTACTGACTAAAAACCCACTCCTGTTCCTTCTTTGCCTTCGTCTTATGGCCCCGGATTTCACTTTCACACTACCCGTGGCCCCAGTAGGCTTCGATCCTGCTGGGCCCCTACGATTTGCTGATATCTTCCTGAGGCGCGCGTGGAACAGTACGCGCCGGCGTCGGCGACTTGGGCTCAGAATTTTCATTGTACTTTTGGGTACAAAGCTGAAAGGGCCTCTCATATCTATTACTAGCTTCTGCCCGGGGCTTCGCTTTCGTGAATTTCTCCATACAAACTTTGGACCCCCGCTTCATCCCCTTAGGGAGAGAATTTTGGAAAATCCTTTCTTAGGGCTCGCCTACGTCATAAAAGGAAACCTTGTGCAAAATTTCACGCTCCTAATCCCAATAGTTTTGGCTGTGCGTTGATATGTCAGTCAGTCAGTTTCCCCTTTTATATATATAGATAATTGTAGTATGGAAATGTTGTAGAAACAATCATTTTTTTTAAGATTATCCATGGAGTTTCTTGCCGGTTCTTTTCCATAGGAAACGACCAATTGGAACCGTGTGCTAGCTTCTGAAGTTTTACAAGTGCCCATGTAGGCCTATGTGAAATAAATAATTTTTAGTTAGAGTTTGAAAGGGATAAAAAGCCTATCCTATGTGCTATTCAAGGACACCCATATACTATGTTTAATCGAAATCTATTCAGCCGTTCGAGCGTGAAGAGCTGACAAATATACACACTCTCAAACTTTCACCTTTATAATTTTAGTGTGATTATCCTCTTTCAGGCGTCCTGGCATTTGAGTAACAAAATACAAGTTTCAGTGTGTCAAATGTCAAATTATGTAAACTAAACTATATTTTGGAGGTTTTTATGAAAGTTTTAGATGGATAATGTAACATTAATGCCAAGAATACAATACTAGAATATTGTGTCCTAAGTTTATCTTCATCAGCTCCACATACCAAGAGCCTATGCCCTAAGACTCATCAATGATGTCACATGAACTAGTGAACTCTACAGACGTTACATGTATGTTTGTTCTTCATTTCAAGTATTGCAGCTGAATATGAGGTTAATGACAATTAAGACAAAGTACGCGCAGGAAAGATTTTAAAAACAAAATAATACCCCACCTTAACATTGTTCAACACAGTCCTCAATATCAAGCAGTGCGGATTTTTAACAGGCTGCCATTAGACTTAAAAAGCATAATTTACACGAGCTCGTTTAAGTCAAGACTCAAAGCTTTCTTATTGGAGAAATGTCTCTATTCGATAGATGATGACATATCCACGATTTGATATTATGGTCTTCTTCTTTTCGATTCGATGGTAAACTCGTCAAACTGTTTGGGCCCAATAGGTGGCTACATTAATAGCAGCATCGGTAGCACTCATCAAATCCTCCAAAGTGCAGGTGTATGGGCACTTGGGGCATTCATTAAAGTGAGACTGAGTAATATTAAATTTAGTAATTATTTTGTAATGTTTTTGACTTTTTTTAATATGTTTGTTATCTATGTTTTATTGAATTATGTAGTATGTGTTAATTTTATAATTTTAATTAATGTTTTTTTTATTATTTATGATTTCATTTCAAACACAATGTAATTTTTTTCTGAAAATAAATTGATTGATTGATTGATTGATTGAATTGATTAATGGTCATAGATAGAGTAGTTAGAATAATATTGTAGTTAATGGTTTAGTTTTTTTAAGGTTCCTTACCTCATTCGGCAAAAATTGAAGCATAAGGCTTCACGGATCACTTTGTAGTTCGTCTGTCCGTCTGTCAAGACCCTTTTTCTCGGGAATGCGTGGAGGCATTAATCTGCAATTAATATTAAATACTCGAGTTTGCTATTCTGTAGAACAGTAAAGAAATCAAACTTCTAATTCAACGCAATCTACATATAAGGACGTTTGTACTCGTTGCGGCGAGCGGGGTGGCATCGGTAAACGCGCGTTTCCGCTATGAGCGGCGTCTCGTGACATGCTTCAAACATTTTCATACTATTGATCTTACCGCTCGCCGCTCTGTACTTAGCTTTCGCTCACAGCGGCAAGGTCGTAAACGAGCCGTTACACATTATAATAGCTAAAGTTTGTGAGTGCAATAAAATTCAAAACCTATGGGCTATTTCCCATTAACCTAGAATCCTGAAATTTGGCAAGAAGCAAGGTTTCATAGCACAAGTAAAGAGAAAAATCTGTAAACTGTTTTGTAGTTACATCACGAAATAATAATTTTTTTTTGCGATTCGAAAAAATCTTCGAGATAAGATTTGGGAATCGAACTATTTACATAGGCAAGTTTGCACAGAACTATAAGTGCGCGAGTCCAACTCGCACTTGACTGGATTTTTATCGTTAAAAGATGTCGATGTTTTGTTAGTTAACTTAACATTATATTATATCGTTTATTACAGGCATTAACTCATAGAAACATTGTTGAATGAAATTAAATTATTAAACCATCACTACATAGTATAAAATAAAGTCGCTTTTCGTGTCTGTCTGTCCCTATGTATGCTTAGATCTTTAGAAATACGCAACAGATTTTGATGAGGTTTTTTTAATAGATAGAGTGTTTCAAGAGGAAGGTTTATGTGTATGATACATGCACAATATAATAGAGGAACACTGATGATTTTAGAGGTTTCTAATGTGATGTCGTAAATAAACACATTTTTTTGCGCTTACATTCCAAACGCTGGCTGAACTCCACGAGATATATCAAAATAGTGTACTACAGTATTGTTCACCTTAAAAAGGTCTACAAAAAAGTCCGCGATGGTATATGTCCATCTCTTAGGGATAACCCACAATAACCATTTTTTATATTTTACTTTTTACGAGAAATAATTGCATAATTACGAAACGATTTTAAGCAATACAGCGTTAATCTATATCCAATTAAGTATCTTAAATAAATTGTGCATTTAATATAGATCAATATAACCCTTTACAGCGTGTAATTTAAATGAATATTATCGAAGATATTACAGATTTAAAATGCAGGGACATAGCGGTTGCGGTAAATAACTTGATTCTACGTTTGTTACCTCAGAACTCGCGTCGTTTATGGACCGACTTGCAAAATTTTTTTTTTCGTAATAGGTTATGCTTCCAAATTGGTCCTATTTTTTTCAAAATCCATTTCTGATGATGGGATCCATAAGGAATCGAACTGCTCAAATATTCTAGGCAACTATATAATGATTTTAGTATTTTCATCGAGAACTTAAGCATTTACAGTCAAAAAGTAATATTTGATGAAGTGGAACTGATGAAAAAGACCAGAAATGGCAAATGAAACTTCACCCCTACATAGATATCACAATGAAGATAGAAGTAACTATGACAATGCATATAAATAAATGGTTCTGAATAGTTACGAGTATGTTGAAAATGGTAGCATCAAAGTGATCTGATGATGATGATGGAGCTGGAAGATAGGCACTGGAACTCCGTAATGAATTAATGTAACCTAGCCGTGTTTGGGCTTATTAGAATTGTCATCAGATGCACTTTGGCTAAAAGGTACTATCGAACTGACCTGATGATGGAGCTGGGAGGTGGATAGCTTCATAATAAAATAATGTATCTTAACAGTGTTTGGCTTAAATCGAATTGTCATGAGAAATAGGTACTCTGGCTATAAATGTATCACAACTAAAAAGTGTGAAATAAATTATTTTTTACAAAAAAAAATAACCAACTTCACCACAAAAAAAAACACTTTAATTTCGGAAGTCAGTGTTAAATAACAAGCAGACAATATCAGAAACACTGACTTCCAAAATTAAAGTTATATTGATCGTTTTAGTGTTTTGTTTTTAGGGTTCCGTACCTAAAAAGGAAAAAACGGAACCCTTATAGGATCACTTTGTTGTTAGTCGGTCTGTCTGTGGGTATGTCTGGTCAAGACCCTTTATCTCGGAAACGCGTAGAGGTATCGAGTTGAAATTAAAACCATATACTCAGGTCTGCGGTCCCTTGAAGCTGTGAAAAAATCAAACTTCTAAGCTAACAAAAAAAGATACAGACGTTTATGTCACAAAAAACGTATATTTCGACACTCTCAAGGGAATCAAAATTCATAGGGTACTTCCCGTTGATCTAGAATCCTGAAATTTGCCATGAAGCAAGGTCTAATAGCACAAGTATAGGAAAAAAAATTGAAAACTGTAAATTTGTAGTAACGTCTTTTGCGATTCGGAAAAATCTTCGTAACTCAATTTTGGAATTGAACTGTTTTCATAGGTAGGTTAGGTTAGGTAACCTAAGTTTTTACGGAACCCTCAGTGCGTGAGTCCGACTCGCACTTGCCCGCTTTTTATAGTGAAGTCGGTTTTTTTTTTAAGTTTTTTTCCTACAGAATTTCTTAATTCTTTGAACCCTCCTCATAAAATGGCGTTGAAAATAGGTTGTGCTGTTATTTTTTTAAAAAAAACCTGAATCCATCTAAACTATGCAATGGCACGCGTTTGCTGGTAAAATCACTAAAAACTGTCATAATAGAGTGCACAATACTCACTGGATGTGGTACCGGAGAAGATGTGTGTCCATGGAGTTTCTTCTCCATAGAGATCTACGCTTTGGAATGTTTTTTTTTTAGGTGGGAAAATCGTCTAATGACAAATCTCGCTCTTGGGCGGAGCGCGAGATAGTTTCAAACTTTTACTGACTTAAAACTAAAACTAACTACTAAACCACTCCTGTTCCTTCTTTGCCTTCGTCCCAGGGCCCCAGGTTTCACTTTCACACTACCCGTGGACCCAGTAGGCTTTGACCCTGCTGGGCCCCTACGATTTGCTGACATCTCCATGAGGCGCGCGTGGAACACTAAGCGCCGTCAACGACTTGGGCTCTTTCTGGATGGTTACCGGACGGTAGCCGTCCGGAAGCCCGCGCCTACGGTGGCCGGAAATCGGGATTGGAATCCCGGCGGCGGTTGGGGCGTGAGGACCGTTGCCTCACGCGATCGGCCGCCTCCTTTGCCAGCATTACTGCTTCGCAGAAGGAGGCGACCGCCTGCCACTCCTCCTCGCTCCGGACCATGGTCTGTACTAAGACCCGGCGCAAGGGGTCACCACCGCCGATCGCCCCCATGAGGACACGGCGTTGCTCTGCCCAAGCTGGGCACACCTCCACCGTGTGCTCCATCGTGTCCTCCGGGCGGTCCACACAGTGGCAAGTAAAGATATCTTTTGCAATGAACAATAATAAATCGCAGGGTCAAACTTTCAACGTTTCAACGTTAGTGATCGTTGAGTGTTTTTCACATGGCCAATGATATGTCGCTCTTTCAAGAGTAACCTCAAAAGAAAACCTGTTTGTATTATCTAATGACAAAAAAAAAGCTGTGAACGTTGTATATAAAGACATTCTGTAGTATGATTAGTACTGACGACCCGCCCCGGCTTCGCACGGGTGCAATGCTGATCAAAACCGCATCAAAACCCGTTACGTAGTTTTAAAGATCTTCTTCTTCTCAGTCGGTACACTCTTACCAGAGCGGTCGTGGTCATCACTGTGAATCACGATGAGTGATCATATTGTTAACACGGCGCTATTCATCACGGACTGCAAGTTTTCCGAGTACATTCATAAACCGAGCACTTAGTTGCGGCCTTGATCTGGTCTGTCCATATCATTAGTGATCTACCACGTGGCCTGGTGCCCTCAACTTTGCCCTGCACTACGAGACGCTCTATGGAGTAATTACCACCACGAGATACATGGCCGAAGAAGTTCAAAATGCGCGACTGCACTGTGGATGATAGGCGCTGTCTGATCTAAGCGTACATAGGGACAAACAGCGGGAAGCAACTTTGTTTTATACTATGAAGTGATCAGCATTGCACCCGTGCGAAGCCGGGGCGGGTCGCTAGTCTACGAAGATTTTTCCGAATCGCAAAAGACGTTACTACAAATTTACAGTTTTCAATTTTTTTTCCTATACTTGTGCTATTAGACCTTGCTTCATGGCAAATTTCAGGATTCTAGATCATCGGGAAGTACCCTATGAATTTTGATTCCCTTGAGAGTGTCGAAATATACGTTTTTTGTGACATAAACGTCTGTATCTTTTTTTGTTAGCTTAGAAGTTTGATTTTTTCACAGCTTCAAGGGACCGCAGACCTGAGTATATGGTTTTAATTTCAACTCGATACCTCTACGCGTTTCCGAGATAAAGGGTCTTGACCAGACATACCCACAGACAGACCGACTAACAACAAAGTGATCCTATAAGGGTTCCGTTTTTTCCTTTTTAGGTACGGAACCCTAAAAACAAAACACTAAAACGATCAATATAACTTTAATTTTGGAAGTCAGTGTTTCTGATATTGTCTGCTTGTTATTTAACACTGACTTCCGAAATTAAAGTGTTTTTTTTTGTGGTGAAGTTGGTTATTTTTTTTTTGTAAAAAATAATTTATTTCACACTTTTTAGTTGTGATACATTTATAGCCAGAGTACCTATTTCTCATGACAATTCGATTTAAGCCAAACACTGTTAAGATACATTATTTTATTATGAAGCTATCCACCTCCCAGCTCCATCATCAGGTCAGTTCGATAGTACCTTTTAGCCAAAGTGCATCTGATGACAATTCTAATAAGCCCAAACACGGCTAGGTTACATTAATTCATTACGGAGTTCCAGTGCCTATCTTCCAGCTCCATCATCATCATCAGATCACTTTGATGCTACCATTTTCAACATACTCGTAACTATTCAGAACCATTTATTTATATGCATTGTCATAGTTACTTCTATCTTCATTGTGATATCTATGTAGGGGTGAAGTTTCATTTGCCATTTCTGGTCTTTTTCATCAGTTCCACTTCATCAAATTTTACTTTTTGACTGTAAATGCTTAAGTTCTCGATGAAAATACTAAAATCATTATATAGTTGCCTAGAATATTTGAGCAGTTCGATTCCTTATGGATCCCATCATCAGAAATGGATTTTGAAAAAAATAGGACCAATTTGGAAGCATAACCTATTACGAAAAAAAAAATTTTGCAAGTCGGTCCATAAACGACGCGAGTTCTGAGGTAACAAACGTAGAATCAAGTTATTTACCGCAACCGCTATGTCCCTGCATTTTAAATCTGTAATATCTTCGATAATATTCATTTAAATTACACGCTGTAAAGGGTTATATTGATCTATATTAAATGCACAATTTATTTAAGATACTTAATTGGATATAGATTAACGCTGTATTGCTTAAAATCGTTTCGTAATTATGCAATTATTTCTCGTAAAAAGTAAAATATAAAAAATGGTTATTGTGGGTTATCCCTAAGAGATGGACATATACCATCGCGGACTTTTTTGTAGACCTTTTTAAGGTGAACAATACTGTAGTACACTATTTTGATATATCTCGTGGAGTTCAGCCAGCGTTTGGAATGTAAGCGCAAAAAAATGTGTTTATTTACGACATCACATTAGAAACCTCTAAAATCATCAGTGTTCCTCTATTATATTGTGCATGTATCATACACATAAACCTTCCTCTTGAAACACTCTATCTATTAAAAAAACCTCATCAAAATCTGTTGCGTATTTCTAAAGATCTAAGCATACATAGGGACAGACAGACACGAAAAGCGACTTTATTTTATACTATGTAGTGATACCAATTATCTACACACGCACACAAAAACACGCTAATCAATAACAATAAAATCTAACAAACTATAACTATAAAATATGACTCAACTATTCCTTTTGAAAGATTATATCATAAAAGTAAACGAGATAAAATACCTGATGGTGATTGTAATGTTTATTTTAAATCTACAATATCACTACTGCTTGGTAACTATACAAATAAAATGATACCAGTTTTTCTCGTAAATTGTTATTAGTTTTAAACGTTAGTTGCGTTTAACAATTTACGAATAGATCTGGATGATGTGATATTTCGGATTGGTATAGATATTTATGAATAATATTAGAATTTGTACCAAGTTTCAAGTTCATTAACCCAAGGAATAATATACTCTCATACAACCTTTAACACCCCCGTAAATTGTAGGGATAGTTTTGAAAACGAATAATGAAAACCTTTTTTATTTTCTTGGTTTACTATTTATGCAGTTACAAGTATATAGGGTGACTGGTAAATTAGTGTACGATACCTAGTTAAACACGTGATTGTGCTCATGATAACAAACAATTCTTATTATGGGAGCAAGGCCGAAATCGCGAAAAAAATATCAGCTGTTCAGTACATTAGGCAAACATAAATGTACTGAACAGCCGATTTTTTTTCGCGATTTCAGGTTTGTTCCCATAGTAAAAGTTGTTGGTTATAATGAGCATAATCATGTGTTTAAGTATCGTACACTAATTACCAGTCACCCTATATATACATTTTATTTCTTGGGCTCAAGAAATAAAATGTATATAAGTGAATTTCCCCTTTGTAACCCCCTTAAAACTTGATTTTTTTAAAACTCCTTCTTAGTGCTCACCTACATCATAAAAAGAAGCCGTATACAAAAATTCCCCTTTCCTAGACCCAGTAGTTTCGGCTGTGCGTTGATATGTCAGTCAGTCAGGGTCTCCTTTTTATTTAAATAGATGCTACCGGCAATCTGTATAATTCAGGTATTCTATACAATACCTAGGTAATTACCTGGGGCGTCCAGGCAATGTGTGAAATATTATGAATTTTGTTGTCCGTTACCTACATACTTATCTAGGTATCATACATACATATCTATATATAGTGTTGCGCCGACCCCGAATAACACGGGACAAGGGCAGGAAGATAATGATGTAGTGTGATCAGGTCACACTACATGTAAATTATATTTGACAGGATGCATTGACTTAGGGTGTTTTTAATATTGTACGGTTTTGATCACGCATGCGGGATTGCCTGGCACGCGTAACCCCAGCAAATGTCCATTTCACACAAGTATTTATTGTATTTGGTTGGAATAAGCACGCGGGACGCGTTTTTATGCATTTTGAAATTTTGGGCATGCGGGACAATCCCGCATACGTGATGAAATCCGAACGATATTAAAAACACCCTCAGGTAAGTCAATGCATCCTGTCAAATAAATGGCCTAAGTACAATCATTGGTTTCTAATACCAATAGAGGTCCTTACGAAGTCCTATATTCATCTCTGACTCAATATCGCCGTCCCACTAAAATATAAGGGTATAAATAAGGAAACTCTCACGAGTAGCGGAGAATCTAATCTGTCCATGTCAGATTGGACGTAGTTTAATTATAAACCAATAAAAGAATACATCGACGTACCTTTTGTTCCAGTGTCGGGTATTATTGCGAAGGAGGAGGCTGCACGCGCGAGGGAACGAAGGTCCTCACGCCCTAGCCGCCGTAATTCCGACCCCGACTACCAGCCACGGTAGACGCGGGCTTGCGGACGTCGAGCACTGGGTAGCTCGCCGTCCGGCTGTTCGGTAATGAACCGGACCGAGCCCAGTCGTCAACAGCGCGTAGTGATCCTCGCGCTCCTCAAAGAGATGTCAGCAAACCGTAGGGGCCCAGCAGGGCCGATGCCCGCTAGCTAGGACCGCGGAGAATTTCTGAAAGGGAAACGTAGTCCTAGAACGAAGAGGGTTGCGGAAGAAACGCCCGGGTGTCACCATTGTGTGGACCACCCTGAGGACACGGTGGAGCACACGGTGGAGGTGTGTCCCGCTTGGGCAGAGCAACGCCGTGTCCTCGTGAGGGCGATCGGCGGCGGCGATCTCTCGCGCCGGGCCTTGGTACAGGCCATGGTCCGGAGCGAGGAGGAGTGGCAGGCGGTCGCCTCCTTCTGCGAAGCAGTAATGCTAGCAAAGGAGGCGGCCGATCGCGTGAGGCAACGGTCCTCACGCCCCAATCGCCGCCGGGATTCCGATCCCGATTTCCCGCCATCGTAGGCGCAGGCTTGCGGACGGCGAGCAATGGGTGGCTCGCCGTCCGACCGTCCCGTAACCGTCCGGGCCGAGCCCAAGTCGTCGACGGCGCGTGCTGTTCCACGCGCGCCTCAAGGAGATGTCAGCAACTGTAGGGGCCTAGCAGGGTCGAAGCCTACTGGGGCCAAGGGTCTGATTCTGAAAGGAAGACTCGGCCCTGGTACGAAAGGCAACGGAGGAACAGGAGTGGGTTTTTAGTCAGTAAAAGTCTGACACTATCTCCCGCCCCGCCCAAGGGCGGGGGATGTCATAAGATGATTTTCCCACAAAAAAAAAAAAAAGAACGCAAAAACTAAAATACTGGTACAAGTCTAGGATCATTTGTGCCGTACTTTTCAATAAAATAAAAAGCGAAGGCCTAGTGGTCACAAACGCTACTTCTGGGCGTGAGGTCTGAGTTTGATTCCCGAGTTGGGCAGTGTCATTGTTTTTTTCTCATCTAGAATTGGTCAGTGACAGTTAATTCGAATTTATGCTCGGTTTGGAAGGTGAAGGGGGAGGTATTTGTCCAGCAGTGGGACACAATATATATTTAAATATGACAATTTGCTGTCTTATGACGTTTGTGTCAACTTTCAAAATACTTGGTAGATATTGAATAAGATGTTTTATAATTTAACACGAAAAATAATAGCGGTACAGTCAAATGGGGTGAATAGAAACAAAACTTCAAAGGGTATTTACACGATGTTTGAATATATTTACCGCATTTAACTACATCAATTTAATAGTGAATTGTTATTCTAAAAAGTCGATGCTTTGTTAGAAGCCGATAATTTGGTATCAAAGTGAAAAACCAAACCACAGTTTTGTTTCTATTCACCCTTGCGTTTCTATTCACCCCGTTTTACGGTATTAATTATATCTAACCTTTTTTCTTCTAGCTTGTTTTATTCTTCTCCTGGGCAAAAGCCTGCCTCCATCTTTCGCGAGCCCGCGCTTCCTCCTTTCAACTCCGGCAAAATCTATCCGGTTCGTCCCGTCATCTTCTTCATGGTCTGTCGCGACCGGCTCTGGCTGTCACTGTCTATCGAAGATAAGGAAATGAAATAACTTTGTTAGACTGATAACTGTCACGCTTAACAGCTACCAGTTGGAAACCATGCAAAAACATCCGCTGGAATGTTTATCAATTAATACTTAATTACTTTTTTTTCTGAGAACTGATGCAGATTTAGTTTTTGTGTTCTTTGTTGTTTGTTTTAAGGTCGGAAATCATCCAATGACTTTTCTCGCTGTAGGGTGGAGCGAGAGAGTGTGTCAGTCTTATACTGACTAAAACAACACCTATGTTCCTTCTTTGTCTATATCTGTCGGTTTTTTTCCTTCAGTTTTTTTGGTGAGGGGTTCGGTAACTTTTTCCAATCCGCAGCCTTGACAGTCATCGGCTCTAACTTTTTTTTAAAATATTTTATTGCAATCTATCATATAGATATTCAGCAATATTTTTGATAATGCAACAGATTTGTACGCAGGCTGTCCAATGACTGCCCCGTTTATTCTTGTAGCCTCCTAAATGAGGTCTTGAGGAATCTTTCTCTTTAGTCTCCTGGCGACTGTTTGGGTGTCCATCAGGTTTACTGCTAGCTTGTTTGGATGTTTTGAGATTCGTTCTTTGTATGCTTTAGTCCTTTCTTTAATCTCTTCCATTACAGTTTTGATAACTCTAACTTACCCTATCAATCTTACTGATATCTCTTTAAGGCCCATGTGGAATACAATGCGCCGTTGACTCAGGTTTGGTCCTTACCGGACAGCGAGCTACCCCTTGCTCGCGGTCCTCTTCTCTAGTCAAAACCAACTACCGCTATCAATGAAATCTTTTTCTCGAAACAAGAATAGAATAAAACCAACCTTTGACATCAGTGTTTCGCACTTTTTGCGCATTTTTTTTTCTCTAATTAGCGCTCAAGATAATGACTGGTTTGAATTGCAAGGCAATCTTGTTTCAATGATACTTCAATGGATAATTAGCTATTCAGATTAAGTGGATGTCAATTACGTAATATTTGAAGAGCTGGTGGTTATTTCCCATGAGTTTTTTTACTACTATTTTGCTTATTAAGAATAAATGCTTTAGTTTACATCTTCGATTACTTTGTTTCGACTCGCGAACGAAGGGTAGGGCACGGTACGAAACCATCCGTAGCAAAAAAGGCAAAAAAGTCACGTTTTTTGTATGAGAGCCCCCTTAAATATTTATTTTATATGAATTACATTTTTAAATATATTTTTTTAAACAAAACTCATAAAAAAAACATTTAAAAATATAAAACAATTAGGTTATTTCTTAATAACAAACTAATATTATAAAAGTAAAAGTTTGTGAGTGTGTGTACGTTTGTTACTTCTTCACGCTCGAAAGACTAAACAGTTTTCGATGAAACTTGGTATACGGGTAGACCATGTCCTGGAATAGTACTTTTGATCTCGGGAGTATGTTCCCTTGGAATGAATTTCTTTTATCACGCGGGCGAAGCCGCTAACAGCAGTTAGTAGGCCATAATTATATATATTATATTTAAATTGATATAAACTAGTGCTTGACTGCGATCTCACCTGATGGTAAGCAGTGATGCAATTGTTGATGGTGAAGCGCACTAGTTTATTAAAAAAACCTATTCACTCTAGCCTTGAAGACACCTAAATTATAATCGGACGGGAAGACCGCAGTAGGCAAACTGTTCCAGTCCTTTGATGTACGCGGTATAATATATGTTGTGATGATTTATATTCCAACATTACTTCTGTGCCGATAACCCTAAATCACATAGACTGCTCATTTTTCCTCCTGAATTACGTTCAGTCATTCATAAAACACGTGATCGGTCTATATTCCGAGTTATTCCGAGTTGTTCCGAGTTTAATCGAGCATTCCCTCTGCTACTGTCGTAACGAAAGGTTATGAGCACAACATTTACATGAAAATCGACTGTTTTGATTACTCCAGACCTTGGAACAGCACTTTTACTGTTTTATTCATTTACCGGATTAATCTCCTGTATTTCGAATGGAAGAGGAGTTTTTTGGAATTTTGTTATTTGTTTTGTGAGTTAGGAAATTGGGTGCAGGTAGCTGAAATTGGTTTACACCTTTTTGATAGTAGCGACAGGAGACGTCCCGGGCATCGGGAATCGCAGAGCGATTTTTGACCACCGTAGGCACGGATTTAGATGACGAGCAGTGGTTAGCTCGCGTTTGCTCGTCCTATAACGACCGAGCTCATTTCGTCGACGCGTGTTCTACGCGCGTCTCAACGAAATGTCGGCAAACCGCACGGGCCAACAGGGCCATGGGATTGGTTCTGAAAATGATATAGCTATGATATGCAATAGTATATAGCTATGATATGCAACAGAAAAGTACAAAGGCATTAAGTCCCTCACTGAGGATGTCATTACCTAGAAGCTAATGACATCCTCAGTGATCGTCAATACGGCTTTCGCCGAAATCGGTCAACTGGGGATCTTCTAGCGTATGCCATTCACATCTGGAGCGAGGCCATCGAGAAGCATGGGGAAGCACTTGCAGTCTCCCTTGATATCTCGAAGGCCTTTGACAGGGTCTGGCATGATAGCCTTATTGCTAAGCTTCCTTCCTTCGGTCTGCCCACTGGTCTGTGTGACTGGATCGCAGACTTCTTGAGGGGGCAATCCATCCGAGTGGTTATTGATGGCTGCTCGTCCGGTCAAATGGAAATAAATGCCGGGGTCCCTCAGGGGTCGGTACTCTCGGTAACACTGTTCTTGCTGCACATAAACGACCTTCTTAAACCCGGTACCTTTGGGTATGCAGACGATAGCACTGTTGCTGAGAGATACGTGTCCGATGCACGTGCTAGTGGGTCACAGATCCAGTCTTTCCGAGAGGCTATGGTTGAACGCTTGAACTTTTCCTTGAAGGCAGTATCCGACTGGGGCGATGCCAATCTGGTCAAGTTCAATGCTGCTAAAACCCAGGCTCTTTCATCGAGGCTAAAGCACAACAGGCTGCCAAAAAATTGGGGATCTTGGCCAAGGTGAGACAGTACTTCACGCCGGAACAGCTGCTCAAACTTTATCAAGCTCAAGTTCGATCGTGTATGGAATACTGCTCTCATCTTTGGGATGGGTCTGCCAAATACCAGCTTGATGCTCTGGAGTCGATTGAGAAGCGAGCCAAGAGAATCATCGGTGATGATACACTTGTCGAATCAAAACTCTAAAGCCTTGAGCATCGACGACGAGTTGCTGGCCTGTCGGTTTTCTATCGATTACACTTCGGGGAGTGTGCGTTGGAATTGCACAATTTAATTCCACCAAGTCCGTTCCATCATCGGACCACTAGATGTACGGCGTTGCGCCATCGCTACATGGTGGACATCCCACCCATACGTACAAAGCGTTTTGGGAACACATTCACAATGCGTACAGCTAAGGAGTGGAATTCCCTGCCGGAGTCTGTGTTCCGTGATAGCTACAACCTAGGGGTCTTTAAGTCAAGAGTGAATAGGTTATTTCTAGGCAAGCGTGCTCCATCGTCGGCCACATCATCGCTTACCATCAGGTGAGATGGTGGTCAAACGCGAGCCTATCAATAATAAAAAATAAAAAAAAGTCCGCCTTTGTACTTTTGTGTTGCATAAAGTTTTAATAAAGAAATAAGCTTGGAACATAATAATTAAATGAGGAATATAGGGGTGAATTTAGGAACTTTCCCACACGAAAGGTACCGTACCATCGTAATTGTGTTTAAATTTCTGACGAAAATATTAGTACTAGTACAGTTGTAAAATCGAAGAATAAAATTAATATTATAGATGTAAAATTGTTCTTCAGTACGATTCTTCAAATGCAAATATAAGTTTGTAATTGCAATAAAATAAGTTCGTGTGAAACTACTGCACATAACGAATTTTAGGTGCACTGCTTTTCTTGTGCTATGAGAATTTACTTCTTGCCAAAATTGATGATTTTCATTTTAGGTTACTGGGAAGTAAGTACCTATCCTAAACGTTTTCATTCCCTTACGACTGTCAAAATATGCGACAAAAATAACTATTTCTTATAACTGCATTGACTTAGAAGTTACATTTGTAACTGCTGCTTGGGGTAGCAGACTCAAGTATTAATTTCAGCTTCATGCCTCCACAAGTTCCTGAGAAAAACGGTCTTAACAGACGGACAGCCGAGTAAAAAAGTGATCCTATAAGGGTTTCTTTTTTACCAACTCAGGTACCTATTTTGTAATAGTATTTCGAGCTGGTGTCCGCAACTCTACGTCTAAAGAAAGAAAGTAAGAAAACATTTATTTGAGACTCGCACAGGACAAATAACAATAAAACAAAAAAGCAAAAACTATCTTCTATATATATAAAAGGGGAAACTGCCTGACTGACATACAAACGCATTGCCGAAACTACTGGGATTAGGAGCATGAAATTTTGCACAAGGTTTCCTTTTATGACGTAGGCGAGCACTAAGAAAGGATTTTCCAAAATTCACTACCTAAGGGGATGAAGCGGGGGTCCAAAGTTTGTATGGAGAAACCTACATTCACGCGAGTGAAACCGCGGGCAGAAGCTAGTTAACTTAAAATAAAAGAAAACAATATTAAATGACAAAAATAAAAGACCCGTGCGAGGCCAAAAAGGCTCCTATCTCAGCAAATGCTGTGATATTTAACAAAAAGTAAAATAACGCAGCGCTGGTATTCTGATAGGGCCTGATGCTGGACATGCCACGGACACACTCACGGAACACAGAGACGGTTAAGATAATATATAGATAATAAAAGCGCGTATTTGCATACGTGTGGGACAAATGCTCGTTTGCAGCACATTTATGTGAGTTTTACAAATTTTGCACCACCTGCTAGTTCTTCATCAGCACCATCACAAATATCACTACTACAAATGTCACAATTGGAAGAAATTATATCGTCAGTCGGAAGGTCACCGGAACGTTACGGTCGCTCTATCGACTGAAGAATCTTCTCCCAGCTCACATAAAGGCAATGCTTGTACAGTCCCTAATCTTTCCTATAATTGACTATGCTGATGTGTGCTACTATGACCTGAATGCAGATCTCCTCAATAAACTGGACCGCCTTCTGAATAACTGCATTCGATTCGTCTTCAACCTTCGTAAGTATGATCATGTATCAACGCATCGATCACTTTTAAAATGGTTACCCATTCGCCAGCGTAGAGCGTTAAGGGCCTTGACAACCCTGTTCTCTTTTCTAGATAACCCTTCTTCTCCTTCTTATCTGACTTCAGAAATTCAATTTCTTTGCTCTGCGCACAATAAAAATCTTCGATCTACAAATAATCGTCTTCTAAGATGCCCGACACACCGCTCTGGGTTTGTCCATTCCTCTTTCTTTGTCCAGGCGATCTTCCTTTGGAATGCGCTCCCTCTGAACATCAGGACGGCAACCAGTCGGTTGTCCTTTAAAGTGAAAGCACGAGAACACTTTCGCAAGAAGTTGGTAGATTCATCACACTCTTGATTTGTTGTATTCGTTTTTCTCTCAATATCATTTTTTATTTGTATGTATGTATCTAAGTATATATTTATTATTGTTCTTATTTCCTCTCTGTCCGTCTTCTATTTAGTTGCACCTGCCATGTTATGTCTCTGCACCACCCTAAGGTCGACTGGTAGAAAATGCCTAAGGCATTAAGTCCGCCTTTGTACAATGTTTAATTAGTGCATAAAGTTTTAAATAAATAAATGTGTCATTCGGTCCACCCCAGCTCCTCAAGGAAGGCCAGCAGCGCTTTGGTGTTACTGACCATTTCGCGGAGGATACCTGGGCTACGGAACCCTAAAAGAGAGAATGTTCTCACGAGATCATTTTCTACCTTTACGCAGCTGCCTGCAAAAGTTAGCCTACAATAAATTTTCATTAATGGAACGACTCGATGAGAAAGAATGATCGAAGTTCGAACTTCCTTATTAAGAGTTCTTGGAAGTAAATAAGTTCTGATTCTCAATGGCTTTTGAAATTCGGAAACCACTTGAATTTTATTTTATTAATTAGGTGCTAGCCAGTGGCTTATCCCCAGTGAAAGTATTCTAAAAGGACAATGGTATTAAAAGTATCTTATTACAAAATCTAGGACATATTCTATCCGTCCGCATTTCATTCATTTTTTTTTTTGGATCTCTCACGTATGACCTCACCTGATGGAAAGCGACGATGTGGTCGCTGATGGAGCGCGCTTGCCTAAAAGTAACCTATTCCGTTTTGACCTTTTTTTTTATTGGTTTATTCAAGAAAAATTACATAAATATTTTCACATTATCTTCTGCCAAACTGCAGTACAGTTTGTCGGCAGTGTTCTCGTGGATAGTCTTCTTGATTAACTAACAAATAACAAAAGAAAGACAAAAAACAAAGACAGTAAAAACATTACAAGTAGGTACTTATACTCCATCCGCTCAGCCAATCAACCAAACGCAAACAATCCCGACATATTCCCCATCTAAAAGTTGTCTAAAAATGTTATCTAAAAATGTTTACAATTTGAGATTTACCTATACCGTTGTTTGGTAATTAACTAAATTTAAATAATCTTTGAACCTGAAGATTCCCAGGTTGTAGTTATCAGGAAATACAGACTCCGGTAGGGAATTCCACTCCTTAGCTGTACGCACAATGAATGTGTTCCTAAAACGTTTTGTGCGTATAGGTGGGATGTCCACCATGACATGGGTGGGATACTCAGCCGTTTGATCGTGAAGGAGTAACGGCGTATTTCTGAATTGAGTATTTCGAGTTGAGCACGTCTCAAACCTCACTTAAGAGGGTCCTTTTTCACTCGCCTATCGTCAATATCGAGCATGGTTTAAAAGCTTGTTACTTCATCTAACGCAATCCAACGCGATGTTTGACGAAAAGGCAACGCGAAAAAAAGAGGTAACGCCTGAAAACTCTGTTAACATTCGGTAATGATTAACTTTTTTTTTCCGTGATTAACTCGAATATTTTACAAAACTTGTTCCAGGAAATACTTGTTTCTTTAGTTCCTTAAAAATTTTGAAAATAATTGTCGTCATTTAGAATCTTGATTAATAATAATAATAATAAGCCTGCCTTTTTTCGATGGATATTAATAACGTTGTTCAGGCAGGGGCCATAGTCTTAACATAGTTCCATGTTACCAGTCCACTTAAGACTCCAAAAACCATAGCCCTATTATCTTTGTTCTCCATATGTCGCAATAGTTTTTCAACAACCGGGGGTTGTCCTTGGGTGCACTAGCATAGCGCGTACAGGGATAATCGTCGGTTGGTATCATGTTCCATTATAATTATCTAAAGGGCCTCTGCGAGTTGGTTTCGGCTATTCGTACGCCTTCCAAAGGTCCAGGACCTTAGGGTGCTGAGATAAATAAATGTATAAAAATAATAATAATAATGTTTATTTAGAAAACTTAGACACAAGTTACAAAAAAAAATTTAACAGGCTAAGTTAGGTTAGCATAATATATGTGGTGTAGTCATCTGTAGCCGAACTAGGCTGAGCCTGTATTTCGACTATCAGCGCCAAACCCCTATGAGTTTTATACATTATAAACGCCCGTAACATTTAATTTTAATCTTGTACAGAATCATTTTAACAATTTATAATATATTTACTTTACTCAAGTATTAGAGAATGGAACAAAGAGTATAAAAAATATAAAAAAAAAAAATATAAAAGAAAAGCAGTTTGTGCAGTGTTTGCATGCATTGCCTCTTATTTGTGTGAGATGGAAATGTACGTGTCTGGTGTGTAAGAGGATGTGTGTGGTGGAGTGTTGTGTTCTGTAGTGTGTTGAGGTGTGAGTAGCGTGCGCGCATTTTAGTGGATGTTATGAGAGATGTATGTTATTTAGTAATAAAATAATTTGTCATTAGGAAGCCACGTAAAGAAGAAGTTCAGTCTGTTCATAGGTAAGAGTTTTTAGGTATTCAGTAAGTTTCTTCTTGCATTGCATTTTTGTTAACGGGTATAATTATATTTAGTATTTTGTTCAACCTATTGTAAATTAGTGGACCAATGGAGTGGGAAAAACGTTGACTAAATTTAGTTTTACATAGTTGTGTTTTTTCGCAAACTATGTCTTTTCTTCGTTTTTGGATGAGTAGTGGATTGAATTTCAGTCCACTGTGCTGTAGGAGGACAACGCTTCGTATGTATGTGTCTCACGGTCAAGACCTCCCATGTTTCGAATACTGAAGTTGTAGAGTGTCGGATGGGCTTGAAGGTAGCAACTTTCAGTATTGCACGTTGAGCGACCTCGACAGACTTCAAGGTTGTTTTTGATGTCCCTCCCCAAGAAGAGAGGCAATATGTTAGAAGCGATTGACAAAGAGCATAGTATATCTGCTTTAGCAGCTTGAAATCAGCGATGTGCCTCAGATTTTTAAAAATATATATGAGTTTTCGTATTCTTCCGCATAGAATTCTAACATGTTCCTTGAAGTTGAGATTGCCGTCTATGTTAACTCCTAGATATTTCACTGTGTGCACACGTTCCAGTGATGGACACATGCAGTTTGTAGCGGAGTGGCACTCATGCGATATGATGTCCTGCACGATGCCATCTTCAGTTACTTTTCTTATGCTAAAGCAGATGTACTTTGTCTTGTCTACGTTTAATGTGAGTATATTGCTCTGAAGCCACTTTCCCACAATATCAAAGCCCCGCTGAGCAAAACCGAAAGCCTCTTCCCATGTATTAGCAGCAAAAGCAAGGGCAGTATCATCCGCGAAAGATATTATTTCACTTTCGATTAAATTTGCAATGCTTCTATTGTTATACTTTTTGGATTTTTTTAAATTTTTGAGTAGATGACACAGCGGGGCCCAGCTGGGTCGAAGCCTACTGGGGCCAAGGGTCTGATTCTGCAAGGAAGACTCGGCCCTGGTATGAAGGGCAACGAAGGAACAGGAGTGGGTTTTTAGTCAGTAAAAGTCTGCCACTATCTCCTGATCCGCCCAAGATCCGATGTCATTGGATGATTTTTCCACCGAAAAAAAAATCCCCTTAAATGCCAAATTTTGACTGATTTTCAGGTTAAAGTAGAGTTTGAGAAATACTCAACTTCAAATGCTTAAATTAGAAATCGGGGGTTAGTCGCGTTTAATATTAGTGGGATCCTTTCTTCTAAAGTTTTTGCTGTTTTTGAAAAAATATTTGTGTGGCCCATAGATAGGTGTCTCGTGTATGTGAGTTAACATATTATTTGTGAACGCACCCACGATATAGGAGTAATTCCAAGAATGGGGCAACCCCTTGTTTAAAAAACAAAAAATACTTACTGATACATTTCATACGTCTGAATGTAGCTGTATTTAAGTATCAGGGGGCCCAGCAGGGTCGAGGCCTGGGGCCAGCGGGGGATGTCATTAGATGATTTTCCCACCCAAAAAAAAAAAGTACGTCTGTAGTTTAGATATTTGCGAGTCGTTAGTTGCCGAAAGTCGAGGATCTAAATTGCTCCGTGTTCATAGCGAGCAATTTATAGCCTAGTAATTTCGTCCCATGTCAATTACGTATGATTGGTTATTTATATTTTGGTACCAATACCCTATATCTAAGCCAAAACCGAACACGTGTTTAAAGTCATTATTATGTTAAGGGCACTATCACCAAATTTCTTTCATTTCATATTTGAATTTTGTATCGCATCACATAGAATTTTTGCATTACTTACATTTATTTTAGGTTTTATAATAATTATATTTAAAAAAAGTGTAATATTTTAATGCCCAATTAACCAACGTTTTTTTTTCTGGTATTTTATGTAACAATATTACTAAAAAAATGCAGTTATATTTAGTAATTGTAAATTTTTCCACATATAAATACCTACCGGGGCCGCTATGAACTATAGGACTATTTCAGAGATATCATTCTATATATTATTTCATGTTTTACCTAGTTCAGTAGTTCTATACTATTCTTCGAAAATGTGCCGCTGCGCATTTTGTAGAAAAATGCGCGGCGGCTCATTTTTGGCGGAAATTTTCTATAAAAAATTTTGGGTTTTACTTATATAGATTAAAAATAAATGTGAAAAGCGAGGAAACCATAAACTATACTGACAACTGTTCTCCAGCATTTAATAAGTCAAAGTAATCGAAATATTGCAGTTTTTCTGAATAAGAGCGCCAAAACTGGTCAGTTAATGTAAACATCACGTTAGAAATATCATCATCGTCTCTCTAACTTTTTTCCAACTAGACTGGAAGACGACCCCAAGGTCAGAATGTCTAAACGAATGCGGTTGAATACTTGTGTTTTACATGAAGCAACTGCCTATAAGACCTTCACAACCCTGTTACTGGGCAACACGATACTCCTTGGAAAGGCTGATGGCTATCTAAGGAGTATCTATGGCTCCGAAACGTGGTCGCTTACAACGGGCCTCATCAGAAGGCTTACAGTCACTGAAAGGGCAATGGAAAGGGCTATGCTCGTAGTTTCCTTGCGTGATCGCATCAGAAATGAAGATATCCGCAGGAGAACCAAGTTTGGCGATTCTTCGAGCTATGTCTGTACATAGCTCGAAGAATCGCCAAACTTAAGTGGCAGTGGGCAGGGCACATTGCTCGCAGAACAGATGGTCGATGGGGACGAAAGGTTCTGGAATGACGACCACGTACCGGAAGACGCAGCGTTGGAAGGCTTCCCACAAAGTGGACCGATGACCTGGTGAGGGTCGCGGGAATCCGATGGATGCGAGACGCACAAGACCGGTCATTATGGTGACATTTAGGGGAGGCCTATGTCCAACAGTGGACGTTTCTCGGCTGAAATGAGGCTGATGGTCAGACTTTCTGGCGCAAGTCAGACACCGTCGCCGTAATGGATTTTTGACAGTATGACAACCGGGGCCAATGACTTTATATGCTTATCGAGGTACGAGGTGTCAGTAATGTCCTAAATTAACATAGAAAAAGTAGAAATGTGTACGGGACTGACAGGGATTTGTGTAAAATAAAACAGGAGAAATATGAAATTACTGTGCACGGAGTATATTAGCGTGTTCAGGACAATGGTGCTAATAAATATGACAATACATTATGATCAATTAGCCTACTTAAAACTAAACAAAAAACAGCATGTATCGTCGGCTGTTGCTATCAACAAAATATCAGGCTCTTGAAGAGTCTTAGTAACTTCAACAAAATGTCATATGGCTCTTAACTCAATGTCAAACCTAATGAGATGTCTTTTCGTTTATCGATCGAGAAAGAAATAATGTTATCTAATACGATTGGAAAGCAATGTTTCTTGCGTATAAGAGTTCTAAAAGCGGTATTCCATTTACTTTGCATTACGTGGACTATCCGGGACGTTTTCCAATCGGAGATAAAAACTTTTTAGTTAAAGAGCTGGATAGATTAAAAGTATTCCGAACTCTGCCAAACTTTTGCAATGGTCGTCTTTTGAAAAACGTCTGAAAAACAGACGTTTTTATTGTGCCCCACCGCAGCTTTGCACAGGTTTTAAAAATGACACTTCCTCATGAATTGTTCTGTCTATTAGTAGTTTTTGAATTTATTGCATTTATACCGTAGAAATATAAAAAAACAGATTTATACAGATAGATAGACGCGATGGGGATTTTGTTTTTATATAACATGTAAGGATTTTACAAACTGTGAGATCAGACCGCTCACAAATATCTACTGCTAATTATAGGGTCAGTTACTTGAAACGTTGATTTAGAAAATTTTGTGCAGAGCGGCAACGAGCGAAGCGAAGCGGTCGTAATAGTTGGTTTAATATTTTTGCGCAAACTCTTGCGGTGCGGTGACTTCGCACACACGTAGGGCACAGCCACCGTATCGCGTTGCATTTGTGTGAACCGCATCGGATGAATCATCCGCGTTGGATGCCCCCTAACAGTGACGACTGCATTGATACAATACCATTATACAGAATTCAGCTACTAGTTAGTCCTGATCCCTTGTACTAACACCGGTGCAAATAAACATAGGTTTACTTACATTGGTGTTGTGCGTCTGTAAATAACCAGATAACTTTGACCCCTCTTTATGTAACGTGGTAATGGGAAAATAGGTCTAGGTAGTTGGGTAGTTGCATGCTATGGCGGACAAGCATTAAGGTAGCCATTTTGCCTTTGCCTTTAATTACTAAGGGTGCATTCCACAGGGAGTAAGATAATTTATTAATGTATTGGTCATCTACTTTGATGGAAAGTTCTATAGATCTTTTGCTGAAGTTTGAGTTTGTTTTAATTTATTGACTCCATATTTGATGTGCAAGAAATGAAGAAAATATTTTATCCTCAACATAATTTTACGACATGGTTGGCGCAGTGGTTGAGCTATAGGTTGCTGCGCTGCGTGTCGCGGATTCCATTCCCGCGCGGAATAAATATTTGTATTCCCTTCAGGTAGTTGGTTATTCCGGGCGGGGTGTTTTGTGTATGTAATTTTCCACGTCCCGGAAGACGTAGCGTTGGAAGGCCTCCTACAAGGTGGACCGATGACTTGGTAACGGTTTCGGGAGTCCGATGGATGCGAGACGCACAGGACCGTTCATCGTGGCGACACTTGGGGGAGGCCTATGTGGACCAGTGGACGTCTTTCGGCTGAAATGATGATGAAGTTTACATGTTTTTGAACGCACCCACGACACATGATTATTTTCTAGATAGAGTCTGGCAAAGTTTTAACAAAAAATAAATAAAATAAAATAAGTCCAGAAAATTTTAGAGCACTTATCTTGTCCTGTAAAGTTCGTCAACCATTTTGACTGAAGTAAGGATAACAGCTGTTACTTTTTGGACCCCTAACTAAGTAGAAACTGTCATTAAGAAAAAATAATGACTGGAGCTTACTTAGGCCATGATTACGACGCAGGTGTATGGCTGTCTTAACCTTAATTAGAAACAAAGCTACATAGGCATTACGGCTTTAAGTATCCTGCTTGGCTGTATTTTTGGGCTAAGACTTTCTGAAGACAGGATTTCTGGCTTAGTTTGAGGACTAAAATTACATCGCAATGCTATTTTTAGAATTGGAGAAAACAGTATTTTAGGCGATACCATTTACTGGAGACAGGGTTCCCAGAAGCTTAGTTTTGGAGACAAAAAATATTTTGAAGTAAGCAGTGCTATTTTTGGTATTGAAGATAATAGTAGTATAGACCCAAGTCAAAGGCATTCTGAAGACAAGGATCAAAAAAGCTTAATTTTGGCAACAAAAATTATTCTGGCAGTGCAGAAAATAGTTTTGTAAGCGACGACCCTAGCCAAAAAGACTTTGAAGGTAAGGATCTAAGGAGTTAGTTTATGGGGACAAAAATCAATACGCAATAAGCAGTGCAATTTTCGGCATATACAGACAACAGTTTTATAGGTGATGTCCCAAGCTAAAGAAGACATCCTGAAGATAGGGTTTCTATGAGCTTAGTTTTGGGGACAAAAATACTCCTCGGTAAGCAGTGTTATTTTTAGCATTGGAGGCAACAGTTTTCTAGGCAATCACTCAAGCCAAACAAGGTATTCTGAGGACATCTATGTATTCAGGATACCTCTCAAGAGCTTGATTTTGGGGACAACCAATATTCTGAAATTAGCAGTGCTATTTGTGTTGTAACCCAATCCAAAAAGCCTTCTTGATGACATTGGCGATGATAATATTACTGGCTAACCAAGCCAAAGGAAGACATCCTGGTGATAGGGATTAAAAGAGCTTAGTTTTGGGGACAAAAATGATACAATTCTAAGCGATGACTCAAGCCAAAGAAGAACATCTTGAAGGCAAAGATCCCAGGAGCTTAGTTTTGGAAAAAAAATACTGCAGTAAGCAGTACTATTTTTGGCATTAAAGACAATAATATTGTTGACTTTTACTCAAGCCAAGGAAGATATCCTGGTGACAGGGATTCCAAAAGCTTAGTTTTGGGGACAAAAATTGCTTCACAGTAAGTAGTGATATTTTTATCATTGGATACAGTAACATTCTAAGTGATGACTCAAGCCAAAGAAGAACATCTTGAAGGCAAAGATCTCAGGAGTTTAGTTTTGGGAATAATAATGACTGCAGTAAGCAGTACTATTTTTGGCATTAGAGACAATAATATTGTTGACTTTTACTCAAGCCAAGGAAGACATCCTGGTGACAGGGATTCCAAAAGCTTAGTTTTGGGGACAAAAATTGCTTCGCAGTAAGTAGCGCTATTTTTATCATTGGGTACAAAAACATTCTAAGCGATGACTCAAGCCAAAGAAGAACATCTTGAAGGTAAAGATCCCAGGAGCTTAGTTTTGGAAAAAAAAATTCTGCAGTAAGCAGTACTATTTTTGGCATTATAGACAATAATATTTTTGGATTTTACTCAAGCCAAGGAAGACATCCTGGTGACAGGGATTCCAAAAGCTTTGTTTTGGGGACAAAAATTACTTCGCAGTAAGTAGCGCTATTTTTATCATTGGATACAATAACATTCTAAGCGATGACTCAAGCCAAGAAGAATATCTTGAAGGCAAAGATCTCAGGAGCTTAGTTTTGTGAATAATAATGACTGCAGTAAGCAGCACTATTTTTGGCATTATAGACAATATTATTGTTGACTTTTACTCAAGCCAAGAAAGACATCCTGGTGACAGGGATTCCAAAAGCTTAGTTTTGGGGACAAAAATTACTTCGCAGTAAGCATTGCTATTTTTAGCATTAAAGACCATAGTATTGTAGGCAACGACACAAGCAATAAACAATGGCAATGGCACAACCCAATCTTCAGACTGGGTTCCTAGGAGCTTAGTTTTGAGGACAGAAATCACTCTGCAGGAAGCAGTGCTATTTATGTATTGGACACAATAGTATTGTAGGCAATGATCCAAGCCAAGAATGTTCGACCGTAAAAATTACACAGCTTCAATTGATGAGATCATACGCAAGGCGGTGTGAATTGAGTTAGTGATATATTAGATTTGACCTTGGTCTTTATGAATGAAATGATGTTTTGTAATGAATCGTTTTCTGTACAATGCGTTCCAAATAAGAATAGGGTCGATTGTCATGTTGTGACGTCACGTCATACTGTCAAATCGCAAGAAATTGGGCAAAATTGAAGAACTCAGAGATGAGCAAAACTGAAGAACTGGATTCTGAGTAAACTTTTTTCGTTCAGAGTTCGTAAATAAATTAAATTTTTAAAATTCTTTGTTTTGCTCACCATAATAATTCTTCGATTTGACGGTATGACGTGACGTCACAACATGGCAATCAATCCTATTCTTATTTGGAACGCATTGTAATAAACGTGTGTGTTATGTGTTACATAAATGATACAAGATTCAAATCTGGCAGTTCTATATATCGTTCAGAGATTAATTAAGCTGACATTGGGATGCTAGGGTAAACTTCTATCGTTGGGCAATGATTATGGGAAGTTTCTGCAACGAGCTATATTATTAAACTAGCTTCTGCCAGCGGCTTCGCCCGCGTAAAAGTAGGTTTCTCCATACAAACTTCCAAACCCCGTTTACCCCCTTAGGGGTGGAGTTTCGTACAATCCGCTCTTAACGGATCTAAACAACACCCTTTAAGGAACCTACTTGCCAAATTTTAAGTTTGTAGGTGTTTCTGAGATTTCGTGATTAATCAGTGAGTGGTATTTCGCTTTTATATATAAGTTTGTGAAAGACTGTCGTTAGTACGACACGTTGCTTGTAGGTAATTCATCATCTCCTTTACATTTTCCCAATACGGTCAGTGTCAGTCTAACAAAGTGCATAGGTGAATACCTGTATTTAATATATGTATACATATTCATTGAAGCAACTTATGGTAGTATCACTTAATAATTAAATGAAAGTGATGGGCGTTTTAGAGTCTGTAGTATGTTTTTAACTTTCGAGAAGTGCTGATTCTTTGTCTATTTTGAATTTACCAAGATTGCAGGATTGTTTGAAAGAATTACTGCGGCTCTGGTAAGCAAAGGGTAACTGAAGGACCACACCCACCTATATTTTAGTCAGCAAAAGTCTGGAACTCTCTGTCGCTTAACCCAGAGTAAGAGAAGTCATTTGATGATTTCCCAATCAACAAAATACACAATTCGAATAAATGACTTTTGAGTTCTTTTCATTTATGCTCTCTATTTTAATCTCCTTTGTACAGACTTGCTCCCAGTAAATCGTGCATACATCTACCTAGCAATGTATAGACACCTGCCTATTATAGTGCTCGTTACAAAGTGACACTGCTTCCACTGTAAATAAACATGACGCCGGCGGCGGGAGCACTAACAATTAGCATATAAACTGATCGCCATTATCTAGGCGTCTGTAGGTACCGCTTTGTGTGAAATACTGGCCGTGAGTTTACGGTGCACTGGCCGAACGGACGACGCCTGAAACGACACAAAAGTGTGTAGTGGATGAAGTTAATGAACGGCTGGATAGCTTATGTGAACTAATTTCATCCATATTATAGATTCACCTTTTAGTTATGATTCAACGACTTTTTGGTTCACTACCAAAAGAAAGAAAGGCTACACGGATGTAATCCAGAGTCCAAACAGGGGTCACCTTGGTAGGAACTTGCGGATTGTAAATCAAGCCAACTGATATGTAGATTTTCGGTTTGTCGGATCGTTGGATTACATCTGTTTTTTTTTTATGGCATTTGTGCCGGGTTCGACTATTCTGCCAGTGTCACGTTGGGACGGTGGTCCAGTGGGAGTAACCGTCGAACTGTACTTCGTGGTAGATGTTAGTAAACTGGAAAGACAAACACAAGTGTTAGTAAAGCCACAATTCACGCTTATCTAAAAAAAAAAATTGGATACTACATAAAACACATAAACTACTATAAATAGAATAATTAAATACACGTTATACACTAATTAAAATTTTAAATCATTTTCATTTAAAAATGTCGCCAAAATATTAATTAATTTAGGAGAGAAGTGGGAGAGAAGGGTACATCCGTTTTATTCTACACGAATTGCAACAAGCAACGTCACCTCTGTTGGGACGCTAGATTACATCCTTGTGGTACATGCTTTAAGAGATGAGATAGCCGAGACTGTAAGGCATGCCACAAAGTGGCATAGTTTTCAAAATATTGACATGTTTTCTGAGAGCGGCAAGATGCTCATAGCGGGTTTAAATATTTACGACACATATCTATCCATCTCTCAGCAAACAAGTCACATAAGCGCACAAACGAGCTAGGAGTTAGCTTTAGCGTATCACTGTCCCTGATGAAGGATCAGCTAACAATCTGGGCCTTAAGTCTGCTATTACAATAGTGTCACAATGGTCTATCATTGATTTCATAATTGTTGATTTTGACAAGTTTTGGTAATCTACTAACATAATGGCGTCACTATGATTTTCCAATGGTCAACCACTGACACTCCATTGATAGAATTGGCATAGAATGGTAATCTCGTACATAATGACAGTCTGACGTATGCGGTAATTTGCTAAAACGTTGACAGTTCCTTTGATCAGTGACCTACCATTGGAACGTCATTGTGCAGTCATTGCTTTTAATAAGCTCTATATTGTCATTTTACCACAACTCTATAACGAGACCATTGACCGATCATTTTATTTATTATTCTTCCATTTTTTAACTTATTGTTAATAGTAACTGTTACCTATTCTGTATTGTTTTTAGCATAACATTAATTACATAATTTTGTAAAACCGAATATAGTGCATGTGGTGTCAGCCTATTATTAATTGCTACACTAATGGATGTCAGTTTCGTTTTAGTATAATATAAATGTATTGTGTAAGCAGTTGTTGGCTGACCAAATAAATAAATAAATCAATGATCGATCATTATGAATTAGCAGATTACGAACTTTTAGCAAAATGACAATGGGATCGTGTTGGAATGACGAATTTATAAAAATAGCAGACTTGGGCCCCAGTGTGTTCGTGGCCTAAGTTTATGTACGTGAGGCTCGAGAGGAACAAACAACCTCACCAGCTGAGCTACTAATTCAGGGCAATCAGATTCACCCTGAAGAACTCGACAAGCAAAGATGACCATAATAAAATTACGCCTTACTTCGAGAGATTTAATTTTCATCTTTTCAAGCAAAGATTTTGTGGGATATAAAATGGATAGTGCCTATCCGCAGAGTTTCTTAAACATAAATATAAGGAATGTTTATTGGACCTGAAGATTTGTTGTTTATATGTCGCTTGTATGTTATAACTATATGTTGTTAGGGTATTTTTATTATTTTGAAGTTAGAAATTTGGTAAATAATGAGCGGAGCGGAGCGGAGTGAGAGGTTTATGTGAGACTTTTACTGATTAAAACCCAGCAATGTTCCTTGAGTTGCCCTTTTCGTTCTAGTGTTACGGTAACTCTTTCAAACATTCCCACAGCCCTTGCAGACATCGGCCCTCCTGGGGGGCTATTGGCTAACTTTTTCAATAACAGTTGACAACTAGCATTCGTTGCACACTAAACTTAGTTGTCAACTGACAATTTCATAAAATTGGTATTACGTATCACACAAGTGACTAACAAACTACGGTGGAAATGTGGTGAATTATAAAAATTTACGGTGCCTATTGTGACCACTCTAAAATTTTATCGACTATTATACAGCTTCAAAAGCTTACACAATCGCAATTTTAAAAGTATCGATACAATAACATCTGTCAAAACGTGTTACGGTGGCTATCAAAGGCACCAGTGGCTAATGACGTCACTGCAGTTGGTCACTGAAGATAGGCAATACGAAACTAGCTGTTTGACAGTTCAATTATGCACATTGTTAACAAGTGATAATCACTTGAACTGTCAACAGAGTTACGCAATAGCCCCGCTGGGCCCTTTCACTTTTTAGGCACGCATGGAACACAACTCGCCGTCAAACTCATTTATTTCACATAGGCCTACATGGGCACTTATAAAACTTCAAAATCTAGCGCACGGTTCCAATTGGTCGTTTCTTATGGAGAAGAGCCGGCAAGAAACTCCATGGTTTCTCTTTGAAAAAAATGAATGTTTTTACAATATTTCCATATTACAGTATTAATAGATATGAGAGGACAATGTAGACCGGTCAGCAGTCAATGTAGTAGGACAATGTAGAATTAAAAAATATAATCAATGAATTTTTTTTTTTTTTAATTGATATAAACCAGCGCTTGACTGCGATCCCACCTGATGGTAAGCAGTGATGCAATCATTGATGGTGAGGCGCACTAGTTTATCAAGAGCCTATTCACTCTAGCCTTGAAGACACCTAAATTATAGTTGGACGGGAAGATCGCAGCAGGCAAATTGTTCCAGTCCTTCGATGTACGCGGTATAAACGACGAAGCGAAACGCTTAGTCCGGACCGTTGAAGTTTCAACAACGTAAGGGTGGATACTCGCCGTACGTCGGGTTGTCCGATGATAGAAAGGAGATGGCGGAATCAAGTCATGCAATTCCTGCGCACACTCTCCAAAATGCAACCTGTAAAATACCGATAGGCTGGCTACCCTGCGCCTGTGCTCGAGGCTTTGTAGACTGAATTTGCGGAGTCTACGGTGTTCTTACATTCACATTGGCACTGGCACTGGCAGGCCGGTTGGCGAGTAACCCATTACTCGTCGTTCGTAAGACCAGTCCTACGGTGGCCGGGAAACGCTTTGCGACCTAAACTTACCTGTGTTCTTTCAGTAGCCTTTTGCTTTATAGGGCTGCGGTAATTCTTTCGAACTATCCCTCAACCCTACCCACCGTGCTTCCTAGAGTAGAAATGTGGTGCTTTTTTAAATTATTAAAATCCGTCAAAAAATTGTGGATTTATTAAAGTTTTTCTGAACGGCTGTTTACGATGACGTCATCTGTCATGATCCGAACGACGAACGGCTTGATCGTGTTCATTCGCCGGTGGAGACCGAGCATGACCGATGACGACACAGCGAGTCGCTTCATTCTCGGGCGCGTTTCTGGAACTAATACACTAAAATTGCTGTATCTTCGCCATTTTTGGTCCAATTTAAATAATTTCTTCACAGTATTTACTGTATTTTTTGACGCTATAAGTTTGCATACTCCACAAAAATCCTTCATCCTCATTGGAAATATTACACCGTGTCCTGTGTGTGTGTGTTCCTGTATGTTACTCCGTGCCTGTATGTTACAGGAACTGATAAACTCTATAGTGCCAGCCAACTTCGTAGTTTAATTCATTAACGCTCAGGCGGTAACCGGCGTCCGCAAGCCATTGTCTTACTATTGTGTCTCTAATTACGCACGTCAAAAGGTTAATTTCGGACCGACACGCTGTGGTGAAGAAATAGCAATTTAGTCTGTTAAAATGCAGCCATCACACTTACATTATAAAGGCGTAAGTTTGTGAGCAGTGATGGCAGAGTGGTAACAGCCCCGACTTACGGGTTTAAGGTCACAGGTTCAAACCCAGCCAGGCGCATTACTTTGTGTAATTTATTTCATCACCACTGCTCTCAAAACGGTGAAGGAAAACATCGTAATGAAACTGGCATGTCCTAGAACCAAAAATTCGAAGACATGTGACATTCACCAATCCGCACTGGGCCTGCATGGTGGATTACGGCCCGTTCCCTCTCCTAGAGAGAGGCCTGAGTCCCAGCAGTGGGAACATTAAAAGGCTGATTATGCTATGCTATGCTAAGTTTGTGAGTATGAGTGTGTGTATATTTGTTATTTCTTCTCGCTCGAGCACGGCTTTGGATGGCACATGGGTAGAACACGTCCTGGAATGGCTTATCGGATACTTCCCATCCTGGAAATATGTTCCCTTACGACAATTTTCTACTTTCACTTAGGCAAAGTCCCGGGCAGAAGCTATTATATCATGCTGATGACAAGATGGTTCTATTTATAGCCAGCTTTAAAGTATGTGTTAACATATTTATTGCTTACTTATAAACAAAGAATCTGTATCAATCAATCCATTTAAAGTGTAGCGACATCTATGGCGTCACATAAGAACTAATCCTGCATCGCGCAATCAAAGTTCTCCGCGCGATTAGAACATATAGAACAGCCCGAAATCATCTATCGGGCAATAGCCCACCAGACATAACACCCGTCTGGCCACCAGTTTGGAGGTATGCGGAACAGAGAGTAAAGTCCCGCAAACCTCCGTTGAAAAGGGAGGATCCTCCGGCCAGACGGGTGTTATGTCTGGTGGGCTACTGCCCGATAGATGATTTCGGGCTGTCGTATATATTCAAATCGCGCGGAGAACTTTGATTGCGTGATGCAGGATTAGTTCTTATGTGACGCCATAGATGTCGCTACAAAAGTACAAAAAAAGTGTACTTCACACAAGATAAAAGATCGATTCCTAGTTTGAAAGAGTGGTTTATTTATGTAAAATAGCTAGTTACGACCATTTTTTGTAGTTTCAACCCTGATAAATTACTTATACTCGTAGACTAAACTTTTTACTCCATATAAATGATTACTTTCTTATAGTCGTAAAGGAGCACAAAAAACTTTTATTACCCTTCGTAATTTTCAGCCATTATTTTCACCCCTCTAACCTGCCAACTTAAGCGAATAGATCGCGTAAGAAACACCACCCTGCGCTCCATAACTCAAGTAGCAGATGTCGGGGGAAAACTGCTGAAGTGGGAGGGTGCTGGCCACGTCACACGAATGTATCCGGACAGATGGGCGAGAATCGTCACTCACTGGAAGCCTGAGAGAGTATGAGAGGATGACGTCGTCGAGATCGACCGCGGTGAAGGTGGTGTCACAGTTTTATCATGTCCGCGAGGTAAACTTGGCGCAGAGATCGCCCTTTGACTCTTAACACAGAGGTTTAGAAGTAGAGGATGAGGGTAGTTTGACAAGCTATTATTACGATTATTTTGTATTTAAAATAAAATGTAGAAAATTCGCGAAAAATTTTGGTAATAGTGAAGAACTCGTACGTTGGTAATACATAACAATGGTATTTTTTTTTTGCACGTATGAACTAAAATTACAAAGGGCCCCGCTGGATAGACAATTTTTTCCTGCTGAATTTCTCCTGTTCTTGGAGTTATACATGAATCGATATCATTGGTACAAGTTACGAACAGTATTATTTTTATGTATTCCAAGCGTAATAGAACCGAGGGCCCCGCTGGATGGATGAGGCGATTTGTAATTTCTATTAAAATAGTTGAAGTTACATTGAACAAACAAAGCAATGCCACTAGATTTTTCGGTCTGGCTTGAGTGGGCCCCGCTGGATAGAAACACATCATTTGACTGGTCTGTTAATCAGTTGTCTAGTACTCATAGTACAAGCTCTGCTTAATTCGGGACTAGATGGCGTTGTATGATAGTTGTGCAATATTATATTTATTTTTCAGCGGTTTACAAGTAATATTAGTGGCCAATACGATAAAAAGAACAACCCATACCTCTAACCGTTTAGTACAATCATCGAACGTCCATTATATAAGCGATAAGGATCGCCGCACACCTCAATTACAAGGCAACAATAAAACGAAATGGAACGGCATTAGTTAACGTTCCGTTGCCAGTAATGGGGACTAATTACGTGTTGTTTTAGTTGACTAGGGTATTGTCATCCCTGATGAATGGAGGCAGTAGACTATATAATGGGGAGATTCTGAATTTTACTTTGTAGTTCATAAAGTATTTGGAACGGGTTTTGCAATATCTTGGTAAAGTAGGTTCTTAAGAAGACTTACAAATTTTCGTATTCATCTGGGCTTGAGACAAAATGTAAACAAAGAAAACAATGTAGGTACCTTTGACCAAGTTTCTTCGACGTGTTTGAATACATTAATAATAGTCTCCTTTTCTGTCGAATGTATTGGCGTTTTCTTTGCACGCTTTTTCTTCAGCGAATAACAATAATTCAACGAAAAAATCTCGTATTAACAAGTTGATCTATTGTGAAAAATTTGCGGATTATTACCCGCCCGATGACAAAACGTCACATTTTTATGTTAAATGTTTGCAGTATCTGTGGTCTATAATTTAGTAGAAAACGTAGTTTAGTGTTTTAGTAGTTTTATAAATGGTTTGTTTACTTTTTATCTCACGGCTCCCTGAATAGGGTATAATTAGATAGTTGACTCATTTTTTTAATTATTTGTAATGTAACAAAGTGTTTAAATTAATTTTGGACTCTAATAAAGAGTTATGGTCTTGACTAGAAGTGCAAAAAGACCCTATTCTAAGTTTTTGAACATAATCTACAACGTATAATAATGAGTTAGAGTTAAATTTCTTATTAGTCTTTTAGGCAACATTGTAATTATTAAAAAATATTTTTCTTAATAACAAAGTAATAACAATAATAAGTTTATTTTCTCCACAATATTACTATAATTAATTACTAGTCATATTTCTACGGTAACATATAGGAGGATTGTGGGAGACAGGTGAATAAACTAGGCTCAAGGCCTGTATTTTAGGTCACCAGGACTCTTCCATTTAAATTTAAAAAATTATGATATGGACTCGTACAAATGGTATGCAATTAGGGACATGTTAAAATTTTTGAAAAGCTTATTGATTATAGTTCTAATTTTTTTATTAGTATCAGGGTGGGAGTGAGGTTGAATGTGTACTGTGTGTAGATTAGAAGTGTGAGCAGTGGTTGTGTGTGTGTCTGTGAGGTTATTATTATTATTATTGGTTTTATTCGTAGCATATTTGCATATGAGGTTTATGTTGAGACTGTTAATAACTTTTCAGTGTCATCGTAATTGAGTTATTTAAGTCAACTATGTAGTTTCATTTTGCGCTTTATCTTAATTAGTAAAAGAAAATATAAAAAAACTGGGCAAGTGCGAGTCGGACTCGCGCACTGAGGGTTCCGTACAAACTTACCTGTGAAAACAGTTCAATTCCCGAATTGAGTTATGAAGATCTTTCCTATACTTGTGCTATGAGTCCTTGCTTCATGCCAAATTTCAGGATTCTACGTTAACGGGAAGTATGAATATTGATTCCATATGAATTTTGATTCCCTTGAGAGTGTCGAAATACACGTTTTTTGCGACATAAACGACCGTATATTTTTTTTTTCAATAACTCAGAAGTTTGATTTTATCACAGTTTTAATTTCAATTCGATAATTCCACACATTCCGTAGACAAAGGGTCTTGACAGACAGACAGACAGACAGACAGACGGACAACAAAGTGATCCTATAACGGTTCCGTTCTTTCCTTTTGAGGTACGGAACCCTAAAAAGTAACTCTATAATTGTAAATAGAAAGAATTTTTCAAACCCGTTTATCTTATGGAAGTTAGAAACGCTTCAAAGATGGAAGGGAAAACTGTCAAGTAACAGAAAAAGGACGCACAAATTGATATGTGACGTCACCGCTATTAGGTTCCGCGCGTGCGAAAGAGATAGTGAAACGTTCCTACAATGACCCCGCTATTCTATATACCAATTGCTGCTTCATTTAACAACTAATTTTAATGGTATTTTCAGGAAAAGATTTTAGTATATAAAATATTGGACAAAAATAAACACAGAGAAGTAGATACTCGATCTCTATATATAATCTGCTGTGCTTCAAAACACAGATCGTTGACGTGGCTAGAAAGATTGCTGAGTTTTTGATCTTGCTTTATTATTATTATTCATTTATTTTCAAGTACCTAACAGACTCATTTTAGTTACAAATCATATCATTAAAATACAGACAATACAGATCATAAATTATATAAAATTAAATTAAATTACAATAGATTATAATTATATATAACGATCAGACATTAAAATAATTGCATTAAAAATTAAAAAAAAAAAACTTTTGAATATATGTGACTGGCCTGTTGGTCTAGTGGTTAGTGGCCCTGACTGCTATGCCGGAGGTCGTGGGTTCGATTCCCACCCACGACAAATGTTTGTGTGATGAGCATGATCATTTGTTCTGTGTCTGGGTGTAATTTATCTATATTGTATGTATTTAGAAATATATAAGTATGTTTATCAGTTGTCTAGTACCCATAACACAAGCTCTGCTTAGCTTGGGACTAGACAGCGTTGTGTGATAGTTGTGAATAAAAAAATAAAAAAATTTCGGTGTCTTACTTTGGGTCCAAATGTTTCGTAAGTCCATCTATAATCTACGCTCCAAAATACTAACTGTTGACGTGCTTCAGAAGCCTGTCCCGCTTTAGTAGGTCCGGGCTGAGCATGTCTGACGCATGTCAATCAAGCGGGGTGCCCTTAAATACAAAATCGATGCCCTGAAATCGCGAGACGAGTTCGTGGCAGGTCACCAAGGAAGTGACGCAAAGACTTGGATATATTTCTTAAAAACTGGCAAGAATTAGCTTAGAACCAATGGGAAGAGTTGAAGGAGGCCTTTCTTTGCCCAGCTGTGACACAGTACAAGCTAAGCAGAGCTTGTGTTATGAGTACTAGATAATTGATAAACATACTTGTATATTTATAAATACATACATATTAGAGATAATTACACCCAAACACAGAACAAATGATCGTGCTCATCACATAAACATTTGTCCAGGGTGGGAATCGAACCCACGACTTACGGCATAGCAGTCAGGGCCACTAACCACTAGACCAACAGGCCAGTCAATATATATTCAGTTTCTAATGTCTGTGTAGTGACACAATACCAGTCACCAACAGTACCAGTCACCAACAGTACCAGTACCAAACACATATACCATAATATACATTACCTCCTGAACAACCATTACCGTACATTTATAGCTACAACCTAGGGGACTTTAAGTCAAGAGTGAATAGGTTACTTCTAGGCAAGCGTGCTCCATCGTCGACCACATCATCGCTTACCATCAGGTGAGATAGTGGTCAAACGCGAGCCTATCAATAATAATAAAAAAAAAACCGACAACACCATAAAATAAACCAAGAAGAAAAACGCCTTAAAAAAGACGTATGCTTTCTGATAAGAAATAGGAAGATAGCGTAATTGCGGCGAATACATATGTCGTAGCCAGATCTTAGAATTGATCACTACATGATGTAACCGGCCATATCATAAAATGACTGCATTTCATGATATTATGGCAAAATAAAACCGGCCAGATCGTTTAAACGTCAACGTTTGATGATATTTTCACCCACGTTTGGCTATGGCATTAATGTAGGATTTTTTTTTACAATTATTAAGGTACTTGGAGCACCCCGACTCGGATAGGTTAGTTTAGAAGGAGATGGCGACACAGACCCCGCCATCGCCTACGTGTTTTTTTTTTTCAATTACTCAGAAAAACGTTGCAAAATTAGTATTTTTGTGGAACAAAGTCATATTTTGTTGTAGAAAACAGGAATACATTAAGGAATACTTAGTTAAATACGACCATAACCATGACCATGGCTATGTTTGACCATATCATGAAATAATCGTGCGTTTAGCTGTTCATGTCGTTAAACGCATATGTTCATTAATTTGGCTTGCCCATATCATGTTGTGGCCAGCGGGCAAGGTTCTATATCATGAAATGCCACAATTTTATGAAATGGTTGGACATATTATGAAGTGATCAATTTTAAGATCTGGCTACGACACATACATATTGTAAAGGTATCCTAGGTTAAGCACTACTTGAACTATCATTTGTAAATATAAATAGGGTGTAATCGCAGAAAGAGATACAGACTTCAGACAGATCTCGACGACTAACAGTGTTTCATTCAACACACACTCTCCCTTAAATCTGCATTAGACTACGGATGTAACACATGATATTGTTGCCGTATTTCCAATGCTATATATAGGGGTGACTGTCAATTAGGGTACGATACTTAAACACGTGATTGTGCTCATGATAACAAACAATTTTTATTATGGGAGCAAAGCTGAAATCGCGAAAAAAATATCAGCTGTTCAGTACATTAGGCAAACATAAATGTACTGAACAGCTAATCTTTTTTCGCGATTTCAGGTTTGTTCTCAGAGTAAAAGTTGTTGGTTATCATGAGCACAATCACGTGTTTAGGTATCGTACACTAATTACCAGTCACCCTTTAGGTAGGTGAAAGTTTGTAAGTGACAATATTTGTTATTTTTTCACGCTCAAACGGCAGAACAGATTTCGATGAAACTTGATACATGGGAAGATAAATCCTGGAATAGCACATAGAATATTTTTGTCCCTGGAGTATGGCTTCCTTGGTATAATATTTCTGCTATTACGAGGGCGAAGTTGCTGTGTAGGAGCTAGTATTAGCAGTAGCAGTTTTGCTTAATATTGCACGTATCACAATTTGTCTCTGCATCACCCTGCATGACTGGTAGAAAATCCCTTAAGGCATTAAGTCCGCCTCTGTACTCTTGTGTGCATAAATAATAAAATAAGTAAATAATAAAATTCTAAGTTCTTTTAATTTCATGTTCCTAAGTGCATTTAAGTAAAATTTCAGTGTTTGAATTATGATTGTAACTTTATTTTCTAGTAGGAGTATTTAAGGGTGTGTACTATGCATTATTCTAGTTACATATTGTATTATGTATAAAATCGTCTTTGTACATAAAGTGACAAATGTGTTAAGTTTTCTGTAAAAAAAAGAATAATAAAAAAATAACAAAAAAAAAAAAAAACTTCTAAATATCGTTAAACCGAGATCACTTTCGCCAAGCCTTTTCCTTTTTTTCTTAGAATAAAAATAGCATTAAAATTTCACCATGAGTCTACACGTTACGATAATATTCTCATACTTTTGTAGCTTGCTTGTAAATACAAAGGATTTAATATTAAACAGAAGCGCCTACCATAGTCTATTACAATGGACAGTTCGAGCGATATTACCATAACATCTGGGCTTCGCATAATACGTAACGTTGCTCGCAGTATGTGCAATGTTATTATCACAGGTTGGAATTAGGTAGAGTTATTTAAGTACTTATACTGATTTCATACAGCAAAAGAATAAAGTGGATATGCCTCAAATCACGAGATTAATTTTAAAGAGCAGGCTTTTTTTATGACACTAAAAATCATCATCATCTTCCTGCCCTTGTCCCGTTTTATTTGGGGTCGGCGCAACACGTTTTTTTCTTCCATTCTGTCCTGTCACTCGTCACACTATCACTAACTCCCTTTTCTTTCATATCACTTCTCACACAATCTATCCATCTTTTCTTTGGCCTCCCTCTCCTTCTTCGTCCATCCACATGTAAATTCATAACTCTTTTAGCAACATGCGCTTCATCCCTCCTCTTCACATGACATTATCAGAAATATAGCAGAAAAAAATTCTTCCTGCATTAATGACGAGGAGGAGGAAGTGTATAAATTTGTTAACCTCACCTCAGTTGACGTAGAGAGATCTTTTGATACATTACATGCCAGATAATAATGAAATATAAGTTAGTGTGTGGGTGTGTGTTAGTTACCTTTGTTTTATTTGTTTTATCTATCTCCGAGATTTTTATTATTATTTATTTGTAATATTGTTGGCCACACGAAATTTTTCATTAGAAATCCCGGGAAGATCCATATTAATATCAACATTTCAATGCAAATACATGAATAACTCTACCTAATTCCGGCTTCTGGTATATATAAGGTGACTGGCAATTAGTGTACGATACTTAAACACGTGATTGTGCTCATGATAACAAACAATTTCTATTATGGGAGCAAAGCCGAAATCGCGAAAAAAATATCAGCTGTTCAGTACATTAGGCAAACGTAAATGTACTGAACAGCTGATTTTTTGACTGAGACAAATGTTTGTGTGGTGAGCACAATCATTTGTTCTGTGCCTGGGTGTAAATTATCTATAAAATATGTATGTATTTAGAAATGTATAAGTACGTTTATCAGTTGTCTAGTACTCATAACACAAGCTCTGCTTAGTTTTGGACTAGACGGCGCTGTGTGAAAGTTGTGAAATATTATGTATGTTTTTTTTTTTAGATGGGAAAATCATCTAATGACAAATCTCGCTCTTGGGCGGAGCGAGAGATAGTGTCAGACTTTTACTGACTAAAAACACACTCCTGTTCCTTCGTTGCCTTCGTCCGAGGGCCCCGGGTTTCGTTTTCACACTACCCATGGCCCCAGTAGGCTTCGACCCTGCTGGGCTCCTACGATTTGCTGACATCTCCCTGAGGCGCACGTGGAACAATACGCGCCGTCGACGACTTGGGCTCGGTCCGGACGGTTACCGGACGGTCGGACGGCGAGCCACCCATTGCTCGCCGTCCGCAAGCCCGCGCCTACGGATTATGTATGTGTGTGTTTATTACTCCTTCATGGTGAAACATCTGAACGGATTCGGAAGAGTACACGGGTAGATAATGTCCAGGAATAACGCATAGAATACATTGTCCCGGGAGTTTTTATTTCAATGATCCACAATAAAGATAAATTGAATTTAGTTTTTCGTTAACTAACTAGCTTCCACCAGCGACTTTTTCCGCGTAATTTAGTATGTTATAATATATTAAAACGTGAGCCTAACATTAATAAAAAAAAAACTATATAACTAATTATACCTTCTACTATAAATACATATCATACATAATATATCATATATATATATATATTACTATAGTTTATTAACAAACCAAGCATCTTAAGGAAAAATAATGTCAAGGAAACATACTCCCAGGATAAAAAAAGTATAGCATAGGCGGCCTTATAATGTTCCCACTGTTGAGACTCAGGCCTCCTCTCTAGGAGAAGGATTGGGCCGTAATCCAACACGTGGACCCAGTACGGGTTGTTGGATGTCACATGTCTTCGAATTTTTGGTTCTTGGACATGCCGGTTTCCTCACGATGTTTTCCTTCACCGTTTTGAGAGCAGTGGTGATGAAATAAATTATACAAAGTAATGCGCCTGGCTGGGTTTGAACCCGCGACCTACAACTCGTAAGTCGGGGCTGTTACCACTCGGCCACCACTGCTCTAAAAAGTATCCTTAGTGCTATTCCAGGACATGGTCTACTAATGTACCAAATTTCATCCCAATCCGTAAAGGCATTTAAGTGTAAAGCAGTAACAAACAGACACACATATAATTATACTTACAAACTTTCGTCTTTTTAATATTAATATGATTTCATGAATATTCTTTTCACAGTTCTTATAAAAATGTATAACATGCAAACGCAGTCTGCAGATAAAAATTCCACATAAAACGGGTCTGTTGAAGATGTTTCTTAGTTTTTTTATTTTAATACAAAACATTCTTAATCACCCCAGTTTACCAAGCGAAAGAGGAAAAACTCGGAGCTTCAACAGAGAAACACTTGAGCGATTCTGTACCCGTTAAAAGTACGTAGATAGCTTTATGTGCGTACACTAGCTGCTGGCAGCGGCATTGCCCGCGTCAAAGTAAAAAAAAATAGTACCAAGCTTAGATTTTAGAAACGAGGATTGACATATCATCAAATGTTAACGTTTAAACGATTTGGCCAGTTTTAGTTGACCATATCATGAAGTGATAAATTCTAAGATTTGGCCATGACATATATTTTATAGTCTTTATATAATAGACATTAGTGTGATTCTTGCCTGTAATAAGATCCTATTCTATTTTAAATAAATCTATTAAAATATCAAGTCACTCAAAGGGCAATGGAAAGGCCTATGCTCGGAGTTTCCTTGTGTGATCGCGTCAGAAATGAAGATATCCGCAGGAGAACCAAGGTTACAGACATAGCCCGAAGAATCGCCAAACTTAAGTGGCAGTGGGCAGGGCACATTGCTCGCAGAACAGATGGTCGATGGGGACGAAAGGTTCTAGAATGGCGATCACGTACCGGAAGACGCAGCGTTGGAAGGCCTCCCACAAGGTGGACCGATGACCTGGTGAGGGTTGCGGGAATCCGATTGATGCGAGACGCACAGGACCGGTCATTGTGGCGACATTTGGGGGAGGCCTATGTCTATGGCTGAAATGATGATGATGATGATGATAATTAAAATATCGGGAATAGGACAAAAATTACACTACCATGCCACCATAACTTGTGGCAATCAAAAAATCTCAAATCTTGAGGCTTCATTTATGTCCTGCTCAATTTACAGGTATAAAAAAAAGTAAAAATCGAAATAGTTACGAACAATGAGGACAAAGAGCGAGATTCAGTCGTTACTTATTGCATTGCTCGGATTTCCTCTACCCACAGAGCTTGAGATGTCGGCGGGGACCTCTAGACACGGCATTGTCAAAATTTGCCTTACAAAGTATTTTAAAATTCCTGGAGTGGCTGTCCTCGTGGAGGCGATTAACGGAATCAACCTCTGGCGCCTGGCCTTGGTTCAGGCCGTGGTCCAGAGTGAGATGGAATGGGAAGCGGTTACCTCCTTCTGCGCAGCAGTAATGCTAGCGAAGGCGATGGCCGCAACCGTGAGGGAACAGACATCCTCACGCCCCAACTGCTGACACAGGATATGTCTAGGATGTCAGGAGTCGGTTCCCAGCTACCGTAGGTGCGGGCTTGTGGACGACAAGCGTTGGGTAGCTGATTGTCCGGCCGTCTGGTTACGACCGACTCTGAGTCGTCGACAGCACGTAGTGTTCCACGCGCTCCTCAAAGAAATGTCAGGAAAATCGTAGAGGCCAGTAGAGTTGATACCCGCTAGTGACGCGGGAATCTTTGAAAAAGTTATCCTGGTCCTGGAACTCACAGGGAAACTGAAGGACACAGGTCAATAAAAGTCTGATACACCTTCTCGCTCCACCTTAGAGCGAGATCGATGATTTACCATCTCAAAAAAAGTAAAATAGTGATCAAACGCGACCCTATCAATAATATAACAAGAAAAATAACAATGGTGTTTTTAGTTGTTGCAGGTTCGTCATTATTTTGACTATGCCGATGTCTGTGCTTAGCGCCATTGCGTGGCCATGAATATTAGCAATGGCATCTCTATGCATTTCATGCTCTTTGCCTTTTACCCTCGCTCGTTCATTTCAGCAGCTTTTCTCTTGTTTCCTAGAATATTGTGGCCAAAGTATCGGAAATTTAATATAAGTTGTAATGAATCCTCGTATTTCTACAGAGTATTCCACACGAGCTGTAAAAGACAATCAAAACGGATAGCTACTCGATAAATTAGAAGAGCGTTTAAATTTCTAGAGGTTGTAGGCGTGTGAAGGGACTGTGACATAATCGTTAATTTGTTGTAAAAAGACTCATGTTTGGGAATAAAGTAATGGGAATTGTAATGTAGCAGTTAGTAGCTAAGGAGTAGATTTCCCTGTCGAAGCCTATGTTTCCTATTAGCTACAACCTAGGGGTCTTTAACTCAAGAGTGAATAGGTTACTTCTAGGCAAGCGTGCTTCATCCTCGACCACCCACATCATCGGTTACCCTCAGGTGATGTAGAGGTCAAACGCGATCCCATTCATAATAATAAAAAGAAAAAAAATGTTAAGACACCTATATTGTCCTATATGTTGAAATATCTGTATTTCATTTTATGACCTTTTAAAATCGTATTTTTAGATCACTAATTGGTGTTGGAGTAGGTATATCAATACTCCAACACCAATGAGTCTAATAGATAGTGGTTCTTTTCAATTCTGAATTGATATAAAAGAATACTCAAATAAGAATTAGTTAACTTCTTAATATTGTGAAGTGCAAAATACAAGTTTTTACAATACAGAGCTAAGCGAGTGTAAACAGAAACAAAAAACGCCATCAGTGGGCCACAGAATAAAAACATAATTAATTGTTAACCTCCCGAACTTACCATGTCCGGTGAGGATCTGCGTCATGCGGAAAATGAAGACGCCGTGACGCCCCTCCAGTCATTCCTCAAAGTGGAGGTTTACTGCCTTGATTATGGAGTGCCCAGTGTTGACTACCTCAGTTAGGCTTTTAGAAATGGCTGATTCCATATATCATCATCTTCCTCATCTCCCAAGCCATGTCCCAAAGCTTGGGGTCGGCTTCTAGTCTTATCGGAAGCGGCTATATACAAAGCAAAAAAAAGGAATCCCCTAAAGAGGATAAATGTGTGATGAAAGTTTGCCTGGGAGTTTGACATTTTCGCCGATAGAAAATCCCATCGGTCACACAGCTCATTCTAAGGGGCCATCCATAAACCACGTCGCAAGAATTCCATGATTTTCTGTACCTCTTTTGTACAGTTGGTCACATTTGTGGAACTCTCGCTCCCTATTGTGAGGTCACATGTGCAATCTAACATCTATAAATGATTAAATTAAAACAACAGTTCTGAAATTAGTTTTACTTACAATAAAATTATTTTGTTATAAAATCAACTTCAAATCAAAGGACTGAAAATATTAACAATAGGTAACAAAAAAAAAAAACAATGTAATGCTGTGTTTGTAAAGAGTACGAAATATTTTCAAATTATCCGTTATACATCCCATTTTGCGTTTTATCAATCTGCCAAGCTCTTTACTCAATTTAAGATTTCGTGGATTCTGAGAATCCGAAATATAGTCAGTCTCCGTGCCTCGTAATATAGTCAGTTACCACCACAAAACCTGTAAATTCGTCGCCCATCCTTTTTCTACGTACGTAATGTCACAATTCGTTGATCCCTCCCATTAGCGTGTGACGTAATGTGTGAATGGCCCCTAAATAAAGGTCTCTTTACAATTGTTCTGTTTTTCCTGGATTACCTTTTCAATCCTTTGTCAAAACGGATTGGATTGTGATTGGTTGGATTTGATTGTATATTGTTTCGGTTAACCAATCACAACAGCTCAAATGAGATTTGAAACCAGATAGACCGTGATCAGTAACTTGATCAGGTTTTTAGAAATGGGAAGTGGTTTGTAAAGCACATTATATTTCTCCTCTTGCATGTGACACAAACTAGATCTTAGAAACTAATAAGTAGTTGAACAAAAAGTGCGGTTAGGTTTTTATAATAAGAATTTAAACAGTATTTTTCAAATCCGTTCAAAATTAAGTAAGGCCTACAATTTAATTCTGATGGAAGGAAAAACAATCAAGTAACTGAAATGTGATGTCACCTAATGGCGGTGCACATAATAGAAGCGACAAGAAATATGTTACCAAGATTTATGTTTCTCATAATATGATTTAAAAGAGTGTTCATGGAGTTTCTTGCACATTCTTCTCCATAGAGATCTACGCTTCTAAACGTGCAGTGACAATTCAAAAGTTTGTAAATGGTCTATAAATCATAAATAAGCATAATCAGCCTTTTAATGTTCCCACTGCTGAGACTCAGGCCTCCTCTCTAGGAGAGGGAATGGGCCGTAATCCACCTCGCGGGCCCAGTGCGGGTTGGTGGATGTCACATGTCGGGTAATTCACATGTCTTCGAATTTTTTGGTTCTAGGACATACCGGTTTCCTTAAGATGTTTTCCTTTACCGTTTTGAGAGCAGTGGTGATGAAATAAATTACACAAAGTAATACGCCTGGCTGGGTTTGAATCCGCGACAATTCGTAAGTCTGGGCCGTTACCACTCGGCCACCAATAAATGCCAGTAAATGGTCTATTTGAAATAAATGTTTCTGATTTCTGAACCAGCTTTTAGGCCAAAACTGGATACAGCTGGATAAACTGAACCTTCAGTCAGTCTCTTGTAAAAATACTCTGGAGGATATTGCATTTCAAATTATTTTCTTCCAAGTATGAAACTACGAAGATCATAGAAAGGTTATATTATATCGCCAAAGTAATATTAGTAAGTGGTTCCTATTTATCAGATTAAAAATGTCAGCGTCAGTTGGCCGCCCATTGTGGTCTCACTTAATAGGTTTCCGGGAACATAATAGTTGGTATTTAAGGCATGTTATGTGTGTTTCAGTGATGTATTTGTGTGTTGGTATTTTTATTGTTTAGTGTGAATGTTAAGTGGATAATATTTAAGTAAATGAGCTGTTATGTAAAGCAATTTGTTTTAGGAGCGATTACTTTTGTGCTAGATTTTGGTTTAAATTCTTAAAATTAATATGTTATCGTCATCATGTCGGCCTACAGACGTCCACTGCTGGACATAAGCCTCCTCCAAGTGTTACTACAACCATCACTACATATGTATACCATCGGATACCTGCTGCCATCACTAGGACATTGGTCCACCTTGGGCTATCCAACGCTGCGTCTTCCGGAGTCCTCCGGTACGCGGTCGGTACTCAGGAACCTATACGTTAATTCTCTGATCTGTGGGCAATGTGCCGTGCTTTATGGCAGTCTTATGATTATCTCGGCAACCTTGGTTCTCCTGCAGATATCTTCATTTCTGATTCGATCACGCAATGAAACGCTGCCTTGTCCATTGTCCTTTGGGTGAGTATTATATAAGCGACTACGTTTTGATTCCATATTATTATGTTATCACCTGGCAACAAATATTAGACTATCTTTTTGAGATACTGTGATATATCAGTGAAGAGAAGTAATGTATTGTATGGATACTAATCTGTTTGTAAAAGTCAAGGTAATTTTTTTTAATTTTTTTTTTAATTCATATAAACCAGTGCTTGACTGCGATCCCACCTGATGGTAATTTATGTATCTGTAAATATTGACCCGATTTTTTTGAATGTGAAATCATTAAATAACTTTCAATATCATTTATTTCCCTTTTAAAGGTACATTGTACCACAAGTTTATTTATAACGCCTGAAGACCTTTGCAATAGCTGGAGTCTGAATGGGTTCAAGACCTATATGACAGATCTCCAGGCTCACAACCTTTTAAACATAATCGCATTTTGCGGCACATAAACATGAATCTTATGTTTGTAAGATTATGAGCGGGAGAGATTTGTGTAAAGGAAAAGTGATATTTTTATTGAAATGTCTGTGTAGTGTTTAATGTAGGTATGTGTGTGTTAGTGTTTATGATGAATGTGATTAAAATTACTTTACGACTTGAATGATTCTTTCTGTGTCTTCATAGTCCAAATCAAGGAGCCAGTTCCTTACTGTTGTTTTACATTTATATTGAGAGATGGAGTGAGAGGGTGGATCAGATTGTAACTAACTAAAACCTGTCTTTGTTACTTCAGTTGCCCTTTCGGTTCAATGCTGCGGTGACTCCTTCAAACAAACCTGAAAGGAAACTTCGAACAGGTTAAGCAGGAATTATAAAAAAATCTGTGTCTGGTAGAAAACTTCACTTTCACTGAGTGTGACATAAGGTACTTTTTATCGAGATATGCACAAAACCGGTATCCCTTGTCGGCTTACCGACCTTCAGTAGGAGACGTTTGATATTCTGAAACACAGTGCCAATATGGATCCTTCAGCGAAGCAGTAATGCTAGCAAAGGAGGAGGCCGCACGTGCACGCGCAAGACAATGGCTCCCGCGCCCCAGCCGCCGGGATCCCGATTTCCGGCCACCGTAGGCGCGGGCTTGCGGATGGCAAGCAATGGGTAGCTTGCCGTCCGACCGTCCGGCAACCGTCCGGACCGAGTCCAAGTCGTCGACGGCGCGTAGTGTTCCACGCGCTTCAAGGAGATGTCAGCAACCGTAGGGACCCAGCAGAGTCGAAGCCCCAGGCTAAGGGTCTAATTCTGAAAGGAAGACTTGGCCCTGGTATGAAAGGCAACGAAGGAACAGGAGTGGGTTTTTAGTCAGTAAAAGTCTGACACGGAGCAGGGAGGGAAAGGGAGCCGGGGGGGGGGTAAGAGCGGGGGATGTCATTGGATGATTTTCCCACCGAAAAAAAAGTGCCAATATGGAGCTGCTTCACAGGACATGCGTCACCTGCTATGATGCCATACCTGCACAATTACGTGCACCTTTCAGAATCTATACAGAGCTATACAGGTTGCCAAATACTGGCTAGAAAATAATTAATTTGGGTTCATTGACACAAAACAGAAGAATCGTGTAAAGAATGCACTATTTCTTTGGCATAGGCCATAAAAGCAACGACTCGAGAACATAAGTAGTATCTAATAAACGGAATAAAGATGATAATGACGTCACGATTGGTGGAGGCGCAGTAGTTGAGCGATTGGTTAGTATGCTACGTTTTTTTTAGTCATCATCATCATCATTTCAGCCGATAGACGTCCACTGCTGGACATAGGCCTCCCCCAAATATCGCCACAACGAACGGTCCTGTGCAGAAACACAGTACAGTACAGAACCGAAAGTACCAACAACTCGGCAATTGTTGGGCGTCAGACACCCTGCACTGGTTTTCAGCTGGCACCCCGCAGTGACGCTATTATTTACATTATATTTCGTCTCTATGGACTTGCGTGTAACCAATATTTTTCAGCAAATTCTAGTGTTTCTACATCAATGCTCGTCGCGTCTGGCCAATAAAAAAGAGTCGAATAAAAAAACCGTTGACTGGACGCGTTTACATTCAAATTAAATTTCTTTTTGATAGCATCGGGAGTCAAGGCGTGGTTGATTTACATATATGTAGTTTTTAGGGTTCCATACCCGAACCCTACTAAGCCTCCACTGTCCGTCCGTCCATCTGTTAGCAGGCTGTATCTCATAAACTTAAAGAAGTGTGATAATATTAATATGTTTAAATCTAAAAATAAAAAACATGAATTATACTGCAAGCTTCGTTCGAAGATATACTTAATTTAACCATGCAGCTCCTTCCGCATGCTAGGAACCAATCGCAGCTTTTCAGAGCCTAAAAGCAAAGACAAAACGCACCGTATCCTGCGAGTACTTATCTGACAGGTGTCAGTTGTCAAATGTCATTCCATACGTTTGCGCGGCAACCAATACGTTTTATGTTGTGTTTTATTTGCTTTTTTTACCAATTTAAGTAATTAAATAAGAGCATAGTGCTTGTATAATTTGTAATGAAGTATGCCAAAACGAAAAGATATAAAATGCTATCTTCATATGATGAAAAGTTTGAAAAAAGGACGAAACGACGATAACATAGTACGTCACCTGTCCTATCGCTATTTAATTCTTTGATTCCAGGTGAAGTAATAGATTTATCTATTAGATTATTCAGTGAAGTAAGAGTTTCACGTACTTAACCCAAATAATTGTATGCATTGACACGATCAAACTCCTCTGGGTGTTTACGAGATGAACACACGAGCTGGTTTCCTTGTTCCATAACTCTAAAGGCTTTGCCATGGTACATTATACAGTGTAAGACTGTAAATCAAATGGGTTTCGAAATATGAATATACCTACTGACGCGGGTTGTGCACGTGATGCATTGACGCGTTCAGCTGACTCGGGATGTTTACGAGATAAACATACGAGATTGTTTTTTGCCCCACACCTTTGGGGTAACCTGAAAAGCTTCGTCAGGAAAGTTATCTACAGTGCAAGTGAAATGGATTTTGAATATTGTACCTATGGACGCGAGTGATGTACGAGATACATTGGCGCGATCCGCTGACTCGTGGTGTTTACGAGATGAACACACGATGATCTTTACCTTTTGGTACATGGACACGGGTGATGTACGAGATGCATTGACGTGATCCGCTTACTCGTGGTGTTTACGAGATGAATGCACAATGGTCATTACCTTTTGATAAAATCCGAAAGGCTTTGCCTAGGTACACTCTGGTACAATAACAGGGTCAATAGTTTTAGGTTTTTAGACCTTGTATTTAGGATGATCCTCAAGAAGTGGACATTAAACTAGATATCTGTTGTATCATCATCGGCTCCAACAGGCACAACCCCAACTGTTACAGACTTGTGTATAACATTTCCTGAACTAGCATCTGAGCTAGTCGTTGAACCAGTTACTATATTTCCTGAAGTATTATAGTATTTATATCTACAAAACCAAATGATTTAATGGCCTGACTTAATGAATGACTTAACCCACATCTAGAATACCATTTTTGGAAATACTCAGGGAATATGAACAAAAACTAGATAAAAATGTGTGTAATAACTGTTTAAAATAATATAGAGATTATTGCCTCAGTCAGTAATTCACTGATAATACAAGAATATACTGATACAAAAAGATTAAGTCAGAACAGAATCAGTTGGGATTGGGAATCACTAGACCCTATCTAAGCTTCTCAGCAATGATGGCATAAATAGGCTGAAACTAATTTTCCCAGTTGATTGATACTGGAAGAGTTTTAATAGATTTGCACTTCACATAAACAAAGATATTGTCAAAGATGTTGATAGAGACGACTAACCTGCATGAGAATACTTCAACAGAGAACATTTAAAGTCTTAAAGACATGCCACAGAAGCGGCAAGCTTATTATGAAGCCAGCCTAATCTTCAACTGTAACCCGTCAGGGAAACGGGAATGGTCCATCTTGGTACAACCAGCAAAGAATAATACCTAGGCCTGGACGAAAGTAACTGCAGTCCTCATATTAAACTAAAACCAAGCAATTCTCGCAACACATCCAGTGTATGCTAGAACACAAAAAGTTTCACCACAGGCTCATGGTTGAAACTAGAGGTTAGTCATGCTTACAGATTAGCCCATTCCCTACCTCGTTGATAGAGGATTTGTGGTAATGCCCCAATTTTGAAACACATCAGTGGATGTTCGGTAAGTGCATTTTTTCTTCCATAACTTATCAACCAAAATTCAACGGTTCAAAACAAAAATGGTTTTACAAGTGATCAATCAGGATCTTCAAGATCAGGGGCCAAGATGAATGCATATTTATGTATAAAACCATTCATAATTTACTGCCATTGAGCACAAATTCCCCATGGAAACCGTGTGGGAATCAACTTATATCAAAGATATTTTTTGGTTTCCCAACAGGGATGGAGAAGGGAGGTTTATTGAAACCTTTAAACCCCTGAACAAATTGGTTCACACATCCAAATTTATAAGATGTAAGATCACTGCGGTAGCTCTAGTGTACCCAGGAGATCTTATGGCAAAAATTGAATCCAGATCACAGGAGATACCTATTATTTCATTATGATCATTTAAAAAGAGTCCATTGCTGTCCCAAATGGGATTTGTTTTACACATTATGCATTTTTGATAGTGGTAGTTACATGTATATCTATGATCAAAAGTTCACAAATCAGTATGTACATCATCTTGATGACCTTTTGTGTATTGGTTCAGACTATATAGTCTACTACTATACACACTACACTATTCATACTAGCCTACTATTATATAATAAAAGGTTGAAAAATATTCAAGGAACAATTATTCCTTTTTACAAAATACGCCATCCCAATCATGTTAATTATTTAGATTTCAGGTATATATGACACTTATACAATGACTGATGTCACATACAAAAAATGTTGTTTCTGTAAATCCCTTAAAAATATTTACAGAAACAAGTTTCTTAGCTTATGAGAGATTACTCACTTAATAGGTACATCAACTGTTGCATTATTTTGTTGCAACAACATTTGTTGTTGGTTGGTTCTATACTAAAATTAGAACATAAATACTTAGTTATAAGTAAAGGCAACTAAGATTCAAAATAAAAATTCATCCAATCATCAAACTAGACCTACAATGATGCAACAAGAACTGGGGGGGGGGGCGCAATTGTAGTGATAACAGAAGCCCATGGGTTCTGGAAAAAGGATAAATAAAAATATAATTATCACATAAATTATTTAGAACTGCTTCACATTTTTTTACCTTTAAAAATTCTATTTTGTTAAACATGAGCACTTACCTACACATTTTGTGTGAGATTGATAATAGTTTGCTGTATCTTAAATAAACCGAATGGAAGGAATACGGTATCAACAATTAAATAATATAGCCAGAAATATGGAGCAATGGTGTGAAAATAATTAGATTTGTCTATTTGCTTCATATATGGATTCAAAAGACAACAAAGAGACCAATTAACAATCTCATATATCTAACATAGAGTGGGAACAGAATATCTCTACATTTTAGTAGGTATATTGTGTCTCAGTTTGGTCAAACTGATTGATCTTTTCCCTTCTACAAGTACCTAATACATAAATGTGATGCCTGTGTTTCCTGGATACCAGATTCAAAATACATTTAATTAGATGTTTTTTACTGCCCTTGAACATGATAATTTATTTCTTTTATGTGTTCTTTCCTCCATTTAGCCCAATATTGAGGAGGCTACAAAAATCAAAAATGAAAAGGTGATGTCATATTGACCTTCACAAGCTTGTCCACCATTGAAAACAATGTTAGTTTTTTCAAGCTGTTAGTCTTTATAGGTACTCAATAAAAAACTATTGCATTCCTCTTTTAAAGAGTGTCATCTTACACACCTCCTTACACTAATTTCCAGAATATTGACATGATGTTCTTCCATCAGCCATAGAGGTTAGATTAGGTTTACTTCCAAATAATGCCTCAATTCAATGTTACTTATAGGATCTCACTTATTCACACAGTCTATACCAATTAATAAATTAATAGACTCATAAATTGGTCGTAATGATCACATCCAGAGATTATGTTAAGGTTTCTATAAAAATCAAATTGTCTAAAAAGTTAGTGAATTTGTTTGCACTTAGCAAAGCCCAAGTAGCACAGATTTATCATTTATAAAAATACCCAATATTATAGTTAATGAAACCGGTGTAAATATTTCTATCCTAGACACTATAAAAACATCTGGTTCTGGTTGCAGCGGACCGAACCTCTTATTTACCTTTATTTTAGTTTTTATTTTATTATTTTTATTGTTTTAGTCAACATACAAAAATAGAGCCATTTTCTGTAACGAAAATGCACGGCAAAACCTGAAATCTTCCCTGACACTACTTTATTTTATTACATTAGATACACTCAAGAGTATTAGGGAAGATAATACTCATTTAATACTTTCTTTGAATAACCCACACAAGCCAGTTTCTTCGTCTACCATTAGTAGATGGATAATAATAATATATATATATATATATATATACTTTCTCTATGTGTGGCATAGATATTAGCGTTTTTTCAGGGCATAATACAAGACATGCATCCATGTCGACTGCTAAAGCTAGGGGAGTATCATTAGATGTAATTAGGCAAACGGCTGAACAAACAGTTCTTCAACTTTTGCAAAATTTTATAATATACCTATTTCCAACAATTCATCTGAATTTGCTCATGCTGTGCTTAATGCTGAACAAAATATTTGCTTATAAATGCCTTAATATGTATGTTTAAAATAATTATTAAAAAAAAAAAAATAGACATATACATAAATAATATAAAATATATAAGTATGTCAAAAAAGACTGATTGTCTCATATTACCATTATATTAAGAGCCTAATAAGTGCCTAAGAGATTTTGGTTCCTGAAATATATTTGTTTGATATTAAAAATCTTAATTTTGCTTTAAGTTGACTCTTAACATCTGCATGGTTAAATTAAGTATATCTTCGAACGAAGCTTGCAGTATAATAGATGATCAAACGAACTTACCTGTGATGTTCGATCATTATTATACGTAGCTTCGTTCGAAGATATAGGGAACCCTCCCTACCCTACCCAGCAAAACTTAAGATTTATCTCTAACTCTGAAAGAATGACATTTGACAACTGACACCTGTCAGATAAGTACTCGCAGGATACGGTGCGTTTTGTCTTTGCTTTTAGGCTCTGAAAAGCTGCGATTGGTTCCTAGCATGAGGAAGGAGCTGCATGGTTAAATTAAGTATATCTTCGAACGAAGCTACGTATAATAATGATCGAACATCACAGGTAAGTTCGTTTGATCATCTATTATACCATATGACGTTTTGGGAACACATTGATAATGCGTACAGCTAAGGATTGGAATTCCCTGTCGGAGTCTGTGTTTCCTGATAGCTACAACCTAGGGGTCCAAGAGTGAATAGGTTACTTCTAGGCAAGCGCGCTCCATCGTCGGCCACATCATCACTTACCATCAGGTGAGCTAGTGGATAGTGGTCAAACGCAAGCCTATCAATAATAAAAAAAAGACGTCACCAATATCAGATGCGAATATTATGATAGTTATAATTCAAATACAAATTCAAGATCTTTTTATTTCACATAGACCTATATTGCCACTTAAGGTTTTTTTACATAGCATGGGTTCCTACCCACTACTACTACTACTACACTACTACTGTACTACGAAAATACCTATGCATAGAAAATTATAACCCAATAGGGTACATAACATCAGTATTTATTTCAGTTATATACGAGTATTATATATATGTTTACCCTAGTCCGTGCGTCACTGCGGGGTGCCAACTGAAAACCAGCGCTAGGTGTCTAACGCCCAGCAAATGCTGAGGTGGTTTTTTTTTTTTTTAATTGATTTAAACTAGTGCTTGACTGCGATCCCACCTGATGGTAAGTGGTAATGCAATCGTTGATGGTGAGGCGCACTAATTTATTGAGAGCCTATTCACTCTAGCCTTGAAGAGACCCAAATTATAATCGGACGGGAAAACCGCAGCAGGCAAATTATTCCAGTCCCTCGATGTACGCGGTATAAACGACGAGGCAAAACGCTTGGTCCGGACCGTAGAGGTTTCAACAACGTAAGGGTGGATACTCGTCGTTCGTCGGCTTGTCCGATGGTAGAAATGAGATGGTGGAATCAAGTCATGCAATTTTTGCGCACACTCTCCAAAATGCATTCTGTAAAACACGGAAAGGCTGGCTACCCTACGCCTGTGCTCAAGACTTTGTAGATTGGAATTAACCAGATCTGGATCACCAATTAGCCTCTTTGCACGCCTTTCCACCGAGTCCAAAGCTGCCAGGTGGCATTTTGCAGCACCAGCCCATATGTGGCTGCAGTACTCTACACAAGAACGGACCTGTGCTTTGTATAACATTAAAAGCTGTCCTGGTGTGAAGTACCGCCGGACCTTTGCAAGTACGACGAGTTTCCTAGCAGCTACCTTGGCTTTGGACTCAATGAACCGCCCAAAGTTAAGGTCTGAGGAAATTTCAGCTCCCAAGAGCTGAAGGCGGTCGGTGTACTCCAGGGATACATTCTGAAAAACAGGAGCCAAGGTGAACGGGCTCCTTTCAGCGGTGAATAGACACGCTTGTGTTTTGGCGGCGTTGAATCCCACCAGATTGGCTTCACCCCACTTGGAGACTGCCTGAAGTGAGACATTCGTACGCTCTACCATAGCCTCTCTTTCGGACCGGATTAGCTCCTTACTAGCTCGAGCACCTGGCAGGTATCTCTCTACAACTGTGCTATCATCTGCATACCCATAGATACCGGGCATCAGCAGATCGTTGATATGCAGCAGGAAGAGAGTTGCAGAGAGAACAGACCCCTGAGGAACTCCGGCATTAGTCGTCATGGGCTCTGATGAGCATCCATCGATAACAACTCGGAGAGAGCGTTCACTCAGGAAGTCTTTTACCCAGTTAATCAGACCAGGGGAAACGCCGTACGCTGAAAGCTTACTGTCCAAGGCCTTCGAGACGTCTAAGGAAACAGCAATCGCTTCCCCATTCTTCTCGAGGGTCTCGCCCCACAAGTGGGTGGCATAAACTAGTAGGTCCCCAGTAGATCGATTGCGGCGAAACCCGTACTGTCGATCACTGAGGAGATCGTTACCTTCCAGGTATGCCAAGAGGCGCGAGTCAATACACGCTCCATAATCTTGCAGAGTATGGAGGTTATTGAAATCGGCCGATAGTTGGTAGGATCGGTCCGACTGCCCTTTTTGGGCACGGGTTGCACGTAGCTTCCAGGACTTGGGCACTATACCAGTTCCAAATGAGAGGCGATACAAACGCGTGGTTTGTTACCCTTTCGGTGCGGGCACGCTCAGCGGACTTTGTACTTTTGTTATTTTTTACTGTGTGTTTATAACCGTTGTGCTGTGTCTGTCCCGAAGTATTTCTATTCTTCTATTCATATTTAAGATGAGAGAAAAGGATAGGTTGTGTGACATTGTATGAATCCGACAGTTCTCACCGGCATCATCCTATATCAATAAAATGGTAGTGTATAAAACGTCAGAAGCCAGTGCACGGTTCCAAGCTAATATTATAAGCTCCTTGTATCTAAATTGTTATTATAAGAAACAAAATTCTTAAAACCTAAACCGTAAGAAGTAGAGAGTTGAAACTTTCACAGAATGTGTATTTCTATTGCCACTAAACAAAAATAATAAAATTAGAAAAAATTGGAAATGTTAAAAATTAAAGAGGGTTCCCATATAAGAAACTTTGGAGATATCAGCAAACCGTAGGGGCCCTACAGGGTCGAAGCCTACTGGGGCCAAGGGTCTGTTTCTGAAAGGAAGACTCGGCCCTGGTATGAAAGGCAACGAAGGAACAGGAGTGGGTTTTTAGTCAGTAAAAATCTGACACTCCTTCACGCTTCGCCCAAAAGCGGGGAATGTCATTGGATGATTTTCCTACCGAAAAAAAAAAATATATAAGAAACTTTATTTTGTCGAAAAATATATAAGAAACGTTATTGTAGTACGGAACCCTTCATGTGCGAGTCCAACTCGCACTTGGCCAGTTTTTTTTTCTATCGGGTGTTTCTTGCAGATTCGTCGGCGTCGGGTTATCGCCCTAGGAGCAACGATGTGTAAACTATGATGATTGATGGCGCCAAACCCTTGTGGTTTTTTAATACATTTTGCGTTCAAGAGGGTCGTGTTATTGATATTTTGATAGAATAGAATAAACTTTATTGTACACCAAAATAGTAACAATTTTACAGAAACTTAAATCTTTTAAACTTAATTCCTTGATCCTGTTTGATTTTGGTTAATTTGACTATGATTGTGCACTGGATCTTACCCTCTACTACTGTGATCTCTCTCTATCACTCAATGGTTTGCTGGTAGAAAACTCAACTTTGAGTTAAGCTCGCCTATGTACATGAACTCTGTTATCCATATATTTGTTACTTATCATGGTGTACAATAAAGTATAAATATAAATATGATGCGCTTTTCTGTCTTGTAATGAGACTTACCTATGAAAACAGATCAGTTCCCGAATTAAGTCACTTACGAAGAATTTTTCGAATCACAAAAATGGTATTTTTTTGTGACGTAACTACAAATTTACAGTTTTCAGATTTTTCCTATACTTGTGCTATGAGACCTTGTTTCATGCCAAATTTCAGGATTCTCAAGTAGGAATTTTGATTCCCTTGAGTTTTTCCTTTTTTGTGACGTTAACGACCGTATCTTTTTGTTTCGTTAACTCAGAAGTTTGATTTTTTTCACAGCTACAAGGGACTGCAGATTTGATTTTAAGGTTTTAATTTCAACTCAATACCTCCACGCGTTCCCTAGATAAAGGGTCTTAACAGACTAACAGACCGATAACAAAGTGATCCTATAAGGGTTCAGTTTTTTCCTTTTGAGGTATAGAAACCTAAAAAACCGTGCCCTGCCGTATGAGGATACCATTTTTGTATTTTCTAAAATTAGTTTTCACCCGTGCGAAATCGGGCAGTTACATGTTAGGGTTAATTATAGCACCAAAGGACATTGTTTTAAGAATAACAACAATATCTGTTTGTTATCCTTTTTTTATTGAAGCATAAGCATAATCCTTATAATGTTCCCACTGCTGGAACTCAGGCCCCCTCTCTAGAAAAGGGAAAGTGGCATAATCCACCACGCGGGCCCAGTGCGAATTGGTGGATGTCACCTGTCTTCGAATTTGGAATTTACATTAACATTGTATTTTTCATGAATATTTTCGTAGATTTTTTTTTAATTATGGACTGGCTCGCATTTAACCACTATCTCACCTGAAGGTAATATAATAATAATAATAATAACCCCATCGCCGTATCTCTACGTTGACGTCGTGGTGGGGCTTGCGTGCTCCAATATACCCTAGGTCTGTATCGGTAAAGTTTGCTTTGCCGTAATATGCCTAGGGTGAGGGGCCAGACTAAGAGAGATACAATCCGCAGTGCAGTTTTGTGGCGAACTGTTGGGCATTAGCGACCCCACGGACCCGATCTCCCGGGAGAATTCTTGTTCTTCATCTCCGGCTTGCCTTTATTGGCCGGCCGTAGTGAACACTGACGAGGAACTGAGCTCCCACCTCTCTCTTGCCTTTATTGGCTGGCTTGAGTGGAGATTCGCAAGAGCAAACGTGCTCGGGAGAAGGATGTATAATCCAGTAAGGTGCTGGTAGGGATCTTGACCGTACTTCCGGGATTGTCCTGATAGCCGTGGTATACCTCTCCACTCCTCAAGCACCTCAGGATATGTTGCCCTCTTGTTGCTACGTCACTTCGTGCTAGCGGCCGTTTTTGGGGGCCCATTTATTGAGTGTGCAAGTCACCCCCTGCCTTTTTTCGATGCATATTAATAACGTTGTTCAGGCAGGGGCCATAGTCTTGACATAGTTCCATGTTACCAGTCCACTTAAGACTCCAAAAACCATAGCCCTATTATCTTTGTTCTCCATATGTCGCAACAGTTTTTCAATAACCGGGGGTTGTCCTTGGGTGCACTAGCATAGCGCGTACAGGGATAATCGTCGGTTGATATCATGTTCCTTTATAATTATCTAAAGGGCCTCTGCGAGTTGGCTTCGGCTCCTCGTACGCCTCCCAAAGGTCCAGGACCTCAGGGTCCTGAGATAAATAAAATATATAAAAATAATAATAATAATATTCCACAACTATCACACAACGCCGTCTAGTCCCAAGCTAAGCAGAGCTTGTGTTATGGGTACTAGACAACTGATAAACATACTTATATATTTCTAAATACATACATATACAGATAAATTACACCCAGACAGAACAGAACAAATGATCGTGCTCATCACACAAACATTTGTCCTGGGTGGGAATCGAACCCACGACCTCCGGCATAGCAGTCAGGGCCACTAACCACTAGGCCAACAGGCCAGTCAAGTATAAAGGTAAGCGATGATGTGGCCGACGATGGAGCACGCTTGCCTAGAAGTAATCTATTCACACTTGACTTAAAGACCCCTAGGTTAATCTAGGCTACCAGAAAACACAGACTCCGGCAGGAAATTCCACTCCTTAGCTGTACGCATAATGACTATGTTCCCAAAACAAAAGAAAAAAAGTTGCACTAAGTTTTTACATTCGCTTTTGATTCGTTTTACGGTTTAATTTTTTTTTATTTTTTTTATTCTTGATAGGTCGCGCTTGACCACTATCTCACCTGATGGAAAGCGACGATGCGGTCGACGATGGAGCACGCTTACATATAAATAATCTATTCACTCTCGACTTAAAGATTCCGGGTTGTAGCCATCAGGAAACAGAGATTCCGGCAAGGAATTCCACTCCTTAGCTGTACGGACAATAAATGTGTTCCCAAAACGTTTCGTGCGTATAGGTGGGATGTCCACCATGTACCGGTGGCGCATTGCCGTACGCCTGGTGGTCCGATGATGGAACGGGCTAGGCGGAATTAGGTTATGCAACTCCAACGCACACTCCCCGAAATGCAACCGGTAGAAAACCGACAGGCTAGCAACTCGGCGTCGATGCTCAAGACTTTGAAGCCTCGACTCAACGAGTGCATCATATATTATGATCGATGTTTTAAATCAACAGTTTAACCACTTACAGGTTCTCCAATACTGTTCATGCTTGACTGGTTTTATATTATTCTCCCTCGGTTCATCGCTTCTCTTAACTCTACACAATGTTTATTATGTGAAACCTTTGTACAGAATTCATGATGTGTTAGAGCTTGTCTCGTATTTTTTATTATAAATTTAGAAAACTTTAATAAACGTACCTATTGAGATGAAAAACTTGATGATCCTGTAAAGTGGTATTTGAAAATGAAATATAAATTTAATATAAGCGGTTTTGTCAAGTAAAAATACAGAATATTTTATGATTTGATATTTGTCATAGTATTTATTAGTTTGTAATTTTATTAAGTGGCTTATAATAATAAAAGTATATATATATTATGTACTTTTATTATTATAAGCCAATTAATGATATTTCGTTCTACTTGAAATATCTATTATTTATTTATTGTTCACACCAGTGGTGACGGGTTGATATTTTTAAAAGGGAAGCCGAAGTATAAAAAATTCACTCACCAAAGGCTTCCCGCTCTATGGTGCAAAAAATAGGTCCAAATCCATCCCTGCGTTTTGATTAATTGTCTTAAGGAGTGCACGACCTAATTGTACGTTTTTTTTTTTCAAAATTTAGTTTGAAAATGAAATTTCGTTGCAATACAAATAATCTATTAAACATCAGTCTATACCTATGAATTAATGCTATTTGGTACTAAATCACGACGACGTCGGCGGCCCAACACAAAAAAAACCAAGACAATACACGTGGTTCACCATACTTCAACGCTAAAAAATAATACGAAAAGAAAACAATATAAAAAAAAGAAGATTCGCGCCACACACGCACTAATCGCCATGTTAATTTTATCGTATAAAAAATCTGCCAAATAATAGTAGATTATGTGACTAGGGGATAAAGCAGTGTCTTTAAGTCGCGGGCAGGCATGTTGAATTCCGAACGAAACGAAGGTTTAGCAACCTTTTTTTCCCGAACGATAGTGAGGGATTTATATAATTAACTCCCGAGCATTGCGAGGGAGTTAATAAAGAAACCTGAGTGAAGTGAGGAATTCAAGCCACCCAAGACAAAGACAGCTTTATCCCCGTGTTGGATACTCTACTTTTTACACCATCTGCGAGATAATTAAAAGATGATTTAGTAAAAAAAATGATATATTAGAGAAATATAAGTATTATGTACAATTTAATCTTAACTATCACTCATCATGTCTCGAGATTTGAAACAAACAAAATTCACTAAGTACCTACTCTAAGATTCTATAGTTTCAATTTTCTTTATCGTTTCCGCTTTTTCATTACTTTTTTTTCGAAACTCGTCAGTAACCACGACCACGTTTTATTGTTTTTTTTTTTGTTAGTGGCCAGTTTGAATTTTGAATAAACTTGTTTGATGCACATACATTTTAGTTCACTTAATGTTGACGGTTTTTGACGTTCCAAATTCAAATCTCATTATTCCCTAGGGATCGCCCATACTGCATTATCTCCCTAGGGACATAATGACTTGCTTTAAGTGATGGTTGTATGACGTATAAAAGGGCATTATCGAGCAGGTGGTGTAAAAAATGTATTACACGCCAGTGAGAGTTTTATGCAGCTAAATTCATTCTTATTTTGAATCATAACAATTACATCATGAATTATTTTTTCTATCTCGCTTGCACCCGTGCACTGTTGGTTATCTAACTCAGTCTAGCTTCATTGTAAGCCGGCAGGCATCGAGTTATTTTTCCACAATATCCCGCGTTCTAAAACGAACGGAACGATAGGATTTAGTTCATAAGAATGAATGAGATAGATGCACACTATGAGATATTGTTGTGTGAAGAAGTAACTCGGTATAATCTCGGCTTATGATTTTACTATTGCTAATTAAATGTTGTAGAAGTTTTGACAATATAAAACAAGTGAAAAAAAAAACAAGTGAAAGTGTGAAGTGAACAATAGAACGAACTAAAAATGTTGTTGCATTGCAAATTACATTTTCCGATGGGAATCGTGTTATATAGACCTTTCGCTACTGGTGCACACTAACCACAGTGTGTCTTTTTTAACCCCAAGGTTGAGTGGTAGAGAATGCCTATGTACCACTAAAGTTTAAATAAATAAAATATTTAAAGATATACAATATTATTATTCTATAGGCCGATTTTTCACCAATCAGATAAGTTTTATTAGCCAAATAAATATCACGGTCTGGCAGCTTTTGTACAGAAATGATCAAATATCAGATCATGATTTGTTAAAACCAACCAAGTTTTCTGTTCAATAGATATGCCAATCAAATGAAAGCAAAAATCTTAGAAACGGCAGTTATTCCGAATGATAAATGATGATTTTTCTATGTGGAATGCCGAATAAAGACGGTTAATTTACAATGCATTCTTTGTTTGTTAATAAAATTTTATATTTTTTCTTAGGTATCTACTTGATGACGTATTAGGTACGGCATTAATGTGTAGCTACTCTTTTTGCACATTGACATCCTCACGCCCCAGCTGCCGCGACCCCGACTACTGGCCACGGTAGACGCGGGATTGCGGACGACAAACAATGGGTAGCTCACCGTCCGGGTGCCCGGTATCCGTCCGGACCGAGCCCAAGTCGTAAACGGCACGTAGTCGTTCCACATGCGCCTTAAGGGGATACAACTCGACATATATTTTCACTGTTTTTCATACAACCGCTCTTAAGCAATTGTGAAGTTGTGTTATTATTACACATTTTTGAATAGATATTTTGGAAACACAGTATCTTGTGGATATTATACTGCATTCGTTCGAAGATATATTCTATTTAACCATGCAGCTCCTTCCGCATGCTAGGCGAACCAATCGCAGCTTTTCAGAACCTAAAAGCAAAAACAAAACGCACCGTATCCTGCGAGTACTTATCTGACAGGTGTCAGTTGTCAAATGTCATTCCATACGTTTGCGCGGCAACCAATACGTTTTACGTTGTGTTTTATTTGCTTTTTTACCAATTTAAGTAATTAAATAAGAGCATAGTGCTTGTATAATTTGTAATAAAGTATGCCAAAACGAAAAGATATGAAATACTATCTTCATATGATGAAAAGTTTGAAAAAAGGACGAAACGACGATAACATAGTACGTCACCTGTCCTGTCTCTATTTAATTCTTTGATTCCAGGTGAAGTAATAGATTTATCTATTAGATTATTCAGTGAAGTAAGAGTTTCACGTACTTAACCCAAATAATTGTATGCATTGACACGATCAAACTCCTCGGGGTGTTTACGAGATGAACACACGAGCTGGTTTCCTTGTTCCATAACTTTAAAGGCTTTGCCATGGTACATTATACAGTGTAAGACTGTAAATCAAATGGGTTTCGAAATATGAATATACCTACTGACGCGGGTTGTGCACGTGATGCATTGACGCGTTCAGCTGACTCGGGAAGTTTACGAGATAAACATACGAGATTGTTTTTTGCCCCACACCTTTGGGGAAACCTGAAAAGCTTCGTCAGGAAAGTTATCTACAGTGCAAGTGAAATGGATTTTGAATATTGTACCTATGGACGCGAGTGATGTACGAGATACATTGCGCGATCCGCTGACTCGTGGTGTTTACGAGATGAACACACGATGATCTTTACCTTTTGGTACATGGACACGGGTGATGTACGAGATGCATTGACGTGATCCGCTTACTCGTGGTGTTTACGAGATGAATGCACAATGGTCATTACCTTTTGATAAAATCCGAAAGGCTTTGCCTAGGTACACTTTGGTACCATAACAGGGTCAATAGTTTTAGGTTTTTAGACCTTGTATTTAGGATGATCCTCAAGAAGTGGACATTAAACTAGATATCTGTTGTATCATCATCGGCTCCAACAGGCACAACCCCAACTGTTACAGACTTGAGTATAACATTTCCTGAACTAGCATCTGAGCTAGTCGTTGAACCAGTTACTATATTTCCTGAAGTATTACAGTATTTATATCTACAAAACCAAATGATTTAATGGCCTGACTTAATTAATGACTTAACCCACATCTAGAATACCATTTTTGGAAATACTCAAGGAATATGAACAAAAACTAGATAAAAATGTGTGTAATAACTGTTTAAAATAATATAGAGATTGTTGCCTCAGTCAGTAATTCACTGATAATACAAGAATATACTGATACAAAAAGATTAAATCAGAACAGAATCAGTTGGGATTGGGAATCACTAGACCCTATCTAAGCTTCTCAGCAATGATGGCATAAATAGGCTGAAACTAATTTTCCCAGTTGATTGATACTGGAAGAGTTTTAATAGATTTGCACTTCACATAAACAAAGATATTGTCAAAGATGTTGATAGAGACGACTACCTGCATGGGAATACTTCAACAGAGAACATTTAAAGTCCTAAAGACATGCCACAGAAGCGGCAAGCTTATTATGAAGCCAGCCTAATCTTCAACTGTAACCCGTCAGGGAAACGGGAATGGTCCATCTTGGTACAACCAGCAAAGAATAATACCTAGGCCTGGACGAAAGTAACGCAGTCCTCATACGAGGGATGCCTTTTAAGTTTTGTCGTTTGAAGAAAAAAACACAACTAGAACCTTATAGTACTTTTTATTGTTTTTTAAAGTATTCACCACGTAGCTTAATACACTTTTCCATTCGCTCAAACCAGTTATTATAACATTTATTCCACTCTAAAGTGGGGGTGTTCAAAATGGCTGACTTGAAAGCGTCGACTGCTTCTTCACCGGACTGGAACCTTTGACCACGAAGACTTTTCTTAATTTTAGGAAATGTAAAGAAATCAAGCCAAAAGCCAAAAGCTAAGCCAAAAGTTAGGGCTTAGGTCAGGACTGTATGGAGGATGGTCAAGAATTTCTACTTTTTCCTGCTTCAAATACTCAATCGTTTGACGAGCGCTGTGTGAACTTGCGTTGTCGTGGTGCAGGATGATGCGTCGCTTTGAGTTAGATTTTCAAAGTTCGGCGATGACTTGTGGTAAACAAACTGTGGTATACCACTCTGCGTTAACCGTTCTACGATCTTCAAGTGCAATAGTCGCAACATGGCCGGTTTTTCCAACGAACGAGGCCACCATCTTCTTTGAAGTGCTTCGAGAACGAACAACTTTAGTCGGTTTTGGCTCGTCTTGAAAGACCCAGATTGTAGATTGTTGTTTGGAATCAGGATCGTAGGCATAGATCCAAGATTCTTCACCACTGATGATGTCGTAGACGTGATTTGACTCTCCTCGGTTGAACCTTTGCAGAGTTTTCTTACACCATCTGACGCGGGCCGCCTTGTGATCGTCGGAAAGCAGATGCGGTATCAAACGGCAAACTAGCTTTCTCACACCAAGCGCTTCATGCAAGATCTTCTGAATGGTTGTCCCTGAGAAGCCTAATAGATCCTCTATCTCTCGATATGTCACATGACGATCTTCGAGAATTCGTTGTCTCACAGCAATGACGTTATCTTCAGTGAAGGCGGATTTTGGGCGTCCTTCGCGAGATTTGTCACTAACACTAGTATGTCCACGCTGGAATTCTAAATACCAGCGTTCAACAGTCCGCAGACATGGGGCTTCATCACTGAACACAGATGTTAGCTCTTCAAAACACAGACGCCGTGTCAGGCCTCTTATAAAGTTGTAGAAAATTATTGCACGAACATTTTCCTTAGAAAGATTCATTTTCGTACGTAACCTGACAGATTCCAATCGACGCTGTGACTAAACAATAGCATTAATCCTAATACTTTCAACTGTTTTGAGATTCAAAATTTTAACACATTCGAATATAGAACAGTTCCAAATTCAAAATTGCCGGAAAATATGAAAACGACAGAACTTAAAAGGCATGCCTAGTATTAAACTAAAACCAAGCAATTCTCGCAACACATCCAGTGTATGCTAGAACACAAAAAGTTTCACCACAGGCTCATGGTTGAAACTAGAGGTTAGTCATGCTTACAGATTAGCCCATTCCCTACCTCGTTGATAGAGGATTTGTGGTAATGCCCCAATTTTGAAACACATCAGTGGATGTTCGGTAAGTGCATTTTTTCTTCCATAACTTATCAACCAAAATTCAACGGTTCAAAACAAAAATGGTTTTACAAGTGATCAATCAGGATCTTCAAGAGCAGGGGCCAAGATGAATGCATATTTATGTATAAAACCATTCATAATTTACTGCCATTGAGCACAAATTCCCCATGGAAACCGTGTGGGAATCAACTTATATCCAAGATATTTTTTGGTTTCCCAACAGGGATGGAGAAGGGAGGTTTATTGAAACCTTTAAACCCCTGAACAAATTGGTTCACACATCCAAATTTATAAGATGTAAGATCACTGCGGTAGCTCTAGTGTACCCAGGAGATCTTATGGCAAAAATTGAATCCAGATCACAGGAGATACCTATTATTTCATTATGATCATTTAAAAAGAGTCTATTGCTGTCCCAAATGGGATTTGTTTTACACATTATGCATTATTGATAGTGGTAGTTACATGTATATCTATGATCAAAAGTTCACAAATCAGTATGTACATTATCTTGATGACCTTTTGTGTATTGGTTCAGACTATATAGTCTACTACTATACACACTACACTATTCATACTAGCCTACTATTATATAATAAAAGGTTAAAAAATATTCAAGGAACAATTACTCTTTTTTACAAAATACGCCATCCCAATCATGTTAATTATTTAGATTATATATATGACACTTATACAACGACTGATGTCATATACAAAAAATGTTGTTTCTGTAAATCCCTTAAAAATATTTACAGAAACAAGTTTCTTAGCTTATGAGAGATTACTCACTTAATAGGTACATCAACTGTTGCATTATTTTGTTGCAACAACATTTGTTGTTGGTTGGTTCTATACTAAAATTAGAACATAAATACTTAGTTATAAGTAAAGGCAACTAAGATTCAAAATAAAAATTCATCCAATCATCAAACTAGACCTACAATGATGCAACAAGAACTGGGGGGGGGGGCACAATTGTAGTGATAACAGAAGTCCATGGGTTCTGGAAAAAGGATAAAAAATTATAATTATCACATAAATTATTTAGAACTGCTTCACATTTTTTACCTTTAAAAATTCTATTTTGTTAAACATGAGCACTTACACATTTTGTGTGAGATTGATAATAGTTTGCTGTATCTTATATAAACCGAATGGGAGGAATACGATATCAACAATTAAATAATATAGCCAGAAATATGGAGCATTGGTGTGAAAATAATTAGATTTGTCTATTTGCTTCATATATGGATTCAAAAGACAACAAAGAGACCAATTAACAATCTCATACATCTAACATAGAGTGGGAACAGAATATCTCTACATTTTAGTAGGTATATTGTGTCTCAGTTTGGTCAAACTGATTGATCTTTTCCCTTCTACAAGTAATACATAAATGTGATGCCTGTGTTTCCTGGATACCAGATTCAAAATATATTTAATTAGATGTTTTTTACTGCCCTTGAAAATGATAATTTGTTTCTTTTATGTGTTCTTTCCTCCATTTAGCCCAATATTGGGGAGGCTACAAAAATCAAAAATGAAAAGGTGATTTCATATTGACCTTCACAAGCTTGTCCACCATTGAAAACAATGTTAGTTTTTTCAAGCTGTTAGTCTTTATAGGTACTCAATAAAAAACTATTGCATTCCTCTTTTAAAGAGTGTCATCTTACACACCTCCTTACACTAATTTCCAGAATATTGACATGATGTTCTTCCATCAGCCATAGAGGTTACATTAGGTTACCTTCCAAATAATGCCTCAATTCAATGTTACTTATAGGATCTCACTTATTCACACAGTCTATACCAATTAATAAATTAATAGACTCATAAATTGGTCGTAATGATCACATCCAGAGATTATGTTAAGGTTTCTATAAAAATCAAATTGTCTAAAAAGTTTGTGAATTTGTTTGCACTTAGCAGAGCCCAAGTAGCACAGATTTATCATTTATAAAAATACCCAATATTATAGTTAATGAAACCGGTGTAAACATTTCTATCCTAGACACTATAAAACATCTAGTTCTGGTTGCAGCGGACCGAACCTCTTATTTACCTTTATTTTAGTTTTTATTTTATTATTTTTATTGTTTTAGTCAACATACAAAAATAGAGCCACTTTCTGTAACGGAAATGCACGGCAAAACCTGAAATCTTCCCTGACACTACTTTAGTTTATTACATTAGATACACTCAAGAGTATTAGGGAAGATAATACTCATTTAATACTTTCTTTGAATAACCCACACAAGCCAATTTCTTCGTCTACCATTAGTAGATGGATAATAATAATAATAATAATAATATATATATATATATTTTCTCTATGTGTGGCATAGATATTAGCGTCTTTTCAGGGCATAGTACAAGACATGCATCCACGTCGACTGCTAAAGCTAGGGGAGTATCATTAGATGTAATTAGGCAAACGGCTGAACAAACAGTTCTTCAACTTTTGCAAAATTTCATAATATACCTATTTCCAACAATTCATCTGAATTTGCTCATGCTGTGCTTAATGCTGTACAAAATATTTCCTTAATATGTTTAAAATAATTATTAAAAAAAATAGACATATATACATAAATAATATAAAATGTATAAGTATGTCAAAAAAGACTGATTGTCTCATATTACCATTATATTAAGAGCCTAATAAGTGCCTAAGAGATTTTGGTTCCTGAAATATATTTGTTTGATATTAAAAATCTTAATTTTGCTTTAAGTTGACTCTTAACATCTGCATGGTTAAATAGAATATATCTTCGAACGAATGCAGTATAATAGATGATCAAACGAACTTACCTGTGATGTTCGATCATTATTATACGTAGCTTCGTTCGAAGATATAGGGAACCCTCTCTACCCTACCCAGCAAAACTTAAGATTTATCTCTAACTCTAAAAGAATGACATTTGACAACTGACACCTGTCAGATAAGTACTCGCAGGATACGGTGCGTTTTGTTTTTGCTTTTAGGCTCTGAAAAGCAACGATTGGTTCGCCTAGCATGCGGAAGGAGCTGCATGGTTAAATAGAATATATCTTCGAACGAAGCTACGTATAATAATGATCGAACATCACAGGTAAGTTCGTTTGATCATCTATTATCTAGGCTTTTATTGAAATCAATTTATAAATTTGTGTAAAAGTAATCCAGTAAAGACCTCTGAAAATCTGCTATTTTGCATGAATTTTGACACTTCATAATTTATTCAAAAATTCAAAAAGGTGTAACAATAGAAGCCTTACGAATTTAATCAAGATTCTAAATGACGACAATTTTTTTCAAAAACTTTTAAGGGTTTAAAAAAAAACATGTATTTCCTGGAACAAGTTTTGTAAAATATTCTAGTAAACCACGGAATTACCGAATGCTAGCATAGTTTTCAAGCGTTATCTCTTTTTCGCGTTGCCTTTTCGTCAAATATCGCGTTGGATTGCGTTAGATGAAGTATCAAGCTTTTAAACAATGCTCGATGTTGACGATAGGCGAGTGAAAAAGGGCCCTCTTAAAGAGATGTCAGCAGAACTGTTGGGCCGCGGGGAATTTCTGAAAAGACCTACGAGTAAAAGACGTACTAAACTTGCAATCATAAAATTCAATGGGCAATTGAAGGACACAATGTGGTTTTAGTCAATAAAAGTCTGATACGCCCTTTCGCTTCACCCTAGAGCGATAAGACATTGGAGGATTTCCTCACCTCTAATAAAAAGGTACTGTTATCCAATAAAAGATCAATACAATAGCATACTGGTCCATGGATTGACGCAAATAGAATCAAGCCATTGCAGCGCAAACAAAGTTGAACGCAATCTAAAAGTTATTGTTCTCGTTCAGTTAAACGACAGAGTTTTCATTAAAAGTTACTGGAACTGTGTGTGTTTTACTATTGTTTGGATTAAAAAGAGCGACTGAGCTTTTGGCGGCTCTAGTGGCAAGCGATTCCTATTTTTAACCAACTTCAAAAAAATGGAGGTTCTATGTTCGGCTGAATATATTTTTTTTTATTTATGTTCACCGATTTCACGGTCAATCGAGGACCGATTGAAAAAATTTTTTTTTTGATAAAAAGGTTATACTTCCGAGTTAGTCCCATAGAAAAATTGTTATGATCCGATCATGAACTTTGAAGATATGGAACAGAACTCCTCATAGGATCACAGCAGAACCGTCGTAACAAGTAAAATTGCTTTGTTTATACGTGTAGTCGATGACTGACTAAAAGAAGAGGGGGAATATATCGAACTGATCTGATAATGAAGCCTGAAGTTAGGCACCGGAACTCTGTAATAAATTAATGTAATCTAACCGTGTTTGGGATTATTAGAATTGTCATGAGATGCACTCTGGTTATAAGCTATTTAAGTTTGGCTGAGTGGTACTTTCTAATGGTGGTACTATAACTAAAAAGTGTATAATAAAAAACTATTATAGAAACACCGATTTCCGAAATTAAAGTTATTTTGAAATCGTATTTTTTTTAAAAAGATTATTTAATTAAATTACGTTTTCTGGATCAAGCGTGCGAAATTTAAATTAACGTAGGTATGATTATTTGCAATTTGTAGGCCAGTATCAGGTTCTGCGTTCGTTCCTGCGAGAGGGACTGTCAAACTATTACTGACTAAAACCTACACGTGCTCCTTCAGTTGCCCTTTGCGTTCCAGGTCCACGTTACCTCTTTCAAACAATCCCGTAGACCATTCGTTCATACATAAGAGCTGTTTTTTTTTGAGATGGGAAATCATCTGGGATCTGATCAATCATGGGAAATGAGACTTCTCTCGCTCTAAAGTAGAGCGAGAGAGCGTACCAGGACCAGGGCCGCCACCACCGATAGTCTCTACGAAGACACGGCGTTGCTCCGCCCAAGCGGGACACACCTCCACCGTGTCTTCCACACCGTGTCCACATAATGGCGACACCCAAGCTCTACGTAAGCTGTTACAATTTTCACCGACACCGTCATTCATCGTCACAGGAGCCATGACACGTAAAAAGGTTTAGCCCTTTACGTTTATGGGTAGCTCACTGTCCGACCGTCCGGTAACCGTCCGGACCGAGCCCAAGTCGTCGAAGGCGCGTATTGTTCCACGCGCGCCCCAGAGAGATGTCAGCAAATCGTAGGGGCCCAGCAGGGTCGAAGCCTACTAGGGCTACGGATAGTGTGAAAGTGAAACCCGGGGCCCTGGGATGAAGACAAAGAAAGAACAGGAGTGGGTTTTTAGTCAGTTAAAGTCTGACACTATCACTCCCTCCACCCAAGAGCGAGGGATGTCATTAGATGATTTTCCCACCAGAAAAAAAGCCCTTTACGTTTCATGGCTCCGGTGACTCTTTCAAACTATTCCGCAGCCCGTGATCACGACCCTCAATTTCTAATGATATAACATAACTTGTGAATACAATCACATAACTGGATATCTGTTAAAACTTTGTGTAACTTCGTACCCTTTGCGAAATCCTCAGAGAGGTGTGCGGCCAAATTAACAGAAAATTTACCTGAAGGTACTATTGCTGTTTCGACGGAATTTAATATTTGCCGTTGTACCCGTAGGAATTATTTGTTTTATTCATGAAAACTCTGCTGTAATGGAAGGCTTTTAGGCTTACTACTGTCGATGAAAATATGATTGTGATTGTATGTTTTTTTTCTGTTCTGAATGAAACTGTATTGTGTTGAAATCAGAAACGTTTATTTCAAATAGACCAATTACAGGCACTTTTGAATTGTCAAAATGTCATCATCATCATCATTTCAGCGAAAGACGTCCACTGTTGGACATAGGCCTCCCCCAACCGTCTCCACAACGACCGATCCTGTGCGTCTCGCATCCACCGCATTCCCGCGACTCTCACCAGGTCGTCGGTCCACCTTGTGGGAGGCCTTCAAACGCTGCGTTTTCCGATGCGCGGTCGCCATTCTAGAACCTTTCGACCCCATCGACCATCCGAAAATCAAAACAAAATGTCAAAATGTCGGTTAGTCAAAACAAGTGAAGCTAAATTGCACGTTCCAAAGCGTAGATCTCTATGGAGAAGAACGTGCAAGAAACTCCATGGACACTCTTTTAATCACATTGACATTTAGTTGTTACCTCTATAGAAAAATCTGTTATTGATCGAAGGCACGAAGGAGTTGGGAGCCGCTAAGCGATTCTCGGGCATCGTAGGTGCAGGTTTGGAGTCTTGCGGAACAGATTGTAAAGTCCTGCAAACCTCCATTGAAAAGGTAGGATCACACACAAAAAGGACCAAGGCCCAAAGTCTGCTATTTTTATAAATTCGTCATTCCAACACGATCTCATTGTTATTTTGCTAAAAGTTCGTAATCTGCTAATTCATAATGATCGACCATTGATCGGTCAATGGTCTCGTAATAGAGTTGTGGTAGAATGACAATATCGAGCTTATTAAAAGCAATGACTACACAATGAGGTTCTAATGGTAGGTCAATCCAAGGAACTGTCAAAATTTTAGCAGATTACCGCATACGTCAGTTATTCATTTGTCAATGTACGAGATTACCATCCTATGCCACTTCTTTCAATGGAGTGTCAGTGGTTGACCATTGGAAAATTATAATGATGCCATTATGTTAGTAGATTACCAAACTTGTCAAAATCAACAATTATGAAATCAATGATAGACCGTTCCGACACTATTGTAATAGCAGACTTGACCGATAGATGATTTCGGGCTGATGAATATGCTTAAATCTTGCGGAAAACTCTAATTGTGTGATTCGTAGTTCATATGTGGCACCATAGATGTCGCTACACAGGCTTGCAGACGGTGAATAATGGTTAGCTCGCCGTCCGGTAAGGATCCAGCCTGGGTCGACGGCGCGTTGTTCCATGCCCACTTCAAAGTTTTTACATGGAGCATCTACCTGTCTGAACTCCACAAGTCACAACCCATTAATTGGATAACGTAATATTCCTTATTATTATTATTATAGGCCGTGGCCACTTGCATGCTGCGACGAGTCCACAGCGCTCGACAGCTCGCAACTCGACACAAAGACCGAACGGTATTATGTGTTAATAGGTTTGAGTAAAATAAGGAAAAATACATTTTGGATAGATATAAATGGAAAAAATAAAGAGGAAATGAATGCCACTTTATACAAATGTAATTATATTTAATTACATTTGTATAAAGTGGCATTCATTTCGTCGCGTCCATGGCATAGATGTAACAAACGTGAAAGGAGAGGATATGACGCTACACCATTGTGATGAGACTGTGAAAATGGAAATTCGTGCCTATCCATAGACTAGTGACTAAGTAGACAAAATCTCCAGAATCCTTTAACAAAGTCGTGTCAAATATAACACTCAGTTCAAAGCTCGGAGATTAAAAACATGACTTGAAGATCTTTAAAATATTGCTGAAACCAGACACAGTCAGCATAAAATATTAGTTCTGTCAAGCATAATTTTGCTTAGTAATTCTACTGACTTTACTGTAAGAATTCTACTAATACAATGGTTATTTTATTTTTACACCATTTTCGTAATATATTTTTTTAATTCATTTTAAAACTTTAAAAAACAAATGTTGTGATGTTTCTCGCACTCTTTTCTCGACAGAGATTTTTTGTTTCATTTTATAAAACTTTGCCCCACACTAGGAATTACTCTAATTCGAATTTGGAACGTGCAACTAGACTTTGATAGAAATGCTAGTAAGCCACATTTAGGTAGACATTCGCACGAGTGGCGAGGCGACTGACGAGGCGAATGACGAGCACAAATGTGTAAAAGCGGTGTAAGAGGTTAAATTGAAATAAATGCTTAGAGTTTTGTTACCTATTTAGTTTTTTTTTTAAGTAGATTTTTTTTTTAATTGGTATAGATTTTAAAAATAAAATGTTGAGCGATTGTTTTCTGGACAACAAATATATTTGCAAGACTAAGGGCCTGCGTAAAGCGGACACCCGCGACGGGCACCCGTCGCATAACAAAGCGCGTTTGTTCAAGCAGACGGTCCCCGTTGCGGAAACCGGATTATTACCTACGCAGTGTCGCTAGTTCAACTTTAACGGTGTGCATGTAGTCGTGTCAACGGAGAACTTATTATTATTACATAGTAAAAGGGGCGCGGGGCCCGGCTCCCCGTGACGAATACCCGCGCGGGTCAGCATTTTTTGTATGGGGATATGCGCGGGCGTCCGTTTTACGCAGTTTCAGCCCTTACAGATAGTTGTTCCGGGTCTGGGTGTCTTTTGTATGTGAGTTTACGTTTGTGAACGCACCCACGATACAGGAGTAATTTCTAATGTGGTTTAAAAGTTAAAAAAAAAAAAAACAAACAAACAACCTTCTTCTTCCTGCCCTTATCCAATATTACTTGGGGTCGGCGCAACACGTTTTTAACCGACTTCAAAAAAAAGGAGGAGGTTCTCAATTCGGTTGTATTTTTTTCTTCCATTTTGTCCTGTCACCCGTCACACTATCACTAACTCCCTTTTCTTTCATATTACGCCTTACACAATCCATCCATCTTTTCTTTGGCCTCCCTCTCCCTCTCCATCAAAAAACAACAAACAACCGTGCCGTGCAAATGTCAGGAACAAAATTGGTCGGAAATTAGTTTTCATCCGCGCAAAGTCAGGCAGTTATCTACATCTGTTAGGGTTAATAGGTGGACACCAAAGGGAACACCGTTTTAAGGATTTTAATCGATTTCAATAGTAACTGTTTAATATCCTTTTTAGGGTTCCGTACCTCAAAAGTTAAAAACGGAACCCTTAAAGGATCACTTTGTGGTCCGTCCGTCTGTCCGTTTGTCAATACCCTTTATCATGGGAACGCGTGAAGGAATCGAGTTGAAATTAAAACCTTATACTCAAGCCTGCGATCCCTTGAAGCTGTGAAAAAATAGCATAAGCATAAGCATAATCAGCTTTTTAATGTTCCCACTGCTGGGACTCAGGCCTCCTCTCTAGGAGAGGGAATGGGCCGTAATCCACCACGCGGGCCCAGTGCGGGTTGGTGGATGTCACATGTCTTCGAAAAAAAAAAAACTTTTAATTTGTATTAACGAATGAAAAAGATACGGCCGTTTATGTCGCAAAAAACGTATATTTCGTATATTTCCCGTTGACCCAGAATACTGAAATTTGGCATGAAGTAAGGTCCTTTAGCACAAGTATAGGAATAAACCTGAAAATAGTAAATTAGTTGTTAAGTGAAAAAAAAAAACTTTTTTTTGATTCGGAAATATCTTTGATACTTCATTCGAGAATTGAACTATTTACGTAGGTAAGTTTGTACGGAACCCTCAGGGTGCGAGTCCGACTCGCACTTGTTTAGTTTTTTTATATAGGCACTGGTATTGTGTTTCAGTAATATTACGTGAGGTAAAACGTGTGCTCCTAAACAAGGTCAAAGGAATACAGTACTTAACTGTATTGTAGTATATACTAGTAATACGAGTATACTAACTGAAATATCTAACGATGACAAGGGGCTCGAATCGATGTGCCCCAAATCGCAATAATGCGAATGTGAAAATGGTTTTAGACCATTAAAACAATGCGTTAATAAAAAACTTTTTACAAAAAAAATACAACCGACTTCAAAGTAAAAAAAAAAACACTGAAAAGTGCAAAATAACTTTAATTTCGGAAGTCGGTGTTTCTATAATAGTTTTGTCTCTTCGTTATTTAACACCGACTTCCGAAATTAAAGTTATTATGCACTTTTCAGTGTTTTTTTCTACTAAAGAAGTCGGTTGTATTTTTTTTGTAAAAAGTTTTTTATTTTACACTTTTTAGTTATGGTACCACCACTAAAAAGTACCCCTCAGCCAAACTTAAATACCTTATAGCCAGAGTGCATCTCATGACAATTCTAAGAATCCCAAACACAGTTAGATTACATTAATTTATTACAGAGTTCCGGTGCCTAACTTCAGGCTTCATCATCAGATCAGTTCGACATATAATATTGCATAAACAAAGCAATTTTACTTTTTACGACGGTTCTGCAGTGATCCTATGAGGAGTTCTGTTCCATATCTTCGAAGTTCATGATCAGATCATAACAATATTTCTATGGGACCAACTCGGAAGCATAAACTTTCAATAAAAAAAATTAAATCGGTCCACAATTGACTGAGAAATCTGTGAAAATACATAAAAAAAACACACATTCAACCGAACATATAACCTCCTCCTTTTTGAAGTCGGTTAAAAAATAATGATTTCCTTTTTCGCAAGAAATAAATGAAATTTAATGTGTTTCTGTTTAAGTGTAGTCCTATCCCAGCAGGAAAATGAGTTTTCGTGAGTCATTACACAATAAAGACTTCCTCCTACTTTTGCATGACCCTTATTACGTCTAAATATCACAGGAACATCCGTATATGAATTATATGTATATATATATGACGTACACACAACATGAATCAATCGATGGTTACGTTGTTTTTCAGACAGAACTTGTAGACAAGAATATAGTATGACTAAGTAGTAATTCTAGGAAAGAAAAACAGAAATATTGTTTTAAAATATTTACAATGTTGGTTTTCCTTATGTGGACCAACCAATGATTGTAAGTTGAATTCCGTTGAGTTATGAATGAAAGAATTGTTTGTGGCTGTAAGCTACTTTTTTTTTTAATTCATATAAACCAGTGCGACTGTTGACTGCGATCCCATCTGATGGTAAGCAGAGATGCAATCATTGATGGTGAGGCGCACTAGTTTATTAAGAGCCTATTCACTCTAGCCTTGAAGACACCTAAATTATAGTTGGACGGGAAGATCGCAGCAGGCAAATTGTTCCAGTCCTTCGATGTACGCGGTATAAACGACGAAGCGAAGCGCTTAGTCCGGACCGTTGAAGTTTCAACAACGTAAGGGTGGGTACTCGCCGTACGTCGGGTTGTCCGATGGTAGAAAGGAGATGGCGGAATCAAGTCATGCAATTCCCGCGCACACTCTCCAAAATGCAACCTGTAAAATGCCGATAGGCTGGCTACCCTGCGCCTGTGCTCGAGGCTTTGTAGATTGGACTTAACCAAATCTGGATCCCCAATTAGCCTCTTCGCACGCCTTTCCACTGAGTTCAAAGCTTATTATCATCATTATTACTTCGATGATTAGTACAAAGGTACATAAATCTCTCGACTGAATTTCGATGATGGTGGCCAATCTCAACAGAGATGAGCCAAGTATGCAGGAGATATTGTCGTGCAAAGTGTGTGCGCAGGTGTACTCTTAGTTCCTTTACGCATATAGTAGTTGTGGGTAAGTTCTAGGGAGTTGAAGGGTACGCTCTTCGGAGCTTACTGTAAATCCCTGCACTCGTGCGGCCTGTGGGTTGACTATACTCAAAGGGCAGTACAATAACGCGTTCAGGGCGGTGCGGTGGTAGGGCTGCCCCGTTTCTGTAACGCATAAAGCATATTTTGAATAGTCTAATGGGGCGGCAAACCGGAGGCCCACTTGGAGCTTTAGGCTTTACGTGTTTTGAGAGGCTTGAGGGTGTCACATCACCAATTACTTCCAAACTTCGGACTGTACAAGAGTACTTCTTAATAGAAAATCTTACCACGTTTTACCCGACCCGAGGGTCATCATCATCATTTCAGCCGATTTCAGCCGGTTTCGACCCGAGGGTGGAACACAGGATCTCACGTTCAATAGTTAATCTTGCGACCACGAGACCAACGAAGTACATACATATAACGTTACGAGATCGTGAGAGAGTCGGTGCCACTCGGAGAAGAAGGCATCGGTCACCTCGACATCTAACAGGCCGAAACTCCACCCGCATCAATATCTATAATTCTGGCGAGACTTTAGAATCTCAGGTGATCCAAGTGGAGACTCTGATTGCCCACCGAATGATTCCACGGAAAATGGTGGTACTACGGAAGACCCCTTTGAAGTCGTCGCTAAAAAGGTGGAGCTAAAGTGGTCTTTTAAGAGGTAATAGATCCACGTGCTGGTGATCATTGGGGTGATTCAGATTAAGATTAATTTATTCATTGTAAAACATAGGTACATTACAAGTTCTTATTTAATATATAGGGTGACTGGTAATTAGTGTACGATACTTAAACACGTGATTGTGCTCATGATAACCAACAACTTTTACTATGGGAACAAACCTGAAATCGCGAAAAAAAAATCAGCTGTTCAGTACATTTATGTTTGCCTAATGTACTGAACAGCTGATATTTTTTTCGCGATTTCGGCTTTGCTCCCATAATAAAAATTGTTTGTTATCATGAGCACAATCACGTGTTTAAGTATCGTACACTAATTGCCAGTCACCCTATATTGTTTTGCCTCTAGGTAGTAAAAAGTAGTAATACATGCTTACATAGAAGATTACTAGTGGTTAAGATCTCGTGCTCGTTAATTGTGGCTGATTTAGTAATTTTAAGGACAATGTAGATTTTTAGAGGTGAATAATGCTATTTTTACCCGACTACGGCAAAGCCAAAGGAGGGTTATGATTTTGACAGGCTATGTATGTGTGTGAGTATGTTCATCTGTTCTCTCATAGCTCCTAATCTACTTATCGGAACTCGACGTATGAGGTATCGTTAGAACCGTCTTATAATATATCGCCATATCGACGTTTTGTGACGTGTCACAAAACGTCGATATGGCGCCCTCTAGCGGACAAAAAGTAATGTGTTAAAAATAAAAATGGAGATAAATACGCCGTGTTTGGTATCATTTGAAAGGGCTAAACTTGTACATTTCAAAAATATTGATCAAATTTAAAGTGACGCCCTCTAGCGGACAAAAAGTCATGTGTTAAGATTAACACCAAAATTGTTTAAATAAAAATAAAGTAAAAAAACTAAAACCCGACTACGACAAAAAAAACGACTCTGAAAAAGTATGAAACAAGATTTTCATACTACTTCGAACAGAAAAAAAAGAAAAACCGTAGTCACACGTTATTAAAGTGTTTCGGTTGATACCTATAACGTGTTACTGCGGCTTTTCTTTTTGTTCTGTTCGAAGTAGTATGAAAATCTTGTTTCATACTTTTTCAGTCGTTTTTTTTTGTCGTAGTCGGGTTTTAGTTTTTTACTTTTTATATTTTAAAAACACTTTTTCCTAAAAAAATACAACCGACTTCAATGTAAAAAAAAAACACTAAAAATTTTAAAATAACTTTAATTTCGGAAGTCGGTGTTTCTATAACAGTTTTGTCTCTCTGTTATCTAACATTGACTTCCGAAATTAAAGTTATTTTGCATTTTTTTGTGTTTTTTTTTTACATTGAAGTCAGTTTTTTTTGTAAAAAGTTTTTATTTTACACTTTTTAGTTATGGTACCACCACTAAAAATTACCCCTCAGCCAAACTTAAATATGTTATAGCCAGAGTGCATCTCATGACAATTCTAATAATCCCAAACACGGTTAGATTACATTAATTTATTGCAGAGTTCCGGTGCCTACCTTCCGGCTTCATCATCAGATCAGTTCGATATATCCCCTCCCCCTCTTCTTTTAGTCGACTACACGTATAAACAAAGCAATTTTACTTGTTACGACAATTCTGCTGTGATCCTATGAGGAGTCCTGCTCCATATCTTCGAAGTTCATGATCAGATCATAATAATATTTCTATGGAACCAACTTGGAAGCATAACCTTTCAAACAAAAAAATAATTTTCAAAATTGGTCCACAATTGACCGAGATATCGGTGAAAATACATTAAAAAAAAATACATTCAGCCGAACATAGAACCTCCTTCTTTTTGAAGTCAGTTAAAAAATAAGTGTGTTTAATTAACACTCTTTTGTATCGGCTACTGTTTTGCATACTCCCAAATAGTTATGTGTGTGTGTGTGTGTGTATTTGATCACATTGATGAATGAATCCACGTGTTACTGATATTAAGTAGGATTTACTACTCGAGTACGTAAAAAATGTGAGCAATCACGTGATAATATGACGTCAAAGCATGTTAGTAATCTGAGAGAAGACTTAGTTATCTGGAAAAGATACAGGTTGATGATGAATGCTTTTCAAATGATGAAGCATAGCATAGTCGGCCTTATAATGTTCCCACTGTTAATAAATAATCCACCACGCGGGCCCAGTGCGGTTTGTGGATGTCACATGTCTTCGAATTTTTGGTACCGGCGTTTCCTCACAATGTTTTCTTTCACCGTTTTGAGAGCAGTGGTGATGAAATAAATTACACAAAGTAATGCGCCTGGCAAATTTTACCACTCGACTATCACTGCTCTCATTTCAATGATGAAGAATTTCATTCAATTCAAAATACTTTATTTCACATAAACCTTTTTCCTCATTTTTTGCTCTGGGTAAAGCGAGCACTGGCGTAACTACTGAAGGGGCAGTGCTCCAGGGCCCCAAGCTCGGCCGCCCTAAAACCTGGTTAGTAAAACTCTTGTTGAACTAGCTAAAAATTCTCCCACCTTCGAAATCTTAATAAAATAGGTTGCAACACTGCTTTCATGATGGCAACTCGCTTTACCTTCACCAGGCCCTATCAGAATACCAGCGCTGCGTTATTTTACTTTTTTGTTAAATTTCGCAGCATATGCTGAGACAGGAGCCTTTTTGGTCTCGCACAGGTCTTATATTTTTATCTTTTAATATTGCTTTCTTTTATAATTTATTTTAAGTATTTATAGATTAAGTAGTTACTTTTTTATTTTCTATTTGTTTGTCCTGTGCGAGTCTCAAATAAATATTTTATTTCTTTCTTTCCTTTCTTTAGTCAGTAAAAGTCTGAAACTTCCTTCCTCTCCTGTCAGGGCAGGAGAAATTATTCGATGATTTCCTACCTAAAAAAATGGGCCTTAATTTTTTATGCCCCAGGGCCATTATTCATCTAGCTATACGCCGCTGAAAGCGCGATGTGTCGGATTTATATTGAATAAAACCTACCTACGTTTCTTCAGGTGGCCTTTGCGTTCCAGGGCCACAGTAAATCTTTCAAACTATCCCGCATTTCACATAGGCCTACATGGGCACTTATAGTGGGTACGTCAGAAGCTAGTGTATGGTTCCAATTGGTCGCTTTCTGTGGAGAAGAACTAGCAAGAAACTCCACGGTTACCTATTCATTTTTTTTTTTCAATATAACAATATTAATTGGCATGAGAGGACAGTGTAGAGCAGTTAACAAACTCAACACAAAATAAGTACAATAAAAAAAATAATTAACATGTGACTTCTCGTGCTATAAGGCAGGGCGGGAGAGTGTCAGACTTTCCTTGACTTATAATAGGTTATTATAATAGATAACCACACCATGTTCCTTCAGTACCCATTGCATCCTAGGACCACGGGTAACTTTTTCAGAAGTCGACCCATGGCCCTAAGCAGGCTTCGGCCCTACTGGGCCCTCACGGTTTTGCTGCTGTCTCATTCTTCATCCACGTCTCATTTCTCATTCCTCATCTCATTCCTTAAAAGCTTGTAAATGTCGAAAATATTTAAACCATACCTGCTCCTACTGCCCCTGCCCTACTGTGACTTAAATCAGTCCCCCTAGCCAAGTTACGACCATTTTGTTTCGATTCTTTTGCGTCGAACGCCTCGAGTAGGCCACGCCTCCGATTCCTGTATTCTGACGTCATCTCAATGCAATCACGTGGTCAGAACAAAGGAATCGGAGGCGTGGCCTACTCGAGGCGTTCTATGCGAGAGAATCGAAACGAAACGGTCGTAACTTGGCTAGGGAGGCTGGTTTAAGTCACAGTAAGTAACAGTTTGTTAGTCCAAGTCCAGAGTGGGAGAAATCATTAGATGATAGATACTAAAACCTAAAAAAAAAATTAAAAACATCTACTACGGATAATCTAATCAATCAAATAGAAGGTAATTCCTTAAAAGCTTGCAAATGTCGAAGATTTACATGAACACGGAGTCTACAGTTCTCAAGGGAAATTAACAGCCACACCTTTGAGCTCTGTAAATGTGCTAAAAGACTAAAGTTATTCAGAGTATCCATTACCTTTCAGTACTTTGTGGGACTTTGTTTAAAGTCATTTGGGCCTAAGAGATTTTTTTTTATGTGGGAAATCATCTAATGACATCTTCCGCCGTTGAGCGGGGCGGGAGGGCGTGTCAGACTTTTACTGACTAAAACCCAGTCCTGTTCCTTCTTCGCCTTTGTTCCAGGGCCCCGGGGTTCTCTTTCGCATCACCTAAGTATGGCCCCAGTAGGCTTCGACCCTGCTGGGCCACTACGGTTGCTGACATCTCCTTGAGGCGCGCGTGGATCATTAGCAGTAGCCGTCCAGTCTGACACGCCCTCTCGCTCCATAGGTCCGTCCAAGAGCGGGAGAGGACATTAGATTATTTCCCACTTCAAAAAAAAAAATGCGTAAAAGGTAGCAATCTTCCAATGGTTCTAATATGTGTGTGTGCGTCACAGGTACACACAGTTGAGTCATAATGGATATCACTAGTTCGACGCGGCACTGAGAACAAATATTTGTGCAGCTATTTTTATATTACTAAATATACCATGAAGTATCCACTACGTATTGCTAAGGTTTCTGTATTGTTACTTTTGTAGACGTGTATCTAACATATTAGTAAAGCCCTATTTCACGTGCTACGTTTAAGGGGATGCAACTCGACATACATTTTCACTGTTTTTCATACAGCCGCTCTTATGCCATTATGAAGTTATTACATATTTTTCATTAGATGTTTTGGAAACACAGTATTTTGTGGATGTTATCTAGGCTTCTATTGAAATCAATTTATTAATTTGTTTAAAACTAATCCAGTAAAGACCTCTGAAAATCTGCTAATTTGCGTGAAGTTTGACCCTTCATAATTTACTCAAAAATTAAAAAAGTAAAAAAGTATAACAATAGAAGCCTTGCAAATTTCATCAAGATTCTTAATGACGATAATTTAAAAAAAAAACGTTTAAGGGTTTAAAAAACACGTATTTCCTGGAACAAGTTTTGTAAAATATTCGAGTAAATCACGGAATTACCGAATGCTAACAGAGTTTTCAGGCGTTATCTCTCTTTTTTTGCGTTGCCTTTTCGTCAAACATCGCGTTGGATTGCGTTAGATGAAGTAACAAGCTTTTAAACCATGCTCGATGTTGACGACAGGCGAGTAAAAAAGGAGCCGCTTCACAACCACAACCTTCGACGACTGGTCAGGCAGCACGCTTGCTTACTTTCCACCTGATTCAAGTTCTTATCGGACATGACCAGTTCGGGACGTTCCTGTTATGGATTCAGGCGAAAGAAACGCCCATGTATCCCAGTATCATTATATGAATCACCTGCACGACACGCTGGAGCATCGGTGGAAGTTCGGGCCGCTTGGGCGGAGCACTACCGTGTCCTCGTAGAGGTGATCGACGCCGGCAGCCTTTCGCATTCGGCTCTGGTTCAGGCCATTGTCCGGAGTGAAAGGGAATGGCCTCACACACACCACAACTAATTAAAGCTATATAAATACATACGAAACAAAAAGAAAACAATGGAATAAAAAACTGTGCGAGGACAAAAAGACGCCATTAAAAGCAATTTCACTGAAGATGAAAATATTCTATTATTTTTTTATAAAGGTAATTAGTTGTTACATTAAAAAATATTAGTATTAAAAAACTGCCATTGAAGAATCCCCTCACATACACCACAACTAATTAAAGCTATATAAATACATACAAAACAAAAATAAAACAATGGAATAAAAAACTGTGCGAGGACAAAAAGATGCAAATAAAAGCAATTTCACTGAAGATGAAAATGTTCTATTAATTTTTTATAAAGTTAATTAGTTGCTACATTCAAAATATTAGTCTTAAAAAACTGCCATTGAAGAATCCCACGCATCTTATGTCCTACAGGGTGATTGGCTGTGACTAAGAATATTCTCAAGAAACTGAAGCAAAATTATCACGTAATGATACCATAGTAATGTTAAAAGGAATAGAGGAAGGCAAAGGAAGAGATAGGAGAATGAAATAAAATTAATACCCGGACCCAACTGGAGAAGGGTTGCTAGAGATAGAAGACAATGAAGGATAGAATAGAATAGAATAGAATAAACTTTATTGTACACCAAAATAGTAACAAAACTTTTACACTAACTTAAATCTATGGGTACAAAGGCGGTCTTATCGCTGACAGCGATATCTACCAGACAACCTTAGGATGGAATGTAAGAACTTGAAATAGAAACAGGGGAGTAGTCTGCGGTGGTAGAGGATGTTAGAGGAGGTCTGTGTCAAAAGGCACAATGAACTAAGATCCATCCTGTAAAACATTACAGTATTCTAGACAGTAATCTTAAAAGTTCAGGATAAAAGGCTTATTGATTGATTGATTGATTGTAAGGAAACCTTTTATTCTGAAGACTTGGTTTTTCCGGCGACGTCGCTTCTGTAGCCTATTTTACAGAAACGATAAAATACTTCCATGATATTTAGTGATGTATTTTAGTGAAAAATTATATATATGGGATCCGACTTCCAGAGATACCTTCCTCCATTTTAAATTAGCTTTTGTGTTAATCTAGGATATAAGGCATACTTATACCATTCATTTTGTTTAGATCCGTTCAACCTTTTATGCGTGAAAAAGTAAAAAAAAAAACATTTAAAATTAGGAACACATTATTTAGATTTTTTATTATTTTTACAGTAACTGGTAAAATTAACATTAATTTGAACTGTGGTCCCCAAACTAGGCAGCATCTGTATCTTCGGGGCCGGAATTACGTTTACTTAAATTTAGTCCAAGACATGCTAACTTTCATACTTGTAACAAGATTTTTTTAAATCAGGTATATAAATCAAATACCGGTAGCAATCTGCCTAGCGAGGTAAAAGTAAAATAACATTAACAAAAATAAAATCACATATTTTTGTACATCATATATTTTTTTTAGTTTTATCATTCTCTTATTTTAGAAGTTACAGGGGGGGGGACATACATTTTACCACTTTGGAAGTGTCTCTCGCGCAAACTGACATGCCGAATCCATAAGGGTTCCGTTTTTTGCCATTTGGCTACGGAACCCTAAAAACATTATTATTATTATACTTAAAACTTACGCATAAAAACTTTCATCTTTGTAATATTAGAGTGATAAAATAATAATACATCCTAAAAACACACGTTCAAATAAACACAAATAGCAACTACAGCCCTAAGATAAATACAAGCCTACACTCTCATATATATACATAGACACCTTTACCTCACCTCCAAGCCTTCCCCAAACAGGTTTAATTAAAAGAAATCACCACGAACGAGGCCGTATAGAACATCCAGTGAATACGGAGAGGGACGAATTAGGCCTAGCCGAGTACCCCAGTGCTATTTACATTACTAATGGTGCACAGAGTAAAAATAAATGGAACGTTCACGCAACGATTTGCCATAACGGTTCGCCCCACTTTCGGAAAATAAAGACAAAATCTAAGGCGTCCATTACACGGTTATGTAAGCGTCAATCAAAACCATCAATCATGAATGATGTTTGAATGACAGAATGTTATCGCCATTATGTTTTCGTCATGCAAACGTCAGTTATCGCATTAGACAGTAGGTTTTTCGTCAATCAAAATATTTAACTGTGGCAAAACTAAAAGCAAAACCTATCGTGTAATGGACGCCTGATATAGTAATATTTCTATGACGTCAGAACTTTATTAGGGCATTTGCAAACCTACATTGAGCTTTAGACCTCCGATAACTTAGCATTTAAAAATAATATAATTTAATGAGTAAAGATGTTAATGATGAGACAGTCTAACATTTAACCTCAAAGTGTATCTTAAAAAAATTATGCTATTTAGCAAAAAATATGAGTCATAATTTTCTTGCACTCAATGAAGAAAAACTTTTTACACGAGTTAAGATATTTTATTTGTCTTTTTTGTTTGTGTTGTGATTCAGTAGCTACAAATTGAAGTTAAAAGATACTGCAAGATGTAGTACATAGAACAATAGTTTACATGTTTTGCTGTCTTGTATAACAATAATTGAGAGAAATAAAATCTGCATATTACATTAAATTACGTAAATAGTAAACTAAAGAAAGTAATTGGTTTACCAAACAAGTTTTAATAACAAATGAATAAAAATCTATGTTTTGTGTTTTTAACATAGGTTTTACACAACTATCCACAAAAGTTATGCTAGCTACGTTTTTTTTTTCATTTTAGCACCCTTCGGGTATAGCACTCCATTCATAGTACTTACTCCATGTATAATTCTACAAACAGTAATCCGATTGGGATACAAAATGAAGGATCGATCAAATCATTTATTCACCGCCACACTCGACTAAAGTGAATATTTTGGAGTACCTTCCTTTTTCCTTATAGACGTAATCAATCTCTATTTTTGATATGTAGATCTTACTGAGGTTTACTTTATAATAATAAGGGTAGGTATCTATCAATCTTCTTCTCTTGCGGTAAGAAAATTCGTTGTTGAGAAAAGTTGCAGTGAAGCTGTCTGCATAGATTGATGTTCAAGTAATTTCACCCGGATAAAGTATTTCAGGTAGCATGGTAGGGCGCACTTTAATGGTAATAAAACCAGTATTAACTGGCCTCACATTTTTCTGAAACTCCGCACTACGTCAGACCAGCTTAAAATAGTAAATGTGACTTTTTTAGCCGACTTCAAAAAGGAGGTTATATTTTCGGCACTATGTTCTCATTTTTAGGGTTTAAATTCGTACCTCAAAAGGAAAAAAACGGAATCCTTATAGGATCACTTTGTTGTCCGTCCGTCTGTCTCTCTGTCTGTCTGTCAAGACCTTTTATCTCGGGAACGCGTAGAGGTATCGAGTTGAAATTAAAACCATATAGTTAAGTCTGCGGTCCCTTGATGCTGTGAAAAAAACAAAACTTCTAAGTAAACAAAAAAAAATACGGTCGTTTATGTTGCAAAAAACGTACTTCGACAGTCTCAAAAAAATCAAAATTCATGGGGTAGTTCCCATGACCCAGAATCCTGAAATTTGGCATAAAGCAAGGTCTTATAGTACAAATATAGGAATAAATCAGAAAACAGTAAATTTGTTGTTACGTCACAAAAAAAAAATTGCGATTCGGAAAAATCTTGGAAACTCCATTCAGGAATTGAACTGTTTACATAGGTAGAGGTTTGTACGGAACCCTCAGTACGCGAGTCCGACTCGCACTTGCCCAGTTTTTTTTATGTACGTTCACCGATTTCTCGGTCAATTGTGTGTTTTTTGATTGAAAGATTATACAGCGTAATTGGTTATATAGAAATATTGTTATGATCTGATGATGAACTTCGAAGATAATATGTAACAGAACTCCTCATAGTATCATAGCAGAACTGTCGTAACAAGTAAAATTGCTTTGTTTATACGTGTAGTCCATGACCGAATAAAGAAAGCTCCTCTTCATACTGCGATTCTACTGAAAATACAAAACACAAAGAAACCAATTAATAAAAAAAAAGAATAACCTACCTTCAATATAAAGTTTATTTGAACTTATAATTCCAAATCAATTCGAAGAAATCACGGTTCCAAATAAACCGTTTTAAAAACGGAAATTTACTAAATAATTAAAAGATTGTATAGATCTGTAGGTATATGTAGGAAAGTGATTTTTTTTTAGTTAAAATTAAGTATATGTCGTTACTTTCATCATACAACAACATTATTTTTGCACCCCTCGGGTAGCCCCGGGATATTATTATTACGTAATTTCGCGTTTTTACGTAAACCACCAAAAAAAAAAAACTTTTTCTGTTTTTTTTTAGGAAAAACAAAGATATAGAAACCAAAATTTTCGGCTAAAAAAAAAAACGTACAAACGTGTGTACAAAACGACAATTAAGCGTTTTTAAAGGTCATTCAATTTGTACAGACGTATGTACAATCGGCCTTCGAGGGGTTGAAAGATAGAGCAAAATATCTCAGTTGATTTTTTTCAAGTATCAATATTATCAAAGTAAACAAAACAACATTCGTTCGAAACCCAGCACACGCCGACGCAAAAAATACAACAGCCTTATAAATTACTTTCACAAACAATGTACGAAAATAAATAACACGCATGCTAAACGATCTATTGTAGTCAAGTCAGCATTTCGAAAGAGAGACTTTAACATTACATAACCTCATGCCATTTTTTCTCGAAGGAGAGGACAGAAATATAAGTAGATATCTCTGTAAGTACTTACGGCCTTTACCCCCTTTTTTTACGTAGGAAATCTTTTTCCAATACACTTACTAGAAAACTTTTTTTTTGCAACTAAATAATAAAACTTTTTTACTCATTTAAGTTATAATATGCTTTTATCACTAAAAAGCGTCCGCAGGAGAACCAATGTCGCCGACATAGCCCGAAGAATCGCCAAACTAAAGTGGCAGTGGGCTGGGCACATTGCTCGTAGAACGGATGGTCGATAGGGCTGAAAGGTTCTAGAGTGGCGACCGCGCACCAGAAAACGCAGCATTGGAAGGCCTCCCACAAGGTGGACCGATGACCTGGTGAGAGTAGCGGGAATGCGGTGGATGCAAGACGCACAGGATCGGTCGTTGTGGCGACTCTTGGGGGAGGCCTATGTCCAACTGTGGACGTCTTTCAGCTGAAATGATGATGATGATGAATGACTAAAAAGATTTGGAGTTTTTTTTTTAATAATGATAGCGGAAGCTCTTTCCAACTCTAAGGCATCTTATAATAAATGACTGGACTGGAGCCATGCAGTAGACACTTTTGCGCATAAGTGCTGTCTTGCCTGGCTCCTGACATATCTAGCAGGCTATTATCGCGTCTGTTGCGGGGAAATACATCGGCTATGCATTTAAAACGACTAGGGTTTGTCTTCACAAATACAGCTACTTCTAGGATATGCAGACAAAGCAATATTAATATTTTGTGATTTTTGATAGTAGAAGTATGGTTCACAATTATCAGTGGGCGGATATAACTTTTTTGTGCCTTGAAGGCGGTTTCTCTTTCGGTAGAGTTTCCCCAAAATATGATCTCATACCTATGTGATTCTACTATTCTATAACAGGCATTAAGAAGTGAATCTGTGTTGATTATTGTTGATAACGCGTGTAGAGCATATGCAGACTTACCTACTCATTTTCTTACATAAAATCAATATAAATATCAAATCACACATATTAATGTGTAATTTGATATTACGGGCAATGCTTCTGGCAGAAGCTAGAAAAAAAAATTCTTACATGATAGAAATACATATACCTACACTTTATAAGGTGTCATAATACAAAAAGTATCAAGAATTTTAGAAAAATGCAACGATGACTGTTATTTGTTTCCTCGATACATTTTTCTTATGTTTGCAATATAAATCTGGTTCATACTTCGCTTCCACTACGCTTGCGATCTGCATATAATTCAAATCCCGGATAAGCTTTATGTAATATATAGAAAGATATTTCACACTTTGTTCGAGCGCTTTTCCACATCTTGTATTCCAAAGCATTCTGTTCTTTTGTGAGCGTGCTTCGAATAAAAACTATAACTCACTAGCTTCTATGTCTGTTTTTTTCTTTTTTTACGTGGGAAATGATCAATGTCGTCTCCCGCTCTGGGTGGAACGAGAGGGAGTGTCAGACTTTTATTAATTAAAACTCACAGTGTTCCTAATTTGCTCTTTTTGCGAAGGCTACGGTAACACTTTCGAACAATACGCTGTCCTGGTGTCTTTTTGAGGTGAGGCTCGCATGGAATACAACGCGCCATCGACCCAGGTTTAATCCTTACCGGACGGTCGGACGGTGAGCTACCCATTGCTTGCCGTTAGTAAGCCCACGCCTACGGTGGACTGTAATCGTCCTGCGACTCCCAATGCGCGGGGCGTCTCCGGCGGGGGTCGGGGCGTGAAGCTTGCCTACTATATTACGAACTTCTCTGTAACCAGTCTACCTAAGCGTCCCAAAATCGTATCCCTATGAGTATACTTTCCAAATGTCGTAACAGTTTCCCATCAACGGGGTGTTGTCGTTGGGTGCACTTGCACAGCGCGTACAGGGATATTCGTCGGTTGGTACCACGTTCCATGAAAAGTGTCTAAGGGGCCTTTGCGAGTTGACCTTGGCCCCTCGTATGCCTTCCAAAGGTTCAGGACCCCAGGATCTAGACATGAATAAAAACATTTAAAAAAATAATTAGGGATATTACTGCAAACGTTTCAAAAGATCGTATATTGCAGATGAAAGAAGTGTTTAATAATATCCTTAAAACTCATCTATTATAAGCTATCATTATCCGATTTGAACCAATTGTTTGAATTTATTAGTGTATATGTAGACAGTATGTAATAGATAGTTTATTAATTTGTGCATGTATTGTATAATTGTATGATATTTATGGTTTATTAGTATATCTATGCTTGTACCTATTCGCCTTTTCTCTCTCTTTTATTGCACCTACCACTGTTTATCTCTGCATCACCCGAAGGTTGACTCGTAGAAAATGCCTAAGGCATTAAGTCCGCCGCTGTACGTTTGTGCATAAAGTCTTTAATAAATAAATGAATATCCTAAATAGCTTTTGGGTAACTATTATCGCATGGATGGCAATAACAACATACAATCTCCAATCCGTTTACACAATGATCGACACTGCGTGACCAGAGGGCCGACTCGTTCTTTACACAAAGAATTAGCATTGTCATTCAACGTGACAATACCGCTAGTTTGGTCACGCCAGAAACGTGTCCAGATGACAGTGATATGTAAGAAATCTTCGACTCCTAATTGTATTTGTTTTTGTACATATGTCTTGGCCAGATCCTAAAAATGATCACTTCATAATGTAGCTGGCCGTTTTATGATGGTTGTATTTCATGATATGGCGAACTAAAACTGGTCAGATCATTTATGAAATGTCAATCAACGTTTGGCCATATTATTCATGTAAGATTTGTATGATAATATAAGGACTAAATCAATATACCACAGTGTCTCAAGATGAAAGTCTATGACCAATGCGTGTTGCCAGTGATGACATATGGTTCCGTAACGTGGTCGCTCACAATGGGCCTCGTCAGAAGGCTCAAAGTCACCCAAAGGGCAATGGAAAGGGCTATGCTCGGAGTTTCCTTGCGTGATCGAATCAGAAATGAAGATATCCGCAGGAGAACCAAGGTTGCCGACATTGCACGAAGAATCGCCAAACTTAAGTGGCAGTGGGCAGGGCACATTGCTCGCAGAACAGATGGACGTAGGGGCCGAAAGATTCTTGAGTGACGATCGCATAGACGCAGTGTTGGAAGGCCCCCTACAAGGTGGACCGATGACCTGGTGAAGGTTGCGGGAATCCGATGGATGCAAGACGCACAGGACCGTTCATTGTGGTGACATTTGGAGGAGGCCTATGTCCAGCAGTGGACGTCTATCGGCTGAAATGATGATGATGATGAGAAGGTCTGAATAAATACTCTGCATCAAATAAGAAGCCAATAGCAATTGAAAGGGATATTTTTAACTGTGCATCAAAAATCTTATTCTTCACAAAAAATATTAATTTTACACCAAATATTAATGGATTTTTACAATAATTAAGGGACTTGGGCACCCCAACTCGTATAGGTTAGGTTAGAAAGGGATGGCGGGGCCTGGTGAGCGACTGAAGCGAGCGAGGGTCTGTGAGTTATTTTTTTTAAAACATCCAACGGAGCATATGTTAGTGTACAATTAGTACTTATTTTTGGTGGAACAAAGGCATGTTTTGTAGTAAAAAACAGGAATAAATTGAGCAGCTTTGTGTCGTAAATATACTTTATTATACTTTTATCTTCCATTTAAAAAAAAATATTCGCTTTTAGTAAATAACGTTTACCGCCATACCACGACACGAAAACAAAACGAAATCAACACCTCTACCTGTGGACAATATAATTATTTTACGATATGATCAGTCATGTTTGAGCATATCATGAAATAATCGTGCATGATGAAAAATTCCACCACTGCGGGGTCCTGGGCACGCCACAATTATGGCGGTAAGTCCCCTCTTTGAGGCGTGGTTGGAAAGACCTCACGGCGTTCTCACCTTCCGCATGCCGCAGGTTCTCACCGAACACGGTAAGTTCAGGAAGTTCTTGTACCGGATTCGTGTGGAAACGACGCCCGGGTGTCGCCACTGTGTTGAACGCCTGGAGGACACGGTGGAGCACACGGTGGAGGTGTGCCCCGCTTAGGCAGAGCAACGCTGTGTCCTCGTGGGGGCGATCGGCAGCGGCGATATCTCGCGCCGGGCCTTGGTACAGGCCATGGTTCGGAGCGAGGAGGAGTGGCAGGCGGTCGCCTCCTTCTGCGAAGCAGTAATGCTAGCAAAAAAGGCGGCCGATCGCGTGAGCCAACGGTCTTCACGCCCCAACCGCCGCCGGGATTCCGATCCCGATTTCCGGCCACCGTAGGCGCGGGCTTGCGGACGGCGAGCAATGGGTAGCCCGCCGTCCGACCGTCCGGTAACCGTCCGGACTGAGCCCAAGTCATCGACGGCGCGTATTGTTCCACGCGCGCCTCAGGGAGATGTCAGCAAATCGTAGGGGCCCAGCAGGGTCGAAGCCTACTGGGGCCATGGGTAGTGTGAAAACGAAACCGCCCCGGGTTTTGTTTTCTCCTGGGACGAAGGCAACGAAGGAACAGGAGTGGGTTTTTAGTCAGTAAAAGTCTGACACTATCTCGCGCTCCGCCCAATAGCGGGATTTGTCATAAGATGATTTTCCCACTTAAAAAAAAAATGTCAAAGACACCGTGTATATTATTATGCTGTACATCAGGCGAGCGAGCGAGAAAAAGGGATGGAGCTATATCCATCCCTTTAACAGTTCAGTATAGGTCCTACTCTTCTGACCACGACATGTATATATACGTGTGCGTAGTATAGTAAATATTTGTGATGAATCATAAACTTCAAACTTTTTAAATAATAGGTATATAAATATTTTATTCACATTGATAAACACAATTTCATATTTATGATTCTATTAACAACTATTTATAAATACACTGATTGGTAGGACATGTTCACTGTCCAACAACTCAAAGCAGACTGCCCAAAGAGTATAGTAAATATAAGGTGCCTCTGTCCAGAATGACAGTTACAAACTCAATGTTTCCCCACCACAAACTTTCACAAACACTCGGTCCGACCAATCAGAGTAAAGTAAACAGTACGTAACATCAATTGACTAACTAATATACATTAGGGTTTATCTATAATTAACTGCAAGTAAATATTTCATTTTAACAATTATGATAAAGGTATTTATAACACAACAATACAAAACAAATACATAAACTCTAATACTATAAATTATTACTTAATGTCTACAACGAATGCCCTAAGTTCATGTAAGCACTAGCGCCATCTATCGTTTATAGATGGAAGTTGAACGATTTATGAATATTTTCTTTAAAAATCATTATATATTGAAGTCATTTAATTGTACATAGCATAGCATAGCATAGTCGGCCTTATAATGTTCCCACTGTTGGGACTCAGGCCTCCTCTCTAGGAGAGGGTATGGGCCGTAATCCACCACGCGGGCCCAGTGCGGGTTGGTGGATGTCACATGTCTTCGAACTTTTGGTTCTGGAAAATGCCGGTTTCCTCACGATGTTTTCCTTCACCGTTTTGAGAGCAGTAGTGATGAAATAAATTACACAAAGTAATGCGCCTGGCTGAGTTTGAACCCGCAGCCTACAACTCGTAAGTCGGGGCCGTTACCACTCGGCCACCACTGCTCCTTGCACTGCATTTATGTACAGTCAGGGATCAAAAGTGCAGTTGCACTCTACCAATGCTAAAGTGTCTAAAATTTTCTTTGTTGTAGAAGTTCAATAGTCCACAACTAGTTTATTCAATACTTTAGATTCTATGCTACCAATTAAATCAGTCATGAACCATTGACCCTCGCATTGGTAAGGTGGAACTGCACTTTCCACCCCTGACCCCTGACTGAACATATATTTTATGATTTCCCATAATTTACCATGACAGTCAAAAATTATAAAGCTTATTTTCAGGTATAAACATGAACGTTCCGATACATTTACTATATATGTTTGTCGTTATCGAGAGAGATAATGAAACGGTTGAAAATGTTTACACACCTGTGTTTTTGTACACAGCTTTAAAATCAGAAAATATATGAAGGGTAAATGTCCATATATTAGTAACCAATTTAATTGTTTTGGGAGCCCCAAAACAATTGAAAAGTACGTGTAATATTGAACGGGTGATCATTAATTTATTGTTTCTTTGTTTCAGGTAATCCCGGCAGATATCACACTTACATGCACAAAACGTTTCGGGAACACATTCATTGTGCATGCAGCTAAGAAGTGCAATTTCCTGCCGGAGTCTGTGTTTCCTAATATCTACAATCTAGCAGTCTTTAAGTCAAAAGGGAATAGGTTACTTCCTGATAAGCGTACTCCATCATCGACCACATCATCGTTTACCATTAGGTGAAATAGTGGTGAAGCGCAAACCTATCAAGAACATGAATAATTGGTCCTGAATTGATTAAGTGAGCAGACTCAGTATACCAGTATATATGGGACTTATGTATTTGCATTGCTAAGGGTGTTTTTAATATCGTGCGGTTTTTTGCATTAAAACAAAATAGTCGATAAAAACACTCTAAGTTCCTTAGAGTATTTTTAATATTTTTATCACGGATGCGGGATTGCTCCCGCACGCGTAGCCCCCGCAAATGTCTTTTTGCATACAAGTATTTATTGTAATGCGTGGAATACGCATTATACTTCAAGTTTTTTACTTTCAAGCATATTTACTTTAGTTACATTATTCTCACATACCTAATAGTAGCGACAAGAAACGTGTAACCGAGATATATCATGATTGAAAAGAGTATCCATGGAGTTTCTTGTACATTCTTCTCCATAGAGGAATGTGCAGTTAGCACCACTTTTCTGACTGACTGACTTCTTGATATTTCAAAAGCGTCTGTAAATGATTTAATTTTTTTTGAAATATAATACTTTGAATCTTTGAATCATCAGAGAATACTGCATGAAAATAGCAAAAGTTTAAATTTGTCAGACAAACAAACGTGTTGTTTTTCCAACAGTTAGAACAAACAAGTTGATAGAAAACAAGATTGCGACTCCCCACTATTATTTATTGCTAAAAGATTAAGCATTGATCAAAATGTTTACGTGTTCCACATATAGAACTGCGACTAATATGGAAAGATATAAGTATCATTTAATAAGTTTTATCAACGGCTTTGCTTGCGAGAGTGTAGAAAATTATCTTAAGAGAAACATACTCTCGTGACATATTACCCTATGGCCGATGGATACGGTTTAGGGTAGACCCTAGACCGCATCCTGGAATAGGCCATAGGGTGCCCCTGTATCCCAAGTTACATTCACACACATATACCTATACAGGTATGTAGATGCATACAAAATTTTGCATGTTGAAATTATCTCAAATTGTGTTTTTGATAAATAAAACTGAAACATTAATTTCAGGATCTTTAATCTTTATAGGGATCTTTAATTTTTATAATTTTAATTCTATTAAGAAATAATTCACATTTAAAAGATTAAATAAATAATAAAATCAATAAATTCTCATTATACCTAAAATACAATAAATTAAAATCATTACAAAATACATTAAATTGAAATCATTACACACATTCGATAAATTAAAATCCTGAAATTCAATAAATTAAATTAAAATCATACAAAAAATTCAAAATTATAACAGTAATCTCTTACATTTGACACTATACGGTAACTTGTCTGTTAGACAAGGGTTAAAATTTTAGGATAGATACTTTCTTTTAGAAGTTGTACCCTTAGGAAAATTTTCGACCATCTAAAGGATGAAGTTGCTGAAAAATATTTTTATTCGAAGTACGATTACAAAAAAACCACTGATTCTTTTATTCAAGACGCAAGCTGTGCCATTGGGAGTTCCGTTATCCATCTGAGATACTCTTCATCAGTTCCAGTTCACAAAATTATACTAACTGAATGATAAGCATTTGTATTATTATTTGCATATCTGACTTCCACAACCAGGTAAGTACTGGTTTATTTTCAACCGACTTCAAAAAAAAGAAGAAATATACATATAATCTACCAAAAATAATGTGTAAAATTGTAAGCGGTTTATCTCATCATTTCTTTCTACAGTTTACAATCTCGCGAGATAAATATAATCTAATGGTATTTACAATTTTACGGTGACATATCACTACATAGTATAAAACAAAGTCACTTTTCGTGTCTGTCTGTCCCTATATATGCTTAGATCTTTAAAACTACGCAAAGAATTTTGATGCGGTTTCTTTTAATAGATAAAGTGATTCAAGAGGAAGGTTTTTGTGTATAATACACGCACAATATAGTAGAGGAACACTGATGATTTTAGAGGTTTCTAATGTGATGTCGTAAATAAACACTTTTTTTTGCGCTTACATTGCAAACGCTGGCTGAACCCTAAGACATAGATCAAAATAATGTACTACAGTATTGTACATCTGAAAAAGATCTACAAAAAAGTCCGCGATGGTATATGTCATCTTTTAGGTATAACCCACAATAACCATTTTTTATCCTTTACTTTTTACGAGAAATAATGGCTTATTTACGAAACGATTTTAAGCAATACAGCATTGATCCTTATCCAATTAAGTACCTTAAATAAATTGTGCATTTAATATAGATCAATATGGCCCTTTACAGCGTGTAATTTAAGTCAATATTTTCGAAGATATTACAGATTTAAAATGCAGGGACATAGCGGTTGCGGTAAATAACTTGATTCTTTCAAAGATTGATGCGCCGACGCAAGTATACTACTCGGTTACTTTCAGATTGGTCCCATTTTTTTCAAATCCAGTTCTGATAATGGAATCCATGAGGAATCGAGGGTACTCCTCAAATATTCTGGGCACTATATAGTGATTTTGGTATTTTCATCGAGAATACCAAAAAAAAAGCATTTACAGTCAAAAAGTAACATTTGTTGAAGTGGAACTGATGAAGAAGACCAGAAATGGCCAACGGAACTTCACCCTCACATAGATATCACAATGAAGATCGTTAAGTAACTATGACAATATAAATAAATAAATGGTTCTGAATAGTTATGTTGAAAATGGTATCATCGAAGTAATCTGATGATGATGATGGAGCCGGAATGTAGGCACTGGAACTCCGTAATTAATCAATGTAACCTAGCCGTGTTTGAGCTTATTAGAATTGTCATTATATGCACTTTGGCTATAAGGTACCTACTATCGAACTAACCTGATGATGGAGCCGGGAGGTGGATGGGAACTTCATATTAAAATAATGTATCCTAGCAGTGTTTGGCTTAATTCAAATTGTCATGAGAAATAGGTACTCTGGCTATAAGTGCATCACAACTAAAAAGTGTGTTATATTTTTTTTACAAAAAATTAAAAATTATCGACTTCACTACAAAAAAAAAAAAAACGATCAAAATGACTTTAATTTCGGAAGTCGGTGTTAAATAACAAGCAAACAATACCAGAAATACCGACTTCCGAAATTAATGTTATTTTGATCGTTATAGTGTTTTTAACCGACTTCAAAAAAGGAGGAGGTTATAAATTCGGTTGTATGTTTTTTATTTTTTTTTGTGTGTTACCTCAGAACTCCGTGGTTTATGGACCGATTTGCAATTTTTTTTTTTCCTCTTAAAGGATATGCTTTCAGATTAGTCCTATTTTTTTCAAAATTTAGTTTTCATGATGGGTTCCATGGTGAATTGAGGGAACTCCTCGAATATTATAGGCAACCATATAGTGATTTTGGTATTTTCATTGAGAACATAAGCATTTACAGTCAAAAAATAACATTTGATGAAGTGGAACTGATGAAGAAGACCAGGAATGGCAAACGAAACTTCATACTCACATAGATATCACAATGAAAACACTTAAACGACTATAACAATACAAATAAATAAATGGTTCTGAATAATTATGTTGAAAATGGTATCATCGAAGTGACCTGATGATGATGATGGAGCCGGAAGATAGGTACCGGAACTATGTAATTGATCAATGTATCCTAGCCGTGTTTGGGCTTATTAGAATTGTCATGAGATGCACTTTGGCTATAAGGTACTATCGAACTGATCTGATGATGGAGGAAGGTGGAACGTAGACACAGGAAATTCATAATAAAACAATGTAACCTAGCAGTGTTTGGGTTAATTGAAATTGAATTCTAATACCATCGAATTTACCGTTCCAATATAAACGCCTACAATTTCCGCAAAAAATATCTTTTGCAATGACCATCAATAAATCGCGGGGTCAAACTTTCAACGTTACAGGCTTAGATTTGAGCGTTGAATGTTTTTATTACATGGCCAATTATATGTCGCTCTTTCAAGAGTAACCTCAAAAGAAAATATGTTTGTATTGACTAATGACAAAAATCTGTGAAAGTTCTGTATAAAGACATTCTGTAGTATATTTAGTACTCGCGACCCGCCCTGGTGCAATGCTGGACAAAACCGCATCAAAATGCGTTGCGTAGATTTAAAGATCTAAGCGGACAGACAGCTGGAAGCGACTTTGTTTTATACTATGAATGAAGTGATCAGCATTGCACCCGTGCGAAGCCGGGGCGGGTCGCTAGTAAGTATATAAATATACTTTTAAATCCCTATTTTGATAATCTTTACTTTTGTTATGCACCTGCCATGTTTTCTCTTCTCCACCTTTGGTTGGTTGGTAGAGAATGCCCAAGGCATTATTTTTTTTTAAATTTAAATTTTATTTATTTGGAATAACAAACAATTACATAATAGAAAATAACAACAAAAAAAAACTTAAAATTAACAATTATGCAATCAACAGCGTTATTCGCAACAATCATAAATATATAAATCACGCGTTTGATTGAAAATTGACAACAATATGATTTAATTATTATAAAATAAAATTTAAAAAATGCAATATCATAAAATATGTTAGAAGAGTCCTCTCCTAGAGAGAGGAGGCCTGAGTCCCAGCAATGGGAACATTAAAAGGCTGATTATGCTTTATTACAATTCGATATTAAAATTTTTGATAAAATTGAATAAAAATAAAATTAGCATTATTATTAAATTACATATCAATAAGCACACTATTATTATTAAATACATTAAATTGAAGAAGATTAGCATATATCATAAATTACTTAATAATAATAATAACTTCTTCTACAGAGTTGATAACATTTTTTTAACATTAAGTCCGCCTTTGTACCTTTGTGTTGCATGGAGTTTTCTACACTAATATATTTTTTTTTGTAGAAGGTAATCTCTGCAAGTATTGGTCCGATTGCTAAAATTTGCTGCTTTGTTCCTGAGTGACGTAGGCTATATTTTATGTACGCGGGCGAAGCCGCGGGCAAAAGCTAGTAATAAATAAGGAAATAACAGAATAGTCTCTTGAGGAGATTCTGGTGTCTGATTATTTGAATTTTGACTATGCGTAACGACTGTTAAAGATGTACAAATTACAGTCGGGACCAACGGCTTAGTGTTCTTTCCGAGGCACGGAAGAAACACTGTTTGTTAAGATGTTCACCCATCCATAGACCGACCTTGGTAAGCATTCCTGACCTCTTAGGACCCGTGCAGCACATTTTATAAAACATTTCTCAAATTGTTTAATAGTAAAATTAAGAACTTTGTACTAATTTAAATTACTGACATCAAATATATTCAAAAAGTTCAAAATTCCATTTCAACAGAATAACCCAGTTGAATGGTAAATTAATTACGAAATTCGTGACGTGAATTGTTGCGGAATCGCCCTCGGGCGATGACGTTCATTACAGCCATCAATTGCAGGAGTTAATCAATTCCATGTTAATTAATGATGAGCATTATTCATTAAACCTTCCGCCTTTTTTTATACAACTGGCCTATTCAAATGGCATAGCATAGGATTTTGTCGTCAGTCAGTGCACACTAGCCGCTTGGATACCATGGCATTCCAGCGCCTTACCTACCATGGGATGGGGCGTCACGTCGAAGTATGCCGGGCACCTTCTGCAATCCGATACAAATTTCAGTCGTAAGTCGCGTTTATCAGAATGTTGGTGGGCGCCGGAGTCTTTTGGCATCCCTCTGCCGAAGCCCGTGATGCGTCTTTTAATGCCGTGCGATAATTTACATTTCGATGAAACATGATCATTTCAAAGCATAGGAATTTGTGTCGTATTTTTATTTCAGTATGTTTCAATGTCCATTGGTAAAATTTTAAATCCTTTGGACTGCCGTCCCGGTCTGCGTAGTTCTTTACTTACCTATGACGTTACAGGGGAAAAGTATTGAAGGACGCTTTTGCTTTGACCGCTACCTATTAAGTATCTATATGAAAACAGTCAATATATTATTTTCATTAACTTAAGAGCTCCCTTTTGATGGTGACCTCCAAAGGCATTAAGTAGTTGCTTTTATATGCACGGTGTCGACTATTATTGTTTCGACATTATATTCCTTATGGTCCCGAGTTGTAGGTTGTGGGGACAAACCCAACCAGGTGCTACTTTGTGTAATTTATTTCATCACCACTGCTCTCAAAACGGTGAAAAAAAACATCGTAATGAAACCGGCATTGTCAAGAACTAAAAATTCAAAGATATGTGACATCCACCAACTCGCACTGGGCCTACATTGCGGCCTATCCCCTCTCCTAAAGAGGAGGCCTGAGACCCAGCAGTGAGAACATTAAAAGGCAGATTATAATAATATATTCTATGCATAATTATACTTATTTGTGAACAATCTTTTAATGTCATTGGTTTCTTTATAATTTGTCTTGTGATCAATGACCGAGACTAAAAAAGGTTATTGTATGATCAGAACCCGGTAAGAATAGCGTGGGTGATCCTTGACATTTTTTTAGGGCAAATACGCTTCGTTTCGCGCCGATACGCTCCGACGCGCTTTGTTAGGTTTGATGCTTAATTTTAGATTTATAAATCAAAATCAAAAGCATTTATTTCAAATAGATCATTTACAGGCACTTTTGAATAGTCAAATGTCGGTCAGTCCAAAAAAAAAATGTGAAGCTAAATTGCACGTTCCAAAGCGCAGATCTCTAAATTCATCTTTAAATTACATTTATCTGTACCTAAGTTTTTTTTGTCAGACTTTTACTGACTAAAGCCCAATCCTGTTCCTTCTTTGCCTTCGTTTCAGAGCTCCGGAGTACACTTTCATACAACCGATGGCCCCAGTAGGTATCGAGTGAAAAGATTTTAAAAAATTAGCTGTCCGTTTGAATATAATCTGGCTTCTCTCTAAATCAAGTTAAGATTTTTATATTGCAAGTCACTCAATTATTATTGTGCGTAGGTATAGCTAGCAGTGTAAGGAGCAGTGGTGGCCGAGTGGTAACGGCCCCGACTTACGAATTGTTGGTCACGGGTTCAAACCCAGCCAGGCGCATTACTTTGTGTAATTTATTTCATCCCCACTGCTCTCAAAACGGTGAAGGAAAAGATCGTGAGGAAACCGGCATATCCTAGAACCAAAAATTCGAAGACATGTGACATCCACCAACCCACACTGGGCCCGCGTGGTGGATTAGGGCCCATTCCCTCTCCTAGATAGAGTAGGCCTGAGTCCCAGCAGTGGGAACATTAAAAGGCTGAATATGTATATATATATATATGTAGGTATAGCTAAGGAGAGATTCCCTATCGTAGTCTGTTGTTCCTGACAGCTACAGCCTAGGTGTCTTTAAGTCTAGAGTAAATAGGTTACTTCTAGGCAAGCGTGCTCCATCGTCGACCATATCATCGCTTACCATCATTATATGTGAGATAGTGGTAAACGCGAGCCTATCCATAATAAAAAATACGATGCCAAATTACAACCATTGTCACATTTCTTGTAATAAGATATCAACCTATTTTGAAGACAATTTCTCTAATACAAAGAAAATTCTGACCTCGATCATATTAAGGTGATATTTAACACCTGTGTTATTATGTGGGTATGTTAAATCTTGATGATATGTTTGTCGGAGTGTTAAATTTTCAAATGTCATAATGTGACTGCACGGTTACTGTATGGATCAGAATGTTCGGTTGTGAAAAAGACGGATGAAAAAAGATTGCACGTAGCGGAGATGAGAATGTTAAGATGGATGTGTGGTGTGACGAGAATGGATAAAGTGAGAAATCAGTATATTAGGGGAAGTTTGAAAGTGGCGCCAGTGACTGAAAAGTTGAAAGGGAATCGTTTGTCTTGGTATGGTCATGTGAAGAGGAGGGATGAAAAAAGATTGCACGTAGCCGAGATGAGAATGTTAAAATGGATGTGTGGTGTGACGAGAATGGATAAAGTGAGAAATGAGTATATTAGGGGACGTTTGAAAGTGGCGCCAGTGACGTATGTTGCTAAAAGAGTTTGAGTTTACATGTGGATAGAGGGAGAGAGAGGCTAAAGAAAAGATGGATGAATTGTGTGAGACGTGATATGAAAGAAAAGGGAGTTAGTGATAGCGTGACGAGTGACAGGACGAAATGGAAGAAAAAAACGTGTTGCGCCGACCTCAAATGGAACGGGACAAGGGTAGGTGATGATAATGATGATGATGATGATGACTGCATGGTTTCCTGTACGACACAAATATTTGTGTGACTTACAGATAGTTGTCTTGAGTCTGTGTGTGTTGTGTACAGGTTAACGGGAAGTACCCACGTTGCAGTATGCTCGTTTTTTGCGACATAAACGGCCGTATCTTTTATTTTCGTTAACTCAAAAATTTGATTTTTTCGCAGCTTCAAGGGACTGCAGACTTGAGAATATGATTTTAATTTCAACTCGATACCTCCACGCGTTCCCGAGATAGGGTCTTGACAGAGAGACATACAGACAGACAGACAGACGGACGGACAACAAGGTGATCCTATAAGGGTTCCGTTTTTTTCCTTTTGAGGTATGGAACCCTAAAAAGGGCAACGGACCGGGATGTCATGGAAACCAAGTCGCCAAAAATTCAGTAAAAGTCTGACACTCTCGCTTCGCCCTAGAGCAGGAGAGGAGTCACTAATGATTTCCCACCTAAAGAAAAATTGTCCAAAGAGTGGCAGGTATAGCTGTATTGATCTGACTGTATTGATACCCGTTGAAATGTTTATATACTCGTACATACACTGTCATAGGCCATCTCTATCCTGAAAAAAGAGCTACGGAATCCCGGTCTAGGAAACCAAGCCGCCTAAAAAAGCTAGTCAACCATAGCATAATCAGCCTTTTTAATGTTCCCACTGCTGGGACTCAGGCCTCCACTTTAGGAAAGGGAATGGGCCGTAATCCACCACGCGGGCCCAGTGTGGGTTGGTGAATGTCTTCGAATAAAAAAGCTAATCTAACCTAATGTAAATAAATACTCCTCAAAAAAATAAAAATATTTAAAGAAAAACAAAAAACCCGACTGCGTCGAAACTAATTTTAAAAAATACGTAAAAAAAAATTAACTTAAATGAAAACTGAAAAGAAACAAACAAGCCCAGTAGTTTAGAATTCTGTTATGTAATACTAAATAACTACACAATTTAAATAGTTTTATAATCGATACACACATAAAACATATCATACATTCTAATGCAGAACAGAACGACTCACAGTCGGGGCTCATTCAAATTTTACCAATCAAATCTTCCCAAGGGGTTCGATTCATTGACTGCGTTATAAGATGGTAAATTTCGCAATCTAGTCATTTCCTCAATGAAATGACTAGATTGCGAAATTTACCAATAAGTGCGAGTTAATATCGTGGGGATTATTAAGTAACTTGCGGTGGTCTAAACTACTGATGATTAGTCCCTCTAGAGACCTAACTCGGCTCAAAGCTACATATGCTTGACCTTTAGCAAAAATGCGTGAACTTAAGTCAACCACAGCTCGGTCCAAAAGTCCAAAGTAGTTCCTTGGAGCTTGTGTACAGTTACACCTCAGCACAATATCAATGGCAACATTTTTCGCTCTATTTTACCCTGTCCGCAAAGTGCATCGAATTCTGTCGTCGATGGTTCGATTCTGACTCCTACTCCAGGAACATTGTTTTTAATTGCTTTGTCGTCAAATTCTATATAAACAGCTTGTGGCAATTCTACGGGTTCCAATTGGTCCCTCCGAAGAGCTGGCCACTCAATTGTCCATATAACACCCATTGCTCCGTTAACAAGACCATGGATAACATTCAAATTTCTTCGTAACATAACTCGTGATCCTAAACCGATTGTTAAATATTTAACGATTCCTCCAGTTTTGTTAGGATCATCAGAAACAAATACCTACATCTTTCGGTTTTTGACCATATGTTTTCGATTCTACTGATATATCAACTGCATGTAATTTATACAACCTAGTAGTTTTTGCCAATATAGTTGTCATCTTTTGCTTATGTTGATCGACCTGTCTAGTAGATGGGAAAACTCGAACGATTTGATTTACAAACGTGCATCAAATGAACAACGCCATCTATCGAGTTTGGTGGTAAACATTTTTTACCAAAAATATTTGTTCTTCATGCTTTTTCACTGTTTTTTTATTTGTGTATCGTTTATACTTAAAATGAAAACTTAAATCAATAAGTAAGAAAATTAGCGAGAATGATTGTTTTGTTAAACAACTTTAAATCGTTATATTTCCTAAACTATTATTTAAAATGAAAAATGATAAAAGGAACCTAAAGATGATTTTAAAATACCTATTCAACGACACCCCACTTGACATAGTTCATCGACTTTTTTTTTTTCATTTTGACAATATGGCGTCTGGTTGTAGCTGTGGTGAATTTTGATTACTGTCATATCTTTAGTGACACTCGCAAGGTTAAGACGAATCGATTGACGTAAGAATTATCAAAATCGGCCTACGCATTTGGTCTCTAGAACGCCACATAGAAACAAACATACATACATACATACATACATACATACATACATACATAGACTGATAAACACATTACCCTCCTTTGCGTCGCGCAGTCGGGTAAAAAGGTCATTGACACCGTTATTAAAGCAGAGACAAGATTTTGAAAATATATTTGCTAACGAAATGCCTTTGTTTATTCTATTTTAGTTTTAGCGTCGGTATTCGTGACTCAGCTTTGTAAATACCTGTGTCTAGATGGAAATTCACTAATTAAGATTTTGTGTTTACACGAAGCTGCTTTTGAAGGGCCAGCGCATTGAAATGTAATTAATTGTGATAAGCCTAATTGCGTAAAACGTAAATGATTGGGGTCGATCGTATAATGTTCAATTTAGTTATTTCAATATTTGCATGCATTGCGTGTTTTACGTTGTCGATCAGAGAAATTTTTAGACATAAAATATGAAATATGATTCATTATCAGGAATTTCATTCAGTTAGTTTTCACAATTGGCATAACCCTAAGGGCCTGTGCACACTACGTTTTATAAACGCGCTGTTGACGCGCTTTTTAGAAACGTGCGTCGATGGCGCGCTTTTATCCTATTAAAGATCTACAGGTTGCGTCTGACTCGCGTGCGTATCGCGTCTACATATACATACATATTTAGCATTTTAATGTTCCCACTGCTGGGACTCAGGCCTCCTCTCTCTAGGAGAGGGAATGGGCCGTAATCCACCACGCGGGCCCAGTGCGGGTTGGTGGATGTCACATGTCTTCGAATTTTTGGTTCTAGGACATACCGGTTTCCTCACGATGTTTTCCTTCACCGTTTTGAGAGCATTACTTTGTGTATCGCGTCTGTATCGCTACAAACACGCGTCAACGGATCGTTTAAAAGACGTGGTGTGCACAGGCCCTATGTAGTTCTTTAGTAACAAATAAATCAGTCTTGAACAAAACAATAACGGGTATCTGATTAGTTAGTTATTACCCACTGTTGGGCAAAGGTTGCACTTTTTCAGAGGCGTCCGTCTTTTTCAGAACCTTTATAGGCTAGTCTTTCCAGAAGGAATTCGGCCAAATGTGACCTCCCTTTCGTTCGTCTTAATTTTACCTAGCATTTAATGGATCCAGAAACTCATTTCTCATGTGGCATATATTATATACAGTGTCCAAAGAGTAAGAGGGATGGCTGGTGGAAACCTCCTTCTGCAAAGCAGTAACGCTAGTGAAGGAGGCGGCCGCATGCATGAGGGAATGGACTTCCTCACGCCCCAGCCCCAGCGGGATGCCGACTCCCACTCTCAAGCCACCGTAGGCATAGGCTGGCGGATGTCGTGCAAAGGGTTGCTCGCCGTCCGGCCGTCTGGTAACCTTCCAGATCGAGTCCGAGTCGTCGTCGGCGTGTAGTGTTCCACGCGCACCTCAAAGGGATATCAGCCTCCAGGTTAGTCTGAAAGGGAACTCCGGGGTCCTGGAACACCAGGCAAAGAAGGTTCATATTACGAGAGGGTTACAGTTGATAAAAGTCTGACAGGCCCTCCCACTCCGCCCTAGGGCAGGTGAAATCACTGCATCATTTCACTTCTAAAAAAAAGTGTCCAAAGAGTGGTAAGTATATAATAGGAATGCGCACACGACACTAAATGTCAATTTTATTGGCAACAATTGCAACTGAAAATAGCGGCGAAATAATTTTACAAATAGTCCATGCTTTGCCAACATTTTTTGCTTGCAACGTAAGTGACTAAAATAGTTGTCCGTGTACCTGTAACCGACAAAACAATTAATCTGGAGGAGAAGAGTTTAACTTTATTTAAATGTCTATCTTTTCGATGACAGACAATCTTAGGCGTCCGATATACGATCATGCAGGCGTCAATCAATTCCATCAACCATGAATGATGTTCGAATGACGGAATTTTATCGCCATTAGTTTTTCGTCATGCAAACGTCAATCATCGCATTAGACGGTTTTTTTTTACGTGGGAAAATCATCTAATGACAAATCTCGCTCTTGGGCGGAGCGGAAGAAATTGTCAGACTTTTACTGACTAAAAACCCACTCCTGTTCATTCGTCCCAGGGCCCCGGGTTTTGTTTTCACACTACCCATGGATCGCATTAGACTGTAGGTTTTTCGTCAATCAAAAAATTTACTGTGGCAAAACTGACAGCAAAACCTATCTTGTATGGAAGCCTTATGGCTCGTCTATTCTGTTAGTCACAACCGACTTGTACCAACGGGTCAGCGTGGCTATTTAAAAAAATGGTGATCCACTAAAACTGTATGTTGTTAGCACTAAAAAACTTTTTCTTTTTTTCTTTCTTTTCTTCTTTCCTTATAATTTGCACTTTAAAAGAAAAAAAGACAAATATTTGAAGACAAACAATAGAATTTAAAAAAAATCATTCAAGTTATCCTCATGTCTTAGCCGCCGCCGAATGAGACGTCCCAGGCGTCGGGAATCACAGGCCACCGTAGGCACGGGCTTGCGGACGACAAGCAATGAGTAGCTTATCGACCGCCCATTTGGTACCTTACCAAATGGGCGGAATCGGAGTCGACGGCCCATAGTGTTCCGCGCACGCCTCAAAGAGATGTCAGCAAAACTGAAGGGGCCGATGCCTACTAGGGCCGCGGGAACGTTTGGAAGACTGAAGGTAGAACTACATTGGGCACACGTGGGCAGGGCTGGGCAAAATACATGCTTGCTTTAATTGAAATACAAATTACAAAATACAGTATTTTAGCTATTTTTAATTGAAATACAAAATACAAATTACATATTACAAAATAAGTAATTTAGACCAGCATGGGCTGAAAGCAGAGGAAAACAAGATTCATTTATCAGTAAAACCAGTTTCCTTTCATGAACACTAGATTTTTAAATGTACTTTCAGACAAACAGCCTCTTGTTGGAGAGTGAATAAAACCTGCTAAAGAAAACAATCTTTCTTGAAGGTTAAATGTATTTTAATGTTAAAATGTATTTTTTAAGCCTCAAGTATTTGAAATACTAATTACAAAATACTTCGCCGTCAGGTATTTGAAATACGAATTACAAATTACATTTTAAGGTAGTAATTGTAATACAAATACCAAATACGTATTTGTATTTCAATTACGTATTTTAATTAGAGTCAAATACTGCCCAACCCTGCACGTGGGCCACATACGCCGATCTGGGCGCGTCGGTCTCCATACATTTTATATGGCAACTAGACTTGCAGAGTTACATTAGTTCCACGCCACGCAACGCGCCGCTACGTACAAATCAGGCGTGGTCCACGTGTGCGTCGGTCTAGTGTAGTTCTCGCTTGACCTTGGCCCTAGAAAGCAAAGGGCAACTGAAGGACACAGGTAGGTTGTAGTCAGTAAAAGTCGGCATCTCGTTCCACCCCACCCCAGAGCGTGAGATTTGCCACCTTAAAAAAAAGGGTCGTGGTGAGTCTTTCAAATATACCTAACCGCAGCCCTAACATATATTCGCCGGGCCCTGGTACAGGCCATGGTCCGGAGCGAAGAGGAATGGCAGGTGGTCACCTCCTTCTGCAAAACAGTAATGTTAGCAAAGGAGGCGGCCGCACGCGTGAGGACTTCCTCACTTCCCAGCCGCCGGAATCCCGACCCCATTTCTAGTTTAATTTCCAGCTGCCGCAGGCGTGAGCTTGCGGACGGCGAGCAATGGGTAGTTCACCATCCAGTCGTCCGGTTACCGTCCGGACTGAGCTCAAGTCACTGACGGCGCGTAGTGTTCCATGCGCGCCTCAAGGAGATGTCAGCAAAAAAGCGGCAGGGTCGAAGCCTACTGGGGTCATCGGTTTTGCGAAAGGGAATCCCGTGGTCTTAGAACGAAAGCAAAGAAGGAACATAGGGGTCGGTTTTCATCATTAAAAGTCTGACACTCCCTCCCACCCCGCCCTATAGTGGGAGAAGTCATTAGATGATTTCCCACCTAAAAAAATCCCTAACAGATATTACATTGCTGGTCTTCCACTTACAACTCACATTAACCTTATAATTAGTCGTAACAACCGCTAACTGCTCAGCATTAACGAGTTCAGTTCGACAGCATTAGACCCATTACAGTGACGTGTGCAATCGCGATAGATATGTCGATAATGAGTATTTTATCGATACTATCTACTCTCAAGAGCCCTTGTGCATCTCTATTCAAGGTTACGTACTTGAAAGTTAGGTAAAGATTAGAGCTGCCATTTATTTTAATATAAAAATTGCATTGCGTTTATTGCTGAAATGTTATCATTTTATTACGTTGAGTTCAATGGTAAGCCGATTCTGTATTTTGTAGGTATTTGATGCGCTTTCAAGGCTTGATTGTTGAATACATTTTCAGGATTTAGAAGATTTAGAAGCTTTTAGGGAATGAAACAATATTTGTATAGCTAACATAGTGGTTTCGTTAAAGAAAAAACCAGGCAAGTGCGAGTCGTACTCGCACTTTGAGGGTTCCGTACAAACTTACCTATGAAAACAGTTCAATTCCCGAATTAAGTTACAAAGATTTTTCCGAATCCAAAAAAGTTTCTTTTTTGTGACGTAACTACAAATTTTCAGTTTTCAGATTTTTCCTATATTTGTGTTATGAAACCTTGCTTTGAGCCAAATTTCAGGATTCCAGGTCGACGGGAAGGTCTCTATGAATTTTGATTCCTTTGAGAGTGTCGCAATATACGTTTTTTGCGACATAAACGGCCGTATCTTTTTTTTCGTTAACTTAGAAGTCTTTTTAACCGACTTCTAAAAAAGAAGGAGGTTCTCAATTCGGATGTTTGTATTTTTTTTTATGTTTGTTCGCGTATAACTTCGTCGCTTGCCAACCGATTTGAAAAATTGTTTTTTGTTGGAAAGGGTATACTTCCCAAATGGTCCCATAGTCACCAAGTCGGGATCTGATGATGGAATCTTGGCGAAATCGAGAGAACTCCTCAAATATTATAGGCAACCATATAGTGATTTTAGTATTTTCATCGAGAACTTAAGCATTTACAGTCAAAAAGTAACATTTGACGAAGTGGAACTGATGAAGAAGACCAGAAATGGTCAACGGAACTTCATACTCGCATAGATATCACAATGAAGATAGTTAAGCTACTATGACAATACAAATAAATGGTTCTGAATAGTTACGTTGATAATGGTATCATCGAAGTGATCTGATGATGATGATGGATCCTGAAGGTAGGCACTGGAACTCCGTAATTAATCAATGTAAGCTAGCCGTGTTTGGACCTATTAGAATTGTCATGAGATGCATTTTGACTATAAGGTACTATCGAACTAATCTGATGATGGAGCCGGAAGGCAGGCACAGGAACTCCTAAACTAATCAATGTATCCTAGCCATGTTTGGGCTTATTAGAATTGTCATGAGATCTGATGCACTTTGGCTATAAGGTACTATCAAACTGATCTGATGATGGAGCCGGAAGGTGGAAGGTAGACACAGGAACTTCATAATAAAACAATGTAACCTAGCAGTGTTTGAGTTAATTGGAATTATCATGAGTAATAGGCACTCTGTTTATAAGTGTATCGCAACTAAAAAGTGTGAAATAAAAAAGTTTTTACAAAAAAAATATAACCGACTTCACTAAAAAAAACACTAAAAGGATCAAAATAACTTTAATTTCGGAAGTCGGTGTTAAATAAGATACAAATAGTACCGAGAAACACCGATTGTATAAGATGAAGTCGGTTATATTTTTTTTTTAGTTTTTTTTATAGCTTTAAGGGACCGCAGACAGATGTATGTTGGTTTTAATTTCAACTCGATACCTCCACGAGTTCCTGAGATAAAGGGTCTTGACAGACAGACAGACGGACAACAAAGTGATCCTATAAGGATTCCGTTTTTCCTTTTGAGGTACGGAACCCTAAAAAAACTAAAAATACAACCGAATTGATAACCTCCTCCTTTTTTTGAAGTCGGTTAAAATAAAGCTTAATTGGTTTATCTTAATAAAAACCTTAGCTCTTTGTGACCCCATAATACCTTAATTCTGCGTCTTTACTAGACTTCAAACGTATCGTTTGGGCCAAGGTTAAGCGCTCTACTACGCATAAGTGAATGACCCAAGAGCAAGCTCAAGAAATCCTCTTAATCTTCAATAAACCTGACGAACACGACCAGTCTAGCGGTCAAGGTGAAATCGTGGGTATTCTATATAATATTATTTTTAGTATAATATATGTAACCTGAATACAGTTGGTTCAGAATCAGTAACTGAATCGATTCAAATCAGTTTTACACCATGTTATATATATATTTTTTTATTTAAAAAGGTCTTGAAGTGTTGGACACCACCAACATTAAGCACTAGGTGCCAGCGCACAGCTGGTTGCGGGAGCAAAACAACCCCTCAGTCGCCCGGATGGCCCGGTAACCATGTATTTGAGCGGAAAACCAGGTAACATAACAAGCTTATAACTTTGTGAAATTTTGAACATGGATGCTTTACATAAAAGTACTAGACACGTGTTCCGGGTTTCGCATATACTAAAGCTAATGTTGTATAGGTATATGTATAGACATGTTGAATTACCCTTGGTATTGTGACGAATAAAGAAAACTAGCTTCTGCCTCCAGCTTCACCTGTGTGAAAGTAGAAAATTATCCCAAGGGAACATCATCATTATCATCATCATCATTCCTGCCAAAAGACGTCCACTGTTGGGTATAAGCCTTCTCTTAGTGTCGCCACAATGACCAGTCCTTTGCATCTTGCAGCAAAAATAGCTGGTTAAGTGTTCTTCAGAATTTGTACCAAGAGACAGTAATGGAACAGTTTTTTTTTTTTCCACAACTATCACACAACGCCGTCTAGTCTCAAGCTAAGCAGAGCTTGTGTTATGAGTACTAGACAACTGATAAACCTACTTATATATTTCTAAATACATACATATTATAGATAAATTACACCAAGACACAGAACAAATGATTGTGGTCATCACACAAACATTTGTCCTCGGTGGGAATCGAACCCACGACCCCCGGCATAGCAGTCAGGGCCACTAACCACTAGACCAACAGGTCAGTCGAATGTACATAGCACATGTAAATCAATCAATATTTCGCAAAGAAAATGAATTTAAAGGTCAGCGGGACTCTATCCGGGAACAGCTGGCCAGAATAAAATGCACACATACACGTTCTTCAGCCTAGGCGCCAGTACGAGTATGTGTGCATTTAACTCTGGCCAGGTGTTCAAGGGACTATACGCCTTAAGGGGTGACCAGACGGTTGCAAACTAGCGTCCAACCAAGGTGACCTTGGTTTATGTGGTTTGTGTTACGGCTACATGGATGTAAACCACGCGCCAACACGTTCGGTGGTTGAGAAAACGCGCCTCCTAACCAAGGGCGTTCAAGGTCATGGATTACAGCTGCTGTCTACACGGATTGAAACTAGCAAGGTCACCTTGGTTGGGACGTTGGTTTTCAACCGTTTGGTCCGTGGACAGTATTAAACTTTACCCTTGGTCTTGCAAAATATTAGTGTTGGGGGCAGAGGATGTAAATAATTACACAACACAATGGTCACGCTTGAAAGGCCTCAGCCAATTTATTTAACACGTATAAAAATACAGACTTCACATAACACGTGTAAATATCGAGTCCTTTACGTACATACGCGTGACGCTAACTCACAAATAGTTCACAGTTACTTTACAATACTTCACTGACTCTAATACGTTAGATAACTTAGGAAATCTGGAAATCTAGGGCCGCTCCAGGAGCGTAGGGTGCCAAGACAAACTGTCGCAGTGACGCTTCGAGTCGAACTGCAGAGAGAGAACGTCGTCTTCACGGAAAGTGCAGCTTAAGTACTTTTTCAGCCGGTCGCAAGTCGTGGGAGAGAGTCCCTTTTCCTCTAGTCTATTTCCTAATCCTGTTGAGGCCGGCTGACGTTCACCTCCCGACCCCCCGCATACGGCAAGCACACCATTGGTCATCAATAGTGGCGTGATTTTCTCCGTTGTATTCTACCAATAGAAACCCAGATTATTCTTAACGGTTTTTCTGCTCTATTTACTTCTAAGAACCGCATTATGTACTTCTAAGAACTCAGTACATAGCCTTATATACTATCCCAGTAGCTGATTGGACAATAGTCTAGCCTCTGATAGGCTTGCTCTCTATTATGTACAGCGCTTATGTACATACATTACGCGTCTGTGAATGACGTAATGTTCATTATATTTAGTGATTCTAAATTACATGCTCGTGTCCGTAACAGCCTCCCCCCGGCGTAGCAACGCGAGCCTAACTTCCATCGGCCAGGACAACGAGCCTTCTAACTGGGCGTCTGAAAACGCCTCCACGCGTCTGTACTTCAGCGCTGCGTATGACACCATCAGGTCCTTGTATGGTGCGCACTATCTTCCCATATGGCCATACATTTCGTGGCAGTTGACCATCCGCAATGACTACTATATTCCCCGGTGCGAGTTTCGTGCGTGAATCTCGGACGTCGCCGCGCGGTGTCAACGTTGGTAGGTATTCGTTTATCCAACGAGTCCAGAACTTGTCCGCTAGCGCCTGTGTTGCGCGCCATGTCTTTCGATCGGCGACGTCGCACTGCCCTGTGGTTGGTAGTCCAGTAGCCGAGCCTAATAAGAAGTGGTTCGGCGTGAGCGCCTCCTCGTCGCCAGGTTCAACACTTACGTGTGTGAGGGGTCGCGAATTGACGGTGTGCTCGATCTCGATTAGCAACGTGGAAAGTACCTCCTCCTTTGGTGCGCGTTCCTTCAACACGGCCGACAACGCCGACTTTACACTTCTTATTAGTCGTTCCCACGCGCCGCCCTGATTTGGGGCCCCGGGGTCAATGAACCGCCATTCCATATCTTGCTTAATTGCGAATTCATTGAGGTCATTCGCCCACTGCTTATATGCCTGTTGGATTTCAACATCGGCTCCTCGAAAATTAGTCCCGTTATCGGACATCATAGTTTTAGGCCATCCGCGCCTAGCCGCCATTCTTCTTAGCGCTAATATAGCTGAATCGATGTTCAAACTTGGCAACAACTCTATATGTATTGCTCGCGTGACAAGACAGGTGAACAACATACCCCATCGTTTTTCATGCCGTCTTCCTATTGTGACTGTCATTGGGCCGAAACAGTCTACTCCGCAACGGGTGAACGACCGCAGGTGGGTGTCCAATCGTTCAATAGGTAAGTTCCCTTTGACGGGCCGTATTGGCGGCTTCCTTCGTCGCTTACATGTCACGCAATCTCTTATCAGTGCGCGCACTGTCGGTCGAACCTTTAAAATCCAAAAGCGTTCCCTCGCTTTGTTCACTATATATTCACGTCCCGCGTGATGATCCCGTTCGTGAATCTGACGTAAATATAGTGACGTCATCGGATGTTTGCCTTCCAAGATGGGTGGGCACTTCCTATCTTGAGAAACGTTCGCGGCATTTATGCGACCGTTTAAACGAATGACGTCGTCTTGAAAAATCGGGTCCAATCGGTAGAGTCGACTGGTCCTGTCTACTCTCCTACCTACAGCGAGTCGCGCTATTTCCGCTGGAAAACACTCTCTCTGAGCCTCCCTTATCAGTAGCAGCTCGGCCTCCTGCTTGTGACGCAACGTCAACCGGGTAGCGCGTTTGCGGCATTTGTCGACGAACAGCAGGACATACGCAGTCGTTCGTAGTAATCGTTCGTATGACGAGAAACGAGTCGTGTCGACGAGGCTGGTGATGTGCGCTATGTGCGCGACGATCTCATCACCCCCCTCTCCCTGCGCGATCTCCGTTGGCCAGATGTGTTCTGGTCCGCCCAGGAAGAGGGGACCAGTGGACCGTCTGCTGTCGCTTTCCAGTTGTATCATTTCGGACCGAGTTGCGTCATCGGCTACTTTACTCGCGTACCCTTTTTCCTTGAGGTCATTGACCTGTGACACGTGTGCCTTTTTGAAGTCAGCTGACTTATCCATTTTCCTTTCAATGGTGTCGAGTCTACGAAAGGTCATATCGTGACTCGGTGGTAGGTGTGGCTCATCACTCCGCCACGGCAATCCTACCTCATGGTGACCGTTGACCAGCCGAGCAGTCTTCGTGAAAATATCCTGCGCCCGTTCGTCTGCCAGCACTGTTCTCGGCTGGTAAACTATCCCCTGAGCGTCGATCGAGATATGCGATGTGGTGAGGTCCTTTAACTCTTCGCAATCCTTGGATATTTCCTGTGGGTGCACGTGCAATGCTGTCCCGCTACTCGCCTCGAATTCAGTTACGCGCCGTGGTACCGTTCCGTGGACCACCCATCCTAGCTGCGTAAGTGAAGCTGCTGGCTCGTTCTGCCGTCCCGTGAGCAAAGTTCGCGACACTATCAAATGCCAATTATCGGCGCCTATCAATAGGCGTGGCTTCGCATTCTCGTAACACACGTCACGTGCAGGTATACGTTTCATGTGTTCGCAGCGTAGATAGCTCGCTTTCACGGTCTGACCGGTTATATTTAAGCGTTTAACAGTACGCGCGCGTATGTTAAAACACTCTGAGCGTTTTCCCTTGATTCCTATTTCCACGCAACGACTGTCGTTCTCTTGTCGCGTGGCCGTAATCCCGTGGACGCGTAACGCTCGCTTAATTCCTTTTGCGCCCATTTCGTTAGCTATCTCTTCGTCGAGTAGCGTAATAGTGGAGCCCTCGTCCAGTAACGCATGCGTCTCTATTTCCTTGCCGTTCGGCCCCCGCAACGTTACTGGGCACACTTTGAGTAACACCGCGCTTATCTCGCTGCCGGCATGGGCAGATGCGGTGGTCGCCGATTCTTCCCTCACGCTCCTGGTCCCACAGTTGGTGGAGGCGCTAGCCGCGTCCGACGTTCGGTCGGCGGTGTGGAGTAGCCTATGGTGCGATCTACGACATTCCTGCTCTCCGCACTTCCTCGCGGTACACTTGAATCGACGATGTTTACTCGCCAGACATTTGAAAAATGCTCCAGTTTCCTTGGCCCATTCCCATCTTTGTTGGACCGTCATGTCACCAAGTTTCTTGCAGCTTGGCGTGGCATGTCCCTCGCCACAGCACAAGCACGTCTTCTTAGCCCTCTCTCTCTCGTCCTCGCCAGGTCGCTCGGCGGCGGCGTACGTTGCGGGTACGCGCGCTTTATTCCTTCTAATGACCGCTTGTGCTCTGGCGGGAGCTTGCTGACGCGTCGCTTCCTTTGACGTCGTAGTCACGGTCGACGAGTACGCGTATCTTACGGCCCGATCAGCTTCCCTCATTAGGTAGCGCGACAGCGTAACGATCTCCGCTTCCACGCGACTACCATGCTCTTGGGCGTAATCACACCAACGCGCGCGCATGTGTGGGCTGAGCTTCTCTACCACGTGTCTGGACAGCATTGGGTTTTGTAGGTACCCCCTATCATCCAGACACGATAGCACGCTGACGATGTTCTGCAGCTTTATCGCGAACGCGTTGAGTTCAGCGGCCGTCGTACCAAGTCGCGGTAATTTTCTTAACTCGTCGAGCGACTTGTCGATTATAATCTCGGGACGTCCGTAACACTGTTCGAGTGTATGCATTATCACGGCGGGGTCAGCAGCGGTGCAAAGTAGCGCGGACACGGTCTCTCTCGCTTCACCTTTCAGGCTGTTGCGTAGGCGCGCTAAGTTCTCTCCTCGTGAGAATCCATACTCTCGTGTCGAGTCTCGCATTGCTGACTTGAACAGCAACCACTCGTGCGGCGCTCCCGTGAAAATGGGCAACTCTATCGCTTGACGCGGCGGCGGTCGATAACGTGTCATCCTATTTAACGCGTCGGCTAGCTTATCGATATCTCGGGATCGAGATCGAGATCGAGATTTATGTCGCGACCTAGGCGGTGATCGGAACCTAGGTTCGCGGGGCTCCTTATTCTCTACGCGGGGCGGCTCCTCCCTCGGAAAGTACGCGTGTTCTCGCTCCTCATACTGTGGCGTACGCGGCCTCGTAAATTCCTGCCTACCCCGGGCGCGCTCAGCTTCCTCCCCCCGTATGTGAACCGGGGCGGGTGCGCGTATCGCTGACGACGTTTGATCCGGCGGAGTCAGCGATGGTAATTCCTCGTCCCCCGTAGGCTGCGCGCATTGCAGCCAATTATCGATTCGATTATCGGTGTCCGCGACGTCCTGGGCTATATAACTATCTCGATCTGTTTCCTCGCGAATGGTAGCTACATCTATCGCTAATCTCTTCTTAACCAGCTCGGCTTCGAGTCGCAATTCCTGGCGGCGTATCGCGGCGAGGCGCTCCTCAGCATGTAATTCTGCTTGCCTAATGCGCAGTACAGCACTAGCGGTGGATTGGCGCGATCGTACGGATTGGACGGGCGACCTACTATTTATCCTATCAACGGCGGGCGCGGGCGCTGGGATGGCGGTCGCGGCGGCGGTTGACGTTATAGCATCCATCGTAATGTTCTCGGCTGTCGGCGCGTTCGTAGGCACTGTTGCAGGAACTGGTACAGACGCGGGAATCGTAACGCGGGGGTTAGCGCGTGATAATATTGTCGCGCGGGACGACGGTGACGCGGGGGGGTCTTCAAACACGCGGGCTTGCGTATCTTCGTTCTTCTGGCTTCTTGTAGTCGGCATCCTTCCTCCTCGTTTGGCACCCTAGCTCTATCAATGCCCTAGCGGCCCTATCAGACCTACCGGAGGGCCCTATGAGAGGGATATGCTCCGGCAGGGATGGAAAATGTGCAGGAAATGGAAAGGTGGGGACTACCCTGCAGAGAACTACACGCGCTACGAGGTGCTCAGCAACCGGTGGGAACGACCGGTTGCCTCGGCAGTGCCTACAGTCCGGCCCTCGCAACGTGCGCAGCCTTACAGGCGCAGTAGTGCTGTTCAACCACGTTTGGTTGGCGACACCGCACAATATGTCGCACCGCCTTGAAACGGCGTTAACTCAGGCACGCACCTTTGACACCGTTAGGTGGCACGTACCTGAGCCGCGGTCCACCCGCTTAAAAGGTTCTTGACGCGACGGCGTAAAGGACCCGTGGATCCCTCTCTGCAGCTCGACACGACGGCTTGACTCGACGGCTTGACACGACGGCTTGACACGACGCTGGCGGCTCGAAGTTCCCGACGTGGCGACAATCCTAAGCACCTACTGGGTCGGACTTGCTGCGTTCCTGTGTTCCTTTTCCCTCTTCAGAATAGGTATTCTTCGTAACGTGACTTGCTGCGTTCCTTTTCCCACTTGAAGCGTTCCTTTTCAATCTTGAAAGCTTTCCTCTTCTTTCTTGAAAATAGGTTTCTTCGAAACGTAACTTGCCGCGTTCCTATTCTTACTTGCAGCGTTCCTGTTCGAGCTTGAAGCGTTCCCTTCTTCAATCTTCGACACCCAACTGTATTTCTTCACGTCTCCCCAAAGACGCACAATAAGCCGCTCGATATTCCTTACCAAAGGACCAATATCCGGCTCTCGAAGGACCAAAGTTCCTCTGTTGGGGGCAGAGGATGTAAATAATTACACAACACAATGGTCACGCTTGAAAGGCCTCAGCCAATTTATTCAACACGTATAAAAATACAGACTTCACATAACACGTGTAAATATCGAGTCCTTTACGTACATACGCGTGACGCTAACTCACAAATAGTTCACAGTTACTTTACAATACTTCACTGACTCTAATACGTTAGATAACTTAGGAAATCTGGAAATCTAGGGCCGCTCCAGGAGCGTAGGGTGCCAAGACAAACTGTCGCAGTGACGCTTCGAGTCGAACTGCAGAGAGAGAACGTCGTCTTCACGGAAAGTGCAGCTTAAGTACTTTTTCAGCCGGTCGCAAGTCGTGGGAGAGAGTCCCTTTTCCTCTAGTCTATTTCCTAATCCTGTTGAGGCCGGCTGACGTTCACCTCCCGACCCCCCGCATACGGCAAGCACACCATTGGTCATCAATAGTGGCGTGATTTTCTCCGTTGTATTCTACCAATAGAAACCCAGATTATTCTTAACGGTTTTTCTGCTCTATTTACTTCTAAGAACCGCATTATGTACTTCTAAGAACTCAGTACATAGCCTTATATACTATCCCAGTAGCTGATTGGACAATAGTCTAGCCTCTGATAGGCTTGCTCTCTATTATGTACAGCGCTTATGTACATACATTACGCGTCTGTGAATGACGTAATGTTCATTATATTTAGTGATTCTAAATTACATGCTCGTGTCCGTAACAATTAGTCTGGATTAGCTAGAAGTCCATTAGACACAATTAAGTATCTTCAAATTATAATAATATATAATATTCCACAACTATCACACAACGCCGTCTAGTCCCAAGCTAAGCAGAGCTTGTATTATGGGTACTAGACAACTGATAAACATACGAGTACTTATATATTTCTAAATACATACATATATAGATAAATTACACCCAGACACAGAACAAATGATCGTGCTCATCACACAAACATTTGTCCTGGGTGGGAATCGAACCCACGACCTCTGGCATAGCAGTCAGGGCCAATAACCACTAGACCAACAGGCCAGTCAAATTTACCGCCTCAATTTGCAAATGTGGCTTTGTTATCTCGGCTGTGGTTTTATTAGCAATGTTGCGATGTACAGTTCTCGTTCTGACTCATTGCTTTAACATTTAAATGGAATTCTGGCCATTTTGAGGATATCCTTCCACATTACGCCGTAGGTATAATATATATAGTATACATGTGCTTGATCACGATTTGCCTTTCGAATGTACCGACCTTGAATGAATTAGTCTTAAAGCAGCTATTAAGATAGTGAGATGGGGTCGCGGCAGACCACGAAGGAGATTGCGTTATGAACTACACAGATTTTGCCAGAACTGGATGGACTAAAGATTGTTCAACTTCCAACTACTTATTATTTTTTAATGATTTTTTTTGGAATTGTAAAATATTATAAGTATTGTATAATGTAGAAGCATTTTTTTTCAAAGTTTGTAAATGTGAGTACCATGGAGCTATTTTATGTTTTTTTTATGTTACTATTGGACTTGTTTGACATAAATGAGCATGGCAGTTGAGAGTTTGTCATGCTCACTCAAATGTCTCACTGATGGTGGCGCATGATCATTCGGTTCCCTTCAAAATGTTTGAGCTGAGTGGTGCTAATATTAGCGTCATGTTCGTGAACGGGCGCTGTCAGTTGAGACTGGTCATCTCTTAGCTGCCAGTTGCTATTTTAATATCTATATTTACTTTATAGTTTTTATTTTTACTTTATTTACATTGTTCTCACATGATAGCGACAAGAAACATGTAACAGAGATATTTGTAATTACAAAACATGATTGAAAAGAGTGTCCATGGAGTTTCTTGCACATTCTTCTCCATAGAGATCTACACTTTGGAATGTGCAATTAGCATCATTTTTTTTTCTGACTGACTGACTTCATGACATTTCAAAAGTGCCTGTAAATGGTTTAGTTGAAATAAAATGCTTTGAATCTTTATTTATTTTTTCTAGTAAATAATTTAAACAGGTTAATACCTGTTTTATTCATTTAATATGCTCGGAGAGTCTTTGCGTGATCGAATCAGGAATGAAGATATCCGCAGGAGAACCAACGTTACCGATATAATCCGAAGAATCGCGAAACTAAATTGGCAGTGAGTAGAGCACATCGAATCGGTATTGAGGGGGCCGCCCTTGTGAAACGTATAGTGTCACACAGTAATCTGTTATGCTGACGACATACCGGTTCTGGCGCAGTGAGAGTCGCACCAGGCGGCGGCCGAACTAGCGACACGCGGGGTTGCGACAGTCGTGGAGAGGATCCGGCAGCTGGGACTCGAGGTGGCCTTGCACAAGTCCGAGGCCATGTGTTTTCATGGCCGTCGGAATGCGCTACCACCGGGTCCCAAATAACGGTAGGAGGGGTTCCCTTCGGCTTCGGGTCGACGATGAAGTGCCTAGGAATCGTCCTCGACAGCCGGTGGATTTTTAGGAACACTTCTAACGTCTAGCTACCAAACTGGAGCGGGCCACGGCTGCCCATTATTACTATAGGATGATTTAAATATTACCAAGCATAACCATAGTAAATACCACGAATTGAATGGTGATTAACGTACTATTTTTGTCAATACCCACTTAGAATCATGCTGTGATCCGTCCAAATAAACCCATAATTGCTATCACTATTCCATTGTTCCCGGAAAACTTTATCATCTAAGCCAGCAGCTGGCCAATTACATAGACTTATAATTTATGGCAACTACTTATTGTTTATCTTACCAACAGTACTCGATTGAGATATTGGGGGATCTTGTTGGTAACAACACGCATAGTAATTCAGCCACCGTAGGCGTTGGGTTGGATCGTCCGGTAACCGTCCGGACCGAGCCGAAGTCGCCCACGGCGCGTAGAGTTCCACGCGCGCCTCTAGGAGATGTCAGCAAAACAGTAGCCTACTGGTGCTGTGGGTTCGCTTCTGAAAGGAAAACCCGGGGCCCTGGAATGCAAGGCAACGAAGGAACATAGGAGTGGGTTTTAGTCATTAAAAGTCTGATAAGCCCTCCCGCACTGCCCAAGGGCGGGAGAAGTCATTGGATGGTTTCCCACCCAAAAAAAAACGTCAATATAATTCCATTCCTATTTTCATATCTTCTCGTTCGACCAGGAATTCCAGTCGCCATTTTCCTGGTTTATATGATTCAAAAGTGTACTATATTAAATTAATCTTTTCTCTTTGTAATAGCAATGGAGAAATATCAGTTAGACAGACGCAAAAAGCGACTATGTTGTATATACTATCTAGAGTAGTACAGAAAAAACTCATTCAGTACCTATGTAAGAAGGACTGGAACAATTGGCTCTTAATAAATTAGTGCGCCTCACCATCAACGATTGCATCACTACTTACCATCAGTTAGGATCATAGTCAAGCACTTGTTTTTTATAATAAAAAAAAAATCTAGAACAAAGTGAGGAAAACCCGCTAATAGAAGAACTCATGTATTTGTATTGTGAGTCCGTTGGGTGTGTCCCAAAAGGTAAATCATTAGTGAATCATTTTGCCTCATTTATCTGTTCAATAACCATTGAGTAACAAGGAAAATAACCTGCAGAATACCAAAAGCCTAGTTAAACAAATCAGGAATGAACTGAGAATATCAACATTGCAAAATACATTCAAGAATGTAGGTATTGTCATCATCTGTTCCTAAAATAAATCTATCTTATAATTTTATATTATTATCTTCATCTACACTAATATTATAAAGAGGAAAACTTTGTTTGTATGTTTGTTTGTTTGTACTGAATCTACACTAATATTATAAAGAGGAAAACTTTGTTTGTATGTTTGTTTGTTTGTACTGAATAGGCTCAAAAACTACTGGACCGATTTTAAAAATTCTTTCACCATTCGAAAGCTACATTATCCACGAGTAACATAGGCTATATTTTATTTTGGAAAAAAATAGGGTTCCGTAAGATATTTGGGTTTTTCGGACACAAGGTGTAAAAAATCAACCAGAAAAGTTACTTATTTTGCGTACGCTGCCTAAACTATAAAAGATAGAACCATAAAATGTTCTAATTAATTGTAGATCTTATAAATATCTACAAAAAAGTCCGCGACACACTATACCCATCTATGTCGAGTGAGGCACAGCAACCATTTTTTTATTTTTCCATTTTTTTATTGAGTTCGGCTGTCGCATGCGCAGCAAACGGCCGTGTGCAGTGTCATTGCGCGTATTGCGTGATATATTCAATAGCGTACTAATCCATAGACAAAAATGGCAAAATGTGCTACGTGTAGTAAACTTGTATCGAAAAAAAACCCCGGCATACAATGCGGGAAGTGTTCTAAGTGGTTCCATTCGTCTTGTGTACAAATAACAAAAGAGCAACTAAGTATTCTCTGCTCCACCGACGCTGTCGATTGGAAATGCAAGACCTGCTCCAGCCAATACAAGTCAAAACGCCTATCTGCCATTTTACCAGAAGTTGAGGATGATGATAACACCGATTCCGAACAGGTTATAATCATGAAGGAAAACTTTAGCGATGATTTTTTACGAGAATTACGAAGCGATATCCGGCAAGCAATCAAAGAAGAAGTTCAACAAACTTTGAACTTCTATTCCGAACAATATGATAATATACAGAAAACCTTCGTTAATTACGAGGACAAAATAAAACGTTTGGAAAATCAACAGAAGGACCTCCAAAATAAGTATTCTAACCTACAATTGAAATACGATGCGCTCGAACAGAAAATGAATTCTGTGCAACAAAGTCAAATGGCGGACATGATTGAAATATGTGGTATAAACAAAGACGAACAAGAAAATGTCACAGAAATAACGCAAAAAGTAGCCACTAAAATCCAACAAAATCCGGATGACATCATGAACGCGTATAGAAAGGAGCGACGAGCACCAGCTGCACAACAGCGCACATCGTCGAGCATCGTGGTAACCTTGAAGGCGGGACGTCGGGACAGCTGGCTGGATGCCGCCAAGCTGAGCACCATCACGCCGCGAGACCTGGGCAAGCAGGATGGTGGAAGGATCTATATACGCGAAGCACTGACTCCGGCAACAGCCTTCTTGCTGTGGAAGGCTAAAACTGAGCTCAAAAAAGACGATCTGTATAAATTCGTGTGGTGCAAGCGGGGCGCAGTGCTCATAAGAAAAGACGAAAAATCTAAAATCCAAACAATTAGATCGGAGAAAGACGTCGAAAAATGGAAACAGGTAAACACCTGAACTAGGTATGTCATATTTCTTAGGATTTTTACTTTCTTTTCCTTATGTTGAATGCCAAATTAAAATATAAACTGTTACTCATCTCTTTATGGATGTTAGTTACATTAATGAAGGTAATTTCATAACCTGGAATGAGTACATTGACTCGCTTGCATCACAATAACTTTATTTGACTGTGTTACATGTAAATATTCGTTCTATGGTGTTAAACTTTGCTCAAATAGAATTTATTATAAGGAGTAGTAGGCGTCGTATTGATTTAATTGTACTAACGGAAGTAAATATTATAAACAATTGTTTACAACTATTTAGTATGCCAAACTATTCAATATATTCATCGCTAAGATCAAACAAAAGGGGTGGTGGAATTATCTTGTATGTCCACAACAACCATTATTTTGAAAAACAAATGCTAAATACAAACTTTTTTGAATCAATTATGGGCACACTTAAAACAGACTATAATTATAATATAGACATTTGTGCTGTCTATAGACCACCTGACACCAACAAACAATTATTTGTCAATGAATTGTACCGTTCGCTGAATCTAAGTAGTTTGTCTTCCGATTTACTAATGATAGGTGATGTAAATATAAACTTAAATACAAGAAATAGTAATGTCTGCTCTGAATATCTAAATAAAATGAGTGAACTAGGCTTACACTGTGGGATTAATCAATTTACTAGGGTCGAAAAAACGAAAAACAAAAATAAACAAATGATTATTACTCGGTCATGCATTGATCATATTTTTTTGCGGAGAGTGTGTGGCAGCATCGCACACACTGCTGTTATAAACACGGCGCCAGCTGACCATTATATAATAGGCTGCGCGTGTGTGATACCGGCTCATGCGTCGACCATCTCACCGTGTACTGTCACTCGTTTAGATAATAAGCGTGTGAGTGAGAGGCTAATGAGCGTCGACTGGTCACCTGCACTCGATTATCAATGCCCTGAACACATACTAGATTTTATTTTGGATAAATTTAAGCAGATTTATAAGGAATGTAGAATAACTATAAATAAAAGTAACATTTATAAACTTAAAAAGTGTGAATGGGTTAACAATAAAGTAAAATTTATGAGCAAAAGAAGAAATGAACTTTATAAAATTTGGAAAAATGAACCAACTAACTTCATAAACAGAATAATATACAATAAATATCGAAATAAAACAAATAAATATATAAATTATATTAAAAATAAATACTATAAGACTGAAATTAGTAAAAACTTTCGGAATTCGAAAAAAATATGGAGTATTGTTAATTCATTATGTGGGAACATTACAAAGTCAATAGAGGAAGTCGTTTTCAAGGCATTTAATCGTAAGGAAAAAGACTTAGCCGATACATTTTCAAATGAATTCCAACAAAACGTCGACAGTATAACAAAGCCCTGTGATGCCACCATACTAGACCCGCTGACATACTCTAGTGATTGCGGTATGTCCCTGCGAATTAACAATATATCACATGATAAAATCTATAAAATTATAAATAACCTAAATATAAATAAAAGTCCTGGCTATGACGAGATACGAGTTTCCGACTTAAAATGTGTATCACAGAAAATATGTCCAGTCATTACACATCTTATTAATACTAGTTTAAAAACATGTACTTACCCTGATAAACTAAAAATAGGTACTATTCGCCCAGTTCATAAAAAAGGATCCTTAAAAGACTACAATAATTATAGACCTATCACAATTTTGTCAAGTATTGACAAAATAGTTGAGCGTTGTATTGGTGATAAAATAAACCACTTTTTAAGTGAGAACAATATAATAAACCAAAAACAATTTGGATTTCAGAAAAACCGAAGCGCCGCTCAATTATTGTGTCAATTCAGTAACGAAATTAACTCATACCTTAATGAAAAAAAACATGTTCTAATAATTTTTATTGATTTTAGTAAAGCTTTCGACACGCTTAATTATAATACACTCTCACAGAAATTAGAATGCAGTGGTATAAGGGGTCCCCTTCTCCAGTGGTTTATGAGCTACCACAGCAATAGATATACGACTGTCAAGCTAGGAAACTCGTATAGCGACATGAAATTAACAACTAAAGGCACGGCACAGGGGTCAATATTCGGGCCTACTGAATACCTACTCTATGTCAACGATATGTGCAATACCATAGGAGAAGGCTCTGTATACCAGTTTGCCGACGACACCTGCATCGTGGTGGCTGATAAAGATGCTGAAAGGGCCGAGCGTCTTCTTCAAACGAACTTTGACTTACTGTGTAAGTGGTCGCACGACGTTGGTCTCGTCATAAATGGTGACAAAACCAAAGCCATGCACATACATTCTTCACATAATAAAGCCACCTACACACCTTCCATCAAAGCCCATAACCATGGCTGTCTGCACGCAGTATATGCCAGTAGTTGTAGTTGTGAAACATTAGAGTTCGTCAAAGAACACAAGTATATTGGTCTTATAATTGATGACAAATTCAACTGGGTCCCCCACATTAACTATCTATGTGATAGATTAAGATCTATCCTGGGTCGAATAATTGTACTTAAACATAAAATGCCATATAAAACCTTAAGGCTATTATACCTAGCTCTAGCTGACTCCATAATTGGCTATGGTCTCAGTAGCTACGGGAGAACTTATAAAACACATTTAGACAAAATTTACAAATTACAACAACGAATTCTCAAAAATATAGTACCACTTAAAATTAAAACAAAATACAAAGACGATTACTCAGAACTATTTCATTATTGCAACATATTGCCAGTTCACAACATGGTTAAACTTTCTATACTAAAAGACGAAATAATTAACATAAATAATTTAAATAAGAATACACGTCATCCAAAACTAAGAACGTTAGTGAACATGAACACCTTTACCTTGCCTAGATGGAACAACATATATGGTATGAGAACTTACACGTACATACTGCCAAAAATAATTAACGAACTTCCTGTGGACATACAAAATAAATACCTCTGCAACCCTAAAAAATCAAAATGTGAATTAAAAAAGCATTTTTTGCAACTGAATGAATTAGTTTAGTCATACTAACTTATTTATAATATCTTTAAAATGTAAAACTTACTACCTAACTTATTTGTAATTTATCCGAACTCACTAGCCATATATAAGCCAGTAAAGGCTTTTGTGGTTTTTAGTATTAAAAAAAAATGTATAAGTGCTGCGATCTTGAACATAAATAAAAAAAAAAAAAAAAAAAAATTTAAAAATCTTGAATTTTTTTTGGACTAGATTTAAACGCGTTTATTTTACTCATGCTATTAATCCTTATCAAAATAAATGATTTCATCACTAAGAACAGTTTATGGAGATAATATTTGGTCTTTGAATGATTAAAATTGGACGTTTGGTTTTGAAGTTATGGCGAAATTAAAATATTACGATTTCTGCTGCACGGCCCGTTGCGAAGTGGGCGTCACCAAGGCGGGGGTGCGCGTGCGGGAGGGGAGTTTAGATCTATGAGTAAGGTACCCGCGCGGCTCAGTCGCGAAGTCCACAGAGTACTTTGGTAATATACAGGAATAGAGAACAATGTTCTATGGTAAGAACGGATCACAGAAACTAGCGCCATCTGAAAGACTGTTTAAAAACTAAATCTTTGCTGCGGATACCTGTAGTACGTGTGTGCGTGTATGTGTGCATGTGTGCGTGCGTGTAGGTACTGCTGTAGCTATATAAAAATTATTATTATTCTTTATTTTGTAGGCTTGGTAGAATTAATGAAATACAATTTAGTTATCTTTACTGTTTATTTATAAAATTATGTTTATTACATGATTGGGTACATAAGAGATATTGTGGTTAGACATTTTATAATTCATTTGTAGTACAAAATTAGAGGAAAAAAACAATGAGCCCGATTTTGAGAATAACTATATCAATAGGTTTTTGAAAAGCCACTCTTAAGCCGGATATGGAAACTGGTTTACAGAATGTACAAAAAACTAAAAGAAATTCTACTTTTTACAAGCTTATTATGCGTTTATCACTAAGTATTTTCATAAGTATGTAAAGTATATAAATGTCGTAGAAGTGATTAAGTGGTCAAAATACGAGACATGACGTAGTTGGGGGTAAGAAAGGACATATTATGTGTTTTAGAGTTCCAGTGCCTACTTTCCCGTTTTGTTATCAGATTTTAAAAACTGATGATAGCTAAATAGGAAGTTAATTTGAGCGAGATTTGTAGGTAACTAAAAAATCTTAAACACAAATGTCTTTTTTATCCGGACTACATCACACCTCGTAATTTAAGTACATAATGTGACTTCTAGGACATTTAGCATACCGTTGGAAAGGGTATAAAAAACTAGAAATCAGTTTAATTTCTTTCTTTTTTCTTTCAGATTAATTCATTTAGTAGCAAGATACATTCCAAAATACAAGAAGTTATTTAGTGCAATAACAACCACAAACAAAACAATTGTAACTTACAAGGCGAGATTTTAGATAATTATAAAAAAAATAAAGGGACAATATCTCTATTACCGTAACACTTATAGATCAAGAGCCCGCGACTAACAGATCTTCTTCTTCACGCCCCAGCCGCCGAAATTCCGACCCTGACTACCGGCCACGGTAGACGCGGGCTTGCTGACGTCGAGCAATGGGTAGCTCGCCGTCCGGCCGTCCTAATTAACCGGACCGAGCCCAGTCGTCAACAGCGCGTAGCGATCCACGCGCTCCTCAAAAAGATGTCAGCAAAGTGTAGGGGCCCAGCAGAGCCGATATTATATTTATTGTCTTATTTTATATTGACTAACGCGGAGGTGTTTATGGCTCACAAAAGTGGTAGAATCTAATAGAAATTGTAGTGTGGCGACCTGTATAAAACCTATAAGTCATATGTGTTGAGACATCGGTCGCCTGTTATGAGGTGTTTATGGGCTGTATGGTCGTTGAGCTAGACTGACTAAAGAAAACCTATATTGGATGATCTGGCTCTGATAATATTACATACCTCTGCTGTTCTTGCACCCAGGAACACAGCAAAGCCTATCCGATGGCATGATGCACTAAAGGAGTCCTATCTCAAACTTATCACTACACAAGTCCTGTCTCAAAATCTTTTAACACTTCACAAAATAACTTTCTGGAACTTTCTGGTCACAAATATGGTTTGGTTGCGAAGAACTTTCGCTCAACTCAGCAATCAACGCATAACAACACAGAAAGATCACAAAATAAACAAAATATCGCAATAACCGGCACAAATGTCAGCCATTTGCAGATATTTGTAAATATGTGATGGGGTTACCCGTTTATTGGTAATAAAACCACCAAGTGAATTCTACCAATTCTACTACCAGCCCAATGATATTTGCTAACTAAATTTATTCAAATTTTCAAAAACAATATGATAAATGTAATGAAAATCCATCGATAATAAATTAATTTCAAATTTTTATGCACATATGATAGATTTTGTTTAACGCCATCTATTCTAGTTTTTGTGAACATGGCGTCAAAACTGCCACCTGATAATTAGTGTATGTACTAAGTACGATTATTATCCGGTAAAATTAAAAAACACACTGCTACCTATTTTGTGCAGGGGCTATATATACTTCGTAATTTTGTATCATTGTACCCATCGCTATTCCCAGTTTTTTGTACTGAGATTATAGCCCCTGGCGAAGTCGGCTCCCTACGCAGCGGTCGTGCGCGAAGTCTAATAATTTTCGTGCGATTTTTTTTAGATTTCGTTCTTAAAACTACACCTACGCAAAAGCTCTTCTCAGAGCTAAACAAAAGTTCTTTTCAGGGCTAACCAACAGTTCTTTTCAGGGCTAACCAACAGTTCTTTTCAGGGCTAAACAACAGTTCTTTTCAGAGCTAGACTATTACACGCTATTAACATTTTCTTAAACATTTGAAAATGCCTAAGAGAGCCAGGTCTCAACTTTCTAAACATAGTTCTCAAGCACGGGCAGCAAGAATACGTCGTATGGGAGAATCTTCACCTGAACGTTCACAACGCCTTGCTGAACAAAATCAGAGAAACTCTCAGGTACGCGCACGAGAGTCGAGTGTCGAACGTTCGCAACGCCTTGCACAACAAAATCTGAGAACCTCTGAGTTACGTGCACGAGAGTCGAGGCTGGAGCGTTCCCAACGTCTTCATGAACAAAATGTAAGGACCTCTGACTTACGCGAACGAGAGTCAAGTGTCGAGCGTTCGCAACGCCTTGCCGAACAAAGTCTGAGAACCTCCGAGCTACGCGCTCAAGAGTCGAGGCTGGAGCGTTCCCAACGTCTTCATAAACAAAATATAAGGACCTCTCAGTTGCGCGAGAGAGAGTCGAGTGTCGAGCGTTTGCAGCGACTTAGAGCTCAAGCAGAGAGACAGCAGTTGTCCACAAACACAGTTCGCAATCGAATTTTAGCTAACAGCAACAGACTGGCTTTCAGATATGATCCGCAGGTTGATTATGCACAACAAGCGTCCGTCCAAATCGGAGTCATGAATAAGATCTGCTCTAACTGCTCTGCCAAGAAATGGACAGACGAACCTAATGGTATGTGCTGTGCTTCAGTTAAAATTTGTCTTCCTAACCTTCAGGAGCCACCACAACCAATAAAAAATCTTTTAACTAATAACCATCCATTATCTGGTCATTTTTTAACAAACATACGTAGATACAATAGTCTTTTTCAAATGACTTCGTTTGGCGCAAAAGAAATCAGGGAAGGAAATTTTATGCCCACTTTTAAAATTGAAGGACAGGTGTATCATCTCATTGGTAGCCTTTTACCACCGTCAGGCCAAAACCCACAGTTCTTGCAAATATATTTTATTTCGGATGCAGACCAGTTATCGTTGCGATCAAGCATCGCACCAACCTTAAAAATGGATTTAATTCGTGAATTACAGACCGCTTTGAATAATCATAACGTGTATATACGAAGTTTTAAACAAAACTTAGAACTTAACTCCTCAGATAATTTAAAGTTAATTATTCATTCAGATCGCACTCCACAGACAGCACACAGAGGCAGATATAATGCTCCTACTGTAAACGAGGTAGCCGTTCTCTTGGTCGATGAAGACAAAGGTCCCAGGGATATAGTCTTCGTCTACACGGTAGAGACGGACAGCTCAAAAGAGTTTCTGAGCTACATCGGTCCTATGATCCACTACAGTATCCTATAATGTTTGCGACAGGAGAAGACGGTTATTATTTGACTATCCCTCAGCAGGGTTCTGCGCGTAATAAAACTGTTTCGTGCATGCAATTTTATGCATTTAGATTAATGTTTAGAACTAACTCTTTTAATCCGTTACATTATTACAGAGACTTATTTAGTCAATATTGTGTTGACATGATGGCGAAAATGATATCGGAAAGATTAAATTATATTTCTCGGAATCAACAAAGACTGAGGGCTGATGACTACATTCATCTCAGAGATGCCTTAAATCATGACGCAAATGTTGACCCAACAAATATCGGTCAACATGTCATATTGCCATCGTCATTTACGGGTTCTCCGCGTTTCATGCACGAGAAAACGCAGGACGCGATGACGTACGTCCGAAATTATGGTAGACCTGACTTATTTGTCACTTTTACATGTAACCCCGAATGGCCTGAAATTAAAGCGGAGCTGCTACCAGGACAACGGTCTTTCGACCGTCATGACATAATTTCACGTGTATTTCATTTAAAGATGAAGAAATTCATCAAATTATTTGTCAAAGAACAGATATTCGGTAAAGTAAAATGTTATATGGCAAGTGTGGAGTGCAAAAGCGCGGTTTACCTCATTGTCATTTGCTTTTCTGGCTAGAAACTAAAATACAACCAGATGAGATCGACAGTGTCATAGTTGCGGAGCTACCCGATCAACCAATTGATCCGGTACTACACGACATTATAACTAAAAATATGGTACATGGACCCTGCGGAGAACATAATTTAGCTGCACCATGCATGAAGAACGGTGTCTGCACAAAAAAATACCCTCGCCGTTTCATGAACGATACCCAGACCGGAGAGGATGGGTATCCAGTTTATCGTAGGCGCGATACAGGAAATGGCGGTCGGAGCACTACGCTACAAATCAGGGGCAACATGGTGACGATAGATAATAGGTGGATTGTTCCATACTCCCCGCTACTATGTAAGACTTTTAACGCTCATATAAACGTGGAGTATTGCCACTCTGTCCAAGCCATTAAATATATATGTAAGTATATAAATAAAGGTTCAGATCAGGCAACTTTTAGCCTTAGAAACCCACACGATGAGGTTGAAAACTATTTAAATGGCAGGTACATAAGCACATCTGAAGCTGTCTGGCGCTTATTTGAATTTCCCGTTCACGACCGGCATCCTACTGTAGTGCATTTGGCCGTTCATCTAGAGAACGGTCAAAGGGTGTATTTTACACCAGGGACAGCTCATCAAGTGGTCCAAAACCCACGCAATACAACATTACTGGCATTTTTTGCTCTCTGTAATGAAGATGAATTCGCGAAAACTCTTCTGTATCATGAAGTCCCGCAATACTATACATGGGCAAATAAAAAATTCACTAGAAGGAGGCGTGGTGAAGATGTAGTTGAACATCCGGGGATAAAAAAAGATACCGCTTTAGGTAGAGTCTACGGGATACATCCATCCCAATCAGAGTGTTTTTATCTTAGGATTCTACTGCACCACGTACGCGGTCCGACCTCATTTGCATACCTTAAAACTGTAAACGGTATTGTCAAAGAGACGTATCAAGCAGCTTGCCGTGACCGAGGTTTACTTGAAAACGATGACCATTGGGGTAACAGTTTAAGCGAAGCTTCGTTATCACATTGTCCAAAAAAACTAAGGGTGAAGTGGACTGTATAATTTCTTGTCTTCTTTTTGGGTGTTCTTCTTGAACTTGAAATAAAACAAGGCTTCTTTCTTCCAGGTTTATTTCTTCTCAGGTATTCTTATTAGAATATTCGGAAAACGACTGTCTATCGGAAACGACTGTCTATCGGAAACGACTGTCTATCGGAAACGACTGTGTCTACGAACAAAACCGGTTCCAATTTATACATTACGCAGCTGATCGCTGATTGGTCGAACGGTCAGGAGGTGGAGCTTTTCAACCATTAAGGAACATTCCGGAATGCTCACGAATATTTCAACCAATCAGAATCAAGCCCGGAATAATCTCGAAATTACATGCAATAACCTTTAGTATCGCGAAACTTTACCTTAACGAGAGCCTTTACACTTTAAACATGCTTTTTACATAGAAATATCCATATTTCACATATAAAACCTTATATCATTCGACTTAGAATTCACTAATCTATCCTACAAAAATATAAAAACCTTAAAAAGTCACCATAACAAAACCTTAGTCCTTATCACTACGTAATATAATTACACGTTATCACTACACAATTAGGGCTCATTTTATGAGTTCCTCACTAAAAACTAATTAGGTTCACTTAGAAAACACTAATTATTCACATAATCACTCACTGTCCTATCAGTCTATTGTCACTTTGACACATATTAGGTCCGCAGGCTCGGCGTTCATTACATCTCTCCCCCCAGCGCAGCTTGCGTAGCTTCCTTCCTCAACACGACGACGAGCTTGCTAACTGGCCGCCGGAAGACGCCGGTCCTGGTCCTCACCTCGACGATCCTGACGCCGCCGTCCGGTCGTGGATGCGTGCGCTCGACTCGTCCCATCGGCCACGTGTTTCTGGGCAGTGTGCTGTCGACCACGAGGACCACGTCACCAACTTGCAGAGGACGCACGTCGCTCTGTGGCTCGCCTCGGGGTACCAAAGTAGGAAGGTACTCCCGGAGCCAGCGCCTCCAGAAGTGGTCCGCGAGCGCCATGCTTGCTCGCCACACTCGTCGATCAGCCTCGTCGCAGGGCCCCGTCGATGGTAGGCCGATGGAGGATCCCAACAGGAAGTGGTTGGGTGTGAGGGCCTCAGGATCCGCTGGGTTCACGCTCACGTGGGTCAGTGGGCGTGCGTTGATGGAGAACTCCGCCTCGGTCAGGAGCGTTTGCAGGACTTCTTCAGCTGGCGCCTTCTCCCTCAGAGTTGCGCTAAGAGCTGCCTTCACGGAGCGTACCATTCTCTCCCATACGCCACCTTGATTTGGCGCACCAGGTGGTATGAACCGCCATTCCATCCGATGAAGTAGCCCTTCGTCTTTCAATGCGGGGAGCCACTCTTCGTAGGCAGCACGAAGCTCTTGATCTGCTCCGCGGAAGTTCGTCCCATTGTCGGAATACATGACTCGTGGCCACCCTCTGCGCGCTGCCATTCTTCTCAATGCCATGATCGCCGAGTCCGTTGAGAGCGACGCGACGAGCTCGATGTGCACAGCGCGGGATGTGAGGCACGTAAACAGTGCACCCCACCTCTTCTAACGGCGACGCCCCACCTTGACCATCATCGGTCCAAAATAATCCACCCCGCAGTTGGAGAATGGGCGGTGGAACGGGTCAAGGCGAGCCTGTGGCAGATCTCCTGTGGCTGGCGTTTGCGGCATTGCTCGCCGCCTCCGGCAGAGGGCGCAGTCCTTCTCCGCAGCGCGTACTGTAGGTCGCAGATGGATGATCCAGTACCGCTGGCGCAGGTCGTTGGTCACGCGTTCTCGGTTGGCGTGACCTGCTGCACAGTGTTCCCGCATAACCAGGAGTTTTGTGATGCGGTGACGGCCGTCCAAGATGACTGGCCGCTTTGTCTCGATCGGCGCGGAGGAGGCTCCGATCCGGCCTCTCACTCGCAGGAGTCCATCTTCCATTACCGGATCTAGCCGGTAGAGTCGGCTCGCTCTTGGGAGGGGACGAGCAGACTGCATCCGCGCGATCTCGTCGTAAAAACTGTCCTCTTGCGCTCGTCGGATCAGCTCGGTCTCAGCGCGTTCGATGTGTCGGTGTTCCAGCTGCGTCGCTCGTCGTCGGCAGATGTCGGTGAAGGCCAACACTCTTGCTGCGCTTCTCACCAGGGTCTCGTACTTGGAGAAGCGTTCCGGTTCTGGTAGCCAGCTTTCTCGCCCCGATGTCTCGCTCACGTGCAGGACTTCCTCGTCGTTCTCTTCACCTGTCGACGTCCCGGGCCACTGGTCTTCTGGCAAGTACAGGAAACTCGGCCCCTGGAACCACCGATCCATTGAGCTGATCGGCGCGTCAGTCAGACGTGTGGCATCGTCAGCCACGTTCAGGTCAGTAGGGAGCCATCGCCATTCTTTTCTCTGCGTCAACTCGGCGATCTCCCCAAGTCGATGTGCTACGAACGGTGTGTAGCGTCGCATGTCGTGTCGTATCCAGTGCACGACCGTCGAGGAGTCGGTCCAGTATGTTGTCTGGCCGATTTCCACTCGATGTTCCCTCTTAATCGTGTCGGCGAGTCTTGCTCCGATGACCGCCGCTTGGAGTTCTAGCCGAGGTATGGTTTGTGTCTTCCTCGGCGCCACCTTTGCCTTCGCTGCTACCAACACGACTGCGATACTCCCGTCGCTCCTCTTGATGCGCCAGTATGCCGCGGTCGCATAGGCCTGCTCGCTGGCGTCACACAGCACGTGGAGATCGATTCGTTCGTACTTCCCCAGAATGTAGCAGCGCGGCAACCTCAGCATGGCTATCTCTGGAAGGCGCGCAAGCCAGGACGCAAAGAGTTCGTTCTCCTCTTCCGGTATCTGTTCATCCCAGGCTATCTGTAGGCGCCACAAGTTCTGCAGGATAATTTTGGAACGGATCGTGTAGTGGCTCAGCAGTCCCAGCGGGTCGTAGATCGACATCACAGCGCTGAGTGCTTCCCGCTTGGTCGGCGCACGTGCTCTTGACCTCACTTCTTCTGGGACCCGGTTCATCGATGTGTTGAACCCGAGCTCATCCTTTTCGGCGTTCCAGAACAGCCCCAGGATCTTGCTCTCTGGCTGTTCTCCCCCCAGTGGCGTAGGGGTAGTGGCGTGTAGCTCCGAGGGCACGTCGCTCAGCACCGCCTTATCGCTGGCACTCCATCCTCGTAGGGTGAACCCGGCGTGTGCGTGTACGGTCCGTGTTTCTTCAACCGCCTTCCGTGCCTCCTCTACATCTTCGTAGCTCGCCACCCAATCATCCATGTAATGATTGTTCCTGATTGCCTCCAGTGCGCGCGGGAACTCCTGCCCATACACTTCCGCGTTGTGGTTGCGAATATGGTGGGCCATATACGGGGAGCTAGCGGCGCCGAAGATCATACTGGTCATCTTGTACTTCTGTGGAGGCTTCTCTCGTTCCTTTCCTCTCCACAAGAATTGCTGAGCCGGTTGATCTTGAGGTCTTATCTTCACCCGCAGGAACATCTCTTGGATATCTGCTGTGATCGCGACGGCCTTCTCTCTAAACCTGAAGATGATTCCTTGCAGCGACAACAGCAGATCTGGTCCCTCCAGCAACTCGTCGTTGAGGCACACTCCGTTGCTCCTAGCAGCCGCGTCGAACACCAAACGGTATTTCCCCGGTTTGTTGGGGTTCTGCACCGCGAAGTGTGGCAGGTACCAGCTGATGGCACTTGCGTCCTCAGAGCCGTCGCACGGAGTCGCATACCCTTTCTTCAACAAGTTCTCGATCTGGCTGGAGTAGTTCTTTTCAAAGGCGGGGTCCGAGTCCATCTTCTCCTCAATCTTCTTCAGTCGACGAAACGCTTGATTGTAGCTAGAGGGCATGGCGGTGTCGTCTCGTCGCCATGGCAATCCCACCTCGTAGCCTCCGTCAATCTTCTTTGTCGTTCTCTCGACTATAGAGATGGCTCGCTTGTCCGCTTCGCTGACTCTTGGCTTCTTCTGTATACCAAGAGACTCGATCTTGAAGTGGGTTTCAACCAAGTTGTGGAGCTCCTGATCGCCCGCACTGGTGGGTCTGGCAGGCTCGTATAAGTGTAGCACGTTTCCCTCTCGATAGATGGTGCCGCGTGGCGCGGTCCCATGCACCACCCATCCGAGTTGAGTCCTTGAAGCAGCTGGCTGGTTCTGGCTGCCGACTCGCAACTCTCTTGAAACGATACACTCCCAATGATCAGTTCCTACCAGGAGTCCAGGGCGCGCCGTTCCATAGCACACCTCGTCTCGGTCCAAGTCCCTCAGGTGCTCGTAGTCCAATAAGGTCTCCGGAATGGCCTGCTGGTACAGCTTCAGATCTTTTATCGTTCTTGCTCTGATCCGATGTCCATCCGTTTCCTTAACCCCCTTAACCTCGACGGATACGAGCTGACTTTCCATTTCCTGCTGTGACATGTTCACTCCGCTCAGGTGAAGCGGTTGTGACGGTCCTTCTGCCCCAATGCTGGCTGCTAGTTCCTTATCAATGAGGGTGATCGTCGCTCCCTCATCCAGCAGCGCGTAGGTCTTTGCCTCCCCCCGTGGTCCCGTCACGATGATAGGGCACATCTTCAGCAGCACTGTCTTGGGTCCGGGAGCAGGTCTCGTTGCTACCGATAGTACTGCTTCTTGCTTCGGTGACTCGTCGGTCTTCGCTTCTTCGGGTTTCCTGGCTTCTGTCTTCTCGTCATTGTGCAGGGAAGAGTGATGTGGGCGGCGGCAGTCGTTTACGCCGCACGGCTTCGCCTTGCACACTATGCGTCGATGTTGTCTCTGGGCGCACTTGAAGCAGACTCCCTTCTCGCGAATCAGACGCCATCTCTGGTCAACCGAAAGTGCCTTATATTTGGGACACGCTGTTAGCAAGTGATCTTGATCACACTTTGGGCACAAGTCCTTTTTCTCTTCTGTGTCTTCTACCGTGGCGTACACCGTCGCTTTCTTCTTAAGTGTCACAGCAGGTCTTGCCTCTCTCTTTACACTAGAGGCGCACGATGCAGGGGCGTATGTGTATCGTAACGCCCTGTCCGCTTCCCGCATCAAAAACTGAGACATTACGATGATCTCTGGGTCCCCGGTGCCTTCGTGGTCGTACGCGTAGTCACACCATCTTGCCTTCAGGTGCGGGCTCATCTTCTCTAGCACCTCTCTGCTCAGCATCGGATTGTACAGGTACCCTCTCTGGTCGATAGTCTTGAGAACGCAGGTTATATTTTGCAGCTTGATGGCGAAGCTATTTAGCTCCGTCGCTGAGGCCCCCAGTCTCGGAAGTTTCTTCAGGTCTTCTATTGCCTTGTCGATAATGACTTCTGGTCTTCCGAAACACTGCTCCAATGTCCTCATTATGACGTTCGGGTCCGTGGCCGTATGGAGTAGGGCGGCTACTGCGTCTCTAGCTTCTCCCTTCAGGCAGCTCCTCAGTCTTTGGATGTTCTCTGCTGCCGAGATCTGGTACATCTGTGTCGAGTCCCGATACGATGCTTTGAATGGAAGCCACTCGTTGGTCGCGCCGGAGAAAGTTGGAAGGTCCGTGTGTCGCAGTCTTGGTCTTGCCATTTTCTCTAGGGTAGCTGCCAGGTGTTCTATGCTGTTCCTGGTCCTGGTGGGTGTCGGTGATCTTCCTCGTGCTGTGTCGAACCGGAGCTGCTTCGCTTCCTCTCTTCTGGGTGCTTCCTCCCCCCGTGAACTGAGCGGGTTCTTCATTAGCCAGTCGTCCACTTTACGTAGAGGTTCTTCCCGTGGGAGGGCTTCTGCTAGCTGCTCTTCATGCACGCTCTCTTCGTCATTGATAACCGACACTTCCACTGCTAACCTCTTCTTGATCAAGTCTGCTTCCAGCTCTAATTCCCTTCTTCTTATGGCGGCCAACTTCTCTGCTGCCTCCAGTTCCGCCACTCGTAGTCGTGTCGTGACGCTGGTGTTTGAGCGTATCGACCTTACTGATCTTGTAGGCGACCTTGGTCTCTGTAGATCTTCGGTTCTTGTGGCGACCCCAGAAGGTCCTGCCGTGCTAGCGTCCGCTCCCCTTGAAAAGGGTGACGCTGGCGGCTCCATCGACAGTCTTCGTAGTCGCTCCTTCTCAATACGCGCTGCTTCCTGTAGCTGGGCGCGTCGCTGTTCTTCCACTTCCACTGCATCTCCCTGGCTTCGGGTGACCACCATTTTCACTGTGGAATGTATGTGGAATCGTTCCCAAATGTTCACTATTAGCGGCTCACTTGATCCGCCCCTGACGAGTCCCGAGCCCAACGATCCTCTTCTTGATCCGCCCCTAAATAATCTGGATCCACCCTTGATCAAATGTCCCTCTTCTTCTAGGACCAGTGGTTAACGAATATCACCTCAATGGGGCCCCTCCAACACGTTAGGAACCGGTGAATTCTTCGTCTCCACTTCAACGGAGCCCTCTTTTAAGCGAGACTAGCAGATCCTGATTTTTCTTCCCTCACTTGGCGTGATCTTGAAACGTTGGTTCAATCTTCGTTACGCAGACTCGTTGTTCACACGTCGTTTCCGTAGGTGCGTCGTCGCAGATTATTATGATCTTAATCCGGCGAACGAAACACCAAGCTGTAGGTACGTCGTCGCAAATTCTTCCGATCTAAATCCGGCGAACGAAGGACCAGACTGAAAGTACTTCGTCGCTGATTCTTTCGATCTTAATCCGGCACTCGAAGGACCAGACTGAAAGTACTTCGTCGCTGATTCTTTCGATCTTAATCCGGCACTCGAAGGACCAGACTGAAGTGGACTGTATAATTTCTTGTCTTCTTTTTGGGTGTTCTTCTTGAACTTGAAATAAAACAAGGCTTCTTTCTTCCAGGTTTATTTCTTCTCAGGTATTCTTATTAGAATATTCGGAAAACGACTGTCTATCGGAAACGACTGTCTATCGGAAACGACTGTCTATCGGAAACGACTGTGTCTACGAACAAAACCGGTTCCAATTTATACATTACGCAGCTGATCGCTGATTGGTCGAACGGTCAGGAGGTGGAGCTTTTCAACCATTAAGGAACATTCCGGAATGCTCACGAATATTTCAACCAATCAGAATCAAGCCCGGAATAATCTCGAAATTACATGCAATAACCTTTAGTATCGCGAAACTTTACCTTAACGAGAGCCTTTACACTTTAAACATGCTTTTTACATAGAAATATCCATATTTCACATATAAAACCTTATATCATTCGACTTAGAATTCACTAATCTATCCTACAAAAATATAAAAACCTTAAAAAGTCACCATAACAAAACCTTAGTCCTTATCACTACGTAATATAATTACACGTTATCACTACACAATTAGGGCTCATTTTATGAGTTCCTCACTAAAAACTAATTAGGTTCACTTAGAAAACACTAATTATTCACATAATCACTCACTGTCTTATCAGTCTATTGTCACTTTGACACATATTAGGTCCGCAGGCTCGGCGTCCATTACAAAGGGAGTTGTTCGTAGTCATACTTTTATTTTGTCAACCATCGGAACCATTGAAGTTATGGGATACTTTCAAAGATCAGTTCTGTGAAGATATTAGACATCGTATCAGACAACAAAATCAGGATAACACTTTACCCTTCACTGAAGTCATTTATAATGAAGGATTAATCGAAATAGAAAACAAACTTCTAGAATTAAACGACAAAAATTTAAGTGATTTTGGATTACCTTCTCCCGTTCGTACCCAGAATAATACTATTGACACAATGGTACAACAGTATAACAGAAATGATCTAACAGCGTTTGTTAATGACAATGTGCCAAAATTAGTACCAGATCAAAGACATGCTTATGAGACTATTGTGGACAGCGTGAACAATAACATGGGGAGATTATTTTTTTTGGACGCACCAGGAGGCACCGGAAAGACTTTTCTCGCAAATTTGATACTTGCTAAGATACGGCAATCAGGGAAGATAGCGATTGCAGTTGCTTCGTCAGGAATTGCTGCAACTCTCTTGAACGAAGGAAAAACTGCTCACTCTACGTTTAAACTCCCGCTATCCGTATCTTTAGATCAACGGTCTACGTGCTCTATTCGGAAAAATGGGCCTCTTGGTAAGTTGCTGCAAGACGCGTCGTTGGTAATATGGGATGAATGCACCATGAGTCATAGAGCTCATGTGGAGGCCGTGGACCGTACTTTAAAAGACCTCCGAAGCTCTGCTAATGTCATGCGTGGTATCACTTTTGTATTTGCTGGAGATTTCCGACAAACGCTTCCAGTCGTCAACAGAGGTACGCGAGCAGATATTATGAAGGCATGTTTAAAATCGTCTCACCTTTGGACATCTGTTCAACATTTGAATTTGCGCACCAATATGAGAGCTCATCTACATGGAAATACGCATAGCAATTTTCCACAACAGCTGCTGAAACTTGGAGAAGGAATTTTTCCATCTTTAAATTTGGGCACCGATTATGCGGTTACTTTGGATGAGTCTCTAGGCCAAATAGTCCATAATTTAGATAGTCTGATAGATGCTATATATCCTGACATCGAAAACTTACATCAAAATGATTTTCGTTGGCTGTGTTGTAGAGCAATAGTTTCTCCCAGGAATGAAACAGTCAACGAAATAAACAGTTTAATTATGCAGAAAGTACCGGGTGAAGTTAAGTGCTATAAATCCATAGACACCGTCACTAACATCGAGGACGCTGTGCACTACCCCCAGGAATTTTTAAATTCTCTGAACCCCGCTGGGCTACCACCTCATGAACTGTCGTTAAAAGTTGGCACGCCGATAATGCTTCTCAGAAATTTAAGCCCCCCCAACATGTGTAATGGCACGAGACTTCTTATAAAGGAGCTAAAAGATAATTTAATAGTAGCGAAGATTATCACCGGCCCTGCAGCTGGTGAATTAGCTCATATACCAAGAATACCCATGATCCCTACTGATTTGCCTATACCCTTCAAAAGGCTCCAATTTCCAGTAAAAATTTCTTTCGCACTAACGATAAACAAATCCCAGGGCCAAACATTCAAATTAGTAGGAATTGATTTACGAAAAGAATGTTTTACGCATGGGCAACTTTACGTTGCCCTATCACGGGTCGGGGCTCCCGACCATCAGTATATTTTGTTACCTGAAAATAATTTAACGTCAAATGTTGTTTATGGAGAAGCTCTACAATAATCGCTTTAGTTATCTATCCTTAAACAACGGGTTGCGCTCCGGGACTGCCGGCAGAAGTGAAAACTTAGTATTAATTACATTTAAATATTTTCATCATTAACAACTTAACATACACAGAAAGACAATCTGTGCAGCCTGCGGATAATGACTGCGTCGTCAATGTTACTGTCGGTGTCTGTGAATTGACCTGGGAATCATTTTGCTGACCGTGTCTTTCCTGGGTAGGCTTTTTGCAGCGGTAACCGACATCCACGCGGGCGGAGCCGCGGGCGACCGCTAGTTTATTTAATATACATACAAATTACATTTTTAAATATTTTTTTTTTAACAAAATCATATAAAAAACATTTAAAAATATAAAAAATTGTAGTCCACCGGTGTCGGGACAGGGTCCAAGCTACCGGTGGTTAAGGCTCCAGAGACAGGAGCCTTCTGTATCAGGCCCTTGATCCAACCGCTCAACGACAGTTTCGACAGATGGTCGTCTAGACTTTTGGCCATCAGGCCGTTGGCGGTAACAACAATCGGCACAATGACAGCCGAGTCCACATTCCACATGTCGACAACCTCGTGTGCTAAGTCGAGATATTTGATTGGTTTCTCTTTCTCAGCTTTCACGAGATTGTCGTCATGTGGGATGGTGACATCGACTATCATTGCGCGGCGCACTAATCGGTCCATCACCACTTCACACTTCACACCACATCACACTTTATTATTATTATTATTAGCAGGATTAAGGCCAAGTTGTATAGGAAGTCATCGAGCTATTATAATTTAGCATTGTTAGTAATGATATAAATAAAGTTCTTTTCCTAATATAAAGATTATTTGCTTGCCTCAAAACTAGTTTAAACCAATATAATAAATTAAAGTATTATTATCAGAATTACATTTTCTTTTTAAATATTCGGCAACCGGTTTCGGTATAGTCATCGTCTGTTCTTATAATAGATTTATCTTATACGTAAATGCTAAATTGGGATATTAAGGGCAGGCGGATGATAAAATTGTAATGCTTGGAAAAGGTTGCTAAGTCATAAGCACTAAAATGATCTATGAAATGTCAATAATGTACACTTGGTTTGCAATAAATGTTTCGACTTTGACTTTGGCATTAGCAGCATAAAGTACCAAGCAGTATAGGAAATCTTTGATGGCATAGGGCGGAATTCACCAATAAAACTAATCACGTTTTAACGTTTGACACTAGTGACAGCGGCTAAACGCGATTATGCGAGCCAAACGTTAAAACGCGATTAGTTTTATTGGTGAATTCCGCCCTTAGTTAGTAACCGTTTCATCGTCGTTTATACAAATATAACAGTTCAAATTACTCTCTGATAATAGTTTTTTTAATTAATTAGGAACCAGTTTTGGCTTGTCCTTCGACAACGGCCCCCTCTATAGCATTTCATTCTACTCAGTCTTTTGCTGTTCTTGTCCATTCTGGATCAGCTACTTTTCTTACTTCATATTCCCATCTTGTCGTTTGACGCCCTTTGTTTCTTTTTCCATCTATTGGGTATCATTCTGTTGTTAATCTCGTCCATTTTTCGTTTCTATCTCTTAACATGCTGAGGTGGTAACCCTTTCGGTACGAGCTTGCTCATCGCATTCAGTATCTACTTTTGTCCTCTTTTACATTGTGTTTGTAACCCTTGAGCTGTGTATATCGCGATTAAAAGTTTTTCTATTCTATTCTATAATTTACATTTTTTAATTTAGTTTTTCCTTTAATTTCATTTAGCGTTGTTCTGTGTCTTCTCTTTACCCTTATTACACTTCTTTCAATGCTTTTGTGAGAGACGTTCAACTTGTTTAAAAGTAGTTTAGTTAAGGCCCATGTTTGACAGCCATATGTTAAGCAGGGTAAGATGCACACATTATATAATATCATCATCATTGCAGCCGAAAGACGTCCACTGTTGGAGATGTACTGTTAGACCTACAGTGTTTTCGGTCGACAGCACTGCAGGGGAGTTTTTTGAAGCCACTTTTCAGATTGTTTTTAGTTACTTCCTTACATATTATATAACAAACTCCCTCACCGTCTTTATCTGTATGATCGCGATAAAGCCAAAAACTACATATGTAACGGATTTTTATGTGGTTTTCATCTATAGACAGAGTGATTCATGAGGAAGGTTTAGAAATACCTAATGATAAAGCATGCATATTATTGTAGAGAAAAACCAAGGATTTCAAAGATAGAACAGGAGAAGTTATTGGATGATTTCACACCTCAAAAAAGAAATTCCTATTACAATTTGACTGGCCTGTTGGTCTAGCGGTTAGTGGCCCTAACTGCTATGCTGGAGGTCGTGGGTTCGATTCCCACCAGGACAAATATTTGTGTGTTGAGCACGATCATTTGTTCTGTGTCTGGGTGTAATTTATCTATAATTTGTATGTATTTATAAATATATAAGTATGTTTATCAGTTGTCGAGTACTCATAACACAAGCTCTGCTTAGCTTGGGGCTAGACGGCGTTGTGTGATAGTTGTGGATTATTATTATTATTAATCAGCAGCCAAGCAAAAACATTCTATTGTCGATTTTTCTGTCTACAGTCGAACTTAACATTACTAGAGTCGTCGACCGAAAATCATTTTATCTCCCTTTTCGCTAACAATTTTATAAAATGTATGCTCATTGAATTGTCGCCTGTCTCACATGAGATGAATTCTAATGCGATTCTTTGGTACAAGTAAATTAAAGAGAGATATATTTTTGAGCATGAATATGAAGGAGGTGGCCGCAAGTCTGAGGAAGTATATATTCTCACGTCCAATCCGCAGTGACAGGAGATGCCCGAACGATCTCCGGCCACCGTAGGCGTGGACTTGCAAATGACGAGAAATGGGTAGCTGGCCATCCACTCATCCTGTGTCCCACGTATATATGTTACTTCTTCATGCTTGAACGGCTGAACGGATTTGGATGAAAGGTAACTTAGGGTACTTATATATATTTTTTTTTTTTTTTTATTATTGATAGGCTCGCGTTTGACCACCATCTCACCTGATGGTAAGCGATGATGTGGCCGACGATGGAGCACGCTTGCCTAGAAGTAACCTATTCACTCTTGACTTAAAGACCCCTAGGTTGTAGCTATCAGGGAACACAGACTCGGGCAGGGAATTCCACTCCTTAGCTGTACGCATTATGAATGTGTTCCCAAAACGCTTTGTACGTATGGGTGGGATGTCCACCATGTACCGATGGCGCAACGCCGTACGTCTAAATATCCCAGAAGTATGTGTCCTTGGGACAATTTTCTACTTTCACACGGGTAAAATCGCTGATAGAAGCTGGTTTACTAATCAATTAATCTAATAGTCTTTATAAGGTATCTATTTGTGATATTTTATTATTATTTACTGCGACTGCGGGCTCCGGTTGGCCGCTGCAAAGATAATCTGGCCAAATAGTCCTTGACCATCGCAAATACAGTGCCAGTGTGGAGCCCCTTCACAGGATATGTGTTACCTCCTTTCCTGCCCAGCTTGCCCACTACCTGCACCTTCCACGACTTATACGAGACCAGCGACAGAGCGGTCCAGGTGGCTAAATATTGGTCGGACCTTTGAGTTAGATTGACACGAAAGAAGAAGAATAATTATTTCCTTATTATCTTCGTTTTGAAACCGCCAAACTATCGACTGACGCTTTGTTTCTGGATCGTATTGATAAATCCAGGATTCGTCACCTGACATAATGTCGTAAACGCGACGAGACGAGTCTGCTTCAAAATTTTTAATCATACCACGGCAGCACTCCACATGGGCCTGCTTCTGAACTTCGGTGAGGTTGTGCGGCACCCAGCGGCAAACTATCCTCTTCACGCGAAGGTGCTCTTGTAGAATCTTGTGAACGCTTCCCAAACTAATCTGCAGTGTATGCTGAATCTCTTCGTATGTAATTCGCCTATTTACTTGAATATTTTTTTTACTGCCAGCACGCTTTCTTCCGGGACAGCCGTCGTAGGACGACCACTCATTTGTTCATCCCCCAAAGTAAGGCAACTGCGCTTGAACTCGCTATACCAGCGGTAGATGTTTGCTTTTGAAGGTCCTTCTTCCATAAAAGCAATTTGAAGTCGATCAAATGACTCATCAGGCCACATTTAAAATCGTAGAAAATCATCGCATGAATATGTTCTTGATGCAGATCCATTTTTAAATGAGACACGATAATTTGAATTGGCTCTCGAAAAAATGTGGTGGGAAATTCAAAATTTGAACAATGGTATTTTTACTTTTAAATAACCAAAGTTTTTAAAATAATTACAAGTGGCCAGTGCCTTAAACATAAAAACTTTGTTTCGCAAAACTTTCTGAGTGGCATGGTACGTACACACACACTTTCGATTTTATAATATTAGTGTGATAATATGATCTAAAACTATATACACCCCTATTTATTAAAAAAAAAATGGGCTCTATCTGTACCCGTTACTGATCATATTTATGTTGTCAAAAGTAAAAAAAACGAAATCCCAAAATTGACCACGAAAATTTGTCATAATTGGTAAATTTATAATTGAATCAATTATTCATAACAATTGCTACTAGAAAATACTATGTGCCGTGTTTTTCCATTGTTTTTCATTCATAATCAATAGCCTGTACAATATTTCCATAAATTGAGTGACATTTTGGGATATCAACAAACGCTAATAACTTTGCTGTCTATGAATATTATTTTCGTAGATATATATTATAGATTCGATTATCGATTTCGTAGATATAGATAAGATTTTTCGGACACTAAGTACTTCAGCTACTTCATAAACTACAGTAATGGGCGTCCGGTACTTTAGTGAGAGAAGGACTTTAAGCACCGCACGTTGAGCCCTGTCCAGGTCAATCAAAAGGGTCTTACCAGCCCCACCCCAAGCGCAAATTCCATAACCCAATACACAGTGGCATAGTGCTTTGTATGTTTGAATCAGGAGCTTGGGACTGGCCGCCTGCCGCAGAGTTTTAATAATGTAGATTAACTTTCGCACTTTTTTGGATGTTCCTGATATATGTGGTCCCCATTTAAGGTTCTCATCAACGATTATACCAAGGTATTTGATGGAACTTACTCTGTCCAGCCTAGGGCACGCACAGGAGTCTAAGTTCGTGTGATTCCTGTTGCAAGGGAAGGTGTGGATGGTAATTTCAAAGTTTCTAGGGCTTCCTGCTCTAGTCTTGCTAAAACACACGATCTTAGTTTTGGCTGTGTTCAGCGATAACAGACTATCTTCCAACCAAGCCGGTACCTGAGAAAGACCTACTTCACAGACTATTTTCAGTAAATTGGGATATATGATGATTCCGCTTCAAAACCCATACTTGACGTGGCTCAGAAGGTTACCCAGCTTAAATGAAACTGGGCTGGTCATGACTGACGCATGCCGATCGAGCGGTAGGCACGTACTATACAAAATTGATGTCAGATGACAGGGTTGCGGCAGACCACGAAGGACGACTTACCTTATTGCTCTTTGGAATTGACAAGAAGTGGCCTAGGGCCGAAAACAATGGGAGAAATAGGAGGGAAAGTACAGGCTAGATGTAAAAAATAGGGTTGTTATTTGTGTTGGAATTCGTTATTTATTCATTTACTAACTTCATACCGCCTAACAGTCAATGAATGTATTGATTACCTTTTAACTAAACTTATTGACCGAATTATAGTATCTTAGCCATGTGCAGCGCCCCTTAGTGAACTCCACTGCGGGTGACGTAACCTACGACAAACTTATTATTTGCGGTTGGTATCGGGTTTAGGGATCGTATCGTTCATCGTAATCGATCCGGTAGTTTTTGCATGATGCCTGAACAAACAGACAGACAGACAGACAAAAATTTTTTAAATCACATTTTTGGGTTCGGTGTCCGTCTAGCAACAACCCCTGCCATTTTATTTTTGATATTTTTAATGTATAGAATTTTCACTTCTACAGATTTATTATACTAAGTAGGTATAGATATATACTTTATTGTACACCAAGATAATAAATGATATTTAAGAGCCTTATATTAAAAAAACATACAATTGGCGGCCTCATCACATTTCGCCTTGGTGCATTACAATATAAGCTAAACAATTGGTAAGAAAAAAAAATAAACAAAGTACATACTTAACACGAAAATACATACATACTAAATAATTATTTATGTTATATTATTGTACATTTTGGGTTTTTTGAAACCCACTTTAGTCATCTTGTCTTATACGTAATTTACTGATGGTAATATAGATTGCACGAAAGTTCAAAGACTCATTAGGTTATTTTACTCTGGACAATACGTTGGACTTTGCCCGGAAAATTACGCACAGTAAAACCCGAAGGCCTTTTCTCGTGCTTACAAAATATAGGAAAGTTAGAGTTGTTTTTGGCCTAAAGAGCCATTTGTTTAGGAGCCTTTCTTTTCTTTTATGGGTTCCGTACCTCAAAAGGAAAAATTGGAACCCTTATAGGATCACTTTCTGTCTGTCAGTCTGTCTGTCTGTCAAGACCTTTTATCTCGAGAACGCGTAAAGGTATCGAGTTTAAATTAAAACCATATACTTAGGTCTGCAGTCCCTTGAAGCTGTGAAAAAATCAAACTTCTTAGTTAACGAATATAAAAGATACGGCCGTTTATGTCGCAAAAAACGTATATTTCGATACTCTCAAAGAAATCAAAGTATATAGGGTTCTTCCCGCTGAACCAGAATCTTGAAATTTGGCATAAAGCAAGGTCTTATAGCACAGGTGTAGGAATAAATCTGAAAAAAAGTTTTTTTTTTTTTGCAATTCGGAAAAATGATCGAAGCTCCATTCCGGAATTGTAGTTTGTACGGAACCCTCAATGCACGAGTTCGACTCGCACTTGCCCAATTTTTTACTACTATTTGATGGTTCATAACATATCTTAGATAATTTCTGTTCTCCCGTCTGAGTTTCTCTGGGTATCGCGAGACCCTTACTATAGACGCTCTGGGCGTCCGGAGTCCCAGGACAATATCCGACCACCGTAGGTGCGGGTTTGTCAACGGCGAGCAATAGGTAGCTCGCCGTCCGGCCGTCCGGCCGTCCGGTAAGAACCAAGCCCGAGTCGATGGCTCGGTGCATTCAACTGGTACCTCAAAGAGATGTCAGAAAAGATTAACGAGGCCAGTTAGAGCCGATGCCTGCCAGGGCTGTTGATTATTGAAAAGAGTTACCGTGGCCCTCGCAAAGGATAACTAAAGGAACGCAGTTGGGGTTTAGTCAGTAAAAGTCTGACATTCCCTCTAGCTCCACCCAGAGCGAGAGAAGTCATTTGATATTATTAAGGGAATCTTTAAGTCAAGAGTGAATAGGTTACTTCTAGGTAAGCGCGCTCCATCGTCGACCGCATCGTCGCTTTCCATCAGGTGAGATAGTGGTCAAGCGCGAACCTATCAAGAATAAAAAAATAAAAAATAAAATAATAATATTTTCCCATGTAAAAAAAATATTATTTCTTCTATCTAAAGCACTATCTATCTAAGGCTACTTCTAGGCAAGCGTGCTCCATCGTCGACCACATCATCGCTTACCATCAGGTGAGATGGTGGTCAAACGCTAGACTAGCATTAAAAAAAAAAATTGACCTTAGATTTTGCCCAAAACATCATCTGTAAAAAAACCACACAGGTTGAGTTTTGAGAATTGATTTTTATGAAACCAATCCAGAAAACAATGACAGGAAAAACCATTTATTTGTGCCTCACACAATCGTATTACTAAAACACAATACAGATAATATTCTCCAAAGGTATAAAACAGTCCGTAATTTACCTAGTTAATACTCAACCGTTCATTTTACCTTCCGGCCCAAATGTATCCTCAGTATATGGTTAATTGACTTACACAATAGTCCACATGCGTAGATAAGTTACATAGGTATTAGAATCAGGAAAACGAAGGCATTACTAAAGTACTAAAATATCTTCATTCATTTATTTATAGTTGTTTTAACCTGTTATCAGGATGCAAGTCGTAGCCTCAGAACGGAGAATGAAGAATAGTCAGTGTTCCGCCGACCGCCGGCAAAGTTGCACGCGCGCGAACCAACGCCATCTATCGCTGACAATCGGAAAGTTTGCGATATCATTTTTGTGATGTGTTTTTGTTATTCACTTGAGTGATGTGCTGATGTTTTTGACTTGTGTTTTCGTGAGTTTTCATCTATTTTGGATTTGATTTCGTTGCGATTGGAACAGTTTATGGGAATGTTTTTTAAATGAGGATTTTTGGTAAGTTACAATTTTAATTTTATTTGAATATATTTATTAAAAGTATGCCTACATATCAGAACCAGGTAATTTAACTTCAAATACAACATGCATGACCATATCTTTAGGAAAAATATCTAAATATTAGGTGCCTACCTAATTTATTAAATTTAATAAAACATTTTCCCTTAGCGAAGGAAAAATATTCATGCAATCTATATTATCTTAAGTATTGTTAAAACATACATGTAAATTAGGAGTACTTCGACGCCTATGTAGGTACGTAACGTCTATTTTGTTTTCCTATTTTTATACGTATATTGGGTTCGGTATAAATAAATACTTAGTTAGTTATATTTTATTTTTCCGGACATTGTTATTTAACCACTGAATAAATTCATTCGTTTATTTTAATATGAGTGGAAAAAATAATAGTCTGTCTTTACTATCACATTGTTTTAAATAAAATTGAATGCGCTACTTTATTATTCAAAATAGATACTTAAACACATAGTTAGATAACTCAAAACATAGACTATTATATAAAATTAATATTTATTTATAAGTTAAATAACAATGTACAGAATGATAAAATATATCTAAATATTTATGCTGTAATACATACTCACAATATAAAACTGCACATATAATCAGTTAACCTATTTAGAGGTTTATGCAGCTCTAAAAAGTAATACAATGACTTTATTGATTATTACCTATCTACCTGTTTATGAGGACGTCGACTTATTTAGAACAATTTTACGTAAAATCGATAAACAAAAACAATACACAGCATGTCACTGGAATAATGCACACCATATCATCATCTTCCAGCCTTTGTCCCGTTTTATTTGGGGTTGGCGCAACACGTTTTTTTCTTCCATTCTGTCCTGTCACTCGTCACGCTATCACTAACTCCCTTTTCTTTCATATCACTTCTCACACAATCCATCCATTTTTTCTTTGGTCTCCCTGTCCCTTTCCATCCATCCACATGTAAACTCATAACTCTTTTAGTAACATGCCTTTCATCCCTCGTTTCTCGGGATGTATATGGGTTAGGGTTGCCAACTGTACTCCAAAATAGAGTATTGTACTTTATATCATGTAGGCGTACTCTATAATCTATAACACTATTAAAGGACGCTAAAGTACTCTTTATTACACAATGCTTACTATACTAGTGCCAGTCAAGTATATATGATGCATACTCATATCTATTATCATAACCAAAAATGTCGACTTTACTGAGAGAGTCTTTTCGGATGAATGTGAAGTGGCGGGAAGAGAGGAACAGGGCTTCATTGAAATTAATTAAAAATGAGCTGATCTATGTAAACTTAGAGTAGAATCTTTGGAGTAGTACAATTCTTTTATAAACAATGAAAATTTTCTATGTGCTGCTAAAAGTTCCAATTTTTTTTATCCGACTTCCTTTTTTTTCTTTTTTATGAGTCTATACTCTTTTTTTTAACTCCTTTGAAATCAGATATACTCTATTTCTTCTAATAAAAGTTGGCAACCCTAATATGGGCCTGCATTATTCCAGTGACATGCACAATCAGAAAATTAAGTTACAATAATAAGGCAGTGTTTTTTACGAAACTAGATATCTTAATTGTAGGAAAATAATATGGTAATCAGCGAACTATACTGGTCGGGCCATGGGTTTACTGCAGAAAGGGAAACCCATAACCTACCTAGAACACAAAGGGCAAAGAAAGAATATAGGTGTGGTTTTAGTTAGTAAAAGCCTGACACGCACTCTCGCTCCACTCTAGAGCGATAGAAGTCTTTGGATAATTTCCCACCTTAAAAAAAATCGCACGTACAATGCGTTCCAAATAAGAATAGGATCGATTGCCAGGTAGTGACGTCACGTCATACTGTCAAATCGAAGAATTATTATGGTGAAAAAAAACAAGAATTTTTTTAAATTAAATTTATTTACGATCTGTGAACGAAAATAGTTTAATCAGAATCCAATTCTTCAATTTTGCTCATCTCTGAGTTCTTCAATTTTGCCAAATTTCTTGCGATTTGACAGTATGACGTGAAGTCACAATATGGCAATCGATCCTATTCTTATTTAGAACGCATTGTATCGATGCACACAGACACAAACACTTTAGTGACGCAATTAATATTTATCAAAATAGGCTAATTTATCAAAAATTATTTTAGGATAAAAAAATTACCTATTTTAAAAATTCCTGAAATCGATTCCGTAGCAGATCGGGGTGTGCGTTTATTTAAAAAAAAATATTTTTATTTCACATAGGCCTACATGGGCACTTATAAAACGTCAGAAGATAGTGCAAGGTTCCAAATTTGTCGTTTCCTATGGAGAAGAACCAGCAAGAAACTCCATGGTTACTCTTTTAAAAAAAGTGGCTGATGGTACAATATTTCCATATAACAGTATTAATAGCTCATATTATGTAAAAACATTACGTTACATGTTATAACAATCTGGTTTTAGAAACCAAAATATTAACTTTTCCGGGTTCTCTTTTACCTTCTGATAATGATATATGATGATGATAATGATAATATTTGTTATTGGTTTGTTTATTCAGTAATTGTAAGTATAAAATATGTAATCCTTGCTGGCCGATCAACGTCTCACCGTCGACGACGGCTGGTGCTGAAAATCAGCGCTGAGGCTCTGTCTTACACGAGCCCCGGCATTTTGCTGAGTGCTGGCCGTTTTGCGCGGATGTGACGCATACCCTACCACTTATAATATAAGTCGTTGTTATTATTTGTTTTTATTTATAAAGTATGCGCTATGTTTGACGTGAATAAACTCTTTTTCTTTCTTTCTAATATTTAAACTATTATATTTAAATGCAAGTAAATCCTTCGTTCTAATAATCACACTAAGTATACTATTGTAAATTGTATGTGTGTCTGTGTTTACACAATCACCACCTGTACCATAATTTTATTTTTCTTTCGTATATATGTATGCTAGCTTCTATCAGCAGCTTCACTCACGTGATGGTAGATTTCCTCATACAAACTTTAGACCCCTGTTTCTTCCTCTTAGGGGGTGAATTTTGAATAATTTGAGCTCGCCTACATCCTAAACCGAAACCTTGCGCAAAATTTCACGCTCCTAGGAGCGTGAAATGACCCCCGAATTTGGACCCCGTAGTTTCTCCATTTTTATATATAGGTAGATGCAAGAAAAATAAAATGCTAATGGGTAATCTTTGCTATACATCCTTGAGATGAATATTTTTAGTCATCATCCCTTGTAGTCAAAATCCCACCCAATACTAAAGGGCTTAGACCATAATTATTCTATCACACGAATATTAAAGGTATTTAGTAGGTATTTAAATTTACAATAAGGAAACTACAATATCGCATTGAGTGCAGCCTGTAAACATATTTGTAAAATTTTGAAATAAATTGTGTGTGTGTGTATGTTTGTTACTGCTTCAAGCTCAAACAACTGAACGGATTTGGATAAAATTTGGCAAACAACTTGAACAAGTCTTGAAATAGGACATAAGATAATATTTTTTCCATGATATTTTTCCCTTTGAGATATTTTTTTTACTTTCGCTAGCAGAAGCTAATACATTATAATTGTGATAATCAGTATATTTAGACAATTAATCACACACACCTCCACGTTTATTTCGGGGGATAATATATTAATATGCTTTTACGAGTATTAAACGAATGAAACAAATGATAAATGCAGCGAATAAGGAAAAAAAGTGGGACGAAAAGGGAACATATAAAATGAGGCGTACTATGTTATGTGAATTCTGAATAAATACTTATTTTACCCATTTTTATGTGTTATAAAATTGTTATAGAACTCTATTACAATATTGCTTTGTATATTGATTGTAATAGTTATATTCCCGTGTAATGATTTTCATGTTTTACGTGGATAAAGCCGTTGGGAAGAGCTAACTGAGTTTTTTTTTGTCTGGCATTATGCTGAACTGGTCCTATTTGGCATAGCCGTGAAACAAATAGTTGTTGTTATTTTTTTTTCGTTGTGTGCCAAATAAACATGTATTTTATGCTGATAAAGTACTTGTAAACTTGCACGGAACAATAATAATTTCCAATACAATAGTATGATATATAAACGTCATGGAAGTCCCCCAAGGGTTTCCCTAAACCTAGTCAGAGGCGCTGTGTACTCACTTAATGTCAATAAACTCTATACACATAGCAAGCTGGTACATATACTATTAATACTTGTATGTATCTTAATCTGCTATGGTATACAATGTGTTGTACACCGTAATGTATCGGGGACCGCTCGTTAGTTATATTTAATAAAAAACTTTTTACAAAAAAAAATACAACCGACTTCAAAGTAAAAAAAACACTGAAAAGTGCAAAATAACTTTAATTTCGGAAGTCGGTGTTTCTATAATAGTTTTGTCTCTTCGTTATTTAACACCGACTTCCGAAATTAAAGTTATTTTGCACTTTTCAGTGTTTTTTTTTTACTTTGAAGTCGGTTGTATTTTTTTTTTGTAAAAAGTTTTTTATTTCGCACTTTTTAGTTTTGGTACCACCACTAAAAAGTACCCCTCAGCCAAAATTAAATACCTTATAGCCAGAGTGCATCTCATGACAATTCTAATAATCCCAAACATGGTTAGATTACATTAATTTATTACAGAGTTCCGGTGCCTAACTTCAGGCTTCATCATCAGATCAGTTCGATATATTCCCCCTCTACTTTTAGTCAGTCATCAACTACACGTATAAACAAAGCAATTTTACTTGTTACGACGGTTCTGCTGTAATCATATGAGGAGTTCTGTTCCATATCTTCGAAGTTCATGATCAGATCATAACAATATTTCTATGGGACCAACTCGGAACCATTACCTTTCAATCAAAAAAAAAATTTTCAAAATTGTTCCACAATTGACCGAAAAATCAGTGAACATACATAAAAAAAAAAAACATACATTCAACCGAACATATAACCTCCTCCTTTTTGAAGTCGGTTAAAAATAGAGACCAATGCTCTACAAAGCCCTTGTTTTGGTAAAATTTGAAATATCATAAAGAAGACTATGTAGGTACAAAAAATCTGCGGGGTTGTTTTAAAAAAAATACCGCGCCGTAGAACGAAAAGGGAACTAAAAGAATACAGGTAACTTTAGTCTGTAAAAGTCTGTCACTTCCTGACGCTCCGCCCTGAGCAGGAGAAGTTATTTGACAATTTCCCACCGAAATAGTATTAAACTATACTTAAAATGAGCCTTGTTTGTCGCTTGTGAGTATGTCATACAAAAAATACATAAATGCAGTCATCTCAAAGGTAAAGAGATTGTTCAGTGTACAAAAATCATTCGCATGATGCCATTGCCATATATGGTGAGCAGTGTCAATATCACATTATTAATTTATGTTAAAACTTAAGCCATTTTATATTTCAATTTGTAAAGCATTTATAATCACTATTAAATTATCTAGGAAACGGTCAGGAAAAAAAGAGAAGAAATATTCTTCAATAAAACAATCAAAATCGGTTCACATTTAGCAAAGTTATCGCTGATCAAGAAGAAACTTGCAGTATTGAGTATTGAGATATTTTTTTTAAAGTCGGTAAAAAAGTACCTACAATGCAAGAACAGTGGTGGCCGAGTGGTAACGGCCCCGACTTACGAGTTGTAGGTTGCGGGTTCAAACCCAGCCAGGCGCATTACTTTGTGTAATTTATTTCATCACCACTGCTCTCAAAACGGTGAAGGAAAACATCGTGAGGAAACCGGCATGTCCTAGAACCAAAAATTCGAAGACATGTGACATGCACCAACCCCCACTGGGTGGAGTGGCTGGAAAGACCTCACGGCGTCCTTACCTACCGCATGACGCAGGTCCTCACCGGACATGGTAAGTTCGGGAGGTTCCTGCACCGGATTCGTGCAGAAGAGACGCCCGGGTGCCACCATTGTGTGGACCGCCCGGAGGACACGGTGGAGCATACAGTAGAGGTGTGCCCCGCTTGGGCAGAGCACCGCCGTGTCCTCGTGGGGGCGATCGGCGGCAGCGATCTCTCGCGCCGGGCCTTGGTACAGGCCATGGTCCGGAGCGAGGAGGAGTGGCAGGCGGTCGCCTCCTTCTGCGAAGCAGTAATGCTAGCAAAGGAGGCGGCCGATCGCGTGAGGCAAAGGTCCTCACGCCCCAACCGCCGCCGGGATTCCGATCCCGATTTCCGGCCACCGTAGGCGCGGGCTTGCGGACGGCGAGCAATGGGTGGCTCGCCGTCCGATCGTCCGGTGACTGTCCGGACCGAGCCCAGGTCGTCGACGGCGCGTAGTGTTCCACGCGCGCCTCAGGGAGATGTCAGCAACCGTAGGGGCCCAGCAGGGTCGAGGCCTACTGGGGCCATGGGTGATGCGAAAGTGACCCCCGGGGCCCTGGAAAAAAATGGCAAAGAAGGAACAGGAGTGGGTTTTTAGTCAGTAAAAATCTGACACTATCTCGCGCTCCGCCCAAGAGCGGGGGATGTCATTAGATGATTTTCCCACCCGAAAAAAAAAAAAAAAAAAAAAAAAACCCCCACTGGGTCCGCGTGGTGGATTACGGCCCATACCCTCTCCTAGAAAAGAGGCCTGAGTCCCAACAGTGGGAACATTATAAGGCCGACTATGCTAAAAAAGTACAATAAAAAGTAAATAATAATATAATAATAATAATAATATTCCACAACTATCACACAACGCCGTCTAGTCTCAAGCTAAGCAGAGTAGCAGTATTTGTGTTATGGGTACTAGACAACTGATAAACATACTTATATATTTCTAAATACATACATATATAGATAAATTACACCCAGACACAGAACAAATGATTGTGCTCATCACACAAACATTTGTCCTGGGTGGGAATCGAACCCACGACCTCCGGCATAGCAGTCAGGGCCACTAACCACTAGACCAACAGGCCAGTCAAAAATACCAATTTCTTTTGTTCTTGATCATGACTTCGGTACATGAAAAAAATCCGTTATAAGAAATCATATATGTAGTTCCTACTAAAGTGTCATTAATGCGAGAACTACACTAGACCGACGCACACGTGGGCCACGCCTGATTTGTACGTAGCGGCGTGCTGCGTGGCGTCGCGTGGCGTGGATTTATTAGAATAGAAATAAATAAATTTTATTCGGGACAGACACAGCACAACAGTTATAACCACAAAGTAAAAAAGAACAAAGTACAAAGTGCGCAGAGCGTGCCCGCACCGAAAGGGTGACCACCTCAGCATTTGCTGGGCGTTAGACACCCAGCGCTGGTTTTCAGTTGGCACCCCGCAGTGACGCACGGACTAGGGTAAACATATATGTATATAATACTCGTATGTAATAATTGAAATAAATATTGACGTTGGGTACCTCCTTGTGTATATTTTTATTGAAATAAAATTATAGCTCTGCAAGTCTAGTTGCCATATATGGGAGACCGACGCGCCCAGGGCCTTAAGTCTGCTATTACAATAGTTTCAGAATGGTATATGATTGATTTCATAATTGTTGATTTTGACAAGTTTGGTAATCTACTCATATAATGGCGTCATTATGACTTTCCAATGGTCAACCACTGACAGTCCATTGAAAGAAGTGCCATAGAATGGTAATCTCGTACCTACATATTGACAAATAAATATCTGACGTATGCGATAATCTGCTAAAATTTTGACAGTTCCTTTGATCAGTGACCTACCATTAGAATGTCATTGTGCAGTCATTGCTTTTAATAAGCTCGATATTGTCATTCTACCACAACTTTAGTATGAGACCATTGACCGATCAATGATCGATCATTATGAATTAGCAGATTACGAACTTTTAGCAAAATGACAATGGGATCGTGTTGGAATGACGAATGTATAAAAACAGCAGACTTGGGCCCCAGATCGGTGTACGTTGCCCACGTGTGAGCAATGTAGACCTACCTTTACAGTATTTTATATGCAGCTACTCAAGTCGCATGACCTTAACCAGTTATTTACAACATTCAATACTATCAATAAAACTTGATTGTCTTGCACTCATTATTAATCGTGTTTCTCGGATTTTACTATTTGCAAAACCAGTTGTAATAAAGGGATTTTTCTTGACATCTTTTTATGTTAATATTTTCCTGGTCAATCAATATTTCTGTTATACTTATTGTGTGGGTAATTATGGCCTTGAGTGTACTCGTACTTCCTTGATGGACGCGAATTTTGATGCATCTGTTTTAAATAATATATGTTTGCTGTTTTTGTGAATCATGCCGTCCAAGTATGTATCCTTTTAGAGCGTGGGAGTTCTACAATATATATATTCTACAATATATTCTACAACTATTACACAACGCCGTCTAGTCTCAAGCTAAACAGAGCTTGTGTTATGAGTATTAGACAACTGATGAACATACTTACATATTTCTAAATAAATACATATACATATTATAGATAAATTACACCCAGAAACCCGGGGCCCTGGGACGAAGGCAACGAAAGAACAGGAGTGGGTTTTTAGTCAGTAAAAGTATGACACTATCTCCCGCTCCACCCAAGAGCGTGATTTGTCATTAGATGATTTTCCCACCTAAAAAAACCCAGGCACAGAACAAATGATCATGCTCATCACACAAATATTTGTCTTGGGTGGGAATCGAACCCACGACCTCCGGTATAGCAGTCAGGGCCACTAACCACCAGACCAACAGGCCAGTCCAGTTTAATCATATTGTATTTAAATCTCACGAAAATGAATAGATACCTTTTAAATAGATATAGAGAAAAGATGGATGGATTGCATGGGGAGTGAAAGAAAAGGGTGAAAGTGCGTCATGGGTGACAGGATAGATTGGGAGAAATAAATGTGCTAGAAGATGATGATCTTTTATGTCATAAATATAACTTGAGCTAAAAGCGTAAGTAATTTGAATGATTTCTATTACATGTATTTATTGATCTCTAGCTTTTTTCTTTGCCTATGCCACATGCCGCAAAAGCCGTTTATTTTTTAGGTATACAAAATTAGCCGATGACATTCAGTGAGTGATTTTTTATATACGAACAAACATACTATTTTTTCACCTTTTTGTTATATAATTTTCTCCTCCAGGACTTGGAGGAGGCCTTTGCCTAGCAGTGGGAATAATGGTAAGAAAAAAACCGGGCAAGTGCGAGTCAGACTCGCGCACTGAGGGTTCCGTACAAACTTACCTATGAAAACAGTTCAATTCCCGAATTGAGTTACGAAGATTTTTCAAATTTATTTCGAATCGCAATATTTTTGTTTGTGACGTAATACCAAGTTTACAGTTTTCAGATTTTTTCCTATACTTGTGCTATGAGACCTTTCTTTATGCCAAATTTCAGGATTCTAGGTCAACGGGAAGTACCCTATGAATTTTGATTCCCTTGAGAGTGTCGAAATATACGTTTTTCGCGACATATCTTTTTTTTCGTTAACTTAGAAGTTTAATTTTTTCTCAGCTTCAAGGGAACGCAGACCTGAGTATACCTATAGTTTTAATTTTAACTCGATACCTCCACGCTTTCCCGAGATACAGTGTCTTGACAGACAGACAGACGGACAACAAAGTGATCTTATAAGGGTCCCGTTTTTCCTATTGACGTACGGAAACCTAAAAATCAAAATAAATATCTAAACATTTAGAATAGTCAACGACATCCATTGACGATACGAACACTCATTTTACAAACCCGATACCTAGTGATGATTTATGAGTGTCAATTAGCGCTCCACAACCACTTTAATGACGGATATAAGCACCATAGCAACCTGCTCATACCTCCTACTTATATATGTAACTATGCAATAATTGCGTATTCATACTACATAGACAAAAGAGTGTATACCTACTTGTAGAGCTCTTTGTTGCTGTAGGATGCCAACTGAAAACCAATGCTGGGTATCTACCACCCAGCAAATGTTGAGACGTAAAATTGTGCTAAGCGTACCCTTTCGGCACGGGTACGCTTAGCGCAATTTTTTGGTACAGGCACGCTCAGCGCAATCTTTCGGTACGGGTACTCTCAGCGTAAACTTTCAGTACGGGCACACTCAGCTCAATTTTTTGGGTTCCGTACCTCAAAAGGCAAAAACGGAACCTTTATAGGATCACTTTGTTGTCTGTCTGTCAAGACCCTTTGTCTCGGGAACACGTTTAGGTATCGAGTTGAAATTAAAACCGTATACTCAGGTCTGCAGTCCCTTGATGCTGTGAAAAATCAAACATGTGAGTTAACGAAAAAGAAAAATACGGCCGTTTATGTCGCAAAAAACGTAGGTATATTTCGACACTCTCAAGGGAATCAAAATTCATATTTTCTTCCCGTTAACTTAGAATCCTGAAAGGCATGAAGCAAGGTCTCAAATCACAATTTGTAATTACGTCATAAAATAAAACTTTTTTTGCGATTCGGAAAATTCTTCATAACTCAATTCGAGCATTGAACTGTTTTCATAATAAGATGTAAGTTTGTACGGAACCCTCAGTGTGCGAGTCCGACTCGCACTTGCCCAGTTTTTTTGGTACAGGCACGTTCAGCTCATTTTTTCGGTACGGACACGCTCAGTGCAATAATTTTGTACTATTCTTCTCTTTTAAATTAAGTTAGTTCCTGTTGTGTTATACCTGTGTCGAGTAATTTTTTTCCTTTCTATTCTAAGGCAGTGCCGGTTTGCTTCACTTGTACTCATTGCGCAGGGCCGGTTTTTACAATCGTTATAATTTTTTTTTCATTCTATTCTAAGGCAGTGCCTGTGTTCCTCACTTGTAGTCATTGCGCAGGGTCAGTTTTTATAATCGTTATAAAATGTTACCCCATACTAGGAAGCGGAAGCGACGCCCGGGTGTCGCAACTGTGTGGACTGCCCGGAGGACACGGTGGAGCACACGGTAGAGGTGTGCCCCGCTTGGGCAGAGCAACGCCGTGTCCTCGTAGGGGCGATCGGCGAGCGCCGGGCCTTGGTACAGGCCATGGTCCGGAGCGAAGAGGAGTGGCAGGCGGTCGCCTCCTTCTGCGAAGCAGTAATGCTAGCAAAGGAGGCGGCCGATCGCGTGAGGCAACGGTCCTCACGCCCCAACCGCCTCCGGGATTCTGATCCCGATTTCCGGCCACTGTAGGCGCGGGCTTGCGGACAGCGAACAATGGGTAGCCCGCCGTCCGACCATCCGGTAACCGTCCAGACCGAGCCCAAGTCGTCGATAGCGCGTATTGTTCCACGCGCGCCTCAGGGAGATGTCAGCAAATCGTAGGGGCCCAGCAGGGTCGAAGCCTACTGAGGCCATGGGTAGTGTGAAAACGACAAACACTGTGTGCAACACTCAGCGCAGCAGCCAATCCTTTAACCATTAAACCAACCGTGACGAAAAATATTGACAATGTTTTATAAACTAATGCATCTTTCAAACCTCGACGTACAATTACTACTACCAGTAGGTAGGTAGTTTATGATGATCGACCTCGAGAATGACTCACATATATAATTATGTCTGTAGTAAGTACTATAGATAAGAATGCCTGTTATAAGACTGCTTATTCATTTGTTTTTTCGTTTATCGGGGATGCCCTGCCTTTGGTTTCAAACGAAGCGCGTAATGCGTTTTTTTATATATATAATTTAAAAATTTATAGTAGTATTTAACTGTTCAATTGTGAACAGGAATAAATTGAGGTTATTTTTTTTAAACCACCCAGAAGACCATATTTTATGGTATTTTGGGTGGTTTAAAAAATAACCACGAAGGGGATGACGGGGTCTACTGAGCGAGGGAAGCAAATGAACATAGACACCGCCACCCCATTCTAACCTAACCTTTACGAGTCCGGATGCCCCAAATTTTTTAATAATTGTAAAAAGTTTTGTAATATTTGATGTACAATTAGTATTTTTAGTGAAGAATACGATTTTATACGCACAGATAAAAATACCTCATTTAAAATAGAACAAGAATGCAGTTTGAAATTCATTTTAAATTGTTCATCGTTATATTGCCACTAAACTAAAATAAATAAATAAGAGAAGTCGAGAATAGAACTCTGTAGCAACATGCCATTTTTGACTGGCCTGTTGGTCTAGTGGTTAGTGGCCCTGACTGCTATGCCGGAGGTCGTGGGTTCGATTCTCACCCAGGATAAATATTTGTGTGATGAGCATGACCGTTTGTTCTGTGTCTGGGTGTAATTTATCTAAATATAATATGTATCTATTTAGAAATATATAAGTAGGTTTATCAGTTGTCTAGTACTCATAACACAAGCTCTGCTTAGCTTGGGACTAGACGGCGTTGTGTGAAAGTTGTGGAATATTATATTATTATTTAATCAGCAGTGTCTAGTAGCATATTATGTATCGTTAATGACTTTAAAACGTTCATAACGCTGATTTATAAACCTGTATTATTTATGAATTTATATTATTTATTTTTTTACCTAAAGAAAGAAAGAAACAAAAATATTTATCACACAACTTATTACAACCGAATAATACATACGAAACAATCTAGGTCTACGGAGAATTTCTGAAAGGGATACCTTGGTACGCAAAGGGCAACTGAAGTACACAGGTGGGTTTTAGCCAGTAAAAGTCTGACACGCCCTCTCGCACCACCCTAGATCTCGAGAAGTAATTGGACGTTTTCCCAGCTCGAAAAAAAAACAGTGGTAAGTAATTAATAAAGTGGTTAACATTATCTTTACAAGGTAGGTCGCACCGTGCACCGTAATCGTCGAAAATCTTAGATTAACTAAGTCGGGTCAAATCTATTTGACATTGAAAACGTATCACGTGCGTAAAGCCGTACGCACATAAACCGGGCTTATCCATTGGAGCGATGGAGCGCAGAGCTAGGAAAACATTAACTAACAGAATAACCAATAAATCATTCAGTAAAAATATGTTGTAAATAACTACAAACATATATATTATTATGACGTACGAACTGTGGAATTTTGTTATTGTACTCGTGTCCACTTAACCACACTGGCCCGTGATGATTATAAAAAATAAAAAAGAATAAAAAAAAAAAAAAATTTTTTGTTTCAGACCGTGGTCCATATTATATTAGTAATCACACAACTTAAAAACTATGTTAATAAAAGATAAAATAACAGAGAGAGAGAGAGAGAGAGATTTTAATTTAATTTAAATATCTTTTGCGTACACCTGACACACCGGGTACATGTACGTGTACATGCACCCAGTGTGCCAACGTGGCGCAACACTGCTTATTAACCACACTGGCCCGTGATGATTATAAAAAATAAAAAAGAATAAAAAAAAAAAAAATTTTTTGTTTCAGACCGTGGTCCATATTATATTAGTAATCACACAACTTAAAAACTATGTTAATAAAAGATAAAATAACAGAGAGAGAGAGAGAGAGAGAGATTTTAATTTAATTTAAATATCTTTTGCGTACACCTGACACACCGGGTACATGTACGTGTACATGCACCCAGTGTGCCAACGTGGCGCAACACTGCTTATCACTAATGACCCTCAGAATGCTGTTGCCGCTCCCACGCACCCTGCGCGTCATGGACGCTACCCTCTTTCTTATAATGGCTTTGAAACCATCAATATGTGCGTCGGCAAACATTCCTGATGCATTGCAGTAACGTGGGAGCCCCAACAACATCCTGAAGGCATTATTGTAATAAGGGACTATGAAGGCACGGAGAAGTTCCTAAAGTCCTGAGCAATACACATTACATTCACAACATAAATACACAAAGATTGATTTAGATCACAATACACTTTGCTTGTGTTTTTACTTTTTGGTATTCACTTGGTCTAAACTCAATTAGACTCACTCACTCATTACACTACACACATACACTACACAGCTACACACGTAATAATAATAATTAAAAAAAAAAAACTTGTTTTATTATATTAAGATGATGTATCTTGACACAAATTTTGTTAATTATTGTCGCCTCCCTAATACTACTTTTGTAAAACGAAGGAGACTAGTCTCCACAACACAGGGGATCCTAGTGTGGAGACTAGGGCCAAATAAATTTGTGAAACATTTTTCTGAATAAACATTATTATTATTATTATTATTTTTTTTTTTATATTTTATTTATCTCAGGACCCTGAGGTCCTGGACCTTTGGGAGGCGTACGAGGAGCCGAAGCCAACTCGCAGAGGCCCTTTAGATAATTATAAAGGAACATGATATCAACCGACGATTATCCCTGTACGCGCTATGCTAGTGCATCCAAGGACAACCCCCGGTTATTGAAAAACTGTTGCGACATATGGAGAACAAAGATAATAGGGCTATGGTTTTTGGAGTCTTAAGTGGACTGGTAACATGGAACTATGTCAAGACTATGGCCCCTGCCTGAACAACGTTATTAATATGCATCGAAAAAAGGCAGGGGGTGACTTGCACACTCAATAAATGGGCCCCCAAAAACGGCCGCTAGCACGAAGTGACGTAGCAACAAGAGGGCAACATATCCTGAGGTGCTTGAGGAGTGGAGAGGTATACCACGGCTATCAGGACAATCCCGGAAGTACGGTCAAGATCCCTACCAGCACCTTACTGGATTATACATCCTTCTCCCGAGCACGTTTGCTCTTGCGAATCTCCACTCAAGCCAGCCAATAAAGGCAAGAGAGAGGTGGGAACTCAGTTCCTCGTCAGTGTTCACTACGGCCGGCCAATAAAGGCAAGCCGGAGATGAAGAACAAGAATTCTCCCGGGAGATCGGGTCCGTGGGGTCGCTAATGCCCAACAGTTCGCCACAAAACTGCACTGCGGATTGTATCTCTCTTAGTCTGGCCCCTCACCCTAGGCATATTACGGCAAAGCAAACTTTACCGATACAGACCTAGGGTATATTGGAGCACGCAAGCCCCACCACGACGTCAACGTAGAGATACGGCGATGGGGTTATTATTATTATTATTATTATACTGAACTTTAAGGGGCTATTCCTCATTTTTTTTTTTCACAGAAAGAGAAAGCTTTTTTTTGAGGTACGTACGGCATTCCGCCATGGGTACATGGTGGACATCCCACCCATACGTAAAAAGCGTTTTGGGAACCCATTCATTGTGCGTACTTACAGCTTTTTATTTCGGTGGGAATATCATCCAATGACATCCCACGCTCTTGGGCGGAGCGTGAGATAGTGTCAGACTTTTACTGACTAAAAGCCACTCCTGTGGCCAGGAAAGAAGGCTTTGCCTTCGTTCCAGGGCCCCGGGGTTCTCTTTCGCATCACCCATGGCCCCAGTAGGCTTCGACCCTGCTGGGCACCTACGGTTTTGTTCACATCTCCTTGTTTTGCTGACTGGCTACTAGAGAATGAGAAGGCTTGAGTCCAACTATAGAAATATATTAAGCGTCATGAATTGAGTCTGTGTTAATTTTTGTAGGGTGTCCAAAAATTAACGCAAGATTTGAGTTAAATAGAAAACACAGTTTTTAGTCTTCAGATTGTGATTTTTTTATTGAATCATAAAGTAAAGGGTGTCTCAAAATTAACGCAAGATTTGAATTTGTTGCCGTTTATGCAGTAAAGTGTTGGCAACCCGAAAAAAATCTGTTTTTCTATTTAATTCAAATCTTGCGTTAATTTTGGGACACCCTATACAATCACACACACTATCACAAACCGTATGCGTGTGTATGTTTGTTACTTCTGCACGCTCGAACGGCTGAACGGATTTCAATGAAACTTGGTACGCAGGTAGACCATGTCCTGGAATAGAACATAGGATTTAATAAGCCCATAGTAATAAAGTATCGTACATTGACGAACTACTTTACGGACTAGATTTCATGAGCTGACGCCATATGGACCACTTCCGCCCGTTCTTCTTTACGGTTTACAGACTTTTTCCTTAACTTGTGCTATAAGACCATACTTCATAGCAAATTTCATGATTCTAGGTCACACGGGACTTACCTTATAGGTATATTTGTTCTATAAAAGTGTCAAAATATGCGCCGAAGTGATCTTAAATTTAGATTACGTTTACTTGGAAATTTAATTTTTACTGCTTCAAAGAGTAACACGGGACTTGAGTATTTGAAATTTCTAATTAATTAATTTCAGCCTAATTCCTCTACGCGTTCCTAAGAAAAAGGTCCTTCACACTTGACACACGGACAGACGGAGAACAAAGTTATCCTATAAGGGTTCCGTTTTTGCGTAGAGGTACGGAACCCTAAAAACTGATTCAAGTACCCAATTAGGGCATATCGGACACAAGTGTCAGTCACACCAGTGTTTCGGGTCAATTAACTTAAGTTAAGCCGCTTTTTAGATAAACGCGTGCCTTTCATGGATGGGTAGCGGTGATAGTGAACGTACTATAGTTTGAGACCGGTTCGTGATATGTTGTCCTGGTATATTTTGGTATTATGTGATTGTTTGACGTGTTATGTAGACTTTTTGTGTTCAATCTCACAAGATAAAAGATCCCGGGTGTCACCATTGTGTAGACCGGCCGGAGGACACGTTGGAGCACATGGTGGTGGTGTGCCCCGCCTGGGCAGAGCAACGCCGTGTCCTCGTGGGGGCGATCGGCGGCGGCGATCTCTCGCGCCGGGCCTTGGTACAGGCCATGGTCCGGAGTGAGGAGTGGCAGACGGTCGCCTCCTTCTGCGATGTAATGCTAGCAAAGGAGTAGGCCGCACGCGTGAGGAACCGGTTCTCACGCCCCAACCGCCGCCGGGATTCCGATCCCGATTTCTGGCCACCGTAGGCGCGGACTTGCGGACGCCGAGCAATGGGTAGCTCGCCGTCTGACAGTCCGGTAACCGTCCGAACCAAGCCCAAGTCGTCGACGGCGCATACTGTTCCAAGCGCGCCTCAAAGAGATGTCAGCAAACCGTAGGGGCCCAGCAGGGTCGAAGTCTACTGGGGCCAAGGGTCTGATTCTGAAAGGAAGACTCGGCCCTGGTACGAAAAGCAACGAAGGAACAGGAGTGGGTTTTTAGTCAGTAAAAGTCTGACACCATCTCTCGCTCCGCCCAAGAGCAGGGGATGTCATTAGATGATTTTCCCACTGGTAAAAAAAACCAGTTATAAGTTAATAACTGTTTGTGTTATTGTCCTAGCCTATGGTAGATAAAAGAAGTCCAGTGTTGGACATAGGTCTTTCCCAAATGTCACAATGACCGGTCCTGTGTGTTTCGCCTCCATCGGATTTCTGCAACCCTCAACAGGTGGTCTGTCCACCTTGTGGGAGGTCTTCAAACGCTGCGTCTTCTGGTACGTGGTCACTACTTCAGAACCTTTCGGCCGCGTTGGTAATTACTGTTCTGTGAGCAATGTGTGCTGTCCACTGTCCACTGCCACTTAACCCCTTGTGCGCGGGGGGGTATTATTGTTACGTAATGGGCGTTTTTACGTAAAATCACAAAAAAAAAACTTTTTCTGTATATTTCTAGAAAAAACAAAGATATAGAAACCAAAATTTTCGACCAAATAAATTTTATACACTAACGTGTGTACAGTACGACAATTAAGCGTTTTTCAAGGTCTTTCAAGTTGTACAGACGTATATACAATCGGCGCTCGAGGGGTAGGTATTTGGCAATTTTTGGGCTGTGTCGGCAACCTTGGTTCTCCTGCGGATATCTTCGTTTCTGATCTGATCACGCAAGGAAACTCCTTTGGTTTCTACGACAAGTCTCTCGGCTGAAATGATGATGATGATGATGATGGCTAGCTTCAGGTAGCGTCTTCAACCTCGTGGAATTCGTACTTTCTTTTTTTTTATAAATTATAGCTTCTGTGTTACTCTGATGTACAAGCTATACCACTGTACAATTTTATCGAACCCATTCATTATAATAATAATAATATTCCACAACTATCACACAACGCCGTCTAGTCCCAAGCTAAGCAGAGCTTATGTTATGAGTACTAGACAACTGATAAACATACTTATATATTTCTAAACACAGACCTACCTACATATAATAGATAAATTACATCCAGACACAGAACAAATGATCATGTTCATCACGCAAACATTTGTCCTGGGTGGGAATCGAGCCCACGACCTCCAGCATGGCAGTTAGGGCCACTAACCACTAGACCAACAGGCCAGTCAAAGTGTTTTCTTATTAGTTTTTGCGTGAAAGAGTAACGAAAATAACTAAAAATATATAAACTTCTTGAAATACGGATTTCCAGTGAAGTCCCCAATTATACTTACTAATTTGATAGAGAACAGATGATCTTCTGATAGTTAATGGATGATACAGTGAATGTTCGTTTCGGCCTACTTTGATTGTTCCGGTTGTGTTTTACCTATAGAAAAAAAATACAATATTCAAAATGATAAAATCAATAGATACAAACTAATTGATATTACTATGTACTTTAACACTGATTGATAACAGAATCAATGTGATAAACAAATGAATAACACAATTATAATGATTTATCTATTACTAACGATCCACCCCAGCTATGGACGGGTGTTACAATTCTTTGAAATTCTTGGCCTTACTATAATATGCATCTTTATATATATAATTTTTCTGCAAGTGTGTTTTTCACCTACCACCTTCCAAACGGCTTGACCGATTTTGAAGATTTGTGTGTATATTTGAGTAGGTTCTTGGATGGTCTTAAAATATTATCAAACCCGGTAGGTGGTGCTACAATCAGTTTTCATTGTTTTTCAGACAATAATGTTATGTGTTATTTTATTTGTATTTTAATTTAATTTAATTTTGATTTGAATTTCATTATATGTGTATACATCTCATGTATGTGTATTTGATTTAATTATTTTAATGTTTTACTTGATTTTAATTTTAATTTTGTTATGGACTATGTCTGAAATAAATGAATACAATACAATAAGCCAGTTTTCGGGCAAGACAGCGTCGGCCGGGACTACTAGTGTATAATAATATATATATATATATAATACACTTAAACCTTCCTCTTAAATTACTCTATCCAATAGTGGAAAAGTATGAAAATCTATTTTTTGAGCTTATCGCGAATAGACAGACAGACACACGAAATTTATTTTTAACTAGTTTTATAAGGACGAATAATAATCATACAATATTTCATTCATTTAAGATCGTACAAAAACTTTAACTTCGTGGTGAAGTGGTGATTGATCTGTTTTGGTAAAAAATCCAATAATTTCTTCTGTTTTAGCGTGGAGTGAGAGGGCGTCGGTATTTTATATGTCGGTATTTTGTGATACTATATATTTGCTATAGATTTTTGCTTGTTCATGCGATCTCCTTCGATATCACACTATTAATCACACTATTAATAAAACATGCATCGTCAATTATAAAACCCAGTATCTCCGGGTTCAATCACCTCCTTATCTACCTATGTTACTACAAGCATAAACTATTTGCTATTGCATTCACTTAACCCATTTAAAGTCGTGAAGATGACAGCCGAGCCCCTGACACGTTTCGTTTTGTTTTACTTATAAGCTATCGGCATTTGTTTTCATTCAATGTTTTTTAGTATGAAGGAAGGTAATTGCTTTTAGTTCGGCTGCTGTTTTAACCTTATCGTGTTTTTTTTTTGAAGTGGAAAATCATCTAATGACTTCTGACTTCTAGTGGAGCGAGAACGTGTGTCGGACTTTTGCTGACTAAAACTACACCTATGTTCCTTTAGTTGCCTTTATACACCATCGCTGTATTAAAGTTCTCTACACGATTAGAACAAATACAACAGGCTGAAATCAACTATCGGGTAGTTGCCCGGATCAGACCCAATACCCGTCTGGTCGGAGGATCCTTTTCAACGGGTGATTGCGTGGCTTTACGCTGTACCGTATACCTCTAAAAGGTTAATTATGCCGCCGGTAAGTCCCCTCTTTGAGGAGTGGCTGGAAAGACCTCACGGCGTCCTCACCTTCCGCATAACGCAGGTTTTCGTCGAACATGATCAGTTCGGGAAGTTCCTGCACCGGATTCGTGCGGAAGAAACGCCCGGGACCGCTCGGAGGACACGGTGGAGCATACTGTAGAGGCGGGGCAGAACACCGCCGTGTCCTCGTGGGGGCGATCGGCGGCAACGATCTTTCGCGCCGGGTCTTGGTACAGGCCATGATCCGAAGCCGGCCACCGGCAGCGCGAGCTTGCGGACGGCTAGCAATGGGTAGCTCGCCGTCCGACCGTCCGGACCGAGCCCAAGTCGTCGACGGCGCGTAGTGTTCCACGAGCGCCTCAAGGAGATGTCAGCAAACAGTAGGGGTCCAACAAGGTCGAAGCCTACTGGGGCCATAGGTTAGCTTCTGAAAGGAAAACCCGGCCCTGGAATGAAAGGAAACGAAGGTACTAGGAGTGGGTTTTAGTCAGTAAAAGTTTGACACGCTCTCGCGCTCTGCCCAAGGGCTATAGATATCATTGGATGATTTCCCACGTAAAAAAAAATATTATTATTACAATTATGGACTATATCAATCGGAAAATTTCACATAAGTATTCCTTTTCTAAGCGCTCTTACGCACTAGCGGTTAATCGCGGGGGCGGCTAATCGCGCGGTTAGCCGCTTTTCCAGTTTAATATGCAACCGCTTATGATTGTACGCACTAAACCGCCACAAAATTTCAAACGCGGCGGTTGAGTGGAGGGCCGCGGCCCGCTTCGCGGCTAGCCGCCATCTTGTGTATACGCACTGGCGGTCAGCATAGAGCCGCTGAACGCGGTTTCATAGCGGCTGAACGCTATGGCGGCTAACCGCGAAGAAAAACGCGAAGAAACCGCATTAAGCGGTTGGACCGCTCAAACAAACCGCCTAGTGGCCAACCGCTGGTGCGTAAGGTCCTTTAGAACCTCTAAGTTCTAACAATTAAGCAGCCGAATAAAGGAATCCCTATAACATAAAGGCTGGTTACTTTCCGCTTAGATGAGACAAGTTTTAAGCCGGCAACAAAGACGTTCGGCTGTAGATAAGTCTTATTTAATTAGATATTATAAGTTTTCTTCTAGTCTTTCTTTAAGAAGAAAAAACCCTTAACTTAGAGCACAGATAGGGTCGTAGTCGACCACGAAGGGGATGGCAATGGTGGGACGAACTAATCTATTTCGTCAGGACTGGACGAAGGAAATGTGGGCCCACGAAAAATGGATGGAGTTGTGGGAGGCATTTGCTCAGGAGTGGGGCAGAATAGACGAAAAAAAATTGTTCTTTATTTTTATCTCTCTCTTTTTATCTCTCTCTTTTTATCTCTCTCTTTTTATCTCTCTCTTTTTATCCATAAAGTTTGGGTAACAATTGAACCCTTTTTTGCTGGAAAACCGTCAAATATTTCCCGAATGGTACAATAAAATTTTTGTTATATTGCTGATGTTTTTAAACTCTCTCAAAGTTCAATGAGATGGTAATCAGAAACGACTGAGGAGAGATCAAGCGCAGGACCAGGCTAGGCATGGGGTACAGAGTAATTTCTATTGAAAAAACCCAATAATACTTCTAGCTCGGCATCGGAACCAAGACACGTACAGCACTCGAGCTTGTGACTAAAATTTAAAAGGAGGAACTTATACACTTATAAAATGTGTGTCAAATGTATGTGCGAGTGCGTTTACACTGAAGCTGAGCTGGGCGGAGTGGAGCGTAAAAATTGGCAATTCTTTCGAGGCGGAGTGGAGTAGAGCTACGATCCGCTCGACTCCGTTCTGTCCGGCCAGGGTCCACGTGTTCATTTATTTTATTAAAAAGTCCGCTCAGCTCCACTGCGTATTTCCATTCTTTACAAAGCCTGAATGCAGCCATAGGAAACTACTCTTTGTATTGCTATTTTTAAATCTGCAATTACAATGTATACACGAATTCTGCGTACTGGTCTTGTATAGTTTGTAAAGTGTACGCGCGCGCGTCCTGGTTCCAAGCAATACTACAGTTTTAACATCACTTGCGCGTGACATAAGCTGAGATCTAGTTTAATAAAATCATTTATTCATATAATGGGATGATGTTTTTAACTTTATTAATATAGATTTAGATAAACAATAATAATTATTATTATTTAATAAAATTATGAACCCGTTGTGTCCCACAGCAGGGCAAAGGTCGTTCTGTTCTTCCACTCTTTTCTGTCCTTAGCCACTTCTGGCCAATCCTTAAGGGAGGAGTCCAAATCGTCACGCCATCTTCTTCTGAGCCTACCGCGTCGATGATTCACTAACATTAGAATCGCTACGGCGGGACGTATTCTAACCTAACCTAGCCCACATTATTGCTCCGTTCTCTCGCCATCGTGTTTTAATGGTCACTAGCATAAATAATAGCACAATCACCCTTTTAATGTTCCCACTGCTGGGACTCGGACCTCCTCTCAAGGAGAAGGAATGGGCCGTAATCCACCACGCGGGCACAGTGCGGTTTGGTGGATGTCACATGTCTTCGAAGTTTTGGTTCTAGGACATGCCGGTTTAATCACGATGTTTTCTTTCACCGTTTTGAGAGCAGTGGTGATGAAATAAATTACACAAAGTAATGCGCCTGGCTGGATTTGAACCGACCTACAACTTGTAAGTCAGGGCCATTACCACTCAGCCACCACAGCTCTCACTGCTTAATGGTCACTATTCTCACTTAACCTAATCCAGGCGCGATTATTCCAATCTACGCACGATTAGTCCATGTTGTACAGACATGGTACTGTATATTATAGAATAAAGTTAAGTAGTTCACTACGAAGTATACGCGTATATAAAGCGTACTACTCTTGTATAGATTAGAAGACCTTAGTAAAAAAGTGATTTCCAATCCATACGCGATTAGTTTTTCACCCTTGCATTCAGGGCTTGTGTAGAATGGAAATACGCAGCTCAACTCTGCTCCACTCAAACTGTTTCCACTGATGTGGAGTGGAGATTTCGAGCACTGTGATTGGCTAATTCACGGTCTGCTCCGCTGCACTCCGCCCAGCTCAGCTTTAGTGGGAACGCGTCCCTTATACTTGCATTTATGCGAGACAAAGCAACAGCGCTGATTTAAAGTGACAACCGGCGTTGACTGGATGTAAATACAAATAAGGCATTGAAGCCTTAGAGACAGTCCAACAGTCTTTGACACCGGTGACATCTATATTTCAAGGTCAAGAGCACACTGGCATGCTCCATTACAAGGTCAAACAGCTTTTATTAAACCATTCGCATATCCAAAGTTCTTTTGCACTAAGTATCCAGGTTTATCAGCGTCTGTTAATTATATTTGAAATTGATAGCGTATCTATAGGGAAAATCGATCGGCGCCGGCTCAATTACGGTAACTACAGACAACTGCTACACTGGATACAAGTCGATATTATAATACTACTTTGTGGATGTTTTTGTCTATATGTATTTACTAGTACCATTACATGTGAATTTTAAAATAAAAAGTGGTTTAAGTTACTCCTTATAACATGAGCTAATCTACTAGTCAAAGTTCCTCCAAAATTGGTAATAAGTACAGTACAGTAATTTCAGATTACCTTTACCAAAAAAAAATTTAAAAAGGGGAGTTAAAATGATATAGGTATCGAATATAATTTTTCATTTACATTTACATTTAGTAAAAAAAAAAAAAAATTGATCTGTCCCAGCAGTGGGAAATTTATACGGTATAGTATAAAACACTGTATAAAAATAAACACAGTATACTACCTAATTCAGTATATATTAGCGACTGGCCTGTTAATCTAGTGGTTAGTGGCACTGACTGCTATGCTGGAGGTCGTGGGTTCGATTTCCACCCAGGACAAATGTTTGTGTGATGAGCACAATCATTTGTTCTGTGTCTGGGTGTAATTTATCTATAATATGTAAGTGTGTATTTAGAAATATATGAGTATGTTTATCAGTTATCTAGTACTCATATCACAAGCTCTGCTTTGTTTGCGACTAGATGGCGTTTTGTGAAAGTTGTGGAGTATAATGCCGGGTGCAACCGGCATCCTAGCGCGGTGTAACAATGACTTACTTTGAAACTAGTATTGTGAAGAGTATGCATAATCTTACACACGTGTCAAAAAAAAAGATTAGCTGGTCACCAAGGTTAGTTGCAAGGGATTAGCACAGTGCGAGCCGCATGAATCACTGGCTCATTTATTTACATACTATACTCTATTCGCGATAGCATTAGACTGAAGTTAAAAAAGGTTGTTTTAGGATACAATACTATATATAGAACTACACTTGACCGACGCACACGTAGACCACGCCTGATTTGTACGTAGCGGCGCGTTGTGTGCTCTGCAAGTCTAATTGCCATATAAAATGTATGGAGACCGACGCGCCCAGATCGGCGTACGTGGCCCACGTGTGCGCAATGTAGTTCTACCTTTAAGATTGATGCTGAATTTATTATAATCAACTTATATACCAACTGTTATACTTTAAATTAATTTATATTTAAGTATAACAGTTGATTCTTCGTGCTATGTCGGTAACCTTGGTTCTCCTGCGGATATCCTCATTCCTGATTCGATCACGCAAGGAAACTCCGAGCCCTTTCCATTACCCTTTGGGTGACTTTAAGTCTTCTGAGGAGGCCCATTGTAAGCGACCACGTTTCGGAGCCATATGTCATCACTGGCAACACGCACTGGTTATAGACTTTCGTCTTGAGACACTGTGGTAAATTGGACGAGAAGATACCGCGCAGCCTCTCGAACGCTGCCCAGCCGAGTCGGATTCGACGATTGATCTCTTTCTCGAAGTTAGACCTACTCAACTGGACCGTCTGTCCCAGGTAAACGTAGTCGTCCACAATTTCAAGTGTAGAGTCCCCGATCTTGATAGGAATGGGTGCTACAATAGTTTTTTTCTCTTCGTTTTTAACACTGTGTTTTTTTTTGTACATTGAAGTTGGTTGTATTTTATAAAAGCGTTTTTTTTTAAGAGTTTTTGGTTGTGGTACCCTCAGCCAAACTTAAATACCTTCCACCTTTCGACTCCATCATCACATCAATTCCATGGTACCTTACAGCCAGAATGTATATCATAACAATTCTACTAATCCCAAACACGGCTAGCATAAATTGATTTATTACAGAATTCCGTGCGGTAGGCATCAACTCCGGTTTCATCATCAAATCAGTTCGGTGTATCCCCTCCCCTTCTTCCTTCAGTCAGTGATCGACTACTTACACGTATAAACAAAGCATTTTTGCTTGTTACGACAGTATTGTTGCGATCCTATAAAGATTTCCGCTCCATATCTTCGAATTTCATCATCAGACCATAACAATATTTCTATGGGACCAACTCTGGAGTTTAAACTTTCAATGAAAAAAAAATATTTCAAAATCGGTTCAAATAATTGACCGACAAATCGGTGAACATACATAAAAAAAACTGGGCAAGTGTAAGTCGAACTCGCGCACTGAGGGTTCCGTACAAACTACAATTCCCCAATTGAATCTCGAACATTTTTCCGAAATGCAAAAAAGATATATACTTTTTTCAGATTTATTCCTATAACTGTGCTTTTGTGTTATAAGACTTCGCTTTATGCCAAATTTTAAGATTCTGGGTCAACCCACCCTATGAATTTTGATTTCCTTAAGAGTGTCGAAATATACGTTTTTTGCGACATAAACGGCCGTATCTTTTTTATTTGTTAACTTAGAAGGTTGATTATTTCACATCTTCAAGGGACCGCAAATTTAAGTAGAGTATATGGTTTTCATTTCAATTAGATACCTCGACGCGTTCCCGAGATATAAACAAACAGACAGACAGACGGACGGACAACAAAATGATCCTATAAGGGTTCCGTTTTTTCCTTTTGAGGTACAAAACCCTAAAAATATATACAGGCGAACATAATATACAACTTTCTTCTTTTTGAAGCCGATTCAAAATCATTGTTATATAATAGAGCACAAGCCTATTACCAGAAACCGGCCAAAAAAAATCCTCGCTTATTTTCATCTACAAAAAAAACCTTTGTGCCTCCAACTTTTTTTTGCTATAATATTGTATGTCGACAGAAGGGTGGAAGTTTTATTACCATAGGTACTGACAACTAATTGGATTTAAGGGTCACTGTGAAGGTTCCGTAGGTCTGTTATTAAGGCCAGATGGTCCTTATGTACGAGGCTAAAGGACCACGAAGATATTGGTCTATATTTTATCAATGAGTAACAGTTTCTGGCTGTCATTTAAACGTATATATTTAGAGATGTTCAGAGGATTGATTCTGATGCCGAAAGATCAGAACTTCTGATTCCGATTTCGGATCCGAATAATTTTTAATTGGAAGTAATTTTTTTTCTTTAAATATTTTTATCAATTTTGTGAGTGCTTAAACATAGATAGGACAAGAAAAATAAAAACAAAAATAACTAATTAAAACTACATATACACAATAACTCCTACCTAAAATATGGCGTCAAAAATTCCTCCGCATCGCTGTCGACTGAAAGTGTACCCAAAAGACTGGAGGCATTGCCACGTTGTATGGCAATGCTTAATCTCTGACCGAGGTAAAAGTCAACCTTTGCGTCACGCGGATTGTCAACTAAGCATTTGGATAATTCTTTAAAAAGCGCATGAGCACTCGGAACCCACGGCCCAAGAGTCTTTTTTTTTAAATTGATATAAACCAGTGCATGACTGCGATCCCACCTGATGGTAAGCAGTGATGCAATAGTCTCAACCCCAAATGGCTCAAAAATAAATATAACTGCCGACGAGGTTGTTATATTTCCGCCACTTGAGGTGCTCTGCAGCCGCAGCGGCAGCACCAGTACAGCAGGACGAGCTAGCAAGATGGGATGGCGCAAGAGTGTCGACACAGGTAGCGTCCCACACTAAAGGCCTACCCGTCTTCCAAGGAAATAATATTAATAATCATGATTGGAAGTACAAACAAGTTTATATTTGAGGCGCCGGGAACCTCCATCTGTACTTTCTGTCGATTACTCTTTCACTTATTTTTTTGTTTCGTATTTGGAATGTTGTAAATTCGCTCTTCTTTTATCTATATAATCTAATATATAAAATTCTCGTGTCACGGTGTTCGAACTTGAACTCCTCCGAAACGGCTCGACCGATTCTCATGAAATTTTGTGAGCATATTGAGTAGGTCTGAGAATCGGCCAACATCTATTTTTTTTTTTTTTTTATTTATATGGCAGAACAACGTTTGCCGGCTCAGCTAGTCTTATATATAAAATTCTCGTGTCACGGTGTTCGAACTTGAACTCCTCCGAAACGGCTCGACCGATTCTCATGAAATTTTGTGAGCATATTGAGTAGGTCTGAGAATCGGCCAACATCTATTTTTTTTTTTTTTTTATTTATATGGCAGAACAACGTTTGCCGGCTCAGCTAGTAGGTATATAAAAAGGGAAACTGACTGACTGACATATCAATGCGCAAACAAAACTACTGGGTCTAAGAACGTGAAATTTTGCAAAAGGTTACTTTTTGTAACATAGGCGGGCACTAAGAGAGAATTTTCAAAATTTTACCCCCTCAAGGGATAAAACGGAGGTCCAAAGTTTGTATGGAGATTCTAACTATCATACGAGCATAGCCGCTGGCAGAAGCTAATACTAATTAACCGAGTCTTTGAGTATCTAGTTTTAATACTGTTTTGACATTTCCGCCTTCTTTTCCACTCCCGTATCATCAACATCGAACATGGTTTAAAAGCTTGTTGCTTCATTTAACGCAATCCAATGCGATGTTTGATGAAGAGGCAATGCAAAAAAAGAAAGATAACGCCTTAAAACTCTGTTGGCATTCGGTAATTCCGTGATTTACTTTCACAAAACTTGTTCCAGAAAATACGTGTTTTTTTAAACCCTTAAAAGTTTTTCAGAAAAATTGCCGTCATTCAGAATCTCGATTAAATGTGGCTTTTATTGATGTACTTTTTTATATTTTTAATATATGAGTACATTATGGAGGGCCAGAGTTCATGTAAAGACCTGTTGGTCTAGTGATTAGTGACCCTGACTGCTATGCCGGGGGTCTTGGGTTCGATTCCCACCCAGGACAAATGTTTGTGTGATGAGCACAATCATTTGTTCTGTGTCTGGGTGTAATTTATCTATAATATGTATGTATTTAGAAATATATAAGTAGGTTTATCAGTTGTCTAGTACTCATAACACAAGCTCTGCTTAGCTTGAGACTAGACGGCGTTGTTTGATAGTTGTGGAAAAAAAAAATCTGTAAAAAAAAAATCTGTTAAATATGTTAAAAATCTGTTAAAACAGCCGATTTTCAGAGCTCTTTACTAGATTATTTTTACACAAAATTATGTTTTGATTTATATAGGAGCCTAGATAATATCTACAAGATAGCTGTGTATCCAAAATATCTAGAAAAAGATGTGTAATAACATCAAAATCACGTAAGAGCGGTTGTATGAAAATGTACCTCGAAAAGGACGCTCTTAAGCGCAAGGATAAAAATTATTTATTCCTCTATTAGTTACTACCACACTCATATTATTAAGGCAAAACTGTATACGTTTGTTACTCCTTCACGCTCCAACGGCTGAACGGATGTGTATGAAACTTCGTACACGAGTAGACCATGGCCTAGAAAAAGACAAAATCGACGGCTTACTGCAAGAACTCATTAACTGACAAATACAAATCTACGAATAAAGAATAGAATAGAATAGAATAGAATAAACTTTATTGTACACCAAATTAGTAACAAAACTTTACACTTACTTATATCTATGGGTACAAAGGCGGTCTTATCGCTGAGAGCGATATCTACCAGACAACCTTAGGATGGAATGTAAAAACTTGAAATAGAAAAAGTCTGCAAGTCACTTTAGTGAAAACATTTTTTTAGCAACTTTTAGTTACTAAAAGTGGCTTTATTCTAAATTTTGTATTTGTCAGTTAATGAGTTCTTGCAATAAGCCGACGAAATACTTTTTATTCCGGGATATGATCTTAGGATATTTTTTTACTTTCGAGGGGTTAAAACCGCTAGCTGAAGCTAGCGCCATATACGCCATAAATGTTCAAAGATATTGGTTGGCCAACTTCACAGTACCTACTGAAAACAAGTCTGTCTACTTGGAGAAATACAGAGTAATGTTATTTATTTTATTTTATTTGTGTGGCTTACAGCTAACAATACAAAATATATAACGATAAAGCAGATCACGATGAGCTATTTACAAGCCTCCATATATAATATGAGAGTATTGTTGAAAGTTACAGTTATAGAAGTAACTGAGATGTACAAAATTTGGTAGGAAGATAATATAGAAGAGAGAAAATAATGTAATGCAATTACAAAACTATGCTTTTAGACATAACAATGTTTATGGATGCTAAACTTTTCTTTTTTTAATTGATATAAACCAGTGCTTGACTGCGATCCTACCTGATGGTAAGCAATGATGCAATCATTGATGGTGAGGCGCACTAGTTTATTAAGAGCCTATTCACTCTAGCCTTGAAGACACCTAAATTATAGTTGGACGGGAAGACCGCAGCAGGCAAATTGTTCCAGTCCTTCAATATACGCGGTATAAACGACGAAGCGAAACGCTTAGTCAGGACCGTTGAAATTTCAACAACGTAAGGGTGGATACTCGCCGTACGTCGGGTTGTCCGATGGTAGAAAGGAGATGGCGGAATCAAGTCATGCAATTCCCGCGCACACGCTCTCCAAAATGCAACCTGCTTGTAAAGAGATCAACTGAGGTGTGTTTGACTAAATTATTAAATGCTTTTGCTGCGCGAATCAATGATACAATGATAGACTTCAATTTTATCGGGTAATTTCAGTTGCTATCATTTTTTTTTTGCCTCAGCATTGTAACATCAAAATGGACTCGAGGTTGTTCGATAGAGTTACTGCGGTCCTGAAACACAGAGGGCGACTGAAGGAAAACAGATGGGATTCAATTGCGACGCAGAAGTGCGAGCAAAGGAATCTCTTTTGCTGTGGTTGTGGCTATCTAGCCACAACCGTGAAAGAACGTACATCTTCACGCTGTCGCCGCCGCCACAGGAAACGCCCTGAGTGTCGGAAGTCGGGCGATTTCCGGCCACCTTAGACGTGGCCTTGAGGAGAATGTACTACGTGAGTTCGACAAATGGATGTGCGATGAACGCCCGTGCGACAAAACTGTACTCTGCCTTATTTCGAATGCACGCTTGTGCGACACACCGAAGCTCGACATCACGCTGGTGTGACAACACACAACACACTTCGGTAGTTCGATACTACGGTAGTGCGAAAAACAATTGTGTGGCTACTACTTGTGTGAGTACTGCAATTCGACAGTACGTTGATGCAGTATCACAGTAGTTTGATATTTCCTCTTTTTTGCGTTAATCGAACGTCCATTTCTCGCCCGGCGTCCTCCCGTCCATCCGCGCCTCAAAGAGATGTCAGCAAAATAGAAGGGACCCAGCAGGGCCGATGCCTGCTAGGACTGCAGGAACGTGTGAAAGAGTTACCGTGGCTCTAGAATGACAAGGGCAACTGAAGGAAACAGATTGGTTTTAGGGTGTTTTTAATATCGTGCGGTTATGATCACATATGCGGGATTGCCCCGCACGCGTAACCCCGCAAATGTCCATTTCATACAAGTATTTATAGTAATGCGTGGAATACGCACGCGGTACGCGATTTTTTGCATTTTGAAATTTTCTGCATGCGGAGCTAACCCGCATGCGTGATGAAATCCGCACGATATTAAAAACACCCTTAGTCTGACATGCCCTTTAACTCCACCTTAGAGCGAGAGAAGTCATTTGATTTTGTTTAGTAGTTTATATGAAATTTAAAAAAAAAAAGTTTTAGTTAATAGAAGTCTGACTCGCCCATTCGCTCCACTCAGGACAGGAGAAGTTATTTCTTACTAATCCAACTCTAATAAAAGTGTATTGTAACGTAACAAGTACCTAGAATACCGAGTAATATAATAAAACTCATACATACCGAGATAATTTGCTGTGAAAACATGATTAATGTACTTTTACATAAAAGTTAATACCCTCGTCAATCATGCTAGGGAAGACAGATGTGCCAACACTGAACAGTATTTTTCACTTGTTTTTCTTACCATTAATAATACTCTGGTCACAGAAATCTTAATAATAAGGCAATAGAAGTCGAAAAGACGCGTGACCTTGTCGCCGCGCATGTGTCTCGTAGAACACAAGTGCGCTAAGCGTGAGTGAGCGTGCGATATCATTCTTTGCTTTTTGCACACGTTTATTATTGGTTACAGCGGCCGCGTCTCCTAAGACCATGCGTTTTAGAAAATATTGCGTAATGTCATCGCTAAAAGTTAAATTTTTGTTGCTATAATACAAAATGCATGTGAAGGCGATAGTGTGTATTTATTGTTTGCCTATGTGTTGGTAGCTCTAGCGAACCGGCGACACGCGTTCCAGTATTAAAAGACAGAGCATTTCTATTGCCTTATTATTAGAGGTGCCGTCTGCTAGAACTAACCTCCTAAAGTTTGCCCCTTTGTCACGAGCCATACATCTTATTAATATTATAGCACTATCGGAGGATATATTTGGCCAAAACCTGCCGAAATTTTTAAAAGCAGCTCAAATAATTATTGAGAATGGTCCTAATTCATTTAAGAATACCATAACTATGTACATATTATTATATTAAGTGTTAGTTATAACATCGCCTTGGACTAGGTCTGTAAAGGTGTTATAATATAATAAATAAATAAATAAATAAAGATTTCTGTGCTTCTGGTAATCGAGATTAATCTCACTGACCCTGAGTGTGCGGTAGGAATGCACAAGAAAAGTGAGTTAAGAATATCTATCATACTATTAACTTTGGATTTGGAAGAAAACATCGATATAAAACTCGAAGCTTAAAGTTATCTCACCTGCCGATAAGCGGTGATGGATGTGGTCAACGTAAACGCTTGCCTAGAAGTAACCTCTAACTGAGTCTTTTTCAGTTTAGCAACGTTATAATTAGACCTTTCATTCCCACTCTAGGGCGGGCGTGTCAGACTTTTACTGACTAAAACCCACTCTTATGTTCCTTCTTTGCCTTGCATTCCTCGACCCCCGGGGTTCCCATTCAGAATCGAACCCATGGCCCCAGGAGGCTTTGGCCCTACTCGGTTTTCCTGACATCTCTTTGAGGCGCGCGTGGAACACTACGCGCCGTCGACGACTCGAACTCGATCCGGATGGTTACCGGACGGCCGGACGGCGAACTACCCATTGCTCATCATCCGCAAATCCAAGACATTTCATATGAGATTCCAAAAGACAACAAATAGCTTTCATAACAAAATATTACCAGTTTCCTGAACAAAAAACTTCCTAATAAAAATAAATAATTAACCCTTTGTCTACATAAGTAGGTATAAAATAAATTGTTTGTGAAATAATGCCTCGAGCCGCCATATTAAAAGCCTTTACGACGCTGGCGAGGCAAGGGTTGATCAAAAGATAAAGAAGTAATGAGAAATGTCAGATAGAACTGCTAATTTTGTCGGACTTTATCTTTTACGACTCATAAATGGTTAGGAAACAGATTTCTTTTAGGCAATTAAATTATAGTAATTAATTTTGTTGAATAATAACGTGGATGTAAGACAGGATATTATTTAAGTCTCGAGTTTGTTTTAAGAATTAATAAAATAATGGAATAGCTATGCAAAACATTTTTTTTAGGTGGAAAATTATCCAATGACTTCTCTCGCCCTTGGGCGGTGCGAAAGGACGTGTCAGACTTTTACTGACTAAAATCCAACCCTATGTTCCTTCTTTACCTGCGTTCCAGAGTCCCGGGGGTTCTCTTTCGCACAACCCATGGCCCCAACCAGGTATGGTATGGCTTCGACTCCACTAGGCCTGTACGGATTGCTGACATATCATAGAGGCGCGCGTGGTACACTAAGTACATGCTGTCAAGTCTCACGCGTAGGGTAGCTATGCAACCATATGGCATTGACTGTGAGGAGTGGGAGGCGGTCGCCTCCTTCTGTGAAGCAGTAATGTTAGCAAAGGAGGAGGCCGCACATGTACGCGAGGGAGCGGCCCTCATGCCCCTGCCGCTGGGATCCCGATCCCGATTTCCGACCGTCCGGTAACCGTCCGAACCGAGCCCAAGTCGTCGACGGCGCGTACTGTTCCACGCGCGCCTCAAGGAGATGTTAGTAAACCGTAGGGGCCCAGCAAGGTCGAAGCCTACTGGGGCCAAGGATCTGCTTCTCAAAGGAAGACTCGGCCCTGATATGAAAGGCAACGAAGGAACAGGAGTGGGTTTTTAGTCAGTAAAAGTCTGACACACCCTCCCGCCCAAGAGCGGGGGATGTCATTGGATGATTTTCCCACCGAAAAAAAAAAACGTACTGAATTGATAAAATGACAAAAAAGTTGCACCTGTAATTAGACTTCCTGTCGACCAAAAATTACACAACCCTAAATTCGCATTACGCATAAAGATTTTCGGAATCACTTGGTATTGCCAATACATCGTGGGTAACCCCCTTTCCTGACCAAAGTATTAGTAGATATTGATGATGACAAATGACCCATAAATGGAACGGAGGCCACGCTATCCGTAAAATGTTTCAAAGCGAAATGACTTTGGGATATTTCTTTCTACTTATAAATGGACATGGAAAAATGTGACTCAAAGTAGTTTAGTTACTAAAGTTTAACACAATTGCTGACATATTTGGGAAATTGAAATAACATTTTTGTGTAAAGCACAAATAATAATAATATTCCACAACTATCACACAACGGCGTCTAGTCCCAAGCTAAGCAGAGCTTGTGTTATGAGTACTAGACAACTGATAAACATACAACAACATTATATATTTCTAAATACACACATAGATAAATTACACCCAGACACAGAACAAATGATCGTGCTCATCACACAAATATTTGTCCTGGGTGGGAATCGAACCCACGACCTCTGGCATAGCAGTGAGGGCCTCTAACCAATAGACCAACAGGCCTGTCAAATACTTAGTCACAGTAATATTATATAGGCAAAAGTTGGTATGTATGTGTGTGTTTGTTATCCTTTACGCTCAAACGGCTGAACGAACTTGAATGAAATTTGACAGACGAATAGACCATGTCCTGGGCTATTATAGCGGGAATATGTTCGATAATTTCCTACTTTCGCACGGGCGAATCACTGGCAGAATCTAGTATTTTTCAACTTTTTTCTAATAAAGGTCTGATTTTTCAATAGCCAGATGACTATTGTCCGAGGAACAAAAATGGCAGTTTGACAGCTTTTGTATAGGAAATATGTCAAAATATACCACATTCTCCGTCAGGATACAATTCAATTTTGGTCTAATGGTAGGTACAAAAAAAAGAGAACTGTAATAAAAAAGACTATATGATAACAAGAAAAAAAATATCGCACCTTCGGTAGAACAAGGGCATAATTGCAGTTTTTGCTATTTTACAGGAGAGCTATTTTAAGATATTTATTGCATTCAGTGAGGTCTTGCTCTGTTAATATTGCTCGAAAGTTTTTCTTCTTTGCATGATATAAACTATATACTATATCCTTTTTAGGCGTATAGTTTATTTTTAAGGCATTTCTGTATACTTAACTCATTTTTGCAATTTTTGACAATTGTGCCCTTGTTCTACCGAAGGTGCGAATATAATCAAACAACAAGAAGCGCCCCTTGCGAACACAAAATTAAAAAAAAAAACCAGCCAAATGCGAGTAGGACTCGCGCATGATGGGTTCGTACCGTCGGTCGTCCGTAGCAAAAAACGCCAAAAAAAAACACTTTTGTTGTATGGGAGCGCCCACTTAAATATTTATTTTATTCTGTTTTTAATATTTGTTGTTATAGCGGCAACAGAATTACATCATTTGTGAAAATTTCAACTGTCTAGCTATCACGCTTCGCGGTTCATGAGATAGAGCCTGGTGACAGACGGACAGACAGACAGACGACGTACGTACAGAGAAGTCTTAGTAATAGAGTCCCGTTTTACTCTTTGGGTACGGAACTCTAAAAATGTACGTGTATTAAATTTACTTATATAAAATAAATGTAGTATTTTCTCACATGACTGGCGCGGGCTTGCGGACGGCGAGCAATGGGTAGTGCGCCGTCCCACGCGCGCCTCAGGGAGATGTCAGCAAATCGTAGGGGCCCAGCAGGGTTGAAGCCTACTGGGGCCACTGGTAGTGTGAAAGTGAAACCCGGGGCTCTGGGACGAAAGCAAAGAGGGAACAGATGTGGGTTTTTAGTCAGTATCTCCCGCTCCGCCCAAGAGCGAGATTTGTCATTAGATGATTTCCAACGTAAAAAAAAACATGTCTAGAGTTTAAATAATGAAATGAAAGCCCAGCAAAAATATGAAGCAGTAGTTTTCCTACGACTGCTTAGGTACCAACATCTATTGTTAATAGAACTAAGCGCCTTACTGTCTGAACACACTTTATTGTCACAAGCGACAAAGGCGCTTATTCTCTTTCTTTCAACACCCACGTTAGAAATCAGGTAGCCTAGTTTTTCACATGACCTATGACATAATAACTGCACGCCATAATCTGCTCACCCACATCCATGTTTACCATTGTGTGCAACAAAGAGAAATGACTATATTTCCTAATGTACTCGCAAGCAAAGTAATATAATAATAATAATATATTTATTTGCTAAAAACACGGTATACAAGATGGTAAAGGAAAACAATTAGGAGCAAACATGTTTTGCTAAGTATTAGCATGCAAATATTTGTTATGTACATAGTAACATACAGAGATATTTGTCAACACACCACTATCGACAATTTTTTGGTATTAAAGTTCTAAAGGTCTTCGACTTTGAAAACAAAACACTTAATAAACAAATCAAAACCTTATTTTTTATCTATATTTTAAACACACATTAAAATAGTTTAATAATAGATAATATAATTAAATGTAACTTTAAAACTTAGATAACTAGACTACAAAGCATTCCTGAAGTGGATGGACTGACATGTTTTTTTATTTAGAAATTCACCTATTGAATAAGTACATCGTATAAGTACATCGTGACGTCATGAAAGCCATTAGAAATGCTCGATCGTGTACACTCGTCTTAAGTGCTCTCGTCACTAAATGGATCAATTATTTGTATAAGGTGTTGAATGTATTTGTAACGCGCTTTTGTTATGATGATAGTACATGGTTCACCTTGGGGTTTGGACCACAGAAAACTAATGTACAGAAGTCAATCTACGTACAAAGCGGGCTTGAGCAACGCACACATAGACACCGCTCACGGACACGATATTTCGGAACGCTCGGACCAGTGCGAGCGCGACTGTATCCGCTTGAGACACGCATTTGTGGACGTTTTTGTGCAATTTTTGAGCAAATTGCCACAGTGACGCGAGAATGTTTTCATAAAAACTTTAACACCCCCTAAACCGTATTTTGAGGTTAGTTTTAAAAAACTAATATTGACAGTTTTTATTATTCATTTTGGCTAAAATTTGTGCCAAGTTTCAAGTTTATATATAACTTTAACCCAAGCAATAAAAATCTTCCATACAATCTTTGGGTGTAATTCATCTATAATAAAGAAAAGAAAGAAATAAGAAAGAAAGAAAAAATAAGAAAAGAAAAGAAAGAAATAAGAAAAAAAGAAAGAAATAAAAGAAAGAAAAAGAAAAAAAAAGAAAGAAAAAAAAAGATAAGAAAAAAAAATTAAGAAAAAAAGATTAAATTAGATTATTATTTTTTTTAGATTTTTCTTTTTATTTGGTTTTTTTATTAAGAAATATATAAGTTTGCTTATCAGTTGTCTTGTACTCATAGCACAAGCTCTGCTTAGCTTGAGACTAGATGGCGTTGTGTGATATTTGTTGAATATTATTATTAAATACCAATTTATTTAAAGCCCCTTACGTATTTCAATTTCGATGATTCAATCAAATTGGATCGAGTAAACATTAACAGTTCTACGTCTTTCATTGAATGTAGAATCAATTAAGTTGAATCGTGTGTCGGTACGCTCTTTTGTTATTGTAGAGGAATTTAATCACGTTAAAATGTAATAGAAATAAGTGTTTGACATGATTACTGTACGTTAATGAGGTGGCTGGCTTAAGTGAATTCCAATTTGAATAAGTTGATCAGTGAAAACATTTAGAATTACAAATTGTAATTCACTAAACAAAATAATAAATAAAATAGTTGATCAATTTACACAAGAGAAACTCGCGACGAGTTTTTATACCATGTACTAGCTGACTCGGAAAACGACGTTGTTATTGTTCTATCATATAAATGATCAAAGAAAAATAGGGAATAGGAGGTTAAAAATAGCCTGTGACCTATTCTCAGACTTAGCAAAATATACACAATTTGATGAAAATCGGAGAAGCTGTCTCGGAAGAGTTCGATAGCAAACACAAGAGATAAGATTTTTGTATATTAGATATTTGATTTAATTTAAAAGTTTATTTTCTTCTTTTTAGAGTATTTAAATAAAAGCTTTTTATTTAAATATTTTTTACTACAAATTTATAAGATTTTTTAGTTGGACATGTTTCATCCTTTGAATTAGTACCAATATCATAAGGGTGCATAAAAAATAACTAGTCCGCCATCTTTAAGAGTCCCCCATATTGGATTTAAAGTAACATCATACAATATCAACCTAACTGAGCATGTTTGCAAAATTTGAGCTAAATGGGCTAGGGGTAACTGTTTCAAAATTCGTTTACAAACAAACACTGATACATACTTAAATGTATACAACAAAAATACCTACATAAAAGCTCGTGAAAAGTTTGCTGATGAAAATGCCAAAATTGTTATAATAATAGGTTGTAACCTATAATACTTGAGGAGTTATCTCGATTCCTCATGAATCCTAACATCAGACCGGAATTTTGATAAAAATTCTGTTATGATGTTTTTTTTTAAAAGGTGGGAAATTTTCCCATGGCTTCTCCCGGTTTGGGTGGAGCACCCAGCGTGTGACTTTTTGTAACTAAAACCACACCTGTGTCCTTCAGCTGCCCTTTACGATCTATGATCACGGGTTTCCTTATCAGAAAATCCCCGCTACCTTGGTGTCGATAAATCGATGATGAATAATTTTGAAAAGATGGCTGAACGAGATAGTTAAGTATATGTATTATAAGTGCATATTTATATTGTGCGTGTGTCTCTTTACGTACATAGTAATAATAATAATAATAATCTGTGGCTCGGCTGTCAACCAAGTGACAAGAAAAAATTTTTCTCTTCACATTTTTCAATAAATAATCAAATAAATTCCAAAAGATCCGAAATAATGAAAATAAAACGCAAGAAATAACAATTATATCATATACATCTATACATAATGCAACCATAATGACAAAATAACAATAGAAAATATGGAAAATTGAAGCCGAAAAGTCGGACAATGTTGACAAGAGCCGCAGCCCGCCGTGCACGCCTACCACCTCCGGCCTCGTCGCTCAGCTCCGCCTCGCCGCCGCCGGAACCCAGCCCCACCGTGAGTGCTGTGACACCGGCCGTGGCAGTTGCGTCGAGCTCCAGCGACGAGTACTTTTCTCCGCCTACGTCACCACCACCTGCGCGTCGACGGAGAGGACGCCGGCCGCCGAGTGGCTTAGGACCTCGAGGCCCACCGGTCTCTGATAGGGTCCCAGCTCCCGGCGGAAGTATGCAGCGCATGCGATGGACGCAATCCATTAATGAAAACGTCATGCGCGCATACTATGGGGCTACAGAGGGAGGAAACAACCTGACTGCGTACCGTGTTCGGATGCTCTCTTTGTTTCAGGTGCTTGAGCCAGCCGTCAACGTTTCGGCCCAACGACTGTCGGATCAGGTGCGGGTTATCCAACGTAATCATATGTTGGACGATACTGTACTTGATCGCCTCCGAACGGAAATGAGTAACCATGCCATTGCTCCTTCGTCGCAGTCTGTGGTACCAGTGATGGTATCACCGTCCTATCATCTTTCCGACCATGCTGACGAAGCGATTACTGACATGGTTACACATGTAAGTACCCAGTGCAACAATGAATTGAGGAGTGCTTTGGAGTGTGCTATTCGAAAGTATCGCAACATGCCGCTCGAACTTAGGCCGCGCTTACCTCGTTTGCCCATGCATAATAAGAATAAGGCGCTGGTGGCTGCTCTGGATTTGCAGTTGTCAAACTATTTTGATGACTGCAAAGATCTCACTGATACACACTCGATAATGTACTGCGCAGCTGTTGCAGCATGTCGTGTAGCTCACGTCAAGTTTCCAAACTACACGACTGAAACCAGCCGTGCCGGCTTGGCAGTGCAGGATCGAGCGTCGTATTGGTGGGGCCAGAGCACTCATCGGCAAACTAATCTGCTTCAGGGAGGGCAACACTCGCCCAAGAGTGATGCGCTTTGTGAGGCGGGCGTTTTCGGGGACTGACATCAGCCCCCGAGACTATATGTCCCGTGTCACAGAGCGCATCGACTTCCTGAAGCAGAAGGTGTATGCATGGGCAAACCGTATCCGCAGGTATAAGCGGCGGGTGGAGCGATACACCCAGAATCGCACATTCCGGAGTAATGAAAGGTGGGTTTATAGGGCTTGGGAGAGACCGGACCAAGGTGTGACTGATGAGTGCCTCCCGGATGATGACACCATGAGTTCATTCTGGCGCAGCATCTGGTCGGTGCCTGTCAGTCACACCGAGGGTGACTGGACTCGAGAGGTCGAGCGTGCGTGCGATCCAATACCACAAATGGGGGCAATTAACATCAGCCCCCAAGATGTAGCTCGTGCAGTCCGTCCGTTGCCAAACTGGAAATCTCCAGGGCCGGATGGGCTGCACAATTTCTGGATTAAGTGGTTTACAAGATCGCACGCTCGCTTGGCATATCAGTTCCAGTCTGCCTTAGAGTCAGGGTCGCTACCCCAGTTCCTAACAACAGGAATAACCCACCTGCTCCATAAGTCAGATAGTACTGCGGAGCCTAAAAATTATAGACCGATCACGTGTTTGCCGACGGTCTATAAAGTTCTTACATCCATACTGAGAAGCAAAATTAATAGTCATATTGACAAAAATTTAATCATGTCACCTTCTCAGAATGGATGTAGGAACGGGTCCCGCGGTACTAAGGAGCTGCTCCTCATTGATATGACCATTAGCCAACAGGTTCGACGTTCCCGAAAGGATCTGTCGACATGTTGGATAGATTATAAGAAGGCCTATGACTCTGTTCCTCATACATGGCTCATGAGGGTGCTGGAATTGTATAAAATTGATACAACACTACGCACCTTCCTGATGTCGTGTATGGAGGCAATGGAGTACGGTCCTCCGCTATCCAGGATGTCGACATACCCAGAGGAATAGCGAACCTGTAAGGATCGAGCGAGGTATATTCCAGGGAGATAGTTTGAGTCCACTTTGGTTTTGCCTAGCCTTGAATCCTCTAAGCACACTGCTGGAGAATTCAGGGCTAGGCTATCGGTTGAGGAGAGGTGGTCAGGTAATATCTCACCTACTTTACATGGATGACCTGAAACTTTTTGCCCCCAACAATCTGCAACTGATGGAGCTACTGAAGGTAACTGAAACCTTCAGTAGTGCCATCAGGATGGAGTTTGGTGTGGACAAATGTGCGGTCATGCATGTAAAGCGAGGGGAGGTTGTGGAATCCGTGGACACTCAACTCACGGATTCCATAAACCTGAGATCCCTCTCTGCAACCGAAACCTATAAGTATTTGGGTATGTCGGAAGCTCTAGGCATCAATATCACTGACATGAAGCAATCGTTGAGGGAGCGTTTCTTTGGGCGCCTGAAGAAGGTATTCAATAGCCTTCTTTCAGGCGGAAACAAGGTGCGCGCCTTCAATGGTTGGGTCATGCCGGTATTGATGTACTCTTTCGGCGTACTCAAATGGACTCAAACGGAACTTGACGCCCTGGATAGAAGGGTCCGCACACTGCTGACTGCATACCGAATGCATCATCCACGATCGTCGGTGATGAGACTGTATATCCCGCGGAAGTGTGGGGGTCGAGGCTTTTTAAATGCTAAGACCCTACACAACCGCGAGGTATGCAGTCTCAGGGAATATTTCCTAGCTGCCGACGTGAGTATGCATCGAGATGTAGTGGCAGTGGACAAGGGACTCACCCCGCTCTCCCTGGCTAATGAGAACTGGCGCAATCCGGTAGTGCTTGACACTAACGATCGCAGGGAAGTATGGCAGAGCAAGGAACTTCACGGACGCTTTTTCCGGGCCCTTCACGGGCCCGATGTAGACCAATTGGCGTCCGTAGCCTGGCTGCGTTCCGGTGACCTCTTTGGGGAAACCGAAGGTTTTGTCTGTGCAATTATGGACGAAGTTATCATGACGAATAACTACCGGAGATTTATTGTGAAGGACGGCACGGTTGACATCTGTCGGGCATGTCACCGTCCGGGAGAATCAATTCGTCACATTATCTCTGGTTGTTCTCGTCTAGCTAACGGAGAGTACTTGCATAGACACAACCTTGTAGCCAGGATTATCCATCAGCAACTTGCTCTGAAATACTCTCTTGTGGAATCGGAAGTGCCGTACTATAGGTACGAGCCCGATCCAGTTCTTGATAATGGTCATATCACTTTGTACTGGGATCGGTCCATCATCACTGACAGGACTATTATAGCCAATAAGCCTGATATAGTGGTGGTGGACCGAAGCGAGAGGCGTGCAATGATTGTTGACATATCCGTTCCGCATGACGAGAACCTCGTGAAAGCCGAGAAAGATAAACAAATCAAGTATATTGACTTGGCTCGCGAGGTTGTCGACATGTGGGATGTGGACTCGGCGATCATTGTACCGATAGTCGTGTCGGGCAATGGCTTAATAGCCAAGAGCATCGACCAACACCTTAGGAGGCTCGCGTTAGGCGGCTGGATCAAGGGCTTGATTCAGAAAGCAGTACTCCTGGACACGGCTCGCATTGTTAGGAGGTTCCTCTCTCTGGAGCCCTGACCGCCGGTAGCTTGGACCCTGTTCCCGATACCGGTGGGGTACTATTTTTTATATTTTTAAATGTTTCTTTTTGTATGATTTTGTTTAAAAAAATATTTAAAAATGTAATTTATATGGTGTTTACAATCAATAAAGATAATAATAATAAATCATTTATTTTCAGGCATCTTGGTATATAGATAAATACCTTACAGACTAACATATATAAAGTTAATTAATTACAATTTATTGTTAATAAGTAAGACTTATTTCTATGTTAGTAACACTTCATACTGCCCTTGTTCACTTTGTGCTGTTCTGTGGCACTTGTCCGCGGAAGCAACGGAACACCACGCACGCGGCCAAAAGTGTTCCTTCAACATGACGGGCAGAAAAGTGTTCGAGACTCGCACCACGAACACTTTAAAATTGACGTTACGGTGCGACTCCAGCAGCTGTACCCTCAGTGCGAACTTCGTTTTATGGCGCACGTACTCCACTATGTCTTCCACCCTTGTAGTGTGATGCAAGCGGGAGAAGTACACGGGAGTGTTCGGCTCCGTGTTGGGTATTACTTGTAGAAATATGTATTATGACACACATACGCACAGAGACACACGCACATTAAGATTACGATAAGTCGTTGTGTGGCTTCTAAGGTCATCGTTTCATATCGTAAAGTGCTTGTCTCCATTATTTCATTTCATTTATTCAATACAAAATATGAAGGCAGAAGTTGAGCTTTATAGAATCCTTGAAATTATTTCACTTGTTGTTTTAAAATATTACTAAACAATGCTTGCCGACGTCGATCCACGAATGGATGACCAGCAGTCAACAACAAATAACTTTTATTTTAGCGTTACCGTCAAACGCTAAGTAACAAAATGTGAAGGTAGCATTCGGTTCTTAGCGACCGCGACACGCGAATGCGACCATTCAACTACGCGACCATGGTCGCCTTTCGCGGGGCGACCCTTATTGGTGAAAATGCCACCATTGGTAAATGCTTCTCGCCTGCGTCTCGCGACAGCACTGCCTCCGATGCGACCTGGACGTCTCGGCCTCCGTGCGCCACTCTCTAGCCACTCCCCAGATTAGTTTGCTGCTTTAGTACTTCATAGAAATCCATACTAAGCAGTGGGTCGCGGTCACTAAGAACCGAATGCTACCTTTAGGTAACGACATTAGCATAGCATAAGCATAATCAGCCTTTTTTTAATGTTCCCACTGCTGGGACTTAGGCCTCCTCTCTCTAGGAGAGGGAATGGGCCGTAATCCACCACGCGGGCCCAGTGTGGGTTGGTGAATGTCACATGTCTTCGAATTTTTGGTTCTAGGATATGCCGGTTTCCTCACGATCTTTTCCTTCACCGTTTTGAGAGCCAGTGGTGATGAAATAAATTACACAAAGTAATGCGCCTGGCTGGGTTTGAACCCGCGACCTACAACTCGTAAGTCGGGGCCGTTACCACTCGGCCACCACTGCTCCTACTCGGCTACCACGGCTCCTACTCGACCATCACTGCTCCTACTCGGCTACCACGGCTCCTACTCGGCCACCACTGCTCCTACTCGGGCTCAACTGCTCCTACTCGGCCTCAACTGCTCCTTCTCGGCCACCACTGCTCCTACTCGGCCACCACTGCTCCTACTCGGCCTCAACTGCTCCTTCTCGGCCACCACTGCTCCTACTCGGCCACCACTGCTCCTACTCGGCCTCAACTGCTCCTACTCGGCCACCACTGCTCCTACTCGGCCACCACTACTCCTACTCGGCCACCACTGCTCCTACTCGGCTACCACTGCTCCTACTCGGCCATCACTGCTCCTTCTCGGCCACCACTGCTCCTTCTCGGTCACCACTGCTCCTACTCGGCCACCATTGCTCCTTCTCGGCCACAACTGCTCCTTCTTGGCCATCACTGCTTCTTCTCGGCCACCACTGCTCCTACTCTGCCACCACTGCTTCTTCTCGGCTACAACTGCTCCTTCTCGGCCATCACTGCTTCTTCTCGGCCATCACTGCTTCTTCTCGGCCACCACTGCTCCTTCTCGGCCTCCACTGCTCCTACTCGGCCACCACTGCTTCTTCTCGGCCACCACTGCTCCTTCTCGGCCACCACTGCTCCTACTCGGCCACCACTGCTCCTATCACCATTGCCATATATTTTGTAGCAACTTAAAGTTTGGCGGTAACGTTAACAGAAAAATCATTTGTTTAAGCCGCCAGTTTAACATAACGAGATCCTAAACTGGCGGAGATGTTTGCGCAGGCTCGTGCTAACACGGGTTTCACGCGATTGTTTGCAAGAAAAGTGCCTTCGCTGCTCAAGAAAGTGAGAGATAGTCACAACAGCATCCTGAGAACTGTTACGGACAGCTATAGCTGTAATAACACTAAATAAGAAGTTTTAAGTCACTGACACACTGTATATGGATTTTTTTTGGTATCCGAAATAAATTCTGTTCCATTCCAGTCTGTTTCTCTAGGAGGTTTCTTATATATCCAGGGCCCACTTAACCCAGTATCATTCTATAAGAATAATCATTATGCAGGTGAACCTTCGTTGTCATATTTTTTGTTGCCCTACGTCCACTGTAATTCATAGTTTTATGGACTCGAGGAAAGTCAAAGATGTTTTTTTATCGTGTTTATGATGGTGCGGGAACAAAAGAAAAACCCACGAACCAAACGTGTTATTACTGCTCAAAATATAATGTGATTTCTTTTGTATGGATGGCAGAAAAAACAATATTATATTTCCAGCATTTTGTCAGAATACATTTCTTCTCACACGGATATTTTTATCTCGTAAAGGAATATATTTATAATACTAGCTTCTGCCAGAGACTTCACCCGCGTGATAATAGAAAATTATCCCAAGGAAATATATTTCTGGAATAAAAAATATTCTATGTGCTCTTCCTGGACATGGTCTACCCATGCACCAAGTTCCACCAAAATCCGTTCAGCCATTCAAGCGAGAAGTAACAAACATACACACACAATCACAAACTGTCTACGCTAGAGGAGCCGAGCACGAGCAGAGCAGGAGCCGAGCACGAGGAGAGCAGGAGCCGAGCACGAGCAGAGCACGAGCCGAGCACGAGCAGAGCACGAGACGAGTACGAGCAGAGCCCAAGCCGAGCACGAGCAGAGCACGAGCCGAGCACGAGCCGAGCTCAAATTCGTTTAGTGTGGACCGACTCTAGAGGAGCCGAGCACGAGCTACACGAATTTGATTATATCTCAAATTCGTGTAGTGTACATATAGGATTGTTACATGTTTCAATCTTTGTAACACACATGTTACAAATCTTTGTAACATGTGTGCAGGATTTAGCCGCTTAGAGTCCAACCTTATACAGCTGGCTTGCGGACGGTGAGCAATGGGTAGCTCGCCGTCCGACAGTCCGGTAACCGTCCGGACCAAGCCCAAGTGGTCGACGGCGCGTAGTGTTCCACGCGCGCCTCAAAGAGATGTCAGCAAAACCGTAGGGGCCCAGCAGGGTCGAACCCTACTGGGGCCATGGGTGATGCGAAAGAGAACCCCAGGGCCCTGGAACGAAGGCAAAGAAGGAACAGGAGTGGCTTTTTAGTCAGTCTGACACTATCTCATGCTCCGCCCAAGTGCAGGGGATGTCATTGGATGATTTTCTCACCGAAAAAAAAAGTCATACAATTTTAAAGAAACTAGCCCTAATCTATTACTTTACAACAATAGTTTCATCCTCGGAATATATAAATCAATATTCTGCCATCCCATTGTATATCCACGCCTAAAACCATCCAAGAAAAGGTACGTAGCAGTGCTACGTGATATGCTACGAACCTCGTAGCAGGTCTACGTGACTTCTACGAAATATCACTAAAAGAAAGCATTAGTGATTGATGTCTGTTTCATTTGGTAGTGATGTAGTGATAAATCTTTGGTTTGGTTTTTTTATGTAACAGAAAAATTGATAATGCTTTGTGCTTCGGTAATTGCCACCTGTTTTTTTCAAGGGATTAATGGCACTCTATATTTGACCGTTAACTAAAAAAAAAAAGCTGTAATGATCTTTTAATGTTTAATTAACATTAAGAATCACATACAAACTAAAAATTCAAAATCCTGCGTGGCGTTATCAAAGTTCTACGTGAGATTAGAACATTTACAACATTCCGAAATCTATCAACTATCGGGCAGGCACCGGACCAGACCCATTACTTGTCTGGTCGAAAGATCCTCAATTTTCGATGGAGGTTTTCGGAACTTTACACCTTGTTCCACATACCCTTGTATGCACAAGCTTTTTTAATCTTTTGGCGCCATTTGCTCTTTCACATTTAAGCGCGAGGGTGTAAAAATAACACATCGTTTGCTATCGCTTAAAAATATCATTTCCAAGAAAGTATCCAAGTCACTGTCGCATCATTAAGTGAGATTACGCTGACGTCAGCCTCTCATTTGTGTCACCAATACGGACGCCTGCCGGTCTTTTAACGTTTTAAACATAGTTTTATGGTTTAAGGTAACGACTGTAGCCATTAGTGGTTCAGTTTAATGATCTTATACATTGTTGTAAGTAACTTGATGGTGAGACATTGTTAGTGAGGGCTGAAGTTCATCCGGTGTAGGATAGTTTGGAATTAAGTTTAAGGCTGCCTGTTTATGGGTATCTTATGGTAAACCAGGTATACAAGCCCCAGTTGGTAATCAGTACATACACACACATACGTACACAGTAGGTAATCACGCCCGAGCCGCCGGGATTTCGATCCCGATTTTCGGTCACCGTAGGCGTGGGCTTGCAGACGGCGAGCAATGGGTAGCTCGCCGTCCGACCGTCTGGTAACCGACCGGACCGAGCCCAAGTCATCGACAGCGCGTAGTGTTCCACGCGCGCCTCAAGGAGATGTCAGCAACCGTAGGGGCCCAGCAGGGTCGAAGCCTACTGGGGCCATGGGTGATGCGAAAGAGAACCCCGGGGCCCTGGAACGAAGGCAAACAATGAACAGAAGTGGGTTTTAGTCAGTAAAAGTCTAACACGCCTTCCTACCCCGCCCAAGGGCGGGAGATGTCATTGGATGACCTTAAAAAAAAAGTTGGAAACGTGCACTTGTAAAATTAAGACACGCGTTTAAAATTTGGTGCTTATTTGAGCCGATCTCATTAGATGTAAACTATACAACGCAAGTTTAACTTGCGTTGTATAGTTTATGTAATTTTAAATGCGTTTTTTAGTTTTGCAAGTGGCGCACGTTACCAACTGGGGCACGTACGGCTGGTTTACCTTTTAGGTATACCTCTTTTTGAAGTTGGTAAATCATTATTTTGACAGGATAGACATCATTACCTTGACAGGCCTGTTGGTCTAGTAGTCAGTGTCCCTGACTTCTACGCCAGGTTCGATTCCCACCCAGGACAAATGTTTGTGTGATGAGCACGGTCATTTGTTCTGTGTCTGGGTGTAATTTATCTATAATATGTATGTATTTAGAAATATATAAGTATGTTTATCAGTTGTCCAGTACTCATAACACAAGCTCTGCTTAGTTTGCGATAGTTGTGAAGTATTATTATATTATATTAAAAATAACTTCTCCCACTCTGGGTGTAGTAAAATGGAGTGCCAGACTTTTACTGACTGAAGTCCGACTAGTTCTTTTCGTTTTAGGGCCGTGGGGACCGTTTTGAGGAATCCCGCAGCCCTGTCAAGCATCGACCCTGGCGGGCTCCTTCAAATTTGTTATAGAATCTAGTTTGTAAATTAGAAATAAGAAACCTCAATAACGATTTGGACTAGTAGTAAGGATATTGTTGGGAATAAAAAATAAAAAAAAATTATAATAGGTGCACTTTCTACCTAATCCTACAACTGTGAAAGTAATCAAACTTGGAACACCTCGAGCGCCGATTGTACTACATACGGTTATACAGCTTGAATGGCCTTGAAAAACGCTTAATTGTCGTATTGTATTCACGGGTGTACGAAATTTATTTGGCCGAAAATTTTCGTGTCGGAAAATCTTCGGTTTTTGTGGAAAAAAACATGATTTTTAAAAAAAAAACGCGCAATTACATAGTAATAATACCCCCCTGCGCGCGAGAGGTTAAATAACGAAATTAACACGGATAAAAAAAAACTTACAGCCGACCACAACAGTTTCTTAGCTAATGAGTCGAATTTCCGATTATTGGTGACCGTGTTTATAACCTGGGGGGCATTTAAATCAAGAGTGAATAGGCTACTTTTAGGCAAGTGTGCTCCGTCGGCGATTGCATCATTAATAATAATAAAGAAATCTAATTGTTAAATGAAATTAATACTTGATCTAAAATCTGTGGACGTACACGGAAATACATACAATACCTGGAACGTCGGTTTATACTCGTATCCTATGTATTTTTATTGAAGGGTAATAAAATACATAGGATGTAAACCGATGTTCCAGATATCAGTTTACAAAAAAAAAAAAACTGCACGCTCTAGTATCGATTTAGATATACGAGACTGAAATAAAAAATCCTTTCCAATTACTTGAGAACGTATTAAAATCTACACATGGATACCCGTATTTTAAGCAAACAAATTCCTCAGAGAGAATTTGTCAAAGAGTAATTTGCGCAGGTACTCAGCCAAAGAGGATTAATATTTGTTTTAGCCAAATTGGTCGATGTTAAAATCGGCTACGGCGAGACATGTTTTACGTAATCCCTTTTCACTAATATACTCTGTTCATGATATATAGAAATAACTAGCGTCCCGCCCCGGCTTCGCACGGGTACAATGCTGATACCACCGCAACCGCTATGTCCCTGCATTTTAAATCTGTAATATCTTCGAAAATATTCATTTAAATTACATGGTGTAAAGGGCCATATTGATCTGTATTAAATGCACAATGTATTTAAGGAACTTAATTGGATAAAGATTAATGCTGTGTTGCTTAAAATTGCTTCGTAAATAAGACAAACACATACACCACGCAAATATTATACTAATACCTAATCCTTTTTACTTAAAATAAAAACATACTTTAAAAAAAAAAGCTTTGTTTCAGGCAACCAATAGCATCCATACAGTAACCAAAAACAGAACACACACATAAAGGAATTATACTATCGGACATTACCAGCAACATGTCTGCTACAGCATCGTCCGATATACGAGTAAGGGCAATCCAATCTCCCAGCAATCATCGCCAGAACTGTATTGGAGCTGTCCCGCAACCTACGCACCAAAGACGCGCACTCATGGTGGTGTGAAAAAAGTCGGTACGTGCTTTCGTAAACATGCTCGAGGTACTACAGAAGCGGGACAGCTCCAACACGGCCCTGAACGCGTTGTTGTACTGGATACGTTGTTATACTTTTGTCTGTATATGCAAAAGGTAAAGTCAGGACTCACTGACTCATCAAAACCCAGCCGAAACCTTTAGACCTAGAACTTATCCCAAAACTGGGCAAAGATCTTCCACATTGGCTTCCACTCTTTCCAGTCCAGCCATATCTTCTCTGGCCACACTCTTCTCACATTTTCCCTTACAATTCTAGTTTGGATATTTTTTTGGTACACCGATAATTTTCGCCACAAAACAAACACTGTTTTACCTTCAACCTCGTACGTACTTACAGTAGATTAAACAGTAAGGTAACGTAATCCACTAGGTCAGTGGTTCCCAACCTGTCGTAAACCACGAAAGGCACACTTTTCGACTGAAAAGTTACATTGATGCGGACTAGCAGGGATTTTGTGTGTTACTTATTTCATCATCATCATCATCATTTCAGCCGACAGACGTCCACTGCTGGACATAGGCCTCCCCCAAACGTCGCCACAGCGAACGATCCTGTGCGTCCCGCATCCATCGGACTCCCGCAACTTTCACCAGGTCATCGGTCCACCTTGTAGGGGGCCTTCCGACACTGCGTCTTCCGGTACGCGGTCGCCACTCCAGAACCTTTCGGCCCCAACGGCCATCCGTTCTGCGAGCAATGTGCCCTGCCCATTGCCACTTTAGTTTGGCGATTCTTCGCGCTATGTCGGCAACCTTGGTTCTCCTGCGGATATCTTCATTTCTGATTCGATCACGCAAGGAAACTCCGAGCATAGCCCTTTCCATTGCCCTTTGGGTGACTTTGAGCCTTCTGATGAGGCCCATTGTGAGCGTCCACGTTTCGGAACCATATGTCATCACTGGCAACACGCACTGGTCATAGACTTTCGTCTTGAGACACTGTGGTATATTGGATGAGAAGATACCGCGCAGCTTCCCGAACGCTGCCCAGCCGAGTTGGATTCGACGGTTGACCTCTTTCTCGAAATTAGATCTACCCAACTGGACTGTCTGTCCAAGGTAGACGTAATCGTCTACAACTTCGAGTGCAGAGTCTCCGATCTTGATCGGAGTGGGTGCTACATGGTTATTTACCATGACTTTGGTTTTGTCCATGTTCATTTTAAGACCCACTCTTTCGGAAGCTGTACTGAGGTCATTGAGCATTGTGCTGAGCTCTTCCGTAGTTTCAGCCATGACTACTATGTCGTCGGCAAACCGAAGATGAGTGATGTACTCGCCATTGACATTAATGCCCAATCCACTCCAGTCCAGAACCTTGAAGACATCCTCCATTGCGGCCGTGAACAGTTTCGGAGAAATGACGTCTCCCTGCCTCACACCCCGCTGCAGGAGGATAGGTTTCGAGGTCCGGTCCTGCAGTCTGACTGACATAGTGGCGTTTTCGTACAAACACTTCAGCACCTCGATGTACCGATAGTCAATCTGGCACCGTTGGAGAGACTGCAGCACAGCCCAAGTCTCGATCGAATCAAAGGCTTTCTCGTAATCCACAAACGCTAAGCAGAGAGGCAGATTATATTCCTCGGTCTTCTGTATAACCTGCCGTAGCGTGTGTATGTGGTCTATGGTGCTAAAGCCTTTTCGGAATCCGGCTTGTTCGGGAGGCTGGAAGTCGTCGAACCTGCGCGCGAGACGGTTCGTGATGACTCTGGAAAACAGCTTGTAGACATGGCTCAGAAGTGAGATGGGCCTATAATTCTTGAGCAGGGCCTTGTCGCCCTTCTTAAAGAAGAGTACCACCACACTTCCGCTCCATGCCTGTGGTGTTTTTCCTTCGAATATGACGGAATCAAACAGCTTCTGAAGGGCCTTAAGGATCGGTTTACCACCCGTCTTCAGGAGTTCGGCTGTAATTCCGTCATCACCCGGTGCCTTGTTGTTATTAAGCTGCTTCAGAGCCATCCTAATCTCGTACAGGCTGACGTCCGGGATATCTTCGGTATAGTGTCGGGTCAACCTAGCTCTTGGGTCGTTTGCTAGATTCGTAGTGGGTTTTGTGATTGACGTGTATAACTACGTTACTTATTTATTACCTATTTATTTATTTACTCAAAGTGCATGTACAGTAGTGGTACATAGGTGGACTTAATGCAACAAACATTCTCTATCTGTCAACCTTTGGGTTAAAAAACAACACTGTTGTTTTCTATGACAATCCTTGTTAGATAATTTTGATTTAAAGAATAGGCATGCTCAGTTTTGAATTTAAGATATAAGTTTTTTTTATCTATTAAATTCAAGTGTCTGCTTGAATCCCCAATTTTATTTAAAATTTAAATTCAAATATTTATTTCAAATAAACATCCATATGTGTTAGTAGTAGTACAACTTGGCTTAATGTTAGTATTAAATTAAATTATAATAATAAACAATTAATGAACCATTGTACGAACAGTTCAATGGTTCATTAGTTTATTTGGATAAGTGTGTCTAGACGCTTATCATCGGGCATCGGGAACAGGGTCAAAGCTACCGGTGGTCAGGGCTTCTGAGAGAGGAGGCTCCTAACAATGAGCACCGTGTCCAGGAGTAAAGCTTTCTAGATCAAGCCCTTGATCAAACAGCCCAACGAAAGCCTCCTCTGATGTTGATCGAAGTTCTTTGATATTAAACTATTGGTCGTCACGTATCGGCACAATGATTGCTGTATCCACTTCCCACATGTCGACAACCTCGCGTGCCAAGTAAAGATACTTAGTTTGCTTATCTTTCTCAGCTTTCGCGAGGTTCACGTCATGAGGGACTGCTGTATCAACAATCATTGTGCGGCGCTCTAGTCGATCTATCACCACCATATCAGGCTTATTGGCAACAATAGTCCTGTACAGTGATGATAGATCGATCCCAATACAATGTGATATTGCTATTGTCGAGAACTGAGTCGGGCACCATGTATATTACATATTACATACGTGTTGTAGTACGGTACTTCTGATTCCACAAGATTGTATTTCAGAGCAAGTTGCTGGTGGATAATCCTGGCTATGAGGTTGTCTCTATGCAAATAGTCTCCGATACATAGATGAGAACACCCAGAAATTATGTGTCGGATTGATTCCCCGGGCTGGTGGCATTCCCGACAGATGTCAACCAAACCGTCCTTATTATTATTTTATTCATCAGTATATCTCGGAACCTTCAGATCCTTTGGAAGGCATACGAGGAGCCGAAACCAACTCGCAAACTTTTAATGGAATGAGATACCAACCGACGATTATCCCTGTACGCGCTATGCTAGGGCACTCAAGGACAACCCCCGGTTGCTGAAAAACTATTGCGACATATGAAAAACAAAGACAATAAGGCTATAGTTTCTGGAATCTTAAGTGGACTGATTACCAGGAATGTTATTAATCGATAAAATGGCAGGGGGTGACTTGCACACTCAATAAATGGGCGCCCAAAAACGGCCGCTAGCACGAAGTGACGTAGCAATATGAGGGCAACATATCCTGAGGTGCTTAAGGAGTGGAGAGGTATATCTCGGCTATCAGGACAATCCCGGAAGTACGGTCAAGATCCCTACCAGCACCTTACTGGATTATACATCCTTCTCCCGAGCACGTTTGCTCTTGCGAATCTCCACTCAAGCCAGCTTTGTTCCTCGTCAGTGTTCACTACGGCCGGCCAATAAAGGCAAGCCGGAGATGAAGAACAAGAATTATCCCAGAAGATCGGGTCCGTGGGGTCGCTAATGCCTAACAGTTCGCCACAAAACTGCCCTGCGGATTGAATCTCTCATTGTTATGTATATATATACGGCCTTACCCTAGGCATGTTACGGCATAGCAAACGCTACCGATATAGACCTAGAGTTTATTGGAGCACGCAAGCCCCACCACGACGTCAACGCAGAGATACGGTAAAGGGGTTATTATCATTATTATTATAGTTAAGTTTTCTTCTGAACTTCTGGCTTCTGCTATCAACAAAGAAACCAAAATGGTCCCCGGTCAAAAAAAGTTTGGAACCACTGCAATAGATAAACTCAAGTACAGTGTCCACTTATGTCATTGACCTTGCCCCACGTGACAACGCTGGACTTTTCCACTGACAACAACTGACAACTTTGTCAATTGGCGGCACTTTTATACTCATACAGATGTGGAAAAATTTAATAATTATACCTACCTGCTTTGTGAAGGAGATGAATAGCAATGAAATTTGAATAACATAAAAGAAACCAAGGAGTGTGTAAAGAACGTAGTTATTTAGTATCGCCGCACATGAGCCACATGCCACAGCCACAAACGCCGCCACGAGAAGCTAGAAGCGGCCACTAAGGAAGCTGAAGCGCGCGACAGCCACTTGTGGCCGGTGGCTGGTACTTTTTTTGAACCCGTACGCGCAGTATCATAATGGACTCTGACGAAGAATGTTTAAATGCGCGAGTGGCATGTAGTGACCGGTTCGGGTCACAAGAAGCAAGCAGCGGCGATTTGTAGCGTGTGGCGGCCACCAGCGTCAACCGTGTGCGGCGAATCTATATAAAATGTATGAAACCTATAGGAAATATGCCGGTGGCGGCGTTTTGTGGTTGTGGCCGGTGGCCCGTGTGTAGCGACCCTTAGAGTTCTTTAGTTTATACCAAGGAGTTACTATGACGTGTTAAAATATGGCATGCGAACGAATGGAAAAGTTTAATCCGAAAAGAGAGGTCTGTGTATGTAACGCTGTGTATGGAAAAGAAAACCTTTTTACAAAAAAAAAAAAAAATTGTAAGAAGAAAAATATAAGGTAGCCTACATAGCCCGAAGAATCGCCCAAGTTAAGTTTAAATGGCAGTGGGCAGGGTACATTACTCGCAGAACAGGTGTCGATGGGGTTAAAAGGTCCTGGAGTGGCGACCACGCACGCGTACGCGCACTCTTGAGGAAACTGGCATGTCCTATACCAAAAATTCCGAACGAACTGGTCCCGCGTGGTAGATTACGGTCCATTCCCTTTCCTAGAGAGGAGGCCTCAGTCCCAGCAGTGAGGAACATTATAAGGCTGTGATTATGCTATGCTATGACCGCGCACCCGCTCACCAGAAGAAACAGCGTCGGAAAGCCTCCCGTAAGAAACAGCGTTGAAAGGCCTCCCATAAGAAACAGCTTTGGAAGGCCTCCCATAAGAAACAGCGTTGGGTGGCCTCCCGTAAGAAACAACGTTGGAAGGCCTCCTGTAAGAAACAGTGTTGGAAGACCTCCCGCAAGAAACAGCGTTGGAAGGCCTCCCGTAAGAAACAGTGTTGGAAGACCTCCCGTAAGAAACAGCGTTGGAAGGCCTCCCATAAGAAATAGTGTTGGAAGGCCTCCCGTAAGAAACAGTGTTGGAAGACCCCCCGTAAGAAACAGCGTTGGAAGGCCTCCCATAAGGTAGATGACTTGGTGAACTTCGCAGGAATCCGATGGATGCGAGACGCACAGGACTTTTCGTTGTGGCAACACTGGGAGAGGCCTATGTCCAACAATGGACGTCTTTTGGCTGAAATGATGATGATAAGTGTGTCTATAAAATTTGATGATTTCCTTCGATTTCTCCAGGATCCCATCATAAGATCCTGACCTGATAACCATGGGACCACCTGGGAAGTATACCCTTTCAAACAAAAAGGAATTTTCCAAAGCCGTTCAGGCGTCGTAATCAAATTTTAAGTTCAAAGTTCCAACAAATGCAACAAAATTCTTCTATTATGAAGTCGCCGTTTTTTTTTAGGTGGGATAGCATCAAATATCTTCTGCTTCTCTAGGTAGAGCGATAAGAAGGGTCAGACTTTGACTTGACTATAACGCCCCCGTGTTTCTCAGTTGTCCCTCATTCTAGGGCCACGATAACAATATCAAATAATGATATTCCACAACTTTCACACACCGCCATCTAGTCTCAAACTAAGCAGAGCTTGTGATATGAGTACTAGACAACTGATAGACATACTTATATATTTCTAAATACATACATATTATAAATAAATTACACCCAGACACAGAACAAATGATCGTGCTCATCACGCAAACATTTGTCTTGGGTGGGAATCGAACCCACGACCTCCGGGATAGCAGTTAGGGCCACTAACCACTAGACCAACAAGCCAGTCTATATTTCAAAGTATTCCGCTTTCAACTATCTTAAGTATGTAGTTAAACGAGCTTGAAAGATGTTCGAAAAAGCGTGAATTATTCAATTTATATTTTGTTTTCATGAGTTCAACAGAAATTCTTGGAATATCTGCCATAATGCTACTGACACAAGTGTAGGCTGGTATTCGTAAAATGTAGACTATAAGTAATCTTGTGGGAATATTTAAACCAGCGATGCTCGATCGCGATAATGGTATGTCGTATACGATAAATATCATATTGAAGCTAAAATTCCAAAGGTTTAGAAGTGTGAACGTTATTGGATTTTAGGGTTCTGTACCCAAAGCGTAAAAACGGGACCCAAATAATAACACTGTAGGCACGTCTGTTTGTTACCACGCTGTATCTCATGAACCGTGATAGTTAGACAGTCGAAATTCTCGCAGATGATGTATTTCTGTTGCCGCTATAACAACAAATACTAAAAACTAAAAAAAAAGTCATAATACAGTGTCTAATGTTATATAGATTATGATACGGAACACACACTTCTGTATCGTGGATGTGTTTACAAACTTGTAAACACACACATAAAGAATACACACCGTAAGGGCCCAGCAGGGTCAAAGCCTAGTAACTGGGGCAATGGGTATTGCGAAAGAGATCCCCGGGGCCCTGGAACAATGGCAAAGAAGGAACAGGAGCGGGTTTTTAGTCAGTAAAAGTCTGACACGCCCTCTCGCACCACCATTAGCGCTGAATGCCATTGGACGATTTCTACCTAAAAATAATAAAGGCCACAAGAAGCAAACAGCGACGTTTTGTTATATGTGGAGACCACTGGCGTCATCGTGTGTGACGAGTCCATATAAATTGTACGAAAACTAAAAGAAATAAATAATATTTTATTTACAAAAGTACACAATTACAGCTGACAGTTGATTTAGGGTAAAATTGGTAGAAGGCAAGGAGAAATAGGCCGGTAGCGTTGTTTGGTGGTCCGTGTGCAGCCAGGCTAAATAGCCCACAGGAGGACGCGACTCAATCCCTTTGACATAATACCTTAATCACATTAACGAGACCCGTGGGATGAGTTGGGTCAACCTTTATAAAAAAAACTAGCTTTGCGCCACGTTTCCGCCTGTTACCGCTCAGCATTTAATATTTGCTAGTTTTTGAGCCCTTCCTAAATAAGAAAATAAGAATAGACATCAGGCCAACCCCTCCCGAATTTAAAGGAAAAAATTAATATACGTTTGGTTAATTTTGATGTTTATTTTTAAAAGTAATAATTTTTAAGAACGTTAAACGTTTGTGGCGTGGGTACGTTGCCATGGAAATAGTTTGCCTATACGCATCCGAGCGCACATCGGCATCCACGCGTTTGCCCGAGCTTTTTCAAATCTTAACTTTGCGTATTTTTGTGATCTTATGTAAGAACTATCAAGACTCTCTCTCACCCCCTTTTAAGAAAAAATAAGACATGGACACAACTCCCTCCCCCACCCCCCTAAATTAATAGCCCCTTAGTAACCTATAGTCATGTTCAAGAATTTGGCTATCAGAAGCAAAACGTAATTTTTCAAATAAAATTTGTAATATAAGTTTAAACAAATAAAAACAAACTGGTTGAAGTACTTAATTCAATCATTATTAATATTATAAAGACGAAAGTGTGTGTATATGTTTGATACTTCTTCACGCACTAACAGCTAAACGGATTTGGATGAAACTTGGCACACGGATAGACCAGATACTTTTTTTTTCCGGGAGTATGTTCCCTTTGAAAATTTGGACTATACTAGACCAATTTTAAAAATTATTCACCAGTAGTAGATATCTACTATATTACTTTTTTTTTATTATTATGTATAGGCTCACGTTTGACTACTATCTCACCTGATAGGAAGCGATGATATGGCCGACGATGAAGCACGCTTGCCTAGAAGTAACCTATTCACTCTTGACTTAAAGACCCCTAGGTTATAGCTATCAGGAAACACAGCTCACTATCATTAGCTCTATCGAGTGAGAAAAGCTATGTATTTTCAACTTTCACGCTGACGAAGCGTTGTAGAAGCTATGTATTATAAGTAAATAAATGGCAGCTTTACATAAAAACAAATTTAATTTTCCAACAAATCTCTTCACTTTTATTGGCCAGTTTGTTTTCGACTTTTTAAGCCTTTCCGAGCGGCTGTGGCCACGTCCATATGCCTTCAATATAGACCTTTTATCTCTAATTGACGCGGTAACAGGTTTCATAGTAGCGTGTTTTGAGTAGAGGGCGCTGCCGAGCGGAGTAAATTGTTTATCGACGTATGTACTGGGTTTATAACGAGGTTATAGTGGAGGAAATGGCTTGGGAATATTCAATTTGTTATAGGTAAGATGCGACATCCCGACATCCTTTGCAAAAAGTCTTATTAGCTCTTTGCCTTCGAGTTCGTACACTAGAATGTTTTCACAAAAACTTTGACACCACTTAAACCGTATTTTGAGGGTAGTTTTGAAATAATGGCAGATAAGACTCATCCATGCAATCTTTAAAATTCTATAAATTTTTCTATTGGGCCTTTCTACCATCGGACAAACCGACGTACGGTCCGAACTAAGCGTTTCGCCTCATCGTTTATACCGCGTACATCGAAAGACCATTTGCCTGCTACGGTCTTTCCGTCCGATTATAATTTAGGTGTCTTTAAGGCTAGAGTGCATAGGCTCCTAATAAACTAGTGCGCCTCACCATCAGGTGGGATCGCAGTCAAGCACTAGTTTATATGATTTTAAAAGAACCATACGATAAATGCGCTTAAATACTGTATTTATCAAGATCCTTATCAGTGTGCTTACATACATTCTGTTAATCACTACATAGTATAAAACAAAGTCGCTTTTCGTGTCTGTCTGTCCCTATGTATGCTTAAATCTTTAAAACTACGCAACGGATTTTGATGCGGTATTTTTAAATAGATAGAGTGATTCAAGAGGAAGGTTTATGTGTATAATACACGCACAATATAATAGAGAAACACTGATGATTTTAGAGGTTTCTAATGTGATGTCGTAAATAAACACATTTTTTTGCGCTTACATTGCAAACGCTAGCTGAACCCTAAGAGCTTGATCAAAATAATGTACTACAGTATTGTACGCCTTAAAAAGATCTACAAAAAAGTCCGCGATGGTATATGTCTATCTTTTAGGTATAACCCACAATAACCATTTTTTATCCTTTACTTTTTACGAGAAATAATGGCTTATTTACGAAACGATTTTAAGCAATACAGCATTAATCTTTATACAATTAAGTACCTTAAATAAATGGTGCATTTTTTTTTATCAATATGGCCCTTTACAGCGTGTAATTTAAGTAAATATTTTCGAAGATATTACAGATTTAAAATGCAGGGACATAGCGGTTGCGGTAAATAACTTGATTCTTTCAAAGATTGATGCGCCGACGCAAATATACTACTCGGTTACTTCCAGATTGGTCCCTTTTTTATAGAATTCAGTTCTGATATTGGAATCCATGAGGAATCGACGGAACTCCTCAAATATTAGAGGCACTATGTAGTGATTTTGGTATTTTTATCGAGAATACCAAAAAAAAAAAAAATTTACAGTCAAAAAGTAACATTTGATGAAGTGGAACTGATGAAGAAGACCAGAAATGGCCAACGGAACTTCACACTCACATAGATATCACAATGAAGATAGTTAAGTAACTATGACAATATAAATAAATAAATGGTTCTGAATAGTTATGTTGAAAATGGTATCATCGAAGTGATCTGATGATGATGATGGAGCCGGAAGGTAGGCACTGGAACTCCGTAATTAATCAATGTAACCTAGCCGTGTTTGGGCTTATTAGAATTGTCACTATATGCAATTTGGCTATAAGGTACCTACTATCGAACTAACCTGATGATGGAACCGGGAGGTGGATGGGGACTTCATAATAAAATAATGTATCCTAGCAGTGTTTGGGGTAATTCGAATTTTCATGAGAAATAGGTACTCTGGCTATAAGTGCATCACGACTAAAAAGTGTGAAATAAAAAACTTTTTACAAAAAAAAAATACCTACTTCACTACAAAAAAAAAAAAAACAAAACGTTAAAACGATGAAAATAACTTTAATTTCTAAAGTCGGTGTTAAATAACTAGCAAACAATACCACCGACTTCCGAAATTAAAGTTATTTTGATCGTTATAGTGTTTTTAACCGACTTCAAAAAAAGGAGGAGGTAATCGATTCGGTTGTATGTTTTTTTCTTTTTTTTGTTACCTCAGAACTCCGTCGTTTATGGACCGAATTGCAAAATATTTTTCCTCTCAAAGGATATGCTTCCAGATTGGTCCCATTTTTTTCAATATTCAGTTCTGATGATGGGATCCATGAGGAATTGAGGGAACTCCTCAAATATTATATAATGATTTTGGTATTTTCATCGAGAACATAAGCATTTACAGTCAAAAAGTAACATTTAATGAAGTTGTACTGATGAATAAGACCAGGAATGGCCAACGGAACTTCATACTGATAATGATAAATGATAAATGATATTTATTTTGTAAATAGGTTTAAAAAACACTTTTACACGTCAATTTTTTTTTTTTTTCGTCATTTTTAAACTAGATGAGGCCGGTGTTTCCTAGCTGACTACCCTGAGAAGAAACACCGAAACAAACTCAGGGGGAACTACTCACATAGATATCACAATGAAGACAGTTAAGCGACTATGACAATACAAATAAATAAATGGTTCTGAATAGTTACTCGTATGTTGAAAGTGGTTCGAGCCGGAAGATAGGCACCGGAACTCTGTAATTGATCAATGTATCATAGCCGTGTTTGGGCTTATTAGAATTGTCATGAGATGCACTTTGGCTATAAGGTACTATCGAACTGATCTGATGATGGAGCAAGGTGGAACGTAGACACAGGAAATTCATAATAAAACAATGTAACTAAGCAGTGTTTGGGTTTATTGAAATTGAATTCTAATACCACCAAATTTACCGTTCCAATATAAACGCCTACATAGCATAGCATAGCATAATCAGCCTTTTTAATGTTCCCACTGCTGGGACTCAGGCCTCCTCTATCTAGGAGAGGGAACGCCTACAATTTTCGCTAAATATATCTTTTGCAATGACCATCAATAAATCGCAGGGTCAAACTTTCAACGTTACAAGCTTAGATTTGAGCGTTGAATGTTTTTCACATGGCCTATTATATGTCGCTCTTTCAAGAGTTTTTTTTTCCGGTGGGAAAATCATCTTATGACATCCCCCGCTCTTGGGCGGGGCGGGAGATAGTGTCAGACTTTTACTGACTAAAAACCCACTCCTGTTCCATCGTTGCCTTTCGTACCAGGGCCGAGTCTTCCTTTCAGAATCAGACCCTTGGCTCCAGTAGGCTTCGACCCTGCTGGGCCCCTACAGTTGCTGACATCTCCTTGAGGCGCGCGTGGAACAGCACGCGCCGTTGACGACTTGGGCTCGGTCCAGAAGGTTACCGGACGGTCGGACGGCGAGCCACCCATTGCTCGCCGTCCACAAGCCCGCCCCTATGGTGGCCGGAAATCGGGATCGGAATCCCGGCGACGGTTAGGGCGTGAGGACCGTTGCCTCACGCGATCGGCCGCCTCCTTCGCTAGCATTACTGCTTCGCAGAAGGAGGCGATCGCCTGCCACTCCTCCTCGCTCCGGACAATGGCCTGTACCAAGGCCCGGCGCGAGAGATCGCCGCCGCCGATCGCCCTCATGAGGACACGGCGTTGCTCTGCCCAAGCGGGGCACACCTTTACCGTATGCTCCACCGTGTTTTCCGGGCGGTCCACACAGTGGCGACACCCGGGCGTCGCTTCCGCACGAATCCAGTGCAGGAACTTCCCGGCTCTTTCAAGAGTAACCTCAAAAGAAAATATGTTTGTATTCTCTAATGATAAAAAATCTGTGAACGTTGTGTATAAAGACATTCTGTAGTAAATTTATTACTAGCGACCCGCCCTGGTACAATGCTGGACAAAACCGCATTAAAATCCGTTGCGTAGTTATAAAGATCTAAGCGTATGTAGGGACAGACAGCGGGAAGCGACTTTCTTTTATACTATGAAGTGATCTGCATTGCACCCGTGCGAAGCCGGGGCGGGTCGCTAGTCTATATATATAAAAGGAGAAACTGACTGACTGACATATCTGGGACTAGAAACCTAAAATTTTGCACAAGGCTTCCTCTTATGACGTAGGCGAGCATTAAGAGAGGATTTTCCAAAATTCACCCCCTAAAGGGATGAAGCGGGGGTCCAAAGTTTGTATGGAGTAACCTACTTTTATAAGCGGGCGAAGCCGCTGGCAGAAGCTAGTCTATATATATAAAAGGAGAAACTGACTGACTGACATATCAACGCACAGCCGAAACTACTGGGACAAGGAGCGTGAAATTTTGCACAAAGCTTCCTTTTAGTCCAACGCTGCATCTTCCGGTGCGCCTTCGCCACTCTAGAACCTTTAGGCCCTATCGAGCATCCCTTCTAAGAATAATGTGCCCTACCGACTACCACTTAAATTTGGCGATTCTTCGGGCTATGTCGGCGACCCTGGTTCTTCTGCGGATATCTTTATTTCTGATGCGATCACGCTAAGAAACTCCGAGCGTAGCCCATTTTATTGCCCTTTGGTTAACTGTAAGCCTTCTGATGTGGCCCATTGTAAGCGACCACGTTTCAGTGCCATCTCCATCTCCCCTTAATGAAAGATGGAAAGTTTATTAAGATTTTCCAATATTCATTCCCTAAGGGGATGAAACGGGGGTCCAAAGTTTGTAAAAGCTAGTTACTCATATATATCATACATCATAGCTACTTTGCTTGCTCGCGTGAAATGAAACTAAAACGTTGTACCTAACTTGCATGTTCAGACAGTAATCGAGGATTTATGAATATTATATTATCCTTTTAGTGGTAAAATAGTTTCGTTTTAGCATGAAATTAACGGTCATTACCCTCTCCCTAATACTAAGATATATCCTAAGGTTGTCTGGTAGTGATATCGCTGTTAGCGATAAGACCGCCATTGTACCCATAGATTAAGTTAGTTTATAAGTTTTTGTTACTATTTTGGTGTACAATAAAGTTTTATTCTATTCTATTCTTCTTTATACACGATGTCTTTGACATCGCACAAACGAATACCACGGGTCCAGTATATGATTCTGGACCACCCAGTGGTGGAATTTTTCGTCGGCATTTTCCTAATTTAAAAAAAAAAACTGTACTTTTTTTTAATTTAAACTGTGTAAAATCGTTATTCTAACCAACATCGACGATATTTTTTGTAAAAAAAAAAAAACAAAAAAATAATAATTAAAAAGTCGTCGGAGTAGATAAAATCGTTATTTTAATCAATCCCGATGACATTTTGAATTTTAAAAGTAATTCATTCATTTTTTTTTTCACTAAAAATGTTAGAATAACTATTTTATACAGTTTAAATTAAAAAACGCAAATATTTACCTGTAATGCTAGCAAAGGAGGAGACGGACCACGCGAGGCAACGGTCCTCTCGCCCCAGCCGGGATTCCGATCCCGATTACCGGGCACCGTAGGCGCGGTCTTGCGGACAGCGAAAAATGGGTAGGTCACTGTCCGACCGTCCGGTAACCGTCCGGACCGAGCCCAAGTCGTCGACGGCGCGTATTGTTCCACGCACGCCTCGAGGAGATGTCAAATCGTAGGGACCCAGTTGGGTCGAACCTTACTGGGGCCACGGGTAGTGTGAAAATGAAACCCAGGGCCCTGGGACGAAGGCAAAGAAGGAACAGGAGTTTTTAGTCAGTAAAAGTCTGACACTATCTCCCGCTCAGCCCAAGAATGAAATTTGTCATTAGATGCTTTTCCCACCTAAAAAAAAACCTGACCGACGAAATATCCCAGCGCTGGGGGGTCCAGAATCATTTACTGGATACATGGTATTCGATTGTGCATCGATGTTTAAGACACCCTGTATAAATTACTTGTTCTAATTATTATCGTGTAAAATCATCATGGAAGTCCTAAAGCAGGTGGAAGGGTCTTAGACTCTTGCGGTCTGAAACCACACAGTATTTGGTATATTTTTCAGCGACGTGCTGGCACATTTTGTCACGTTTGCCCAGCTAGGTATTGACCCGGACGTATTTATGTGGAACCCGTCAACCTGTGTAAAAAAACTATTATTATTTTCAATATTTATCTCAGGACCCTGAGGTCCTGGACCTTTGGAAGGCGTACGAGGAGCCGAAGCCAACTCGCAGAGGCCGTTTAGATAATTATAATGGAACATGATACCAACCGACGATTATCCCTGTACGCGCTATGCTAGTGCACCCAAGGACAACCCCCGGTTGTTGAAAAACTATTGCGACATATGGAGAACAAAGATAATAGGGCTATGGTTTTTGGAGTCTTAAGTGGACTAGTAACATGGAACTATGTTAAGACTATGGCCCCTGCCTGAACAACGTTATTAATATCCATCGAAAAAAGGCAGGGGGTGACTTGCACACTCAATAAATGGGCCCCCAAAAAACGGCCGCTAGCACGAAGTGACGTAGCAACAAGAGGGCAACATATTCTGAGGTGCTTGAGGAGTGGAGAGGTATACCACGGCTATCAGGACAATCCCGGCAGTACGGTCAAGATCCCTACCAGCACCTTACTGGATTATACATCCTTCTCCCGAGCACGTTTGCTCTTGCGAATCTCCACTCAAGCCAGCCAATAAAGGCAAGAGAGAGGTGGGAGCTCAGTTCCTCGTCAGTGTTCACTACGGCCGGCCAATAAAGGCAAGCCGGAGATGAAGAACAAGAATTCTCCCGGGAGATCGGGTCCGTGAGGTCGCTAATGCCCAACAGTTCGCCACAATACTGCACTGCGGATTGTATCTCTCTTAGTCTGGCCCCTCACCCTAGGCATATTACGGCAAAGCAAACTTCACCGATACAGACCTAGGGTATATTGGAGCACGCAAGCCCCACCACGACGTCAACGTAGAGATACGGCGATGGGGTTATTATTATTATATAACTCACACCTTAAAATAATACAGGACAAACATATAAATAAATAAGTGTACAATAGACAAACAAGATAAACTATCGTTTTTCATTAGTAAAATTCGAAGATTACGATAGTTGATTTTCGATTTTGACACTAAGCATGTCAATAAACGTAAGTGGGATCAATGCCCTCTACTGCCAAGCTTAAACGCAACAGCTATAGTAGTAGAAATTCTCGTGAAAGGCTCTTTCTGCGAGTAATACCTCTGTAGCTTGCTGTCAGAAGCATTGCTGTGTTGCGGTTGACAGTATACATAAGCTGGCGACATTGCAAGGGTTTTAGATATTGCAGTTTTGTTCGTAGGAATTTCAAACACAGGCAGCTTTCAAAGCGGTGCTTACCGGTCCTCCAGCTTTTGTTTTATTTCTCACCAGCTGCTCCTAGCAGCTTAGCCTGCGTGAAAGTAGAAAATTGTCTTAAGGGAACATATTTCTGAGATAAAAAGTATCCTGCGTGCTTTTCTAGGACATGGTCTACCCGCGTGCCAAGTTTCATTGAAACCCGGCCAGCCGTTCGAACTTCAAGAAATAACAAACAAACATTCGTCTTTGTAATATTTGCGTTTATATTGCGTGTATATTTGAATCCAGAATTTATTTAGTCATAGGAGAACGAACAGCTATAATAAAAGAATAACAATAGTATAAGTATTTGGTGCTTGTGGAATCTTGGAGGAACGCTGGCCTGATGCTACGTAAGCGAGCGTACGTGATCCACCACCACACCGCGCCGCTCCTTTGATGACTACCACTCCACCGCGCACATGATGTTAGAAAGTAGCCGATTCTGAATTAATTGACCCCCATTGGTGTAATTGCTGCAAGGCGTTCCGATGTGAGAATGAATAAATAAATAAGAGACATTAAGCGAATTACAGAGAGATAATAAAATAATTCAAGATAGTAAACATGTAATGATCAAATTATATGAGAGCCATGTAGATTAGTATCTGAGAAGGTCTTGAGTGGACCCTGTCCAGGCAGTGCAAGCATTTGTCAGTATTCGTGTAGCTCAACTCCGTTCTACTAAGGAGCTCAACGACTTGATAATTAAATTTATATAATTAAATATTAAGGAAAGACCGCGCACTGGAAAACGCAGCGTTGGAAGGCCTCCCACAAGGTGGACCGACGACCTGGTGAGAGTTGCGGGAATGCGGTGGATGTGAGACACACAAGATCGGTCGTTGTGACGATGCTTGGGGGAGGCCTATGTCCAACAGTGGACGTCTTTCGGCTGAAATGATGATGATGATAACTAAGAAAAGGACATTTGGATAGGCTAAGTACTCAAATTGCCAGGCAATTGTTAAAATCTAGCTCCTCACATTGTTAATTATAATAACAGAACTTATGTCAAACCTAGAATAAGTTTATCATTGTGAATAACACAAAGAATTTTATTATTATTATGTAAATTACTAAAAGGAAAAAAATATTAACGTAATTATGACGGCGCAATGGTTGAGAGATTGGCTCGATTCTATTGGATCAATTCGTGCACGGAACAAATATTTGTATGGCCTTCAGATAGGTGTTCCGGGTCTGGGTGTCTAGGGTGGGCACCCACGATGAGTAATTCTTAGGGCCTGCGCACACTTGAGACAAGACTGTCTTAGACAGAATTGTCTACGACGTCGCAGACTTGTCTACGACACAGACTTGTCTGCGACAAGACTGTTTTTTGACGTACACTGTTGCCAACAGTTACACTTATTTACAACTAGAGTCAACTTGTTTTATTTGGATAATTTCTGGTTTTCTGTGTAATTAAATAATATATCTTTAAATAAATAAATTTTCTAAATAACTAAAAAAATATGTGTTGTACGAAATAAAATAAGTAGTCATATAGGTTATTAGTTTCTTTTAATAATAAGTGATAAAAGTTAACAATCAGTTGATCAAGATACCATTTGTGGGTAAATTAACATTAGTGGGTAATTCAACATACAAATTATTCAATAACAGCTATGTATCAATTCGTCTTCAGACGAATCATTTTTGTTTGCACCATCATCGATATATTTCATAATCTGATACCGAAGATTAATAATTATGGATTCTATGGTGCTGATTTACACTCGAGTGATCGCATTTTTAGAAAAAAAATGAATTTTACTAAAGCAATAGAAAAATCCACTAGCCACTAAAATCAATATTACTCAATTAAATAGGGGATTTAAACCACCAGTTTTAGTGGAAAATCCACTAAGTTGGCAACACGCCGCTAGACTGTTTTGTCTTGATAGTGTGCGCCGTGACGTAGACAAATAGTCTTGTCGCAGACGTCGTAGACAAGTCTGCGACGTCGTAGACAATTCTGTCTAAGACAGTCTTGTCTCAAGTGTGCGCAGGCCCTTAGTGTGGTGCATCGTTTAAAAAAGAACTGGGCCAGTGCGAGTCGGACTCGCGCACTGAGGGTTCCGTACAAACTTACTTATGAAAACAGTTTATTCCCGAATTGAGTTACGAAGATTTTTCCGAATCGCAATTTTTTTTATCATGTAACTAAGCAGATTTTTTCTTATACTATGAGACCTTGCTTCATGCCAAATTTCAGGATTCTAGGTTAACGGGAAGTACATCTAATTTTGATTCCTTTGAGAGTGTCGAAATATACGATTTTTGCGATATAAATGGCCGTATCTTTTTTTTTCGTTAACTCAGAAGTTTGATATTTTTAAAACTTTAAGGGAACGCAGACTTAAGTATATGGTTTTAATTTCAACTCGATAACTCCACACGTTCTCGAGATAAAGGGTCTTGACAGACAGACCGACAGACGGAACACAAAGTGATCCTATAAGGGTTCCGTTTTTTTCTTCCGAGGCACGGAACCCTAAAAATATAATGCCTACATAGTTCCCACATTCACAACAATAATAAAAAAAATATTACATGTACTTAACTAAAACCAACAACGATCGAGGCATCAAAAATCAAGCATGTACGCTCGCATCAAAAGGTGACATAACACGGCGTACGCAAATTGCGTGGAACGAAGTTAAGCGCCATCCTTTTAACGTGATAAAGGCATGTAGACGTGAGTAAAACGCTCATCAACATCCTATAAAGCTTTATTTTAAGGCCTGCGCATATGGAATTTTTATAAAAACGCTTTTGTTTGAGGTGAGTAACCATCAAATCGCGCACCAAATGCCTATTTGTACAAGGATAAGTGGATGGGTCGAGGCCGCGTGGTAGGTCACTGATACGATGGACTGACCAGATCAAAGCGGCTATTGGCGGCCCATTGAACGAGTGTGCCTTGATGTCTGCCAGCAGGCAAAAGTGGTGGGAAGTCTTGCGGCGTACCCTGATAGTTTTTGGAGAGCTACCTTTGTGATAACCACGACCACTCTGGCAAGAGAGAAACGAGTAAGAAGAAGAACTGTCAAATCATCCCTTAAGCTCTGGGTGTAGCGACCCACCTGGTGTTCATTATCAGACTTTTACTAGTTTAAACCCAAACTGTTCATGCCGTTGCCTTTTTGCGGGAGCCACGGTAATTCCTTCGAACAATCCGCAGCCCTGACAGGCATTGGCACTAACTGGCCCCGTCAATCTTGCTTAAATCTCTTTGAGGCGTGCGTGGAGCACAACGCGCCGTCGACCCGCGGTTGGTCCTTAATCCGTTGTATGCCGGAACGCAGATGTACGCCGGACACAATGGCTTTTTAATTGTGTCTGTAATTCGAAAATACGAAAGGTTAACGGACGACCGGACGGCCAGCTACCCATTGCTAGCTTTCCGGAAGCCCATTCCTGCGGTGGCCATAATTCGTCTTGTGATTTTCGACGGCCGGGGCGTATCTGGCAAGCCCTTGTCAAACAGCAGTGGTCTGTGGAACACAGGTTAGGAACTTAGCTTAACACTTAGGTTGCTTGTCCACCGGAACGGAGCGAGGTAGTGGAGCGGAGCAAAGGAGTAGTGCACAGCAGAGTTTCGGACTGTGTCTGTCCACCAGAGTGGAGCGAAGCTGCGGAGCAGAGTGAGAAAGTAATGCAGAGTGGAGTTGCAGGTTGTTTTAGCTATAGTTTTGTTATAGCGCTCGCACTCGTTTCTCCTCTCCGATTCCCCGCTCCGCTGCCCTGCTCTGCTTCCCGCTTCTTAGTAGTAGTTCGTACTCCCTGTCCAATGAAGAATGAGCGGAGATTGAGTGCAATTCTATTGGTTAATATTTTTCCGTTTCTCCGCTCCGCAGCCTTGCTCCGCTCCGTTGGACAAGCAGCCTTATCCTGTATAAGTACTCCTACCAGCACTTCAAAGGTCGTTCGTGCGTTTCCGTAAACTTTCGTATAACCAAATTTCGTACGGGAATGCAAGCAAAGTGAGCGTGGCCTACGGCTAGTCCATTAATTACGCCTGTAGCTACTATAGTACTCGTATGTTTGTGGATTCATGGCGGGCGCCTTGTTTACCTTTGCACACGTTCACTAATGAAGCCACACGTGTGTAACGATCCAGACGCGTTGTATCGTCAATGTGGATGCAACTGTGGCATAATATTATGATGGACAATACAGGGTGACTTTTAGTAAGTCGCAATCCGTGGGGTTAAACTGCCCATAAATTTTAATATGAGCATTATTTTTAATAAGGTGCTACTTTTAAGAAAATTAATTGTTCGAGTTATGTGAACTTTTTAATCTGAATAGCTGCTTTTGATCTCTTATAGTAGTCATTAGTACGTTAATCCCTTAGATAATTATTGCCATTAATTCAATCTGCAGATAGGTAGACTTAGAACAAAAAATCTTATGTTGCTTTTATAAGCTTTTTGGCTATGTAAAAATAAACGATCATAATATTTCTCAACGAAAAATTTCGAAACCATTAAAAACCTTTCATAAAAAAAAAAGTTTTCGCATAAAACGTGCGTACCGAACCTTAACCGTAAGTACATTGTTACATTCGCAAAGTAAATATCGTCGATATAATTAGTTTATTTAAGAAACGAACGAGGCAAGTCAAAGTCATTCAAAATGGATTACAATATATTTGATTTAGTGGTTCGCGAATGTGAGAATATGGAAGAATCAACCTTACTAATCTGAAATATGTGAAGTTACAAACATTTAAGTGTTTGTACATCAAATAATTCCGCGAAGCCCGTTCTATCATCGGACTAGACTGACCAGACGCTCAGCGATGCGCCACGGTGGACGCCCCATCCAGCACAAAACGTTTCGGAAACATATTGTGCGTACAGCTAATAAGTCGAATTGTGTGCCAGAGTCTTTTTTTCCATATTAGTCCATAAAACGATACCAGCCCCCCTAGCCAAGTTACAACCGTTTCGTTTCGTTTAACCGATTCCTTTGTTCTGACGTCATCTCAACGCTCAGTCACGTGGTCAGAACAAAGGAATAGGAGGCGTGGCTGACTCGAGGCGATCAACGAAAAGAGAATCGAAACGAAACGGTTGTAATTTGGCTAGGGGGGCAGAAGTAAGGGACAGTTTTACGTTTTGCGTAAAATACCCTTACATCAATCAGCCTAAGGTACATTTTTATATTTTAGGTATATGTCGCTTACGTTAGTTCATATTTCCAGTTTCGAAAAGTCTAACACACTCTCTCGTTCCACTTGAAAGCGGGAGAAGTCATTGGATAATATCCCACCTTAAAAAAAAATGTATCCTACCCAACTCCATCTGAATCCCATAAATCATTTTCCAATATCCAATACTAAGACACTTCCACCCCTTTATTACATTCCCTTGGAATATTTTCCAACTTTCACGTCATGGGTGAAACCATTTGCAAAACCTGGTACGAGACTAATGTAATTCTTGTGAAAAATTCTCATTCAAGCGTTGAATCGAGTTATTACTTTATGCTGGGAACTTGAGATGCCTGTGGTACAGATATAAGTACCTATGTGGGTCGTGATTGGCTGAAATGGAAAATGTTTTATAACTTCGTGCGACGACGGATGGAAAGGATAGAATATGCTTTATGGTTAACTAGTTGTTTTTTTTTTTTTTTTTTTAATTCATATAAACCAGTGCTTGACTGCGATACCACCAGGTGGTAAGCAGCGATGCAATCATTGATGGTGAGGCGCACTAGTTTATTAAGAGCCTATTCACTCTAGCCTTGAAGACACCTAAATTATAGTTGGACGGGAAGACCGCAGCAGGCAAATTGTTGCCAGCAGCTTCACTCGTGTGAAAGTAGAAATTGTCCCAATGGAACTATATGCTATTCCAGGACATGATCTACCCGTGTGCCAAATTTCATCTAATTCCGATCAGCCGTTCCAGCGTGAAAAAGCAACATATATCCACACACTTTCACAAACTTTCATCTTCACAATATTAGTGTGATTTGCGAGCAGCAAATTTGTTGTTTCATCCAAAGCAATTGAATGCTATGTTTGATAAAGAGGCAACGTGAAAAAAGCGAGATAATACCTGCCTCCATAGTCAAGTTACGATCGTTTCGTTTGCGACGAACGCCTCGAGTAGGCCACGCCTCCGATTTCTTTGTTCTGATCACGTGACTGAGCGTTAAGATGACGTTCGTCGCAAACGAAACGATCGTAACTTGGCTAGGGGGGCTGAACGCTCTGTTGGTATTCGGTAATTCTGTCGCTCACTCGAATATTTCACAAAACTTGTTCCAGTAAAAACGTGTTGTTTTAAAAAAACGTTTAAACTTTTCGGAAAAAAAATTTCGTCATTCTCATCATCATTCATCTCGATTTAATGTGCAAGATTCTCATAAATATGGTTGCTTTACTTTTTAATTTTGAAGTACATTATAAAGAGCTAAAGGTTACGTTAAATATAATAAGAACGGTTATGTGGCAAGTACCATGGGATGGGCGCTCCTAAATTCCTAGCAGGCTTTCGACTCACTATAATTGCTTTGTTAAATTATATAATAATATTAATTTCAGATATGTTATAATCAAAAATAGTGTAGATTAGATACTAAACAGCCAAAAAAATTTCTTTCATAATAATATAATTATGAATGAATGCCAACTCCATGACCCTGTGCAAAAATTATCATCAACACTTCCGGGAACTTTATGCCATTGATAATAATAACACAATCAGCACACTTAATGTATCTAAGTTATCTGATAACAACGTTTTCGTACTGGAGGTAAATCAAATAAACCGATTGGATATGATTCACCATGACTCCATGAATAATTGCATAATCATAATTATATTTTCCTCATTACTCATAAACGTGTATATATACAACGAGTTTTTTTTTCATATCCTTTAACTCTAGGGTATGAATGAGATTTTAACAAAGAATCAACAGGCATATGAATTATTTTTCAATTATCTTTTTTTTTTGTTTTCATTTTCCACAGAAAATAATTCGATCAATTCACGATTATTTATGTAAACCACCCTTACGTGAAATATGACAGTGTAAATATGTAATGTCATTTGTTTATTTGCAAACTACTTTAGATTTCATCGATGACTGGCAACGTCACAAAAGTAAAGATTTGTCATAAGTACGGGTGTAAATTTTTAACCTAAATTAATAATGATTGATGATATCTTCGAAACCATGCATTTTTGGACCAAATATTCTAGGACTTTTAGTATTATTTTTCCTTAAAGAACATAAACCTTGAGTTACGGGATATCAAAAACAACACATTGTATATATACTCCCGTCCATAAGCTATATTGCTATTTTCTGATTAAAATAAATCACATTTTGAGTAACATCGGAATCCATTGATAGAAAAAAAGAGAGAGACGAATTTTTGGCTAAACACCAGTTTTTTAGGGTTCCGCTGTAACCAGAGGGTAAAACGGGACTCTATTACTAAGACTCCACTGTCCATCGGTCTGTCTGTTACCAGACTGTATCTCATGAAGTGTAAAGTTGTATTTGTAAGGTGATACTGAGGAATTTTTTGACATCGTATTTTAAGATATAATTTTATAATACTTAATAATAAATGTTTTCAAGAAACGAGAAAAAGACAAAGTGCTCGGAAAACTAAAATACTACTAGATTGAAACGGAATTCATAGAAGCTTCCATTCGATACGATTCACATAAATAAATCCAATAACGCTATACAGAAACATCTTTCAATATCGATATAAGTATATAGACAGTTTGGTAAAACTGTATACTGTACCAGTGTTCGACCGAAATACGAGTTTGAGCCGAAGCCGAAAACGTAACCGAATGTTGTTCGGCTTCTCTTCCGGTTTCGGCCAAAACCGAAACTGTAATTGAAGTGATAGCAGAAAATCTGCTTAACCTTTCGTGTGTTTTAGACGCGGATCCACGCGAGACACAATCGCTTTTTAATTGTGTCTCTAATTAGCCGATACGAAAGGTTAAAAGAAATAATATTGTCACCGAATAAAGTTACAAGGCCACTAAACCATTAGCCATATTTCATACAATACGTACTAAAAAAAATAATTTCGGATATTACAGAAAATACAGACCCCAAAAAAAAAACAAATGAATATCTTCAAACGGGAATAATATAAAGGTTTATTTTTTTATGGCGGGAAATCATCTAATGACTTCTCCCGCTTCCTAGAGCGTTGGTTGTCAGACTTTTACTAACTAAAACCACACCACCTTTTGCGTTCTTGGACATGAGTATTCACGAGGCCTCTACGGTTTGTTGACATCCCTTTGAACTTATAATTTCAAGTCAATCTGAAGATATCACTGAGTTTAAAACTCACAGATAAATAAGACAGTCAGTTATTAGGTCTCTATCACAACCGTCAGCTTAACGATGCCAGTTACGGTCGAGCCGAATATTCCGAAAATCCAGTGAAAATCAGTTTTTTTGCCGAAACCAAACCTTCGAGCGGTCACTACTGTACTTATTTCGGGCCCAAATCAAAGGCTTAATACGAGACCCTTTGCGCTTGATACGTGACTGTTTACGCCCCCATACAAGGCTCCTCCTGCCCAATGGGAATTCCCTTTGATGGCAAATGTGGAAAATACATCGAAAATCAAAGCAATATTTCTTTTTATTTTCGGGTATGAATTAGGCATTTGTTTAGTGCCAATAGTCTATTTTATATGTTTTTTTTTTTATTGATATAAACTAGTGTTTGACTGCGATTCCGCCTGACGGTAAGCAGAGATGAAATCGTTGATGGAGAGGCGCACTAGTTTATTAAGAGTTTAGTCACTCTAGCCTTGAAAACACCTAAATTATTATCGTTCGGGAAGACCACAGCAGGCAAATTGTTCTAGTCTTTCGATGTACGTGGTATAAACGACGAGGCAAAACGCTTAGCCCGGACCGTATATTAGAGTAAATGTGATCTATCTATTTATGTTTGGTTTCCGCACTTAGTCCTATGTGGACCATTGTACGTGGGCCATGGCGGCCATAACCTTAGGTGGGCTTATTCCAACCAGCCCACCTCTCTCCAAATGTGTAAATGTGATTAAATAGCGATTGTACATAATGGCTAGATATTACGTACATATATTGGTTAAGTTGCGAAAATTATTTGATAAATTCATTACTTTATCTAGACATTATTCATAATGGCCAGTTGTAGTTAGTGTAAGTATTGAATATCGTCTCGATCGCTTTCCCGATCGCTTTCCCGCCGTCTCCCCACTCCGCTGCTGCGTACGGGCGACGCAAAGCCTACGCAATGGAGGTTATTTTGTCACGAGAGGTTGTCTTATGTGTGCCGCTGTCTTATTTGATTGAGGAGTGCTGTGGCTAACCGGCTCCATCATCAGACCCTTTTTAGGGTTCCGTACCTCAAAAGGAAAAAACGGAACCCTTATAGGGTTCTCGGGGCTCACTTTGTTGTCCATCTGTCTGTTTGTCTGTCCAGACCCTTTATCTATGACACGCATAGAGGTATCGAGTTGAAATTAAAACCATATACTCAGGTCTGAGGTCCCTTGAAGCTGTGAAAAAATCAAACTTCTGAGTTAACGAAAAAAAAGATACGGCCGTTTATGTCGCAAAAAACTTATATTTCGACACTCTCAAGGGAATCAAAACTCATAGGGTGCTTCCCGTTGACCTAGAATCCTAAAATTTGTCATGAAGCAATGTCTCATAGCACAAGTATAGGAAAAAATCTGTAAACTGTACATTTGTAGTTATGTCACAAAAAAAAAATATTCCGGCCACCGTAGGCACGGGCTTGCGGACGGCGAGCATTGGGTAGCTCGCCGTCCGACCGTCTGGTAACCGTCCGGACCGAGTCCAAATCGTCGACGGCGTGCAGTGTTCCACACACGCCTCAAAGAGATGTCAATAACCGTAGGGGCCCAGAAAGGTCGAAGCCTACTGGGGCCAAGGGTCTGATTCTGAAAGGAAGACTCGGCCCTGGTATGAAAGGCAACGAAGGAACAGGAGTGGGTTTTTAGTCAGTATAAGTCTGACACTATCTCTCGCACCGCCCAAGAGCGGGGGATGTCATTGGATGATTTTCCAACCGAAAAAAAAAATGCCAAGTTTCAAAATACTCAAAATACATTCCAGTAACGACAACATAATTACCTAAGATATATTGTATCATAAGACACAACACGAAAGATGATCCCAATTAAGTTCAATTACATTAATGATCGGTGATAGTCGCTTGGCAACAGGGGCGCGATGTGGTAGTAATTATTTCAAACAATTGAAGGAAGTAGACGACAATTAGTTGTTAGACGACGGGAGGCGAGCAGAGTCCATTTGACGATTAGATGCGCGACGGGGGACGCGACACGTAGGCGATACGTACCCGGGCATTATCCATATCTATATGAGAGGAACTGACTGACTGACAAAATAATAATGTGACATAACTTAATGATTTAATTGGACCAATGTTTATTTCCAAAAATGAGAGGGAGATGATCAAAAATGAGGCAGAGCAGTGGTGGCCGAATGGTAAAAGGTCCCGACTTACGATTTGTAGGTCGCGGGTTCAAACCCAGCCAGGCGCATTACTTTGTGTAATTTCTTTCATTACCACTGCTCTCAAAACGGTGAAGGAAAACATCGTGAGGAAACCGGTATGTCCTTGAATCAAAAATTCTAAGACATGTGACATTCACCAACCCGCACTGGGCCCGCGTGGTGGATTAAGGCCATTCCCTCTACTAGAGAGGAGGCCTGAGTCCCAGCAGTGGGAACATTAAAAGGCTGATTGTGCTTGTACTAATGTTTATTTTAATGTTTTAATTTTATCTTTGAATTGACTACTTTTACCTATAACACACTACTTTTATTGTGAATTTATATGACTTTAATCTCGATTCAATCATTGTTGTCTAGTTGGTCAGAATTAAATTCTAAAATTAATTAATAAATTTACACACCTAATTAGGTCATAGTATAGCGCACCTATTATACCACCACCAAAAATCAGCCATAAAATTTTAAGTTAAGTAACTCTTATGTTTAGTTCCCTTTCTCACCTGGTACCTGCCCAGGGGCCCCAAGGGGGAGCGTCACAAGCACACAGGTATTTAAAGCACATAAGACGCTACTGAGAACCTAAGGTTTTATCCATGTGAAAATAAGTTATGTCATATCGCTCTGGGATCTTGGACTACTAAATACTATTTAAAGGATCTTAAAGTTTTTATGAAAACATTATCGCAAACGACTTCGCTGGCAATGTGCTTGTATTATATATACGACAGCTTGATTATTGAATAAATAAAGTGATATATCAAGATACATCTTAAGCTTTTTCCGAGAAGATGGAAGTAAACATGTCCAACAAACAAGTTTCCAAACCACTTAAAAAAATCGTTTACCATAGACGAAGCGACATAAAGGCTGTAAGTACGTACAGCCTTCCTGTCGATATATTTATAATTAATTAGATTATGAAAAAACAGTTGGATAGTGTTAGATAATCCAAAAAGTCAAAATATCTCAAGTAAAATAGAAATAAAAATATGTCCACCATTGACAAATTGCAAGTTCCGTCCGATCTGTTTATTGTATAAATGTTGATCTAAAGTACCAGTTTTTTTTTTTATTAGATGGTAAATCATCCAATGACTTCTCTCGCTCTAGGGCAGAGAGGGGGGGCGTGTCAGACTTTCACTGACTAAAACCCACACCTATGTTTCGACTTTGCCTTTCGTTCCAGGACCCCGGGTTTTCCTTTCAGAAGCGAACCCATGGCCACAGTAGGCTTCGACCCTGCTGGGCCCCTTCAGTTTTGCTGACATAGAAAGAAAGAAAGAAAGTAAAAGAGTTTATTTACGTCAAACATGGCGCATACTTTAAAAATAAAAACGAATAACAATAACGATTATATTATAAGTGGTAGGATATGCGTCACATCCGCGCAAAACGGCCAGCGCTCAGCAAAATGCTGGGGCTCATGACGGTTTCTTGAGACGCGCGTGGAACACTACGCGCCGAAGACTCTCGGTCCAGACGGTTACTGGACGGCCGGACAGTGACTTACCTATAGCTAACCGTCCGCAAGCCCATGCCTACGGCAGCTGGAAATCGGAGTCGGGATCTGCTTATACTGCTTCGCAGAAGAAGGTGTCCGCCTGCTATCTGAGGTACCAGTTGCGGTTACATACATTTAAAACCGGTTACTATTCCTACCGAGAAAATACGGTGTGGAGTGATATAATTATCGATCCTATTTTCCAATTGTCATACAAATACAGAAACTCAAAAATATAAGTTATGGAAAAATCGACAGCTCATCGCGTAGTACATAGCTACAAAATTGCTGTTGTAGCCGTAGCATATACTACGTGGCTGCTACGAAAGTAGCATCAGAAACGTGGCTTGTAGCAACATAGTATTAATTATTTAAACTAGCTAAAGCTGCTATAATCGTAGCAGACTAGCTTCTTTTACGTCTGCGGTTCCTTTTCGACCTGGTCACCCCTATAATTTAACTAGGGATACTGATTTACCCCCCCCCCCTTCTCTCTCTTTCATGTTACCAATGAATATATTAAGTAGCACATATATATACAAATTGATTGAGACATGCAACGAACTCGTACAATTCGTATATGTAGGGCACGTAAGTTCTTTTCGTAAGATATAATAGTAAAGCAGCTGTAACATGTCCTGTGTGTCCTGCGAGCTAGATTCGGTCTTATTGGTTTGTTATATTTTTTTTTTACCAGTTTATTAACCCCGCAGACTATTAGTTTTATTCCCGCAAAGGTAGGTTTTACCCCCAGGTTAGGAACCGTAGTAAGCACTAGCTATAGGAACTGCAATTGTCGTAGCGGATACTTCACATCTGTTACGAGCGTAGCACTATAAACGTCGCTCGTAACAACACAGTAGTAATTCTTTGTACAAGTACTAGCTATCTTTGTATAGTCTGCTACGAGCGTGGCATCAAAACAATTCCGTCGTAGCAACAGATTAGTCGTTATTCATGTAGCAAGTACTAGCTATAGTAGCTGCTAATGTCGTAGCAGATACTACGCGGTTGCTAAAGCTGCTATAGTCGTAGCGGAGTAGCTTCATTTACGTAGTAAGTACCAGCTATACCAGCTGCAATTTTCGTAGCGGATACTTCACATCTGCTACGAGCGTAGCACTAGAAACGTCGCTCGTAACAACAGAATAGTCATTCTTTGTACAAGTACTAGCTATCTTTGTATAGTCTGCTACGAGCGTGGCATCAGAACAATTCCGTCGTAGCAACAGATTAGTCGTTATTCATGTAGCAAGTACTAGCTATAGTAGCTGCTAATGTCGTAGCAGATACTACGCGGCTGCTAAAGCTGCTATAGTCGTAGCGGAGTAGCTTCATTTACGTAGTAAGTGCTAGCTATACCAACTGCAATTGTCGTAGCGGATACTTTGCATCTGCTACGAGCGTAGTACCAGAAACGTCGCTCGTAACAACAGAGTAATTATTCTTTGTACAGGACTATCTCTGTATAGTCTGCTACGAGTATAATCTACAATAAAAAGGTTAAAAATAGATAAGTCACCATAAACTTAACGTAAAAAATTACTGAACGAATTTTCATGCGGTTTTTACTAATAAACAGAGTGATTCATAAGAAAGATATGAGTGAAAAATTACAAAAACTTTAATTTTACTAAAATACATGCACATTATAGTAGAGAAAATTCGATAATTTCAAAGATTCTAACACACGGGTGTTAGAATCTTTCGTTATATTCTCTAGTAGTATATGCTAAAGTAACTGAACTTAAATGTTGGCGCAGTGGTTGAGTGATCGGCTACTGCGCTGCGTATTGCGGGTTCGATTCCGAACAAATATTTTTATGGCCTACAGATAGGTGTTTCGGGTCTGGGTGTTTTGTGTTTATGAGTTTTTTTAGTTTGTGAACGCACCCACGACACAGGAGTTTAGGAATAACTCCTGTGTCGTGGGTGCGTTCACATTTACTCGTGTGTGGAAACTTAAAAAAAATATGTGTTACATCAAAGTTTATTATTTATGCGTAGTATTAGAGATTTCACTCGTAGCAATAGCTTAGTCGTTATTTATGTAGTAAGTAGTAGCTGCTGTCATAGCAGATACTACGTGGCTGCTACGAACGTAGCATTAGAGATTTCACTCGTAGCAGATACTACGAGTCTGTTACGAATGTAGCATTAGAGATTTCACTCGTAGCAGATACTACGAGTCTGTTACGAGTGTAGCATTAGAGATTTCACTCGTAGCAGATACTACGAGTCTGTTACGAATGTAGCATTAGAGATTTCACTCGTAGCAGATACTACGAGTCTGTTACGAGTGTAGCATTAGAGATTTCACTCGTAGCAGATACTACGAGTCTGTTACGAATGTAGCATTAGAGATTTCACTCGTAGCAGATACTACGAGACTGTTACGAGTGTAGCATTAGAGATTTCACTCGTAGCAGATACTACGAGTCTGTTACGAATGTAGCATTAGAGATTTCACTCGTAGCAACAGCTTAGTCGTTATTTATGTAGCAAGTAGTAGCTGCTGTCATAGCAGATACTACGTGGCTGCTACGAACGTAGCATTAGAGATTTCACTCGTAGCAGATACTACGAGTCTGTTACGAATGTAGCATTAGAGATTTCACTCGTAGCAGATACTACGAGTCTGTTACGAGTGTAGCATTAGAGATTTCACTCGTAGCAGATACTACGAGTCTGTTACGAATGTAGCATTAGAGATTTCACTCGTAGCAGATACTACGAGACTGTTACGAGTGTAGCATTAGAGATTTCACTCGTAGCAGATACTACGAGTCTGTTACGAATGTAGCATTAGAGATTTCACTCGTAGCAATAGCTTAGTCGTTATTTATGTAGTAAGTAGTAGCTGCTGTCATAGCAGATACTACGTGGCTGCTACGAACGTAGCATTAGAGATTTCACTCGTAGCAGATACTACGAGTCTGTTACGAATGTAGCATTAGAGATTTCACTCGTAGCAGATACTACGAGTCTGTTACGAGTGTAGCATTAGAGATTTTACTCGTAGCAGATACTACGAGTCTGTTACGAATGTAGCATTAGAGATTTCACTCGTAGCAGATACTACGAGTCTGTTACGAGTGTAGCATTAGAGATTTCACTCGTAGCAGATACTACGAGTCTGTTACGAATGTAGCATTAGAGATTTCACTCGTAGCAGATACTACGAGACTGTTACGAGTGTAGCATTAGAGATTTCACTCGTAGCAGATACTACGAGTCTGTTACGAATGTAGCATTAGAGATTTCACTCGTAGCAACAGCTTAGTCGTTATTTATGTAGCAAGTAGTAGCTGCTGTCATAGCAGATACTACGTGGCTGCTACGAACGTAGCATTAGAGATTTCACTCGTAGCAGATACTACGAGTCTGTTACGAATGTAGCGTTAGAGATTTCACTCGTAGCAGATACTACGAGTCTGTTACGAATGTAGCATTAGAGATTTCACTCGTAGCAACAGCTTAGTCGTTATTTATGTAGCAAGTAGTAGCTGCTGTCATAGCAGATACTACGTGGCTGCTACGAACGTAGCATTAGAGATTTCACTCGTAGCAGATACTACGAGTCTGTTACGAATGTAGCGTTAGAGATTTCACTCGTAGCAGATACTACGAGACTGTTACGAGTGTAGCATTAGAGATTTCACTCGTAGCAGATACTACGAGTCTGTTACGAATGTAGCATTAGAGATTTCACTCGTAGCAACAGCTTAGTCGTTATTTATGTAGCAAGTAGTAGCTGCTGTCATAGCAGATACTACGTGGCTGCTACGAACGTAGCATTAGAGATTTCACTCGTAGCAGATACTACGAGTCTGTTACGAATGTAGCGTTAGAGATTTCACTCGTAGCAGATACTACGAGTCTGTTACGAGTGTAGCATTAGAGATTTCACTCGTAGCAGATACTACGAGTCTGTTACGAGTGTAGCATTAGAGATTTCACTCGTAGCAGATACTACGAGTCTGTTACGAATGTAGCATTAGAGATTTCACTCGTAGCAGATACTACGAGACTGTTACGAGTGTAGCATTAGAGATTTCACTCGTAGCAGATACTACGAGTCTGTTACGAATGTAGCATTAGAGATTTCACTCGTAGCAACAGCTTAGTCGTTATTTATGTAGCAAGTAGTAGCTGCTGTCATAGCAGATACTACGTGGCTGCTACGAACGTAGCATTAGAGATTTCACTCGTAGCAGATACTACGAGTCTGTTACGAATGTAGCGTTAGAGATTTCACTCGTAGCAGATACTACGTGGCTGCTACGAACGTAGCATTAGAGATTTCACTCGTAGCAGATACTACGAGTCTGTTACGAATGTAGCGTTAGAGATTTCACTCGTAGCAGATACTACGAGTCTGTTACGAATGTAGCATTAGAGATTTCACTCGTAGCAACAGCTTAGTCGTTATTTATGTAGCAAGTAGTAGCTGCTGTCATAGCAGATACTACGTGGCTGCTACGAACGTAGCATTAGAGATTTCACTCGTAGCAGATACTACGAGTCTGTTACGAATGTAGCGTTAGAGATTTCACTCGTAGCAGATACTACGAGTCTGTTACGAGTGTAGCATTAGAGATTTCACTCGTAGCAGATACTACGAGACTGTTACGAGTGTAGCATTAGAGATTTCACTCGTAGCAACAGCTTAGTCGTTATTTATGTAGCAAGTAGTAGCTGCTGTCATAGCAGATACTACGTGGCTGCTACGAACGTAGCATTAGAGATTTCACTCGTAGCAGATACTACGAGTCTGTTACGAATGTAGCATTAGAGATTTCACTCGTAGCAGATACTACGAGTCTGTTACGAGTGTAGCATTAGAGATTTCACTCGTAGCAACAGTTTAGTCGTTATTTATGTAGCAAGTAGTAGCTGCTGTCATAGCAGATAATACGCGGGTGCTACGAGCGTAGCATTAGAGATTTCACTCGTAGCAACCACGTAGTCATTGTTTATCTCTACGAACCCTTGAAAATAGACATTAGCGGTTTGGGCGAATTCAATTCTGCACCTATTCCAGTATATTGGGGTTATTCATTCGTAAAAAAACGTAACCTAAATAAATTACGTTGTGGTATTGTGTTGTCGGCACGTTTTTATTTATAAACTAACACCTATATTCCAAGTCATGTCCTCCAACTCGACTCCACCTCCATTCGACATTTATATCTTGTTATTTATTGATATTAGTAGGGTTTTTTTTGTTGTCATGGTAGATTCATGAGCGAAACCAACTTTGAATATGAACCTAAGGACAGGATTTATTTACTTGAGCTCTCATTTCAAACCTGAAAATTGCCGCCCTTCTAAAGAAATCATGCAATACAATGATTTATAAGTGGTTACTGAGTCTGAACTACATACGCACTGAGGCAATTCTGCACATACCTAACACCTAAATAAAACTTACACGCTCACACATACTCGTATATTCACCCCACACGTACACATAATACAGTTACACTCCACTTCCCCACAATTTAGTTTTTCAAGTCTGTGCAACTCTGTTTTTTACTGAAACAGCTAGACCCCATGAAACAGAAAATTCTAGTGTGGGGTCTAGGGTTTATATTTAATTAAGAACATGTATGTGTTTTAGTAGAATTAATGTTTATTAATTATTATTAAAACATTTTCAAAAAGAAATCAATATGTACAAATATTATTTCCTAATTCCTATGAACATCTTGATTTTCCATGATATAAATATTTGCAAAATACCTATTGCTAACAACATTATATAGAGTAATAATCTCCTCGATTGCCGTCGTGAAGGTCCCCGGGAAACCGGCTCATTTCCTTTTTGCGATGCTTTAAGTTCAAGAAAAAAATTGAACGCCTACAGTATATTTAGATAGATCTATGGATTCAAATCCATCTTTTTATTATTTGGACTAAGTTCTACCACCGACTTCGTCCGCGTGAAAATAGATAATTATCCCACTGGATCATACTGCCACAATAAAAAGTATTCTATGTCATATTCTAGGAAGTTAGTGATAGCATGACGAGTGACAGGGCAGAATGGAAGAAAAAAACGTGTTGCGCCGACCCCAAATAAAACGGGACAAGGGCAGGAAGATGATGATGGTCTAAATGTGTGTCAAATTTCACAGAAAATTGGTTTAGCCGTAAACGGCAGCTTGACAGAATAGCAAACATACACACATACACACAAAAATTCGCCTTTATAAATCATTATCAGTAATGATGATTGGTAGATTCTTTTTTATTAAGGGTGGAAATCATTCATTTAATGACTGGGCGTGTTAAACTTTCACTGACTAAAACCACACCTGTGTTTTTCAGTTGCCCTTTGCGTTCTAGGACTACGGGTTTCCTTTTCAGCAATTCGCCGCGGTCCTAGCTAGTGGGCCTCGGCCCTCTGCGCCCCTACGGTTTTCTGACATCTCTTTGAGGAGCGATTGGATCACTACGCGCTGTTGACGACTGGGCTCGGTCTGGTTAATTACCGGACGACCGGACAGCGAGCTACCCATTGCTCGACGTTCGCAAGCCCACGTCTACCGTGGCTGGTAGTCGGGCTCGGAACCTCGGTGGCTGGGGCGTGATGACGATCGTTCCTTCATGCGTGCGGCATCTCGTTATAGTTAGACAGTTGAATTATTTACAGATTATGTATTTCTGTTGCCGCTATAAAAACAAATACTAAAAGACAGAATAAAATAAATATTTAAGAGAGCTCCCATACAACAAACGTGTTTTTTTTTGCCGTTTTTATAGATAATGGTACAACAACCACCAACTCAACCAACCAACACCAACAACCACCAACCAACCACCCAACCCAACACCAACAACCAACCAACCAACCAACCAACCAACCAAACCAACCAACACCCAACCCAACCACCAACCAACCAACCAACCAACCAACTCGCACTTGGCCGGTTTTTAGAATTATAATAAATTAAAGAACATTTATAACTAACGAAAAAAATTATGAACGAAAATAATAATTTTGTTGCGTATAGCCTGTTGTTATTTTGATCAAGAGTCATTAACCTTCAAGCGAGCGCGCGACTATTTGAAACATTAGCGGTCGCGGGTAACCTAAAAGACCGATGAGAATGAGAACTGATGAGAACTTAGAAAACTGATTAATTAATTATAACTTATTTTTATATTCAGATATTACCTATTTTAAATTCAAAATAAAATTTTGAAGTTAAACTGGTTTTTTTCAGATTAGGAATCAATTCTGCCCGACATAACAAGAGTTCTATTGTGAGTCTTGATTATATCTCCAATTAATTTGTATTTTTTTAAATATTTTTCAAGAGATCGAATAATTAGCATCAAAGAGTTTTTCATCTACTTTGGTCAAATTTTCTTCAGAATCAGTCTTCTCGTCAATGTAAAAATACAAGGCAGGCGCGTGTAGTCTTTTCGACGCCTGCGCCGCGACCTAAACACACATATTCTGTGTCTTTCAGGAGAAGTGTAGAAAGAGGAAATGGAGTTATTTTCGTCAGTAGTGAACTAATGACAAGCTATTAGAAATTATACGTTCTTTTGATGAGAAATTTTGAAATTATGATCGTAAATATGTCGAGTGCGGTCGATTCGACGACGCGCGACCGCTTAAAGGTTAATATTGTGCCCTAATGCCTGAAAGTAATACTAGAACAATACATCTCAGTTTATGTCCTACCCAAACACAGATGTATGAGACATAATTCGCTTTCCAAGAATCAAAGTATCAATAACCTAGGATTTTCTGACGCTAAAATATTTTATTCGTTCGCATAAAATCATATATTATTTCTATTCGACGCTCAAACCTAGCTCAGGCATATATATCAAGCAGTCAACCTATGACCTTGATGTATCGCATGAAAAAAAGTGCTGAATTTTGATAAACAAACAAATAAATAATTCTAGACATTTCTTCGGTTTAGATTTTTCACCTGTCAACCTGTTTTGTCAGTTATTTGTCATATAAAACACAACCTGTCATGTAGGATATAAATAATATCATATTTACATAAATATCTGTTTAAATAATGTGTGATGTCATGGGAATTACTTTTGTAGCAGGTAATCATAGGTAGCGCGTACTGATGGCGTTGTGTTGACTGTCGTTGAATCGTTCAAAACCAGATCCTGTTATGCACAAGAAATGATGCTCAATTAATTTTACTTACGGTTTTGGTAAATTTGATGACATCTCTTTTGGTTGTCTAAATATTTTTATTTTGTTTTGTTTTGTACACTGAACACACATTTACATTATATATTTAGTATTTTATCATTTACCACACATTAACATATATATTTTTTATTCACCTTACACCTGACACTGGTTACTAAATAACGTTAGGTAGACTCATTTTCATCCGTACACTCTCAATAAGGTTCAGTTGAAAACCAGCGCCAGACAACTACCTCGTAGTTGTCTGGCATTTTTGCTGAACTGGACCTTTTTGGTGCTAGCGTGAGACACATGATGTTAGTTTTTCTGTTTTCTAAGTTTCAACATGTTTTTCTACATTGTGTGTATCTATGCATATGCGCCAAATAAAATATTTTTCTTTCTTTCTTTCTTTCTTTCTTTCTTTCTTTCTTTCTTTTTCTTTCTAGGTAGGTACTATTTCAGTAAATATTTCTGACATTAATGTTGTTCAAAACTTGCCTTTACTATCTAGTAACATAGCGATGTATTTTTAACCATTTAGGCGAGATTCATTAGCTTCTTTTCTTTTTATTTTCGAGGTGGGAAATCATTAAAAGACTTCTCCTGCTCAAAGTGGAGCAAGAGAGAGTGTCAGATTTTTACTGACTAAAACCTTCTTTTGTCCTTCGGTTGCCTTTTGCGTTCCACGACCACGGTATTTCTTTTAAAAATTCCTGTGGCCCTAAACAGCAGTGGCCATACCTTACGGTCTTCCTAAAGAGATGTCTCTCTTTAAGGCACGCGTGAAACACTACGCGCCTTCAACGACTTGGGCTTGGCGACTGGACAGCCGGGCAGCGAGCTTCTCACTGCTCATCGTCCAAAGAGCGAAGTCATAAGCAGAAGCTGGTATTGACATAAAGCCAGCCAAACTAATAAATCATCTGAAATAGTTACTAAAGTTCCTAATACAATCTTCACCATAACAATCTTAAATTATGCCAAAAATTGCGTCAATATATTTTCTGAGGGAACTTATTAGAACCACTCGACTGCTCTTGTCGTCTATCCTACGCAAGCCAAAGGATATCTCGAATATCAATAAATTATTGCCAAGAAATATCTAAGGATATTAAGGTCACAATTTATTCTGTCCTTTTATGGTTGTGTCTTGGGATGCAGCGGAAGAGGGGACGGGTGGTGACAGTGGATAAAAGTCACAACACAGTAGTATTAATTTATTATTATTTATTTATCGTTTATTTCAGGCATTAATTAACCCATAGTAATATTATAGAATTAAATAAAATTGTCATCTCATAATAAATAAATTAAATTAAATACATTAGATTATATTAATTATTGAAACATTGATAAAATTATTGATAAATTATTGAATTACATTAATAAATAAATTAATAAAATTATTGTAAATTATTATCATTACCACCAATTAGCATCAATAAATCAATAAAATTAACAACGCCTAAGCAGGTACACACCATGAAACACTTCAGATACTATCCCATTCTTACACCGGGTCTGTCGAGTCAGGAAAGATGCTTTTAGTCTTCTCAAGAGCCCATGAAAATCAGTTAATATAACGGGTTTTCAGAATTGTTTGATGAAATAAATTTCTCAAAGTGCCTGACTGGGTTTGAACCCGAGATGTTACGGAGTTCCGATACCGATTCCGAAAACCATTGTCTTTGTGTATGTTTACGATAAACTCAAAAGTACTAAACAAATTTTCATGCAGTTGCCATCAATATATTACAGAAAATTAGATAATTTCATAGATTTCTAATACCCGTGCGAAGCTGGGGCGGGTCGCTAGTACTATATACTGGAGATGAGAAATGACTACTAATCTCAATACTTGCTGCTGCTGTCATGGTGCTAATCTCAATGCCTTCAAGATATGGGTGTCCAAATGACCGATACAAAAACCGGGTTTCAAAATACCTATCTGAGTTGATGTATGATCTCGATACGTACTTAAATGTATGTGATACCCATACCTTGAAGGCTATTGGTATTGTGATTAGCATTAAGGTATGTTTACATCTCTACACTCATCATCATCATCATCTTCCTGCCCTTGTCCCGTGTTATTTGGGGTCGGCGCAACACGTTTTTTTCTTCCATTCTGCCCTGTCACTCGTCATACTATCACTAACTTCCTTTTCTTTCATATCACTCTTCACACAATCCATCCATCTTTTCTTTGGTCTGCCTCTCCCTCTCCATCCATCCACATGTAAACTCATAACTCTTTTAGTAACATGCGTTTCATCTCTCCTCTTCACATGACCATACCAAGACAAACGATTCCCTTTCAACTTTTCAGTCACTGGCGCCACTTTCAAACTTCCCCTAATATACTCATTTCTCACTATATCCATTTACATCTCTACACTAAATATTGTAAATTCCTTTTTTTACGCCATAATATTCTCTAACTTCAACATATGTAAGGAACCCGTGTGACAAAAAATTAAAGTCCAAATAATTCTTACTCAATATCCGCGTGCCGCGCCGACCGGTTACGGGTGATTCTTTGAAACCGAGAGAATGTCTCATTCATCTGGCCTAGTTGGCGTACCTATCTATTTTCTGTCGTAAGCCACTGGGCGCAAATTCCAAAGCCTTTGATAAATTTAGTGATAGATTAAAACTAATATGTAAATAAAAATTTGAAGTTGTAAAGAAAAAAACTAGGCCAGATGAATGAGACAATCTCTCAGTTTCAAAGAATCACCCTTACCTTGTGGTAGCGGTTCGTACTGGGCTGTAAGGTATGACGTCATACTTTTAATGTATGTACCCAGTATTTTGTTCCATACCTGGACTGGTTACTGGAAAGTATATACTTGTTTTCTATACCAGTATAAGAGCAGTGGTGGCCGAGTGGTAACGGCCCCGACTTACGAATTGTTAGTCGCGGGTTCAAACCCAGCCAGGCGCATTACTTTGTGTAATTTATTTCATCACCACTGCTCTCAAAACGGTGAAGGAAAACATCGTGAGGAAACCGGCATGTCCTAGAACCAAAAATTCGAAGACATGTGACATCCACCTACCCGCACTGGACCCGCGTGGTGGATTACGGCCCATTCCCTCTCCTACAGAGAGGAGGCCTGAGTCCCAGCAGTGGGAACATTAAAAGGCTGAATATGTATGTATACCAGTATCAGTATATATGCATCACCTCTACTAATATACTACTAAGACCGCTAAATATCAATATCCGCTTGTCGCTCCGCGCTTGCTATAGTCGCAACCTTACCTGCGTGTTTTTCGCTCGCTCACATGGAAACCTATTTTCACCGATTCGCTTCGAAGGTTCAATAGAAAGAGTTTCGTGTCCATTTTGGGTCCTGTCCACAGTCCCCGTTTGTATATAGTTTATACACACGAGTAACTTTGATCAAATTATTTCGTTCCATGAATTCAGAGGTAATGCTGCCAGGTTGCCATTTTTGGGCGAGGTTTTTGACACGTCAATATGAAGGACTTTTTTGGCAGTGAAAAACAAAAATATATGTTGATAGAAATTCATCTTTATTCTCTTGCTCCTATAGTATATAATAGCATAAACAACCTTATAATGATTCCACTACTGAGACTCAGACCTGTTCTCTAAGAGAAGGAATGAGCCGTGATCCACGTAGGCCCAGTGCGTGTTTGTGGATGTCGCATGTCTTCGTATTTTGGGTTCTAGGACATGCCGGTTTCATTGACGTTTAGAGAGCAGTCGTGATGAAATGAATTAAATAAAGTGCCTGACTGGGTTTGAACTCACGACATACAACGTTTTTTATTTAGTTTAGATTTCGTTCCGTACCTTAAAAGAAAAAAACGGAACCCTTATAGGATCACTTTGTTGTCCGTCTGTCTGTCAAGATCCTTTACCTCGCCAACGTGTGGAGGTATCGAGTTGAAATTAAAACCATATAGCTACTCAAGTCTGCGGTCCCTTAAAGGTGTGAAAAAATCAAACTTCTAAGTTAACGAAACAAATATACACTGGTTTATGTCACTAAAAATGTATATTTCGACCCTCTCAAGAGAATCAAAATTCATAGGGTACTTCCCAGAATCCTGAAATTTGGCATAAAGCCAGATCTTATAGCACAGATATAGGATAAATCTGAAAACAGTAAATTTATTTATACATCACAATTTTTTTTTTTGCGATACTTTCGGGAATTCAACTATTTACATAGGTAAGTTTGTACGGAACCCTCAGTGCGCGATTCCAACTCGCACTGCCCAGTTTTTTAAGGTAACAATCGTCAAATATCTTCTTCCACTCCAGGTGGAGGAAAAGGAACTACTCTTATTTTATTTTATTTTATTGTGGGACAATAAACAGCTACAGTATACATATAAAAAAAAAACAGTACAAACTAGTTTACAATATTGCAGCCCACTGCATTATCTACATATCAACACACATATCTCTTGTTACATAAAATGTGGCCCCACACTAGGAATAACTCCTGTATCATGAGTGTGCTCACAAACATGTAAGCTCACATACATAAAACACGTAACCACTATCTTTAGGGCATATAAATACTTCTTGCGAGAATAGAACCGACGATACACAGCACACACGCAGCCAATCGCACAACCACTGCACCGACAAAAGAACAGATAAAAGTGATTTTAACTGTTCCGTGGCACCAACCGATACTGAGTTAGTATCACTGAATCGTGTCGATAGCTGTTCTAATTATATGCTTTTTACGAAGACCGAAACGATTCACTACCGAGTCTTAAATTGGCATCCTAAATTACATTGCTTTGGTCACGTCTCCCGCACTATAAAACGGGTACTTAAAATGCAATTACTCTATTTCTGATTGTCTATAAATAGAGCTTGCATAGCGTGTATGTTAAACTTCCAGTGTCATAATTCCAGTGTCAAACATCCAGCGTTGAACTAATATTATAATGGCGAAAGTTGGTCATCATCATCATCATCATCATTTCAGCCGAAAGACGTCCACTCTTGGACATAGGCCGTGGCCACAAACGACCGATCCTGTGCGTCTCGTATCCATCGGATTCCCGCGACCCTCACCAGGTCATCGGTCCACCTTGTGGGAGCCAACGCTGCGTCTACCGGTACGTGATTGCTACTCCAGAATCTTTCGTCCCCATCGACCATCTGTTCTGCGTGCAATGTCCATTGCCACTTAGGTTTGGCGATTCTTCGACCTATATCGGTAACCTTGGTTCTCCTGCGGATATCTTCATTTCTAATGTGAAACTCCGAGCCCTTTCCATTGCCCTTTGGGTGACTTTAAGTCTTCTTATGAGGCCCATTGTAAGCGAGTACGTTTCGAAGCCACGTTGTGGAAAGTTCGAATGTAGACAAGAAAGTAAGTGAATGCGTGTAAGTGTGTGAGATGATGTAATGGTATATTTGTGTGTGTTTGTATGTTTGTTTACTAAAATCTTAGTAAGAGTTTCATAAAATACTTGTTTTATACGTTCAGCTGTTTGACTACTACGATTACTAAGCACTAAAAGATTGATTGTAGAATCAATTTGTTCAGATTTTACATATGTAGCAAATTTTTTTTTTTTATTGTTAGAAACTTTTTTATTTTTATTTCAACACAATAATACAAAAACACAAAAAAAAAACAAAAAATTACAAAATATAAAAAAAAAACAAAAAAAAAACAAATAAAAAAAAACAATAAAACAAAAAAAAAAATCAATGCAATAAAATGCAAAATAATGCAATATATCATATTATTATATGTTATTTTTTTTTTTTTGTTTTCATTTTTTTTTTATTTTGTATATATATACAAAATTAAATACAAAAACCTTAACTAATTAAAACTATATATATACACTAAAGGCTACTCCTAACTAAAATATGGCGTCATAAAACTCCTCAGCATGTTTGTTTGTATGATAATCAATTAGTTATTTATTGTTTAAAGATCAATTTATTAAGATTTTATGTTTTCGATGTTTTATTAATTAATTACAAAAGAGTGATGAATTTTGTGTCATGTCCTGGAATAGCATAATAGGATAAATGCGGAGCGAAGCTTTTTTGCACGTTCTTCTCCATAGTGATCTACGCTTTGGAACGTGCAAAAATCTTTATCTTTTTTGTATTTGACCGACCTTGATAATTCAAAAGTGCCTATAAAAACCATTTTTTTCTATTTTTTAGGTAGGAAAATGATCTCACGCCCTTGGGTGGGGCGCGAGGGTGTGTCAGACTTTTACTGACTAAAAAATCGCTCCTGTTCCTTCGTTGCCTTTCATACCAGGGCCGAGTTTTCCTTTCAGAAAAACCCTTGGTTGACTGGTAGAGAATGCCGAAGGCATTAGGTCCACCTTTATACCTTTGTGTTGCATGAACTTTAAATAAATATTCACACAACCATCACACAACACCGTCTAGTCCCAAGCTAAGCAGAGCTTGTGTTAAGAGTACTAGACAACTGATAAACATACTTAAATATTTCTAAATACATACATAATATTATAGATAAATTACACCCAGACACAGACCAAATGATTGTCCTGGGTGGGAATCGAACCCACGACCTCCGGCCACCAAACCACTAGACCAACAGGCCAGTCAAAATAAACAGTTTGTTCATGTTCCACTCATAAGCTAAAGAATTATGGTTGTAATAGATCATTAAGAGCGAGGGCCCTAATACCTTTAACACAAGCTAAATCTTAATTTGGGTACCAGAGTTCCACAAAATTAGCACTTCAAATAGGTATATAAAACAGTCTTCTGTCTGTGTTTTTAAACTTATGTATAAGTTGTATTACCATTTTGGTGTACATAGCATAACATAGTCGGCCTTATAATGTTCCCACTGTTGGGACTCAGGCCTCCTCTCTAGGAGAGGGAATGGACCGTAGTTCACCACGCGAGCCCAGTGCGGGTTGGTGAATGTCACATGTCTTCGAATTTTTGGTTCTAGGACATGCCGGTTTCCTCACGATGTTTTCCTTCACCGTTTTGAGAGCAGTTGTGATAATAATAATATAATAATAATATATTTATTCAGAGATAAAATTTGGTAAAATAGTAACAAAAAATCTTAGGAATAATTACAAAGGTATAACTATGTTAAATGCCTGTACTAGGATAAACCTGTATCACAGGCGGTAGAAGCTCTTACACTATGGTTTTGTAGGACAATAAAATTCATAACAATATTTAACATTCAGTCTCTAAATAGGGAAAAATATAATTTAAAAATATGATGTTATATACCTAATTTACTTAAACACTAAAAGTCACAATTGTGGTATTTCGTATTTTTAAAACTGTTTCTTGCACTTTATTCTCTAGTTACACACACATGATTTTGCGTCAGCAGAATTGGTAATTGGGTTAAAGTCGAGGTTGCGTTAATACTAAAAACTTATGTTTACATTGGACAAATATGTTTAAATATAAAGAAAAACGATGGTTTGTAGGTCAGCACACTAGAATTTTGAGTCAGCAGTAAGCGTTACACGGAAGTCTGGCCTTGAGTATGACGCTCTAGGCGCCCTCATAATCGATAAAGTTAATATATCTATATTCAGCTATTTTCCTAGCAGGACACTCAGCGTCTCCTGTTTTATGGTTGGAGGGCTTTTTGAAGCGACAGCAAGTTGCACATTTCGGTGAGTCCGCTTTCTTTGAGCACTCGGACATCGAGTGTCCTGTCTCGCCGCAGTGGCCACACGTCGAATTGTCCTCTCTACAGGTTTTTGCTGCATGTCCATACTGCTGGCATTTATAGCATCTCGTAACCAGGGTGAAGTCCCTGACTGGGCAGGAAGTCCAATTTATGAAAATCCTTGACTGGGAAATTAGAGCTCTTCGTATATTGGCTGGAACTTCAACCACGTAGTTACAAGTCTGCGAATCTTTTTTTCCCGATTTATGGCTTAATTTAACCATGGTCAAAAAGGACTCCATGGAAATCGTTGGAAATTTTTCGGCTACATTTTGTTCGTAAATGCACCTGAAGACTTCAGTTTCAGTCAAAGAGGACGGCACTCCTACAACCACGATCCGGGGTTTGCGCTTGCTGGGTTCGTCGGCGGTAAGGCCGGATGCAGACTGCTGGACTGCGTACTTGATTTTATCCGCGTCATCCTTTGTCTCTGTACTGATAATAACGCCTCCGTTTTTAGTCTTACGGACACCACGTATATGCAGCTTGACTTGATCTGGTCGTATCATCTTTTGCACAAGGACTTTTGTTTCGTCACTGGACTTTAATTTGTTGTTAGGATATATGGCCACGGAGTTTAAATTGGATGGTCGAACGAAATCATTTGACCCCTTCTTCACCATGTCGGCAAACGAAACAGTGCCAGAGTCCTTAATCGTCTTTGTGAGGTCCAAGATGTGGTCCGTCAAGTTGCATTTTTCCATTAGGTCTTCATTGAGGATGCGCGCTTGGACTGCTTTCTGCTTTAGCGATTGATATAGGACTGCCATCTGTGAGGTGCCAGATCCTATTTTACGGCACAAGGTTGAAATTTTCAATTTCTGCTCCGAGTTGAGTTTGCCATCCGAGGCAATAGAACAAACCTCGTTTAGATGCTGCTCAATGGTTGACATCCATCTTTGTATCTCGGGTGTTGAAACGGCTTCGATTGAGAGATCAGATTGGGCTGGATTTTGCGTCATCGTCTTCGCTGGAGATGCGGTGAGATTCACTCGATCTCTTGAGAAGGGGCTGTTGTCCATTTTATATAAAACTAGTTCACTTATTCTAGGTTTCCATTGTATTTACTAAACTACACACTAGGCAAAAATTACTGCAAAAAGAAGGTCACTGATATTATTTTATAAAATTAAATATTGCTACTGAGCACGTCTGTATGCTACGAGTGCAGACTAATCAATCAAGTGATGAAATAAATTACAAAAAATAATGCGCCTGGCTGGGTTTGAACCCGTGACCTACAACTCGTAAGTCGGGGCCGTCACCTCTCGGCCACCACTGCTCTCCATCTGGTTTTGGTGTACAATAAAGTTTATTCTATTCTTTTCTATTTTATTCTATTCTACTCTACTCTAGTTTAAGTTTATTAATAAGGTCTCCATTCGCCGCAGGCGTCCCGTGCTCTGTATCACATACTCATATGAATGAAAAACAATCTTTAACACGTGATGTATGGCAGTTGTTTGAGGAAAAAGGTTTTATTATTTAAATAAATGATGTCTACAAACTATTGTCTATAGTCCAAGGACTAGCGATGACGTCAAACTATGTGAGGTGCGCATTGAGAAACTCACTTTAAAAGGTAGGAAGTTGCTCGGACATAAAAGTGTTCCGTCTCGGACTGACTTACAGAAAATGTATGTGGTACAATCAAACCACAGTAAGCTCCTTAACGGTTATAGACTTCTGCGGACCACTCGAAGGATACGATGGAGCATACGGTGGAGGTGTACCCCGCTTGGGTGATACACCACCATGTCCTAGTGAAAGCGATCGGCGGCAGTGATCTCTCGCGTCCGGCTCTATTTCAGCTCACGGTTCGGAACGAGAAAGAATGGGAAGCAATCATCGCCTTCTGTGAAGCAGTAATGCTAGAGAAGGAGATGGCTGCAGTCGTGAGAGAACGGACATCCTCACGCCTGAGATAGCGTGGTCTTGGTCCGCAAAAGGCAACTGAAAGACACAGGTGGATTTTAGTCGGTAGTCTGACACGCCCTCTCGCCCCACCGTAGAGCGTATGGGGTAGTGTGTGTGTGGTCTGACGATTGCCCACCTTAAAAAAAAGGGTAGAATGTATCATAGTTCCAAAATATTGATATGGGTACGTGGGACACTCGGAAAGTTTTTCAAAAAAAAAGTTTTTATGTATAAGGCACTGGCCACTAGTAATTATTTTGAAAACTTTGATTATTCAAAAGTGAAAATACCATTTTTCGAATTTTGAATTTCCCTCCACATTTTTTCGAGAGTCAAATTATCGTGTCTCATTTAAAAATGGATCTGCATCGAGAACATTTTCGTGCGATGATTTTCTACGATTTTAAATGTGGCCTGATGAGTCATTTGATCGACTTCTTTCGTCATTTGATCGAATTTAATTAATCTTTCATTTTCATCAGTAACTTTTCCCGATGCCCTAAAATTATCCGTCGTTAAACCTCTTTACAAAAAAAACGATAAAAATGATGTTAAAAATGATCGCCCAATAACCCTTATACCCATATTATCTAAATTATTTGAAAAATGTATGCACAAGAAACTTTCTGACTACCGTAGCAAATACAACATCATAACAAAAGAACAGTATGGGTTTCAAAAGAACAAGTCAACCACACTAGCAATTGCTAATCTTTTAAGGCATATTCATGATTTCCTAAATAAAAATTACTTAACGACAGGTCTATTCTTTGACCTCTCACAAGCTTTCGACTTTGTAGCGCGACTTTGTATTATTGAGAAAATTAGAAAAAAGTGGAATAAGAGGTCTAGCACTGCAATGGATCGCGTCTTACTTAAGCAACCGAAAACAATACGTTGTTATTAATAGAGTAAATGAAAATATATTAACCTCGTACTCATCTGACTATAGAATTAATAATTGCGGCGTCCCCCAGGGAAGAATATTAGGACCCTTATTGTTTCTAATATACATAAACGACTTACCGCTTGTGACTAATCATAAATGTGTATTATTTGCTGATGACATCTCGATTATTGTGACATCTGATAAAAAGTATAAAACTAAATCTGATCATGAAATGGACTTTAATAATACTATCAACGACGTTATAAAATGGTTACAGATACAGACAAATAAATTAAAAATTAATATAGATAAATCTAATTATATGCAGTTCAATAAATCTAAACACACTAAATACAATATTAAACTTAATATCAATAGGCTAAAAGAAGTTCAACAAACTAAATTTTTAGGAGTACTCATAGATCAAGATTTGAATTGGAAAGAACATCTGGATAATTTGTGCGGGAGGATTAACAAGTTTGTTTATGCTCTCAGAAAAATAAAGAATATTACCAATAAAAAAACAGCAATTACAACATATCACGCCTATATAGACTCTATCTTACGATACGGACTTATTTTTTGGGGTAACAGCACGGATAGGCACAGAGCATTTATTCCGCAAAAGAAATGCATCAGAGCCATTTGTGGTATCCGTCCTGATGAGCCATGTAAGCATTTCTTTAAAAAGCTGGGTATATTACCACTTTCGTCACTATACATTTACGAAATCTGTAATTATTATGTTTATAATAATAAGGGATTGTTCAAAAAAGCCTATCAAGTAAACTCTCGAAATAGAGACCCATGCAGACTTGCACTGCAGGATACTCCTAAATCGGCCAAGTATGCGAAAAGTTTCCTAGTCATGTGTATTCGAATTTATAACAAAATTCAAATACAAATAAAATTGACAATGTAAGCTCATTTAAAAACAGACTATTGAAATGGCTGAAAGAACATATGTTTTATGACCTTAAATTTTTTTTAACCACAAACTTTAAATTTCTGGACTTTTGTGATTACGGATAATGCTAAGATAAAACTATTATATTATTGTATTGACTTTATATTATGACATTGAATACTCATTAACTAAATTAAATTATAAAATTATAATTTTGCATGCAATTGATACAAATAGCTAAACATGTGGACTATAGATTAATACCTGACTGTAACAACTTTATACCATGTTTAAGGCAAATAAAGACTTATCTTATCTTATCTTAACTTATCTTCAAATTGCTTTTATAGATGAAGGACCTTCAAAAGCAACCATCTACCGTTAGTATAGCGAGTTCAAGCGCAATCGCCTTACTTTGGGGGACGAACAATGATACCTATGTAAATATTGCTTCTAAAATAATCTGTACTGCTACAGTTAATGTAACTAGATTCAAGTATAATTTTACGTCGTAGAGTCGTCTAGACATGGGGCCGTAGCGTGTTAATTACAAATAATTAGAGGCTGCAGGATCATTAAAATGCCAGCTCGTCGTTTGAAAACTGTAAGGTTTTCAGTTGCGAAGGAAACTCGCGGTATCTTGGACTAATATTGAACATTAAAACTTTATAGTGTGACCTATTTTAGTCTTATGTGACTTCTTTTTAATCCTAAACTAGCTACTGGCAGCGGCTTCGCCCGCGTGATAGTCAAATATTATTCCAATGTCTACACCTGCCCCCCTAGCCAAATTACAACCGTTTCGTTTCGATTCTCTTTTCGTCGATCGCCTCGAGTCGGCCACGCCTCCGATTCTTTTGTTCTGACGTCATCTCAATGCTCAGTCACGTGGTCAGAACAAAGGAATAGGAGGCGTGGCTGACTCGCGGCAATCAACGAAAAGAGAATCGAAACGAAACGGTTGTAACTTGGCTAGGGGGCTGTGCTAAGTTTCATCTAAATCGTGGTGAGTAAGCGTTACTAGGCGGGGAAAGTAGTGACTTTAGCATACACCAGCGACCCGCATGGGTATTAATACGAGTATGAAATTATCGACCTTCCTCTACTATTATATGCATGTCTTCTACACTTATACCTTTCTCATAAATCACTCTGTCTATTGGTGTAAACCGCCTGAGAATCCGTTCAGTAGTTTTTCGCGATAAATTTTTCGCGAACAGACAGACAGACACGTCTTTGTCTTATAACATGTAAAGATAAGTAATAGCGTTAATTCATTTACTATTTTTGTTTCAGGGTTCCGTACCCGAAGAGTAACAAACGGAACCCTTCATTAACAACAAAACCTCCACTTTTCGTCTGTTTGTCTGTATGTCAGTGGGCAGTAGGTACCTGTCTCATGAACCGTATATGAGTAAAAAGTTAAATTTTCGGTGTGTATTTTATTGCCGCATATGAGCAATGAAGCAATGATACAAATCCCTTCCTATACGAGTTCGACTAACACTTGACTAGTTTTTTTATTTTTGTTTTACTACGAAATAAATATTTTTTTTAAATTTGCACGTCAGTGTCAAGTTATACAACCCCATTTTTAATCAGTACAAAAAAAAATGAGGCTCCATCCGTACCCGTTACTTATCATATTTATGTAGTCAAAAGTAAAAAAAAACGAAATCCCAAAATTGTCCACGAAAATTTTTCATAATTTGTAAATGTATTATAGAATCAATCATTCATAACAATTGCAACTAGAAAATACTACGCGCAGTTTTTTTTTTCCATTTTGATCGTAATTTATTCATTCATAATCAGTAGCCAGTACAATATTTCCATAAATTGAGTGACCTTTTGGGATATAAACAAACGCTAATAACTTTGCTGTTTATGAATATTATTTTTTGAGACTTTACTTAAATAATAACAAGACCTTTTCTAATAAGCTCTTTAAGTATTTGTACTAATTAAAATTTTGTGGTGTATAAGTAAATAGTTTTTTCAGTGTGTATTCTATTGCCGCATATGAGCAAGGAAGCAATTATTCCCAGTGAAACAGATCGACAGACGAGTATGACTAACACAGGACTTGATTTTATTTTTGTTTTACTACGCAATAAACATTTGAAAAAAAATTCAAGTGTCAAGTTATATGTTGAATAAAATATAATTGGCACCTTACTATGTATTTAATTGCAAAATTACAATCCTTAATATCATCAATTCAACCCTCTCAGTTCGTCTTACCCTCTTAAATTACTTTTTGATGAAATAGCCATTTAAACTTAGGAAAATTTGAACTTCGCGAGCTACCCTGGTGCTCTCACCGTAAATAAACTTATTCAGACAAAAATAGGATAATTTCCCTCCGGGAAAAATATGGGCAAAAACTAAAAATACTATAATGCCAACTTAACGAATGCATCTCTTGGGACAGTGGCCGGGCGTAGTGCGCCTGAGATCATTATAACTATGCCGCTAAAAGGGTTCGCGCCATAAATTACTCCATTCGAGTTAGATTTATATAAGTAACATAACGTAATATTAAGTTAAAAACATTAGTTTTCTGTATCCACTGACAGATTTTTATGTTTTTTTTTTTTTTGTTGTGTACTGAGCGCGAGAGATTTTGGTTTAACAGTTTCATTTCGATAGATTATAATCTACCGGAAAATAATGCGTTAAATTGTAAGCTGTATGTTACGGTTTACAATCTTTCGATAGTTTACAATCTCGCAAGACAGATTATAATCTAACGGTATTTACAATTTTACGGTGGCATATATTTGGTAAATATGTCTAAGACTAGATCGTAGGTTTTTTACCCTCCTAACTGGGGGTACCCCTTTTTTGTTTGATAATTAGTATGTAACAGTATTTGCCGGGAGAGTTTGTAATAAATAAATAAAGGAGGAAGGAGGGTTCCTTACACTAGTTGTCTGGCAGTCATGCTGAACTGGACCTATTTTGGCGCAGCCGTGAGGCACACAATTGTATTTTTTATACTTTTTTTTTTGTTCTCTTTTGTTTGGTTTCGTGTTTACATAACTATTGTTTTGTGCCTTGCGTTGTGACAAAATAAATTCATTTTCTTTCTTTCTTTACTTTTAGGCTTCACAAACGGGTAAAAGCAGCGAACTACTGTTAAATATGCATCTCTTTCCATCATGTTATCGTGTCTCAAGATATTACGTAACTCAATTATTTTGTGACGAGTCGCAAGCTCTGCATGATGCAAAAAAAAATATTATTATACACAGGGTGACTGGGAATTAGTGTACGATACTTAAACACATGATTGTGCTCATGATAACAAACAATTTTTATTACGGGAGCAAAGCCGAAATCGCGAAAAAAATATCAGCTGTTCAGTACATTAGGCAAACATAAATGTACTGAACAGCTGATTTTCTTTCGCGATTTCAGGTTTTTTCCCATAGTAAAAGTTGTTGGTTATCATGAGCACAATCACGTGTTTAAGTGTCGTACACTAATTACCAGTCACCCTATATATATATATAAGAATATTAATAATTGTGAACAGAGACCCTACCACGAGCTCTTAACGCAATCCATTTTACGACCTAAACTGAACTGTTAAAGGTTTCCTCACGATGTTTTCCTTCACCGTTTTGAGAGCAGTGGTGATGAAATAAATTACACAAAGTAATGCGCCTGGCTGAGTTTGAGCCCGGAACCTACAACTCGTAAGTCGGGGCCGTTACCACTCGGAGTCGGCCTTGAAGACACCTAAATTATAATCAGACGGGAAGACCGCAGCAGGCAAATTGTTCCGGCCCTTCGATGTACGCGGTATTAACGACAAGGCGAAACGCTAAGACCGGACCGTAGAAGTTTCAACAACGTAAGGGTGGATACGCGCCGTGCGTCGGGTTGCCCGATGGTAGAAAGGAGATGGCGGAATCAAGTCATGCAATCCTCGTGCACAATCTCCAAAATGCATCCTGTAAACCACCGTAAGGCTGGCTACCCTACGCCTGTGCTCCAGGCTTTGTAGATTGGACTTAACCAGTTAACTTTGAGCTGAAAATTAGTCGTAGAGGACTAACTAGTTTATGTCCTTCAAATTAGTATTGTGTCTACTTAGTTAGGAGATTGTTGTGAGAACTACTATCCTCTATAATTTAGTTTGACAAAGTTGCATTAGGTATACTCTGTTCATTTTCTAGTGCTCTGTGTGGTGTGTCCTTAATCAAATGTACTTATTTGATTAGCATAAGCATAACCAGCCATTTAATGTTCCCACTGTTGGGACTCAGTCCTCCTCTCTAGGAGAGGGAATGGGCCGTAATCCACCACGCGGGCCCAGTGCGGGTTGGTGGATGTCACATGTCTTCGAATTTTTTGGTTCTAGGACATGTCAGTTTCCTCACGATGTTTTCCTTCACCGTTTTGAGAGCAGTGGTGATGAAATAAATTACACAAAGTAATGCGCCAGGCTGGGTTTAATCCCGCGACCTACAACTCGTAAGTAGCCCCTACTTACGAGTTGTAGGTCGCGGGATTACCACTCGGCCACCACTGCTCCTATTTGATTAGATTACAATTTATTTATTAGTAGACCTTTTTCACTATTATCTTGTCTATGAAAAGTGAATCGCGAAATTCGAAAACGATCAGACCAATTTAGATGAACTTTGTGAAAAACTATTTGTTGAGTCCAAAAGAATCTTTTTGGTTCTTATGGAGAGGGAAATGGAAAATTTAACGAATTTTTTAAAACATTCAAATTGTACTTTTTTTGGGTTGGCTGTTAATCCTTTCCTTATGTATTACCGTGGCTATACAAGTTCCCTAGGTACCTATTATAATTACTAATTCAATTTATCCGCTAATTGGTCATTTTTAATAATATTCCATAAATTCTCACACACTTATAATAATAATAGGCGGCTGGATCAAGAGCTTGATTCAGAAAGTGGTACAGTTGGACACGGCTTCCAGGAAGTTCCTTTCTCTGGAGCCCTGACCACTGGTAGCTTGGATGTTCCCGATACCGGTGAGATGAGATACTGTTTTTTATATATCTTTTTATTGAAATATTTAAAAATATAACTTACATGTTACTGATAATGAATAAACGGAATAATAATAATAATAATAATATTCCACAACTTTCACACAATGTCATCTAGTCTCAAGCTAATCTGCTTGTACTATGAGTACTAGACAACTGATAAACATACCTACTTATATATTTCTAAATACTTACATATTATAGATAAATTACACCCAGACAGAACAAATGATCGTGCTCTTCACACATACATTTGTCTTGGGTGGGAATCGAACCCACGACCTCCGGCATAGCAGTCAGGGCCAGTAACTACTTTTGCTTTTACGACGTTTAACTTAGACAGTCAGAGCGCTATTTTTTTCTAATGGTAAAAAGTTAACTATTCATACGAAGACATGGCTTAATGGACTTAGTATCCAGGCTAAAAACATTAACAAAACTAAAAACTTTTGTCAGGACGACGTCTGGTCCACACTGGACTGGAGGTCGTCAAAGTGCTTTTGTACCCGTTTGATATTCGCCATTTTGGCGCTGTTGGGCGTAGCGAAAGTCAACGGTACTAAAACTAGTACTGTCACGCCGCTTACAATATACACATGACCTCATTTTAGGTTTTATATAATTCATGAAGTAGGTATAACACGGAATTCGAACGAAATAAGTTCACAATTAAAAAATACTTCAGAATGGCTGTCGAGAAGTGTACAGTACACTTCTCGACAGCCATATCCATTATACGTCAAAATTAGTTCTATAAAGAGGCACAACAAATTAGCTGTCAAACATATGGAACAGCCTGTCCAGTTGTAAATAATTTTGGAGGTATGCGGAACAGAGAGTAAAGTCCCGCAAACCCCGTTTGAAAAGGGAGGATCCTCCGACCAGACGAGTGTTATGTCTTGTGGGCAACTGCCCGATCATCGATATCCGTGTGCCCGATATATGATTTCGGGCTGTTCTAAATGTTCCAATCGCGCGGAGAAATTTAATGGTGCGATGCAGGATTAGTTCTTATGTGACGCCATAGATGTCGCTACATAATAGAGATCAGTGGTGTCAGGTAGTTATATGTATAGTAAAAGTAAAATTAGTAATCACATGCCAAAAATTACTACTTAATAAAAATCTTACATTCATTCAAAGTCACGCATAGCCTAAACTGCTGGGTCGGAAGTATTTACAATTTCGTAAAAGAATTCCTGGGTGAGCTAGAAAATTCGTCTCATAAAGGCATTAATTTTGGAATTTCGTAATTCCTGCTGGAAGGAAATGCCATCGAACAGGCACGGGATTGTAGTAAAAGCATATTATAATAGTAAGTGTAATGACAGTCGAGCATCGTCTTAAGGCGAAAGTTTCAAAAAAAGGACAGCCCAATAAATTCAAATTTTCGAAAATTTTGTTTTGCATTTTGCGGGTCTGTGTCAGGTTCTATATTCATAAATTCCAACATAATTTCCAACCGTAACAAATATGATTTTACTGAGTTCCCTCTCAGTTCACTTAAACCTATTGAATGACTATTTCAAGAAAAAGTTTTTAATGTCCGAATTTTAATGTCATAAATAAAATTCGTGTTAAATTATATTTTAACAATTATAAAACCTCAACAAATGAAAAATAAAAATATATTTACATTTTCGGGTTTCCCTAGCGCGCAGTGGTCTCAATTGCAATTCTTCAACCACCATAACACACTCAAATAGTACTTACATATTCTACCATCTGCTAGCGGTTTCGCCTGTGAGAAAATATATGTTCCTGTCACTCAGGGATAAAGTAGAATTCTACAGATGAAAGAAATTTTTAAACCAATCAGACAGGCCTGTTGGTCTAGTGGTTAGTGGCCCTGACTGCTATGCCGGAGGTCGTGGGTTCGATTCCCACCCAGGACAAATGGTTGTGTGATGAGCATGATCCTTTGTTCTGTGTCTGGGTGTAATTTATCTATATAAGTATGTATTTAAAAATATATAAGTATGTTTATCAGTTGTCTAGTACCCATAACACAAGCTCTGCTTAGCTTGGGACTAGGCGGCGTTGTGTGTTAGTTGTGGAATATATTATTATATATTATTATTATTATTATAATCATAAAAGAAAATTCAGAAAAAGAGATCCAGTAGTCTTTAAGTTTATTTCTTACAAACAAAAAATTATTTCCTCTTTATAAAATTAGTATAGAAAGCAAAGTCCCCATTGCGTTTATCTGTTCGCGATAAACTCAAGAACAACTGTACGAATTTTCTTACGGTTTTCACCAATAGATAGAGTGATTCATGAAGTAGGTTTAGACGTATAATACATACACATTATAGTAGAGAAAAACTGGGCAAGTGCGAGTCGGACTCACGCGCTGAGGATTCCGTACAAACTTACCTACGTAAACAGTTCAATGCCCGAATGGAGTCTCGAAGATTTTTCCAAATCGCAAAAAAAGTTTTTTTTGTGCCCTAACAACAAATTTACTGTTTTCAGTTTTATTCCTATACTTGTGCCTTGAGATCTTGCTTTATGCCAAATTTCAAGATTCTGGGTCAACGGGAAGTACCAGTGGAGAAAGTCCAAATATAGGTTTTTTGTGACATAGACGGGAAATTAGAACTTTGATTTTTTCGGGGACCGCAGACCGTATATGGTTTTAATTTCAACTCGATACCTCCATGCGTTCCCGAGTTTAAGGTTGTTGACAGACAGACAGACAGACAACAAAGTGATCTTATAAGGGTACCGTTTTTTTCTTTTGAGGTACGGAACTCTGCAAAACAATAATTTCAAAGATTTGTCGCTCGTGTATTCGCACTCAAATTTGATTTGTAAACCCAAAACGATACTTACGACCTTTCAATCACTGTTTCTATTACCGCTTCAACATACTATGTTCTTACTAAACTTAGGCAGTTTGTATCCAAGTTGATACAAGTTTGTGAACAGTTTAAAGTGACGTGTTCTATACTCGCATACACTATCTCGTACACACAGTGCGAGTGTGTGTGAGTTCGTGCGACTAAGTTTAAATCTCCCACGCATAAGTTTGAAGCTCTTGAGTCTCATGTTAATCGGTTTATTGTAAGCAATTTGATGGTAGTTAGTAGTTGTAACACAGATTAGTTGTACTGAGGAGCAGTGGTGGGCTCACTGGAAACAGCCCCGAGCCCCCGACTTCCGACTTGTACGCCGCGGGTTCAAACCCAACGGGCGCATTACTTTATGTGGATTAATTCATCACTACTACCCTCAAAATGGTGCAGCAAAACATCGTGAGCAAAGCAACATGTCCTAGAACCAAAAATTCAAAGACATGAGACATCCACCAACCCGCACTTGGCCCGTGTGGTGTATTACGGCCCATTCCCTCTTCTAGAGAGGAGGCCTGAGTCCCAACAGTGGGAACATTTTAAGGCCGACTATGCTATGCTATGCTAATAATAACCACACGCTTCGATCTCCTAGAGCTATGGGTCGGCTTTGGGTCATGGTTTAACTTAGGCCCATGGGTCGAATTCAGAAAGGGAAACCCGGGACGCAAAGGTCAGCTGAAGGAACATAGGTATGGTTTCATTCAGTAGCAATCTGATTCGCTCTCTCGCTCCACCCTCGGGCGAAAGAAGTCATTTGTACGTCACGCTCTGTTGAAGTAGAGTTTGTGACTACAAGACCAACGAGCCAGTCTACTGCGTCTTCTATAGTACAACATAAAATTGCTTTCTGCAACTGTCTTTTCATCCGCTGGCTCCTCATAAACTACGCAACTGATTTAGATGCAGTTTTCACTAATAGAAAGAGCAATAAACGAGAAAAGTTTTTGTATACATATAATTTGTAACTATGCAAAACCGGGGCGTGTCACTAGTTTTGTAAAAAAAAAGTGTCTAGACAGTTTTGTATAAACTAGTGCTTGACTGCGATCCCACCTGATGGTAAGCAGTTCTGCAATCGATGATGGTGAATCGCACTAGTTTATTAAGAGCCTATTTACTCTAGCCTTAAAGACACCTAAATTATAATCGGACGGGAACTTCACAGCAGGCAAATTGTTCCAGTCCCTCGATGCACGCGGTATAAACGACGAGACGAAACGCTTAGTCCGTGTCATCCTACGTTGATGGCATCAAGAATATCAAAACGGTCCAAATTGTATTTCAATACGTATTCAAGTGACATTTCCAATGAACTCCAAAATTTAATTTCACTCTTGTCACTTTCAAAACTGTCATTTCGGCTGGCGACTAACATTTCCGTTTTTCAGTGCATTATGACGTCATATGTCGACAGCACGTTCACATGGTGTGAATTCAGCATATACAAAGAGAATGGACTGACTAAAAAAGTCCTATTAATTCTGTGCAACATTACAGTGTTTTTACTTACAAGTATGCAACAATTCAATTCATATGCATTTAAAAAAATTATTATAATCAATACCGTCAAGAAGTCGTCCGAAAGAGCAATGGACTGTGCGTGAAATATCTGTCTGTTTTCCATATATAGGTCATAGTAACGAAGGCGACACTATAAGTCTGTGACGGACTCACGGACGAAGGTTCCGTACGATTATCCAACTTTATACAACTTTTTTTACAAAAATTATTTTATGCTGTTTTTAGTACCTATTTATTGTTATAGCGGCACCAGAAACACATAATCAGTGAAAATTTCAACTGTCTATCTGTTAACAGCCGGTTCATTAGATACAGCCTGGTGACAGATAGACGGACAGTGGAGTAGTAATAGGGTCCTGTTTTTACCCTTTGGATACGAGACTCTAAAAACAGTACTACTGTGATTGCATGATCGCTGTATCACTCTCACACTTTTCTGACCGTCTTCACAGCGAGATAGGGAACGCTCAGTCCATACCTCAATGTGTAGTGAATTCGGTTTTTAAATAACGTAATGACGTAAATAAACGTCAGAATTCCATCAAATGATTGACTCATTAAAAAACACCCACAGTATAATGAGATGTATATGTACCTATGGCAATTTCTTTACGACCGATGGTAAAAAAAAAACTATAAATTATTTTTGAGGATCCGATTTGTTGGCAAAGTTTCAAGGCTAACGTAACAACATCGTTAGTTTTTTTGAGGAAAATCATTTACTAACTTCTCTCGCTCTAAGGTGGAGCGAGAGGGCGTATCAGACTTTTACTGAATAAAGCCACACCTGTGTCCATCAGTTGCTTTATTCTTTCTAGGGCTACAAGTTTCCTTTTTAGAAATTCTCTGTGGCCCTAGCGGTCATCAGGCCCGGAAAGTCGGGTCGGTTTAAAGAGGGGTCTTACCGCTTCGATAGTGGCGTGCCTAGTGCTAGGTTGCAGTCTCCATCCCGCCGGAACTCTGTCCGCCATGCTGCGATTTGTCAGGGCAGCAGAGTTTTGTCCCGACTTTGCTACACCTTCCCCCCTAGCCAAGTTACAACCGTTTCGTTTCTATTCTCTTTTTGTTGATCGCCTCGAGTCGGCCACGCCTCCTATTCCTTTGTTCTGACCACGTGACTGAGCGTTGAGATGACGTCAGAACAAAGGAATTGGAGGCGTGGCCGACTCGAGGCGATCAACAAAAAGAGAATAGAAAAATAAATTTCTTCTGATGCAACACCTTAAGCATGTGTGCAAAGACTAACAACATCGTTATCTATCGCAGCAGAAGTTACACCAGTCTTTTTACAGCTACCAAGAGCTCTAGATAAAGAGATATTCTAGCAATGACAATTTTCAAACCTGTATGGGCTTTAAAAAAATTTACAGAAAAAAAGACAACCGACTTCGGGACTAAAATAACTCTAATTTCGGAAGTTGGTATTAAATAACAAAGAGAAAAAACTATTATAGAAACACCGACTTCCGAAATTAAAGTTATTTTGCACTTTTCAGTGTTTTTTTTACATTGAAGTCGGTTGTATTTTTTTTTAATTTTACCCTTTTTAGTTATGGTGCCACCACTAAAAAGTTCCCCTCATCTAAACTTAAATACCTTATTGCCAGAGTGCATCTCATGACAATTCTAATAATCCCAAACACGGTTAGATTACATTAATTTTTTACAGAGTTCTGGTGCTTAACTTCAGGCTTCATCATCAGATCAGTTCGATATATTCCCCCTCTTCTTTCAGTCAGTCACCGACTACACGTATAAACAAAGCAATTTTACTTGTGACGACGGTTCTGCTGTGCTGTGTGTTCTGTTCCATAACTTCGAAGTTCATGATCAGATCATAACAATATTTCTATGGGACCAATTCGGAAGCATAACCTTTCAATAAAAAAAAAAAACATTTTCAAAATCGGTCCACAATTGACCGAGAAATTGGTGAGCATATATAAAAAAAAATACATTCAGCCGAACATAGAACGTCCTCCTTTTTGAAGTCGGTAAAAAAGAGACTTTGACCTCTGAGTTTCTTTTGGTATTTCTTTTCAAACTATTCAGCTAGAAAACAACGGTCATCTAGTTTAAATGGACGAAAAAATCGACGTTTAAAAGAATTATTTATAACTAGTTAATTAAGAATGATTCAGTAACAGCCCGGAGTTTCGAAGTAGATGGTCTGACACCCCCGTGCCTTGCACGAAAGCTCGTAAAACTTAGTCCTACCCGTGATCTCTCCCCGGTCGTGTCGAATTGCAGTCCCATCGGACTATCCGAGTAAAGAAACAGAGAGTACACCTGTGTTTGCGCATACGTTTGTGCACCATGATATCTCCTGCGTACTTGACTAAAACCCGTTGAGAATTTGAGATAGATTACAGTGGTCGAAATTAGGTCAGGAGGAGTACAGACCACTATACCTCCGACTTTTCCAATACATGTCCGACATTTGTCTGCACTGTTATATAGCACCGATAAGATTCAATAGAAATCTGCGTAAAGCTGTAACGTGTAGACGCGCCATTATGGGTTCTAACTAGAGATTTGTAAAGAAGTGTGTTATAGAGAGGTAAATATAATAGCATAATCAGCCTTTTAATGTTCTCGCTGATGAAACTCAGGCCTTCTCTCTCTAGGAGAGGGAATGGGCCGTAATCCACCACGCGGGCCCAGTTCGGGTTGGTGAATGTCACATGTCTTCGAATTTTTGGTTCTAGGACATGCCGGTTTCCTCACGATGTTTTCCTTCACCGTTTTGAGAGCAGTGGTGATGAAATAAATTACACAAAGTAATGCGCCTGGCTAAGTTTGAACCCGCGACCTACAACTCGTAAGTCGAGGCCTTTACCACTCAGCCACCACTGCAGTGGTGGCTTGATGAGCAGCTCATCAAGCCACCACTGCTCATCTCATATAAAATGGTATCACAACATAATATACTTTGTAGATAGGTGAGAGTGACGATTGGCATAACTTACTGTGTAGTAAGAAGGGATAGGTTCACGCATAATGGTCCGTCAAGGACTAAGTGCGGAAACCAGACCACAATAGATAGATGTAGCGTTAGGTCGTGTGATTTATTGTATTTAGAGAGAAACAGAAAAAGTGAAATATTAATGCGTTAATGGGTCGCTTTTCCTGTACTACATTTGCGATGCGACAATGGAATGATGAACTGCTGTATGAACAATTTATATTGCCCGTAGAACTATTTTTATGTAAAACTAACTTATGCCCGCAGCTTCACCCACGTACATAAAATATAGCCTACGTCACTCATGAATAAAGCAGCTTTCTATCAGTGAAAAAATTTTAGTAATCGGACCAGTACTTTCAGAGATTACCTCCTACAAACAAAAAAACAAACTTTACCTCTTTATGATATTAGTGTAGATGACCGTCGTAGCACATCACACTAATATTATAAATGCAAAAATTTGTGAGCTGTGTGTATGTACTTCTTCACACTCGAACGGCTGAACTAATTTCAATTAAAATTGGTACATGGGCAGGTGTCAGAGCAGTGGTGGCCGAGTGGTAACGGCCCCGACTTACGAGTTGTAGGTCGCGGGTTCAAACCCAGTCAGGCGCATTACTTTGTGTAATTTATTTCATCACCACTGCTCTCAAAACGGTGAAGGAAAACATCGTGAGGAAACCGGCATGTCCTAGAACCAAAAATTCGAAGACATGTGACATTCACCAACCCGCACTGGGCCCGCGTTGTGGATTACGGCCCATTCCCTCTCCTAGAGAGGAGGCCTGAGTCCCAACAGTGGGAACATTATAAGGCCGACTATGCTATGCTATGCTACATGGGCAGGTCATGTCCTAGAATAGCATACATGATCTTTATTAGAGCTTTTTATACTGGAATTATGTTCTCTTGGGGCACATTTCTACTTTCACACGGGCGAAGCCGCTGGTAGTTGCTAGTCTATCGTAAATATAAGTCATCTGACGCTCTCCCAAGTAAGCTGGGGCCAGCTTCCAATCTAACCGTATGCTGTAAGTAAATACCAATATTTTGTATGAAGCGATTGCCTAACTGACCTTTACAACACAGAAACTGGGTATACACGGGCGAGACTGGAGTCAGATATTCAGACTTTCAAAGATCTACAAATGATAGCCAGGACCAACGGCTTATCAAGCTTTCCGGTACGGTGGCGTAAAGTGCTGGCGCTCCCCCCCGCCACTATGTATTGTATTTATCGTATCAGGCTGGATGCTAAGAGACGCCCACGAGTCGCTGGTCAACCTTTGTTTACCTATTTATTTCTTCATAAATGTATTAAAAACGTCGTTTGATGTACGTGGAGAGTCACTGCAGCACTTGGTTCCATAATACCCTCACCTGCGGCTCAGGCGAATTCCGCCTCGGAATGTAAAGTAATTTTGTTCATTCAGTTGGATGTACGAATCCAACTGAATGAACAAAATTACTTTACATCCACATTCCCCCAAACATAAGTCCCTTTTTAACAAAGCTTGTATTATTGTTGCAGATCTAAAGTGAAAGGGCGTCGCCGCCCATCATGCCATCCCCAGACAATCGGAAACAAGGTAAGTGCTCACGTATGTACTGCGAACTTTCGTTTTAGTGGCTCTGTTGACACAGCATACGTTGAAGGGAAATAAAACGTCTAGAACTGTACTTATAAAGCGATTAGATATCTCAAAATCGTTGTTTAAGTGAACTTTTACAACTTTCTTGGTTTAGAAAGTTAGTGAGTTTCGTTAATGGAAAAATGTGGGTAACATATTATAATAATATCAAGATTGTTTTCTTCGAAAGATTGGGCAAAAGTGTACGGATAACCTACAAATTGGGTTGAATTATAAACCTGCGTTTCTATTTTTAATAAAATCTTAATTTAAATCAACTAACCTATATAGGTTAATTCCTCAAATAATAGTAAATATTAATATAACATATATATTTACATCCTACAATCCTAATTTTGTTCTTAATATATATAATTTAATATTCCACAACTTTCACACAACGCCATCTAGCCCGAAACTAAGCAGAGCTTGTGCTATGAGTACTAGACAACTGATAAACCGACTTTAAATAGATTAGGGTAGAGTAGTCAGTTGACGGGAGCGAAGCCGCGGGCAAAAGCTAGCTATAGATAAATTACACCCAAACCACAGTATAGATATATGGAACAGTACGGAAACTACCTACAAATATTCGAAACGGCACACTCACGCGGCATTTTCGCTACTGACAGGACCGCGAGAAACGCTTAGGAGTCTCGTCTTTGTGTGAGTGTGCCGTTTCGAATATTTGTAGGTAGTTTCCGTACTGTTCCATATAACTATACTGTGCCCAAACACTGGACAAATGATCGTGCTCATCACACAAACATTTTGTCTTGGGTGGGAATGGAACCTACACCTCTGGCATAGCAGTCAGGGCCACTAACTACTAGACCAACAGGCCAGTCGAAGTATTACCAACCTATTTGATATAAATACCGACCACAATAGTCGCTAGATCAATCGTCCCTTGTCCCACCTATTCATTCCAGGTACGTTCAGGAATCCAATATGGCGGCCGGAACATGGACAAAAGACGCGCTAATTGCTATTTGTACAACACAACAAATGGACGATGGTTATCTCTAAAAGGTACTAATGCGTTTATTGATCAGGCTTTTTTATTACTTTTATAGCGCTTTTATTACTTCACTTTGTTTGTAGACACATATTTAATTGTGATAAAAGGCAATTCCTAACAAAAAACCGCGCCAAAATGTTTGAGTGGCAAGTGATAGCGGGAATTGCGTGTTGTGTTAATACCGACTCTTACCACTACAATGCAATGGGCGTGAATACCATTTTAAGTATATTGTACACATCCTGAGACAGCAAAACTACTCATGTTTTTAATGTTTTATAATGTATCTCGTCGTGGTAAAGACTCCATAGAGCGTCTCGTAGTGCAGGGCAAAGTTGAGGGCACCAGGCCACGTAGATCACCAATGAGATGGACAGACCAGATCAAGGCCGCAACTAAGTGCTCGGTCTAAGAATGTACCCGGAAAGCTGCAGTCCGCGATGAATAGCGCCGTGTTACCAAGATGATCACTCATCGTGATTCACAGTGATGACCACGACCACTCTGGCAAGAGTGTACCGACTGAGAAGAAGAAGAATGTCACAGAAGTGATTGTATAACGAGTGTTTCTCGCCATCAAACTATAAAGTTTGGCGAGCTAAAATATGTTGAACTAATGTTAAAAATGACTGAGAGAAACAAAAAAAAAAGCTTTTTGATGCCCATATACAACATATTTGCGAAACCTGAATATAGTTAGTTCAGAATCAGTAACTAAATCGATTCCAATATTTTTTAAACCATGTTATATTTTTTCCCAAAAATATTTAAATAGTGTCACAAATTGGACAGCACCGACACTAAGTTAACACAGGTCATAGCGGACATTAGGCGCCAACGCACAGGTTTTTTTTTTTTTTTTTTTAGGTGGGAAAATCATCTTATGACAAATCCCGCTCTTGGGCGGAGCGAAAAATAGTGTCAGACTTTTACTGACTAAAAACCCACTCCTGTTCCTTCTTTGCCCTCGTCCCAGGGCCCCGGGTTTCACTTTCACACTACCCGTGGCCCCAGTAGGCTTCGACCCTGTTGGGCCCCTACGATTTGCTGACATCTCCCTGAGGCGCGCGTGGAACAATACGCGCCGTCGACGACTTGGGCTCGGTCCGGACGGTTACCGGACGATCGGACGGCGAGCCACCCATTGCTCGCCGTCCGCAAGCCCTCGCCTACGGTGGCCGGAAATCGGGATCGGAATCCCGGCGGCGGTTGGGGCGTGAGGACCGTTGCCGTTGCCTCACGCGATCGGCCGCCTCTTTTGCTAGCATTACTGCTTCGCAGAAGGAGGCGACCGCCTGCCACTCCTCCTCGCTCCGGACCATGGCCTGTACCAAGGCCCGGCGCGAGAGATCGCCGCCGCCGATCGCCCCCACGAGGACACGGCGTTGCTCTGCCCAAGCGGGGCACACCTCCACCGTGTGCTCCACCGTGTCCTCGCCAACGCACAGGTGGGTGCGGGATCAAAACCACCCCTCAGTCGCCCGGATTGCCCGGTGACCATGTATTTGAGCGGACAACCAGGTAACATAACAAGCTTATAACTTTGTGATTTTTCATGATACAGTTATGAAATTTTGTACATAGATTCTTTACATAAAAATACTAGACACGTGTTTCGGGTTTCGCATATACCAACTAAAACTAATGTTGTATTTTTTACCACTGCTTTCAAAACGGTGAAGAAAAACATTGAGGAAACGGCATGTCCTAGAACCAAAAATTCGAAGACAAGTGACATTCACCAATCCGCACTGGGCCCGCGTGGTGGATTAAGGCCCATTCCCTTTCCTATAGAGGAGGCTTGAGTCCCAGCAGTGGGAACATTAGCAAGGCCGATTATGCTTCGCTTAAAATGCTATACCCGTGATTTAGTCTTCATACTCTTTCGAGCTTTATATTTAAAATTGATCTACGACGAAAATAATAGGTGCTACCCATAAAATTTATTAAAGTTCTAAATCATTTGTTCGCAAAACTTTTACGTTTTTCGCTCATTGCCAAAAGTAAGAGATTTAAATTTACGTTCTTTTAGCGGTAAGGGTCGAATTATTATGAGTTATCGCTGAAAATCTGATAGCTCTAACAAATACAACTTTTATATTTACCTATCAACCACTAAAATATTTTTTCAATTCAATCCAGAACTTTCTGAGATTAGCGCGTTCAAACAAACTTTGCAGCTTTATCATAATAATAATAATAAATTAGGCAGCTGGATCAAGGGCCTGATCCAGAAAGCAGTACTCCTAGATACGGCGCGCATTGTTAGGAGATTCCTCTCTCAGGAGCCCTGACCACCGGTAGCTTGGACCCTGTTCCCGATGCCGGTGGGCTACTATTTTTTATATTTTTAAATGTTTTTTTTTATTGAAATATTTAAAAATATAATTTATATGATATGTTAATAAATAAATGGAATAATAATGATTTATTTTTAAGATAATACAATCCATTATTGTTAGGAAAGACACGCAATTTATAAACTAGTGTTAGTACATATACAGGGTGTTTGGTGCATCGTGTGCCAAATTGAAATGGTCGACGAGAAGGGTCATCTACTATCATTTCAGACCCCTAAAAACTTTTCATGCCCTGTAGATATTTTTTCATCGACTTTTTATTGTTTTATGAAAATAGGACCCAAATTTTTCATTCAAATACAAATTAAAAAAAAATGTATAAGTCGTAGACTCTGAATTTTAATTTTAATTAGATGTGTATTGTATTAGAGTACTTTTAAATTTAAAATTAGTGACATTAGCTATCTAGTTTTTTTTTTAATTTACGTGCAAAGTTTTGGACTTTAATTAAAGCTGTTCATGTTACAGCTATTTACATGGCTATAAAAAAAACCAAAACAGCCGTGTAAATTCGTTAGAATTGTAAATGATTCACATAGGACTAACTTGCAAACAACGCATTGAAACGGCTTTCAATACAATTAAGGAGGAAATACGACTTCGTACAACAACTGTCGAAATACGAATCAGGTGTTGGGCCGCATTTACAACAGAGGCCAACAATTTGGGCAGGATTTGTAAAAATTATGAAAAAAAATTTAAAACTGCAATTTCATTTTTTTTTTTCTATTAAAACCCACGAAAACAGAGATATGAGACAGATTTTACCTTATAAGAGTGAGATAACATTTTTAATATGTTTTTCAGGTATCATTTAAGCAAAAATATTTTTTTTATCATAATTTTGAATATTAGTCTTATGTGACTCGATTCACAATTCTAGTGAATTCACAAAGTTATCAAAAGATTTTTATGGCATGGATTTTTATGGTTTTTTTTGGCCGGAACCGAGTGTTCACATTACACCGGATCCCGGACCGGTGTAATATGAACACTCTGTTCCGGCATCCGGCTTCCGGTAGATTTGCCGGTCCGGCATAGTGGGAACCCGGCCTAAACAGGTTTGTACCAGTTTCAATTCAAATTTTTCGGAACTGAAATCGGAATCAAAGATGCAAAATCATCCGAAAGTTCACTGATATAGACTGCTGCTAAAATGACCACTGGGTCTACGTATGATTCTAACCGCTTCACCATCATATATAACACGGCCTCAAACACAAATTCATGCAGAAACATGCAGGCCAGGCACAAACCAGGCTGTATAAACATTTGTTCCCTTGCCTGAATTTGAACTGAGAATAACGGAAAATAGACGAGAGAGTCCGGTTACATAGCTGGGACGTACACTGATTCGTTTGAAGGTTTAATCCTGGGATAAATAACCTCATTTTACGTCGATGTTTTTATTAATGGCTTCCCGCGGTTTCATCCACGTCTTTGGTTAATGCTTCGCTCCCGAGGGTGGTAGCGTATAGCATCACGCTTACCTATAGCTTACCTCATTAAATGGGCTTCAGGTAAATAACAACAGTAAAAGAATTTTTCAAATGAAACCAGTAGTTTCTGAAATTAGCGCGTTCAAACAAATAAATAGACTCTTCATCTTTATAATATTATATAGTACTAATAAATAGACTGTTCATCTTTATAATATTATCTGTCAATCCTTACAAAACTTTTTATATTTTGGTTTCGCACAATTTGTGTATTTAGCCAAAAATAGAAACTGTCAAACTTAGAAAATATTTAGTTTTTGATGCAGAATACAGCCACTTGTTTTACATTTGAATGCGGATGGAAAAGATTCAAATGTTTTGCAGTATTGTATGGTGAAAAATGTATTGGAGTCAGCCTTCTCGACTAACTTCGTTGACGTATTCAATCCAGCAATAAAATTCTCAGTTCCATTTTACCGAGATCGCGCCTTTTTCAATGATTCTGCATATCGTAAAACACAAAACTACACCATTTCTTCATCACAATATCCACTAGACACCCTATTAATTTTAAGTTCCTAATGTAATTTGTATTTTTGGTGTACAATAAAGAATATATCTATCTATCTATCTAGGAATCGATTTGCCTAATGGTGTCTAGTGTAATTGTAATAATAGTAAATGTTTGTGAACACGTTCAGCAATTCATAATTAATTTATAATACGCACATGAATTCGAAAAGACATTGGTGCGTGCCGGGGTTCGAACCTACGACCTGTGACTTGGTAGTCCAACGGTCATATCCCTAGTAGTAACTATTCAGTAATCTGTGTCCCTAGGCTATTATTGCTTCTAGAGTTTACCTAAACACTCACTGACGTACCGTTCTGTTGGGGAACAGTCCATGGGCCAATTGTTCTTTGGGTGAAAAGTTATTGGTCAAAACATTCTGTTGGTTAAGCATTCACATGACGTTGAGTTATGCTGGCGAAACGTTCGTGGATGTAAAGTCCTTTGGATGAAAAGTTAATGTTTTAAAGATAATGTTGACCAACGGTTCATGAATCAATCGACTGTTGGTAAACTGTTTCAGTTTCCACGATACAGGTGTAATTCCTAGCATAAGCATAATCAGCCTTTTTAATGTTCCCAGTTTCCCACTGCTGGGACTCAGGCCTCCTTTCTAGAAGAGGGAATGGGCCGTAATCCACCACGCGGGCCCAGTGCGGATTGGTGGATGTCACACGTCTTCGAATTTTTGGTTCTAGGACATGCCGGTTTCCTCACGATATTTTCCTTCACCGTTTTGAGAGCAGTGGTGATGAAATAAATTACACAAAGTAATGTGCCTGGCTGGGTTTGAACCCGCGACCTACAATTCGTAAGTCGGAGTCGTTAAACGTAATTCCTAGTGTGGGGTAAAATTTTAAAAAATAACGGTTACCGGCCATTCTGGTATTCTTCATCAGTTCCACTTCATCAAGCGATACTTTTTGACTGTAGCTTGAGTTATCGATGAAAAATAAAACAGCATAACAAAAATATAGTAATGAAAAATAACTAATTAACAATTAAACTATTTGTAGTATCGACGCCTAATTAATAAAACTGGCAATTTTTATATGTTTGCAAGTAAGTATTATGATAATAGCTGGTTATTGTTTTATTACTTATTATTATTAGTGATAATTTGAGATACATCTCATTTCCGCCGGAGCTGGATTTTTTTAAGCATTTACTTTTGTGATAGTAAAATTGAGATATTTTACTATAACAAATTACGCAGTTTTTTTATTACGCCGATTTTTTATGACAACAAATTGCATTGGATGCCTATATTTTTTATGAAGACTATGTCGTTATAATCTGTGGGCGACTCACATATATTTAGACCCTGAATTTAGGGTCCTAAATTCAGGGTCCAATTTAGACAAGAAATTAGGGAGGTGGAGCTCCTGATTACACGTTCACAGATTCAGAGCATTAAATCAGTCGGTAAAGACGAACGACTAGCGACGGACGTGTAGAAGAAAAAGAGATTGATTCTTTTTGAGTTTTTTTTTTTAAACTGCCTTGTTGGACTAGTGGGTGGCCCCTTGACTGCTATGCCGGAGGTCGTGAGTTCGATTCCCACCCAGGACAAAGGTTTTTGTGATGAGCACGATCATTTGTTCAGTGTCTGGGTGTAATTTATCTATAATATGTATGTATTTAGAAATATACAAAGTATATTTAGGTCGGTCTAGACGGGGCGTTGTGTGATAGTTGTGGAATATTATTAGGTATTCTGTTTATTTATTATCATTATTCATATAGTTTGGATCACTTTTGTTCCAAAGATAAGGCATATATGTCCTTTTATAATACCAACATATTTTATTTTCGTTTCGTCATTTTTTTTTGCATATGCTTACAATCAAAGAAAACACATGAGCTCGCGACGGCAGGCAAGCGGCAACTGAGCGCCCTAAATGTGATTACACCCTTCGGATTTCAGATACGATATAGATTCAGGACGTAGAAAGACATTCTTTCCTAAATCGAATCCTAATTAGGATTCTTCCTCCCTAAATACGATTAAACTTCCCTGAATTTAGGAAAGTCTAAATATCGGACCCTAAATTTAGGGAGGTGTAATAAGCTCTTTAGTTATAACCCGCTCGAATTCATTCGGATCCTGTAACCGTATACAATTCTATAGAGAGTCGTGTGGTAGTTGTTGAAAACGGCGTGCTGCCATTTCGGGCTTTTAATGGTTAAGCGAGAAAAGAAAAATATGATTTTTACCTCACACACAACTTATTGAAACCAAATATTACATGCGAAATAAAAAAAAAACATTAGATCAATAATCTGTACCAGGCCAAAAAATAACCACATATCTCAACATATAACAAATAGTCGTTCGTATCGTTTTACGCCCTCCAGCGCCCAGATTCTAATGTTATTTTTCCATACCTATTTTATTTCTACTGTATATGTGAGGTACGAATAAACGTTTTTTCTTTCTTTCTTTCTTTCTTTCGCTGTGTCTGCTACATATAGGAAGGGAGGTTGTGTTCTCCCGTTCCGTCTCCACAGCCTCCTTTGCACCCATCACTTTCTCACAGCAGAAGGCAACGTCATACCACACTCTCTCGCTTTCAACCGTAGACTGAACCACATCTGGAAGCGAAGCAATTTTCGCAGCACCGACCACCGGGACACGGTCACGGCGCTGCAATGCCCACGCTGGACATTTTTCGAATGATGCATCTTGTCTTCGAGGTTGTAGCCATTGTAGCAAATGGCCATCGAATCCCAGCCAAAGCAGCACAAGTGCTTTTCACACATGTCCGGATAGTACTTGTGTTAGCTGGAAAGAAACGACGTCATGTCGTCTCTACAGCCACTCGCTGATAATGGGTCTTACCGCTGCTATTGTGGAGTGCCCTAGTTTTCTAGACACCAACCGATTGTACCTATCGACAGTTGTCTAGTTCAGACTGTACGTTATCTGTCTTTCAAGAAACCAATCAATCACTCAGTCTATCGGTAACGGTACGGTGCTATGTGCTTTGGTACGTATTTTTCTTTAGCTGCTATCAGCGAATTCGTCCGCACTAAATTGACCGAACAATCGTATTTTCTTCAGCATTTCATGATTATCTTTTGCACCGAACCCTGATTCTTATTCTTCTCTTAAGGGGATGCAACTCGACATACATTTTCACTGTTTTTCATACAACCGCTCTTACGCGATTATGACGTTATACACTTTTTCATTAGATATTTTGGAAACACAGTATCTTGTGGATATTATCTAGGCTTCTATTGAAATCAATTTATAAATTTGTGTAAAACTAATCCAATAAAGACTTCTGAAAATCTGCTATTTTGCATGAACTTTGACACTTCATAATTTACTCAAAAAATCAAAAAAATATAACAATAGAAGCCTTGAAAATTTAATCAAGTTTCTAAATGACGATAATTTTTTCCCAAAACTTTTAAGGGTTTAAAAAAAAAACACGTATTTCCTACAACAAGTTTTGTAAAATATTTGAGTAAATCACGGAATTACCGAATGGTAACAGAGTTTTCAGGCGTTATCTCTCTTTTTTCGCGTTGCTTTTTCGTCAAACATCGCATTGGATTGCTTTATATGAAGTAACAAGCTTTTAAACCATGCTCTATGTTGACGATAGGCGAGTGAAAAAGGATCTTAAGGGGGATTGCTCCAAGGGGAGCCCGCGAAATTCCCAAAAAAAAAAATGAATGAGGAAAAAAAGAAAAAAGAAGAAGAAAAAGAAGAAAAAAAAAGATGAAAAAAGAAGAGAAGAAAAAAAAAGAAGAAGAAAAAGAAGAAGAAGAAGAGGAGAAGAGTGAATTTCCTTATTTTTTTATTTTACATTTTGCAGGCCAGTGTCAGGTTTTATGGTGATTAGTAGCCGTAATACGTTCCTTACGGAATTATAATCGTTATAATTATCAATATAACCGTCTCAGTTGGTCTTATTCTATTGTATCATTTATTAAATCGAGGCCAATAGCCATTTAGTAGGGTAAGACGAACTAAGATATTATTTCAAGTAGGTTTTTTTTGGTATTTATAGGTAGTAAATAATATAGTTTATAAAATTTGGCTCCTAAAACACAGGCTCTTGGCCTAGTTTAGGAGGTAGCAGTTCGCGTTTTTTTTGCCTTTTTTTGCATTTTTCTCTATCGCGCCAAAAGAAGTATAACTTCAAAAAACTATGAAAAAAAAAAAACATTTTGCAGACACTGATGTTATTTTTAATTGTACAGATTTCAGGTTCAAATTTTGTACTACCCCCTGTATTATTTTAAGTTCTGACGTTCCATCCTAAGGTTGTCTGGTGGATATCGCTGTCAGCGATAAGACGGCCATTCTGCCCATAGATTCAAGCGTTACTTTTTGGTGTATAGATAGATAGATTTACTCTTTAATAAACACCAAAAATAAAGTTACAATAGGAACTTAAAATTAAGAAGGTGTCACAATAGGCGGTCTTATCGCTAAAAGCAATTTTTTACAGACCACCTTTGAATGGATTTGACAGACAAGGAGAAAAAGATACGCAGTTCATGGTGTAGGTACTATTGTACAATAAAGTTGGTGTATAATAAAGTTTTATTCTATTCTATTCTATTTGTATAATTCCTGGAGACGTTACGGAAATATAATAACAGCAATGCATTTGTCATCAATTTCTATGAAATTCCGGTACTTCAATGTTTATTACAACAGGCTATTGACCTTTAGGCCCAGTTAAGTACCTTGAGTATATTATTATGAGTAATTTTTCCCTGATAAGTTGGTAGAAAAATAATGTTATATTATTCTCGATATTTCCCACGCAAGTTAAAACTGCACTCTCGTGTTTCAATAACACAGGCATCCGGAAGCTTTTTTTTTTATTAATTATAGGCTCGCGTTTGACCACCATCTCACCTGATGGTAAGCGATGATGTGGTCGACTACGGAGCACGCTTGCCTAGAAGTAGCCTATTCACTCTTGACTTAAAGACCCCTAAGTTGTAGCTATCAGGAAACACAGACTCCGGCAACGAATTCCACTTCTTGGTTGTACGCATAATAAATGTGTTCTCAAAACGTTTTGTGCGTATGGGTAGGATGTCTACCATGTACCGGTGGCGCAACGCCGTACGTTTAGTGGTCCGATGATGGAACGGACTTGGCGGAATTTTCCATTACAGTAAGAGAAATGATTTTCTTGTACAGGTACTATGACACAAATTTAACGTAGAAGTTTATTAATTAAAACATCTCACACTATACCGTTGACGAATTCTTTTCTTCTTGACAAAATGTTATAAACTAAACTGATAATTAATTAACGATCCTTGTGCTCCTGATTATTTAAAACAATATTTTAAAGTGTTGGACAGTTCTCATAATCTTAACCTTCGTGCATCCAAAAACATGCTTCTTCATATTTCTTCTCACCGTATTGGCTTTATGTCCAATTCTTACGTTGTCTCTACCATAAAACTCTGGAATGTGCTTCCCCTTGACATCAAAAAAGCTGAAGGTAAATTTTCCTTCAAGCGTAAAATTCGGAACTACTACTTGAAGTCCTCTCAACCTTAGCTCGGTCTTCGTCATAATTGTTATTAAGTTCTCTTAATGATTTGATAGTTTTCATAGTATTTATTAGTTTATAATTTTAGCATTTATATGTTTTTTATTGGTATAAATAACTTATTTTATTTTCTCTGTTTGAAGTATCTGTTATTTATTTATTGTGAACACCTACCACAGTGTTATACTTTTTTAACCCAAATTTTGACTGGCAGAGAATGCATTGTTGCATTAAGTCCGCCTATGTACCACCATATAATACATGAAGTTTAAATACATAAATAATTATGTGTTTATGCTTGAAAACTTAACTCATTATTATAATATTCATATAATTATTATAATAATTAATTTTATTCTTCTAAATGTTTAATATAAATTTTTTGTAAAAATTGTGTTTAGCATAGTCGGCCTTACAATGTTCCCACTGTTGGGACTCAGGCCTCCTCTCTAGGAGAGGGAATGGGCCGTAATCCACCACGCGGGCCCAGTGCGGGTTGGTGAATGTCACATGTCTTCGAATTTTTGGTTCTAGGACATGCCGGTTTCCTCACGATGTTTTCCTTCACCGTTTTGAGAGCAGTGCTGTTGAAATAAATTACACAAAGTAATGCGCCTGGCTGGGTTTGAACCCGCAACTCGTAAGTCGGGGCCGTTACCACTCGGCTACCACTGCTCTCAAAAAATTGTGTTTGCTTTTTTGGTAATTACAGTTTTAAGCCATTTGGGGTCGAAACGCTTGGGTTATGGGGTCCGAGTGCGCATCTCCTTTTTAAGGAAATTTCACACCGACTGGTCGACACTGCGTGACCAGAGAGCTGGCTCGTTCTTTGCCCAAAAAATGAACATTGCCATTCGACGTGGTAATGCCGACAGTCTTCTGATGATTTCCGAATGATAGCAATGTGGAGAAAGTACTTCGACACCTGAGAGAATTTTGTGTTTTTATATAGATACTTATATGTACATAGTTAGATTTAGTATAAATATTTAGTTAATATTTAAGTTTCTTATGTATTTATAATGTTAGAAATCCTGTACTTTAAATAAAGTAGTGTAGGTACGCCCTAATGGGTAGTTTTTTGAGTTACCATAACCTAAATAAAAGACCAAAAGACTGTATCACCAAAAAGCACACTAATAAATACTTTGACTTTTATTAATTACGAATAACTAAATAAGGATAATAAAATAGGTCTATTTATCATGAGGATAAATGTTCAGTTGGTAGCAACTCGAATTCTTCCTCGAACGATAACATATTCTGCTGACTAATAACAAACCTCACAATATGGGTGTTATTAGGTAGGTATTAATAATACTTGAAAACCTAATTAATTGACACCTTAGCCTTAGGCCTTCTGTCCACGGACGCACAGGTTCATAGACGCGTATTCGTCCTTATACGCTTTTTTTTTGTGGGAAAATCATCCAATGACATCCCCCGCTCTTAGGCGGAGCGAGAGATAGTATCAGACTTTTACTGACTAAAAACTCACTCCTGTTCCTTCATTGCCTTTCGTACCAGGGCCGAGCCTTCCTTTCAGAAGCAGACCCTTGGCCCCAGTAGGCTTCGACCCTGCTGGGCCCCTACGGTTTGCTCACATCTCCTTGAGGGGCGGGTCGACGAATTAAGCTCGGTCTGGAATGCAACAGACATACCCCGCCCAGTCCAACTAAAGTTAAGCAGTCTTTTAAGCCACATCAGCTATCTTGGTTTTGGAGCCCACTGTATAGTATTTTGAACTCTCGATAATTATTGACACTTAGTATACTGAGACAGTAAGGCAGGAGAAGTTCCATCTGCGATTTCTGATCTTCTTTATCAGTTCCACTTCGTGAAAAGATACTTTTTGACTGTATAGTCTTGATTTCTCGATGAGAATTCCAAAATCACTATATAATTGCCTATGGGATGTAGGAGTTCCCTCCATTGCATCATCAATCACAACTTCAGAAAAAAAAATTGAAAAAAAATTGAACCAATATGGAAGCATTATCCATTTAAGTAAAAATTAATAATTACAAATCGGTCCATAAATGACGGAGTTCTGAGACAACAAACATAAAAAAAACATACGAATGAATTGAGAACCTCCTCTTTTTTTGAAGTCGGTTCATAAGGCTTATCCCAAAATATTCCCAACAATTTTCCCACACCTTGTCACAAACGCGTTAAAAAAATTCAAATTAACAGTCCATTACCTTAATAAAAGTTTATTACAGTAATAATTCTTTACGACATCCCCGCCGCTGCGTAACCGCTGCGTGGTCGCTGCGTGCCGCCACGTTTTATTGGATAAACAGACAAACACCGTAAATATATCGCAGTAACTGTGCCAATATTATTTTGGTACCAGTAGTGCGATTTATGCTTGAGTAAAGTTATTGTTTCAAAAAGCGATTGGTGGTGAATGAAAGCGTTTAGTTGGTGTTCTCGATTGGCTTGTCAGAGTGACTTTTCTATTAAAGATCCCACAGACAAGCACGACGCAACATAATATATGACATGAATGCGACAACTTTTTTTGATATAGATATTTAGGTCTGGCGCGACCCAACTATACGACTACGATGCGCCAACGCTTTTTGATGGAATCGGTCTGCACATAAGCACTAGTGCTACAGTAGAAAGAACAATTTTAAGAAAGGCGTTGTTGAATTGTGAGACTCTTAAAAGAAGCTGTGCAGGTGGTTGATGGTTTCTTCATAAAATAAAAAAAACTGAGCAAGTGCGAGTCGGACTCGCGCACTGAGGGTTCCGTACAAACTAAAATTTCCGAATGGAGTCTCAAAAATTTTTCCGAATTGTAAAAAAGTATTTTGTTTTTTGTGACGTAGGTAACAATAATTTACTGTTTTCAGACTTATTCCTATACCTGTGCTATAAAACCTTGCTTTATGCCAAATTTCAGGATTCTGGGTCAACGAGAAGTACCCTATGAATTTTAATTCCTTTGAGAGTATCGAAATATACGTTTTTGCGACTTAGACGGCCGTATCTTTTTTATTCGTTAACTTAGAAGGTTGATCTTTCACAGCTTCAATGTACCGTAGATTTGAGTATATGGTTTTAATTTCACTCGATAGCTCCACGCATTTTTGAGATAAAGGGTCTTGACAGACAGACAGACAGACAGACGAACGGACAACAAAGTGATCCTATAAGAGTTCCGTTTAACTCAATTCGGGAATTGAACTGTTTTCATAGGTATGTTTGCACGGAACCCTCAGTGCGTGAGTCAGACTCGCACTTGCCCAGTTTTTTTTTTTGTTACCATACTACTCCGATATTGAGCTGCAAATTACAAAAAAAAAACTTTTGATAAGTTTTAAATTCGCGAGTTACCTTGGAGCATTCACCATAAGTAACAATATTCCTGACCGCTGATTCACCTACATAAAAAACCAAATTCACCTTTCCGGTAACCTAAAATGCCCAAAGATAGGCCAATGAAAAGCGAAACACCACAGCATAAAAAAGAACAAAAAACCATTGTTACCTAAACAATAAGTATTGCCAGTCATCACTCTGCCTTCTTGCTACACTGTGTCCAACGTAAATAGGAGTGGACGATGGTTCGATAACAAAGTTAGCGGAGGACTGACGACGCTTGTTTAATGGCCCCACACTGTTAAGAATACAGAGCATGGAATCGCTAGTTCTGAAATTGTACGAAAGAGTAACCACAGCCCTGCAATGCACATGGGTTGGCCGAAACGGAACCCCAGGGTCCTGAAGGCAAAGAAGGAACATAAGAGTAGGTTTTAGTGTGATACGCCCTCTCGCTCTGCCCTAGAGCGCAATGCAAAGCCCTGCAATGCAAAGGGCAACTGAAGGAACACAGGTGAGTTTTATGCAGTAAAAGCCTGACATTCCCCCTTGCTCTGTCCAGAGCGGGAGATGTTATTTTGAGATTTACCACCTCAAAAAGACTTTTAGGCAGGCACCCCACCTAGCCTGGTTGGGTGAGGTTGTAGGTTGGACCTTAATGCGGGAGAATTCGTCATGGGTAAAAGGTGACACACTCCGGTTCTAATACGTTTGGTTTGTGTAAAAAGTTCCAACTGTTTCATTGGTCTCGTAGCCACAAGCACGACTGCTGAGCCCACGCTCAGCAGATGTGTTTTCGACTTGTAATGTGAATTTCTAATGGAAGAACCCAATAGCCCTTTTGTCCAACCCGGGAATTTAACTCAGGACCGTGGGATCCTGAGTTAAGAGAAATTACTTAAATTAGAGGTTACTCAATTGCAGATCGGAGTTAAGAAGTTAGTAGTGTGACACCCTGTACCTCAGAGAGCAAGTACAGCCGTTAAACCACAACAGAGAGTGTTCCTGTGTTTACGCATACATTTGTGCATTATACTTTCTCTTGCGTACTTGACCGATCTTCGTTGAAATTGACTAAATTGGTATTGAAAAATTTGGTCAGAAGGATTATTTATTTATTTTGTGCGATAAGTTTCAACCCACAATGGTATATATGAATGTTACTTGAATTTTATAATTATAAGTGATTAATCAGTGTTGATAGGGGCAGTGGTGGCCGAGTGGTAACGGCCCCGACTTACGAGTTGTAGTTTAGAGTGTAGGTCGCGGGTTCAAATCCAGCCTTTTTTTAATTTATTTCATCACCACTGGTCTCAAAACGGTGAAGGAACACATCGTGAGGACATGTGACATTCACCAACCCGCACTAGGCCCGCGTGGTGGATTACAGCCCATTCCCACTACTAGAGAGGAGGCATGAGTCCCAGCAGTGGGAACATTGAAAGGCGCTTATAATCAGTGTTGATTGGCCACCGTGATCGAAATTTAGTCAGGAGGATGATTAATATGGGAAAACAATTTGACAATGCCGCCCCTAGCAGTAACCTGCTCTGTGGCAGCAACTTGCTGACGTGTCACGCTTAGTTTCTAAGTGATAGCAGTGAATAGTTTTAGTGATAGTTCTCTAGAAGGTCGTTTAGTAATTACTTGAGTATGTTGGAACGTGGAAATAGAAATTTTGCAATTTGGCCATTAGGAAATGTATTTGAGAAGCGTAACTAGTTTTCACAAATACATTTTCAGATTGAAGTTTTACATGATCTTTAAATATGTAACCATCATCATTACCTATGTAAAAAATTATAATTGTTATTAGACTGCAAGCTTTCTTTAAAAATAAATAAATAAAAGGAGCAACTGACTGACACACATATCAACGCACAGCCGAAAATACTGGGACTAAGGAGTGTGAAATCTTACACTAGGCTTTCTATTATGACGTAGGCGAGCACTAAGAGAGGAATTTCCAAAATTCACACCCTAAGGGGATGAAACGGGGGTCCAAAGTTTGTTTGGAGAAACTTACTTTCAAGCGAGTGAAGCCGCTGACAGAAGCTAGTTTTGAAATAATACCAAATCAAATATTTGTCTTTACAGGCAACTTGACCAAGAGAGATCATACTACCTTCTATATCCTTCTCTTCTTTTATTCCTTTCCTTTTATATTATCTATAATAAGTGTGTGTTTATGTGTGTGTGTTGTGTGTTATGTGTGTGTGTGTGTATGTTTTTATGTGTTGTTGTGTTGTGTTGTTGTTGTTGTGTTTGTTGTTGTTTGTGTATTGTGTTGTTGTGGTTATGTGTTGTGTTGTTGTGTTTCTGTCCAAGGGTACGTACGATTTTTGCAAGGCGTCAGTATGTATGCCAATCAGCCTACATATACAACAAAATTAACGCAAAACTAAATTTCCACCACCTCGAGGCCTCGCATCAATGCAAAAAAGTTTTAACCGAGTGGTCAAAAACTCTAACTTATGAAGAAACAGAGCATATTCTAGTCAGACTTGCATGATCACTTTCTTCTTAATTCATCGTTGTAATTACACAATGTTATCTTTAACATCGAAAATGATGGCACTTCACCAAATACGTAAACCCACACATAAACATACACTAACATACACATACTCACAACTACACACAGTTACACACTACACACAGTCACACACCACACACAGTTACACACTACACAGAGCTGCTTATTATTTTATAAATCATTGTTTCTGTTTGTTCTAAAGTTTGATTTTTAGTTTTATTTTATTTGTTACTAAGTCTCAATATTGTTAAGTAAGTATCAATTAAGGGAAGGAGCGAAACAATCCCAATACAAGTATCACTAATAACTTACTGGGACTGTTTCATTCAAATTTTTAATGTAACCGTTTGAGCCCGAATAAACAATTTTATTTTATTTTTTATTATTTTATTTTTTACCTTCGCTAGCGGCTTCGCTCATGTTTATATCCGAAATTATCCCAAGGCAAAAAAGTATGTCCTAATAGCACAGCTAATAGTCGTAGTTTTCCAAGGTCAAATCTATCTCTGAGCCAATATTCATCGAAATTGTTGCAGTGATGAGCCTGAAATCGTAACAAACAGACAGAGTTTCTTCCACGTTTATTATTCCACTAGCTGACGACAGCGGCTTTGCCCGAGAAAGTAGCGAATTGTCGCTAGTGAACATACTCCAGATAAAGCATCCTATGTACTATTCCAGGATATGGTATTCCCTTGTGCCAAATGTCGTCCAAATTCGTTGAACTATTTTAGCATCGAGATATTTGTAAAACATAACATGATTGAAAACAGTGTCCATGGAGTTTCTTGCACATTCTTCTCCATTGAGATCTACGCTTTGGAATGTGCAATTCGCATAATTTTTTTTTGACTGACTGTCTTCTTGTCAATTCAAAAGTGCCTGTAAATTGTTTATTTGTAAAAAATGTTTTTATTCTTGATTCATCAAGAAGTAATAAACATACAAACACACTCACAAATTTTTGCCTTTATAATATTAATGTGATATTAATATGAGAGCATGGTTAGTATTAATGAAGACAAAGGAATGTCGAGTGTAATGTATTGAGTTTTTTAAGAGCAATAAACTAAAAATATCTGGATTATATATTTCTGAAACTTTGCGTGTGAACTGTAGAGCAATAAATTCGTATAACAGCATACCTAGAGCACTTACAAACAAATTCAATACTGCATTTTAGCAGAATATAAAAATACCATTATTTTCCAAAGGAAAAACTTTCAAGGAAACTCGAGAGCTCATAAATAAAGATAGAGCTATATAAGAAGTTTACTAAATTGTTTTCATCTAAAAGAAAATTTTATCCGTACGATATTAAGGGTAGAACTACATTGGGCCCACGTGGGCCACGTACGCCGATTTGGGCGCGTCGATCTGCATACATTTTATATGGCAACTAGACTTTAGAGCTACATTGGACCCACGCCACGCGACGCACCGCTACGTACAACTCAGGCGTGGCCCACGTGTGCGTAGGTCTTATGTAGACTATTTGATGGATTTGAATTCAAGCCTTTAGCGATACGACTAACTTCTTAAACTATTATGAAAAATTATGAATTTGTTTGGATGATTTGTTTTTTTTTTTTAAATGCTATAAACTAATGCTTGACTACAATCCCACCTAATGGTAAGTGGTACAATCGTTGATAGTGAAGCGCACTAGTTTATTAGGAGCCTATTCACTAGCTTTGAAGACACCCAAATATAAATCGGACGGAAAAACCACATCAGGCAAATTGATCCAGTCCCTTGATATAAACGACGAGGCGAAACGCAACGAAACTTAGATCGGACCGTTATAGAGGTGTGAACAATGTAAGGGTGGACACTCACAGAACGTCGGGTTGTCCGACGGGAGAAAGTTGATGGCGGAATCAAATCATGTGTTTCACGCAAACACTCTCCAAAATGCATTTTATTGTAAAAAAAAACCGAAAGACTGGATACCCTGCGCCTGTGCTCCAGGTTTATAATTTTGATGAAGTCTCTATTACTGAGAAGAGCTAACCTAGCTTTTGCCAGCCGTTTTGCTCAGGCCGAAAACTGCGTTACGTGGGCGCCCGCGCGGTCCTATACAAAAGTGCTCCATCCCATTAAGTTCTCCATCGACACGACTACATGCACACCGTCAAAGTTGAACTAGCGACACTGTGCAGGTAACAATCCGGTTTCTACTACGGGGACCGCCGCACACGATACATGCGCGATGTCACGCGACGGGTGCATGCGCGGGCTCCCGCTTAACGCAGCGGGAACCAGCGTTGTGGACTCATCGCATTATGCATGGGGCTACGCCATTATGCTGAGCGTTTGTTTACGTGACTCATATTTTCCTATATAGTCTTAAATTTACATCATTTCCAGCAAATAAATTGTTTTTATTTCTTTCTTTCTTTTGAATACTATACATCCATATCTTAGTTCACCCGAAAATCTATTGGAGATTACTAAGCGTTCACGTTTATCGTTTGCAACTTGGCTAGGGGGGCAGGGCGGCATCAAATATTTTCATACTTTTGATCTTACCGCTCGCCGCCCCGCGCTTAGCTACCGCTCACAGCGGCAGGGTCGTGAACGGGCCGTTAAATAGCTTTTTCTCGCGACTTTACTCACCTGTCTGATGACTCTAGACTCTCTGAGGAGTGTCAGACTTATGCTGACTAAAACCTACCCGTGTTCCTTCCGATGCCCTTTGCGAGGGTCACGGTAACTCTTTCAACTATGCTGCAGTCGCTCACCTGTCCTATTCCACAGGAATCAAATAAATTTGGTCATAATCACAAGTAGTCTGTGACATTTGGAGATAATATAGCTTTAAAATCATTGAATGACTTTTCATCATCCCGTCAGTACCTACCCGACATACCAGAAACCGACACGATAAAGGCACAGTATAGATATATGGAACAGTACGGAAACTACCTACAAATATTCGAAACGGCACACTCACACAAACATACGCATCGACGAGACTCCTAAGCGTTTCTCGTGGTCCTGTCAGTAGCGAATGCCACTTAGGAGTCTCGTCGATGCGTATATTTGTGTGAGTGAGCCGTTTCAAACATTTGTAGGTAGTTTCCGTACTGTTCCATGTATCTATACTGTGGTAAAGGTCCTGTAGTCTAGTGCCTAAAATCTAGGTGCGTAAGAGCTAGATACCTACTGTGGAACAAATTTTCTAAAAAAAGCTTTCAGCTTTACACCTTTTTTTCAGTTGCAAAATCATCCAGTGACATCTCACGGTCTTGGGCGGATCGGGAGGGTGTGTCAGATTTATACTGACTAGAAACCCACTCCTGTTCCTTCGTTGCCTTTCATACCAGGGCCGAGTCTTCCTTTCAGAAGCAGACCCTTGGCCCCAGTAGGCTTCGACCCTGCAGGGCCCCTACGGTTTGCTGACTTCCCCTTGAGGCGCTCGTGGAACAGTACGCGCCGTCGACGACTTGGGCTCGGTCTGGACGGTTACTGGATGATCGGACGGCGAGCTATCCATTGCTCGCCGTCCGCAAGCCCGCGCTTACGGTGGCCGGAAATCGAGACTGGGATCTAGTCGGCTGGGGTGTGAGTGCCGCCTTCGCGCGTGCACGTGCGGCCTCCTCCTTTGCTAACATTACTGCTTCGCAGAAGGAGGCGACCGCCTGCGACTCCTCCTCGCTTCGGACCGTGGCCTGTACCAAGGCCAGGCGCGAGAGATCGTTGTAAGTTCATATCTTTTTTGGTGGGAAATCATCCAATGATTTTTCTCGCACTAGGATGGAGCGAGAGGGTGTATCAGACTTTTACTGACTAAAACCCACCTGTGTCCTTCAAGTTTACAATTGAGGTATCAAAAAACTTTCTAAATTCGGCATTTTCTAAACTTTCCTAAAATCCGGTTAGGTTAGGTTAGGTTAGGAATTTTTGAGTTTTTCGAGAACATACAGACAGACAGGCACGGTAGGGGACTTTGGATTATAAAATGTAAGGATGGAGCGACTGCCTATGATCTCCACAATCCAGTAATTGGCTAATAGGGTATCGCGTTACCCAATTAATGGGTTCTGGAAATACAAGCACTGTCAAGCAAGCTTAATAATTGAGTCAAGAAAACTAATTACTTATCCAAACAATTTTCTATTGGCTGGTCGAAGCTATGTGCCCGATATTTCATTAGTCAGCCGAAAATAGACGTCAATAATGTGTCATAATCACTAAGCTTGAGTGAGCCCTTCCATAGTTTGTTTCCTAAACTTCGGCCTAAATTCTCAAATTATTACAAAAATTCAGCTACTAGGGACTTACTACCTAATTGCCATTTGCAGTTTCAAACAATGTTTTCTATTTCCAAATGAACTTAATTGAAAAAAGAATGGTATCCATTTTATTTTATTGTTTTTTTAAGTAATGTTTTTGCTTGGATATTAAGTTCTTTAAGCCATGTCTTCGTATGAATCACAGATTTGTTAAACAGTAGTATGAATAGATAATTTGTTTAGCATTAGAATATGGATGTACCTACACATCCTAATAAATTTGTAGTATTTGGCAGCAAATGTATCGAGTCAGCCTTCTCAGCAAGCTTCGCTAGTGTAGTCAATACTAAAATAACATACACAGTTCCATTTTACCGAGATAGCGCCTGTTTCAATGATTCCACATATTGTCCAGTTATGTAGACATTTGAAATACAAAATAACACAAATTTTTCGTCACAATATTCATTAGGGATTGCGAATAATTAAAACAAACACTCGTAAAAATCCCGCCAAAATCTCCGTCAAGTAGAATTGCAAAATTCTGTTACTGACGTTCCAGACAATGTCTTCTATTTCCAAATGATCTTCTTATTTGAAAAAAGAATGGTCGCCATTTTATGAAAATATTTTAAGAGTGTAAGGAGTCTTTGTTATACTGCCTAATCTGTCATTGCATTGTACAGTTTTGACAGTTTCAAGAAACTCTAATTTGTTCGTTCTGTTAGGCCGTGCCTTCGTGGAGAGTTTTAAAATGAGATTTTAACGAGCTGGAACTTATTTAATTCAGATTAAACATGGGTTTTGAAAATGTGTGGTTCAAAAGGAGGACAAAATCTGACTGTTATACTTGAGTGCCTTAGGGTCGGCATTTGTGGCCAGCCCTTTATTGTGATACTTGAAAATTTGGTATGTGAAACATTTATGAAAAGTGGAGCTGAGTTTTTATCGGGATTCTTTCAAGTATAGTTCAATAGTTGTTTTAATTAGTCCTAGTAGAGATTGTAACGTAAAATTAATGTTATTTTGTACCTCAAGTGTCTATACACCTGGACAATGCGAAATCATTAAAACAGATGCGATCTCAGTAAAATGCAGCTAAGAAATTTATTGTAATATTGATTACATAATATATAATAATAATATAATATAATATAATATAATATAATATAATATAATATAATATAATATAATATAATATAATATAATATAATATAATATAATATAATATAATATAATATAATATAATATAATATAATATAATATAATATAATATAATATAATATAATATAATATAATATAATATAATATAATATAATATAATATAATATAATATAATATAATAATATAATATATTCCACAACTATCACACAACGCCATCTAGTCTCAAACTAAGCAGAGCTTGTGCTATGAATACTAGACAACTGATAAACATACTTATATATTTCTAAATACATACATATACATATTATAGATAAATTACACCCAGACACAGAACAAACGATCGTGCTCATCACACAAATATTTGTCCTGGGTGGGAATCGAACCCACGACCTCCGGCATAGCAGTCAGGACCACTAACCACTAGACCAACAGGCCAGTCAACATCAGTGAAGCTTGCCGAGAATGCTGACTCAATATAATTATGTACTTGCTGCCAAATATTACGATACCATTACATGAGTTAGATCCACATTCCAATGAAATACAGAGTGACCGTATTCTGCATCAAAAACCAAACACTTTGTTAAGAGGTCCTTTTTCACTCGCCTATCGTCAACATCGAGCATGGTTTAAAAGCTTTTTACTTCATCTAACGCAATCCAACGCGATGTTTGACGAAAAGGCAACGCGAAAAAAGAGAGATAACGCCAGAAAACTCTGTTAGCTGAAAATTCCGTGATTTACTCGACTATTTTACAAAACTTGTTCTAGGAAATACGTGTTTTTCTTTTTAATTCTTTAAAGTTTTTGAAAAGAAATTGTCGTCATTTAGAATCTTGATTAAATTTGCAAGGCTTGTCATTTTTAATTTTCGAGTTAATTATGAAGTGTCAAAGTTTATGCAAAATAGCAGATTTTCGGGGGTCTTTACTGGGTTAGTTTTACACAAATTTATGAATTGATTTCAATAGAAGCCTAGATAATATCCACAAGATACTGTGTTTCCAAAACACCTAATGACAAATGTGTAATAACGTCATAATCGCGTAAGAGCGGTTGTATGAAAAACAGGAGAAAATGTACGTCGAGTTGTATCCCCTTAAGTTGACCATAGCCTGACGTGTTAATTTTAAAAAGTCATCACAACGATAAACAAAAACGTCGTCGTCGTCATTCGTGTCGTGTGTCGTCTGACATTTAATTTTATCAGGCGAGCGAGCAAGAAAGGGGGATGAAGCTATACACCTTATATAGCTCCGTCCCTTTAACAGTTCAGTTTAGGTCATCAAATGTATCGCGGTAAGAGCTCAAGGTAAGGCCCTCTGATCTGCACTTCTCACGTTAGTATAGCATAGTCGGCCTTATAATGTTCCCACTGTTGGGACTCAGGCCTCCTCTCTAGTAGAGGGAATGGGCCGTAATCCACCACGCGGGCCCAGTGCAGGTTGGTGGATGTCACATGTCTTCGAATTTTTGATTCTAGGACATGCCGATTTCCTCACGATGTTTTCCTTGTGATGAAATAAATTATGTACACAAAGTAATGCGCCTGGCTGCGGGTGTCAACCCGCGACCTACAACTCGTAAGTCGGGGCCGTTACCACTCGGCCACCACTGCTCTACTCACCACTCACTCACACATCACTCACATCACTTCTTACGTTATTTATGTCTTATTTTACAAGCTTGGTTATAACAATTCGCTGGTTTGATTACTCTCTCTATCTCTCTCTTTAAATCTATTTCTGTTGTTCATTCAAAAGTATTCGAACACTTTTACGATAGCTGCCTATTGATGTGTTCCCACGCACTCATTATTTTTGTGCTTTCAGTAAGAATGTAGGACAGATATCAAAGGTCACTCCATCACGATAAAACAATAATATTTGCGAGCTCCATATTTGTTTTACGTCAGCGGATTATAAATAACAAGTGAATACATTTGCATGTACATTTATTTTGTTCAGCGTGGACTACATAAATCTTATCTCTGTAATCTTGATGCATATCGCTGTGGCTCGTCCGAAACATCGATAATAGTGTTGGGGAAGCAATTTGAATTACAATACTTTGTAGTTTATATTGTCAGGCTCGTGCTTAACCACTATCTAACCAGCAGGCTTAGACAATAGTATATTTTGATACAAGTAGAGAAAGTTTTTCATTGCGACCGAGACGTAATTCGCCCGAGCTGCAGGCGAGGGTTTTATGGAGCCAAGTAATGCAGTGACAAATTTCCACGTGTATCAAACGTCGTTTTTCAATATAAATATGAAGAAATACTTTCTCTGAAAATTACGACGCATTTTTGTTCATTTTGTACTGAAGAAAATTTTCCAAAGTTGCCATACATGTTAGTTTTGATTTAGATAGCAGCAGGCTACCGCAAGTATTTTTTACCTCAATCACATTAACTGGCGGCGTAGTATCTAAAGAATTCTCTTCAAATATTAAATTCGACATTTTTTTTCACAAATAACACAAATTCTGAATGCAAATGAATTAGATGCTTTCGGCATGAATCACAAGCACATAATTATTAGTTACGTTTGTGCATTTTTATGAACTTGACGCGGCCGAAGTCGCGAGCAACTGCTAGTTCTGAATAAGTTAGTTAATAGTATTTAATTATTTTTTTTCCCGCGCTTAACCTTTACAGGTTAAAGGAGAAGCAAAGGTATCAAACTATTTGAATTTCTCTTTTTTTTAGTATTAACTAAAAATAGAAATTCAAATAGTTTTGCCTCTTTGCTTTAAAAAGAAAATAATCACCGTTAACCGAGACGACATAGGAAAGAAATAATTGAAACATTGATAAAATTAGTAATTTAAAAAGTAGTATTAATAAAATTGTTGTAAATTATTATCATTATTATTACCATTGAATAGCATCAATAAATCAACAAAATTGACAAACGCCTAAGCAGGTACACCATGGAACACTTCAGATACTATCCTATTCTTACACCAGGTCAGTTGAGTCAGGAAAGATGCCTTGAGTCTTCTCAAGAGCCCGTGAAGATCAGTAACTCTGTTCTCAACGAACATGCCAGTCGCACTACACCGCCAGGGCAGCTTAAGCATAGCTCTAAAGGCGTTATTATATTGTACGCGAAGAGTGTTATACGCACTCCTCGTGTACCTGAACAGAGTTGACTGGTCTAGAACGACTGACAGTAAGCCTTGAGCAGAGTTATTTTAACTTATTTAGAGCAGTGAACAAAGCGTCTAGCCAACATGTTACTCCGACTTGTGATACTACGCCTCTTTCGTTCCAGATCAGCATCATGTGCCAAATCATCAATTTCATTCAATAAATTTGTTCCCAAAACATTTAGTGCGAAACTGTTCGACCTGAAGTGATTTATGTTTATTTAGGTTACGGGAAAACACAGGACCATTACTAAGACATCCTAAGTCCGCTTACGTCTTAGCGAAGCTACCTACAAACGATTATAGAGGTGATTGTTAAATCCCGCAAGGGGACTTTACGTTTCTCAAGCATTGTATAATATACAAAGCGAGGGCATTGTATATTATACAAAGCGAGGCGTCCCGGGACACTATTCCCCTCCATTTGCACAACACTAGCTCAGCTTAAGCGTAAACAATATTCTCATACGTCTTCACAGCATTGCAGTTGTTTCTAAGGACAGTTCTGAGATGTTATGTATAATATGTTGTGGCCAGATCTTAGGAATTGATCACTTCATGATATGGCCAAGAAAAACTGGCCAAATCGTTTTAAATGTGTCAATCCTCGTTTGGCCTACTTTCTTTATACCTTTTATTATCATAGAAATCCTACATCAATGATATGCCAAACGAGGATTGACGTATCATCAAACGTTAACGTTTAAACGATCAGGCCAGTTTTAGTTGGCCATATCATGACGTGTTCAATTCTATGATCTGGCCACGACACACACAAGAACACAGCCGCCCTAGCCAAGTCACAAACGATAAACGTAAACTCTCAGTAGTCTTTAATAGATTTTCAACTTTATGTTACTGGATATAAAGTTGAAAATCTATTGAAGATTACATATTGTTTTCGTTCGTTCCGGTCGCTAACGCTCAGTAGTCTTTAATGGATTTTGAACTTTATGGTCTTAGGTATAAAGTTGAAAATCTATTGGAGATTACTAAGCGTTCATGTTTATCGTTTGCAACTTGGCTAGGGGGGCAGATTTCAATATATTTGTGGAAGAATGGAATGACAGCATCGGCTTCCATTCTTCCACAAATAATTAAAGTTTGTGATATGAATGTGTGAATATGTTTATGAAATATGCACCTACTCCTAAAAAGTCATATGCTGGTATGTCTGTTTTTAATATTGTATTATTATTTTATTGTTCTTCCTTTTAAGTAGGTGTTTTTTAGTGTGTAAATAGCTTAATTGGTTTCGTTCATTCTATTTAAATCTAAGTAAACACTATTAACCCTTTAAACGCCAAGTTCGAAGCCTTTTCGCTATTTGCTATTAAATACCTACAAAATGACAGTGATTGTGAATACTACAAAGATCAAGCTTAACTTTAGTTTCTATTTAAGAGCCAGTTGCAATCACAGAGTATTTTATGGTACTGACCTGGCTGGGTCTATGTCGACTTCACGGCCCCCGTTTATTTAAATTAAATAAATAAATAAAGTATATTGTTTCAATTTACAATGCTAAAGTGTTACCGAATGCATAAATGTTTCTGATGGCACTATTTTCAGATATAGGTAAATAAAACAGCTAAATTGCAGAGGATCTGGGCGGGTCACATCTGCTGCATGTCCTAAGAGAACACGTTTCAGAGCCATATGTCATCACTGGCAACACGTACTGGTCATAGACTTTCATCTTGAGACAATGTGGGCAAACAATCACACCCATTTAAAGCCACTCTGCAGAAAATATAATACTTTCCCCGCACTATTGTTGGTGAAGTGTGAATAGAGCGACAGAACTAACAAGAATAGCTGTCGGACCCACACGCCCCTTGTTTTGCATATGTATGAGTGATCGGAGTGCCTGAACCAGGCCACCTGATTGCAGATGAAGCTTGTGTGTATTAGGACCAGAATCTGTTTAATTTGTAGACCGGTGTAGGTAACAATTTAAACAATGGTTTAGGTGAGATCGATTGAATAATATTGATTGGTACTATTTCAGCTTGAGAGTCGTGCTTAGGCATTATTAAGAACTCCATTGTGTATTGCAAATCCCTGTAACATTTCATTAAAATCATTGCTTTATAGCGTAGCGTGATATTATATGTATAGCCTATATTCACAAAATAGGTAGGTACAGAAGTCAATCTACATACAAAGCGCGCTCAAGCAACACACACATAGACACCGCTCACGGACACGATATCTCGGTCTGGTTAGGACCAGCGCGAGCGCGAGTGCCATCCGCTTGAGAGACGCGTCTGTGAACTTGTTTTGTGCAAAAATGGAGCAACAATAAAAAAGTTATTATAACTGTTCAGTAGAAGGTTGTATTGTATTTAACATTAAATGGTAAATTTATTGTTTTTTAAGCTACCAGTTGTTTCAGAGAGTTAAGTAGGTATTTGCTTGTATTTTGATGGTTTGTCTTAGCGTAATGCAGAACAGTTAGTAGGTAGGTAAGCACCCCGGCGGCCCCCGGCCCTGCGCCGAGAAAGCGATCATGACTTCGTGGCCATGTAATATTTTTACAATTTACATTAGATATTTATCACTCCGCCCGGACGCGCTCGGACAGAGCGGCGCCCAACCGCCGACGGGATTCTGATCCCGATTTCCATTGCTCGCCGTCCGACCATCCGGTAACCGTTGGGACCGAGCCCAAGTCGTCGACGGCGCGTACTGTTCCATGCGCGCTTCAAGGAGATGTCAGCAAACCGTAGGGGCCTAGCAGTGTCGAAGCCTACTGGGGCCAAGGGTCTGATTCTGAAAGGAAGAGTCGGCCCTGGTACGAAAGGCAACGAAGGAACAGGAGTGGGTTTTTAGTCAGTAAAAGTCTGACACTATGTCACGCTCCGCCCAAGAGCGGGGGATGTCATCAGATGATTTTCATACCGAAAAAAAAAAGGACCCTAGACAGACGGCCGAACGTAGATATGAAAAGTGAAGTACATAATTACATGAGCTGGATTTCTGTACCTATCCATTTTGTTCTATAATCTTCCTAGACAATTGTGCTATCCGACACTAAAGAATTTTTAAATTCAAAGTAGAAATCCTGAGATTAGCGTGTTCAAACAAACTCTTCAACTATATAAGATTTTAATATATAGCCTTCCTAGATAATTAGGTTATCCGACACCAAAATAATTTTGGAGGCAGGCTGGAGCTCCTAAGATTGGCGCGTTCAAACAAACAAACAATCTTCAATTTATATAGAATATTATATAAGTATACTATAGATTTACTTTCTGGGATGGAGTCCTTATCATGTGAAATAAAACAGAAGAACTAACAGCGACAACACAGCGACTCTCCGCCACAAGCGACTTTACAGCGACAAGAATCACATCACACTAATGTTTTAAAGGAGAAAATTTGTATGTGTATGTTGTATCTTTGTTATTCTTTCACGCCCAAAAGGCTGAGCGGATTAGAATGTGATTTGATACACGGACAGGCAAGAGCTACTTTCGGAACGTTTATCCCGGGAATATGTTTCCAACTTTGAGAACTTTGTACGTTCACGTGAACGAAGCTAATTTAGAATACCAGTTAAATATATTTCAATATATTATTATGTAGGACCATTGACCTGGTGATCTAGAATCGAGAGAGACCTCAAGTTAGCCCATTTCGAAAAGCCGACAACCCAGGATAGAATATCCTGGCGCCGGGAATATGATTCCAACTTTGAGAACTTTGTACGTTCACGTGAACGAATCTATTTTTAGAATACCAGTTAAATATATTTCAATAGAATATTATGTAGGACCAATGACCTGGTGATCTAGAATCGAGAAAGGCCTCAATTTCCCAAAGCCGACAACCCAGGATAGAATATTCTAGCGCCAATTAATGAGGAGACCCGAACCTAAATAATGGGAACAGAAGAGGATAAAGAAGAGAGATTATTATATAGGTTCTACGACGATTATTTCAGAAATTTTTATCAAGAATATAATTTACTTTCATAAAACATCTTTTTTCCATTACATTTGGTAATTTCAATGAAGACTAATTAAGTGAGCACTTGCTTTTAATTTTAACTTAATGAACAAAAATAGATGTCCTAATTAATCTTGATGGGCGCTTTGCAAATATCGATTTTATTTTAGTTGGTTATTAACCGTTGGCTAATAGTTTAATGGAAAGTTTTCACAACCGTCAACAACTAGGGGTTTTTATAATATCACTAGTGTCACACCTATACAAATAAAGTGCCTTTTCTTGAGGCCGTGCTTAAATTCAGTTTATAAAAATAAATAAAAACACTAATTGTGACATAACTATAGTGGTTAGACATATGTTGTTGGGGCATTTTTTGTAGATAATGATGTGTTCTACAAAGCCGTAGTACATTATTTGCTTCTATCACCAATAATTTGCAAAATAATTACTTCTATAGGCATTTTGATACCGTGTAGGTACAGGTAGAAAACTCTTTTTTTAAATATAATATAGCTTATGTTACTCGGTGAAGATGTGGTTTTCTATTGATGTATGAATTTTTTAAATCGGTCGATTCGTTTTTGAGCCGAATCGTAACAAACAAACAAAATGTCAAATCTTTTCTCGCTATACAATATAAAATTAAGTTTAGATTTATGTAGTAGGATTGATATGGTCCCTGATTTTTGTAGAGTTCAGTAGCCTTCTAATAATACTTCGTAACCCCAATAAATCAGAAGGGAGCGTCTGTGACCGCATATTAATAACTTTGAGAAATGGATTTCTTTTCTGATATTACAATGATTTTTCAACGATTGAGTATGCAAGGCCAGTGCTCAAGACGTGCCCTGTCATTTTATTTAGTAGTAGTGTGTTCTTTCCCTAATATATTTTCTTAAAAACTTATTTTTAAGGTTCCGTACCTCAAAAGGAAAAAACGGAATCCTTATAGGATCACTTTATTGTCCGTCCGTCTGTTTGTCTGTCGGTCAAGACCCTTTATCTCGGGAACGCGTAAAGGTATCGAGTTGAAATTAAAACCATATACTCAAGTCTGCGGTCCCTTGAAGCTGTGAAAAAATCAAACATCTGAGTTAACGAAAAAAAAGATACCGCCGTTTATGTAATTAAAACCATACAAAAAACGTGTATTTCGACACTTTCATCAAAATTCATAGGGTACTTCCCGTTGACCTAGAATCCTGAAATTTGGCATGAAGCAAGGTCTCAAAACACAAGTATAGGACAAATTCTGAAAACTGTAAAGGATCATGACCAACGATGTATGGAAATCCGTCTTAAGTTGAAGCACAATAAATGTTTATTTAATATAGACTACGCTTTATATACAATTAAATAAAAGTGTTCATTTTCACACAAACACCCGAGTTTTAAAGTAATTAAACAAAAACGGAGATAACCTACAAATTATGTCTAACCAACTCGCAACTTGTAAAATGACCACAGATCACTCATGTAGGTACAAAACAAAATTGTTAGTTATCATCCGTCTGTCATCTGGCTTGACAGCTGCATCTGCGTGAGACGAAGCACAAAATAAATATTATATTATCGGAACGATAAAATACATATACAGTACGTTATGGTATTACTAATTACTTAGCTATTTAAGATATTGATATCATTTTTGTGATGTTTTTGTCTAAAGGTTCATACTTACGTACAAAGAGTATAGTAATATATAGCTTACGTAACTCGTACAAATGAAGAGAACGAAACGTCAGTCATGACTGGAAATGTACCTAGCAATCGTTAATTTACTGTTTATCTTAAAATCATAATTCCGGATACGAAAACAGAATTCCTGAAGTGAAAAGCTGTAAAAAAATAAGCAAATAATTTCTATATTAATTTGATTTTCGTTCACGCATCTTTGCTAGACTGCTTTTGGTCAATCTCCTTTGTAGTTACGTCACAAAAAAAAACTTTTTTTGCGATTCGGAAAAATTTTCGTAACTCAATTCGGGAATTGAACTGTTTACATGGGTAAGTTTGTACGGAACCCTCAGTGCGCGAGACCGAGTCTTACTTGCCCAGTATTTTTTTTATGTTAGGTAACAAAAAATACAAATAACTTTAATTTCATGTTTTGTTTTCTTTTTTATTTAACAACGATTTCCTCCTTTTTTCGAAGCCGGTTAAAAAGTGATGGGGATCAGAATGAATCTTTCCTATTCACGATGACTTTATTTCTTTATTGAAATTAAATCATTTGTCAGTAACCGTTTTCACTTCGCTAACAAATAATACCTAGCAATAAAAGAAAATTCATAGAAAATCTCAAAAAATAGTAATTAATAATAATAATAATAATAATCGTTTATTTTCTCTACACAAGTTACTTAATGCTAGGGTTACAGTGGAGCACGAACATGGAATTAACTCTGTGAGAGACTGGTGCCTGTGATAATAGGTCTCTATAAAACTTGTATTACAAGTCACCAGGGCCCTCTCGCAGGTATTATCTATCGCGCCTGCTATGTCCTACTTTTTAGGATAACAAATAATGTAAAGTAAAAAGAAGTGCCGAGAAGTTACACACTTAGCTTAATAGTTGTAAGACAAAAAATAATTAAAAAAAAACTTGGTAAGTGCTAGTCGGACTCGCACACTGAGGGTTCCGTACAAACTTACCTATGTAAATAATTCAATTAGAGTCTCGAAGATTTTTCCGAATCGCAAAATTTAACAAATTTACTGTTTTTAGATTTATTTCTATACATATGCTATAAGACCTTGCTTTATGCCAAATTTCAGGATTCTGGGTCAACGGAAAGTAAGAATTTTGATTCCCTTGAGAGTAACGAAATATACGTTTTTTGCGACATAAACGGCCGTATCTTTTTTTTTACTTAACTTAGAAGTTGGATTTTTTCACAGCTTCAAGGGACCGCCGATTTGAGTATATGGTTTTAATTTCAACTCGATACCTCCACGCGTTCCCGAGATAAAGAGTCTTGAAAGACAGACAGACAGAGAGACCGACAGACAGACGGACAACAAAGGATCCTTAAAGGATTCTGTTTTTTCCTTTTGAGGTACGGAACCCTAAAAACAAAGTAAAATTAATAAATAAAAATACACCTAGGCTGTGGAAATATCAGTTTGCGAATGAGTAGCTGAAGAGTGTTGATGAGTGATTGCTAAGTTTATACATGTATATCTATTATATTCTTTTTCTGTTATCGTGGAAAAACTGTTGATTCAATTTTTTTACTTATATTTATTTCGTTTGCAGGTCACAACTGGTTGGAGACGATGGTGGAGCTACCCTCGGGCGTGGGGGAAGAGGAGGAGCACCACCACACATGGACCACCGGCAATGTAAGTAGCAATATTATGTATAGAATAGAATAGAATATATTCGACGCAAGCAATACAATAGGCACAACACAAAATAATAAAAAGAGTACAGAAACACAATACAGTTGCGGTGAGCGTGCCCGAAAACATGATTGAAAAGAGTGTCCATGGAGTTTCTTGCACATTCTTCTCCATAGAGATCTACGCTTTGGAGTGTGCAATTAGCATATTTTTTCTGACTGACTGACTTCTTAACATTTCAAAAGTGCCTGTAAATGGTTTATTTGATATAAAATGCTTTGAATCTTTGAAACGAAAGGGTCGCGAACTCAGCAATTGCTGGGTGTCAGACACCTCTCAAAAAGGGTGAATTAATTCTCCCTACGCTCTCGCTATCCAGGAGTGGTACCACGAGCTCTTAAAGCGATTTACGACCTAAACTGAATTGTTAAATAGATGGAGTTAAACACCACACATTTTTAATTAGTACAAATACTTAAAAAAGGTCTTCTTATTATTTAAGTAAAGTCATCATCATCCTGCCCTCGTCCCGTTTTATTCGGCGCAACACGTTTTTTTCTTCCATTCTGTCCTGTCATCCGTCACGCTATCACTAACTCCCCTTTCTTTCATATAACTTCTCACACAATCCATCCATCTTTTCTTTGGTCTCCCTCTCCCTCTCTATCCATCAACATGTATACTCATAACTCTTTTAGTAACATGCGTTTCATTCCTCCTCTTTACATGGCCATACCAAAACAAACGATTCCCTTTCAACTTTTCAGTCACTGGCGCCACTTTCAAACTTCCTCTAATAAACTCATTTCTCACTTTATCCATTCTTCTCACACCACACATCCATCTCAACATTCTCATCTCCGCTACATGCAATCTTTTAAATAAAGTCTCAATAAATAACATTCATAAACAGCAGAGTTATTAGCTTTTGTTTATACCCAAAATGTCACTCAGTTTATGGAAATATTTGTACAGGTACAAGAATGGCAATAAAAATGGAATAATTTCGGAAGTCGGTGTTTCTATAATAGTTTTGTCTCTTCGTTATTTAACACCGACTTCTGAAATTAAAGTTATTTTGCACTTTTCAGTGTTTTTCACATTGAAGCCGGTTGTATTTTTTTTTTGTAAAAAGTTTTTTATTTTACACTTTTTAGTTATGGTACCACCACTAAAAAGTACCCCTCAGATAAACTTAAATACCTTATAGCCAGAGTACATCTCATAACAACTCTAATAATCCCAAACATGGTTAGATTACATTAATTTATTACAGAATTCCGGCTTCATCATCAGATCAATTCGATATATTCCCCCTCTTCTTTCAGTCAGTCATCGACTACACGTATAAACAATAGCAATTTTACTTGTTACGACGGTTCTGCTGTGATCCTATGAGGAGTTCTGTTCCATATAAAAATAATTCAAAATTGGTCGACAATTGATCGAGAAATCGGTGAACACACATTAAAAAAAAATACATTCAGCCGAACATATAACCTCCTCCTTTTTGAAGTCGGTTAAAAACACTGTGCGTAGTAATTTCTAGTAGCAATTCTTATGATTCAATTATGAATTTACCAATTATGATATGTTTTCGTGGACATTTTTGGAATTTCGTTCTTTTTACTTTTGATTACAGAAGTAACAGGTACTTTATATAGAGCCCCATTTATTTGTAGTAATTTATTAAAAAATAGGGGGTGTATAGGGTGTATAGTGCCATCTCTCATTCTCGCTCGAACAAATGGTAAGTCCCCTGGTATCTTAAGCTTACATTATGACAACGACTAGCTAGTTCAGGGCCTCCTATTCAAGCAATTTTCACATATACAATGTCCTGATATCACTAAGACCTTCATAAACTACGATGGCATAGGCAGTAATTTGAAAACGGCTCGAAGCTACATAATATTATCACCCTAGAATTAATTAACAGAAGCTTTAGGTAGGCATGTATATAATACTAGATTTTGCCCGCGGCTTCGCCCACTTACATAAAATATAGCCGGTCACTCGGGAATAAATCAGCTTTCTATAGGTGAAAAAATTTTAGCAATCGGACCAGCCCCCCTAGCTAAGTTACAACCGTTTCGTTTCGATTCTCTTTTCGTCGATCGCCTCGAGTAGGCCACGCCTCCGATTCCTTTATTCTGACGTCATCTCAACGCTCAGTCACGTGGTCAGAACAAAGGAATAGGAGGCGTGGCCGACTCGAGGCGATCAACGAAAAGAGAATCGAAACGAAACGGTTGTAACTTGGCTTGGGGGCAGTACTTTTAGAGGTTACCTCCTACAAAGAAAAAAACAAACTTTACCTCTTTATAATATTAATGTAGATAACTAAAATATTTTCACTTATATTTGCAGACAGTTTAAAAGGCAATGTGATCGGTATTTTATTTATTTTATTATCAGGAACAAGAAACAGCTACATTATGCGATATTAAAACATAAATGTTTAAATAATAAAGTAGCCACAGCGTTATCATTTTAGTCAACTTTTTTTAAGGTGGGAAATACAACAAATTACTTTTCTCACTCTAGGCTGGTTTGGGAGGACGTGTCAGACATTTACTGAAGCTTGTCTTTGCGTTTCGAAACCACGGCATCTCTTTTGAAAATTTTCGTAGACCTGGCGGGCATCAGCCCTCAGCCCCTTTTTTAGTCAGAGAACGTCTGACACTCCTTATCGCTCTACCAAGAGTGGGAGAGGTAATGAGGCTCACTGATTCCTATAAAACCCTTTTTCTTTCCTTTTTTTAAATCTCTTTTTGTTCGAGTACACTTGACACCATTTTTAACAGGCCAGTATGAAGTCATCTGAAAATTTAAAGCTAAAAAGAAACAGGGAGCAGTAAGTTAGACTGAGAGCCAATTACAAGTCCTCACTTATAAAGTACAGAACAATACATTTTAAATTGTTCAAACATCATTAAAATCGTTTAAATTGCAACCGTACAGCTAAAGAGTGGAATTCCCTGCCGGTGTCTGTGTTTCTGGATAGTGATAGCTACAACGCAGGGGTCTTTAAGTCAAGAGTGAACAGGTAGTACTTCTGGGCAAGCGTGCTCCATCGTTGGCCACATCATTGCTTACCATCAGGTGAGATAGTGGTCAAACGCAAGCCTATACGTAATAAAAAAACTGAGCAAGTGCGAGTCGGACTTGCGCCTTGAGGATTCCGTACAAACTTACCTATGAAAACAGTTTAATTCCTGAATTGAGTTACGAAGATTTTTCCGAACCGCAAAAAAGTATTTTTTTTTTTGCGACGTAACTATAAATTTGCAGTTTTCAGATTTTTTTTCCCATAATTATGCTATGAGAACTTTGAGACCTTGCCTCATACCAAATTTCAGGATTCTAGGTCAACGGGAAGTACCCTATGAATTTTGATTCCCTTGAAAGTAACAAAATACACGTTGTTTGCGACATAAACGGCCGTACCTTTTTTTTCGTTAACTCAGGTCTTTGATTTTGACACAGCTTCCAGGAACCGCAGACATGAGTATATGGTTTTAATTTCAACTCAACAAAAATACCTCCACGCGTTCCCAAAATAAAGGGTCTTGACAGACACACAGACAGACGGACAACAAAGTGATCCTATAAGGGTTTCGGTTTTTCCTTTTGAGATACGGAACCCTAAAAAAGGTGCAAGTCGTGCTGGAAGGGAGGTGACGCATAAAGAGACATGACATCTTGCTTACACTTGTATACTTTACACCATTGGTTAATCAGTGTAAAAAAAACATGGCTGTAAAACCGAACCCGTAAACACTGAAATCGCCAATACCCAGTAAGTGAGCATGAAGATCAACGCCCGTACTGTATTGGACATAAAGATCACTTACGGCCAAAACGCTCATAACATAGGATTTACTGCCATAGTGTTACAAAGTGACCTCTCGGCCGTTAATAGAGCTGGGACACGCTTTTAGTCTGATAGCCCTGGCTCACATTTAATTTCATGTAAGGATATCAGATGCTTTCTCTATATCTTTGTTTAAAGCTGCGGTTTTTCCGTCCGATTATAATTTATGTGTCTTCAAGGCTAGAGTAATAGGCTCTTATTATATATAATACTTCATAATTGACTGCTTGGCTCCTTGTCGATGATAGCGTGATGATTTTCATCTTAGATGTTAATTTCCGTAACTAAATGAAATAATAATCTAAAAAAAATAGTATTTTTTTCGCCAACTCGATTTTATTATACGTTTTGATTACTCAATATTTTATATGTCAATATTTTTCCAAATGTTTTGCAAAAAAACATTTGGAAAAATATTGACTAAAAATTTCAATGTTATATTTAAACCATGCAAAAAGCAGTTTTATTATTATATTCGACGTGTTATTGTATATTCTCTTCAAAAAAGAAGATAAAATAATCACAAATAATTAACCGTAACTGGGGATCGAACTCGCGGCAAAAGTCGTTCAATACCGACAAAATGCAATATTACTCATCCCCCAAAGCAAATGGTGTAATTATTTATATGCCTATGTCGTTTCTCAAGCTCTAGTCTATCTTTGTACCAAATTTCACCAAAATCGGTTCAGCGACTTAAGCGTGAAAGCGTAACAGACAGACGGACAGAGTTACTTTCGATTTATAATATTAGTATGGATAGTATGGATTAAAGACAATACATAAACTTATGAATATTGAAATATACATACCTATATACATATCATATGTTACACAATTTCATAGAAAGAAATGGAATAAAAGAACAAAAGGTAAAGCTGTTAGTACCACATAAGTACTCCCGCTCTGGGTGGAGCGGGAAGGGTCAGACTTTTACTGACTTAAACCCATAGTGTTCCTTCAATTGCTCTTTTTTGCGAGGGCTACAATAACTTCTTCAAACTATTTGCAGCTAGTGCTTGTAACCTGGTGATCACAAACACTACTAACAGCAGTAGGTTACACATTCAGGTCGGTGTGTACCACCAGTGGAGCACGGAGTATTTGCTGGCGGGGTGTACCGCCGGAAGCCACGTCAATCAGTGTAGCTCAGTATACAGTAGTTAGTACTTTTTATTTTATGTGTGCGTATATTCGGACAAACGCCGCCACGAGAAGCTAGAAGCTGCCACAAGCCACTTGTGGCCGGCGGCTGCTACTTTTTTTAACCCATAACCGCAGTGTCATAATTGACTCTGACGAAGAAGGTTTAAATGCGCGAGTGGCGTGTGGCGGCGTTTTGTATCGGCGTTTAGTGGCCAGTGCGAGCCACAAGAAGCGAGCAGCGGTGATTTGAAGCGTGTGGCGGCCATCGACGTCAACCGTGTAAAATGCCTATTTCCTATAGGTTTCATAAAACCTACAGGAAATAGGCCGGTGGTGGTTTTGTCTTTGTGGCCGATGGCCCGTGGCGGCGACCCTATACCGCGTATCTTTTTCTCCTTCTCTGTTTAAATCCATCCAATGTGTACGGTGCAACCGCACATAGTACCTACTATGTCGTGTAAAAACTGTATATTTATGGATAATAAAAAAATATTATCATTATTATACTGCAAGTCAGCATTTACGCCTCACACTCATTTTACTTTATAATAATCACTAGTTCGCGTCGAGCCGTCAAGCCGGGCGGTCTCATTACGGCCAGCAAGGGCCACGTGTCACTCATTTCACACACATCAGTTCATTAGCTCATTTTACCTTTAACTTTTGGAACAATACAGTAGTTTAAATTATTTTTCCATTGTTTATTCTATTCCGCCCACATTATCTAAAAGTAGTGTGTGAGAGCAAGAGATCACACACAAAGGTTGTCTGTAAAAAATCACTTTTAGCGATAAGACCGCCCTGTGTGACACCCAATTAATTTTAAGTTCCGACTGTAATTTTATTTATGGTGTACAATAAAGAGTATATCAATCTACCTATCTATCTATCAAATATCACCCCACCTTCATGAAATAAAATATTTATACGGTGTTTAAACTATGAAACTTAAGGGCCTATTACACTATTCGATATTCAGACAGTCTTAGTCGATGTCGCGTAGTGTAATAAGGGTTAGACCGGTCTTACTCGGAACAAAAAATTAGACAGTCTGAATATCGTGTGCTGAATATCGCGTAGTGTAATAGGCCCTTTAGGCAAGTGACATTAATGTTTGACTAACTTCGGTCCGAAGCTTCGCTCATATGAAAGTAGAAAGTTATCCCAAGGGAACATGCTCCCGGGATAATTCAATCTCCTATTCCAGGACATGGTCTACAAGTGTGCCAAATTGCACTCAAATCCGTTCAGACGTTTGAGCGTAAAGGAGTCACAAACATACACACACATATTAACCTTTTGACGTGCGTAATTAGAGACACAATAGTAAGACAATGGCTTGCGGGGGCCGGCTACCGCCTGAGCGTTAATGAATTAACATACAAACTTTCATATTTGTGAATTTTTATTTTGAGATGGGAAAACCTATAATGACTTTTCCTGCTCCAGGGAGCGGAAGAAGTCGCGTCAGACTTCTGCTTACCTGTTGCAACTAAAGGGTAGTTGCCTTTTACGTTCCAGGGCCACGATATCCCTTTTAAAAAACCTGTAAAGTAAAGAGTAAAAAATCATCATAATGATTTCAACACTTAGGCCGCGTTCCCACTATGTCGTGACGGTTAATTTATCGTCGGACGACTATGGTCTCTAGCTGTTCTCATTATAACCACTATTTGTCGTGGCAACGACAGATAGTCGCAATAACGACATATTATTTACCGTCATGGTTTAGCTCAATTTTTTATCGTTTTACTATCGTGCTAGCCGTATATCTGTCATGACAATCTGTTGTCACTGCAAAAAAAAAAGTTGGAAACAGTCGGACAGTTAATCGTGTCGTCCTATATTTGAACATCTCCATTTAAATATATAAGCCACAACACTTAAAACTACACGATTATCTGTCATCACGACAAAGCGGAAACGCGGCCTTAGATCACTTAATGCTCGATATTTTCAGCTAAAAGCAAAGCCTGGACCATACAAAAGTACTCTACCATCCACTCTCTACTATCAATATTCGGTTTATCTTAGACATGTAAAACTTATTTGTTTACGTACATTCCCAGGGTACTGTCCAAGGACAAGCTGTGTACCGCTTACTTCTATTTTCCTTCAGTATACACATATCCTTGTCGCTTTATTTGTACATATTCAGAACCGACACTTTTCTTAGGGTTGGCAACCCTCCTCATTTGTTTTACGAGTAGTTTCATAAGTTTTCTTGTTTAGTTAGAATGTACGATTGTTGATGGGCTCTTGTAAGATGGTCATATAGATAACAAGTTATATGTCCTTCCCGAACTATTTAGTTAGTTTCGAACTACAGTAAAACACTGATTATCCGAATCAAATAAATAATAATATTAATATTTATTCTGGTAAAATACATACATATACTTATATAAAATATGATTTAAAATAACGTCAATCAAACAATAAAATAAAATCACAATAAACCCTCTACCCGCCGCCGCCTATGTACCACTACCTGTACATGAAGTTTAAATAAATAAATAAATAAAATAGTATCTAAATATATACATTACATTAATAAAATTACAATAAAATAGAATAAAATTAAATTAAATCTTCACATTCAATTAAATTAAATCAAAAACGATTATATCAAATTAAACAACAATCAAATTAAAACTGGTGTATTCCGTGTAATTGAAAATTTGGATAATCGATTTCAAAATGAAATCCAACAATATTTAATTATTTTTAATGAACTTTTATTAATGAGTTTTACATACAACGCTATTGACTGTTTTGAAACAGTTTCGCGTAAATAAGAGTTTCGTATGAAAGTGGGAGTGTACGATTGGCAGTGGAAATAAACTTGTCGTAACACGGTCAAAACATTTTCAAATCGACAAATAGAGTTGTGGCCTATGAGCCCAGTTATGCGGATGTCTGGATAATAGGTGTTCGAATCAGGATTCTACACTGTAGGTACTATGAACTGTTTTGTAGGTAATTGACTCAAGGTTGAGTCAAGGATCCCATCAGAATTCTCAGAACAGCAGATTCATAAATTATTGATTCCTCACGATGTTTTCCTTTTCGTATAGTCAGTAGTGTCCAAGGCAGAGAAACTAGGAAGGAATTTTATAAATGCATTATTTATCAGGAAGGTAAATTCATAGCAAAAAGACAATTTTTTTATTTGTATTTAAATCATTAAGTGCTCATACAGACGAGCGGCACTTTGTTGACGGCAGATACCACTGCAGCCGTTGCCACATGTAGGCGGCAACCGTCGACGGGGGTTAACGTTTGTAGTTGTAGCGACAATAACAATGTTCCTTCATCGGAAGCCATTTCACAACTGGCTCTTGTACTAAAGGAGCCAACCACGGCTATTGTAGGTTTACGCAACATGCCACAACTACAAACATCACTTTGCCGCAGCAGGCAGCAGCCGTATATATACCGTCAACATAGTGCCTCTCGTCTGTATGTGCCGTCAACAAATTGTTGCTCGCCTGAGTCCTAAAACAAAACATTACGATTATATATAAATTCGTTGTTTATCAAAACGAAACATCCATTCTATGAAGTCACCCTCGTCCGATCAAATTGACCAATAATAAAACTTTTAATAGAACAACACTATTCGCTTTTAGTATAAACAAATATCGCCGAAACTATCGCAAAGTCATGCTTTTAAAACTATTTAAACAGAAGTTTGTGTACAATAGCTACGAGACAGATGAGCGTCGAGACTTGAAGGCGCCATATTATTTATTTTGTAGCGGTGGGTAGTCGGGAAAACGGTTATAGTTTTAATCTATTTAAATTCTTGTCTTCCTGGAACGGAATCGTTGGGAATTGATAATAGCACATTAGCTTGCTAGATTTCAGAGCTGCGGGATTCTTCGAAAAAGTCTTCGCGGCTTTTTTTTTAAGTGAGAAATCATCAAATGACTTCTCGCGCTCTAGGACGAAGCGAGAGAGCGTGTCAGACTTTTACTACACCCATGGCCTTAGTAGGCTTCGACCCTGCTGGGCCCCTACGATTTGCTGACATCTCCTTGAGGCGCGCGTGGAACACTACGCGGCATCCACGATTTGGATTCGGTCCGGATAGTTACCGGACGGCCGGACGGCGAGCTACCCATAGCTCGCTGTCCGCAAGCCTACGCCTTCGTTGGCTGGAAATCGGGGTCAAGATCCCGGGGGCTGGGGCGTCACGGCCGTTCCCTCGCGCGTGCGGCCGCCTCCTTTGCTAGCATTACTGCTTTACAGAAGGAGCCATTCCTCCTCACTCCAGACCATGGCCTGTGCCCTTCGTGAAAGGTCGCTGGCACCGATCGCTCCCACGAGGACACGGTGGTGCCCTGCCCAAGCGGAGCAGAGCACCGCCGGTTACCACCGCCTTTTGCGTTCCTCAAAGAGATGTCAGCAAAACCGTAGGGGTCCAGCAGTGCCGAAGCCTACTGGGCCATACGTTTACTTCCGAAATGGAAACGCAAAGGGCAAAGACGGAACAAAGGTGTGGTTTTAGTTGGTAAAAATCTGACAAGCCCTCTCACTCCGCCCAAGAGCAGGAGAAGACATTGGATGATTTCCCGCCATAAAAATAGGTAACTGAATCTAATTGATTCAGTTACCTTTTTTTTTCACGACGACGGGCAAAGGAATTTTAATTGCTAAACTGCCTAGCCGTTTTTTGGGAGATAATAATAAATTGTAGAATATAGTGAAATCTTTTCCCTTCGTTCAGTCCATCCAAAGCTTGTCTGTAAGAAGAAATTGCCTTGAGCAATAAGACCGCCTTATAAACTTATTTTTTTAAATGTTTGTCCTGTATTAAGTTAAGGTTTGCAATAAAGTTTATAATAATAATAATAATGATGATGATTGTTGACATATCCGTTCGGCATGATGCCGCATGATGAGAACCTCGTGAAAGCCGAGAAAGATAAAGAAATCAAGTATATTGACTTCGCTCGTGAGGTTGTTGACATGTGGGATGTGGACTCGGTGATCATTGTACCGATAGTCATGTCAGCCAATGGCTTAATAGCCAGGAGCCTCGACCAACACCTTAGGAGGCTCTCGTTAGGCGACAGGATCAAGGGCTTGATTCAGAAAGCTGTACTTACCTGACCGCTGGTAGCTTGGGCCTTGTTCCCGATACCGGTGGGCTACTATTTTTTATATTTTTAATGTTTAGTTTTATTTTTTATTGAAATATTTAAAAATATAATTTATATATATGTAAATGAATAAACGGAATAATAATAAAAGTCTGGTCATTAATTAACGAAAACATGGACTTAGGTATAGTCGAAACTAGCTTCTGCTAGCAAATTCGCCCGCGTTAAAAGTAAAAAGTATCCAAATGTGACATACTCCCGGGATAACAATTATTTTATGTCCTATTCCAGAACATTATCTACCCATGTGCCACATTTCATACCAATCCGTTCGGCCTTTTGAGCATCTAGCATTTACATACATACACAATCATATATCTACATAAAAAAACTTTCGCTTTTGTAATATTAGTTTAAAGGGCCTATTACACTACGCGATATTCAGCACACGATATTCAGACTTATTTTTTGTTCCGAGTAAGACCGGTCTAACCCTTATTACACTACGCGACATCGACTAAGACTGTCTGAATATCGAGTAGTGTAATAGGCCCTTAAGTGGTCGAGAAATGGTTAAGGGAAACATCGTGAGGAAACCGGCATGTCCTAGAACCAAAAATTCGAAGACATATGACAGCCACCAACCTCAAACCTGCACTGGGCCTGCGCGGTAGATCACGGCCCTTTCCCTCTCCTGGAGAGGAAGCCTGTATCTCAGCAGTAGGAAAAGTATAAGCTGATTATGCTTATACTTATCTGAAATCGCCAAGCCGCATTAATTAAGAGGCTCCTTTTCCACTCGCCTATCGTCAACATCGAGCATGGTTTAAAAGCTTGTTACTTCATCTAAAGCAATCCAACGCGATGTTTGACGAAAAGGCAAAGCGAAAAAAGAGAGATAACACCTGAAAACTCTGTTTGCATTCGGTAATTCCAAGATTTACTTGAATATTTTACTTGTTCAAGGAAATACGTGTTTTTTTTAACCCTTAAAAGTAAAAAAAAAAATGTCGTCATTTAGAATCTTGATTAAATTTGCAAGGCTTCTATTGTTATAATTTTTGGACTTTTTAAATTTTTGAATAAATTATGAAATGTCAAAGATCATGCAAAATAGCAGATTTTCAGAGGTCTTTACTGGATTTGTTTTACACAAATTTATAAATTGATTTCAATAGAAGCCTAGATAATATATCCACAAGATACTGTATTTTCAAAATATTAAATGAAAAATGTGTAAAAACGTCATAATCGCGTAAGTTCGATCGTGTATGGAGTACTGCTCTCATCTTTGGGACGGATCTGCCCGATACCAGCTTGATGCACTTGAGGCAATTGAGAGGCGAGCCAAGAGGATCATTGGCAATGATGCACTCGTTGAGTCGAGGCTTCAAAGTCTTGAGCATCGACGCAGAGTTGCTAGCCTGTCGGTTTTCTACCGGTTGCATTTCGGGGAGTGTGCGTCGGAATTGCATAACCTAATTCCGCCTAGCCCGTTCCATCATCGGACCACCAGGCGTACGGCAATGCGCCACCGGTACATGGTGGACATCCCACCTATACGCACAAAACGTTTTGCGAACACATTCATAGTGCGTACAGCTAAGGAGTGGAATTCCTTGCCGGAATCTGTTTTTCCTGATGGCTACAACCCGGGAATCATTAAGTCAAGAGTGAATAGGTTACTTCTAGGTAAGCGCGTTCCATCGTCGACCGCATCGTCGCTTTCCATCAGGTGAGTTAGCGGTCAAGCGCGAACCTAACAAGAATAAAAAAAAAAAAAAAAGAGCGGTTGTATGAAAAACAGTGAAAATGTATGTGGAGTTGCATCCCCTTAAGCTAGATGATTAGTGCTCAAGCCTTGTGTGTATACGAAAAAGATACAAAGGACAACCATCATTTCCAACTTATTACTGACACGCCATACAAGCAATGCCACATTTTTTCCCATTAATTGGCAATTAGAAGCAGAGAGAAGCCATTTTCTACACTTGTATATGCCCCAATTAGAGTTGCGGTGGTAAGATGAAAAGTTGAATGTTTCAGGAACTAAATATGCAATATGCTGATTGCTCTTCTACTAAACTATCCAGTTTCTGAAGTATTATTTGTATTAATTCATTCCAAAACCTCAATAACTGCTGGATTGTTCGAAAGAGTTACCTGGGACGCAAAAGGCAACTGAAGGAACACAGGCGTGTTTTAGTCAGTAAAAGTCTAACGCTCACCCTCGCTCCACTCAGGTTGAGAAGAGTTATTTAGAAAGAAAAATAAACTGGGCAAAAGCGAGTTGGTGTCGCGCTCTGAGGGTTCCCTACAAACTTATCTATGTCTCGAAGATTTTTCCGAATCGCATAATATTTTTTTTGTTGTGACATAACAACAAATTTACAGTTTTCAGATTTATTCCTATACCTGTGCTATAAGACCTTGCTTTATGCAAAATTACGGGATTCTGGGTGAACGGGCAGAACCCTATGAATTTTAATGAAAAAATGGATGATGTGATTAGTATGTATTAGTATGTACTAATACATACTAAAATCCTTCGAAAAAATGGATGATGTGATCATCCATTTTTTCGAAGGATTTTCTGGCATTCTCCGTGTCTTAATTAAACTGATTATTTTGCAGGGTATACACAGAGTTTTAAACGATACATGGCTTTTTTTTTAAGGTAGTAAATCATTAAGTAACTTCTCCCGCCCTGGATGCAGAGAGAGGGAGTGTCAGATTTTTACTCTACCTACCTAAAACCCACCCGAGTTCCTTCAGTCGTACTTGCTGTTTCATATAATCTCACAACTCTAGCAGGCATCGGTTCTAACGGTCCCCTTCATCATACACAATCATTATAGGCCTCATAGAAGCACTATCACCACAAATCCCCTGCAGATACTCATAGCAGTAATAAAACTTTCTAAATCCATCAAAGTTACAGACTCACAATGATGAACATGTCGATAAATGGCCAACCCTATTGTGCGGGCTGGCCTGGTTTGTTAAAGCAAAGGGTCAACAGAACGAGGGCGCTCTATTTGACATTGGACTTAATAAGGGATCGTCCAAACTGATGATCGACATTCTTTATAGACATTTGTTTGGTTACTAGAAAGTTATACTTACGTAGATAAATGCCGAGGAAGGGCAGGCCATAGAGACAGTCATCAATCATAGAAGCCATTTCGAGGATCAATAGTGTTACTTACGTTTGGTAGCTCAACAGATTCAGAGAATAAATAGACCAGCCTAACCTAACGTCTATCTCAATTAGACGTGGACATCCTACCCATACTTACAAAGCTTTTTGGCAATACATTCATTGTGCGTACAGCTAAGGAGTGGAATTCCCTGCCGGAGTCTGTGTTTCCTGATAGCTGTAACCTAGGGGTCTATAAGTCAAGAGTGAACAGGTAACTTTTAGGCAAGCGTGCTCCATCGTGGGCTACATCATCGTTTACCATTAGACGACATAGTGGTCAAACGCCTATCCGTAATAATGTATATGTTACCGGCCAAACACGATTTTATGACAAACTAGTAAACACTAAACTACACTAAACTAGTTTGGTCTAGGCCAAACCAGTTCTCCTTACACGGGCTTCTAATTCTGGGTGGTTATAGAAAAAAATAAACTGAAGGTTGAGGCGGGAGCAGAGCGGAGCGGAGCTCCCGCCTTATCCTTCTATCCCAACCTGTCCGTGTCGGGGTGACCTAATATTCTAAGCTCGCTTCGCTTGCTCTAGGACTAGTATTTTGGGTTTGGCCTAGGCGAAACTAGTTCATCCCAAGATCTGGTTTGGCTGGTAACAAATATATACATATTCAGGATGCAGTGTAGCGACATATCTGACGCCATATAGGAACTAATAAATCAAAATCCTGCTTCGCGGTATTAGTGTTCTCCACGCGATTAGAACATATACAACAGCCCAGCAGTAATAAACCATCGGACAGTTGCCCGGATCAGACAAGACACCCCTCTGGTCAGAGGATCCTCCTTTTTCAATGGAATTGTTCCGCATGCCCGTGGTGTTCACTAGAATCACTAGTTAGGGATTAGTGTTTATAAATTAAACAACCAAATTATCAGTAAGCAGGGACAACTCAAGAATGACGTCTAATCGTCCCCTGGGACGGGTTGATAGTGCCCTCGAAGTCACTACTTGACTTGCCCTACAATTACTGTGTATACCTACCACATCAAGCAGATTCATTAACCTGCTGAGGTTAGATTCTCTTACCGTGGTCGCAGCATAAATACACTTGAGACGAGATCACGAGACCATCTCTGACGACACTCGAGTAAAAGGGTTTTTGTCCTCTATGAACTGAAAGAGTAAGGTTACATATTTATATATATATATATATAAATATGTAACCTTACTATATATATATATATACATATATGTGTATATATACCACAACTATCACACAACGCCGTCTAGTTCCAATCTAAGCAGAGCTTGTGTTATGGGTACTAGACAACTGATAAACATACTTATATATTTCTAAATACATACATAATACAGACACAGAACAAATGATCGTGCTCATCACACAAACATTTGTCCTGGGTGGGAATCGAACCCACGACCTCCGGCATAGCAGTCAGGGCCACTAACCACTAGACCAACAGGCCAGTCATATTGATCTTGTACCTAAATAAAAACAACTAGTAAACTTTACATTTAAAAACATTGTCATGTGATTGATTTTTCTCATTTGACGCATTCATTTCACACGTGGAACTATCAAGAAAAGATATTAATTTTATTGATTTGACCAGGTCCGTTAGGTCCCGACTTACAAGTTGTAAGGTAATGCGGTCAAACTCAGCCAGGCGTATTGATTTATGTAATTTATTTCTTTTCTTTTTTTTATTTGACTGGCCTGTTGTTCTAGTGCCCTGACTGCTATGCCGGAGGTCGTGGGTTCGATTCCCACTCAGGACAAATGTTTGTGTGATGAGCACGATCAGTTCTGTGTCTGGGTGTAATTTATCTATAATATGTATGTATTTAGAAATATATATATGTATGTTTATCAGTTGTCTAGTACTCATAGCACAAGCTCTGCTTAGCTTGAGACTAGACGGCGTTGTGTGATAGTTGTGGAATATTATTATATTATTCCATCACCACTACTCTCAAAGCGGTGAAAAAAACATCATAAGAAAACCGGCATGTCCTAGAACGATAAATTCGTTGTCATATGACATTCACGTACCAACCTGCACTGGATCCGCGTGTGGTAGATAACGGCCCATTCCCTTTTCTAGGGAAGAGGCCCAAGTCCCAGCAGCGGGAACATTACAAGGCTGATTATAATATAATATAAGCCCAGTGCGGGTTGGTGGATGCCACGTGTCTTCGAATTTTTGGTTCTAGGTCATGCCGGTTTCATCACAATGTTTTTCTTCACCGTTTTGAGAGCAGTGGTGATGAAATAAATTACACAAAGCAATGCGCCTGGCTGGGTTTGAACCCACAACGAATCACTCGTAAGTCGAGGCCGTTACCACTCGGCCACCTCTGCTCTCTATTCGACCTTAATTAACCCTAATCCTAAGTTTTACTTATAATAATTAGATTAAAAGAACTAAAACAAAATCTACTCCGTTGTTAAAATACGATAAGGACCAAAAATGATTTTGTTAAGATTTTCGCCTCTTAATAAAGGGAAAGTGGATGAGGCCCCTCTCCAGGCTCACAAGAGGCATTTAAAGACGAGTCCATTGTAGCAAAGATACTCAAGTTTTTATTATTAGCCATTTGACTTTAAGATGAAGTATTAAATGTTGAAGATAGAAGCAGTGAAGGTTATCAATGAAGCAGTAACTGGTTAATGAGTACTAGTGTAAACCAGGAAGGTTTATGTATATAAGATCACAGACATAGCCTGAAGAATCGCCAAACTTAGGTAGCAGTGGGCACTTATACATAGCTCGCAGAACATGTCCTGGAGTGGCGACCACGTACCGGAAGACATAGCGTTGGTAGCCTCCCACAAGGTGGACCGATAACTAGGTGAGGGTCGCGGGAATCTGATGGATGCTAGAAGCATATTACTGGTCGTTGTGGCGATACTTGGGGGAGGCCTATGTCCAACAGTGGACGTCTTTCGGCTGATATGATGATAATTATGCGTCAATTTCGTTGCGTGGTTTAGGAAGTGTTAGCTGATAAATGGACAGACGTGAGAAGCGACTTTGTGTGCCTTTAGAAGACGCAGTAGACTGACTCGTTGGTCTTGTAATCATAAGCTCTTCTATAAAACGTGAGATTCAAATGGCTTCTTCCACTCTGGTGGGGCGAAAAGGCGAGTCAGAATTTTTCCTATTTGTGTTCTTCAGTTGCCTTTGGCGTTCTGGGGCCGCGGGAACGTTTGAAAGACCCTGGAACGCCAAAGTGGGCATTGGCCTTACTGGGCCCCTACGGTTTTGCTGAAATCTCTAAGAGGCGCGCATGGAACACCAGCTAGACTACGCGCCGTTGACTAGGGCTCGGGCCTTACTGGACGGCCGGACGGCGAGCTACCCATTGCTTGACGCCATTGTCAGAATTGGTTCAGTAGTTTTAGAGATTACATCCTACATACAAACATAAACTTTACCACGTTATAATATTAGCATAGACAAAGAATTGAATATGAGCACAATAATATGTATTGTATGTGTTATTCCGTTTATTCATCAACATTAACATAAAAATTATATTTATAAATATTTCATTAGAAAATAAAAATAAAAACATTTAAATCCATGCTAAGATCCTACACAACCGCGAGGGAAACAACAGTCTCAGGGAATATTTCGTAGCTGCCTATTATTATGTTGATGTATTGTATTTTATTATTATAAGCACCTTAATTTAATGATACTTCATTCTATTTGAAATATCTATTATTTGTTGTGCACACCTACCACTGTGTTGTCTTTTTAACCCAAAGGTTGACTGGTAGAGAATGCCTCCGCCTATGTACCACTACTGAACATGTAGTTTAAATAATCAAACAATTAGCTATTTGCTATGTAATTTTTCATGCATAGCTTGCTATTGACATTTGAATAGCGAGCCATGCATAAAGTCGTGGCTATAACATTAATGCTCATAACAAAATCACACGGTTGAATGGATGGCTGAGTAGGTATCGACGCTCGGTATAGCGCCGAGGATTCAAAGTCCAACTTGAGGCTTTTCTTTAGAAGTTATCTAGTGTTTATATATATATAAACGGTACTGGATTATAGAGTCAACTTTCATATTGAGAACTTATTAAAAAAAAGTACAGTGAGAAGATTTCTGTACCTACCAAAAAATACCCTTTTAATTTTATTTTTATTTTTTTATTTTTGCAGCAAAATAAATACACTTCGTAACCATTACGGTTTTTGAGATAAAGCCCATTGACAGACGAACGGACGGATAGCCGAAGCTTGATAATAATAATATTTCATCATCATCTTCCTGCCCTTGTCCCGTTTTATTTGGGGTCAGCACAACACGTTTTTTTCTTCCATTCTGTCCTGTCACTCGTCACGCTATCACTAACTCCCTTTTCTTTCATATCACTTCTCACACAATCCATTCATCTTTTCTTTGGTCTCCCTCTCCCTCTCCATCCATCCACATGTAAACAACTCATAACTCTTTTAGTAACATGCGTTTCATTCCTCCTCTTCACATGACCATACCAAGACAATATAATATATAAGATAATAATAATATTTATTTGTACATTTAACACACACAGTAACTGTGTAGGATGACATGAGCAGATATATCTGTATTAGTTACACAAACACTGAGCAATGGGAATAAAGTGAACATTTGACTCCTAAACTACCTACTAACGACTATAATGGGGTTCCGTAAGGTTATCTTTCTGGTACAGAACCCAGAAAATTGTAAAATACGTAGTTTAGAACTAGATAAATATTAAATCTATCTAACGCCAAAGCCTAAAAGCTCAAATCACAATAATTAAATAAACAAACTTCATCATTTAAACACGAATCACTGGAACGAAACTCATCAAAGCTGCTCAGTGAATTGTTGAGAAACTCCTTAAAATATTCAACAAAGTTTAATAGGATTAACGAAATCTTACAATTACAATCAGTTAAGATATTCACGCCAACAAATCTGTATTCTTTGGCAAACAAGAAAGGATTAGTGTCCTAATCAGACCACGTCAGAAATTCTTAGTTAAGAGGGCCTAACCCGAAATACATTTTCATACACCGCTCTTACGTGATTTTGACGTATCTTTGTCTAGAGTTTTTGAAAACACATATATTGTTGATAATTACGTGCCCTTCATAATATACTTATAAATTAAAATTATAAAAAAAATATAAATAATCTATATATACCTTTTTTTCTGTGAATTTTTCAAAGTACTTTTAAGTTTAAAAAAAAAACTCATTTTTTCCTGGAACCACTTTTGTGAAATATTTGTGTTATCTATGTTTTTTAACGTTGGATGAAGCAACAAACTTTTAAACCATGCTCGCATCGACGATAGACAAATGGGTCCTGGTGAAATCACCTGACCAGAAAAATGCAAAAAAATAATAATAAGAAAATTTTAATTTCGTGGGTTACCTTGAAGCATGCCCCTTAAGAGCTCTAGTGTTAGCTATAATTGGCCTGTTCTGCCAAAACAACTGGGGATTAAGTCTTCTAATTCTGATCGGAAGGGTATCGGAAGGTTGTCGACGGAGCGGCTCACAAAGTAGGTCAAGTGTATCGGTCCGCTCAGAAATTAGCATGTATGGGGGAAGATTATAGGTGTGTCGGGTACGGCCCTAAGGTATCGTATCGATTTCTTGGCAGAAAATTATCTATTATTAGCTTTAGCCAGAAGTTATGCCCACGTGAACTTGGAAAATTACCCCAAGGGAAGTAAATCTTAGGATATAAAGTGTCCCGTTTGCTATTTCAGGAATTGGTCCATCTGTGAGCCAAATTACTGATGGTTTACAAATCTGCTTATAAAATGTTGGATTGGTTTTTCTAATACCGTAATTAGAGGCACAATAGAAAGACAATGATAGAGCGAACGAGCATTCGCTTGGGTTTAATGAATAGGGTTCTATGGTAAAAGAACCAACAAGTATTTGATGCCTACAATTTTCAATGATTATGACTGGTTAAGAAACAATAACAGAATGTGTAAACGAACATTGAAAAATAAATTAAAGACGGTTCTCCTTAAGACAGTGGCCGAAAGATGTGAAAATACCCACTAACTTGTTAATGTATTTTTGAAATGTAGATATAATTTAATTGCATTGCATTTGAATCAATTGTTACAAACAAGCGCTAATCCCGCCGACAAACTGTTACGCAGTTTGGTGGGTTTAAAATATGTTAAACTTTGTTGGTCCAAATAAACGATTTATTATTATTATTATTAATATATTCAGTGCCAGGAAGATAAGACTAGATAAGATTTCTTTATTTGTTTATTTTTTCAAACATTGTATACATACAAAAGCATGCAAGATATTATATCGGTCCAGTCATGTTTAGCCGTAAAAAACCGGCCAAGTGCAAGTCTGACAAGTGCCCGGAGGGTTACGTGCCGTCCGTAGCAAAAAATGGCAAAAAAATCACGGTTGAACGCATACAAGAATAATTGTCAAAGGTACAAAAATTGTATCATACAATAAATTGTGTGTGTGCCAACAATCCGCCTGAGTTATACATAGATATTGTTGACTTCTGTTCATACCCGACGACAGGCGGTCGCCTCCTTCTGCGAAGCCGTAATGCTAGCGAAGGAGGCGGCAGCACGCGCGAGGTAACGACCCTCACGCCCCAGCCGTCGAGATCCCGACCCTGATTTCCAGTCACCGTAGACGTGGGCTTGCGGACGACGAACTATGGGTAGCTCGCCGTCCGGTCATCCAGTAACCGTCCGGACCGAGCCCGAGTAGTCAACAAAACCGTAGGGCCCCAGCAAGGCCGAAGCCTACTGGGGCCATGGGCTTACCTTCCAAAGGGAAACTCCAGATTCATGAAGTGCATCCACGGTACATGTTTGTGTGTCTGAGACACGGTGTATGCTATTATTTAGGATATATTCTATTATTGATCCACTTTCTAAGGTTCCACTTTCTAGAAAGGTGAAGAAAAATACTGTTACGAAACCTGAACTTAATCGTCTGAAAATGCCATCAATCAGATTATTCGTGGTGATAAATCTGTATTCTAGTGCTTGTGAAACACTTCTACGATGTTCGTAAAAAAACCAGTCAAGTGCGAGTCGAACTCGCGCACTGAGGGTTCCGAACAAACTTACCTATTTAAATAGTTCAATTCTCGTATCGAGTCTCGAAAATGTTTTCCGAATCGCAAAAATCTGATTATTTTCTGACGTAACTACAAATTTACGGTTTTTAAAGTTTTCCCTTTACTTGTACTATGAGACCTTGCTTCTAACCACCGGATTCTAAGTCAACGGGAAATACTGTATAGGTTTTGATTCCACTGCAAGTAGGTATCAAAATATGCGCCATAAACGGAGCATAAACGGCCATATCTTTAGATTGGAATCACTTAGAAGTTTGATTTTTACATTGCTCTAAGGAGTAACAGAACTGAGTATTTGCCATTAATTTCAGCTTAACACCTCCACGCGATCTTGAGAAGAAAAGCCTTGATAGACGGACAACAAAGTGATCCTATAAAGGTTCCGTTTTAGCCGGTACTGAGGTACCGAACCAGAAAAATGGCTAATAGAATAGAATAGAATGATATTGATCTATTTCTTAAAACCTAACACTTGTGTTTTATATCCATGTATCTAGCCGTATTGTCATCGAAAGTGAATATCTAGATTAACCCCCAGTTTCTCAAAATACTATCACAAATAATTAAACGCAAGTCAAGTGAATCATTGCAGAGTCGTTACGCAGTGAGAGAAAATTGGGAATCGCTGGCGGATTTACTAAGAGGCGTTATCTACGAACTGTTCGGGGAAGGCAATACACCAGGAAGAGTGGAAGGCTGTGGGGGAGACCCTATCACAGTAATGGGACAATATATAATTGATTAATGGCCATCCGTAAATTACGTTACACAAATTTCATTATTTTTCCCCTCGCCCTTATCGTAGCTGGTTATATTGTGAGCCCCTCTCTAGTGCAGCAGCAGTTCCGAGTTTTCAAACTCGCCAACACAACAATTTAAACCTTATTGTCATATTGATAGAATTATAAATATTTGTATGTCTTTTGTAGATATATAGGGTGACTGGTAATTAGTGACCGATACCTAAACACGTGATTGTACTCATGATACCAAACTACTTCCCCAAAGAAACTATTTTTTTAGACTCATTAGTTTTATGACAGTAACAAAACAGCTGTTTGAAATTCGCGTGCGCGCGCTTGCGACCTCTCAACTGTTAGCCGCGTAAGGCCGTTGTCTCATGAGTATATAAAAAAGTTTCGTTAGGAAAGTTGTTTGTGATCATGATCACAATCGCGTGTTTAAGTATCGGTCACTAATTACCAGTCACCCTATAGATTTTGAAATGTGTCGTCAAAAAATTGTAACTCCTTTCAACCCATGTCACTTATTGTCACAATTTATCGACCCCCTCCCTTCCACTAAACGTGTAATGTAATATGTGGATAGACCCTTAATAAAAAAAAATTATGCAGTTAGCTGCTGAAAGTTTATCAAGCTGATCAAAATCCGACCAACCTCAATTCCCCAGCATTATTGCACGATTAACACATCTTCACAAATGGTATCTTTAAGACCACCACATTAGTATTGCGAACGTAAATTTTAACTGGGTCTAAGGGTCTGCTTCCACTGACGTAGAGCTGTTGGGCGGAGCGTTGCGAAAAATGGTCAATCACAGTGCTCGAAATCTATACTCCGTATCAGTGGAAACAGTCTAAGTGGGCTTCCAAATAAAACATGAACACGCGGCCCCGAGCCGCACAGGACGGAGTCGACTAGGCTGTTATATCTAGCAGAGGGTACTTCAACTCCACTCCGCACCAGTTTCCACTGAAATGGAGCTGGGCGGAGTGGAGCGGAGAAGATCAGTAAAAGTGGCAAGTATTTCCATTGATGCGGAGCGGGGTGGAGTGGAGTTGAGCTACCCTCCGCATTGTGCTTTCAGCTCGGCACCAAAGCTTTCTCGACTCCGTTCTGTCCGGCTCGAGGCCGCGTGTTCATTTGTTTTATTTGAAAATCCACTCCACTTACACTGTTTCCACTGATGCGGAGTGGAGATTTCGGGCACTATGATTGGTCAATTCACAGTCCGCTCCCTCTTCTTCACCCTAGCTCCACATCAGTAAAAACGCACCCTAAAGGCTGAACGTCAAATAAAAATAGCCCTCGACTTTCTTAATCTTTGCGACAGACGCACGCGTCTGTGCGTAATTTCTACGAATAATAACAATAACCTACCTAAGTCAATATCGGTACTTGGTAACAGATCCAGTTTACGTCTAGATTTTCTTGATATATTTGACGTGGTTCCGAGTATTTCTTATATTATTTATACTTTCGCCTCTCTAGAGCTTAAAGTGGTAGAGGTCTCTGTATTATATTATTTAACCGAATTCAAAAAAGGAGGGATCTTCAGTCTAATTGTAATTTTAAGTTCATGGTTCTGTGTGCGAATAAGCCACTTTAGGCTTTACTAGACTCCTGGCGAAAGAAAGAAAGAAAAATATCTTATTTGGTACACAAAGATACACACAGTGTAGATAAAACATGTTGAAACTCAAAATTAAAAAAAAAAAAACTAACATAGGGTCTCGCGGCTGCGCCAAATAAGTTCAGCAGAAATGCCAGACAACTACAAGCCTGTTGGTCTAGTAGTCAGTGACCCTGACTGCTATGCCGGAGGTCGTGGGTTCGATTCCCACCCAGGACAAATGTTAGTGTGATGAGCACGATCATTTGTTCTATTTCTGGGTGTTATTTATCTATAATATGTATGTATTTAGAAATATATAAGTATGTTTATCAGTTATCTAGTACCCATACCACAAGCTCCACTTAGTTTGGGACTTGATGGCGTTTTGTGAAAGTTGTGGAATATTATATTTTATTATTATTATATTAACTACGTGGTAGTTGCCTGAGGCTAGTTTTCAACTGAACCTTATTGAGAGTGTACGAAGAAGTATATGTTCAAACAGCTTACAATACGTATCGATCTGAACTCCAGAAATTTAAATTCTAAAGACCTTCTGCGATAAAAATGAAGATAAAATCTTTGACCGATATCTTACGCTATGTCAAGCAGATTCTGCATTTTAATCACAAACTTCGAGCTCTGATTTTTAAAACAGTTTGAATTTCTGAAACGCGAAATTATCATAAAAAATAACGATTCTTTCTTTGCTTGGGGACACATGAATAGTTTGTACATTTAAAATAATGGCAGTATGTTTGTGTTGTTTGCGACTTTCCCCCTTGTCTCTCATATGTATATATAGGGTTGTCAGTTGCACGGTAAACTTAATGGGAGTTCTTTTGTTTCGCCATTTAATTCATATTAAGTAATAATACATTTTCACTGTTTTTCATACAACCATTGTTACGCGATTATGACGTTATTACACATTTTTCATTAGATATTTTGGAAACACGGTATCTTGTGAATATTATGTAGGCTTCTATTGAAGTCAATTTGTAAATTTGTGTAAAACTAATCCAGTAAACACCTCTGAAAATCTGCTATTTTGCATGAACTTTGATACTTCATAATATACTAAAGAAAAAAAATATAACAATAGAAGCTTTGCAAATTTAATCAAGATTCTGAATGACAACTATTTTTTTCAAAAACTTTTAAGGATTTAAAAAAAAACACGAGAACAAGTTTTGTGAAATATTCGAGTAAATCACGGAATTACCGAATGCTAACAGAGTTTTCAGGCGTTATCTCTCTTTTTTCGCGTTGCTTCTTCGTCAAACATCGCGTTGGATTGCGTTAGATGAAGTAATAAGCTTTGAAACCATGCTCGATGTTGACGATAGGCGAGTGAAAAAGGAAAACGGCTTTATAGCAGAAATTATGCAATCTTCCGTTATTTTTTTGCGATTACTCTCTCAGCACTTCTCTTTCAGGAGTTGCAGTGGTTACAAATAAAGTGGCAGGCATATAGATACTTATTTTGATTTTAGCTTATTAGAATTTAATAAGATGTCATATTAATAACAATAAGCCTTTATTTCTCACTAATTACATGATTGCATACATTTAACCTTTTGAATACCGTAATTAAAAACACAATAGAAAGACAATGAGCAAGCGAACGCTTGGGGTTTAATTAATTAAAACGTTTAATAAATAAACAAAATTTTTAATCTAATAAACATAGTTTGAAATATTTGATTAACTTTTGGGAACAGCTAGTACAGAATATACCTATCTACTGGCAAGGACAACCCTATGGTCGTACCTATTCGTATCTTAACAGAACTAATAACACATAGCTTTTGTTCCAAATACGTACTGTTTGCACGAAGGGGAGCGTTTATGGGGATTTAACCTTGATAGCTCTGTTTTTTTATAGATATTGATTTTACAAAAAGAATATGCGATACTTTGTATGTTTCATATTGATTTAGTTATGACAGAAGATAAAGTATATTACTTGATTTTAGTAGTCTGAGGCCTTTATTGTCAATCTTTTTTTTTTCTTTTGGCTTTGCATAGTTTGTGCATTGAGCCAGTGTCAAGCTTGGAAGTAATTGATTGATTGATAGATTGACTGATTGATAGATTGATTGATTGATTGTGCACTCTTTATTGTCCACCATCAAAAATAGAGAAGAAATGATAAGTGTTTATGATACAGAATACAGTCTCTTTGATTTCCATTACACTGCGGATGTAACATATTCTAATTGTATTGTTAGTATTTGGCAGCAAATGTATCGAGTAAAGTCGCTTCACTGAGATAGTCAGCAATGAAATACTTAGCTCCATTTTACCAAAATCACCTCTGTTACCATTGGAACAGAGGTGATTTTGGTCTACATAACTGGGCGATATGTGGAATGAGTATTCCACATATCGCCCATTTATGTAGACTTCTTCTCAGTCGTACACTGCTGACGGAATGGTCGTGGTCATGGATCGTCTGCTAGTTTGGTTGCGGCTTTTGCGAGACTTCTCCATTTCTCTCTATTCGTGTCACTGCGTGTACATTACAGACACTTGAGATACAAATCTACGCCAAATTTATGTCACAATATCCACGAGGTATCAATTTACCAATAATTAAAACAGCCACTAAACTTACACTGTGGAGCACACGGTGAAGGTGTGCCCCGCTTCGGCAGAGCAACGCCGTGTCCTCGTCGGGGCGATCGGCGGCGGCGATCTCTCGCGCCGGGCCTTGGTACGGGCCATGGTCCGGAGCGAGGAGGAGTGGCAGGCGGTCACCTCCTTCTGCGAAGCAGTAATGCTAGCAAAGGAGGCGGCAATCGCATGAGGCAACGGTCCTCACGCCCCAACCGCCGCTGGGATTCCAATCCCGATTTCCGGCCACAATAGGCGCGGGCTTGCGGACGGCGAGTAATGGGTGGCTCGCCGTTCGACCGTCCGGTAACCGTCCGGACCGAGCTCAAGTCGTCGACGGCGCATACTGTTCCACGCGCGCCTCAGGGAGATGTCAGCAACTGTAAGGGCCCAGTAGGGTCGAAGCCTACTGGGGCCACGGGTAGTGTGAAAGTGAAACCCGGGGCCCTGGGACGAAGGCAAAGAAGGAACAGGAGTGAGTGGGTTTTTAGTCAGTAAAAGTCTGACACTATCTTGCGCTCCGCCCAAGAGCGAGATTTATCATTAGATGATTTTCCCACCTAAAAAAAAACAGTCACTGAACTTCACTCAAAAAAATCCTTTTCCCTAAGTCATTTTGTAGGATTCTGTCTCCACACCAATCGACTCGGTCGACATGGCAAACTAAGAACCCTTAATTAATGTCAATAAATTACAAGTAACTATCTATTTAATTGACTTGAGTGGTAAATAATAAGATCCAGTGACTTGGCTTCGCACGGGCTTCAATTATATATAAACCTCATTTAATACTAGGAAAGAGTACAACTCGTCCTTTAAGGACCGAGCCCCAGTCGTCGACGGCGCGTAGTGTTCTCGCTCTCTAGGGTGGGAGAAGTCATTAGATGATTTCCCACCTTGACATATGAGACTACAGGAGCTAATGGCAAGTTTTATAATGCGCAAAAGTATATGATCCATCACAGTAAACAAAATCATAAAAATATAGGTATATATAGATAGGATAAATACTGGATAGATAGTGTGTCAACAACTAATTTAATCATTTTACTCAATACTTAAATTCATGCTGCCAGTCTTCTGGGCACATTTCCGGATGACAGCGATGTGGAGGAGTATTTCGACGCCTGAGTGTATTTTGTGTTTTTGTATTATATTTATGTACATAGTTAGGTTTTAGCATAGTTTAGTTAATATTTATGTATTTTATGTAAGAGAGTGTTTATATGTACTAATAATATTATAATTGTTAAAACATTAGACATATATCATTTTACCATTATAGTGTTTTATCTATATATATAAAGGAGAAACTGACTGACTGACATATCAACGCACAGCCGTAACTACTGGGACTAGGAGCGTGAAATTTTGCACAAAGTTTCCTTTTATGACGGTGGCGAGCACTAAGAGGGGATTTCCTACAATTCACCCCCTAAGGGGATGAAACGGGGGTCAAAAGTTTATACGGAGGAACCTACTTTCCCGCGGACGAAGGCGTTGGCAGAAGCTAGTTTTATTATAAAATCTGTAACTTAGTAAATCTCTAAAATGCTTCATATTTTCAAGTATGTGTCTGTGTGCATCTCTTTCTTTCGTATGGAGTCCGAGAGTGACCGCACTTTAGGTGGTATAGTCCTCTTAAGCGAAAACCTAGGGAAGCAATGACAGCGTCCGTGTCCGAATACTGAGCCTGCTAAGGAATTAAATTTAGAAATTTAATTCCTTGCCTATTTTTTCCATCGACTCGCTAAGAAAAATAAATAAAAATCACATTAAAATCTATTAGGTGGTTCGGAGACTCTACACTCAAGTTGTGGACGAATACGTTCACCTCGGACAGACAGTCCAGTTAGTTAGGTATCTAATTTCGAGGAAGAGGTCGACCGTCGAATCCAACTCGGCTGGGCAGCATTCGGGAAGCTGCGCGGTATCTTCTCGTCCAACATACCACAGTCTCTCAAGACGAAAGTCTATGGCTCCGAAACGTGGTCGTTCACAATGGGCCTCATCAAAAGCCTAAAGTCATCCAATGGGTAATGGAAAGGGCTATGTTCGAAGTTTCCTTGCGTGATCGAATCAGAAATGAAGATATCCCCAGGAGAACCAAGGTTGCCGACATAGCACGAAGAATCGCCAAACTTAAGTGGCAATGGGCAGGGCACATTGCACGCAAAACAGATGGTCGAAGGGGACGAAAGGTCCTGGAGTGGCGATCACGAACCGGAACACGCAGCGTTGGAAGATCTCCCACAAGGTGGACCGATAACATGGTCAGGGGCGCGGGAATCCTATGGATGCGAGACGCACAGGACCGATCGTTGTGGCGATGCTTGGGGGAGGCCTATGTCCAACAGTGGACGTCTTTCGGCTGACATGATGATGATAATGAACACGGTTTAATAAGATCGTTGAAATACATTTTTACACTACATCTAAAAGACGTCCACTTCTGGACATAAGTCTTCCCTCAAGTGTCGCCACAACGACCGGACTTGTGCACCTCGCATCCATCGGATTTCCGCGACCCCACCGGCTCATCGGTCTACCTCGACCAACGCTGCGTCTTCCGATACGGGGTCGCCATTCCAGAACCCTTCGACCCCATCGACCATCATTTCTGCGAGTAATGTGATCTGCCCTGCCCACTGCCACTTAAGAACACACAAAATGACATGAACAGAAAATATAGATCAGCTCTTTGACGAAATTGAAATTGTTTCAACTTTCAGATTTAATGCAAAACCACCTAAGCTCATGATTGAAGTTATAAAACCAATATAGAAAAAAAAAATGTTAGTGTCTTTAACAAGCCAATACACAAACATATAAAATGTTTATTCATAAAGACCGTCGACTGGATTTGAGATAAGTAAAAAAGAAAATAAGTTCTTTATAGGATTGCTTTAGGCATGAAATATATATATGAAAGGAGAAACTGACTGACTGACATATCAACGCACAGCCAAAACTGCTGGGACTAAGAGCGTGAAATTTTGCACAAGGTTTCCTTTTATGACGTAGACAAGCAATAAGAAGGGGTTTTTGGAAATTCAGTCTTTAAGGGGGTGAAAAGGGGGAATTCCGTTTGTATGCAAAATCACATTCGAGACAAATAGTAACCTTAGTAAATAGTAAAGGTTGTCATTATTCGTTTTCAGAACCATCCCCAATAACACAATTCAGAAGGTTTTAAATATTGTTTTAACGATTCTTATTTCTTCTGGTTCATAAACTTGAAACTTAGCAAAAAAATAATGAAATAAAGATGTCATTATTAGTTTTTGCCAACAATGACCTATCTCCAACAGTGGACGTCTTTGGAAGAAATGATGATGATGATGAGTTTTTCAAAACTAATAATAATAATAATAATAATAATATTCCACAACTATCACACAACGCCGTCTAGTCCCAAGCTAAGCAGAGCTTGTGTTATGGGTACTAGACAACTGATAAACATACTTAAATATTTCTAAATACATACATATATAGATAAATTACACCCAGACACAGAACAAATGATTGTGCTCATCACACAAACATTTGTCCTGGGTGGGAATCGAACCCACGACCTCCGGCATAGCAGTCAGGGCCACTAACCACTAGACCAGCAGGCCAGTCAAAACTATCCTATCAAAACTATCCTCAAAATATGGTTTAAGGAGTGTTAAAGCTTTTATGAAAACTTTCTTGCGAATGAAATCACTGGTAAAATGCTAGTCTTTTTATTATATTTGCATCACTACATAGTAAAAAACAAAGTCGCCGCTGTCTGTCTGCCCCTATGTATGCTTAGATCTTTAAAACTTCGCAACGGATTTTGATGCGGTCTTTTTAATAGATAGAGTAATTCAAGAGGAAGGTTTATATGTTTAATACATGCATAATATAGTAGGGAAACACTGATAATTTTAGAGGTTTCTAATGTGATGTCATAATAAACACATTTTTTTGCGCTTACAGTGCAAACGCTGGCTGAACCCTACGAGATAGATCAAAATAATGTACTACAGTATTGTACACCTTACAAAGATCTACAAAAATGTCTGCGATAGTATATGCCTATCTCTTAGGGATAACCCACAATAATCATTTTTTATCCTTTACTTTTTACGAGAAATAATGGCTTGTATACGAAGCGATTTTAAGCAATACAGTATTAATCCTTATCCAATTAAGTACCTTAAATACATTGTGCATTTAATATAGATAAATATGGCCCTTCACAGCATGTAGTTTAAATTAATATTTTCGAAGATATTACAGATTTAAAATGCAGGAACATAGCGGTTGCGGTGGTATCAGCATTGCACCCGTGCGAAGCCGGGACGGGTCGCTAGTAAAGTATAAACCAATGTCAACGTGCTTGGTGAATTGTGAAAGAAATATTTTTTATGCAAATAAATTGGCAAAAAAACTATTTTAAGTGTGAGCTAAGTCGTTATAAGTTTGGTAAGGATTGCGAATTTCAAATAAGTTACAACTTAAAAGCTTTCTCACAAGTTTCTTAAAATCAAAGTTACTTTGCATTAAATTCTGAGAGGTTTAGGATTTTCTATAATGATATTAAAAGTTGATAAGTAAATGACCTGAGTCTTATTATATTTTAAAAGTACTTGAGAGATGTTTCTAAGACAAGAGAGGATAGAGAGGTGTTTCCTGATAGTTATAAGGTGTGCAATAAAGTAATAATAATAATAATATCCGTTCCGCATGACGAGAACCTCGTGAAAGCCGAGATAGACAAACAAATCAAGTATATTGATTTGGCTCGCGAGGTTGTCGACATGTGGGATGTGGACTCGGCGATCATTGTACCGATCGATAGTCGTGTCAGCCAATGGCTTAATAGCCAAGAGCCTCGACCAACACCTTAGGAGGCTTGCGTTAGGCGGCTGGATCCAGAAAGCGGTACTCCTGGACATGGCTCGTATTGTTAGGAGGTTCCTTTCTCTGGAGCCCTGACCGCCGGTAGCTTGGACCCTGTTCCCGATACCGGTGGGACACTATTTCTTATATTTTTTAATGTTTTTTTTTTATGAAATATTTAAAAATGTACTTAATAAGTTTTAGATCGAATAAAGAGTATAATAATATAACCTGAGGATCTTTAAGTCAAGAGTGAATAGGTTACTTCTAGGCAAGCGCGCTCCATTGTCGACCACATCGTCGTTTTCCATCAAGTGAGATAGAGGTCGAGCGCGAGCATATTAACACAATAAAATAAAACAAATCACAGACTGTGAAACTCAATGACACGCACTGGGCTCGTGTGGCGATTCCTTCTTTTAGAGAGGTAACCTGAGTCCCAACTGTTATGGAACAAATCCCGAGATTCATTTTAAAGAGCAGAATTTTTTTTTATGACACTATCAGAAATATAGCAGAAACATTATTTCTTCCCGCATTAATAACGAGGAGGAGGAAGGGTATAAATTTGTTAAACTCGTCTCAATCGACGTAGAGAGATCTTCTTCAATGAAAAGTACTAAAAAAAATGTATGTTAGTTATCTTTGTTTTATTTGTCTTATCTATCTCTGAGGTTTTATTATTATTTATTTGTAATATTGTTGGCCACACGGGATTTTCCATTAGAAATCCCGGGAAGATCCATATTAACAACAACATTTCGATGCAAGTACATGATTAACTCTACCTAATTCCAACCTCTGCTGATTATATTACGTTTGAACCAGAGTCGTTACGGAGGTTCAATTTCGATTCCGATGGGTCGGAACTTCCTATTGATTTTGGAACGCCGATTCCGATTTCATATATTTTCGATAAATTTTAATTGGAAGTACAAACAAGTTTGTACTTGTCGCGCAGAGAAACTCCCTCCCCGTGCCTTCTGTCGATTACTCTTTCACTTGTTATTCTGTTTCATATTTGGCATATTGTGAGTTCGCGCTTCATCTATTGATTAGTTTTAGTGTCGCCGCACATGGGCTACATGCCACAGCCACAAACGGCGCCATGAGAAGCTAGAAGCGGCCACAAGCCACTTGTGGCCGGGGGCTACTACTTTTTTAACCCATAAGCGCAGTATCATAATAGACTCTGACGAAGAAGGTTTAAATGCGCGAGTGGCGTGTGACGGCCTTTTGTATCGGCGTTTAGTGGCCAGTGCGGGCCACAAGAAGCGAGCAGCGGCTATTTGAAGCGTGTGGCGGTCACCGGCGTCAATCATGTGTGGCGAATCCATATAAGATGTATGAAACCTACAGGAAATATACCCACCGGTAGCGGCGTTTTGTGGTTGTGGCCAGTGGCCTGTGTGTGACCTTAATAGTCATTTGACGTTTTTTTATTCCGATGCCATTAAACCTTTAAAAACTCAGCTTCCGAATTTGGTTTCGATATAACCACTTCCTTAACATGCCTAGTTTAAACAATGCGAACGAATGAACAATTTATTCACATGATCGTGATCAGTCAACGCAAATTGATCATGTTCATAACCGAAAACTTGAATCAAAATCGATCATCGCAGTACGAGCATGTGATCCAACAAGTAAAGAAACTGTCGTTAGGACAGTTTTGAACATGTAAGTAGATAGTTTTAAGATAGGCACGCCACAATCGCGAAGGAATGTCCTCTCTTTGAGGGCTGGCTACAGAGGCGCCACGACATCCTCACTTTCCGACTGACGCATATCCTCACCGGACAAGTTTGTCCGGCTAGCTCACCATCGGGTCGTCTGGTAAGGACCAAGCTCGAGTTGACGGAAAAAACCTGCTACATCGACCACAAATTAATTTTCAGAACTAACAAGGTTAGATGTTAGGGCCGAAGCTGCGTTACGCGGTCGCCCGTGCGGTCCCATACAAAATTGCACCGTCGCGGCTCCCCGCACGGGCACCCGTCGCGGGCAGTCGCGTAATAATAGATTTAAGTTTTCGATCGACAGAACTACATGCACACCGTTAAAGTTGAACTAGCGACACTGTGCAGAAGTAATAATCCGGTTTCCGCTACGGCCATCGTAGCGTTTGCCCTTAGAAATAACTATTTTACCTTTTCTTTGTTGAAGTGGGAATCATGAAATAATTCCTCCCGATCCGGGTGAAGCGAGAAGGAGTGTCAGACTTTAACTAACTAAACCCCATCCGTATTTCTTCTGTTGCCTTTTGCGTTCCAGCGCCACGGTAACTCTTCAAACAATCCCGTAATCTAAAGAGAGAGAGAAGCCATAAAACGTAATTTAAGAATTTTAACAATAAATGTCTGCTAAACATTGCAAAAGATAAAGATTGATATTAAGATTGGTATTTTAATAAATAAATGATTCCATTGTTGCTATTTTCATAACTCGTGGACAGCGGTGTCACTACAATGTTTCTAATGATTATTTAATGCATCGAATGAGGTCATGTAACTGCGTCAGCTGCAACCGACGTATATGTGTGGAATATTATAGGTACCGACCGTGACCAACCCACACTGGGTTCGCGTACTGGATTACGGCCCATTTCATCATCATCATCATTTCAGCCGAAAGACGTCCACTGTTGGACATAGGCCTCCCCTAAATGTCGCCACAATGACCTATTTACTCTACTAGAAAGAAGGCAAGACTCTCTAGCTCCACCCAGAGCGGAAGAAATCATTTGATGATTTCCCACAAAAAAAAGGATTAGAGAAGAAGAAGAGAGAAGGAAGGAGAGTTGTAAGACGCGCAGGACCGGTAATTAAAAAAATAAAGCCGTTTATGCTCTGCTTAGGCGAATATTTTGACACTAACAAGGCAATCAAAACCTATAGGCTACTTCTCATTGACCTAGAATCCTAAACTTGGCTAAAAGTTGATTAAAAGAAAAAAAAATTTTTTTCGAGAATTGAACTGTTAACGAGTAGGTACATAGGTAAAGAGTGATACTCAAACAAAATTTTGCTGGCATATTTTTTTAGCGTCAAGTGATAAAAAATATACAAAAGTATTTAAGTAGATTTAATTTTTAAAGAATTTTGTCTTAGACATTACTATTAATGGAATCCTCGTATTAAAGATATTCCAGTTTAAAGTTGGTGAGATTACGTATATTATGTTAATAATACTTACATACCACGTTATGAATTTTAAAAATCAATAAACGCATTTTTAAGCAAACGACAAGATGTCATGTCATAACGTGGTGATTTTTTTTTCAGTAGGCTAGATTACAATTGAAATGTCTTAATACCATGTTTTTTTCTGGTGATGTCGAATTGCACTACGATGTCATATGTGTCATTATAACCACTATCTAATGCAGAAATGTATTTCTTAAGTATATAAATGCAATACATTAAGCAAGGCTTATTATGTTACTTGACTAAGATTTATATTAGTGGTAACATTAGTGGTAATAAATAAAATAAATAAACTAAGTCATCATTATTTATTATCGTAAAAAATCTAGTCAATTTAATTTCCAATTATGACAGTTTTTTTGAGAAGCTTACTAACTAGCCATTAGCTTGATTTGATAAAACTTAGTAAATTATTTCACCGGTATATATCATGGTGTCATATGTAGACAATAATTTCATCAACAATTTCTTTACCGTTGTTCTTTGTACGGATACATCGGTGCGCGAGTCCGACTCGCACTTGACCGGTTTGTTTTTCATTTGTGCCACATAGCTTCGTTACATTTCCGTCAATCTATCTGACGAAATCCGGTGAGGAAATACCCTACTGACCCCTCCGCTCGACTATCCACAAAACAGAATTTATGTCTCGATCTACTCAGTACCTAGTCCTTTAAGGGATACGTGTAAATTGAGGATTTTTGGTTGGCAACAACATGAAGAAAATTTACACACTTCAATTTCCGAGTTGTAGGTCGCGGGTTCAAACCTAGCCAGGCGCATTACTTTGTGTAATTTATTTCATCACCACTGCTCTCAAAACGGTGAAGGAAAACATCGTGAGGAAAACGGCATGTCCTAGAACCAAAAATTCGAAGACATGTGACATTCACCAATACGCACTGGGCCCGCGTGGTGGATTACGGCCCATTCCCTCTCCTAGAGAGAGGAGGCCTGAGTCCCTGCAGTGGGAACATTAAAAGACTGAATATGCTAATATGCTAATTTCCAAAAAAAAATTACTGACAATATATTTGATCCTTCGATCATTTCGTAACGTATGGCCTGCTTCCTTGCTCAAGAAAGTGAATTTTCTAAAAAAATCCGGCCAAGTGCGAGTCGAACTCGCATACGAGGGGTTCCATATCGTCCGTAGCAAAAAATGGCAAAAAAAAAAACACGTTTGTTGTATGGGAGCCCCCACTTAAATATTTATTTTATTCTGTTTTTAGTATTTATTGTTATAGTAGCAACAGAAATACATAGAATAGAATAAACTTTATTGTACACCAAAAAAGTAACACAACTTATACATAAACTTAAATCTATGGGTACAATGGTGGTCTTATCGCTAACAGCGATATCTTCCAGACAACCTTAGGATGGATCGTAAGAACTTAAAATAATACAGGGGGTAGTCTGCGGTGTACTGCTAACAAATTGATCAGTCTCTGTATATATAAAACACAATACATAACTATAAATATATATATACATATTATAATATGTTACACAACTTCATTAAAAAGGGACGAAAAAAAGAAGAAAATGAGAAAAAGAAAGAATAAAGTATGGTTGGTGGAGGAAATTAAATTACGTAGAACCAGGATAGTGTTAGAGAGAAAGGAAATGGTTTTTAACTAGATTTTACATCATCTGTGAAAATGTCAACTGTCTAGCTATCACCGTTCATGAGATACAGCCTGGTGACAGACAGATGGACAGCGGAGTCTTAGCAATAGGGTTCCGTTTTTACCCTTTGGATACGGTACCCTAAAAACAGACAAATTCCACTAATAGATTTGGTTTCCCTAAAAACCAAGTTCGATTAGCCTACCCCAAATGCATATCGTTTGTCCGTTCAAATAGTTGAACTCAATTTTTAAGTAGGGAGGTAAAGGGCTACGGACACGGCTTTGTTCGAAAGAGGTGGAAGAGGTTTTAATATATAAAAGTCTGACATTCTCTCTTACTTCACCCAGAGCGAGAGGAGGATTTGATAATAAGGAAAACGCACGCAAATTTTTTTTGATAAATTAAATCAAAATACCTCTGTCTTTATTTCTCTTTAGCTCTAAATATGAAAGTATTTGTAAAATATCTTCACATGAACTTTGACGTGAAAGTCGCATCACGCCCATACGGCCGCCATAGAAAACGACGTGTTGGCGAGAGTCCGAGAGATACAGATATAGTAGTTTAAAATTGTTATATATTTCGTTTGTTTTTCTATCAATTTCGTTTTTTTTTTCACAGATAAATATTCTATTTTTGTATACTTATTCAAATATTTTTTCATGTAAATTCTCTATTTTCCAAACAAAAAAACTGGGCAAGTGCGTGTCGGACTCGCGCCCTGAGGGTTCAGTACAAACTTACATATGTAAATAGTTCAATTCCCGAATGGAGTCTCGGAAGATTTTTCGGATTCGCAAAAAAAAAAATTGTGACGTAACTACAAATTTACAGTTTTCAGATTTATTCCTATACTTAGACCTTGCTTTATGCCAAATTTCAGGATTCTGGGTCAACGGGAATTACCCTATGAATTTTGATTCCCTCGAACAGAACGAACGGACAGACAGACAGACAGACGGACGGACATCAAAGTGATCCTATAAGGGTTCCGTTTTTTCCTTTTGAGGTACGGAACCCTAAAACAAGTAGGAAGGTAAATATTGCAAACTTTGATACATACAAAACCAAATGGAAAAGGGACAGAACTCAGCTTTTCCTGTTGGCAAAGTCAACAACTATTGAAGTATGTCAACTGGATAACAACTTGGCGTGGTCCTAAGTTCCTCAATCTGAATCACACGTGGAAAAGATCGCTATTTTGAATCACTTTTATTAGTCAGATGTGAATGTGACACAAGGCTGCAATCTTCTCAATAGAGTTTTTTTTAATTGATATTTAAACTAGTGCTTGACTGCGATTCCACCTGATGGTAACATAAGTATATAACAGCCCCCCTATTCCTTTGTTCTGACGTCATCTCAACGCTCAGTCACGTGGTCAGAACAAAGGAATAGGAGACGTGGCCGATCGACGAAAAGAGAATCGAAACGAAACGGTTGTAACTTGGCTAGGGGGCAGTTGATGCAATCATTTATCGTTGTAGTTGATCTACGCTTTGGAACTTGCAAATAGTTTTATCTTTTTTGACCGAACTGCTTGTAATTGTTTTTTTTTTTACCTTATACTTTCTCACTGGCTGGGTCCCCCAAACTCTTCCAGGTGTTCTTATCTCGAGTCACCTCTAGCTAGCCCTTGTGGTAGGCGTCCAGATCGTCTCCATCTCTTCCGAGGTCGGCCTCGACTGGGTCGCCCTTCCTCAGGCACGCACTTTATGTAGACATTTGCCCGGCGGTCAATGTGCATGAGGCTGGCATGCACATTGACCGGCGGGCAAACGGAACGTTACCTGTTCGGCTAAAATAGAAATGTAAATGGTTTCAATAAAATAAATGCTTCATATCACACACAAATCTTAAAGCACACACTAAAGTAACAAGTTTGTTTGGCACTCTCCATGTAAATTTTAGTTTATCCGAACACGATAAACGTAAAAAACTGGCAAAGTGCGATTCCGACTCGCACACGAAGGGTTCCGTATTATAATATTAAAAAACAGCAAAATAAAAAAAAATAAAAAAACACGTTTGTTATATGGGAGCCCCCCTTAAATATTTATTCTATTCTGATTTTAGTATTTGTTGTTATAGCGGCAACAGAAATACATCAACTGTGAAAATTTCAACTGTCTAGCTATCACGGTTCATGAGATACAGCCTGGTGACAGACAGACGAACAGTGGAGTCTTAGTAATGAAGTTAAATTTTTGCCCTTTAGGTACGGAACCCTAAAACGAGAAGATGATTGAATTCTTAATGTTATATAATATTTTATTTCATCACCACTGTTCTCAAAACAGTGACGGAAAACATCATGACAAAACCGGCATGTCCTAGAATCAAAAATTCGAAGACTTGTGACTTTCACCAACCCGCACTGGGCCCGCGTGGTTGATTACGGCCCAGCTGTGGGAATATTATAAAGCTGATTATGCTTGTCTGCCAACACTATTGTATCAAGTTTTCTAAATAAAAAACCTGCAATTGACGACACGGTTAAAGAAAGAAAGAAAACATTTTTTTTTTTTTTGGCGTAATGGCTGAGCGATCGACTGCTGAGCAGCGTGTCGTGGGTTCGATCCCCTCATGGAACAAATATTTGTATGATCTGCAAGTAGTTGTTCCGGGTCTGGCTGTTTGTGTTTGTGAGTTTCTGTGTTTGTAAACCTAGTGTAGCGCAACGTTTTTTTTTTTAAAAAAAAAAACAATTTATGATTAATTCATTTATTTCAGACATTGTCCATGTATACACAAAATTAAAATCAAGCCAAATGAAACATTACAAAAATAGGCATTAAAATTACATATATAATGTTACATACAATTAAAATAAATACACAATGTCATAGATGCAATTAAAATAAATACACCTTAAACTATAAACTTAATTAAATTATATAACTACCAACAAACTTGCATAATAAATATGAGACTGGGAATTTTCCCATCACAGACGGTCAAACTTTCATAATGGATTTGAAGTTTTTCCTATAGCAGCAAAGTTAGTTGAGTATAAAAAAAAAATGTTCTGAAACAAAATTACTTCTGCATGAACGCTTGCACATTGCCATAGTTTTGTGGACTGGGGTTGAAACCGCCCCACTTGGCTTGCCTGACAAGTTGACTGGAAACTGTGACCTCTCTTTTCAAGGTTATTTTAATTAACTGTTGTTAGAGACTTCGTTTACATATTTGGTTGGGGAACACTATTTTCTTGCTGAGGATATGATTTATGAATCTATTATTCGAGTATCTTTAACTTTCTGACTTAATAACTAACTCCTTAACAATTCAAAAGTCATTCATTCATCTTCATCATCAGCATCATTTCAGCCGACAGACGTCCACTGTTGGACATAGGCTTCCCCCAAGTGCTGTCACAACGAACGGTCCTGTACGTCTCCCTCCATCGGATTTACCCTCACCAGGTCATCGGTCCACCCTGTGGGAGGCCTTCCAATGCTTCGTCTTCCGGTACGCGGTCGCCACTCCAGAACCTTTTGGCCCCATCGATCATCTGTTCTGCGAGCAATGTGCCCTGCCTACTGTCACTTAACTTTGGCGATTCTTCGGGCTATGTCGGTAACCTTGGTTCTCCTGCGGATATCTTTATTTCTGATGGGATCACGCAAGGAAATTCCGAGCATAGCCCTTCCCATTGCCCTATACGGAAACATGTTTACTTCCCACCCAGGAATGCCTGTCAAACTTGACTACTGACAAAACATAATGTAGAAAAACTTAAAGTATGCCAAAGAGGAATAGAAAAGAGGTACATGAACTGCAGACTGAAGGACAAAATGAAGAACGGTATTATACGAAGTCAAACCAAGGCAAAGGCTTGAGAGTTTTAAAGGCAAGGCAAGAAAGTGCTTGGCGTGAAATGGAAATGAGCCGGACATATCCAACAAGCATCAGACGAAAGGTGGACCAAAATCATCACGAACTCTATAGGCAGAAAGCGCAGACAAGGCAGTCCACAAAAAAAGGAGTGATGACGTTATAAAAACAGTAGAAAAAGCATGAAGCAGTACTCTGCCCCATGCTTTTCCTGGGCAACTGCCTAAGAAAGAATAACATGGAAACGACTGGGGGAGGCTTTTACCGCTATCTAGCGTTCCTCGTACAGACTTAATATTCAACTAATAAAAATCATGAAACAAAAACACTACTTAAGTTAATTAATAGCTACTCATTAGTCACCGAGCAAAAAATGTAGAAGGAAAATATTTTTTTTTGATTATTTTAACAACGGCAGCCTTATCGCTGACAGTGAAATGTAGGTACCAGACAACCTTTCAATAGCGTAATCACCCTTATAATGATCCCACAGCTGGGACTCAGGCCTCCTCTCTAGGAGAGGGAATGAGCCGTAATCCACCACGCAGGCCCAGTGCGGGTTGGTGAATGTCACATGTTTTCGAATTTTTAGTTCTAGGACATGCCGGTTTCCTCACGATGTTTTCCTTCACCGTTTTGAGAGCAGTGGTGATGAAATAAATTACACAAAGTAATGCGCCTGCCTGGGTTTGAACCCGCGACCTACAACTCGTAAGTCGAGGCCGTTACCACTCGGCCACCACTGCTCTTAACCTTTCAATACTTAAAATCAAAACAAAAGTGTAATAATTTTCTCTTGTATTTATGTTGCAGAGATTAAGACTGTGTTTAGTTTTCAGTCGCACAACTCTTTTTTATGTATATGTTGTGGCCAGATCTTAGAATTGATCACTTTATGAAATGGCCAACAAAAACTGGCCAGATCATTTTCATGTTAACGTTTGATCATATGTCAATCCTCGTTTGGCCATATCATTGATGTAGGATTTCTAAGATAATAAAAGGTCTAAAGAAAATAGGCCAAACGAAGATTGGCATATCATCAAACTTTAACGTTTAAAACGATCTGGCCAGTTTTACTTGGCCATATCATGAAGTGATCAATTTCTAATATCTGGCCACGATATATACATATGTTATGGACCAAGTAATAAATTAGGGCATTTTTTATAATGCCTGGGGCATTTTGAATAATGACAGGCTACTTAGGGCAAAGTAAATAATTCTAACTTTTTATTTATCTAATTTTCTGGACATTATGAATATTGCCATAATATGATTTATCGGGTAATCGGCCAATGATATAAAGTGTATATTTCACAGAATGCTGGGAGAAGAACAAACGCGTGACAATTGCTGACTAATCAAAGCCCGCAACGGTTACGTGTGAACGTCAATCGGCTCTCTTATTTTCAGGCATTTTTTATAATGTAATAATAATATTATGGACTAAGGCCTTCTGTTCGCGGACGAGTAGCTTCATAAACGTGTATTGGTCATTATATATTGGTAGTGTATCTTGCTCACACTCTGTCCACAAAGAGACAAAGTCGTGCCGTCGTCGTGTCGTAGCAGCTTCATCGGCAAAGTTTTATAGTTTGTATGTAAACTGTGAGCAAGCGTACACCAAGCGTATAAAGGTGACTATGCGTCTATGGAGTGTGTTACATAATTCCGAAAAATATAACATCAAATAACACATTCCCGTAAGTTTACTAATCCGAAACACTTAACAACGAATGCACGTTACCACGAAAAACTTAACGCCGTAACCATGCGATCTCGAATTACATGATTCAGAAAACTGTTATATCGAATAACACGTCCCCGTATGTTTACTAATAGGAAACTCTTCACAACGAATGCACGCTGCTACGAAAAACCTAACGCCACAGTCATGGAATCTCGAATAACTCAATCTCTAATTCACCAATTCGAGTCAGTTAACAACAAATGCGCGCTTCTACGAATAACTCATCGCCGAAGCCACGCGATCTAGCTTAACCAAACCTCTAACGATAAGACATCTCCAAATTTTTAATCTATCTATTTAAATTACGCATCCTTGGACAGTACACCTAAGTGGTCAATAACATATACACATCTATACTAAGTATACTAAATTACAAATCATACAAATAGCTACGTAAAACACGATTTAAATACTTGTAAGACGGAGTGTAAAGTTTCGTGAATTTAGCGAGTGGTAAAACAAAAGTTATTTAAACTTAAGGAAATGTTATGAACGTTTCTTGAAGGGGGACAGTTCACGCAAATGATCGTTTAATTCCGGTTGTTTGACAACTTCGTTGAAACAGAGGCTGCTTGACAAGTAATTAAAATGTGTTATCATAAAGCCTCTGATACACTAGGGGACAAAATGTCCCCCAATATGACGCGCAACGTTGTACAATTGTTCAACAACAAGTCCCGCGTCACGTGAATGCATCTTAAAATATTGGGGGTAAGTTGCGGAACACTGCGCAACCTCGCAGTCATGTAGATTTAGCGTTGCGCGTCTTATTGGGGGACGTTTTGTCCCCCAGTGTATTAAAGATACATACATACTCTCTCTACCATTTCGTAAAGTTATATTTTATAGATATAAATTTTTTAAATTTAGTTTATGTACTGTATCTATTTATGTGTTTTATTGATATATATAATTATGTATTATATGATTTAATTTAGATAATAGAGTATATTTTTAATTTTCTAACTTATTTGTATACACTGTGTCTACATCTCTCATCCAACTCTCCTGTCGCAGGTCTGCTGGAAGAAATTTCATTTGAAATAAGCAGGACCTTTGTGCTCTTCTGTCTGCTTTTGATCTTTTCATTTTGAAGTGTTTGTGTGTACATAAATAAATTAATAAATAAAGATTTAATTATAGCGTTTGTAGTGATACATCTTTCGACTGGCCTGTTGGTCTAGTGGTTGGTGACCCTGACTGCTATGCCGGAGGTCGTGGGTTCGATTCCCACCCAGGACAAATGTTTGTGTGATGAGCACGATCATTTGTTCTGTGTCTGGGTGTAATTTATCTATATATGTATGTATTTAGAAATATATAAGTATGTTTATCAGTTGTCTAGTACCCATAACACAAGCTCTGCTTAGCTTGGGACTAGACGGCGTTGTGTGATAGTTGTGGAATATTATTATTATTATTTATTATTATCTATACGGCACAAAATAAGTTAAAACCTGCCTGGCATAAAATTTAACAGTTTTACAAACGTACATTTCTAATTAGTACTCAACCCGTATTCCGTCATTTTTGGTGTGACAGTGTCCTGACAGTCTGCATGTGGTGAAGGTAAATTGTTGAAGAGTAACTGTCAAATCTTATTTCTAGTGTATTTATTGGTTGGGCACGCCACAATCGTGGTGGTAGGTCCCCTCTTTGAGGAGTGGCTAGAGAGGTGCCATGATGTCCTAATCTTCCGCCTTACGGAGGCCGAAGAAACACCCGGGTGTCACCATTGTGCGAATTGTCCGAAGGATTCGGTAGGATCTTAACGAGCAATGGGTAGTTTGCTGTCCCGCCGTCTAGTAGTGACACGAGCCCGTGTCGTCGACGGCACGTAATATTCCACGCGCGCCTCAAAAAGATGTCAGCACCAATACTAAGTACAATACAGGTCATGGCAGATCATAGCAGGCATTAGGAGCCAGCGCACAGCTGGGTGCGAGAGCAAAACCACCCTTCAGTCGCCCGGATGGCCCGATGACCATGTATTTGTGCGCAACCAAGTAACATAACAAGCTTATAACTGTGATGTTTCATGATACAGTTATGAAATTTAGTACATAGATTCTTTACATAAAAATACTAGATACGTGTTTCGGATTTCGCATGTACTAAAACTATTGTTGTATAAGTATACTAATTGGCGGTTTTCATTTCGCCAACCAGTGTCAACTGTGGTGGCCAAATGGCCCGCTTGGTGACTTATTACAGCCCACTACCTCCAGTCTCCAGCAGTGGGAAACAGCAGTTACTAGATATTCAAATATCGACATGAAATGAAAAAAAGTGGTCTACAATTATGCGATTGGTTTTTTTTTTTGCGAATTTTTTCCTTCTTCAGGTTGTCTGGTAGATATGGCTGTCAGCGATAAGACCACCATAGATTACCGTAAGTTTAGGTTTATGTATAACTTGTGTTACTTTTTGCCTATATTTTGCACTTAAGAAGATTTGCCATATTGTGGAATATAATATTAGCTAATAGCAAAATTGTAGATAACCTTTTTCACTTTGCTACCTTCGATATGAAACTTGAAAGGTTTTCAGAAACCGAGTGTAAGTCTTGTATTTTTTAAGCCAATTCATCATCATCATCATTTCAGCCGATAGACGTCCACTGCTGGACATAGGCCTCCCCCAAACGTCGCCACAGCGAACGATCCTGTGCGTCTCGCATCCATCGGATTCCCGCAACCTTCACCAGGTCATCGGTCCACCTTGTAGGGGGCCTTCCGACACTGCGTCTTCCGGTACGCGGTCGCCACTCCAGAACCTTTCGGCCCCAACGGCCATCCGTTCTGCGAGCAATGTGCCCTGCCCATTGCCACTTTAGTTTGGCGATTCTTCGCGCTATGTCGGCAACCTTGGTTCTCCTGCGGATATCTTCATTTCTGATTCGATCACGCAAGGAAACTCCGAGCATAGCCCTTTCCATTGCCCTTTGGGTGACTTTGAGCCTTCTGATGAGGCCCATTGTGAGCGTCCACGTTTCGGAACCATATGTCATCACTGGCAACACGCACTGGTCATAGACTTTCGTCTTGAGACACTGTGGTATATTGGATGAGAAGATACCGCGCAGCTTCCCGAACGCTGCCCAGCCGAGTTGGATTCGACGGTTGACCTCTTTCTCGAAATTAGATCTACCCAACTGGACTGTCTGTCCAAGGTAGACGTAATCGTCTACAACTTCGAGTGCAGAGTCTCCGATCTTGATTGGAGTGGGTGCTACATGGTTATTTACCATGACTTTGGTTTTGTCCATGTTCATTTTAAGACCCACTCTTTCGGAAGCTCTACTGAGGTCATTGAGCATTGTGCTGAGCTCTTCCGTAGTTTCAGCCATGACTACTATGTCGTCGGCAAACCGAAGATGAGTGATGTACTCGCCATTGACATTAATGCCCAATCCACTCCAGTCCAGAACCTTGAAGACATCCTCCATTGCGGCCGTGAACAGTTTCGGAGAAATGACGTCTCCCTGCCTCACACCCCGCTGCAGGAGGATAGGTTTCGAGGTCTGGTCCTGCAGTCTGACTGACATAGTGGCGTTTTCGTACAAACACTTCAGCACCTCGATGTACCGATAGTCAATCTGGCACCGTTGGAGAGACTGCAGCACAGCCCAAGTCTCGATCGAATCAAAGGCTTTCTCGTAATCCACAAACGCTAAGCAGAGAGGCAGATTATATTCCTCGGTCTTCTGTATAACCTGCCGTAGCGTGTGTATGTGGTCTATGGTGCTAAAGCCTTTTCGGAATCCGGCTTGTTCGGGAGGCTGGAAGTCGTCGAACCTGCGCGCGAGACGGTTCGTGATGACTCTGGAAAACAGCTTGTAGACATGGCTCAGAAGTGAGATGGGCCTATAATTCTTAAGCAGGGCCTTGTCGCCCTTCTTAAAGAAGAGTACCACCACACCTCCGCTCCATGCCTGTGGTGTTTTTCCCTCGAATATGACGGAATCAAACAGCTTCTGAAGGGCCTTAAGGATCGGTTTACCACCCGCCTTCAGGAGTTCGGCTGTAATTCCGTCATCACCCGGTGCCTTGTTGTTATTAAGCTGCTTCAGAGCCATCCTAATCTCGTACAGGCTGACGTCCGGGATATCTTCGGTATAGTGTCGGGTCAACCTAGCTCTTGGGTCGTTTGCTAGATTCGTAGTGGGTTTTGTGATTGACGTGTATAACTGTCCATAAAAAGCCTCGATCTCTCCCAGAAGCTCCGATTTGGCGGATATGACTCTGCCATCTTCGGTCTTCAGTTTCGTGAGCTGGCTCTGCCCAATAGACAGATCTCTTGCAAACACCTTGGAGCCCTTATTTCGCTCAATCGCGTCTTTAATTTTTCCAGTATTAAAGTGACGGATATCGCGTTTCAAGGACTTAGAGATCCGTTTATTGAGCAGCCGATATGTGCACGCATCGTCTGAAGACTGCAGAATCATCTCACGCCTTTCCTTCATAAGCTGGAGAGTTCGATCTGTGAGCCTCTTGCTCTTATTTGTACGAGTCTTATAGAATTTAGACCCGACCGTATGGACAGTTTCCACGAACCCATCGTTGTATTCGTCCACAGAGCTTCCTAGGCATTCGAAACGATTTTGAAGTTCGAGCTGAAAGCTCTCGGAGTTTTGGATCTGGATCTGTGCAGGACGGAGCGTAGACTTCATCAGTCGAGATCTTTCAAGCTTGACATTGATATTCAATGTGCCTCTTACCATGCGATGATCACTTCCGGTTTTCACCGCATTGATCACTGAGACATCATTGAATATTTGCTTCTTCGTCGACATGATGAAGTCAATCTCATTTTTTGTTACACCATCAGGGCTTTGCCAGGTCCACTTCCTATGCTCACGCTTTCTGAAGAAGGAGTTCATCATGTAGAGGCCTTCCCTCTCCATAAAGCTGGCCAGTAGGTGTCCCCGGTGGTTCCTACGTCCAAATCCAAATTGCCCCACTCGCAGCTCGTCACCGTCTCGTTTGCCCAGTTTCGCATTAAAGTCCCCCATGACCACGGTGAAGTGAGTCTTATAACCATGTATGGCTCTGGATACATCCTCATACATGGTCTCTACTTCGTCATCGGGGTGTGTCGAGGTCGGAGCGTAAACCTGTATGACCTTCAGCGAATATCTTGATGATATTCTGAGTATAAGGTACGCCACCCTGGTCGACACGCTCTCGATCTTCACCACATTGTTCACAAGGGACCTGTGGACGATAAACCCGACACCACCTTGGGACTGCTGGTCCCCCTCCCGAAAATAGAGCAGGTTACCAGATTTTAGGATTATCGTGTCCTCCCCCTGTCTTCGGACTTCGGATAATCCCACAATACTCCATCGTAACCTGCTCAACTCCTCCTCAAGCTCGGCAATCTTCTCATCGGACCGGAGTGTACGCGTGTTGTACGTCGCCAGGTCCAGTCGTCGACGGTTGATCGATCCCGCCCGGAGATTCTTAGCACCCCAGACCCCAGGGCTGCGCCCACGCCCGTCCACGCTAGCACAACCGCTGGAGTCACCGGGCACGTGGGGCCTGTTTTTTGTTGCATTATGCATTTGAGGGGGTTTGGACCATAACCCGCCACGCTGGTCCAGTGCGTGTTGGCGGGTCGCCATAGCCTCGTTCGTTTATCAGCAGGGTGCACCACGTGCAGGTGAGGTTGGCTTGGGTCCCGATAGGTGTTGATTGGGACCCCGTATACACCCCCCAATTACAATTCTATAAATATAGAAGTTGGTGCTTTCTTCTTTTTAATTTAAGCCAATTACAATTCTATAAATATAGAAGTTGGTGCTTTCGATCAATCCAATTGTACGAGTAGCTTCGTCAAGAGTAATAACCTATTCCATTATTGTTTTTCACTTATTCTCTGAAACAATTTTACGTTGCTCTAGATCGTATGTTATAACTTGCATCCGCTGGGAATTTAGAGGATCGGGATGTTTGTGGTTTCTTGTTCTAATTTTCTTTATCTATTATTATTTTCTTTATTTATATAATTTTTGACTGGCCTGTTGGTCTAGTGGTTAGTGGCCCTGACGGCTATGCCGGAGGTCATGGGTTCCCACCCAGGACAAATGTTTGTGTGATGAGCACGATCATTTTTATTCTGTGTCTGGGTTTTTTAGGTGGAAAAATCATCTTATGATAAATCCTGCTCTTGGGCGGAGAGGGAGATAGTGTCAGACTTTTACTGACTAAAAACCCACTCCTGTTCCTTCGTTGCCTTCGTCCCAGGGCCCCGGGTTTCGTTTTCACACTACCCATAGCCCCCCAGTAGGCTTCGACCCTGCTGGGCCCCTACGATCTGTGTCTGGGTGTAATTTATCTATAATAATAATGTATGTATTTAAAAAAATATAAATATGTTTATCAGTTGTCTAGTACTCATAACACAAGCTCTGCTTAGCTTGAGACTAGACGGCGTAGGAATGACGTCTGTATCGTGAGTGCATTTACAAACATATAAACTCGCATACACAAGACACACAGACCCAGAACACTGTCTGTCGTCCATACGAATATTTGTTTCCTTCGCTTTCGGGAATTAGACCCACGACTCGCAGCGCAGCAGCCAATTGCTCAATACCTGCGCCAAGCGTGCCATCAAATGTGAATTATTGAAATATAAAATATACGCAACAGTTTGTTAAGTTTAGTAGCTTTTGTTTTCTTTTTTCTTTTATTTGGTTTACATATTAAGTAAACCTGAAATCCTGAGGGGGAGCAGTGGTGCCCGAATGGTAACGGCCCCGACTTACGAGTTGTAGGTTGCGGGTTCAAACCCAGCGAGGCGCATTACTTTGTGTAATTTATTTCATCACCATTGTCTCATAAAAACGGTGAAGGAAAACATCGTGAGGCAACCGGCATGTCCTAGAACCAAAAATTTGAAGACATGTGACATTCACCAATCCGCACTGGGCCCGCGTGATGGATTACGGCCCATTATCTCTCCTAGAGAGAGCAGGCCTGAGTCCCAGCAGTGGGAACATCAAAAGGCTGATTATGCTAAACCTGAAATAATAATAAAATAGCCCATTGCGGAGTTTTTCGACGACATATTTTAGATTGTTTGTATATATTTGTTTTTACATACTTTACATAGCTGAGCTACCATGACCTCACTGAAGGGTACGGTTTGGTTTTAGTTAGCAAAAGTCTGACACGCCCTCTTGCTCCATACCAAACCGGGAGAAGTCATTTGATGATTTTCAACCTCAAAAAAAAAACTTTATATAGCTAGGTATCTACCTAGGCTTACGAGTATACAGTCTACTTTTAGTACGTACCTGCGTTGAACTGTAATGAACTTAAAGGGGATCCTGAGTGTCGATTGAATTTCTCTGCTAGGAAACACACTTGGCCTACTTATATATAACAATGTCGGCTTTCCCCGTATTTTCCTCTATACTTAGATCCACATACACTTGAAGAAATCATAAAATACTAGCTTCTTTCGGCGACGTCGTCTGCGTGGACTTTAGACTGAAGTAAACTGCATTATATGTGTTAATCCAGCTTATAAAACTATGAAAAAACTATAAATGTTTGTGTAAACTAATAAGCACGATCATTTGTTTTGTGTCTGGGTATAATTTATCTATAATATGTATGTATTTAGAAATACATAAAATATGTTTATCAACTGTCTAGTAGTCACAGCAAAAGCTCTGCTTAGTTTGGGACAAGATGGCGTTGTGTGAAAGTTGTGTAATAATATTATTATTATTATCAGTTTCTATCGAAAGCAAACAATGAAACATACAAACTTACTCATTTATAATAATGTATCGAGTCAGCCGTCTCGGCAAGTTTCGCTGAGGTAGTCAATACTACAGTAAAATTCTCTGTTTTAATAACTCCAGCTTTTTTTCCCACTGCTGAGACTCAAGACTCATCTCTAGAATAGGGATTGGGACGCACCAACACGAACTGGGCCCGTTCGGGTTGGTGGATGTCATGTCTTCGTATTTTTGATTCTAGGATTTTACTCTTCACCTTTATAATATTACTAGATCCTGCCAGTGGTTTCAAAAGAAAAGTAGAAAAAAAAACATACAACCGAATTGATAACCTCCTCCTTTTTTTTTAAGTCGGTTAAAAATGGTCCTTAGGGAACATAGTTCCAGAATAAAACTATCCTATGTGCTATTCCAGGACATTATCTACCCGAGTGCCATATCTGTAACAAAGTAACAAATACACACACACACTTTTGCCTTTATAATATTAATGTGATATACAGGGTTATTTGTAAAACACTGGCAAACTCTCAGGACTATATTACTAACATCATAAACAACAACTTTTATTCTATGACTTTAAAAAATTTATCACAATTATTTGAGTTCATCAGATTTTCATACAAAAATAAAAATATTTAAATTGAACGTTCTAAATATTACGAAGTCTATGCGAAGCAAGCGATAGTAAAATAGTGGAGGGGAGCGGGGATCGAGTGGCGGGGGTGCTTGATGCGCTTGCGTCAGAATGCATTGCTAAATACAGAATTGAAATGTGTTTGATAGAACAACGAAATCTTGAAGGTTTGTTTTTGGTAAATGAATTATGTTTTGTAAAAAATCATAGAACAAAAGTTTTTGTTTATGATGTTAGTAATACAGTTCTGCAAGGTTGTTAGTATTTTACAAATAAGCCGGTATACTACATACAACATAACCTTTATAGTACATACAAAATAAAATAACTTTATTATTACAACCGCAACTCATATAGAGAACTCTTGAAGAACCAAAAAAAGTACTCCATAATTTTATTTAGATCCCTTTTCATGTGAACGCAATATGACTTTCGCTCTTAGGCATTCAGTCTTCGCGGATATTAACACAGCTAATACTTTTACAAACCTGGGCGAAGTCGAAATAAACGGTAATATATTTAATAGCTGTCAGCGCCGCAATAATGGAGTTTATGGCTGTGAGGCGTATAGCTTGTTAAGTAAAAGGTCTAGAGTAGGATTGTTCCATGTAATACATTATAATAGATAGAATATTACAGTTAATCAACCGAGCCTTTTCACAACAAGGGTGACTTCTAGTCTATCGTTTATCTTGGTATGGTCATGTGAAGAGGAGGGATGAAGCGCACGTTGCTAAAAGAGTTATGAATTTACATGTGGATGGATGGAGAGGGAGGCCAAAGAAAAGATGTATGGATTGTGTGAGAAGTGATATGAAAGAAAAGGGAGTTAGTGATAGCGTGACGAGTGACAGGACAGAATGGAAGAAAAAAACGTGTTGTGCTGACCCCAAATAAAACGGGACAAGGGCAGGAAGATGATGATGACTTCTAGTCTAACCGAATGCAGTTGAATACTGGCTATTACTCTGCGTACTGTGGTTTCTGCTCCCACACGGAACAAATATTTTTATGGCTTACAGATCATTGTTCCGGGTCTAGTGTGTTGTGTAGATGAGCTTACAGGTTTGTGAATAAATAATAATAATAATAATATAATATTCCACAACTATCACACAACGCCGTCTAGTCCCAAGCTAAGCAGAGCTTGTGTTATGGGTACTAGACAACTGATAAACAGACTTATATATTTCTAAATACATACATATTATTGATAAATTACACCCAGACACAGAACAAATGATCGTGCTCATCACACAAACATTTGTCCTGGGTGGGAATCGAACTCACGACCTCCGGCATAGCAGTCAAGGCCACTAACCACTAGACCAACAGGCCAGTCTAATGAATGCACCCCCGATACAGGAGTATTTCACAATGTGGCCCAACGGCTTAAAAAAAAATTTACCATATCCCAAATGGGCCGTTACCTAGTCCAACCAATTGGAATTCCTTATTCATTGGTTAGACAGGTGGGTAAGATTTTTGGTTTCCGACTACCAGTAATAACTGTAGAAATGATCTACAAATGCTCGAAACTTTTTTTTAATAAAAACTTGATGTTTTTTACCTTATCTCTTAGTGTCTGACTTATCGTGTGTAATTTTGTATCACACTTGAGAACGCATCTACTTCACAAATTTTCTAAACAATAGGAGAGTATGTGGAATTATTGAAAGAAAGCATTGTGAGGAGTCGCGGGAATGCGGTGGATGCGAGACGCACAGGATCGGTCGTTGTGGAGACGCTTGGGGGAGGCCTATGTCCAACAGTTTACGTCTTTCGGCTGAAATGATGATGATGATGATGATGATGATTGTGAGGAAACCACTTCTTTGAACCATCCACCAATCCTCTAAATGGCAAAGAAGGAACAGGAGTGGGTTTTTAATCAGTAAAAGTCTGACATTATCTCTCGCCCCGCCCAAGAGCGGGGGATGTCATTAGATGATTTTCCCACCCAAAAAAAAATCCCCCACTGGGCCTGCCCGATGGATGGCGCCCATTTTCTCTCCTAGAGAAGAAACCTGAGTTCCAGCAGTGGGAACATTATAAAACTACTAGTGCTATTGAAACAGAGAACTGAGAATTTTACTGTAGTTTCGTATCTCTAGTGTCTACACAATTGTACAATAGGTATGTTTTTTTTTTTTTTGTATGTGGAATTATTGAAATAGGCACGATTTCGGTAAAATGGAGCTGAGAATTTTATAGAAGTATTGAAAAGTCTAACTCCATACTACTGCAAAAACATTGGAATGTGTTACATGCACGTATTAATAGAAAACAAAGAAACTACTCAATACTAAGACATAACTTAAAGGACTTAGTATCCAAGCATTATATAAATAAAATAAGTTCTGTTTACTTTTTATAATGTTTGTGACAGAACAATGTCTGTCGGGACAGCTGGTTAAAAATAAAATACTATTTTTCTCAGCTCGTTTATATGTTTATCCCCATATAGCTCACGAGGCGTGCTTCTTAAATTATGGGAAGGATCAGTACGTACTTCCAGATCACACGCGTATAGATTTGATGGCGTTTTCCGCGAAATAAGCCGACTGTGCGTGATTGGCTCGTTCTTATTAATAGAAGGAATCTAAGTAAATAAGATGTTTGTTATAGGTAGGGTACAAATAAGCTACTATTTAATGGATGGTCGTCTAATTTTCCGTACCAAATATGATAACCTATAGGAGTATAGGTGGAAATAATGAGCCGACTTCAATAAATATTTCACTGATAAAAACGATTGACTATATTACAGTGCCAAATCCCAGAAAAAGATATTGTTTAATCACACTGTGCATATTATATTCCTAAATCGGGATGTACCGATTTCTTTACCCATGTTAAACATACCAATCAGTTTACAATACAAACATTTACGTTAAAAAAACTGGTACCACTTTTTAACATTAAAGGCCTACCTTAATAGCCTTACTAAGTATTCCAGTATCTCTTAAGGCTTTGACAGGACTTGGAACTGAGTAATTCAATTAGGTGCGTCCTCTGCTCGAGGGCGGCCGAAAAAGCTTGACAACCTTGAACGGGGCGTAGAGATAGTGTTGGCGGTCAAAGGCGAATGCCCATTTAATGTCTGGAATAGACCGGATCTATTAATAGTCCTAAATTGTGTTTAGAATAAAAGGTGAATAACTAAATTTTAATGTTTGTCAAGGTTGTTTAACTTGATTTCCGTACGTGCTCATTTGACATGATATTAAGCCAAACAGAAATCATCTAATAATCCTTTAGGAACTTTTTAATAATGTTAGTGCGCAGTTATCATTAATTAAATATAAATAGACCTGAATTATGTATTGTTTTTCATGATAAAAACTTGTGTGCCCATTTTTCTAGATTTTGATGTTTTCTATAATAAATACACGAACCAGTTGGACCCGCCTAAACGATGACTTGACTTTGTTTGAAACTGGCTGTTATCCAGTATTTTAGAAATTATTGATAACATTCAGGGTTTTTCTTCGAAACAATTGGAAATAGAATTATTTTTAGAAAAAACTATGTTTGACATCATTTGTTTTACTGAGCACTGGTTAAAGGATTTTGAAATGCTAATCAATTTTGAGAATTATAATGTGGGCAGTTCTTTTAACCGAAAAACAATGTTACGTGGGGGTTCACTGATCCTAATTAGGAATAGTATTAAATTTAAAACTCGTAAAGATATAGTTGCACTGTCCGTTGAACATAGCATTGAACTGTCTTGTGTTGAGCTGGATAGGCATATCATAGTGTGCGTTTACAGGCCCCCTAATTATCAAAACTACTCTATTTTTGAGTCTGTCATGGAAGATGTTATGGCAAAACTTGCAACTGGTAACAAACTAGTAATAATCTGTGGAGACTTTAATGTTAATATTTTAGAAAATAATTCAGATAGCAGTAGATTATTAAATCTCTTCAAATCATTTAATTTATCTAATGTGTTTATAGAACCTACTCGAACTACGACAACTACTGCTACATGTATCGATAATGTTTTTTGTTGCTGCAACTATTTAGAAAAGGCCATTGTAAATTATCTGCCCTCTGATCATAGCGGCCTAATGGTAACTTTTGAATCCAACTTACCCATACAACAAGTGCAGATTCAGTCCAGACCAATAACATCCGGTAAACTAAATAAATTTAACAGCACTTTAATTAGCAAGTTAGGTGATTGGAATCTTGAAGTGAAGAATGGTAATTTTTTGTATAACGATTTTTTTTCAATAGTCCAAACTGAGTTCAATAAGACTTTTGAGAAAAAAACTAAAAGTATCTGCCCTAAGTTTAGATTTAGTGACTGGGCGACTAAAGGAATCAGAATAAGTAGGGAAAGACTTTTTGAGCTGTATGGCCTTAAGCCTATTATTAACACTGAAACTTTTAATAAGTATGTTGCTACATATTCAAAAATGTTTAAAAACACTTGTAAGGCAGCTAAGGCCTTGTACATTAGCAACAAAGTTAAATCGGCAGATAATAAAATAAAAACGGTTTGGAAAATTATAAATAATGAAACCAACAGGAACAAAATACATAACAATGATTACACATTGGAGACACATCATGGTCTTATTAGCGACAACAAACTAGTTGCAGAAGAATTTGTAAATTTCTTTGCCAGTATACCAATTAAAACTACTGAAGCCCTAAATTCGTCGCCATCACATGCTTTTAGTTTATTACAGGCGAATGTTGCAGCCTGTTCGACTGAATTTAACTTTAAGCATATAAACCCTATAACCGTAATAAAAGCTTTTAAACAAATCAAGGTTAAATTGACAGAAGATTTGTGGGGTATGTCTATCAAAGTTTGTACCTCAATTATTGAGACTATAGCGCCGTACTTAGCTATAATATTTAATTTGTGTATAGATCAAGGAGTTTTTCCGGATCTGATGAAATATAGTAAAGTGATATCACTTTTTAAATCTGGGGACAGTAAAGACACTAATAATTATAGGCCGGTGTCCGTGTTGCCGGTTTTTAGCAAGATATTTGAAAAGGTGATGTTAAATCAAATGCTTAATCATTTTAACACAAATAACATCTTACACGATAAACAGTATGGTTTCACCAAAGGACGTTGTACAACTGACGCTGGTGTCTCCTTACTAAAACACATTTTTAATGCGTGGGAAGAGGCACAGGATGCTATAGGCATCTTCTGTGACCTGTCTAAGGCGTTTGATTGTGTGGTTCATGAAACATTACTCCTGAAACTTGAGCATTACGGACTAGGCAAAACAGCTTTAAGCTTATTAAAATCTTATTTGATTGACAGACAGCAACAAGTTCAAATAAACGGTGTCAATTCGCCGGGATTAAATGTGAAAATGGGGGTACCCCAAGGTTCAATTTTAGGTCCTTTTTTATTTTTAGTTTATATTAATGATTTACCCTATTTGTTGCAAAATAAACTTAATATGGTGTTGTTTGCCGACGACACTTCTTTGATTTTTAAGATAAATAGAAGGACTAATAATCTTGACGACGAAAATAACGCACTACTGCAGGTCCAAAACTGGTTCACTGCTAATAATCTAGTTTTAAACGGGAAAAAAACTAAATGCATAAGATTTTCCTTACCGAATGTCAAAAGTAGTGATTGTGACGTAGTACTAAACGATGAAAAACTAGAATTTGTCGACAAAACTGTTTTCCTGGGGATAACGCTTGACTCAAGGCTACAATGGGGTCCTCATTTAACATCTCTTGCAGGACGGCTTAGCTCAGCTGCATATGCTGTTAGAAAAATCCGCCAATTTACGGATGTTGATACCGCTAGACTAGTCTATTTTAGTTATTTTCATAGTGTCATGTCATACGGTATCTTACTATGGGGACGGGCTGCAGACATCGACTCAATTTTTATTCTACAGAAAAGAGCTATCAGAGCTATTTACAATCTCCGCCGGTGCGATTCTCTAAGGGAACTGTTTAAGGATATTAACATCATGACGGTGCCTTGTCAATATATCTATGAAAACATCATGTACGTTAGAAAAAATCTTCATCTTTTTAGCAAAAGAGGCGACAGACATAATTATGTTACAAGAAATAGGGACCAATTAGTTCAACCAGGTTTCAGACTGGCTAAAGTGGCCTCTTCTTTCATGGGGTACTGTTTGAAATGTTATAATAAAATACCTCCCCAAATATTAGAACTCAATGAAACGAAATTTAAATCTTGTATTAAACGCACACTATGCAGGCAGGCATATTATAAGTTGGAGGATTATATTCAAGATAAAAATGCTTGGCTCAATGCTGGTCCAGCTCCACTACCACCGGGGGTACAAATTGATTAGTTTTGAAACTATTATTACTATTCTTTAATGTCTTTTTTTTTTGAATTTGTTAAATTTGTAATGTACTATTGTAGTTAATTATTATTGAATTTAGTATTGTATAATGTAGAAGCATTTTTTTCAAACTTTGTAAATGTGAGTACCATGGAGCTATTTTATGGTTTTTAGGTTACTATTGGATTTGTTTGACATAAATAAGCATGGCAGTTGAGAGTTTGTCATGCTCACTCAAATGTCTCACTGATGGTGGCGCGTGTGTTGGATCATTCGGTTCCCTTCAAAATGGTTGAGCTGAGTGGTGCTAATATTCGCGTCAGGTCCGTGAACGGGCGCTATCAGTTGAGACTGGTCATCTCTTAGCTGCCAGTTGCTATTTTAATATCTATATTTAGTTTTTATTTTTACATTATTGACATTGTTCTCACATGATAGCGACAAGAAAAATGTAACAGAGATATTTGTAATTGCAAAACATGATTGAAAAGAGTGTCCATGGAGTTTCTTGCACATTCTTCTCCATAGAGATCTACGCTTTGGAATGTGCAATTAGCATCATTTTTTTTTCTGACTGACTGACTTCTTGACATTTCAAAAGTGCCTGTAAATGGTTTATTTGAAATAAATGCTTTTGAATTTGAATTTGAATTTGAAAATTTGAAAAAATTGCAATTGTAATGGTTTCCAAACGATTTAAAGTACAGTTTGGTGTATATTTCAACTTTATTTATTTATTTATAAGCACTTGTACAACGTTACGGAGGATGTCCAATGCGTTGTACAGTAGAAACTTACAAACTAAAAAAAAAACATTAAATAAAAATAATAATAACACATTGAAGAATAAAAAGAAAACACACATACATTACCACTAAAATAATATATCCCACAAAACAAATGAAACAATGTTTACTTATTTTTTATCCTTTGTTCCCTTCAGACACTTTTTAACAATTGAACATAAGCACAGGTGGGCATTCCTCTTTACAAAGAAAAAAAACGAGCCAATTGTATTTATTTTTGATACTGCGTCATAGAGTCGGCCGCTCGTCAGTCATGCCTCATATGACATAGATATACGACCTTGAGCTGGCTCAGCTTAGTACGGAACTTCAATAGAAAAGACGTCAGCTTATGCCTACCTATTAGTTTGATTACAACTAACATGCGGCTTGCCATACCCACATTGTTTTTTTAATATTTTATTGATAGGCTAGCGTTTAACTGATAGGCTATTTTATTGATAGGCTAGCGTTTAACTGATAGGCTATTTTATTGATAGGCTAGCGTTTAACTGACAGGCTATTTTATTGATAGGCTAGCGTTTAACTGACAGGCTATTTTATTGATAGGCTAGCGTTTAACTGATAGGCTATTTTATGTATAGGCTAGCGTTTAACTGATAGACTATTTTATTGATAGGCTAGAGTTTAACTGATAGGCTATTTTATTGATAGGCTAGCGTTTAACTGATAGGCTATTTTATTGATAGGCTAGCGTTTAACTGATAGGCTATTTTATGGATAGGCTAGCGCTTAACCACTATCTCACCTGAAGGTAAGCGATGATGTGCTCGACGATGAAGCATGCTTGCCTAGAAGTATACTCAACACAAAAAATTTCTTACTTATTTCAATTTATTAATGAATATCTCTATGTACATACTTATAAAACACTTAACTAATTTTTATATATTTATAAACAACTAAACCTATAAATACCTGAAAAGTTTAGTTGTTAGTAACTAGTAAATATGCACAGTAACCGCGGGTAAAAAAAATAAAAAATTAAAGGAATTTAATGTTTCCTTTTCAATTAAATTACAGTCTTAAAACAGAGGAAACAAACCACATCATAAATATGTACTGGAATATCCTTACATATTATAAAATAACGCCCACAACCGTATCTGTCTGTATGAACACGATAAACTCAAAAACTACAGAACGTATTTTCATGCAGTTTTCGCCAATAGACAGAGTTATTCATGAAGAAGAAGAAAGTTCAGCCCCCCTAGCCAAGTTACAACCATTTCGCCTCCTATTCCTTTGTTCTGATGACGTGACTGAGCGTTGAGATGACGTCAGAATAAAGGAATCGGAGGCGTGGCCTACTCGAGGCGATCGACGAAAAGAAAATCGAAACGAAACGGTTGTAACTTGGCTAGGGGGGCTGGTATATTATATGCTATAGTAGAAAAAAGTCGGGATTTCAAAGATTTCTAACACCCGTACAAAGCTGGGGCGGATCGCTAGTTGTTAATAAGTGTTTGTTTAGTTAGCTAACAAAGTTTATATTTATTGTCATTTGACAAGCCTGTTGGTCTAGTGGTTAGTGGCCCTGACTGCTATGCCGGAGGTCGTGGGTTCGATTCCCACCCAGGACAAATGTTTGTGTGATGAGCACGATCATTTGTTCTGTGTCTGGGTGTCATTTATCTATTTAAGTATGTATTTAGAAATATATAAGTATGTTTATCAGTTGTCTAGTACCCATAACACAAGCTCTGCTTAGCTTGGGACTAGACGGCGTTGTGTGATAGTTGTGGAATATTATTATTATTATTATTATTATTGTTATTATTTCTCTTAACTTCGATAAAGGTTCGATTATCTCTGTACAAACTGCCTACACGGAGCATAATGTAGATATATTTACATTGTTGTTCTATTTCTATTTCCGTGCTTAGATAAGTGATTGTTGTGTATGTTATTTATGTAACTTGCCTAAACCTTCGCCTGAATGAAATACATAATTACTAAGGCCGAACTTTTACCCACGACTTTGCTCTCGTGTAAGTCGATTGAGAAGTCACCTGGAGTCGATTGAGAAGCCGGCCAAGAGGATCATCGGTGATGATGCACTTGTCGAGTCAAAACTCCAAAGTCTTGAGCATCGACGCCGAGTTGCTGGCCTGTCGGTTTTCTATCGATTACATTTCGGGGAGTGTGTGTTAGAATTGCACAATTTAATTCCACCAAGTCCGTTCCATCATCGGACGACTAGCGGCGTACGGCGTTGCGCCATCGGTACATGGTGGACATCCCACCCATACGTACAATGCGTTTTGGGAAGACATTCATAATGCGTACAGTTAAGGAGTGGAATTCCCTACTGGAGTCTATGTTTCCTGATAGCTACAACCTAGGGGTCTTTAAATCAAGAGTGAATAGGTTACTTCTAGGCAAGCGTGCTCCATCGTCGGCCACATCATCGCTTACCATCAGGTGAGACAGTGGTCAAACGCGAGCCTATCAATAATAAAAAAAATAGTCGTCTCGTGTAAATTTATTTATTTAAAATTCATGTACAGTAGTCTCACATAGGCGGACTTAATGTAAGCATATATGGCATTCTCTACCAGGATTGTTGCATATACAGGTTTTTACTTTGAATGAAATATCATTAAATTAAGTTGCTTATAATAATAGAAAATATATATACAACATTATAATAATAATAATATAATAATATTCCACAACTATCACACAGCGCTGCCTAGTCCCAAGCTAAGCAGAGCTTGCGTTATGGGTACTAGACAACTGATAAACATACTTATATATTTCTAAATACATACATATATAGATAAATTACACCCAGACACAGAACAAATGCTCGTGCTCATCACACAACCATTTGTCCTGGGTGGGAATCGAACCCACGACCTCCGGCATAGCAGTCAGGGCCATTAACCACTAGACCAACAGGCCTGTACATTATTTTTAATATGTGCGAAACTAGAATATAGTTTGTTCAGAATCAGTAACTGAATCGATTCCAATAATTTTTACACCATGTTATATTTTTTCCCAAAAATATATTTTTTTAGTCACAAGTTGGACACCACCGACACTAAGTACAATACAGGTCACGGCAGGTCATTGCGGGCATTAAATGTCGTCGCACAGCTGGATGCGGGAGCAAAACAACCCCTCAGTAGCCTGTATGGCCCGGTGACTATGTATTTGTGCGGTCAACCAGGTAACATAACAAGCTTATAACTTTGTGATTTTTCATGATACAGTTATGAAATTTTGTACATAGATTCTTTACATAAAAATACTAGACACGTGTTTCGGGTTTCTCATATATTAAAACTAATGTTGAATATACTAAAATTAAAATGTAAATTTTATGTATTCTAGAAGAACGTAATGTCGGGATGGAAAGTATCCTAAGTCCTAATACAGGTCTACACGTCTTCTAAACTTCATTCCAGTCCGTTCAGCTATTAGGGTGTTGATATGATATAATTATGATAAACTAGCTGACCCGGCGAACTTCGTACCGCCTTAGCGTAGCAATGATGCACTACTTTATTTTGTTGTATATTTTTCAATATTTCTGAGAGATTTTCTTAATATTTTTTTCCGTAAGAACCTTCTCCTAATAATAACAAATACAACAAAAAAAGAATTAGTGAAATCGGTCCAGCCATTCACGCGTGATGCCGCGGCCGTGACCAAGGAAAACGGGTTTCATTTTAATATATATAGATTATTGTAAGACAAACTTCCAGTAAAAGAATGTTGCAAAGACAACGCTATTAAGAAATCATCAAAACAAACATAATCTACATACATTCCACATAAGCACTACATTCATAAACACTATACAACACAAACACTACACACCAACATCTACATCAACATCACACATACATATTTTTTTGTTGTTTTTTTTACTTCATTTTCATTTTGTATTTTTTCTTTTATAATAAAATCCATTGCACATAAAATGACGCATGTAATTAATAGAAGCCACTGGCTCCTGTAACACAGGTACTTACTATGCCTAGCGCGGGAGTCAGGGCCTCAATATTTTTTAAAATGTTACTTATGTCAATAAAGAATTTATTATTATTATTTTCTTGCCCTTATTCCGTGTTACTTGGAGTCGACACAACGTTTTTTTCTTCCATTCTGACCTGTCAACCGTCACGCTATCACTCCTCTCTTTTCTTTCAAATCACTCCTCACACAATTATTCATCTTTTATTTAGCTTTCCTCTGCCTCTAAATCCATCCACATGAATGTATACTCATGACTTTTAGAATAGTAGATTATGTGACTAGGGGATAAAGCAGTTTCTTTAAGTCGCGGGCGGCATTTATAATTCCGAACGAAACGAAGGTTTCTAATTTTAATCCCGAACGACAGTGAGGGATTTATATAATTAACTCCCGAGCGTTGCGAGGGAGTTAATAAAGAAACCTTAGTGAAGTGAGGAGTTCAAGCCACCCAAGATAAAGACAGCTTTATCCCCGTGTTGGATACTCTACTTTTTACACCATCTGTGAGATAATTAAAAGACAATTTAGTGATACAAATCAAATATTAGACAAATATTAGTATTATGTACAAGTTAATCTTAATCTTAACTATCACTCAACATGTTTTAAGATTTGAAACAAACAAAATTCACTACTCTAAGATTCTATAGTTTAAATTTTCTTTTTCATTACTTTTTTTTTCGAACCTCGTCAGTAACCACGACCACGTTTTATTGTTTTTTTTTTGTTAGTGGCCAGTATGAATTTTGAATAAACTTGTTTGATGCACGTACATTTTAGTTCACTTAATGTTGACGGTTTTTGACGTTCCAAATTCAAATCTCATTATTCCCTAGGGATCGCCCATACTGCATTATCTCCCTAGGGACAGAATGACTTGCTTTAAGTGATGGTTGTGTGACATATAAACGGGCATTATCGAGCAGGTGGTGTAAAAACATACATTTCATACCTCCTCTTCACATGACAATACCGAGACAAACAATTTCCTTTCAACTTTTCAGACCATTATGTACTAGACTATTTTGGGATAACAATCATTTAGTCACGTTTACAATCTCTTCGAACTTTAACAGGAAAGTATTACGTCAACGAGAAGCCTATAAACAAAACTTGCCCTCGAAAAGTTTGGTCCTTCGATCCGGATACCCAGAATAATAATGTTTTTTTTTTCTCTGTTGTAAGATTTCACAACTTTATTCACGCAACGTTTCAAGTTCAGAATGAATGAATAGAACTTGAATGTGAATAAATCTAAAGTAATTTAGGATTGGATTCCAAATTACTTTAAAAATTAGTTAACAGTTGTACGTATGAGTCGTTGATTTATTTTGAAACGCAAAGTTGAGGACTCCTTTATTTACATATTTGATTGACAAATACGGATTATAATTGTGAGACGCGACAGTCCCGTCTTTAGGGACGAACACAGAATACGGAATCGACTAGAACGCCATTACTTAAGGTGCATGTTCAAAGGCAGCCCAAGAAATTCTAATTTTCTTAGGTTTTAACATTTTGCAGGTCAGCGTAAGGTTTTATATATTTACTTATTATTTATGAATTTATTGAGTTATAATCATTAAAATCATCATACAAACATACAATGCTCTCAGTTCAGTTAACCTATTGAATGATTTTTTCATGAAATAGCCATTCAATACGATTTGGAAAAATATTCGAGACACAATCAGGAAAGCCCGAGTCCGACTCGCGCTTTACAGGTTTTTTTTAAGAGTAACTATGTAGTTTCTTAATCATACTAGCTTCTGACGTTTGTCCAACAACACAATGCCCATGTAGGCCTATGAGTAGGTAATAAAAATATTTTTAATTTGAATTTCCATGGGTAAAAGTTGACACTAATATGCTTCAGAGTTCAGTTGTGTGGTAAGTGTTGATGTTACCGTCCCTAAGTTTTTCTTTTTTTATGTGGGAAATCATCCAATGACATATCCCACCCTCGGGCGGAGTGGGAGGGCGTGGCAGACTTTACTGACTAAAACCCATCCCTGTTCCTTCTTTGCCTTCGTTCCATGGCCCCGGGGTTCTCTTTCGCACAACCCTTTTTTTAAGTGAAAACCCATAGCCTCTACGGTTTTGCTGACATCTCCTTGAGGCGCGCGTGGAACACTACGCGCTGTCGTTTACCAGAAAGTCGGACGGCGAACTACCCATTGCTCGCTGTCTGCAAAAAACCGTCCCTAGGTGGCCACTAAAGTGTTTCGATGCTCTGTGGGGTCACAGTAATCGACAAATTGTGTCTCCGTGATTTGAATTCGTTTGAAGCATGTTTACACAACTTTGAAATCATCGACGCTGTTTATTTTCTATGACGACGCCTGTGTACTTTACGTTAAAGAAATCCCGTATTATTCTGTGTTTATTTTTGTACAATATTTGGTACTGAACGACAAATAACAGTGAAAATAAATCTTTTTTAAAAAACAGTATCGAAATTGGTTATTAAATGAAGCAGCAATTTGTATTTCAAATATTGCTATGAAAGACTGGGGCACGACGGCAATATATTGCTATCTCTTTTATACACACGTAACCTAACGGCGGTGACGTCACATTTCTGTGTCTGCATCTTTATTCTGTTATTTGACAGTTTCTCTTTCCACCGAATTTAAAAGGACTTACTAATTTTATTGCTGAACTGATTTCAAAAGTTTTTATATGCATTTTTGGATAAAATTATTTTTAGAGTTCCGTACCCGAAGAGTAAAAACGGGACTCTATTGCTAAAACTCCACTGTCCGTTTGTCCGTCACCAAGTGGAATCTCATAAACCGTGATAGCTAGACAGTTGAAATTTTCACAGATGATGTATTTCTGTTGCCGCTATAACAACAAATACTAAAAGTAGAATAAAATAAAAAGTGGGGGTCCCATACAATAAACTTTTTTTGATTTTTTGCCCGAAATTAATAATAATTATAATATAGTGTCGAGATAATGGTACGGAACCCTTCGTGTGCGAGACTGACTCGCATTTGGCCAGTTTTTTTTTTCAATCAGTCAATTACCCGATTCAGGTAGGATAAATTGGAGCCGCTGGTAGCGTTGACTGCTCAGCAAATATCAATGGAATCAATCTTGGAGGATTTGGAAGTAGCTATTCAGGTCACGTGACACGGGTCACTTTACTGCTGAGCATTCGAGCGTTTTAGCTTCGAATTCGCTGCTTTACTTCGAGAGAGGAAGGAAATGCTTCTCGACTTACTTATTTGATTTTGAATGAAGGACCAAATATATGTGATTGCATTTGGTGTTAATATTAAACTGGAAGTGGACGTATCTTGTAGTAATCCTTTAGTCGCCTATGATGCAAAATGTATTGTGGAACATTAAAAATACCTAAACTAATATCCGACTGTAACTTGCTTGAGTGTAGACGGATGTTAATTTAGGTTTTTATGATGAATTAGGCGAATTTTTAATCAATAATTTGGCTAAGTTCAACAAAGTGGACTGTTCAATTTTAGCAAATACCATTTTGTTAACTTAATAATACTCCTTTATACCAAAAACAAAATAAATTAACATTGTTGAGTTCAGCGCCATCTAGTGGGAACGTGGCCACGCCCGCGCCCGTAGCTTTCACCTTAAGGTGGTAAGCTATAATTAAATAGTATAACTATACTACATGAACAGTCACAATAAGGTGGATTTTGACTTAGTTCGATAAAGTGGTATGTCCGACTTTAGCAAACACCATTTCTTTGACTTCATAATGCTCCCAGACACTAAAAACAAAATAAACTAAAATATTTTGGGTTTAGCGCCATCTAGCGGGGGCTCGAACTCTTTGCTTTCATTTTAATATACCGGAATCAAACCTCACACAAGATATTACAACAAGATCCCTCCTTACATAATTTCCATACGACATGAAACCTGAGGAGTTATTTCCACATATTACATGCCATGTCACCATCATCTCACAAAGCGTCGTTCAACGAAAAAAATGTGACTAATAAAAATTCCGTAGTACATTTCATTTGGTGGGGACGAAAAGTCATAAAAATCCCAGTACGCAGGAACGTTGATAACAGCTTATCAGGGAGAGATAAGGCTTCGACACCACTAATGCGTTTACATATCGAAGCCATTAGCGCCCAGCTTTGAGGCCGTTGCGACATTGTTTTGACGTGTGGTCACGAGCACAGAACACGGTGTACCCTTATCTAAAATGATTTTTCGTTTACGCAGCTGTTTTTTGTTCTACATGCGTATATTGTTGTTAACTTTCCATTACTAGGAGGCCATTCATTTATTACGCAGACGATTTAGGGAGGGAGGGGTGTCGTCCATATCCTTTTTTTTCTTACAGGGAGTCTTGATAGTTCTTACGTAAGATTTGAAAAAGCGTGGGCAACCGCGCGAGTACCGATGTGCGCTCGGATGCTTATAGGTAAATTATTTCCATGGCAACGTCACTGCGCCTCCCCGCTTGTAAGCTAGTTTGCGTAAACGACACACTTGTAAAAGTTCCTAAAAATTATTACCTTTAAAAATAAACATCAAAATCAACTAAACGTATATTCATTTTTTAGGGTTCCGTACCACAAAAGCAATGGGTAGCTCGCCGTCCGACCGTCTGGTAACCATCCGGATCGAGCCCAAGTCGTCGACGGCGTGTAGTTCCACGCGCACCTCAAGGAGATGTCAGCAAACCGTAGGGGCCCTTCAGGGTCGAAGCCTACTGGGGCCATGGGTTCGCTTCTGAAAGGAATACCCGGCCCTGGAATGAAAGGCAACGAAGGAACTAGGAGTGGGTTTTAGTCAGTAAAAGTCTGATACGCCCTCTCGCTCCACCCAAGGGCGCGAGATGTCATTGGATGATTTCCCACCTAAAAAGAAACTAGGTTTTAAAGAAAATTTTGTTCATTCGCTTCAAATCTATGTTCTAGTGATTATTTTTGAGATCAATGTTAACGATTAAAATACGAGTACCATAGAAAAGTTTGTTTGTCATTTCACGGAACCAGTTTTGGTATTAGTTCAAATCCCTAGATTTGTTCAAGGAAAAGATAGTGTTGTTATTTTAACATCCTCCGTGATTTGATCAAATCACTTAGGGAATTGACTAAATCTCGGTTTTTATCATATCCCTGCAACATATACTCGTATATACTGTCCCATGCCAAAACACAAAAGAAAAATACTAATATTTTGTAAAATCTACGTGTTGGTACTGCACTGGATTTTGTCAGAAAATAGACTGGAGCATTGGAGTTTTGTAGCAGCTGTTACCCGTTTCCCTCAATTTCCTTTTCTTCAGTTCCAGATGAGTCTGCAATTCTGCGGACCGACAACCCAGATTTTTAAGAAAATTCTTTTCTTGACTTTCAAACCAAACAGGATTAAATCTTAAAATTTATAAAGAATCAAAGTTTTGTTTATATTCACCCGGTGTTTCTATTTACTCCATTTGTCTTTACCTGTGTATCAACAATACTTAGATACTACAGTAATAGCACCACGAATATCTGGTTTAATGTAAATGGACTGCACTTTGATAAATATTATCTTTATTTGGTTAGGTACATTGGTTTTTTTATTTAATCTGTGACGATAGTTCATACACATAGTCACACTATACATATACCTAGTATCCTATGTGCTGTTCCAAGATATGATTTATCTATTTACCATGTTTCAGCGAAATCCGTTCAGCCATTTGAGCGTAAAGAAGTAACAAAAAAATACAGACACTCACATAGTTTCGCCTTTATAATAATTATTATGTATTAGTGTAATAATATAATATAGATGCACGGTATCTTCTCGTCCAATATACTACAGTGTCTCAAGAAGAAATTCTATGAATAGTGCGTGTTGCCAGTGATGGCATATGGCATCGAAACGTAGTCGCTTACAATGGGGCTCATAAGAAGACTTAAAATCACCCAAAGGACAATGGAAAGGGCTATGCTCGGAGTTTCCTTGCGTGCTCACATCAGAAATAGAATAGAATAGAATATCGTTTATTTAATAAAAGTGGCACATTTATATTAAGATACATAAAAACAATTATAACGCATACATTGCATTTTTGCCTGAACTAGGTTGGACCTGTATGTCAGGCTAAAAAGTACTAAGAACCTAAGAAATAATAAATTAACAATCATTAAAATTCACTATATTAAATAACCTAAATTTAACCTTTTGAGTGCGTAATTAGAGACACAATAGTAAGACAATGGCGCGTGAACGCCGGCGTTAATGCGGTGATCAACAGCTTAATTAACTAAAAGCAAAGCATGTTTTATTTACAAACTAAAAGGAGATCTTCTGTCTCTCCGTATGAGATGCTGAGTAAGTATTGCATAATAATCTTTTTACAGCTATAATATTTAATTTATACAAACCTAATTTTCTATTTAATCTATTGTACAAAAATGGGCCTAAAAATGTGAAATACCTTTTTACAAAGACATATTTTGAAAAAGTATTAAAATTGCATACAATATCATTCCGTCTCGTATCAGAAATGAAGATATCTGCAGGAGAACCAATACCGACATAGCTCGAAGCATCGCCAAACTTAAGTGGCAATGGGCATGGCACATTGCTCGCAGAACAGATGATCGATGGGACGAAAGGTTCTAGAGAGGCGGCCACGTACCGGAAGACGCAGTGTTGGAAGACCTCCTACAAGGTGACCTGGTGAGGGTCACGGGAATCCGATGGATGCAAGACGCACAGAATCGGTCGTTGTGGCGATGCTTGGGGGAGGCCTATGTCCAACAGTGGACGTCTTTCGGCTGAAATAATGACGATGATGATTGTAATAAGCACGCGTTTGACCACTTTCTATCTTTTGTTTTAGTGTCTCAGTTGCGTGGACTATGTACGGCCAGGCGAGTTGGCTCAAACCCCAGCCCCCGAGGGGGAGAGGGTGCCGGGGGATGGCGCTAGCTGTTCTGCACCTGATGACCAGGTAAACTTACCAGCCCCCCTAGCCAAGTTACAATCGTTTCGTTCGCGCCGAACGCCTCGAGTAGGCCACTCCTCCGATTCCTTTGTTCTGACCACGTGACTGAGCGTTGAGATGACGTAAGAACAAAGGAATCGGAGGCGTGGCCTACTCGAGGCGTTCGGCGCGAACGATACGATTGTAACTTGGCTAGGGGGGCAGATGTACTTCCTATTATAAGAAATGTTTATAATAGAATAGAAAAGACTCGGCTTGACTCGGCGTCGCCCCCCTACAGTTTTGCTAATGACTCTTATGCGGTACGCATGGAACCACGGCAACTCTCAAATAATCCTACCATACCTGCTGTAGTGTTATCACGAGCTCTTATCGCGATGCATTTTACGACCTTAATTGAACTGTTAAAGGGATGGAGCTATATAGGGTGTAGCTCCATCACTCTTTCTTGCTCGAACGCCTGACATTTTAACCTGTCATGGTAAGTCTGTGGTGGTAGAGCAGTGATGGCCGAGTGGTAACGGCCCCGACTTACGAGTTGTAGGTTGCGGGTTCAAACCCAGTCAGACGCATTACTTTGTGTAATTTATTTCATCACCACTGCTCTCAAAACGGTGAAGGAAAACATCGTGAGGAAACCGGCATGTCCTAGAACCAAAAATTCGAGGACATGTGACATCCACCAACCCGCGCTGGGCACGCGTGTTGGATTATGGCCCATTCCCTCTCCTAGAGAGGAGGCCTGAGTGCCAATAGTGGGAACATTATAAGGCCGCCTATGCTATGCTATGATAAGTCCCTTTAACATCCGTAGACTCATAGCAAGGTTCAGTTGAAAACCAGCTTCAGGCAACTGCTACATAGTGGCCTGGCATTATGCTGAACTGGACTTATTTGTGGCAGCCGTTATACACAAAATGTTGATGTATTTTTAAGTTTTAGTATTTAAGTTTTTACATTATAATTGTTATCTCATTGTGTGTACCTGTGTGCTAAATAAACGTGTTTTCTTTCTTTCTTTCTTCTTTTCTTTCTTATTTTCTCCCTATCTACCTTGTGGTCGTCAATCAGACTGCACTAGCGAGTGCAGGGGTAGGCGCGGGCGAAGGGGTCTTGGCGACGCTTCGGCGAGAATGATACTGCGCGTATGGGTTAAAAAAAGTAGCAGTTACCGGCCACAAGTGGCTGTCACGCGCTTCAGCTTCTTTTGTGGCCGCTTTTAGCTTCTCGTGGCGGCGTTTGTGACTGTGGCATATGGCCACACATCGCCCGCGCCCATGCCCGCCTCATGCAGACGCGCGGCTCGCGGGTGCAATGTGAACGCAACTGGCGTATACACACATTTTGAATTACACGCGCCCGCGCTAGTACCTAGCTAGTACAATGTAGCGACTGCACAGCAACCTACAGTATCCTTTGACAGCGGGTGAGCTGCAAACCGCAGATATTCCATTGAGTTTCTAGTCTGATGTTCACTAAAGCGATCTAAGTTTAATAACAGTCAACTAACTTCAACTCTCTGACTATCTGACCGACTTCTTACGATTCAAAAGTGCTCGTAAAGTGTAACCATTTATGTGGGTATGTACAGGATATCTATATTCTATACATCCTTATAAGTAAAATTGAAGTGTCTCTTTGTAAAATTAAAAAAACATTTTCGCCGTATATTCGATACCTATAACAAAAATGCAATTTTCAAAGTTTTTGTCTGTTTGTCTGTCAGTCTGTCTGTCGGTCAGTCGATCTATCTGTCTCTCTGTCTATTCCCGCTAATCTCCGAAACGGCTGAAGGTTCGATTTTGATAGGACTTTTACTGATAAATAGCTGATATTTTATGGAGTAACTTAGGCTTTTATTGTAGAAAAAAAAATAGATTTCCTCACAAAAAGAACTTCTTGAAATTGTGCTATTTTACAAATTTGGTGCGGACAAAGTCGTGAGCACCAGCTAGTTTAAAATAAACGCTTTGGCTTTGATTACCTCTGGAAATGAAAACATAATTATATCTGCAGATACCAGATATGATGACATAACAGTGGGCAGGGCACATTAATCGCAAAACAGATGGTCGATGTAGCTAAAAGGTTCTGAAGTGGCGACCACGTACCATACGACAAAGCTTTGGAAGGCCTCCCACAAGGTGGACCGTTGACCTGGTGAGGGTCGCGGGAATCCGATGGATATGAGACGCACGGGACCGATCATTGTGGCAAAACTTGGGGGAGGCCTATATCCAAATAATGGACTTTCGGCTGTAATGATGATGAACAGATGTTCAGTCAAAGACATCCCTTGGACAATAACCCACCAGCTATATTTCATAATATGACAGAGATGGGATAACAAGTAAACTCATTGAACATTTCAATATATACAACACTAGCTCTTGCCAGCGGGTTTGCCCACGTGATCATAGAAAATATAGGCCTATGTTACTCAGTGATACAGTAGCTTTCTACTAGTGAAAGAATTTTGAAAATCGATCCAGTAATTTTTGAGTTAAATCGAAACATACAATCAAATTTTTTCTCTTTATAATATTAGTATATGAAACAGCAACACATCATCATCATTTCAGAAGAAAGACGCCACTGTTGGACATAGGCCTCCCCCAAATGTCGCCATAATGACCGGTCCTGTGCGTCTCGCATCCATCGGATTCCTGCGACCCTCGCCACGTCATCGGTCCACCTTGTGGGAGGCCTTCCAACGCTGCGTCTTGCGGTACGTGGTCGCCATTCCAGAACCTTTCGTCCCCATCGACCATCTGTTCTGCGAGCAATGTACCCTGCCAACGGCCATTTAAGTTTGGCGATTCTTTGGGCTATGTCTGTAACCTTGGTTCCCCTGCGAATATCTTCATTTCTGACGCGATCACGCAAGGAAACTCCGAGCATAGCCCTTTCCGTTGCCCTTTGAGTGACTTTAAGCCTTCTGATGTGGCCTATTGTAAGCGACCACGTTTCGGAGCCATATGTCATCACTGGCAATACGCACTGGTCATAGACTTTCGTCTTGAGCAACACATCAACAACATATATACATATATGAAACAGTTTTAATTGCATTTAAACATGTACTCGTACTTTTTCGTTGAATGAATATTAAAGCGATGCCATTTACATTATAATAATAATTAATGTTGTCCCATTAGCCGGTAAAAGCCTATTATTCTCGCTCATCACACAATTGGGTACGACCTGTATGATGTATGTATATGAGGGACAAGTCCAATTATGTACGTTGCCACGAGATAACCGCAAGCGTGTTATTGCATACATCACACTTCACACTAGCATAATCAGCCTATTAATGTTCCCACTGCTGGGTCTCAGGCCTCCTCTCTAGGAGAACGAATGGGCCGTAATCCACCACGCGGGCCCAGTGCGGGTTGGTGAATGTCACATGTCTTCGAATTTTTGATACTAGGACATGCCGGTTTCCTCACGATGTTTTCCTTTACCGTTTTGAGAGCAATGGTGATGAAATAAATTACACAAAGTAATGCACCTGATTGGGTTCGAACCTGCTACCTTCAACTCATAAGTCGGAGCCGTAACCACTCCGCCACCACCTCACACTATCACACTAATATTATAGACACGAAAATTTGTACTCACGAGTGCGTATGTAACGTGTTGTATTTTTTTTTTAATTTTTCCCCACACACCAATTACTCCTGTACCATGGGTGATTTCACTAACATGTTAAATCACAATCACAAGTACAACTTATATTGACTGGCCTGTTGGTCTAGTGGTTAGTGGCCCTGACTGCTATGCTGGAGGTCGTGGGTTCGATTTCCACCCAGGACAAATGCTTGTGTGATGAGCACGATCGTTTATTCTGTGTCTGGGTGTAATTTATCTATAATATGTATGCATTTAGAAATATATAAGTATGTTTATCAGTACTCATAACACAAGCTCTGCTTAGCTTGGGACTAGACGGCGTTGTGTGATAGTTGTGGAATATTATTATTATTACACCTGTATACTACCAATATTTGTTCCGTGCAGGAATCGAACCCGAGACATACAACGTAGCAGATCACGCACAGAGCACACACCCACGGTGCCAACCGAGCTGTCAATTAATTTGTCATCGTTTGTTACTCCTTCACACTGAAACTGCTGAAGGGATTTGGATGAAATTTGGCACACCGGTAGAGCATGTCCTGGATATTCCAGGACACGGCACATAGGATACTTTATATTTCGGAAGTATGTTACCTTGGGATAATTTTCTAAATTCACGCGGGCGAAGCCGCTGGCAGAAGCTAGTGGATTCATAAATATTACACACTTGAACTTTTACATTTCTATATTAATATCATGAAGAAGATATTTTTTATTGGATACTAATTAAACAGACTTTTTTTTAATAGGACTATTCGCCTCTGAAAATCTACATTATTCTAAATTACTAGCATAAGCATAATCAGCCTTTTTTAATGTTCCCACTGCTGGGACTTAGGCCTCCTCTCTAGGAGAGGAAATGGGCCGTAATCCACCACGCGGGCCCAGTGCGGGTTGGTGAATGTCACATGTCTTCGAATTTTTGGTAATTACTAAGTCAGCCACAATTAAAAAACGTCTGAATGATAATACCTTAGCCACTAGTTATCTTTTATGTAAGCCACTTTTTGGGTGATAAAAAAATAACCACGAAGGATAACCTGGCCGTGTAGGAGTACAATTCCGAGCTCGCTTTGGACCAAGAATATTTATTTGTCGTTGTGAAAAAGACGAATTAGTTTATAAGAGGCTATCTCATTTTTCCATTGCTTAGTTATAAAATGAGAAGTTTGATCACGTGGCTAATGAAAAAATATGTAGCTTGACTTATAAGTTCTCAAATTTATTTGGTATCAGTAACGTTATTACAACATTTATTTTAAGTAAATTATCTTATTATGATTTGCATTTATATACATAAGTACTAATCGAAATTTATTTTTTGACAGCGCCGTATCAGCGAAGACGGTGTTTCCCATACACACAGTATTAATCCATTTCAAGAAGATCCAGGTGAGTTCAAAATTATAACTTGAATAAATATAGTTTATTTGCATAAGATTATAACTACAACATACTACTTATAAACGTTTAAACATTATTAAAAAAAGTAACTAACTATACTATATATATTTAAAATAGTACTTTCAATTTTCACTTTTTTAAAATTCAATAGAATTGTTTATATGTTTAGTATATTTTATTTTATTATCAATATATTATCTTATCTGTCTCTGTGTTCCGTGAGTGTGTCCGTGGCATCACCAGGCCCTATCAGAATACCAGCGCTGCGTTATTTTACTTTTTTGTTAAATATCGCAGCATATGCTGAGATAGGAGCCTTTTTGGCCTCGCACAGGTCTTTTATTTTTATCTTTTAATATTGTTTTCTTTTATTTATTTTTATTTTAAGTTAAGTTAAGTATTTATAGATTAAGCAGTTCTCAAATAATTTTTTCTTTCTTTCTTTTTAAACACTTAAAACAAAAACTCTGAACTATAATAAATGCAAAAAGGACGAGTCTCTCTAACCTATCTTTTCCCACGACTTGTCAATCCCGTGTACTAGCCGAATTTCAAATATTCCGCATCTTTCGCCAGAACCACGTAAACAAATACGATACTTCCAGCTAACGTCTATCAACATTTTATTAACACACACAACAACACGACAAAATATACACTTTTTCATTGTAAATAATTATAGTAGACAATTCTACCGAAACTCCTATGTAATCGAAAATCTGATTGAAATCTAAGTTTAAATAAGTACATCAGAATACCAAAACTTTAATAAGCAATACCCATAACAACCCGAAGTTTCCAAGTTCATAATAATTGTATTATCAGACTTAACTGGAACTACCCCACAATTGTTTGAGACTAATCGAATCCAAACTGTAGACCGAACTAATTGTGTTACACCAATAGTGTTATCCATAGCCCTCTACGCGGCTACGAAAGTGCTACGACGTAGCAGTGCTACGAACTTTGTAGACGCTGGCGATTTAATTAAACCCTACCGCTTGCGTTGGATTAGTCCGACGAGTGTTTCCGTGTCCTATTCGCCAGGGTCGTGTGTTTGCGACTGGGTACTCCATCTCGTTTAGCTCTTCAATCGCCATAGGTGACAGAAGAGCTGACGAGATGAAGTATGTGCGACGCTGGCAGAATAAACAGAGTTAAAAGATTAATTACTTAGCGAGAATTATAACTTATAGAGATAAAAGGTTTTTCAACAAGAACTTTGTTTTTAAATAGAGGCAAATCGGAACAACCCGATAGATGTTTTTTTTAAATAACAATTGTAGAAGCATTAGCAATTGTTACAATGAATTTTTACCTGATGACGATGAATCCTAGAAGGAGGGTAATGTTTTCACTTTTCACTTTTCGCAAACGCGAGTGCTGAATTCGATTCTCGGCTGAATGAAGTGTTAAAGGGATTTCCTATTTACAGAACTAAAAAATAACTGAGAAAATTTAGCTGTACGTACCATAGGTACATAAATCCCTTCTCTATTTATTCTTTTATTCTTTATTGTACACACACAAAAAAAAATTAACCTTAATACATTGATTTGATAATTTATGTCGCTTTAGAAAATATAAGAACTGTTTTATATACCTGGTTGTCATAATTTATCATAATAATGTCCTTATATTTGCAGTCGAAACAGAAGGCATGCTCAGGGCACCCCGATACTACCGAGGGATATACTGTCCATCTATCACAAATAGTTTTAAGGTAAGTGCACAAATATTTACCTACCCTCGTGCAAACAAATTTCATTGGGAAATTCTCAGTGAGGACCAAAAATAAACAGACAGGCTACACCTTTCGGTGACCTAGTAATGTAGGTCACCCAGCTACATTCATAAATGTTTCAGAAGAAATTTCCTTGCAACTGAAATTTCTAGTAAATTTCAGTGAAAAATCGGTATCTATTTTTTGCATCCATCATTGATAGAAGGCCATCTAATGACGTTTGTATGGCCAACCACATATAGTCACATATGGCAGATCGTGCGCCCTTTATCAGTCATAGAAACTAGAGAATGCCTTGCTAAGATCCTTACATACTCCTTTTGTTTGGTTTACGTTAAGAAATCTAGTCATACAAAGACAACGGTTGCGCACAGCCAGAAATTTCTTTGCGAGTATCAGTGTTCCCTACCTAATATCATCCGTCAGTCGTGCATTGATGGCCCAATGGTAACGTCCCCGACTTAGTCGTGGGTTCAAACCAACGCAGGCGATTTACTTCTGTAACTTCACCACTAAGCATAAGCATAAACGTGATCAGCCTTATGTTCCCACTGCTGGGACACGGGCCTCTTCTCCAGGCGAAGGAATGGACCTTAATCCACCACGCGGGCCCAGTGCGCGTACCAACCCGCATATGACATGTCTTCAAATGGTGGGTTTTTTTGTTTTTATGTTTTGATATCATCACTGCTGCTCTCAAAGCGATGTAGGATAACATCGTGAGGAAATCAACATGTCCTAAAACAAAAAAATCAAACTCACATCTATACTCAATACTCAATTCTTTATTGCATTCCACAATGTAGACTTAGGTGGTAAATATTTGCCAAAAGAAACAATCATGGACCCTGTCGGTCGGGAACAGCAAAAGAAGGATATAATAAGCGGAGAAGAGGACTTATTTTCGGCATCTTATAATCTAACTTAATCTAAATACATCTACCAACCTGCATAGTCCCGCTTAGTGTATTACGGCCCATTCCCTCTCCTAGATCTTCTAGGCTTGAGTCCCAGCGATGAAGGAACATTAATATAAAATGTCCATTTGCAAAGACTTTTTCTTATTTTTTTTGCAGAATAAAGCAGTAGAATTATCATACCAAAGATATTCACGGCGGCAGCGACAAAAGTCACTCATCATGGTCAACGTTGTTGATTTAGCTCTTAAGGTAAGTGTTATCAAGTTGTTCTCCGTTCGGAGTCCTTTGATACGAATGAAATAAAATTCAAAATGGAAGTGGGAATAATTCCAAGACTGCAATTTATGTCAATGATAGCATCATTAAAACTTAAATATGTATTAAAATGTTTTGTCTTTTCCAAATTTCAGATATGTCTAGCAATAATTTATACAGTCACAAACTTAAACGGTAAGTAAATTTATTACTTTTTGGATTCTATTTTATTTTCTTTACGCCAAACTATATATATTATTTAACCTACTGTCTAAAATATCTTTTAAAACAGTGTTGCATCAAATGAATTTGTCATTTTCAAAAATTAAATTTCTTATGCTTTCAACTTGCTGGAACTGACTCAACAACGTAACAAACATTAATTTATTTATTTTATTTATTTAGGTTAACCAACAATTGTTTACACATATACATTTCAAACTTAATTATTAGGGTAACATTAACAAGTGCAACAATTAATTAAAGGTTAACACCACATGCACAAAAAAAAACGGCTTCACATAACTAACATATTTATAATATCTTATTTGAAACTAGAAGTTATTATAGGTATAATAACCTCTTATTTCAAATAAGTTAATATACTTACAAAAAAAGAATTAACAATAATAAATAGAAAAAAAAATCAGCATAAAAATTACTGAATAAATTATATAATTATAATTGATTAATTAAACTATGAATAAAATTAAAATGATTATAAATAAATAAGAAGATAAAATTAAAAGAATAAACTGAATACATTGAGAATTAACATTAAGAGTATATAAAGTAACAATCACGTTTCCATCTGTTCTCCAGTAGCTTCACCGGGGCCGTACCAGATCGCGTGGACAGTTGCCTTCGCCTGGTTGAATGTGGGAGTATGTCTGCTCGGCTGGTGGCGATGTTTCGCCAACAACTACCTGCATTGGGCGGCAGCTGCAACGTGGATACTACTCATCGCTCAAGGTATGATATACTGGTATACCTTATAGTGAGCTCTTACAGATGGAAAATGCAAGATGATTTAAAAGCGTTCGTCGATTACTGAGTCCGAGACGGTGCAGGAGTAGAATGTCTGAAAGGACAAATGGAAAATAAAATGTCATAGATATTCAGATACTGTCTCGACTGGTCTTTCAAAACACGGCTCAAAGGACTGCAATGAAATTCTGTAACTATTGATAAGTGCCTCACTTAATTATACTTCTTACATCTTCAAAGCTTTTATAACATAAGTTTAATTGTGATTTAAGTTTATCTTCGCTCTTTAAGAAAAGAACTCATCAAGATGTGATTAATAGAAGACCTCAATGCTATAAATGGTAAAAGTTTCCAGCCTAATTAATATAAAAAAGAAAGTAAATAATATCAGTTCTATTGTCTTCAAATAATGAATCTTAACAACTTTGTTATAAGATCTAGTCAAAAAATAGCGTTTATTAGTATGACACATCCTAAACACAAAAAAAATACTTCTGTCAAACTGTTTGTTGGCAGAATATGCAGCAAGTATATAATATGTTTATGTCTTCACACTTGCATTTTTTTTTTCATCAAAAAACAAGGTCCCCTTTGTTTACTGTAAATGACCTATTACTTAACACTACTTTAATATATTACAATACCACAAAAGCTGAGTTGCGTAATACTGGTAACTACCACCATCTCACCATCACCACCTGACTAGCCTGTTGGTCTAGTGGTTAGTGGCCCTAGCAGTCAGGGCGCAGGAGGTTGTGGGTTCGTTTCCCACCCAAGACAAATGTTTGTGTGATGAGCACGATCATTTGTTTTGTATCTGGGTGTAATATATCTATAATATGTGAGTATTTAGAAATATATAAGTATGTTTATCAGTTGTCTAGTACTCATAACTCTGCTTAGCTTGGGACTAGACGGCGTTGTGTGATAGTTGTGGAATATTAATATTAAGTATCTTCATCTATTTTCCATCAGACTCAATCTTATTGATCTCAAATTGTATCTTAAAAACCTAACTATAAGAGCTAATCATCACTAAAGACTATTTTCGTTCCTCCAGGTCTCAGCGGTCAAGGCATTGGCTTCCAAGACTCGGAGAACCAAGTCTGGTACATGCTGTTCATAGTGTTTGTGCCGTACGCGATGTTGCCTCTCTCCCTGATCTGGTGCATCGTCATCGGGCTCCTGTCCTTCTTGGCACACGTGCTGGCTACTGCCGTGGTCATTAAGGAGCGCATGGAGGAAGCTAAGAGAGCTGTCAACTGTAATATAAATGTAAGTTTTTATCTAGCCAACTTGATTCTTATGAACTTAAAAATTGGAATTCCTCTGTGGGATTCAAATCCTTACCCATCTATAAATCACCTCTATTTTGAGCTGGGAAAATGGAAAAACTAATGCAAACTATTGGCATGATTTACTTTTTTCTTTTCGCCAGAAATGAAACCTAGTTTGTATGTTACAGGCCAATACGAAGAAGCAATAGCAAAAATAACCAGGTCTTTAAACCATAACCGAACGAAGATACATATAGAAGCATTGCTAGTATATTTTTGTCAGACGTTACCTATTTTCGTTATATTATAATGAAATGGAAATATAATACGTATCATTTTAAAATTTCCATTGATAAAATAGATTAAATGGGTTATTACTGTTATATTTTTCTCACACTCGCAGTTTCTCATCACTAAAACTAGTAAAAAAAATAAGTGATAAAAGAATCGAAAAGATACGCGTTAATTTTGTGATAGTGATTGACACTATTTAATGCGTACTCACCATAAAAACCGAAACTAAAACTATATTTAACAATGGGAAACTTAAAACATCAGACCTAAAGTATTTTTATTTAAGAAAAATAACGCCTGATAATAAACTATAGCAATATACTAAATAGTCTCTGACTTCGTTTGGTTACGTTTAATAGACATAATTCTTTTTGCTATTGATTTATCATACAGTCCTTTATGATATGGCCTAAGTTTCACTTTTGGCGAGAAGAAAAAAATTTACATGCCAGCAATGTATGGGAAAAGTTTCATTCCCCTTTGGATGGGGAATCATCAGATAACTCCTCCTGCTTTGGGTGAAAACCCACCGTGTTCCTCCAGTGACCCTATGCGTCCCAGGACCGCAATAACTCTTTTAAACAATACGGAACGCAAAAGATCTGAAGGAATACAGGTGGGCTTTAATCAGTAGAAGTCTGTCGTTCCCACTCGTTCTAATCAGAGCGAGATAAGTTATTTTATGGTAACCCATCCAAAAAAAAGGACCGTAGTAACTTTAGCGAACAGGGGCCTTACTATGACGTGTTAAAATGTCGAACGTGCGAGCGAGAAAGAGGGATGGAGCTATACAGCCTATACAACATTAGTTTTAATATATGAGAAACCCGAAACCCGTGTCTAGTATTTTTATGTAAAGAATCTATGTACAAAATATCATAACTGTATCATGAAAAATCACAAAGTTATAAGCTTGTTATGTTACCTGGTTGTCCATACAAATACATGGTCAACGGGCCTTCCGGGCGACTGAGGGGTTGTTTTGCTCCTGCACACAGCTGTGTGCTGGCGCCTAATGCCCGCTATGACCTGCCGTCACCTGTGTTGTACTCAGTGTCGGTGGTGTACAACTTGTGATCTTTTTTAAATATTTTTGGTATAAAATATTACATGGAGTAATAATGGTTGGAATCGATTCAGGTACTGATTCTGAACAAACTATATTCAGGTTTCGCATATAGTATAGTAAAATAGGTCGCATTAAGAGCTCGTGCTAGGGCCTCAGTGCCGCAGCCCTAACAGGCATCTTCATAACTCTTTGGTCAAATTTCAACTTAAAAACATCACTATATTTTTTGGTGGACCGACGACCTAGTAACTGTTGCGGGAATCCGATGGATGCGAAACGCACCAGACCGGTCATTGTAGCGACATTTGGAGGAGGCCTATGTCCAGCAGTGACGTCTTTTCGACTGAAACAATGATGATGATGGTGATAAAAATCACCTTTTTAAGTACTTTGGTCCTTTTGGCCCACCTTGCACCACAAATCTTTAGATACATTAATGCTCATTCAAAACATCGTTCTATTTCTGTCATCTTCAAACGTTAGAAAGGGGCAGAATGATGTTTTGCCTATGATGCCAGTAACACAAAAATAAATTATGATAAAAAAAAACAAAAATGTCGATTACAAACTACGTATACCATAATTTTTAACTAGATGGACCAAAGTGACAGCTATAACAATGGCTTAATGACAGCGGGCATTGGTCATTTGTCAATGACCCATGCCCACTGTCATTAAGCCATTGTTATAGCTGCTGTCGCAGGGCATTATCCACTAACCAGCTAATTATCAATCAGAATATATATGTATACCTAAATAATAATATATATACGATATTGTTATTAATAATTATTTCGTTATTGCAGTTTTCTGATATGTGTGTGAGTTGTTCAGCTTACTAAATGTTTAAAATAATCTTATTCTGATTTTGAACCACCTTCAAAAAAGGAGGAGGTTCTCGATTCGATTGAATGTTTTTTATTTTGTTTACAGCTTTCCAATTTTGAAATTTAAATATAGCTTTTAGTCATAAAATTGTCTTAGAAGGCGTTTCTTTTTTTGTAAAATAGCTTATATCCGAGAACACTTTTGCTCTTTAGCTCACCTTTTCATCTTAGTGCTCATCAGACATAATTTCTTCCTTAGATTTTTGTCAATTTTTTTTCAATACACTTACTTGAAACCCGCTCTTATCCCACCGCTTTTAGGCACGCAATAGACTGTTTTCCGCACTAGTGCAGAAAAGCGCGCGTGCTCTCCCCCGCCACAATTTTATTACATTTATCGTATCAGGTGTGTCGACCCCCACCAGTCGCCGGTTAACCCCCGTTTATTCATTTCGTAAGTGTATTGAAAAATGTCGTTTGATACACGTGCAAATTTGTCACTGCAACTCTCGAAACTTTCTGCACTGGTATCAAATGTACTATTTATGTAGCAGATAAGCTAATAAATTCTCTCTTACAGTCCTACACCTGCAGTCTCCGTCTCCTAATCGGTAACGCATTGCTCTACATAGCGGTAAACTTTGCGGGAATGTACGCGAAGTCCTTGGCGGACTGGGGACAGAGGAAGGCGTTTCTAGAGACGAGAAGATCGATGGTCACAAGAGAGAAAACGAAGCGGGAGAGTGAAAGGCAGTGGAAATTGTTCCAGAGCGGTGAGAATATTCTGGATTTGTCTTCATCTCCAACCAGTATTTAGCAGCCTTTATTTTTGGTGGGAAATTATTAAATAACTTCTGTTGCTCTAAGTGGTGGAGCAGTGGTGGCCGAGTGGTTACGGCCCCGACTTACGAGTTCAAACCCAGCCAGGCGCATTACTTTGTGTAATAATTCATCACCACTGCTCTCAAAACGGTGAAGGAAAACATCGTGAGGAAACCGGCATGTCCTAGAACCAAAAAATTCGAAGACATGTGACATCCACCAACCCGCACTGGGCCCGTGTGGTGGATTACGGCCCATTTCCTCTCCTAGAGAGTAGGCTTGAGTCCCAACAGTGGGAACATTATAAGGCCGACTATGCTATGCTATGCTCTAAGTGGAGAGAGAGGGAGTGTTAGATTCTTACTATCTCAAATAAACCCGTGTTCCTTCAGTTGCCCTTTGCGTTCCAGGGCCGAGGGCCGAGGTGACTCTTTAGAACATTCTCACAGCCCAGTATTTAGCTCCCGCTAGAGATACCCCGGGTGTCGGAAGTCGCAGGACGATTTCCGGCCACTATAGGCGCAGGCTTCCGGACTGTGAGCAATGGGTAGCCCGCCGTCCAGCCATCCGGTAAGGATCAAACTCAGGTCGAATGCGCGTTGTGTTCCACGCGCGCCTCAAAGACATGCCAGCAAATTTGGTGAGGTCAGTTAAGGTGTTTGTAATATCGTGTGGTTTTGATCACGCATGCGGGATTGCTCCGCACGTGTAACCCCCGCAAATGTCCATTTCATACAAGTATTTATTGTAATGCGTGGAATACGCACGCGCAACGCGTTTTTTTTTTGCAATTTGAAATTTTCAACTTGCGGGGGTTTCACCACGCATGCGGGTTTGCCGCATGCGTGATGAAATCCGCACAATATTAAAAACACCCTTAGTGCCGACGACTGCCAAGGCTGCGGATTGTTCGAAGGAGTTATCGTAGCCTTCGCAAAAAGGGCAACAGAAAGAACCCTCCCACCCACTCCACCTGTAAAGAGAGTAGTTTTTTGATGATTTCCCATGTAAAAAAAAACTGATGTTTTAACATAATTATTAAGAAACCTTTGATTAAAATTAAAATTTCAATAAGGGAAGCCTGTGCCCAGCGCTTCATGATGATGATAATAGTTTCTTCAAGAGATCTGACAGTTTTTGAAGCTCACTTTCAAACACTTTCTAGCAAATCGGTCAAATGAATGGTTGATTATAATATTTATTGGTTTTTACACAGTGATACCAGACTTTCTGGCGAAAGAGATCTATAGCCATGTGAACAAGGTAAAGGGAGAGTTTCAAGAGCAGCAGTTCAATAACCTCTACATACAGCAGCACCATGACGTATCCATACTGTATGCTGACATCAAAGGATTCACTGGTAAATGAATATAGACTTTAGACGTAATGATACAGGGTTGTATTTTCTTTGTAAGTTTGTGTTCCACGAATCGTATTTTATTTTCAGAGCTATCAAGTAAATGCAGTGCGCAAGAATTGGTGAAGCTACTAAATGAACTGTTCGCTCGCTTCGACAGGCTAGCATCGGTGAGACTTTTTCTATACGTTAATTTGTACCATACTTCATTTCTTTTTGAGGTTAAATATTTGGAACCAAAAGGTAACCACGCGTTGATATTTTATGTCATTTATTTAATGACTGAATGTAAACTGCCTTTAGGTTACGATAAAATCTTTTATATTTTTGAGCTCCTTAGTGATCATAAGCCAAGCTACACGAACACTGACAAATGTGGTTCTTTTCTAAAAAGACTATCTCAGACACTAATATGCTATATATATGTTTGCTGTATTGATTTTAAAAGAGACTTTGACCTTCGAGATTGTTTCGGTGTTTCTTCTCAGGGTAGTCAGCTAGGAAGCAGAAGTCCCATCTAGTGTAAATTGACGTGTAAAAGTGTTTTTAATACCTATTTGCAAATTAAATACCACTTATCATTTGACTAATTTTCCTTCTCGTTCATCTAATAAATCTAACGGGGTGCGGTATCGATTCCACAGGAAAATCACTGCCTCCGCATAAAGTTACTGGGTGACTGCTACTTTTGCGTGAGCGGACTGCCAGAACGGAGAGAGGACCACGCGCACTGCTGCGTCAACATGGGGTTGCATATGATACGAGCCATTCGCGACGTGCGATATAACGCACAGGTAACCTATACACCTTCAGGCTTGTTCAGACCTCCGCGGTATTCCGTACCCAAAGCGGTAGCGAATACCAAGTGCCACAATTCTACTGTTCAAATCTAAGCAAATATCGCTACCACTACGGGTAGCGAAACATACTTGAGAAACTCTGTCCGTTCGTCTTTCTATCACTAAATTTGCGTGGTGTGGGAATGGGTGTATTCAACGCTGTTTCCCCTCTGCCGCTATTTCGGAACCTGTTTCGTAAAGCAAACGAAAATATAACTTCTACCTAAGCGGTACGGCAATAGTAGTTTTGTTCGCTTCGCTCTAACCTCGGAACTTCATAAAAAATACCCGGCATTATACCGCGTGATACCGAACAAAATTTATCGCTACCGCTTTGAGTAGTGAATACCGCGTTTGTCTGAATAAGCCTTCCCTGATTAAAAAATAATAAAAATTCAAGTACCTATTCAACTAAGGACCAAATTACTGACAGCGCACAGCTAAAGTGTGGAACTGCCTGCCAACGTCTGTCTGCCCTACCACCTTTAACCCGTCAGCCTTCAAAGTAAGAGAAAACAAGCATCTTCTAAGCTTGCCATCATAGACCTCATGCATCGCTTTCATCATTTAGTTGTTATAATTAAGAGACCAGAATCAAGTCCATCGGTCTCTTGAGTTGGAACAAAAATGACGCTTGAAATTGTAATTAGGTAGTAATCGTAATTATATCAAATATCTGAGCTAAGTTAGTATAGTCATTACTAAGTTTTCTTCTAGGTCTCTTCACACACTGTCACGTTCAGCATACTAATCTTCTGTCACAGCTCTGCTGGATGAAATCTCTATCGATAAGCGGTGCCTTCAAGTGTTCACCTCTCTGTACATAATTTTCTTATACAATCAAGGTTTTTGGGTGCATAAATAAACCATTATTTTGTGTTCAGGTGGACCTCGACATGCGGATTGGTATTCACAGCGGCAAAGTACTTTGTGGTGTACTGGGGCTTCTAAAATGGCAATTCGACCTGTGGTCACATGACGTCACACTCGCCAACCGCATGGAGAGTGGCGGCTTGCCTGGGTAACTATGCTCTATTTTGTCATAATCACAATTTATATACCGCAAAATAAGTAATATACGATTTCCTGGAAATAAAAAAATGAATTTTCGTTCGTTTTGTGTATTAAAAGCTTTCGCTACGTAACAAAATGAAGCGAATGCTCACGGTTAGCACAGTCCGCAGGGGTCAAAACTGCAGTTGCATTGTACCAATGCTAGTATCAAAAATTTCCTTGCAGAAGAAGTTCAAAACTAGTTTATTCTGCAATTTAGGTTCTATGCTACAAATTAAATCATGAACCATTAACCCTCTACTACAAATAAATTTTAGACACTAAACTTTAGCATTGGTAGAGTGCAACTGCACTTTTGACCCCTGACTGTGCATAATGCTGATTTGAAGCATGGTACTCATTTTAAACTAGTCCCAGTTTACTAGCCAATACGTACCAGACTTCAAATTTTTACCATCCAATTAAACTTGTTGAATATAATGAGATAACTTTTTCAGCCGCGTGCACATATCATCTTCCACACTCGAGTGCTTGAACGGTGCGTTCGAAGTGGAACCTGGAGACGGTGGTAGCCGTGACCCTTATCTTCGGGAACACAATCACATCACCTACCTTATAAAGAGCACTGAGCAGCCGAGGCGGACGAGGCACAGGTCTAGGACCAGGTGAGCTGGATATTTTGATAATTGAGTGGGTTACTGGTGGAAACCTCTGGGCAAGAGCAAATCACCGTCGTACGCACCATCTTTTACCACCAGGTTTACTAAAAGCAAACCGGACAAACGCGAGAGTATTAAAAATCGAGCAAAAGCGAGTCGGACTCGCGCACCGACCGAGGGTTCCGTACAAACTTACCTATGAAAACAGTTTAATTCCCGAATTTAATTGAGTTACGAGATCTTTCCGAAACGCAAAAAAAATTTTTGTCGGAATAATCTTCGTTACGACAAATTTTAATTTTTCCGATTTTTTCCTATACTTGTGCTATGAGACCATGCCAAATTTTAGGATTCTAGGTCAACGAGAAGTACCCTATGAATTTTGATTTCCTTGAGAGTGTCGAATTATACGTTTTTTGCTCTTTATGTCGTAAAAAACGTATCGGCTGTATCCATTTTTTATTGTTAATTCAGAAGTTTGATTTTTTCGAGGGTTCAAAAACCTGAGTATATGGTTTTAATTTCAACTCGATACCTCCACGCGTTCCCGAGATAAACGGTCTTGACAGACAGACAGACGGACAACAAAGTGATCCTATAAGGGTTCCGTTTTTTCCTTTTGAGGTACGGAACCCTAAAAATAAGACTATGAACAGGATCTATAGCCCAAATAAAAAAACAGAAGAACTGATTCTTACAGTGAGTATAGATGTAAATGATAAACAGTTCCTCGTTGTATTCAAATAGCGTAATTTTGTTATTTCTATTTTATCAGCCATGTAGCACCCACTCCTATCAAGATCGGGGACTCTACACTCGAAGTTGTAGACGACTACGTTTACCTGGGACCGTCTGGTCCAGTTGGGTAGGTCTAACTTCGAGAAAGAGATCAATCGAATCCGACTCGGCTGGGCAGCGTTCGGGAAGCTGCGCGGTATCTTCTCGTCCAATATACCACAGTGTCTCAAGACGAAAGTCTATGACCAGTGCGTGTTGCCAGTGATGACATATGGCTCCGAAACGTGGACGCTCACAATGGGCCTCATCAGAAGACTTAAAGTCACCCAAAGGGCAATGGAAAGGGCTATGCTCGGAGTTTCCTTGCGTGATCGAATCAGGAATGAGGATATCCGCAAGAGAACCAAGGTTACCGACATAGCACGAAGAATCACCAAACTAAAGTGGCAATGGGCAGGGCACATTGCTCGCAGAACGGATGGCCGTTGGGGCCGAAAGGTTCTGGAATGGCGACCACGTACCGGAAGACGTAGCGTTGGAAGGCCTCCTACAAGGTAGACCGATGACTTGGTAACGGTTGCGGGAGTCCGATGGATGCAAGATGCACAGGACCGTTCATTGTGGCGACACTTGGGGGAGGCCTATGTCCAGCAGTAGACGTCTTTCGGCTGAAATGATGATGAATGATGAATTTTGTTGTGTGCGTGTGTTTGTGTTTCCTTCACATTCACACAGCTAAACGGATTTGGATAAAATTTGGCACACAGGTAGACTATGTCCTGGAATAGGACATTATGATACTTTGTATTCCGGGAGTATGTTCCTTTAAGTCTCAGCCCCCCTAGCCAAGTTACACTCGTTTCGTTTGCGTCGAACGCCTCGAGTAGGCCACGCCTCTGATTCCTTTGTTCTGACCACGTGAGACTGAGCATTGAGATGACGTCAGAACAAATGAATCGGAGGCGTGGCCTACTCGAGGCGTTCGACGCAAACGAAACGATCATTACCTTTCTAGGGGGGCAGTTATATTAGGAGAAAAAATGTCCTGCGACGCTGTCAAATTCTCCAACAACATGTCCTGCGTCACAATGTTGCAGCGTGACGTAGATTGAGCGTCGCGCGTTATGTTGTAGTACCTACATTATCTATGTCCACTAATGTATCTGAGGATTTTCTATAATATTATCACGCAAACGAAGCCACTGGGGGAAGCTAGTCAGTCATAAATAAGGTATCGAATTGTACTTTGTATTCAACTTAGGAGCTCCGTGGAACTAGTTGACTTTGCAACCAGACATTTCCAACCTACGTAAACCCGATATCAGTTTAAGTATCATAACTAATACGTACATTTGAATGCCTACAGTGTACCACAACAGCCTCAATCGAACTGGGAGGCCACACCGCGCCGCCCCAGCAGCATCATCGAGGACGAGATGACCGCCGACTGGACGCCCGAGATGCCCTTCCAAAATGTAAGACAAGTATGTAAGCCTGTGATCACTATACAGTGGTGGCGGTGTAAGAAAGGCAAACAATAATAATAATTATGATTATCCTGTAGCAACTTTTTCTGAAATACTCTCTTGTGGAATCGCAAGTGCCGTACCACAAGTATGTGCCCGACCCACTTGATAATTGTCATATCAAATTCTACTGGGATCGGTCCATCATTACTAACAGCAGGATTATTGTAGCCAATAAGCCTGATACAGTGGTAGTGAACCAAATCGAGAAGCGTGCAATGATTATGATGTAACCACCCCGCATGATGAGAACCTCGTAAAAGCCGAGAAAGATAAGCAAATCGAGTGACTTGGCTACGTCTTACATAGCTATGCCACAAAATAAATAGGTACAGAAGTCAATCTACATACAAAGCGCGCTTGAACAACGCACACATAGACACCGCTCACGGACACTATATCTCGGATCAATTCAGCTCAATGCGAGCTCGAGTGCTATCCGTTTGAGACACACGTCTGTTAACTTTTTTGTGGAAAAATGGACCAACAAAAAAAAACCTTATTCTAATTATTCAGTGGACGGTTGTTTAAATTCAACATTAAACAGTGAATTGACGTTTTTTAGGTTACCAGTTGTTTCAGAGAGGTATGTATTTTGATGGTTTATTTTAACGTAACACAGAACAGGTCCCGCGCCGAGAAAGAGAAGATGATTTTGTGGCCATGTAATATTTTTACAATCCAGATTAGGTAGGCATTTATCACCGCGCCCGGTCGCACTGTGACAGCGCCACGCGCTGACCCTAGCGCGATCGCCGAGCGTAGGTATGAAAAGTGAAGTACATACATAAGATTGACTTCTGTACCTGTCTATTTTGTGGCTATGCCCTCTATAGCTTATTGTACCGATATTTGTGTCCGTGTCAGCACGGTTGGCGCAGTGGTTGAGCGATCGACTGCTGCGCTGCGGGTCGCGGGCTTGATTCCCGCACTGAAAAAATATTTGTATGGCCTACAGATAGGTGTTCCGGATTTGGGTGTCTTGGGTATCCAAGTTTACATGTTTGGGAACGCACCCACAATACAGGAGTAGTTAGGAACTATTAAAAATAGTATTGGGCAACGTTTTTATTTAAAAAAAAAATGGTTTAACCCTTAAATCGCTCCCGTCGGATTAGTCCGACCGAATGTCCGACGAGTGTTTCGTGTCCTATTCGCCAGGGTCGTGTTGGCGACTTGGTACTCCATCTCGTTTAGCTCTTCAATCCCCATAGGTGATAGAATTGCGCCGGGCCTTGGTACAGGCTATGGTCAAAAGCGAGGACGAGTGGCAGGCGGTCGCCTCCTTCTGCGAAACAGTAATGTTAGCAAAGGAGGAGGCCGCAGGTTCCCGATCCCGATTTCCGGCCACCGTAAGCGCGGGCTCCGGACGACGAGCAATGGATAGCTATCCGACCGTTCGGTAACCGTCCGGACCGAGCCCAAATCGTCGACGGCGCGTACGGTTCCACGCGCGCCTCAAGGAGATGTCAGCAAACCGTAGAGGCCCAGCAGGCTCGAAGCCTACTGGAGCCAAGGGTCTGCTTCTGAAAGGAAGACTCGGCCCTGGTATGAAAGGCAACGAAGGAACAATAGTGGGTTTTTAGTCAGTAAAAGTCTGACACAAAAGAGCGGGGGATGTCATTGGAAGATTTTCCTACCGAAAAAAAAATAGGTGACAGAAGAGCTGAGCCATGTTTGTCGGATATATACGACAATCACGGCGGTTAAAGAGTTAATAGCCAACTAATGATGATAAAACAAAAACATATTTCCTCTTTCAAATTATATGTTTTCATCTTTCATATTATATACTTTTTTAAGTAGGTATTAATCAAGCTGAAAAGAAATTTCAAAAATCAATGGAATTAATTAAAAATTCTCACTTTTATTGTAGTACTACTCAAGCGGTGCAGCTAGTGTAGCGCGCGCGTTTCGCAAGAACTGTGACGATTCTAAACAAGATCCGGAAATTGACGACGTGCCGCCACTCTCCGATGTTGAGGTGAGACATAAAGGGAATGCCAACTAGGCAACATCTGCTAGCTAGGTTTTTATAGAAAGGGGACCCCGTTTCTTTCCATTTACGAAAGGAAATTGATGGCTGGATTAGCTGTGAGGTTTTCTATGGAGGCAATAACTGAAAAGTGCTTCTAGCTTAATTGAAAAAAGCTCGAATAAGGAACAGCTAATTTAACGGTCTGCCTCAAATAACTCTTCGTTCTAAAAATATACCACGTGAAAGTAGGAAATAATTTTAATTTATTTATTTATTTTTACTATTTATGTACACACATAAAAAAGAAAAAGACAATACAAAATAGACAAAAGTACAAAGGTACTGCTTATTTCCAAAGAAGTTTCTTCTTCCAGAAGACCTGCGAAAGGAGAAATTAAAAGAAATGTAGACAATGGATGTAGACAGATTTCACACATTCTTCTTCTCTTGCTTCCTACACAGGAAGCAAGAGAAGAAGAATGTGTGAAATCTTAATCTAAACTGTCAAATAATACATATACGTAGTTAAATATAAAAATGAAATACTTATATAACTAATTATACTTTCTACTATAAATATATGAGGGCGAAGCCAGTTTGCAAAAGCCAGTTTATTTAAAAAAAAATATTGTCTTCATTTTTTTTTGTTTTTTGTTTTTTTGTCTTTAAATCACCCTTTTCAGAGCATACTGTCAAGTATTTTCACGTGTAGCCTTTGGACTAACTACACTCTGAAAGCCGTTAATGCTCTTCGCGTCCAGTACAACAATGCATTCAGGATGCTGTTGGGGCTGCCTCGCTTCTGTAGTGCCTCAGGGATGTTTGCGGATGCCCAGACTGACGGCTTCGCTGCGGTCAGGCGCAAGGGAGCAGTATCTTTGTTGCGCAGGGTGCGAGCCAGTACCAACGGCCACCTGAGTGTCATTGCCAATAAGCTGGATTGTCCTATTATCTGGTCCTTAGGCCAACTACATGCTCCTGTAAATACTGTCTACTAACATAGTTGTTAAGTTTTTTGTGTTACTAACATCTAGTATTCTCTGTTGTGTGTTGTTTTTAATAATGTTGTGTAATGCTGTATGTGTTAGGTACCTATGGACGGAAAGGTCCGAAATAAATGTTTATTATTTTATTTATTTATTTATTACAGGACTACGACATAATAAATCACTCAATCGAAGTGAAATCTAACCGTCGCATGCGAGTCAGCAACATGCACGGCTGGTCGCTAAGGTTCCGTCGACCCTCGCTCGAGGAGAGGTTCTGTGAGCTGGACGAGAGGACCTTCAAATCTAACGTCATGTGCTGCCTGGTGTTGTGGCTGTTCATAGTTGCTGTACAGTCTTTGGTGCATTACAAGTAAGATAATATTTATTATTAACTAGCTGACCCGGCGAACTTCGTACCGCCTAATAGTAAGTATAACGCCATCTACTGGCATTACCAGAACAGCATAATTAATTTTATAATTACATTTTAATTAGAGATGGCGTTGTATTCTGATTATTTTTTGGTAAAGTTTTCCATATTTTCTTACCGTTTAAACCTTCCCTGGACTATCAAGAATATTTCAAGACCAAAATTAGCCTAATCGATCCAGCCGTTCTCGAATTTTTATATATATAGACAATATTCCACAACTTTCACACAACGCTATCTAGTCCCAAACTAAACAGAACTTGTGCTATGAGTACTAGCCAACTGATAAACATACTTAAATATTTCTAAATACATACCTACTATATTACAAATAAATTACACCCAGACACAGAACAAAAATATTCGAAGATATGTGACATCCACTAATCCGCACTGGGCCCGCGTGGTGGATTACGGCCCATTCTCTCTCCTAGAGCAGTGGTGGCCCAGTGGTAACGGCCCCGACTTACGAGTTGTAGGTCGCGGGTTCAAACCCAGCCAGGCGCATTACTTTGTGTAATTTATTTCATCACCACTGCTCTCAAAACGGTGAAGGAAAACATCGTGAGGAAACCGGCATGTCCGAGAACCAAAAATTCGAAGACATGTGACATCCACCAACCCGCACTGGGCCCGCGTGGTGGATTACAGCCCATTCCCTCTCCTAGAGAGGAGGCCTGAGTCCCAACAGTGGGAACATTATAAGGCCGACTATGCTATGCATGCTCTCTCCTAGAGAGAAGGCCTGAGTTCCAGCAGTAGGAACATTGTAAGGCTGGTTATGCTATGTAATGTAATATTTTTCTTGACTTCACAGTTGTCGATACCTCGTGGTAATCTTGCTGTCGATGACGGTGCCCTTCACTCTCTCTTTCGTGCTGGTAATGCTGGAGGAGTTCCCCGGCATCCTGCCACGCCTGTCTAAGATCTCTGCCTACCTCAGCTCAACGAGATCGATCAGGAACATTCACATCTGCTGCTTTATTACTGCCATGTCGATATCCAGGTAACACGGAATGCGTCTCACGGGAATTACAAGTACCCAACAAGGAAAACACTAGTGATATGCCCCAGCTTCGCATGGGTGTTAGATATCTTTGAAATGAGGATCAATCACATAATAGCAAATCCAATTTTTACTAAGTACATCGTATGTGTAATAATTTACTGAGCATTTAATTTTGTCTTGAAATGGTGGATTTATTAAAGTTTTTCTAAACGGCTACTTGGAAACGCGCGCTCTCGCTGGACTGTTTACGATGAAGTCATCTGTCATGATCCGTGCGACAAACGGCTTGATCGTATTCGTTCGCCGGTGGAGACCGATCATGACAGATGACGTCACAGTGATTCGCTTCATTCTCGGGAGCGTTTCTAGAACTAATACACTAAAATTGCTGTATCATCGTCATTTTTGGTCCGATTTCAATTTTTTTTCACAGTAAGTATTTACTGTTTTTTTTTTTTTGACGCTATAAATCTGCATACTCCACAAAAATCGTGACTGATCCTCATTCTCAATGCATGTGTTATACCTACACCTAAACCTTCCTCATGAATCACGTTCATTCGTTTTTGAGTTTATCGCGTTCATACAGATAGACGGATCATACTCATCTCCCTGCCCTTGTCCCTTATTTGGGGTCAACGCAATACATTTTTTCTTCTATTCTGTCCTGTCACCCGTCATGCTCGCACTACTTGTTATTAACTCCCTTTCCTTTCATACCACCCCTCACACAATCAATCCATCTTTTCTTCGGCCTCTCTCTCCCTCTCCATCCATCCATCCACATGTACTCATAAATCTTTTAGTAACATACGTTTCATATCTCCTCTTCACATGGCCATATCAAGACAAACGATTCTCTTTCAACTTTTCCGTGACTGGCGACACTATCAAACTCCTCCCCTTTACATAACCAGTTTAGCTTGATGAGATTGTTTTAATATCAATATTTATTACTGTTATATGTACGTTTTCACGTACATTAGCTGTTAGGTTGCGAACAGTTAAATATACATTTTTTATTATTTACAGCACAATAAAACTCTACGTGTGTCCGCCATCGTTTATTTCTACTAAGCTAGTCACGAATGCCTCTAATGTTACATGCAACGTCACAGAAGTCTTCAACGCTGTATCGAATGATGCAGGTTAGTTCATTTACTGCTATTTACATTATTAAGTAACGTTCACACAATATATCCCAAAAAAAACGTTCAATTACTACTACTGTTAGGCTACTGTTAGGGATTGGGTATAATAAAAAAGGCTTGTTCAAGCCGTTCTCTTTTCCACTACTGGTCAAATGCCTCCCCCAAAACCTTCCAAGTATTCTTTTCTCGAGCCACCTCGAACCAGTACAGCCCCCTAGCCAAGTTACAACCGTTTTGTTTCGATTCTCTTTTCGTTGATCGCCTCGAGTCGGCCACGCCTCTGATTCCTTTGTTCTGACCACGTGACTGAGCGTTGAGATGACGTCAGAATAAAGGAATCGGAGGCGTGGCCTAAACGAAGCGGTGGACGAAAAGAAAATCGAAACGAAACGGTTGTAACTTGGCTAGGGGGGCAGTTTTATTATGAGTAAATCCTAGATCTACCTGCGAATAAGTCTTTTTACTATCTCCGATCCTCACAGTATGTACGGCCAGCGTCATCAACTGGTACGCTTTTCAAAAAAGGGGATACCCTTTTCTAAGGTACACTAAAGTGTGAGATGAATACCCAATTGATACAGCTGTCTATAGGTAACTAACACTCTGTGCGTTGAACAAAAATTTTAATATTTTATTCGTCGATGTACATTTTTTACTTCTTAGGATCCCCAAATGAATGCTATCGCCCAGAATACGTAGTGTTCACGTGGGTGCTGTGCCTGGTCGCGCTCACCTCGGTGCTCAAGTTGTACTACCTGATAAAGACGCTGCTAGCGACCATGAACGTCATGATGTACTGCATCCTACTGCTAGTTTACTATGACTACCAGAACTACAACACAAGTACGAGCACGTGAGTATTATGCATATTGGTGCCTTATTAATTTTTCTAGCGTTATGGTTATGTGGGTCTAACTGCACTTCGCTTTGAAGGAGGTTGATCAGATCATGATCATCAAACCTCCATATTTTTAACTGCTCTTAATTGAATCTAATAATTTCTTACATCTTTCCTATCCACTCAACCGTCCACCCCCCGCGCCCGCCACTTTCTTTTTTATGTCCGCGTGAAAGCCTTTCGAAAAATAATTACTACTCCAAAACGCCTACAGCTATATTAGGTTAAAAAACACTTAGGAAAAGCTCAAAGAATCCAGAATGTAATTAAGCTAAACCTAAATTGTTCAAATAAATAACAAGTATATTATCGAGCCTATCTAATACACACTTTTTTGATCACCAGTCTGCCAAAGGCAAGGTTGTTATGTTACAAAACTATAGCTTGTCAGCGAATCAGATATGATCACTAGCTTCTGCCCGCGGCTTCGCTCGCGTAAACGTAGGTGTTCGGGCGCCGTCGGCTACCTTCGGCACTCGTCGGGCTGCATCGTCGACGTCGCGCAAGACTTGCGGGGCGACTGGCCCGCCATCACTTCACTTCACCAGCGAGAACGACCGACGATACACGCGCGTTGTAAATTCCTCACTTGTTCTTGGATATACGTTTATCAGTTTACAGTCCACTGCTTTTCATTTAAGTCCAAGTATAGACCCTAACAGTAGGTTTCTCCATACAAACTTTGGACACCCGCTTCATCCCTTTAGGGAGTGAATTTTGGAAAATCCTTTCTTAGTGCTAGCCTACGTCATAAAAGGAAACCTTGTGCAAAATTTCACGTTCCTGATCCCAGTAGTTTTGGCTGTGCGTTGATATGTCAGTCAGTCAGTTTCTCCTTTTATATATATAGATAAAATCAATCCATGGAAATGATTTCGTGCCAATTCATTTTCCCAGCTAAACTCTAGTAATGAGTACCTATTAAAGTGCAGTTTATTTTCGACTTTTCTACGTATTTTGATTCTCATAACTTTCTATATAATTATAATTTTTCTGTGCGTGTGTTTGTCACCTAACTTCTCGTAAATGGCTTAACCGATTTGGGTGAAATTTTGTGTGTATATTTGAACGGGTCTCTGGATGGTTTGAAAATACAATTGAGCCCGGTTGCGCTGATATCGGGAACTCAATTTTTTTTTCTGACAAGAAGTCAGCTTTCGGACATGACAATGTCTGTCGTTACCACTAGTCCGCTAGTAAGTGTATGGGGTGACTGGTAATTAGTGTACGATACTTAAACACGTGATTGTGCTCATGATAACAAACAACTTTTACTATGGGAACAAACCTGAAATCGCGAAAAAAAAATCAGCTGTTCAGTACATTTATGTTTGCCTAATGTACTGAACAGCTGATATTTTTTCCGCGATTTCGGCTTTGCTACCATAATAAAAATTGTTTATTATCATGAGCACAATCACGTGTTTCAGTATCGTACACTAATTGCCAGTCACCCTATATAAATCAAATACTCTATCTTACTTAGATGTTAATTTTTCTTTATTTCAGTACCCTCCCAGCCTACGTACAAATGTTGATATTGATGGCAGTGTTCCTTGTAGTGGTGATATACCACGGGCGGCTGGTGGAAGTGACGTCACGGCTAGACTTTATATGGAAGCTGCAGGCGGAGACTGACCTGGACGAGATGGAGGACACACAGAAGACGAACAGGCATCTGCTCAAGCATATACTACCGGATCACGTTGTTGTTCACTTTCTGAGTAAAGATTGGTGTCCTGACGTAAGTTTGATTGTAAAGAAAATATTTTTTGCGTACTAGCTGTATGAGAAAACTTTATTGGCGTTGTGCAACCTCTAAATGGAATGATTGATGATGAAAGACATCGTCCAATATACCACAGTGTCTCAAGACGAAAGTCTATGACCAGTGCGTGTTGCCAGTGATGACATATGGCTCCGAAACGTGGTCGCTTACAATGGGCCTCATCAGAAGGCTTAAAGTCACCCAAAGGGCAATGGAGAGGGCTATGCTCGGAGTTTCCTTGCGTGATCGAATCAGGAATGAGGATATCCGCAGGAGAACCAAGGTTGCCGACATAGCACGAAGAATCGCCAAACTAAAGTGGCAATGGGCAGGGCACATTGCTCGCAGAACAGATGGCCGTTGGGGCCGAAAGGTTTTGGAATGGCGACCACGTACCGGAAGACGTAGCGTTGGAAGGCCTCCTACAAGGTGGACCGATGACTTGGTAACGGTTGCGGGAGTCCGATGGATGCGAGACGCACAGGACCGTTCGTTGTGGCGACGCTTGGGGGAGGCCTATGTCCAGCAGTGGACGTCTTTCGGCTGAAATGATGATGATGATGATGATGAACCTCTAAATATGAACCGATTATGGTGATTTGCAATTTGCCTGCTGCGGTCTTCCCGTCCAACTATAATTTAGGTGTCTTCAAGGCTAGAATGAATAGGCTCTTAATAAACTAGTGCGCCTCACCATCAATGATTGCATCACTGCTTACCATTAGGTGGGATCGCAGTCAAGCACTGGTTTATATCAATTTGAAAAAAAAAAACATACACTTTGCATGAGTGGTATCAAGAATTCGAGCAAAGTCAAATGAAAATCGAAAATTAAAAAAAAACATGTAACACCCTAATCTCTATGAATGCTTTTTCAATACACTTACTCGAAAACCCGTTCTTATCTCACCGCTTTTAGGCACGCAATAGACTGTTTCCCGCACTAGTGCAGAAATTGCGCGTGCTCTCCCCCGCCATAATTTTATTACATTTTTCGCATCAGGCTGGGCGCGCGTCGACCCCCACGAGTCGCCGATCAACCCCCGTTTATTCATTTCTTCGTAAGTGTATTGAAAAAAGTCGTTTGACACATGTGCAAATTTGTCACTGCAGCCCTCGGCTCCATAACACACTCACCTACGGCTCGTGCGAATTCCACCTCGGTCGCAATGACAAACTTTCTGCACTTGTATCAAAATGTACTATTTCAAAGATGGACTATGAGCTAGTATTAAAACATGAAGTAGATAAACAAATCCGTTAATCCATTAAAAATCATTATTTTATTCATCTCATCACAGCAGCTCGAGACTAGCTTCTGCCAGCGGCTTCGCCCGTGTGAAACTAGGTTTCATACAAACTTTAGACCCCCGTTACATCCCCTTAGGGGATGAAGTTTGAAAAATGCTCTCTTAGTGCTCGTCTATGTCATAAAAGCAAACATTGTATAAAATTTCACACTCCCAGTCCTAATAGTTTTTGCTGTGCGTTGATACTTATATCAGTCGGTTTCTCCTTTTAAATACATACTCGTATATAGATAGTGACTCGTGAAAGTCAAATCCTAAATGTACTTATAGAAACAATAACGAGCTTAGGTACGGTTCTATCGATCAGTCCATTAATTCGTCATCATCGTTTCTAAAATATGCTGACTTACTGCCTCAACTCTAACACAGCTAACGTCATTTCCAGGAGCTATACTCTCAATGGCGTGACGAGGTGGGCGTGATGTTCGCGGGCATCCCGAACTTCGACGAGTTCTACTCAGAAGAGAAGGCGGTGGAATGCATGCGCGTGCTCAACGAGATCATTTGTAATGTACCAACCGAACACATTTATATTCTCGCTTCTTCTTCCTGCCCTTATCCCGTATTACTTGGGGTCGGCGCAAAACGTTTTTTCTTCCATTCTGTCCTGTCACCCATCAAACTATCACTAACTCCCTTTTATTTCATATCTATCCATCTTTTCTTTGGCCTCCCTCTCCTTCTTTATCCATCTACATGTATACTCAGAACTCTTTTAGTAGATAATATGCGCTTCATCCCTCCTCTTCACATGACCATACCAAGACAACCTATTTCCTTTTAACTTTTCAGTCACTGGCGCCACTTTCAAACTTACTCTAATATACTCATTTCGCACTTTATCCATTCTCGTTTATATGTTTATATATTTTTTTATTTCACTTCTTAATAACAAAAATTCATATTTATTTTTCCATTTTGCAGTCGACTTTGACAAGTTACTGATGCAGCAGCGGTTCAAGAGCATTGAGAAGATCAAAACCATCGCTGCGACCTACATGGCTGCTTCAGGACTAAATCCTAATCACAATAAGGTAGTTCCACTCTTTATAATATTATCTCATTGTAGGTAAAGTTTTTCTAGCTGAAAAACCCACTTTCAATTGCAGAAACTGTCGTTCTGGCGGAAAGTCTAAAAGGTCTTTTGGCAGACCGTGTCTGATTTCTAATGTACAAGAAATGAGTATCCATCATTTCAGCCAAAACACGCCCTCTGTTGGCCATAGGCCTCCCCCAAATGTCACCACAACTCCCGGTCCTGTGCGTCTCGCATCCATCGGACTCCTGCGGCCCACACCAGGTCATCTATCCAACTAACGGAAACCTACCAACGTTGCGTCTTCCGGTACGCACTCTAGAACTTTTCGACCCCATCGACTATCAGTTCTGCAAGCAATGTGCCCGAAGAAAAAGTGCCAAACTTAAGCGGCAGTGTATCCACTGTCACTTAAGATTCTTCGGGCTATGTTGGCAACTTTGATTCGCAGATATCTTCATTTCCTAATGCTTAACATCACCCAAAGGGCACTGGAAAAGGAAGAGAAACTTCGACCATAGGCTCGGAGTTTCCTGCGTGATCGAATGAGTATCCAATCCACAAATATTCAGAATCTTAATGTTTTCAGACTGGAGAAGACAACTGTGAACATTTGTGCGCGCTAGTCGACTACGCCTTCGCTCTAAGAGAAGCGCTAGAAGACATCAGTAAACACAGCTTCTATAAATTCCGGCTAAGAGTAGGTGAGAAAGATTTTTATTTTAGTTCCAGAGGCAAGTTTAAGAGCATTTGTTAACAGTCTTTTGTTCATCAGGGATAAGTTGCGGTCCTCTGGTGGGTGGAGTGATCGGTGCTCGCAAGCCGGTGTACGACATCTGGGGTAACACTGTGAATGAAGCTTCTCGTATGGAAACCACCGGCGCCATGGACAAAATACAAGTCACTAAGTATACAAAGCAGGTGAGCAGTCTCTCGGTAGTTCGGATTACATTCCAGTTTAAACAGTTTCAATCCTGATTTTGGCGGTTGGGAATAGTGTGGGAAGGAATTTTTTAGGTCTCCTCCTCCTTGCGTCGTATTCCTCAATGCTGATATGGAACAGTTTGGAACATTTTTTTTTTCCACAACTATCACACAACGCCGTCTAGTCTCAAGCTAAGCAGAGCTTGTGTTATGAGTACTAGACAACTGATAAACCTACTTATATATTTCTAAATACATACATATTATAGATAAATTACACCCAGACACAGAACAAATGATTGTGCTCATCACACAAACATTTTTCCTGGGTGGGAATCGAACCCACGACCCCCGGCATAGCAGTCAGGGCCACTAACCACTAGACCAACAGGTCAGTCAAAAATGATGTTGAAAATATGATGTTCCTTCATCTAATCCTTTCTGTGTATTCGGGTCTATAGAGGAGGCCTGAGTCCCAGCAGTGGGAACATTATAAGATCAGTCTTATATGTTCCCACTGCTGGGACTCAGTATTTTATGTACTAACCTCTATTATCTGTATTATTTATATACTAACCGAAACAGTAATGAAAAATCTCACCTAACAGCTATTAGAACTCCGTGGCTATGCTCTTGAACGCCGAGGCAACGTAGAAGTAAAGGGCAAGGGCCGCATGGAGACGTGGTGGGTGACGCGCGCACGCGGCGCGCCCCCGGCGCCCGCGCGCCCCTCCGCGCCCGCGCCGCCGCGCTCGCTCGCAGCGCTCGTTTACACCATGCTGCAAGCTCGCAAGAGAATTTATACGCATCCACTCGATACTACGGCTGTGCGTAAGTACAAGTAAAACTTAGATGATTTGGCGTTTTTATTTCAATAAATCCGGCTCGAATGATCAAAATTACTTCTGACGGACTTTCTGCTTCTTTGAGGTTCAGGCTGAGCTTTACAAATCGCACTGAGACTTTACTCAAACCAAGTACAGTGCAAACGAATATAACCATAAGCTTATACGAATAATGTTCTTTTTCCTGAGTGATCCAGTGTATTGACAAATATGAAATATTACTGTAATACTCCGCTGTTATTTGACTCCGACTCGAAGGACCCAAATTTTGTCTTTCTGGTCGGAATCTCATGTGCTCTGGTGTTGCCAGTATATAATTCTATCAGAGACTGTGACTTAATTACCACCAACTCAGCTACGAGTTCTATCCTCACATATTTGTGTTATTATATTCCAGCTAAACGCGGAGGCAGCGTCCGAACGAGTCGAGCGGATACAGCGCCGAGTGGCTCACAACGACGATCCGAGTTGCGTAGAGCGCGGACGCGGCATGTGAGAACGTGAGTAACGGCATTGAATCAACAAACTTTTATACATTTTCTTGGTAATACGATCGGCTTAGAATTCAATAAGTTAAGCAAATTGAGGTTAATAAACTGACACCAAGTGATAGAAAATTTGTTATACAAAAGTAACGAAAACTATAACGAAGTCGAATAACGGGTCAGCGCAGATAGACAGTAAAAGGCTCGAGTAGATGTTCGTCAATAAATTGATAATGATATCCACTTAATTACTTAGGTAAGAAGATACCTTCCAAGAGTCGTGTCTCATGTCTTTACTCCAAACTTGCTTAGAACTGCTTCGTCTGCATTGACTCTTTTGAGCTATGCAGAATAGTGTATAAAGAAGTCCCGCAAACCTCCGACCAGACGGGTATCTTGTCTGGTCCTGGCAACTGCCCGATAGTTAATTTCGGACTGTTATATATTTTTTAATCGCGCGAAGTACTCTAATACCGCGACGCAGGATTTTGTAGTTCAGTTCCTATGTGGCAGCAGCATAGATGTTGCTACAACTCTATACATATACATACAATCTTCGATGTAAAGACTATGTTCTTCCACAGGACCGGCAACGAGCTAGAACTGGGCGCGATCCGGCCGCACTCGAGCAGCCTGGTGGTCCGGCGCGCGGACATCACGTCGGCACCGCCCGCGTCGCTGTCGGCGCCGCACACGCCCACGGGCGGTGCCCACCCGCACCTAGCGCCGCACGACTGCCTGCCACCGAGAGACAAGCAGCCTAAGTTGGGGCTAGGTAAGTCATAAAAAATATACCAAATACAAGCTTCTGCCTGCGGCATCGCCCGCGTGATAAAAGCTTTCTCCATATAAACTTTGCACAGCCGTTTCATCATCTTAAGGAGTGAATTTTGGAAAATCCTTTTTTATTCTTTGAAAACATCATAAAAGGAACCTCTATGCAAAATTTCGTCGTCCAAAAGTTTGGGATGGGCGTTAATGAGTCTGAGTGAATCAGGACTTTACCTTTGATAATATAGAAGTGCTTCGATACGGTGTTTTTCAAAGAGCTAGATCTTAAGCCAGAATTTAGGACTTTGCAGTTTAGAGTCAGTTTTTTATAACGAACTCGTGTGATTACTGTACTGAAATTTAAAAAATTACTCTATACTCAATTGAGTAATTTTTTTACTCAATACTTTATTGCAATCCATAAATATGTATACATAGATGGTGTTGAAAATTGTCATAGATCAATATGGACCCTGTCGGGCACAGCAAAGTTAGGATACCACTTTATCATGAATTTAATTGCCAGCTAAAAACGCTAGAAAGATCGAGTTGATCCTCAGTTTAAAATAACTGTAGGCCTGGTTGTGAAACTTGTCAAAAATAGTAATACAAAAATATACCTGCAGGCTAAGTCAAGTTTATAATCTACAATCGTTAAAGCTAGTAGAAAACTAATCAAATGTATCATCACTTCAACGTTAAGTCACGTGGTCAGAACAAACGAATAGAAAATTCGTAGCCAAGTTCACATCGTTCAAAATGATAGAATAAAATGTCATCGTTTCTGCAATGTAAGCGCGCTCCATCGTCGACCGCATCGTCGCTTTCCATCAGGTGAGTTAGCGGTCAAGCGCAAACCTATCAAGAATAAAAAAAAAAAAAAAAAAATGTTAATCGCTACATCCTGTAGTTTTATTGTTTTTATGGTAGCTAAGGACTTAGGGCGGAATTCACCAATAAAACTAATCCCGTTTTAACGTTTGGCTCGCATAATCGCGTTTAGCCGCTGTCACTAGTGTCACTTGTAAAAATACAACAAAAGAAAAATACATACAAATGACACTAGTGACAGCGGCTGAACGCGATTATGCGAGCCAAACGTTAAAACGCGATTAGTTTTATTGGTGAATTCCGCCCTTAGGCGCATCAACATGGCTACCAACTTTTTGTTTTCTAAGATCGCTTGCGCGCCGAGGCGTTCCCGATTGTAGAAAGAGATTCGATACGAAACGGTCGTAACTTGGCTAGGCCTGCTGTTCTTTACTCTAATTCTTTCAAATAAGATTTTGTATTGTACGTTGATAAGGTTTTGTAGACGGCGGTTCGCATATACTCATTTGGACTTCCGTAACTCACAACATCCAATTTTCATTACAGGAGCCCGCCTAAAAGCAGCAAGTTTCTCCTCAAGAACGCGACCTAGGGACCGGTCGCCGAACATCCGGCACCAGCAACACGAAGGTTCTGGCACATCCATAGGCAACGGCACGCCCGGCTCCTTCCGCATCCGTTCCATAACCAACGCTTCCATATTCAAAAGGAATAAAGAAAAACGCAGCAAAGAGCAGTTAGATGGAGAGAGTAAAGAGAATGGAGATGCTGTCTCGACTAGGATGTGAATTGTGATAGTTCCTTTCAAGTTTGTTGGACATTTCTTACTGCCAACTTTACATCAGTTTGCCCAGGTGACAAAGAGCAGTATGAAAGCTTAAGGGAGCGAATTTACCCGAAAAAGGTGTCCCTTTACTATCGTATAGGTTAGGAAAAAAAATGAATTACAATGGTTTAAGTTAGTAAACCTGTCCTATTGGTGTCGCTACAAAACAGTTGTTGCCATACCTACTTTTTTATTTCCTTCACTTTAAGAACCAATTTACCCGTTGTTGGCTTGTCTTCCCGTGCTATATTATTCAAATGTTATGTGAGATATAGTTATATTTTATTTGCACCTTTACATGACTGTGGTGTGCAGCTAATTAAGTTGATTATTGTATATTTTATTAGCTAAGGGCTGTCACATTGAGCGCAAAATGTGTATTTTTTGTGATTTTTTGAGGAGTTACATGTGTTTGTGTTTTAAGTAACACGAAATTGACCTAACTAATTTAGTTTGTACATAAAAGAATCTTTTAGAGGTTATTTACTTCACTATGAAATATTTCGTCTTTCGGCTAAAATGATGATGATGATGATATATTAGTATGAAATTATTTATTTTCAACTATTATACTTTTAGTCTATACCTACAATTTTAAACTTAGTAGATACATTCGATGTATATTGTATTATTTATTGCGAAGAGCACAAAATGTACCATTTACCTACTTTAGTATGACGTCTTATTTATTTATGAGCGCTAAGCGTTCGGAAATGTAAATATTGTAAGATATTTTTGTATAATTAGTCAAAACTATGGACTCCAGGTGTGGGACCAAATGGAGCCTCGAGATGAATGTGATACAGGCAAGGAGTTTAAGGGTAAATACGCCTTACAGATAAATAATAATTAGAAAAAATGCGATTCATTTTGTGGAGCTTATTATATAAATGAACTGTTCCTAGAATTTCTCTATAGAAGATAGATTCTTTAGATGTTTCTTCTGTAAGGCGGTTGAGTCTATCAGTTCTGACTGATTGCTATATTTTTAGGTATATAATTAGTAGTTTAAGAAATCAGACAGCATTTTATTGTAATTCGAATGTCGGTAGGGAATTGAATGTGCCACCTTTACAGTAGAACAGACAATGCCAAAGATTCTGTATGATCTCAAAAAGCATTTTTAGTAACACATACACTAAGTAGACATTTATTGTAATGTATTTAAAGTTTAAGATCTGACATTCTACATATTTATTACATATAGGTAGATTATTTTATTGTCTATAAACTTCGGTGTTGCCAAAGCCAAATTAAATGTTAAGTAATTTTGAACAAATATTTTAAAATGGAATCTATGAAATAAAACGTCGAATGAACTTGAATGTTTTTATTTCAATTATATTAATTTCGAATAGATGTTTTATTTTTTTATATAAACTTTAATTTCACAAACAATATTAACGAATACAAAAAAAGAATTCGAACATGATTGTTGTATATTAAAACATGATATTAAATATTCTCCATTCTTATGTTAAACACAAACTATTGCTTAATAAATAAATCTATAAATAAAAGCTTTGGGAATATTCACACATAGCACTCGAAATATGATTTCATTAATATGCATATGATTTTTTTTTTTTTGAGTATCCAAATACTTAACAAAAACGTCGAAATTAATGAAAATGGGGATAAAGGAAACCTTGAGATTTCAATACAGATTTGTTTAGGTTCGTTCCTGGTAATCATTCGTTCAATCGTACAGTTCATTCATTTCCACGTTTGTACCATTTTTACGTTTGATGGACCATCAACCGCGCTAATCTATATCTTTATTCTTATAACTACATTATTAACCTGTGATGCTTTATTGCTTATAGTCAATCACTGACATTATTAATGTGAACCTGTTATTAATATCTCATACAAGTCTATCACTACACAGCCAACAAACATTTTGGAAATGATTGTATTTTGTTTAGAGTTCTTCTTTCGCGAATAAAATCAATTTTTGGACCTGCCGATGAAGAGTTTGATGAATGATCATTACAAAATCCATTTAAAATTACATGATGAAGTTTATTTATCCCTATACTGTACTCATATATTTTTCACCACAGTGCAACGCACTTTCGACTCGACCTTCAACCACAGAATTAACTTATATTTTTGGGATCAAAGGACCAAAATAAAAGAAGAGTGTTTAATAACCCTCTTTTTGGCGCAGTCGGCTAAAAAGCAATGAAATATGAATTTTATAGAAACTTAATCTTTTATAAACACACAAATCAGGCGAGTTTATCGTTCCAAATCATACAAAAAAGGGTCTCCATTCATATATGAATCTTGATCTATGTACAAATAATTGCTTACCATTCATCTAATAAATCTCCTAACATTTCTTCATAAAATATAAGTAGGCCTATTTTAGCCTATCTTTGAAAGAAGACTAATATACTGTTAATATCTATTTAAAATATCAAGGAGGCAGTTTCCTTTTATAAAGTGAAACTTTATACGATATACCGGGGCTTTTATATGACAAGTCGAGCATTAGAAATACACTTTTTTGGTGTGGGAAAAGCAACAAATAACATCTCCCGGTCTGTGTGGAGCGAGAAGGAGTTTTTCAGCCTTTTACTGAGTAAAACTCACCAGAGTTTCCCTTTACACTCCAGGATCGCAGTGAGTCTTTCGAACATCCAGCAGACCAGTCTAATGCCGCTTGTACACACACGTTTTCTTAACGTGAAAAGCCACTGTTAACTCGCCGTGTGTAGGTACGGTCGTGCTGTATGGATCACTGTGAAAGCTTGTTGACAAAAAAGTTGCATAAACCGCGGTGGAGTTATCGTGCCAGAGACAAAACGTGTGTGAAAAACTACGCACGGTCAATAAACCATAGATTTATACGGCACAAAAACGTGTGTACAAGCGGCCTTAGACACAGATATGAGTGACAAAAATGACGCTCGACAAAGTCGCTTTTTTTTTAAACTCGATACGATGACGGAAACTTCACTTAATGTGACGTTCTATATTTAAAACCATTGTATACTTATCACACATCTTAAATAAATATATTATTTTAAGATTAGGTCTCAATGGAAATATGTTTTTGATATATTGCTAACTTGATTAGCGATAAAAAGGACCAAATATATTAAGTTTAAATTCTTATGTTTTATTAACCTTGCGACGGTCTTTATTCGTTGGTATCGTTGACATACGCGGACATAAATTCAAATTCATATTTTATAATGAGTAAATAAACTAACGAAACTTCGGACCACAATTTATGCTACAAACAGGCTAGTTGACACTTTTTGAAATAGATTTTAAAAACTAATAATAAAACATTTATGAAAATATTGTTTGAGACTATTATGAAAAAGGACGACTAAAGCTGCTGAACAAAATTAAATTAACAAATTTTTTATGGTTCTGAATTCTTCTATTCAACTTGGAGACATTTAAATATTTTGATTGTTTACAGAGCATTTCCCCAAACCAAAGGAATATCCATGTTCTACTGTTAGCCCTACTGTCCACGGACGCATAGCTTCATAGACGCGTATTCGTCATTATACGCTTGGTGTACGCCTGCGTGAAGCTTACTTACATAAAACTATGAAACTGTGTCGACGAAGCGGAAACGGCATGACGGCCCATCGTTGCTGTGAGCAAGCGTACACCAAATGTATAATGACGAACAAGCGTACGTGAAGCTACGCGTCCATGGACAGTAGACCTTAGGCCGACAAAATAACAAATGGTGTCCACATACATAGAAAACTATATTCGGATTTTTTCACCGACAAGAGCTTGTCCCCTCGTAAAATAATGTAAATATCGGATTTACGCTTGATATCTTTAAAGTTACTCAATTCCCTTTTATTTTAAGTTTATTATTAAAATACATGCTGTTATTCAAGGGCTTTGAACTGAGTAATAATATTTTACTTTATTTTTAATTTGCGTGATAGAGTGGACGAAATACAAGTTCGTCACATTTTTTTTTTTGTATTGATCGATTGTCGATAAAAAAGTAAGCACATCCCATTTAACAGAACATTACGTTAGCATTATCGTTAGAATTCTGTTACATCCACATTTCTTCAGTTATTTTTAACATTAGCCCTTTATTATTATGACTACAGCCATCCGTCAGTCTTGATCTAATACTACCTATATTTGAATTGAGAATTCGAGATAATAATTAAATTTTGGAACAACACTATGTTGTACACTATAAAGTTCAAATTCTATTGCAATCCATCGTTACTTAAGTTTTTATTTATATTATAAAAAGTCACTTAAAAATCAACTCAAAACACACAAAGCTAAAGTCGATATTTGAGTTGATAACGATGGATTGAATCTATCTCAAATTATAAATTCAAGTTTAAAGCGATCTATTCACACAATAAATACAGGCAAGATTCCCTTCGTAAAGTTCGTACAAAAATATATCTGGCCACGTTCTATGGCACCAATGTTGTATCGATTTCGTGATTCTGTATACTTTAGTATATATTTTTTTTAATTGTCTAGTTACTATCTATTATTTAACGTTCAATTCTGTTCAGGCCGCATTGTCGCTGTCTGTAGAACTTCGGTCCATCTGAAAAGAAATTAATTAATTAACTTTTACGCCTATAACAGCCTATAATAACATACCCTACAGCTTTATGTCGGTAAAGAAAAATACAGTGCGTGGTCATTGCCACTATTAAATGTTGCTACCGTTTACCGATAGTAAGACAAAGTATACTAACTAAGCTATCATCGAAATGCTTTAAAAACATCGCTAAAAAGGACCCGCAGAACCACACATCCTTTTTTTTTTGGGTGAAAAAGAAATCATCAAAAAACTTTTCCCGCTCCGGATGAAGCAAGAGGGCGAGTCAGGCTTTTACTGACAAAAACCCACCTGTATTCCTTTGTGTCATTTGCATTCCAGGATCACGGTAATTCTTTCGAATATTTCCGTAGTCCTGGACCAGGCTCTACCGGTTCTCTTCAATTTTACTGCCAGCTCTTTGAGGCGTGCGTGGAACCAATGCGGACTGGTTCCACGTTTTATTTTACACAGTAAACGGGTAAGAATAGTAAGTAAATAAAACATATTCGGTTGAGCAATGGTGGCCGAGTGGTAACGGGCCTGACTTACGAGTTGTAGGTCGCGGGTTCAAACCCAACCAGGCGCATTACTGTGTGTAATTTATTTCATCACCACTGCTCTCAAAACGGTAAAGGAAAACATCGTGAGGAAACCGGCATGTCCTAGAACCAAAAATTCGAAGACATGTGACATCCACCAACCTGCATTGGGCCCGCGTGGTGGATTACGGCCCATTCCCTCTCTTAGAGATGGGGCCTGAGTCCCAACAGTGGAAACATTATAAGGCTGACTATGGTATGGCTATGGTAAAACATATTCAAATCTAAAATACCTGTTGAAAGTATACTGGCTATCAGCTCTGAAGAAGTACACGTGGTTTTTGAACTGAAGTTTGAACACGAAGTCTTTATCGATTTTATCTTCTGACGTTGGCGCACCCACGCTATAACTGTTAACAAAAGAGTAACATTATAAGAATAAACAAAGCTGAACGAATTGTAGTAATAGAAGGCACCTTCTATCAACCGCTTATTTATTATTGATAGGCTCGCGTTTTGTTTGACCCATATCTCATCTGGTGATAAGCGATGAAGTGGTGCACGCTTGCCTAGGAGTAACCTATTCACACTTAAAGACCCCCAGGTTGTAGCTATAAGGAAACATAGACTGGCAGGGAATTACACTCCTTACAGTGAATTCCCAGCTATACCACGCTTGCCTAGGAGTAACCTATTCACACTTAAAGACCCCCAGGTTGTAGCTATAAGGAAACATAGAATCAGGCAGGGAATTCCACTCCTTACAGGGTATCAATGAATATATCTGAAACCTAGTCTTTTCCAGGTACATTTAAAGTCGGCATCAAGTCTAACTGGATGCAGTTGAGTACCAATATAGACTCCTTACAGGGAATTTCCAGCTATACCACGCTTGCCTAGGAGTAACCTATTCACACTTAAAGACCCCCAGGTTGTAGCTATAAGGAAACATAGAATCAGGCAGGGAATTCCACTCCTTACAGGGTATCAATGAATATATCTGAAACCTAGTCTTTTCCAGGTACATTTAAAGTCGGCATCAAGTCTAACTGGATGCAGTTGAGTACCAATATAGACTCCTTACAGGAAATTCCCAGCTATACCACGCTTGCCTAGGAGTAACCTATTCACACTTAAAGACCCCCAGGTTGTAGCTATAAGGAAACATCGACTCTGGCAGGGAATTCCACTCCTTACAGGGTATCAATGAATATATCTGAAACCTAGTCTTTTCCAGGTACATTTAAAGTCGGCATCAAGTCTAACTGGATGCAGTTGAGTACCAATATAGACTCCTTACAGGGAATTCCCAGCTATACCACGCTTGCCTAGGAGTAACCTATTCACACTTAAAGACCCCCAGGTTGTAGCTATAAGGAAACATCGACTCTGGCAGGGAATTCCACTCCTTACAGGGTATCAATGAATATATCTGAAACCTAGTCTTTTCCAGGTACATTTAAAGTCGGCATCAAGTCTAACTGGATGCAGTTGAGTACCAATATAGACTCCTTACAGGGAATTCCCAGCTATACCACGCTTGCCTAGGAGTAACCTATTCACACTTAAAGACCCCCAGGTTGTAGCTATAAGGAAACATAGACTGGCAGGGAATTACACTCCTTACAGGGAATTCCCAGCTATACCACGCTTGCCTAGGAGTAACCTATTCACACTTAAAGACCCCCAGGTTGTAGCTATAAGAAAACATAGAATCTGGCAGGGAATTACACTCCTTACAGTGAATTCCCAGCTATACCACGCTTGCCTAGGAGTAACCTATTCACACTTAAAGACCCCCAGGTTGTAGCTATAAGGAAACATAGACTGGCAGGGAATTACACTCCTTACAGGGAATTCCCAGCTATACCACGCTTGCCTAGGAGTAACCTATTCACACTTAAAGACCCCCAGGTTGTAGCTATAAGGAAACATAGACTGGCAGGGAATTACACTCCTTACAGGGAATTCCCAGCTATACCACGCTTGCCTAGGAGTAACCTATTCACACTTAAAGACCCCCAGGTTGTAGCTATAAGGAAACATAGACTGGCAGGGAATTACACTCCTTACAGGGAATTTCCAGCTATACCACGCTTGCCTAGGAGTAACCTATTCACACTTAAAGACCCCCAGGTTGTAGCTATAAGGAAACATAGACTCTGGCAGGGAATTACACTCCTTACAGGGTATCAATGAATATATCTGAAACCTAGTCTTTTCCAGGTACATTTAAAGTCGGCATCAAGTCTAACTGGATGCAGTTGAGTACCAATATAGAGAATTCTCTATCTGAACTCTACAATCCAGTCACGGGATAATAAAACACCCTTTGATGACATGGGACGCATAAGTCAATGCAGGCTAGTATGAGAAGTAAGTAATTCTGCTTACCCCAATAAAGGCAGGGACGCTAGCGGCGTTTCGTCCTGCCAACTCTTGTAGAAGAATAACGTGGACACCGCGAACACGACCCACAGTTTCTGCCAGCCCGGAGACTTCTTGAATTTGCGTAGTAAGTAGCCAGACAACTGTGTCTGGAAATAAAAGATGACGATTAATAAGATACAATAAAAATGAGAGGAGATATGATCGAGAATTTGAGACGTAAGAGAAAATCTGCCTGGATAAAATGGGATAGGGCGGGGCACGTCAGCCGCGTGCAAATAGATCGCTGAGCACGGTACAGACGGTGTGACGCCGGGAACTGGGGACGAGGCGATCTGGACGCATAAAGCGACACCTAGTTAAAGGTTAGTTAAAGGAATTGGGGAGACTTTTGCCCAACAGTTGGAAAGTTAGACTGAGTAAAAAAAATACATTAATAAGGCGCAAAATATGTAATTAGGAACTTCCTGCAAAAGCCATTTTTAAAAAAGAAAAAAAAACAGAAAGGACTTTACTAGTTGGTAAAAAACGGGTACCTAGAAATATAGACTCCAGTCAGGAAAATAAGCAGGCAGCAGCCTGTACAAGATACTATACATACCCTCATAGCAAGATGAAGATGCTGCGTGTCGAGCGACGTGAAGCGGTGCCAGCACACGTGAGCCAGGCCGCCGCCCGCGCACGTCGCACTCGACATGGAACATTCTGCAATACAAAAAGAATACTGGGACTGGAACAACATAACTTCTGTCACACAGCAACTCAAGATCGCAGCAACCACAAAGGAAATAGTCGGAAGACCTTGAAGTCTTCGTCGTGATGGTTTGGAAGGATGAGGGAGACCTTTTCCCAGCAGTAGGATGATAAAAGCTATTAACAATTTTAATATCATCATTCTGTTTCCCTGAATAAAGTGCAGTGATACAACAGGGATTTATAGCTAAGACAATATGGTTCAGAAAATGAATATTATTTCCTTGGGATATTATATTGAGCAAAGTAAAATACATGGTGGACATCCCACCTATACGCACAAAACGTTTTGGGAACACATTCATAGTGCGTACAGCTAAGGAGTGGAATTCCTTGCCGGAATCTGTGTTTCCTGATGGCTACAACCCGGGAATATTTAAGTCAAGAGCGAATAGGTTACTTCTAGGTAAGCGCGCTCCATCGTCGACCGCATCGTCGCTTTCCATCAGGTGAGATAGTGGTCAAGCGCGAACCTATCAAAAATTAAAAAAAAGCCATAGTTGTCGTACGTACCAGTCTCTTGCTCATAAGGCGTCAGTTCAGTGTCCACCTCAGTATATTTGTCGCGAGCGTTTTCTATCGTAGTTTGGAGCGCATTGTACCAGCCCATGTACTCCCAGTCGTTCGTCGCGCTTAGTAGTAGGTTTATGTCTTCACCTTTAAACAGAAATTATAGTTATACCAAAAGATGAAAGATTAAGCGAAATAAAAATTCTCTAAAAATTAAAGCGCTTTGATAGACAAAGCGAGGCAGTGTTGTTGGAAATGTTCAAAATTACATCATTTTATTTCACTTAGGCCTACATGGGCACTAATAAAACGTCAGAAGCTAGTGCACAGTTCCAAATGGTCGTTTTTTATGGAGAAGAACCGGCAAGAAACTTTTTGGTTACTCTTTTTAAAAAAATATTGATTTTACAATATTTCCATACTAAAATATTAATTAATAGATATGTGAGGGCAGTGTAGATTAGTCAATATTGTACCCAAAAGCACAATAAAAATAATAATAATAAAAAAGTGGGTCGAAATAGTAGTAATCTACGAATCCGCGGAGTCTACATTATTTGTCTAATGATACAACTTATAGCTAATACAATATGGTTCAGAAAATGAATTTTATTTCCTTGGGATATTACGTTAGGCAAAGTAAAATCAAAGTGTTATCTCATTATCTATCAATTACACCTAAAGACCCATTTTTTTTTTTAACATTAATGAAATAAAAAGGTTTTGTGTTAAGATGATATATTTACCAGTTAGTGTGAAGGAATGCGGTAGCTCTGAAGGTTTTAATTCCAACGCATGAAGTGGTAACGCTGAATGCGCTCGAAACTGCGTCGACCCGGCTTTCGACGTCACCACTAACACGTCACTGAACTGAAATAAGAATACAAATGTTGACGCAAGCAAACTTTACCGAGCTGAAGACGAGGCCGTTATGGTAACGAGAGATTCCAATGACAAAATGCACATTAACACACACACACACACACACACACACACACACACACACACACACACACACATCGCAACACATTGCACACATTGTAACGTTCTGTAAAAGAGGATCAAACTTACTGTAATTGATAAAATAAATCAACCTACTATAAAATAAATAAACTAACCTACTATACTCAGAGACAAAAGATTGTGGGAAAAATGCTCGCGAATTTTATTTCGTACACCGCGCCTACCTCCCTAAGCCTCGTGTGTACCCAAGCTGCTACCGGCTATAGCCATGCAATAATATTGTACTAAATATTATTATTAAAGAAGAATGTTCATTTCCCGTACCATATTGCGTCACAAGTATATTAATACCAAAAATAATGTTTTATTTTTGTGTACAATGTACTGATTTTTAACCGCTTTTTTTAACCACATTAAAAAATATCGTAAAAATGATATTAAATGATTAACAATTCCTACTTCCGAAAACAATAACGTCATTTCAGAAATCTTTACGTTCCGATTACAGTTGCCAGTTATTTTCGTAATCTGACCAAAGCGTATGTAAAGCTAACGCTTTTAATCTTACAATGATCATAAATAAATGGTTCGCCTAATTAATTTTATCTGCTATCTAAGTAAATAAGATTATATAGTAGAAAATAATTAAACTGCTAAAAGTAAATTCTGTTCAATTATTTTATTTTAGCTCACCATTTTATAAAGTAAACATTGCGTATATTAGAAACTCAAAACTTGACACTGTCAATTTGATTAGGACATTTTGGTATTTTGTTGCTAAACTGACGTTTATATCGTTTGATGATTTTGTACTGTATTTGAGTAGTTCTGGTAGTTTTATTGAATAATAATTAATTCAATAAGTCTATAATAATTATTGACAATGTTGAGATAGTGACTCATAGTGTTGCAAGTGGCAAGGTTTGTAAAGTGGGCGCGCGCGGCGCACATTCGGGGCGCGCAATTCGCGGGCATATATTTCCATTTGCTTTCTGCGGACGTGAGGAGCAGCGCGCTGGCCGCTCGCGCACGGTTTGGCGCATGGCGCGAAGGGCACGGTGATGGCATGGAAACGGCGTGTTAACTTGAAATGCACGCACGCAGCTCGCTAGCGGCGTATTCGCCAGATGTGAACACACCCAAAGAATATAGCCAAAAAATTAACTTGTGAATATATGGAGAGGGGGATATAATGGAAGAAAAAAAATGTTTTGGGCCTACCTCAAGCAACATGGGCCAAGGGCAGGAAGATGACGATGATTTGATACTAATGTACCCTAAAAGTAAATGTTTTAACTGATTAACAATTTCAAATTCTTTATTTGTGTTACCTTGATACGTACCTATGTTCACGCGAGAAAGTGGCAGTGAAGCCGAATTGACGTCAATATTAATGATTAGTCACTAAAATAATTCGACTAGGTACATCAGTTGTTTCAAACAAATGCATTAATGTAAATAGATTAATATAAATACTATGTAAATATGTCATAAAGTCTCTTTACTTGTACGCTACGAGCAACGCTGTTTCATTACGACGAAACCATCGATTCCTCTCACTGTTACTGCGCCTATAAATGGTTGCCGATAGCTCTGGCCTTATCCAGCCTTAGTTATTGGTCGGTCCGTGAGGTTGCGGATCGGCAGTGATAAAAACCCGGCCTATACACCCTTCATTCTTCCCACCTTCCGTCTGTTGCCTTAGGTGTCAAGGCAACAGGCTTCCCGCACTATTATTTATATACGTATATATTGTAGCTATATGGTTAGGGCTAGGTTGCTAGGTGCAACTAAGGTTGTTGATAGGCTACAGTCAACCCCCTTATTGTACATTTCGGTAGCTGAATGTAGAACCCACAACCTGTAAGTGATGTATTGCGTTTTTTGATTCGAGAAATCGAATTAAAACACGTATAAGTTTGTTTAGGTCTTGATAACTTTATAAATAAATAAAAGACTAAACCATTACGATTTTTAACAGTCTTAAGATCGTGTTCTTAAGTGTAGGCCTAGGTATAGCGTAAAAATATTACCCATGCGCGATAAAAGCCTGAGCGTAAGTAACGCCACAATATAGGAGCGAAGGAATCCGGGTCCTGACTTATCGCATATATCAATAATAATGCAATACACTACTCATCAATTTGGCCTAAAACGCATACCTATAGCAAATTATAATAATCACTACGGTTAAAAATTGCTATGAAATATGATCAGGCGTTTTCGAACTTTTTTTAATATCTCAAAAATGTGGTTAAATATTAACAAAAAAATTTTAGATAGTGAAAATTTCAATAATAACTATACTCTTGAGAGTAAATTTGGTTTGACGCAAGTTGGTACGGATCCACATACAAATTTGGGCAATCTCCTTTAAATCGAGCAGTGGTGACCGAGCAGCAGGGCTCGCAGTAATCAGGTACCATTCCTCATTGCTTGAGCATAATAAAATTAAGTTGCGTGAAAAGTAAGTAAAGTATTTCTTCAGGGATGAAAGCTTGCCTTGGGCAGCTTAAAGCCCTCACTGCATTCAAGATTCTAGTATTAACCACATCGCTGCGCTCGGGAGTTAACTCTAGAATTTTTCATTACGGTCGAGATTCAATATGACGCCCGAAACATAAGACTGTTTTATCCCTTCATCTACTATCATTGCATTCCTACGAAAATAGGACCCAAATTTCAAGAAAGTGTGCTGAAATAATATAAAACTGATTATTACTTAAGTAATATATATTTAAATAGGTGATTATAACATACCAAGAACAACATTCTTTGCTGTAGTCCTCTTGAAGAGTGTTTGTAGGCACAGCCCATTCTAATAAATTCCCGTTCAGCCACTAGTAGTTTATCGTAACCTGCAAACAAATATTATTTGCTTTATCACTTGTGTAAAACAACGAATTCAGGGAAACTGTATACAATACAGGCAAATTCTTTCATTCAGTCGATCAACCGAGTTATTTAGGTTATTTATAAAGATCATAATTAGATTATGATTGAAGCATCGAGACTCATGAAACGTTGGTACTTAACCTTACCGCCACTGTCATGTATACATGACAATGCAAAATGTGTCCAGCACGCCACGGTCACGACTACTTTACAGATTTAAACGCCAATTAATCTTACAAGAAAGTATTAGTTTTCTTATTTATATTATTAAAGGATGAAGTCGCCGAATTGCAATTCCAACCATTAGCTGCTGACAGCATAATATTGTCAGTTCTATTAGTTAGTCTATAGAAGAGAAGAAAGTGCACACCTGCGATGTCCCTCTGCAGCTGACACAGTGCCGCATGGTTCTCTCCGTGCTGCAGCTGTTCGCGCGCCTCCGACGCCACATGTTCGGCCAGTTCTAGTGCCGCCGCCGAACATTCGCTTTGAGTCGCCTCGAACAACTCTGTACACAAATACGCTTCATTTTAATGCTGAGATGGGCGATACCGTTATTTTTTTAAGCTAATAAAATACAATAAACAAGTCGAGCAAAACTGGACGCCAAAATATACCATAATACAAGTCGCAAACTATGCAGAACGGTAAGAACACAGTCCTTATTCCTTAAGGCCTCAGTAATCACACTAATATTATAAAGGCGAAAGTTTGTGAGTATATTTGTTAATTCTTCACTCTTGAACGGCTAAACGGATTTCGATGAAACTTGGTACACGGTTAGACCATGTTCTGGAATAGCAGATTGGAAACTTTTTATGCCGAGAGTATATTCCCTTGAAATAGTTTTCTAGTATCTTATAAGCGAAGCCGCTGGCAGCAGCTAGTAATATTATAAAGGCGAAAGTAGATAAGAATGTTTGTGTATGTTTGTTATTCTAGCACTCAAATGGCTGAGCCAATGTGGATAAAATTTGATATCAGGATAGCTTATATCCTGGATTAACACATGGTTGTAATTTAAAAAAGGGGAGCTACTAATTTCAGGCGGACGAAGCCGTTATAATAAAAAATAAATCAGTAAAATCAAATCACCTGTTATGATTGGTAAAACAAATAGCAACGGCCAGCCAAAAATGATAAACAGCATGAACTAAAAAGTTTATAAATAGATATAAGACGTACCCTTAGCCAGCCTCTTGTAATGCAGCGCCCTGTGCAGCGGCCTCAGCAGTAAGGCAGCCAGCGGCAAGGGCGCCTTCGCGTCGAACTTAGCGGCGGCGCGGCCCGCCTCCAGTCCGAGCCGCCGCACACTCTCCACCACACCTACTAGGGAGCCGGCCCGCGAACTGTACCATAAGTACGCCTGAAAAATAATTAAAAAACGTCAGCCGTATGCATAGATACCGCTGGGCAAGACGTGTCGCCACGCAGTGGGTTCCTGCAGAAAGAAAGCGCCGTGGAGGGCAGCTTAGAAAGAGGTGGCGGGATGATCTGGACGCTTACCACGAGTACTGGTATCGATCTAGGATCCAGTACATGATTCTGGACCCCAGTGGTAAAATTTTTCATCGGCGTTGTTTAAAAAGGCCTAACTCACTGACTCATTAATGCCCAGCCTAAATCCTTGGACCAAGAAAGCAGTTTTTTTTACAGGTGTTGTTTTAAAGCCGTAGACGAGATATAAGAACGGATTTTTAACCCTTAGCAGAAGCCGCGGGCATAAGCTAGTATAATTACGAAATGTACTCACGTCTATTGTACTCAGCAAATGCTCGTAAAGGACATCTGCAATTTTCTTGTACTCAGGTTCATCTGCATCTGTGAAATACATCACATTTGAGCATTACCCTAGTTAACTCTTTGTACAGTCATAGGTGGTAGCTATGACCACAGATCAAGAGGTCGCTTCGGCACCTACTTCTAGACACTTGTCAAAACTTTTCATAATCGAAACGTACGGAATTATTGAGTGACACCGTTCAATCAAAGAAATTGATGGTTCGTGACAATCCTAAGAGTACATCTGGCGTATACGCCGCTAGCGACTTGCTTGTGAGCTGCTCGTGCGCTGCACGCTCGCAGCTAATGTAATTGTGCGGTGCACCTCTTTATCGCAATTTAGGCAAGGTTTGCACAGGGGCAAGCGCGGCAAACGGAACTGCAAGCGCGCGAGCTGCACGTATTCCGTTTGCTTTCATATTGCTTTAATGCCGCCGGCCGCCAGTTCAGAAACGGTACCTTCAGGCTTAGGTGTATTGGCTAGTAGCCTGTCGAGGCGCGCCAGCAGCTTGCCGTTGCTGAGCGCGAGCGGCTCCAGCGCCAAGCACGCGCGCGCCAGCGCCGCGCCCGCCTCCACGCCGCCGGCCGCCAGTTCAGAAACGCTACTGCTCCATTTCTGTTGAAAAAAAAAAATAACAACTGACTTTTAGAAAGTATTTAGTTTTTGATATAGAAAATAGCCACATTATTTTCCATTAGAATACAGATGTAACACATTCTAATGCTGGCAGCAAATGTTTTAAGTAAGCCTTTTTAGCAAGCTTCGCTGAGATAGCCAATCATCATCATCATTTCAGCCGTAAGACGTCCACTGTTGGACATAGGCCTCTCCCACTACAACGAACGGTCCTGTGCGTCTCGTATCCATCGGATTCCTACCAATACTACAATAAAATTCTCAGTTCCATTTTACCGAGGTCGTGCCTATTTCAATAAAACCACATAGAGTCCAGCTGTACAGTCACTTGGGATACAAAACTACACTAATTGCACATCAAAATTTCCACTGAAAATCAATTTTCGAATAATTAAAACAGCCACTGAATGCCGCACGTTGCGTTATCAAAGTAGAAAAAAAGTTACGCCTAAATAGCGCTATCTGATAGCGTAAATTTTCGTGAAAACGACACAACAATTTTACTTCAAATATTATATACTTACAACAGTAACAAGTTCTAAATCCCTCTTATAGGTCCTCTCCGTCATCAGCAGCTCCTTAGCCACAAAGTACGTGATATCCATGTTTCGTTTCTTGGGAGCGTCGCTAACTTCTCGTAACGTGCCGAGCAGACCGGACGATATGCTGGAAATTAAATCTTATAATGATTCACTCTGTTTGTAATTGACGGGCTAATCAGTATGTGTGTACAGGGTTCACGTGAGTGGAGTACTAATCATAGTGGTGTCAGATGAGATGATACCTTAATAAAGTCAACAGAATGCATTATATGATAAGTGATTCAGAATTCATACATCATCCACATATAAAATGAGAAACTGACTAGCTGACATATCAACGCACAGCCGAAACTACTCGAACTAGGAACATGAAACATGACTAGGCTTCCTTTTTGTGACGTAGGTGAGCATTCAGACGAGGTTTTTGGAAGTTCAACTTTTAAGGGGGTGAAAATGAGGAATTTCGTTTGTATGCAAAATCTCATTCCGTGTACTTAAAAATTTGCAACGGTTTTAATTTGTTAACAGGATTTTTTTGCCGACTTTACCCGAACAATTACGATTCTCTATTATTAAACTAGCCTTGATGTAGTTTTCACCTTTCTCGTGTGTGTTTAGCACAGCCTCAATGCATTTACACACACGATTATTGAAATTAAGCACATTTTTTTATAGACGATGCATATTATTATTGTAGGCGTCTACAATTGTTTATGTTACATGCATTGTACTCAAGCATCATGCATATTGAACATTTTTTTTGTTAATCTTTTTGGCTTGGATACTAAGTCCTTTAAGCCATATCTTCGTATGAATAGTTCATTTGTTTACCATTAGATATGGATGTACACTTTCTAATGCATTTGTATTATTTGGCAGCAATGAATCGAGTCAATCTTCTCGGCAAACTTTGCTGAGATAGGCAACACTACAATAAAATTCTCGGCTCCATTTTACCGAGATTGAGCCTGTTTCAATGATTCCACATATTGTCCAGTTGCGCAGACATTTGAGATACAAGACTACACCAATTTTACATCACAATATCCACTAGAAACCAATTTGCTAATAATTAAAACAGCCACTGTACTTCACTCGAAGAAATCGCACCAGAAAATCCGCATATTGAACTGTTAATATAACAGATAACTAAATAGAATATACAGCTACATGTATTCGGGTAAACTCAGCAAAAAAACTCCTATTAATAAATCGAAACCGTTGCAGCGCAGAACTGTAATATTCGCATACGTCTGCCCTCACGTATACAATTTTAATAATATTTATTTTGTACAGTGTTCTGTTTTTTAGAGTTCTGTACCTCAAAGGAAAAAACGGAACCCATATAAGATCACTTTGTTGTCCGTCTGTCTGTCTGTCAAGACCCTTTGTCTCGGGAACGCGTGGAGGTATCGAGTTGAAATTAAAACTATCCCTTGAAGCTGTGAAAAAATTAAACTTCTGAGTTAACAAAAAAAATGCGGCCGTTTATGTCTCAAAAAAACGTATATTTCGACACTCTCAAGGTAATCAAAATTCATTGGGTATTTCCCGTTGACCTAGAATCCTGAAATTTGGTACGAAACAAAGTATCATAGCACAAGTATAGGAAAAAATCTGAAAACAGTAAATTTGTTACTTCACATAAAAAACTTTTTTTGCGATTCGGAAAAATCTTCGTAACTCAATTCGAGAATTGAACTATTTACATGTGTAAATTTGTACAGAACTCTGTGCGCGAGTCCGACTCGCACTTGATAATCATCATATTCCTTATTGAGTGGTTATTTAGACTGAGAAAGGCATATAAACTTACCTATTATTGTTCCGTCTTGAGAGCGTATCCCCCGCATCGCTCTCTCCGCCGCTCAGCACATCCATACTGTTTACCGACTCCGATACTATCGTCACTGCGGACAATAAACACATATTTATTATCGAGGAAGTAATCTAGTGAATTGAGATAGCTGTGCTGATAGGCAATATCATTTTATGATGATGACTCAATTATTACGTTCATCCGGCTTCTGCTCTCAAGGTATTTATTTTTGTTTCGTGTCAGTGTGTTTTCGGTTGATTATAAGAAGGTTGATAAAAAATTTACTGGAATCAGAAAGAGTAAAAATGTCCATATCAAATTACCAGCCAGTAATATAAAAGGAGAAACTGACTGACTGACATATTAACGCACAACCGAAACTACTGGGACTAGGAACGTGAAATTTTGCACATGATTTCCTTTTCTGACGTAGACGAGCAATACCCCCCTGTCTGTGGCGCGGCGCCGCTGCGGCTCTCTATAAAAATGGCTGTCTGTGAGTGGACCGCTGCGGTCCCCTAAATCTGTCATTCATTTTTTGACGTAATAAGCTTATTAAACCTGTGTTAATCCCGCTCAAACTTGCACAGAGTAAACTAGACAGATATATTTGCTCTATTCCATCTTCCAATGAATAAATGAGCGAACAGAAAATATCACGTCATAAACCAGTCGCTTGCCAGTCGCCATTATGCTCGCGCGCGGTACGGTCGAAAGATGGTTGCCGTCGATTGAAAAATGGTTTAAAAGTGACAAATAGTGATTGTGTCAGTGAGTGAGTGATGTCGACAATGCCTGGGTAAGTATTAAACCTTTTTCATTGCATAAACAGTGTAGTTGATAAATATTTCGGTCAGAAATGGTCATAAACCGTTACTACTGTTGACTAAACATTTTGCGATATTTTGGCGATAACTATTGATAGAAATGCAAACTATGGCTATTACGTAAGTTTTTATGTATATTACTATAGATATTAGGCGTTTAATTTGAATATTATCGTATTTTTATTGTGTACATTTTGAAATTAGAATTACGTAAAACGTTAGGTAGAAATACGTAATTCTAATACGTATTTGTGTAATGTTTTTGTTAGGCAGCATGCCTTTTTTATGTGATTAACGTTTTGTAGATATCTTCAAAATGTAGGATGTTGAATTAGATTTCAAATTTAGTCAACAGAATTAAACAGTGAATTTTTTTAAACAGTGATTTAAACAGTGATCCAAAGCACGAGTAGGTAGTTTTTTGCGCCCCTTTTCAAGTGGTTCATTTGGATATCCGATACTAATAAATTAAACACTTCTAACTGCTGAGCCTTTGTCTGTGTTATGAATGTGTACCAATCATTATTATTAAAATGAAACTCAAGCCACTACACGTTTATCGTTCTCAGAAAATAGAACCGTAAACAAACGCGTTCTTTGTTTGAAACCCGGCGGCATTCTTACATCATATAACTTACGTCATGTTATTGTTAAGCTTGTGATATGAAAAAAATGTATGGAAAGGTCTGTTCTTGTGTTTTTTTATATGTTAACTAAAGTGTATTTGTGAAAAGAAAACAGTAACTTTATGAATTATGGTCTATTTTTTTAATTAAAATTACTTTAACACAAGAAACTGGTAAAAAATTCCCTCACACTGAACATACATGACAATTACGAATACATTACAAGGCAAAACTATACTAATCCATAAATATCCTGTTAGGTAATTTAATAACGATTCTAATGATATAACTCGTAGCCAGCTAACTAACGGAGTTTCAAAGATATCATCGTTTTAATCAGACGCGCCAATTGAAGCGAAATTTGCGCGCGAAAAATTCGCGAATTGCACTAATGATGCACATGCACAATTACGCCGTCACAGCACAGCGGGTAAGAGGTTTTTCCAAAATTCGCCTCTAAAAGGGATAAAACATTGGTCCAAAGTTCGTATGGAGAAAACTTTCACGCGGGCATAGCCGCTGGCTATAAATATATATAATTTGTGGGCCAAAGTAACACAAAATTTGATGCCCTGAGACAGTAAGACGGGTCGCTGTAGACCACGAAGGAGATGGACGAACGAACTAGTCTAGTTCGTTCTAATAGACCGATATCGCTTGAACTGGAACGAGGAAGCGCGGACCCGCGAAAGATAGAAGAAATAAAAAGAAGCCTTTGCCCAATAGTGCAACAAAATAGGCTAATAACGCTCATGAACCATATGAAATCCTGATCTGCTGCTGGCATGACAATACTGATTTTTAAAGATAAAGATAAGATAAAGATAATTTTATTTTGCAAATATGGGTATCAATAAAAGATGACAGAAAAATATAGGAAGCAAGTTCAGCCATATTTTACCATGTAGGCATGCAAAAGACATACTATAACTACGTACAATTTTAAAATAACACAACACAATGATGTATAAACAAAGAAAAAATTTAAATTAACTTAAAATTTAAAAACTAACTTAAAAAATCTTTCTCATTTAGGTACTCACTTAAGTTATAATATGATTTCACCACTAGAAAGCTTCGGAGTTTTTTTTTAAATAATGATAATGGAAGCTCTTTCCAACTCTTAGGCATCTTATTATATGACCGGAGCCATGCAGTAGACACTTTTGCGCATAAGTGCCGTCTTGGCTGGCTCCTGACATAGCAGGCTTTTATCGCGTCTGTTGCGGGGAAATACATCGGCTATGCGTTTAAAACGACTAGGGTTTGTTTTCACAAACACAGCTACTTCTAAGATATACAGACAAGGCAATGTTAATATCTTGTGATTTTGAAAATATGGTTTACAACTGTCAGTAGGTTTTAGCTTAAACATCGCTTGAATACATCTTTTTTGTGCCTTGAAGGCGGTTTCTCTTTCGGTAGAGTTTCCCCAAAATATGATCCCATACCTCAAATGTGACTCTACTATTCCATAATAGGCAGTAAGAAGTGAATCTGTATTGATTATGGTTGATATGTAGAGCATATGCAGACTTACTAATTTTCTTACACAAAATATCAATGTGGAATTTCCAATTTAATTTTTGATCTATTTCTAGACCCAGAAATTTTGTACTTTCAACTTCTTCTATATTATTATTTCTGTAGTGTATATTCAAGTTAATACTAGAGGTCTGTTGTCTAAATTGAATAAGTTTCGTTTTAATCAAATTTATTTTCAAATTATTTGAATCTAGCCAGTTTATCGTCTGTTTTAAACTATTATTAATGTCACTCTCATACGTAACTATACTTTTACAAGGTATTGTAATCGTGCTATCATCCGCAAAAAGTGTTATTGGGCGCTCAATAGATTTTGGTAGATCATTTATGTATAAAATGAATATAAAGGGACCTAAGACGCTGCCTTGCGGTACTCCAAATAATACTTTACACTCTGAAGACCAAAATGTCTCTTCATGTTTAGTAGCTACATTGATTTTATTGACTTCAGTTATTTGTTTTCTGTTTTGTAGGTATGAACTAAGTAAATTAAGGACATTGCCTCTAATCCCGTAGGCTTCGAGCTTGTTTAACAGAGTAGCGTAGTGGACATAATTAATCGAATGCCTGGGTCATGTCGCAAAATATACCACATACAGGGTTTTTGATTATAAAGACGTTACAAATTCATGTGTCACTCCTAGAAAAATTGCCAATTGCATACATGTGCTTATGTTATCCGCCCGTGTGTCAATCGAACTTCTAAAGATATCGAATCAAAAGCGTGTGTGTCACCAGACTTCTAAAGTTCGATGCGCATCCGGTCGTATAAATGTACACAAATGTCGATCAAAACTATATCTATCCTGTTTATATTGAGCAGAGTGTAAGAATATAGAACGAGACAGGCATAGAACATCATTTGCTAGACATCTGTTTACAATTTTCGGTGTAATGTCAAGTGGTTTGAGCCGCCCCGCGCCACGGTCATTGCGCATTCGAAATTCAAAGTCAACCTAGAATAAAACAGTTTTTGTGGCCAGTGTTTCTTTGTTGAGTGTTTTAAACAATTGAAAGGTAAGTAATCAACAGTTTTAAACTGCTTCATTGTGTGTGTGTTATAGATTTTAGTCAAGATCTGATGATTTCGTCAGCTGTAGTCGAAAATTTCGCGCGACTAGTCGGCACCATTTCGATGTGTTGTGTGTGAAAATTACGCTACAGACGGCAAAATGTCGTTAGAAACATGATTTAGATACATTCCTACGTTTGTACAAGACACTTTACTAGTGAAATTCGTATATTTTTACGTAAAATACTCAACGGAAGAAAAAAAAACGGTAAAATTGGCGCGTAAATCGCTGCCGTTGGCAGGTCATGACCTCATAACCGCCATGTTTGTTGTGTCTTGTGTGCCACAGTAAAGTGAAACGGTCAGCTAAACAATTGTTTGTATGTTGGTGTGGTTGGTTGATGGGATGGTTTTTGGTATGTTGAATTTTTTTTTAATGTGTATTTGTGTGATGGTAGATGGGTGGGTTGTGGGTTTTTGTTTGTGTTTTGGGTTTTATGTTTCTAACTGCATGTGCATTCATAATTTTGGGGATTATCCCCCCGTCTGTGGCGCGGAGCCATTCAGACACCCTATAAAAATGTCTGTCTGTGAGAGAACCACTGTGGTCCACTTAATCTGTGCGTCACATTTGACGCTATGTCTTTGTATTATCTATATATTTTATCTATTTTTGGACCGCATCTTTGTTCGTTTCACCGGCGAATTGTAAAATGTTCATCCTAACAGCGTGAGCTTTGAATATTTTTAATTTTTTTTACTTCTGTTTTTTTTTAATATATATATTTAAAAAAAAAACAGATTTCACACATTAAATTATGTTTGAAAGTCGTTTCATAATTTTTTCCTTTTTCTGTTGTTCAGATTTGACCCACTGGCTGTATTTTTACTGTGACCATCCATTTTTTACCTAAATTGTTCGATTTTTGTGATCTTCATTTGTTGATTTGGCAATGTTTTTGTTAGGCAACGTGCCTTTGTACTGTGTTTTTCCATTAGCAAATATCATAGTATTGTACGATGCAAAGTTAGATTTCAAATAAATGCAAAAATATTTACTCTGTGATTCAAAGTACGAGTGGGTCTTTTTTAGCCCGTTTTTTCAAGTGCTTGCATTGTTACTCAGATATCGTAAACCAAACATTTCTAGACGCTGCAGCTTTGTTTGTATTATGTTCGTTTAACATACTAAGTAATAAGACACTAACTCGAGCCGCATGACTCACCGACTTCTCGGTATCGATGTGTAAACATACCTTTTTTTATGGCCGGCGCTCGGGTTGCCCACTTGACGACGGCTTTTGTTTCGCTTGTCGTATGTAAAAATGTATAGAGAGGTCTGTTCTTTTTGTTTATTATTGTAAGATGATGTGTATAATAATAAATACAAAAGTTATTTTTGTTAAATATGGTTTTATTTTATAAATATGACGAATTTTGTACACAAAACTGGGAAATAGTCCATCAGACTACTTTCAAGTTCAAATTAGTAATACATTACAAGGCGAATCTACCCAAAACCCTACATAATCAGATAGCTTATTTCATAACAAGTTCAGTAACGTAAGGTTCGTTGAGCTAGGACTCGTATTTTCTGAGATATCGTCGTTTTAGCGAACGCGGGGAAGTCGTGCCGCGACTTCGGAAGTCAAGGACGGCAGTACGGTTTTAAGCAGACCGGGTGGCCGACTACGAAATGGTTAAACAGTATTTTGTACTAAACAACAAATAACACTAGAATTAAATCTTTGTATGAGGAATAAACAACATTCAGCCGAACATTGAACCTCCTCCTTTTTGAAGTCTGTTAAAAATGGTCACGTGTTGGGAATATCTCGCTATTTCATTTCTACGCACGTAAACTAATGGCAATGACGTTGTAGTTTGTGCATCCTTTTTCTGATACTTAACAGTTTCTCCTTCCACCATATTTGAAAGTTTACTTAATTTTTAACGGATTTGAATTATTTTTTCTATTTGCAATTATGGATAAAGTTAAATCTTATAATTTAACGAGTAGATCATACCAACCTACATAGTTTGAATCCTATTAAATTACGAATTCGCAAGCAAAGCATTACCAATGTTTATTGAAACCAACTCACCATTAACATTCCCATTAATCGTGCCAACAGTATCATTATTGTTCTCGCTATTCCTCTTGTTATCCACGACGTCATGCCCATTGGTCAGCGGCCGCGAGACTAGGGGCGTGGACGCGAAGATAGGGATACCAGCTATGCTGTTGTCCGTGACTGATGAGGGAGACATGCAGAGGCTCGCGGAGGAGACCGTGTTATCTTCTTCCTCGGGAGATATCTCGTCTGTCAAGGAAAATTGAGATGAGATTTTGGACGGTGAAAGCAGAATGGGAGGTGGACTTGAATGGTGCGACTCATTCTTTATAATTTATGGTATATCATGTTAACATAATGTCTAAATTATATCGCAAGGCCACATCCCATTCTGTTAAATAATGTAATGGTAAAAAAAAAATTGGTAATACAAAATAATTTGTCAGAACATCACTGGTAATTGATTTGTGTAAGATCCGTTTACATTTGTGTTTCAAAATAATTATATTATAAATATTAAAGTCAACAAATAGTAAAATCAAATCACCAAGGATAATCTGGTAGAAAATCATGACACAGTACGTAACATAATAAAATAATAGTAAAATTGTTATTCTAATAAAATAAAAAGGAAAGGATTCAGGGGAAAAGCAAATCTGTGAACAAAAGAAAAATCCTGAAAAAAAAGGATAAAAAATGCAAAACAATTAAGTGGACCTGAAAGTTATAAAATGAAAATTAAATTATAATAAAGGTAACAAAAACTAAAAGTCTAGGGTGCTTTATTGAGCTTCGACGAAGTTTAGCAATGGTACATTCATAAAAAACTAGAAATAGAACGATGTTTTTAGTATTGTCCATTGAACAAACAAACTAAAAAAAAAACAATATCTCTCAGTCTCTAACTGCAAATTTCTGAATTGGGTTTTTTGAATTAAGAACATGTCAAACCCTAAATATCTACAGCAAAATTTTGACAGGTTTTCAGGTTAGAGTTCATGAACTACTCAAATTCAAATGCTTAAATTAAAAATCGAGAATAAGAAACTTCGCCAAAACTCAACAACGAACCACATTCAACAATTACATCAAAAACTTACATGAAAAATCCTGGTAGCTTATAAAAAGGTATGAAACAAAAACGAACGAACATAAAAGTAAAAACGCTTATTATTATTTTTATTTATTTATCGTTTAACTATCCCCGGCGCGCGGGGCAGTGCCGTGTATTGCGGGACACATTACACTAACACCCACATATAAATTCAAAAAGGAAGTAACGTTTCAATAATCGAAACAATATTTTTAAATTACATGACTTAATGCGTCCACTTTGGGTGTGACTGGGATCGCATGAACTATTCGTTGAATGAGAATTACAATTTGAAGCTTAGATTTATGATAGCTTTGGTATGTTTTATTGATATTGCTTTTTCTCATACCAGTTTTGTTCACTTACGATTTCAGCCAAGTGAGAAATAATAAATTATATGGCAGTTTTGGTAATCTGTATATATAAAAGGAGAAACTGACTGACATATCAAGGCACAGCCGAAACTACTGAGACTAGGAACGTGAAATTTGGCACAAAGCTTCCCTTTATGATGTAGGCGAGCACTAAGAAAGGATCTTCCAAAATTCAGCCCCCAACGGGATGAAACGGGGGTCTAAAGTTTGTATGGAGAAACCTACTTTAATGCGGGCGAAGCCGCGGGCAGAACCTAGTCATTTCTATTAACTATCATGTAGTTTTACTTTTTCTGTATAAATACATTTTGGTCATTTAATTCATTGATTGATGTGTTTATGTGGATCTGTTAATGTATTGTTAAAGTAAGCATCTCAAAAGTCCTTAATTTACGTACTTGTGTACTAAAGGGGATCTGAAATGAAAATGAATCGATCAATATAATACTACCGTCACTACCCATTCGCTGCCCGTTTTACTGCCCCACAGTACACATCCAAAACGAACGCTCAAACATAAACAATTTAATGAAATTGTAACATTACAGTCTATTCGGATTGTACACTCTCAATCGAAAAGTCGAAATACTTAAGTACTAAGATTTTAATATCGTACCGTACAGTTATTGCGCTAACTAGGGAGGTCGGAACCTCTTACACGCTATTACACTAAAATTGCTTCGTGCACACACGACAATCTTTTAATTCAATTATAATTGAACACTATTTAGCACAGGGTTTATAGGATATCTGAATATAACCATTTCCCTGATATGCAAGCATTAAAAATGTAAGCTACATTTCTCTACAATATTCGCATCGTTAGTAATTTCAGTCATTGTTAAGTAAAATCAAAACATTCAATAAAAACAAAATAGTCCAACGTTACTCCCTATAACTTTATACTTACTTGCATATCAGAGAAATATTGAAAAACATTATAAACACTGTAAAGGGTCCGATATAGCTAAAATTTCATAAGTTTAGGAGTAGATAACTATTTGCAAATAATGTAACACTTTCTATAACACATTGGCTTACCCAATGTATAACATAACATAACATTTTGTTATAACAAAATATTTGTTTAAAACATCAGCAATATTTGTGTTCTAAAATATATTTACTACGAAAAACAAATTGTTCTTAAACATGGTTGTGAACACAAGTCTGCCAGAATCAGGTGCTTATGATGTAGCAGACCCTTCTTTGTCCTCAATATCGATTATTTTTATTGCCGTCATGACGGCTAAGACCATATTTTTGTTTTACCGCATCTTATTCAAGTAAACTTGTTTCCCAACACATCCATTTCGTCACGAGAACCAATATCACGTCATGCAAAAAATATAATCTGTAGAACATACTTCAACGAATCGACATAAGTGAGTTATTATTATATTTAATTTTCAATATACTCCACTCATTACACGACTGACTTAACTATGTCTAAGTTCTCAAAAGAATCTTCTCACATCTACACCGACACACAATTCGTCTAGTTTTTCGATAATTTATTCCTATCTAAATATAAATCAACTGCAGAGAGGATTGTGTGAATGTTATATTCCTTTTATTTATTTGCAAATGATTGTGCTGTAAGCAATCAAGAATTATTTTGGTTCCGCGTTCATATATTTGAATGCAGGATGGATATTGTGAGTGTGAATAGCAAAAATAATGTCAAAGCATAGACACTAAGTCGCATGTATCTCTAAGTTGAAACGTAAAAGCGCATCAGCGCTGGTAAGTGTAACAGGATATCTACTTTTTTGCTTTTTTTTTGTTTAACATTTTAACATTCGTTTTAAATTGTATGAGAACTACATCCTAAAGGGAGTCTTAGGAATTCGAAGATTTAATAATATATTTTCTTCATTTCCATCAATAAATCCCTTGGTATGTTATAATAGAATTCAATTTCAAAATATATTCGCGTTATACGATATCTTTGAACGAAACAACTACTGCAGTGTTCTACAATATAAAATACGAATAAATATATGATAAAGCGATTTTTTTTTTATGTTGTTGTTACGTTTAGTCAAAATTAAACTCTCTACCGAAGAAATCTAGTTTACGTCGCAGTCGCACTTCGATGATAGTTAATATAACAGCGCTATACCACACACATGACACGTAACCTCGTAACCTCATCTATTTCAACTATAACATATTTAAGATTCCCAAAATTTCTCTTTATTAAAAAACGTTATAATAAATTATACCATAATAAAGTGTTGGAAAAAATTGAGCAGATTTGGCACGAATGCAGATCCCTTGTTGTAATAACTAGTGTAGTGTCATGGACAAAAGTAAATTAACGTTAGACTATAAAACTAAAATAAATAACGTGCTAAGTGCGTAAACAATACATTGATCGTTTGAGCAAAACGCCTAAACAGAACAACTCAGATCTTGGATCTCTCACCACACAAAGTAAATCACAGCCTTTACAATAATATTATTTTCAGGATATTTTTTTATCAACGAATATAACTTTTATAAAGGTTGAAAACACTAAACTATACGACTAGAAGAAGTTGGCACTACGATATTATACCTGTATTGCATTTCCTCGAAGCTTTAGCTCTAGGGTCTAACAAAACTAACGTAACGAGTATAAGGACCGTTTTATATTCAAGTTATCGTTATATTGATCAGTATTTTGTAAGTCTGAAAATGTATAATTTAGATCAATACACATATAACTACCCCTAAATACTTAACAAGCTAGCAGGTATGAGTCCGCGTTCACACGATAGTCAAAAGGGTCGCGCTATCCGGGAAATGGCACTAGATATTTTTTTAATCATTATTTTGCTAAATATTTAAAGTGACAATGTAAATATTCAATATAATGAGTACCCTAATATCAATATATAACAATAATTGCATTAAGTGAAATTTAAATTTCGAAACGTTAATCGGCCGGCATCGGCACGTTCGCATACCGAATAGTGAGCGTTCAGCCGACGAGGCGAGGGGTGACAACGACCAAACCAAAGATAATAATGAAATTGCACTGCAAACTACATGACCGTTTAATCGTTCTCGTCGTCGGAGCAAAGAGGCGGGGGCAGCGTAGACACGTCGAACTTTTGCTCAGGGCTGTCGCTAGAAGCTTGTGAGTCGACGTAGTGACTAGAGTAGAACCTCTCGACATTATTCAGACTGAAACGTTGGTCGAGATCTCGAGCGTAATGTTCCTGATTACCATCCCTATTCTCATCGAGACCATGCTCATACTGCGGGTAACAATCCTGCGTCTGGAACATTACCACTTCTTCGTAATGTTCTGGATAGGGGCTGCCTCTATACTCCTCGTATTCATCTTTATCCTGCGGCAGCTCCGTATCAGAGTAAGCTACTGACTCCCCGCGTTCAAAGAGGTAACTACCGGACTTGGGTATTTTAGGAGCGCGCTTTATAGTATCGATCGGATAAGCGTAATCATCAGAGTCGTCTCGATCACTTTGTTCTTCGTAGAACACAACTTGTTGGTGCTGACCAGATGGCTCGCCTAGAGACGGGTCGTCAGCCTGACGGTACACTGTAGTAGACTTAGATTTCTTCAGTGAGGACTGGCGACTACTCTTATTTGAGTACGAAATTCTAGGAGGACTGTCCTCTGAAACGTAAGGAGGCTCCTGAGAATCAAGATAAGGATGACGCAGACGGCCTAGTCTATCAAATCGCGGGAAACCCATCTCATCTTCATCAGCGGAAGAACCGAATCCTTGGAACTGCATTGGAGCTATATTGATCGGGAACTGTTGTGCTTCATAATTGGCACTTTTATACTTCTCGTATTCGTCTTGCGCCTCGTCCTCGGAATAACTAGCTTCCTGAATATCGTAATGCTTAGAATCACCTTTCGACATTTCTGAAGAACCCGATTCTACTTCGGGGACATAGCTATCGGAGCATTCTGAGCTCTCCATTCGGCGTAAAGACTCTTCGACGGCCAGATATTTGCCACCAAGCATGTCACTTTCTGAAGAGTACTGGCTCTTTGTTGAATCTTCCTCTAGAACGTCTTGTATTCTCTCCTGTCTCTTGCGCGCGCTTGTCACTTGTTTCTTGCGCCTAAATGTCTTCATACGCTCTCGCGGATCACGAATAACATCCAGGGAGCTATCAGTATCGTTGCCACTTGGAGGACTTTTAAGCGAAATATTACGAACGAGAAGTGACTTCTTTACGGGTGCTTTTGATGATTGTATTGGAGGAGACTCCGAGCTCAGACTGCTAGAGTAATACGGCGAACATCGAGATAAAGGAGTTTTGCCTGACCTTTCAGCAGATCTCTTTTCCGAAAGTTCCCTGTGCACTGAAGGTATTTCAGGAACTGCGATGGTGGGTAAATCGGAAGAAGCGAGATAATGTTCGTGGAAAGACCAGCTTTTGGGTTTGCTGCGGTACTGTTGATTAGTTTTATACTCCTTAATCTGATTCTTCGACAGTGTTTTATCATCATAGCTCGCATGTTTAGCCAATGGCTTGTAGTCAGATCGTATGAATTTACTACTTCCAGGCCCTTCTTCGCGCATAATGTTAGAAAATTCTTGGCTCTGATAGCGTTCACTATGTTTTTCTTCCTGACTGTAAAGCTGAGACGGCATGTCTATATCCAGCTCTGGTTGTTCGCTTACAAAGTAAGGTTTGAAACCACTATCTTCACTCTGGCACCTCATCGTTGGCTTCAAGTATCTACGTGTTTGTTCCTCGTAGCTTAAACTTTTCGGTGGCACCTTTGGGTAGCGCTCGTGGGTTTCATCTTGCGGGGGGAAACCTTGCCTGTGGTCGAACCGTAATACCCCATTCGCATGTTTTTGTAAGCTGCTCAAAGAGCTGGAGCTAGATTTATCTGATTTATCACTGCAACTTATAGAAGATGATGCTTCTGTTTTGACAGTGACTGACGCAGTCAATCTTAGCACTGGTTGCTTCACCACCTCATTTTCGTGTGTAGGTGACAATACTGTAGTAATAATGATATCGGTATCATTTTTATCGTCGACATTGATATCTCTGACGATTGTATCATCGGATTTCGTATTGTCCGCGTCTGCTTGGTCATCTCGTGCCGTGGCCACGAGCGTGTGACTAGTACTGGCAGACCAATCTGAAATGGACTGAGCTAGAGTTAGAGTACTATCGCTCTTCGTACCAGAACTACTGTCCATTCCTTTTCTCGAAATAGTGGTATCGGAGCTGCATAACTTGTCATACTTTACTATCTCAGAGCTCTTATCGAGACTGCTACTTTTCGAGCTCATTTCTGCTTGAGAACCTAATTTGAGTTTATGTTCACTTTTCTTACTTCCATGTGTAGACGAATACACCTTTGAAGCTTTATCAGACTTGTCACTCTTAGGCACTGAAACAGCTGATATGCTTTCAGAAGCGGATAGATTAGCGTACTGGCGTACTGTGTTCGTTCCAGTAGACCACTCAGAAATACTGAGGCAAATTGACGTATCTTCCGAATGCGAGCTGTGGGTGCATTTCTTCTGGGGCAGACCTATTTTGACTGTACCATCCAGATCGGTGCCAAAAGAGCTAGTCTCTTCCTCTGAATGGCTACTATGACTGCATCTCTTGCAAGTACCTGCACTTCCTGTACTCAGTTTAGTTACAGCACGAACAGTGTCTTCAGCATTTGTCTGTGACAAAAGATCATCTATAGACGTGTCAGAATTATTTGAACCGAATGAATACTTCTGCGTGCCTAGTTGAGAAAACCCTTTATCGAAATCTGGGGAGACAGACTTACTATCTCCACCGAAAACATCGTCTGCATATAAGTGATCATCTTCGTAAATCGGACTGTGGTTGGTAGGTGACTTTTGGGGCTGATTTATTATAACTTTATCTTCTAAATTGCTTTTGATGTTAAACGATTTATGTTCTGAACGTGAACAACAGGATCCAACATCACCCATTAAACAAGTAGCCTTACTGATAGTACCACTAAGGCAAGACTTATCGTAGTTAGGTACCACGCTTTTATGACAAGTATATTCATCTTGCTTCTCCAAAGGTTCTACCATGTACCCTGATTGATCGTAAGGAATCAACTTGGCATTTTTCGGAGAAGTATTATCGCTTAGTTCAGCCGACTTCTCTGATTTTGACTCAGGTATATCCTTTTCTAAATCATCGTCGTTATTCAATGTGTCACTATCGTCATCTGATCCCTCTAAATGATCTTTGGAACTTTCCGATTGTAAAGTCACTTTGGTGGGTATTTCTGGCTCGTTACTCATGTAGTAAATATGAACTTTTTCTACGATTGGTGTCTCTAATAAGCTTGATGGGAGTGACGGCCATTGGTCAAAGTCACTCGACTCTTTTCTACCAATCTCTTCCAAATAAACAGGTCTATTCACTGCCTGTGGTGGCAACTCCGGTAACGGCCAATCATCCGACTCTTGGCTCTCACTAGCAGAAGACGCTTTCGATAATGGAATAGGTTTAAGAGTACCCGGCTTACCAGGACTGCCATTCTTCTTAGAATCCAATGCATCGAAGGCCCTGCTAGCTTTCTCAACATCTCGTTTAGATTCGTACATTTCACTGATTTTACCTTGATCGATTGGTATATCGGGCATTTCTGCTGACGTGCGTCTATCAGCGTCTGATATGTAAGCGACGTTGGCGTTGCTAGGCGGATCAGAGCTTAGACTAGCTTGGTGATCACTGGAGTTAAGCGACTCTTCGTTAATACTTTCAGACCGTGAACAAGCCTTTGTAGAATCTTCATCAGCACTAGTCTTTTCAGACGCAGTACTTCGTTCTGATATGCGTGATAAAGTACGGCCGAACGTTTGACCATAGCCTATAACAACATCCGAAGTACCACCACCACCACCACCACTGGAAGATGTTGCTGGGTACAAGAAATTGACCGGAAAATCGTTTAGATCATCTGTGAAGTCTGCATCAGTGGAATCTTTAGACGTATTAGCAGAAAGAGGAGGATTTTTCGAGAACGTTTGGAAGTCATCAAGCAATCTCTGATTGTTGTACTCAAACACTTCTTTGTTGATGGCCAAGTTTTCGTATCCTTCATGGTCTTGTGGTATCCAGGCTTCTTCAATACTCGTGCTATTTTCGCTACCCGAAGCACCGAAGAATGGTCGCCACGTTGGTTTCAATTCTTCGCCACGACGATAGGCTTCGCCAAGAGATCCAGAAGTTGATTCTGTGGTTTCAAATGACCCTCGTGATTCAACGCTAAGGGAACCTCGAGAATCCATACTAGATTTGGACGAGCTCTTCTGGTCGTCAAGAAGACGTCCCTTTCTCCTAGATGATGAGTCATCAACACTGAGGGAGCCTTTAGAAGGAGTAGTGGTAGTCGTAGTGTCAACACTTGATTTAGACGAACTCTTTTCATGATCTTTGAGAGCCCTCTTTTTCATAATATCTCCTCTTTCAAATGAGGACGTGATAACGTTCCCGTCATCATCGAAATCAATTGTAGTATTTTGGTCCTCTTGAGATATAGTTATAGCGATTTTAGTCTTTTTAACAGTATTTTTCAGTTCTTTTGCTGCTTCGGAAACTTTGGAGGCAGCTGATTGACTGGATTCAGATTCTTCTATGACGGCCTTGCCTATTTTTTCAAGACCGCTCTTTTTAACACTTGGCCGCGAAAGCTGTTCAACAGTTCTATCAATACTCTCTGAACTAGAATCGGAGTCAGTAGGAGCTTTTTGTGAATCCACTTGACCTTGTTTTTCTAAAGTCGGAGTGGGAGATTTCCTTGCACCATACTTTGACGGACTCCTAGGACTTTCGATCCGAGTTATTTCTGGAATCGGTGAAGGCGATTTTGAATTTGATTTCGAGTGGTCACTAGATAATGTATGCTGAGACATCAAGTGTTCTTCTCCATATTCCATAGCCTGCTTCAATTCTTCCAAGCACTCCCGATCCTTTTTATTAAGTTTTTCAATATCTTGCGAAATGCCTAGAGGTCTGGCGATTGAACAACTGACACTAGACTCGTCATCAATGGAACTACCTTTAATGTGACTTGATGGACTGACATCTTTCTCAATACTTGTCCAAGAGGTTGATTCGGAACTTCGAGACCGTTCCGCACTCAACTTTAACAGTTCACTACGTCTTGACTTAGCAGTCAATAACGTCTTTTGATCCGGTTTCTGATCAGTTGGAGATTTATCGCTGCCGGAACTACCAGTGTGTTCGCCTTCAGATTTGTTCGACTTTGAAGTACTTGAATCAATAAACGGTATATTCTCAATCGTGGGACTATTTTCTTGAGGCGGCGTCACAATGATTTTGTTCTTATTCTTCCATTTGGACATGGACAAGTCGATAGTCTTCGGAGGCTCACGGGAAATCTTAGAACCTCTTTCAGTTTCACTATCAGACATGATTTGTGATATGGATTCTTGTTTCAAGAACTCCATCAAGCTTGCCGATGATTCGTCAAATGTTCCCTGCGGGTCCAAGGTTCTCCTTCCGCGAGTTTTGCTGCTAGCGTCAGAAAGGGGTAGTTCAGTGTCTAATGTGGTCTCTTCGTAATCTACAGTGACCCATGATACAGAATCGTCGCTCACACCACGAGGGATCTTAGGTTTCTTTTGCTCTTGGTCTGATGAACTGTCAGCATCGATATAAGGCAAAGATAGTGCAAGCATGTTACTTTCATCTGACACTTTCAAGTCGCTAACTTCAGTTAAGGATTCTTCCTCACTCGTCAAACGAGTTACTTCGGCTTTATGTTCAGCAGCCACTAGTGAATGAATGTCCTGATTACTCTTACTTTCTTGAAGTTCAGTCTGCCTTTGCTTGTTGTAAATATCCATTTTACGACGTTCCATGATTACTGTTTGTGTGTCATTTTCAATGATAGTGTGTTGGGAACTACTCATCCATTCCATTGAAGAATCATCTTCAGTTTTGTCTTTGTAACTGTTTGAAGGTGATACCTCCTTTGTTTCTTTGAATTCTTCTTTTGGCATTATTTCTGGTTCTTCAGCAACAGTGGGATGAACATCCACTTTGACAACTTCTTGTTTGAAATGCTTTTCATTCTCAGGCAGTATTGACGCGGGAGTCACGTAATTACGATCCAAGCTCTTAGATTTTGCTTTAGAATCCAAATGGACTTCTGCCTTCCTGTCTAAACTCTTGGATTTAGCTCCGGGACTAATTTTCTGATAAACAACTTTGCCTTCGATCTGTTGTTTGATCTCCTGTTTCTTTGACAAAGTCTTAGGCGATTTTTGTAAAGCAGCCAAATCATCAAACTTATCTTCCATTGAAGGACTCGATTTATCATCCATGCTCTTATTCATCTTATTAGGCGTTTTCGATGTCTTTTGGTCCTCAAAACTCCTACTGATTTTCCCTGTTAACTTATTATCAAGTTTCTTCGGAGATTTCGCAATAAATACGTGGTCCTCTGCTTTGCTATTTATCTTAGTCTCAATGATGATCTTGTCTCCTTCTGTTTTGACAACAATTTTATCTTCTGGCGGTGGGAATGGGGGCATAGTGTCTTTAACTGGACTTATTAAAGTCTTAGTTTGTTTTAAGGCAGCTTCGAACAACATCTGCTGTTTCTCTTTACGTTTAGCGATTTCTGTGTCGCTGTCTTCCTGAGACTTTGTTCTTTCCTTGCTACTACCGCGTCTCACATCCATCTTTTCCAAAGACTTAGATTTTTCTTTAGCAATTCTCTTTGCTGATTGTTCCAGTTCTTGGCTCTTGGCTCTGGCCATATCAAGAGGAGGAACTGTCAAAAAGTCCGGACGCTCTTTCAGAGAAGACGGCAAGGACTTCTGAGTTTGCAGCGCTTTCACTTTAGTAGCGTTTGTGTCTAGAGAACCACCTTTATTGAGTTTGCTACTTATCTTCTGTTTCTCATCAGCTTTGGGTTTAAGAGTTAACTTCTTCTTCTCTTTACGTTTAATTCTCTCAATATCTGGCACTATCTGGTCTTCGCTTAGGTCTGATAACTTGCGAATGCTACCTCTAGGCGAGTTCAATGACGACGTAGGTGAGCGTGATGGTGACTTTGAGATCGGGGAACGAGAAAGCGGTGACCTGTTTAGTGGAGATCTAGCCGCTTGTGACTTTATTTTTGTCAAATCATATCTGCGTTTAAACGATCGAGGGCGACACTGTTGAACTAAATCATTTAACAGCTGCATCTCTTCGTTGTCTATAACAACGGACTTCATATCTTCGAGATCTGGATGATCCTCTTCAACTTCATCAATTTTGTCAATAGTATCTTTCTTCACTGGTGCTTTCCCCTTTTCGTCAATCAAAGGTTTCTCTTCGAGTATTTCGCCTTCCTCGTTGATATCTTCAACCGTGTCGTCTTTCGAAGAGAAGGCATTCATAGGTGGAAGTCTGTGTAACTGTATAACAGGCGTGTCTAAACTTTTAGCTCTGCGACTAGCTGTTGGCGAGTCTTGAGTCGCTTTCTGACGTTGTAGAGAGAACACTGACCCTTCGGAAAGGTTTAGTCTAGCATGAGCAAAGAGTATTGGAGTACCACCAGGCTTCCGTAACATTGGCGATATCAACTCATCCCTAAGACTTTTCTTTACACCAAGTGTGGCAGTTTCCTTTTTCTCATCTTTCGTGTCAATTTTATCTTCAAATGGCAGAACACCTGTCACTTTCTGTATTTCCATATCAGCTAAGTGTTCGTCATCAGATCTGAGGAACTCAGTACTTTCTAATATCGGCGAGGGAATATTTTCATTGTACTCCCAAGGCGAACTTTCCTTACTAGATTGTTTTGTCTCTGTGAATTTTATAGCGACGTCATCTTCTGAACTTGGGATTGAAATAGAACGTTCAGAAATTCTGCGCAATTCTGTAGCGTTACCGCTCATACTTTCAAGTACTTGTGGGTTGTATTTAGCTTCTAACTCTGCTAATTTTCTACATTGTGGCGGAGAGCCTTCGATTTCTGTTGAACTCATAGTCTGTCCCCTATGCCAAGCTCCAGAGGTAATCTTATCATATTCCAACTGCAATATGGGTTCCAAGTCTTTGCGAGACTGCGGTGGTGAGAACTCAAGTTTCGGTGCAGCTTCTGTGGTACCGAAAACGTCATCAGAGTCAACACTTTCGTCATCAGATGAAAATGAAGTAATCCTTATCTTGTTATTACTCTTTCCTTTAATTTTACTTCCTGGTCCTTTCTTCCCAGTACCTCTACCCTTTTGGCCTCTTTTCGTCGGTAGTTTATCCGACTTTGATTTGATGTCAGCTCGCAATTTTTCAGCAGCAGTCAGAGGCTTTGGTTCTTTGCAGATCGGCGGTTGTTGCACATTACGACCATTGATAGTGAACTTTATCTCACATGGGTACATAGGATCCTGTCTGATACTGTCAGTTTTAGAGCTCGTAGCAGAATCACTCTCTATCTGACTAAGTTTACTATTCAGTGTCTCGAGTAGAACAGGATCTAAGTTTTTAGTAATATCCCTTTTAGGACTCGGTAAATGTTGCAATTGACCGCTTTTGTCCACTTCTAAAGTCACTGGGTCTACTTTCGATAGATCTATATTTTGTGTGAACAAGAAATCACGATTCTCCACTTCCAAGAATTTGGATGTATGTTCAACTTGTACACTGTTTCGTGGAGATTTAGGAGACTTGGGTGATTTGGGTGACTTTGGAGACTTGGGTGATTTTGGAGATTTCGGTGACTTCGGCGATTTTGGCGACTTGGGTGAGCGAGGCGACTTAGGATGATCATGGTACTTGCATCTAGGATGAGCACTGACTACATGACGACCATTTTGCGGCGGCAGCATCACTATATCCGGTGGTTGTCGTTGATCATCATGAGGAGATGGAGCAGTACCATTCATTACATGACGCTTATGTAATACATAAGGAATATCATAACCATCATCTACTACCTTTTTATTATCTTTGAAACCTGCTTTGAACGCGTCAAACTCCTTGAAATAGTTCTTAGGTAGATCGAATTGAGGTCGTATGTGATCAGGCAGCCTCGATGGCAACTCGAAATGAGATCGTTTTGTCGCGATAGGCGGAGCACTGGGTATTTGGCGGAAGATATAATCTTCATCACTTGATTCCGCTGGTGTCAGATCAATAGATTTCTGATGCATTAACACATGTCGTCGAGAATTGACGCTACTGAAACGTGGTCTATTAGCTAAGCTGTTTGGATCACTCTTGGTTCTTTCCACAGTCGGATGAGTGTAAGGAACAGTGGTATCAGCCAATCGGCTGCTTGAACTAGTCTCAAGGATAAGCTTAGGATTGTATTCGTCAAAGTGAGTTTTAGCCATAAGTTCCTCCTTCAAATTCTCTTTTCGAACGATATGAGTGTGAACCTTACCGCGCTTGTCGAATTCGGACTGAAGAATTGAAATAGTACCAGACTGGATAGCAGCTTGCTTAGCTTTGTTCTTTGCATACTCAATGCTGTCCATTGCTGGCAAGACTCTCACGTTGACATCAGACTCGTTCGACGATTCCTTCACAAGATGCGATGGAGCGTTCTCTTTGCTGATTGACCGAGTAAGTGATTCAATCTTCTCTTTATCGAAACTAAATACAGTATCTGAAGAGCGACGGCGCTGGTAACTATGTATTTTTGCAGCCCTAGTACCATCAATCTCGGTATCGAGACCAACTATCTTTTCCGGCCAAATATGTGTGGTAGGAGGGTGGATGTCTTCCTCTTCAGTCGATAACTCGTCTGATTTCTTCGGAGGACTCGAATCTGATTCGAATTGTCCTAAATATTGATCTAATTCCACATTCTGCAGACTGGCAGAATGCAACGGACTAGGCTCCTTCACATGCTTGCTATTGCTAGGGAAAGTCGAGTACGGGGTCGATAAATAATAGTTGGGAGAATTCGCCAAATTAGCGATCAAGTCTTCGTGTGACTTGTCGAATAGCGATTTCTCTCGGTACTCCGGCTTTTCCATGCTAATAAAAGTAGCTTGAGTATCAAAGAAATCTTTGGTCGAGTCAGGACTAGACGAGGGAGAAATGGGTTCGAACGGGTCTATGTAAGCGTTCTGGATACTAGTAATACTACGTCGTCTCATGCTAATCTCGTCAGGTTCATACAAATTCTTTTTGCAATCGTAATAATCAGATTTGGAGTCTTGACTAGAAGTTCGCGAGCCGGATCTGTCAGAACTTTTGCTTTTAAGAGTTTCGCGAGATTTCTTACTGTCTGTATGATAAACGCTATCCCGCGACTTTTTGCTAGACTCGGCGCTACTTTTAGATATTTTAGAATCATAAATGTCACTCTTCGACTCCTGGCTAGACGTTCGCGAGCCGAGTGCCCGTTTGATTTCCTTATAGAAATTACCATCGGAGCGCACTGAGAGTTTCTCGCGAGGGAGGACGCGCGGGTCATCTACGAGGAACGGATCGAGCGGTATGTCGTTGTTGCTGCGGTACAAGCACACGGGCTCGTCGGGGACGCCCTCGTGGTCGTCGCTCTCCGACAGGTGCGACAGTGAGCGGTCGTCGTCGGAGGGCAGGTCGTTACCTGAGTCCAGCGAGCACGAGCGCGTGCGCACGGAGCTGCGCAGGCCGCGCGGCGCCACGCGCGCGTAGCGACGCGTCTCCGACTCGTCGTCGGAGCGCTCGATCACCTCGTAACTATCGTGCGACAGGTCGTCCTGCGAGCCCGTGCGCGCGAACGACGGCAGGTCCAGGCGCGGCTCGCCGATGGCACCTGGAAACGAAGACGAATAGGCGCGGCCCAGCAGCATGCTGGCGGCCTCCACGTCACCGCGCTCGCCGAACACGAAGGCGCGCGTGCGAGCCTCGTCGTAGCGCGTGACGGGCGAGTCCAGGCGCGCCAGCGTGTCCAGGTCGGCCAGCAGCGAGCGCGCGTCGCGGCGCCGCTTGGCGCGCCCGGCCTCGTCGAAGCTGTAGTCGCGCAGGTTGCGGCACGACGCGCTGCGCCGCCACGTGATGCGCGCGCGCCCGGCACGCTCGTGCGACGCGTCGTCGTCGTCCTCGTCCACGCGCAGCGAGCCGCCCGAGCGGCTGGAGCGCGTGGACGGGCACGCGGAGTAGATGTTGCTCTGCGACAACTCGTACTCGAGCCGCTCGGACGACTTCTTAAAGCTCGAGGAATGCTTCGCTAGTACGAAGTCCGGGTAACCGCTAGAGGACGGCTCTGCGGCGGGGCGCGGTGCAGTGCGCCTGGTGGCGGGGGGCGGGGGCGAGGGACGCGACGCAGGGGGGCTCTGACCTGGCGGCGGGCGCGCACGCGGCGGAGGAGTGGGCGCGCGGCCGAGCCCATGCGCACGCGTTAAACTCGCCTGGCTCCATGTACTCTCCGGAGAAACCTGCACGAAACGTGCCACACGTTACATTTTGACTTCACGTGCAAACAAAATTATAATCATCAGACAATTTACAAACCAATGGTGTCGTCGTCCGATGAGGCAGAGGCGAATCCTCCGTAGGATGATGATTGACCTCGGCATGGGTCACTAGCTCGGGAGCCTGGGGAACAACACACTACATTTGAGAGCAAGGTCAACACAGCAAGTTGACGGGTTACATACAAATGGATCCCCGTGCCTTAAGTGCGTTACAAAGTGTGCAAAATGACCGGAAGTGCGTATTAACGATTGCATTTGAATTTGATACCCTTCACCCACGTAAGAAAGATTATAAATAAAAATGCTTACAATGTTGTGGTAAAAATGACAATTAATAATAACAATATTCTTGAAGAAGTTAATTTTATTTGATTCGCATGGCAATATCGAGTAAGCATTTCAAAGAAATAGGTAGTCAAAATTAAGTGTGATTTCACTTATCTATTGTTTTAATTTGAAATAAAAGTAAATTTAAAAAAAACTATATGCTCACTCAATCCACTACAAGTAAACACAATCAAAGGAAACGTAGATCAGGAATAAGTATGAATAAGTAAAATATGTTTGAGTCAATTTTTGTATGTAATGTATAGAATAAAAAGACCCATGACTCCACCAACCATGCCTGTTTTGTCTATTTTGGTTACACTTTTAAATATTTGTCGTCCTTCATTGATTTTTTGAGTATTAATGACGAAGGAAGATTTTATTTGTGTAAAGTTCCTTCTCATTTTATTTAATCTTAATTTCTATTTTAGGCTCAATCCAATGTAATGTAATATAATATAAGAGACGGTCAAACAACGATATTTTAGTCGATTAATCAAACTATCGATATTTAATTTGAATAAAGAATCTTTTTTTTTTTGTTTCGTGTTTTGTAACCGAAACAGACAAGATGACAACATGACGAAATGATAACAAAGAAGGTTAGAAATGATCCACCAAACAGTTTAGAAACATTGAAGTAAGAGAATACGCCAATCGATACTGAGCCCTTACGATTTGATTGCTGTACAGTTTTGCAAGCTGAAAGAAACAAATACAAATCTATGTGAAGTCAAAATAAAAGCATCGGAAATTAGAGAAAATTATTCTGCCTACAAATAATACTGTTATTGTCTAAGTCCAGGCCAATTCTGATCTAGAAGGATCTCATGTAGAAAAAAAAAACCCTACAAGATTGTTCGTACGGAGTTTCCAAAAGAGAAAATTGTTATGCCTACAAATAAATTTGTATTGTCTAAGTCCAGGCCAATTCTGATTTTATAAAATATCTAGAAGGCGAAAAATTAGAAAAAAACCTATAATATTGTTTGTACGGAGTGTCCAAAAGTTTATCACCCTCCGGTTATTCAAGAGCCGGGTCTAGAAAAGCCGAACAGGCTCTCGATGCATATTCACACCGACCGAGAACTTGACCGCGCTTGAGGCAGCCTCGCGAGGCAATTTTATACAAGTGTAATTGATACGTAAGAAAAAAATAAATTGTACAGTGTTTTTATAATGAAAATAAATAATAGCGAGAACTCTTCGATGTCACGTCGCAAGCCTTCCCACTGCGTAAACAGAGTAGAAAGAGACGTCAATACGTAGCGCACGACAGCTACAACGGATGCACGTACTGACCAGTTAGTTCGCAAAAAACCTCCGAGGAATGAGAAGGCCGCGCGACGTGATGTTTTAGGCTTTCAAAACCAAACCGACAACTTCTCTTTTCACTTAACGATTCCCACATAAACGCGCACCGCGTGCTGTAGGTACAATGCGTTCCAAATAAGAATAGGATCGATTGACAGGTAGTGACGTCACGTCATACTGTCAAATCGAAGAATTATTATGGTGAGCAAAACAAGAAAATTTTAAAATTTAATTTATTTACGAACTGTGAACGAAAATAATCCAGTTCCAAAGTTTAATCAGAATCCAGTTCTTCAATTTTGCTCATCTCTGAGTTCTTCAATTTTGCCCAATTTCTTGCGATTTGACAGTATGACGTGACGTCACAACATGGCGTCGATCCTATTCTTATTTGGAACGCATTGTACGCGAAAGTAATATTCGAGTGTTACCTTGTCTCTCGTGGTGGCATAGGCGGTAGCTACGAGCGGTGGGCGAGTCGCGGCCGCCGGACTGCGCGCCCGCGCCGCTGCCGCGCGCGCCTCCTCCGCACTGTATCCCTTCATCATCAGAGAAGCCTCCAGGTAGTGAGGTTGCTTGTCCCACTCCAGGGAAATCGCTGCAATACACGCCTCAACTTAGTACCGCTGTATGTCGGAGTAGGGTAGAAACACGCGACGAACGATTTGGAAAGGTGGTAGACATCGATTGAAGAAAGGTAACTGAAAAGTTTCGCACAAAAACGGACGTAACCGAGTTTAAGGCCCACTCTTACTACAAATCACTTAGCATTCAGCTCTTAAACGATTTGAAATAGGTATATTTATAATTCTGGCAATCGTATGATGATGATAGAGACCGAGTGATTATTTAGATTCGTTTAGCCTTTAATCCGTTCAGTGATTTGCAGTGCAAGTGGACCCAAAAGCGAATTTGGATACAGGTTCAAATCAACATCAGGATAAATAATAACACAAAACATCAAACAGCCATGTTACGCTCTAACCTTCGGGCATATTCGTGTCTCTTCGTGTAAGTTCGTACGTACCGTCAGAACCCGGCGGCAGCGGCAGCAGCGGGTGCGCGGAGAGGCTTTGGCCGAGCGGCGCAGGCGCGGGCGCCACGTTGCCGCGCGAGCCGCCCACGGAGCGCGACGCGCGGAACGAGCCCGACCTGCCGACAGTCGGGCAGAGGATGGTGACGACTGACACCAGCTTTTGGTTTCGCACTGTACCCGAGTGTGTGGCCGCCCTTATCACAGATCACATACGAGACGGAAATATCTGTGCACTGAGGTTTATTCCCTACTTCGTCAACATAAATTAAGTATCTGACGCTACTAAGGTAAGCCCACAGATCTTTGCTCAACACATGTACTCGACTTCCTATATTAATTCGGGAAAGTTTCTCGCTATAGTCAAAATCCGCTCAATGTAATAATGTTCCAGGAAAGTAGGTGGCAGGCGTTTTATGCATAAGGTGTAGATTCAATGGGCAACTGCTGCACTTGTGACGATCAAGCCAAGTTATCACTTGATGACGTCAACAAAGATCGTCATAGAGCTTTGAGCCCGTATAAACGTGCGGTGTGCATGTGTGCGTGCACCAGTCGTAGAATCTAGGAAGTCGAGCATCTGTCCAGTATGTAATCTGTGCCCTTACGATACGCGTCGCGCCGCGACAGGCCTGCGGTCCTCGTGCGTTAAGCAAGCGTGACCAACTAAGTTCTAGTGTCCGGCTAGTTAGGAAATCCGTAGAAAAGATTCGATTTTTGAAAGTTTGAAAAAGAAAAAAGTCTTACGCGACGTTAAATGAACCAATGAACGCAGACCCATCATAGACAAACCCTACGTGATACGACAACACCATCCTCCGACCGATTGTCAGTGCCGTCGCAACGCAACGCACTCGCCACTACACCGCACTCGTTTAGAAGAAGCGGAAATTTCAACGGATACAGCGCATGCTCGAGTATATGCTATGCTCTGCTCACGATGTGAATGATCGCATGGTACTATGCATAAAGTGTGCATAATTAAATTTGAAATGTGTTGTTTTGTTGTACGTAGGACAATTTACATTGCTTTTGACGAGTTATTTTTAAAACATAATATCTTTCTATCGGACAAAAATAAAAATTTGTCACGTTCGTCAGATTTCACGACGTCTATTTTTATTTTAGTAAACTCATTTCTCTTAAAACAAATTATAAAGTAAAGATAGCTAAAAAAAAAAAAAAAATAAACAAGAAACCCTAATAAGTTTTTCTACAAACATCGAAAACACATTTTACAAATATACTTTTGCACACTTCGTGCAAAACGTCGTGCGATTCACACATTCGCGAACAGAGGTGTAATCACCATCGATTAATACAAAACTATCGAAGCCTCACGCTAACCAATCGTTATAGTTCGAGGGACAGTAGTTTACATCATGCATCTGTTCGTAAAGTCGCTTCTTTCGTCACACAAACGCCCACAAGACAAAACCAAAAGCTAGTGTCTCCCAGCCCATGCTAACCACTCACCTTTAGGACACACTTAGGCTAGTATTAAGATATGTTATTCCCGTACATCCTACCTATACCTCGGTTTGTTTCATAACAAACTATTTTACATCTATAAGCGTTGTCTAGCTACGCCTAGCGGTAAATTTAAGATAAGTTACAATAAGAAACTATAGCGGCTTAAGCTGATTATATATATATTATTTTTTATACATGCATTATTGAGTTTGACGCGAGATAAATTTACTCATTTCACTCTTTAAGATGAAAACTACGGGTACGAACGTGGTTATGTACTCACTATACTCCATGCGCAATTAGGTTAGACATTTAAACAAGCCTTTTTTACTGCCCATCAACCAATTTTAACTTCTATTCCGTAGACATAAGGATGGCATTAAAAGCAAAAAAAGTGGTTACAATACCAACTCTTTACTGCAGCCGTTATTTGCCTTGCCACCAATGCAATAAAAGTCAAAATCGGTTGAACGGACGGTAAAAAAAGATTTGTTTAAAATTCTAATCTTATTGCGAATGGAGTATAGATGGTATTGAATACAACATTTTTAGTTTATTTTGGGTTTAGTGTATGGGAGCATTATTAAGGAAATGGTATCTGCTAAAGTCAGACATTCCACTTTATTGAACTTAGTCAAATTATTGCCTCAAAATCTACCTAATTCTGAGTGTTCATATAGTATATAGTATCTTAAACATCCATACACTAAAAACAAAATAAACTAAAAATGTTGAGTTCAGCGCCATCTAGCGAGACCATGACCATGCTAGGTCCCGTAGCTTTCACCTTAGAGAGGGCGCCCACGAGCAACTTGTTTTTGTCTCTGTCGCACTTGCTTACAAACCTGTAACTTGATGTGCGAAACAAATTGCCGTGAAAAAAGTTACTCGTGTGCTCAACCTCTTATGGCTTGCAAAAAGTGACATTTTATCATCAATAGCGATTGAAAATACATCAAAAAGTAGTACGACCAAAATATGTTGGACACTCTGAAGTTGGCGTTCAGAACAAATACGCACTACGCATTTGCCCATAATGATTCTTAAAAAGAATTACTGCGCAGCCAACAGTTCGAAGTTTGGAGCGGTCAAGATATTTCGGCCGTACTGTTACAAATTGATCACGTGACATTTCGGTAGCGCATGTCAATCGTTTTGGACGTTTTGGAAATCGTTATCTCTGTGAAAATGTCACTTTGTCAGGGGCCCCTTCTCGCTTTCATCTCGCGTCAATTTAAATTCTAGTTGAATACATATCTGCCATAATAGCTAAGCTTATAATATAGTACTGTGTCTAGTGTGTACGTACCTCTGGAATGTTTGCCGTTTCACGTAATTGTCTCGTACGTACTCGACGATTTGTTTCTGGGTTTTACCGCTATACCTATAAAGAGATAAAGATAAACATCACCTTCAAAGACTAATTGTTTTAATTGAAAATATCAGAACAATGCTATACCCCGCTACCCTGGTATATATACTCTATTACACGAGTAGCGCTAAATAATAGGGGTTAAAGTATGAAATTGCCGTTTTTTAAAACGGTTTGCTTTGAAGTGTTATATCTTTGGATTGACTTGGAATTATAAGTTCAAATAAACTTTATAATAAAGGTACGTTATTCTTTTTTCGAAATTAGGTATATGTTGGTTTCTTTGTGGTTTGTATTTTCTATAATATCGCTGTATATATAACCATTTTTGTATGAACTAAGTAAGAACTAAGTAACAAGATCTAATATAACGATCGAGCACACTGCTGGTCTACGTTTGGTACCCTATGGATTTAAGTTGTTTAGTAAAGTTCGTGGAAGCCCATTTCACGATAATTACTAGAATATCTCTTTGTAATTACCATAAGTTAATTCTACGCTAGAGTTAAACTGAATTTTACATGTTACATCATTTAAACTCCATTAGTACTGTCCTTTATTATTTTAATAATTAATAAGTAGATAAGTCGTAATGTTATTCATATGTATTAGTTTATTATTTTATGTATAGTGTATATGGGCTTTAGTAGCCTGAAATAAAAAAATATTATTCGAATATGTATTAAGAATAAAAACTTAATTACAAAATAAGCCAGTGAAAAATTTACAAAACTTTTTTTTTGAGGAGTGAATTTATAAAAATACTTCTCCCACTCTGGGGTGGTGCGAGAGAGCGTGTCAGACTTTTACTGACTAAAACCTACATATTTTCCTACATTTGCCCCTTGCATTTTAGGCCTACAGCAACTTTTTGAAACGTTCCCGCAGTAAGTTTACTAACCTATGTAGGTAGTTTTTCGTCTTTACTAACCCGTAGGGATTTTGCTGTCGAAACAATTTTTTTTTTTATCTCTTGAAAAGTTGCGTTTAGGTGTATGAGGAAAAATCCTTAATATTTCCCCCCTTTATTAAGGATTTTGGTGACGAGGGTAACACACCGAGAAGAATGGAAAGCTATGATGAAGACCTCCTATAGGACCACCTCCCCTTTGCATTGAGCAAATCACGGTTCTTGCACTACAAAATACACGTATTGTCAGCCTTCTAAAGTCTCGCAATCTCACCTAAACGAGGATCCTCTAGATATGACCCTGGTCTTCTGCCTCGGCTGTCGTTGCACACTCGAGCAGCGGAAGAACCCGTGGTTCTCCACGCACTTCTTCCAAAAGTTCTTGCATTCGTTTCGACCGTCGAAGAAGAATTCTACCACGTCGCGGTAATAACCCTGTGGAGAGAAAAGAAGAAATATTACATTATATTGTTACGAACTTGAGTAATAAAATTCCGTTTTACTAGCAGAGAACTTTATTTACCACAAACAATATCAAATTTGTCTAGTCAACAAAAGCCAATCACGAGGTAAAATCAGTCAATGAGTACTAGAATCGCTTAGGTTGTTAGGTTAAATTACTATCACTTAGGTATCGCCGTTCGTAATTGTCGGAATCAAAAACTGACTCACTTCTGGTCGGGAGCTCGTATTTACACGCGAAGCCAGGAAAATTCTAGATACCGACGTTTCAAGGCCACTAACAATGTCGTCGAATCGCAGGATAATAAATAATTTATATTACAAAAATGTAATAATAAACGTATCACGCGACTTCATGCGAATTTCGACTCTATTGTTAAAGGCCGAAGGAACAAATTCCCTTATCAACCTTACCGACGAATAATAATAGAAGAAAGTACTTCCACCATAATTAGTTACTCTTTCTAGAATTCGCTAGACCTTAGTACGCATTTCGATTCTGGAACCTTCGCATCGCAATGCGTTTTAATTATTTGATATCACTCTTAATTCCGGCGGAGATAGGACTTGTTCAAGTTTCAAGGCATAACAATATGGTATAGATCAAGCATCGAAATTCAATACGTTTTCTATAGCAAGTGTGAACAACAATTTCTTTTTTTACTAACGCAGTTTTAAGTTCAACGGCTAACATAATAGACAATCAAAGTCTGGAATGTTTTTTTTTTTACTATTAAAGGTACTTACGCTAACGTAACCCTCAGGATGCAGCTTGATAAGGAACTTTTTCCTTTTGAACGATATTTTTCGTATCTTCGCCCAACTGAATGTGTTTATCTTGGTATTGTTTTGAAACACTATTATACCCAGATGTGCTACTGCAAGGTTTAGGGGAACGCCTTCGTGATCTTTCGCCGGATGCATTTTTATACCTGGAACAAATATTGATGATGAATTATTCAAACAATTAAACATATATGCTTTTCCAAGCGTATTCATGTTAGACCCATGAATACGCTTGGAAAAGTGTATTTAAGTAAAACTATGTCAAAATGCATCAAAAGCACTAACACTAGTTACACATCTACACTATTATCATAAAGGAGACAAAGTTTGTGAATTTTTGAGTTTGTTTGATGATTTTTCGTAGTAATCTCTGGAACTACTGAATTATCTCATTTTGAAAATTCTTTCACTAGTAGAAAGCTAAATTATAACATAGGCATTATAATTTAATTTCAAATTATAACATAGCCGTTCATTATTGTTTGACGCCCAGTGAAATGGGCACGGATCAGCTAGTGAAGCATATAGCCAATTTCGTATATAGTACCAACTGTGTAAATATTCAATGTGAGATTCCATTTAACTACACAATAATACTACGATTTATACGGAGATAATCCTATCACATAAATTCCGAAACAGAACAATAAGAAAACTCTCCACTCACCGTATAGTTCGCATCTTCGCGCCGTTTCTAATAAGTTTAAGTCAGCCTCCGCGGGGCTCTGGCCTCTGCAATACAAAAGAAAAAAAAAATCACTACAACTCCTCTGATTGGTCCAATTACTCGGATTATAGGACCTTATCTCGTTTCCTCGAGTCTAGAGACTTTTGTTGCTTAGCTCTTTGAGCCTTGTTTATGTAAGAACTTCGGTTTTAGTGTTGAGTAGATTAATTATAGCGGGAATCGCTATTTATTTCAAACGAAATAGTAGTTAGTAAAAAAACGTTTTGAACCTTTTTCAAATAAGTTTGACGATAAGCAAGTTAAGAATAACGAGCATTTAATAAATTATACGTATTATATATTTTTTTATAATTCTTGATAGGTTCGCGCTTGACCACTATCTCACCTGATGGAAAGCGACGATGCGGTCGACGATGGAGTGCGCTTACCTAAAAATAACCTATTCACTCTCGAATTAAAGATTCCCGGGTTATAGCCATCAGGAAACACAGATTCCGGCAAGGAATTCCACTCCTTAGCAGTACGCACAATGAATGTGTTCCCAAAACTTTTCGTGCATATATGTGGGATGTCCACCATGTACCGGGGCGCATTGCCGTACGCCTGGTGGTCCGATGATGGAACGGGCTAGGCGGAATTAGGTTATGCAGTTCCGACGCACATTTCCCGAAATGCAACCGGTAGAATACCGACAATCTAGCAACTCGTCGTCGATTAATACCCTTACGACACGTCCAATGCGATGTTATAACTATTATAACTATATGTATAATAATTGAACAATTTGCCAGCTGCAGTCTTCCTGTCTGATTATAATTTAGGCATCTACAAGGTTAGAGTCTCTTAATAAACTAGTGCGTTTCACCAACGACGTTTGCATCACTGCTTACCATCAGGTGAGATCGCAGTTAAGCACTAGTTTATATCATTTAAAAAAATAACTATGTATATAGATTATTATAAGTCTAGACTAGCTTTTTAACATCACTCAATGCGCTCTCTCAATGCTGAGTATACTTAAATAAAAGTTAATCATAGATAGATGGGGATGACAACAATGTGTTTTTATCAAGGGGATATTGTCATATGCTTGCGCTAGGTCAAAAAACTATTCACGGAAGTACTTTGTACGCCATTATAAGCCAGATATTATTTTGCCCAGTTTGCTCGAACCTAGACATAAACTTTTTTTATGGGCAAAGAAACCCTCTTTTTATACTTTTCATAGTTTCACGACCCTACTTCCCTTATTCAAAAACGTTTTGGCCGAAGAACCGGGCAAACATTCTACTAATTTATAAATCGTCGTTCAGAAACAGTCGTGGAACTTTTCGAAATAAGTTAGTTTTGAGAATTAAAAATTATTTCTTGTTAGTTCAGTAACTGATCTGGTAACCTTTTCGGTACGGGCACGCTGGGTGCTTTCTGTACTTTTCTTCTCTTTTATTTTGTGTTTATTATAACCAGTAACTGTTCTATTCTAGTTTAGTATCAGCATAAAGTGAAAAACCCAACATTTTGAGATTTTCCACTACTGTTTCCATCCGGCGAAATATTGGTGTTTGTTTGATGTTTGAAGAAAAATGTTACCAATTATGTCTGAACAGATTTTGATGAACGAACGCGAGTAGACCATATCCTAGATAAGGACATAGGACACCTTCCTTTAAGATGACATCCGCCAAGCGACTTACAGAAGCTAGTTCATAATATTGGACTATGAAGTCAAGTAGTCAAAAGACTTACAGATGTTTCTTATGATTCTCCATGATCCGCCTCTCGGACTCAGAGTCCTGCCCGGGGAAGAACTTGTAGCCGCTAAGGTACGTGTGGTCCGGGTAGTCTTCTGGCACGAAGTCGCCGCATTCCGCTAAGAAATATAAGAAAGAAGTTTGTTATTAATGAGACTTCAGAGGGCTGGACACCGTTGGAGAAGGGTAGCGCGAGATAGACCCTTTAGGAAAATGGTAAAAGGAGGCTTATGCCAAGTGGCAGTGGGCAGGGCACATAGCTCGCAGAGAGTGATGGGGACGAAAGGTTCTGGAGTGGTGACCACGTATCGAAAGACGAAGCGTTAGAAGGCCACAAGGTGACGCGATTTGGTGAGGGTCGCGGGAATCCGATGGCTGTGAGAGGCACAGAACCGGTCCTTGTAGCGACACTTGGGAGGCCTATGTCCAACAGTGGCCGTCTTTCGGCTGAAATAATGATGATGATGATGACAAGTCTGCCGGAGTAATATCTAAACTCAATAACCATGTTACTTAGTTTTTTTATTATTACAGAAAGCTGACCCCCAATATTATATATGACTTTAATAGCACTTCAATAGACACAACTAGCATATGTATTAGCCAGTCTATGAGGTGTTACGAATACTAACTGGACGTTAATACTCAACTAGCCTACTCGCCCGTTTGTTATTAACATGGAATTGTTGATGATTTAGGTCACACCACATTATTAAAGTTGCGTTCTGTGGCGAGAGAAGTTTACAGCTCGTTACAAGTTTTGAGGTCACACCTTGTTTACCCACTCGTGAATTTTGTATCTAGGCTTTATAAGGGAACTGTGGGATAAACCGCATCATGGCTTAAGAAGTCAGATGATCTTAACTGGATGTAAGGAGTGTCACGCACATTCAAAAGAAAATTGGTGAGTTAAACCTGTATTTGCTTGTGCAATTTTCGGGCTAGGGTAACTACAAAGTGAATTAATTGGCAATATTATAGATGTCGATTAATGCGATCATAAATGTATTGAACAGTCGTGTTTTATATATGTATCTAAATTAGTTCCGTAGTGAAAGTTTTTTGTATAATTTATAGGTATTTTCACCCTCTGAAAGATTGCTCTAATAAACTAAAAGTCATCCTGAACATAGAAAAGAAAAGGCATTGATTTGAGACTCGCACAGGACAAACCACAATAAAATAAATGTTAACAAATCTCTATAACAGCATAATATGCTGTTATTCAGCAGTATATTATACTGCGATATTAAAAATAATAAAAAATAGCGCAGCGCTGGTATATGACAATATGAAGCGCTGACAAGGTTAGAGGAACAATCAATTACACATTGATATCATCGATTTAGAAAATTGACACACCCCCCACCAAATAACTTTACAAGATATTTTCTACCAGCAATAATAAGTACACATCAATATAACAAAGCGATTAAAATGTGGTGCTCCATTCAACTCATGATAATCAATCCCTCACCTTGTACAATATAGCTAGCCATGAGCGCAGCAGTGTTCTCATTGCACTGTATGCAGCCCGTCGCCAGGTCCTTCTTCACTTGCAGACAGAACAGGTACCGTGTGAATTCCTCCTCCAGCCTCGCTGGGTCTGATGTGTAGAACTTGACGCAGAAGCGTAAGGTCGGCTCCAGCATCGACAGGCCCACTTGACGACACATCGGCTTCTCGGAGTCTAGCCAGTACTGTTGATATAAAAGATAAAAAAGATATTAGGTATTGCAGTGGTTTATGTGAGGGATATAAATGCTAAGATCATCATCACCATCAACGATTGCATCACTGCTTACCATCAGGTGGGATCGCAGTCAAGCACTAGTTTATATCAATTAAAAAATAAAGAGCGGTCCTAGTTAATAGCCCTAGCATAATCAGCCTAATAATGTTCCCACTATTGGGACTCAAGCCTCTTCTCTAGCAGAGGGCGGGCCCAGTGCGCATTGGATGTCACACGTCTTCGAAATTGTGATTCTAGGACATGCCGGTTTCCTCACGATGTTTTCCTTCACCGTTTTGAGAGCAGTGTGGCCCTAGAACAAGTTAAATTACATCTGTGGTAATATTTTTTATTGTCAAACGTTACTTGAAAGGGATGTTTTTCATCATCAACAATCGATCACTACAAAAAAGTGTCAGGTGACGGAGGCGTTTTTGTCCGCTCTGTCACGGAAATTTAGCCCTTGTCGGTTAACTTTCAGGCGAAAATACGACGATATTCTTTTTCCAGGAGCAAGTGCTTGTCGATAGAAATGAAGAACGTCCCATCTCCGTTTTTATAGTCGGATATATTGTACCATTTTTCAGTTTTGGCAAAATATCTCGTTGTTATATTAACTAAAACAAACTATTTATCCAATACCACATAGGTTAGAATCTCGTTTATCTTGTACTGCAAAGTCAACACCATACTTTAAACCATTTCCTCAAAATACGCGTTTTTCTAAAACCTTTTCGTTGGAACAATTTACCCGACTAGTTGGTTTAATTGTACCACAGGTCTGGTAAATTGTACCAAGAAAAGTTAAGTCATGATAAATGTATAATTACTTAATAAAATGGTTTAAATTTAATATTTAAATTTAATAATACACAATATTATTCATGATGATAATATTTTAATAAAGTAATATAGAAAAAAGGCTAACAAAAATTAAATCAATATTTCTTCAATAGGTAACATTCATGTATGAAAAAAAATAACAAAAGTATCTATCAAAAACTAAACGAATTAAACATTTAATAAACTCAAAATTTTACGATTTCTTTTACTTAACATTATTATTTTGGTTAATCAATCTTACTTATCTAATAAATGTAATTTGTTTTTACTACTTTTTACTGAGATCAAATTCTTTAGGAATTCTCTTTTATCCTATTTTAATTTAAACAATTGTCGCAAATATCCGGATTCGATGTACAGGTTTCGTAGACCCACCTACGACACGATAATAAAGCCCTTTCCAAGTCCTCCTTACTCCATCTATAATATTTTCTTCAATTACCATTCATCTAGAAAAAAAAAAGCATCTGGTTGGGTAAATTGTACCAGTACAATTAAGGCAACTGTTGGTGGTACGTTTTATCGAACTAGAAGATTTGAAAAATATATATTTGCCACAAAATAAACTTAAAACCTAATACGATAATTACTTTATAGTTTGAGAGGTGATTAAAGACCTGTTCAATAAAAAAATACAGTAAAACTCTAATTTACCTTTTCACTGAGTAATGTCCTTAGGTACACGCTTCAAAACTTTCATCAAACACTAACAAAAACGTTTTTATTTTCTCAGCATGAATGCACTTGCCGGACGCCATTACGGAAAAAAAAGTAGTTAAGGGCGCCGTCAGTGCTTAGTTCTGTGTTGACAGAAATGAAAAATATTGATATTTAGTAGGAAATTTTGAGGTAGTACAATTTATCAAGCAGTACAATATATCCGACTCTCCCCTATTTTGGAACCGGGTCTTCATATCGATTGCTATAAATTTATAGTCTTACACTACATATACAGTAGCTTTTTATCTTACGACAGTTGGTTTCCCAAGACTGATATTTTAACATTAAAAAAGGTTAGTCAAGATATTTTCACTTTACTGGCCTGTTGGTCTAGTGGTTAGTGGCCCTGACTGCCATGCTGGAGGTCGTGGGTTCGATTCCCACCCAGGACAAATATTTGTGTGATGAGCACGATCACTTGTTATGTGTCTGGGTGTAATTTATCTATAATATGTATGTACTTATAAGTATATACATATTATAGATAACATATAAGTATGTTTATCAGTTGTCTAGTACTCATAACACAAGCTCTGTTTAGCTTGAGACTAGACGGCGTTGTGTGATAGTTATGGAATATTATTATTATTACTGCTTATTTCAGACATAGACACCACCTAGAAACTTTTTTTTTGGTGGGAAATCATCAAATATCTTCTCCAACTCCAAGTAGCGCTAGAGGGAATGCCAGAGTTGTCCTAACTAAAACCCGCTCATCTTCCTTCAGTTGCCCTTTGCGTTCCAAGGCCATGGTAACTCTGTCGAACAATTCCGCAGTCCAGCCTAGAAACGTTTGAAACGTTATTTTTTCATGACTCAAAGTACGCAATAACATTTATCATTCTACATTATTCAATTTGATTTACACTGCATTCTACTCGCACAACAACAGGCGATATGAAAGCCAACTCAGTATCTTGTAATGTTCTCTATTCTTTTATGTAACGTAGTCTGCAATATTCAGTATTTACGAGTGATCATACTTCCTTCTTTGTATACTTAATGGTGCACTACACTACTAAATCTTGACATAAAGCAATTTTATCTTTTTGTAGTTCTCAGCACGCAATCCTTTTAAAATTAGGTCAAAACAGTCAAATGTTGTTGAAGTTTTAAGTGGGGCCATACTGAAAGTTTCAGGATCTGGCCACTTACAATAAAATAATGAAAAAACAATTAAAGAATTCGAAAATGGAACTCTTTGCGAGCATGTTACTTTTTAATTTGCGACACTATCATTAGTTTTTTCATTGTGGCGTCCTTTCGAAGATTGTGTGTCGCTATCAAAATGAATTTAACTCGTGAACATTTTCTTTCAATGATTTTCGTTGTGGCTTAAGTTGACTTATCAACAAGAAAGTTGCCAGAGACTTCAATTGGCATTTGGTGATGAAGCACCATGTCGCAGCTCTGTGTATTCGTGGTTTGGAGAATTTAGACGTGGATGTGAATGTGATCATCTCTATGAAGAGGTACGAGCCCTGAATCGGCGGTGAATGCGTTCCATAAAACTATTGAAGAGGCACAGTACAGTGGTTTCAGCGAATGCATTAATTGCGAGGGAATGTACTTTGAAAAACAATAAATGTATGGTAAATCTTATATCTAGTCTTATTTATCAGGATCCAGAAACTTTCAGTAGGTATGCCCTAAGTATTATGTTTGCTTCCTGATACTTTCGTGCAGGTATCGTTGTCAGTTTAGTCTGGGTTATCTATCCTTACATACCTATTATTATTTATTTATTTTATTCTTTATTGTAAACCGCATAAGAAAAAAATACAAGACAAAAATTTACAAAAAATAAGTGTACAATGGGCGGACTTATCGCACAGGGAAATTTCTTACAGACAACCTGACATAATTATTATAAAACAAAGAATAATATAAAGCGGTGGGGGACCCGTGTCTGTTTGTCTGTTCGCGATAAACCAAAAACTACTGAACTAATTCCCATGCGGGTTTAACTTTTACTTATAGACAGTGATTCAGGAAGAAGGTTTAATATATGGATTGGAAAATTATGCTTATTATAGTAGAGAAAAGAAGAGAATTTCAGAGATATCTAACAACCCGTGCGGAGCTGAGGCAGATCGCCAGTTTAATAAATACCTTGAATTGATTCACAGACAAATAAAGCACATGCCGAGTGGCCGAGGGGGCGCCCAAACAACTATAACCACTGGGTCTGGAAGCACGTGCACAAGAGTTCCTACAGCAATTAAACTGAGTACCAAAGAACGATTTCATACCCTAAAGGGGTTTAATAAGAGATTAAAGTTTACTGAAAGGTTCGTCATTTTCAACAATAGGAAACCCTAGGCACACAGCACAGCAATTGCAAACAAAACAATTTGGATAGGATCATATAACAATGCCATTGTACCAAGGGCGGATCCAGGGGGGGGGTCATGGGGGTCATGACCCCCCCTGGGCTGGGTCCAGGACCTAGGTGGACCACTGATTAAAATTGTTAAACATGATGTTTTTATGTATTTTTTTCTCACAATATAGATTTTATGCAAGCATCTTCAATATTTAATTAATTTAAGAGCGGCCAACCCGAGGTACATTTTCTTTCTCCAGATATTTTGGATACACAGATATCTTGTGGATATTATCTAGGCGTCTACAAAAATCAAAACAAAAACTTGTGTAAAACTAATCTAGTAAAGACCTCTGAAAATCTGCTAATTTACGTGAATTTTGGCACTCCATAATGTACGCTTTTTAATATATAAAAATATAAAAAAGTACATCTATAGAAGCCATTTTCGTGCGATGATTTTCTATAATTTTAAATGTGGCCTAAAACCTGATGCGTCATTTGATCGACTTCAAATTGCTTTTATGGATGAAAGACCTTCAAAAGCAACCATCTACCGTTTGTATAGGGAGTTCAAGCTCGGTCGCCTTACTTTGGGGGATGAACAAAGAAGTGACACAGTTGTCACGGAAGTAAGTGTGCTGGCAGTAAAAAAAATAATTCAAGAAAACAGGCGAATTATATACGAAGAGATTCAGCATACACTGCAGATTGGTTCGGGAAGCGTTTATTAGATTCTACACGAGCACCTTCATTGGATAGTTTGCCGCTCGGTGTCGTGCAACCTCACCGAAGCTCAGAAGCAGGCCCGTGTGGAGTGGTGCCGTAATATGATTAAAAAATTTGAAGCAGGCTCGTCTCGGCGCGTTTACGACATTGTGACAGGTGACGAATCCTGGATTTATCAATACGATCCAGAAACAAAGCGTCAGTTGACAGTTTGGCTGTTTCAAAACGAAACAACGCCTACGAAAGTGAAGTGATCGAGAAGTGCAGGGAAAATTTTGATCACTAGTTTCTTCACTTTGACGGGGTATCTGAGTTCAATTCCATTACGAGACCAAAGCAGCCTTGAATTGAAATCAGATGCTGATCAACGCCGAATGGTATACCACAAAATGCCTGCCAGAAGTTTTGTCTGCAATGAGCAACAAGCGACCGAATACCGGGCTCCGCGGGGTACTGCTTTACCATGACAACGCGCCCGCGCACTTAGCGTTCAAAACGAGGGACTTCCTGGACACCGCACAGAACGGTCAGTCTTGGGGCACCCTCCTTACAGTCCTGATCTGGCACCGTGTGACTTCTTTTTATTCCCTAAAATAAAAAAATCTTCCGAAAGGGATACAGTTTTCATCGCCGCAAGACGCGCTAGCAGCGTTCAAGAAGGCCGTGTAAGAGGTGTCTGCAGCGGACTGGAAAAAATGTTTCGAAAATTGTTTCAGACGCACTTTGTATAGAGGTTGGTGGAGAGTTCTTTGAAAAGATTTAATAAAAATATTTTATCAACAGAAGTTTTCTGAACTTATTTTAAATTGTGATTTTGAGACGTATCCTAAAATAAGATTTTTTTATGTATTATGGCTAAACTACATGTTAGTGTAGCGACAACGGGAAGATCTCTCTCGTTACGAAAAATCAAATTATGGCTAGAAGCTTCAAAGGTCGAATGTCTAACCGGACTGGCACTTCTCCATGTCCATAAAAACGTAGCGTGTCGTACGTTCTTAGCGTGTCGATAGTAAAACTAATTAAATTCCTTGCCTGGCCCAGTATTCGTAACAGGTAACAGGGCACGTCATGCAGGATGGAAGGTGGGACATGGTCTGTGGAGAGACACTGCACAAACACTGAAGGTCGGAACCATTCAGGAATCCCCATCTGTGGAGATTGTCTTTGCTGCGCCCAACCTGTGTGCGGAGTCTGTTTAGAGTTTTCCAGATTGGCCATGGCAACTCGTGTCCAGGAGAGAGCATCACTCCCATCTAAAAGTAAAACCATATGGTTTTACTTGGAGATGGGCTCACGCTAACAACAAAACTTTTACGACTTTTAAGTCTCAGGGGCACCGAGCTGTAAAAGTGCATTGAATGGCAAGGGTCGTTTTGTTGTTTCGTTCTTTCTATATGGCTAGCCAGCCACAGTCCTGCGAATTTCTGGGGGTGCGATGCCAATTAGTGGATACAGCATTCTTACCGGATTTGGCATAATGCAACCAGTGGCAACTTGGCACGTCTTATTAAGTGCTGTATCCACTATGTTAGAGTGGGCGGAGCGGCTCCATACTGGACAGGCATATTCACCAGCGGAGAAGCGGAGCGCCATTCCAGTTGTTCGCAGAACTTGGGGAGACGCCCCCATCTAGTGGATGTTAGGCGACGTAGCAGGTTGTTTCTCGTATGCACCTTCCGCTTAACGTTCTCGCAATTATTTCTGTAGTTGAGAGACCTATCCAGAGTGATGCCGAGATATCTTGTATGGGGGTTATGAATGATTGGTACCTCTTGCCATGAGACATGAGCATTCAACCCGCTTGTCTGTTACAAAGGTGAAAGACGCACAATTTTGAGGGATTTGCTTTAAATGCATTAGCAGTATAATACTGGCTAAGATCTGAGAGAGCTGTGGTAAGGTTGGCCTCAATCTCCTCAAAATCACTGGATTGGCAAGTTAATGCCAGTTCGTCTGCATACAGAAAGCGACTTGTGTTAGGGCTCACCGGTTGGTCATTGGTGTAAACGTTAAACAGCAAGGGGGCTAGAATATTACCTTGTGGCAGTCCATTTTTTTGAGTTCGCCACTTGCTTTTCTCGTTACCATTGAAGTAGATGGAGTGATAACGCGTTTCGGGAGAAGACGTAAAAGAAAAATTGATTTTGTTATTTAAATATAGGTATTTTTAAGTACAGTACATACATCGATAAAATAGTAGGTATTTTATTGATGTATGTATTTTTACCCGTGTCTATTATTATCAAAATTAAATCGATAATTTCTTATGACTTGACCATGACTATGTGACCCCCCCCTGACGCTAAAGCTGGATCCGCCCTTGCATTGTACGCAGGGACCCATTAAAGTTAGGTACCCTTCAATTATGCATACACATGAAAAACCTTTTCATAATTGTTTTGTACTAAAGCAGAACTAGTTACAAATCTGCCAATTTAATGTATATTTCCTATTGCTAACAAAGCCATAATTATGAGATATCCAATTAACGCTGCACTCATATGGGTATGTAAGGTTTCCAAAGCAACGCTTGACTGCACTTAAGTAATGTTGCACAACCTAGATACTATTCATATGCATAAGAAGAAATGGTTTCCAGGTGCATTTGAAGTATTTGAAAAAGACAAACAAAGGGTTCGTAAAGGAATATCTTGCCATCTTTCATTGAGTCAGCAAGAAACAATAACAAGTGTAACAATCCTTTTGAACCTCTGTTGTTTTACTTTTATGCATCAAACGAGCAGTAGAAAGGAAAATTGACCTTCAGAACAGACGTCAATAGGGCCAGTATTTTGTCCCTCCGGGGCGTCGCTTGCAACTCTCACACGCTTCATAAATCCACACAAAGGAAAATGCTCTGGGTTCAAAGAAAAAAAAACCAGCTCCGGCGGAAAAGAAATTTATCTCAAATTATCGATACTATTATGTAATAAAATAATAATCGGTTTTGATGGTCATCCTTACTTGCAATCTTATAAAAATTGCTAGTTTTATTTTTCAGGCGTCAATTTAAAAATATATTTATCTAATTATATTTCAATAATTTATTCAAAAATATGATACGGTGCATTATTTCTGCATCAATTAAATTTAAAAATATTTTTTTCGTTTCATATTTCGCGTCTCCTATCGTGGGAATTTTAAGACATAATATAAATTCTCATTTCAGACATAATACGGAGCTCCGAGGATTTTTTGGAGCAATCAGTTTTGAACCTATTGGATCCCATGGAAGTGACGGCTTTACGTGTGCAAAGACGGCAAGCGTATGTCACGATCGTAGGGTTGACCACCGTGAGAATGCACAATTTGTACTTGAAAGACAATTTGCTGCGAGCGGTTAAGACGTGAGACGTCGTGGAGCCTACTTTGTGCGAAAGTGACCCGCGAACGACCTTGCTTTATGTACCCAGTGAAGGTCAGATACTGGTCTAGTATCACACCGAGGTATAGAATAGAATAGAATAGAATAGGACTTTATTTGCTAAGAATGCAGGTACATACAAATAGGATCGAAAATAACATAATAAAGAACCGTGTACATTCTGCCTTGTTGGCATGCAAATACAATACTTATTATACAACTAAGTTGAATAAGGCAAATATGTAGTTATAATGTATCATTTAGGAAATCCTGAACAGAATAATAACATTTGTCTACAAGTAATTCTGTAAAACATTTTTTAAATTTCATCAATGGCAAGGTTTTCATGTGTTCAGGAATTTTATTAAAGATAACAGGAGCCATACAGATCACACTTTTTTTTAATAAGCTAGTTTTAAACGTGCCTGTGCATAGTAGGTTCTGATATTGTGATCTTAATGATGTACTCCGTTTTCTAGTTTCTGTTAATGTTGCAAATAAATTACGGTTTGTTATAACAAATATTGCTAATTCGAGGATATAGAGGCATGGGAAAGTTAATAATTTCTGAGACTTAAATATGGGCACACAACTGTCAGTAAGTTTGAGGCCAAATATAGCTCTCAAACAGCGCTTTTGAGCTTTAAAAATGCTTTCTCGTTCACTACAGTAACCCCAAAATATTACACCAAACCTTAAGATAGAAATTACGAGACCATGGTAAGCCACTAATGTTGTTGGCAGATTTACTTTTTTGGATAGGTTGTATAACATAAACGCGGCTGTGCTTAAACGTTTACATATATCTTCTGCTTGCGGCTTCCATGTTAACTGGCTATCAATTAAGATACCTAAAAATTTTGTGCTATTCACTTTATCGATAGTTTGGCCATTGAAGTTGATATCCATGTCACCTGTAGATATTCGTTGGTGAAAATGCATAGTTTTAGTTTTTTGCAGATTTATAACTAAGTTATTATTGTTAAGCCATTTTATTAAACAGCTGATTGAGTTATTGATGTCATTTACGTATGAGTTTTTATTGATACATGAAACAATTGAAGTACTGTCGTCTGCAAATAAAACCATTGGATTAGATATATGACGTGGCAGGTCATTAATATATAATAGGAAAAGTAAAGGTCCGAGGACACTTCCCTGTGGGACTCCATATTTTATTTCTTTAAATGACGATAAAGATTTTAGTTCCTTCTTAGATTTTAAACACAGGCTTGATATCTCTGTACATTGTCTACGGCCTTTGAGGTAAGTTTTTATTAAATTTAGAGCATTGCCACGAATACCGTACGCATCAAGTTTGGTTAAGAGAATATCGTGGTCCACGCAGTCAAAAGCTTTCGACATATCGGCATATATTGCACATACCGGTATTTTGGAATCTACTTTAGGCATTATTTCATGGAGAAAAGTATTTAGCTTGCATCTCCTAAGGGATCGGTTTGCCATACATAGTGATCAAAGGGGTGAGGTGGGAGGATTTTCTAAAGTCTCGAGTCGATGACTGCCTGACTTTTAAAGCGGTTAACTCCGATTCTCCATTTCAGAACTATTTGCCCAAAATATTTACCGAAGATTAGATATTGCGAGCGATAGCGCCAGGGTTTCGACTGGTGTAGTAAACGGCCGTGTCGTCAGTAAAAAGAGCCAACTGGGCCTTTTTACTTTTTGAGGTATAGTTGGTGAACAGCGTGTAAACTAAGACTAAGGGGAATAGCACGGAGCGCTGAGGGGCTCCTGCTCGTATGAGATTTTTTTTTTTTTTTTTTTTTAAGGTGGGAAATCGTATGAGATGGCGGGATGAAAGCACTCCCTCTCTGCGATAGTAGAAGGTACGATTCGACAAAAAGTCTCGCAAAATTAGTACGAATTTTATTTGTTTGTTATTGAACACCCACTTCCGATATGAAAAGTTATTTTGAACGTTTTAGTGTTTTTTTGTAGTTAAGTCTTTTATTAATTTTTCTTTTCGCACTTTTTAGTTATGATACACATATAGCCAGAGTACCAACGTCCCATGACAATTCTAATTAGTCCAAACACTGCTAGGATACCTACATTGTTTTATTACGATTACATTGTATTATTTTATTAAGTTTCCGTGCCTACCTTCCACCTTCCGACTCCATCATCGGATCAATTCGATGGTACCTTATAGCCAAAGTGCATCTCAGGACAATTCTAATAAGCCCAAACACGGCTAGGATACAGCATTTTATTACGAAGTTCCCGTGTCTACTTTCCACCTTCCGACTCCACCATCAGAACAGTTCGATGGTACCTTATAGCCAAAGCGTATCGCAGGACAATTCTAATAAGCCCAAACACGGCTAGGATACATTGATTAATTACGGAGTTCCGGTGCCTACCTTCCGGCCTATCATCACCATCAGATCAGTTCGATGGTATTATTTTCAACATAACTATTTAGAACCATTTGTTATTTGTATTGTCAATAGTTGCCTAACTATCTTCATTGTGATATTATCTGTGTAAGTGTGAAGTTCCGGTGGTCGTTCCTGGTCTTCTTAATCAGTTCCACTTCATCAAATGATACTTTTTGACTGTAGTTACTTGAGTTATCGGTGAAAAATAAAGTAGCATAACAAAAATATAGTAATCAAAAAGAACTAATTAACAATTAAGCTATTTGTTAATATCGACGCCTGATTAATAAAACTGGCAATTTTTATATGTTTGAAAGTAAGGATCACGATAATAGCTGGTTATTGTTTTATTACACACTATTGTGTACTAGCATAGCATAGTCGGCCTTATAATGTTCCCACTGTTGGGGCTCAGGCCTCCTCTCTAGGAGAGGGAACTTGTGCACTAGCTTCTGACGTATTTAAGTGCCCATGTAGGCCAAGTGAAATAAAAAGCTTCGTTTTTTTTACTTTTATTACTTATTATTACTGATAATTTGAGATACATCTCATTACTGCCGGAGCTGGGTTTTTTTGAGCATTCACTTTACTAGCCTCGAGAAGAAAAGTAGGTAAGTACACAATACTCGATCGCAAAAATGGCGAATGAAGTTTTTTTGGTCTTTTTAGTGCTGTCGCAAAATTTAACCTTTAGAACTGATGTTCATAAGGTCATTGTTTGTCACTCTTAGGAGTTAGGACGTCGCTTGCACTCTCACTCGCTTCATATGATAAATCCACACTAATTACTAGCCTTGCATCAGTTTGAAAGCAGAAAATTTGCTACCCGACTGTAAAAATGGTGATGAATGAAGTTTTAAGTCGTTGTAGTGTTGTCGCGAAATTTGACCTTTACAACAGACGTCAATAAGGTCAGTGTTCTTCCCTCCGGGACGTCGCTTGCACTCTCACTCGCTTCATAAATTCACACAAATGACCAGCCCTGCATTACTTTGAAAAGCGATTTGAAAGCGATCGAAGCGAGCGAAGCGATAAAGTAGCTACACTAGTAGTGTAGCTACTTTTGTAACACTACACAATACGGCCGTAAAAATTGCGAATGAAGTTTTTCAAACGACTTCAAAAAGGAGGAGGTTCTATATTTGGCTGAAAGTGTGATTTTTTTTCGGTCAATTTTGTTGACCGATTTTGATTTTTTTTTTTTATTGAAAGGTTATGCTTCCGAGTTGGTCCCATAGCAATATTGTTATGATCTGATCATGAACTTCGAAGATATGGAACAGAACTCCTCATGGGATCACAGCAGAACCGTCCTAACAAGTAAAATTGCTTTGTTTATGCATGTAGTCGATGACTGACTGAAAGAAGAGGGGGAAAATATCGAACAGATCTGATAATGAAGCCTGAAGTTAGGCGCCGGAACTCTATAATAAATTAATGTAATCTAACCATGTTTGGGATTATTAGAATTGTCATGAGATGCACTCTGGCTATAAGGTATTTAAGTTTGGCTGAAGGGGTACTTTTTAGTGGTGGTACCATAACTAAAAAGTGTAAAATAAAAAACTTTTTCCAAAAAAAAATACAACCGACTTCAATGAAAAAAAAAACACTGAAAAGTGCAAAATAACTTTAATTTCGGAAGTCGGTGTTAAATAACGAAGAGGCAAAACTATTATAGAAACACCGGTTGTATTTTTTTTGGAAAAAGTATTTTTTTTGTTATATTTTTAGTGTTTTCGCTTGACATATAGTGCGACAGTCTCCTTCTAAAACTCAATGCCATATTAACGCCTTGATACCTGGTACTTCGTTAAACTTAATTATACATGTAATTTGAGTTTCTCAGAGTTCAGAATGAAGTGCCCTTTGTCACTCAGCGTCAAGTTTAATGTATCAGGGGCGTTGGAAGTTAGAGATCAATTGAAAACAAGTGCTCTCACTGTCGAGCTGATATTTATGTGACATCTACGAAACAATTTTCTGTCTTTCTCAAGGGAATGGTGAGTAATATATGCAGGAATCTGTTTGATTCAATCAATCAACACGGCCTATTGCAGCTGTTGGCTGGTTGGCATTTCTTTCATTTGAATTCAGAAACTACTGAGCGATCAGTCAGTGTTATTTTTAGCTGCTAGGCCGCTTACATAAGAACAATAGAAGGGTACAGGCAAATAATAGGGAATGTCACAATTTTCGTATTTTTGTTTTACTTGTTGGTTTTAATTACATCTATGTGTGAGGTAATTTCATCTGAACAACTAGTTTCCACAAAAACTCACATTTATCGCAAAAACTACTTTACTGCAAACATTGATCTGAATAAAATACTTAAACTTTAAATGTCTATTTCTCAAAATCATTCATGAGGTCATTTCCTATTCTTTGCCTGTGCCCTTCTTTAATTTATTTTTTTAACACCATGGGCACGCCTCCATAATCATGGCGGTGAGTCCCCCTTTGATGAGTGGCTGGAGAGGGGTTACGGCGTCCTCACCTTCCGCATGGCGTGGGGTTCGAGAGTTTAGCAGAAGACCATCAACTTCTGAGGGATATAACGACAGTACTTTAACTAATAATAGAGGTGGATAACTTACCCATGTTTTCGTACCGTTGGCGTCCAGGTACTCCAAGCCGAAGTAATCCGCTTCTAACAGGTGTAGCTGCCGACATACTTGGTCAAATAGCACTCTGCCTAGCGCCTTAGACTGTAACAAACAAAAATAATACATGAGAAGGAATTCTGAAGAAAATCAGACATCCTATTGCTGTGTAAAATCAAAGAAATGAAGGACTGGGTCGCTGCCAGAATGTTAGAAAGAGTTACCGCGGCCCTGGAACGCAAAAGGTGACTGAAGGCACACGGATGGATTTCAGCCATTTTGATACTCCTCTTCACGTCGCCTAAAGAGAGCGGGAGTTATTTGAAGATTTCCCAGAAAAGAACAGCAGCAACTCTTACGAACAATCTCACAACATGTTTGTTACTCCCTCACGCTCAAACGGCTCGATGGATTACAATGAAAGTTGGCACAAGGGTAAGGTTATGTCCTGGGATAGCATGTAGAGTAATTTTTATCCCGGGAGTATGCACGCTGAAAACCAGCGCCGTAGACTCATCGCATTTTGCGTGTGGTCACGGCATTATGCTGAGCGTTCGGCCATTTTGCGCGGATGTGGCGCATATTTCTTTCACATAGTGTGCTTATAATTTGTTAGTTTTAATTTTGCGCCTTATTCCGCCAAATAAAATGTTTTTCTTTCTTTCTTTCTTTTTTTCTTTGCTTAGAATAATTTCCTACTTTCAAGCAGGCGAAGCCACTGGCAGAAGCTAGTACAACATAACTCGTACCCAAGAATCTCATCATCATCATTCTCTTATCCTTATTTCAATTTATTTAGGGGTAAGTAAGTACACCATAACCACTTCTTCATAGTAAACTAAACCTGCTTGACTATAATATCCAAGCAGGTTTAGTTTTTTATTAGTCTATATTGTGTCCTCATCACCATCATTTCAACCGAAAGACGTCCACTGTTGGACATAGACCGCGTGTGTGTCCTGCTGGGCAAAGACTATTCAATTCAGCCTGTCTATTTTTTCCCCTGACATCTACTATGTAGCAGGTTTAGTTTACTGACTAAAAAAGCTTTGCGACAAATAGCAATATAGGTAACTAGCTTCTGCCAGCAGCTTCGCCCGCATAAAAGTAGGTTTCTCCATACAAACTTCCAACCCACGTTTTACCCCCTTAGGGGTGGAGTTTCGTAAAATCCGAATTCTTAGCGGATGTCTACACCCTATAAGGAACCTACCTGCCAAATTTTAAGTTTGTAGGTGTTATAGTTTCTGAGATTTCGTGATTAATTAGTGAGTGGTATTTCACTTTTAAATATAGATTTTACAGCTTACGCGGGTATAACTCAGAGTGCCATATGACCAGCATATCTATAACGTTGTATCATAGAGACATAGGATGTAGCTAATATTACTTCCGCATCTCGACGTAATGATAACCGACCCCAATTTCGAGGATGATGATAATGATCGGAAGGACATCAATCACTTGAACCTGTCATGCTTTGAAGCTTAACATATAAAAGGACTCGTCACAGATAAACAGGCATTTATGTATAAAACATATTTTATCCTCAATTACAATTGTGTAATAAAACGTGAAAGGGGTGCAAAGTATGGTACAAATACTGCTCATAATACTAACATATATTTGGCTAACCCAAAACAATAAAAGGCAATGGTCAGCGTCCAAAACGCAGAGGAATTCTTCTATTCCGTAGAATCTTTTCGAAAAACGAATATCTAGTTTCATAGTATTCATCACAAATTAAAGTTTCCACTGAAAACTTTACGAAGAGATTTCCCGAAAAAAAAAAAACTAAAAACACTGCTACTGTTATACAGAACTTCGAGTCATTTAAAGTATTCAGAAATTCCGTCCTTTTTTTATTGCGGCTTCCTTTCCCGTTTGTACGGTTTACGGAAAATATCCGAAAATAAACTGGGGGAAAACAGCTTTTAGGCTTTTTGCGCCATCAATGCCAAGGAAATAACCCTTTTCCCTGCAACTTATTTCAAGTTTCGGCAGCCATATTAAGAGCCCTTTGAGGCAATGGGAGTAAAATATTGGCGATCGTAAATAGACCTTTTACTATTGCCAGATTTAGGGATGTATTTTTGAGTGACCTACTGCTATATTTGAACAATACAAACACACACACACACACACATTAATACATCTGTAAACTAGTTTATTAGTATTATTACTTACTCTCAAATCTCGAAAAAAACTTCCCAAGCTTTTAAGTTTACGTCATGCATGTAGCTACTAAACTTACATACGGATAAATCCAAAATCAACGCAAAGGATAATATCCAGAATAATTTACGCATACCTACAACCCTAAACAAATCCATTGAACAAACATAAATTCAGAATCTTCAAAGCTAAGTAAACAAATACAGGAAGGGAAAGAAACGTACAGAAACCATATCCGGTACCGTGATCAATAAATAAACAAACCCTCACAGATATTGCTATTTTCTCCTTTTGAATCAAATGAAAGGAATCGGAGGAAACCAAATTTCTACCTACCTGTGTCCTGTTCGTTATATTTTCCTGTACAGAATTTAACTGAACATTTTTTTCTTCTAGCCCTTACTGTCCCACTACTGGACAAAGGCTTCCCCCAAGCCCTTTGCGTTGCAAGATCACGGTAACTCTTTAAAAATTCCCGCAGCCCTAGCGGGCATTGGCCCCACAGTTTTGCTGAGTTTTTGCCCGGAGTTTGGAAACCGGTAGTGCGATACCCCCGTGGCTCGGACCTGCGTCTGATCTCTCCCCGGTCGTGCCGGATCGCTGTCTGACTATAAAGAAATATACTTAATTTTTGTTCGCGCACACACTTGTGCGCTATAATGATTCTCCTGCGTGCTTGGCTAACCTAACCTTTAACCGTTGAGGTTAGTCAACATGGTCGAAATGCGGTCGTGGGGAAGATCAATATTATTACCAGTTTCGCCACCACTGGATAAGTTTTAGCAATCTTATTTGGTAATCAAGTTTGGCCACATCATCAAATCATCAAGCTTACCATCTGGTGAGATAGTGGTCAAACGCAAGCCTATCAATAATAATAAAAAAAAAGTATTTTCACAGAACTTATTTTCGTGGTAATGCCTATACGAACACTGATATTCAGGATTTATCAAAATTATAGCATTGAACTGTATCTACAGCCAACAGGCCTCAATATCCCTTAAGACACGTAAACATTCCTATCTCCGAACGTAGGCATTCCACCCAATACTCAAGTTCTTTAGCGGTTCAGACTTATAATGCTGGGTACAGACTAAGGGCGAATTACACCAATGAAACTGAATGATCATGACTAGCCTTAGTCGATCAGTCTATCCGAATTCATGTCAGAATTTTACATGGAGCGACTGCCAAACTGGCGTCCACAAAACCTAGAAACTGAAGTGTTTTTATGGCTTCTGACTACCCGTAACGACTGTCAAAGATGTTTACATACGTGCTTTCCGAGGAAACGGAGGAAACTCGGTTTGTAGGGGATGGTCACTTATCCACGGACTGACCTAGGCGTAGTTTAACTTTGACGTTCAGCCCGTGTGGTGTCAAGAGATCAAGAGCTGTCATTGTCAATATGCACAGCAATGATAACGCTAACAGCTCTTGAACTTTATTTGGATTTACTGATCGCATTCCTGAAATTCGGCCTTACGCGGTGTCTGACGTTGGCGAGTCAACGCGAACGCGATCGCGAAGCGAAGCGGCGTGAGTGGTACCAACTATTGTAGATCAACGACCGCCAAAGAACGAATGTGAGTGAGCGTGTGATGGCGAAGGAGCGTGCACGTGCAGTGATTCTCATTCGTTCGTTCACTTGGTCTACACACGACATACAGTTTCAGACTTACAAAACGTCTTACTCCACCATAAACGGGGAAATCAATATTCGTAATGTTATACGCCTATCGCGTTTCGTATTACTCCACCCGTAACTGAAACTTTGGTGTATAAAGTTACTCTGTGTTGACAAACTGCCGCAACAGTAAGCTGGCTAAAATATAATCAAGACGTCTTTGTTACTACTTTCGACGTTTCGCAAATGGGAGTGTTTAGACAAGAAAAGCATTATGTTGAACGTTTACTTGGATTTTGGAGGCTGATTTGAATGATTGGTGTTTATATTGTCCATTGTTATGGTTTTAATTTTTAACTATTTTCGTTATCTTAATAATTAATGTGGTCAAATTAAATGGCGAATTAACTCGCCAAAAAACCACAATTTACGTATTTAATTGTATTTTTTTTCTGAACTTATAATTTCGTGTACCATGTAATTTAATGTTATTAGTTCAATTTTTTATCAAGAAGCCATACCTGATGAGTGGTGCAATAGCTCTTTGGTGCCGATTTTTAAAAACAAAGGTGATGTGCTTGATAACAATTATAGAGGAATAAAGCTAATGTCACATACTATGAAAGCCTGGGAGAAAGTTATTGAAAGGCGACTGAGAGAAGAGAGTGAAATTTCACAGAACCAATTCGGTTTTATGCCGGGTCGGGGTACAGCGGATGCCATTTTCGCTATACGCCAGCTGTGCGAGAAATACAGAGGTGCGCATAAAAACTTGCACATGGTATTCATTGACCTCGAAAAGGCATACGACCGGGTACCTCGTGAGGTTCTGTGGTGGGCCCTTAAGGAGAAAGGTGTGCCTGGGAAGTATGTGCAGTTGATCCGAGCGATGTACAGTCGATGCAGTACCCAAGTCCGGTCTACAGTGGGCACCACTGGCAGCTTCAATGTGGCTGTCGGCTTACATCAAGGGTCGGCTCTCAGCCCTTACCTCTTTCTGATGATAATGGATGCTCTGACGTCGGACATTCAGGAAGAGGCTCCCTGGTGTATGCTGTTTGCCGATGACATTGTGTTGGTTGCCGAGAGTGGCCTAGAGGTCCAGAACAGATTGGAGGTGTGGTGGCACAGACTGGAGAGTGTTGGCCTGAAATTGAGTAGAACCAAAACGGAATACTTGTTCTGCGATTTCGGCGGTCTCTCCAATCCAGTGCCTTTATCTCTCGCTGGAACACCCATACCGATCTGCTCCGACTTTCGGTACCTCGGGTCACTCGTCCAAGGGGATGGTGAGGTAGACCGGGACGTAACACATCGGATCAACGCAGGATGGATGAAATGGCGACAGGTCACGGAAACAACTTGTGACCCACGGATGCCCCTCAAGTTGAAGGGTAAAATCTACAAGTCCGTGATAAGGCCTGTCATACTGTATGGATCAGAATGTTGGGCTGTGAAAAAGACGGATGAAAAAAGATTGCACGTAGCGGAGATGAGAATGTTAAGATGGATGTGTGGTGTGACGAGAATGGATAAAGTGAGAAATGAGTATATTAGGGGAAGTTTGAAAGTGGCGCCAGTGACTGAAAAGTTGAAAGGGAATCGTTTGTCTTGGTATGGTCATGTGAAGAGGAGGGATGAAACGCATGTTACTAAAAGAGTTATGAGTTTACATGTGGATGGATGGAGAGGGAGAGGGAGACCAAAGAAAAGATGGATGGATTGTGTGAAGAGTGATATGAAAGAAAAGGAAGTTAGTGATAGTATGACGAGTGACAGGGCAGAATGGAAGAAAAAAACATGTTGCGCCGACCCCAAATAACACGGGAAAAGGGCAGGAAGATGATGAGTTCAATTTTTTATTGGTATCACTCACTATGGCAGCTGTCACGTCAGTGAAGTTTCACCTTGTTTCGTCCTAAACAATTTGTTTAAGATATCTATTCCACGAACACCTTGGTAACTGACACGCCTAGATAAATCCTAGCCATGCCTATAACTCTTACTGACATGGTCACGATATCCATAAATAATAACAGCATCTTTTACTCAAGGGCAACCTAATAAAACGTGCTGGCATTCCTAATACAAATGTTGACTGAAGTTGCATGTGCAAAGACCCCAACAGTACGTAATAAAAATTCCAATTGATTCCACAACTGAAACAATCGTGGGAAAAGTAGGGTCATTACGAATACGGCCCATTATCAATGCCTAATCGACCAAGCTAAAATTGTTGATAAGGATGATAACAACAACGTTATTGTAATTTAGATACTGTTTAGATTTAGAGACAGATAAGAAATATTCACATACAAGAAACGATGACACAAACGCTGACAAACTTATGAGTGACAGAATAAAGTAATTGTTTTGTTTGTGTGAGGAATAATGTGAAAAAAGCGAATCAGTGATAACGTTTTATGGTTGACAGGACAGAATAGAATATTTATTTATTTCAATTCCTCGGATAATAAAGGTCGACAATGTTAGTAAAATTGCCTTAAACCTAACCCTGTTAAACCTAATGTTATATAAATTGTTGACCTAGTTTAAATATTTTGTTAATATTATAGATAAAACAGTAGTACAGTCAAATGGGGTGAATAGAAACAAAACTTCAAAGGGTATTTTCACGATATTTGAATATTTTTTTCAGCATTTAACTGTATCAATTTATTAATGAATTATGATTCTAAAAAGTCGGTGCTTTGTTAGAAGCCGATAATATGGTATCAAAGTGAAAAACCAAAGCAAAGTTTTGTTTCACCCCGCTCTATGGTAATACATTTGTATTGTACTATAAAATTCTTTTGATTATTTATAAATTTTAAATTGTTTTAGTTTTGAAGCAGCTAGCCTGAAACAGAGGATTTCCTAGTTCAGGCACACTATTGACTCAGGTTTTTTTACTAATAATGACAGATAGGCTCATAAGATTTACATATAAGAATGTATTAGATAATTTATTCTGTAAAGAATTTTGAATAAATATTTATTATTTATTTATTTATGAAGGCGAGATGCGATGAATAGTTTTAAAACCAATATTGATTAGAAGAGACTATATTATCACTAACTTCCGCCAGCGGATTGGCCCGCGTGTAAGTAGGTTTCTCCATACAAATGGACCCCCTTGGTTCATCCCCTTAGGGGATAAATTTTAGAAAATTCTCTTTTAGTGCTCGCCTACGTCATAAAAGGAAACCTTGTGCAAAATTTCACGCCCTTAGTCCCAGTAGTGTAGGCTGTGCGTTGATATGTCAGTCAGTCAGTTTTTGCTTTTATACATATATAAATATAGAATATGATGATGTCACAAAGCTAACGTCACTGGAGTATATTCTCCCTCCCTAGTATCAAACTGGTGACCTCGAGCAACAGTCCGTTAACGAGACAGTGCGTCGAGCCGTACACGAGGGGACTAACGCTGGCCATATTATTAATAGTTATTCGGTTGACATTGGTTAGATCAGTATCACCCTTTAACCTAGTAGAGATCCTGTACGGTCAATATACTTAAAATGTTATGCGGGACCCCTCTAGAAACCTAAGCACAGTCGTAACTGCTGGACCCTCCCTCCAATATTGATTATGGGCGCTTTCAAATTGGCCGCAAAGTGCCACGTCACTGCTGCGCTACACCCGCGCTGCAGTCGCGCGGCACACTACTTTGTTATTTACATGGAAGCGTGCGCGGCAGCGCTGCAGCCGCGCTGCCGTCGCGCGGCACTTTGCGGCGAATTTGAAGGCGCTCTTACACTTCAACCTCAACTAGATGTCGATTTCTGAGATTAGAAATTATTGATACCGATTCAGAAGATTCGCTTTTAATTATCCTGAAAAATTTTTGAAAGAGCAGGCCAACAACGACAAGGTAGAACGTTGGCCAACAAAAGTTATTCCATAGAAAACTTCTAGGTAAACTTCCTGTGGGACAGGCCTCGTCTAGTGCAAGAAGTCTTTGAAAATTCCCTTATGTTTAATCTGTACAAAATTTTTAAAAATGAATTCCGATTTCCCTTCGTCACGCCGTAACTTGAGAATAACTTTACCGACTCCATTTTTTAAAGTTTTCTAATACATTGTAGTAGGTTCTTACGGAAAGAAAAAAAAACGTTAAAAAATGCGCATACAATTGGGAAATTTCAGAAAACTACGACTAATTAACTTTCGCGTTTTTGACCGTTCAAGTGTTCACAGCTAAGACAGGACTATGTCTGTCGGGTCAGGACGACCTTCATATTCTTTTAATAAATAAAATGTAAAATGCTGTCGTGCCAGCGACACGAAGAAGAGCAGGCAATGTATTCTTCTTCGCCTTGAGATAAGAAAATTAGTTTAATAAATAAAACTGTAACCTATTTACTGCTTGACCCACTGAACTCAAATAAAATCAACATACAGTCCTATAAAAACGCCTTCGTTTTCCTCAATGTTCCTGCCACGCCTTAAATACTCGTTCATAATCCTTAAGGAGATCAAGTTAATGGAACCTTCGGTCATGAAACAGAATTTTAGATGGAAGATAGTTGAGTAAGGATGGCAACAGGTAGTATAATATGTCAAAGTGACAATAGAATAGAGAAATGGATAATAAAGTCCGGAATCATGACTGGGATCAAAGGGTAAACCGTCAACCCGAAATATGGCCTTAAAACTGTAATGCATGACAAAATGGAAAATAAGGGACGGTATTATTCTTCGCATTTTTTTTTTTTTTTTTTTTTTATTATTGATAGGCTCGCGTTTGACCACCATCTCACCTGATGGTAAGCGATGATGTGGCCGACGATGGAGCACGCTTGCCTAGAAGTAACCTATTCACTCTTGACTTGGGAGTGGAGTGCATGAGTATTGGGAAGGGAAGGAGCCGAAAGAGGAACTTGACCACACGATTTGAAAAGGAAAATGTTATCGTAAAACACATTTAGAGGTATTGTTTTTGGTTGGAAATCATCCAACGACTTCTCGCGTTCTAGGGCGAAGCGTGATGGCGTGTCAGACTTTTACTGACTAAAACCCAGTCCTATGTTTCTTCTTTGCCTTCGTTCCAGGGCCCCGGGATTCTCTTTCGTACAGACCATGGCCCCAGTAGGCTTCGACCCTGCTGGGCCCCTTTTTTTTTAGGTCGGAAAATCATCTAATGACAAATCGCGCTCTTGGGCGGGGCGGGAGATAGTGTCAGACTTTTACTGACTAAAAACCCACTCCTGTTCCTTCTTTGCCTTCGTCCCAGGGCCCCGAGTTTCGCTACGGTTTTGCTGACAACTCCTTGAGGCGCGCATGGATCACCACGCCCTGTCGGCGACACGGGCTCGGTCCGGAAGCTTACCGAACGGCGAGCTACCCACTCCTCGCCGTCCGCGAGCCCACGCCTATGGTGAATGGAAATCGGGGTCGGGATCGCGGCGGCTGGGGCGTGAGGAAGCCCATTTCCCGTCATTCCTCCTCGCTCCGGACCATGGCCTGTACCAGGGCCCGGAGCGAGAGGTCGTTGCAGCCGATCACCCCCACGAGGACATGGCGGCATCTCCACCGTATGCTCCACCGTGTACATTTAGAGGTATGCGGAACAGGGTGTAAGTCCCACATATCTCCGTTGGAAAGAGAGGATTCTCCAACCAGGATGGTGTTCTATCTGGTTCGGGCAACTACCCGAAGATTGATTTTTCGGATAATCATATTTTCTAGTCGACAATTTCTAATCGCGCGGAGAATACCACGATGCAGGATTTTAGTTCCTATGTCGCGTCATAGATGTCGCTCGCTAGACACACTTTGTAAAACCATTGTAAATCAACAATACAACTACAATGCGTTCCAAATAAGAATAGGATCGATTGCCATGTTGTGACGTCACGACATACTGTCAAATTGCAACAAAATTGGAAGAACTCAGAGATGAGCAAAATTGAAGAACTGGTTTCTAATTAAACTATTTTCGTTAACAGTTCGTAAATAAATTAAATTTTAAAAATTTCTTGTTTTGCTCACCATAATAATTCTTCGAGTTGACAGTATGACGTGACGTCACAACATGGCAATCGGTCACAACATGGCAATCGATCCTATTCTTATTTGGAACGCATTGTACAAAGGAGTACTATCAAACGTTTTTATGTAATCCAATCACAGCAACAAAACAAATGGCTTCCTATTATTGCTCCTATTAACTTTCGGAACTATTTTTCTAAAACTTCCTACCTTTTACCCCAATAACTTGCCAACAACAATACATTAGTTAGAAGCCACGCTTGGCATAACAATGGCTTGTGGCTGTGCAGCCTAATAAATCACTAAATTATAATCTTATTTAGTTGTGAGGAAGGATGTTACGACCGTGAGGAACCCCATAGCGGTAGTACTCATTTAAAGTGCTAGACAATTTAGTATGCATTATCGTGACATTCGTATGCTGTCGTTTGGTCTTCAGTTAAAAATAGCTTGTCTATTTAGATGTTGCAATAGGTGAGCGCTGATAAAATTGGTTGGATAAGCTAATAATACTAGGACTGCAAAAAAGCTCAAATCATTTTATTTCACATGCGCCTACATAAGCACTTATAAAACTTCAGAAGCACTAGCTTCTTTAACAGCACTACACGACAAATTGAAATAGCATAGCATAATAGCATAATCAGCTTTTTAATGTTCCCACTGCTGGGACTCAGGCCTCCTCTCTCTAGGAGAGGGAATGGGCCGTAATCCACCACGCGGGCCCAGTGCGGGTTGGTGAATGTCACAAGTCTTCGAATTTTTGGTTCTAGGACATGCCGGTTTCCTCACGATGTTTTCCTTCACCGTTTTGAGAGCAGTGGTGATGAAATAAATTACACAAAGTAATGCGCCTGGCTGGGTTTGAACCCGCGACTTACAACTCGTAAGTCGGGGCCGTTACCACTCGGCCACCACTGCTCCAATTCAAATAAGTAGGTAATATCTCTATCCGGTCCATCAAAGATGCAATAGCTAGCTAGCTTCTGACGTTTTATAAGTGCCCATGTAGGCCTATGTGAAATAAAAACTTTTACATTGACTTTGAATGCTTAAAATGATGTCCGGAATATCTGCACATACATAATATGTTCTCCTCTACTCGCTAAACGAGGGCACGTGAGAGCAAGCTGTCACGAATACTTCTGATTACAATATCATATCATCTACATATATAAAAGAAGAAACTGACTGACTGACATATCAACGCACAGCCGAAACTACAGGACCAAGGAGCCTGAAATTTTGCACAAGGTTTCCTTTTATGACGTAAGCAAGCACTAAGAGAGGATTTCCTAAAATTCACCTCCTAAGGGGGATGAAACTGGGGTCCAATTGTATGTAGAAACCTACTTTTACGCGGGCGAGGCCGCTGCTAAAAGCTAGTTTCATATATAATGAAAAAGGTTTCAAAAATGACCTAAAATACGTTTCAAATTCACATATCTTATGGCTTCTTTCTGTACTCGAATAGGCTGCCTCAAGAAACGAATTTCCTTCATAGATTGTAACAAGAGATAGGACAGCCGACAGGGTGAAAAGTTTTATCTGTTGAAGAAGTTGTAAGTTCAGAATGTGTTTGTTCACACCAAAAGGAATTTAGCTGCGAAACGATTGGGTATTTTCCTGAATCAAAAATCTTTTTTTCTGAAAACAGCATCAAGATTTAAATGAACCATCAATTAGCATTTCAAATATTGGAATCGGAGTGCCAGGTGAGCACATCTCGCTGTCTTTTTTATACACACGATACCCAATGGCAGTGACATCACATTTTTTAGTTTGTGCATCCTTTTCCAGGTAATTTAATTTTGAACCGGTTTGAAAAATAACATCATCAATTTAGCCGGAAGACGTCCACTGTTGGGTATAGACCTCCTTCAAGTGTCGGCACAATGACCGGTCCCTTGCATCTCTAATACATCCGATTCTCGAAGCAGACCCTCACCAGGTTGTCGGTTCACCTTGTAGGAGGCATTCCAACGCTGCGTCTTCTGGTACGCTACTCCAGAATCTTTCGGCCCCATCGGCCACCGTCGGCATCCGTTCTGAGAGCAATGTACCCTGCCCACTGCCACTTAAGTTTGGCGATTCTTCGGACTATTTGAGTGACTTTATACCTTCTGATAAGAAAAATTAACAAATAATAAAAAAAAAATTGTCAACTACCCAATTGCAGATAAGAAACGTGTCCTAGTATCTGCAGATCACTTTAACCTTTACCATTAAAGTTGACAATGTAACTAAAAATAGCCACAGTCTGACGTCCAACAAATTCATCAAGCGCGGTCCATTATACGTCAGACCACACGTTTTAATTCGCGTGGGTTGAAAGCAAAACACCGGGCACTATGCAGGCACCAATTTTGGTCAAGTTGTTTAGAAGCATGACTAATGGAATCGCGAACTACAAATTAGGACTACGTCATTATTGTTTTGTTGCGTTGACTATAAGTGGAAATGATCATTAGTTTGTAGTAGGACTTACGTCAGATTTAGAAACCTCACTTTGGTGAAAAACTTAGTTTGTTTTGCAATACAAGGAAAATAATTCACTGGATATTCACAGTAATTTGCACGAGTATTTATGTGGAGAATGAAGCGAGAATGTCTTTGCCTCGAATAACATGTGGATCGTTAAATAAGGTTGAATTCCTTGGGAAAAGTTCAGATATAAAGGCAGAGAATTATTGCACACACCCAGTTGTAGGCAAGTTTTACTCAATTGCTAAGTATTAGCTGTTGAAATTATGACATTTTCTAAATTGTTGACTGAATAGTTATTTCATACATTTCCTCGAGTTCCTATAAAACATTAAAACCGAGCCGAAAAACGTTCGGAAAAAAGTCAGCTAACCTAACCTAACAAAAAATACTCACGCACGTCTATGTTACTCCAAAAAAACCCGAAGGATGTTTTCTACCTCAAATTCTATTTCCTATAATTCAAGATACATGTCTATGTAGGGTCAGGGACGTGCCTACTGAAGAATTGAAACTTTTATGTCACAAAACATGTCCAGAATCCACAATATACTTTCAGACAGATACTGCAGATCGTATTTTGTTTGGATATATGGAGTTAGCCAGCTCGTAATAGACAAGGATTTTGCAGTCAGTGTAAAGCCTTGTTTCGGCTGCTAGGCCAGCTTAGATTTATATCCGTAGCTTTAAAACACGAGATTTCGAAACATAAACTCAAACAAACCCTATACATTTATTTCAAGGAAACCATTACGAGCGAACCGAAACGAATAATGGAACTGAATTGGAGCTGGGCAAGACAGCGGGCAAGGCGCGACGATGATAGGTGGTGTAAGGGTGCGTTTCCACTGGCGAGGAGCTGGTCGGAGTGGAAAGGAGCGGACCGTCAATTTGCCAATCACTGCTCGAATAATGGAACTCAAGTGGAGCTGGGCAAGACACCTGGTAAGGCGCGACGATTATAGGTGGAGTAGGTAAGGGTGTGCTTCCACTGACGCTGAGCTGGGCGGAGTGGAGAGGAGCGGACCGTGAATTGACCAACCACAGTGCTCAAAATCTCCACTCCGCATCAGTGGAAACAGTGGTGGAGCAGAGTGGAGCTGAGCGGAATTTCAAATAAAATAAATAAACACGCAGCCTCGAGCCGGACAGAACGGAGCCGGATGCCGAGCGGAGATCATGAAGCGGAGGGTAGCTCAAATCCACTCCGCCCCGCTACGCTTCAATGGAAACACTTGCCACTTTACACCGTTCTTCTCCGCTCCACTACGCCCAGCTCTGCTTCAGTAGAAATGGATCCTAAAGCGGTGACTGATTGACGTTCAAGGATTGGCAGCAGAAAAGTTGGTCGTTCGGCGGCGGCGGTGAGATACGCATACGCCATTGTTGCCATAGTGGATAAAACCTGGACGAGACTGGCACAAACTGGCCTATTCTTAGCAGTGGGCGAAGTCGGGTTGTAGATGACCATCATGGTCATGATGATGATGAAAACATTACGAAACACTTTTTAAATGTCAAGGTTATGGTCACTTAGAATGGTAGAGCTAGTCGCATGTTCTCCAAAGCATACAACTTTAATAACATTTTTTCTTATTACAAAATATGGTTCCACAGGTTGAACAAAGACCTGGCTACTAAAATACAAAATAACACATTAAGCCCACAATCAATTACTGCAAACTTTCTGGCAGTATCTGTAAGTAGGCACTCGATACCGCAATAAACTTATAATAAAAAGAAATTATACGATCCCAGCTAACCTTTTGATATAGTTTGACGACATCATAAAAATCTTGGAATAGGAAAAGGAAATTCGGGATCACTTTATGGTTTTTCGTACATTTTCATTAGTTACTTGATATGTTATTAGTTATATAAGCTCCTACCAGCGGCTTCGCCCGCGTCATCATCATCATCTTCCTGCCCTTGTCCCGTGTTATTTGGGGTCGGCGCAACACGTTTTTTTCTTCCATTCTGCCCTGTCACTCGTCATGCTATCACTAACTTCCTTTTCTTTCATATCATTCTTCAGCGGCTTCGACCGCGTGATAATAGAAAATTATCCCAAGGAAACATAGTCCCGGGAAAAAAGTATGTGCTATTACAGGACATGGTCTAATCGTGTACCAAGTCTCATCGAAATCCGTTTACCCGTTCGAGAGTGTAGAAGTAACAAACATACACAAACTTTAAACTTTATAATATTATAAGTGTTGACCAAAATGGCTGTTATCCTAAAAGCCCAGAGTTAACTAAAGATCTTGGCATATTGTTGCTCTGTACGTCGTAGTAAACATTGATTAACTGCCTGTCTAACCACTAACCCAATCCAAACTGATTGTAAGGCATGGCTCATGGTTTATACTTGGCACACGATGCGATGTGGTCAGGTCACGTTATGCCGATATTTCGTGTCATGCTCTGCCGCAGAGCCACCATTTTAGAAGTCGATCAATTATATCTTAAAATGATGTACGTCAAACGAACATAATGTACGCATACCATCATTACTGTACGTGCATTAGGTAATGATAAAATAGACATTGATTGTGGCTCTGCTACAGAGCATACTCTCTAGCAGAGCCACACAGAACTTAAACTCAGGAAAAACATACGCCACTGTGTTTTGATAAAAACTGTTGTACGAACAGTGTTTATTGCGTACGTGTTGAAAAATATCATTATTATACAGCGGTTTTATTTATTTCACTTTTTTAAGTTTTCATAGAAAGCGCCTGGATATTTTGTGTCAGCAATATGTTTTGCAGCCACTGCTATATTTGTGATTAGGCGCACAACTATAAATATTATGATAAAGGAAAATTTTTATTTTATTTTTTAATTGATATAAACCAGTGCTTGACTGCGATCCCACTTGATGGTAAGCAGTGATGCAATCATTGATGGTGAGTTGCACTAGTTTATTAAGAGCCTATTCACTCTAGCGTTGAAGGCACCTAAATTATAGTTGGGCGGGAAGACCGCAGCAGGCAAATTGTTCCAGTCCTTCGATGTACGCGGTATTAACGACGAAGCGAAATGCTTAGTCCGGACCGTTGAAGTTTCAACAACGTAAGGGTGGATACTCGCCGTACGTCGGGTTGTCCGATGGTAGAAAGGAGATGGCGGAATCAAGTCATGCAATTCCCGCGCACACTCACCAAAATGCAACCTGTAAAATCCCGATAGGCTGGCTACTCTGCGCCTGTGCTCGAGGCTTTGTAGATTGGACTTAACCAAATCTGGTTCCCCAATTAGCCTCTTCGCACGCCTTTCCACTGAGTCCAAAGCTTCTAGATGGCATTTTGCAGCACCAGCCCATTTGTGCTTTATATAACATTAGAAGTTGTCCCGGTGTGAAGTACCGTCGGACCTTTGCAAGAACGCCTAGTTTTCTAGCAGCTACCTTGGCTTTGGACTTAATGAACGGCCCAAAATTGAAGTCTGAGGAAATTTCAACTCCCAAGAGCTGAAGGCGGTCGGTGCACTCCAGGGATAAATTCCGAAAAGCAGGAGCCAAGGTGAACGGGCTCCTTTTGGCGGTGAACAGAAACTTTTGTGTTTTGGCGGCGTTGAATTCTACCAAATTGGTTTCGCCCCACTTGGAGACTGCCTGAAGTGAGACATTCAAACGCTCTACCATAGCCTCTCGTTCGGACCGGATTAGTTCCTTACTATACCGAGCACCTGGAAGGTATCTCTCTACAACTGTACTATCATCTGCATACCCATAGATACCGGGCATCAGCATATCGTTAATATGCAGCAGGAAAAGAGTTGCAGAGAGAACTGACCCCTGAGGAACTCCGGCATTAGGCTCATCACGGCTGGTCATGGGCTCTGATGAGCATCCATCGACAACAACTTGGAGAGACTGTTCACTCAGGAAGTCTTTTACCCAGTTAATCAGACCAGGGGAAATGCCGTACGCTGGAAGCTTACTCAAAAGGCTGGCGTGCCATACCCTGTCGAAGGCCTTCGAGACGTCTAAGGAGACAGAAATCGCTTCTCCATTCTTCTCGAGGACCTCGCCCCCCCACATGTGAGTGGTATACACTAGTAGGTCCCCAGTAGACTGATTGTGGCGAAACCCGTACTGTCGGTCAGTGAGGAAATCGTTACCTTCCAGGTATGCCATGAGGCGCGAGTTCAATACACGCTCCATAATCTTGCAGAGTATAGAGGTTATTGAAATCGGCCGATAGTTGGCAGGATCGGCACAACTGCCCTTTTTGGGCACGAGTTGCACGTTGGCAAGCTTCCAGGACTTGGGCACTATACTAAAACTTCTTGCAACTCAGATGTAACTTGCTAACAAAACACTATACCATTTTCCGGTTATTAAATTACCATTGTTATTCTCTTTTAAATTAACTCAATTGCATCCTGTTCATAAATCAACCCAATATTCGAACAATAATTTTCCTAATCTCAGTCATATTCCCTCATAAACATACATACACACACCCTCACCCTCTCTCACACACACACACACACACACACCCTCACATACCATCACACGCATACACCCAAACACAACTTATATTCACTTAAATACTAACACTGAATTTAACTATTTTATTGTAAACATGATAATGTGTGCGTGTTTATGTTATAAGTAACCTACCGCATTTAATAATGTGAGAGTACATAATGTATAAAAATGTTACTATCTCCGAATGAGAGGGAGTCCTGGTGTCCTGAAATACAGGCCTTACGTCTAGCTTAGGCACCAGTCTCCCACAATATAACATTGTAGGTAATTGTAAAACTGCAATTATGTATTGCTTTCTTTATACTATGTAAATGTACCTTATATTGTGGTGAGAAATAAATCTTATTATTATTATTATACTAGTCCTAAATGAGAGGCGATACAAGCGCGTCAATACAACAGACAACTTGGGCGCACATGCCTTGAGAACTATTGCTGGTATACCATCTGGTCCACTAGTTTTGAGAGCGCTGTGTCATCTAGACGTGAATCGTCTAGACGACACAGTGCTCTCAAAACTTCTTTGTTCCTTATGCGAACCTCGGGCATCGAGGTGTTGCAGTGAGGTAGAGTCGGTGGAGTAGCACTGCTAGTATCAAGACGAGAATTATGGGCGAAGAGAGATGCAAAGTGACCTGCTTTCTCTCTCGCCGAGTGAGCCAGTGTTCCATCAGGTTTAACCAGCGGAGGCAATGTGGGCCTACAGAAGTTCGCTTCGATCGACTTGGCAAGGGACCAGAATGCTCTGCTACCGGACGGTTGTGCAGAGAGCTTTGTGCCAATATGGGTAATGCGGTCGAACCGAGTCTTCTTCAGTGCCTTTTTGTAGGACTTGGCAGCACGGTTGAAAGCTCTCTTCTTTGAGCTCAAATCTGGAGCTTTGCGGAACAGAAATAAACAACTAAACTAACTAAACCCTAACTAAACTAAACCCTAGGACCCTGTAAATAAACCCTGGTAATCGGTGCACAGCGAAGCTGAATGAAAACATACGATTTTTGAAACAACAACTGAAGACGTATTATAATCCTCCTAGATTGTTTCTTGTTTTCTTTCTTTTCCTACCATTCATTATGAAAACACATTATACTGAAATAAAATGTAAATTCTTGATTTATTTAAGTTTACATATATTTTATTATTATATTATATACACAAAAATAAATATTATTCCAAAAAAAATACAAAAAAATATTATTCTATTTTATTTATATTTTGCTGACATAATTTACTGTAGTTTGAATGAAATGTCAAAAAAATAAACAAAACCATGGAAAATAGGTTGATAATGTAGGTAGGTAAGTATAATTGATTCATGTGCATATTGGAAAAGTAAACAAATTAGTAATATTATGTAATAAATAATATGCAAATTTTACTCGATCATAATATTTATAGTTGTGCGCCTAATCACAAATATAGCAGTGGCTGCAAAACATATTGCTGACACAAAATATCCAGGCGCTTTCTATGAAAACTTAAAAAAGTGAAATAAATAAAACCGCTGTATAATAATGATATTTTTCAACACGTACGCAATAAACACTGTTCGTACAACAGTTTTTATCAAAACACAGTGGCGTATGTTTTTCCTGAGTTTAAGTTCTGTGTGGCTCTGCTAGAGAGTATGCTCTGTAGCAGAGCCACAATCAATGTCTATTTTATCATTACCTAATGCACGTACAGTAATGACGGTATGCGTACATTATGTTCGTTTGACGTACATCATTTTAAGATATAATTGATCGACTTCTAAAATGGTGGCTCTGCGGCAGAGCATGACACGATATTTCAAATTCAATCTCTGATCACTAGCTCTTGATAACAACTTTTTACATAGAATTCGTTACAAGATTTCCCTTCATAGTAATAAGAATCGTTACCTATCTCCTCTTGAACGTCATCAAGTACATATTTCTCTGCTTGTATACATAATACATATATATATATATATAACAATATATATATATATATATATTGTTTATGTAAATAACATCAACTACCTGCGTACCTGTTCTCCTCTGTCAAACCCATCCAAGGGTTGTCTGAAATAATCGCTTTTAGCCAATTGTGACACCGTATAAATTTTAAGTTCCTTATGTTATTTTTTATGGTTTAAAATAAAGACTTTAAGTAATATGTTACATATATCTATAGTACTTATGGAGGGAGGAAGGAAAAGGATTTATTTCCGTTTTCTGCGGTAATAAGAAAAAATATTCTTGGATCAGACTAATCAGCAATGCCCAGTAATGCTCTGTAACATATAGTTCCTGTTACCTGTACCTTACTTTATCGGCCTCGATGGTGTAAGGTACCAGGAACGCAACGGAACTAAGACTATCAAGGTAGCTATAAAATTACTGTAGAAGCTAGGAAAATGTCTAGATGATACTGCTGCTTATAAAGTTAATATAAATAATTATATTATTTAGGACAAAGTGTTAGTAATATGGAGGGAGCACCCGCGATGACCGCTAATCGTGTACTGAATTAACGAATGCACTAATTATTGTATGGTTTCACCGTACTGCTACTAGTTACTTTATTAGTCTTAGTTCCGTCAATCTCACGTCTGATAATTGTAAGTAGGGAATCCAATTCCAATCCCGCATTCCTGCGGGATTGAGGTCAGCAATCCCGCGGATCCCGCGGGATTTGCAGGATTGGGATTTTTAAAATGCATTTTTGTTTTAATTAGTAATGTGCAAAAAAAAAACGGTCAAGTGGGAGTCGGACTCGTGCACCGAGGATTTCGTATAAACTCACCTATGTAAATAGTTCTATTTCCGAATCAAGTCTCGAAGATTTATCCGAATTGCAAAAAGTAATTATTTTGTAATGTAATTACAAAACGGTTTTACGGGTGTACTTGTGCTATGAGACTTTGCTTCTTGCCAAATTTCAGAATTCTAGATCAACGGGAAGTACCCTATAGGTTTTAATTTCCTTGCAAGTGTCAAAATATGCGCCATAAACAGAGCATAAACGACCTTAACTTTAGATTGCGTTGACTTTGTTGAAAAAGTTCGACTTTTTCATTACTCCTAGGGGTAGCAGACTTGAGTAGGTGTTATGTTCCATAATAATTCTATCGAAGTCACGATTTCCATGTAAAGTTCTTACATAACTTATTATGACGCGTTGCGTCGTCTAACCCCATTTTTCTTCAAAAAAAATCCAATCCTGCAGACGTGCGGGATTGAATTTTTGCAAATACGGGATCCCGCAAAAAAGGTGTGGATCCCGTATTTGCGGGATCCCGCGTATGCGGGATTGGATTCCCTAATTGTAAGAGCTGTATAATAAATAGCTCTAGCTCGAGGAGAGGTGGCCTGGGATCTGGTGTTTATAAAAGTAAACTCGGGGCATAATATTTCAAACCTTACATTTTCGGCACTCCTGTTACATCATCCACCTAACCAAGAACCACTTAAACAATTATTTTCCTAAAAAATTCAAATCTTATTCTAAATTTTCACGTCATTAAAATTACTTACATATTTTTTAAATCACAATTGATAGGCTCGCGTTTGACCACTATCTCACCACGTGATGGTAAGCGATGATATGGTCGATGATGGAGCACGCTTGCTTAAAATCCTATTCACTATTGACTTAAAGTTGGTTGTAGCTATCAACACATAGACTCCGGCAGGGAATGCCACTCATTAGCTGAAGCTACTTAAACTTGCTTACTTGCAGCTCCAGCAAGCAAATTTAAGCATTTGTTTAATCAACCCGCATGCTAATATGAAACGTTTCTCATGCGATCTCCTTCGATATCACACAATCTACCCCAACCTCTAAAGCAAAGTATCCGCATTGGACCAAAAAACACCGTTTAATTAACAAAACGTTCACGTTGCAGTTCTCGGTAAATCACGTCCATAAAAACGCGCCCTATTCTTAAAGTAAACAATTAGGGCAACCCGTTTTATTTTCGTTTCTGTTTATTTACGGACTTGTAAGGTTCTAGCTGTGACGTCAGACGGTGCCGGTGGAATTAATACCTTACTGTTTAAAACATAGAGTTGATAAGTATTAAAAGTACAGGTACAGAAAATAATCATTTTATTATTTTATACTACGCATGTGCTTTTATAAATAGATGTATGTCTTAACAACTAGGTCTTCTGTGAAAGCTCATTTTACAATTCATTAACTGGCATTTTCAAACATTTTGGCTTCGAAGCCTGTATCTTCAAACTTTTTCTACTACAACTATACTTTTCAAGACCATCAAATCAGCCTTACTTATGCACTGGAAATCGTCATCAACGTTTGCCAGAACACTCGGAAACAACTATGACAATATAACTTTCCAAATTGGAACACAAACCACGGAATTGACCTTACTGGATCCGCAAATTCAGGTGAGACCGGAAATAATAAAATATAGAAATCACTCAAACCAACCAACGCTGCAACGTTACAAAATCTACTGCACTCAAAATATTCATTAAGTTTTGCCACAACATTCGGTCCAAGTATAAGAATAAATTATACTGCAAGCTTCGTTCGAAGACATATTATATATAACCATGCAGCTTCCCGCATTCACTAGGCGAACCAATCGCAGCTTTTCAGAGCCTAAAAGCAAAAACAAAACGCACCGTATCCGAGCGAGTATCTGTCAGTAACGTCAAATGTCATTCCATACGTTTGCGCGGCAACCAATACGTTTTACGTTGTGTTTTATTTGCTTTTTTACCAATTTAAGTAATTAAATAAGAGCATAGTGCTTGTATAATTTGTAATGAAGTATGCCAGAACGAAAAGATATGAAATACTATCTTCATATGATGAAAAGTTTGAAAAAAGGATGAAACGACGATAACATAGTACGTCACCTGTCCTATCTCTATTTAATTCTTTGATTCCAGGTGAAGTAATAGATTTATCTATTAGATTATTCAGTGAAGTAAGAGTTTCACGTACTTAACCCAAATAATTGTATGCATTGACACGATCAAACTTCTCGGGGTGTTTACGAGATGAACACACGAGCTTGTTTCCTTGTTCCATAACTTTAAAGGCTTTGCCATGGTACATTAAACAGTGTAAGACTGTAAATCAAATGGGTTTCGAAATATGGATATACCTATTGACGCGGGTTGTGCACGTGATGCATTGACGCGTTCAGCTGACTCGGGATGTTTACGAGATAAACATACGTGGTTGTTTTTTTCCCCACACCTTTGGGGTAACCTGAAAAGCTTCGTCAGGAAAGTTATCTATAGTACATTATATCTACAGTGCAAGTGAAATGGATTTTGAATATTGTACCTATGGACGCGAGTGATGTACGAGATACATTGGCGCGATCCGCTGACTCGTGGTGTTTACGAGATGAACACACGATGATCTTTACCTTTTGGTACATGGACACGGGTGATGTACGAGATGCATTGACGTGATCCGCTTACTCGTGGTGTTTACGAGATGAATGCACAATGGTCATTACCTTTTGATAAAATCAGAAAGGCTTTGCCTAGGTACACTTTGGTACCATAACAGGGTCAATATTTTTAGGTTTTTAGACCTTGTATTTAGGATGATCCTCAAGAAATGGACATTAAACTAGATATCTGTTGTATCATCATCGGCTCCAACAGGCACAACCCCAACTGTTACAGACTTGAGTATATAACATTTCCTGAACTAGCATCTGAGCTAGTCGTTGAACCAGTTACTATATTTCCTGAAGTATTCAGAGTATTACAGTATTTATATCTACCAAACCAAATGATTTAATGGCCTGACTTAATGAATGACTTAACCCACATCTAGAATACCATTTTTGGAAATACTCAAGGAATATGAACAAAAACTAGATAAAAATGTGTGTAATAACTGTTTAAAATAATATACAGATTATTGCCTCAGTCAGTAATTCATTGATAATACAAGAATATACTGATACAAAAAGATTAAATCAGAACAGAATCAGTTGGGATTGGGAATCACTAGACCCTATCTAAGCTTCTCAGCAATGATGGCATAAATAGGCTGAAACTAATTTTCCCAGTTGATTGATACTGGAAGAGTTTTAATAGATTTGCACTTCACATAAACAAAGATATTGTCAAAGATGTTGATAGAGACGACTACCTGCATGGGAATACTGCAACAGAGAACATTTAAAGTCCTAAAGACATGCCACAGAAGCGGCAAGCTTATTATGAAGCCAGCCTAATCTTCAACTGTAACCCGTCAGGGAAACGGGAATGGTCCATCTTGGTACAACCAGCAAAGAATAATACCTAGGCCTGGACGAAAGTAACTGCAGTCCTCATATTAAACTATAACCAAGCAATTCTCGCAACACATCCAGTGTATGCTAGAACACAAAAAGTTCCACCACAGGCTCATGGTTGAAACTAGAGGTTAGTCAGTCTTACAGATTAGCCCATTCCCTACCTCGTTGATAGAGGATTTGTGGTAATGCCCCAATTTTGAAGCACATCAGTGGATGTTCGGTAAGTGCATTTTTTCTTCCATAACTTATCAACCAAAATTCAATGGTTCAAAACAAAATGGTTTTACAAGTGATCAATCAGGATCTTCAAGATCAGGGGCCAAGATGAATGCATATTTATGTATAAAACCATTCATAATTTATTGCCATTGCGCACAAATTCCCCATGGAAACCGTGTGGGAATCAACTTATATCCAAGATATTTTTTTGGTTTCCCAACAGGGATGGAGAAGGGAGGTTTATTGAAACCTTTAAACCCCTGAACAAATTGATTCACACATCCAAATTTATAAGATGTAAGATCACTGCGGTGGCTCTAGTGTACCCAGGAGATCTTATGGCAAAAATTGAATCCAGATCACAGGAGATACCTATTATTTCATTATGATCATTTAAAAAGAGTCTATTGCTGTCCCATATGGGATTTGTTTTGCACATTATGCATTTTTGATAGTGGTAGTTACATGTATATCTATGATCAAAAGTTCACAAACAGTATGTACATCATCTTGATGACCTTTTGTGTATTGGTTCAGACTATATAGTCTACTACTATACACACTACACTATTCATACTAGCCTACTATTATATAATAAAAGGTTGAAAAATATTCAAGGAACAATTACTCCTTTTTACAAAATACGCCATCCCAATCATGTTAATTATTTAGATTTTATATATGACACTTATACAATGACTGATGTCACATACAAAAAATGTTGTTTCTGTAAATCCCTTAAAAATATTTACAGAAACAAGTTTCTTAGCTTATGAGAGATTACTCACTTAATATGTACATCAACTGTTGCATTATTTTGTTGCAACAACATTTGTTGTTGGTTGGCTCTATACTAAAATTAGAACATAAATACTTAGATAAAAGTAAAGGCAACTAAGATTCAAAATAAAAATTCATCCAATCATCAAACTAGACCTACAATGATGCAACAAGAACTGGGGGGGGGGCGCAATTGTAGTGATAATAGAAGTCTATGGGTTCTGGAAAAAGGATAAAAAATTATAATTATCACATAAATTATTTAGAACTGCTTCACATTTTTTACCTTTAAAAATACTATTTTGTTAAACATGAGCACTTACACATTTTGTGTGAGTTTGATAATAGTTTGCTGTATCTTATTTAAACCGAATGGGAGGAATACGGTATCAACAATTAAATAATATAGCCAGAAATATGGAGCAATGGTGTGAAAATAATTAGATTTGTCTATTTGCTTCATATATGGATTCAAAAGACAACAAAGAGACCAGTTAACAATCTCATACATCTAACATAGAGTGGGAACAGAATATCTCTACATTTTAGTAGGTATATTGTGTCTCAGTTTGGTCAAACTGATTGATCTTTTCCCTTCTACAAGTAATGCATAAATGTGATGCCTGTGTTTCCTGGAAACCAGATTCAAAATACATTTAATTAGATGTTTTTTACTGCCCTTGGACATGATAATTTATTTCTTTTATGTGTTCTTTCCTCCATTTAGCCCAATATTGGGGAGGCTACAAAAATCAAAATGAAAAGGTGATGTCATATTGACCTTCACAAGCTTGTCCACCATTGAAAACAATGTTAGTTTTTTCAAGCTGTTAGTCTTTATAGGTACCTACTCAATAAAAAACTATTGCATTCCTCTTTTAAAGAGTGTCATCTTACACACCTCCTTACACTAATTTCCAGAATATTGACATGATGTTCTTCCATCAGCCATAGAGGTTACATTAGGTTACCTTCCAAATAATGCCTCAATTCAATGTTACTTATAGGATCTCACTTATTCACACAGTCTATACCAATTAATAAATTAATAGACTCATAAATTGGTCGTAATGATCACATCCAGAGATTATGTTAAGGTTTCTATAAAAATCAAATTGTCTAAAAAGTTAGTGAATTTGTTTGCACTTAGCAGAGCCCAAGTAGCACAGATTTATCATTTATAAAAATACCCAATATTATAGTTAATGAAACCGGTGTAAACATTTCTATCCTAGACACTATAAAAACATCTGGTTCTGGTTGCAGCGGACCGAACCTCTTATTTACCTTTATTTTAGTTTTTATTTTATTATTTTTATTGTTTTTAGTAACATACAAAAATAGAGCCATTTTCTGTAACGAAAATGCACGGCAAAACCTGAAATCTGCCCTTACACTACTTTATTTTATTACATTAGATACACTCAAGAGTATTAGGGTTGATAATACTCATTTAATACTTTCTTTGAATAACCCACACAAGCCAATTTCTTCGTCTACCATTAGTAGATGGATAATCCCGTGAGATTCTAAAAGAACACCACTAGCCTGAGAAAAATTCCCTAAAAAACCATAATAATAATAAAATATATTTAGATATATACTTTCTCTATGTGTGGCATAGATATTAGCGTTTTTTCAGGGCATAGTACAAGACATGCATCCATGTCGACTGCTAAAGCTAGGGGCATCATTAGATGTAATTAGGCAAACGGCTGAACAAACAGTTCTTCAACTTTTGCAAAATTTTATAATATACCTATTTCCAACAATTCATCTGAATTTGCTCATGCTGTGCTTAATGCTGAACAAAATATTTGCTTATAAATGCCTTAATATGTTTAAAATAATTATAAAAAATATAGACATATATACTTATATAATATAAAATGTATAAGTATGACAAAAAGACTGATTGTCTCATATTACCATTATATTAAGAGCCTAATAAGTGCCTAAGAGATTTTGGTTCCTGAAATATATTTGTTTGATATTAAAAATCTTAATTTTGCTTTAAGTTGACTCTTAACATCTGCATGGTTATATATAATATGTCTTCGAACGAAGCTTGCAGTATAATAGATGATCAAACGAACTTACCTGTGATGTTCGATCATTATTATGCGTAGCTTCGTTCGAAGACATAGGGAACCCTCCCTACCCTACCCAGCAAAACTTAAGATTTATCTCTAACTCTGAAAGAATGACATTTGACGTTACTGACAGATACTCGCTCGGATACGGTGCGTTTTGTTTTTGCTTTTAGGCTCTGAAAAGCTGCGATTGGTTCGCCTAGTGAATGCGGGAAGCTGCATGGTTATATATAATATGTCTTCGAACGAAGCTACGCATAATAATGATCGAACATCACAGGTAAGTTCGTTTGATCATCTATTGTAATACAAACCACTTTATCGACCTCTTCTGGATCCGAAAATATAAGTGACAGAAAAAAACCGGGCAAGTGCGAGTTGGACTCGTGCACTGAGGATTCCGTACAAACTTACCTATGAATCCCATTCAATCTATTTTTTTCCGAATCGCAAAAAAAGGTTTTTTTGTGACGTAACAACAAATTTACAGCTTTCGTATTTTTTTCCTACACTTGTGCTATGAGACCTTGCTTCATGCCAAATTTCAGGATTCTAGTTTAACGGGAGATACCCTATGAACTTTGATTCCCTTGAGAGTATCGAAATATACGTTTTTTGCGACATAAACGGCCATATCTTTTTTTTAGTTAACTCAGAATTTTGATATTTCACAGCTTCAAGGGGCTGCAGACCTGAGTACATGGTTTTAATTTCAACTCGATACCTCCACGCGTTCCCGAGATAAAGGGTCTTGAGAGACAGACAGACGGATAACAAAGTGATCTTATAAGGGTTCCATTTTTTCCTTTTGAGGTACGGAACCCAAAAAATAATAAATAAATATTTAATTAATCAAAATAATGTAGTAGAGTAGTTGCCAAATCGGAACAAAACACGGAAATGACATTCACTACATTGACCCACCTGGTTTTCTCCTGTTAATTCAGGTGGGCGATAATAATAAAATAAAATATTGAAGGCAGTCAAAAGAATGATAGCATGAGCAGTGTGGTAGCGTGTCAAGTGTGTAAAGAAACCCGGGACCCGTGTCAAGGTGTGACACATTCACGACCACGTTCCGGAGTATTACACGGAAAGCATCTCATCTCATCAACATTTGTATTATTTAATACCTACACTTCATTGAGCACTGAGAGGATAAACCATTGATTATTTATTTAATTGCTAAACAGCCAACTACAGTAACTAAAACAAAAACCTTTAAAATTACAAACAATATGACATAAATCCCAATGTGGAAAATATTTTTTTTTTTTTTGATTTTTTGATTTGCGAGAGAAACCATAATCGAAACCTCAGGTCATAGATTCATATGTCTAGATTTAGGCCCAGTAAATTGAGACAAAATGGGCCGTGATACACGGATAGACAGGCACACGAGTGATCCCATAAGAGTTCCGTTTTTTTAATACGGATGTTCAAAACACGAACGAAAACTGACAATTATAAATTGATTAAAATAAATAAATCAAGAGTAAGCAACTTAGTTAATCCATTATTTTTAATATTCTTTCACCTTTGACCGGTCGCCGCCAATGTACAGTCTCATTAGCTGAAACAGCGTAATAGAGCGCTAATTAGCGTAACAATTAATCACCAACAGCCATGGCGTCGATTATAACTGAAGCAACAGCGCCACTCAGTAACCGTATTTAGGTCACTGTAACATTTCCCGCCCCCGAAAAATTAAAAGCCTCGTGATATTTTGTAGTCATAATGATTTACGGAATTCAATTTCTACGACCGAAACATAAACAAAGCGGAGGTGAAACAAATTGTATCTAAAGTTACAATTCAAGAAATTAGCATAAATTCGTTCCCTTCGTAATGCTGCACTAAATTGCCTGAAGCGGAAGATGGCAAGAGAACAATAGACTCATTGAGGCAATCAAAACTGCCTGGCTCAGGGGCTCCACGATAAATTTCTGGCGTTACGCCAGCCGGTTCACAGATAAGGGTTGACACAAACATAGATTAAACACGACGGGAATGCTGCACGATTTTTTTATCCGCACAATCATGACGAGAAGATTAATAGTTTTGTGTTAGATACACATGCTGAGGGGTCAAGATATGACATTTTAATGGGGGTAAATTAAGGGTAAACAACCTTAACCAATGATAAGGACGCTTTGGTTGCCCAAATATGATCAAAAATATGACCTGACAAAATTAATTTCGTTGAAAACGTATCAGTCTTTGGCCACGTGTGTTGTCCCATCGAATTTCTGAGAATATAGTTTCCAAATGACACGAATACATGAAATCGCAACACAAAGTTTGCGCAAGCCCTACCAAGCAGCTGTCTAAAGTATTCGTATCAATTTTTGCTCAAACTGAAATACTTTTGTAATATTTCGTCCGCTTTCGCAAAAGTTCGGTTTTCAGTTTCAAACAAGTTTGTGGAAGAAATATTATCTGCACATCAATGCCTAGTTTGAAATTGAACTTTTGCTACATCGCAACGGATGCAATACACCGCGTATTTACAAACAATGTTTGATATCTGAGAGATAAGCTGCAAAGTTGGTCTATGGCTAGAACAAAGTCTGAAGGCATCATTTACAAAAGAACTAAAATTCTTGTCAGGCTTACGTACAAAGATATCAATTTCCAAACGTACTAGAACATAAAACGTCCTAGTCTAGAACTCGTAACCCAAATTGTGTATCCAGAAAACAATATCTTGAGAGACGGAGCAAAAGAATGCGATATTACAAGTTTTGCCGCCGACTACAGATCCGAAGCATGGATATTTCTTCTTTTTTACATTTATTTAGTACATTTGGGACACAAACCTCATCAGTTACTGAACATTAAGGAAGATCTTAGATTGAATTAGACCTTTGGATGGATGGAATGATTGATCGAACCATTTCAATGAAATTACAGATTCAATCTCATTCCAAAATCGATTGAAATAAAGAGTGCCTAGTGTTTAAGGGTGTTATTGAGGGGTGTTTTGGTCTGGTGTATGAATACATTATCATGTAGGTATAACGTGCCCGTAAAGGGGAGAGATAGCCACTTATCTACAAAGCCGCGGCAAAGAGCACGCCCGACGATCGTTTAGAGTGTTTGGTTGTCAGCGATGAAACGACCGTTTAGAACCGGAAGTACCTCAGTTCTGAACGACTAGACGGGAAACACTCTGTGCCACATTTTTGCATTGTCAGTGTTAATTCACAATGTAAAATACAAGGGCTCACAGAAATTCAGCCAGCACTGGGCAAGTATAGTACTTAAAATCCTTCAATCTCGCCTCAAAATTTGGAATATTTGCTCAAGTTTCCCTCAACGACGTAGAAAGAGATTATGTTGAAGTTAAGATCATCCCAGACAACATTGTCAGTCCCATTTCAAGTGTCTCCAATCGTACATTTTTCATTGCTCCAAAAGGCATGGGATCGTGAACGATGCACACGACCCGGCGACGACCTGTCTACGTAATACAATTCGTGCCTCAACAAACTGAACATGCCATGCAAAATTGGGCTTATCGTATGAACACCGCAATGGGGAGCTGCCTTTTACAGCGATCTGGGACTTGTCTTGAATTTTGATGGATGTTTAACAATACAGGATATGAAGTTTAAGGATACGCTTCCATCAAGGTAAAGGATTTTTATAGCATAATCAGCCTTGTAATAGTTATATGTTCCCACTGTTAGGACTCAGGCCTCCTCTCTAGAAGAGGGAATGGGCCGTAATCCACCACACGGACCCAGCTTCGAATTTTTGGTTCTAGGATATGGTGGTTACTTCACAATGTTTTCCTTCTTCGTTTTGAGAGCAGTGGTGATAGTAAAATTACACAAAGTAAGCTGTAGTAAGTGCTTGGCTGGACTTGAACCTACGACTCTACAACTCAAAAACCAATACAATTATTTATTGTGATGCGTTGAAAGCGACGCGTTTTTTTGCATTAAAATTATACTACATGCGGGGCAAACCCGCATGCGTGATGAAATGCGCATGATATTAAAAACACCCTGACAAAGAGATAAAATTGACAGGTCTGAGGCCTACCTACCATAACATTTTAAAATCATCATAATTCCGGTGTAAGATAGACGGAGCTACACAGGCCGTATTACTCCATCCCTATCTCACAGAAGGTTCATGATGACTTTAAGACGTCGCGGATTTTAAGACGTCGAAAGAGTTACCGTAGCCTTGGACCGCTTCTTCTTCTTCTTTTCATGTCGATGTACTCCAACTAAATTTTATCTGACCAGTATTTGGCAACCTCTACGGCTCTGTTGTTGGCCTCGTATAGATCCTGAAAACTGCAGTTGGTTGTGCAGGATAGACAGCACAGCAAATGACGCATGTCCTGTACAGCGGCTCCACACTGGCACTGTGTTAGAGATGGGTCGAGGAAGCCCCATTTGGCCAAATTATTTTTACAGCGGCCAACCTGAGTCCGCAGTCGGTTAAGAGATTTCCAGATTGGCCACTGCAATTCGCTTCCAGGGGGGGAGATGCTCTGACGGGGTGATAAAATGTGTAGGAGTTGGGTGCTTCTGCTTCCACAGCCTTGGACCGCAAAAGGCAGATGAAGGAACACGGTGGGCTTTAGTCAGTAAAAGTCTCGCGCCACCCAGAGCGAAAGAAACGGGTCCCTGATCCTGTTGCGAAGCCTTTCACTAAACGTAGTCTTTTACTGATAGTATCGTCGAGTGTTATAGGCTACTTTATACATCGAAAAATGCGCCGTTCGCATAGCAAAGGCTGCAGTAGCGATGCTGAAGGCAAAAGCTACTAGACTGTGTTTAGCTTCACAAACTACTAAAGGCGCCACTGCTAGTTTACCGATTTAGGTCATTGATTAAACATATAGGGATCTGCATCGGGTTTGAAAGATTCGGGACACGTTTTAAGACGGCATAATGCAGCTGGAGCAAGGAGTGCTAGCAAACGACGCGATTTTCCGGCAAATCGCGTCGTTTTATTCGAGAGTTACCGCGGCCATGGAACGCAAAGGGCAACTGAAGGATTACAGGTGGATTTCAATCAGTAAAACACTCTCTCGCTGTACTAAAAACGGGAGGAGTTATTTGATGGTTTCTAAACAAAAAAAAAATAAAGATCTCGCATTAAAATGCCACGACGGCAGCGGTTTCAAGCAAGGTCTGCTAGCTCATCGCGTGTATGAAAACCATGCGTGTTTTGTTTTGACTAACCCTTAGTAATATACCTAGCAAACAGGATATTATTATTGTAATAGGCTTGTAGAAAGTACCTGTGTACTCGCACAAATTACACTCACGGCTGTCGGTTGTATTGTATTGCTGCACGCGATGGTTGATTGTTTGTGTGTAAATGTGATAAGTTATTGACAATGTAGTTTTCTCAGCAAGCATCTAGGGCATTCTAGGGTAATTTTCTCAGTTATCTTTATATATAGAAACTACTGGGACTAGGAACATGAAATTTAAAGCACTAAGATAGGGATTTTTTTTAATTCACCGCCTAAGCGTAAGAAACGGGGGTCCAAAGTTTGTATGGAGAAACCTTCTTAGCTAAGCTAGTTTCTGAAGTATAAAACCTAAAGTATAAGTCTGAAACCTAAAGTAATGTTTCTGTGTGAAGTTAGAAATCCTTTTCATTCTTGAAACTCTTTTACAAGCATTTATTTAGTTTCACCTGTCCCGATGTTTGTCTGTAATCAAATCTTGCAAATTAAATTTGATCCACTTCCCGGTTACCGATTGAGCTGAAATTTTGCATGCATGTAGATCAGATGACAATGCAAAATTATTATGACGTGGAGCTGATCTGATGATGGAACCGGAAGGTGGCCATAGAAACTCAGATACCCTATCGTGTTTGAGCTTTGTGGAATGGTCTTGATGAGTATTAATTATATAAAAGCTTTTTATTTGAAAAAATATTTTCATTGAAAATTTTATTAACCCTTTCATCCATGCTAAATACACCAAGTCCAGCTTCCATTTGAAACCACTTCTCTATGTACGTGACGTCATGTTTTCAACGTTTAAGCTGCAGTCCATTCACCGACCACCCCATCGTTATTCCCCATTCAACGGTTACGACTTGCGCGGGAGAATAAACAGCTGATACATTCAGTGTTTTCATTCCATTATCACACCGTTATGAACATATATTGTAGAGATACTGTTTAAATAACGAGTTGATGTACACAAAAAAACTGGCCAAGAGGCGAGTCGGACTCTCATACGAAGGGTTCCGTACTACAATATTAAAATCGAGCAAAAAAAGAAAAACGCCGACAATTTTTTTTAATTTTGTTGTAGCGGTAATAGTAATACACATTTAGTGAAAATTTCTTACGGTTTATGTGATACAGCCCGCTGACAGACGGATAGACAAACAGACAGACAGCAGAGGCTTAGTAATAGGGTCCCGTTGGCACCCATCGGGTAAAGATGTGAGGTCTATTTATTTACGTCTACGTCACCTAGAGACCTTACGAAACGATTGACACCACCCCTAAAAATCGGATCATTAATGTTTTGCGCTAAAAAAAACTTGACCACACCAAAAATAACTCCTGTATCGTGCTCGCGTTGTCAGGCATGTAAACTCACATAAGTACACACCCAGTCCCGGAACCGGAGCCATACAAATATTTGTTCCATGCGGGATTCAAACTCGCGGCACGCAGTTTAGCAGTCATTCGTTCAACCACTGGGCCCACCGTGCCGTCAATTAAGGGGTGGCCAGACGGTTGCAAACCAACGTCCCAACCAAGATGACCTTACTAGTTTCAATCCGTGTAGACAGCAGTTGTAATCCATGACTTTCAACGCTCTTGGTTGGAAGGCGCGTTTTCCTAACAACCGAACGTCTTGGCGCGTGGTTTGCATCCATGTAGCCGCAACACAAACCAAAACCAATACATAAACCAAGGTCACCTTGGTTGGAACGCTAGTGTGCAACCGTCTGGTTATCCCTTTACATATTTGCACTTCTCTGTCAAATCCTTCCAAAGATTGTTCGTAACAAATCGCATTTAGCGATAAGACCGCCCATTGTGACACAATGACACATGGCAATGTCAAGTTCCTATACTTCCTATTGTAATTTTATTTTTGGTGTACAATAAAAAATATATCTATCTATGCTTCAAAAAACATAACCCTTCATCAGGCCTTGCAGTAGTCGGATATAAATGAACATACAATATAACTACCTATTTACCGTAAGAATCTGACGTCATTTGAGTGTTGAGAAGATACTGTCGACAAATACTCCATTGTATAGCAGTTATGCAAGCACAAATAAATATCTACTTGTGATCTACCCACACGTGAGGAATCAGTGATTCTACACAGGTGTCTGCTGCGAAGGTGACAAGATGAGCGATGGGTTACGTCGCCAAATACATCATTGTATTATATTTCTAATGCTGAATATATTTTCATAGACAGCCCATTTGTTACATTCAACCAACAAGAAGCAAAGGAAATTCGGACCTTAGAGGAATCACTTTAGTATGATATTTTAAAGAGACATAATTAATCAACATTCTTTATTTGAGTATCAATTTATTGGAGTGGCAATTGAAAACCAGTTCTGGGTGTCTGACGCCCAGGAAATGCTGAGGCGGTAACGGTAACCCTCTCGGTACGGGCACGCTCGGCGCATTCTGTACTTTTCTTCTCTATTTACTTTATGTTTAAGTGTAACCGTTATGCTGAGTCTATTCCGAATAAATATTTTTCTATTCTTCAAAGGGTAAAAAACGGGACCCTATTGCTACAACTTCGCTGTCCGTCTAGGCGTCTGTCTGTCACCAGGTTGTATTTCATGAACCGTGAGCTATACAGTTCACATATTATTTATTTCTGTTACCGCTATAACAACAAATATTAATTTCAGAATAAAATAAACATTTAAGTGTGGCTCCCATAGAATAAATGTATATTTATTTGCCGTTTTTTGCTACGGATTATACGGAACCTTACGCGCGCGAGTCAGACTCGCACTAGGCTGGTTATTTCTATTCTATTCTAAGCCTTTGACGAATGGTTGGCTAATTTAACCGCACCTAAAAACTAATAATAAGATCTTCTATCTCTATGACAGCAGCCGTAAGTTATTTAGTAGACACATTTGTAAACAAACTCATACATATTTACCAACTATCTTATCACTATGAGTATTTGTAAGATACATTTAGTAGCTATGAATAAAAATGCCATGTATTGGACGGGTCGTTATTCCTTAGTGCTTACATAAATTAGGGATGTATCGGTGTTAGGGCCCCTGTCCCTTATAAATATCTGCTGAAACCGGGCCTAGATTTGGAATATACGGTCATGCTAACATTTTAGGCGTTGTTGTTATCTTTAGAGCAATATTATAGTACAAGGATTGGACGATATTTCGGGATCCCATTTTTATATTCTCGAGACATTTAAAAAGTCAACAACATGGGCTTCTGTTTTGAAAATAATTCGAATACCTAATTCAGTTAATCAAGTTGCACACTAATCGGCATGGTTCTCATAACTTGTTTGAAAGTGCAAAGTGCTGTTTTTGTGAAATAAATACTTATTATTAACTTTTGCAAACCGTTAAAATAAACTTTACAGGATTTATGTGGGTCCAACAAAACTGTACGAAGGTAGTTTCAATCCATGCAATTTATTGTTTGAAACGTTTAGGACTACTGTTACCACTTAGCAAATTGGTCGAACACGGTTTAGCAAGCGTGCCAATCATTTCATACAAAGCTGTACCAACCCCCCGGGAAAGCGCTTAATGTTTATGAACAGTAACTTAAAAAAATATTGCCCTCCAAATCCGGCACAACGCGATAAAACAGTTTAAAATTCGTTGCCACTTCTCGTGATGGCAATAAGCCAGAATTTTCCGAGCGATTAAATTCACTAGAGTGTTACTGCAATTTGCTTATTTTGCAATAAGCATTGTGCACTCATGTCACAAATAGGCCACTCTGAGACTTCCATAGCAGCGTTTGTAAGGGTCGATGTCCCGTGACACAATAAACAGGGGTTTGAGGCATTTAAATATCAATCAAGCAAAGGAGTATTCTCCTGAGGATGCAGAGTAACATGGATCTAGCTAGATACTAGTTTTCTAGGCAGCAGTGTTGCCTAAAGTCGGTCTTGTAGGCTTGCAAGACTCGTGCGTCACTGAGATTTGCGAGTAATTGAGTTTTTGGTTCCCCAGTTTTTAAACCCAAATCCTCCGTTCGACGAAACTTTACAAGATCGATTTTAGGCAACACTACTAGCCAGCTTGATACTAGTTTTTACTGTATGACGTTTCAAAAGTCAAACGATATTCAATGTACGTAAAAACATTCGCTAGTCATATCTTGAAGAATTTACTAGCTAAGTCTTCGCACTTCTCTCTGTTGATTGGCACCTATTCTACCTTGTAGTAGTCATTCGGCTGAAGTAATGATGAACATGCGATTGCATGTTAATGCACTAACTCCTCCTAAATGCAAGACATTTTGATGGGGTTTTCACATTAATGTTACTATTAAGAAAGAACAACAATCAAGGAAAGCTTATGTATATAATTTGCACCCATACGAAGCCGGGGCAGATCACGAGTAACAAACTAACAGAATACGATTGTATAAATACAGACAGAGTGGCTTAGGATTAGGACCTATAGATTTCTGCAACGTCATCTGCAAATCCTCTTTCGATAAGGGTGTATACAGCATTTCACTAACAATACATACAGACATGCGTTAATCCGGACTAGCAGCGTTTACTGACGCACAAAGGATGTCACGTGACAATGAAAGCGTCGTTAAACCATTATCCTAGCCAGTGAATATCGTATTGAAATGCTGCGTAAATTGTACTACGCATTTATGGTTATTTTATTAGTGACTTGCTTACACATGATCAAATGCTTGAATGCAACCTTAAATGTGTGTAAAAAAACTAATAAAAAATCTATCTATCTATATATAAACTAGCTTCTGCCAACGGCCGCGCCCGCGTGAAAGTAGGTTTCTCCATACAAACTTTGGACCCCCGTTTCCCCTTAGGGGGTGAATTTTGAAAAATCTTCTCTTAGTGCTCGCCTACGTTAAAAGGTAAAAGGAAACCTTGTGCAAAATTTCACGCTCTTAGTTCTTATAGTTTCGACTGTGCGTTGATATGCCAGTCAGTCAGTTTCTCCTTTTATAACATAGGTAGCTGAAAATTAAAATGACTGGCCAAAAGTGTTCCTAAGCGCAAAACTCGAGCAAATTGGATGATTTTTTTCAAGCTATATATTGAAGTCTCAGAACGGTTCTAATGAAGAGAAAAATGGGAAAAATTGCACGGAACAACAAACTTTTCTAACTGAATTTATGCGTAGATTTGAGACTTTTTTAACGATTAATGAGTAACTTTGACAGCTGCTTTTATCAGATTAACATCTGTCTAGTTCATAATAGATATAAAATAATGTCTGTATTCTCAACAGATTTATGTGGGGATAAACGATAAACCAATAGTTCTGCTACATTTCGCTTTATTGCTCTCAACCGCGCAGATAGCCAGAATAAAGAATTTTTTTTTGCGCCACGCAAAAATGCTACCAAATTAGGAAGGACAAAAATACTCCTACAGGCTCAGTTTATGCTGCGATATTAAAAACATCTACTCATACTTTCATTTAGTAAGATGGGTTTTCATATCACTTAGTAAGTAAAACAATAGCGAACTCCATTACCAATTCCCATAGCATTTCAAATTACCATCGACAAGAGAATCGGCATCGGCAACAAATGGATCTATAGAAGAGCTGTATTTACCCAATTCAGTTACAGTAACCCTAAAACCTTAGTCATCGAACTCAGATAGATTCATCTTCGGAATCATCACGAATCCTTGACCAGGGTGTTGAAAACTCAAAGGACGTTAATGATTGATAGTAGTAGGTGACCAAGAATAATGGTGATCATCATAGTTTCAGCCGAAAGACGTCAACGTTGCCACAAAGAGCGGTCCTGTGGGTCTCGCATCCATTCCCGGGCCCCTCGTCAGGTCATCGGTCCACCTTTTGGCCCCATCGACCATCGCAGTAGATGCAAGCAATATGCCCTGCCCAATGACGCAACTAATGGTAATTAGTAATTCCTTAAGCATTTCATACCGACTATCAATATTAATGAAATATTAAACATTTTGCACAGAGTCGTCACACGCTGTCGGAACTACATTCCAAACACGAATGAATGACATATCCCTAACTACATAAGGTTGTTTGGGACATAAGCTTAGCCCGTTTGGCAGGATCCAGGAGAAGTCCATGCACGACTGACCGCATGCAGAAATAGTTAGACACAGTCTAATGTATAGAGAATGCGAGTCTAACGCGAGAGTTACCGCGGTCGTGAAACGCAAAGGGCAACAGAAGGAAAGGAGGTTTATGTAAGTGGAAATCTGATACTCCCTCTAGCTCCACCCAGAACGGAAGGAGTTATTTGATAATTCCCTACGTCAAAAATAAAATAAAAAATTGGCAAGTGCAAGTCGGACTCGCGCACTGAAGGTTCCGTACAATGAAAACAGTTTAATTCCCGAATTGAGTTACTTAGGAAGATTTTTTCGAATCGCAAAAAAGTTTTTTTTTGTGACGTAACTACAAATTTATAGTTTTCAAATTTTTTCCTATACTTAAGGTCTTCTAGGTCAACGGGAAGTACCCTATGAATTTTGATTCCCTTGAGAGTGTCGAAAAACACATTTTTTGTGACATAAACGGCCGTATCTTTTTTTTTTTCGTTAACTTAAAAGTTTGATTTTTTTCACAGCTTCAAGGGCCGCAGACCTGAGTATATGGTTTTAATTTCAACTCGATACCTCCACGCGTTTCCGAGATAAAGGGTCTTGACAGACAGACAGACGGACGGACAACAAAGTGATCCTATAAGGGATCAGTTTTTTCCTTTTGAGGTACGGAACCCTAAAAAAAAAACGCTGTGTCAGGAGACAGGTCACTAAGAATGATTTTCACCGACCTAGTAATTAGCACTTCTACGATCATTTAGCTACTTTCAAACTATTTAAACTGTGACCTTTAGGAGACGTGACACCATTAATGCTCGTAGACCCGTTAATTATTGTGCTGTCGTAAGGAGCGGTTTGTTTTGCATCTAAATGTGATGTCAGAATAGCTTGGCGTTCATGGTAATTAATGTGTTTATGTCGTGCTAGGCGGTTCGCTGATGACGGTATAAATTCACAATATAATAGTGGGGAAGATATGAGGAGCCACTTCTACGCTTGAGTAAATATGCCAGTAATTTTTATTCTTTTTCTTCTCGTATCGATAGTTTTCTTCCCCTCTAATTTTTGAGCCCAGTAAATTGCCATGTTTATAACGGTGTCAGTGGCGTTTTAGGTCCTCCAGAGTGCAGATGTAGGGAAATTTTAGGTACTCTAATAAGTGGACCATCGTCTGGTCAGGAACACCGCACTCCTTGATGTTTAAGTCAAGGGAAGGTAACTACGATGGACTATAGAAGTATGCGGAACAGGGAGGATCCTCTGAGCGTGGGCGTTGTGTCTGGGCAAATGCCCAATATTTGATTTCAGACTATTATGTATGTTCTAATCGCACGAAGAACTCTGATACGCAATGCAGGATTTTGTAATTTAGAGGTGCCATAGATGTCGCTACCGGACTTCAAAGTTAAAGTGTGCTGAAAAAACGGAAAGAGATCTACATTCGGATCAAGCGTTTCGCCTCATCGTTTATACCGCGAACATCGGGGGACTGGAACAACTTGCCTGCTGCGGTCTTCCCGTTCGATTATAATTTAGATGTCTTTAAGGCTAGAGTGAATAGGCTCGTAATAAACCAGTGCGCTTCACCATCAATGATTGCATCACTACTTACCATCAGGTGGGATCGCAGTCAAGCACTAATTTATAACAATTTAAAAAAAAATATTCAGTAGTGCACTGTTACAATTTGACAGAAAAGAAACTCAAAACCCGATACCTAATTATTATTGCAGAAACAAGGTTAAAAAGCGGAACAGTATTGATAGCCAAATCGTTCTTAGTTCAGTTTTCGTGACTACACGATATAATTGTCAGTTACTAATGGACTTCGTGTTATATTGCAAGAAATAATTAATAATTAGCTTTGCAAACGCTAATTGAGTTAGCTAAATCGCAATCATGCATTTAGTCTGGTCTGATTGAAAAGGAAATGTGAAATTTGAAGCGGATTTGAGACGTCGCAGCTGGCGATTTCAACTTGCAGACTTCATTCAATTCTAATTAATTGAATGAAGTGTCAAGATTTGAGTGATAATGAGAAAATCAATACCATACTGATATTATAAATGCGAAGTAAATCAGTCCAATCTGTTTGTTTGTTTACGTCTTAACGGCTGAAAGGATTTGGATGAAACGTACACGGGACGTTATTTTTTTACCGACCGGTTAAAAAGCGTAATGTTTACAGATCTTTACTTATTTATTTAATTAAATAAAAGTAAAAATTACTGTGATTACGGCTGTATCAAATCACTTACATGTTGTAAAGCTTACACTGCCATGCCCGAATTATTTTGCCGCGTGCAATAGGTTCGCCATCCCTGGTATAGGAAGTACTCAATTTCACGAAGGTTATTTAGAAGTACGGTTTCTTTAAGTTAAGGAAAACTGATGACGGACTCAAAGTAAGCCTAGCTAATCTTGAGGACTTGCTCTCTAGAGAACTGGAGTGAGCTTGAGTTGGAAAAGGGTCATTGCAAGCGTTGGGTTAATTATGAAAAGCTGACTTACTTCTCTGTAATAAAACTACCTAGGGCTCTTTAAGTCAAGAGTGAATAGGTTACAGGAAAATCAATGTTACAAAGCTCGAAGAATCGCCAAACTTAAGTGGGGCAGCGGGCAGAGCACATTGCTCGCAGAACAAATAGTCGATGGTGACGAAAAGTTCTGGAGTGGCGACCACGTACCGGAAGACGCTGCGTTGGAAAGCCTCCCACAAGGTGGACCGATGACCTGGTGAGAGTCGCTGGAATTCGATGGATGCGAAACTCACAGGACCAGTCGTTATGGCAATACTTCGGGAAGGCCTATGTCCAACAGTGGACGTCTTTCGGCTGAAATGATGATGATGATGATGAATAGGTTACTTCTAAGTTCTAGGCAAGCGTGCTCAATCGTCGGCTACATCATCGCTTACCATCAGGTGAGATAGTGATCAAACGCGAGTCTATCCATAATAAAAAAAAACTCTTGAGAGCTTCACATCGTTATTAACTTGAAAGCCGGCCTCCCAAACACTTGAATATTCGCAGAGTATCAGTTGGCACAAATCAATAACGGCCTTTTGTAGGGATAATCACCCCTTCGCATACGATAGAATCAAAGTGCAGTCTCTTCAAAAAATGTTTTTTCTCAGTCTGCTGAGCTTAAATACTAAAAATAAATAAATAAAGTACATTCAACTTTCTAGGTGAATAGTCTGCACTCCTCTGAAGTTTTTCAACTTTCTAGGTGAATAGTCTGCACTCCTCTGAAGTTTTGTCTCGTGAGATTTCTTGAGAGAAAAACTAAAAAGCTTGCATTTCTTACAAAATAAATTGAAAAACGCAATGGTTCGTAATCGAGATTAGCTGGGAGATGCACAGAAAACATTTTCTTGGACGAATACATTTTCTGTAGCCAGGATTTGACAGGCAATCTGAAAGATATGTTTGATGGCATGGCAATTTAGATAGATAATCTTCTGCGCTCTGTAAGTACTGGAGATGAAATATATTTTAAGTCAAGTTATCATTATTATGTTTTTACATCGAAATCTGTGTAGCCACGATTGGTTTACAATAGTAACAGAGCGACAGTTCGACTTTGAACAAAAAAAAAATGTTTTCGGCTGGAGTTTCGGTTCCAGCCAAAAAGTGGCCAAATAATCTACTCGACCGTATTCATTTCTGAGCTGACGTTTCTGATAAAGACTTAAAACCTTATTGTCTTATTCGTCTGTGTGTAACCATTTTTGTTCAGTTCAATCTTCGATTTTTAATTTGTTTAGTATTTTACGAGAGTTAGGACTGATATTTTAGTGCTGCGGGGTTGTATAAAAGATTTACGGCTGTGGCTATAGAACGCAAAGGGTAGCTGAATGGACACAGGTGGGTTTTAATCAGTAAAAGTCTGATACTACCCTCACTGCACCAAGAGCGGGAGAAGTTATAAAATTATACCCCTACCTAAGCCAAAAAAAAAATTGGTTGACTTTTCAATAAATTTAATTGTGACAAAATTAAAAATTTCAAGCAGTTTTTCTGTTACTACGTCAGTATCGATTTCAGCCAAAATTAGTAGAACTAATTTACAACTATCCAAATATCTAAACATCTAACACACAGACTTTTACACATTTACAATATTGGTAAGACGACTGAAAAGTCTTTCAACATCGTGAATTCAAGTGAAGTTACGTCACGGGCAGCCACATTTTCCAACGCCTCTAAAAATGCGAGAAGGATAAGAGTCGTCCAAGTTTGAAGAGCGCGAGCGGTGGAAAAACGATCGAATGGCGAGGGCAAAGTTGGAGTGGTCTACGGTGGATAATTGAAAAATGGCAGCGGGTCGCGTCCGAGTTCATTGTTTCAGAACCGTATATCACGCTTTTTGATGACATCTATGTTAGGTTTGGCAGGCCTGGCGCACTTCTAACTATAGGTATAGAAATCTGCCTACGCCCGCGGCCTCTCTTGCGAGGCTTATTTCGGTAGAGTGTCACACGCGTGTTCGATTTTCCGCTTGACCCGTGCTAACAAAAAATATTTTTGAATTCTTTACCGAATATTCTATCGAGTTTTTATTTCAAGTATTTGCGACATTTTTCACGTAAACGAGTCAATGACCTTAAAATCATTCCATATAGTAGACCTCCCAGTACTAGTGACTACCTTACTAATGCAAGGTCAACATAATTTTAATTATATCTTACAAAATGTTAATTATTATGTATAATAACGACTTAAACGACCTACCTTTTAAAAATTACATATGAACGCAAAGCTAACGCACATACAAAACCAACAAAGTCATATACACTTCATTTTAATTACCTATTTCATTTGTTTAGATACCTAACTAAATGTAAACAATCTCTTGACACTTCTATGAGATGACTTTTAAAAACATATTTTTTAAAGTATGGATATAAGTAAATAGGTAGAAATCAATTAGGTACCTATCTACCATATAATTTTAGAAAATCTGATTATATTTTATGTAATAAAACGTAAGTACCTATTTCACATTTTTCAAAAACACACCAGTCCTAACCCTATAAAAAGAGCGGCCTGTTCAAAGGCGCATAACGGGCATAATAAAAGACTCTCGTCACGCGGACTTACGGTGCATTTTGATTCGTTACGAGCGCCACTGGATCTAGTAGGCTAATAAAATCAAGGTCGTGTCCGTGCCGTACAATGTATTATGGACATTATCGCTGTTGTTAGTAGGTTTAAATTCGTATGTTGGCTATCACGGAGTGCAATTTCTGTACTTGTACTATTTCTTATTCTGTGGTTTTGGCCACTATTATCGCCGGATAACAGCTGAAAAAATCCATACTAATATTACTCGTTTTGTTATTTATGTTTTTGGTTTGTTTATTCAGCGACTTCAAGTATATAATATGTAATTCTTGCTGGCCGATCAACGTCTCACCGTCGACGATGGCTGGTGCTGAAAATCAGCTCGTGTAAGACAGAGCCTTACACGAGCCCCAGCATTTTGCTGAGCGCTGGCAGTTTTGCGCGGATGTGACGCATATCCTACCACTTCTAATATAAGTCGTTGTTGTTGTTTTTATTTTTAAGGTAGACGCCATGTTTGGCGTAAATAAACTCTGTTTTTTTTTCTTTCTTTCTTTCTTCTCGTTACGCTTTCACGGTTAAACTAATGTACTTATTTTGATGAAATTTGGTAGGAAGTAAGCATGAACCTTCAAGGAAGGATATAAACTACTTTTTTATCTGACCTCGACTTTGATTTCGCGTCCACTATACCCGATATTCACTTGAACGAAGTCGTGGGCTAAAGGTTGTTATTAATGATCGAAGGCTAAAGTTAATAGATATTATATATTTAGTCCCTCAGTTACATTACCAACAAAAAATATTGAGCAAGTATTTTTTGTATAAAAAATTAAGACGATTAAAATTGTAAAACTTTAACGCAATTGAAATGAACTTTACCATTTTTTACATAGATGTGACGTCACAAATCTCCAGTCGAAATTTTAATCCGTTTTATATTTGTAATGTTTGATTAATTTAAAAACAAAAAACACGTGTTTATTATCACTATCTAAGCTGTGAGATTGTTGGCCCTGTTAAATAATTCCTCTTGGTTAGGTAACGGAAACCGGAACCGTGGGAAAAAACTGGCTCAGGAATCAAGGCATGTTTTTCAATCATAAAGAGGCAAGTACTTCAATACTATAGCTTAGGTACAAGGTTCAAAAATGAATCGTAATTTGGAAAAAAAACAAACAAAAAAACTTAAGGTCAATATATATACACCAAATCTACATATTTTGAATCAATTCTAAACAAACATAATATTATTTTTTTAAATGGTAAAAATATAAGTTATAAAAAATCATTCTTGATTGTTCTACGATTCAAATCGTGAAATTCACATCTTCTCTCGATCATAATGAATTACCAAATAGATTTCTTTTTCTTTTTTGTAAAGTTTTTATAACTATTAAGCGTCTAAAAGATTTTGAATTCGATCTCCGGTAAATCACAAAAAGGTCCACCCATACAAATAATTCAGAAAATATTGTCGGTGCCATTTTGGATTTTGAATTCGACCCCATATTCGTTATTATCGGACCCAAAAACTACTTATAAAAAGCACCCATGGATGATGAAATCTTTCTCTGCGCCATCTTTTCGTTTTTACTGACCCCAAAAACGAAGAAATGAACCTCATGAAGAAATTTTTGTCGGCGCCATCTTTTGTTTTGCCGCGGCTCTGGGTGGAGCGAGAGCGAGTGTCAATCTTTTACTGACTAAAACCCAGTATTTCTTCAGTTGCCATTTTTGTGAGGGCTGTGGTAACTCCTTTGGATAATCCGCAGCCCTGGCAGGCGTCGACCCTAAATGGCTCCATGAATCTTGCTGACATCTCTTAGAGGTGCGCGTGGAACAGAACGGGCGTGGCCCTTACCGGACGACGAGCTACCCATTGGCTCGCCGTCCACAAGCCCGCGCTTACGAAGGCCGGAGTCGTCCGGTGACTCTTGATGCCTGGGGCGTCTCCGGCGGGGGGTAGGATTTGAGGCTTTTCTCCCCCTCAACGGTTAAGGTAGGCCCTTACTACCCCATATCAAACAACAATAAAATCTCATAAAAATTAAAGTGTGAGCCTGTAAAACAAAAAAACTAAAACCCGGTTAGTACCTACCCATAACGTGTGACTGTGGCTTTTCTTTTTGTTCTATTCTTGTTTTTCCAGTTACCTTGTTTATTTCAGCATCCTGAAAATCTTGTTTCATACTTTTTTAGCGTCGTTTTTTTTTTGTCGGGTTTTAGTTTTTTTACTTTTTTTATTTAAAATATTATGGTGTTAAATCACTGTGCTTCTATACTATTTATTTTGGTATGTACAAGTGAAGCCCTTTCAAATGATACCAAACGCGACGTATTTATCTTTTTTTTTTTAACAGAAATTTTTTTGTCCCCTAGAGGGCGCCGCATTGAATTTTGATGATATTTTTTGATAAGTACCAGTGAAGCCCTTTCAAGTGATATCAAACACGGTGTATTTATCTCCATTTTTATTTTTTCATACATTACTTTTTGTCCGCTAGAGGGCGCCATAACGAGTTTTGTGACACCTCACGTAGCCTATAATCAGCGGAAAATTAAGACGATTCTAACGATACCTCATATGTCGAGTTCCAAGAAGTAGATTAGTAGCTATGAGGGAACAGATGAACATACATACATACATAGCCTGTCAAAATCATAAATAACCCTCCTTTGACTTTGCCGTAGTCGGTTAAAAATACACCCACACACGCAAACAGCGGGGTCAGGGAGTTGATTTGAAATACGCGTACGCGCAACTTGCCTTGCGGGGACGGAGGTAACGCTAAATGCCTACTACGCCGGAATATAATCCCCTTAACCGATCTTGATGAGATTATAATTGTTTGAGCGAATGATTCGATTACAAACTCCGATTTAAATAATAGGTATGTTACAGGACTATGTGTCATCATTTGACTTCGGCAAAACAGATAGAAGAATATACATAATTATTTATGTGATGAAATTATCAAACCATACTTTGTCACTACAAAATATGGATTATCATCATCCGGCAAAAAAAAAAACGGTAATATATCTACCGTTTTAATATTCGTGTTTATCGTAGCTACCTATATTATTATTTTAAGCTGAAAAACAGCCAGGGTTGTTCCCAAAGGTCCACGAGTCTATTGTTCTCGAAAAATGAAAGTTTAAACATTAGTTCTCAATGAGTCCACGTCATTTTTAAATATTAAATATTTTCTTTCCCTACGACTACGAGTCCATGAGAATGTTTGAATAGTCGGCAGTAAAAGCTTTGATAAGGGACAAATGCTTATTATTTCTATTTCTATAAAATAAAAGACAATTAATATACGCAGTACTAATGAAACCGTAAACATTACATGCATGTCTCCAAAGAGATGAATGGTCATAACCATGAAAAAATAAAGTTTTATAACAATTACAGTAAATTATTTTAATCCTGTAATAAAATAGACCTAAGCATTATAAATCACAGTTTCAGAATTATCACAGTAAATCAAAATAATCGCAGTTAGTAACTATTTATTTTTTCCCCAAGGCTTACAAGCTGATTTAGTCAGACAAGAAAAGGTTTTTAATGACTGTACTTTGGACAAATCTCGTGGACCCGTTGGGAATTTGATGTAGGAACTGATAATGATAAATGCAGTTTTATCTCGCAAAACATTTAATTATTACTTCTAATTATGAAAAGGTACAACGTTACGAAAAACGGCGCGCAATTCTCTGTGTCCCGGTTGTCAAAGATGCTAGTGCGGGGCGATGGGACGCGGTGACGTAGGGATGCGCTCACTCATCGACATTTAGTCTAACAGTTCGGCCATCCTGCTATCCTTCGTCCTCGAAGGATCTCCGACAGCTCCTACGTGATTCTTCGATGTTTCATCCAAACTGCTTCACTTTCCCAGGTAGCAGTTGTAGTTTTCGTTTGCAACAGTATTGATTTGATAAAGAGCCCTGAAAGGCAAGCATAGGCCCCACACGGCATAAAGTATAAATGAACTCATGCGGCAATTACATGGCATTGGCAGCCCTTGACGGCAGTTACAGCTTTCGTAACCATAAGCCCCTAACGGCAGTTACAGCTTTAGCAACCATCAGCCCCTAACGGCATTTAAAGCTTTTGTAACCTTCAGCCCCTAACGGCAGTTACAGCTTTTATAACCATCAGCCCCTAACGGCAGTCATTATTACCAGCAGCCCCTCACGGCAGGTAAATTCTTAAGCCCCAGACGGCAATTATTATTACCAGCAGCCCCTCACGGCAGGTAAATTCTTAAGCCCCAGACGGCAATTATTATTAACAGCAGCCCCTCACGGCAGGTAAATTCTTAAGCCCCAGACGGCAATTATTATTAACAGCAGCCCCTCACGGCAGGTAAATTCTTAAGCCCCAGACGGCAATTATTATTAACAGCAGCCCCTCACGGCAGGTACAACCAGGATGGCGGCGATGGAGAATAGTCGCACTATTCACAATTCAAATTTTGAAATTTATAAGGTTCAGCCATAATATCAATATCCTCATCGGATGTACTCTCACGTCTAGCATGCCACAATTTCAACTTGTCACGGGCGACAATACCTTTATATACCCTCTTGCCCCTCTCGGCTGAAGTGACTTCATAGCGGTCGTTTGGCAACACAGCTGTAACCTTGTAAGGCCCTGCAAATCGAGGCACCAACTTACCACTGGTCAAACCAGGTCTCAAAATCCTCCTCTCCATCATAACCAAAGAACCAAGCGCAATTGGTTTGGTTACACGTCGACCTTTATCATATCGGGCTTTCATCCGAGATGCATTAGCTCTAACTTTCGTTGCGGCCTCCGCCCTCAACGTTATCAAGTCAGTGTTATAACATGAACCCTGAAGTTCATCACCTAATCGAGGTCTTAACCCACACAAAAGTTCTAATGGAGATTTGCCAGTACCTTGGCTAATAGTCGAGTTAATCCCCAACTGTACCTTGGGAAGAAATCTATCCCACCCTTTCTGATCATCGCCCATATAAGCAGTCAGAGAACTTAAAATAGTGCGGTTTAGGCGTTCAACTTGCCCATTTGCCCTCGGGGAGGCTACCGCATTTAACACATGTTTTATACCCTGTTTCTTACAATACTCTTTAAATTCCTTTCCAGTGAAAGCAGTGCCTCTGTCACTCACTACTCGCATCGGATAACCAAACACTTGGCTTAACTTATTAAGAGCAGCAATTACACCCTTGGCATTCGCACTTGCCACAGCCTCAAGCCACACAAATTTTGTAAAACCATCAATAATTGCGAAAATGTAAGCCTTGCCATTGCTCTTACAAAAAGGACCTAAATGATCCACATGCAAAGTATCGAATGGAACCGAAACCCTGGGTATAGGATGCATTAACCCTGGTTGCTTCCCAGTTGGCTTTTTAGTAAACTGGCACCCAATACAACTGGCCACATACTTGCCAACGCTTTTCCTCAACTTTGGAAACCAATATTTAGCTTGTATAGCTTCTACACACTTTTCAAGTCCCAAGTGTCCATTATCATCGTGATAAATTTTCATAATATGCCACCTAGCGTTTTTAGGTAACACTGGCCTTGTTCCCTCTTCAATAATACGACAAAGCAGTCCATTTACTACCTTAAATCTCTTTGCCAAGCCATCTTTCTTTTTTTTATTTGCTTTAACCTCCAACTCTAGGTTCTCAATAACACCTTGTATCTCGTCATCACCATCTTGAAGAGCATTTATAAAATCCTTCTCTTCAATGTGACATACAAATACCGGATTCCTGCTTAACGCATCAACATGCGTCATCGACGTTCCTGGCCTATGCTCCACGTCAAAATCAAACTCCTGAAGATCAAGCCACCATCGAGCTATGCGAGGGGACAAGTCTCTTTTACACCAAGCCAACCGTAATGCTGAACAGTCGGTTACCACACTAAACTTGAGTCCTGAGATGTACACTTTAAACTTTTGAATACTAAAAACAACAGCGAGCGCCTCAAGCTCGAAACTGTGATACTTGGCTTCAGTCGCCGATGTTTGCCTGCTTGCATATGCCACTACTTTCCATTCACCGCTATCTTGTCGTTGGAAAAGTACACCACCGAGCCCTATTTTTGAAGCGTCAGTGTGAATTTGTGTTTCACGTTTTGGGCTGTAAATTGTGAGAACGGGATCAGAGGTTAACAAATTCTTTAATTGTGTCATAGCATCTTGTTGGTCAGGTCCCCAACTCCAGTCACTACTTTTTTTAGTCAACAAGGTTAGTGGTTTAGCTATAGTCGCAAAACCTTTTATAAATTTGCGAAAATAACTCGCTAAACCCAAGAACTGTCTAAGTTCATGTCCATTCTGTGGAACTTTGAAGTCTGCTACAGCGCTTAATTTACATGGGGCTGGACGAATTTCTCCTCCAGATATCATGTAACCAAGATACTCAACAGTCTTAGTTAGAAATGAACATTTGTTACGCTTTAATTTGACACCTGCTGCATCAATCAATTTAAGAACTCTTTCTAAATTCACTAAACACTCATCTACATCATTACCCCAGACAATTACATCATCAATATACACTTCAGCACATTCGTGAATGACAGGAGCCAGTATATCACTCATAGCCCTTTGGAATACGGCTGGTGCGTTACATAATCCAAAACTCATCATACGATACTGATAGTGACCATCCGGTGTAACAAATCCTGTGTATGGTCTTGATGATTCTGCTATTTTAATTTGATGGTACCCATTTGCCAAATCTAAACAACAAAACACGGATTTGTCAACCAGTCTGTCTAACAAATCCTGAATAACAGGTAATGGGTACCTCTCCTTTTCTGTTATTTTATTTAAAGCTCTATAATCCACACACATGCGATGCCCACCTTCTTTCTTCTTGACTAACAGCACAGGACTTGCATATGGTGAAGTAGATTTTTCAACTATCCCAGTATTTAACAAATCAGCAACAATTTGTTTAATAATCTCTCTTTCGTGAAACGATATCCTGTATGGTTTATAATTTACAACTTTATGCTCAGTTAGTTTAATAATCATTTCAATTTTGCAGTTACCCAGTTCCATGCCATCACCCGAGAAACAATCTTTATATTTTTCTAGAAGAGACTCCAACATCAATTGTTGCTCATCAGATAATTTTTCTCCTATTTTAGGCTTATTATTACTCCTAGTCAAGTCTAGTAAATCAGCTCGAGCAATACACTCCTCAGTGCTTAATTGAACATCTTCACTAGCCATATTGACAAGTTTTATAATTGCCATGCCCCCATCACTTTCAACTTCTTCACCCAAGATGTCCTTCTCACGCCTTGGTTGTCTTTGTTCACTTTGTCTGACTCTTAAAGTGCCACTAGTAAGAGGCTCAGTTCTGACCACGACTTTATTGACACCAGGATTCAAACTAACGGCAGTGTCGGGAAACAGACGTACCTTGTCTAAATTTTCACATATGTCAGTAATTTCTTGAGCCATTTCTTTGTCAAAAACATTTAAATGTGTAGAAGTCTTGACCACAACAATATCTGATGCTTCCGTGTATGGTTGCCCTACTAAAATATCAAAATCTTGCAATTCATCATCCACTATGTAAAATTTTGTTTCTTTCTTGACACCATCCACTGTCAATAATGCTGTAGCAACCCCTTTTGGTACAGTCAGAGCATCACCATAACCTTTGATCACCACATTATCATTGCTTGCTGTCTTTAAACCCAATTTGTCAGAAATACTCTTTTTCAGAATGTTACATGAGCTACCAAAATCAATAAAAGCATTTGCGGGGATCTCATTGATTAGCACGGTCTTAAAATACTTCCCATCCGACAAATCAGAGCTAACTATTTGCACCTTTCTGACAGTTTTATCTGGCAACCCTGCTGTAGAACGTTTCCGACACTCTTCTAAAATATGCCCCTTAATTTTACAGAAAGAACAAAATTTGTCTAAATTTTTCTTTCTATAACAGGTTGCCTGAACATGTCCTAGCTTGTCACAAAATGAACACTTTTTTCTTTCATCCTTATGTTTCCTTGAGCGAGGGCAAACAAGGGCCTTATGCCCCTCCTTACCACAATTAAAACATTTAACAACCCTATTTGCACTAGCCTTACTTGTCTGTATCTTCATCTCAACATTACCATCATCTGAATTCATAAAACTAGCCAAATATTTTAGTAATGATGTAGTATCTTGACAACCAGCTGACAAAGCTCCAACTTCTAGAAGTTTATCACCAAGTGTGCCTATAATAGCTTGAGTAATTAGATCATCACTGAGCTGACATGACATTCCAATACCAAGCTTATTGTAATAAAACTCAATAGGGTTTTCAGTAGAAAGTCTTGTCTTATTTACAAGTTCTCTTATTTGAGCCAGCTTATTCTTTGTAAATGGAAAAGCCTTGATAAGTTTGTCTTTCCAATCGCTCCAGCTTATCTCGTATACTGCTTGTCGCTCATACCAACCTTTGGCATAACCACGTAGCTTTGACGTACAATTACAAATCAATGTGCGTTCATCCCAGCCATGCATCTTTGAAATACCTTCCAAATTGCGGATCCAATGTTCTATTGAAACTGAAGATGTTTGAGGATCAAACTCTGGGATAAAATCATTTCGCCCCACATAGCGAATAGTTGGTGTAGAAGGCCCTACAACTTCTACTGAGTTATCCCGGTGAGAGCTATTTTTCATCCGCAGCTCCCGGACTAAACCTTCTAATGCTTCAATGCGGTCGTTATTTCTTTTCAACTTTTTCTTATACTTCTTTCTCAAGTTTACATTATTTTCACTCGCAGAACTTGAACTGCTACTAGTTTCTGACCTATGTCTCCTCTTGTGACGGCCCATATTAATAAATAAAAATCGAAAGTATGTTTACTTAAATGGTACCACAGCACCAACAGTTAAATCAAAACTTAAACAATATCTTTTCACTTTTATAACCAAAGAAAATTAAAATAAAGTTTAAATGACCTAGTCTAACAATTCAATTACACAAAAGTGTCACCACAACCAGTGCAATTGTAAGCTTCACTATGACTGTTTTGTCATGCAAGTGTAATTGCAAGAAAATTAGTGTTCTTTTTTTAAAACCACAACACACCACTTTCATTAGTTTGCAGCCAAAAGTCAATAGTTAGTATAAAATGGATCGAGCTCACCCAGATCTTCATGCAAACCAAATAAAACAAAAGTCAGCTGTATGGTAAGCCATTCAAGGTTCCAGTAACACCACTCTCCACACCAGTAAGCATGCAAGTCCAGTAGCGCGTAGGGCTCGTACAAGTAAACGTCCGCCAGCCAAACCAAACGTGTCGAAACTTGTCAGGTTCACTTTGTTTGATTAAAAACGCATTTGACACAGATGCAATGCAAACACACCACTTAATAAGCTCACGAACCAGTTTTATGTACATTCAATCGTCTAATGATTTAATTTGTGTACTTTAAAAGTTTAAAAGCGTCTTTTCCGCACTTGAAATATCCAGTTCACCAAAGTACGCACTTTTTGTAGGTAAAACTTTACAAAAACTTTACGCACGTGAGAATTATACCACTTCTGAAATCTGATAATGATAAATGCAGTTTTATCTCGCAAAACATTTAATTATTACTTCTAATTATGAAAAGGTACAACGTTACGAAAAACGGCGCGCAATTCTCTGTGTCCCGGTTGTCAAAGATGCTAGTGCGGGGCGATGGGACGCGGTGACGTAGGGATGCGCTCACTCATCGACATTTAGTCTAACAGAACATTTAAAACCAGTTTTTTTTTTATGGACTCGGTGGAAAATGAAGAACAATAGAATCTTGGACCTCTGGGAACAACCCACAGCCGGCAGTATTAATCAGAAATTCATTCATTTCCGAATGGATAGATTATTCAATTCATCCGAGTTGAAATATTCGAATTCTGAAAACTACCGGCACTGAGAATTCAGCCCGTACATCGAGATTTACTCGGAATTCAGCCCGTACATCGAGATTTACTCGGACGTCGGGCATCCAGGAAGAGGCTCCCTGGTGTATGCTGTTTGCCGATGACATTGTGCTGGTTGCCGAGAGTGGCCTAGAGGTCCAGAGCAAATTGGAGGTGTGGTGGCACAGACTGGAGAGTGTTGGCTTAAAATTGAGCAGAACGAAAACCGAGTACTTGTTCTGTGATTTCGGTGGTCTCTCCGGTCCTATGCCCTTAGCTCTCGCTGGAACGCCCATACCAATCTGCTCCGACTTTCGGTACCTCGGGTCGCTTATCCAAGGAGATGGCGAGGTAGACCGAGACGTATCGAATCGGATCAATTCAGGATGGATGAAATGGCGACAGGTCACTGGAACAATTTGTGACCCACGGATGCCCCCCAAGTTGAAGGGTAAAATCTACAAGTCCGTGATAAGACCTGTCATACTGTATGGATCAGAATGTTGGGCTGTGAAAAAGACGGATGAAAAAAGATTGCATGTAGCGGAGATGAGAATGTTGAGATGGATGTGTGGTGTGACGAGAATGGATAAAGTGAGAAATGAGTATATTAGAGGAAGTTTGAAAGTGGCGCCAGTGACTGAAAAGTTGAAAGGGAATCGTTTGTCTTGGTATGGTCATGTAAAGAGGAGAGATGAAACGCATGTTACTAAAAGAGTTATGAGTATACATGTCGATGGGTGGAGAGGGAGAGGGAGGCCAAAGAAAAGATGGATGGATTGTGTGAACAGTGATATGAAAGAAAAGGAAGTTAGTGATAGCATGACGGTTGACAGGATAGAATGGAAGAAAAAAAACATGTTGTGCCGACCCCAAATAAGATGGGACAAGGGCAGGAAGATGATGATCGAGATTTACTCGGAATTCAGCCCGTACATCGAGATTTACTCGGAATTCAGCCCGTACATCGAGATTTACTTGGAATTCAGCCCGTACATCGAGATTTATTCGGAATTCAATCCGTACATCGAGATTTACTCGGAATTCAGTCCGTACATCGAGATTTACTCTGGAATTTATCGTACACTAGTTGCTGCCAGCGACTTCACTCACGTGAAATAGGTTTCTCCATACCAACTTTGGACGCCCGTTTCATCCCCTGAATTAAAAAAATCCTTTCTTATTCTTTGGATACATAATAAAAGGTCTAGGTCCAAGGGTTTGGCTTGGGCGATGATGAGTCAATGAGTGAGCCAGCACTTTGCCTTTTATATATTATAAATACAGACTTTACGGCCACAAGGCATTATTACCTATAATTACGTAAACATTCAGTACACAAACAACTCTCAACTCAGAGTAGATGGATTTAACCTCTACCCGAGCTCGAATACTTATCGGAGGGAATTAGGCATGCTCTCAGCAAATACCAACGCGGACTAAACGTAATCCTAGCTTTAGTAACTAGGGACCTCCATCCTCCGAATACCCAGCTCAATAAACAGAAATTGCTGCATCAGACGAAGACGTTGGTAAATCGAGATACTTATCTGTTATGTTTATCAATACACTATTCCTTAATCGAGCGAATGGATGCGATAACCGAAACAAGTTTCTTGCTGAATAAATAAAATAACACTTTGAAATGTTGTTCTCAAAGAGAAAAATATTTTGGAAGTTATTCAGCACGTTCGCCATATCTATTTCTATTGAATAAACATCCAAGTTACCACGAAATTGATATTGTGTGTGTAAATAAGAAAACCTCATCTCGTCTAATGGGTTTTAGTATGCCAATTATGACAGAGGACGTGTCATAATAGGCGACTAAGGGATTTATTACATCAGGTAAATGGACAGCCAATGAGAGCTCGAAAATGGGGAAGGTCAGATGGGGATTAAAAATCTCAGCGATCGTTTGCGAATTGACAAGAAATAGTTATTGACAATGGACTACTCATCTGTTTAAACTATGTTTAAGCGTTTCGTTTTAGTATGATAAGTAATAGCAATTATTACCCTTTCCTATTATGTCTTAAAAAACAACTAAACTATGAAGTAGTTTTTCATTATTCAAAAATGCTGAGGAACGTCAAATGTCGACGTTTTATTCGGCTTTTTATCTTTGTTTTCATTTTATTTTCAAAAATCTCACTAAATTCTTATACCGATAATGCCATGTTAAAATAGAAGCCCGTACAGCTTATACAGCTACAATCAACGAAGCAGAAAATGTTTCCAATTTAAAATTTTCACCCTGTCCACATTCCCCAGTACCATTCTTTATCTGTCTGTGGGGAGACCAATATACATGATGAATAGCTGTTTCATACGTTGTCATGGCAAATTACTCGTGACAATATGTCGGCCCCACGCTGATTGCGGGAAATAAACGCCATTAGCAGCTATCATAAGCGGGAATATTCAGGTTATTTTATTGTAAACACGTCAAATTGTCAACTGCATTCCTAATGATGGACATGCTTATTTAGTTTCGCTTCGCTTACATGAACACTGTGTAGAATATAAAGATACGTAAAGAGAAGGGATTCAGAGCTAGAAACAGAACTCTTATTTTCTTGTAACACGGGTTAATTATTATTTGAACAGGAGTCAGAGTGTAAACTTTTCTTATGTTATACAACACTCAGGAAGACGATAAGGGCCTTTAGATTTTCGACAAAAAAAAATTGACAGCTTTACTTTAGGCTTGTGCAGTAAAGCATCCATATGCCCATATACAATGAAACAAAATGGCATTTTTTGGAGCAACTCTTTCTGGAGTTACCTGGCAATTTAAACATTAACTAACTTATCCAACCTACAGAATAACAAACATAAATAACTTTAAACTATAAATTCTGCGTAGCTTGTCCTTTGGGAGATAACGGCGAAAGACTAGGCTTGCGGCTTGCGGTCACATTATGCATAGAGGCCCCGCCATACAAGGAAACCTCATTTCAAATTCAAAATAGATGCCAACAAAAATTAACAGGAGCCAGGCAAGCACCTTTATTATGCACCAACACATCTGAGCAAGACTTCAGTAAATCATAAAGTAACCGGGCGTAGATAATACGACGCCTCGAGTTTGTCAGAAGATTGTCATATAGATATTGGTGTCAGCAACGAGGCTCTACAAAGCCGACCGTTTTTCTTTTCTTTAAAAAATCATCTTAAATTCCTCTGCCCTAGTCACAAATTATTTGGTGTCTTCTACTTTATTTATTTTTTTTCAGCGGGATATTTCGAACTCATAGTAAAAGTCTGACGCTCTACTCGCACTCTAGGTGGAGCGAGAGTCAGATATTTACTAGCTAAAACGCACTCGTGTTCCTTCGGTTGCCCTTTGCGTTCCAGGGCTGCGGTGAATCGGTGATTCTTTCGAACAATCCCGTTACACTCTTCTTCCATACATCTCTAACCGTCGCCTCAGTTGTCACTTTCTAGCCTTTTTACTTTTCACGCATTCCATCCTGTGTATCCACGCTGAAAAACAGCGCTGTGAGCTCATCGCATAATGCGTGAGGCCGCAGCTTTATGCTGAGCGTTCGGCCGTTTTGCGCGGATGTGACGCATATCTTCCCTATTCAATTGATAATGTTTGTTAACTAGTTTTAAGATTGCGTCATTTCGCGCGAATAAACAGTTTTTCTTTCTTTCTTTCTTTTATATCGTGTCTTTAGTTTTTCTATAGACTCATTCATATAGCCATCCACATCTAAACACTTTCCGCAGGTCAAATTCCTCATTCCGCCACATCTCATACCAATACCATGACCACCAGCATCCACACCACTTTTTCTTCTAGTTTCTATAGTTTTCCTTCCCTTACTCGTTTTTATTTTTAAGTGGGAAAATCATCCAATGACATCCCCCGTCCAACTCTTCACCCCATCTCCTTCTGGACTTGCCGCATCGCAAGTTCCTTATGTTCGGAATCCAGTCAGTGGCTGCTTCCGCCAAATTTTGTTGCGACATGCAGCAGATATGTTCTGTCCAGTTCCATTTTCTTTAGGCAGCTAACTTACCTACGTCTGGGTTTTGTGTTTTGGATACTTCTTCTATGCATGTTCCTGAATATGATAAGACCCTTGCACTGTACTCATTTTCAAATTTAGCACCGCTCATTAACCAAATGTTGTGTTTATCGGCTGAATTTACAGCTCCAGCGGTCCCGCGTTCAGTCATACGAAAACACAGTCAATACGTTAATGGGTCGCCTAATGACTTTCATGAACGTAATTTAATGGGTCGACATCATTAGGAGTAATATAGAATTGCAAGTACACTAATGAGCTGGTATAGGCGTTGCAATTCATGATGTTGTAAGTGTGAATATCCCTGTATAGAATCAGTATGGTTGATTGATATTATGATCTAACACGGTCAACGATTTTTCGATTTTCTTGGGTCTTTTCCTCAAGAGGAGCAGTATATATATTTGACCTACTTGTTCAAAATCGTACAGTGCAACTAACAGGACCTCAAGGATGTTCTTCCTTATATCCCTAAGGGGCAAAACGAAGGGCTGTTTAAGTAAACGGTCGTATGAGGGACGGAAGAAACGTTTTCGCCTTGGGCGGGTTTGTTTGTTCCGTATTTGCCAATCATATCGAACGTCAATTTCTGTTGTTATGTCGTAAGATTTATGGGAACGCAATATCGGGTTCAAGAGTGAATTTATGTCAAACCCGTAGCAAATTATATCTGTTTACTTGGCACATGGCAGGCCACAACTCGGCATTTTGCCCATGACGAAAAAAAAATCGTTTTTGGATTTATTTTTGTCTAGTGCGCGTGCAAGAACAGATTAAAACATTGTACTTTACAGTTGGCAATCTGGCGATTTTAGAATTTAGTCCTGAATTGTAGACAGGCGATCCAAAACGTTGCTATCCAACGCAACATATCTTCATGATAGCATCAGCACTAAGCTATTAATCCTACATGTTACGACGTTGCTGACTTGGATATTACCTTCAATATTCATGTCGTCTCACTGGGAGTATTAATAAATCCATCGTCGGAGCAAGTTATCAAGGCAACAGGAAGTTCCGCTTAATCACTTACAGGCCGACTGATAAAAATTTCATTACCAACGGGGAGGTTTCAACAAGCTATTTCAACATTTAAAAATAATACTGCGAATAAAAAAGGTCTAATTTTTGCCCTCATTTCTGGGGCGTAAGGGTATTAATAATATCCTGGTATGCCTTTTAGAGGTTACTGTGTAATTTGGTAAAGCTTAAATATTGGTGGTTTTCAATTAGACTTTATGTTTTATGAGTTTTAAACTATTACAAGAATAGTAGTTTATGAGACTGTCACATAGCAGAGGTTATTAAAATATGCGTGTGAGTTTATAAACTGAGCCACAGGCGATGTCGTATAACAGTACCTATCAAAAGATTGTTATAATACCTAATTATGTGCAGTATTTTACACTACTATAACTGATCTCATCAATAACACAATTTAAAATATGGTAAACATGGCCGCAAACATTCCTTACCGATGTAATGCGCTGTCACAGTTAATGTAGAAACGGAGCTAGCCCGAAACTATTGTGCTTATTATTTTAATATTTGAATTGACGATATGCCAAAGAACATATCTATATTATGTTGCGTAATTATTATTTTTTCGTCCAATATAACCTATGATTTGAAAATATTTCAATGATTTGAAATTACTTTATATTTGAGCTGTATCTATTTTATTAGGAAAAAATAGAATTGTCTGTCAATAAAGTGTATTTTTAACCTCACAATAGGACCTACTGGGGCCAAGGGTCTGATTCTGAAAGGAAGACTCAGCCCTGGTAAGAAAGCGGGGGAAGTCATAAGATGATTTTCCCACCGAAAAAGAAAAACCTCGCAATAGGAACTTTCCGATAGAATTATCTACTCGAGATAAATAAAATTAGGACAACTTCACCAGGAATTCGGAAGTCTAAGTCTAGCAAAAGGCTTAAAAAAAAACAAGCAAGCAAAGAATTCCAGAAATAGTAGTGCCATAGTTTGTAGTTTTCATCAGAATTTACAATTTCCAGGCGACTCATTCGTGGAATGGAAGATGGCACTAGTAGTTTTGCGAGCTTATCACAAGAAATAAGTATATAAATACATTTCCATACATTCCTGATTGGCTTGTAAACAAACTTCTGGACACATAATTCTAAGTAAGCCTCATGAGGGTAAACACGATACCTAGATGGATCGATGTTTTCTAAGCAGGTCGATAACACCATTTTGCACCTACGTTAATTTTGCTTTAGTAAAAAAAGCAAGGAAGGACTATGGCACATTAATCTACGCGTTCAAAAGCGCTGTCATGGCGCTAGTATTAATAATCACTATAGAGCGGGTGAGATTATTTGATAGATTTCCCACTACGTAGGATTAGGTTTATCAAAGGGAACCTGCTACATAACAACGAGATCTAAAATTTTAATATCTAAAAGATTTAACTTGTAATCTAGACCGGATCAAAAAGGTTCTATAGAAGTAACGAGTCTTAACGTCTAAATGAGAACCCCGGGTATTGTCCCTAAGGTCGACTAAATGCCTAAGGCATTAACTCCGCCTTTGTACAGTGTTTTTACTAGTGCATAAAATTTTAGCATTATTTATCATAATTTCGACGCCCACTGTACATACGCTTCCCCCAAGTGTCGTCACAGCGACTGGTCGTCGGTCCACCTTATGGGAAGTATTCTAACGCTCTTCAGGTACGCAGTCGCCACTTCAGAACCTTTCAACCGCATCAACCATCCGTTCCGCCAGCAATCTGCCCTGCCAATTGCCACTTAAGTTTGGCGATTCATTGAGCTATGTAGCTAACCTTAGTTCTTCTGCGGATATCTCATCCTGATCAGATCACGCAAGAAAACTCCGAGCATAGCCCTCTCCATTGTATTGGTGAATTTAAACTTTCTGATGAGGCGAATTGTGTGCAACCACGTTTTAGACTATTAAGTAAATACTGGTTAATTGCTTGCATGATAGTTTTTATGAAGGATTTCGTTTATCGTCATTCTGTTTTACAGGAATAAACCGCAATGAAAATAAAGTTAACCATTACTTCTTCGTCATCTTTATGATGTAAACTCAAGCATCCATTTCGCAATAAGTCTGCTGTGACGCAGTTAAGAATAGTCGAAAAACTGGTTAATTTCTGTTATTTTTCGCTTGGGTAGGGTATTTACAAGCTCAGTTTAACAAAACGCAATCTTTCTGCTCTCTCTTACACCTAGATTCTGGACTCACCTGTATCTGGAACATGGATATGGAGTCATCCAACATCTGCACCCTGACAGCGAGCATCTTGCCGCCTTTCTTGGGGGTCGCGGGGGGCGTACGGGAGCCTCCGCCGGCGCCATCCACCCCCGCCGGTGTGCTGGCGGAGTGGTGCATACGTCCTGTAGAAGTACAGGGTTTAGTAAATAAAGAAAGAAAGCCCAGTTAAAGAAATGACTCCCTTCGAGGACACAGTTACAGGGTATACGTCATTACTGCCAGGGCTGTGGGTGGGATCCTTCGAAAGAGTTACCATGGCCCTGGAAAGCAAAGGGCAACTGAAAGAGCACAGGTGGGTTTTAGTCATTAAAAAAAAAAATACACTGTCTCGCCCGGTCTAGAGCAGTTATTTGATAAAAAAAAAATTAAAGGCGAATAGGTCGAAAGTTGCATGTACATTTTTAGCATTAAAACTTCAATTTTGGAGTACCTTCTCAAGAATTACCTACTCATTATGAAAAATGCAGCATGAGATGACACGCATATATTACATACCATTATAAATTGCAATTTCCGCGCTCAACGCTCTTTTGGATGCTACACCTGATTGTGACGTGTTCGCGGATGAATGGAAGAACATTGTGAGATGAGTGTAGGACTGTCGTGCCGTGTAGTTACACCCGTGGTCTGAAAAGTTTCCGACCTAACAAAGATACAAGACATTTTTTTTTTGCAATTGATTTTTCTTTTTAACTCTACACACTTCTCTCTACACTCTTTCCTTGTAACTCAACACACTTCTCTCTACCCACTTTCCTTGTAACTCTACACACTTCTCCCACCGATGCCCCCATTTCTCTAACCCGTGCGTTGTACGGTGCGTTGTCTTAGTGAAAAAAGTTTTTTTTTTCTGCATTTCACATTGACTCACACAAACGACTGTCAAATAACAACTGCGCGTCTAAAATGGCTGAAACTTTGGCGAGTAACTGTCAAAAGCTAAATTCACTAGCTTTTATTGACCAGTGCTGCTATCTTCACATTAAGGTCGGAAACTTTTCAGACCACCCTCATATATCTCTTTTTTTTCATATTTAATTTAAAAAACATGTCTTATGATATAGGTAATTGGCTTTTGACCGTGTTATGTCCAAGTAAATAAATAAATGTATTGTAGTGAACGACAGGATCCAACATTTGCTGTAACTTTTTAATGCTATGTACATGAACTCTGTCATCCACTTATAAGCTATTATAGTGTACAAATAAATAATTAAAGATGCTGACTCGTAAGTTCAACGCGTCAAGTACGCGCCATTTGTAAATGCTCAACACCTATAAGACACAAAAAACTGTATATAATATAATATACAGTTTTTTGTGTCTTATAGGAATGTACAGCATACTAGCACTTAACAAGAACCACATACTGTACGAGTATGTTTCAAGTGTGCTCCTTATTCATTTCTTCAAAGCATCCAAGAACACCCAACGATCGAAAGGCCACTGGACCATATTTAAAACGACGAACCATATGATTTAAGTTGGATACTGTTGGGGATTTGAACTTTGCCCGGAAATGGGGAACGGTTCGTCGACTTTCGCAGGATTCGGTTTTACGATTGCAAAAGGACGAACTTGCGTGAATTGCAGACAGGTTTTAAAGAATGGAGAATCTTCTTGTGTGTAGGGCGCAAATGCTGAGGTGGTAACCCTTCGACACGAGCACGCTCGGCGCAGTTTTATCATTCTATACTTTCTTATAAAACTACGTTGGATCTTAACCTCGTACGTGATCTCTCCCTGTCACTCGAAAGGTTTGCTGGGACAAAACACATTGTTGAGTAATAATCGCTTTTTATATGAATTGTCACGTACAGCAAAGAATTAAGAATTTCTTTCAATTTTACTTAGTGTTTATTACCGTTGTGGTGAGTTTGTGCCGAATAAATGTTTTCTATTCCATTCTATTCTTTTTTCTTTTTAAAAAAACTTTGATCCACACCTACGAAACACAACCAGACCCTGAATCACTATCTGTGGGCGATATACATATTTATGTCCCGCGCAGGAATCGAACCCGCAATACGCAGCGCAGGAACCAATCGCTCAACCACTACGCCAACCATATCGTCAGAATCTGGAAGTGTTCGATCCTCTACTAGGTTTTTTACAGGCGACAAGCTCAGCATTGGTAGCATTATCGCTAACCACAAGGTTAGACATACTGGTTGAAGACTGACCTATCAGACTTATCCTTAGTGTCATAAAACATATTGAATGTATTCGCACTGTCAATTTTTTTTAAATGGTGGTAGTGCTTGACTGAAATCCCACATGATGGTAAGCAGTGATGCAATCGTTGATTGTGAACCGCACTAGTTTATTAAGAGCATATTCACTCTAGACTTGAAGACACCTAAATTATAATAGGACGGGAAAACCGCTGCAGGCAAATTGTTCCAATCAAAATTAGTCAAATGTTGAGAAATTAATGACCGGTGACCGTTGTTAAATATTATTCCGGATTTTTGTTTAGCTATTTCTGTGTTGACTAGTCCTTCACAAATAGAGTGTAACAAATGTTATTTACTTCTTAAGAACGTCAGTATATTTTATTTATAATATTTTACATAGTTGATATGCGTTAAATGCTACGCTAAAACACGAATCGCCTTCAGATCGGCCCCGATACCATTTTATTTGTCATCATTAAATAGTCGAGTAGGTATATGACGCTGATCATAAGCAACAACTGGTAAATTGACATTGTTTATGCATAATTATAGTTTTAGATTAAATTAACATTGGAATTTATTATCTTAGGAACAAAATAGGATTTACGAAAGTAAGATGTCCGCAACTTACGCAGATAACATCACTGATAATACCGATGTCATGTCATAGTAATGTAGCATAGCATAATTAAACTTAATAGTTCCCAATTCTGGGACTCCGGTCTCCTTTATAGGAGAAGAAATAATGGGCCGTAACCCACCACACGGGTCCAATTGGTGGATGTCACATGTCTTCGAAATTTTGGTTACAGGACATGTCGGTTTCCTTAAAAACATGTTTTTCTTCACCGTTTTGAGAGTTCATCTTCATCGTTTCATATTAAAACTAGCTTCTGCCAGTGGCTTCGCCCGCATAAAAATAGATTTCTCCATCAAACTTTGGACCCCCCCTTTCATCCCCTTAGGGAGTGAATATTGGAAAATCCTATCTTAGTGCTCGCCTACGTCATAAAAGGAAGCTTTGTGCAAAATTTCACGCTCCTAGTCCCAGTAGTTTCGGCTGTGCGTTGATATGTCAGTCAGTCAGTTTCTCCTTTTATATACATATATAGTAGATTACTTGCTGTTCACTACGGTTTCATCCGCGTCTTTGGTTACTACTCCGCTTCTACTGACCGTAGCGTGATGTTATTATATAAATATAAAATATCATAGCCTTCCTCGATTAATCGGCTATTCAACGGTAAAATATTTTTTCAATAAGAACCAGTAAGTTCCAGAAATCAGCGCATTCAAACAAACAAACTTTTCAGCTTTATAATTTTTTTATTATTGATAGGCTCGCGTTTGACCACCATCTCACGATGACGATGGTAAGCGATGATGTGGCCGACGATGGAGCACGCTTGCCTAGAAGTAACCTACTCACTCTTGACTTAATATTACTAGCGACTCGCCCCAACTTTACACGGGTGTTAGAAACCATGATATTCTCGGCATTTCTCAACTATAATGCATGTATTATACACCTAAACCTTCCTCATGAATCACTCTGTCTATTGGTGAAACTGCATGCGAATTCGGTCCGCAGTTTTTGAGTATATCGCGTTCATACAGACATACAGACGCGGCTGGGTACTTTATTTTATTTATATTCTATATAATTATATAAAAGGAGAAACTGACTGACTGAAATATTAACGCACAGCCAAAACTACTGAGATTAGGAGTGTGAAATTTTGCATAAGGTTTCCTTTTATGACGTAGGCGAGCACTAAGAGAGGATTTTCCAAAATTCACCCCCTAAGGGGATGAAACGTGGGTCCAAAGTTTGTATGGAGAAACCTACTTTCACGCGGGCGAAGCCGCTGGCAGAAGCTAGTAATTATATAAAAGGAGAAACTGACTGACTGACATATCAACGCACAGCCAAAACTACTGGGATTAGGAGTGTGAAATTTTCCACAAGGGTTCCTTTTATGATGTAGGCGAGCACTAAGAGAGGATTTTTTTAAATTCACCCCTAATGGGATGAAACGGGGGTCCAAAGTTTTTATGGAGAAACCTACTTCCACGCAAGCGACGCCGCGGACAGACGCCAGTGTATAAGAATATATTATACAAGGATATGGAAGCATAGATATTAGTAAAATAGATATTTTATATCTATTTTATACTTTGTAATGTAAGAATAGGTATGACGTTGGTTTGATTAAATCAAGGTCTGTTATTAATATCATTTTGATCACGTTTTTGTTACGAAGCATTTTTTTGGTAATAAGCTTGCGTTTGACCATTTTCTGAACTGATGGGAAGCGATAATTTGGGCGATGATGATGGAGATTATTAAAGACCATAGACTAATAGCTTACTAGCTTTTACCAGCGACTTCGTCCACGCGAATATCGGTTATTGCGGACACGAAGTCGAAGCCAGATAAAAAGTAGCCATGTCCTTCCTTTTGCATAAAGCTTACTCCGTACCTAATCTCATCGAAATCAGATCAGTAGTATAACCATGAAAGCATCATCATCATCATTTCAGCCGATAGACGTCCACTGCTGAACATAGGCCTCCCCCAAATGTCGCCACAATGAACGGTCCCGTGCGTCTCGCATCCATCGGATTCCCGCAACCTTCACCAGGTCATCGGTCCACCTTGTAGGGGGCGTTCCAACACTGCGTCTTCCGGTACGCGGTCGCCACTCCAGAACCATAAAAAAGCATAACAGACTGACATTGAAAGATTAAATAAAACTTTTTGTTTTTTGATGTTAAATATTGTTATGAATTTTATTGTCCTACAAAACCATAGTGTAAGAGCGGGTAATTGGTCAACTCGTACCGCATACCTATGGCCCATGTGGTACGAGTTGCAGGAAGTAAAAATAAATTATATTTTCATTGGTCAACTCGTCCCACGTCACTATCACAATAACAAAAGGTACAATCAGCAGCAAAAGTGTTAGTGTGGAAATAATAAAGAAAGTTACGAATTTTCTATAAAATATTAAATCACCACAAAACTATCACATATAAACAGAAATTATTAAACCATCACAAATTTGACATCAATAACCACACAACGTAATAGAAAACATTAATACATGTAGGATTAACTATAAAAAAAAAAAAAATATTATAAATACAACGTGTAACGGAATAAACGCAAGACCTCAGACACCCCAATTAGAAAATTAAATTATAGAACTAAAGAAACATCTGTAATTCGATTTACCTAACTGTATCCCTACGCACACACTCATAGCGCACACTCGTGCGCGTGCCTACGTAACATGTAGGTAGGAATAGAAAGCAATGCATGTAAGCTTAGGTATGTATCTTTACGTTTAATGGCCGAATATTACGTACCTAGCTGATATTAGTAAGTTGTGATATTACCCTATTAATTATTGTTGCCAGCCTTTGCCCAGCTGTGGGACAGTATAGGCTAAATAAAAAAAATAAAAAAATATTGTTAGTTGCCTAACTAGTAAAATAATGATTTCATCTTTCCATCAAATTTACAGGCTTTTTTTATGGTGGGAAAAATCATCTAATGACGAATCCCGCTCTTGGGCGGAGCGAGAGACAGTGTCAGACTCTTACTGACTAAACGACCCACCCCGTTCCAACGTTGCCTTTCGCACTGGGTCCAGGCCTTCTTTTCAGAAAAAGAACCCGGGCCCCAGCTGGCTTCGACCCTATTACAGGGTAGGTCCCTACGTTTTTCGGACAACTCCTTGAGGCGCGCGGGAACAGTGCGTGCCGTCGACGACTGGGCTTGGTCCGGAATCTTACCAGACGACCGAACGGCGAACTACCCATTGCTCGCCGTCCGCACACTTACTACTACAGGCTTTGAACTTCGAATAATTCAGTTCAAATACGGATAGCTAAGAAAGTATTTTTAAATTGAGCAACCTTTCATCCCACTGCGATTTATCAGTACGGCAATACCTAAAGTCAGACATGTCACGCGTCTTTTAACCGATTTCGCGATATTACCACCTACTCGTCAGTGTGTTTACATTTTTAGGGTTCCGTACCAAGAGGATAAAATTGTCCCTGTTGTTAAGACTTCGCTGTTGCCGCTATAAAAAGAAATACTAAAAACGGAATAAAATTAATATTTAAATGGGTTATTCATACAACAAACGTGAATTTTTGGCGGTTTTTTGTCGATAATGGTACGGAATCCTTCGTGCGCGAGTCCAACTCGCACTTGGCCGGTTTTATTATTACGTAGGTATAAAACATATTCAGTGTTTAAAAGATTTCAATCATTTATGTATTTACAGTAGTAAAATCGTATTACGAAGGTACGGTCAGCCAATTCTTCGGTTGATCATTTTCAAAATTTATCCCTTGCAAGCTACCATCGTGCCTAGCCCCGCCTTTTTCTTAATGACCAATGAAAGAACTACGAACTCAGTAAATTGTAAGCCATTGTCATTCCAAAACAAAAGGAACACGTGTTGCCCAGCCATCTGTTTAGTAACGACGCTGAGCGATTGTTTTATGGCAGTAAAACAATCAAAGCCTTTGATTTTTGGCGTGTAAGTGTAAATTAATAAAACAACCACGTTAATTATTTTCTAACATTTATCATACCATTCACGAAACTGTTTATTGGACACAAATAACTAGAAATTAAAATATGTCCTGTAATTACAATGATTTTTCTCACTTACTTTTACCAACCATAGAATTACAGTTATATGGTATTATTTGTAAGATCTGCAAATATAAAAATTTGTTGAGAACCATTTTAAGAAAGTATAAAAAGAGGCGTGTCTTAACATCTGGACTACAAAAAAAAAAACAATACACTCTAAAATTCTATTGGTCTGCGTTAATGACCAAGGCGGAGGCATGCACTGCACACTGCACACAAAATTGGCCTTAAGGGTGATAAACCGAAAAATTGGTTGATTGTACATACCTGAGCTATTTACACTAAATACTTCTTCTTCGTCCTCTTTTTAAAAGATTTTCAAAATGTCCACCACCTTGCTCGATACACATTATTGCACGTTTTCTTAAGTTAATTTTTAATTTGTTAAGCACTTCAGTTTCACTTTTCACTTTAACAAACGCGAGTTCAATTTTATGTATGAGGTCATTTATACTGGTTGCTTCGTTTACATACACTAGCGATTTTATTCGACCCCACAAAAAAAAGTCCAACGGTGTTAGATCGGCAGATCTGGGAGGCCACGGTATAGGTCCTCCACGTCCAATCCAACGAGAGCCATACTCCGCATCAAGATGCCGTCGAACGTTCCACGTGAAATGCGCGGGAGCTCCATCATGTTGGTAAAACACGGGTCGTCGTAACAACGAGAGAGGGACCTCCTCCAATAACTGGGGCAATATCTCTTGCAAGAAGTGTAGGTAGGTATCTCCAGTCAACCTCGGTAAAAACACAGGGCCGAGTATGTGTGTACCTACAACTCCCGCCCACACGTTCACGGAGAACCTGTGCTGAAATGAGCATTGTCCTGGCGCTCACTCTGGTACCATGTCGTTCATTGAAGACTCGACACGCTAACTCCACATTATCGTCGCAATGAGCCAGTGTCCTCACCATCTCAGTGTACTGGATATTGCTGTACCGGAAAGCCATCGCGCGCGTAAACAAATAAGTAACAGAAACAACAACAAAATTGCGTAATTCACTTGTCGGTTGCCGGCGAATGACTAATTTGGCGGCACGTGCGCCGGCGGCATATCAAACAATGCGGCAACTCAAAGGGCTAAGTCAGTAAATTATTGCATCTCGCTCTTTCATATTGATTTAGCGTTTGCAAAAACGTACCTTTGATTTTCTAATATTTTGTCATTTCTCAACAAAATATTGTGAATGCGGAATTACAAATTCAGTAATGCATTTAAAAAAGCTTTATTGCTTTGAGATAAGTTTGAAATTTCCTAAAATGATGTTTTTATTTAACTAGCTTAAATGTAAAAACCTACGTGTGTGTGTAGGTAAGGATAGAAATGATATTTTTATTTTTACAAATTCGGTTGTGCAGTTAAGTAAGACGTATTGCTTGGAAATAAAGACTAATCTTTCTTAAATTAAATATTTTACCTTTCGCACACTATCATACTTTATTCTAAAATGTATTGATTTTTTTACGTGTGTGTATGGATGGATATTAAGCGATCTACAAATTCAGCCGTGCATTTTTATGGGCTTTTATTACTTTGAGCTAAGGCTTATAATTCCCTAAATAAAATATTTGATTACGTTGGTTTTACGCAGTGGTCCTAATTTAGATTAAATGAAGGATATTTCTGGAGAAAATTAACACATATAAATAATGATGGGAATCGATTCAGAAGCCGATTCTGAACAAACTACTTTCAGGTCTTGCGTTTATTCTGTTACATGTTGTATAATAATAAGCAATCGTCATAAAGATTATAGTCAACATTTATAAAGATATTAATTAATAATTATAATTTTTTTCTTCCAACTCTCCTTTCGCAGATGTGCTGGAAGAGATTTCTTTAAAAATAAGTATCACCTCTGTACCTATTTTTCTGTTTCCTTCTTCTAATCTTTTATTTTGTGTTTGTACATAAATCGTTAAATAAATAAATAAATAATAATGAATAAATTTAAATAAAATAATCAACCATTTTAAATTAAAACTTTTAAAATTGTTAATAATATAATAGAAATGTGTGATTGTAAGTGAGGCTTTCTAGGATTCATTATTAACTTTTAACTCAATACTACAAAAAATCTTTAGTTTCTATGATAGTTTTATAATTGAATATCACATTTTTAAAATGAATTTTACAAATAAACTCTACAGTTCTTAAACAATCAATAGTGATAAGAATAATACACAACAAAATACAGATACAAAGATAACAAACAAAGTAATCAACAAAATTTAAAAAACCGGCCAAGTGCGAGTCGGACTCGCCCATGGAGGGTTCCGTAGCAGCAAGTAACATAAAAAATGTTTTTTTTTTTTTTATATTTGAGTTGATTGAATGAAAGGTAAAATGCGGTTTACGATTTATGACGTACTAAAAAAAAACTACTGACCAGATCTCGTTCAAACCAATTTTCGTTGGCAGTTTTTATAGTAATGTACATCATATATTTTTTTTAGTTTTATCATTCTCTTATTTTAGAAGTTAGAGGGGGGGGGACACACATTTTACCACTTTGGAAGTGTCTCTCGCGCAAACTATTCAGTTTAGAAAAAAATGATATTAGAAACCTCAGTATCATTTTTGAAGACCTATCCATAGATACCCCACACGCATGGGTTTGATGAAAAAAAAAATTTTGAGTTTCAGTTCTAAGTATGGGGACCCCCAAAATTTATTGCTTTTTTTCTATTTTTGTATGAAAATCTTAATGCGGTTCACAGAATACATCTACTTACAAAGTTTCAACAGTATAGCTCTTATAGTTTCGGAAAAAAGTGGCTGTGACATACGGACGGACAGACGGACAGACAGACAGACAGACAGACAGACAGACAGACAGACAGACAGACATGACGAATCTATAAGGGTTCCGTTTTTTGCCATTTGGCTACGGAACCCTAAAAAGATTCAACAATCATATTATAACTAACAGTAAAGTTTTTTTAGATTTAGACTTGCACAGGTCTGCAAAAAATATAAAGTTTTTAGTGCTGGTAATCTGATAATATAATGAACTACTTAATGAATGACTTGATATTAAGTCGTATAGAAGTTTTAGAACGTCAAAATTACGTGTAATTTCATAATTATCCACATCTGAAAAAAATACCAATTTTGGTATGTTGACTGTGTTCGCATTCCGCCAATTTATGTTAATAACCGGTAATATCGTCTAGGTACAGTTGGTTAATTAATTCGAATACATATTATTGCATAAAGGGTGTATATGGGAAGAAAAAAAATTAAAAAGTCGGTTTTCGCAAAAAGGCGTATTTTGACTTTTATAAGATCTATATTAAGGACTTCGACCGACCATGGGCGACCAATAGTGATAAACTAGCATGATTGACGTTCGGTATACTATGATTTGGTCAGAACCAAAAAAAAAACTTTTATAGGAGTTATTTTTGTTTATTCAAATTAGCTAACGATTGGTATTTTCGACTAGCCTCAAATAAGAACTTTGATGATAAACAACAATTTTATAATTTTAATAAATAATTTGGAATCAGCGGCTTGGAAATCTTTCGTCATATTCGTCAAAAATAACTTAAGAAATGAAAAGGCAGAAAATTACGTGGCATTAGCTCAGGAACTTCTAGATAAAGTTAAAAGTGTTAGCTGTAACATGAGCATAAAAGTATACAACCATTTGGACATCTTCCCTTAAAATCTTGGTACCTATAGCAAGTCTACCATTCTTATTAGTTTCGGATAATACATGAACTTGTGCGGTTGCTTGTAAAGTGAAACAATAAAAAAATGTTGTTACTGACTTTTCTAACCGACATCAAAAAAGAGAAGGTTCTTAATTCGTCAATTTTTTTTAATATGAAATACAAATAATCTGTGAACAAAACGAAACTAAGAAAATTATTATTATTAATCTTGTGTTACTAACTGTACCAAACGTTGATAAGGTTTAAAGTTCCATACAAAAAGAAACGTTGGACGAGTTGACCAATGAAAATATAATTTACTTTTATTTTCTGCAACTCGTACCATATGGGCCGTAGGTATGCGGTACGAGTTGACGAATTACCCGTAAGAGCTTCTACCGTCTGTGATACAGGTTTAACCTAGTACAGACATTTAACATAGACATACCTTTGTAATTATTCCTAAGATTTTATGTAACTATTTTACCAAATTTTAAATCTGAATAAATATATATTATTATTATTATTATTATTTATTTGTATTTTTTTGTAATGTTTGTAATTTACAATATTAGTATGGATTTAGTTAGATTCAATAAAGCTAAAATGATAGGGAAATCTATCACCGAGACAAAGTTACTACCTACGTGCGCTATTACGAGCGCAGGTCAAGTTAGGAGGGGTTAGAGTGCGATCGACCTGAAATCCCGGACCTGCATCCGGGAGCCGCGCTGCAGTTATACCGGGGGCCGGCTCGTGCAGAACCGAAGACAGGTCACAGGCCCCGGTTTTACTGAATCAACACCTCATAAACCGCGTGGTGTTTACGACCTTTCTCTCGGTAATTTTATACGTCACTAGCATTTGCCCGCGGCTTCGCCATCGTACATAAAATATAGCCTATGTCACTCAGGAATAAAGCAGCTTTCTATTGATGAAAAAATTTTAGCAATCGAACCAGTATTTTCACAGATTATCTCCTACAAACAAAAAAACAAACTACGTCTTTATAATATTAGTGTAGATTTACTTGAGCGTTTTACATGCTAGGTATATTACCAGTTTTTTATTGTATGTAAATAGTATTTTTTTTAATTGATATAAAGTAATGCTTGACTGCGATCTCACCTAATGGTTAGCAATGACGCTTGGTTCGTTGATGGTGAGGCGCACTACTTTATTAGTATTCACTCTAGCCTTGAAGACACCTAAACTATAACCTACTAAAATTATGTACCTTTTCTGTAGTAAGAAATAATATTACACTCTGATGATACTAAAATAAGACTGAAATGCTCAGTACATAGGAAAGCCCATATATGTACGTTTTTACAAACATATTTCGGCACTCTATACTAATAGATATTTTATAGCTAAAGAGTTTCGTTTTCTAGTTTGAACGCGCTAATCTCGAGACTACTGGTTCAAATCGAAATTCTTTTAGTGTTAGGTAGCCCATTTCTCGAAAAAAAGCTATATAACATCCCGATATGACCAATGGGAACCCAGCAGTAACCGAAGACGCGGGGGAAACCGCGGAGAACAGCTAGTGAATGCATAAACTTAGAGCTGAACAGTTGAAAATTGAACAGTGACATAATATTTAAGCATTAATTTAGAGATAGAAAGTACTTATTTATTGTTTTAGCAGCCATATAGTATCACATTGGAAACAATACAAATATATGGAACATCAACAATGTACATTACCACTTAATTATAAGTGTTTTACTCGATAAAAGCTTATCATTATTAGTTTTCAATTTAAAATCAATAAATATGAATGTTTAATTAATTATGTAAATTAATGTTCAAACTGACCTCTTAGTATTTCTGACATAGTTTATTGGCTATATGATTCGTTCAGAACTTTGAGCGTGAAAGAATGACAAACATACAAACTTACGTATATACGTGTGAAGTTTCAAAAGTAGACATCGACTTTATCATGTTTTGAGGATAGACTAAAAAAATATATGGACAAAAATTTGATCAATACACTGGTTCAACTAGCAAGTTAACATAGATATTTTAAAATAACACAACAGCAATTTTCTTTCCATAAATATTTATGATGGAAAAAACGGAACCCTTATAGGATCACTTTGTTGTCCGTCTGTATTTCTGTCTGTCAAGACCCTTTTATCTCGGTAACGCGTAATGTATCGAGTTGAAATTAAAACCATATACTCAGGTCTGCGGTCTTTTGGAGAGACAGTGTCAGACTTTTACTGACTAAAAACCCACTCCTGTTCCTTCTTTGCCTTCGTCCCAGGGCCCCGGGTTTCACTTTCACACTACCCGTGGCCCCAGTAGGCTTCGACCCTGCTGGGCCCCTACGATTTGCTGACATCTCCCTGAGGCGCGCGTGGAACAATACGCGCCGTCGACGACTTGGGCTCGGCCCGGACGGTTATCGGACGGTCGGATGGCGGGCTACCAATTGCTCGCCGTTAGTCGTGGATGTGCGACCTTGGCGAAATAAACGTGAGAGTGTTTGGTTGTCGGACATATCCGACATAGACGGTTAAAATGGTACACAATTCAGTTATAAGATTAAGTTAGGTACTACTTTGTTGACTACTCTATGTGAATGATGTCATTTAGCAATCACTACTTAAATAAAGGTCAGTACATAAAGATAAAGTTCATTCATCATCATCATACATTTTAATATTAGTTTAGTAGTTAAAATAATTTTACATAAATCATGAATGTAAAACCTTGGTATAATAATAAAATAATGCTGTCATTCAAAGAAACCAAGGTTATGCCTGTGCTGGGTAATCTCGCCACCAACTTGGTGCAACCTGACCAGGGAGCAAGTTCTAAAATACACCCATTTCTTATATAATATTAGGTAATAGGGGTTAAAGTATGAAATTGCCGTTTTATTGTAATAGGTACTTCGAATTGACATAGAACCTTTTGAGAGAGATTTTTGAGTGAAACTTTTTTCGCATGGTACCTATGAAGTTCTTCTTTTAAAAAATGTGCAACATTTGGTTATCATCATTCAGTTGTTTTTTTGTTTTTATTCAGCTTAGACAAGAAAGATGGATACTTCGAAAATTCGAATGATTTTTGAATACGAGTTCCGACGCGGAACTAACGCGGCAGAAACAGCTCGCAATATCAATGTTGCGTTTGGAGAGGGCACTGCTAATGAACGCACCGTGCGATTTTGGTTTAAACGCTTTCGTGATGGAAACTTTAATTTGAAGAACGAACCACGTGGAAGACCGCCCACCCAGGTGAATAACAATGAATTGAAAGAGATGGTGAAAGCCGATCCGAGCCAAACTACCCAGGAATTAGCGGCATGGTTTAATGTTACCTTACAAACAATATTGACTCGTTTGCGTCAAATCAATAAAATAAAAAAATATGAAAAATGAGTGCCTCATGATTTGAATGATCTGCAGAAAGTAACGCGTGTTGAAACTTGTGTTGCCTTGTTGAATCAATACAGAAATGAAGGAATATTGGATCGAATTGTGACATGTGATGGATGAAAAGTGGATTCTTTACGATAACCGTAAGCGAAAAATGCAATGGCTGACCCCAGGTCAAACGCCGCAATAGTGTCCTAAAGCAAGGCTTACCAATAAAAAGGTAATGGTAACTGTTTGGTGGTCTCAGCATGGTGTTATTCACTATAGCTTTCTCCGATCTGCGGGGCTATTGTGTAACTCTGTTGACAGTTCAAGTGATGATCACTTGTTAACAATGTGCATCATTGAACTGTCAAACAGCTAGTTTCGTATTGCCTATCTTCAATGACCAACTGCAGTGACGTCATTAGCCACTGGTGCCTTTGATAGCCACCGTAACACGTTTTGACAGATGTTATTGTATCGATACTTTTAAAATTGCGATTGTGTAAGCTTTTGAAGCTGTATAATAGTCGATAAAATTTTAGAGTGGTCACAACAGGCACCGTAAATTTTTATAATTCACCACATTTCCACCGTAGTTTGTTAGTCACTTGTGCTATACGTAATACCAATTTTATGAAATTGTCAGTTGACAACTAAGTAAGTTTAGTGTGCAACGAATGCCAGTTGTCAACTATTATTGAAAAAGTTAGCCAATAGCCCCCCTGGTCAAGCAATAACGGCAATGTCTACTGTGCCGAACTCCGAACAATGATAGCAAAACTAGCATTGAAACCGCTCCGAATCATGAATCGATCTTCACCATTATTGCTCCATGATAACGCGAGACCTCATACAGCACGAGAAACCGTTTTAACTCTACAAGAACTGCAATTAGAAACCATTCGTCACCCTCCGTATTCGCCAGACCTTGCTCCAACGGACTACAATTTTTTTTGTGATTTGGACAATTTTCTATGTGATAAAAAGTTTTCCTCTCAGGAGGCAGTACAAAATGCTTTCACACAATTTGTCGAATCTAGATCACCAGCGTTCTATCGCAAAGGCATAAATGACCTTCCTATTAGATGGCAGCAATGTATAGATAATAATGGTAATTATTTTGATTAAATACATGTTAAATTAAAAAAAAAACGAATTTCAATTTTTCTGTACAAATGTGCAATTTCATACTTTAACCCCTAATATTTTAATATGTTCTCTTTATCCTGCGTCAGATTAGAGTTCGCAATCAATATCAATTAAAAATAATTTAAATCTCATTCATATTATGGGTTATACAATCATTACTTATAGCCAATCAATTAGACAGATTATTTCCAATACTAATTGATAGGAGTTCATTAAAATCATCAGAATTAATAGGTTTGACAGTGATTTATGAATAAACTAGCTTCAGCAAGCAGCTTCACCAGCGTGAAAGTAGGTTTCTTCATACAAACTTTGGCCCCATTTCATCCTCTTTACACTATACTTTGTATACATCATAAAAAGTACTTCTCTACAAAATTTGAGGTTTTGAGTTGGGACTTTGCCTTATATATATATTTTACCATTATATGATTGCTTATACACTTTCAACATATCTGATGACAAGGAGTTAGACCGGTTCCTTGTCAGCACTGGCTTACGTAGTAGCTACGGACCTCCCCGCCTTTATATATTACAGACAAATTATATTAGAAAACTGCTGAATAAGTTTTACATTGACTGTCTTAGCAACATTGCTCTAATTTAAAAATGTGATGAATTCCCCAAATATTTACTTACTAAAGTGTGATATATATAAAAGTCATGAAATGCTACAATAAAGATAACAACATGTCTTCAACCTTTATCATTATCTGTGAGCATATAATTTATGACCCATCATTCCCAAAGTAGGGAGATTAGAACTGTCAACTTTAAGAAAATAAAACTTGATATGAAATATTGTGTTTATCTTATTCAATTGGTCTCAATTATTAATTGGAAAGACTGATTAAACATGAGTTTTTATCAATAAAACTAGTATGATATAGAAAATCACATTTTTGTAATCTATAATATGATTATAAAAAGGAAAGCTTTGTGTATTTGTTTGTAATAAATAAACTCAAAACATACTGGATTTTCAAAAATTCTTTCACCAGTAGAATGCTATTTCATCATTGAGTGACAAAGGTTATATTATACACCCCTAGTTTTTAATTAGTACAAAAAAATGGGGCTCTTTCTTTACCCATTACTGTTCATATTTTTATAATCAAAAATAAAAAAACGATATACCAAAATTGTCCACGAAAATTTGTCATAATTGGTAAATTCATAATAGAATCAATCATTCATAACTATTGCTACTAGAAAATACTATGCGCAGTGTTTTTCAGTGTTTGATTGTCATTTATTCATTCATAATCAATAGCCTGTACAATATTTCCATAAATTGAGTGACATTTTGGGATATAAAGAAATGCTAATAACTTTGTTGTTTAAGAATATTATTTATTGAGACTTTACTTATAATAACACAAGACCTTTTCTAATAAGCCCTTTAAGTATTTGTAATACTTAATTAAAAATTAGTGGTGTATAAATATTATCTACTTTACCTTGGGCAAAGCCACTGACAGAAGCTAGTTCTCAGAATTCATACGGACTATAAGATAAGATCCTTTATTAATACCTATTAAAGAAAAATTATCTATATATGATGTGTATTAAATTATCATAGTCAACTGAAAATCACATCACTTTAGATCAAATGCCTTATCAGTGCTCTTATCACAAGTAAACTGTTAACATAAAAAGAGTCCATTGTCATAATGTTTACATTCTGATATCATACAGAATACTGGAAAAAATTAACTTGCTAATAAGTTGGACTAATATGATTGGTCATTGTTTACTGAATAAGGTATTAGAGGAAATTTGATGTTTATTTAAAAAAGCAGTTAATAAACTATAAAAACAATGAGGGTGTAATACACAATAGATTTTCCAACTATTATTTTATCATGGGAATTCAGATAAAATAAAAACATTTTATCTGAATTCAATACAAGGCAAAACTACTAACTAAATCATATGATTATAAAATTTAATTACCTATACAAGGAAGGTAATATAATTTAAAGTAATTGATGATGAATACAATAGAAAAAATTATTAAGTACATGCTAGAAGTTAAACTTACAACCTACATTTCTAGGCTCTAGGATGAAAAGAATGGGGGGCTCTAAACTTACCCGGCAAAGTATGGTATCCGATTGTGGACAGATGTCCCGTAGAGTTACAACTACCAGGTGGCAGGTCCGAGTCCATCATATTGCAGTCTTTTCCTCCTCTGTCAAACCCAAACCCCTGGCTGGCACATACCATGCCATCTTAACTACACTACACTGAGCACTGAACACTGTCCTGTTGATACTCAATATCTGTGACAATAGAACATCTCAATCAGCTCCCAAACCTTTTGCATAACACTTATTAACAATAATTAAAAGGATAATGTCAGATCACTTCCTACACTTTTAATTATTAACTACATTATTTATGACCAATTAAATCAGTATAACATGCTGTAACACTGGCTGACAAGGGCCAAAAGGAATTATTGCATACGCGATGCAAAACCGGCGGCCCAGTTTACACCCCAAGACATAAATAGTTAGATGAATGCAATAACCAGAAAATAGGTCAACGGAGGTGTGCCCGGCCGCCGCGACAGAGACAACAGACGCACTGCCTCCGACGGTCGCGGCACATCACAATCTAATAAGAACCTTTGCAAACTTAATTACTTTATACTATGCATTACAAAACTTCGCACTAGACGTCATGAATCGTGGAATAATTAACGGGAGCTCGCAATTATACTAACTACGTACAAATAAACATTACTATAAACACATCTTGTCTTACTTTCTAACAAGCGCAGATGAGAGAGAGAACCGACCGCGACGCAGCGAAGCCCCGAGCCCCCGACTCCCCTGACATGTCAACCACTGTACACCATCCCAAGTCATTGATCTAATTGGTCATTACTTACACACTCATTATTTCTCACTTAAAAACATTGATAAAACACTGTAACTATTTTTTAATTAATTATTATGTCAATTTAACGTTATTTATTGCATAAACTCTGGCTAAAGCCTTTAAACACGCCCCGACCGACACTATTACACCGCCATATTTATTTACCTACTCAATGTGACCACTCTTTGCCCAAAATCTACCACATGGTATTTGGCAGTTTTTAAATAATTAGATAGACACTAAAATACTTAACAAAAACAAACATATATTCTAGCTCATTCTTTTGCTCGTGTATTTTGTTTTTCATATGAACCTATTTTGTAGATCAATGCATGACATGAAGATTTAATCTTTAAATTCCAAAGAACAGTCAATTGATTCTGGGAAAACAGTAAATCTAAAGTTGGATCATCACTATCGACCACTGTGGTCTATGACTTTTAAGTGCCAATTTGACATTGACACCATTGACATATGACAGTTCACGCCTCGCTGTCATTGTGAGGGTTTGTGTTTATATTCTTGTCGAAGCTACGTTTATTTTTATTGAGCTTTGATAAAAACAGTTTTAATTTATTCATATTATATTAATATAATGTGAGCAGTTAAAAAATAACGAGATACATATTGTGTTGTAAAAATGGAGACTACGCCGTTGCTGACGAGACCCAAAAAGAAATCCTTATGGTCAAGGTAAACGTTTTTTTATTGTTTTTCTTTGTTTGGCGTAATAATTACGGATGTATTATGTTATAATCGATTGTTTCTAGGTTACAATTTTGGAGGTTCCGTAAGAAGAAATTGAGTTCAAGAGCTATATATTTGGGACAGCTGCCTGATGAAGAATTTCCGCCTAACTACGTCTGTAATCAGGTCAGTGACAATGTCTCTACTGTTCGTCACCATGAAAATGCCATAGATGCTTTGGATAGGCTATTATTGACTACGCATTTTGTGCCATTGTGAGTATTGCACTAAAATCTTACCGGTTATTTAATGTTATTTAAATAATTAACTATAATTAGGCCATAATGAGTAACATAGACTGAGAAGCATTATCATTCTCGTAAATAATTCTAATTTAATTCATTAACGCTCAGGCGGTAGCCGGCGCCCGGAAGCCATTGTCTTACTATTGTGTCTCTAATTACGCACGTCAAAAGGTTAAATGATTCCAATAACTAAATTTGTGTTCTAATCACTTACAACCAGTAAATACTTGTGAATATCTTTATTGAAATATTTTGAACTTATTTATAACTGCTTTATGAACATGATTGTAATATTTACATTATTTGTAAATGTAATTAAGCTGTTGATCCCCACACGAACACGCGCCATTGTCTTACTATTGTGTCTCTAATTACGCACTCAAAAGGTTAATATTGAATAATCATACCAAGACATAATTCTTACTGTATTTAGTCTTGCATTCATTACTTGCAGCAATGTGATATTTTATAGTTAAGTGGGCTAATATTATTAAGAATAACCTAAATGGTTATTATTAATAATATTTGTATATTATTATCAAGATTAAGCAGACCTTTTGGTTGAGTTTTAGAGTAAAGTTATCACATAAAAACTATTGAATATTTTTGGATTGTTTTTCAATATTGCTGCTTGTGTTATTTTTCCGTTCTTTAATTATTCGTTTGAAGGTTGAAGAGTTAGCTACGGCCTTTTTGAAAGTATTGTTTACTATACTCCATCTGTTTAGGTAATTAACTAAAGTATCTAAAAGTTGTCTATAATTTTTATCTAAAAATGTTTACAATTTGTTATTTACCTATACTGATGTTTGGTAACTAACTAAATTTAAATAATCTTTGTATGTCTTTTATACGATTTTTTTTAACAAAAAGACATATTAAGATTGTTTACGTTTAGTTAACTACCTAAACCAATGGAGTATAGGAGAAGAATAAGAAACATGTTTCTAATCCTTGTTCATATTTGATTATCGTTGAAGGTTATCTTATTACTAAATGCTTGTATATTCAATACCTATAACAAAAATGCATTTTTTAACGTTTTTTTGCGGTCTGTCCATTCCGATTAATCTCCGAAACGGCTCGACTTGCAGATTTTACAAAGATTAACTTAGGCTACCTTTCATATTCTCACGGGAATTTCAAATTATGAAATACATTTTCAAAACGGTTGAACAAAATTTGACGTGACTTTCACTGGGATATAGCTAATATTATAAGGAGTAACTTAAGCAAATTTTTATTATTATTTTCCCACTGGAATGGGACTAAATTAGGGGTGAGGGGACATCTCCGAAGTGAATAAACAAATTTTGAAGGGACTTTGAAAATCTGTGAACTAAATAAACATTTTATAAAAAGGAGAATAATGTTCTTAAACTCCAGGCAAACGAAGTCGCGGGTAACACTATAAAAATGGTATAATCTGTTATAAGATATGTATTCCTAATAGAAAGTGCTCCACAGAGCAGTGAATGTTAGCAAGGAGGTCACAAAGTAAAAGTTATGTTTAATTTTGTAATTTCATTATTCAACTGGCTAGTTAACAACCCGATTTTTTTTTTTTTTTTTTTTTTTTATTATTGATAGGCTCGCGTTTGACCACCATCTCACCTGATGATAAGCGATGATGTGGCCGACGATGGAGCACGCTTGCCTAGAAGTAACCTATTCACTCACCGATTATATTTTTCAAACACAAAGACCTTGCGCCCTGACAATAAGAGCCAGGCAACTTAGAAATACATAAAATAAAAGACAAACTAACTTATTTTATCTACCACTGATAAGAATTTATTAAGGCTTAGATGTTGAATATGACTAGGGAGTTTATTATAGAAGTGTATACATTGGCATCTAAATGAGCCCCCTATTTTTTTGAGCCTGGTTGCAGGAACCACAAATTTGTGTTTGTTCCTAGTATTAAAATTCGGAAAAAAACTTCGTAACTCATTCGTGAATTGGACTGTTTTCACAGGTAAGTTTGTACGGAACCCTCAGTGCGCGAGTCCTACTCGCACTTGCCTGGTTTTTTTAACAGAACTCGATAAAAAAAAAAAACGATGAAGCAGCTCCATTGACTCATAAAAGATTACATCACTGCGAAACAATACCAATACGACAGACATGGCTCTCCCAATGACCATTACGATGCACGGTCAAGGAAAAATGATCGATTTTATTAGCGGTCACAATTGAGCAGTTGTCAATTTTTTTTTATTATTACTTTTTTTTTACAACTATCACACAACGCCGTCTAATCGCAAGCTAAGCAGAGCTTGTGTCATGGGTACTAGACAACTGATAAACATACTTATATATTTCTAAATACATACATATATAGATAAATTACACCCAGACACAGAACAAATGACCGTGCTCATCACACAAACATTTGTCCTGGGCGGGAATCTAACCCACGACCTCCGGCATAGCAGTCAGGGCCACTAACCACTAGACCAACAGGTCAGTCAAAACCATTATTTGTATCAAAAACTGTACGTTATTTTGGGCACGCCACATTTTTTTTTCAAGTTAAAAGTAGCCTATGGCCCTGAACGATAGCGTAGCTTTCTGCCAGTGAAATAATCTTCGTAATTGGACCTTAACGCGATCCATTTTACGACCTAAATTGAACTGTTAAAGGGACGGAGCTATATAGGATGTAAAACCCCATCCCGCTTTTTCGCTCGCACGACTAACATTTTAACAAGTCATGGTAAGGGCCCCAGTACTTTTAGAGACTCTTGGGGATGGGTCTACCACATACCAGCTTGATGCCCTGGAGTCGATTGAGAAGCGAGCCAAGAGGATCATCGGTGAGTCAAAACTCCAAAGCCTTGAGCATCAACGCCGAGTTGCAGGCCTGTCGGTTTTCTATCGATTACATTTCGGGGAGTGTGCGTTGGAATAGCACAATTTAATTCCACCAAGTCCGTTCCATCATCGGACCACTAGACTTACGGCGTTGCGCCATCGGTACATGGTGGACATCCCACCCATAAGTACAAAGTGTTTTGGGAACACATTCGTTATGCGCACAGCTAAGGAGTGGAATTCTCTGCCGGAGGCTGTGTTTCCTGATAGCTATAAGTCAAGAGTGAATAGGTTACTTCTAGGCAAACGTGCTCCACCGTCGGCCACATCATCGATTACCATTAGGTGAGATAGTGGTCAAACGCGAGCCTATCAATAATAAAAAAAAGACTCCGCAAACTATGTATTTCCTTATCATAATTATTAATTTAGCTTATGTAGGAGAACTCCTATATGTTGCTCTAAATCTCTATTACGCTCTTTACTTCTTCCCACGCAAGGGTATCGCCTTTTTTGTGTGGGTAATCATCAAATAACTTTTCCCGCTCTGTGTGGAGCGGGAGAGAGTGTCAGACTCTTACCGACTAAAACCCACCAGTAAAACTCTTACGAACAATCCTGCAATCCAAAGGTACCGCTCTAGTGTCGGGAAAGCTTTGTCTTAAATCAGCCGCCCGGGGATTCCCCTTACAAAGACTTTCAAACCTATTTATTTTCCTTGTGGTATATTTATCTCTTGTACACTTTCATGACTCATACTATTGTTACAGATTTTGAAATAAGTAGTTAATTACCGCAAACTGACTGAATTTTGTAAGAAACGTGAAGAACAATCATACAAAAAAAAAACCTAATCCGCCAGCTCGGCAGCGGCGCTTGCCCTTATCGTCCTTGCAACAATGACCGCCCATTGTGTTCTAACGTTGGCCAATCAGAATTGCGAGTCACTGTCGTTGTGATGTATTCCTATCATTGTATTCTTGTATTTGTGGGCACGACATAGATTAATCTTGTCGTTTGCTCGGTTACACATCGTCGGTCTTAAATCTAAGTTTCAAATGATAGAAGAATGAATTGAAAACAATTATTTTTTAATTTTTCAGTACCTACGTACAGATGTTATAAATCTTAAGCTATCTCTTCAGGTTTCTTACAAAAAAATTATTACTGCCTTATTCCAAGACGCGGGCTGGTTCAAGCAAAAGGGAGTGGACTGTATTGATTGGTGGAAATGCGTAATTGTACGTGACCTTGCAAATGCGACACAAATTGGACGACTAATTAGGTTTTGGGTCTAAAAGGAAAATTAGGTTAGGATCATGCACCCTGACCTGGCCTTTGTCCGTCGACCGAAGGCTGGTTCTCCTGGATTGATCTTTCCAGGCAGCACACGATATAAATGTCGTCCACTACGTATAAGTTATAAACGCACTTTTCTTAATGTTCCTGCATAACAACTAGGTTTCACACGCGTATTAGTTCGCAATTGGAAGAGTAATAAAATATAAAGCACTATATTCTAGGCGCGGTTCTTAAGCGAAGTTCTCAAAACGTAATTCTCAGGTGAAAGACGTTGCTAATAGTTAGAGTACCTATATTTGAATCTGACACAGATTGTTTTGGATTTTTGTATATTTTTTATATAATGGTTTTGGCTTGTATAACTTTAGGGCCTAAAGTCTTGGTATTAAATTGACACTTTGTTTTCCATTAACTTGCGGATGTGACACATTCTAAAAGAGTTTAACAAAATCGAGTTACGTGTTTGTATGCAAGTGCGACAGAGACTGAAACAAGTTGCTGGGTAGCTCGTGGGCACCGTCCTTTAATGTTTTAGATACAGGTTATGGTAACCAATCATTAAGATGATCATTGATCTATGTTCCACTTTATTATGAAATCCCAGTTCCAGAAGCTAACCATCCAATTTTTTTTCCAGAAATACAATATCCTGACATTCCTACCGCTGGTGCTGTTTGAGCAGTTCCGCTTCTTCTTGAACCTGTACTTCCTGGTGATGGCCGTGAGCCAGTTCATCCCGAGCATCCGTATCGGTTACCTGTACACGTACTGGGGACCACTGTGCTTCGTACTCGCTGTGACGCTGTTCAGGGAGGCTGTTGATGATTTTAGAAGATATCGGTAAGTGGCGTTCATTTCCTTTCCTTTACTATGTACTTGTACCATCTCAATCAAATCTATGTACTTGTAAAATCTCCCATGTAGGCCTATGTGAATTGACACATAGGCCTCCATGGGCACTTAAAAAACGCTTGAAGCTAATCCAATCCAATCCAAGTAAGTCCAACCACCAAACAACCAACCAACCGACAACCAACCGTCCAACCAACCAATCTAGTTCCAATTGATCGTCGCCGTTCTATAGATAAAATCCGGCAAGAAATTGCCGGATTTTATCTATAGAACGGCGACGAACGACGGTTACTCTTAAAAAAAATGGTTGACTATTAAAATGGTTGATTATTATATTAGAATATTAGAGGTTTGCTGATGAATGGAAGACGATATTATTAGAAAGTTTGCAGTTCTGTGAGATGACAGAGTGTACTACATATATATTTTACTGTACTAAATAATAATAATAAGATCCCTCACGACGCGAATCTCGCGAAAGCTGAGAAAGATAAGCAAACTAAGTATCTTGATTTGACCCGCGAGGTTGTCGACATGTGGGAAGTTGGTGGAGACAGCAGCCATTGTGCTGATAGTTGTGACGACCAATGGCTTAATAACCAAGAGCCTCGACCAACATCTGTGGAGACTCGTTGGGCAGTTGGATCAAGGGCTTGATCCGGTAGGCAGTACTCCTAGACAGGACGCGTATTGTTCGGAGATTCTTCTCCTCTGAGCCCTGACCACCGGTAGTTTGGACCCTGTTCCCTATAATTCAATAAAAAAAAATTATATCGTTGGGATACTAATTTTATATTTTTTTATATTTTTAAATGTTTTCTTAAAGACATTTAAATGTAAATAATATGTAAATATAGAAAATAAATGCAATAATAATAAATAAATACCTAAATCTCTCGTGGTGTGTCTACGCCTACGGTGCGTCCTGGCGCACCCTGGGAAGTCAGTCGCACAACTCCCGACGGACATGTCCGTCCGACACTACAAGTTCCTTTACGATCGCACGAGCCATTTATTTTTGTCATCCTTCTATTCAGGCCTCCCTCCACTTTTGCCACACTTGGCTAGCCGGCGCTTCTTCATTTCACTTTTGGCTGTCCAATTCGCTACTTCCTTCGTGGACCCTCTCTCACTATCACAGGACCTAAGCTCTGTGCTACTTCGATCCACAGTTTGCCCAGCAGGTGGCAGACCAGTCCTGTCTGTCTGAGCTCCTCTTACGTCGGACAGTTTTTTGAGCTTTCGACTATCTTAGTTTTAAAGTCATCGATCCGTTAGACGTGTAGATTCTTCTGATGAAACGATAATTCAGTCAAAAAGAGCGAGCTCTTTGCCATAGCTACCGAGGGGCTTGAAGTAGCAGTGCCTCGAGGCCTTCAAGCTCGGGGGGCCCTCAAAAACCTGATTAGCAAACCTCTTACTGAACTACCTAAAAATTGTCCCTCACACGTTTTAGTCCCACACCTAGAGCAGGAGAGGTTATTTGAAGATTTCCCATGTGAAAAAACGGCCCCCAGTTTTATTTAGCCCCTGCGCCGTTTGTCGTGTAGCTACGCCACTGAGCGAGCTCAGTGCTCATGTAAACGTACGAAACGTATTTACAATTATATCGTCACTCGTATAGCCAAGTACTCTGTTTCATTTGTAAAATCATTAGTTAATGAGTTTTCCCAATGTCAGATTAAATCTAATTAGACAGAGTACATGTTGGTTGCTCTATGATATTCATTATCCTAGCCGCGAACCACACAAGGGCGGAATGTCTGATGTCAGATGTTTATTGACTGAATCATTATCAGTATTGTGTGGTATGTACAATAATTGTATATGCTTATTTTAATTTCCGGAGATCTAGATATCGAATATAGAGTCCTCTTTGTTCGTTAATATGTAAAACAATGGCCTTACTTAGCGCCTAACAATATGGGCATTTTTGTCTCATTAAATATTCGTCTTCATGAAAATAAAGTCGCATAAATTAGACAAACATTTGCTGCTAATTAAGTTTTTTAGTTATCTAGATGTAGTATACACACTAATTGCTGAATGTTAAGTCTTCCGATGTTCTTGGTTTACTATCTGATAGGTACGAGAAGTTTTTTTTTTTTCTTTAAATCTCAGGTAATGCATTTTTTAGGGGCCCGTTCCCAAAGGGTAAAAATGGGACCCAACATATAGACGCTTAAAATAATCGCAGAATCTCGGAACCCTAATAATGGTACGGAACCGTTCGAGTGCGAGTTCGACTCGCACTTGGCCGGCTTTTCCGTGGTCGTGGAAGTGCAAATCATACAAACTGCTATGATTTGTCAAGAAAAACAACTTCAGAGTTTTCTCCTTTCCACCGAAGATCCAATATACATGTCGATTAAGGATGCCCATCAGAGTGTAACCTGCTCCAGAGATCAAAAAAATATATTTACCCTCGGTTTCTGATTTAAGCATTTGAACTTGAGAATTACTCAAACTCTACTTTACCTTGAAAACCTGTCAAAATTTGGCAGTTAAGTATGGTTTGAGACGTTCTTAACTCAAAATACTCAATTCAGAAAACCGCCCTGAGTGGATGATGAATGGACAACGAGCAATAAACAAACTATTCCAGACCACGCAATTGCTTAATTATAGTGTAGGCTCATCCACACGTCTGCCGGCAAAGAAATAGGAACTTTATCATCGGCTCGCGCGAACTCAGCCCAGGTTCTATCAAAGTGGTGTGACGTCATACAGCACTGTCATACTGGATGACAGTGGTGGTGTATGACGTCTACCACTTTGTCAAGCTGGATTCCGTACTATTGACTTCGCCGACATACATACAACATTATATTTAGTATATATGCGAAACCCGAAACACGTGTCTAGTATTTTTATGTAAAGAATCTATGTACAAAATTTCATAACTGTGTCATGAAAAATCACAAAGTTATAAGCTTGTTCTATTACCTGGTTGTCCGCACAAATACATGGTCACCGGACCATTCTGGTGACTGAGGGGTGGTTTTCCTCCTGCACTCAGCTGTGCGCTGGCGCCTAATGCCTGCTATGACCTGCTGTGACCTGTGTTGTACTTAGAGTCGGTGGTGTCCAACTTGTGACCTTTTTTTAAATATTTTTGGGAAAAAAACTAACATGGTCTAAAAATCATTGGAATCGATTCAGTGACTGATTCTGAACATATTATATTCACGTTTCGCATATACTAAAAATAATATTGTTTAAAGAATGACAAGACAAGGACAGGATATATTCCTTTAACAGGGCCCACTAGGGCCGTTGCGTGCCAGGGCTGCGAATTGTTTGAAAGAATTACCGCGGCCCTAGAAGGCAAAAGGCAACTGAAGGAACACAGGTAGGTTTTAGACAGTAAAAGTCTGAAATTCAAAACCAAATAGTGAATAGGTTACTTCTAGGCAAGCGTGCTCCATCGTCGGCCACATCATCGCTTACCATCAGGTGAGATAGTGGTCAAACGCGAGGCCTATCAATAATAAAAAAACCCTCTCGCTACGCCCAGTTGAAAAAAAGGTTATATTCCTTGATGTACTTCCTCAGGAGAACGACTTAAAAAAAAAGTAGCTGCTGTATTCTTAATTTCGATTTGAAAATGGAATTTCATAAAATTCTTTCCCTCTTCCAGACGGGACCGCGAAGTGAACCGCCAACGCTACGAACGTATAGTCCTGGACTCTTCAGCAGCGGACTATCGCCCATTCTTGACAGAACAGGTCGCGTCCTCAGAACTCCGGGTGGGTGACATCGTGATGTTACATAAAGGCCAAAGAGTACCAGCTGACATGATACTGCTGAGGACCAATGAGACGATGGGCACGGTGTTTATAAGAACCGACCAGTTGGATGGAGAGATTGATTGGAAGTTGAGGTTCGTATTGCTTTATTTATTGATGTGAAGAGTTCTTCATCTGCCTAAATACTAAAAGGAATTGCTCCAACCTGGCGACGTCTGTAGTCCCCTTCTAAACACAGCGTTTTCTTGTTCAGAAGTTTTAAATATTCATTTTATTATTTATTAATACACAGGGAAACAGATTACTGTGAAATGAAATGTGATTAACTACTTATTTCTATAGAAATTTCTTCCAGCAGACCTGCGAAAGAGTAATTAAAAGAAATGTAGACGATAGTGTGCAAAAAACAAGAGAAGTGTATGTGAAGTCTTAAACTAAAGTATCAAATAAACCTACACTTTGAATATTAATAAATATCCACTAATATAACTATATACCTTATACTATAAATAGATACATTATTTATTTGCATATAAATTATCACAGTATTAAATTAGATTTGAACAGTAGTAATTTGTACTGTATGTATTTGATTAGTTAATACTTTTTACGAGCACGCGTCAATCGTTGCAATTTCAACCTTATTGTAATAATGTACAGTCTGGGTTAGCATAGAATCTATAGCATTGATTAAACTAGTTGTGGACTATAAAACTTCTACTACAAATAAATTTTAGACACTTTAGCATTGGTAAAGTGCAATTCTGCATTTTTGACCCCTGACTGTACATGTTGAATGACGGGCACTTGTAAATGGTATCGAGTAAATGATACAATTTGTTTGGCTTAGCATAATGATCCTTTCTTCCAATTACGAACTCAATTCATTTATGAATAGTGATAGCCTCTTATGTTTATTGCTTTGCTGGAATTTCCTTAAATGCATATGGGAGCCAAGTATGGGTATTCCAGAGAGACCAGCTCCAATATGCTTGTACTTACTTGTACCTAAGCGTATGTATCCCCAGTGCCCTCAATTTGGTCTCCGCTCCTAACAGCTGCGTGTTTTTGTGTTCCTACCCAGTCGTAACGATTATTGTTTGTGCCTTATCTTAATAACTATTAGATTTAAGTGTGTATCCTACCAAATACTTTTAGGGAAATAACCTATTTATAAAATTGAAGCCCCAATAAAAATCAATACGTGAACCTATAATCTAGATAAATAATAAAATAAACAGTATAGATACAACAGATATAAATTATGGCAGGTTAACAACCTTTTCTTTTTGATGATTAATCATTATCTGCTTATCATCAGGCACTTGGTAGACATGTTGGTAAACCAACGACCTTACAGCTACTAGACGTCTCATGCTTGAACTAGCGCACCAAAACAATTCTATCACCTAGCCGAGGTACGGGGAGCGGGGTACTACGTTCTGATTGGTTCGATTAGCACGGAGGAGCAGGGTACTGCGTTCTGATTGGTCGAGACATCAGATCTATAATCATATGTGTTGACATACATGCGTCGCCTGTAATTAGACGTCTAGTGGCTGTAAGGTCGTTGTGGTAAACATATTAAAGTAGTTGTTATCGCATCTTTAATCTCCACTTATTTTTATTTTTATTCCACGAGCACGAGCGATACTACTTTTTTCTATTAGTACGATAGGAAAAAATTACAAAGATGTAAGAAATTAACTTTATTTTTTATTCATATAAACCAGTGCTTGACTGCGATCCCACCTGATGGTAAGCAGCAATGCAATCATTGATGGTGAGGCGCACTAGTTTATTAACGTTTTGAGTGCGTAATTAGAGACACAATAGTAAGACAATGGCGCGTGAACGCCGGCGTTAATGCGGGGATCAACAGCTTAAGAGCCTATTCACTCTAGCCTTGAAGACACCTAAATTATAGTTGGACGGGAAGACCGCAGCAGGCAAATTGTTCCAGTCCTTCGATGTACGCGGTATAAACGACGAAGCGAAACGCTTAGTCCGTAACTGTATTATGTTTTGATGAACACACTATCTATCTAGCATTTATCCTCAAGAATGACACATATTTTTCTGATTCTGTTTACTCCAGTGGATCATATACTTTTGCGCATTATAAAACTCGCGATTAGCTCCTATATCTCCATTAACCTCCCGAATTTGCCACCAATCCACACTGGGCCCGCTTAGTGGATTACGGCCCTTTCCCTCTTCTAGAGAGAAGGCCTGAGTCCTATGGAAAAAAAAATGTTATACCCACTCGAATTTGAGTAGTTATATCTTGTTGTTATTTGTGACGATATTTTGACTGTTGCTTATATTTCGCTTAACAACAGATTTGGCGGCTAATGAGGTATTGGTTATCGATAAAGTCCGTTGGTGCAACTCACTCTTAATTTATAAGTACAACTGATATTTAAAATCAAGGACTTAACGTGTTGTATGCATTGAACATATATTTGTGTGGGCTACAGATAGTCGGGTATCTTGTGTATGGGAGTTTACATGTTTATGAACATACCCAGCCCATAAAACCCATTTTTATTCTAACTCCTTCTCTTTTCATGCGGTACGACTATGGAACTAACTTCCAGCTAAGATCCGTGATGCTAAAAATATATCTGTTTTTAAAAAGCTAGTCAAAGAACATTACCTCTCTACCATCTCGTAAGTTATAGTTATATGTATTTTTATTAATTTATGTTTGTATCTATTTATGTGTACATTTATTTACTGTTATTGATATATATGTATGTATTATATGATTTAATTTTGATAATATAGTCTATTTAATTCTTCTCTATATTATTTATACACACTGCGTTTACATCTCTCATCCAACTCTCCTATCGCAGGTCTGCTGGAAGAAATTTCGTTAGAAATAAGCAGGACCTTTGTACTCTTTTATCTGTATTTGTTCTTTTCGATTTTAAGAGTTTGTGTGTACATAAATAAATAAATAAAATACCCACGATACAGGAGTAATTCCTAGTGTGGGGCAAAGTTATTATAAAAATAAACTGCAGTTGAACGCTACGGTTTTGTGCTTATAGTAAAATCTTTAGACAACTTTGTATCTTTCTACAATAAAAATGTTGTTATCTTTGTTTCATTGTCATTTCTCATTATTACTCATAAATGTCAGGTTCCTCGCTACTCTACAAGCAAGTGATAAAAATGTTGACAAACATTATAAATAGTAAACTAAGATAAATACTACTATGTATCGAGAATGAGCATACAATTATCATTTACTTTACGCCTGATTCTGTTATGAAGACTGGATAATGACGGTTTCTGGGATGTTTTATGTAACTAGTTGTCCCCCGCGGTTTGGCTACTGCTTCGCTCCTGTGGATCGTAGTGTGATGTTATATAGCGTATGGTCTACCTTGATAAATGGGCTCTCCATCACTAAAAGAATTTTTAATTAAAACCAGTAGTTACTGAAATTAGCGTCGTCAAACAAACAAACTCTTCAGCTTTATAATATTAGTATAAGATTTCATGTACATGCTTATCAATCTATCTAACTAACGGAGTTGGATTCTGTACTTAGCCCATGATAGGCCATTGTGCGTGGGCCATGGTGACCCGATACGTACTCACCTATACATTCAAGATCAAAACTAGTAATTTGTATTTACATTAGGGAAGAATTAATTCAGAAAAGTGATATTAAACTTAACCTTTTTCCGTTTAGGTCAAAATACTTGCTATGTTGTCAATTAGGATTAGCAGAATCATTGCAATGCGCAGATTTTACATTCATCAAATTTGAAACCGGACTAGTGTAGTGATACATTAATCTAAGTTGAACTGTATTACAACTTGTACAAGCTTATTATTTGTTTGGCAGTGAAAAATTGCACTACACTTCACCACATTAGCGCTGGCCTTTATTCGACTTGAGACACTCACTCTTATTAATAGAGAAATAAAGCCGTTTTATGCATTAAAAAAAAGGTTATCTTGACAATATCAAAATTTATTTCAGGATACCCCTCCCATCGACACAAAAACTGCCAACTGACGCGCATCTGCTAGACATTAACGCCCAGATCTGGGTGGAAAAGCCAGAGAAAGACATCCACGCGTTCATCGGAACTTGCACCAGGCTGGATGAGGAGGAGAGTGACTCGTTGCACATTGAGAACACCCTGTGGAGCGGCTGTGTTGTGGCCTCGGGACAGGCTACCGGACTTATTATTTATACTGGTAAGAAAATTGCTAATGATAATAAAATGGAATATAATTATGGAATTGGAATCTCATGGCTACTAGCATAGTTTGCAGATAAATATTGATACTAACCATTACATGAGTGTGAAGGCAAATTAGGGTAAATTATTTAGCACTACAGCCGTTATTAATGACTGACGATTTTGAAGTAACCAAAATTCATGACTGATTTTTGAAAATGAAAAAATAAATGTGACCTTGAGATACTTGAACCGGTCAGATTTTTATATAGAGGGTTCAACTTGATGTCTTTGTCGTCCTCAAAGATAATCTGACAAATTATATGGAAGGGTATTGTTAATCTGACAGTTCGAATAAAAAAATTAAAGAAAAAGAATGAAAAATATAATAATAAAATAACCAAGCGACATTTCGAAAATGTAAAAATGGTACATTGTAGTATGGTCATAAAAGATTAATATGAATTGAATTTTGTAAAAAAAAATTCAACAGTTTACTATCAAAATTCAACTAAATTCAATTATTTTGGTTGGCAGAGTCATAAACGACTAATATTTTCCATGGTAGGACGCTGCGGGAGAGTTAGAGATAAAGAAAGAGTGAGAAGGAAAGATCTTCTCACTCTTTCGTCTTTCTTTATCACTCACTCTAGACGCGGAGTGGGGAATACAGTTAATTTTCAGCATCTGTACTTTATCGATGGTTTAGCTACATCGCCCCATGAAAACCGTCAGATTATGTTTTTCGTAATCCTGATATGATTTCCTTCAAAATAAAAAAGAAAATTCAATCGCACTCGAGTATTTCGAGGTTACGTTTTTTTTACAACTTTGTAACTCGCCCATTTTCTTATGCTGAAATTGTCAGATTATTGAAATTTACACTTTTCTTCTTGTACTCAACTTACCTTGTCTTAATCTGACGCGCTAGAGTTTTTCTGAGGATCGTTTTTTTTTTTACTAATCTGACGTTCTGCACTCAACGCACCCCACTATATTAAGGGTTCATATTATGTGCCTTGTACCATATGAACATATATGCGTAATGTAATATGGGTAATGTACCCCACATTACATGGTGTAAGGTTTCTCCCCATATGATTTTCTGACGCGCTCGATTACTGCGCAAAGTCCCCACTTGGGCTACTATAATTATTATTATTTTTAAGTTTGGTCTGTGCCTATTTTGTGATGACGTCTGTCTCCAGGTAGTGAAACCCGCTGCGTGATGAACAACGCGGTCCCTCGCTCGAAGGTGGGCCGCCTCGACCTGCAGGTCAACGACCTCACCAAGCTGCTGTTCGTCGCGACCATCTTCATATCGATGCTGCTTATAACGCTGAAAGGGTTTGGAGGACCCTGGTATGGGTTCCTCTTCAGATTCGTGTTGCTGTTCTCTTATATTATTCCTATTAGGTAAGTTGGTGTTTTTTGTATCATATTGTATGCAATATTCAGTCTGGATGTAATTTATGTATAATATGTATGTATTTAGAAATATCTATCTAATATATAAAATTCTCGTGTCACGGTGTTCGAACTTGAACTCCTCCGAAACGGCTCGACCGATTCTCATGAAATTTTGTGAGCATATTGAGTAGGTCTGAGAATCGGCCAACATCTATTTTTTTTTTTTTTATTTAAATTTTTTTTTTTTTTTATTTATATATATTTTTTTTTTTATTTATATGGCAGAACAACGTTTGCCGGCTCAGCTAGTCTATATATATAAAAGAAAGTCGTGTTAGTTACACTATTTATAACTCAAGAACGGCTGAACCGATTTGGCTGAAAGTTGGTGGAGAGGTAGCTTAGAACCAGGAGATGGACATAGGATACTTTTTTTTTCTTTTTTTTTGAGTAGGGTAGAGTAAGGTAGAGTAGGATAGAGTTGGGTAGAGTGGATATAGTAGTCAGTTGACGGGAGCGAAGCCGCGGGCAAAAGCTAGTATAAGTATGTTTATCAGTTGTCTAGTACTCATAGCACAAGCTCGGATTAGTTTGGGACTAGATGGCGTTGTATGAAAGTTGTGGAATATTATTATGTTAGAAATTATGGTAGAAAAGTAAACGAGATAACAATTTTGAATGAATTTATCTGTCTCTCTCGTCATAACGCCGTGGCGGGGAATCACCATACGACTCCCGACGTTTTGGGCATCTCCTGTATGAAAAAAAATAGAAACCAAAACCTAACCCTAACCTAACCTCTATACTGAAACTGCAAAAGATCTGGGTGTTGTTATTGACTCCAATCTTTCGTGGCGTGCGCAAGTCAATGAAGTCAGTCGGAAAGTAAATTTTTCTTTTCATTCGCTCAAATGCCTCCAGAGTCTCTTGCCTTTGAATACGAAAATCTCTTTGGCCCAAACACTTATTCAGCCGATTATAGATTATGCCGATGCGTGCTACCTGGATGCTACTGAGGAGCTATTAAACATGCTTGAACGATTGCAAACTTATGCATTCGGTTTGTTTTTAGTCTACGAAAGTATGATCACGTTTCTCATCTTCGCAAGGAACTCAAGTGGCTCCCTTTCCGTCTTCGCAGGAACGCTCGGATTTTATGCCTCTTTTCAATATCCTCCACAACCCATCTTATCCCTCCTACCTGCGCGACCGTTTCTCTTACGCTCGCCCCGATGACGCACCGTGCAGATCACACCTAAGATCCCTTCTTAAATCCCCTCCTCATAAATCCATTTACTACTCCTACTCTTAAGTAAGGTTTTGGAACTCTCTTCCGCCTAGCATTCGAGGTTTGAAATCTATTTCACTCTTTAAATCTCAAGTAAAAGAGCACTATCTTTCTTCTCAAGTGTGATAATTATATAATTATGTAAATATTTTATGTATTTTTTTTTGTATAGGGTATAATATATGTATTTATTATTATTTAAATTGTATGTGTTATTTTGTTTTATGTTTTTAATTTAATTTAAGATTATACAAACTCTTCTTATTTCTGCACGCTATTGTCTACATTTCTTTTGATCTTTCCTTTCGCAGGTCTGCTGGAAGAAATTTCTTTTTGAAATAAGCAGTACCTTTGTACAAATTTTTATAATTTTGTATCTTTTTCAATGTATTTTAGTGTGTGCATAAATTATATAATAAATATAATAGAATCGTTTATTTCTGAGTATATGGTACATGAAGATCTTAATATTAGACGGAATCACATATACTACCTTTGCAGGTGTAGAAATATTAAGTTGGTATTTAATGAGCCTTAAGCTTGAAATTTTGAAGGCATGTTCGTGTTTATAAAACGCCTATGTGGACATCATGAGCAGTGGTGGCCGAGTGGTAACGGCCCCGACTTACGAATTGTAGGTCGCGGGTTCAAACCCAGCCAGGCGCATTACTTTGTGTAATTTATTTCATAACCACTGCTCTCAAAACGGTGAAGGAAAACATCGTGAGGAAACCGGCATGTCCTAGAACCAAAAATTCGAAGACATGTGACATTCACCAACCCGCACTGGGCCCGCGTGGTGGATTACGGTCCATTCCCTCTCCTGGAGAGAGGCCTGAGTCGCAGCAGTGGGAACATTAAAAGGCTGATTATGCTATTATGCTATTCTATGTGGACATATCCTGAGCGATCGAGGATGCCTAGTACTGAACTCACAAAACATTTCCTTCTCAGCTTAAGAGTAAACCTCGACATGGGCAAAGCGTTCTACTCCTGGACCATTCAAAGAGACCAGAAGATCGAAGGCACCGTCATGCGTTCCACCACCATTCCTGAAGAATTGGGTAGGATCCAGTACGTGCTAGCAGATAAGACCGGAACGCTGACCAAGAACGAAATGGTGTTCCAGAAGTTGCATCTGGGGAATGCGCTGTTCGATAAGAATAACTTTTATGAGGTAAGTGGTTTTGTAGGTTTTGATTTTACAAGAGAATAATTTTACTATTATATCTGGATCCAGTGAGAATTAGTTTAATTTATTTATAATATGTATGTACTTAGAAATATATAAGTATGTTTTCAACACACTTGCTCAGAAAGTGACTCTTATTGCACTGCACTTAGGTATATAATGGCACTCGTTACCAAACTGTGGCATTTTGATTACCATTACGCACTAGTGCTATAATGTAGTTAAAACCTTTTTGTTCAACCTCTTTGTTCGCAAAACAAATTTTGAATTTGAATGCATTCAATAGTATATAAATTAGTGTCTTACTTACCTACTTATTTCATCCAATTTCAAAGTTAAAATGGACAAATTGAACTTGTACAAACGATTAAATTAATAAAAAACATTTAGTAAATAAATCGTACACTCAAATAAAATTTGTTTTTTTTTTGTGGTCTATGGCCGCCATTTTAAGATGCGCGCGGTTTTTGGCGTGATTTTTTTTATTCCAGTGAAGTTCGGCTGTATTAATTAAATAAAATTGAATACTACAAAATCATTGGAAAATGTTACATCCGTATTCTATTGTCACCACGAAAGACATTATCGTAAAAAAAAAAAGTAAAAAAACTAAAACCCGACTACGACAAAAAAAACGACGAAACTAAAAGTATGAAACAAGATTTCCAGGATGCTGAAATAAACAAGGTAAAAAGAAAAGCCGCAGTCACACATTATAGGTAACAACCGAAACACTTTAATAACGTGTGACTACGGCTTTTCTTTTTACCTTGTTTATTTCAGCATCCTGGAAATCTTGTTTCATACTTTTAGTTTCGTCGTTTTTTTTGTCGTAGTCGGGTTTTAGTTTTTTTACTTTTTTTTTATTTAAATTATTTTGGTGTTAAATCACTGTGCTTCTATACCATTTGCAAAAGCTGAATTTAAAATTTCTAATTAATAATAGTAAATTAATTTTTGTCCACCAGAGGGCGCCACATTGAATTTTGATGATATATTTTGATAAGTACCAGTGAAGCCCTTTCAAATGATATCAAACACGGTGTATTTATCTTAACATTTTTTTTAACACATGACTTTTTGTCCGCTAGAGGGCGTCACTTTAAATTTGAACAATATTTTGGAAATGTACAAGTAAAGCCCTTTCAAATGATACCAAACATGGCGTATTTATCTCCATTTTTATTTTTTACACAGTACTTTTTGTCCGCTAGAGGGCGCCATATCAAGTTTTGTGACACGTCACGTAACCTATGTTCAGCGGATAATTAAGACGGTTCTAACGATACCTCATACGTCGAGTTCCGATAAGTAGATTAGGAGCTATGTGGGAACAGATGAACAAACTCACATACATACATAGCCTGTCAAAATCATAACCCTCCGTAGTCGGGTAAAAACGTGCAGTATGATCAAAATACCTTAGCCTTCCTCTAGGGGTAAATAAAAAAAAATGATGCGCGCCATTATGTTCAGATTTTTACCGCCATGTCACACAAAATTTTACTAGTTTTACTGTTGTTTTCTTCGCAAGTGTATTGAAAAACGTCGTATGACACACGTGAGTAATTAATGATTACCGCCGCGTTCTTGGCTCTCTTAAGACCCTCGCCACGGCTCGGGTCACAATACCGCCTCGACGGTAATCACTAACATTACACACTTGTATCATAATGTACTATTATCAGTTGTAGTATTCATACCACTAGCTCTGCATTGTCTGGAACTAGATTTCCGTCTGTCGTGCTAGCCGTTCCCACTATCATGACAATCTGCCGTCACCGCAAATATAGTCGTAAACGACAGTTAATCGTGTCATCCTATAAGTGAACACCTCCATTTAAATATGTAAGCCACGATACTTAATACAACACGATTATCTGTCGTCACGACAAAGTAGGAACGCGGCCTTATACTGGCCTGTTGGTCTAGTGGTTAGTGGCCCTGACTGCTATGCCGGAGGTCGTGGGTTCGATTTTCGATTCCCACCCAGGACAAATGTTTGTGTGATGAGCACGATCATTTGCTCTGTGTTTGGGTGTAATTTATCTATAATATGTATGTATTTAGAAATATATAAGTATGTTTATCAGTGGTTTTAAAGCTAAGCACAGCTTGTGTTATGAGTACTAAACTCATAACACAAGCTGTGCTTAGCTTTATACTAGACGGCGCTGTGTGATAGTTGTGGAATATTATTATTATTATACACCCAGTTTCGTTTTCATACTAGGAATTATGTAAGAGAAAAGAAATGCTGAATGTCCCATTTATTTATTTTTTCAGGTCGAAGCCCTCCTAACTCAATACGTGACGAACGACGCTCCGTCCCTCCCTACATCACCGACTACTTCCACCAGCGAAGGTTTCGCGGCTTCACCTCGACAAGTGTGGCAGACTGTGTTATGTATAGCGTTGTGTCATAACGTGACGCCGGTGTACGATGTTGCTAGCGGTGATCAGCAGGCGGATGAGGCGCAGTCGGGTAAGCGGAATTGGTTTTTATTAACAACTATCTGACCTGGCGGATTTCGTACCGCGATAAAATAGTGCAACCCTATTTTATGCCCAGGCAATATCTGTCCATTCCAGGTTTCCTGGAAGAGATCGCAGAATGCGATAAGGCCGCCAATTGTATGTTTTAAGTTCAAATTGTAATATTTGTTTGTTGTGCTCAAATTGTAATATTTTTTATCTTTGTGTACAATAAAGTATATATAAATCTATATACCTATATAAAACCGAAATACCACTCACTGATTAATCACGAAATCCCTGAAACTATAACACCTACAAACTTAAAATTTGGCAGGTAGGTTCCTTATAGGGTGTAGACATCCGCTAAGAACGGATTTTACGAAACTCCACCCCTAAGAGGGTAAAACGGGGTTTGGAAGTTTGTTTAGGAGAAACCTATTTTTACGCGGGCGATGCCGCTGGCAGAAGCTAGTAAATAAATAAAATAGTCAACGAATGATGGAATGATTGAGCAAACGATGGAATGATTGAGACGAATGTATTTGACTGTTGCTGTAATTTTTCGATGAATTTGAATAGTCATTCTGCTTCAGGTCGAAGACGAATCTAACAAAGCAAAGATCATTAAAATCGGTCCAGCCGTTCTTGAGTTATAAATGGTGTAACTAACACGACTTTGTTTTGTGTGTATAGATATTCGGATATTAGCTTTGCAGCGTGATTGTTCGAAAGATTTACTGCGGATCTGAAATGTAAAGGGCAACTGAAGGAACACTGTGGGATTTAGTCTGACACGCCCTCTCGCTCCTCCAAGAGCGGAAGGAGTTGTTTGATGGCTTCTCACCTAAAAAAAAAAAACGTAAATATAAAGCCTCAAATACACTAGAGTACAAAATATCCCTCAACATGACGCTCAATGCTGATAAATGAAATGGAACTGGTATCTTTAATACAGGTTACTTGCCCTGCGTTCCGAATTGCGATGAAAGTAATAATATCGCAAATTCGACTAACGTGCAGCGTCTAAATTATTATACAAAGCCCTTATATTTTGTAACTTTTAAATTTGGTCGGATTCGCGATATTATCACTTTTATCGCAATTCGGAACGCTGGGTATGTAACTTAGCTAAGATGCCAGTTGCGCTATATTCTGTGTCGAAAGCAATCTTAAATACACCTAAGATATTTTTGTAATCTCATAATTGATATTTCTGAGACTCAATAAAGCATTATTATTAATTGTCCAACAATATGTCCCGCGTCACGAAATTGCATCGTAAAATATTGGAGGGTGAATTGCGGGACACTGGGCAATGTTACAGCGTCACGTCGTATATTTTGTCCCCTAACTTATCTGAGGCTTAAATAAAATAGAAAGCCGGGTCTTTGTAAATATTTAGCTGAAAGATATCCACTGCTGGACATAGGCCCTCGTTAAGTATGGCAAACTGTGGTAGTGTTGTGTCAAAATGTGACGCCTGTTTTTGATGTGACTAGTAGATATCTACAAGAAGATAGGACGCAGCAGTCGAGTAAGCTGGAATTAACTGAAAAGACAGAGACGAAATGATGTTTTTTTTTTTTTTTTATTAATGATAGTCTCGCGTTTGACCACCATCTCACCTGATGGTAAGCGATGATGTGGTCGACGATGGAGCACGCTTGCCTAGAAGTAGCCTATTCACTCTTGACTTAAAGACCCCTAAGTTGTAGCTATCTGGAAACACAGACTCCGGCAAGGAATTCCACTCCTTGGCTGTACGCATAATAAATGTGTTCTTAAAACGTTTTGTGCGTATGGGTGGGATGTCTACCATGTACCGGTGGCGCAACGCCGTACGTCTAGTGGTCCGATGATGGAACGGACTTGGCGGAATTAGATTGTGCAACTCCAGCGCACACTCCCCGAAATGTAAACGATAGAAAACCGACAGGCTAGCAACTCGGCGGCGATGCCCAAGGCTTTGGAGCTTCGACTCAACAAGTGCATCATTGCCGATGATCCTCTTGGCTCGCCTCTCAATCGACTCTAGCGCATCAAGCTGGTATTTGGCAGACCCGTCCCAAAGTTGAGAGCAGTACTCCATACACGATCGTACTTGCGCTTGATAAAGGTTGAGCAGCTGTTCCGGCGTGAAGTACCGTCTCACCTTTGCTAAGATCCCCAATTTTTTGGCAGCCAGTTGAGCCTTTGCCTCGATTTATGAGCCGAAATTTAGAGTAGACGACAGCGTAACCCCAAGAAGCTCAAGGTGGTCGGTTATTGGCACGGTCACACCTCGGAAAGATGGAGCCGGTTGGAATTGACTCCGTTTAGCGGAAAAAAGACACGCTTGGGTTTTAGTTGCATTGAACTTGACCAGATTGGCATCGCCCCAATCGGAAACCGCCTTCAAGGACGAGTTCAAGCGTTCAACCATAGCCTCTCGGGATGACTGGATCTGTGACCCACTAGCACGTGCGTCAGACACATATCTCTCGGCAACAGTGCTGTCGTCTGCATACCCAAAGATACCGGGTTTAAGTAAGTCATTTATGTGCAGCAAAAACAGTGTTGCCGAGAGTACCGACCCCTGAGGGACCCCGGCATTAATATCCATTTGACCGGACGAGTAGCCATCGACAACCACTCGGATGGATCGATCCCTCAAGAAGTCTGCGATCCAATCACACAGACCAGTGGGTAGGCCGAAGGAAGGAAGCTTAGCAATAAGGCTTTCGTGCCAGACCCTATCGAAAGCCTTCGAGATATCGAGGGAGACGGCAAGCGCTTCCCCATGCTTCTCGATGGCCTCGCTCCAGATGTGAATGGCATACGCTAGAAGGTCCCCAGTGGACCGATTTTGGCGAAAACCGTATTGCCGGTCACTGAGGATGTCGTTAGCTTCTAGGTATGCCAGAAGTTTCTTGTTAAGCACCCGTTCCATACTCTTACAGAGGATGGACGTAACAGAGATGGGTCTGTAGTTTGCTGGGTCAGCTCGACTGCCTTTCTTGGGCACAGGCTGCACGTTAGCTTGCTTCCAAGCAATCGGCACTTTTCCAGTCTCATATGAGATGCGAAATAGGCGTGTCAAGATCGGAGATAATTCAGGCGCACAAGTTTTAAGTACAATTGCTGGTATCCCGTCGGGGCCACTAGCTTTGTTCACGTCGAGGTTACGCAGGACCCTACGAACGTCCTTATGATGGATACGAACGTCTGACATTACAGTATTGACAGAATTCAGACGAGAAGATTCCGCAAAAAGAGAGGCAAACAAGTTTGCTTTCTCCTCAGCGGTGTGAGCCAGCGACCCATCGGGTTTCAGCAGTGGCGGAAGTGACGGACGGCAGAAGTTCGATTCAACCGACTTAGCCAGGGACCAAAACGCTTTACTACCTGCGGGGTATGAAGCAAGTTTGCTCCCAATTCGGCTTATGTGGTCAAACCGAGACATCCGCAACACCTTCTTGCAGGACTTGGCAGCCCTGTTAAAGGCCTTCTTCTTTTGAGCCACGTCGCTTGCCTTGCGCGTACGAGCGTCGGCCCAAGCTCGATATGCCGCGTGCTTAAGCGCGTCTGCGCGATCACATTCGGCGCCAAACCATGGACGAGCTTGGCCAGACATTGTTACGTCAGAGAATGGGATGAAGTACTCCATCCCCTGTCGCAACACATCCGTCACGGCATCTACGCACGACGAAGCATCATCTGAAGAAAAGCAAGTGGGCTGCCAAGGATAGCATGCGAAAAAAGACCGCAAGCCATCCCAATCTGCTGACCTGTATCGCCAAACCCGCCGGGTGCCCCTAGGGCTGGGATCGGGTGGGGAATAGACAGACACAGACTTAACCAGACAGTGGTCGGAACCGCCTAATGGCGAACATATCGACACAGAGTAGCGGTCTGGATCTGTTGTCAGCAGAAGGTCCAGGCAATTGGCTGTGTGCGAATACACATCCGGCACCCTCGTTGCCCCCTGGACCAGCTGGGTAAGATTTAATGCTAGCGCTAGCTTTCGCATCTCTCGCCCAGCGTGGTCTGTGGACTGGTACGGGAAAAGCCACTCTTGGTGGTGGGCATTAAAATCCCCCAGTAACACCAATTGGGCAGAAGGGTACCGCTGCTGAGCCGCATCCGCCGCCTCACTCAGATGCTACGTGAGCCCAGATGTCTCCTGATCTCCGCTGTGCGAGCGGTAGACACAAGCGTAGATTATTTTATCTAGGCCTGTGTCCACCAAAGTCCAAAGCGTCGAGAACCTGGAGTCCTCAAGGTTACGGAGACGCCGATAGCAGATGTCGTCACGGGCGTACATACATACACCCGCACGTGGTTTGAAATTGTGCTCCAAGGTAAAACCTGGGTAAGAAAGGTACGACACGTCGGACGGACCTCTGATCTGCGTCTCCGAAAGGAAGAAGAGAGCTGGTTTTTCAGTCTCGAGGTGGTGGTGGACTGCGACGAGATTGGAGTGCAGACCTCGTATGTTAGTGAGGTGCACTTTGTGAGAGAGGGAGTGCAGCCGCTGTTTATCTTGACTCTTTCTTTTCCTTTTCATTTTTATTTGAGTGAAGGGAGGAGAGGAGAAGGAAGTGAAATGAGGTTCCACGCAGCTAACCTTCAGGCACGCACTGAAAGGACGACATCATTAGGGGACTAGTCTGGAGACTGCGGGGACGCCCGAGCCCCCCCGAGAATGTCCATCGGGCCCTCTCGTCTGGTCGCCAACCAGCACGATGGCGCATTCCGGGATTTTTCGACAGTTGGCGGGGCAGCCTTTCATGTGTGGCTAGCACATTACTTGGGCCCCCAGCTACCTGCGGTCGGCCAGCGGCAACCGTGCCTCGGATCCCGCTACCCTTCGCGACTAGCCTCCCGATTCCTCCATATCAGAACGAACCAGGATGGTCTGCTTGCGCTGGAACAGCTATTACGACCCAACTCCTCTAGACTGGCTACACTGAGCATCATACCGGAACACGGCCAGGCCGTTTGGCGGCACGTCTTTGCTCAGTGGGTGGTCGCAAGCCAACGGTCGAAACCTACCACCAGTTAGTGTCACCTGATTAGCACCACCCGGGGACCACGTGTAGGGACTTGCTTCAGGTGTTCTCCTACGGACGCGGGTGACTCGGCCCCCAATCGGATATGTTTATAGATATCTGTATACTCGCCTTCAAGCATCCGGCCCCCACATCGGCTTACATCGATCGAATTTTCGCGACCATCGCTAGTTCTCATAAATTGAGTATTAATATATTATTTGTTATTCCGAATGTTTACTCACTCAACCTTTTGGTTCAAATCGCCAATTTGTTGCGTATCGAATCGGAATCGAACTCGAGACACTTGGCGCAGCAGCTAATCACCTTCTGCGCCAACCGTAGTCACAAAATCTCTTATGGATACACATCTTCCTGACCTCTCGAGAAATACAGGTTTCATCATGTTTTGGCTTGTCCTACAGATATGGGCAGTTCGGTGATGTCAGAGAGCTGTGGCGGCGCGGTGCCTCAGCAGCAGCTGTGCGAATACCAGGCGTCCAGTCCTGATGAAGTGGCCTTGGTCAAGTGGACTGATATGGTGAGTAGTAGTTGGGCAAATTAAGAGCCGACGCTGCGGTAAGCGGGCGCCGGCCTTTAAGAGACAGACGGACAACAAAGTGATCCTATAAGGGTCACGTTTTTTCCTTTAGAGGTACGGAATCCTAAAAATGTAAATATTGTTAGGGGCAAAGAGTAATCAAAGGTTATTGTGCATCTAACTATCGAGTTTATTCGTAAAAGCACTATACTTTATCGTATTTTTATATAAAAATTCAATCTGCCAAGTGGCTTGACAGCACTCCTAACTCAACTGACTTAAAACAAATCATTTCTTTAACATATCAAATTCAAACGGCTATTCTTTTTGCATAATCTTTAAAAGAATAGTTGTGTAGTCGGAAAGTTAATAAGAGCAATAAGGTCATGCGACCTCCTTCGATATCACAATATACAAGATTGGATGACGATATAGGAGAAGGTAGTACTAGATAGATTGAGAGCAGTGGTGGCCGAGTGGTAACGGCCCCGACGTACGAGTTGTAGGCTGCGGGTTCAAACCCAGCCAGGCGCATTACTTTGTGTAATTTATTTCGTCACCACTGCTCTCAAAATGGTGAAGGAAAACATCGTGAGGAAACCGGCATGTCCTAGAACCAAAAACTTCGAAGACATATGACCACAGATCAAAAAATTACATAAAAGTGCCCCTACACTGGTTAAGCACGGGAACCGGTGTCGTCAAACTCACACATTTGCATATAACATTGTCCATTACACACATAAAAAACAGTGATTTGATTGGCTACAAATTACAAACGGAACTTTTACAAATCATCTTCTTATTGCTTTCAAAAATTAAGTCTTATTACAACAAGTGAAAGTTGTTATTATTTGACATGACACAAACAATAAAGACGTTTTTCGTCCAAAAACTTTAAATAGACAAATTTACAACGAGTTCAGCTACTCAACGCTAGATGGTGCCGTAAACAATTCATGCTATTCTGAACGCTAGCGCCTTTGAAATAGATGTCATATTCCCATGGACATGTAATCTCATTTGCTACTCAATTAGAGATGTAGATATATATCGATATTTAAATATTGATGTTACGTAATTTATTCGGATGAGCAATGTAATAATTATTTAACATCATACTAATGCTTAATAATGGAAAAGGTTGATCTTTAAAATATCAATGTTAAAGAGGTATTAGTATGTTTTTATGTAAGGCTAGGGGGTAATCTTATTTTCATATAATCAAGTACAATGCGTTCCAAATAAAAATAGATCGATTGCCATTTTGTGACGTCACGTCATACTGTCAAATCGAAGAAATTGGGTAGGGTAAGCAAAACAAGAAATTTTTACAATTTAATTTATTTACGAATCGTGAACGATTAATATTATGTAATTATCTTCATTAACTATTATCTGCTGCCAGCGACTTCACCCGCCTGTAAGTAGAAAGTTATCCCGAGGGAACATACTTTCGCGACGTGGTCTATGGGTAGACCACGTCGCGAAAGTATGTTCCCTCGTACCAAGTTTTATTGAAATCCGTTCAGCCTTTCGAACGTGAAGAAGTAAAAGAAAGTGATTAGCAGACCGCACTTACTTCGGATGGATGCAGGTTACGTGTTGTTACAACCTCGAGATTTCTGTGCAATCTTAGTTAAATATTTATAAATTATACACGTGAACCATCCGACACAAATTTTGGATGATGGTGCCAGCCATGAAATGAAGAGTTAGAAATAAATAAAAATTATCGATACCAACCTACTTCACGGATGTGTCCCATCCCTAATTGAGTAGCGTCGAAGTTACTAGAATTTATGTTACGATTTTCCAGATGACGACCAAGTGCATTTAGACTTTGTTTCAATGAATATAAGGTTGTTTATAGTTTGCATTGAAGTCATAAAATGTGGAATTGTGATTAAAATCAAATATATTAAAAATTAACAAAGTTTAGTACTTACCGATGATACGATACACCTCCACAAGATACATTTTTTTTCTGCTTTGGTTTTTGCAGGTCAAAACCGCACAATAAGGCATAATTTGTAATTATTCGGGTTTTTTTGATACAACCAATCGCGACAAGTATCTGACGGCGAATAAGCTAATTCTTGCACAGCTGTGCTTAATGTTGACACGCGTGCGATATCTGAGGGGCACTTCCCCTTTTCTTTATTCCGTGCATATGACATTCACCAATCCGCACTGAGCCCGCATGGTGGATTACGGCCCATTCCTTCTCCTAGAGTGGAGGCCCGAGTCCCAACAGTGGGAACATTTATTTATTTATTTTATCATTTTTGTACACACATTATATTGGAAGAAGATACAGTAATAAAAACAAAATGTACAAAGGAACTGCTTATTTCTAAAAGAAACTTCTTCCAGCAGACCTGCGAAAGGAGAGATAAAAAGAAATGTAGACAATAGTGTGTAGAAATAAGAAAAGAAGAGTTTGTGAAATCTTAAACTAATAAATACTTATATAACTATATATACATTATAAGGTCGACTATACTAGTACTGGATAAATGAGATTACTTGGTTACAGATGGGCGTATCTCTGTACCGGCGCGACTTGCACAACATATCTCTAAAGTTGCGCGCCGCCAATGAGATCATCAACTACACCATTCTTCAGATCTTCCCCTTCACCAGCGAGAGTAAGATGATGGGGATCATTGTCCAGGTATGTCCCATTTTAGGATACTTTCCTGCTAAATAATAAACGGCGCTTTGGAAAAACTTAAACGACTTTATAGAGTAAAACAGGGTCAAATTATAATAGAAACTAAAATGACAAAAAGTTTTTTTCATTTCTGGAATGACATCTACAACAGACTCCAGAGACAACGGCCTCTGGTAGTGTAGTCACTTGAATTATGAGTTGGCATCTTCAATATTTTTTTTTTTTTTAATTTGTTGGCAATTTTTGGGATAGTTTAATTTGATCAAGAATATGTACATGGTGGACATTCCACCCATGCGAACAAAGCGTTTTGGGAACACATTCATTATGCATACAGCTAAGGAGTGAAATTCCCTGCCGGAGTCTGTTTCCTGACAGCTACAACATAGGAGTCTTTAAGTCAAGAGTGAATAGGTTACTTCTAGGCAAGCGTGCTTCATCGTCGGCCACATCATCGCTTACCATCAGGTGAGATAGTGGTCAAACGCGAATCTATCAATATACCTTTCTTACAAACTTTATGAAAGAGTTCATTTAGAGATAAACAAGAAGCTTTGTGTTTAAAAAAATATAATTCTTAATTTCGATAGTGTATTTAATCACATTTTACATCTTACATAAAGCTGTGTTAGCTGTGTGTAAGATAGTGTGACACCCCCGTGCCTCGGAAATCAAGTAAAGCTGTTGGTCCTGCGCCTGATCTCTCTCTGGTCGTGTCGGATTGCCGCCCATACGACTAGGAGTCGATTTCCGGCCACCGGTAGCTCGCCGACCGATCGTCCGGTAACCGTCCGAACCGAGCCCAAGTCGTCGACGGCGCGTAATGATCCGTGCGCGCCTCAAGGAGATGTCAGCAAACCGTAGGGGCCCAGCAGGGTCGAAGCCTACTGGGGCCAAGGTTCTGCTTCTGAAAGGAAGACGGCCCTTGTATGAAAGGCAACGAAGGAACAGGAGTGGGTTTTTAGTCAGTAAAAGTCTTACACACCCTCCCGCTCCGCCCAAGATCGAGAGAAGTCATTGGATGATTTTAAAAAAATCGGACTAGGAGAGTAAAGGATTAGAGAGTGTTCCTGTGTTTGCACACCATGACCAAAATTCGGTTGGGAGGATTATTAAAGCTGTGTACAGTTCGGTCAAAATATGTGGGCCACTCTGAACTTGGTATTCCAAACTATTGCGCAAACCCACTCGTAAAAAATACTCAATGCGCATTCGCCTTATAGATTCTTAAAAAGATTTACTGCGCTAACAATTGTTTTAAGTTCGGAGCGGTCAATTATTTCGACCGTACTGTAATCTCTATCGACCAATCTATATATATAAAAGACAGTCGTGTTAGTTACACTATTTATAACTCAAGAACGGCTGAACCGATTTGGCTGAAAGTTTGTGGAGAGGTAGCTTAGAACCAGGAGACGGACATAGGATACTTTTTTTTTTAGTATGGTAGAGTAGGGTAGATTAAGGTAGAGTTGGATATAGTAGTCAGTTGACGGGAGCGAAGCCGCGGGCAAAAGCTAGTTATAATATACAATTTTAAATCAGGCATCTTCAGACTTTCAAAAACCAGTTTTCAAATTCAAGCTGGCTAGGTTCCTTGTCCCAGTTGCATCACTGCTTACCATCAGGTGGGATCGCAGTCAAGCACTAGTTTATATATACTTATTTAAAAAAAAACCTCACACTTTGTCCTTATTAAACCAACAGGAAGAGAACACAGGCGAGATTACCTACTATGTAAAAGGAGCGGATGTGGCATTAGCCAAACTGTTAGACTCTCAGTGGCTCAGTCCTGAATGTAAGAAGTTGGCGGCCGATGGACTGAGGACGCTCGTCATGGCCAAGAAGACGCTCACTATGGACGAGTATCTGCAGTTTGAGGTGAGTTTTAGAGAATACAATGAAAGTAAAATCATAGTAGATTACATTACATTAATCTACCATGCATTGTATAGTCACATGACTAGGGGATAAAGCAGTGTCTTAAAGTCGCGGACGGCATGTTGAATTCCGAACGAAACGAAGGTTGCTAAGTTTTAAACATGAATACAGTGAGGGATTTATATAACTGATTCCCGAGCACTACAAGGCCGAGGGAGTTAATTATATTCGGTATCTTATACCGCGTTACTGATTTGTCGCACATTTGTTTTTCTTTGTAATTTCCTGTATAAACTATGTTTTTACATATTATGTAGATGTTTTAAACCTATAACTTCTTGTTACTAATAGAGCGAATACAAAGAGGCCCGTTTGAACGCGAACCGCAGTGAGCACACTACCTCCATACTAGCTAAGATACAACGAGGCATGACACTGTTAGCGCTCACTGGAGTCGAGGATAGGCTGGCTGATGACGTGCCCAGGACACTCTCCATGCTCAGGACTGCTGGTATTAAGGTATGTTGAAAGTTATGATGATGAATTTTAGAATGAAATTCCTTATCACACATTACACTCCCAGACACTTGATAATTTCCCATTTACCTAGTGTCTTGTCATGATAGGCCCAAAAAAGTGCAAGTTTCACCGTTGTGACATTTTTGACACAACATGTTTTTATTTATTTTATTGTGTCGTTTATTCAATTATATACGTATAAATTATATTTTTAAATATTTCAATAAAAAATAAAACAAAGCATTTAAAAATATAAAACATAGTAGCCCACCGGTATCGGGAATAGGGTACAAACTACAGGTCAGGGCTCCAGAGAGAGGAACCTCTTAACTATATGAGCGGTGTCCAGAAATACAGCTTTCTGAATCAAGCCCTTGATCCAGCCGCCTAACGCGAGCCTCCTAAGGTGTTGGTCGAGGCTCCTGGCTATTAAGCCATTGGCTGACACGACTATCGGTACAATGATCGCAGAGTCCACATCCCACATGTCGACAATCTCGCGAGCCAAGTCAATATACTTACTAAATTACTATGTGGAACGGATATGTCAACAATCATTGCACGCCTCTCACTTCAGTCCCCCACCACTATATATGGCTTATTGGCCACAATAGTCCTGTCAGTGATGATGGGTCAATCCCAGTACAAAGTGATATGACTATTATCAAGAATTGGGTCGGGCTCATACCTGTAGTACGGCACTTCCGAATCCACAAGAGAGTATTTTAGAGCAAGTTGCTGATGGATAATCCTGGCTCCAAGGTTGTGCCTATGCAAGTACTCTCCGATAAGTAGACGAGAACAACCAGAGATAATGTGACGAATTGATTCTCACGGACGGTGGCATTCCCGACAGATGTCAATCGTGCTGTCCTTCACAATAAATCTCCGGTAGTTATTCGTAATGATTACTTCGTTCATAATTGCACAGACAAAACCTTCGGTTTCCTCAAAGAGGTCACCGAAACGCAGTCAGGCTACGGACGCCAATTGGTCTACATCGGGGCCATGAAGGGCCCGGAAAAAGCGTCCGTGAAGTTCCTTGCTCTGCCATACTTCCCTACAATCGTTAGTGTCAAGCACTACCGGTTTGCGCAAGTTCTCGTTAGCCAAGGAGAGCGGGGTGAGTCCCTTGCCCACTGCCACTACATCTCGATGCATACTCACGACGGCAGCTAGGAAATATTCCCTGAGACTGCATACCTCGCGGTTGTGTAGGGTCTTAGCATTTAAAGAACCTACACTTCCGCAGGATATACAGTCTCATCATAAATTTTGGAACGCCGACATCTCCCCTCTTGGAGGTGGGCGCTAATGGCTACAACACAGTTTTAAACTAATGTAGCTGTTAACGAACACTTAAAATTTTGTAAACAAGTTTATTGTTCAATAAAATATTATTATATTATATCACCGACGATTGTGGGTGATGCATTCGGTATGAAGTCAGCAGTGTACGGACCCGCCTATCCAGGGCATCAAGTTCCGTTTGAATCCATTTGAGTACGCCGAAAGAGTACATCAATACCCAACCATTGAAGGCGCGCACCTTGTTTCCGCCTGAAAGAAGGGTATTGAATACCTTCTTCAGGCGTCCAAAGAAACGCTTCATCAACGATTGCTTCATGTCAGTGATATTGATGCTTAGAGGTTCCGACATACCCAAATACTTATTATAGGTTACGGTTGGAGAGAGGGATCTCAGGTTTATGGAATCCGTGAGTTGAGTGCCCACAGATTCCACAACCTCCCCTAGCTTTACATGCATGACCGCACATTTGTCCACACCAAACTTCATCCTGATGGCACTACTGAAGGTTTCAGTTACCTTCAGAAGCTCTATCAGTTGCAGATTGTTGGGGGCAAAAAGTTTCAGGTCATCCATGTAAAGTAGGTGAGATATTACCTGACCTCCTCACTTCAACCGATAGCCTAGACCTGAATTCTCCAGCAGTGTGCTAAGAGGATTCAAGGCTAGGCAGAACCAAAGCGGACTCAAACTATCACCCTGGAATATACCTCGCTCGATCCTTACAGGTTTGCTGTTCCTCTGGATATGTAGAAATCGTGGATAGTGGAGGACCGTACTCTATTGCCTCATACATGTCATCAGGAAGGTCCGTAGTGTTGTATCAATTTTATACAATTCCAGCATCCGCATGAGCAATGTATGAGGAACAGAGTCATAGGCCTTCTTATAATCTATCCAACGTGTCGACAGATCCTTTTGGGAACGTCGAACCTGTTGGCTAATCTAATGGCTGATACCGGACTTATGGAGCAGGTGGGTTATTCCTGTTGTTAAGAACTGGGACAGCGACCCTGACTCTAAGGCAGACTGAAACTGGTATGCCAAGCGAGCGTGCGATTTTGTAAACAACTTAATCTAGAAATTTTGCAGCCCATCCGGCCCTGGAGATTTCCAGTTTGGCAACGGACGAACTGCACGAGCTACATCTTGGGGGTTGATGTCAATTGCACCCATTTGTGATTTTGGATCGCATGCACGCTCGACCTCCCGAGTCCAGTCACCCTCGGTGTGACTGACAGGCACCGACCAGATGCTGCGCCAGAATGAACTCATGGCGTCATTATCCGGGAAGCGCGCGTCAGTCACACCTTGGTCCGGTCGCTCCGAAGCCCTATAGACCCACCTTTCATTACTCCGGAATGTGCGATTCTGGGTGTATCGCTCCATCCGCCGCTTATACCTGCGGATACGGTTTGCCCATGCATACACTTTCTGCTTCAGGAATTCGATGCGCTTTGTGACTCGGGACATATAGTCTTGGGGGCTGATGTCAGTCCCCGAAAATGCCCGTCTCACAAAGCGCATCGATTTTCTTTCGCATAGGCCTACATGGGCACATATAAAACGTTACATGCCAGTGCAATCTCTTGTGTAGTTCATATTTGGTAGTATAGATGTCACCAAAATATTCACTTAGATTTTTTGTACGTTTCCAGATCTGGATGCTAACAGGCGACAAGTTAGAGACAGCGTTATGTATCGCTCGCTCTCTGCAACTGGGCGGAGGCACGGCCTGGCACACGGCGCGCCACTGTCGCACGAGGCGGGACGCGCACGCGCTGCTCAGCGCGCTCAACTCCTCCATCGACAACATGGACCTCATTATAGAGGGGGAGACTCTAGAGGTAAGTGACGCACTATAGAAACAGCTCAGACCAGCACAAGCACACGCTGGACAAGGTGCGCACGTGCTTCTCAACGCGCTCAACACCTCTCACGACAATATGGACCTCATCATAGAGAGGGAAACTCTAGAGATGGGTGAAACAGTATAAAGATACCTCGGGTTAGCGTGTCTTAACCCGAGGTGCCTTCTATACTGCGATATGATGATGGATTTTGGAACACACATGGCGCGTGGTCGTCGCACGCCGCAACATGCGCACGCGCTGCTCAATGCGCTCAACACGCTGCAAGACGCCCTTGGGCCATATCATGTAAGTGGAGATTTTAGAAATAAATAGATAAATCAGTGCAATACGTGCTTTCCGAGGCACGGGGTATCAGTAATGTCCTAGATAAACTTAGAAAAGTACATATGATTGAAAAATTCACATTGGTACTTGCCTGGTTTCGAACCCGGGTGCCTTTACCACTGGGGCAACCACGACACTACACTCTTTTGAAAACTTGTTTGTTTATTTTTTAATAGTGTAATTTTAGCATTAACTTTGTCATGAGGAAATAAACGTTTTATATTATATTATTAATCAAGTGGCATCTGTTGGTTCAACTTGACGAAAAATTCAGAGGCGATACACACATTCGTTTCACAACGATACCATGCCTCCTCAAAACAAATCGCTACCGCGGTAACAGCATACTTCTCCACTCCCCAGGTCTGCCTCCAATCCTACGAGGAAGAGTTTGTAGAAGTCCTCTGTCGCTGCAGCGGCGTGGTTGTTGCGCGGTGCTCGCCGACGCAGAAGGCGAGAGTTGCGCGACTGTTGCGAGCGCGGAAACACGTGGTTGCTGCCGTCGGTGACGGGGGCAACGATGTCGCTATGATACAGGAGGCTGATATCGGTAAGTGAGACCAAGGCATCGTTCACACCACGTATTATCCACTGTCAGCCTCAGTGTAAACGTGGACTCAATCTGAAGTATGCGTTCTTACTAAGCCGACAGTACGCTATAGCTTTCAGATATATAGGGTGACTGGCAATTAGTGTACGATACTTAAACACGTGATTGTGCTCATGATAACAAACAATTTTTATTATGGGAGCAAAGCCGAAATCGCGAAAAAAATATCAGCTGTTCAGTACATTAGGCAAACATAAAAGTTGTTGGTTATCATGAGCACAATCACGTGTTTAAGTATCGTACACTAATTACCAGTCACCCTATATAATAGTACTCTGTGGCTAAAGCGTTGAATGCGTTACTTGTGGGAACAAAAGAGTAGGCTTGCTACGCGTAGTACAACAATCGCCCACCGAGAGACAGCAACAACGCACTAAGTAATAAGTCTATTCGGTGTGAACGAGAAGTTAATATATATGGAAAAGTGATAAACTGCGTAACGCTCGCTCACAGTCAGCGTCCGACAATACGTTTGGTCTGAACAATACCTAAAGTTAGAACTACATTGAGCCCACGTGGCCCACGTATACCGATCTGGGCGTGACGGTTTCCATACATTTTTATTAACCGACTTCTAAAAGGAGGTTCTCAATTCGGATGTTTGTATTTTTTTTATGTTTGTTCGCGCATAACATCGTCGCTTGCCAAGCGATTTGATAAATTCTTCACTAAAAAAACACTAAAAAATTTTAGTGTTTTTTTACTGAAGTCAGTTTTTTTTTTGTGAAGAGTTTTTATATGACAACTAGACTTGTAGAGCTAATACATAGCCACGTGACCCACGCTACGCGAGTCCACGTGACGTGACTACGTACAACTCGGGCGTCGCCGTCGCCCTAGTGTGCGTCAGTCTAATATAGTTCCCGCTTAATTCGTAGAAGTCTTCTGGTGTTCTAGCGGCGTGGTCGTGGCGCGTTGCTCACCGAACTTCTATAGTCGATTTGATGGATTGACATCTCACTTTGTGTTCACATCATTTAAGCTATCTCAGTGAAGTTTTTACAAATTAGCAGTACTGGTAACGGGCTTGCGGACGGCTAGCAATGGGTAGTTTGCCGTCCGGTAAGGACCAAACCCGGGTCGAAGGCGCGCAGTGTTCCACGCAGGCTTTAAAGAGATGTCAGCAAGCTTAACGAGGCCAGTTAGGGCCAATGCCTGCCAGGGCTGGAGCTTGTTCGAAGGAGTTATTATGGCCCTCGCAAAAGGGCAAATAACTTCAAAATGAAATCTTTTTCTGAATACAACTTCAAAATTGGTTATTAAATGAAGCAGCAATTAGCATTACAAATATTTGAATGAGGAAATGTGTGGGGCGTTGTGGGAACATCTCGCTAAATCTTTGTACGCACGTAACCTAATGGCGGTGACGTCACATTTCAGTATGTCCATCCTTTTTCTGTTATTTGACAGTTTTCCCTTCCACCAGATTTGAAAGGTCAAACTTAACCAATTTAAAAAATTCTTTTTATTTGCGATTTTTGATAAATAACTTTATCAAAAATCGCAAATCATGGTAGATGATGACGATATCTACTATTTAAACTACACGAATACTGACATATCTGTCTTCCCAGGTGTAGGTATCGAAGGCGCAGAAGGTCGCGCGGCCTCGCTCGCCGGTGACGTCAGCATCCGCCAGTTCGCGTTCCTCGCGCGCCTACTGTTGGTGCACGGGAGACGTTCGGCCATGCGTTCAGCTGCGCTGTCACTGTTCATCGTGCATCGAGGACTCATCGTGTCTACCATGCAGGTGGGCTCATATAGGAAGAGTGCTGGGGGCTGGATTGTTGTATATTCGTCGATAACTGTGAACGGAACAACAGTCGAGCGAGTCGCACTCGCACTATACAAGATTAGACATTATAATAACTATATAATATCGAAAAAAAGGGCAAAAAAACACGTTTGTTGTTTAAGAGCCCCACTTAAATATTTATTGTCTTCTATTTTTAGTATTTGTTGTTATACCGGTAACACAAATACATCATCTGTGAGAATTTCAACTGTCTAGCTATCACGGTTCATGAGATACAGCCTGGTGACAGACGGTGGAGTTTTAGTAAAAGGGTCCCGTTTTTACCCTTTGGGTACGGAACCCTAAAAACGGTGTGTATTTAAGACTACAGACAGAAGTAAAAACTTCATAATCGTTCGGGTCATTTTCCCTTTCATTTATTACGTAAGACAATTTTTACTAGTTATTAATCCCCTCCCCCACCTAAATAAAAAAAAAATAAGAATACGCCGACCCCTCCCCCCCCCCTGTTTAATATATATTACGTAAGAATCGAAAAAAAAAAAAATGAATGTACGTGTGGTTGGTTTTGATGTTTATTTTTAAAAGTCAAAACTCGTGCGATTGCCCGCGCTTTTTCAAATCTTAACTTTGCGAATTTTTGTGATAAGATATTTTATTTGCATAAAACATCTTACGTAAGAACTATCAACGACTCCCTCCCACCCCAAGAAAAAATAAGACATGGTCGACACACCTCCCCCCAAAATCGTCTTACGTAATAACTGAATGGTCCCTAAGGTCGGCTCGAGTCGCCCGACCTTACTCGAACGATTATGATTTGGACCGCCGAGCGAGCATGACGGCTCAGCCTTATTCAATACCCTCAAAGTAAAGTGCTCAGGGCCTAACTATGACGTGTTAAAATGTCAAGTGAAAAAGAGGGATGGAGGTATACACCCTATATAGCTCCATCCCTTTAACAGTTCAGTTTAGGTCGTCAAATGGATCACGTTAAGAAGTTCTCACTTCAAAAATAAGTATATTTTATCGGTTCATTATAGCGTGATTAGTTACGATGTAATTCAAGCAACAATATATACATATATCTGATGTAAAAACTGATTTATTCGAGAGCATATTTCCCAACTTCAACGGGATTGCGGTGGATTGGGGCCTCTCACAGTAAAAATGTCCTTATTCCAGTACTGGAAGATGACGTTGATCACGCTATATAGTTAAGATTCTTTCAATAAGTAATGGATTGGTTGAGCGATTATGTCGGATGTACTATCTGTCCCCCGCGGTTGCCCCCCGCGTCTTTGATTACTACTCCGATTCATTTGATCGTAATGTGATGACATATTTCTCGAGAAATGGGCTAACCAATACTGAAAGAATTTTTCAATTCGAACCTGTTGTTCTTGAGATTAGTGTGTTCAAACAAACAAACAATATGACACTCTTTGTTTTTTCTGGATATCTACAAAGGAACTGTGTTTACTTGCAGGCTGTGTTCTCCGTGGTGTTCTACTTCTCTTCTGTGTCACTCTATCCTGGTTTCCTGATGGTCGGCTACGGAACTGTGTTTACGATGCTCCCTGTGTTTTCGTTGGTAAGTCAATACTAAATCACATTAATATAATGAAGGTGAAAGTTTGTATGTATATGTTAGGAGTAGCAGAACTTCTTTTAGTCCATAATTAAAACTCCTTAGTGTAGCGTTATTAAAAAACATTGTACCATATGTAATGTCACTTCCCTTGTAAATTTTTACCTTCAAATATATTACGAATTTCTATTTTAATTACGTATTAATTTATTCACCCATATCTTCTGCAAAACCCGCTTCACTCCTTCACGTTCAAGCGGCTGAACGGCTTTGAGTGAAAATTGGTACACGGGTAGACAATGTCTTCTCATAGGACAGGATAAATTTTATCTTAGGAATTGGTTTTGTATAGTTTTCTACTTTGACGCGGGCGATGTCGCTGGCAGAAGCTCTTATAATATAATTTTTTGAAGCAGGCAGTATTTGCAGCGACCTACACACTAATAAAGCAGTGAAAGTCGAATGTTGCACCCGTAAGGGCTAGTCAACCAAACATTTTCGTCTTAAAATACCGTCTCTATTTAAATACTATCTATTCTACAGGTACTTGACAAGGACCTACCGAGTTCTACGGCACTACGCTACCCGCAACTGTACAAGCAACTCTCCAAAGGACGGCAGCTTTCTTATAAATCATTCTACATTTGGACGGGGATATCTATTTATCAAGGTACCCATTAACGATTTTCTTCAATATTATTTTTATAATTTTACTTAAAATATTTGGACATAAAAAATAAGACCATACAGTGCGTTGCAATTTCACGTGACGCACACATTTACGTACGAAACTTAACACTTTTTACCTAGCAGTGACGTCACAAACCCCCACTCCAGAACTGATGCATTTTATGTTTGTAATTTCTTATTTATTTTTTACCAAGACATCACATGGATCAACATTCACGTTCTTATTAATATTTTTTTATTAATACACATTGTCTATTTTGTAAATCAACTTTATTACTTCATAGAGATGTGACTGTATACCTGACAAAACTATAATTTAAATCATCGACACGCCGAACAAGAAGTAGAAGCTTCATTGTAGAGTCTTTGCATTCACAATTTTCTCTTGTTTTTCAGGAGGCGTAATAATGTACGGCGCGCTGGTACTATTTGAGGACCAATTAATCCACATAGTGGAGATCAGCTACACGGCACTGATATTGACAGAACTGATCATGGTGGCACTGACCATCGTAACGTGGCACTGGCTGATGATAGGCGCAGAACTCGTCAGTCTACTGATGTACATCGCCACGCTGCTTATATTCACTACGTATTTCGGTAAGTGGCCGATATTGTCAGATCTGATCGTGGTGGCACTGGCTTATGATAGGCGCAGAACTCGTCAGTCTATTGATTTAAATGTCAACGACTGTCAAAGATCTACAAATGACAGTCGAGACCAATGGCTTAACGTGCTTTCCGAGGCTCAAAGGAATCTCGATATGCTAAGATACTCACCCACCCCTGACCTCCCAGCAGGGTCGAAGCCTACTGGGTCCACGGGTAATGTGAAAGTGGAACCCGGGGCCCTGAGACAAAGGAAAAGGAGTGGGTTTTTAGTCAGTAAAAGTCTGACACTATCTCGCGCTCCGCCCAAGAGCGAGATTTGTCATTAGATGATTTTCCCACCCAAAATAACCCACCCCTGACTTACCTTTGCGTTAGCGTTGCTTAACTTTGTAGATCGATCCGTCCTGTAGTTATTCCACGAGCTTTTCCTGTAGTGATTCTAGGTCAAAATAAAAATGATTCCTTTTTATTCCACAGATGGTGACTTTATTCGACACTGGGAGTTCTGGTGGAAAGTGATTGTAATTACATTAGTATCCTGCCTACCCTTATACATCGTCAAATACATGCACCGCAAATGGAGCGAACGCCAGTACAAAAATATTAGAAAATGATCTTTATTAGTAAGTAGTTTAGGTACAGATTTCAATGTGATTCACTTTTTTTGAAAGTCTAGTTGCACACTTGTATGATTATTATTTATAATGCTAGGTTTGATTGGGTTGGACCGCTTGTTCCTCTCAAATGTCGTATGATACCGCTGAGGTTCATAAGAGACAACGCTCGATATGTCAGCCGAACACCGTATGTTCATAAGCAGTGGGTTCAAAATACCTTGTTTTTTTGCATTTGGTATAGGACATAAGCGCGTAAATCATGGTCGAATGTTTGTAATAATACGAGCTTCTGCTAGCGGCTTCGGCGTATAAGCATACTCAGCCCTATTATAATGTTCCCACTGCTGGAACTCAGCCCCCCTAGCCGAGTTACAACCGTTTCGTTTAGATTCTCTTTTCGTCAATCGCCTCGAGTAGGCCACGCCTCCGATTGACTTATCTGACGTCATCTCAACGCTCAGTCACGTGGTCAGAACAAAGGAATAGGAGGCGTGGCTGACTCGAGGCGATCGACGAAAAGAGAATCGAAACGAAACGGTTGTAACTTGGCAAGGGGGGCAGGCTTCCTCTCTAGGAAAGAGAATATAGACTGTAATCCACCACATGGGCCCAGTGTGAGTAGGTGGATGTCACATGTCTTCGAATGACATGCTGGTTTCCTCACGATGTTTTCCTCTTCCGTTTTGAGAGCAGTGGTGATGAAATAGATTATACAAAGTAAAGCGCCTGGTTGAGTTTGAACCCACAACTTGTAAGTCGAGGCCGTTACTACTGAAACACCAGTAGTCATCTCCGACGTGAATAACGGTAATTCAACACGACAAGATGTACACTGTGTGTGGACACATTTCAAGACAAGATTTACACTGTGTGTGGACACGTTTCAAGACAAGATTTACACTGTCTCCATACACATTTTAAGAAAATCAATGGGTTTTTTTTTTTAGTTATGCCCTCAGCCCTGAAACCTTTACGCATAATCGGGGAGTTGGTTTGACGGCTAGTAATGTAGCGAGAGGTAGCTAACATCTGTTTCGCTACCAATGTCGAGACGCTGGATACTAACGAGTTATCGATATTTACAAAAGAGATACTAAGAGTTATCGATATTTAGATAAAAGATACTAATAGCTATCGATATTTATGAAAGAGATACTATGACTTATCGATATTTACGAAATAAACACTAAAGTTTATCGATATTTACTATTACTTAAATAATTCCTTTTGCATAATAATTAATCACAAATTAATTATATTTTTTTTTATTTCACACTTGCGGTCTAAACATCATACCAAAATAATTCTAAGTAGTATTTTGTCGTTATAACATAGAAAAATTCTAATATACTCTAATATTACAGAGATTCTCTCTTGTTACCGTGATAAAAGCAAGACTTTATAATAATAACAAAAAAAATCGCACTCCTTTTACCGACAAGACCAGGTTTTTGAAAGTATGTAGGAAACTTAAAATAGGTAAAAAAACGCTAAAGTTTGTGGTAGTCGCGGTTATAAAACGTTAGAGCGAGATAACACGAGTCTCTGGGGTTCGGAAATCAGGGCTGCGGGATTGTTCGAAAGAGTTAACTGTGGCCCTGGAACGAAAAGGGCAACTGAAGGGAACATGGGTGAGTAGAAGTCTGACAATCCCTCTCGCTCCACACATAGCGCGAGTTATTTGATTACCCACCTCAAAAAAAATATTCATAAATTACATCAATTTATTTGGGGTGTACGCAACGTTTTGTAACCTATATAGGGTGACTGGCAATTAGTGTACGATACTTAAACACGTGTTGTGCTCATGATAACCAACAATTTTTATTATGGGAGCGATACGATTAGTGTACATTAGGCAAACATGTACTGAAAAGCTGATTTTTTTTCGCGATTTCAGGTTTGTTCCCATAGTAAAAGTTGTTGGATATCATGAGCACAATCACGTGTTTAAGTATCGTACACTAATTGTCAGTCACCCTATATAGGGTGGCTGGTAATTAGTGTACGATTAGTGTACATTAGGCAAACATAAATGTACTGAACAGCTGATTTTTTTTCGCGATTTCAGGTTTGTTCCCATAGTAAAAGTTGTTGGTTATCATGAGCACAATCACGTGTTTAAGTATCGTACACTAATTACCAGTCACCCTATATAGCCACAAGTCTTGTCGTTTAGTATTGTAGTATGTATATGATGGAGATGGGGTCTATTCTAATGCAGAGATTTTGAATATTTAATGCAAGTAATCTTCCTAATTTAAGCGTTATGTTTTAGTAGTCGGAACATTGAACCTGTGTGTAAATAAGGGTGCTATGGTACAGTTAATAAAAGAGATAAGTTAATAAACAGGTCACAGTGTAGTTTTGCGTTCCTCGCCGTGGTAAAATAAGCATGCCCACTCTAGGCATCGAAAGACGTTAACTTTTTGACCAATGTAAAGTTCAAGACTGCCTTGCTGCCTGCCTGCCTTCCATAAGTAAGCAGGCGGTAGGGCGCCTTCAAATTAGCCGCAAAGTGCCGCGTGATACTTTGCGGCTAATTTAATGCGATTTGAAGGTGCCCTAAATGCTTTTAGTTGACTTCGAACTACTAATATTTTCAAACCATATTGTGCGTATCCAGAAATCAAATAATGTGATTTTATTTTTTTTAATGTGAGGCAAATTGTTATTATCTGTGAACGCAATAATAACACAGACCTACAGGGAGTTTACTATATTAAATTAATTATTTTTAGTCCTAAATTTTGATTACGAAAATATTGTTAAAAAATTTCAGCATTATGAAAAACATTTTTCTTTTCACATTTTTATAGAAATTTTGATTGAAGGCTTTAAAATAGATTTAAAATTATTATAATAAAAACTTGAGACTGTGATTGAAATGGATCAGCTAAAAAAACTTCGAGGTCTTTAAATAACACGTTTAAGTTACTTTTCTGGTGGCTTAGGAGCATTCAGTGAGGAACACGGAGAAAATTTTCATTAAGATGAAGAAGCAAATGGATCACATAATATGAATCATCATCTTCCTGCCCTCCCTTTCCCCCCTCATTTGGGGTCGGCGCAACACGCTTTTTTCTTCCATTCTGTCCTGTCACTCGTCACGCTATCACTAACTCCCTTTTCTTTCATATCACTTCTCACACAATCCATCTATTTTTTCTTTGGTCTCCCTCTCCATCCATCCACATGTAAACTCAAATATCACAAAATATGAATCAAGTAAAGAAAATATTAGCATGATGACTGACTGCTGTTGGTTGATAAGGTATGATCCAAACAAAACAAACAATTTTAGGTCTGTGAAATGTTTTTTTTTTACTCCGTAGTGCAAGAATATTGACTTCTTGTCTGGTTACAGATCTGTTTTGCTGACTGTACCATTAAAGATATCCACCGACGACAAGTGTAGATAGTTTGAAAGAAAGTATTGGTTACTCTATTATTATTAAAAAGTTATAAGAATACGAGTATAGTCTATGTATAATCGATTTATGTATTACTAAAATGTAAGACCAGAACAGATTGAGTGATTTTTTGCAGTTGACATACACAATATGAATTCTCGTAAAATATAACTGTTATTCCAACTTAAGCCGTGTTTACAATTCAGTTATGTTGAGTTTTAATTGTCATTGAATAAGACAAAATCGCCTCTCCGAAGATCTGAAACACCGAGAAGTGACAATTTTTAACTGCAAAATTCAGTTTTGTATTTGTGATAGAATAATATAGTTTCAATTAAATCCAGGGCTGTGTAAACACAAATAAAAATCTGCTATTTCTCCGGATTGATATAGCTATTCTTTACAAAATATATACATTATGAAAATATGTGTTCATAATGATCACAAAAATATATTTCATCGTTTGTGTTTATTTTTCCATTTGTATGCAACATTCTTTTCCGATTGTTATATTTTTCGAATCTATAACTTTATTGTTGTTTGACCATAATTTATTTTTGTTACTTATTTATTTATTTATTTAACGATTTTTTTTTTATTATAGTTCCTGGATATTGTTCAGTAACGACGCTGTGATTCATTTATTTATATTTAGTTGTGTAAGCGCAATTATTCGATGATTTGTTTTTTTACAAAGACCACGTTTTTTACTGCATGTCTTGTGCGAAAATGGTCTGAAATTTTTTTCGTCTGCCAGTGGAATCTTTTCTTTACATTCTTTCGAACAAGGTACAAATTGCGTTAAATGTGATATATGTATAATATTTATTGGTTATAAATAATATTTGTATTATAGATAAAGATGTAGGTATTGTTAATGACGGCATGTTAATCATATGAATAATGTTCTAAAAATTAAATATTTTATATGACATCTGTTTGTTTATTTTAATCTCCGTACACCGAAAGACTTGACAAAGTCATACATAATTAAGTAAACGATTGGGTGGCGTATTTTTTGGAGTGGGAATTAATTTGTCAAATACCTAACTTTTCTCGACCGAAAATCGCTCTGCTATTCCCAATACCCGGGGCGTCTCCTGCGGTGGTGGCTGGGACGTGAGGATGTCCTCTCCCTCACGCTTCGGTCACCACTATCGCTCACATTACTGCTTCGCAAAAGGAGATGGCCGCTTCTTTCGCTCCGGATCATGGCCTGAACCAAAGCCGGACGCTCAGGTCGCCGCCGCCTCACGCCTCCACAAACTATACAATAAATCAATAGAATATTGTTCAAAAATATTTTACATGTCACTTATTGAAATAAAGAGCATAGAACAAAACGTACCCACACTTGTAGCTAATTGAAATTGGTACCATTAGAAAGGTCTTTGAAATAGTACATTTTGATACAAGTGCAGAAAAGCTTGTCATTGCGACCGAGGCGGAATTCGCACGAGCCGTAGGCGAGTGTGTTATGGAGCCGACGGCTGCAGTGATAAATTTGCACGTGTATCAAACGATTTTTTTCAATACACTTACGAAGAAATGAATAAACGGGGTTTGACCGGCTACTCATGCGGGTCGACGCGCGCCCGGCACTGATACGATACATGTAATGACATTGTGGCGGGGGAAAGCACGCGCACTTTTCTGCACTAGTGCGGAAAATAGTCAATTGCATGCCTAAAAGCGGTGGGATAAGAGCGGGTTTTCGAGTAAGTATATTGAAAATATATTTATTTGTTGTAAAGGGGCAATTTTGAAGCTTGCAGGAAAAAAAAGATATTTGACGCCCTTCTTCTTTTCTTTCTATTCTATTCTATTCTTCTTATCGTGTCGATGTACTCTAACTAAATTTTATCTGACCAGTATTTGGCAACCTCTACGGCTCTGTTATTGGCCTCATATAGATCCTGAAAACTGCAGGGAATGTTTCGACTACTACTACGGTACTTTTTTTTTTATGTGGGAAAATCATCTAATGACAAATCCCGCTCATGGGCGGAGCGAGAGATAGTGACAGACTTTTACTGACTAAAAACCCACTCCTGTTCCTTCTTTGCCTTCATCCCGGGGCCCTGGGCTTCGCTTTCACACTACCCGTGGCCCCAGTAGGCTTCGGCCCTGCTGGGCCCCTACGATTTGCTGACATCTCCCTGAGGCGCGCGTGGAACAATACGCGCCGTCGACGACTTGGGCTCGGTCCGGACAGTTGCCAAGTATTTGCGAAGTGGAGATGGTATATATTATATATATATTTGACTGGTCTAGTGGTAAGCGGCCCTGACTGCTATACCGAAGGTCGTGGGTTCAATTCCCACCCAGGACAAATGTTTGTATGATGAGCACGATCATTTGTTCTGTCTCTGGGTGTTATTTATCTATAATATGTTAGTATTTAGAAATATATAAGTATGTTTATCAGTTCTCTAGTACTCAAAGCACAAGCTGTGCTTAGTTTGGGACTAGATGGCGTTGTGTGATAGTTTTGGAATATTCAGGAGGTATCTTCTGGCTCTATAAGTATGTCGCACATGGGCTAGTGACCAAAAACTGCTCGTTAGTTAAAGGCCGCATATTATCGAAGCACGTATCGAATGAAATATATTATACATATATTTTGATCAAAGTGAATCTTATCTTATCTTTCTTATCTTATCTTATCTTTTATTGTCCAGAAAAACATGACATAATGTAATAAAATACACTATCCTCCACACTAGGATTCCCTGTGTCGTGGAGGGTAGTCTCTTTCGTCGTAACATACATTGTACAATAACCGGAATAAAAAGAGTAAAGTAAAAAATAATAAAAACTTTTTAGAAAAAAAAAATAACCGACTTCACTAAAAAAAAACACTAAAAGGATCAAAATAACTTTAATTTCGGAAGTCGGTGTTTCTCGGTATTGTTTGTTTCTTATTTAACACCGACTTCCGAAATTAAAGTTATTTTGATCCTTTTAGTGTTTTTTTTTAGTGAAGTCGGTTATTTTTTTTTTCTAAAAAGTTTTTATTTCACACTTTTTAGTTGCGATACACTTATAAACAGACTGCCTATTTTTCATGACAATTCCAATTAACCCAAATACTGCTAGGTTACATTGTTTTATTATAAAGTTCCTGTGTCTACCTTCCTCCTTCCGGCTCCATCATCAGATCAGTTCGATAGTACCTTATAGCCAAAGAGCATCTCATGACAATTCTAATAAGCCCAAACACGGCTAGGATACATTGATTAATTACGGAGTTCCTGTGCCTACCTTCCGGCTCCATCATCAGATCAGTTCGATAGTACCTTATAGCCAAAGTGCTAACCATGACAATTCTAATAAGTCCAAACACGGCTAGGTTACATTGATTAATTACGGAGTTCCAGTGCCTACCTTCCGGCTCCATCATCATCATCATCAGATCACTTCGATGATACCATTTTCAACGTAACTATTCAGAATCATTCATTTATTTGTATTGTCATAGTCGCTTAACTATATCTTCATTGAGAAAGAAAGAAAGAAAACATGTTTATTCTGCCTGAATAGACGCACAATTCGTTTCAAAAATACAAAAAACCAAGTTCCCTGACAGGCCATGTGTGTATCGGGCTTAACTGAGTTGCACCACTAGGACCATAGACAACACAGCTGTCTAGGTTATCTGTTGCATTTTGACGCCGGCCTCAACAGAGACAAACATAAACAAAAATAAACCAAAAAATAAAAGAAAATATCATAATTTTAAACAATAAAAACTATGAATCAAAGTTGTGCGTCGCATCTTAGCAAGAATAGGCCGTTGCTCAGCATATACCGTGACGCTAGGCAAATCTAGCCATCTACGGTGCTGGTTTTCAGCAACCACCGTTCGAGTGACAATTTTGGCGTCCCCTCCGAGAGTAAATATAAATCCAAGGCAGGTTAATTATTACATATACACATACCTTTTACATCAATATATATCAATTTATATCATCATACATACATTATTATACATTACTAATCAAGAAAAACAACATTACAAACACTAGACAATACTAAATTTTTAACTATTATTACACAAATGTACGACATTTATCACATTCCTACAATTACAAAAATAAACCGAAACTGAATGACCCACTCACAAATTATTTTTCTTACAGATATCATTTTATGGTAGATACAACAAACCGAAAATTGTACCATATTATGGGGAGGTGGCCTGATGACGACCACTCGCATAAGACGACCTGGCAAGAGCAAACCAGAAACGCTGAAAATATCCTCCTTTAGTAAATTTTTGTGTTACATTGAAATAATTAAGAAAGACAAACTAAAAATTTATGAAGATAATGTGTTCACAATATGAGAAGAGGTGAAAGTGTATACTAATTGCACCAAAGCGATGCCGAGAGGCCAAATGGATTGCTTAAAACAACTGTTTGAAATAATGTAACAAGTAGCGTTCAAAGTCTCATCACCCCCAAAATTCTTATCTCGCCAAGAAGACTGTGATCAAAGAGGGTAGGATCAAAACAAAGACCATGACTACTATGGAAGACCATATCCATTGCCTGAAGTCCATAACCAAAGAGGTAACGTCTAAAAATAATTAATATAGTCAAATTGTAATGATTCAAGTTATGTGGATAGTTGAATGTGCATGAAATATTTTTTTTAAATGTCAATGAAATGTTTTTTTGTCTTCAGGACTCTTACAGGTGGAGGAATGACATTCCAACAATGTGTAGCCATATATTTAAAACTACCCCTGAATGCTGCTGTTCTGTGATGTGGAGTACAAAGAGGGTATGTGAAGGAACGTGGATCATATTTGCTGTGTCTCCAACGTAGTTTGTCAAATAGGTATTTTGGTTTCTGTGTATTAACAATTCCAAAAAGTAAACCAGCCAAATGCAACTTTCTCCTTGCTGCCATTTTCAGGATGTTATTGTCATTGATATATGGAGTCACGTGACTCCTATGTGGTACATTTACACAAAACCTTACACATGCATTCTGAATACGTTGAATCAGCTTTTCAGTTCTGGCTAACAGACAAGGTCCATACACTGTGTCACAATAATTTAGACGTGATAAAATTAGGCTGTCAACCAGTTGCTTACGAAGATCAACACTCAGATGGGCTCTAATTTTATAAAGTAGCTTTAACCTATAAAAGCAGTTCCGCATGGCATTACTAATGTGCTTCTCGAATCTCAGTTCCGGGTCCATAGTCAAACCCAGATTGCATGCCAATTCTACCCTATCTATTTTATTCCCCTTGATAAAAATTTCTGGATTGGCCGACAGTATTGCATTGATCATTTTCCTACTTCCTAAAACCATGAATTTAGATTTCAGTGGGTTTAAAACCAGTGAGTTAGCATCCGACCATTCCACCACTCTATTGAGATCTGCATTCATTTTGTCCACTGCTTCTTTTAGATCTGATGGCTTAAAACAAGTATATAACTGTATGTCATCGGCATACATGTGATACATGCAGTGTTGGAATGAATTAACAATATCTGCACTGTAGAGAATATACAAAAGGGGCCCCAAAATTGAACCCTGGGGCACACCACGTGACACATGCCGAGGATAGGATGAGCTAGTTGATCCATCCTCCCTCTGGACTTCCACGAGCTGTGACCTATTCTGTAAGTAGCTTCTGAACCACTCTATTGTTTCCGTAGAAAAACCATAGTACGCTAACTTGGAAAGTAATAGAGTGGTGTTAATTGCATCGAAGGCACGTGAAAAATCAAGAAGAGCAAGTATGGTTCCCTCCCCTCGGTCACGTGCTTCCAAGATGTTTCCTACTACATCCGAAAGGGCTGTGGCCGTCCCACGACCTTTCCTAAAACCAGACTGAAGGTCAGGTAGCATGTCATTAGCTTCAAGATACTCCAGCATTTGGTTGTAGACTACCCTCTCCAAGACTTTGGATAAACATGGAAGAATGCTTACTGGTCGTAGGTCTTTAACAGTACCTGGATTGCTGGTTTTAGGTAACGGACGCACTATAGCACATTTCCATGAGTCAGGGAAAGAGTTGGTATCAATAGACTTATTTACTATTGTTGTGATAGCATGGAGGGTGGTTGGTAATGTGAGCATTATCATATCTAGACTCAACCCATCTATTCCCTTAGCATTTGACCCCAAACTCTTGATAATTTTAGAAACTTCAGCCTCATTTACATTTTGCAGCTTAAAAAGAGTGTTCCCATACCGATTCGAGTCAAAATATGTCACTTGTGATGTTGACAGTATGTTCTGACCAGGCACATCAAGAAATGCCCTGTTAATTTCATCTGGGTCGTTAAATTGTTCAGGGAGCATACCATCACTATGATCTGCAAGCACATCGGACTTGAGATTTTTCCATAGTTTTTTTGGGTTTTTCAACTGATTATTAATGTGCCCGTCAAAGTACACCTTCTTTTCCTGCATCAGTGCAGCACAAGTTTGTTTTTTTAAGTCTAAATAATATTGTTTGGAAGAGTCTTGTTTGTTCTTATTATAGTTATTTTTTGCCTCATTTCTTAACTTAATCATTAATTTAATATTATCTGTTATCCACGGTGTGGGACGATCTCTGACTATCTTATTTTTTATGGGTGCATGTAAGTCAAATAATTGGTTAATATGGTAGTTGAAAAAATCTACCATGCTATCTACATCTGGCAGTGAGCTTATTTCCATCCAGGGCATTGATTCTAAATCTGCTGCAAGGTAGTTTTCTAAAATATCCCTTAAAGGGCGATAGGTAACCAGCCTAGGCTTGCTCTTTACCTTCTTCACCACAGTATCACACACTATAAACGAGTGATGGCCAAGTTCACTGACGTGATTGACCTGTACATTGCGTACGCCTATATCAGTACAGATGACATCTATCAGGGTACTACTTTCACCTACAAAATGGGTTGGCGACAGAACCACCTGATTTAGACTGGAATAATTCAAGAATTCCATTAATTCCTTAGTTTTACCACTAGTTGTATCCAGTAAATTGACATTGAAGTCCCCCAATAGTACCAAATGATCGTACGGTGCCAATGCGCTAATACTGTCAGTTATCCCATCCAAAAATTTAGATAGTTCGAACCATGGTGGCCTATATGCTGTGCCAATCAACAACTTTTTGCCATTGATAGTTAGGCTTAACCACATCTGTTCAACACCGGAACTTTCAGAGTGCGGTCGTACGCGCGCCCTTACTCCTGTTTTAATATAAAAAGCTATGCCCCCACCCCTCCCCCCGCGCATAGACGCAGGGCGTGGCACATGTTTCAGCCTATATCCCGGGACCTTAGGCGCGCGGCCTTCCTCCGCAGGTCTCAGCCATGTCTCGTTAATTGCCATGATATCTACCTAGTATTGTGACATGGCAATCAAGAACTCATCCTGATTAGTTGCCAGTGAGCCAGCATTAAACAAACCAAACCTTAATAATTTTGATTTAGTCATTTTACAGAAAAAAAGTATCTATGTAAGGTCAAGTCGTAACAATATGTATGTTTCAAATTTATATAAATATGTCCTGTATTCTCAGTGTTTGCAAATGTAATATATTTTTGTTTTATTACAGCGAAATACTCACTTACATAAGCCCACCTCCCCATATCATAATAGATGCGACGCACAGACTCGATAAACCAAAAACTTACACTAATAGAGCTAACATTAAATACTATATTAAAATGAACAGCAACAAACAATCGATTATTATTTATTTGTGACTGAAAACGGTCCAATAAACTTTTCGATGTCATCCACAGATGAAATCCTGAGGGTGGGTTCTCCGGGCTTGCTACGGACCAAAACGCGACCACGCTTCGACCAAACGAAGCGCCAGCCGTGCACCCCCGCAGCAGCCTTTGTATGGCGAAATAATTGTTGGTTCTGCCTGGTCAGCCGCTCATTAACATAAAAGCGAACCGGCTTTCCTGCGAGACCGAGGTTCTCTGTTGTGGCGCCTCTCCGCACGCGAGCACCATTAATTAATGCGTCACGCTGGTCACGTCGAGCCAGGCGAACTATGATAGGTCGAGGACGAGGACGAGGGTGGGACTCTGTTGACGCTGAAGGGCTGGACGCATTTATGTGTCTGCCACCCGCTCGCTCTGCGCACACAACATCCCGATCCTCCAAAGAGACTCCCAGCTTCGCGGCAATAAGCTGGAGGAGATGCGTGGGGTTCTCTCCTTGGGCCTCAGGCACGTTCGCGACGACTACGTCATTACCCATGAGTTCCTGATCCCTGTCGTTCAGGTCCCGTTTCAGCTGCTCCACAATACTCCCCACTACACCCGAATCTGCTGACGAAACACAACTCTCAGACTGTCGTTTCTCGAGTATCTCCAACCTTGACTCGATCCCGTCCATGCGAACGTGGCACGATTCATTGGACGCCTTCAATTCAGCCACATCTCTACGAAGCTCCAAGACCTCAAACCTCAAGGTGCGTAGTTCCTCCACCACCAATTTCAATGCAGAGCTCACATCCTGCGGGAACTCGTGAAGTGACTCTGCCGCTGACGGAGGCGACGCCGGATGACCCAGTTGTACTGCACCCACAGGTGTCACAGGTGTCGTCGCTGGAATCGGTGGCGGCGTTGACAAAAGCACATCCGCTGACTCCTCATTTTGCAACTCAGCGACCAACCCCCGCACTGGTGTCTCGGCCTTATTGTCCCGGCGGACATTTTTCTTGCACTCAGGGCACTGCCCTATGGTGGCTGCGGGACCTTTCGCTGGGAGGCCGACACACGCACGGTGATACACACTCCCACATTTCGTGCACTTTGTGGAGTCGCTTGCCGACACAAACTTGCCGCATCCACCACACTTTGCCGGCATTGTTTAGGTTCAGTGAACTTTGGGTAAACAAACAAAACAAAGGAACTGTCAAAGCAAAATGTTGACAAAAATTATTAAAAGTGCTTGAGGGTATGTAAATATTTTTTACTGATGATCAGCTGTTCATTTACACTATATATAAACACGTTAGGGGCAAATACGGGATTTCACCACACTTTATGTGATGTACAATGTTGCTACGCACTCTAATAAAAACTTTTTAATCACTTTATCGTTGTATTTTTATTTTTAACCCGTAATTATTAAGACACCAATACCGTCAGAACAGACGTCAAAACGTCACTCCCTCCACTCATTGTGATATCTATTTGAGTATTAAGTTCCGTTGACCATTTCTGGTCTTCTTCATCAGTTCCACTTCATCAAATGTTACTTTTTGACTGTAAATGCTTAAGTTCTTGATGAAACTACTAAAATTACCATAGGGTTGCCTATAATTTTTGAGGAGTTCCCTCGATTCCTCATGGATTCCATCATCAGAACTGGATTTTGAAAAAAATGGGACCAATCTGGAAGCATATCCTATAACGGGAAAAAAAAATTTTGCAAATCGGTCCATAAACGACGGAGTTCTGAGGTAACAAACATAAAAAAAAAAAAAAAAAAATAATGATGATAAAAAAAAAAAAAAAAAAAAATACAACCGAATTGAGAACCTCCTCCTTTTTTTTGAAGTCGGTTAAAAACAAAAACAAAAAAGTGCGAGTGGAACATGCGTGATGAGTTTGTGTGAGTAAGTGTGAGAGTGTGTGTATATATATGTGAGGGTGTGTGTGTATTGGGGGTGTGTACGGGTGTAAGCATATGTGTGAGAGTGAGTGTGTGTGTATTTCAGTTTGTATGAGATTGTGAGTACGCGGGTATGAGAGTGTGTGTCTATGTTTGTGATGTACATGAGTGGGAGTTCGTAAACAGAAATAAATAATTATATAATAATGGTAATAATAGATAAGATTGCGGATTTGTTATTTATACGGATTTTTTAAAAACGATTCTGTCGTATCATAATTCAAATTTTTTAGAAATTTTATTACATGTGTCTTACATTTATTCTTTGTCATTTGTAGGATGTTTAGTTCCTTATTAAGATTAGAATAAATAAATGGACCCATAAATCGGAAGCATCTTTTGCCGAATTCGAGTCTGGTTCTTGGTTTCTGCCATATCGCTTTCCTGCGAGAGCGGCAACTACTTTGGGTTGTGTTGTGAGCATTTCTATGGAACTTGATTGCTACAGCCAGGATATAAAGTTGCCTAACACGCAGTACATTGCTTTCTGAATATAGAAGATTGGTGGGATATCTCATTGGTTTCCTATAAGCTACTTTTAGAATGGCCCGCTGCGAGCGTTCTACTTTTATAAAATGACTCTTATGTGCAACTCCCCAAGTTGTAATGCAGTAATTGAGAATAGGCTCGCATAATGTGTAGTAGACCATCCTCAATATCTTTTCATTTGCAATTTGTCCCAACCTTTTAAATATGTGCAGCAGTTTTCTTACACGCCCATTTACATGCTGGATTTGCTTAGTCCAAGTAATGTATTGGTCTATGTATATACCAAGATATTTCATGTGAGGTACCTGTTCAAAGGCTGGACATGAGCAAGCAGACTCTCCAAGGTTACTGCAGGTGTGCAATGTAACGGCTAGATTGGATGGACAGGGGTTTTTTTTGCTAACATTAAAGTTGACCACTTTTGTTTTCTCAACATTAAGTGTCAGCAAATTATAGGTTAGCCATGTAGCTACCTGATTTACTCCTGCCTCTGCCGCTTCATGAACAGACTCCCATAATCTGCCATAAAATATAATGGCGGCGTCATCGGCGTATGTAAATATTTGAGCATTCTGTACTGGTAAGGAACAGAGACTGTTGATATAAACAATAAAGAGAGTAGGCCCAAGAACGCTGCCTTGTGGCACGCCATAGTTGAGGCTAGCATATGCACTATAATTATTATTTATACCCAGTCTCTGTGTACGGTCTGTTAAATATGATTGGAACCAGTCAAGAGCCGTGCCACGGATACCAATACTCTCCAGTTTTTTTAAAAGAATACTTCTAGAAACTGTATCAAAGGCTTTCGCCAGGTCCAGGAAGATGCCAGTGCACTTATAACCATCGTCCAGTTTGGAAACTACGAAATCCACTAAATGTGTCACTGCATCCTCCGTAGACCTGTTTTTGCGAAAGCCATATTGATTGCTGGATAGTATAGTATTCTTCTCTAGAAAGTTCAGTAACCTGTATTCATTATTTTTTCGAGAATTTTTGATAAGGATGTGAGTAGGGAAATTGGTCGATAATTCGATGCTATTGTTTTGTCTCCGGATTTGAAAATTGGGCAAACATTAGCCTTTTTCATTGCCAAAGGAACTGTCCCCGTTGTAATGCTTAGGTTACATATAAACGCTATTGGTGAGGCCAGATGAATTTTGTTTAATTTAAGAATTTTATTTGTAACACCATCCCAGCCAGGAGCCGAGGAGTCTTTTAAGTTTGAGACTATCTTAATGACTTCGTAACTATCAGTTGGACTGACAAAGATAGAGTTACTTGGAGTTGATGTTTTATAAATATTACTGAATGTCCAGGGTAGAGACGCCATCGAAACCTATTATTGCTCCTGCATGACAGGTATGAGATCTTTAGATGCCTGTGCCCACACTGTTGGCATAATATGGTACTTAGGTGTTGGCAGGCATCTAGATAAGTTCATAGGCCCGGCAAGTGCCTGGGTTGATTATATAAACATTGAGAGTTACAACACACTTTAAAAATGATATTTTTGCTGTGTTTTTGTAATAAAACTGTGCATTTTAAGATTGATGGTTTAATATAATTTATTCGTACCAAAAACAAATGGGATGAAGCTACATACATAAGACCCCTATATTTAATGTACTCTGTGTACATAAGCCAATTTTTCTTGAAATAAGACTGGTTATTTATTTGGTCTACAAAACAGAAAAAGGTGCGATTGTTTTTATCACTTTGCAATTAAAAATATAATAAAGAAGTTATCATAATTTCGGTCTCCCATTCATTCGTTCATTCATTTTCGAGTCAAACTCGAAAAAAATAAAAGGCTCTTATTGACATTTGAGAAAAACCCTAGAACGTAACTTGGAACGAAACTGAAAGAAACAATAACATAATAATAATTAGAGGTCCGGTGTAGTAGTAGCTATTTTAGTAGTAGGTAACTACAATACACCGGACAAGCCGCTAGGTAGTCAAAATAAAAATGTCAAAACGGGCCTTTTAAGCTATTGCATAGCTTCTATCGCGGGCCTTGAGCGCGGGGACCGAATCCAGAAATTCCGTAACGAAAAATATACCTCACGCTCCCCACTCCGACGGGCACGGAGGTGTGGCTTGAAGGCCGACAGAGACCGAACACCTATTTTATTTTAGAAAAGTCGTTAACGACCTGTGTGGCGCATTGGTACAGCGTTCTACCTATGTTATCATCGTGCCTCGAGTTCAAATCTCGGTCAATCAAAACAAAAATAGTCTTTTTGTATTATAATAGATTATAGTAATGTTCTATGATAACAACTGAACATACTTGTAGCAATTTATGAAGTAAACAAGAAAGAAAAAAATTTGTTTTCTTATCGGTCACCACGCTCAAAAAGTGTAACTTGAATTAATATCAAATAAAAAGAAATACTGCATACATAAAATAAATAAATAATTATAATTGCATAAGTTGATACAAAATGCTATGCAATAGCTTTACCGCGGCAGTCCCCGAGTGCCACATTTATTTTTTATTTTTTGACAACTTTGACATTATGACACCTACATACAATACAATACAAAGGTGGGTACGGGTTCCATACAAAATTACCCATTGTTTTTAACAAAGTAGGCGTGGGCAAAGTGTGTCATCTTTGCGAATGGAACATTTGCATCTGAACACTGAAATGTTCCGAAACAGTGAACATTTTGGAATATTTGTAACGTCGGCTCAAAAGATACAAACTGAACATTTGAAACATCGGCTCACAAGATACAAAAGGGAACATTTAGAACAACGGCTCAAAAGATACAAACACACACACTGATTGTTATGAATCGTGATCTGTTACGTTGCGCCATGTATATGTATACTATTGGTGTATACCAATAGTTTTATTTAATTGAATTTTGATTTGAGAATAATTTAAAGCAGATGTTTTTTAGTTCAGTTCATTAAAATTTACACTATTTGCGTTTTAATTTGAATTTTAAAAAGACTGCAGGTCACCTAAAGTAAAGAGTGTTTCAGTGTTACAATTTTTTCAAATGATGCATTTAAAACATTACTGCTCTTCCAATCTTTCGGAACACCAAAATGTTTCGGAACGGTGAATCGGTTCAGTAAAGAGTTACACACGCCTATAACAAAGTGATATTACATAAGCGCATTTTGTCCTGTAGGGGATCTTTTGCAACCTATTTCTGTCATCTTTCTTTACTTCATTCTTAGTGCATAAAATAAGGTTTGTGTTTTAATCTCCACAAGGACATGGCGGTACTCCGCCCAAGACTGACGGGGCAGACTTCCACCGTATCCTCGGGGCACATCTATAGTACGGCTAACGAATGCATGTCTTAGAGTTTTCTCAAAAGTTTAATATCGCAACATTAATTAGCCGTATCTACTCATTTTCGGCTTTCGGTATCCACCAAAACCGAGTATGATGTAAAAAATAAAGCGAAGATATTATGCTGACTTAATTCTCTCAGTTATACGGCGACTGTGGAATTCTAGCGAAGCGTGTGGCGAGGTTCTCCACTCGTACTTTCGTTGCCACTGCGCGCCACAGGTCTCTTCTCGGATATTATCGCGTCAATCGAGATAAGGGATGGAAGAATTTATGGTTTGGATAAACGAAATTCTTCCTCTCTTTCTCGCGTTCCTTTTTTTACATGGGAAATCATGAAATGCCTCCTCTCACTTTGGGTGGAGCAAAAGTGAGTGTCAGATTTTTTACTGACTAAAAACCCACATGTGTTCCTTCATTTGCCCCCAGACATCTGTCCTAACGGGCCCCGTCGATTTTGCCGACATTTCTAAGAGTTGCGCGTAAAACATACATACATACATATTCAGCCTTTTAATGTTCCCACTGCTGGGACTCAGGCCTCTCTCTAGGAGAGGGAATGGGCCGTAATCCACCACGCGGGCCCAGTGCAGGTTGGTGGATGTCACATGTCTTCGAATTTTTGGTTCTAGGACATGCCGGTTTCCCGGTGTCACCGTAAAACATAACGCGCGAAGAATGTCTTCGCCTGACGCATTCCGCTACTGTGTGTGATACAACCATAAAGGATTTCACGTCATAATTTCGAACTAGAGAGAATGATGTAGAAAGTAAAACCTGCTTGCTTTTCCGGATTTTGTCATGGTTGACACCAAATACTGTCACGAATTTTATACAATAACGAACATGAACATTTTTATCACATTATTCAATGTTATTTCTTATGGTTGTTATAATATTTTGTAACATAGCTTGCGTCAGTAATAAAAATGCAGGTACTGCAATATTCGATGCTAGAAGGATAAAAAGTAGTTGCTGGAGCCAAGACGATATTGCCAAGTTGAAGGCTCGAAAGGAGTTCGAGGCGCTCATACCACCTGAAGTGAGCCCCGAGAGAATTGACAGTCGATATACAAAGCACATTTTGAGATATTTTAAAAATTCGCTTCGAAATGTTGAGAAAAACTTCGATTACAATACTTCAGGCATCCTCAAAGAAGCGCTATCTGACACTATCGGAGCACACCTCAAGAGTAACATTCTGCCAACGGTTCGTTTTGCTTACTACGCTGGTTATGTTCCGTACGGAAATGCAAAGCAACTCCACGAGTTTTATGATGATCTCAAGTTGAATATGAATACCCAAGGTTTGGGGTGGAAGCAGCCCGCGCGAATCCCTCAATGGTCTAACCTAACAGTAGCTAAAATTCAAATTGGATCTGGAAGGCTGTTAGACCCTTGCGCTTGCTTGATAATAAAACGCGATACTACTAACTGCATTCATATACCTGCTCCTAAACTAGATGACGATAAGAAACCGGCAGCTATCGCCCTCCCTTTCAAATCACAGGGGCTTATTAATTTAATGGCACCAAGCTCAGAGAATATTCTCTTGAAGTATTACACTACTGCGTCGAGGTGTATATTGCACAGTTCTCCAGCTAAATGTCGTCACGGTGATTTTGTCAATTTGAATAACGAACTATGGCACTGGATGAAACGCGATGTTGCACCACATCTAGTTGACGAGACATTATACACAGCGTACGGCGGTGTACTGAGGATAGCAGCTGCAGTACAAAACTACGGAAAAGGTTTGTCCAGGCGCAATCTTTTTGAAAACCCAGAAGCCGGTGTAACTAAATGGAATCCATGGGCAATGCTCAGTCAATCTTATATTTACGTTAACACTGACTGGAGTCCAACAGTGTACGTCGGTTTGGTCTTTATGGCAGCAGTTCTAATATGCCTGCTGCAGATGTGTTATAATTACACGTTTGGAAATGCAAACGGATGTGGTTGTGCAGGCAAATCGGGAAAATCATCTTATACGCGAGAAGTCGCATATACTAAGGTAGATAGTACGTTCCCAGCCGTATTGCCACACCAAAGTGCTATTTATTACAGCGAAAAGAAGCGTTCTCAGAAGCGTCCCCCTTCGCGAAGTAAAACGTCTTCTTTAGGATCTCTTCAAACACATAAAGTTTATGATTTGAATGAAAACACAGAAAAATTAATGGCCGTAATAATGAGTGACGTTGAACACACTGATGGCTTATCATCGCCGTCCAAGGCTGATACCGAAGAGGAATTCGGTGAAAAGCGCCTTGCTCTAACTGACGTGGCTAAAGAAAGCAGGCCGTGTCCTCCACAAATAGAGACATCTGTGGCGCAGTTAACAATTGAAAAGGTACAGTTATCGGACAAGCAAAAGAAGACATCAATACCTATGTACTCGACTAGTACTCTGACTCGTTCGGATGTAACTTACTGCCCGGAAAAGATGCTGAGTGACACGTGCTGGTCGGCTACCAGTACCAGTACATCAGGCAAGACGCTTAGCTCCACTAGCTCTAAGTCTCATAGCGGTAGGTCTAGAAGTTCCCGCGACTTGGCGTGGGCCCGGCACGTGATATCCAGACACTCGCGCAGAGGTCTAAAACAGTCCAGCACTGGACCCAGTGGGACCCCTGGCACTGAGTTAGACGCTAACTCTTTTGTCACACCGGCCTCACGTCGTTAGCGGCGTGTTATCCATCGTATACGTTGCTAGGTATTTATTTGTAGGACGTTTAGTTAGTATTACTGTATAAGATTGTTGGATATTTAAGATGTATTTGAGATTTTATTAAGAATATATACTGCCACGTTTAATATTGTTTTATTCCTTGAGCATGGTATGATCTATACAAATACTTTGGTACCTACCGAAAATGAATGATTGAAAAAATAATTATTGTGGTGATCAGTAATTTAAAAAAAATATTATATTTCTTAGTCTCAGACCAACAAAAAAAAGGGGTTTTTTTTGTTGGTCTGTATTCTCAATACATTTTTGAACGTCGTAATTAGTTTAGTTCCAGAGGTTCAATTACGATCCGGTTACAATGTTGCTTATGTATAGAAATTCAACACTCTCACTGCTGCGCTGATACGCGGATTTTAATGTCTTAACTTTATACAAAATGTTTTACGGAAGTTGGTGTTTCTAGTTTTGTTCCTTCATTTTTTTAACATCGACTTCCGAAAAGTAAATTCTTTTATTATTATTATTATTGATAGGCTCGCGCTTGACCTACAAACTGTCTTACCTGATGGAAAGCAACGATCGCACAAGAAATGTGTACCCAAAACGTTTTGTGCGTAAGGTTGGGATGTCCATCATGTACCGCGTGGCGCGGCACGGTACCTACTGCACTTCTACCTCTAGTGGTCCGATGATGGAACGGGCTTGGCAGAATTAATTATGGCATTCCGACGCACATTCCCCGATATGCAACCGGTCGAAAACCAACAGCCTAGTAGCTCGGTGTCGATGCTCAAGATTTTGAAGCTTCGACTCAATGAGTGCATCATCTACTATGAACATTTTGCATTAAGAAGCGGCCAACCTGAGATCAGATACATTTTTATATAAGCATTCTTGCGTGATTATAAAGTTATTACACGTCTTTCGCTAGATATTTGGAAATACAGATATTTTGTGGATATTATCTTGGTTTCTGTTGAAATCAAAATATTTTGTGTAAGACTAAAATCCAGTAAAGACCTCTGAATATCTGCTATTTTGCTTGAACTTGGGCCCTTCATAATGTACTTATAAATTAAAAATATCTACCTAGGTATCTACATAAACCTTGCACATTTAATGACGAGTGATAACAATTATCAAAAACTTTTAAGGTTTAAAAAAAACATGTAGGTATTTCCTGGAACAAGATTTGTGAAACATTCAGATAAATGACAGACTTACCGATTGCAAACAGAGCGTTCATATTATTAAAGTTTCTCTATTTCAAGTGACATGACTAATAAAGACATACAGACATTCTGGCGTTACCTCTATTTTTTTGCGTTGCCACTTTATCAAATTTTGCGTTGGATCGCTTTAGATAAAACAAGCTTTTTAACCGACTCACGTTGACGATAGACGAGTGGGAAAAGGTCCTCTTCCTCTTAATACAGTGTGCTCATCATCATATCCTTACCTTTGGATCATGGGACCACTGGGAACCTCTTTGAAACTCAAAACTCAGAAAACAATATCATCTTCCTGCCCTTGTCCCGTGTTATTTGGGGTCGGCGCAACACGTTTTTTTCTTCCATTCTGCCCTGTCACTCGTCATACTATCACTAACTTCCTTTTCTTTCATATGACTCTTCACACAATCCATCCATCTTTTCTTTGGTCTCCCTCTCCCTCTCCATCCATCCACATGTAAATTCATAACTCTTTTAGTAACATGCGTTTCATCTCTCCTCTTCACATGACCATACCAAGACAAACGATTCCCTTTCAACTTTTCAGTCACTGGCGCCACTTTCAAACTTCCCCTAATATACTCATTTCTCACTTTATCCATTCTCGTCACACCACACATCCATCTTAACATTCTCATCTCCGCTACGTGCAATCTTTTTTCATCCGTCTTTTTCACAGCCCAACATTCTGATCCATACAGTATGACAGGCCTTATCACGGACTTGTAGATTTTACCCTTCAACTTACAAAACAAAAATATATACAGATAAATTGAGAGGCTTCTCCTTTTTGAAGTCGGTTAAAATAGGCAATGCCATATGCGACCGGTGCTCTGTTATACAACATTTAAAAATAAATACCTATGCTGTGGGTAGGGTGGATCTCCAGAAAATATTATTTTTGAGTAAATTTTGTGGATTCTTGTAAACCTGCGTGCATCGCTCTTAATTTTTAATAGTATTAATAGGCATGTTCAGATTACAAGTTTCTTATCAGATTTATCCCAGATAAACAAGAATTTAAGGAGATATTCATATATTGTTTTTAACCATTGTTGAGGATAATGATGTAATTTGAGAAAAATGATTTTCAAGCTTAGGAAAATGACGATATGTTGAGGATAATGATAATGCTCATGAATTTAGTTTTGTACTTCTGTAAACGACGAAGATAAATGAAAATAAAAATAATTAAGTATCTAAATGATATTTTTATTTGGTTTAAAGTATCACAAATCAAATAATATAAACGAACGTCAATATAAGTCCAACAAAAACCAACTTCTAAGACTTCTAAAAACATGATTGCATTCAGATAGATTATGTAAATTAAAAGTATCAAAATCAACAGTCGAATATCAAAATATTAAAAGTTGTTCGCCGTAGGATCGTAAAAACCGTTAGTTCATAACCAGACTATAACAAACTATAAACTCACGGTTTTCACAGTCATACGGTGACTGAGTTTACAAGTCTAACAAAAATAAATTAAACATAGTCATTGATTAATTTTTCATTTTCACAATACTAATACTTATTAACAATTTTAAATTTTTAACAGCCTCATTTATGGTTATAAAAATTTCCTAACACTGTGTCAGGGATCATACAGGAGAGACTAAACATGGTTGAAAGGTGGTGTAAACTCAACCATTTATCCATCAACCCAAGCAAAACGGTGTTCATCCCGTTTACCAGAAGGAGGGACCTAACAGCAATGGGTACCATAAAGCTCTACGACACCGTACTAGAGTTGTCCACAGAAGTAAAATATCTTGGAGTAATCCTAGACAGCAAACTCGCTTGGAAAAGCCATGTCGAAGCGACAGCAAAAAAGGCTCTAAGAGTATTTGGCATGTGTCGCTCTGCCTATGAGAAAACATGGGGCCTTAGACCCCAGGTTATCAAATGGATCTACACCATGATGGAACCGCTAATCATATACGGGAGCATCGTATGGTGGACCAGAACCAAGCTGGCAACTTGCAGACAGGCCCTACGCAAAGTACAACGGACTGCCTGCATGGCCATTACAGGAGTATTTAGGGCCACGCCAACTGCGGCTATGGAAACGCTGCTCAATCTCACCCCTTTACACATTGAAGTGGAACTAGAGGCGAGAAGGGCCATTCATAGGCTAAAAAGTATGGGGCACTGGACAAACTCCGGATGTAAAACAAACCATACAAACACAAGACCAAACAGGGAACTTGACTGGATGATGGACATGGGATGTGACAAAATACATCATCATCATCATAATTTCAGCCGAAAGACGTCCACTGCTGGACATAGGCCTCCCACAAGCGTCTCCACAACCACCGATCCTGTGCGTCTCGCATCCACCGCACTCCCGCGATTCTCACCAGTTCGTCGGTCCACCTTGTGGGAGGCCTTCCGACGCTGCGCCTTCCGGTGCGCGGTCGCCACTCTTTCGGCCCCACCGACCATCCGTTCTACGAGCAATTTGCCCTGCCCACTGCCACTTTAGTTTGGCGATTCTTCGGGCTATGTCGGCGACCTTGGTTCTCCTGCGGATATCTTCATTTTTTATGCGATCACGCAAGGAAACTCCGAGCATAGCCCTTTCCATTGCTCTTTGGGTGACTGTAAAATGAGGCCCATTGTAAGCGACCATGTTTCAGTGCCATATGTCATCACTGGCAACACGCACTAGTCATAGATTTTCGTCTTGAGATACTGTGGTATGTTGGACGAGAAGATACCGCGCAGCTTCCCGAACGCTGCCCAGCCGAGTCGGATTCGACGATTGACCTCTTTCTCAAAGTTAGACCTACCCAACTGGATTGTCTGTCCTAGGTAAACGGAATCGTCTACAACTTCGAGTGCAGAGTCTCCGATCTTGATCGGAGTGGGTGCTACATGGTTATTTACCATGACTTTGGTTTTGTCCATGTTTATTTTAAGACCCACTCTTTCGGAAGATCTACTAAGGTCACCGAGCATTGTACTGAGCTCCTCCGTTGTCTCAGCCATGACTACTATATCGTCGGCAAACCGAAGGTGAGTGATGTACTCGCCATTAACATTAATGCCTAGTCCACTTCAGTCCAGAACCTTGAAGACATCCTCCATTGCAGCCGTAAACAGTTTCGGAGAAATGACGTCTCCCTGCCTCACACCCCGCTGCAGAAGGATAGGTTTCGAGGTCCGATCCTAAAGTCGAACTGACATTGTGGCGTTCTCGTACAAACACTTCAGCACCTCGATGTACCGATAGTCAATCTGGGACCGTTGGAGAGATTGCAGTACAGCCCGAAGAATCAAAAGCTTTCTCGTAGTCTACGAACGCTAAGCATAGAGGCAGGTTATACTCCTCGGTCTTCTGTATAACCTGCCGGAGCATATGTATGTGATCTACGGTGCTGAAACCTTTTCGGAATCCGGCTTGTTCGGGAGGCTGGAAGTCGTCAAATCTGCGCGCGAGACGGTTCGTGATGACTCTGGAAAACAGCTTGTAGACATGGCTCAGAAGTGAGATGGGCCTGTAATTCTTAAGCAGGGCATTGTCGCCCTTCTTAAAGAAAAGTACCACCACACCTCTGCTCCATGCCTGTGGCGTCTTTCCCTCAAGTATGACGGAATCGAACAATCTCTGAAGGGCCTTTAGGACCGGTTTTCCACCCGCCTTCAGGAGTTCGGCTGTAATTCCGTCGTCACCCAACGCCTTGTTGTTTTTAAGCTGCTTCAGAGCCATCATAATCTCGCGGCGGATATGACTCTGCCACCGTCAGTCTTCAGTTTCGTGAGCTGGCTCTGCCCTATAGACAGATCTCTTGCAAAAACCTTGGAGCCCTTATTCCGCTCGATCGCGTCTTTAATCCATTCGGTATTAAAGAGGCGAAGATCGCGTTTTAAGGACTTGGAGATCCGTCTATTGAGCTGTCGGTAGATGCACGCATCGTCTGAAGACTTCAGAATCATCTCACGCCTCTCTTTCAAGAGTTTGAAAGTTTGACTCGAGAGCCTTTTCTTCTTTGTACGACGAGTCTTAAAAAACTCCACTGAGCTACCTAGGCACTCGAAACGATTGTGAAGTTCGAGCTGAAAGCTCTCGGAGTTTTGAATCTGGATCTGTGCTGGACGGAGCGTAGACTTCATCAGTCGAGATCTTTCAAGCTTGATATTGATATTCAATGTGCCTCTTACTATTCGGTGATCACTTCCAGTTTTCACTGCGTTGATCACGGAGACATCATTGAATATTTACTTCTTCGTCGACATAATAAATAAAAATAAAAAAAAATAAAAATCTTATATTTCGGACAAAGTCCATAGTTGGTTAGTATACACAGAACTTAAAAACTAAAACATAATGAAGTCAATCTCATTTCTGGTCGCACCATCAGGGCTTTGCCAGGTTCACTTACTACGCTCACGTTTTTTGAAGGAGGAGTTCATCATATAGAGGCCCTCCTTCTCCATAAAACTAGCCAGTAGGTGTCCCCGGCGGTTCCAATGTCCAATTCTAAATTGCCCCACTCGCAGCTCATCACCGTCTCGTTTGCCCAGTTTCGCGTTAAAGTCCCCCATGACCACGGTGAAGTGAGTCTTAGAACCATGCATGGCTCTTGATATATCCTCATACATGGATTCTACTTCGTCGTCGGGATGTGTTGAGGTCGGGGCGTAAACCTGTGTGACCTTCAGCGAATAACTTGATGATATTCTGAATATAAGGTACGCCACCCTGGTCGACACACTCTCGATCTTCACCACATTGTTCACAAGGGACTTGTGGACGATAAACCCGACACCACCCTGGGACTGCTGGTCTCCCTCCCGGAAATAGAGCAGGTTACCGGATTTGAGAATTATCGTGTCCTCCCCCTGTCTTCGGACTTCAGATAATCCCACAATACTAAATCGTAACCTGCTCAATTCTTCCTCAAGTTCGGTGATCTTCTCGTCGGACCGGAGTGTACGCGTGTTATATGTTGCCAGGTCCAGTCGTCGTTTTCTAAAGGGGTAGCCGGAGATTCTTCGCACCCCTTGCCTCGCCGTAACCTTGACCGCTACCGGAGTCAAGGGTAGACGGCCTGCCGGGCACTAGGGGCCATTTTTTTGGTTGTGTTTGTCATTTTGGGGTTGCCATAATCGCCACGCTTGGCATGCGGGTTGGCGATCGCAGTGTGGTTGTTGCAATTCACAGAGAATGCTGCTGCCCATTCTCTGGTATATGATATGACAAAATACATACCATTCACAATCTCAAAAAGGAGTTTAAGATCTACATTCCGAGTGGGGAGGAATGGAAGGGTGGGATAAAACCCCACAAAGGGAACAACCAGGTATGGTACACGGATGGCTCTAAAATGAACACCGGTATAGGAGCGGGGGTACATAGCGACAACTGCAATCTCAGACTAAGCATGGGCAAACTGGCGACGGTCTTCCAAGCAGACCCCTATGCTAAAATCGCATGCGCGTAGGAAATATTAGACAGAAGCACCGAAGGGGACACTGTCTACATTTTAAGCGACAGCCAAGGAACACTTAAGGCACTCACGTTCAATAGAGTGGATTCTGGGCTGGTACTAAACTGTATTAAAATACTATACCAGATAGGAAGGCGCAACAAGGTCAGATTGATCTGGGTGCCAGGTAATACAGGAGTAAAAGGCAACGAAAGAGCCGACACTCTGGCAAGGAAAGGATCCGAGACACCCCTATATGGATTGGAACCCTTCATAGGACTCTCACCAAGGGTCATCAACCAAGCATTGAAAAGAGCTGTGTTGGAGATTCCCAGCACACACTGGCGCAACACAACAGGCCAGAAGCATGCAAAGCTATTTCTCAATGAAATAGATAAGGCCTGGACCCAAAAACTATGGAGGTACAGCAGATCACAGCTCCGAACAATCACAGGAGTCTTCACGGGGCACTATGCCACCAACAAACAGCTCCACAACATGGGACTAGCAAGCGACCCGACTTGCAGGATCTGTGGAGATGCAGAGGAGAATATGCTACACTTGCTGTGCGACTGTGCAGCACTAGGCTCCAAAAGACTAGAGTATCTGGGCCAACCATTTCCAAGACCAGAGGACTACAGGCTCAGCCCCATCAAGGCCATACTGGGACTCACGAAGAAGGTGCACGGAGGGCTAGGGGTTAAGTAGAAGGGAGGGAAATAGTACAAAAGATCCAGAAGGGTCGAAGTGCTCTGGCCTAGGGCCAGCCCCACAACAAGATAAGATAAGATATGGTTATAAAACCAAACAAGAAAAAAATGAAAAGGTAACAGTTCTAATTCATACCCTGGAAAAGAAACACTTTGAATATGATCAAAATAATGCAAAAAGATGTTTCTATTGAAAAACAAAACAACTTACTACCTAAAAAAAACTGGGCAAGTGCGAGTCGGACTCGCGCCCTGAGGGTTCCGTACAAACTTCTCCCTCTCTTCCTCAAATAAACTGAACAGCTGCCCTTCTTTGAAATTACACAAACCAGAAGAGAAAAGACCTTAAATAAATGCATATATTACGAACTCTCATCATTATCCTCAACATGTGTCATTATAATTTCACATAATATCATTCTTCTCAACGTGCGTCATTATCCTGGCAGTACAAATTCAGGACAATGACGTTGAGAAAAATGATGAATCGGAAAAAATCTTGTACAAACATGTTTTGCGCATGTAGTATTTCAAAAAACGTTTTATAATTGCGTATGTACACAAAACCTTCATACGTTTTTGCTAAATGAATAGTGTAACAATAGAATTTGACGGGTAAACAAATGAAAATGTAAATGACGTTTGCAATAAAACTTTTTGGAGAATGAATTTCAAAGCCTTACCTACAAAAAACGAGCGTGTATATCTACACCAAAGCACGTCGTCCGACTGTGGTGCGGGGAGGTCTGTTTGCCCAGCCACTAATTTCCCTCCCTCCCGTCTCTTACTCGACATAATATTGAAATCAAACATAGCGCAGGACAATGACGCACATTTTTTGAACATGAGTTTTTTATTTATTAACTTAGCGGGCATTGGTAATTTTATCAAGGATATGAAGATTTATTATGTATAATTACAGCACTCAACAGCAAATAGCTCCATGAAGTCACAATTTTTTATATCATCAAAATATAGACCGCGTGTGCCGAGGCGACACGTGAAAAAGTGGCAATTTTATTGGGTTTTTTTAAATATTTTTTTTATTATTAATTTTTTACAATCGTGGTTTAGAGCAACATTTTCGTTGATTCTTTTACTATTAAAAGTAACACTTTTTTTTTAAATACGTACACGCGTTCTCAAGAAATTTTCGAGGACATGAATTTGGAGCCTCTCAAATATTCACCCGGTAACACACAAAAGCTAATGTCAAAATGTCAATGAAATCTGTCAAGTGTCAAACTGAATTAAATGAACAAAAAAAGTCGATTTCGCGGCGAACGAAGATTTTCGTTATATTTTTGCTAATTCCTGAATCTCGTAATAAATCAGCCTGATATTGGTGTTATAAAAATCATGTCATTTGTTATTGTTGCGTAAATGCTTGTGTTTCAAATTCAATATGTCGAAAGTAAGTACTTTTTCAAATAATTGATCAGTAGCAAATGACAAGTGTGGACTTGATATTTATTAATCAGCGTAGATATTTGAAATAGGTATTTGAATAAAATTCACGATCAGAACATCTTATGTTCTGGTCGTGTTTCACATTAATTAATATAAAACCTATAGTAAAAAAATAAACTACACGTTTATGTACCTACACTTGTTATCAATATTTGTTTAGGTTTTAGAATGATATCAGACGTGCAAGAATTATCAGTCGGGTCGATAATTAAATGCACTTGCGTTGATAATGCACTGTTTTCAGGATATTAGATCATTTTTTCAAGTGAAAAAGCCACTAAAGCCATCTACTAAAGTTGAAGACGATGACGACGTTATTCCAGAGTCTCCTGATGTACAAATTATTAAAAATAAAGTAAGTTAATTGACAATCTATTGTAGTTTTTTATATCTAAAGCTGGCTTTTGCCATTAATAATATGATATTGTTCACTACTTTAACACTATAACAGTGTTGTTAATATTTGTTTTATAGAAAAAAGATGCAAAAAAGAGGCGTATATTCGATGATGATTCTGATGAAGACATATTCTCATCTAATAAGAAAAAGAAAAATAGCAATGAAGCCCAAACATCCAGTAAGCACAAAAATAAGCCTGCTAAACCTGCACTCAAGGAAGTTACAGTTTTAGACATGTTTGGTAAGGATCCTATAAAGAGAACAGAACCATTGGTTAAGAAGAAGAAAAAAACAGAATTAGGCATCCATTCTGATGATGAATTTGAAAAGAGCCTGCTAGAAATTGACAGTGCTGAGTTAGAAGGGATAATAAATGATGAAAAAATTGGTGACAATGAGAAATCTACTAATAAGGATAGTTCATCCTCATCAAAAGATAATACAGAGAATTTGAGTAAAGTACCTAGCAATGAAAAGAAACATAAGACCAGCTCTACCTCAGAATCAAATAAAGAGATGAAAAAATCTGACGAAAGTAAGTCAGCAAAGAAATCTGAAGACAGTAAAGAATCAAAGAAAACTGACGATACCAAACCATCAAAGAAATCTGTAGACAGTAAAGAATCAAAGAAAACTGATGAAATAAAAACAAAGAAACCTGACAATGATAAAACATCAAAAACTGACAATAAACATAACCAATCAGTATCTTTTGACTATAAAGATGGTGAAACTAAAAAGTCTAAAACTGAACAAAGCAAAAGAAAATTTGCTGAATTTATAGATGATGATGCTGGTCATGATCATAGTAGTAAGAAAAAGAAGTTGGATAAACAAGAAACAGATAGTAAAACTGAAAATGACTTTGATTCATCTGTTATGGAAGATAGTAAGGGAACTAACAAGAAAAGGAAAAACAATAAAAGCTTGAATGAGTCTGGTAAGATAATTAAGTTTAAGAAAAGAAAATGTAGTTTTATCTTCCTAACCCTATCGCCCAGTAGAGGCTTCCACCCTGGGGAACTTTCGCCTACTGGGACCATGGGTTGTGAGAAAGAGAACCCCCAGGCCCTGGAACGAAGGAAAAGGAGTGGGTTTTAGTGAATAATAGTCTGACACACCCTCTCGCCCACCCAAGAGAGGGAAAAGTCATTGGATGATTTCCGACCTAAAAAAAAACCCTATCCCCTTTGCTGGGTCCAGTAGTCATTTTTTAAAGCTGAAGATTTTTTTTAAATCTCGTACTAATTTTGATCCACTTATAACTTTGTATAGAAAGTCCAATTTTTTTTGTGACACTTGGGAATAGTGGGTCATTTCCATGGGCAGAAGCTGTATCTAAAATATGACCGACTTTTGTTACACTCTGTATGTAATTAATGAGTGTGACAGCATTCTCAGACATAGTAAAAAACCGAAATATACCTGCTGTCTACCAAACAAATAAAAAATTGAAAAAATACTTATATTGTGCTGGATTGTAACTTAATTGAAGAACCAATGATACTGCACTAGCTCCTGACATTTTATAAATGTCCGTTTGTATGTAGGCCTGTCTGAAATATACTACTACAATTCTATTATTACTATTTACCCGACTACGGAGGGTTATGATCTATTTACCAGCTTCTGCCAACGGTCTGTGAAAAGTTGTCAAAAAATAAAAGTCCCGTTTTGACATTTGTATTTTGACTACTTCACTGCTTGTCCAGTGCAGTGTAGCAACTACTAAAATAGCTACTACTACACCGGACCCCTAATTATTGTTTCTTTCAGTTTCGTTCTAAGTTACATTCTAGGGTTTTTCTCAAATGTCAAAATGGGCGTTTTATTTTTTAACGAGTTTAAGCCATTTATTAAGTTTCATCAATTCAATTTAATTCAAAATGTTTTATTTCACATAGGCCCACATGGGCACTTATAAAACGTCAGAAGCTTGTGCATCACTCAGACATAGTTTATTTATACTGTGAACTGCTAACCACCTTATTGGTCTCGTGGTCGCAAACGTGACTGCTGAGCGTGGGGTCCTGGCTCGAGAACAAAGGTGCTATAGGGTTTTTCCATTACAAATTACTTAGATAGAGTACAGCAGCAGTTGTAGGTCGCGGGTTGAAACTCAGCCAGGCGCCTTACTTTGTGTAATTTATTTCATCACCACTGCTCTCGAAATGGTGAAGCAAAACACCGTGAGGAAACCGGCATGTCCTAGAACCAAAAAATTCGAAGATGTGATATTCACCAACCCGCACTGGGCCCGCGTGGTGGTTTACGGCCCATTCCCTCTCCTAGAGAGGAGGCCTGACTCCCAGCCGTGGGAACATTAAAAGGCTGATTATGCTATGCCATGCTATACCCCGGAGTTTAGAAGTTGGTGGTGTGAAACCCCCGTGCCTCGAAGAACACGTAAGCCGTTGTCCAGCGCCTGATCTCTCCGGTCGTGTCAGATTGCCGTACCATCGTAATATGAGAGTAAAGGAACAGATGGCGTGGGTTTGCGCGCACGCCCTCTGTTGAGATTGGTCACCACGAGTCGTGGTAGGCTCGGTCAGAATTCGGTCAGGAATTAACTGTAAAAAAAATATTAAATAAAATAATTTTAAAATCTATTTTTAGTGTTAACAGATGAAGAGAGACATGAAAGGAAAATACAGTCAGCTGCTTTATACAAGAGTTATTTGAACAGATCTGGACCAAAACATTTGGGAGCCAAGGAGATGCCAGTGGTAAGTCTGTAGATACGAAACTAAGTTTATCTGATGTTTTATCTTCTTCTTAGTCGGACACTCTTGTCAGAGTGGTCGTGTCTGTTGATGATGGACAGGACCGCGGCGCGCCGCCGTCGTTTGCCTCCAAGGCTGCGGCATGTCGAGCGATACCTCTCCATTTCTGGCGGTTGTTGGCATTACGCGCACACTGTACGTTTTTTTTATTTATTTTTTTTAGGCGGGAAAATCATCTAATTACAAATCCCGCTCTTGGGCTGAGCGAGAGATAGTGTCAGACTTTTACAGACTAAAAACTCCTGTTCCTTCTTTGCCTTCATCCCGGGGCCCCGGGTTTTGCTTTCACACTACCCGTGGCTTAGTAGGCTTCGACCCTGCTGGGCCCCCTACGATTTGCTGACATCTCCCTGAGGCGTGCGTGGAACAGTACGCGCTACGTCGACGACTTGGGGACCGCGGTCGACTGATGTTTTATAAAATATTTTTATTATGTGGTTTATACCCAATACGAAAACAATCACTATGATACTATACTATTAGGAGATTCATATATTTTTTTGGTGGGCAATCATCAAAAATCAAATAACTTCTCTGGCTCTGGGTGGAGTGAGAGTAGTGTAACCAGGTCCAGTAATAAAAATAATCGGGATTTACCACAAAAAAAAACTAAACCCAAAAGTCGATACTAGTAGTATTACTACTTCTATAAGACGATGACGTTTTACCAGTCTAAAGTGCGATCTTAACAGACTAAGGAGGTGAGTGAAAAATCGAGATCTTTGTCGTCCAGATTAAAATCGGGATTTCCAAATTGCAAATCAGGACACCTGGCAACACTAAGCGAGAGGTAGTGTCAGACTTTTACTGACTTACTTTTACTGACTTACTTTTACTGAATACCTACTCACCTGTGTTCCTTCTTAATTCTTAGTTCCTAGTATAGCCTAACCAAATTGAAAACTGTCCAATGACTTGTGTAAAAAGTTCAACTTGAACTTTACAACCGACTTCAAAGAAATCAGGAGGTTATGTACTCTATGTATAATTTTAGGGAACACCGGACTGTTTAAAAGACTGCACGTTCTTAATGACTGGAGTTCTTGATTCTTTTGAGAAAGATGAAGTTGCAGAAGCCATCAACAAGTATGGAGGGTGTGTCAAGAGTGGGGTTTCTAAAAAGGTAGGAGTATAAACTTTATAATAATAATAATAATATATATATCCGCAGGGCAGTTTTGTGGCGAACTGTTGGGCATTAGCGACCCCACGGACCCGATCTCCCGGGAAAATTCTTGTTCTTCATCTCCGGCTTGCCTTTATTGGCCGGCCGTAGTGAACACTGATGAGGAACAGAGCTCCCACCTCTCTCTTGCCTTTATTGGCTGGCTTGAGTGGAGATTCGCAAGAGCAAACGTGCTCGGGAGAAGGATGTATAATCCAGTAAGGTGCTGGTAGGGATCTTGACCGTACTTCCGGGATTGTCCTGATAGCCGTGGTATACCTCTCCACTCCTTAAGCACCTCAGGATATGTTGCCCTCTTGTTGCTACGTCACTTCGTGCTAGCGACCGTTTATGGGGGCCCATTTATTGAGTGTGCAAGTCACCTCCTGTCTTTTGTCGATGGATATTAAAAACATTGTTTAGGCAGGGGCCATAGTATTAACATATTTCCTGGTAACCATTCCACTTAAGACTCCAAAAACCATAGCCTTATATCTTAGTTTTCCATATGTCGCAATAGTTTCCCACCAACCGAGGGTTGTCCTTGGATACACTAGCATAGTGCGTACAGGGATAATCACCGGTTCGTACCACTTTCCATTAAAAGCGTCTAAAAGGGCCTCTGCGGTTTCGGCTCCTCGTACGCCTTCCAAAGGTCCAGGACCTTAGGGTGCTGAGATAAATAAATGTATAATAATAATAATATTCCACAACTATCACACAACGCCGCCTAGTCTCAAGCTAAGCAGAGCTTGTGTTATGGGTACTAGACAACTGATAAACATACTTATATATTTCTAAATACATAAATAAATAGATAAATTAAACCCAGACACAGAACAAAAGATTGTGCTCATCACACAAACATTTGTCCTGGGTGGGAATCGAACCCACGTCCTCTGGCATAGCAGTCAGGGCCACTAACCACAAGACCAACAGACCAGTCGAAGAGGCACTTTGTTTATGAATAAATCTTGTTGCTTTAGTAGAAAGTTATTTTGTATTATCGAGCAAATGTCTGTAACTCTCTACGTACAAGCGCATATTTTGCGTATGGGTGGGACACATTTTTTGTTATTTTATCCACGTAAGCTTTTCGTAAAAGGAAAGGCTTTAGTGTTACTGACGATTTCACGAAGAATACTTGAGTGGCCTCTAGACAAGTCAGGAGTAGGTCAGCTGCTGCTTGTCGCAAAAAAAAAATTGTATAAGTGGTTTAACTTAAATTACTGCTCTAAGGTAACTCACGTGATTGCCGGTGAAGACGCAGGCCCAGCGAAAATTGCCAAAGCCCAAGATCTAGGCATCCCAATCATAAACGAAGATGAATTCCTCAAAATGATCACAGAGCGATCTCAAAGCAAATCCATACCAAAAACAGAAATTAAGAAAGAAATCAAGACAGAAAAATCTCCTAACAAAACTAAAACCAAAAGTCCTAAGGATAAATTTGAGAAAGATAAAAAAGATAATCATATCGACATGAAATCTTATAAAAAGAGTCCTACTGATAAAGTAAAAACTGAATCAAAATCAAAGGAGAATAGTTCTAAAAATAAAATAGAAATTAATGAATCAACAAATCGTGAAAAATCTACAAGTCATACAAAGATTAAGGAGGATAGAGATGAATCTAAAACTGAAGCGAAATTGGAATCAAAATCGATTTCAAGTGCGAGTACAAAATCTAGTACTTCCACAAGTTCTACTAGTCAAGTGAATGGTAAGTTAATACAACACACAATAAGATGCATGTCAAGAAGTTAACACTATGAACAATGGCCGCGACTTCATCCGCGTAAAACTCGTAAAACAGTACAATGCCATTTGATAGATAGATAGAATAGATAAACCACAATTAAATTATAAAAATTTGGTCACAAATTCAAGAAGTTTTTTTGCACGTGACCCTAATTTAAAATAATGTAACCTACTCCTTTTAACGTCTGCTATCTACCAGTAAAAGTCCCGTCAAAATCGGTCCAGCCGTTTCGGAGATAGCCGGAACAAAGAAACAAGTTTCTTTTTTAAAATTGCATAGTTGTTTTAAGTTCTTGTATCGAATATGCATTTAGTAAAAGAATATTTTTATACTACAAACCGAAACTTTAATTTTATTGAAGTTTCGTAAAACTAACCATAAACTGTCATTTAAGACTAAAACGCACTGGCAAGCACCAATCGCTGGTTGGTGACGAACATTTTAGATTAGATTGTTGGTTCTACTTTACTACTAGTCAGACGACTCACCAGGCTCAAGGGCTTGGAGCCTAGAGGGAGGAGGAAGCTGATGGCTTAGTGCCTACTTGCCTAGGCCTAGGGCAGTAAGCAAGTATACTAGGACCTTTTCGGCGTTAGAGAACTAATTATTTCCATTCCTTCATCCAAAATTTCACCACTTCCTCGGTGTCTTTGATGGCACTCCAAGACGTGGAGGAACATAGTTTGCGACAGATCTGCAATTTGATGCTTGAGATGATAGACTTCTCTTAATTTTTGAATTTTGACCTAAACTCTTATTTGAAAAAATCAACATTTATAATATATTTTACGCTAAACGTAGGTTGTTAAATTATAATTATAATCTTACAGGGGAAGGAAGACAAGTGGCACCCATACCAGCTAACATGAATATGTGGGTAGAGAAATACAAACCACAGAACATCAAACAAATTATTGGACAACATGGCGACGCTAGCAACGTCAAAAAGTTAGTACTTATGGTGAAAGCTGCAGGCCAAAGCGTAGCCATGTTCTTATACTTTAGAGTTTTACATGAACAGTCAGAATTAGGTAAATTTGGAGGAAATAAGTTGACTAAATTCAATAAAGTGGAATGTCCGATTTTAGCAAATACCATTTTCTTGTTTTAATAATGCGCCCATACACTAAAAACAAAATAATAATTAAAAAAAATTGAGTTCAGCGCCATCTAGCGAAAACCATGGCCACGCTTGGGCCTGTAGCTTTCACTCTCATATATTTAAGTCCTATCCATAAACGTCTTTAAGTGTGCATTGTGTTTTCATAGCCAAGTATGTGATCATTCAATATTGACCCTTATATGATTTCGTAATTTCTTTACAGATTAATGAACTGGCTCACAAAATGGTATGTGAACAGAAAGGCTAAGTTGCCTAAGCCCAGCCCATGGGCTAAGAACGACGATGGAGGTTACTTCAAGGCAGCTTTGCTTTCAGGACCTCCTGGTGTGGGTAAGTCCTCAATCATCAATTTCCTGTCCTTGTCTCATGTTACTTGACGTCGGCGCATTACGTTTTCTTTTTTTACACACCCCCATTTTAACGACTATTCGTTCTGCAACGGCTTCTAATAAGTATTTCGCCCGCCCGGCATTACTGCTCCCCTCGCATAGAATTATTATTTCCCCCGCCCGGAATTACTACTCCCTTCGCATAGAATTAGTATTTCCCCCGCCCGGAATTACTACTCCCCTCGCATAGAATTAGTATTTCCCCCGCCCGGAATTAATACTCCCCTCGCATAGAATTAGTATTTCCCCCGCCCGGAATTACTACTCCCCTCGCATAGAATTATTATTTCCCCCGCCCGGAATTACTACTCCCCTCGCATAGAATTATTATTTCCCCCGCCCGGAATTACTACTCCCCTCGCATAGAATTAGTATTTCCCCCGTCCGGAATTACTACTCCCCTCGCATAGAATTAGTATTTCCCCCGCCCGGAATTACTACTCCCCTCGCATAGAATTAGTATTTCCCCCGCCCGGAATTACTACTCCCCTCGCATAGAATTAGTATTTCCCCCGCCCGGAATTACTACTCCCCTCGCATAGAATTATTATTTCCCCCGCCCGGAATTACTACTCCCCTCGCATAGAATTAGTATTTCCCCCGCCCGGAATTACTACTCCCCTCGCATAGAATTAGTATTTCCCCCGCCCGGAATTACTACTCCCCTCGCATAGAATTATTATTTCCCCCGCCCGGAATTACTACTCCCCTCGCATAGAATTAGTATTTCCCCCGTCCGGAATTACTACTCCCCTCGCATAGAATTAGTATTTCCCCCGCCCGGAATTACTACTCCCCTCGCATAGAATTAGTATTTCCCCCGCCCGGAATTACTACTCCCCTCGCATAGAATTATTATTTCCCCCGCCCGGAATTACTACTCCCCTCGCATAGAATTAGTATTTCCCCCGCCCGGAATTACTACTCCCCTCGCATAGAATTAGTATTTCCCCCGCCCGGAATTACTACTCCCCTCGCATAGAATTATTATTTCCCCCGCCCGGAATTACTACTCCCCTCGCATAGAATTAGTATTTCCCCCGTCCGGAATTACTACTTCTTTCGCAATAGTATTCCGCTGCGTAGAATTACTATTCCCCTCGCAAGAAATTTAGTATTTCCCTCACGTGGAAGTGCTACTTCCCTCGCATGCAATTAGTATTTCTCCCGCGTGGAATTAATATTCCCCTCGCATGGAATTAGTACTATCTCCCGAGTAGAAATACTACTTCCATCGCATGGAATCGAGGATTTTACTCAGGATTCTATACTACCCTCTACCTATTGTGGTCTCAAAAAACACAAGTTACAAAGAGTTTTTGAGTGATAGATCACTCAAAAAGTTGTAACTCTGTTTTTTTAACTCAATTTTGAGTTAACCTTTTGACGTGCGTAATTAGAGACACAATAGTAAGACAATGGCTTCCGGGCGCCGGCTACCGCCTGAGCGTTAATGAATTAAGCTCGCCTATGTATTATAACTTGATTTGGAGTACAATAAAGGATTTTAATTTCATGTATAATTCAGGTAAAACAACAACAGTGTCGCTAGTGTGCAAGGAAATGGGTTTCGACGTGGTGGAGTTCAACGCTTCAGACACCAGGAACAAAACGCTGATCAAGGAGCAGATAGGGGAATTACTCACTACTAACTCATTGTCTGGTTATGCTAAAGGTGAGTTTTTTAACAGTTCAAATTATTAGCTGCTAGAGCATTAATGGATATAGGGGCCAATGACTTTATTTCAATGTTTATAAGGTTGATATTTGCTTGGCAACGAAAACCGCGGCGGTCCAGCGTATAGGCGATAGACATTGGAGCTTCTCGTTGAATATGAGATAGTCCTAGCTTTTCATCACATTTTTCACTGTCAAAAAGCACAAAGAAAGGTCATGATAAAACAGAGGCATAGGCTAAGATTTAGATCTAAGTTTTCTACATGCATATTACTTTACTCAAATCACCAATAAACTTTTTTTTCTGTTTGTAGGTGAAACTGGTAAACAAGCAGTTACAAAGAAACATGTGCTGGTCATGGATGAAGTTGACGGCATGGCTGGGAATGAGGATAGAGGTATGTTTGATAGTAAAACGAACAGAGTGGTGAACCGAAACTCCACCTTAGTTTCTCCAGCATACGGCTGAAATTGGCGTCACGAAGTAGATAATCGATTGTTATTATTAAGAGCCAATATAATATACAACGATGACTAATTTGTTATTTATATACTGTGCACTGTACTGACGCTTATCGTAAATAAACGAATACATTTCCTGCATTTAGTTCTGCTAGAGTTATTTTTAGGAAAATTGCAGTGATCATAATGTTAAACTCTAAATAATAAAATAGGTTTTATATTAACATTTTAACTACCTACTGTTATGATTATGATAAGTGATAACAGTATAATAATATAATATAAAAAATAATTAAGGGTAGAAGTCATAGCTGGCCTGGGGCTCTAGCGGACCCCGCCTTTAGGGAATATGCATGAAACAAATATTTGTTATCTAACCAGCCCCCCTAGCCAAGTTACAATCGTTTCGTTCGCGCCGAACGCCTCGAGTAGGCCACGCCTCCGATTCCTTTGTTCTGCCCACGTGACTGAGCGTTGAGATGACGTCAGAACAGGGCGGCAGTTTATCAATATATACAAAAATAGAATATTAACAGTGAAAACAATATCAAAATTGGAACAAAAGGAAACGAGTTATAACAATGTTAAATAAATGTATTTGTCACTCTCGTCATTATGTCGTTTTCTATATAGGCCGTATGGGCATGATGAACTTTGACGTCGAAGTCTACATTAGACTTCTCTTTCTTATTAGCAGCTTTGAAGCTTTATAAGCTTCGTTGTTGATGGAGATATTTAAAAAATGCTTTTGTATATGGTTATTAAAGCTAAAAATTATTTAATTAGCAAGTAAAAAAATTGCATGCTTGTTCTATATTATGCTGACAGCTCTTTGAGGCGTCTTAAGCATAGCTAAAAAATGTTGAGGCAGTGTAGCGAAACCATCTATCGGGCAGTTGCCCACCAGACATAACGCCCATCTGGTTGGAGGATCCTCCCATTTCAATGGAGGTTTGCGGGACTTTACACTCTATTCGGCATACCTCCAAACTGGTGACCCCGACGTGATGTAACGTGACGTGGTGACGTGCAGATTAGAATAGTAAATCTACATGTTCCTTGCATTTCAGGTGGTCTCCAAGAACTAATTGCTCTAATAAAATCATCATCAGTGCCGATAATATGCATGTGCAATGACAGAAACAGCCAGAAGATGAGGACCCTCGTCAACTACTGCTACGATTTAAGGTTCAACAGACCAAGAGTCGATCAGATTAAGGTAAGTACAAATACACACAAGTACTTATCCCTTTACTTCCAGAGTAAGGAAACTGTTTTTATAAACACACACAGACACGCACAAGGTATCCCCTTTCTTTTAGAATAAATAAATTAATCTTGACAAAAAAAAACACTGAAAGGTAAAATCGTACTATGGCAAGTCCTTCTAACTGTCACCATTCTCGGTCACGCAGAAGTCGTAGCCAAAAGTTAGTTTTCGAGAACAATATTTTATAATTACCTGCATCCAAGAGGAAAAATATTGTAGACATTCCAGTTCTCAAGTAGACTAAATTACTATTTGCCAAAGAGACAACACTAGTATAAACAGTTCTCAAACTAACTGAATCGCAAAATTATCACAAGCCCTGAACGCCGATCTTTTTGACGACCTATACTGAACTGTTAAAGGGATGGAGCTATATAGGGTGTATGGCTCCATCCTTCTTTCTCACTAGCACGCTTGACATTTTAACAACTCATAGTATGGACCCTGTTTGAAAGTGGCGCCAGTAAATGATAAGTTGGAAGGCAATCGTTTGTCTTGGTATGGTCATGTGAAGAGGAGGGATGAAACGCATGTTACTAAAAAAGTTCTGAGTATACATGTAGATGGATAGAGAGGGAGGCTAAAGAAAAGATGGATGGATTGTGTGAGGAGTGATATGAAAGAAAAGGGAGTCAGTGATAGTGTGATGGGTGGCAGGACAGAATGGACCCCAAGTAATATGGGATAAGGGCAGGAAGAAAAAGTAGACTAAGGAACCTCTTGTATACTTCTTTTATCAACTGATAACTCTTTTTCCAGTCAGCGATGCTCACAATATGCTTCAAAGAAGGCATCAAGATACCCCCTGACGTGCTATCCCAGTTGATCACGTCAGCCAATCAGGACGTGCGTCAGACGCTGAACCTGCTGTCCATGTGGGCTATAGACCCTAACCTGACTGATGCAGACAGGCTCCGGAAGGATGCCCAGACTATCAAGAAGGATGTCAAGTTGGTAAGTAATGTTACAATCAGAGCATGTGCCTGCTATTAAATCTGTATCAGTAACTATACTGATTCAAAGCGGAAATTGCAAATCCATCACTTTCGGACTATTCCAGACCTATCAAAGTGCAGATTGATAGTTATGGAATAGCCCAAAAGTGACGGATTTGCAATTTCTTTAATCCTGGGATTTCACCATCATGTTTATATAGTTCCGGGATTTTAGAGGAGGTATTATATTATGTATTTGATAATGATATGATGTATTGATATTGTATATACATATATGTATATTTTTATTATTGTGTCTAATTAATATTATTTATGATTTTTGGACACCGACCGCCCCAAATCTATCTCCTTTCGTTTTTTCCATCCTAAGGTTGTCTGTAAGAGATTGCTCTGTGCAATAAGACTGCCCATTGTACACTTAGTTTTTACAATGAAGTGTACAATAAAGTATATAATAAATAAATAATATTATTACCTCTTTTTTTTACTTCTTCGAACTTTAGATAAATATACTCTACCTAATCTGATCTCAGCTAATAACACATAATTACTAATGTTCCACGTCTCCCCAGGGCCCATGGGACGCAATACGTAAGGTGTTCTCGGCAGAAGACCACAAGACAATGAGTATTAATGACAAGAGCGACCTGTTCTTCTACGACTACAGCCTCGCTCCGCTCTTTGTGCAAGAGAACTATCTGCAAGTGGCCCCGCACTGTCCCAAGTAAGTAATAGTACACAATGAACAACCTGCGTATCTTTTTATACTCCTCTGTCAAATCCATCCAAAGGTTGTCTGTAAAAAAATCGCTCTTAGCGATAAGACCGCCCATTGTTGCATCCTATTACTTTTTAGTTCCTACTGTAATTTTTATGGAGTACAATAAAGAGTATATCTATCTGTAGAATAGGCTAGGGATGTAACGAAAGTGGATATTTAAGAAGCATATTTTAGTATTTTTAAGTTTAGTTTGTCGGAATCGAAACCAAAATCAGAGGCAAAGGTAGAAGCGTCAAATTAAAAACAAGTAAAACTAATAAAAACTCGGATAAGTAAGTATAAATGGAGATTGAACTCACAACATTCCAAATACAAAACAAGTGAAAAAGTAATAAAGGCACAGGGGGAAATCAAGAATTTATTTTAAGATATTGTATAGTCTTGATTGATTGCGTCACCTGGGTGTTTCTGTGTGCGTGCGTAGATACCAATACCGATGCGCTACCACAGTAGTGCGTCGATGCTCTTAATATTTGCCTACTATTAGGATAACTAATTTCTTAAAAACACTACCAAAGTACATTTAATTAAAATTTCAGAAAAAATATGATTGTAACTTTTTCTTTTTTTGAAAAGAAAAAAAAAAAAATTATTGGGTGTGATCCCTTGCGGGTAAAAGCCTCCTCCATCCATTTGTCTGTGTATGTATTCCATTTGCAGAGTTCTTAGTGCGACTTTATTTTACGTTACGCGATCGACACGTGGTCAAACGCGAGCCTATCAAAAATAAAAACGTTCATGACGTTCGGCGCTCCGATTGGCCTGCTCAAGCTCTTAACCAATCAGAGAGCCAAACTCGTTAACATAAAAACAACTCGCATTCAACGCTCAGTTGCCTGTAACAATGCGTATCCAATTCCTTCCCGCAGTCACCCCATCTTTTCCTTTATCTCCACAAGCTCCTTCTGCTTAAAGAGCCTTGCCCTGTAATGAGGATCAATCACATAATAGCAAATCCGATTTTTACTAAGTAAATCGTATGTGTAATAATTTACTGGGCATTTAATTTTTTAAATTATTAAAATCCGACAAGAAATGGTGGATTTATTAAAGTTTTTCTGAACGGTTACTTGGAAACGTGCGCTCTCGCTGGATTGTTTGCGATGACGTCATCTGTCATGATCCGTGCGACGTACGGCTTGATCGTATTCATTCGCCGGTGGAGACCGATCATGACAGACGACGTCACAGCGAGTCGCTTCATTCTTGGGCGCGTTTCTGGAACGAATACACCGCTGTATCTTCGTCATTTTAGATAATTTGTTCACAGTATTTACTGTTTTTTTTTAACGCTATAAGTCTGCAAGAGTATGCACTTCACAAAAATCATGACTGATTCTCATTATCGGCACACAATTTAGCTTTAACATAAAATAAGCATAGCCATGTATTTGCTTCAGACACGAAGTACTGCAGAGGATAAGCGACGCAGCTGACAGCATTAGTTTGGGTGATCTAGTAGATGCCAGGATACGTCGCCAACAAGCGTGGAGTTTACTACCAACGCAGGTAAACTTTTTTTTAATGTTGCCTTACACTAGAATTACTCCTGTATCGTGGGTGCTTTCACAAACGTGTAAACTTACATACACAAGACACCCAGACCCGGAACAACTATCTATAGGCCATACAAATAATAGGGTATTAACTATAGGGTGTAAACTAAAGTGACAGCTGTCAACTGATCGGCCACACTGAGCGCATTTGTTTACACAGCCAACTGACGTCATGACCACAGAATAAATATAGCGTCCACTGCTTTCTACATTTTCGTCAATTTACGCGCAAAATTTGAAAATGTAAATTTTAAATGTATTTTAGGGTACTTAGCGACTGAATAAAAATTTTGTGTTATTTTTTAGTGGTTTATTAGCACTATAGAATCTAATTGAGACACTTTTCAAAAATGAGTGTAAATACCCTTTTGTAACAAAATAGGTATGAGGCCTGAGTAAGTATACTGTCAAATCACATAAATCATGCTGTCAAGTCATTCCGATGACTACTTTAGTCTTCCCTGATCACTTTAAAACATACTGTTTCTTTATTTACAGGCTATGTACAGCTCAGTGATCCCAGGTCATTTCATGTCAGGCCACCTGACAGGACAGATCCAGTTCCCGGGCTGGCTCGGCAAGAACTCGCGCGCCACCAAGATGCACCGCCTCTGTCAGGAGATACACGCGCACACTAGACTCAGGTAATGTAGATTTTTAAACCAGCAGTCTGAAGTAAGTCTAATAATGAATAACTGGATTATAAACCTGGAGGGATTAGAGTGGTCTACACTCTCGTGTGTTAGTTTTTTTGGGGTGGGAAATCATCTAATGTCTTCTCGCGCTCTGAGGCGGAGCAAGAGGGCGTGTCAGACTTATACTGAATAAAACCACACCTACAATGTTCCTTCAGTTGTCCTTTGCGTTCCAGGACCACGGGTTTCCCACCTCATATGCAAGTGCACTTCGTATGAGGGTGTGCTGCCGCTGTTTCAGCTTTTCTCTCAAAGTTCCTTTTCATCTTTAAGTAAGTGAAGGAAGGAGTGGAGAAGGAAGTCAAATGAGGTTCCGCGCTACTAACCCTTCAGGCACGCACTGAATAGATGTCATCATAGGAGGACTAGTCTGGAGACTGCGGGGACGACCGAGCCCCCCCGGTAATGTCCATCGCGCCCTCTCGTTTGGTCGCCAACCAGCACGATGGTACATTCCGTGTGTGTGACTGGCACACTACTTGGGCCCCCAACTACTTGCGTTCGGCCAGCGGCGCACTGCCTCGAATCAGAACGAGGTTGGTCTGCCTGCGTTAGAAGAGCTATTTCGACCCAACTCCTGTATACTGACTATACTGAGCATCATATCGGAACTCGACTCGTCGCTTGGCGGTACGTCTTTGCCCAGTAGATGCAACAACAACAAGATAATAAGCCAACGGTCGGAACCTACCACTAGTTATATAGTGTCACCTAATTAGCACCACCCGGGGACCACGTCTAGGGATTTGGTTTAGGTGTTCTCCTAGGGTTGCGGGTAACTTAGCCCCCCAAATCCTGTCAAAATAGTTTAAAAGTTATTGATTGAATAAATAAGCGAAACTTAACTTTATTCCACAGCACATCAGGTTCAAAATCCTCAATCTTCCTAGACTACAGTTCACACCTTCGTGACGCGATCGTCAATCCTTTGATCAAGGACAAATCTGAAGGTATAGAGAAGTCTTTAGAAGTGCTGGAATCTTATCATCTGCTGAGGGAAGACTTGGACTCCCTGGTGGAGCTGTCTGTCTGGCCGGGACAGAGGAACCCTACTATATTGATTGACTCGAAGGTAAGGAACAGGATTTTAATAGTTAGTTGACTGGTAGAGAATACGAGTACCTTGTTGCATTAAGCCCGCCTATGTACCGCTACTGTACATGAAGTTTAAATAAATATTTCAAGTGAAAAAATCATTCTCTAGAAAAATTATTTAATCTTGCAAGAAACTTGTTGGCGAACTTAAAGCAATATTTAATTATACGCTATTGCAAAACTGGTTAATGGATAGTGTGTTAATTAAGACCCGTCAAGTTCATTATATTAACTTATCAACTCTCCATGAACTTTCACAAAATAAAATAAAAAGTCGTTTATTCAATGTAAACTGAAAATCCGCACATTATCAATAGCCAAACTTACTAAAGCCAAGCTCTAGAATGACACTAGATGTCGCATCAAGTCGGATGCGACATCTAGTGTCACGTCTATCTCTATATTTACTATTAGTGTAATCGTGTTAAGAAAATAGTGACTCATCGTCACTCAGCATAGCCACGCCCCTTGACCAAATAGATCATAGTAAATTAGAAAGCCATGTTCACAATGACCAGTTGAAGTAAGCCACCATAAAATGCCATTAAATTCCAAGGTAAAAGCCGCCATGACTCGTACCTACAACAAGAAAGCCACAGCCCTCCCGTACGCGCCGGGCGCTATCAAGAAAGTGAAGGCTAATAAAGAAGACGACGAAATGGGTGAGGGTGATGACGAACCAGAGGAGGATGACGCTGACAGTGATCCCGAGAATGACGCGCTTATTAAGGTATTATTTGTAGAATTATTCAGTTGAACTCTTGAACTGCTCCTGCTCCTTCTGAACCATTTTTTGACAGTGTCAAGTTAAAAAAGTATTACGTTTCTACAGACACTGAGTTTCATTAGAATAGGAATGTTCACATTCTAATGTTTTTACAATATTTCTGACTTCTCGGTAAGCTTCGCTGAGGTAGTGCATACTACAATAAAGCTAGAACTACATTGGACCAACGCACACGTGGACCACGCCTGATTTGTACGTAGAACAACGTCGCGTGGCGTGGATCTATTGTAGCTCTACAAGTCTAGTTGCCACATAAAATATATGGAGACCGACGCGCCCAGATCGGCGTACGTGGCACACGTGTCCGCAGTGTAGTTCTACTTTAAAATTCTCAGCTCCATTTTACCGACATCGTATCTGCTTCAATGATTCATCTTATTGACTAGTCGTGTAGGCACTCGAGATACTACACCGATATATACATCACAATATCTGCTAGGAATCAATTTGCGAATAATCAAAACAGCCACTGAACTTCACTCGAAAAAATCTATTACTGGCCTGTTGGTCTAGTGGTTAGTGGCCCTGACTGCTATGCCGGAGGTCGTGGGTTCGATTCCCACCCAGGACAAATGTTTGTGTGATGAGCACAATCATTTGGGTGTAATTTATCTATAATATGGATGTATTTAGAAATATTTAAGTATGTTTATCTGTTGTCTAGTACTCATAACACAAGCTCTGCTTAGCTTGGGACTAGACGGCGTTGTCTGAATATTATATTATTCTTTTCCCCATTTAGTGTTCGCCGGAAATCAGAATGCACTTTTTAAGTCAAAAGTGGCCTTATACCAAAATGATTTTTCAAAAGAGCCATCAACAAGTTTCCAATGTACCTACTTATTTACTCCATAAGAAGTTCCGCGAATTACTGAGGGGTATCAACTAATCAAACAAAGACTTTGACAGTCTGACTACAAAACGGTTATATTTGTATTGGCTAGATTCAAAAGTTAAAGGTTTGCCTATTGGTATTAAAAAAAAAAAACAGTATAGTGCTACTTTTCTTTTAATGGGTGCGACAAGGTTTATTTCACACATAGTAAAGTTTTGTTGCACCGTCGTATGTTGCATTTGGCCTGTGCAGCTCTTAACCATCATCTGAGAGTGGTGTCATATATCATCATGCTAAACTACTCTAACGTAAGTCACGCTTGACTTCTTCAATAAAACCCTATTGCTTGTCTGCAGAAAAAGAAAAACAAGGCCGACACCGAGAAGCCGACCACCAGCAAGGCGTCCACGTCCAAAGCGGCGCCGGGCAAAAAGAAAAAAGAAAAATAGCATCGGCGATCTGTGATGGCCTTCTTGTTCAGATAATGGTACTTGATGGACCATCGGACCTTCACTGTGTGGTGCAGTGCTTTGTGATAATAATAATATTGTGAAGTGAACTGTACAAAGTTTAGTAAGTGATAGTGTTGGAATAATAAAGATTGCCTCTAAGTATAAGCTAGGGCTCGGTCCGGACGGTTACCGGACGGCGAGCTAGCCATTGTTCGTCGTCTGCTAGCTCGTCCTTACGGTGGCTGGTAATCAGGGTCGGGGTCTCGACAGCCAAGGCGTGACATCTGTTTCCTCACGCATACGGCTGTCTCCTTCGCTAGCATTACTGCTTCGCACGCGGAGGCGACCGCACCCATTCCTCCTCCCTCTGAACCATGGCCTATACTAGGGCCCGGCGCGAGAGTGAGCCACCGCCGTGAACCCCCACGTGAATAAGGCGGTACTCCGCCCAAGCGGGGCACACCTCCGCTGAGACCTTATTCATTGTATTCCACCAGAGCCTATTTATATTACCAAATGTATTAAAAATGTGTATTACGGCCTCGTCACGACTTCGGTCTTAACGGCGAGCGGCGCGGCACCCGAACGCGGGCGCGCGGCGCTATGAGCAGCGTCTCGTAGCATGCTTCAAACATTTTCATACTTCTGATCTTAGAGCTCTCCGCCCCGCGCTTAGCTACCGCTCACAGCGCAGCGGCAGGGTCGTGAACGATATATAAAAAATATACATAAACTTAATAGCAAATTATATTTCCCTCCTTTTTTGCTCCTTCAAAATCCGTTGCTCAGTTGAGTTAGCGAATAAACAGACATATGCTGAAATCAACTTTGTCATATAATATGTAAAGATTGAGCTAATGCCCGCAACTCCTTATCGAAGCGCGTATTTCGCGTATGGTTGGGAAAATTTGATTTTCGCGCGATAAACGGATAAAAAGGTGCAAGCAGAGAGGTCTCTGACCCTCGTCCGCACCGCTTATTTGTCCGTTTTTGACAAATATGTTGCATTGCAATATAAGTTATACTAAGTAGGGCTCTGCTGAGATCGAGGTCAAGAACATGCCCATTTACTTCAACATACAGCTAAAACTAGCTTGGTGAATACTAAAACCATTTCTGCACTGTCGCTTACTATACATTATAAAATTTAAAGTGAACAATCTTCGTTAAATCTACACAAATCACAAACAAACGGTGAATTAAACATTTGACTACTGATCAGCTGCTTCTGGTGAGACTGGATGCGGACTACATAATGTGTGATACGAGATAAAGTGATATTTGTATTGGACTGCCGTCACCACAAGACACTGGCAGCAATAGTTGACTTTAGATGTAGCCAAAATGAAAAAAAGTGAACAAATTTAGTTCGAATAAGTAGTGTAGTTTTTCAGAAACATCATGTAAGTACTGAGATCTTTAAGGTGCACCCACGATGTTAATTTTTGCGCCTATGGGGCTGTTTACTGCAGGTTGTAGTGCATAACATGTCGCTTATTGAAGCATTGTGCTTGCAAATGATTTTCAGTTCAAATATTTACATTGTTGATGCACCCTTAGAAAACTCTGATTTCCTTTTACAGATGTGTCAAAGAATAGAGATTACTTACTTATTTTTAAATGTCATGTAATGTTTAAGTCTTGTGAACAAAGTTTGTAATACATCACTAGCATTATCTCTAATCAAGCTACTAAATTATAAAATATATTATAATCATTTTCAACCTTTGACATTTCTAATAGAATGATTTACTGGTCAATTTAATCTAGTTATTTTATAGTTTCTAAAAACTATAAAATAACTGGATTAAATTGACCAGTCTCGTCTTACTTTGTGTTATACTTATTTTTTACACAAGTACAAGTGAGGCTAAGAAAAAAAATATACTATAAGACATCGCACCAAAAGCTTCACTAGACCTTGAACTATCTACTCTCATAAAACTTACTCAAATAAATAAAATAGACTTTAATCTCTTCAATTTATGTAGATACAGTCAAATTAAATGTAAGATTCACTGTATCCCACCATTTTTAATATTTATAGAATACTGTAAGAGCTATTAGAACAAATCCATGTTTAGTATAAATAAATAGTTTCTGAATGTGTGAATTATGAAGAATGTTACTTAAGGTTTTGACAAATGTAAAATGACTTAACTAGCAGTACTGTGTTATGACCAGAGCTCGGAATTAGGTAGAGTTAAACAGTACTTACACTGATTTCATACAGCAAAAGAATAAAGTGATATCCATTTTATCTTTGCCTCAAATCCCGAGATTAATTTTAAAGAGCAGATTTTTTTTTATTACTATCAGAAATATAGCAGAAAAAAATTCTTCCTGCATTAATGATGAGGGGGAGGAAGTGTATTTTGTTAACCTTACCTCAGTTGACGTAGAGAGATCTTTTTCAATTAAAAATACTAATAAAAATTGTATGTTAATTATCTTTGTTTTATTTGTCTTATCTATCTCTGAGGTTTTTATTATTATTTGTAATATTGTTGGCCACATGGGATTTTTCATTGGAAATCCCTGGAAAATCCATATTAATATCAACATTTTGATGCAAGTACATAAATAACTCTACCTAATTCTGACCCCTGGTGATGACGCATCTGACAGCATGTATGCAAGTCTGGTGTCTGCAACTCCATGTCCAAAGTGCATATCTTGCTTATTATAGTGTGACAGTATATAAATAAAATAATTACAGCTTATTAGTTCAATAAATTATATGTATATTTCTAGGAATATTTTTATTGTGGTCTGTACAAAAATGTAGAATGGCATTTGTACTATACAATTTGTGTAACTTTGTAAATAATACCCGTCTGAAATGCACTACTGACATTTACCAGTATTATTAAATCTACAATGCGTTCCAAATAAGAATAGGATCGATTGACAGGTAGTGACGTCACGTCATACTGTCAAATCGAAGAATTATTATGGTGAGCAAAACAAGAAAATTTTAAAATTTTATTTATTTACGAACTGTGAACGAGTTCTTCAATTTTGCCCAATTTCTTGCGATTTGACAGTATGACGTGACGTCACAACATGGCGTCATTCCTATTCTTATTTGGAACGCATTGTACTTCATACCCTTGTTTTATAAAGTTGTAGACACCTGCTGTATTATCTCTCCACCACCCTAGGTTGACTTTTAGAGAATGCATAAGGAATTAAGTCCACATTTGTAACATTGTATTGCATGAATGAGTAAATATATCAACTGTTAGGGCCCACTGCAATGCTATGGACACACTATGAGCAGTGATCAGAGTAGGTAGATTGAATTGGGGTCATTGATCCGAATCGTAATTATAATATTCCGAACGTATTTAAAAAATGGACATTCCTCCGAAAAAGGTTGATTATTAAAAAAAAACCGGAACTTAGTATTGTATTAAAATGAGAATAGAATAGAATGTACACCAAAATAGTAACAAAAACTTGAGCAATATTATATTCTTCATAATTTTTTTTAACGGCACACAGTCACGATTTGACACAACCCAACTACCAATCAGAACATTATACCTTCCTTTAAATGTTGAATTGAGTAATAATAATATCACTACCAACATTAACAATATTTAATTGAATCCGGAAATACAAGAATTACTTTCCGGAAAAATGACTTATCCATGTTATTGGATAGTGGGGCTGATGCACGCGTCATGCTCGTGAACGGGTGCCGTCAGTTGAAACTGGTCATCTCTTAGCTGCAAGTGACTTATTTCAATTTCTATTTTTTTTAATTAGTATTTTTTTTATTTTAATTATTATTACTTATTTACATTGTGCTCACATATTAGAAGCGACAAGAAATGTTACCAAGATTTATGTAACACAAAATATGATTTAAGAGTGCCCATGGAGTTTCTTGCACATTCTTCTCCATAGAGATCTATGCTTTGGAATGTGCAATTTAGCTTCACTTTTTTTTACTGACCGACATTTTGACATTTCAAAAGTGCCTGTCTATTTGAAATAAACATTTCTGATTTCTGATTATTCTTTCTGTTACTATTTCTTATTCTGTGTTTCTGTGTGCATTTATGATACAAGTACCAAAAATCAATCTACCTACTTGAGAGGATATCCAATTGTGTGACAGAGAACCTTTATGTGAACGCTCGGGTAGCATACATTAAAAAAAAATTGCAAATGTCACAAGGTCGCCATTGTATTTGGACAATCTCTTTATCACTCATCAATCAGGGGTACGGAACCTTTTTGTTAGAAGTAGTATTGTTATCTTACGACGGGCTTGCCTACCCTATAACATAATATTTAAGTGAAGAAGTTAGTGTTGAGCAGATTCAGATATAAGTTTATTTGATAAACAGAGTCCAGTGTTCCTGATTGAAAAGACTATCAATATTATTATTATAGGGCTGAATATCTACAAGGCTCATGTCTGAACAATTGTGTTGTGTTTGAGATGCTGAATAAAGTTAATTATTTTAAATTTGCTTCTCATTCAACCTGCCATAGTATTTAATTCCAAATAGTCTATTTGATTAGGAGTTTTCCAAAATAACCTGCTATACTTCTGTCATGATTAGAATAGGATAAATTTTCTTGAACACCAGAGTAGTAACAAGTTTTACACAAACTTAACCTTTCAAATACTGTAATTAGAGATACAATAGAAAGATAATGAGAGAGTGAATGCCAGTGTTCGCTTGGTGGTTAATTAATTGTGTGAGGACAAATCAAATCTATACTAATATTATAAAGCTGCAGAGTTTGTTTGTTTGTTTGTTTGTTTGTTTGTTTGTTTGTTTGTTTGAACGCGCTAATCTCTGGAACTTCTGGTCCGATTTGAATGATTCTTTCAGTGTTGGGTAGTCCATTTATCGAGGAAGGCTATAGGCTATGTTTTTTTTTTTCAAAATTAGGGATCCGTAATAAAATTGCTATTTTGTAACACAAGGTGTAAAATCGAAAACCTATTTTTGCGTGCGCTGCAAAAACTATTGACAATAGAACAAAATGATGTACTACGGGTTTGTAGATCCCAATACGACCTACAAAAAAGTCCGCGAGAACATATATCTAGCTATCATGGTTTAATCACAATAACCGATTTTGTCTTCAAAATAATTATTAAATCGTCTGAAGAAAAAAAAACTACGTTAAATATGTATCGTAATATTAATCTTTATCGAAATTAAGCATTATGTTATCAAGAGTATTTATGTAGAAGTAAAATACTTTTTGTTTCATCTCAATCGGATATTTCGTTTAAAAGTTATCACGTGTGTAAGATGTTAAGAGTTGGTACCTATTAATGAGTTATGGGCCATAGAGTTTTTTATCAACATAAAATCCTGTAATCCTTTTTGAAATATATTTGTTGATGAGATCAAGAAGATGCAGTCCATTATCCACAGGAATTTCTTAATTCTTTAAACCCGAGTGGCCTCCCCCCACATTCTCTCAAGTTAAAAATTGGTGCCCCAATTATTTTACTTAGAAATCTTAAGCCACCAAATTTATGTAACGGGACTCGACTTCAGGTTAAATTTCTTCGCAATAACGTGATCGTTGCAACAGTTTTGACTGGTCCAGCGGTTGGTCAAACAGTACTTATACCTCGGATCCCAATGATTCCAAATGATTTGCCTTTTCATTTTAAAAGAGTTCAATTCCCAATTAAATTATCTTTTGCCGTAACGATAAATAAATCACAGGGGCAAACATTTAAATATGTAGGATTAGATTTACGGCAAAACTGTTTTTCGCACGGGCCACGGCCAACTATATGTCGCGTTGTCAAGATCAGGCTGCGGAAACAATGAATATATTCTTCTGCCACAAGAAAATAAAACGAAAAATATAATTTACTCAGAAGTACTTTAAAATAATATTTTAACCCGGTTTAAAGTGGTCGGACACCTCGCCTATAGTCGTCATTCTTATGTATCTGGCTGAATGTCGAACAGATAGACAGCTATTGCCTGCGACTTGTACAATTTAACTTCATCTATATTTTTCTTAATATTATAAAGCTGAAAAGTTTGGTTCTTTGTTATGAACGCGGTAATCTCGGGAAATACTGATCTGATATGAAAACTGTTTAAATATTCAATAGTCCATTTATTGAGGGAGGCTATATTTATCTCGGTATTTCCACGGAAACGAGAAAAACGCGGGTGAAACCGCGGGGCACAGCTAGTACATTATAGAAAACAAAAACTGCAGGCAAGCTCCATTGTTTTGTCACTGCCCTACAAGAGGTACAGAATTTATGCATTTTAAACTACACTGACCAAATTTAATACTGGTGCACAATATAAAAACCTAATTAGTTACCTAATTTGATTTGTTCATACAGTCCAAATCACTCATACAAAAAATTTAAAGTTGGTAAAAGTAAACAACAACAATTTTACCACTGATCTTTATTACATAATAAAATGAAGCTAATATTTCACATCTGCAACCATTGATTTACACGAACTACGTACTATTCTTTGCGAATCAGTTTTGCCTTTGGGTCGTCTGGCCTTAATACTACGTAGGTACTCTTGTATCTCCTATTATCTCCGTCCATTTTCACGTAATTGTAACATCCTACTGTGGCCATAGCAATGCCCGCGAGTGCGAGACCTGTTGTTGCGAAAACTTCAGGGATTTCACTCCATCCTTGTTGGAGTAGTTGACCAAGAGTCCGCCTCGATGCAATGCCAGCCATTGGAAAAATCGTAAACTTATTAAATTACGGATAAAATTATTAGTCAATGGCTTTAATTTTAAAGCTCAAAATCTAATTCGAAGGTCTGCCTTCCGAGCAAGCAAGACTGTGACAGTGAGAGTGACACTGACACTGACACTGACATGACAAAGTGACAAGAGCAGACAAGAGTGACAAACTGAGAAAAAAAAAAAACCTAACAGTTAAGGTTTTTAAAATTATTTAGTTTGGAAAGGGTATGGTCCACTATTCATACAAACTTTGGCCACAGTATAGCAACAGTGGACATATATTACGACAACTTCAATTCATAGTTTATGAAATAATAAACCTTTTATAGCTATTACAGGTTTATCTAAAAGTTGGAGGAAATGAGTTAAATAAGTTTTAATTTTTATGTTGCCAGAGTCAAAATGGCGGCTGTAGCGTGTGCGTACGCGCAGCGGAATGTTGTTGAATTTAAAGATTTTAATTATGCAGATATTTAGTGTATGACGTCGTATAATTGTGTATGGTAAAAAAAAATTTGTGCACGCAACCATTGTGGAGAAATTCACCAAAAACTGATTCCGCTGGGCGAACGTTGTCCTGGCGGAACTTTTTTTAATCCATAGACTTTAGAAGAAAAGAGATGTGTCCAAAAATTAGTGTGTATTTGTGTGTAATTGTGTATGTATGAATAAAACTAGTGCATGCATAAACTTCGGAGAAATTCAAGTTTCCGCTACGCGAACGTTTGGCCATTAGCTAGTTTTCATATAAAGCGCTTACATAGAGAGCTGTAGATTTTTACATACGTTGTTTTGAATTTGTTTATATTTGTTTAAAAAACGGATTTAGAAAAAATCGTAGGGCTTAAAAGATAAAAATATAAACGTAAAATACGCTTATTAGGTACTACCTAAACAGTAGTACCTACATACTTACATGTGGTAAATATTTAATTTCCCTAAGGGGTCTATAGTTAGAATCCTGATCCGTGAAATCTTCAATAGAAATTAGCTGTATGAATTTTACGAGTATTTAGATTATATCTCAAGTCTCAAGCGCATACTTAAATAAAGTACCTACGTAAATAGTACCTACTTTCTGTCATAGTCAAATACATTTAAAAAAGTAGATGTACAAAAATAAATGACCTATAAATTATATCGAAACAACAATTGTGTTATCACCTATACCAATTCAATACCGGTATTATACTGTCAATTTTGGGATGTTACCTAAATATATTGCACGGCCGCTTTTTTGTAGCCATCCGAACTTGGTCGGGTTATGTAGGTTTTCGATGCTTCGTCAGTATTATAATTGTTTTTCTTTAATTACTGAATTTAATGACATGAAATTTTGCATAAGAATAGTTGAATGAATACACTAATTATTGACATACATATTACCATGCAATTCCTTCAGAACGTCGTGATATTTGACTGCTTTGTAAACAGTGATCTGTTCATGGTAAATTTGTCCTATAACTCTTTAGTTACTAACGGAACATCATTGATACTTGGCAACATGTTGCAGACACTTACAAGGTTTGTATAAACGTGAAAATCTAGACCCCAAAGTGCATACTTTAAGAACTAAGACCTAATAAGCGTATTTTACGTTTATATTTTTATCTTTTAAGCCCTACGATTTTTTCTAAATCTGTTTTTTAAACAAATATAAACAAATTCAAAACAACGTATGTAAAAATCTACAGCTCTCTATGTAAGCGCTTTATATGAAAACTAGCTAATGGCCAAACGTTCGCGTAGCGGAAACTTGAATTTCTCCGAAGTTTATGCATGCACTAGTTTTATTCATACATACACAATTACACACAAATACACACTAATTTTTGGACACATCTCTTTTCTTCTAAAGTCTATGGATTAAAAAAAGTTCCGCCAGGACAACGTTCGCCCAGTGGAATCAGTTTTTGGTGAATTTCTCCACAATGGTTGCGTGCACAATTTTTTTTTTACCATACACAATTATACGACGTCATACACTAAATATCTGCATAATTAAAATCTTTAAATTCAACAACATTCCGCTGCGCGTACGCACACGGCTGTAGCACAGCAAAGTAAACAAACATTTATTTATTCATTTGGTTAATCATTTTCTTCGTCGTTTAAAATTAGAACAACGACTAAAAACATTATTTAAGTGACTTCTAAATATTAGCTTATTTACTCATTCATTCAACATTAACATCTGTAGATTCTGTAGTATTTTATTTACATATTTTTATTTTTGTTAGTTATGTATTGGTACAAATTAAATAGTTCTTACCTGCCGTGGATGAATCCATTATTGTATCACAGATCACGGATTTCAGCAACTTCCAAAGAATTTCGTCTCATTTGAGTAATATTAAAAGCACAATTAACACAGCGTTGGCTTCTGCGGGTCGAAATATTGTACGAGTCGGTTTCCATCTATGGGACGCTGGAGTTGTTCAAAGAAGTAGAAACAGAGTCCGAGATAGAGCGAGCGGCCGGGGTCATTGTCGTACATAGCAAATTCGCAGGCTGAGGTTGTCGGGAAAAGCGAGTGCAGAGTTCATTATGAAAGTGAAAATTAATAGCAGCAAATATTCACAAACTGAAGCAAATAGTCGCAATTCAAATGCTACGCGGCAAAATGTGACACTTTTTTGCCGCCACTTTTCGCCCCATTTGGGTGGGCTAAGGTCTTAAGACCATACAGCCACTGAACTTCACTCAAGAAATCCCGCCAAAAACACCCGAACATTTTAAACGACGCAATTAATATTTTTTTCAATAATATAAGCAAAATAATTGTATTTCGTATGCATTTTTATCAATGGACCAAATGCATATTATTGATATAATACCTAAATGATGTAAAAAAAAGATGTTCTGGTTCTGGTCGATTATTAAATTGAAAATTCACTTATTAAATTGAAATTATTAAGATTTTTAGTATAAATAATAATCTTGTCCACGGCATTGAAAACCTCTGGCCGTATCCGGACCACTCCCTTTGTGAATGGAGATGAAGAATATGAAAACAAAACGTAATTATTTTGTTTTTTACATTCTACCCCATCCTGTTAAAGTTCATCTTAGACTCGACGTCCGTTTGAGTTAACCTCGTCATTATTCATCAATCCATACCTATTTAAAAAAAAAAAAAAAATATTGGTCTGACGTCTGCTAGCTTTCTTTAAAAATAAATCTATATAATTAAAAATAAATATTGCTTAGCACAAAACTCGAAAATGGCTCGACCAAATCGGCAATTTTTTTTTTCTTATTTTCCCTTATGCGCTCATGGAAGGTTTTAAGGTAGGGAAGTAAGTCAGGAGCGAAGCCGCAGGCAAAAGCTAGTAAATAATAAAAAAAAAGTGTGGCACTCGGGGACTGCCGCGGTAAAGCTATTGCATAGCATTTTGTATCAACTTATGCAATTATAATTATTTATTTATTTTATTTATGCAGTATTTCTTTCTCTTTGATATTAATTCAAGTTACACTTTTTGAGCGTGGTGACCGATAAGAAAACAATTTTTTTTCTTTCTTGTTTACTTTATAAATTGCTACAAGTATGTTCAGTTGTTATCATAGAACATTACTATAATCTATTATAATACAAAAAGACTATTTTGTTTGACCGAGATTTGAACTCGAGGCACGATGATAACATAGGTAGAACGCTGTACCAATGCGCCACACAGGTCGTTAACGACTCTTCTAAAATAGGTGTTCGGTCTCTGTCGGCATTCAAGCCACACCTCCGTGCCCGTCGGAGTGGGGAGCGTGAGGTATATTTTTCGTTACGGAATTTCTGGATTCGGTCCCCGCGCTCAAGGCCCGCGATAGAAGCTATGCAATAGCTTAAAAATATCTGGCTACCCTAAGCCAGGGCCTAGAGGTCCTTCGGAAACTATATGTATGTTGGCCATAGTTATATATAATAAAATGTACCTATCCAGTGATCTCGGCCCTGCGTTCAAAAACGGGGTGAGTTAATTATAATGTCGTCTTCAGGGTAGATACTCACTCCACGCTCGCTTATTCGAACGTAGAGTTCAAAAATTCTTGACATGATGATGAGATTGTCACCCCATTAACTGTACTCCATGGACGTACCTGCGTAGGAAATAAAGATTTAGATAAGACGATAATTCGGTTAAGACCCTATGAAACCTCTGTAACGAAACCATAGCGAGATGTAGAAAAGCGAGCTCATCTAACAACACCATCTAGTGACAAAAATTAACACTACTTTAATATGGTTACATGAATAAATAATCATACAAAATTATACATGCCGACCACCATGGACAGAATGTTCATTATTTCCGACCACCATGAACCGATCTAATTCGACAAAATGAACTGTGTAACATTTAAAATTATGGTAAGTAAATCATGGTAGTTAAAAAACAACACTTCGATAAAAAAAAACAGATAATAACAATAGTAACAACTTAAAGTTTACAACTTAGTACTATAGTACTAAGTTGTATTCTTTTACAATTCTAACAAGAATAGGTAATATGCAAAGTTTAGTCACTGGTCGTTTAAATAAGCCATCTTTACATTTTAGAGTCACTACCACTACCCTCGTTACGTTGTCTGAACCCGGGTGTTTCGCGGTTATTCTGCCTAAAAGCCATTTGGCTGGAGGAAGATTATTTATTTATTTATTTTATAATTTTTGTACACACATTATATTATCCTTCTTAACCATACTAAGTCACCAATCTCTGGTTCTGGTGTTTTGTTTGCTTATTTGTATCGGTGTAAAAATTGAGTTAAATATTCACTAGACCACCGTTGCAACATTTGTTGCGTTAATTGCCAACGTTTCAATGACGAGATAGGTGATGTTTCATAATTTTTCTCTGGTACGAGTATTAAAGGTTCACCTATCAAGAAATGTCCTGGAGTGAGGGGCGTAGGATTTTGAGAATTGGTACTGATTTGAGACAAAGGACGAGAGTTGAGGCAAGCCTCCACTTGATACAATACTATTGATATTTCTTCAAAAGTGAGAGTTGCATTGCCAATTATGTGCTTAAGGTGGTGCTTGGTGGATTTTATCCCAGCCTTCCACAATCCGCCGAAGTGCGGAGCATGTGGTGGCAGACAATGCCACGTAGTGTCGTTGTTTGCCAAATATTCAGTGATTTCTACTATCATAGTTGATTTTTCTTGCGCGAACAAGCTTCGAACTTCACGGGCGGCACCTACGAAGTTGGTTCCGTTGTCACTAAATAACTCTGCGCAATGGCCACGCCTGGCAACAAACCGTTTAAAACCTGCAAGAACGCCTTGTGATGTTAGATCACTCACCGCCTCCAAATGTTAGCCATGCATACAAATAAACATATATACCTTTATATGCCTTGTGACCTCTTCCTTTAGAAGTACGAATCTGTATGGGACCTGCATAATCAATACCGTTCCGATAGAACGCTCGAATTGATGTAACCCGAGCTGGAGGCAGTTGTCCCATCAGTTGATCTCTAGTCCGTGCAGCATGTCTTACACAGACATCACACTATCGAGCAACCATTTTAACTCGATTTTTAGCATCGTTAACCCAATATTTAGCCCGCAGATAGTTCAGCATTAGCTGTGCTCCACCGTGCAACGTGATGTGATGAGTTTCAGCGAGGACTAAATCAGTGAAATGAACTTTATTATTGGATGTCTTGTATCAGTTCTTATTTCAGCTTTGACGACCACCAACCTTTAAGATGCCAGAGTTATCTAAAAACGGATTCAATTATGTAAGTTTCCTTTTTTATGTACTCTTTTATTTTCTACAATATCTTTTATTTCTTGCTAAAAATTTGTTGCTTGACATTCTTTAATACATATGTCGCATCAAGGGTGGCCGAGATGCGAAACATCGGGTCTTCATCACGATCCGACATAGTTCTTGGTAGGTGTGGGCACTGACTTGGGTACTCGAACGAAAGATAATTTGAATCAGAATAATTTTATTTTGATAATGGTTTTACAAAATGAAACAAACACGTGCGTTGGTACTAAGCGTTTGCCGAGGCTGTCCGAGGTAGAATACCGCACATCTCGAGTTTCCCTCCAGTCCTTGCTGCATCCCCTTTACCGACGATCGTGTCCAAGCGGTAGGGTGCCGCTTGCGTTTCCGGTGACGATATTATTAGTTTACGAAACTAATTGTTAGATGGCGATGTCCGTCGCACCCTTGCGCCATCAATCCACGACACATATATTAAGAGTTTCATTTAATTCTGTGCTAGTTAACCATGCAGGTAAATTAAGATTACCTACAGTTTTTAACTTTTTGATAAATCTCCTGCAGTAAGCTAATCTACCCGAAACTAACTTACGAAGAGACAAAAACTTAGTCCACAGCTCGATATTATCACTTTGCGTAACATGATAAACTTTCTTGGCCTTTTCTTCTAGATTAGTGTCTGGTATTTCTTTTCTATCATAAATTACAGTAGCATTTTTCAACCATGATAGCCCTGTTTAACTTAAAACTCGGTAATTCTGACGGATTTATTCCGCGAGACGAACAATCTGCTGGATTGTCAGAAGATGATACATGTGACCATTGGTCCCTATCTAAAATATTGAGTATCTCTGACGTTCGATTGGCTATTAATGTTTTCCAGCGAGTTGGGTGGCTGGTTAGCCAAGACAGCACAACTGTGGTGTCTGTCCACGCACGTATGTTTCCCTTTGAAATGTTCAAAACTGTCGAGACTTCTTGTAAAGGCTTAGATAACAAGACAGCCCCACACAACTTAAACCTCGGAATTGATACTTGCTTAATTGGTGCTACTCTCGTTTTGGAAGTCACTAGATTGATGTAAACGTTTCCTGAATTATCTACAACACGCATATAGACTGCAGCAGCATAAGCTTCATTGGATGCGTCGCTAAACCCATGGAGTTCCATGGTACTGTTCTTCCTTGAGTTAATCTATCGTGGAAGTTTAAATTTGATAAGTTCATTCAGCTTCGTACGGTAAGTAATCCACTCATTTAAAAGATTAGGTGGTAGTTTATTATCCCATTCTATCCCTGCAAGCCAAAGCTTTTGAATCATTATTTTAGCTTTTATGATTGCTGGTGACATCCATCCCATCCGATCGAACAGCTTTCTGATATCAGAAATAACTTTTCTTTTTGTTACAGGTTCGCTGGACGGTGCACGGTGGTAGTTGAACGGAATATGTACTCGAAATCATCGGTTCGTCGGTTCCAGGTAAGTCCTAGTATCTTCATGATTTCATTTTCTTTTAGTTCTAGGTTGCTTTCTATTGCTGTTAGGTTTTCATTTATTTCTTTATATAATTGCTTATCATTACTTGACCATTTCTGCAGTTCGAAGCCTCCTTTGCTTAATATGCTCGTAATTTTTGTAAATATCTGTTTTCCTATATTTTCAGTTTGGCATCCAGTGAGCAAATCATCCACGTAAAAGTCATTTAATATTTTTTCAGATGTTAACGGGAATGGGTTTCCTTTATCATAAGAGACTTGGTGAAGCGTTCTTACTGCTAAGTATCGAGCAGAGGCAGTTACAAAACTTACTAATCGTAAATGTTGTATGTTTTCTTTACAGTCAGCTCTCCACACCAACCGTTGATAGTCTGCATCTTGGTCAGTCACATTCACCTGTCGATACATCTTGACGATATCGGCTTCCAAACAGATGGGGTGAAGCCTCCACCTCATAATAATGTGCCTGAGATCGGCTTGTAAGGTTTGCCCTACGAGAAGGTTGTTATTAAGTGAAGTACCGTTACTATCGCGACTGGAAGCATTAAATACGACCCGGAATTTGGTAGTCGTTTTATCTTTTCTAACAACTTTGTGATAAGGTAAGTATACTGCTTCAGTATTATCGATTTCTTTTTTAGGTACTATTTACATATGACCGAGCTTTAAATATTCATTAATAACTTCGGAATATTTAGTTTTTAAATCCTGTACTTTTACAAAACGATTTTCTAAAGATAATCTTCTTAAGGCAATATCTCGCGAATTTCCATATTATTTTACAGCTCGGATCTTCTTCTCTAAACGGTAACTTTACTATATACTTACCGACCGAAATTTAGGGGTATGCGGAACAGAGTGTAAAGTCCCACATACCTCCTTTGAAAAGGGAGGATCCTCCGGCCAGACGGGTGTTATGTCTGGCGGGCTACTGCCCGATAGATGATTTCGGGCTGTTCTATATGTTCCAATTGCGCGGAGAACTTTGATTGCGCGATGCAGGATTAGTTCTTATGTGACGCCATAGATGTTGCTACATCACTCCCCTCCGGAGATCGGAGATCGATGGTTCTTGATGCTTCTTGATGCGTGCCAGGCCAGTGGTAGGTTGGTTCCAGTGGGTCGGAACCGAATGCCGCATGGTTCTCAGTGAGTCGGAACTGTCTGCGGTGATGCCCCAGTGAGTCGGAGTTGTGCTATCCCAGTGAGTCGGGATGATGCCCCAGTGAGTCGGGGTGATGATGTCCCAGTGAGTCGGGATGATGCTGCAGGCTCCAGTGAGTCGGAGTAGTGCTGCTGGCTCCAGTGAGTCGGAGCGGTGCTGTGCGACGTAGGGCTTGATTGCAGGCGTCGACCAGGAGAGGTTCTTCATTGCTCTTCATGTGACTGGCCGAGGGTGCAGTGTGCTTCGCCAAGGTCGCTGATGAGGCTGAGGGTGATGACCAGGTATGACCAGGTAGGCATGCTGGTGGTCAGGATATCCTTTTAAAGCCGTGGGTGCTGGCTGTATGGCTCGCTGCTCGAAAGCTTGAGGAAGTGATGATGACGTCACGAAGTAGTAGCTGCACGACGGTTTAGTCCAGTCTCGGCCCCTTGACCCCCAATAAATAATGTGTCCACTGAACCCCCAACTATAGTTTACTCTCGACCCCCAAGGGTCGAGCGTGGATTGAATTTTTCAGCCAACTTTTAGTTTTCTCTCGACCCCCAAAGTACAGTTAGGTACTATGATAAATCATCAGTCCAGGGAGAGTGGAAATGGCGAGAGATGTTGTGCGGTATCCTGCTGGGATAATAGGACTTCTAGTTACTAGGATTGCCCCTGGCGATGGTACTTCGGCTACGACTACGTGCTGCGCGGTGACCTCCGCAACGGATTCAGTGTGGTTATATTACGCTGACAACCGCTAATCCTGGCACAGGGGGAGTCGTACCAGGGGGCGGCCAAACTAGCGACACTCGGGGTTGCGACAGTCGTGAAGAAAACCCGGCAGTTGGGAGTCGAGGTGGTACTTCATAAGTCTGAGGCCATGTGCTTTTATGGCCGTCAGAACGCGCCACCACCGGGTCCCCAAATAACAGTAGGAGTCGAAGATGAAATGCCTAGGACTCATCCTCGACAGCCCGTGGAATTTCGAGGAGCACTCACTTCACTGCTGAAGCGCTGTTGCTGCGGAACTACCGGCGGCCAAGCTGAACGCGTCCCAGAGGGTCATGCTCATTCATGCGGATGGTGCAGGGAAACCACACGGTCTCCCGTGAAACTTTGAACCCCTTACTAGCCTGCCGCCGTGGGATTTGGAGGTAACATTCCTTGCACGATGCCACCTGCGCATGGTGTTGCAAGGCCGGCCAAACGAAACTCCCCGAAAGTCGCGGCATGGCGGACATCGTTCCTGCTTGATCTCATGTCGATATGGTGAGAACGACTATAGAAACCCAGCGCTAAGCACGCCACAATCATGGCGGTAAGTCCCCCTCTTAGGAATGGCTAGAAAGGCGCCGCGGCGTCCTCATCGGACATGGTAAGTTCGGGAGGTTCCTGATTTGGATTCAGGCAGAAGAAACGCTCGGGTGTCGCCATTTTGCGGATCATCGGGAGAACACGGTGGGCCATACGATGGAGGTGTGCCCCGCTTGTGTGGAGCACCACAGGGTTCTCGTAGAGGCGATCGGTGACGGTGACCACTCGTGCCGGGCCCTGGTTCAGACTATGATCCGGAGCGAGAAGGTATGCAATGCAGACGTCTGCTGTGAAGCAGTAATGCTAGCGAAGAAGACCGCACGCGTGAGGAAGAGGATATCCTCATGCTCTAGCTACCGCGACAGGAGACGCCCTGGGCGTCGAGAACCATACGGTGATCCCAGCCACCGTAGGCGTGGGCTTGCACACGACGAGCAATGGGTAGCTCACTGTGTTTTCGTCCGGAAACCGTCCATACCGAGCCTGCGTCGTCAGCGTCGCGTTGTGTTCGATACGTACCTCAAAGAGATGTTAGAAAAACCATAGAGGCCCATCAGGGCCGATAGCTTTACATGGGGAATTTTTGAAAAAGAAACCCTAAAGTTCCTAAGTTCCACTAGAACGCAAAAGGCAACAGAAACACACAGGTGTGGTTTTTGTAAGTAAAAGTCTGACATGCTCTCTCTTCTTCACCCTGCATCATCACCCAAGGGCGCGAGAACCTCAAAAGAAAAAAGTGTTCTCTAATATTCATAGTTTTCATTATTTTTAATATCAATTTCTGAATTTTGCCTTTAGTTTGTACCTGACTGTACCAAAATATTAATTTCGAACTAGGGGTCGAAAGTGGACGAGGTAAGTCTGTACTTTGTATGAAAATCCAGTCTCACCCCCTGGGGGTCGATTGAGAACCATGTTTAAGGGTTGAGAGGACACAAATAGACAAATCTTTTTTTAGGGGTCGAGGGGCCGAGAGTGGACTAAACCTGCACGACACTATGTTACCGAATCGTTTGCGCCTAAACAATTGAAACAATCCGGAACTTTTGACAAAATTACGACGCGATGACAATTCTTCTTTATCGAATTCTTTACAATTCCCTTATTTGTTCGAACAAAAGGAACATTCAGAGGACTTACTCTGATGAACATGATGTGACTTTTAACGACTTTTGGACATAAAAATTCAAGTGACCTAAATCTGTGCTCAATAAACTCTAAAAACTCTAAGGTTGGTTATTCGTTTTTGTTATAACAAATTTTAGCTTCCCACTGTTTGCGAGATTCATTATCTAATTTAAAACATAAGATATAAATAACAATGAGATCCCAATTTGTTACAAACTATACCTTCACTTTTTAAAGCATGTATGTAAACATTCATTAGTTGTGTCAATTTCTTTTAAACAGTTAGATGACTCATTAGTAAGGGTTTTTTGATTAAAGGATTTTTTCAAGATACCTACAATCTGTTAGAAATTTTTTATTGTTAAATATATTCTCTAAAATGTTCCAACAAATAGAACAGTTATCACTTGTGATCTGAAGATGTTGCAAAAGTTGTTCAGCTTCACCAGTTAGATATCCTTTTAGGTAGGTAATGTAATTTTTGCACGTTGTCTAAAGAGTGATTATTGTGAATTTATGAAAGAAAGAGATCTTGACAACGATGTCTACTGCGAGTAATGACCAGAAAACGTTGGTATTGTTATTCCAAGTAGTTTTACGCCTTTCTGGATCATTTGGTTGCCGGCAGAATCTTGGCCACAGTCGTCAGACATGAAGCTTTTATTTGTAGCTTTAGCATTCAAGCTATCTTTCAATGCTATTTTATAATCAGAGTATAAATCTTACGATTGGCCGTAGGTACACATAATTTTAATGGTAATCCGACTTTTCAAACTCTGCTTTATTGCATTGTGTTTTAAGTTACATCAACCACTGTTTTTCCAAACTTTCAAGCTTTGTTTCCAAGTAGCTTACAGTGATTCTTTCTTTAGGAGATTTTTTATAATTAGTAAATACTCTCTCTATTTTTTTGCTTATGTCGACTTGCAATCTTATTAGCGAATCCATTTTGGTGTATTGGTGTTCCAGCAATAACTTTAATTCTACGTTCAATTTCCAAACTTTTCTAAGTTCAATTTCCGAAATATTCTAAGTCCAGTTTTATCAAAATTATTCTAAGTGTTTGAACTTTTTAACACTTAGCCGAAATTGGGCATGGATTCCCCGTCTGGTTACTTTTTGAAAATTTACAAGTCTTGCCGTGCGTTCAAAAATAACCAGAGTAGGGTAGGGTCGTTACTCTAACCGTTCAAAAATGCTTCGAGTTGCAACCTAGGGTCGTTCTTTTATAACTCGAGTAGGTACCCTAGAGTTAACCCAACTAACTCTAACTCCGAGCAAGGGTAGGTTGGCGTAAGCGACCTTAAATGACACTTGCTTGGCATTGACAGTTGAACTCTACGTTCGCGTTCAAAAATGCGAGCGTAGAGTATCTACCCTGCCCTGCGTTCAAAAATAACCAAAGTAGGGTAGGGTCGTTACTCTAAACGTTCAAAAATGCTTCGTGTTGCAACCCAGGGTCGATCTTTTATAACTCGAGTAGCTACCCTAGACTCTAGGGTAGCTAATCGAGTAGCTACCCTTGAGTCAGTGGCGTGCCTAGGGTTTCAAAATAAGGCAAGCCCAATAAAATTTTAACCGATTTCAAAAAAAGAAAGCAACCATTGCACACAGGTGTATAGGGGAATTTGCGTGCCTTTTAATGGCGCCACATATGTTATTTAAATCATTATAACCAGATGTATTCCAAACGGAATCTTCATTCGAAAAAAATATGCAGCACCAGCAACTAAATTACCAACTAGTTTTATACACTGATCTATTAAATTTTCGTTTATGCGATTTACTAGTCTGAGAAATAAACAGATTAGGCGTCGGTTTTAATGAAGAAATTAACTGTTTTTTCTGAGCAAAGTTTAAAGATTTTACCTTATCTTCGCCAATCAAAACTAGAACGCATTTTAAATCCTCACAAGGTACAATTACCTCCATTGTTGTAGGTAAGTCACCAAAACAATTGTATCACTGAGAAAATCTAACAAAACAAACAAAAAACTTTAACAATAAAACTTTTCCCACTCAAGCAAATGAAAATGAAGTGAGTTGCAAACGGGTGTCAGAAACTACTTACGCAGAGTTGCAGTGTTGTCATTTAGGCAAAAAAAGTCGCCAGGTATATGAAAAATCTAGCTAGATGTCGCAATTTTTTTATTTTTAAGATATTGCTTGAATATTTAATTTCGTTATTTTAAAAAGTCGCTAGTTTTTATTGTTGCTAAATCTTAAAAAAAGTCTCCAAACTCGTTAAAAATCTCCAAGATCTCACAACGTCGCTAAAACGGCAACACTGCAGAGTTGGCAAGGTGACAAGGTCACGCATACGCGAGCAACTTCATACGAATGCCCGGCTTAAATCTTCCATACTGATCGATTTGTAGATGCAAAAGGTCCTAACTCGTTATACGGCACATCGCTATAAGTGCGAAAGTGACAGAGATAGTATTTGAAAGCCCGGTAAAAGCCGGTACGTGTAAGCGAGATAGTTATAGCTCTCGCGTAGATGCTGCAAATGCGAAACTCTGCGCGCGCTGTGTAGTAGTGTGGCATAGGTAGATACTTTGTGTTATTTTGATAAGAATTAAAGCGCGCGAACTTTTAAATAGTTCGGGTTTGATATTAATTCTCTATCGAGCATTTTAGTAAGGCATTTCTGCTTGTATGAAGGTACCGCCACTGCCTTGAGTCGAGCTAGGGCCTAGAATTAACCTAACTAACTCAAACTCTTAGCAGGTTAGGTTGGTGTAATAACAGTTGCTTGGCATTGACAGTTGAACTCTACGTTCGCGTTCAAAAATGCGAGCTTAGAGTATCTACCCGATGACGTCATTAAAGTTAACTCTAATTTTATTTTTGAACGCAGGGCTGATGTCGCCATTAGAGTTAACTCTAACCTCATTTTTGAACGCAGTAAATAACTTCACTAGAGTTAACTCTAAGCTCTCGAACGCAAGGCTGAAGGAACGCTGGCCTGATGCCGCGTAAGCCAGCCTCCATAAAATGTCCATTACTCCACTGTGCACAGAAAATAGGGTATTACACTCATTTTTGAAAAGTGTCTCAATTAGATTTTTAGGGGTATGTGGAACAGAGAGTAAAGCCCCACATACCTCCGTTGAAAAGGGAGGATCCTCCAACCAGACGGGTGTTATGTCTGGTGGGCTATTGCCCGATAGATGATTTCGGGCTGTTCTATATGTTCTAAACGCGCGGAGAACTTTGATTGCGCGATGCAGGATTAGTTCTTATGTGACGCCATAGATGTCGCTACAGATTCTATAGTGCTAATAAACCACTAAATAAAATCACAAAATTTTTATTCTTTCGCTAAGTACCCTAAAAATGCATTTAAAATGTACATTTTCAAATTTCACGCGTAATTTGACGAAAATGCAGAACGCAATGCCATATTTACTCTGTGGTCGTGAGTTCGTGACGTCAGTTGGCTGTGTAAACAAATGCGCTGATATTCACTCAGTATGACCGATCAGTTGACAGCTATCACTTTAGTTTACGCAGCCGAATGACGTAATAACATGGTGTCTACTATTTCATGGTGTTAAACAACAGATAAGAAAGACTGAAAACTTTGAATTGAATTTTAAAATTTATTTTGTTATTCTATGAACTAAAACTAACACTTACCGACTACTTTTTGCCGCTCTCTTAATAATATAATTTTAGATTGTTTCTCATAGAGGGTAAAATGCCCTATTGGAACGTAGCAAATTCAGAACTAATTTATTTTCCTTTGGTGTTTCGATGTGATGATAAATAAATGATGATGAAACAACGCCTGTGGGTTTCAGTTTAAGTCATTGTCCGAGCAACAGGGCACAAAAACTGATGTTGATGACTGAGAGATTCCCTAATGTAGAAGAAAATACGTAAAGATTACTTACTATCTGACATGGCTTGTACAACGTTCGGCACTCGCACTTGCTGTGATCACTATACAGCGTACAAAACACACATTGAAAAGGAAGCAATGACTTTGCTTCCTTTTCAAAAAGAGAGGAGTTATAAAACCTCTATGCTTGATTTGAGCTTGACATTTTTTTGAATACATGTCACAGAAATTAATGACATGATACTGACACGATTTTGAGTTATGAAGTGGTTATGCTACAAAAAAGCACCAAGACTTGATTTAATATTTACTGCTTTGTTACATCAAAAAATAAGCCATAGTTAACTTTGAATAATACATCATATCGAAAATGACTCCACCAGCAACAGTCATTGGCCATCCAGTGAGATTCGGAAAGGGTTTGGTTGGATTATTTAAGCAAGCATGGTGGGAAATACCAGAAGTGATGGGCGCATCTTTTATGGCACTGTTGGGAATGGGAATGGCTACGATTGGTATTTATAACTACAAACAAAATCGGGGTGAGAACAGAGAATACAAAGCTGTGTATTATATAGTAAGACACAGTGATCCTCGAGCTTGTGCATTGAAAAATCCTGTCTACTCTGAATATTTAGGTTGATTGTAATGTTGATGATGGAACGTCTGAACAATGCATTCTGTTTAGAAAATAAATAATTTTAGATTCTATACGGCTTTAGTTTTTTTTTATGTTACACTAATACAATAAATGAAGCAATCAGCATTTACTACCGTTTAACACGTTCAGTGCCACCGACTCGCCCGGAGAGTCCACGTAAATTTTATTCCAGCGCCGTAGACTCGCCCGTCGAGTTCAATGTGTTTGCTATTTTTTTCCAAAATGCATGTGTATTTTCTGGTTAAAATGATACTGAAGACTAAATATACCCTAATCTAAAGAATTACGTGGTGGGCCGGGTGTGCAGACCCAGTTTATAATCGAAAGAAAATAAACTATTCTGCAATGCCTTGAACTCGCTAGGCGAGTTCACTGACATAGATTCTCAAACTTTTATTAATGAAATATCTATATGTACGGTTGATACTTTTATTTTCATTTTACCAAAAGTCACATTCACTCGTAAAACAACGGCGGATTGTGTTCTACATCTTGTAGGGGCTCGAATTTGGTGTTATTATATAGGCAAAAAAAAAATAAAGTTCATTGTATTATGAAACTAACAAAAGATACCCACGGCAAAACAAAGCGAAGGCGCTGCAATCAATGTTGGCGCACATTAAAAAAAAGGGTGCAAACCATATTTGCATGCGAAGATTGCCCTGGTCAGCCTGGATTGTGTATTGAGTGTTTTAGACCGTATCATAGTTATTAAGAATAAATACAAGAGTGTTGCCTAAAAAGTTGTTGATTATTTTGAGTTGATTTAAATTGTTTAATTGTTTACTATATAAGTTGTGTAATAAAAAACGAGTTTCGATTAATTTAATGTTTTATTTACCTAACGAATTTCAACTTAACAAACATAATATTATAGATTTATTTTTCATTAACACAGCCCTTAGACTAACTCAGACTTGTAGATCAAATAATTTATGTAACTAACCAACATATTAATAAACTATTTACTAACAGTCTTTCATAATTGAGGTTCAGTCATTCTATAATTTTTAGTGCCAGTTATCAGACCTTAAATATTTTGTGAATTGTTTTCAATCAGTTTAATTATCTGATACATAATAAAACGCCTTTTAAAAATAGGCACATTTTGAATTTCACGTCCAATAAAAATGCCAAAACCTTCGTTGGCCCACTCTATATAATTTGAATTATCAGTATTATTAGTTTGAGTGCTGCTTTCAGTAAGATTTAAGTTTGTCGTATTTGTTGAAATGTCACGTGTCTGATACTTAATATTGTTGTCATCCCAGTCTTGAGAATTATTTTCAAACAGCGCCATAGAGTCGTCTTCTTTATCAGAATGATCTGAAACGAATATGAACTATGAATGCAACCAGTTTTTAGTCGAAATTACATTAAATGTTTGAAACTGGTTAAAGTTAATTAAATGAAAATTCCATCAAAATAGGTTTACTGTTACTGTGTGCATGCACGTCACACGGCGGCAACACCCGACGCTCACGCAGCGCGCTCGCGCTACTCGCACGCCCGAGGATCGCGCACGCCAAATGTGGGGTCAGCCTTAAACTGAGAACCTCCTTATTTTTTAAATTTGGTTAAATTAATAAGTTACCTTCTATGCATTGTCGCTTTCTTGGTATCTCCTCCTCCATCTGAGTTAAATCGTCGTCGTAAGACTCCGTTTCTGGCACAAATTGCACTAAAAACATACCAGACACTTCTTAATAAATTTCGAACGTAATCAAAATGTAATTTTACTTAAAACATTATAATATAACAAATTGAATAATCATTACATATTTAAACGTTATTCGAAACTTCACAGTAAACATTTTAAAACTGTACTGTTTTTTAAACTATATTCTTAAAAAGCCCGTATCAAAATGTTTCCGGGTAAAATTGGTTTTTATTTAGTCGAATTGAAAACCTCCTGTTTATAAAAACAATATTAGACATTTAAAATATAACCTCAACAATAACCACTATTTATAAGATTGACAGTCACTGCATAAATTACGAAACAAACTTACCTTTTCTTTTATCTATAGTGTTTCTTGCCATTTTTATATGTTAAATTACACCGTATGTTAGTTAAACACTTTTTAATTGCGTTAAACACGTAACGTACACTGTCACGGCCACAAAAATAACAAAACATTGTTTTCACCCTAACGCTATGCCACTGAACTCGCGTGGCGAGTCGATTCAATTCGTGTTACAGCGCCGGCGACTCGCCCAGCGAGTCCAACGTAAAATGTAGGCGGCATCCGGGACAACATCGCGAAAATCGTAGTGGTAATGAAAGTGTTAAAGGATTACAATCTACTGATTCATCACTTTTCTTGTAAAATATTAAACCGTCTGAATATTTATAGCTGCTTTTTGTATACTTGAGTCTATGCATAGTAAAGATATATATAAGTAGTCCTATAATCATGCTCTATATGCCTTGATTAGTGTGGGCGATACTTATGAACACGTGACTACCTCTTTGGTGACTGAATTAGTTTTAGACTGCACTTTGGTGGGAGTACCTAAACAACTCTGTTGACTTCTTAATTTCTAAAAATCCGAGCTTTTTAACTGTTCAGAAGGTTCTTGCACCGGATTCGTGCGGAGAAACGGCCTGGTGTCACCATTGTGCCGTCCACACAATAGTGAAGGGTGAAGGAAGCATTCGGTGGAGGTGTACCGCTTGGGCAGTGTACCGCCGTATTCTCATAGGCCCTGGTTACAGGCCATGGTCCAGAGCGAGGAGGAATGGCAGGTGGTCGCCTCCTTCTGCGAAGCATTAATGCTAGAGAAGGTAGCGGCCGCACGCATGAGGGAACGGACTTCCTTACGCCCCAGCTGCCAGGATCCCGATCACAATATCCAGCCGGCGTAGGCGTGGGTAACCGTCCGGACCGAGCCCGAGTCGTCGACGGCGCTTAGTGTTCCACGCGCGCCTCAAGGAGATGACAGCAAAATCCAAGGGGCGCAACAAGGTCGAAGCCTACTGGGGGCTATGGGTTGTGCGTAAGAGAACCCCGAGGCCCTGGAACGAAGGCAAAGAACTGGGACCTGTATTTACTCAAATTTGGTGAAAATTCTCTGAATGATGGACGAGAAAACTGTAATATTGGTGACTATTTCTTTTCTAATTTCCAAGAACGAAACGAGGATAATGAGTTCATATGTACTGTGGGAGTGGAACAACTCTGTGCATTTGTCTGTATTTCCATAACCGCCTTGAATATGTTTCACTTTGGAATCCTAATTCAAACGCGATTCTGAAAGTGAACCCAATGTCACGCGGTTGAGTAGGTACTTATCTCTCTAATTATTTAAATCGGTGTATATAAAAACAAACTTATTATGCCTCTACACGATCGAAGTAAGACTGCAGATATTGCTTTCCCATGTAGTACTATATACGGATCTACTGATCTCCCAGAGCTAATAGGCAAGATGGATCTTCGTGTACCGTGTGCATTTCTTCGAAAAACACGTTTCCTTCATGCATCTGAAGTAAGAACTATCTACAGACAAAACTTATAAATTATAATTTTATGAAAAGCGTGTCTTATTTTAATATGGTGTGTCCCCTATGGCTTCAGTGTTACGTGTTGGAGTAAACTGTCAGTAGGTATAAAAATGTAGATATGTCAATAAATAATAATAATATTCCACAACTACCACACAACGCAGTCTAGTCCCAAGCTAAGCCGACCTTGTGTTATGTGTACTATTTTAGACAACTGATAAACGTACTTATATATTTCTAAATACACATATTATCGATAAATTACATCCAGAATTCCAGACACAGAACAAATGATCGTGCTCATCACACAAACATTATTTTGTCCTGGGTGGGAATCGAACCCACGACCTCCAGCATAGCAGTTAAGGCCACTAACTATTAGACCACCAACAGGCCAGACATAAAATATTAAATAAAATAGAAATTGCTTTAGAACAAAAAGAAACGGATAAAAAATTAGGTGATAAGTGAAAGTAACTGAACTTTCATCATATCACAAAATACTCTGTGAACAAAACGTGGCTAACGTCATTCGCACTATCATCACAAAACTGACGTTTACTGACGTAATAAATGACATTTCTGTCATTGATAAAGGTCAATGATAAAATACACCGGCCACCGCTCGTAATTTAGCGATTCTGTAAAACTGATAGAATTATCTTTTATAAATTTCATACACCGCGCACTCGCTACCTTGGCTTCGGTTTGACCAGTCGCGTGTACAAGATAAAATAGACATAATGAGTTCCCGCTTCGATGTTGTTCAACAGGGGCCTCCGATCGAGGTTTTCCAGTTGAATCGTATGTTTTTGGAGGACCCACATCCGTCTAAAGTAAATTTGAGTATTGGCGGTAAGTTAACTGTTATATTGATGATTTTAAGTTAACAGAGTTGGTAATATTCAGTGTTACGAAAGTTTGTCACCTTAACCTTATTATATAATGTTGTGATGTTTATTACATTTGTTATGATGTAAAGCAGCGTACGCGTAATTATCTACGTAATCAGAACATTGTGGTTATAGGCCCATGTAATTTATATTGAAGTTGAGTAGTTAAGTTTGCTTCCCGCTAAACCATTTGAATATAGGTACTTAAACTCTTAATAGAACTCTTTGAGTACCTATACTTAATGTGGTACCTTTGACAATAATAAAAAATGAAGAATCAATTCAGACATATGGTAATTTTAATAAAATTTAAACTTTTTACAGCATACAGAGATGAAAATGGCAAACCATGGGTTTTGCCTGTTGTCAGGAAGATGGAGAAGCAGATGGCCAATGACGAAACCCTCCTACATGAGTACCTGCCAGTTCTTGGTAAGCAATTAAACTGTATATTTCATTCATGGATGAGGAAATATTATTATTTTCGTGTCCATTTGGAAATTTGTTGACAGTTTAGGAATGAAAATACTTATTTTATTGGGAATATTTATTTCATTATGTTATTTAACCTTTTGACGTGCGTAATTAGAGACACAATAGTAAGACAATGGCTTGCGGGCGCCGGCTACCGCCTGAGCGTTAATGAATTAATATACATCTCATAAAAGAACACAACAAAAATATATAAAAACAAGGTTACAATGGGTGGTCTTTTCGCACAAGGCGTTCTCAGACAAAAAAACAGATTATAGTAATAGCACCTAATAATATAAAATACTTACTATACCATATAATATACAAATAAATATCAATATAACCGAGAAAGTAGAAGAAAACAAAGTAGAGTGAAAGGTAACGCTCCTTCAATATTTTTATTTACTGAAACCAAGGTGGGGCTTTAGTCTTTGCTAATATTATAAAGAGGATAAGTTTGTTTTTTTGTTTGTAGGAGGTAAACTCTGAAAGTACTGGTCCGACTGCTAACATTTTTTCAACGATCGAAAGCTGCTTTATTCCTGAGTGACATAGGCTATTTTATGTATGCGGGTGAAGCCGCAGGCAAAAGCTAGTTATAAATAATTTTAAGCTATCTTAAACTCAAAAATATCTAATACATAATTATATAATAATCACGAGTCACAGTGTTTGTTATCAGACTCTTCTGAAACGGTGTGGCCAATTATTAGGTTTTTTATTTTGGTGTATATTTGGTACCTAGGTCTGAGACCTATTCTCAGACCTAGGTACCAAATATACACAAAAATTCTTAGGCTATTTATTACCCTCCTACCCCAACCCCCCATTTTTATTTTTGAGAATTTATATGACAGAACAATGTTTGCAGAGTCAGCTAGTTTTAGATAAAAATAAATAAAATCTGTGTCATTTAGTGCTCTGACATAATTACATTTATTTATTGCATGTGGTATTCTGTAATATCTGCAATATCACTATTGTTATGTCAGAAAAAAATATTATTAAATTCTTATCTGTATCATTTATAATTTAAAATGAAAAACCAATAAGTTATCACAGACACAATGCTAAGATAAGATGAAAAACACCTAGTACTGTTATACTGTATCTTGAATTGGTAATAATCAATTTGTGACAGTCATGCCATTTTGTATAGCGAGATAGGTTGATTGTTGATAGCAATTGCACAGTTTCCTATTAAGTTAAGACAAGTGAGTGATAATAGCTGCTCATGAGTTGCTACTATCATCATCATTATCTTTTCACCCGAAAGACGTCCACTGCTAGACATAGGCGTCCCCCAAATGTCGCCACAACGAACAGTCCTGTGCGTCTCGCATTCCTGTGACTCTCGCCAGGTTCGCCTGTGACTCTCGCCTCCGCCTTTCCCATCGAAACACATTTTTTTTTAAATGTTGCCCCCTATTGGAAATTACTCCTGTTTAGGGGGTGCATTCACAAATATAAAAACTCATACACAAGACACTCGGACGACACTATCTGTAAGCTATAAAAATGTTTGTTCCGTGTGGGAATCGAACTCGCGTCACGCGTGGTAATCACTGCGCCAACCGTACCATGTATTTGCATCTTAAAAATTATTACTTCATAATCACTAAATAGGGGATAAAACCTGTAAATGGATGGATGTATGTTACTCTTTCACGCAAAAACTACTGAATGGATTTCGATGAAACTTGGTACACGGGTAGACCATGTCCTGGAATAGCACATAGGATATTTTTTATCCCGGGAGTATGATCCCTTGGAATAATTTTCTACTATCACGCGGGCGAAGCCGCTGGCAGCAGCGAGTTGTAACATAAAAACTTACACATTTATAATATTAGTAGGATTTCATCTATAATATAAAAATGAATTGCAAAATGTGTTGGTAAGCGCATAACTCAACAACGCCTGGACCAATTTGACCAATTCTTTTTTTAAAATGTTCGTTGAAGTTCAAGGATGGTTTTTAAGTAGGGTAGAGTAGTCAGTTGACGGGAGCGAAGCCGCGGGCAAAAGCTAGTTTACCATAAAAATGGTAATAACAACTGATAGTATTCTATTTATTTTATCTTTTCAAAAACAACGACGTTAGATATAACCGCCGTTACCGTGCGCACTGTTATTTATTATCGTATCGGATCTACGGTGTGCAAAACTTTAATTATAATTATGAAATTGATATCAGATGAATTAGCTTTGATGAATCAGCTTTGTTATTATGCCGGTACTACAAATCGCCGAGCGGGTGTACTTCTATACACTTACAGAAAGAGATAGGTACTTCCGATATACATATAGGTGATAGGTAGTATTAGTACTGAACTGTAAATTGCAAAAAAACGTTCGAAATTTAAATTTCGCGAGCTACCCAGGGGCCTGGGCCTTTACCATGACGTGTTAAAATATTAATCACGCGAGCGAGAGAGGGATGGAGCTATGCACCCTACTGTACTTTCGATATATAGGACAGGTAGTATTAGTACTGAACTGTAAATTGCATAAAAACGTTCGAAATTCAAATTTCGCGAGCTACCCAGGGGCCTGGGCCTTATTAGGACGTGTTAAAATATTAATCGTGCGAGCGAGAGAGGGATGGAGCTATGCACCCTACTGTACTTTCGACATAATAGGACAGGTAGTATTAGTACTGAACTGTAAATTGCATAAAAACGTTCGAAATTCAAATTTCGCGAGCTACCCAGGGGCCTGGGCCTTATTAGGACGTGTTAAAATATTAATCGTGCGAGCGAGAGAGGGATGGAGCTATGCACCCTACTGTACTTTCGACATAATAGGACAGGTAGTATTAGTACTGAACTGTAAATTGCATAAAAACGTTCGAAATTCAAATTTCGCGAGCTACCCAGGGGCCTGGGCCTTATTAGGACGTGTTAAAATATTAATCATGCGAGCGAGAGAGGGATGGAGCTATGCACCCTACTGTACTTTCGACATATAGGACAGGTAGTATTTGTACTGAACTGTAAATTGCATAAAAACGTTCGAAATTCAAATTTCGCGAGCTACCCAGGGGCCTGGGCCTTTACCATGACGTGTTAAAATATTAATCACGCGAGCGAGAAAGAGGGATTGAGCTATGCACCCTATAGTGTAACAGTTCAATTTACGCCGTAAAATGGATCGCGTTAAGAGGTCGTGGTTATGGCCTCTGGAGTATTCCCTTTCAGTCGGTCACGTATCGAACGAACGTAGTTTGCCCCTGGAAGCGCTCTAACGACTTATGGGCCTATTACACTACGCCTTATTCAGACAGTCTTAGTCTATGTATATATATATCTATTTATCTCATCGTTCTGTTTCATTCCTTTACACGACATTGGCGTAAGTTGCTCTTTTTCTCGTGTGACGCTAGGACGCGGACGCTACATAGACTAAGGCTGCTTTTCCACCAGAGATGCTATTCTACAAGTATATAATAGCTATGCTGTGAAACTATGTGACAACGGTCACATAGTTTCACACACATAGTTTCCACTGATACTAAGCTATATAGCGGTGTGAGTAAGATGTGCTCGAACTAAGCAATGTATCTATAGTAGGGAAGCGGCACATAGCGAAACCACTCGCGACCACGCGATAGCACGCATCCATAGCACACATCCAGAGCACGCATCCATAGCAGTAGGTATAGCACGCATCCTTCCATATAAAAAACATATCTTAGTTGAATCCGTTTCCACCAGTGCTAAGTTATGTGCACCACTGAATATGATTGGTGGATATCAAATGCATCCATAGCAACGTAGCATAGCACATCTCTGGTGGATAAGCACCCTTAGACTGCCGGAATATCGAGTGCCTTTAGTTCGTTCGAGAACTAGACACAAGACTATTGTATAGAGTGCGAAACTGGCTGGAAATGCACTCCAAGCTGTGGCAAATATATGAGTTTTGGAATTTTGCCCAAACATACAAATAGAATTAGACAATTCTGAAAGCTGGTTATTAAACGTAAACACCAAACTAAAAAACCCACGCCAGTTATGCAAAATATGGTTTATAATATCTCTGTTTTATTGTTACTTACTTATCAGGTAGACCTCCTGCTTGCTTGCCGATCTATGATATAGGAAAAAAAATCATGTAGATTACAGTTGCTGTAATTTGACCGTAAAATTATGGTTCATCACACAAGTTCTGCTCTGCGTGGAGCGAGAATGAGTAACAGACTTTTACTGACCCGTGTTCCTTTAGTTGCCTTTGTGTTCGTGGTGATATTTTCAAGTGAATATCGCAGCCCCAAGGATTTAAATAGATTTTGTCGAATAAACAGCTATTGAGAGTTTATCTGGGTACCTATGAGGTAGGCCTCAAACCTTGGAAACCAGGCATAATAATATGTCATGCTTCTTTAATTCTACCACTGTTTATATGATTAAAGAATTTCTTTCATCATTTCCGCATACGCAAGGAAATTCGAAATGACAAACAAAAATATTGTTATTGATTATCTCATGGCAGCCATTTTTATCTACCGTAATATATTATAATTACGACGTCAGTCGGATGATAACAATATGTTTATAGTTTACAGAATTATGAGTGTTATGACAACATACTATACAAAAATATATTACTTATGTACTTACTAATAATAATTGTAACTTTGTAAGTAATGTATTTTTATTTATTAATCACTAGACTGAGGTTGGGAGGCTTTAGCGAGAGGGACTCGCTTCACCCATAGCAAGAGAAGTTATTTACATTATGAGTTCCTCCAACCTTTTCCCCAACCCATAGTTAGCACTGGCTATAATAGCCTCAGAAGAGCATGTAAGTCTTTAAGATCGTCAATGCATCGACAACATCATTTATTTACACCTGTGACCTTTCTCCACTTGTCCTTTTCGGGTTGCGAAATTCAATGCAATGTATGTTATAGAAGTATGCAGATAATATAACTGTACCTATATAAGACACTCGTGACTGTCAAATTATAGAGAATCCTTACAATTCAGTCATCATCTTACTACCGTTGTCTCCCGTTGTCACTCGTGGTCGGCGCAACACTTTTTTTCTTCTATTCTGTCCTCTAACCGCTATCACTGACTCCCATTGCTTTCATATTGCTCCTCACACAATCCATCCATCCTTTCTTTGACCTCCCTCTCCCTCTCCAACCATACACATGTACAGTCATAACTCTTTTAGTAACATACGTTTCATATCCCTCCTTTTCACAACATGACCATACCAAGACAAACGATTCCCTTTCAACTTTTCAGTCACTAGCGCCACTTTCAAACTTCCTTTAAAATATTTATTTATTTAATCTTCATGCAACATAAAGACTTTTTACAAAAAAAATACAACCGACTTCAAAGTAAAAAAAACACTGAAAAGTGCAAAATAACTTTAATTTCTGAAGTCGGTGTTTCTATAATAGTTTTGTATCTTCGTTATTTAACACCGACTTCCGAAATTAAAGTTATTTTGCACTTTTCAGTGTTTTTTTTACTTTGAAGTCGGTTGTATTTTTTTTGTAAAAAGTCTTTATTTTACACTTTTTAGTTATGGTATCACCACTAAAAAGTACCCCTCAGCCAAACTTAAATACCTTATAGCCTGAGTGCATCTCATGACAATTCTAATAATCCCAAACACGGTAAGATTAAGTACATTAATTTATTACAGAGTTCCGGTGCCTAACTTCAGGCTTCATCATCAGATCAGTTCGATATATTCCCCCTCTACTTTCAGTCAGTCATCGACTACACGTATAAACAAAGCAATTTTACTTGTTACGACGGTTCTGCTGTGATCCTATGAAGAGTTCCATTCCATATCTTCGTTGTTCATCATTAGATCATAACAATATTTCTATGGGACGAACATGAAAGCATAACCTTTCAATCAAAAAAATAATTTTTAAAATCAGTCCACAATTGACCGAGAAATCGGTGAACATACATAAAAAAAAACTTTTTAGAAAAAAAAAATAACCGACTTCACTAAAAAAAACACTAAAAGGATCAAAATAACTTTAATTTCGGAAGTCGGTGTTTCTCGGTATTGTTTGTTTCTTATTTAACACCGACTTCCGAAATTAAAGTTATTTTGATCCTTTTAGTGTTTTTTTTAGTGAAGTCGGTTATTTTTTTTTTCTAAAAAGTTTTTATTTCACACTTTTTAGTTGCGATACACTTATAAACAGAGTGCCTATTTCTAATGACAATTCCAATTAACCCAAATACTGCTAGGTTACATTGTTTTATTATAAAGTTGCTGTGCCTACCTTCTTCCTTCCGGCTCCATCATCAGATCAGTTCGATAGTACCTTATAGCCAAAGAGCATCTCACGACAATTCTAATAAGCCCAAACACGGCTAGGATACATTGATTAATTACGGAGTTCCTGTGCCTACCTTCCGGCTCCATCATCAGATCAGTTCGATAGTACCTTATAGCCAAAGTGCATCTCATGACAATTCTAATGAGTCCAAACACGGCTAGGTTACATTGATTAATTACGGAGTTCCAGTGCCTACCTTCCGGCTCCATCATCATCATCAGATCACTTCGATGATACCATTTTCAACGTAACTATTCAGAATCATTCATTTATTTGTATTGTCATAGTCGCTTAACTATATCTTCAATGTGATATCTATTTGAGTATGAAGTTCCGTTGACCATTTCTGGTCTTCTTCATCAGTTCCACTTCATCAAATGTTACTTTTTGACTGTAAATGCTTAAGTTCTTGATGAAAATACTAAAATTACCATAGGGTTGCCTATAATTTTTGAGGAGTTCCCTCGATTCCTCATGGATTCCATCATCAGAACTGGATTTTGAAAAAAATGGGACCAATCTGGAAGCATATCCTATAAAGGGAAAAAAAAATTTTGCAAATCGGTCCATAAACGACGGAGTTCTGAGGTAACAAACATAAAAAAAAAAAAAAAAAAATAATGATGATAAAAAAAAAAAAAAAAAAAAAAATACAACCGAATTGATAACCTCCTCCTTTTTTTTGAAGTCGGTTAAAAAGGTACAAAGGCGGACTTAATACACTTAATTATTGCTTACTTTACCCATTCTCGTCACACCACGTTATATCAGAATCTATACATAGTATAAAAGTACTGCCAAGGCAGATCGACAGATAATTTTCTCTCAATCCATTCACATGTATAATATCTACTCATAACTTTTCAAGTAACATGCGTTTTATCTCTCGTCTTCACATAACCGTACCATGACAAACGATTATTATATACGATACGAGACAAAGAAACCTTACAATTCAGTACTATTTCATGTTGAAATTAACTGAGTACGTAAAGCTACAACTGTATTCAGTGCCGGATTAGTCACGTAGAAAGAGTAGCCAACGCTACAGGGCCCGCGCGTTGGGGTGGGCCCCGCTTGAACGTACAAAAACAAGTCAAGATACTACAAGCCATATCACGAGTTCTTTACAACCTAAACTGAACTGTTAAAGGGATGGAGCTTTTTTGTATAGCTCCATCTCTTTTTCTCGCTCGCACGACCGACATTTTAACATGTCATGGTAAGGCCCCGGTGCCATATGAAATCTGAGCAATTCCGCATTTTCCATAAAGACAATGGAGGCAACTGTCTATAGACCCATCGCTACCTAAGTGCCCCGCGACCTGTTAGAAAACAAGTTTAAGCAATTTTAATTTGTTATCATTTATAAAGATGATGGGCCCCTTAGTAGAATTTGCTACAGGCGCGAGCTTAATTAATTTTATTTTATTTTTATTTAATATAATATGGACATTGAAATCAGTCTGAAATAATTGAATTTTATTTTTATTTAATCTGGCACGGACTGTATTATATATCTGCTATTAGATATACAAAATAAGAACAGTCCTCTACTTATGACCGTACCAAGACAAACGATTCTTTACGATACGAAACAAAGAACACATACAATTCAGTACGATTTAATTTTAGAAGTAAATGAGTAGGTATCTACAACTGTATTACATCTCTGTTTTTCGGTATACAAAATAAGAACAGTATAATTCCGATTGCAGGTATCGAGCAGTTCTCTATAGCTTCCACTGCCATGTTGCTGGGAGAAGACAGCCCCGCCATCGCTACTGGACGTGTAAGTTATCTGTATTTATAAAGGGCAACCGTTACTGACTGATTGATCTGTCAACACACTGCTCAAAGCACTGAACGGATTGCGCTGAAAGGCACAAAATCAATATAGGAGAAACTGAATAGTCAAGAGTGAATAGGTTACTTCTAGGTAAGCGCGTTCCATCGTCGACCGCATCGTCGCTTTCCATCAGGTGAGTTAGCGGTCAAGCGCGAACCTATCAAGAATAAAAAAAAAAAAAAAAAACTGACTGACTACCGTTTCTACGCATAGCCGAAACTACTGGGACAACGGGGTTACCATGACGTTCAAAGTAAGATTGTTTCATTCTTATTTCAGTGTGGGTAAGAGACAGAGCTATACATGTTGTCTAGCTCCATCTCTTACCCACACTGGAAATAATAATGAAACAATCTTTAATTTAAACGTCATGGTACAGGTCTAGGAGCGTGAAATTTTGCACAGTTTCCTTTTATAACGTAGGCGAGCACTAAGAGAGGATTTCCTCCTAAAATTCACCTCGTAAGGGGATGAACCGGGGGTCAAAAGTTTGTATGGAGAAAGCCGCTGGCTAGTAGTTAATTATGACGTAAGAAAGTAGAAAGCATTTTCCAAAATTCACCCACAGATGGACAATCCTACTTTCACGCGAACGAAGCCGCTGGCAGAAGCCAGTCCAGGGGGGCTATTGGCTAACTTTTTCAATAACAGTTGACAACTAGCATTCGTTGCACACTAAACTTAGTTGTCAACTGACAATTTCATAAAATTGGTATTACATATCACACAAGTGACTAACAAACTATGGTGAAAATGTGGTGAATTATAAAAATTTACGGTGCCTATTGTGACCACTCTAAAATTTTATCGACTATTATACAGCTTCAAAAGCTTACACAATCGCAATTTTAAAAGTATCGATACAATAACATCTGTCAAAACGTGTTACGGTGGCTATCAAAGGCTACCAGTGGCTAATGACGTCACTGCAGTTGGTCACTGAAGATAGGCAATACGAAACTAGCTGTTTGACAGTTCAATGATGCACATTGTTAACAAGTGATCATCACTTGAACTGTCAACAGAGTTACGCAATAGCCCCGACGAAACTAGCTGTTTGACAGTTCAATGATGCACATTGTTAACAAGTGATCATCACTTGAACTGTCAACAGAGTTAGGCAATAGCCCTGCAGGTAATCCTTGTACATATTATAAAACAAAGTCTTCCACTTCGTCTATCTTTCAGTATGAACGCGAAAAACTCAAAAACTACTGAACGGCAGTTTTCACTAATAGACATAGCAGATTCACTAGGAAGGTTTAGATGTACAGTCAGGGGTCAAAAGTGCAGTTGCACTCTACCGCTGCTAAAGTATCTAAAATTTCTTTGTAGTAGAAGTTTCATAGTCCACAACTAGTTGATCAATACTATAGATTCTATGCTACAAATTAAATCAGGCATGAACCATTGACCCTCTTCTACAAATACATTTTAGACCCTATAGCATTGATGGAGTGCAACTGCGCTTTTGACCCCTGACTGTACAATACATGCATAATCGACACCCGCATTTAACAAGGCAGTATCTCGGATTACAGTCCAAACAAAATTCAAACATAGCTCTATCACTTTTAGGTTCATTTTAAAAAAAATACTGAATTAATGTTACAACCTTGTTCGTTTTGGGAGTCGAATTATATTATAGTAGGTAGAGAAAAGCCGAGGATTTCAGACATTTCCAACACCCCATGCGAAGCTTGGGAGGATCTCTTGTTGTAAGTACATATATAAAGTTTAAAAAATAAACAGCAAATGGTTGGACTGGAAGCCGATCCCAATATAATTGGGAAAAGGGTTGGTAGATGATGATTATATTTTTAGCACTAAACTGTACCTTGAAAGAGGTGGTCGAGCGTGTAATTTATTTTAATCACATTATCTTCTAATGGTAATTTGATTAGATAAACTAATATATTATGACATATCTTTAAAATTGAATGGCTGATTTAAAATGGAATTGAATGTGTTGCTAAGGGCAAAACTCGAGGATGACTGAACGAATTTGACTTAAAACACATTTTTCTTTTTTACATTCAAACTACTTACAATTCTTACTGTAAACCAATGAGTTCCTTGCTATAAATTACTTTTATTTATCCGGGATTCGGCGAATATTTGCGTTATCACGAGAAATGTAACCGAGTATTTCGTCGGATCGCGAAGTATTCTTGCGAAAACGAATGCTTGTCGACACTTACACTCCTCCTCCTCGAGTCGTATTCCTCATTACTGAGGGTCGTGAAGTTCCCCTTGGATTAGCTTCCTACTGATGGTGGACGGTTCTTGGCGTCATGATATAGGTGTAAAGTGTGGAGCGGACCTGATCTGCCATCTTTTTGGGCTGCGGCCGCTTGGTCGTTTGCCATCTACTATGCCAGTTACACACTAACACAGCCGCATAGAAATGCGATTGACCGCTAATGTAGACAACAACTTCGCGTATACCCGAATACGATGTTTTTATGGCGACAACACCGCGACGCGAATGTTCGAGCATGACAGAACGGCGCGACATCTATCGGGTCAGCGATTGTTAAAAAAAAATTCGTCAATTTCTTGCATAGACTCGGTGAAGGCGCAAAAGAGTCATCCGATAAAAAAAAAAGTAAAAAACCTAAAACCCGACTACGACAAAAAAAACGACGAAACTAAAAGTATGAAACAAGATTTCCAGGATGCTGAAATAAACAAGTTAAAAAGAAAAGCCGCAGTCACACGTTATAGGTAACAACCGAAACACTTTAATGACGTGTGACTACGGCTTTTCTTTTTACCTTGTTTATTTCAGCATCCTGGAAATCTTGTTTCATACTTTTAGTTTCGTCGTTTTTTTTGTCGTAGTCGGGTTTTAGTTTTTTTACTTTTTTTTTATTTAAATTATTTTGGTGTTAAATCCTGTGCTTCTATACCATTTGCAAAAGCTAAATTTAAAATTTCTAATTAATAATGGTAAATTAATTTTTGTCCACCAGAGGGCGCCACATTGAATTTTGATGATATATTTTGATAAGTACCAGTGAAGCCCTTTCAAATGATATCAAACACGGTGTATTTATCTTAACATTTTTTTTAACACATGACTTCTTGTCCGCTAGAGGGCGTCACTTTAAATTTGAACAATATTTTGGAAATGTACAAGTAAAGCCCTTTCAAATGATACCAAACACGGCGTATTTATCTCCATTTTTATTTTTTACACATTACTTTTTGTCCGCTAGAGGGCGCCATATCAAGTTTTGTGACACGTCACGTAACCTATGTTCAGCGGACAATTAAGACGGTTCTAACGATACCTCATACGTCGAGTTCCGATAAGTAGATTAGGAGCTATGTGGGAACAGATGAACAAACTCACATACATACATAGCCTGTCAAAATCATAACCCTCCGTAGTCGGGTAATGAGGCTCAATTAAATTCTTTATTAATTATGCGCTTTTGAGAGAACAAATCGAGTTTTTAGACAAAAACTTTCCTCATCGGACCACCAGCAGGGCTGTAGCTAGAGTCAAATTTGAGGTAGGGCAGCATTGGTTACAGGTTGGGCGGAAGTAAAAAAATTATCATAATTGATCTGCCCTCGTAGCACGGGCTCCTAAATCAATCACCATGTATATCATTGACCTTTTTTTTTTTTTTTTTTGTTGCCGGGTTTGAAAATCCTCATGGATGTCCTTCGCCTGGGGCATGCGAAGGGGTCTGTCAGACTCTTACTGACCAAAAACCACCTCGGTGTTCCCTCCCACACTTGGACCGGGGATCGTGGGAGCTGATACGCCATCCATGATCCCCGGCTAGTGCCGGCCCGCCTACGCGGGCCACCTCAAGCCGGGGGGAGTGTGAGGTGTCCTCCCCCCGCGACGTCCAATAGAGGCACGCGTGGAACACTACGCGCTGCCGCCTCGGGTCTTGCTGGATGGGGGACGGCGGACGACCCCGAGTCCGCCGTCCCTTCGGACCTCTTTATGGGGGCTGGAAGAGGGCGTTGTCTGCCCTCCGCCGACGCCCGGTTCGCCTGCTGCGGCACGGGAGAGTGGCCACGGCCTCCCTCTCCCTCTCCGCAGCCTCCTTCTGCGAAATTACGTCTTCACAGAAGGAATCATTGACCTCTAGGCCAAGTTACATTCAATAGCTATTCGTAGACAAATAATTTCTGTGACAGAGCATGAGCATGGATCTAAGAACTATTAAATCCTCAATGATGAAGAACAAGCGAACAAGATGATTGAACTTCCAGATTTGGTTGTATGTCGTCTGTTGAGAGTGAGGTAATAATTAATTTTTGGGTGGGGTGATACGAGTAAATAGATACGACCAAAAATACTATATAGATCATATTGTTTCTGCAAACTTATTATAATAATTAATATAATAAGTATCTCTACGTTGACGTCGTGGTGGGGCTTGCGTGCTCCAATACACCCTAGGTCTGTATCGGTGAAGTTTGCTTTGCCGTAATATGCCTAGGGTGAGGGGCCAGACTAAGAGAGATACAATCCGCAGTGCAGTTTTGTGGCGAACTGTTGGGCATTAGCGACCCCACGGACCCGATCTCCCGGGAGAATTCTTGTTCTTCATCTCCGGCTTGCCTTTATTGGCCGGCCGTAGTGAACACTGACGAGGAACTGAGCTCCCACCTCTCTCTTGCCTTTATTGGCTGGCTTGAGTGGAGATTCGCAAGAGCAAACGTGCTCGGGAGAAGGATGTATAATCCAGTAAGGTGCTGGTAGGGATCTTGACCGTACTTCCGGGATTGTCCTAATAGCCGTGGTATACCTCTCCACTCCTCAAGCACCTCAGAATATGTTGCCCTCTTGTTGTTACGTCACTTCGTGCTAGCGGCCGTTTTTTGGGGGCCCGTTTATTGAGTGTGCAAGTCACCCCCTGCCTTTTTTCGATGGATATTAATAACGTTGTTCAGGCAGGGGCCATAGTCTTAACATAGTTCCATGTTACCAGTCCACTTAAGACTCCAAAAACCATAGCCCTATTATCTTTGTTCTCCATATGTCGCAATAGTTTTTCAACAACCGGGGGTTGTCCTTTTGTGCACTAGCATAGCGCGTACAGGGATAATCGTCGGTTGGTATCATGTTCCATTATAATTATCTAAAGGGCCTCTGCGAGTTGGCTTCGGCTCCTCGTACGCCTTCCAAAAGTCCAGGACCTCAGGGTCCTGAGATAAATATTAAAAATATAATAATAAAAAATATTCAAAACAACTGAATCCTACGATTCGCCATATTATTAAAAATGCGAAGAACTTCGTTCAGATCAACTGATTTTGTTCTTTTTTTTTTCGAAGGCCAGAAATACCATATCAGCCATTCTCTCATGACCCATTGACAGTCTTTGAGGCCTATTAATTGCAGTTAAAGTTGAAAACGTAGATTCGCATACTGTAGTGCTACATCCTATGGTCGCCACAGATGCAAAAAGTTCATATGTACGAGTATCTTTGAACGCCTCACGTTGCCTGTACAAAACTTGCAATGTATTTTCCATTTTATCCTCGTTACGACTCAAGTAAGCTTTAACCACACTAGCCTCTTCTCTTGATGGAATTTTCAGACCTGAAAAATTAGCTAAAATTGTAAATTGAACATGACAAATTATTTTAATTATTTTTTTTTTTTCAAACTTACCCAAAATTTTCAATGGAACCATTTTATCTACATCCAACTCATCAAGACTTGCAATCTAATTGATTAGATCATTGTTGTCCGAAAACCTTCTTTGTAATTCAGAAATTAGTATGTCCAAGGTTTCGAAATACTCAGACTTAAATGGCTCGTCGTTCTCTTCTATATTTTGTCTGGCGGAGGAACAGGAAGTGCCATACGTAAAATAGTCATCAATCCGATTTGGTTTTTTTACTTGCCTCTTCGAGGTCTGTGTGTCCTATTTTCGGAATTGCCGCAGTCTTCGCTTGTTAAAGACTTAGCTTCTTCCAGAATTTGATTATACAATTGATTTGATCTTAATTTTATAATTTCATCTTCAACACACTTTATGATTGTTATCGCGTCTTTCAATCCTGCGCTTCGGGCTTGCAAAGCTGCATCTGCAGGTTGTAGCGTGGATAAGATTTTTTTGGCCACAACCATAGCCATACGGAAGTCCTTATGACTATTAAGTGCAAGCGATGGTTATAGCAGAGAACGTAAGGAATTTTTCGGCCCAATTTATTTTCTATTCTAGTCGCAACTCCTGAAACTTTCCCGCTCATTACACTTGCGCCATCATAGCATTGGCTAAGCATACAAGAGGGGTCAATGTTATTTTCCGTAAGGGTATTTAACGTTAATTCCGTGAAAGTGGCTGCATCAAGGTTTTCAGTAGTTTTAACCATCAGCAACGACTCATTGATGACACCATCTTTCATACATGTGTATTCAAATAAATTCTGAAATAATCCTTGTTCTTTTTCTTCTTCCAAAACATAATTTCCACGCAAAGCTAATTCGTTGACAATTAGAAATTGTATTACTATAACGATAGACTTCACGTAATACCTATATTTGTCTAATACTTTTTGATTTATTAACGTTTCAACATTGCTAGATGTAGATATTCTTTGTGATTTCTCCTGCCACATCGACATAGCTTGAATATGAGAAATTGATTTTTCATGTTTTGGAAAACCAGTGTTAGAATCAGTGGCATTTTTCCAGTTTCTAAATGCTGTGGAAGTGTACGAAGTCTGTTTGATTCCATGAGATGAAAATTGTTGGCATGGATAGCAAAAAGCAGCATCTTTCTCTACAGAATACTGCAACCATTTATAACGCTTGAACCAATCGGAAACAAAGGCCCTGTTATGTTGTTTTGGACATGTGTCTAAAACAACTTGTTTTATTGGTTCTCCGATTTGTGCAATATCAGAAGGAATACCATAGCTAACATTACCAACATGTGTTGACCAACCTGTTGCCATGGAACTAGGAGTAGCGATTGTATTTTGTGCTTCTACCTGTTTTGAGCAGTGAGGTTCTTCGTGGTCAATTTGCTCTTCAACTTTTCGTTTTTTTTCCAAAGAAAGCTCGTATATCCATCGCGAAATCAATGAATCTTCAATTTATAGAAATAAAAATAACAATTGTATTGATTTTGGAGTAAAACACTCTTTACAATACTCTTCACTTAACCAAACTACAAACAATCATAATCAATCTTTAGTTAATGTTTATTATGTACGGGATTCCCCTTACGAAAGATTGCACTATAGCCCATATTGCAATTTATGGTATGGGGAATTCCCTCTGCATCACAGATATTATAATTAAATAGACCCACGCTTCATGCGATGGCGGTTCAAATGCCATCTATACACAGAACAAAGAATTATTATAATATAAAATTTATGTCACAAACTGTTTTCTCTCTGTAACTTTTTCGAACATACCGTTCGAAAAAGTTTAGATAGGTACCTATTGCTACAATTTTTTTTTATCTCAAACTATGAACAAACAATTGAATTATAAAAAATTATCTTATTTTTTGGTATTTTTAAGGTAGGGCATTGTGAATTCAAGGTAGGGTATTGCCCCACAATGCCCCCCCCTAGCTACGGCCGTGACCACCAGACGTACGGTGATGCGCCACCGGTACATGGTGGACATCCCACCCAATACGCTAAACGTTTTGGGAACACATTCATTGTGTAAATAAACTGTTTTTCTTTCTTTCTTTCTTCTTTCTTTCTTTGTGCGGTGGTTAATAGGGGTCTTTAAGTCAAGAGTGAATAGGTTGCTTTTAGGCAAGTGTGCTCCAACACTCAAATCATTTCTCACACAATCCATCCATCTTTTCTTTGGCCAACCTCTCTCCATCCACATGTAATACATGTGTTTTATCCCTCCTCTTCACATGATCATACTATAAGACTCGTTGCCTAGACGGTCGCGGTACTTGAGAGGAACTATTTCAACTGGGAGGACTATATTAAGATAAACTCAAACTGTTCACTTAGTTTTATTAATTATATCAAGAACAAACAACTAAGTAATAATTCACAATCATTACACGGCTCAGAACGAATATTCCAATTGAGTGTCCCAGACGGAGACCCGGGGAAGAGTCCCGTCTCCTCGCGCGCTTGTAGCCAAAAAACCACCCCCCGCAGCTCAGCCGCGTCGCGCTTTCCCATTGGTCGCGCTTTCCCATTGGTCCACGATATCAGTTAACATTCCCAAACAATAGAAATTAATCGCTTATACAACATATCTTAGATATAACTTAAAACAATAGTGTTTATATGAAACAAAAATGTTTACAATTTTAACTCATTTTAACAATTATCTTTAAAAACTTAAGGTACTATTTATTATCAGAAACAAAACCTAACAATCGTCCGTCCTGACATCGTGTGCGGCCCTGCACACGGCTCCAGGTGGAAACCTAACAATCGGGCTTTTAATTAGTTATCTGAATTTATTACAATAATAATTAATGACTATTACTAGTTGTTTGAACTTATTACAATAATGATTAATAACTACTATTATTTTTACATATTAACTAGTTTTGATGAACTAACAACATTCAAATAAAATAGTGAAGAAAAATAGCGTTACATAATGAACTTTAAACACCTATTTTTTTTTTTAAAGTGTGTCTCGATTTTATTACACAAATTTTGTAAGTACTATGATATCAAATAAACATTAATAAACATTTTTACACTTAACTATATCCGCCAGCAATCGATTTGCTGGATCGAAACAAGGTGTACAAGTTACGCTGTATATTCACTATTGGGAATTACAACCTCATTAACTCTTTCCCTTTTGGGCATTACAGCCCCAACACAAGGTGAACCCAAACGATCGATTAATTGGGTCACCAAACATCTTAGAGTTTGTTCACGACCGATCGATTTATGCCGTGAACAAACTAAATCCCTGAACGATCGATTAATCAGGATGCCTAGCGACGCCCTCACGAGCCGATCGATTAATGCTCGTGATGACAGTCGGAAGGACTTGCTTTGCCACTTTTACATCAAGTCACGAACCAATCGATTCTCGTGTACTTGATCACCAACACGCAACATTCCATCTTGGTCTAGATGCCTAGCGACGCCCGCACGAGCCGATCGATTAATGCTCGTGATGACAGCCGGAAGGACATGCTTTGCCACTTTTTACATCAAGTCGCGAACCAATCGATTCTCGCGTACTTGACCTGTAACAACAAATAAAATTCTGTAAATAATAAATAGTCTTTTAAATTCAACACAAAGTAATAAGTAAGGTGCTCGTATTCTAACTCGAACTACACCCAGTATTATAGTCGTCACTATTGCAACTATTATTAACATAATTTCCGTCAATCTCTTGTGCGGTCACATGGAACCACGGCTTCACGCGATCCGCAGCGAACGTTGTCGGACGTCTGCTTTCTGTATCGGCTAATCCTGGTATCGGTGTCACAACATAACGGTTCATACCTAGAATTTTGCTAACACAGTACGGTCCTACGAAAGAAAACATAACTTTTTGTTGTTACTAAAACAAGTATTTGTTATCTTTGCGAGCTCGGATTCACCAATTTGAAGCGTATGAAGCTAATTTTACGGTTTAAGACATTTATTTCTCATAAAAAATACAAATCACTTCTAAATCAACATGACTCTTCACTACTAAATCAACATGACTCATTTTAGTTCCAGTCCTATATTCGACAATGCATTCGAATTCTTGTAATGTCAGCCTCCACCGTGCTATCCTTGGGATTAAGTCCCGCTTTAAAAATGTAGAATCTGCGGCTGCAATCGGTGATAACCTTGAACTTTTTCCTTAATAAACTCTCGAAGGGAGCAAACCACTGCTAGGGTTCGTAACTCATACTGTAAGAGTGGATGTTCTTCTCTTCAGGAGAAGTCTGCCGACTATAGTATGTTACAAGATGAAAATTCTCGAAGTCTCGCTTTCGTTGAAGAAGAATTCCACCGATTCCTAATTAGTTTTAATTCAGCATCAGGGTCATATATGTATATCTAAAACCGGCCTATTAACCAAATTCGCTTTCAGCCTTTTGATCGTCATTCCACTCCCAGGCTGCGCCTTTTCGATTAGCTCACTAAGAAGGGACGAGATCTGTGCAAAATTTTCTATAAACTTTCGAAAATAGTTAGTCAGGACTAGAATTTACTGTATGTTATGCACATTTTCGGATCGAGGGAAGTTGATCACGCTGAACATCTTCTTTTCACCAGGTCTGATGCTGCTGGCGCTAATACCGTAGCCTAATTAGACGACCTTATCACTTAAGAATTAAAATTTTGACAAGTTCAAGGTAAAATTTAACTTTTAGCGTTCTAAACGCTGGGTAGCATCCTTCCCAAAAATGAGAGCCTTACTAGATCGAGCTGAACGTAGTATTGTGTTGATCATGCGTTGAAAGTCGGCAGGTGCATAGGCTTGGCCCAACGACCTACGATTGTACTTGTACTAGCCGTCCGGTGTAGAAAAAAAAGGAGGTTAAATGCTTGCTCTGCACCTGATAATAACCAGACGGAAGATCTAGGGTTATGAAACACGATTGCCCAGAAAGACGTGCCATTTCTTCCTCAATAATAGGCATTGGTTATCTTTGACAGTCACTAAATTCTGCATGCGATAGTCTACACACAATCTTGAAGAACCATCCTTTTTACGTACGAGTTGGATAGGGCTAGCATACTCGGAAACAGGTTCTCCTATCACGCCAGCGTCTGACATCTCTCCAACCACAGAGTGCACCTTTTCCTGCTCATGGTGCGACAACCTGTGTGGGCGACAAACGACTGGACACTGACTAAAAGGTTCTATGCTCGTCTCAGTGACGCCGGTACATTCTAAGTCCTTCAAGTAAGAAGCGAAACAATGCTGATATATCTCAAGTATCTTTATAAGAGTTCGTCTTACATGTCAATTACTCCTTTACGTACACGCACCTGACTTTCATCGAATCGCTGCCCAACTTTGGACTCCATTGACTGTTCATTAATAACTCGATTCACAATATCTACTCTCTCAGCGCGACAAAAGATTAACTTAGATAAAATACAGCAAAAACCTAAACATAATGCAGCCAATACATGATTATTGTCCATTGATTAAACGATGAAGTCCTCCAACGATGAAGTGCTGATTATTAGGCTTTTCCACTATACTATTTTCTAAAAGAACGTCCAAATATCTGGGTATTGTATTAACGACAGAAAATCTAAACAAGTTATCAATGTCAACAGCAGGTTCAGAACAAGGTACTTCATTCCCAATATTGTGGAATTGCAATCTGCTCCTATCTTCATAAACTGCGATGTGAGATTGCTCTGTGAGTAATTGTCCCATAAGAGGTCCCTTTGCCTCTAATAAATAGTCGGGTACTACTTTGTAAGCAACTGTAGCCTCTACCTCATCGACAATCATATATCAAGAGTCAAATTTTCTAGCGACTGGACTACGCTATTGCCAAATCCTTTTAGTAGTGTAGGAACATTATCGTGAGATACACCTAGCTGGCTGGCAGTACATTCCCTAATCAGGGCAACGTCGGTTCCAAAATCTATAAAAGGTTTAAGTACCTATACAACTATTGGCTATTATCTCTTTTATAAACTTAGAGACAGACAATATGTGTGTCTTCGTTGTTTATAAATCAATCCGCATAGTTTTCATAGTTTTCTGCACTGTACCACTAGTGTTTGTCACTTTATCATCTGACTTACTTTACTATAATACTTTTCCGTGATGTGACCAATCTTATTGCAACGCGTGCACTTCATGAACGGCTTAGCGCAGTGCAAGAAACTTTGTTCCTTTTCCTTGCAATTGTAACATCCACTGAGGTGGCTCGGTTGGGCACCAGAACTACTGCTCGCTGTTTTGGAAACTCGAGAATTATCAAAATTACAATTTTTAGCTTGAAAACGGACCGGAACAGATGGATTATAGTCCTTTTTACTGAATAAGTACTGCTACGCAGTATCTGTTATGCCATATATTATGCATTCTAGTTCTCATAATAATGTAATTTAATTTAAATTTGATAATTATGTGATTTTAGTTTAATTTGTTTTAATTTGGGACTTTGGTTTTTAATCTCTATTTTCCCTTCCCTTTTTAATTTTCTGTTTTTTTTTTTTTGCCCTATTTAAATGTTTATTATTTATCGTTCTTAATCTATTTAAATAAATAGACCTACTGTAAGTGTTGTGCATACCTGTAAGTGACTTTTTATAGGAGATCACCTCATATATTATTACAATATTGTTTAAATTATATTGTAAATAAGTCGTTGGTGAGCCTATGCAAATAAATAAATCAATAAATAAATTCTGCCGCGCGGGTACCTACTATATCGCTTTGATACACTAGACTTAGCTTTCCATAGTAATACACTTCTATGGATTTGTTATATCTGCTCCCTCTCCTAATCATATCTTTCAAGGTCCGACCGTAGTTCTGTCCGCATGGAAACGCGCTTAATTACCTCGCTTGCCATTCCCGCCAAGTAAATAGGATGGTACGTAAACTTTCGTATCACGTCTTGGCCAGACCTAGCAACTCTTGCATTGCAAAATGAGTGGTGGTTCCTTCATCCCTCAAGTCCCTAATAATATAAAACAAATCTCTTATTGAAAAAGAACGGCTACATGACCTCTTAATCCGTTCCGCGCGGTCCTGCCGCCGCGGTCCGAATTCCCCACACTGCTCCGCACATGGCTCAGCGTCCCGGCGCCGCGTCGATGCCGTGGAGGTGCTGCGGAGACGGTCGTTCGCTCGTGGCTCGCCGCCGCGACGCGATTTTTGGTGCAGGTCCTCGGCGGCGCGTACACGGTCGCACTCCTGCCGCACCTCGGTCCGCTGTCCGCGCTCCCCGCACTGCTTTGCGCGTAGTTCGGCGTCCCGGCCCGCGCCGTGTCGATACCGCGGAGGTGCCGCGGTGACGGTTGTCCACTCGCAGCTCGTTGCCGCGACGCGACACGTGGTGCAGATCCTCGGCGGCGCGCGCACGGTCGCGCCCCCGCCGTAGCTCGCGCTCCAGCATCCAAAGCCGCTCACGACGCAGCTCGATGTCTGGCTCGGGGCCACGACGTCGCAGCCGACTTCGATTCCTCGCGGCAGAGTGGGGCTCTCCGCGACTCGGAGTCACGAGCCTTCGTTGACCCGTTGACTTTGACATTGTCTGAAATCTCACGGTAAAGAAACTTTAGAGCCGTATCTAGAAGTAGTAACTGAGAAGTTAGTGATTGCCGACACACAAAACCTCTAAGTTTTCGTTTATCCTTTCTTTGAATATCATAGAAAACAGAATAAGGTACAGATATATCGTTTTAGTGGAGCATGTCTGCTGAGCAAGTCGCCTTTATTCTTTAAAATCAAAATCGGTATTTCTTAAATAGAGAATGAAGTCTACTTCGTCCTATTCTAAAAATAAAACATAGGCACCTTTGTTTCAAGTATAAACACTTAAGTCCGGTGATAGATGCGGTATGCGGCGTCAAGTGCTTCGCTCGCCTCAGTCGAACTTATCGTGGGAAGTGTCGGGTGACGCTCTTAGTAGGTAAGCGCTGTTACAACCCAAACTTAAAAAGGTCTATGACAAAAAACTACAACACAGCTCTATCGTTGACCATTTTTAACTTTGTTTTAAAGGGTTACATAACACCCACCTAAATTATTCGATTTTAAGCTTGCAATTTGGCACTAGCAGAAATTCGAACCTGGACCACAAGCCAATTCAATTGTGTGCTAGCTATTACATCTTCCACAGTAAGATCACGCCATAGTGTTAACGGGTATTCACTCGCTAAAATACTGTCGGCCCACGAAAAATAATAGTAAAAATAGTAAACTTAATGTGATTACCGATTTTAGCGAGAAAACTTTCAACAATGGTACATATGACATGATTTAAAAACAGAATCGTATTGATGCCTAATTACCACAATGTACAACCTATCCTAAGACTAATAGGTCTCAGGTTAATTAAGAGAACTAATAGGTCTCGGGTTAATTACCACCAAACAAAGTAGAAATACAATTTGGGCGCATACTTACGTTTTGGGTGCACTTGTCACTTCTGAAGTATAAGACTCGTTGCCTAGACGGTCGCGGTACTTGAGAGGAACTATTTCAACTGGGAGGACTATATTAAGATAAACTCAAACTGTTCACTTAGTTTTATTAATTATATCAAGAACAAACAACTAAGTAATAATTCACAATCATTACACGGCTCAGAACGAATATTCCAATTGAGTGTCCCAGACGGAGACCCGGGGAAGAGTCCCGTCTCCTCGCGCGCTTGTAGCCAAAAAACCACCAGCTCAGCCGCGTCGCGCTTTCCCATTGGTCGCGCTTTCCCATTGGTCCACGATATCAGTTAACATTCCCAAACAATAGAAATTAATCGCTTATACAACATATCTTAGATATAACTTAAAACAATAGTGTTTATATGAAACAAAAATGTTTACAATTTTAACTCATTTTAACAATTATCTTTAAAAACTTAAGGTACTATTTATTATCAGAAACAAAACCTAACAATACCAAGACAAACGATTTCCTTTCAACTTTTCAGTCATTGGTAAATTGGAAATGAGTATAATAAAAAAAATTTGAAAGTGACGACTTTCAAACTACTTTTAATATACTCATTTCTCAGTTTATCCATTCTCGTCACACCACGTCATATCGGATTCTATAGATAGTACAAAAATACTGCTAAGGCAGATCGACAGATAATTTTTGTCTGATTACTGTGGCATCAAAAAACCGCAAAGTATCACTTAACGGCATTTCAGTATTATTTTCATTCCAGCATTATATTTGTTTAAACACTATCTTTATATCACTTTCATTATAGTTGACAACAATAAATGAAAGCATCCGGCCGGTCGCGTCCGCACTCACTTTCAATTAATCAAGTTGTCGCGCTAGTGTTATTTGCTATACGTTTGTATGTTATGCAATAAAGGCGTTTGTACGTCATAGCACAATCAGCCTTATAGTCTTCCCGCTGCTGGGACTCAAGCCTCCTCTTTAGGACCAGGAATGGGCCTAGTCAAGTAGTCAGTGAAGTCACATAATGTCTTCGATTTTTTGGTTCTAGTTCTAGAACATGCCGGTTTCCTCGCGATGTTTTCTATCTTCACTGTTTTTGAGAACAGTGGTGATAAAATAAATTACACAAAATAAAGCACCTGCGTGAGTTCGATCCAACGAGACGTACAACTTGAAAGTCGGAGCCGTTAGTACTGGGTCATCACTGCTCCTTTTTACGTCATGCCGATCAGAAATACCGTTATTTAATTGAGTATACCGTACCATACCTTTTTGAAGTTGTGTAGGTATTCTGACTAAAAACTACTGTTACATAATTCACGGTGATAATATACTTACCTACGACAATGTTGGCCAGATAAAAGCGCCAGGGTCACAAGGCAAAATTCAATATTTTCAAGTTTTTTTTTTTTGTATTTTGTAAGTTGTATGTTGATTAAAAATATGAGTTACAACCGTAACACGTATTTGTTTACGGAATTATAATCATTACAATCATCAATACAACGCTGTCAGTTCGTCTATCCCCATTGAATGGCTATTTCATGAAAATAAATGCAAAAAGCAAAAAAATCTTGATATAAATTGTATTTCGCAGGCTGCCCTGGCGTTATAGAGCTCGTAGCTTTTACCGTAATACCTCTCGGCCACCAAACCAACACACTAGAGATACTGACTAACTATGATATATTCGCTTTAAGAAAATAGTAACTCATCGTTTACACTCGGCTTAGCTACGCCCCTTGATCAATAAGATCTTAGCAAATTAGAAAGCCATGTTCACTTGATCAGTAGTTGATGTAAGTCCTTCAGAGAGAATGGACGCGTCTTTCGTCAATTTATTTAATTTTAATAAAAGAAAAATTCTAACGATTATAATTATTTCTAAAATAATTACTAACATTAATGTTTGAAGATACTGTGTAACAAAAAGTTTGCAATATTATTGGTTTCATTTTTTACTCCAGTATAAATACGTCTTTACGTCGCAGTAGCCCTGATGAGTTACTATTTTCTTAACGCGAATGGGCTATAGGTAGACACATTTTGTAAACATGATCGTTTGGCACGGGAAACTTTATTTCTGTAAGAAAGGTTTTAAAGTTAAGTAAGAGAAAAGACGAGAGACTAGATAGAATAATGGTCCTGCGTTATCTTTTTTTCCGTAATTGTAATTGGTCTGTGTTTCCTGATAGCTACAAACTAGGGGACTTAAAGTCCTCTCGCGCCGTGCCTTGGTACAGGCCATGGTCCGAAGCGAGAAGGATTGGTAAGCGGTCGCCTTCTTCTGCGAAGCAGTAATGCTAGCAAAGGAGGAGGCCACACATACACGCGCGAGAGAAGGGCCCTCACGCCCCAGCCTCCGGGATCCCGATCCCGATTTCCGGCCACCGTAGGCGCGGGCTTGCGGACGACGAGCAATGGGTAGCTCGCCGTCCGTCCATCCGGTAACCGTCCGGACCGAGCCCAAGTCGTCGACGGCACGTACTGTTCCACGCGTGCCTCAAGGAGATGACAGCAAACCGTAGGGGCCCAGTGGCGTGCCTAGGGTTTCAAAATAAGGCAAGCCCAATAAAATTTTAACCGATTCCAAAAAAAGAAAGTTCAGTTTTCGACTGAGTATGTAGGTACCTACGTATGTATCATCGCAATTTTCTCACAAACTACTGATTAGGTACAATAAATTAAAAGCCCAAAAAACAGTCATGAATTTCATTTATAATTATATCTGAGAATCAAGCACAGTTGTTTTCTATGACTAACATCGGGGGTTTCGTCAATAATAATTGAAACAAATTTTGTTTGCCTAACTTCGTAATCGATGCAAGTTTGCATCACATCGGCTACGGAATGAATAATATCGTTTTGAATTTTGTTAGATAAATAACTCGGCCCCGGTTTGTCACTTTTCTAATGCTGCATATGCTTTTCTAAAACGACATCGTATTTTGAAATTAACGAGACCAGTTCTAAAAAATTGCCTTTATTTTTGAATATTTAATTTCGTTATTTTAAAAAGTCGCTAGTTTTTATTGTTGCTAAATCTTAAAAAAAGTTTCCAAACTCGTTAAAAATCTCCAAGATCTCACAACGTCGCTAAAACGGCAACACTGCAGAGTTGGCAAGGTGACAAGGTCACGCATACGCGAGCAACTTCATACGAATGCAACTTCATACGAATGCCCGGCTTAAATCTTCCATACTGATCGATTTGTAGACGCATAAGGTCCTAACTCGTTATACGGCACATCGCTATAAGTGCGAAAGTGACAGAGATAGTATTTGAAAGCCCGGTAAAAGCCGGTACGTGTAAGCGAGATAGATATAGCTCTCGCGTAGATGCTGCCAATGCGAAACTCTGCGCGCGCTGTGTAGTAGTGTGGCATAGGTAGATACTTTGTGTTATTTTGATAAGAATTAAAGCGCGCGAACTTTTAAATAGTTCGGGTTTGATATTGATTCTCTATCGAGCATTTTAGTAAGGCATGCCTGGCTTTTCTGCTTGTATGAAGGTACCGCCACTGTAGGGGCCCAGTAGGATCGAAGTCTACTGGAGCCAAGGGTTACCTTCTGAAAGGAAAACTCGGCCCTGGTATGAAAGGCAACGAAGGAACAGGAGTGGGTTTTTAGTCAGTAAAAGTCTGACACCCGTCCGCGCCGCCCAAGAGATGTCATTGGATAATTTTCCCACCTAAAAAAAATTAAAAAAGGTTTAAGTCGACAGTGAATAGGTTACATCTAGGCAAGCGTGCTTCATCGTCGACCACATCGTCGCCTTCCATCAGGTGAGATAGTGGTCAAGCGCGAGTCTATCAATAATAATAATTAAAAAAATTGGATATACTTACCTATTGAATAAAGAAACAAATTAATTGATAACGATTCATAAATATCTAAATTTACTCGACGAAAGATCTCCACTTGACCATGACCGCTAATAACCCCTTGGAACTGATGTACGGCATCAGTCGACTCGACCAATCGGCCGTTACGCACGATAGCTCAATTTTATTGGCTGATTGATTAGAATCAGTGTTTTTCCCATTCAAAATAATATTCCATATTCTTTATTGTACACTCAACTTTTAGAAAACAATTAAAATAAGACAGCTGATGTACATACGGTCGAAATTTCTTAACCGCTCTGAACTTTAAACACATCATCGCTTACCATCAGGTGAGCTGGTGGTCAAACGCGAGTATAAATATCCATAATAATAATAAAAAAATGCTTGCGCAGTAATTTGTATTCCTTGAATTTAAATTCCTTTTTAAGAATGAAAGCGAAAGCGTTTTTTTTTTTTAGGTGGGAAAATCATCTTATGACAAATCTCGCTCTTGGGCGGAGCGGGAAATAGTGTCAGACTTTTACTGACTAAAAACCCACTCCTGTTCCTTCTTTGCCTTCGTCCCAGGGCCCCGGGTTTCACTTTCACACTACCCGTGGCCCCAGTAGGCTTCGACCCTGTTGGGCCCCTACGATTTGCTGACATCTCCCTGAGGCGCGCGTGGAACAATACGCGCCGTCGACGACTTGGGCTCGGTCCGGACGGTTACCAGACGATCGGACGGCGAGCCACCCATTGCTCGCCGTCCGCAAGCCCGCGCCTACGGTGGCCGGAAAGCGTATTGCGTATTTCACGACTATCCGCAATAGGTCGGAACGCCAACTTCAGAGTAGTCAACATCTTATTTTAACCGTACTGTACACGGGCGAACTTAACCCACAATTGGGTTCTCTTACAGCAAACCTTATACACGGTGTCTTTGACATCCACGCATAAACGAATACCACAGATCCAGTACTTGATTCTGGACGCCCCAGTGGTGGAATTTTTCGTCGGCTCTTTCCTAAATAAAAAAAAAAACTGTTCTTTTTTAAATTTGAACTGTGTAAAATCGTTATTCTAAACAACCCCGATGATATTTAAAAAAAAACAAAACAAAAAAAAAAAATTATAAAAAAGTTACCGGGGTAGATAAAATCGTTATTCTAATCAATCCCGATGACATTTTTAAGTTTAAACGTAATTCATTCATTTTTCTTTTCACTAAAAATGTTAGAATAACGATTTTATACAGTTTTAATTAAAAAACGTAAAGATAAAACCGACAAAAAATTTCTCAACTGGGGGTCCAGAATCATGTACTGAATCCATGGTATTCGTTTGTGCGTCGATGTTAAAGACACCCTGTATAAATGAGAGTGAAATTTTGCACATAAGTATAATTATAAATACATAACAAAACTTAAGCACATGAATTAAATCAAAGTCAAAGTAGAAATAGGCCTACATGGGCACTTATAAAACGTCAGAAGCTAGTGCACGGTTCCAAATTGGTCGTTTCTTATGGGGAAGAACCGGCAAGAAACTCCATGGTTACTCTTTTAAAAATGTGGTTGTTTACAATATTTTCATATTACAGTATTAATAGACATTATGTAAGAACAGTGTAGACCAGTAGATATTGTACCCAAAAGCACAATAAAAATAATCATATTAAAAAAAAAGTGAGTCGCAATAGGAAGTACCTAAGAATTCGCGGAGTATTCATATTTAAAACTAAAAAAAACACTAAACAAATATGTGTATTGCATATAATACATAAACATACTGCGCGTAATGTCTATCAAAGATCTACAACAAAAACTGCTTTGGTCGCCCATCCACGGACCGACCTAGGCAAGCGACCAGTGGAGCTGTTATTATATATACTAGCAATTACCAGCGGCTTCAACCGCGTGAAAGTGGAAAATTGGTTCAAGGGAACATACTCCATATATAAAAATTATCGTATTAGCTCATACGATAATTTTTATATATGGAGTATGTTATTCCAGGATATGGTTTACCTGTATAACAACTTTCATCGAAATACGTTCAGCCGTTTGAGCGTAAAGAAGTAACAAACACACACAGACTCACAATCTTTCCCCTTAATCTACATATATAAAAGGAGAAACTGACTGACTGACATATCAACGCACAGCCGAAACTACTCGGACTAGGAGCATGAAATTTTGCACAAAGCTTCCTTTTATGACGTAGGTGAGCACTGAGAGAGAATTTTCGAAAATTCAACTCATAGGGGAGGAAACGGGGTTCAAAGTTTGTATGGAGAAACCTACTGTCAGGCGGGGCAGACACTAGTACCTAATATTAGTGTAATACACGAGCCCCGCCAACCTATTAACCATAAGCACGTGTTAATTCCAGGCATTCGGAGTACAGACCCTGTCTGGCACAGGCAGTCTGCGCGTGGGCGCTGAGCTGCTCAACAAACACCTGGGCTACACTGACTTCTATTACTCCGTACCTACCTGGGGTATGTATTGATATGAAATTTCGGTTCTGAATACGGATGAACTTGAATATTTTCCAAATCAATCGCATTCAATGACCAAACATAGATAGCTGATTAAAAATTAGAGCTCATACACACACGGCATGTAGCCAACGGCAGAGAGGTAACTGCAGCCGTCGACGCATCTGCGGCAGCCGTTCGACCTGCCCCCCTAGCCAAGTTACAATCGTATCGTTCGCGCCGAACGCCTCGAGTAGGCCACGCCTCCGATTCCTTTGTTCTGATCACGTGACTGAGCGTTGAGATGACGTCAGAACAAAGGAATCGGAGGCGTGGCCTACTCGAGGCGTTCGGCGCGAACGATACGATTGTAACTTGGCTAGAGGGGCTGTTGTGACACTTGACAACACGACGGCTGCCGCTGATGGCTTTACATTTTAGAAATAGCTCTTTTTGTTAAATGCAATCAGCAACTATTTTTTAACTTTATCGGAAAGCAGATACCGTGATATAACTTGTAAGATCTCAATATCAAAACTTATTACGCACAGGTGGATAAAGGACTGGTATGACAATTTCAAAAAGAAACTAACTGCACTTCTATTAAACAATTACTACTCCGTATCGGATTTTGTAGTTGATAAATTTTAATTGTGTATTAATGTTATATGTTTGATGATGAACTTGCATCAATGTTTGCATGCCAAAATGGTAGAATGTACAAGGATACTTTAATATTTTTTTATCACCTTATTGTAAATACCTGCATTCTGAGCAAATAAATCAATATTCTATTCTGATCTTCAAAGTTGGAATGTTGACAGCCGCTGTCAACGGCGACGCATGTCGTCGGCAACATGCTGCTCGTGTGTGCTCTTACGTCAAAACGTTTCGCGCTCTTTTTGACTGATCTCTTGGCATGGCTGTATGAAAGTGTCACATTGCGGGTATGGCTACAGGAAAGTGTCATTGGCGGTCACTGCATTGGCGGCTGCATATTGGCCGTTGTGATTTTCCTACCTGATCGTTTACTTGTAACGTAGGGGTAATTATCGTTATAATTATATTTATTTAGGTTAATCTACATTTTAAGCCTTTGAGCACATCAAATTGCATTCATAAATCCATCGACCTTTAATAACAACAGCATACATTATAACACAATCAGTGTTTAAATAAATAAATATTTCATTGGAGAGCGCTAATATAACTCGAGTTGTATGATTAAATTCTAAGATAAAACTAAAGTGCGTTAGATAATTCGATAAGTGTGTGCTAGGCTTAAGATATCGCCATTATAGTAATTACGGATTATTGTGGGTGACCATGTGGTTTGGAAGGTCATCTTTTGGTCATCTTTCCGCGCCACTGATAGTATCCATCATTATCTCCCTGACATTATTCCGTGTTACTTGGGGTCGGCTCATGAGGGTACTAGAATTTAAAAAAATTGATACAACACTTCGCACCTTCCTGATGTCTTGCAGTGTGAGGCAATGGAGTACGGTCCTTTGCTAGCCAGGATGTTTCATATCCAGAGGAACAGCGAACCTGTTAAAACCGAGCGAGGTATATTTTGGTTTTGCCTAGCCATGAATCCTGTAAGCACAACGCTAGAGAATTAAGGTCTAGGCTATCGGCAAAAGCAAAGGTGCATCTTAGGTACCTCCTGGTCTTGGGCACGCCACAATTATGGCGGTAAGTTCCCTCTTTGAGAAGTGGCTGGAAAGACAACACGGCGTCCTTACCTTCCGCATGACGCAGGTCCTCACCGGACATGGTCAGTTCGGGAGATTCCTGCACCGGATTCGTGCGGAAGAAACGCCCGGGTGTCACCATTGTGTGGACCGATACGGTAGAGATGTGCCCCGCCTAGGCAGAGCACCGCCGTGTGACCGCCTGGTCAAACGTCGCTCACTCCCATTTCTTTGCTGTTACTCTTGTTCAAGAACTTTTCTCATTTAATGATCATCTAAGAGTCGATTCTTGTATCTATACAAGAAAATCACATAACCTCAGTTTCAATCTGTCAAAAAAGCTCGAAGTTCTTAGCATTTTTAACATTTTATTTTATTTTAATCTTAACGGGTTTTTAAACACGAAAATTAGACTTCTGGCTAGAAAGGTGGTTATCGAGATAACGTCTAGTAGTGATATGCGTATGCGCCGACCATTAATAAATTGGGATTGGGTCAGGAGCATGACAATGATTATTATCTCCAATTTAATATAATTTCACCGCCAACAGACAACCACCGTCTAGTCTTCGTGAACTCTGACTTCACAAACCCGCGTACCTACCGCTACTGGAACGAGAAAGAGCGCGCCATCGACTTTGACGGGTTGATCGAAGACCTGCACAGTGCCCCCGAGAACTCCGTGGTACTGCTGCACGCATGCGCACACAATCCTACCGGAATTGATCCTACTCAGGAGCAATGGGAAAAGATTGCTGATGTTATGGAGGTACGTATTTTTTTATATCATATAAACAGCTTGACTGCGATCTCACCTGATGATATGTAGTGATGAAATCGTTGATGGTGTATCGCACTACTTTATTAAGAGCCTATACATTTATCAGCCTTTTCAGTAAATTACAAATACAAGTGTGATATTCAAGGAATATGAAATTTTAATTTCTATGTAGCATCTTCTGTCTAGCATCTTATTGAGCTTCAAGGTTTTCTTAACCCAAGTATATAATCATAAGCTGCTCTTGTGACAAGGTCTAAACAGACCTAATCAAACTACGTCAATGGTCCTGAATGATCATGGGCTTTCATAAGACTGCAAACTCTACAGAAGTTATCCGAGTTAATATGAAAAAGGAATCCGGGTCGAAGGACCAATATTTAATTTTGTCCTTCGACATCCCAACACTGACTGATATGAAAAATCGATACTGTGTTAAAAAGTCGACCGATCAAACTTATTTACGGACTAAGTTTTGTTTTCCTTAAGTCACATTGTTGAGCTTATCTCAATGAATCGACGAACCACATTTGTTTCTAGGAGCGCAAATTATTCCCGTTCTTCGACAGCGCATACCAAGGCTTCGCGTCAGGTGATCTGGACCAAGACGCGTGGGCAGTGCGCTACTTCGTGAAGAGAGGCTTTGAGCTTGTTTGCGCTCAGTCCTATGCCAAGAACTTCGGTCTATACAGTGAGTATTATTACAATAAATAAAGTATCCGGCACTAAATACAGCTTATCTATTTGCAATTGGATGAGAAAAAAAATTGTAGAAGACTAGTGTAGGACTGGCAACTTACAGTATACATTTCTATGACCATAATTATATAAATTTTTATATAATTATGGTCATAGAAATGTATACAACACATGTGTGTGTGTAAAAAAGATGTGAAAGAATGCTTAAAGTATTCAGTCCGTTTTTGTATTATATTACGACTCACCATGATGACTCTGCATAGACTCGCTCGTGCTCGGCTCCTCTAGAGTCGGTCCACACTACACGAATTTGAGCTCGGCTCCTTTAGCGTAGACCCACCTTTAGGCGGAAGCAGTAATTAATTTGACTAAGGTCAATAGAATGGAATGTCTTATGTCCAATTTGAAAAAAAAACCATATAATGCTCCCTTACATTAAAAACAAAATAAACTAAAAATGTTGAGCGACATCTAGCGAGAACATGACCAAGCTCGGGCTCGGAGCTTAAATCTTAATCGATTTTAAAATTCTTTCATTTGTAAAAAGCTATATTTTCAGAAAGTAGCATAATTATACTTTTAATCCCAGTAATACGTTCCCTTAGGATAATTTTCTACTTCCACGGCAGAGGCTATAATAAGCAATGATGTTGTTCAGACGAACGTGTCGGCAACCTGGTCCTGGTGGTGAACGACGCTTCGCTAGTGCCCGCTATGAAGTCGCAGCTGACGTGGATCGTGCGCGGCATGTACTCCAACCCGCCCGCACACGGCGCGCGCATCGTCACCAACGTGCTCGCCAACAAGCAGCTGTTCGACGAGTGGTGAGTCATAACAGCTGCACGGCTCGATCGAGTGTTGACACGTTGCGGGACGCACTGAATTAGCAGTAGATTTTTTGAAGTTGAAAAATGACAGTACGGGCACCGCCGTACAATTTTAAACTCTTCTAAAGTGAGGTACGGGTATTACAGCGAAATTTCGTATAGAGGAACAAGGAAAACCGTTTTTACTGTCGTATCATATCAATCCCTCATACGTATAGAAGCATTAGAACGCACAAAGTCACACATTGAAAATATATGTGTTAGTGCGTTTTCTATGAAGTCCTCGCACGCACACTACGGTTATGCCCGTAATCGGTCTATAAAGATTCTATGCGACGGCTCGAGTAGTGTCACGCCAGCATACGGCTATGAAAGTACTATCGTTGTATTATTATTCTTTAGTATTGCTCTAGGTAAGTACGGATATAGCAGTGGTCGTAACTTGTATGGGCAATTTTACTGTCATATCGCATAATTTGAAAAAGTCATTACCGTCCCGCAACGTGTTAAGCAACGATTGCTGAGGTCGGTCCGTTGATGGGTGACCGTCCATGCCTTACCGAGAAGCCGCCGTACCTCAGAAAGAACATCAAACCGTTGGTCCCGGCTGTCAATTGTAGATCCTTACTAAAATAACTATTTACTTTTTTATTTGACTATTTTGATGTACAATAAGTCTATCCTTGACTTTACTTACGGGTAGACTGAAGCCAGAAAGTCTAACAGCAGTCTTGCTAAGGCCGCACACACTTGAGACAAGATCGTCTTAGACTTGTCTGCGACAAGACTGTTTTTGAAGCGTCCACTATTGCTAACACTTACACTCACTTACCACTTGATTTTACTTTTAAAACCAACAGAAAACCATTAACAAAAAATTATCCCACACACAAAATCGCAAAATTTCCCACTAAAAAAACGTTGTACGAAATAAAATAAGTAGCCATATAGGTTATTAGTTTCCTTTAATAATAAGTGATAAAAATTAAAAAACCGTTGATCAAAAAACATTCGTGGGTAAATTAACATTAGTAGGTAATTCGACATTCAAATTATTCAATAATAGCTATGTATTCATTCGTCTTCAGACGAATCATTTTTGTTTGCACCATCATCGTCGGTATCAGATTGATAATTATGGATTCTGATTGTGATTGAAGTGCTGATTTACACCCGAGTGATCGCATTTTTAGTAAGAAATTGAATTTTACTAAAGCACTAGAAAATTCCACTAGCAAATATGATTGAAGCGGACCCTAATATCTATAGTCGAAAGCTAGTTGAATGTATTCAAAATTTAGTATAGTGACGGCGCAGTGATTGAACGACTAGCTGGCGCGCTGCTTGTCGCAGGTTCGATTCCCGCACCGTTTGTTAAAGTTATGTATATGAGTTTACATGTTTGAAGATGCACCCACGATTCAGGACTCATTCCTAGTATGGGGCAACGTTTTCCATAGATATAATAAAGAAAAAATGTTTTTATTAACTTACTTCAAAAAAAAAAAAAACCAGAACGATCATAATAACTTTCATTTCGGAAGTCAGTGTTAAATAACAAACAAACAAACAATACCAGAAACACTGACTTCCGAAATTAAAGTTATTTTGATCGTTTTAGTGTCTTTTTTTCTTGTAATGAAGTTGGTTATTTTTTTTTATCTTTACAGGAAAGAACACATCAAGCTCATGTCCGCCAGAGTCATACAGATGAGAGAAGCCTTGAGGGCAGAGCTTATCAAGTAAGTTAATTTTTATTTTATAAAACTTAAATCTTAACGAGCAAACATTTTGAACAATAATATGATCCAATTAAATTCATCATCAAAATTCCATAGGTGTGATGAGCCTAACTTTAACACGATAAAACAAATAATAAATTGATGCAGTTGGTGGAATTTATTTTATTTCAATCATAGCTTTGACGCCGTTAGCTGCATTAGATTGTTTAGTGACGTGTTTCCAACTTTTTAGTTGTTTTTGCGGTCGGATTTTTTGACACTGTCAACTATTTTGTATTCCTACATTTTAATTATTATTTATTATTATTCATTTATTTCAAGTAACAGAGACACATTTTAGTTATGAAATCATTAAAATACAGACAATACAGAACATAAATTATATAAAATTAAATTAAATTACAATAGATTATAATTATATAAAAAAACTTTCTTTGGGAAAGTTGTTTTTAATCATGAGTACAATCATGTGTTTAAGTAATGGTCACTAAATTACCAGTCACCCTATAATATATACCCATCAGACATTAAAATAATTGCATTAAAAATTAAAATAAATTGATGATTCATGAGTAAGTAATACGTATTTCGATACCCTACATGACTGTCAGGATAAACATATAATTTGGCGCCATAAATCTGCTTTTTAGGGTTCCGTACCTCAAAAGGTAAAAAACGGAACCCTTAGAGGATCACTTTGTTGTCCGCCCGTCCGTCTGTCTGTCAAGACCCTTTATCTCGGGAACGCGTGGAGGTATCGAGTTGAAATTAAAATTAGATATTCAGGTCTGCGGTCTCTTGAAGCTGTAAAAAAATCAAACTTCTGAGTTAACGGAAAAATAAGATACAGCCGTTTATGTCGCAAAAAACTTATATACTCTCAAGAGAATCAAAATTCATAAGGTATTTCCCGTTAACCCAGAATCCTGAAATTTGGCATAAAGTAAGTTCATATAGTACAGATATAGGAATAAATCTGAAAACAGTAAATTTTTGGTTACGTCACAAGAAAAAAAAAAATTTTCGATCCGGAAAAATCTTCGTAACTCAATTCGGGAATTGAACTGTTTTCATAGTTATGTTTGTACGGAACCCTCAGTGCGCGATTCCGACTCGCACTTGTTTAATTATTTATTATTTTGAAATACTCAGTATCACTCTCAAAACTAAGATAAAATTAACGACTCCTCTCAAGCTAAAATGCAATACAATGCGGTCCAAATAAGAATAGGATCGATTGACAGGTAGTGACGTCACGTCATACTGTCAAATCGAAGAATTATTATGGTGAGCAAAACAAGAAAATTTTAAAATTTATTTTTTTACGAACTGTGAACAAAAATAGATTAATCAGAATCCAGTTCTTCAATTTTGCTCATCTCTGAGTTCTTCAATTTTGCCCAATTTCTTGCGATTTGACAGTATGACGTGACGCCACAACATGGCGTCGATCCTATTCTTATTTGGAACGCATTGTAAACCATTTATGCTCTAGGACGTGCCAAAGAAATATAATCGTACGTAGGTATATATGTACGAGTATATTCAAGTGTATGTATGTTAAAGTATTTCTCTAATCTTAAACTTGCTACTGTCATTCAACTTTAATTACTTGAAATATGAGTTAGGAAAATCAGCAAATTTATTAATTTTCTGTTTAGATATTACCATAGATCGGAGTAGGTAGATTGAATTGGGTTCATTGATCCGAAACGTATATATTAATATGGACATTCCTCCGGAATTGGTTGATTATTAAAAAAAAAAAAAACGGAACTTAGGTAGGAATTGTATTAAAATGAGCAATATTATATTCTTCATATTTTTTTAACGGTACACAGTCACGATTTGACACAACCCAACGACCAATCAGAACATTATACCTTTCTTTAAATTTTGAATTGAGTAGTAACACTACCAACATTAACAATATTTAATTGAATCCGGAAATACCGGAATTACTTTCCGGAAAAATGGCTTATCCATTTTATTCTTTCTGTGTGCATTTATGATACAAGTACCAAATCAATCTACCTACTCCGATCACTGGATATTACCGATACTTACTCATATCTTTTTGTTCTGCCATCTTTAGATATTAACAATACTCATCCCATCTGCAAAATATCGCTAGCTAAATAAATTTGACTGGGTATTTTGGAAGTGTTACTCGATCTAAAACACAATTAACTTTCTAGTCTCGGAACCCCCGGCAACTGGGACCACATAGTGAAGCAAATCGGTCTGTTCTCGTACACCGGCCTCACGCAGCGCCAGGCTGAGCATCTGGTGCAGGAGTACCACATCTACCTGCTCAAGTCGGGCCGCATCAACATCTGTGGCCTCAACCCTTCCAATGTGGAATATGTGGCTAGAGCTATGAATGATGCTGTCATCAAGTTCCCTGCTGAAGAGTAAATGTTTTGTTGTTTTTTTTATAAAGGCGGGGTGACCATTATCTCGTTTAATTGCGCATTTTAGGTATCTATACTCCACGCGCGCTAAGATTAGATATTTAATCAAACCTTTTTTACTGTCAGTTCAATTGATTTTAACTTCTATTTCGTAGGCATAAGGATGGCATTAAAAGCAAAAAAGTGGTTACGCAATAAAAGTCCAAATCGATTGAACTGACAGTAAAATAGGTCTAATCTTAATGCGAATGGAGTATAAGTCTTAGTATAAAAGGGTTTTCAAAGTATTTTTTGATGCCAGAAAGTAGTACACTTCCCGATGGTTTCACCAACGAAAACTTTGTAGGTCAAATTGCGTAATTATACGAGAGGGAAACACCATGCCTAAAGGTTGGAGATGTTGTGAGCGTTGGTGGCTTATCCCAAGTTTGAAAACTTGGCTTGGATTTCGAAACACATTGTGAGGACATGTGGTTAGATTTAAGTAAACCAGTAAGCGTGTTCAATGTAGCCGATCTCAATAATGCGAAAAGGCTAGATAGAGAGACATAGTAAGCGTGTCGAATTTTCGAAAAAAAAAATTGTTACCTTTCATAGGTACGGAGGCGATATGTATCAATCAATATTCAACCTTATTCTTAACATCATAAGGGCGATAAATGGTTGACTGACGTCTTTTAATGTATGTGATACAATCAACAAACTCCGCTCACACGATCTCCAACCTTATTACAAAGAGATTAATGTTGGTAATCGAAAAGTAATTTAATTAGATAATTGCACAGCTGTAGATTAAAATATTTAGTTCACAGTAAGAATATCTCGCATTAAATAAGTTATTTATTGTAAACGTAAACAGACACGCAATCAGATATACTAAGTAGAATTAAATATACCTACCTACCATGAGCTTAGACAAATTTTAGGAGGTTCAAAAACTATAAGATCAAAAAGTATACACTCTTTGATGGGAACTGGTAAAGATCTTAAAAAAAACAGTTTAGTGTGATTCTTTTATTAAAACTATTAATGTTTTAACCGCCTACGTCGAATATATCCGACAAACACACGCGTTTATTCGGATTGTGACGTTTCGTACTCGTGAATTCGATGTTAGCGCCAAATTGGTTTAAAATTGCGTGACTATTTAGAGGAACTAACTAATTTCAATCCAATGTTGACAATATTGTTTTCAAGTACAAAATCATGTAACTACAAAATTGACATTGTAATCGTATTGGCTTGAGATTGAAATTGGAATTAGTTTGGAGAGTAAGCCTGCAGGGTCGCAAATCCACAACCAAAAACTCCATCTGAGCTCTTCTATAACCTATCCTGTCGCAAATACACGACCCTGGCGAATAGGACACGAAAATAGTCATCGGAACAATCCTACGCAAGCGGTTAAAAGCTGAAGCCTCTTGGCTAGCATGAACGGCCGCTGTGACGAGCGGTACCTACCTAACGAACATTTTAGTACGTTCGTTTGACTTCGCTACTCGCCTGGCTGTACGCAACCAACAAACCGTACTCTCATGGTACAAACATTGAGTAGTGTCTTTCACTTAAATTAAAAAATATATCGAGTTCAAGTCAGCGATACTTAGAGGCCAAATTATTAAAAGTGTTTTGTTTAAAACAGTCAGGCTGATCGAAATGAGATTGAGTGTCGCTGATTTAATTTAGTGCCTCATTCACGATAGAGCTAGAAACCGTATAAATTTAAATAGTATTTTACTAGTAGAAGTTGAAATCTTTTTTACTATATAGGTTCACAAAGTAAAATATATAATTATCTACAATATTATTATTATCTATTCCATTAAGGATCATATATTTTTGTAATATAGGTACAGAAAGAATGAAGGTTACTAAACAATTAATACATATTTACAGAATATATTGCGCATGAAATAAACAGCAAGATAATGGAATGTTTTTCAAGAAGTGACAGCTAGATGCAGCTTTTAGATTCAGAACAAGATAAGAACATAATGCAAGACGATTTCAACTTATAATCTGTTGAGTCGCACCATGTTTTATAACTAAACAGTTCTGAGGGCTGTTTTATACGACTTACAGTCCCAATTTAAAGCGTAGATAGAATACTGTAGGTAAATATTGATTTACACCAACTTGTGTTTGACTACAATTTAGTGAAATATTAAGGAATCTTAGTGTGATTACCGCTTTTAGTTTTTATTTTCTTACAACGAATAGGCATAGATTCATGTTCATTCAATCATAAATGCGAACAAATAATACAAAATGTAATTTCAGAACAGTTAATGAAAATTTGTGGCTCTTTTATAGAATTATTCAATAATTTTAACTTTGCATTTCAATGATACTTTGTTGGAAATTATAGGATTACATTAACATTGCATTTTTGACCATAACTATATTGTACTAGAGGACATGCGACAGTGGCGCCCTCCAATTAATTTTAATCTACTATACCTAGACATACTAGACCTCAAGTTAACAAAATCTGGGTTGTATTTGCACGTTTTCTTGTTAAGAGTTACCATAAGACACCACATTATTGCTCAAAGCCAGGGTTGCTAGATTTTACCAGCTATATTTAGCTTTTTATATCGAGCATAATATTATGATCTGGCAACGCTTCACTACGAAAGAACCTCTAAAAGTATTCACAGAGCAATAATAATTTTAAAAACGTGTGTTGCCCACACAAAATATTTTTATAAGGCATATTTGTCTAAAATATCATTACCAGTTTATTTGGCTGTGATCCAATTTTGAACTTAATAAAAAAAATAAACATTTTTATACATATACACTGCTAAATATTCAAATCGTGTTCAAAATATATGACCAAGTTTGGGTCGCTAACAGTTTATTTTTAATGTTTTATTGTATCAAAACCAGAATTGCAGTATTAAAATGCTTTTAGTTCGGAATTATCGAGCAGTTTATACATTTTCATTGCTTTTATGATTTTTATCTAGGATTATTCTAAGATATGTTGCTATTACATAATCTCAATTGTTATAAAATGTTGTTTTATTTTGTAAACCCTACTTTTGATTGTAAAATGGTGATTTCTTTTACAGCGACGCTCGCTCCAAATTGTAAAGAGGAAAAAAGCTAACGTGGCTAGTCGCTGTGTCTGCTAAACTAAACGGTATGTGTTGGTATGGTGACGGGCGCGAAAATGTACATATTGTATAAAATAAAAATGCCATTGATAGCAACACAGACCGTTACTATTTTGTTTCTTTTTCTATGGTGCCCTGGTTGTGGGTTGTTAGAAAATGTGACCATGCTAGATTCTTGTGGGAAAACAAATAGCTTTTCCGGGTCTGGGTGGAGCGAGAGAATTACTGACTAAAACCCACCCTGGTTCCTTCAGTTTCCCTTTGCGTACCATGGCCACAGTAACTCTTGAAAATTCCTGCAGCCCTAAGTACTTTTTCACGTTAGAGCGCGCGGGCGCGGTGGCGGGTGTGGCCGCGAAGACGTGGCGAGTTCATGTTCACATTGGCCGCCAAGCGTTTACGCGGGTGTGACGTGAACAGCACTAGCCTGAGCAGTACTAATAAATTCTTCAGTATTGAAAGACATAATTGAAAATTTGCTACCGTTTCTAGCGACAAGTTCATACTGTTTGAACTTACTGACGTAGCGGATCGATCGCGCGTTCTGCCGCTAGTTCGACGTGAACACACACAAACATCTCAAGCGTTTGATACAGCCGCGAGTGCGCCGCGTGCGCCAGTCGCTAGCTTGGTCGCTACTTAGCCCTCACGTGCGTTTCGTACGTGAACACTTCGATATTACGCCATGTTTGATATATCATGGCCGCGCTCGCGAGTCAACGTGAATGAGTACTAACTGACGACGGTGGTGAAGACCAACTCATGTTATAAGGATATTTATCAGATTTTAAAGGAGTAGAGTAATTAATCAAACTCGGCAGTCTCCGGTATTGTATAGGTATCTACATATCTAGTAACGTAAAAAGTAAAGGAATGAAAATAAAACAGCCCAGATAGTTTCTTCCAGAATTTCTGGGCCATTAAAGAACACATGACGGGAAGTCTAGCAATATCACACAATTTATGCTAAAAATGAAAACAGCACTTGTGTATAACATTGTATAGTTTATTTTTATTCTAAGATATAAACAATTCTATGTCTCCATAGCATCTTCGGGTGGTGTAGGAAGCGCTAACAGCGGCCGTGACGAAAATCGATTCGTAACTGAAACAAATAAATGGTATCTATTAGACAAACCGCATATTGTTAAAGATAAATTCCAACGACGTAACAAAAGCCTAAAAAAATCTAGGTCTGATTTATGTCCATGTTATAAGCACATGCAACAAGCAGTGGTGGTCGAGTGGTACCGGCCCAGACTTAAGAGTTGTAGGTCGTGGGTTCAAGCCCAGCCAGGCGCATTACTTTGTGTAACTTATTTCATCACCACTGCTCTAAAAACATCGTGAGGAAACCGGCATGTCCTAGAACCAAAAAATTCGAGGACATGTGATATTCACCAACCCGCACTGGGCCCGCGTGGTGGATTACAGCCCATTCCCTCTCTCCTAGAGAGGAGGCCTGAGTCCCAGCAGTGAGAACATTAAAAGACTGATTGCTGTAAGCACATAAGTCACGTCACTGATTAGTCACTTCAGATTTTATGAGAATGACTGACACGCGCCAGTCGTGACGTGACTGACGTGTACTAATATTATAAAGGTGAAACTTTGTATTTATTAGGGCTATTTATTATTGAGTGAATTATGGCCGAGTCACACCGGAGAATGGCAGCGACGCGGCGAGCATTTTCAGTGTGAAATAATTTTAAACTTTATCTACATACTTAAAAGACCAGTATAGCTAGAAATGGTAGCTCGGCCGGCCGCGCACCACGCGTGTCTTGTCGGTAGTTCTAGCCTAGCCAGCCGCTGCCGGCCGCTGTCTTTCCGACATTAAGTACAACACGGGTCACGGTAGGTCATAGCAGGCATTAGGCGCCAGCGCACAGCTGGGTGCGGGAGCAAAACAACCCCTCAGTCGCCCGGATAGCCCGGTGATCATGTATTTGTATGGACAACCAGGTAGCATTATATGCTTATAACTTCGTGATTTTTCATGATACTGTCATGAAATTTTGTGCATAGATATTTTATGCATATACTAAAACTATTGTTGTATTGTAGTAGATACTTACACTGCTCGCTAATATTCAAGTCGACGAGCTCGATGTAGTTCTGCTTGTTGTCTCCGCCGACCGCCACGTTGAAGGGCGCCTCCGGGCACGCGGCCGCGCACAGCGCTGCGCCCACGCGGCACGAGCGCTCCGACACTTGCACTGGGGCCGCACTGGAATGTGGGAGGGAGATGTTATGAAAAGAAGAACGAGGTTTGAGTGATAGTAGATGCTGTTTTCTCTCACATTACGAGGAGAACGAGAAGATTTTCATCTTATCGTTCAGGCCAAGCCAGGAACTTTATGGAGCTCCTTAACCGAAACCGATATAGTTTCGGATAAAGACGGGAATCTAAAGGCTGCCTGTCCACCGGAGCGGAATGTGTCTGTCCACCAGAGCGGAGCGAGGCTGCGGAGCGGAGTGAGAAAGTAATGCGGAGCGGAGTGAGAAAGTAATGCGGAGCGGAGTGAGAAAGTAATGCGGAGCGGAGTTGCAGACTGTTTTAGCTACAGTTTTGATAGAGCGCCCGCAATCGTTTCTCCTCTCTTCTTCCCGGTATGAGTTTATTCCTATATCGGTATCCAGATCCGTAATGTCATATCCATACTATCCCTGACGGAAACTTCTGAGTTGATCTACACAATAACTGACATATGCTTACACTGTCTGGACTGCAGACTTAGACAAATTATGACTTTTCTGTTATAGTTCCCGCCAAACGCAAACCTGTGGATAAGTCACGTGACAAGTGGCGCTTCTTAAAGAGATGTCAGCAAACCGTAGTGGCCCAGCAGGGCCGATGCCCGCTAGCTAGGACCGCGGGGAATTTCTGAAAAGGAAACCCGTAGTCCTAGAACGCAAAGGGCAACTGTAGGACACACAGGTGTGGTTTTAGTCAGTAGAAGTCTGACACGCCCTCCCGCTCCGCACAGAGCGAGAGAAGTCATTAGATGATTACATTACAAGTAATGCCATTTTCATACATTTTGTACTTAGTGTTTGGTGGGAACGCTAACAGTAAAGTCATTGGTCCAACCCCCTAGCTCCATTCAAATACTTAAAACATTGGATGCAATGAATTTCAAGGAGTCTAATTCAGAGACCCTACCTAAACTGAAATGTTAAAGGGATGGAGCTATATAGGGTGTATAGGTCCATCCCTCTTCCTCGCTCGCACGACTGACATTTTAACATGTCATGGTAAGAGCCCCAGTTCCTACGGATACGAGAAATCTCGTGTCTTTATTAATCAAGTTGACTAACAGTGCTCAATACGAGATATTTCGTACTTATGCACCAGCAATATTAATACTTTCAATAGAAGCCATCTAAAGCCGTAGAGGTCCCTACGATATATCTCGCGTGTAGCATCTGAGAAGAAATCATCTACGAGATATCTCGTAGTGCCATCGATGCTTGTAGGCATTTAACATGATTTAAGACTATCTGAACACATTACTGTTGCTCATTTAGATTAAGTTGACACATAAAAATGTTGTAAGTATTCTTTATTAGACGATGCAAGAAGGATCGACTTTTAGATTATTTTTATCGGCTTTTAAATTAATATTGGATCGGATTTTGGATAAAGATTTGATTTAGGGCCGATTCATACCGAAGTGGAAGCGACGTAAGCACTTTTTAAACTTTATCTACATCCTTAAAAGACCAGTATCGCTTGAAAAGTTAAAAAAATACGCGCAGCCGCCCGTTGTAGCGCGAGTAATCAAGTGGGCACACACGTCTTGTCCTACGAGCGGTCGTACGCGGCTGCCAGCTGCCGCCTCCACTATGAATCGGCCTGGATTACCACAAGATTACTGATTAGAAGTCTAACTGATACAATTTTAGTCACAATGCTCACCCAGATATATCCCAAGTCTTCAGTTTCTCGTCCGTACTGACAGTGATCATCAACCCAGGTACTCTGTCACTGAGTATGAGACCGGTGACTTCTTTGTCGTGGGCATCTAGTATCCACAGCGGGTCGTCGTTTCTGCAATCCACCATAGCTACCTTGCCTGTGTTGTTACTCATCTGAAATCGATTATTTCGAGATTAAATACAAATAAGAATAAAATCGACTTGCTATTGCCCGCGGCTCCGCCCATGTACATAAAAAATGAATATGTCACTCAAGATTAAAGCAGCTTTCTATCGGTGAAAATACTTTCAGAGATTACCTCCTACAAACAAAAAAAACAAACTACCTTTTCATGTTGTTATGTCAAATCGAATCAGTTGTTAGGGTGAGCAAAACAAGATATTTTTGAATTAAAATTTACGAATCATGATGAACGAAAAAAAAAAATTCAGAATCTAGTTCTTCAATTTTTCTAATCTCGGCATCACTGTGTGAAGTGTCTGAGTAGTGGCGAATGGAAGAAGAAGACGAATTGTTGCCAAGAATTCGCAAATTAGTTTTCTATGCAAGCCATACTTTTTAAGTTACAATGCGTTCCAAATAAGAATAGGATCGATTGCCAGGTAGTGACGTCACGTCATACTGTCAAATTGAAGAATTATTATGGTGGGCAAAACAAGAAATTTTTAAAATTTAATTTATTTACGCACTGTGAACGAAAATAGTTTAATCAGAATCCAGTTCTTCAATTTTGCTCATCTCTGAGTTCTTCAATTTTGCCAAATTTCTTGCGATTTCACAGTATGACGTGACGTCACAACATGGCAATCGATCCTATTCTTATTTGGAACGCATTGTACTTTGTATATATTATTATTTCATCATCACTGCTCTCAAGAATCAATACGGTGAAGGAAAAAGTGAGGAAACATGTCCTAGAACCAAAAATTCGAAGACATGTGACATCCACCAACCCGCACTGGGCCCGCGTGGTGGGTTACGCTTACGGCACATTTTCTCTTGTATAGAGGAGGCCTGAGTCCCAGCAGTAGGAACATTATAAGGCTGATTATTATGGCTGCTATCTTATTTATACACTCACCGCAAAACAGAAGGGGTTCTGTGTAGACCACACGACGCGCTCGATCTCGGGCGCGAGGCTCCACGCGCGCACCGCCTCGGGCGTGCGGCAGTCGGACACGCGAGCCTTGCCGTCACACGACCCACTCACTAGAGTCTGTGCTTCAAGGGGATGGAAAGCTAGGGATTGGACCTGTGGATGGTGAAAAACTTTATTTATTGTCAGGTTCAGAGCTACGAGGTCTTAACACGATCCATTTTACGACCTAAACTGAGCTGTTAAAGGGATGGAGTTATATAGGGTGTATAAGTCCATCCCTCTTTCTCTCTCGCATGCTTGATCTTTTAACAAGTAAGACTTCAGTTCTGTAAAATTCGGTTAGATGGTATTGAAGGGAAGTAGTTTATTTTGTATCTTTATTTTACCGTTTTTTTCTCTCTCTTTTGTTACACTTTTGTTTTATTAGTTTATTATTTATTTTTCTCACTTTAATTCATTAAACCCCGAGCGAACGCCGCCGTTCGCTCGGTCATTGTCTTTCTATTGTGTCTCTAATTACGCTACTCAAAAGGACAAACACACTATCTAATAAATATTTATTATAATTAACACAACACTATTTTGATGGTTTATATTATTTAAGTATGCATAACCGATACATAAATATTACAATCCAAAACTGATTAACGTCTGTTGCGTCACAACCACAGGTTCAATTGAAAACCAGCGTCAGGCACTAGTTGTCTGACATTCATGCTGAACTGGACCTATTTTGGTGCAGCCGTGAGGCACACAACTATATTTTTTGCTTGTTTTTTTATTTTTTTTATTTTTCGTGTTACCTAATACTGTGTTTGTGCCTTGTGCTGTACCAAATAAATTCTTTTTTCTTTCTTTTCTTCCTTTAGTGGATACAACAACAAAAAAACCGGTCAAGGGCTAGTTGGACTCGCGCACCGAGGGTTCCATACAAGCTTATTTGTGATTTAGGCAACTACAACGGTTTTCGGTTTTTTTCCGTTATTTGTGCTAGATGGCAATGTCACTTCTTGCCAAATTTCATGATTTTAAGTCAGCAGAAAGACTCCCCAATAAGTTTTAAATTCCTAGCGAGCGTCAAAATAAATGCACTATAAACGGAGCTTAAATAAATCTTTAGATTGCACTGACTTAGAAGATATATTTTTTCTTTACTCCAAGTAGCAAACCTGATTATTTGATATTATTTACATTTTGTTTTCAGCTTAATACCTCCACGTCCTCCACACATTTCTGACGCAAACGGTCTTGCCAGACGGACAGACGTAAAAAGTACCTTATAAGGGTTTCGTTTTTTCCGACTGCGGATACGGAACCCTAAAATGTGTTGAAGCATTTTGAATTGCCAAGAAATGGCACTTTTGAATTATCGTTTAGAGAAAACTGGTCAACTATAGCAAAACGACATATTTTATTATTCTACTGTAAGTAAAAGTAAGTATAAATTGAACACTTTTAGGAAGAGTCCCAATATGAAGTACCACCCACCTTATCATCAAAGCAGTCTATTTTAGTGTGCGGCGTGCCTTGGTCCAAGTCCCATAAGAGAACTGTGTTGTCTGCTGACCCACTTGCTAACACATGCCTGTAAATTAACACAAGGTGATGTTGGCAACCTGTACTGTATCGTATAACATATGAAAAAGTGGTTATCGTGGTCATTATTTAATAAACTAGCAACACCATACCACAGTATAGATATATGGAACAGTACGGAAACTACCTACAAATATTCGAAACGGCACACTCACACAAACATACGCATCGACGAGACTCCTAAGCGTTTCTCGCGGTCCTGTCAGTAGCGAATGCCGCTTAGGAGTCTCGTCGATGCGTATGTTTGTGTGAGTGAGCCGGTTCGAACATTTCTAGGTAGTTTCCGTACTGTTCCATATATCTATACTGTGATGGAAGTCTAGCGACATCTATGTCGCCACATAAGAACTAAAATTCAAAACCTGCATAAGAGTCAGTCCTGTTTGTGAACGCACCCACAATACATGAGGTATTCCTAGTGGGGTAATGTTTTTTAAAAAGAAAGAAAAAATGTCTGCCCATAAAAACTTACGTAAAATTCCTGTTCCAAGATAGATCGAGCACAGCATCCTTGTGTCCCACTCGTTTAGTTTTTTTCTTTTTATTGGGCTTCTTGCCCAGTTTGAACGCTGGCTCCAGACAGTTCTCGATATCCAAGTCCCACACTTGGATCACTGGGTCCATGCCCCCGAGAGCACAAAGGTTGCCTGAAAACATCATATTTATGTGTATTCGGGATAATTTCAAGTCGTTATATTATGTCTGAGTATGGTCTCCGCACTTAGTCCTATGCAGACCATTGTACATAGGCCATGGTGACCATAACCTTTGGTGGGCTTATTCAAACCAGCCCAGCTCTCTCCAAATTAGGCCTCTCAGGATTTTCAGGGCATTACTAAGTGAGTTCGGGGATCCTAAGGTTCGTGTGCGTATTTCAGTGACACCTGTGCAGTCTAGCAGCATATGTGCAATCGTCTCCTCCCCCTCCAAGCATACTGTGCACAGGGGACTGTCCGTGATGCCTATTGTGTGGAGGTGCTTGTTCAGTGTGCAGTGTCCAGTGATGGTCCCCGTCACCAGGCGCAGGCCGCCTCTGTTTTAAGTAGATTTTTAAGCGACCATTGGTATTTAAAGAAAACAGGGCAGACCATAGTTTGATTTTTGTCTCGAATTCTTCATTTCGAATCCAAAAAAGGTTTCTTTAAAAATCAGGTGGGAGCGCAGTCAAGTACTAGTTTATATCATATTGAAAAGAAATAGATTCATATTCATTCATAAAATTGTATGAATTTGTTGACAAACTGTAACAACAATATGGGGAATATTCTGGCTCCTGTAATACAGTTCCTAACTAGCTCAGGAGTCAGGGAAGTTCATTTATTTGTGTAAAAAAATTTATGTCAATAAATATTTTTTTATTATTATTATTAAATAATTTATTATTATTATATGTGCTGCTAAATAAGTTTGTTTATAAAACTTACCAGGGTTTGGATCAGAGGGGTCATGACTGAGCCATTCAATACACAGCGGGAACCATGGCAGGATGATGTCGTGGTGCACGTAGAACGAATCCTCTTCTTTGTTGTAAACTGGCAAATAAAACAAATTACAACTACTGATTGCAAAATTAGTACACTAATCTCGGAAGCCGGAAGAAAAAGCGGCAACTCGAATTTTTCGATAAACCTATTTGTTTTTGGATTGGAAAACTTGAAACTTTGAGTCGAGCCCTCTTTAGACTAGGACCGTGGTCTCAACTTCCACCTATATATTTTTTTTTTTATTAGTATTTTGGAACCACAAATAAAATAGTTTTTTTTTGGTAACTGTACTATAATACCCCTTTCCTTATTAAATATTTTTATAGGTGGAAGTTGAGATCGCGATCCCGGTTCAAAGAGCCCCATGACCTTTTATTGAATTAAATTAATTATCGAAACTCCTAAAGGGGTGACCAGACGGTTGCAAACTAGCGTTCCAACCTAGGTGACCTTGGTTTATGTGTTTGGTTTGTGTTGCGGCTACATGGATGTAAACCACGCGCCAACACTTTCGATGGTTAGGAAATCGCGCCTCCCAACCAAGTGCGTTGAAGGTCATGAATTACAACTGCTGTCTACACGGATTAAAACTAGCAAGGTCACCTTGGTTGGGACGTTGGTTTGCAACCATCAGGCTATTGGCTAACTTTTTCAATAACAGTTGACAACTAGCATTCGTTGCACACTAAACTTTGTTGTCAACTGACTATAAAATACAACACACTGACATAAAATTGGTATTACGTATCACACAAGTGACTAACAAACTACGGTGGAAATGTGCTGAATTATAAAAATTTACGGTGCCTATTGTGACCACTCTAAAATTTTATCGACTTAATTATACAGCTTCAAAAGCTTACACAATCGCAATTTTAAAATTATCGATACAATAACATCTGTCAAAACGTGTTACGGTGGCTATCAAAGGCACCAGTGGCTAATGACATCACTGCAGTTGGTCACTAAAGATAGGCAATACGAAACTAGCTGTTTGACAGTTCAATGATGCACATTGTTAACAAGTGATCATCACTTGAACTGCCAACAGAGTTATGCAATAGCTCCGCTGGTCACCCCTTTAGACTCGTAAACTTATAATTGACAGCACGGTTGGCGCAGTGGCTGGGTGAGTGACCGCTGCGCTGCGTGTCGCGGGTTCGATTCCCGCACAGAAAAATTACTTGTATGGCCTACAGATAGTCGTTCCGTGTGTTGTGTATGTGAGTTCCATTATACGGAAGTAATTTCTAGTGTGGGGTACAGTTTAAAAAAAAAAAATCGTTTGTTTGTAAAGTCGGTTTACTGACGATAGTAGAACGTGACAACGTGTTATATTTATTTGTACGCATAAATACAAATAAACAATTAACACGACATTCACTTTTCACTGCACTTTATACTTGACGAAAACATGTAAATGTATTATTCTATAGCAGTTGTCACGACGCAGACGCATCGCTCACTCAAGTAGGAGAGAGACAGATGTCGAACACTGCCGAACGCGGAGGCCGAACGCGCTCTCGCTTGCTCTTCAAGCCTTAAATGGAACGCCTCAGAGCGAGGTAACGCCGCATGCGTCATACTTTTTCGTGCGTGCAGCCGGCTCCATTGAATTATAAGACGTTGTCACGTCAAAAACAAAAATTTTCAAGTTATTGCAGCTCGCCATTCTTCTTCTTCTTCTTATTTCGTGTCGATTTAACTTAAATATTGATTAATATGTGTAACCACTTGGCTAGCGGATCAAGTCTGTCGGAGTTTCCTGTATCAAGGTCTTAAAAGAATTTCGAACTTACTGTATACTTCTAAGATACTGGCATCACTCTCTACATGTCCCACTAGGAGGAGGTTGTCATTAGGTTTGATGATGTCATCTTCCTCGTCGCTGTCTGGACCCTCAGTCTGAGAAGATAATTTAAGTGAATTAGTATCAAATTAAATTAACAACATAGTGAAATTTTGCAGGAATTATGTTTTGAAAAAGTTCTAAACACTGATTTATTTTATTTTTGTGATTTTGTAGTGATTAATTTTTATTTTTTTAAGTTTTATTTATTTTGATTTTGGATTAAGTTACTTTTTGATATAAATAATTTTAAGAGAGCCCTTCCCTGACCGTGTATTGTCAACGTGAGCATGATTGAAAAGTTTGTTGTTTCATACAATGCAATGTTTGATAAAGAGGCAACGCGAAATAGAGATAGCGCCTGAACGCTCGGTTGGCATTCAGTAACTTCCGTCATCAAGCGGTTGTATGGAGAGCATCACGGGTTGGGCGCTCTTAAAAAATGAGTTCAGTACCCAATTATGACTTACCCTTATCTGTACATTTTCACTTAGATCACCTAAGTTTGGCAGGGTTGCCACAGTACCAATACCAACGGGGTTAACTGCAAACAAAACAAAGTAAGTATTATAATAACATACACATATTAGGAGTATTAAATTGAAAAGATGGATGGATTGTGTGAAGAGTGATATGAAAGAAAAGTAAGTTAGTGATAGCGTGACGAGTGACAGGGCAGAATGGAAGAAAAAAACGTGTTGCGCCGACCTCAAATAACACGGGACAAGGGCAGGAAGATGATGATGATGATACATATTAGGAGTATAAAAATACATTTATTTAGTTATTCTAATTTAAATGGGCAAAAATATTCCTTGCCCTTTTCATCAGTCACTAAATTTAGATGAGTCAGTGACCGCTATTACTCTGCTAAAATGTTACAGTTATACCAGACATTGCACTGTGTTCAGTATTCGAACTAGACTGGAAATCAGTCGTAACTTTATGTCAATCTGCCTAATCTATTTCCAATGATGTCTTTTTTTTTTAACTGGGAAGGCATCATACTGTATATATATAACTTAATAACTTCTCCTGCCCTAGGGTTTCTTTTTTAATGTGGGAAATCATCTAATGACTTCTCCCGGTCCCTCAAGTCAGACATTTACTGACTAAAACCACACCTGTGTCCTTTAGTTGCCATTTGCGTTCTAGTCCTAGAACGCAAAGGGCAACTACGGGTTTCCTTTTCAGAAAATCTCCGAGGCCTAGTGGGCATCAGCCCTGCTGCTGGGACCCTACGGTTTGCTGACATTTCTTTGAAGAGCGCGTGGAACACCACGCGCTGTCGAAGACAGGGGCGTAAGGATGTTCGTTCCCTCACTCGTGCGGCCTCCTCCTTCGATAGCATTACTGCAGCAGAAGGAGGCAGCCAGCTCCAGGACCAGGGCCCGGTGCGATAGGTCACCGCCACCGATTTCCTCCACAAGGACACGGCGGTGCTCCGCCCAAGCGGGGCACACTTCCACCGTATGCTCCACCGTCTCCTCCGGGTAGTCCACACAGTGCTGTCACCCGGACGTTTCTTTCGCCTAAATCCGATGCAGGAACCTCTCGAACTTACCATGATCGATGAGGACCTGCGTCATACGGAAGGTGAGGACGCCATGACGCCTCTCCAGCCACTCCTCATAGAGAGGACTTACCGCCATAATAATGGCGTGCCTACACCCACCCTAGGGTCGAGCGAGAGGGCGTGTCAGACTTTTACTAACTAAAACCCACCAGAGTTCTTCAGTTGCCCTTTGAATTCAGGACCACAGTATCTCTTACAAAAATTCCCATAGCTTTTTTCGAATGTGTTGGAGTTGGCTTCCAGTGTAAGGGTATGTGTCCAGTTACGAGGAGCTAGGTGGAGCGGAGAGGAGCGGATCGTAAATTGGCCAGTCAAAAATCTCCACTCCGACTAGACCGTCAAATAAAACATAAGAAAATGCGAGTCGAACCGGCTGTGGTGCCAAGCGCAGGGCACGACACAAAGAGTAATGATACATAATAGAAAGAACAGAGAAAATAAATAAAATAATGTTTAAAAACCTGTTCAAAATAAAGAAACAAGTACTTACTATTATCCTCTTCATCATACTTCTCGAAGTTGAACTCATCATTAGGATCGGCCGGTGGGTCTCTTGGAGCTGCACTGGCTTCACCTTCTTCATCACTTTCATCATCACCTGCCTCCGTTATTCTGTAAGATAAGGTTTACATAATTAATCAGAAACCATGTAGGATGGGTCATCAGATATGGCCTGTGTACTAGTTTCCAGCTAGTTTGCTGCATGTTTGGCGCAGGGGTTAAGCGATTGATTACTGTACTACATGTCCTAGGTTTGATTCCCACACCAAACAAATATTTGTAAGTCTTACAGATAGGTGTTCCAGGTCTGGGTGTCTTGAGTATATGAGTTTACATTTTTGGTTTGTGAATGCACCCACAATAAAGTTATTCCTAGTGTGGAGCAGCGTTAATTAAAAAAAATAGTTGTAAGCTTAGCAGCGGACTGTAGCAAGACGTTTATTAAAAGATAACACTAAACAAAACTAGAAAAAAAGAAAAATGTGGATAGGGCTATGCTCGGAGTTTCCTTGCGTGATCAAATCAGAAATGAAGATGGATATCCTGCAGATGCAGGAGAACCAAGGTTGCCGACATAGCGCGAAGAATCGCCAAACTAAAGTGGCAATGAGCAGGGCACATTGCTCGCAGAACGGACGGCCGTTGGGGCCGACAGGTTCTGGAGTGGCGACCGCGCACCGGAAGACGCAGTGTTGGAAGGCCCCCTACAAGGTGGACCAATAACCTGGTGAAGGTTGCAGGAATCTGATGGATGCGAGACGCACAGGATCGTTCGTTGTGGCGACGTTTGGGGGAGGCCTATGTCCAGCAGTGGACGTCTATCGGCTGAAATGATGATGATTTGAATACTAAACAAATGCCGCAAACATTGTTAGTATATTACAAAATGATTTTACAATATTTTTTTCTCTTGCTTATAAATATTAAGCTCAACTGTACCTTTCTCTAAGCCATAAATTGAGATAGACGTATCCGGTTCCGGTACGGCGTAGTGCTATAAGCCCCAGCAGCGTCATATCCGCCCCAATCCGGCAGGCAGTAGGGATGCGTTTGCAAAGCGCATGACGACATCTAAGAATCTCATTGGCGTTCGGATTTCCGAACGGTGTAGTCGCGTTTTAAAAGTAGCTCGTTACTTTTAAAAAAGGGTGTCCTACTTTTTCAAAGATTATAGTGCTAACTAGAATTATATTTTGGTGTTCAAAAGTGAATGCATTAGAATAATTTTAATAATGTTAGTATGGACAATGCCCTACGTGCTCGGTCGCAATCTAGTGGTTCGAGTAGTAGCAGCGGTTCTTCTTCGACGGCGCGTAAAAGGAGACATCGCAGGCGAAAGGAGCAGCGCCGCCGTATGAAGCTAAGTAAATTAGAGGATACTTTTTCGAAAAACTTGCTGAAAAAGTACCCTCCTTATAAGATCATATTGTTAAAAATAATACTCAGTCGTGCATGTCCGACAGAGTCTGTTCTATATAATCCGAGCCCTACAGAATGAGTCACGCGAACTTAACGTTAAGACTATTGCAAACCCTTGGTTTCGTTGTAGACTTTCAGAAGTCTGTATTGACTTCTCAGCTGTCAATCGAATACAATGGTACGCTTACTGCAAAAGAGAACATCGAAAATGGCAAAAGCTACTAAGGTAAGTCTATAAGAAGTCCAGAATATGCTAGGTCTGTAGAATTTTCGCCAGCTTCGTAGTCCCGCGAGGGCGCTTGAATTCTCTTGTAATGCTGAACTTCAGCAATTCCCTTTCAAACACATGCCCGTCAAGGTAATTCCGAGCCTGCAATGTTGGATGCAGAGTTACAATACGAGTTCTATTCTGCACACCTTAACGACGGGCTCTGCCCAGGTAGCTTTGGGTGCGCAGCCCAACAACGAGACCTCAGGTGGCAGTTGCTCAGTACAGAAAAGAGATGCTCGCAGCAGTATCTCAGAGATGTTGACAATTTTGCGAGTAATTCAGGTAAGAGGTCACCTTATGACTGACTCAAACTTATCGATTCGGGGTGTCAACCAAACTAGTTTCTTACCTGCGCAACGAAGGCTGTACACAGTCAAAGCCCCTACTAATCGTTTTTGGAAACGTATGTCGGTATATCACCTTCCAGGTTGATACGACTAGCAGATCGGTCTTCAAGGAAATCTGCTCTGATAGAATGGCATTTGCTTATTCTAAGTCGAAAAACTTTTTCAACCGAAATAGATCTGTCGCGTCACGAACAGCTCGTGTAGTACCCAGGCATGCAAATCTGGACTTAGATCAAGCGACTGTTTTCCACAATGCCTTCAGTAGCCTTTGGCACCTATAGTGCCAAAGGCAAGCGTGAGTTTTCTCATCACCTTATCTAATACCCAGAGTATTAGCGCACCAAAACCGAGCAATCGGTATGATCTGTTGATAATATCCAATAGGAAGAATGTATTAGAGAACCGATCCGGTGTCTCGCTCCATGCATCCTCCTTACCTGGTGAGGGACTTGGACCTAGTCTTGATAGACACGACAATCAATTGACCGCTTCTACAAGTTCATCAATTGAATTGAAAGGGGTGTCCAATACAAAGTGGTTGTCACTATTAGATTCTTGGCAGAAAGATAAGATAGAAATTTTAGAAGGTAACTGGCGGAAATCGACTTTAAATACTTATAAATCAGCATGGTTACAACCACTGTAACCATGCTGGGTTATGGCCTTAAGTGGTCACTTAACAATGATGCGAGTACTGTAGATCCATCTCCTGAAGATGTAGCCTGACTTCTAACAGACTTGCATGTTTGCAGTACATAAGTCCGTTGTACCTTTTGGGGTCCGTCTAGTGACTTCTCATTACTCTTATATTATTATAAAGCAAGTATTGGAAGGGTATAGTATTAAAACGGCCCCCTAAGACTAAAATTCCTATATGGCACACTCGTATTTTGATTGATCTTGTTCGAAATTTCAAGAAGATCCGCAATTCTTCTTTTGTATTTTGGACGCAAAGGACGCAAATCAAAACTTTGTAAGGAGTGATAATCGTATTTTGGCCGCTTTATGTCAATCTGGGGTCTATGTGTTGAAACGTCGGGATGTGCGAGCGGGAAAAAGCGATGGAGTGTATAGCACACTCCTTATAGCTCTATCCCTTTAACGGTTCACTTTGGGTCGGCAAATGGATCACGTTAAGAGCTTGTGGTAGTGTCTCTGGTTGGTGTTTATTCGTGCGTGTCAATCTCAAACATTGACCCCAATTCTTGGATTGACAAATTGCTAAAGTACTTAGTTTTTAGCACATGTAGTGAACCTAAACCAGCTTCTCGTACTATTATAGGGAGCTGGATTAAGTAATTATTAAAACAAGCTGGAATAAGCACTAGTCCAGGTAGTGTACGATCCGCAGTAACTTTGGCTAGTTGGCCAGATAATATTCCCATTGATCATATTATTGGCGTTTTGCGTTGATATATCATAATATTGTCTACAAATGATTCAAGTTGTTCAAATCACTTCAATAATCTGTTTCAAACGATAAGATGGTTTTTGGAGTTTTATATCAATTAACTATTTAGTTGCTCACATTGGCGTTCTATTAATAAATAGTCCCAATCCAAAAGTCGATAACAAACACTTCTCAATTTATGGCTTAGAGAAAGGTACAGTTGAGCTTAATAGAACAATTTTACCTAAAAATAAAATTGATATTAAGCATACTTACCTTTCTCTAAGCCAATTTATATTCCTGTCTGCTGATTCATAAATATAAATTTATGTGATTGAACTTTATCAATCACCGTAAATCGAGCCGCAATGAGGTTCTTAGATGTCGTCATGCGCTTTGCAAACGCATCCCTACTGCCTGCCGGATTGGGGCGGATATGACCCTGCTGGGGCTTATAGCACTACGCCGTACCGGAACCGGATACGTCTATCTCAATTTATGGCTTAGAGAAAGGTAAGTATGCTTAATATCAATTTTATTTTTAGGTAAAATTGTTCTATTTTGTATGTATGTAGTACATGTGTATGTATTTTAGTAATATCTATCAAGTTTTGTTTAAAAGCTGTGTCCAGGTAATCTCTGTCTCCAGATATCCATTCAGTCCATTCTAGGTTGCCTGGAAAAAATCGCCTAGTACGATAAGGCCGCCAATTGTATGTTTTTTATTACATGGTTTCTTTTGTTTATGTATAACCTTGGTGTGCAATAAAGTATATATTTTATGAAGTTATATCAAGTACTACCACCCCGCACAAGGCCCGCGTGGTGGATTACGGCCCATTCCCTCTCCTAGAGAGAGGAGGCCCGAGTCCCAGCAGTGGGAATATTAAAAGGCTGATTATATACCAAGAACTTACCTCAAATCGTCAGCTGTTTGTTTAATAATTTTTTCCAATTCTTTTTCTGTTAATTCTATCTGTAATTAAAAACATAAATGAATAGAATGTAGCAAGTGGAAAAGGTGCTACCCGAATTTCGTTTTACATACCTTTTCTGGTACTGCTTTAGCTACTCCACGATGTACAAAGTGCATACATGATATTAAACTAACTGTCGGAGTAGTTTCATCCATAGTTACTACAAAATTAAAAGCTAAACAAGTATATTTTTTTGATCACATGTACTGCACAAAAACAATGTGGATGTGCACGGATCAGTGACACTGACAGTTAATTTGACAAATGTGTGTAAAATGTTGCAACATTGCAAAATATTTTCCTCAAAAACGAATTTATTGAAAAAAAAGGCACTTCACTGTACATTGGTTTGTTTATTTGGGACCTTTAGATTTTTCAGTATTCGAAATACCACACATTTTTGCATTTTTGGCCCAGTTGTTAACTTTTTGTTGACATATGTCATTTTTAAGTCGCCCTTTTTTTTTGTATGGCAATCGTTCTCAGATGATTTTTACCTACTTTATTCATTCGAGTTTAGTGAGCCTGTGCTTAGACATTTTAATGTCTCATATTGCCGCTTGGTAGCGTTGTAAACGCTTGGGACCGCAATAGTGTCAAAATTCATTAAGTTCTCTGAAAATTTGTCGTTTCTTTACAATGCCAAGATGTTCAACTTCAGGTTGTCGCAATATGGGATCTCATACATTCCCCAAAGACCCCAAACTGCGAATATTATGGGAAAAAGCGACGAACAAAGAGAATTTTAAGGCATCTAAGCATTCGAGGTTATGTTATGATCATTTTAAGCCTAGTGACTATGTTGATAACCTTATCAAGTGCTATTCTGTGGCCAATAGTAAGTTTTTTTAAAAATTCTATAAAATTTGTTTTTGTGACCACCTCCGTCAGAACTTAATTTTGCAAATCACTTGTAGGGATTACTCCATTTCATAGATGTTTGAAGAAAACAGCTGTCCCATCGATTTTTTCCAGTAATATTCAACAATCTAGAACAAGTGGGGCTAGTGAAAACGAAGCGAAAACTGCAAGTAAGTTACTATATCAAGCCTGTTTTATGTAATTAGGTTGAATATTGGTGCAAATGTTATAGATATTTCAATGGCCCCGGCCCGTACGGCAGGCGCCACGCTATTGTTAGAGCCTCTTGCACTGAAACGGCGATGTTCCCAATCAAAACAAGTTCAAGGTTTACTATTTAATCCATTTTTATAGACTTTATCGACTCTATGGTCCTCGGGTCGAACGTCTTTAGCCCGAAGGATTGAATGACCAGTGCGTGACGTAAAGTAGGTACGCATTATTTGGGAATTACATACTTACTTATTTATTACTACTGTCGTTCGTAGGTGGTACAGTAAAAATGGGCCCAGTGCATGGTGGATCACGTATAATAAAGATTCCTCTCTCAAATTATTTGTATTTGATATGATAACATTGATAACTATTTCTTGCACAGAATATTTATTATATCGACGGTTAAAACAAGTTTACGCACGTCTCGGGAAATGAAATATAACTTAACACTTTATAAGGGATATAGACATAGTGGAGGAAAGAAGAAGGAAACATGTATAAATACCGGCACGAATCTTTAGCGCTCGGCGAAAAAGTGGGGATCGCTTTGCGCATCGTAAACATCGGCGAGCCAATCACTGCACAAGGATTGCATTGCCCGCCCCCGCGTCTCACTTCATACCACTAAAGAGACCCAATATTTCATTTCTGCGCAAGTGGAAGTCAACGCTAAAGATCCATGCCGGTATTTGTATGTAATTATACTATAGTAGTCTTTGTATGTAATAGACAGATTATAAATATACCTACTCCACTAAAGAGCAATGTGCATGCAATTTATTATTGCCGATGTCCTTTATAAAAAAAGAAAATAGTCTTATTACAATTATTTAAACAAGCTATGCCATAAACGATGCAGGTTCACAGATGACGAGTATATCATCATCTATGTATCTAGGTGTCGTGTTTGCGACACGGCCATATTCTGTCAGCAGCACGTAATTTCGTAGTCTTTAGATTATTGTACCGTAAAATATTATTCCTATAACTTTCGAGATCATTTTGAAATTTTGGAACGACAAACTATATCATACATGTCAGACTTCAAATATTACATCCCCATCTTTTTAGGACCTTTTTTTTAGAACTTTTTATGAGGACTACAGGAACTAATCGCGTGTTTTATAATGCTTGGCGGTGTCTGTCGACATCTCCAATGCCATCAATACGCTGCCCTGGACTTGTTTTGGGGAGGCACTCCGTTCTTACCGGGTGTCGCCCTACCTCTGTCGTGTGATCGAGGCCTATTTGGCGGACATTTCCGTCATCTACTAGTTATCAGGGAGAGTAAAAACGGCGAGAGATGCTGCATCTCGCCCGCTCCTGAAGGTGATCAGTGGTGACGACTTGTCGCGCTGGACCTTGGTTCAGACCATGGTCCTATATTCTTATCCAATATTTTTACAGTTTTCATTAAAATCCTTCTAATCTAAATTACTAGCGTGAATTTGTTTCATTTTATTTTAATGCACGATAAACATTTAGGTAGGTATTTCAAATTTATTTTTAAGTTTCAAAAAAATTTAAACCAACGTCGCAAACTGTTTTAAACAAACTACGATACCACAGTTAAGCGCTTCAAGAATCTTAGTTCTAAGTAGACAAATGAAAAAGTCATAGAATTTATTGAACTTTATCAAGCACATCCAATAACATGGGACGCAACTCGAAAGGATCAAAAATAAAAAATTATTAGCTGATGCATGGCGCACCATTCAACAGAATATGGGAATGAATTTCTCAATTGAAGATTTAAAAAAAAAGCGAGAATCATTAATGAGCACATATCGCCTTTACAGAAAGAAAATTAGTGACTACTCGATCTGGATCATCAACAGATGATATTTTTAAACCAAATTGGTTCGCTTATGAGCTCATTGATAGCTTTCTTGCTCCGATTTATGATAAATCAGATACAGTTACTATTAACACAGAGGTAAGATAAACATTGATTAATTATTACTTTATTTATTTACATAGATAAAATCACAAACTGACAAATTACAGCTTTTTATTTTTTCTCAGTAACAAATATAAATGTGCACTCAGTACTATAAAAGCGCTCAGAGCAGTTTCGATTTCTGTATCGGACATCTTCACATTGGCCCTGACGGGACAGAACTAGTTTATTAGCCAACGTGTGTACGCCTCACCGAATTTGCAGTCCAACGTTGGTACGAGCGTTGGGACCAACGTGTGGAGCCGGCCTTACACCAGACTGAAAAACGCGGGCTTGCTTATTCGCACGCAAGACGTCGACGTTGGCGGTTATCATGGTACCTGCACTTTCGAAGCCCCAAAAGATTGCTGAAGCACTTACTGCAACCAGCTTGACTGTTAATTAAAATTATGTATGTATGTACTAGCTTTTGCCCGCGGCTTCGCCCGCGTACATAAAATATAGCCATGTCACTCAGGAATAAAGCAGCTTTTAGTACTTTCAGAGATTATTAGAGGTTGACTGGTAGAGAATGCCTTGTTGTATTAAGTCCGCCTATGTACCACAGTACCTACATTAAGCTGTTGATCCCCGCACGAACGCCCGCGTTCGTGCGCCATTGTCTTACTATTGTGTCTCTAATTACACTACTCAACCAGTTAAGTTTATTTAATTAAATAAATTACCTACAAACAAAAAACAAACTGTACCTTTTTATAATATGTACCTAAGTATATTATAAGTGTAGATTTTGATTTATTTTTACCTTCGTCGTTAAGGTCGCTTTTTCATCGAAATTTTTGTTTACTTCGAATATTACTTAATCCCCAAAAATCTTAACCCTTAAACCTTTTTAAACCCTGTGAACGTAATTCTTTATTGAATTAATCTTTATGATTTTTTTGCATAAATATGGCATCTCGCGGTACTACTCTAGGACGCTTAATAATACTTCTTTTTCTTTACTGCAAGCTTTGTGGTAAAGGTAAAGTAAACTAGATATATGGCGCATCGAATACGAATAAAACATACGTAACGCACACACACATTTTTTTTTATTATTTTTTATTATTGATAGGCTCGTGATTGACCACCATCTCACCTGATGGTAAGCGATGATGTGGTCGACGATGGAGCACGCTTGCCTAGAAGTAGTCTATTCACTCTTGACTTAAAGATCTCTAAGTTGTAGCCATCAGGAAACACAGACTCCGGCAAGGAATTCCACTCCTTGGCTGTACGCATAATAAATGTGTTCTCAAAACGTTTTGTGCGTATGGGTGGGATGTCTACCATGTACCGGTGGCGCAACGCCGTACGTCTAGTGGTCCGATGATGGAACGGACTTGGCGGAATTAGATTGTGCAATTCCAGTGCACACTCCCCGAAATGTAAACGATAGAAAACCGACAGGCTAGCAACTCGGCGGCGATGCCCAAAGCTTTGGAGCTTCGACTCAACAAGTGCATCATTGCCGATGATCCTCTTGGCTCGCCTCTCAATCGACTCTAGCGCATCAAGCTGGTATTTGGCAGACCCGTCCCAAAGATGAGAGCAGTACTCCATAGACGATCGAACTTGTGCTTGATAAAGTTTTAGCAGCTGTTCCGGCGTGAAGTACCGTCTGACCTTCGCGAGAATTCCCAGCTTTTTTGCTGCCAGTTGAGCCTTTGACAACCGCCAAGGTCGACGTCTTGCGTGCGAATGAGTGCAGTCATCGACTTATATTCTAGCGATAGACAAGCACGTTCATGGAAACTATTTGTCAAAATGCTGAAAAGTTAAAAGAAAAGTTTGCTGCAGCGCTAGATTGGCATTATGTCGTCTAACAAAAATAGTAAAACATACAGCGCTTAGATAGCTTTTAGAGGTTACTTTTTTGCAACAAAAATATCTTAAGCGCCATGAATTTCGTGGCACTTACGCGTTTCGTTCAACATAGTGTAATGACATGTTGCCCATATAGAATTTTATACCGCAGAAGTGACACAGCTTTTTGCCTACTACACGTTTTTACATTAGCACTCTATTTCAAAATTTAACAATAGTCCTCGGTGTAAATTCAGAAAACAACGTTCTACTACTTTTGAATAAAGAATTGATTCGGAATCAGAAATTTGCACTTGATCTAATACTGTAGGAGGGAAAAGCTGTAATTTTTTGAGGGCACATTCTGAAGGAATACTACAAAGAATAGCCAACTTCTTTAGAAAACGTTTTCCTGCTTTAGTTTAGTTCATATAAATATCATCAGCTTGGAAGTGTGCAGAGTAGATAAACGAATATTTTGTAGGAAGCAACGTTTTTTCACTTCTATCTTTTTGAAGAATTTTTATCCATTCTTCCCTTTTCGGCTGACCAGAGTGAACAAACCTAAAATATAATAATAGTGTATGAAGGACGAAATCTCAATAACAGTAATGCAATATCACACATAAGACACAAATTACAAATTCAACTGAATCTAATTTATATTTGAATACTAATCTGCACGTAATATCTAGGTAGGTACGTAATACCTAAATGATAACGAATGACAGAACGCTTAACTACAAAATTTACCGATGAAAACTGATACCCGATGATTTGCTTGGGCACACCACAATTATGGCGGTAAGTCCCCTCTTTGAGGCGTGGTTGGAAAGACCTCACGGCATCCTCACCTTCTGCATGACGCAGGTTCTCACCGAACACGGTAAGTTCGGGAAATTCCTGCACCGGATTCGTGCGGAAGCGACGCCCGGGTGCCGCCACTGTGTGGACCGCCCGGAGGAGACGGTGGAGCACACGGTGGAGGTGTGCTTGTGCAGAGCAACGCCGTTCCCTCGTGGAGGCGATCGGCGGCGGCGAACTCTCGCGCCGGGCCTTGGTACAGGTCATGGTCCGGAGCAAGGAGGAGTGGCAAGCGGTCGCCTCCTTCTGCGAAGCAGTAATGCTAGCAAAGGAGGTGGCCTATCGCGTGAGGCAACGGTCCTCACGCCCCAACCGCCGCCGAGATTCCGATCCCGATTTCCGGCCACCGTAGGCACGGGCTTGCGGACGGCGAGCAATGGGTAGCCCGCCGTCCGACCGTCAGGTAACCGTCCGAGCCGAGCCCAAGTCGTCGACGACGCGTATTGTTCTACGAGCGCCTCAGGCAGACGTCAGCAAATCGTAGGGGCCCATCAGGGTCGAAGTCTACTGGGGCCATGGGTAGTGTGAAAACGAAACCCGGGGCCCTGGGACGAAGGCAACGAAGGAACAGGAGTGGGTTTTTAGTTAGTAAAATTCTGATACGGGAGACACCGCTCCGCCCAAGGGCGGGATTTGTCATAAGATGATTTTCCCAGCTGATTGATATTGTTTATACAAAAAAGAAGAACATTAAATAAATTATTCCAAAAAAAAGCAAACGGAATAAAACACCATGCAAAATCTGTTCACTAAGCCAGTTGTAGGTAAAAATCTGTTTTTGTGGGAGAGAACATCTGCCTGTTTTAATCTATGATTGCAAAACGAGAAGGCTTTTAAATAAAATAATATATTTTTATATTTTCTAACATACTATTACGATATTAAAAGCTATTAAATTGCTTGAACAACCAGTAATTTTACTTAGATGACTACATAATTATTATTTACGTCCAGATTCATTTTTATTTAATTTATAAGCGCCGCTCTCACACTGCATGAACGTCAAAACTGCACTAATGTTATCAATATCAAGGTGCATAGACAACACTGACACTGCACCTGAGTCGATTGAAGTGAGTGTACGGCACGAGTTATCTAGTGCGTAGTACATATATATCGATGAGTGCAGTGTAATAGCGAGCTGTCTACGTAGACTAAGACAGTCTGAATGTCGTGTGCGAAATAACGCGTAGTATAATAGGCTCTTAAGAAATATCCATCAAAGCTTTCGCACTTTTTATCAGTCTGATTAAGACAAAGGCACGTAAGTACAGTAAGTTTACATACTATTACTATTAAAATATACTTCCAAACTTACTAATATGACGTAATAAAGTACACATCTTAATTTATTTAGTTTTTTTGTATAATCTTTTTCACCAACATTTATCGATAGGTATTTGTTTCGCTCTCTATCTTACGTGAACTGAACATCAAGATCAGACTGTCGACTACCTGCATGCGCAGAGTACTGGAGTTCTTTGACCACATTGCCAGGAAAAATGGCCACTACCTTGAACAGCTCATCATAACTGGCATGGTTAATGGCAAACGACCAAGAGGCCGCAGCCGAAAAGATGGGCAAATCAGGTGTCAATCAAAAATGTGTTGTAGATCGTTTTGGTTCGGTTTTGCTGTTGCAGGACCCACTGCATTTTTATCTTGTTAGGTACCTATTTATACATAATTATGCCAAATTGTATCTAATTTAAATTGTTATGTTATGTATTATATTTTAAAATCTGTTATTTAAATTTGTGGTTAGTTTATAAAACTTAATATTAGTTTAAAATAATTCCAATTATTAATTTGTGTAAAGTTTAGTTTGTTTTATATTGTTTCTGTAAGTAACAATATCTTATAAAAAAAAAAAAAATTGTTGTCCTGAGTTCAGGAGGTTTAATATTTTCTTGAAAGGAAATTTTGTGATAAATTTTGTAGTTTTGCTTAGTATAAGCACCACAAAACATATTTTAATATTTGCATGCCAACTCATGGCAAAATGTGTCTTTGCGCTAATAAATTACAAGTTACCATCTCTTGTACCGCATTTAATGCAAATAAATGGCTTTGACTTTGACTTTGACTTTGAGGTTCGCTCCACACTGGACGCCCAATTGCACGACGCACTTCATGACGCTAAGAACCGATGGCGAGATACCATCAATAAGAAGATAATCCAGCGGGAACTACACGACCCTCGGTAATGAGGAATACGACTCGAGGAGGAGGAGTTTCGCTGAGGTCGACATCACTAGTTTTAGTACCGTAAACTCTCGCTATGGCCGACGCTCTGACAGCGCCAAAATGGCGAATAACAAGCAGACAAAAAAGCACTTTGACATCTCAGTATTTATATAATCTATCCCTGCGTTCCGAATTGCGTCAAAAGCGATAATATCGCGAATTCGACCAACGCGCAACGTCACAATTAATCTATAGCCCTTTTATTTTGTGACTAGGTCGGATTCGCGATATAATCGCTTTTGACGCAATTCGGAACACGGGGTATGTTGACACTTGACTGACATTGACATCCATCAGTCCAGTCCAGTGACTCTGTCGTCTGTGGTCCAGTGTGTTAAGCGGTCAGTGCGGTAAACAAACGTTTTTTGTTTGTTTTTTTTTTTGTAATCACTAAACAGCTAACCGATCGAATATCTAATTAGAACTTCGCGATCTATTCTTTTTTACGAAAAATTAATCAATATGCCCGGTTGCGCAGCCGTTAATTGTAGAAATATGGGAACACATACGTTTCCCAAAGATGTGGAAAGACGAAAACTGTGGGTGAAAGCTCTTCGAAGAAAAAATTGGAAACCCAACAAGTCGGCGAGATTATGTGCTATCCATTTTAAACCTGAAGATTATGTTGAAAAAAATTCGTATACAGGTAAGGTATTTTTTTCATAAATCAGAGAAAAAAATGCTTATAACAAGCACTTCTGGTTTGTTACTGGGTGTTGTTTTTAATATATCAAGTAAACCTACTATCTCAACAGCATTCAATATGCCAATTTTAGGGAATTGTAGTAATGTAAATAACTTTATTTTTTCTAGGTGACGAAAATCTTCGTAAAAGGCTGAAGGCATCAGCTGTACCGTCATTGTTTTTAACTCCAAGCAGGTCTTTCCCGCCATACGCCTCCAGTCTGCGACAAAAAAAGATTTTATGTAAATAAACACAAAACTAAACTAATACGAAAAGGGTAAAATAGTAAGTTACGGGATGGAATCCATACCATAACTTACATAAAAAAAGTTACTTATTGCCATGGAATAAACCTCATATTCCCTAAATTCTTTCAATGATAGATAAGATAGCCAATACTGCACTATTGCCAAGTCTCATAGGATTTTTATAGATTTAAATTTAATTTAAGAAACTGAACAACATTTTATATGTTGTGCGTGGTGGTTTGACCTTTTAAGTACCGTAATTAGTGACTCAATAGAAAGACAATGAGTGAGAGCGAACACCGGGTTTTATGAATTAAAGAACATTCAACAATGCAATGCCACCTGGCATGTCCTATGAGATAGTAACCTTATAAACATTGATTTAATTTAGTTTTATATAACTTAAAAATATTGATGTTTAACCTTTCGAATACCATAATTAGAGACAATAGAAAGACAATGAGAGAGTAAATGCCGGCGTTCTCTTGGGGTTTAATGAATTAAATGTGCATGTCTGTTGTTTTTGGAATCATGAAAGTTTGATAAATAAATTATACGATGTAACCAGCAATTCATTGATTTACTTTCATCCGATACCCAGTGACCTTTGAAATGTGATAAATTTACGTAAAATATTTTGTGTTTTTTTTAGGTAGTCCAACAAAGAACAATGTTATGAAGAATAACACAGTTTCTCTTCAAAATACATCAAAAGATGAAGATATTAATTCTACAGAAGTGAATAATGCACTCAGAAATAGATCTGTGAGATTAAAAAACAGAAAGGCTTACTTGTAAGTAGAAATTTGACTTAAGGCTGTTATTGCGAATATTGGGAATCCCAGTAACCCACATCTTACTCTTCTTATTAGTAAAATAAAAGTCTAATGTTTAGAGGTTTGTAAATAATTGAAGCATGACTTAACATTTAAACGTATTTCAATTAATCACATGATTAGACCGTATTCTGGATTAGGAAATAGGGTATGATTTTATGGTAGTTCATTACTATATATATCCTATAGCCACCGGCAGAAGCTATTGTTTTTCTAAATAAAAGATGGATATACTGTATACGTACAAAAGACCGTTACTGACTGAATTATCAATACCCATCTCAAACCACTGAGAAAATTTAGCACGCAGATAGTTATTATGACAGGCATGCACTATGAAAAGATTTGCCTAAATTACCCCTTATGCCTTAAGTGGTGAAACAGGGGTCCAAACTTTGAATGGAGTAAACTAATTTCATGCGGGCGAAGCCGCTGACTGGAAAGTTAAGTAATGCTGGTATTATTTTTCAGGTTAAATCGTAGATGTTCAGTACCACACTGCAATGCAAGGCCTACTAATGAAATCTCTCTACATCCATGTCCCAATAATGCAGCAGTTAGAAACGAATGGGCCGAAGCTCTCCGGGTCAGCTATCAATACGTCAAGAACATGGTAGCTTGCAGTTTACACTTCTCGAAGATAGATTTTATCCCATCAAGTAAGTATATTTAAGATAAATTTGGTTTGTAATTAGTTAAGATCAGAAGAGTCATTTTAAGATTTAACTGTACCTAGCATAGAATATTTAATTGAATTTTTGTTTTCCTTGTAGAAAATTCAGAACGGGTACTGAAGTACAATGCAGTGCCCTCCCGTAATCTTCCAAATCGTAAAAAAGCTATTTTGCCAGTTAAACATAAACATTTAAAGAAAGTTTTGGCTACTAAAGCTTTTGAAAAGTAAGTACCTTGTCACTAAAAAAAAAAATCTAGCAAGTACGGCATTTTTAATTTCTTTGACCTTGCAACACTGATAGACCAGTATCGGCCATTGTGTAGAGTGAATTAATTGCCAGAGACTAAATTAAATATAGATGAGTGAGCTAGTTGGTCTCCTTTCCGTCACGAAAAGTCGAGTGCAGTCTTTACGTTCACACGCGTAATGTAAGTGGAAAAAATATAATTTATCAAGTCATCGAATAAATAAAGTGAAATAACGAAAATATTTTACATCGTTATTCTTTTAATAGTTAAAATATTTATATTGTATTCACGAGTAATAATCAGTCGCAAAAAATCTCATTTCGGAAGTGTAATTTTGTCTATACTATTGCAAAAACCATACGTCAAAATTGTCATTAAAAATGACAAATCTCACGCGATCTAAATATTTTTAAATGTTTTATTTACTTTTACATTTATATTCATGTGTTTTCTGTGATGTGTTAGGCAGCAGACGATGGCCGACACTGTTGGCAAAACAAAGGAGACTGTTGAAGAGGAAATAAATCGTGAATGTCGTGCTTGTCTTAAAAAGCTGGACGATAAAAAGAGTTGTTGTAATGTTTTCCAAGCCTGGGCCCCTCCCTGGGACGGCATGGAAGCCTCCATAGCCGAGGATTTGGCTAAATTAGCTAATGTTGAGGTTAGTATAAATCATAAACATCAAATTTATTATTGAAAATAAAGCAAGGTTATTTATTTGTTTTTCCTTTCTCTTGTTTCTTGTATTTGGATTGATAATTGTAGAAACGAAATAATCCATTATTATTCTAGTTTACAGCAGACTTTCATGGGTCTCAATCATTTAAATAAATACATAATAGATTTCTCTGGTTGTGATGACATTCATATTGTTATGACTAAACCAGAGGTTAAAAAGAGAAAGATTATTGAGAAAATTGTTGAATGAAATAATAATCACTTTACATAATTCGTATTTTATCTTCATAACTCTTCAATCAACAAAATGTCTGATGATTTTGTCAGTGTCAAGGTATGAGATTCATAACCCATAACATTTTACAGATATCTCTAACTGATAGACATTCAAAAGTCTTATGTGCACCATGTTACCAAAGGTTATTGGATGCGGCCACATTTGCTGCCAAAGTTCGAAATTGTGACTTGCTCCTCAGAATGAGGTTCACGGCTGAAATAGACATTGAGAAAGTCTGGCCTAAACCAATACAAGTGGACAAAAATATCAATGGTTCTGTATTCAATAACCCAATGGACATAGAAATCAAACAGGAAGTTGTTTCCGATGAGGAATATCCTGTTAATGGTACTGATAACTCGTATGTAGAGAATGAACTGGCCAATTTGGAAATCAAAATAGAACCGGAAGAGTTAGTCGAACCTCCACCTATGAATATTACTATAAATGGTGAGTGCTTTTATTTTTATTAATACTAATCTATATATATAATAGCAAAATACCATTCATTAATTAACCATTCGTATGGCCGGAATTACAGACACAATTAAAAAGCTATTGTGTCCCGCGTTCATTTGCATTCCGGCATACAACTGGTTAATCATGAAATCTCAGAAACTATAACACCTACAAACTTAAAATTTGTCAGGTAGGTTCCTTGTAGGGTGTAGACATCTGATAAGATTTGATTTTACGAAACTCCACCCCTAATGGGGTAAAACGGGGGTTGGAAGTTTGTATGGGGAAATCGACTTTTATGCGGGCGAAGCCGCTTGCAGAAGCTAGTAAATTATAAAAAAAGCCATATTCTTAAAACTGTTAACAATAAACATTCTTTTTGGTCCTAAAAAAGTACTGCAAAAGAATATTTACAAATTTTGAGTGAACTCCAGTTCACAGATTTTTATAAGGCCCTAGATAGAAAGAAGAAAGAAAGAAAAACTGTTTATTCGCGCGAAAAAACACACTGACGATAGATGGTCACAAATACAATCAGGGTGGATTTCTGAATTGAGTATTTTGAGTTAAGAACGTCTCAAACCATACTTAACTACCAAATTTTGACAGGTTTTCAGGGCAAAGTAGAGTTTGAGTAATTCTCTACTTCGAATGCTTAAATCAGAAACTGAGGGTCAAACACTCAAATAATTTCATAGATAGAGGTATTCATTCATTACCTATGATACCTATGATATTATTTGAGTACATCATGTAAGTCCAGAAATAGGCTGCCATAGTATATCTCATAATAGCATGTGTCCTACTATGTGCATTGTAAACACTGATTTCAGAAATCGTAACTGCTGATGCTAACTGTATTCATAGTGTATCTTTTCTATGTCAGATTAAATCATTGACAGCCTTTTCAATTCAAGATAAAAATTTTGTAGTTCACACCACCACATTCAATGTCTCAATTCAGAAAGCCGCTGTTAATTGCCTGGAGATGTTTATTCCACAACTATCACACAACGCCGTCTAGTCTCAAGCTAAGCAGAGCTTGTGTTATGAGTACTAGACAACTGATAAACATACTTATATATTTCTAAATACATACATATCTGGATAAATTACACCCAGACACAGAAGAAATGATCGTGCTCATCACACAAAGATTTGTCCTGGGTGGGAATCGAACCCACAACCTCTGGCATAGCAGTCAGGGCCACTAACTACTAGACCAACAGGCCAGTCAAAAGTTGAAATGCTAATCAGTTTGATTGAACCTCATTATCATCAGCATTTCAACCGAAAGATGTCCACTGTTGGCCATAGGTCTCCCCCAAGTGTCGCCATAATGACCGGTCCTGTGAGTCTCGCATCCATTGGATTCCCGCGACCCGCACCAGGACATTGGTCCACCTTCTGGGAGGCCTTCCAACGCTGCGTTTTCCGGTACGTGGTCGCCACTCCAGAACCTTTCGTCCCCGTCGACCATCTGTTCTGCGAGCAATGTGCCCTGCCCACTCCCACTTAAGTTTGGCGATTCTTTGGGCTATGTCGGAAACCTTGGTTTTCCTGTGGATATCTTCGTTTCTGATGTGATCACGCAAGGAAACTCCGAGTGTAGCCCTTTCCATTGCCCTTTGAGTGACTTTAAGCCATGTGATGAGGCCCATTGTAAGCGACCACGTTTCGGAGCCATATGTCATCACCAGTTTGAACCTATCAGTCCAACCTGTCAGTTTGAACCTAATCCCATTGTATCTTTTTTTCTAAATAAAGCCCTTAATATCTATAATGTTAATAATCATCTTAAAACAAAAGAATTGCAGTCTGCATAGTGTACCATTGATAGCAAATAGTAGTTGTACAAGTAAAAAAGTCCAATGAGCGTAATATTGTAACAGAGATATTTGTAATTACAAAACATGATTGAAAAGAGTGTCCATGGAGTTTCTTGCACATTCTTCTCCATAGAGATCTACGCTTTGGAATGTGCAATTAGCACCATTTTTTCTGACTGACTGACTTCTTGACATTTCAAAAGTGCCTGTAAATGGTTTATTTGAAATAAATGCTTTTGAATCTTTGAACCTTTGAATCATTGGGTTTCTTTACTTTTCAATGAGCTTATAATTGGATTTTTTTACTTAAATGATTATATCAAATAATTCCTACTTTTTTTAAAGGTACAATATCATTGGATCCATTAAACTCTGAGAACAAAGATGTGAAAAATGGAACGGATATACAAGAGGAACCACATGTAAGTCCCTTTATTCTCGAGTTTTGAATATCATGAACAATCTGTATGTGTGAAAAAAGACTTGACGTAAACTTAAACTAAGATGGACTGCTGTTACTTTTCGAGATACTGTATTTCAATAGAGTAACACTTTTGTTCAGTTAGGGTACTTTATCTTGGTAATTTAGTCACCTGGCATCCAAGTAGAGTATTTAGTTTTCTAATACAGCCACTTTTAACTACAAAAACAATAACATTTTTTGTGTTAGGATATTTTGATACATTCTAATACTTTTCGGTTTACATGGCAGCAAATAATATTGAGTCAGCTTTCTCGGTAAGCTGCACTAAGGTAGTTCCTTTGTATTATTAAAATTCTCACTTTACTGAGATCACTACATTACTATCCGCTAGTAATGAATTTGTGAACAATTATGACAGACACGACTTTACTAGTTAACGCAGCTTTGCATGGCTGCAAATTATATACACGGAGGGGGGCCGACTCCGTGGGTGCTCGGGGGCTCGAGCACCCATGAGAAATAAAAAGTGAGTGCCTCGCACCCCTGAGGATAGACATCAAGAAACAGATCAGAAATCGCCTTTTAGGGATGGGCGTGTTTTCATTACCCGACGACCCGTTTAGCGCAGTGGTTTAGAGCGCCGTTTGAGACGCAAGGATCGCGGGCTCGATTCCCGCACCAACACAAATGGTGTTTGTAGTACCTTCATTGCTCCTGGTTTCCATAGAAGAAGGCAAACCTTAGTTTTCGATTAGGACAATGTATGTGATGTTGTCTCAATTTATTATTATTTATTTTTATCAAACATAATTTGTAATTAAGTACGCAGTATGTAAGTAGGACATTTATTTATTTGTCGGTCGATCAGTGTGCGTTTCTCTTCTCACACTTCGCCACTTTTTTGAATCATTCATCAAATGAGCATGAGTACCCATGAGGTTTTCTAAAAGCAGGCGCCCCTGATAACCGAATCTTTTTCGTTTATCGCTCTTTCTATTAGTGCAAACCGCATTAAAATTCGTTGCATAACTTAGGAGGGGTTAGCAGATTTATAGGCAAAGTTGGCTCAGTGGTTGAGTGATTTACTGCTGGACTGCGTGTCGTGGGTTCGCTTCTCGTACTGAACAAATATATGTATAGTTTTCTGATAATTGTTCTGGTCTTGTGTATGTGAGTTTACTTGTTAGTGAACGCACCCACGATACAGGAGGATAGTTTCTAGTGTGGAGTAACATTTTTGTTTTTAAATATGAACAGAAAGGAAACACGGAAAGCGACTTAGTTTAATAGTATGTAGGGATAGAGATATCAAGCAGCTTCATTGCTTTTTACCCGCCTCTTCCTTGACTGGCTTGTGCCAAAGATAGGCGGTGCCATAGATAGATTGTGCCATCAACAAAAACGTGTGTCCATTTGTCCATTTCTCCCTGCGTTCCGAATTGCGTCAAAAGCGATAATATCGCGAATCCGACCAACGCGCAACGTCACAATTATTACTCAATAGCCCTTTTATTTTGTGACTATTAAATTTGGTCGGATTCGCGATATAATCGCTTTTGACGCAATTCGGAACACGGGGTCTGTCTAGCACTGCACAGGTAAGTACTGATTGCTGGACTAGATTTAAAAGTTATTTATTTTTTAACCGCCTACGTCGCATATATTCGACAAACACTTTCGGGTTTACTCCGCCAAGGCAACCACCACCAGCAGCGCAGTGCCACCAGAGCAGTGGTGGCCGAGTGGTAACGGCCCCGACTTCGAGTTTGTAGGTCGCGAGTTCAAACCCAGCCAGGCGCATTACTTTGTGTAATTTATTTCATCACCACTGCTCTCAAAACGGTGAAGGAAAACATCGTGAGCAAACCGGCATGTCCAAGAACCAAAAATTCGAAGACATGTGACATGTGACACTGGGCCCGTGTGGTGGATTACGGCCCATTCCCTCTCCTAGAGAGGAGACCTGCGTCCTAGCAGTGGGAACATTAAAAGGCTGATTATGCTTATGTTATGCACCACCACCAATATACGACCAAATACTTCATCTCGTCAGCTCTTGTTTCCTAAGAGGATAGAAGAGCTAAACGAGGTGGAGTACCCAGTCGCAAACACACGATCCTGGCGACCAATCCGACGCAAGCATTTAAGGGTTTACAGTTTTGGTGCTGTCTCTGTTATATTATACTTATCAAGGAACTCTTTTTCCAGTTCATACAAATGGAAGTGAAACAGGAGCCCACAAGTGAAGGAGAACAGGATATTGATCAGACTCCTGATCTGTCCCTAGAGTGTTTATTGTGTACCAAGTCCTTCAACAGTGTTACTGGACTTAAGGTAAATATTGTTTTTTTGTTGTTTGTTAGTAGTATAATGCAGTTGAAGGTCCAGTGGGCTGGCCATGTCTGCCAATAGTACTTGTAAAATGTGTTTGGCGATTGATAGTAATAAAACATATTTTCAGGCGCATGTGATAGCTCAACATTCCTACAAAAGTGTCAAAAGAAAGGCGGACGGCAGTGTGTCGCCGGAGAAGAAACGCCGAGACCAACATCAATGCAAGATTTGTAAACGAAGTGAGTTATGTTTTTATCATCAAAAACGAGTTTGAGAATGAGCAACTTTTGAATGTCCCCCAAAACGGCCACCCTTTCTTAAGCTCCCCTTAGCAATACAACTTACACCCGCTTTATGGTCGTTTAGGGCCAGATTGCACACAGAAATATGTTTATATATCTATTACACACAGAAATTTATTTACAGGGAGAATCTTTTGCAAAATAGATGACCAGAAGTTTCAGCTATACTGCTGAAAATTAACATGGTGCTTTTTCCAGAGTGTCGCCAGACAACAATAAAATTGTTATGTTATATTATAAGGCCTCTGCCTCGAATCTTGCGGGCAGCGGGGCGGCGGCGGCGGCGGCGCGGGAGCGGCAGGATCTAATGCGTAAAATCAATTGGACCGGCCCTCGAAAACAGCGGCGCGGGGGCGGGCAACAAGCGGTGCACTCCAGTCAGCCAAGCGGTGACCGGCGACCGCCCGCGCGTCTGCATTGCAGTGTTGTGCAATTTATTTTTGTGACTTTTTTTGAAATTTAAATCAAAAAGAGGTTGTCGCCGTTGTTCAGACATTTCGTTCGCGAATAAAAACAAATATCTCGACGACACAACCACGAACACAACACTACGCCGCTATAGTGCCGCGCGATCTGCCCGCTGGTTTCGAGAACGGGTCTGCGTTGCCCGCCCCGCTACCGCGCCGCCACCGCCGCCGCCCCGCTGCCCGCAAGATTCGAGGCAGAGGCCTTATAGCTAGCCTGTATTGCACACTGCTGATGCTGGGCAAAGACCTCCCTCCATTCCTTCCAACGATCACCATTCCTAGCTTTCTCTTTCCAATTCTTCAATAAAACTTATTCAGATATCGATCTCCACTTCTCAGGTTTCCAAACGTCAACAGACCTGATGGTACACGAAACATGTCACAACAAGCATGCGTGTTACGGTTGTACGGAGAAGTTCGACTCGTTCGAGCTGCTTACTCGCCACCGAAAGCGGTGTAAAGCCAGCATCGGGAACTCCGTGCACAAGCTTAAGACTTTGGAAGATGTCAAGAGGTTAGATCAAAGTCATACTATTTATTTCAAATATATCATTTATAGGCTTATTTAAATTGTCAATGTTCTCTGGTCAAAGTGCTAGTTGCACATTCTAAAAGGTAGATCTCTATCGAGAAGAACATATAAGAGTCTCCAGCAGATGGGCAACCTTGATTGAGTAACCTTCTGGATTTATTCAGTTGGTTATTGGCTGTTGGTTAATCATTAGTTTTCATAAATAGATGTCCCTTATAAGCAGTTACTATTAAAAAGCAAAAATTATGACGAAGCCCTTGCCTATAATATAATAGTATAAAAACTGCCTTGGTTCCTAAAATTTTTAATAAAAATACATTTTCTTTTCAGGCCACTACCAGAAGGAAAAATTGAAAACTTACAACTGGAAATAGAAAAGATAGAATCAGAAATTACTTGTAAAGAGGAAGATATTGAAATAAAAGAATCAGAACCTATAAAAGTTGAAGACGTTGAAATGAAAGATATTAACAGTGAACAGAAAGACGATAACAACAAAGAAAATCCAGTGGTGAGTGACAATGATATAGTAGAAAATGATAATAACACATTAGACGGTGTTAATCAAGAAGCAGATAGTGATAAGAACTTGGAAAGTGTGAGAGAAGAACTTGAAAGTATAATAGGATTTGTAGAAGTTGAAAATGATAAGAAACTAGAAAGTGTAGTTGAAACTATAGATAACAAGTTAGAATGTACAATAGGAGAAGAATGTGTTAACACAGAAACGGAAAGTAATAAAGAAGACTTAGAAAGTGTAGAGAAAACAACCGAAAGTAAAAATATTGAAGATCCTGACAGCAGTGTGAAACTTCATCTAGAATTAATACATTCAACAGAAAACGAGACTGAACCCTCATTGGGTGATGCTGAATTGCCAGTACAAACGCTTGATAATGATGGTTGTACTTTAGATAAATAAACCCTGGCGACACGTCACAATAATGCTGTCATAATATACTTGTAAGCTGCCAATAAGTTCTGTAAGAGTCTAAGAAACTAACACAAGAGTAATAAGGCCATAAGGGCCGTTAAAGTATTACGTAAGCAGATTTTTAGCAAATATTAACTCCCCCCTCCCCTTTGTCAGCAAAAGTAAGCAAAGCTCTCACTCCCCCCTCATACTTACGTAAACATTGGTACAAGAAAATTGGTCAATGTGTTGGTTTCGTTATTAATTTATGAGCAGTTATTGTAAGTCTACAATAAGGAATAATAGGCTTTAAATAAAGGGAAAAACAAACTTCATTTAAAATTTTGACATATTAATTCAAATTAACAGTCCTCAGTCCATGATACACGAATCCATGACTCTAAATCTTCAATGACATTGGATATTTGCTGCTTAGTGATGTGTCGTGTCTACTCATTTTCTTGCGACTTTGGAACATCGACTCTTAAAAAACAAAAAAAAAATATATATTACTGCTGACGTAATCACCATCTAGACCCCCCATCCCCCCATGTCATCAAAAAATAAGCAAAGCAGAGACCCCCCACCCCCCTGTAATGCTTACGTAATACTTGAATGGTCCCATAAGGCTTACTGTTCACGGACGCGTAGCTTCATAGACGCGTATTCGTCATTATACGCTTGGTGTACGCCTGCTCACAGCTTACATACAAAACTATGAAACTGTCGACGAACAGGCTACGACATGGCGACACAACGGCACGATGTTGCCGCTTCGTACGCGTCTTTGAAGCTACGCGTTGGTGACAGTAGGCCTACGCTGAACATGGCGGATTTTAAGAATAAAATCCGTGTCGCATAAATGATGACACTGGTCTAGAGCAACCACAGTCACTCTTGCTAGCAACTGTTCAGCGTGTCTTGTTTCACCATTTCATGCGTGGCATGTTGATAAAAACTATAGTATTTCCTTCTCCAGGAACAAACAAATTGAAGTTACCTTCGCATTTGTAATGACATGAGATAGATCTCGTGCCGACCTTGGTTAATTTCTGTACGATACGAGATATTTTGCGATACAAATGAACTATAGCCTATTATGTCAAGAAAATAGTGACTCATTAGTGCAACAGATACTGCAGCAAAATAAAGGCGTATTCATACTGGGGTAATAAATTAGACCATTAATATCGCAGCAAACTTCACAACACATTCAAATAACAATATTAAGTAATTATTTAAAAATGTAATAAGAATTTTCGCTTTTACTTTGACGAATAGGTGAGGTATAATGAAATAGAATAAATTTTATTGTACACCAAAATAGTAACAATTTCACAGAAACCTTTTGAGTAGCGTAATTAGAGACACAATAGAAAGACAATGACGTTCGAACGCCGGCGTTCGTTCGGGGTTTAATGAAATTTATGGGTACAATGGCGGTCTTATCGCTGATAGTGATAAGTCTAGAAAACCTTAGGATGGACTATAAGAACTTAAACTAAAAAAGGGGGTAGTCTACGATGTACTGTGTAAAGGGGGTAGTCTGCAAGCAAATCAAATCAAATCAACAAAATTAAGGGGAAAAAAATATGATTATACATAAAAAATAAAATAATAATAATACATAAGCTTAAAAATATATAAATATAGGTACATAAATAAATATATACAATATATATTATGTGTTACACAATTAAACGGAAGCGAAAAAAGAAAAGAACAGAATAAAGGTTAGTGATGGAAGAAATTAAATTAGGTAGAACCAGAATAATATTAGAGAGAAAGGTAATGTTCTTTGACAAGGTTTTTAAAAGAACCTAGCGACTGGGCTTGCCTAACTGACATCGGCATAATCAAGGATTGGGAGAAAGAGAGATTAGGCGAGCGCAGTTTTGGTGGCAGTTGGAAAAAAATTGCGCAAAGACCCCGTAGACGCAAACAACTTACGGCTAACTTCCTGCAACTGAGGACCCCACGTAAAGTATTTGTCAAAAAAAAAAATGCCAAGATCTTTCATTGAATCACTATGAAATATTTGAGTTATGAAAAACTATCGGTGGTAGCTGCGTCTAGTTGATTTTTGAGTGCAACTTGGAGCTGCCGACAACAATGACTTGGGTCTTTGTAGGATTGACCTTTAACCCATGAGCCACACTCCACTTTGCAATACGAGCCAAATCTTTATTGATTATTTTAACCGCTTCAGATAGTTGATCTACGGGAGCTTGCGAATGTATTTATAAATCTTCAGCATAAAGATGGTAGAATGAGAGGAGTTCATTGAAAATAAAGTTAATAAAGATAGCGAAAAGAAGAGGAGATAGAACGCTCCCCTGCGGTACGCCGGCAGAGGTTTTGCATCATGACGAGGACGAACCTTCAATGCAAATACGTTGCCGGCGGCCACACATGTAACTTCGAAGCCAATCAATCGCCGTTGGAGATATGTTAAAGAGAGCTGAGTATTCCAAGTAATATATCAAAATCGACGGTATTAAATGCGTTGCTGAAGTCTAACATGGAAAGGACCGTCAGATTTCCATTTTCCATACCAAGTCTAATGTTATCTGTGCGAAATCCGGATTGGAAGAGATTAAGGAGACGGTTTTTGAACAGGAAAGCACTAAGTTGAAGACAAGGACTAAGTTCAAGGACTGAAGGACGGAAGTCAGAGAAGGAAACTAATCATTTTTGAAATTGAAAAATCTGCATCAGTGCTGTCTGAAGGGCTTACTTCACCTTTTTTTTTAAATAATATGAAATCGTGTTTGACTGCGATCCCACCTGATGGTACTAGTCATTGTGAACACGGCTTTCTATATTGCTATGGTATAATTGGTCAAAGGGCGTGGCTAAGTTGAGTGACAATGATGAGTCACTATTTTCTTAACGTGAATACATTAGAAACTACATGATTACAGGAAAAAGTCGGTATGTTTTTACTGTAGTAAAAAAATCATTTGGTACCATTGGTAAAAAAACAGATAGATTGGTCAAACATTGCAAAAATGTCTTAAAACCGCCTAAATGCTTCAAAAATACCCATCGAACTGGAGAAACAAATACTCAATAAGTTCATTCAACATCACCAGAGGGAAATAGTGGCTTTTTTTACTTTATACACTATTACTCACATTTTGTCAATTTTGCAATTTTTGACCAATGCCCCCCCTCACCTTTACCAAAGGTGCGATTTGATGCAGCAATCGTATTGACGTTTTTACCACATTAAGGTAAAAATAACCATTTTTTTTTTAAATTACAAATCACAATGTGTTATATTGAACCATCAAATATGGTTGTTTTATTGTGTACTCTGTATGAACAAAATTTAATTTTTACTTCTATATTTTAGTTACAAAACGAATTTGTATGTTTGAACCATGAGTAGTGTTATATTGATTGTCAAAATGTATTTTTTATAAATGGTATCGGTAGTTTGTGATCTTTATTTTGTAACAAAACTGTTATTTGAAATTAGGCCTAAGGACTCTTACATCCAGATCAGAGAAAGCTTTCCATCTCCTAAATATATTATGAAATTGCCATATTATCCAGTGCCGTAACTCGCCTTTTAAACCCCTGGTGCGAGCCTGTATAACTAACTATCCTTTTTAAAAAGTTAATTAGTTAATTTTACTCGGCATAAAAAGAAAGAAAGAGTCGAAATGAACACTTACGAAATCGGCACTCCTGGTAGTCCGCGTTTATAACCCATGTACACGATAAATAACAGGTATTGAATGTAAGCTATTAACTACCAAGAATATAAGATCCAAAACTTGGCCCTTAGGCCCTATACCACAAGTTCTTAACGCGATAAATTTGACGAACTAAATTGAACTGTTAAAGGGATAGAGCTATAAAGAGTATAGCAGCAACATCCCTCTTTCTCATGTCATTTTTACACGTCATGGTGATAATTTCTGCGTTCCACTAGGGCCTGCGCCCTGTGTCTGAGCACCGCAGGCACTGCCTTAGTACGGCACTGGCTAAACCTGGGAAAAACTCTGCTTTGACACAACTGCCAATACTTGTAAATTTAAACGTTTTAATAAAATAATGATTCAGTTTTTACTTTCAACCTTGAAAGAGTTCTATTAGTCAAAATGTTACAGTACTTTATACACTTGTTTTAGCAAACAATTTAGTTTTATTGCTGTTCATATCATCTGTATATTATCATTCGGTATGATGTAAATATTTTGTGAAACTTTTAGGTTATGATTATTGTGATGTATGAAATAATGTTTCCCTGTAAAATATATTGTTGCATTTCGCAAAAGAATCTTTTTTTTTTTAAACCTGTATAAATATTTAAAAATTCCCCTCGCAGTTTGATCAGCTTGGCAGCTTTTTTACGAGTAGCCTCTAGCAGGTCAACGTAAGAGGTTGTCGTAACCAGAGTCATCTGTGGCGGCCTTAATTAGGATCAGTACCTCCAACAACTAGGACTTGCTGAACTAAAAATAGACTACACACTAAGGAGGTCGCCTGTTCGTTGAGGATCTCTCTGTAGTGGCCACCTTGATTCGTCCCATAATCTACTGTTTACACTAGACTCCATGAGATCTACCCAGATCTACCAATCGATCAGTATTTTTTTTTTATTGTTAAAAAATCGGTCGAATTTTTCTGAAAAATCGGTTATCCAAGACTCCGCTCTGCGGAGACTTCTTGGTCTAAAAAAGTAAATACTTTACTGCTAGTCAAGAATGGATTAACAGCCGAGATCGGCCGGTTGGCCAACTCTGGTTTTCGTCGTCGCTGGGGAAGGACAGCACGGGATGGGCTGGACCGAATAAACAGACTAGTTACAGACTACGAGCATTTCGCCATATTCATAGTCGGCGACTAGACGGCTATTTGGGTACTGATCAGTCTGTCAAGTTTCCTCTAGCGTAGACCCACTTTAAGGCTGAGGCTACACTAGACCGCGATGCGACCGGCGATACATGAGCGATTAAAACAAATAATTGTAATTCACATTTATGGCCAGGGGCGCCGGCTTTTAGAAAACCTCATGGGTGCTCATGCTCATTTGATGACTCGAAAAAGTGACGAAGTGAGAGAAGAGAAATGCACAGTAATCGATCGACAAATAAATAAATGTCCTACTTACATACTGTGGAATAACGAAGGTACCACAAACACCCAGACCCAACAAAAATATCTGTTTCATCAACAAACATTTGTGTTGGTGCAGGAATCGAACCTTGCGTCTCAACCGGCGCTATAAAACACTGCGCTAAACGGGTCGTCGAGTAATGAAAAAACGCCCATCCCTAAAAGGCGATCACTGATCTGTTTCTTGATGTCTATTCTCAGGGGTGCTCGCCACTCACTATTTATTGCTCATGGGTGCTCGAGCCCCCGAGCAGCCACGGAGTCGGCGCCCCTGTTTATGGCTACACTAAGTCAAAAATATTACTAGCAATATTTGATTTTTGTAAGCGATTGGAACAACAGTACTGTAGTTATAGCATCTGCTACATCAAATTATCAGCGAAAGCGAATTAATAGATAATTTCTCACTTACGCGACAAGTTCAACAGTGCTACTTAATATGTCTGTGGCTACAGTACGCGTATCGTCAACGGCGACAGACATTGATCGTTGATGGATACGCTCGTAAGTAATAATATGTGGCTACACTACTCGAGCGAAATTGAATTAAGGAGCGATTTTTTTGCGTAAAGTTCAAAATAACAATTTTAGAGGGTTCGCGCTGTCTAGTGGCTACATTATCGCGCTGAAGATGGCGATCGCCCACGTCGCGGCGACGCGTTCAAATCAGTTTGTTTTGATCGCTCAACGAAAGAACATTTTTGTCTACATTAGACGTTGATTTGTTTGTGTCCGAAGTACAAGTGCGTTCTTGTATTATTCAAAGAATGCTTCAGGAAATTGATTTCGCATCGAAATCGCTGTCTTTCTCCTTTTACAGTGTAGGCGCATGAATTGCTCATCTAATTCGTTGTAAAGCATATGTGCAATGTAGCCACATCATCGCCAAATTTTCGCTTCTAATGTAGCCACACCATATTTAACACGTTTCGCTCTCCCAGTCGCATCGCAAATCGCTGGCCATTGTAGCCTCAGCCTAAGAGTTGGGCGGAGTATTCGTCTATCTCTAATAAAGGATCTAACAAAGAGAAGGATGCGGTAGGGTACCTTTGATGTTGTGTTAATAAAACAAACAAGAGAAATATTTAAACAATTTATAATTATATAATTTATGTATCAACAGTTGTGCACCACGATTATGATGATGTCAAAATATAGTGCCGTGTTTACAACGCCAACGTAAGGTGTCTCTATCATATAGAAAATTTTACAAACATTTACAGACGCAGTTTACAACGCAATATCATCAATTTTAATTTATTAAACGACCGTTAATAGATAGTAATGTCCATTAATTTCATAGTTTTTTATTTACTTGAATGTGAACTGCACTCAATAATATAGAAACATAATACGAAATAGTTCTGTAAAGATGTCTTCGTTACTCATTAATCCATCATATCCCGACTTTAGTTGCAAAAGCAAAGGGAACAAGCCAGGAACATACTTGGCAGTCAATGGTCATCGATTTGAATGAAATATTTTCGCTTATTTCCATAGCGTATGAAGTCTGTTCCTGGCTGTAAAATGAATTCCGAAAAACTTAATTTAACAATACTGCAAATTAAAATATATTTTTTTTTTATTCACAGCCGTTCACATCCAGATTGTAACGTGCAATAAAATGCTCTAAATACACAAAAAAATGCTAAATAAATACTGGAATTTAATTCCTATTCAACTCATTGAGGATTCTGAGGATGTATAAGAACAGGTTTATGATGTCCAGGTAGAGGTTGATGGTGGCCAGGATATATTCTTCTGGAGATAATGTGGTCATCATCATCTGTGTGTCAAATATTAGGAAGAGACTGAACAATATTGCACCGACAAAGGACAGTGCGACTTCGAACGCGGAGCTCTGGATGAAGATTTGGAGTAGGCCGCCTATGATGAGCACGCTGAGCCCAGCGAACATACTGAAACAGATTGTTACTTTAATAAGACTGCAGAATAAATCGCCTGAAAGTCTGATGATGATGAGGATAGAGATTTTAATTTGGAAGAAAGTCGAAAAATTATATTTTACTGAGTTATCTTTGGTGTATTATATTAGATTAGGATTGAGTTTACGTAATACTGTGATGTTTCGAGTCTCATGATAACTACAACTGAATGAAAAATAAGCTTTATTGTTAATACTGTGCCAGTGCAGTGTGTGGTGTGTTTGTGTGCAGTGCCGTTCCCTTGAAAGCTTCATTGTTAGGGTTCCGTACCCAAACAGTAAAACGGGACCCAATTACTAAGACTTCGCTGTCCGCCCGTCTGTTACTAGGAACCCGCAACCGAAAACCACACCGTAACCGTTAACCGTGGAAGTTAGATCGTTAATTTTGGGGGTTCCCCATATTTAGTACTGAAACTTGAAAATTTTTTTTTCATCAAACCCATACGTGTGGGGGGAATCTATGAATAGGTCTTCAAAAATGATATTGAGGTTTTTATATTTTTTCCTAAACTGAATAGTTTGCGCGAGAGACACTTCCAAAGTGGTAAAATGTGTCCCCCCCGTAACTTCTAAAATAAGAGAATGATAAAACTAAAAAATATATATGATGTACATTACTATGCAAACTTCCACCGAAAATTGGTTTGAACGAGATCTAGTAAGTAGTTTTTTTTTTTAATACGTCATAAATCGTAAACCACAATTTACCTTTCAAGTTTGTACGGAACCCTCAGTGCGCGAGTCCGACTCGCATTTGCCCAGTTTTTAAAGATAAAGGTACGAAACCCGCGTGCGCGAGTCGGACTCGGACTTTGCCGGTTTTTTTTTTTACTTAATTATTTTATTAATAGCGTCAAAAAGTTAAATATTCAGTATTGTAAGAATTTGAAAAAATCGTTTAAAATTAAGTAAGTTAGAAACCTGTATCCTATAACCCAAATCTAGTGGAATGGAAAACTTTCAAGTAACAGAAAAAGATGCAAAACTCTTAGGTGACATTACCGCCTTTAAATTACGTGCGTATAAAAAGACATAGAGGTGTTCTCGCCACGCCCCTCACTCTTCCTCATATCGATATTTGTAATGCTAAGGCCTCTTGTACACACACGGTTTTACGCCGTGAAAACCTACGGTTAATTCGCCGTGTCGTCAGTGTTGTATGGATCACTATGGAAGCTTGTACACGTGCACGGCGGCGCAACGGCACGGCTCCGCCGCCGTGTGCGCCGTGTCTGCCCCTCGGCGCGCCGCGTCTACGCACGGCGTGATTTTCAACAGTGTTGTATGGCAGTCTATAGGAGTGTGTAGACGACGCCGGATCTACGCACGGTTTCGTGACGGTTTACGTACGTTGATTCCCGATTTTGTTATAAAATGAGCATAAATCTAGAATTATTAACACTGATTCAGGAAAGGCCTATAATATGGGATAAGACTATCGATGATATTTCTTTCCAGGAATCATAATAAGCGGCTTAAATATGATTTCTGGAAAGAAATATTTATTCATTTACATTTTTAGTTTCTGGTATAATTTTTAAACCAAGTTGTCGAATGTAGTTTTCTGCATTCTAAAATAATTGTAAAACTTGTCTTCATCTTCCCTCAGTTGATTCTTGACAAGTGTATGAAATGCGCCATATTCCTCCCTTTTTTCTAAAATCGGATGTATCCAAAACCGTCTTTCCCTTTTTTTTACTTTTTTCAGTTTCCTATATATGTAATAAGCAACGATAATCTTTTTTTTTCGTATGAACATTCATGACGCACGTCCTGCACAGCTCCAGATAAAACGCTACTGAGCCGTACTTGGCCGATGTCTCGCCCAGTGGTTTTGCCGTGTCATGTACAAGCTCTCACGGTTTTTCAACCGTACGGCGTGTTGTTGCTTCATTTAATAACTTATTTACATGCTGTTTTTACAAAAAGATTAGGTACTTTTTAATTTTAGTTGTTAATTATATGAAATATAGGAACTAAAATCCAAAATCCTGCGTCGCGGTACCAGAGTTCTCCGTGCGATCAGAACATGATTTCGGCCTATTGTATAATAGACCATATTGGTGTTTTTTGTGACGTAACTAAAAATTTACAGTTTTCAGATTTTTTCCTATACTTGTGCTATGAGACCTTGCTTCATGCCAAATTTCAGGATTCTAGGTAAACGGGAAGTACCCTATGAATTTTGATTCCTTTGAGAGTGTCGAAATTCACGTTTTTTGCGACATAAACGGCAGTATCCTTTTTTTTCGTTAACTCAGAAGTTTTTTTTTCACAGCTTCAAGGGATAGCAGACCTGAGTATAAGATTTTAATTTCAACTCGATACCTCCACACGTTTCCGAGATAAAGGGTCTTGACAGACAGACAGACGGACGGACAACAAAATGATCCTATAAGGGTTCCGTTTTTTTCCTTTTGAGGTACGGAACCCTAAAAAACATGTTCTTAGACTCACCCATATCCAATAAACGAGAAGTCAGTCTTGGTGTTAAGCGTGAAGACGGTCAGAGAGAAGACCACGGCGAAGGTGAGCGTCAGCGCTTGCAGGACCACGGCGGTGTTGTAGTACGACACTACGACGCCCACCGAGTACGCTTGTACCACCGTCTGTAATAAATAGTACAAGATTCTTAAGTAATTTTACTTTTTAATTGTTGATTTGATGTATTTCTATTCTATGACTTGACGGTTGTAACTTGGCTAGGCGGACTGTTATAATTAACAGCCCGCCTAGCCAAGTTACAACCGTTTCGTTTCGATTCTCTTTTCGTTGATCGCCTCGAGTCAGCCACGCCTCCTATTTGACTGGCCTGTTGGTCTAGTGGATAGTGGCCCTGATTGCTATGCCGGAGGTCGTGGGTTCCCAGGACAAATGTTTGTGTGATGAGCACGATCATTTGTTCTGTGTCTGGGTGTTATTTATCTATATATGTATGTATTTAGAAATATATAATATACCTAAGTATGTTTATCAGTTGTGTAGTTAGTTCCCATAACACAAGCTCTGCTTAGCGTGGGACTAGACGGCGTTGTGTGATAGTTGTGGAATATTATATTATTTCTTTGTTCTGACCACATGACTGAGCGTGGATATGACGTCAGAATAAAGGAATCTGAGGCGTGGCCTACTCGAGGCGATCAACGAAAAGAGAATGGAAACGAAACGGTTGTAACTTGGCTAGGGGGGCAGGTGTTAGAGTTCAGTATTCACGTGAACTACGCGACACGGTTGGCGCAATGATAGAGAAATTGGCTACTGCGGTTCGAGTCGCGGGTTCGATTCCCGCACGGAACAAATAATTGTATGGCCTACTGATAGGTGTTCCGGGTCTGGGTGTCTTGTGTATGTCAGTTTACATGTTTGTGAATGCACCCATGATATAGGAGTAATTCTTAGTGTGGAAGCAAAGAGAATATAGTCATTGTGTGGGGGCAACGTTTAAAAAAAAGACTAAGTCGCATTTTTTTTGTCTGCTATGCCGGAGGTCGTGGGTTCGATACCCACCCAGGACAAATGTTTGTGTGATGAGCACGATCTTTTGTTCTGTGTCTGGGTGTAATTTATGTATGTATTTAGAAATATATAAGTATGTTTATCAGTTGTCTAGTACCCATAACACAAGCTCTGCTTAGCTTGGGACTAGACGGTGTTGTGTGATAGTTGTGGAATATTATATTATTATATATTATATTACATTATTTTAATATGTTTTGGAGCTACCGCATACATGCGCGACACGTCATAGCGCTAACGCACCGCTTCGCTTCGCGATCACGTTGAATCGCCTAAGTACAACACGACCGACGTTAACTCTTTCGAACAATCCGTTACCCTGGGTGTATAATTATACTCCATTCGAAATATGATTAGAAATTTAAACAAATTTTTTTTACTGTCCGTTCAACCGATTTTGACTTCTATTCCGTAGGCATAAGGACGGCATTAAAAGCAAAAATGGTTACAATACCAACTATTTACTGCAGCCGCCATTTTTTTTTTTTAATTCATATAAACCAGTGCTTGATTTACCATACCACCAACGCAATAAAAGTCAAAATAGGTTGAACTTACAGTAAAAAACGTTTGTTTAATCTTATTGCGAATGGAGTATAACATTTATAAATTAATAATATTATGTACTTACAAAAGCAGCCAGCAGGTACAGGTTGGCAGGAGAGTCCTTCCTCTTAGCAATGAGTGCGAACAACACTATCATGCTGAGTACAAATGCTATTATCACCATCCAATCACTGAAAAAAAAAAAACATGTTTGATTCAAACAATCTGTCTCTCCCAACTTTATAGGGGTCGACGTCCAGTATAACCGGATGCAGCTGGATATCAGTAAGTATTTTACATAAAGCGATTGTCCATCTATCCAAACTACAATGCGTTCCAAATAAGAATAGGATCGATGCCATGTTGTGACGTCACGTCATACTGTCAAATCGCAAGAAATTGGGCAAAATTGAAGAACTCAGAGATGAGCAAAAATGAAGAACTGGATTCTGATTAAACTATTTTCGTTCACAGTTCGTAAATAAATTAAATTTTAAAAATTTCTTGTATTGATCACCATAATAATTCTTCGATTTGACAGTATGACGTGACGTCACTACCTGGTAATCGATCCTATTCTTATTTGGAATGCATTGTACATGGGTACACTAAAAATATTACACTCATTTTTGATGTGTCTCATAAACCACTCAAGCGTCTCATGAGATTCTATAGTGCTAATAAACCACTAAAAAACACAAAATTTTTATTTAGTCGCTAAGTAGGTACCCTAAAAATGCATTTAAAATTTACATTTTCAAATTTCGCGCGTAATTTGACGAAAATGCAGAACGCAGTGGACGCCATATTTACTTTGTGGTCGTGACGTCAGTTGGCTGTGTAAACAAATGCGCTGTTATTCACTCGGTATGGCCCATCAGTTGACAGTTGACAGCTGTCACTTTAGCTTACACAGCCGAATGACGTATTAACATGGTGGCTATTTCATGGTGATAAAGAACAGATAAAAAAAACTGAAAACTTTGAATTGCATTTAAAAAATTATTTTGTTATTTTATGTACTAAAACTAACACTTGCCGACTGCTTTTTGCCTAAGCTATCTTAATAATATATTTTTAGATTTTTTCTCATATAGAGTAAAATACCCTATTATGTATGTTTGTTACTCTTTCGCGCTCAAACGGCGGAGCCGATTTAGATTAGAGAAGACGTTCAATTAATGTATGGAGCTTGGGCTAAAAATAATAAAAAAAATTGAACAGCAATCTGACTTATACAGACTGAAAGAGAGTAACTATCTTGATTTTTTTGAGCTTTGTCTAACATTTTACAGACCTCAGTTTTTTTTTTAAATGAAGTGGATAAATATAAGCTTGATCACTATACATTATTTTATAGGGTTAGCAACTCTGTGGTAATTGACGTGACAGTATTACTTTGTATCTGTGTGTGTGTGTATTTCAATGACGTATCTAAGTGTATCTGTGTGTGTTGACAAATCGCCAACATGACATTTACGAATTTGACCTTCTTTCGACACGTTTTGATATTGCATTATCATGATAGTACATATGTTTTGCCTTTATTTCACCAAGCGGCAGATGAAATCATAATAAAAACTTAAGGTATTTAATAGATTCGGCAATTTTCGCTAAATTTTAAATAATTCTATTGTGTAGGAACGTATTGTTTTACTGAAACATTTTTCAGCTTTTTACAAAAACTGAGGTCTGAAAAGTTCATATTTATTCATGATCGAGTAGCGATAAGCTTTCTTGGTATATCATATTGGTGTTCAAATTTCTTCGGAATTATAACCCATTTTTGACCTCTCCTTTGGTACACGGGTAGACCATGTCCATTTTTTTAAGTGGGAAATCATCAAATAACTTCTCTTGTTCTACTTAGGTGGAGCGGGAGGTTGTTTATAATAACTGGTTCTAATAACTACATTAATTTTGCAGACATTGCATCAGTGTGGTTATATTTACTGTAGAAAAATTCTAATTGTTCAAGTGTTCTATTCAATAACAGCAACCACATGAAGTCATTCATTGTATCTTTAGCTGCTGGAATTCTATTGTGATTGACTAACTATCTATTATTACTCTTTAAGGCTTCTACACACCAAAGCCGCCGGGAGTCCGATTTTACCCGCCGGAGTCCAGTTTTACCCGACGGGTTATTACCGGCAGGCTAGCCAGGTTACGATAGACGCCAAACAAGCCCGGCGGCATTACCCGCCGGGTAAAACAGCCGGCGCCAGCGGCTTTGGTGCGTAGAGGGCTTAACTAGCATTTGCTAGCGAATTTTTGATCTAATGGTAAAACGGGGTGAATAGAAACGCAGGGGTAAATAGAAACAAAACTTTGGCAATTTTTCACTTTGATACCATATTATCGGCTTCTAACAAAGCATCGACTTTTTAGAATAAGAATTCATTTATAAATTGATATAGTTAAATGCTGCAAAAAAATTTCAAATATCGTGAAAATACCCTTTGAAGTTTTGTTTCTACTCACCCCTGAGTTTCTATTAACCCCATTTGGCTGTAGTTAAAACACACATTCGCATTTATAATGTCATAGTAGGATTAGCTTCTGCCAGGAAATGATTCCAAGGGAACATATTTCTAAGATAAAAAGTATTCTTTGTCCAATTCCAGGACCGTCTACCCGTGTGCCAAACTTCATCCAAATCGGTTAACAGACAAATTTGTTTATGTGAAAGAGTAACAAACATACATACATACAAAATTTGCCTTTATAATATTAGTGTGATATAGTTAGGATAGTACGCATTGTTTCAAAGACATTGATACAAAAGAATAGCTTGTCATCATCATCTTCCTGCCCTTGTCCCATCTTATTTGGGGTCGGCGCAACACGTTTTTTTCTTCCATTCTATCCTGTCAACCGTCATGCTATCACTTACTTCCTTTTCTTTCATATCACTGTTTACACAATCCATCCACCTTTTCTTTGGCCTCCCTCTCCGTCTCCACCCATCCACATGTATACCTACTCGTAACTTTTTTAGTAACATGCCTTTTATCTCTCCTCTTTACATGACCATACCAAGACAAACGATTCCCCTTCAACTTTTCAGTCACTGGCGCCACTTTCAAACATCCTCTAATATACTAATTTCTCACTTTATCCATTTTCGTCACACCACACATCCATCTCAACATTCTCATCTCCAAGAGAATAGCTTGTAATATCTTTAGAAGGCAAATATTTCTGTGAAGTCTTCAAATTCTCTTTTAAGTAAATAGAAATGAGGAAAACTTCAAGTCGTGTGCTATGTTCAAGTTCATATTATGTATCACATGTTTTTCCTAGTTAGTCATCCAGATGAAATTAAATGCCTACGATGATTTTGATTATTAGGCAAGGCTAAAATAATAATTTTATTATTTAACATTTGTAAATATCTATACTACATATATTCCTATCGATCAAATGAATTTTCAATACACTTACTCGAAAACCCGCTCTTATCCCACCGCTTTTAGGCACGCAATAGACTGTTTTCCGCACAAGTGCAGAAAAGAGCAAGTGCTGTCCCCGCCACAATGTTATTACATTTATCGTATCAGGCTGGGCGCTTGTCGACTCCCATGAGTCGCCGGTCAACCCCCGTTTTTTAATTTCTTCGTAAGTGTATACCAAGTAAATTATAGTACATTTTGATACACGTGCAAATTTCTCACTGCAGCCCTCGGCTTCATAACACACTCGCCTACGGCTTGTGCGAATTCCGGCTCTGTCGCAATGATAAATTTTCTGCACTTGTATCAAAATGTACTATAATTTGCTTGGTACGTATTAGTATTTTAGTAATTCCAGGTGCTCATCATCACATATGCACAGTATAGATATATGGAACAATACGGAAACTACCTACAAATGTTCGAAACGGCTCACTCACACAAACATACGCATCGACGAGACTCCTAAGCGGCATTCGCTACTGACAGGACCGCGAGAAACGCTTAGGAGTCTCGTACTCTCGTCGATGCGTATGTTTGTCTGAGTGCGCCGTTTCGAATATTTGTAGGTAGTTTCCGTACTGTTCCATATATCTATACTTTGACATATGTCAGGTATAATGGCCTCGACACACGAGTTGTGTGTCGTAGATTCGAACCAAGACTGGTGCTTTACTTTGTGTAATTTATTTCAACACCACTGCTCTCAGTGAATAAATAATAAAAAACCTGGTACATATGTCCTAGAACCAAAAATTTTAAGATATGTGACATTTATCATCCCCCAGTAGGCTTATGTGATGGATGGCGTGAGCCCGAGCAGCACACATTAAAAGGTTGATTATGCTTATATAGTCCAGTCAAATTAGACCAAAAAATAGGGGTAAGGTTACAATAAGTCGCACCCAGCTGAAAATTAGTAGGATTGTTCAAAACTAAAAAACTTACCGTGTTGCTGAAAATCGCGAAAAACTTGTTTTTGTGACCTTTGACCTCGAGTATTTTTTTTTCCAAGTGTCGGATGAGGACTTTTTAGGTTTAATTTATGAACCATCCTACCAATTTTCAGCTGGGTGCGAATTATTGTTTTTTGTTTTATTTTATTGTTTTTATTTATTATTATATTATTATTTAATTTATATACATAGTAATTGCTAGTAAAGGCAGTATCTGGCAAAAAATGCAGCACTTGTAATTTGAAATCCCTAAGTCTATGAAAGTCGATTTTCGATCCACCGTGCGTCGGATTGGTCCAACGAGTGTTTTCGTGTCCTGTTCGCCAGGGTCGTGTATTTGCGACTGGATACTTCATCTCGTTTACCTCTTCAATCCCCATAGGTGACAGAAGAGCTGACGAGATAGAGTATTTGGTCGTGGATGTACGACCCTGGCAGAGTAAACGCGAGAGTATTTTTTCGGATATATCTGCTGTAGGCGGTTAAATTAAAAGTGTACTTCGACTTACTTTTGATGTATGAAGAGCTTGACAGGCTCAACAAGATGGAATGTCGCGGCGATTGCAACGGTAGCCAGTAGCTGCACTGAGAGTAGACCATAGACTTTGCGTACGAAACCCAGACGGATCTCCTTGTCCGCATTGGCCACATTATTGCGGTAGCAGAAATCATCCTGTTGATTAATTTCATAATAATTATTATTGAAAACAGTTTTACATAGTAATTATTACAATTTTACATAGTAATAATATTTAAGTTATAATGAGGATGAGTTTTTCTATGCATTACAAAAAATGTGAAAGTTTGTATTGTTGAATTATAGAACATGATGGGCTGGTTGGTGTCTGCAACTCCACATCAAAGCGCATATTTTGCATAGTTCCTCCATAGGACAGCTCCTCAAGGAGTGCTAGCATAGAGCGCTGCTAGCACTCCTTGAGGAGCTGTTACAGACTTGCTCTTTAATGTGATATTTTGCTAAGATGTTTGTTACATTTGAATCATGACTAAAACAGGATGGGGATTACATAAGGCATACGGATACTATGTTATAAAGTATGATCAATAAGTTAATAATTAAAAAAAAAAAAAAAATTGTATAAATATTTAGATTGTAATGTAATACAAAATGTGTATAATAGGATATAAGTATGTAAATATGTGAAATAAGGTCCCTTTGGTTCGGTCGTCAAATGTCATATAATAGAAAAATGTGTAATATAGATGAGGGGTTGATGATCTACCAAAAAAAAAATAAGAAAAAGATAATGAATTCGGGCGCCACGGTAGATCATCCCAACAAAACTAACCGGAATTACCCAAATGGAAGACACTAACTTTTAATCTGCTGACGGTAGGCGATGAAGGGAAAATAAAACCAGGATTAACCTTCAGTCTTTTATTTTCCTGCCCGTAGTTTCCTGACCAGGTTTACTACAAAACAGGGTGAAACTGCATATGCAGGAAAGCAAAAGAAAAAGGAAGAATGTTGTGACCGGTATAACACCACCGATTTTCCGAGCAAACATCTATCAAAATCATATTAAAAAAAACGCACACTGTGATCGGCACACCACCACCTACTTTCCGAGCACAATACCAAAAAACTGCATAATACTGTGATCGAGACTATACCAACGACTTTCCGGGCACAGTAGCAAAAAGCTGCGATATCAAGAAAAAGATCTGCAAAAAATATAGGAAAAATCCCTACCAGTAAGAACAAGTCATGTTTCAAGAGTTTTAAGACCTTGATTGACCAAAAATAGTGTTACATTGTTTTGTCATGTATAATCATAGAAGAATTACATTTATTTTTTAATAAATAAGTGGGCTAAGATTAGTAAAAGTTTGTTTTTATTTCTTTATGTACATAACATTGTAGGTAAAGATAATGTGATGGGTCATTGGTTTGGGGAAGTCCTTATTTGCTTTATTTACCTAAGAAGATGAAACTGCTGCACTAGCTTCTAATGTTTTTATATACGTAATAAAATATTTAGAATTTAAATTTTTACTCATAAAATACACCTAATTTTACACATACATACGTAGTTTTTCATTCAAATTTTAATTTAATGTTATTACTTCTAAGAGACAATATTAATGATAGGTTCAAAGTAAATAGTCATAAATTGTATAATGTAAACAGCTGCTTCATTTCCAAAATGGAGGTTTAAACTAACATTAAAGAACCAAGAAAGAGGGCCATGAATCTATTGTTCTCTCTTTAACAAGCCATTTTAGTATAATACACAAAATTCACAGCTATCAAATAATGAAGTGCAAAATAACAGTAAAATACAGACATTTTGTAAATGAGGCTTTATCTTATCAACGGCCTTAACTTATGTACAATACATAATCATATGGGAAATGGAACAATCAGAGATTATTTACGCCACCGTAAAAAATTAAAACTTGTAAAAGTTTATGCCTTGAAATGAATAGGAGATTAGCATATTAATTAATTCTTGAAGCAGACATGTTTGTATACGCCAGGTTAATGTTTTAAGCATAAAATGTTGAAGGACAAACATTGAGGACAACATTCACTGATCACCATAAAATAACAAAAATCGTCAGCTTACCTCGATAGATTCTTTTCCTCCTAACTCACAATCTTCTTGAGCGTACATTAGCGGTATTGAAGCCATTTTTTATGGTTTTTATCGTGGTAATTCGTATTTAATGGAGTTTAAACAACTGTTTTGTACAAATTATTATGGTTTTCCCTTTACGTGTGGTGTCGCAATGACGTTAATGACGTACATAAATGACGTTTTCGGTTTTTGACGTTACTCAGCTGTCATTGTGTCAAGTCATTTTTTTTTTGGGTTTTTATGACCTGGTCACTTGGACCTTTAAGTCAAGTGTGTCAAGTCAGTGATTAATTCTGGTTTTTGTAATTTGAATATTAGGCTTTTCAGTACTACATTCCTTTGTTTAGTGCTCAATTAGCAGTCATCATCTAGTTGCAGTTGTGTGATTGATTTCTGAACATTAATATTGAGTGTGTAGACAATAAAATGATACGTGGTAGGGAGGCATAAAGTGATTGTGATATTTATTATTAATCACTCTTTATTTTATTAACACACGGAAATATCTCAAAAGCAAGCCGTTGCTTCTGACAAAAGCATGAAGAGAAAGAGAGAATTTACTCCATTGATAAGGCATGATAAATCGATTTAAATTGTCGTCTCACAGCTGACTTTCACTCTCTTTCTCTCAATAGTTTCATTATCAAACCTAAACAAACGATAGGTAAACCACCTTAACCATAACTCGACTAACCAAGATTATTGCTCTAACATTATAAAAGCTACAAGTAACCGAGGCAGCAGTAAATGTGCAATAAAACGAAATCGAGTTAACTGCGGACGACAGTCGGAGTCTGCTGGCTCCGCGGGACTAAATCAAGTTTCAGCGAAGAAACTTATTTATCTGAGCCAATGGAATCACTACGGATGAACTTCTCCGGAGAAAGCTATTTGGTTTTTTAATAGAATCTTTCTGTGTCAATTATTTGCAAATGATGTTATGACATGGTCAAATATTGAAATTGTGGAGTTAAACAAGATACCTACTATGTTTTGAACCGGGAATAGATTCTAGTAATAGGTAGTCTTGTGATTGTGTAGCACAAACCACCCTTACGTTGTTGAAACCTCTACGGTCCGAACCAAGCGTTGCGCCTCGTCGTTTATACCGCGAACATCGAGGGACTGGAACTACTTGCCTGCAGCGGTCTTCCCGCCCGATTATAATTCAGGTGTCTTCAAGGCTAGAGTGAATAGGCTCTTAATAAACTAGTGCGCCTCACCATCAACGATTGCATCATCGCAGTCAAGCACTAGTTCATAACAATAAAAAAAACTAAACAGTCTGTACTTTTTAGAAAAAAAAAAAAAACGATCGGTAGGTATCTGGCCTTAATATGCAAATATCATTTGATTGCCTTTATCCCAATTTTTGTGATAGACTGTCAGCGTAAAATGTTCTATATTAAATAGTTACCATTACAGTAGTCACGCCTTTTCTAGTCGATTTGTTAGCCCATGGACAGTTCATTAAGCGCATCTTTCCGTCCTCTTTAAAGAAGCATGCGGTAAAATGATCTGCCCAAACAAGTTAAAGATTTGTCGAAAAAGATCAGTCTTGCACACACAGCTATCGATTCACTTGGCCGGCCATTATTTTTAGTGGCAGTAAAAGTTTACTGTCATCGGCAGCGCGGGAAAGGTCGAGCGGTAATTACTGCTTTTATAGTAACTGCCTGCCGGTGCATTAGCGGTTCTTAGGGTTGCCAGCTCAGGTGGATTTGGAGATTATTGGATATTACCTCTTTGTTTACGTTGGGTACTCGTTTCTTTTCTTTATTAATTTGCTCAGGATGTGTGGTATATATGTCACAGTTATTTTTATCTAGTAGGAATAGTTAGGCCTGGTTTTCATAGGGCCAGTAGCTGGCAGTCAGTGAAGGTTAGTTACTGTCTGATAGCTATTGGGTCCGTGAAAACACCGGTCAGTACTGGCTCAACTTTGTTTTCACGGACCCAGTAGCTGTCAGACAGTAACTGACCTTCTCTGACCGCCAGCTACTGGGCCTGAGAAAACCAGGCTTTAGGGTATAATGGAACAAAAAAGTTATATAAAAAAAACAACAGATTGCCATGAAGTAAAAAAAAAGGAATTTATACGCAACACTTCCTTTGTTCCAATTTGCCCCATGTATGGAGTTCAACGAAACAGTATCTTGGGTATAGGCGTTTAAAGAGTGGGGGCCGATTGGGCTGTGTCCACCTCAGGGCGGTCTAGTGCCCACCCCAGGATGTTGGGCTACTGATTCGAAATTCTATGATTGACGCCAAAATATACACCAAAAACAATTGTAAAATATATAAAATCTATACATTACCTACGCTAGCTATAAGGTGGCTAAATATCTAACCGGAAAAAGAGAAGGTCTTGCTTTGTTTGGCGCTTTGTTATGTGTGCCAAGTTTGGTTTTTGATATACTATCCTATGTCTAGAATAGTCATCACCACCACTGCTAGGACATATGACACTGTGTCATGTCACTGTTTCAGAGAACCCCGTTGTATTGTGTCCCGAAGGGTTTCGGAACTTAAAAACATTGCTTTTACTCACACTTTGATGCATGTAGCAGCTAAAATGATCAAGATTAAAAAAAATATTTAGTTAAAAAAATGAATTGTTTCAAAGATCGGTCATATATTATGTTCGTATGTTTTACAGTGACATTGTTATTAATTTAATGCAGATGCACCGCAGTAATTGGTCGATCTGAAAGCGTATATTTTATTTTAAAGGTACGATGCGTGGTTGCATTCCATACACCTTCGTTTTTAATGGGAAATCATGTAATTTCCCGCTCTGGGTGAAGCCGAAGGGAGAGTCAGCATTTTACTGCCTAAAACCCGCAGTGTTCCTTCAGTTGTCTTTTTTAGGAGGGCTACGGTAACTCCTTCAAACAATCCGCAAGCCTGGGAATCGCCGACCCTAACTGGCTCCATCAATTATGCTGACATTTCTTTGAGGCGCGCGTGGAACACAACATCGACCTGAGCTTAATCCTTATTGGACGGTCGGACGACGAGCTACCCATTGCTCGCCGTCCGAAAGCCCGCGTCAACTGTGGCCGGAAATCGTCTTGCTACTCTCGATGCACGGAGTAATTCCATACGTCTAACTTGTATTTTTCGTTATAGACGATAAAACAACGAAGTCATCGAAGTCATTCAGATGAGAACGGAGCTTTCGCTTCTATAATGAACTATATCTAGAGAGCGAGCAGGCCCCTACGAATTTAAATTAAGACCTGGGTTAATTCAAACAGCGCTTGGATTGGATGTCAATGTACGAGCTGCTGGAAGTTTACTCGTACCTGACGATTCACTTTTTGAGGTTTGTTGTTTAACATTGTGTAAACTTTTTTTTAAAGCTAAAAAATAAAGCCTACACTGTCCCATTAGGGAGCAAAGGCTTTCCCCATATCCTTCAAGGTATACTTCTCCCGAATTAACTCGAACTAACCTTTGCTGTAGTGTCGTCTCCTCGTCCTAAGACGTGAAGAGTCAATTTAGTAAGTAATATTAATACACTCTAACAACATTGTTAACAAAATTACCAAAAAAAAAAACTATGAAAAGTCAATAAGAGTTTTCTTATCAGGTCGATTGTGATCATAAATGTTTAATTCGATTGACTGGCAACAAGCTTTGGTAAAAGATTGTCGTCTCCAAACACGGCAAATGCAACAACTCCCTGAAAACGATAACTTGAAACAGCTTTGGGTCCAAAAGTCGCGTTCTCTTTTGAAAAATTAACGATCTTGTTCCTTTGTACCCCATGTCTCATTGTGCCCCGACTGTCCATAATTTATTTAGCCTTCGTATCAGCCGTTTAGTTTCTACCGCCAGGCCATTCGTAAATTGATTCCCAGTGGATATTGTGATGTGATGTAAAATAATAATAATAATAAGAATCTGAAGTGTCTAAGCAGCTGGACAGTATGTGGAATCATTGAAACAGGCGCGATTTCGATAAAATAGAGCTGAGAATTATTGTAATGTTGACTACCAGCGAAGAAGAAATATACGTTTTTTGTGACATAAACGGCGGTATCTTTTTTTTTTGCGTTAACTTAGAAGGTTAATTTTTCACAGCATCAAGGGACCGCCGACCTGAGTATATGGTTTTAATTTCAACTCGATACCTCCATGCGTTTCCAAGATAAAAGGTCTTGACAGACAGACAGACGGACAACCAAGTGATCTTATAAGGGTTCCGTTTTTTCCCTTTGAGGTACGGAACGCTAAAAAATAAAATAAATATGGCAATCTCTTTTTAACTTGGCGACCAGTGTAAATTACCTATTAGCCACACTATAATCTTATATATCATCATAATAATTACAATAATAATTCATAAAAATATTCAAGAGAATCTGTTGGCAACATCTGTAACTACTGCAGAGCGTGCGCGCCTGCTAGCTGTGGGAGAGTGGGAGTCGGGTCTCTGGATTCATGCATTACCGTCGTCGAACATAGGCACCTTGTTCGACGATACTACCTTCCGCCTCGCTGCTTCCCTACGTCTTGGCGCTCCTTGTTACTCTCCTCATCGCTGCCACTGTGGCGAAGTTGTCAACAGCCTCGGACACCACGGTCTGTCATGCAGCCGAAGTGCGGGTCGCATAGCGCGACACGCGAATATCAACGACATCATCCGACGTGCTCTTGTCACCGTCGGCGTTCCGGCCGTATTGGAACCTCATGGCCTGGCACGCGACGATGGCAAAAGACCGGACGGTATGTCTTTATTTCCATGGAAGATGGGTAGGCCTTTAGTGTGGGATGCTATTTGTGTCGATACTCTTGCGCTATCTCATCTTCCTAGCTCGTCGTGCTGTGCCGGTGCTGCCGCAGCGGCTACAGAGAACCTCAAGCGGCGGAAATATAATAACCTTGTTGGTAGTTATATTTTCGAGCCGTTTGGGGTTGAAACTCTCGGATCGTGGGGTCCGAGTGCTCACAAATTATTTAAAGAACTTTCAAAATGCCTTGTTGACACTTCGCATGACCCAAGGGCTGGCTTTTACTTCGGACAAAGGATAAGCATTGCCATTCAGCGTGGCAATGCCGCCAGTCTTTTGGGTACATTACCAGTCGACAGCGATGTGGAGGAGTTTTTCGACGCCGTACTTTAGATTGCTTTTTTTAGTACTTTATGGCTTTTGTTTTTATTTTGTAAGTTAGTTTTAATTACGTTATTATTAGATTTAAATGTATATAAAATATAAAATGAATAAAAACATAGGTTAAATACCAAAAAATAAAAATATTATAAAGGTAAGAAGTAAAGAGAGTAAGTAAGAGTTTGTAAGAAGATATGTATTTGTTACTCCTTCACGTTTAAACGGCCGAATGGATTTGAATGAAATTTAGCACGCGGGTATACCATGTCCTGTCCTGCTATTCTATAAGAATTGAATCAATTTAATGTATAGGGCCATTGGATAGTTAATCCTATTTACGTATTTGGATTTCGTCGCTGCGGCCAGCGCTGCGCTTAAGTTGCTGGACTGTCGATTTTCTATCGATTACATTTCAGGGAGTGTGCGTTGGAACTGTACAATTTAATTCCACCAAGTCCGTTCCATCATCGGACCACTAGACGTACGGCCTTGCGCCATCGGTACATGGTGGACATCCCACCCATGTACTGATGGGTTTTGGGAACACATTCATTATGCGTACAGCTAAGGAGTGGAATTCCCTGCCAGAGTCCGTGTTTCCTGATAGCTACAACCTAGGGGTCTTTAAGTCAAGAGTGAATAGGTTACTTCTAGGCAAGCGTGCTCCATCGTCGGCCACATCATCGCTTACCATCAGGTGAGATAATGGTCAAACGCAAGCCTATCAATAATAAAAAAAAAACATAATTTTGTGATGAATTTATATTTTAATTTAATAGTACAATATTTTTTCTCAATAATTTGTGTGTCAATTATCAAAACATAGCGCAATACCTAATTTTTAAGATCTTGCATAATAAATATCACCAACATTTACGAATAAATGATTCTGATTCTGATTCACATTAAACAGCAGTTACTCGTAACACGATATTTTAAAACATTGCTGTCTAACGAATACGCCGCAGAACATAAAAAAAAAATAAAGTTAATCACAATTTGCATGCCAACTGCACACTACTACAAGATTTGTTAACAATACCCGTCCTATACGGCCTACATTCGCCGGGTTCCAAGAAATGAATATTATTGTCCGACATTTAAGTGGACCACGGCCTCGCACAGGTGGACTTCCGTAAATCGTACGCTCGACAAATTGGACACTACGCTGGCAACCCAAGTTATAAACGACGGGCTAATTGTTTTCAGTTTACGGTATTTAGTGTGGAAACTGTTAGCGGAAATACAGCATTGTGCTAGGCCGAAAACTTGTGTAAAGCCGTTATGATATTAACAGTAATCATACTAATATTATAACGGCTCGTTCCCGACCTTGCCGCTGTGAGCGGTAGCTAAGCGCGGGGCGGCGAGCGGTAAGATCAAAAGTATGAAAACGTTTGAAGCACGTTACGAGACGCCGCTCATAGCAGAAACGCGCCGCTATGACCGAAGTCGCGACCAGACCAAAGTATAAAATAAATAATATTTCATATATTACCTACACGTTTTAGGTATTCTATATATTGCCTAGGTATTATACTTTCGCCTTTATAGTATTAGGGTGATGAACCATTAGTTCTAAATCCTTTAAAATTGTACCAATGAAAGAGGATCCCTCCCTACCTACTCTTTTATCAACTTTTTTGTTAGATTCTTTGCATGAACACATACGCATTGTTATTTTATCATCTCAATTTTTCCTCCAAATAGAAACAATACAACCAATTTAAAATTTAAACCCTTAATTTATTTCTAATTCCGTTTTATTTCGTAATTAACATGCATTAGAACCTTGTAATACCTCTCCCGCTTTTCCTTAAGACGTCGACACCGCGGCTTACGTACCTTGGGTCCCATTCTCGGGGACTTGCTTTCAAGAAATTTAATTAGAATTCTCACGAAAATTTTCCCTATAAAGATGTTCGAGATAAAAGACTGGGATGGGCAGAGAGGTATTATTAAAAACTGTCTTGTCTGTATACAGGTAGGGTTTTGAAATTATCGAGTAATTACAGGAATAAGGTGGCGAAAATATCAATATTCTTAATTTCATCATGGCGTCAGGAGTCGCAGGACGAATAACTGCCACCTTATTTTACTTTTTTCTTAAATATCGCAGCATATCCTGAGATAGGAGCCTTTTTGGCCTCGCACAGGTCTTTTATTTTTATCTTTTAATATTGTTTTCTATTTTTTATTTTATTTTAAGTTAAGTATTTATAGATTAAGTAGTTACTTTTTATTTTTTTGTTGTTTGTCCTGTGACTCGCACAGGACAAACAACAATACAATACACTCAAATGAATGTTTTCTTTCTTTCTTTCTTTCTTAGGCGCGGGTTTCGGAGATGTTAGCAAAATTGAAGGGGCTGGTTAGGGGCGACGCCTGTTAGGGCTACGGATTGTTTGAAGAAGAGAAGACTGACGCTCCCTGCCACTCCATCCAGTGCGGAACAAGTTATTTGGCATGCATGCATACGCACAATCAGCCTTTTAATGTTTCTAATGCTGAGACTCAGGCCTCCTCTCTAGGAGAGGGAATGAGCCATGATCCACTACGCAGGCCCAGTACAGTTGGTTGATGTCAAAAGTCTTCGATTTTTTTTTGTTTTAATATTTGTCGGTTTCCTCACGATGTTTTCCGTCAACAATTAAAGAGCAATGGTAATGAAATAAATTATACAACGCAATACCCTGTCTAGCTGAGAAAGTCGGGGCCGTACCGTGTGGTATAGATTTTAAAGACATAAAATAAATTTACTTTAAGTGTACGTATTTACGTGCAGTTGATCGGTATCACACATAGCTATTCCGCATTTAAAGCATTGTTTTTATGCAAAAGATGAGGACTTCCTTTAAGAACTAGGTCAGGTCAGCAGCACATAATTTTAATACACCTATAACTCTATAAACAGAGAACAATAACATAAATTAATGAACAAATACCCTCTTTAAATTCACAACCACAATACGAGTTCATTTAATTGAAATAATTGTCGAACGACCGCAGAATATGGGCCAATGGAGAGACAGAACAGAACTGAACTGACGATTTATCGGTAATTGAAAACGCTCCGATTTCCCGCCGAAACGACAGAGATATAAGAACAAATCCATTTTTAATGTCTATGGCGTCGCCTCCTAATGGATCAGGTGGCTGGTTTATGGTCCTTTCTGTTTATGGTTGCATTCGATTTCTTTTTTATTTTGATTTGTATTTGGTATTTTTGTGTAGAAAAACGTTGAGCGAATATAATGAATAGACGGGGCCACGTATGTTCTGTTGTATATTTTTTGTCTGTTCTTTTGTACGTTTTAAAGAAATGATTAGAAACAATATCTAATACTTAAATCTATTAGGTATCTCCGTTCCTGAATTAACTATTTGAAGCTGGACCCGTATCAAATTCTATTGTGGTATAAAAACCTCCACACCTTCCACAAGATAGACCGGTGACCTGGTGAGGATCGCGGGAATCCGATGGATGCGAGACGCACAGGACCGTTAGTTGTGGCGACATTTGGGGGCGGCTTATGTCCAACAGTGGACGTTTTCCGGCTGAAATGATGATGATGATACCTATGTGAACTCCCAATTTGGTGTATAATAAAAAACAAAGAAAACCGAAAGAAAATCCGCGTAGTATCGCATATAGCATGAAGCCATTAGCATATCGAAATCAGTTATAATTCTCGTGGTGGTGAATGCAGTCCGGTTCGCATTGCGGCACTTCTGAGCGTTATGTAGATCACAGCACGGTATACTGGCGCTAGCTGCTGCCCTGGTATTTATTACAAGCACGGGGAGATTTTTATTCCGATATGTGGGCTCGTAACTAATTATTTTCTAAAATAAATTAGAAGTAAAAAAAAATTGTTTTTGTTTATTTATTTATTTATTAAAACTTTATGCAATAATAAAACATTCTACAAAGGTGGACGTGGTGCCTTAGGCTGCATGTAATGTTTTTGATTTTTCAGTGTTTGGCAGTCGGCCTTCTTGGCAAACTTTAGTGAGGTAGTGAATACTACATATAAAATTATAAACTCCATTTTGCCGAGATCGTGCCTGTTTCGATGATTATTTACTTGTACAGACACTTGATACTTTACATCACAATTTCCACAAGGTATCAATATTTACTAATTATGTTGCAAATAATTTTTAAAATAATTTATTAAAGATTCGACCATTGATCTTTTTCTCGAAGTTAGACCTAGGTACCCCACTGGACCGTCTGTCCTAGGTAAACGTAGTCATCCCCAACTTCGAGTGTAGACAGTTTAAAAAAATCCCGCAGCCCAATGATCTATCCAGAAAGACCCCTTCATTTTACGAGATATTAAGTACTTACCATAAGGTATTTATTGATAACGTAGGCAACAACAATCACGTGTTTAAACACTATTCTGTCACTGTCATAATATTCCAATGATTCAAATATAGAACATGAATTTTAGGCGGGTTTTTTTCCAGTGAAGTTCAGTGGCTGTTTTAGTTATTTGCAAATTGATTCCACGTGGATATTATTGTTATGTAAAATTGGTGTAGTTTTGTGTTGTAGTGTTGACTATACCTCAGCGAAGTTTGCCGAAAAGGTTGATTTGATACATCATCATGATCATAATTTCAGCCGAAAGAGGTCCACTGCTGGACATAGGTCTCCCCAAGTGTTGCCATAACGACCAGTCCTGTGCGTCTTGCATCCACCGGATTCCCGCGACTTTCACAGGTCGCTGTTATTTCCAATACGTGGTCGCCACTCCAGAACCTTACTTCTGACTTAATACATTTGCTGCCAAATACTACAAAAACATTGGAATGTGTACATCTATTTCTAATGGTAAAAAATTAACTATTTATACGAAGAAATTCCTTAAAAGACTATCCAAGCCAAAAACATTATGGCAGTAAGTCCCCTCTTTGAGGCGTGGTTGGAAAGACCTCACGGCGTCCTCATGACGCAGGTTCTCACCGAACACGGTAAGTTCGGGAAGTTCCTGCACCGAATTCGTGCGGAAGCAACGCCCGGGTGTCGCCACTGTGTGGACACAGTGGAGGTGTGCCCCGCTTGGGCAGAGCAACGTGCAACGCCGTGTCCTCATGGGGGCGATCGGCGGCGGCGATCTCTCGCGCCGAGTCTTGGTACAGGCCATGGTCCAGAACGAGGAGGAGTGGCAGGCGGTCGCCTCCTTCTGCGAAGCAGTAATGCTAGCAAAGGAGGCGGCCGATCGCGTGAGGCAACGGTCCTCACACCCCAACCGCCGCCGGGATTACAATCCCGATTTCCGGCCACCGTAGGCGCAGGCTTGCGGACGGCGAGCAATGGGTAGCCCGCCTTCCGACCGTCCGGTAACCGTCCGGACCGAGCCCAAGTCGTCGACGGCACGTAATGTTTCACACGCCCCTCAGGGAGATGTCAGCAAATCGTAGGGGCCCAGCAGGGTCGAAGCCTACTGGGGCCATGGGTAGTGTGAAAACGAAACCCGGGGCCCCGGGACGAAGGCAACGAAGGAACAGGAGTGGGTTTTAAGTCATTAAAAGTCTGACACTATCTCTCGCTCCATCCAAGAGCGAGATTTGTCCTTAGATGATTTTCCCACCTAAAAAAAAAGCATTAACAAAAAAATATGAAGGTAGGTTTTCGCTTCGACTAGATCAATTTTATGGAGAAATGAGAGGAGGTAGATACTTGATCCCATGGGATTGTACTCTATCGGCTCTTTGTCGATGAGGATCGTTCCACATTTTTTCAAACCAATCACGCGTATTATACGCTTGATTGGTTTGAAATTGAAACTTTTCTCTCTGCATTTTGTTGCATGTCATTTTTAAATTTATTTAGAATTTGTTAAGTCGAGTAAAAGTTTCTATATAAGATTTAACTGGCAACTTAAAAAAAAAAATAGTTTGTATCATCTGAGTTTGTACTACCTTTAATTACACTAGTATTATAAAAGCGATGTACGTATTTGAGTGTGTGTAAGTTTGTTACTCGCAGTTTGTTCACGCGCAAACGGCTGAACGGAAATTGATGTGAGTAGAAAATATCCTGAAATAGGACACAGGATTTTTTATCCTTTTACATGGGAAAATATCAAAATATATCTTCCGCTCTGGGTAGTGTGGGAAGGATTACCAAACCTACTGACTAAAACCCACAGTGTTTCTTCAGTCGCCCTTTATTGTGAAGTCTATGGTGAGTAAAACATACTCATAATTGTCATAGATAGTACTACTCAACAGTAGGGGCCCAGCAGGGTCAAAGCCTACTGGGGCCATGGGTGATGCGAAAGCGAACCCCAGGGCCCTGGAACAAAGGCAAAGAAGGAGCAGGAGGTTTTAGTCAGTATAAATCTGAGTTGACACGCCCTCCCGCCCCGCCCAAGAGCGGGAGATGTCATTGGATGATTTGCCACCTTAAACAAAAAGATAGTACTACTAATAATAACGTTGACTGGATGTACTTTAATTTACAATTTGTTGCCTTAGCATGATGTGTTAAAATGTCAGGCGTGCGAGCAAAGAAGAGGGATGGAGCTATACACCCTATATAGCTCCATCCCTTTAACAGTTCAGTTTAGGTTGTAAAATGGGTCGCGTTAAAAGCTCGTGGTAGCACTTCTATAATTTTATTTTAAATGATATAAACCAGTGCTTGACTGCGACCCCACCTGATGGTCAGCAGTGATGCAATCGTACTAGTTTATTAAGAGTATATACATACTCATCAGAAGGCTTACAGTCACCCAAAGGGCAATGGAAAGGAGCTTGGAGTTTCCTTGCGTGATCGCATAAGGAATGAAGATATCCGCAGGAGAACCAAGGTTACCGACATAGCCCGAAGAATCGCCAAACTAAAGTGGCAGTGGGCAGGGCACATTGCTTGTAGAACGGATGGTCGATGGGGCCGAAAGGTTCTAGAGTGGCAACCGCGCACCGGAAAACGCAGCGTTGGAAAGCCACCCACAAGGTGGAACGACGACCTGGTGAGAGTCGCGGGAATGAGGTGGATGTGAGACGCACAGGATCGATCGTTGTGGCGACGCTTGTGGGAGGCCTATGTCCAACAGTGGACGTCTTTCGGCTGAAATGATGATGATGATAAACTCTAACTTTGAAGACAACTAAATTATAATCGGACGAGAAGACCGCAGCAGGCAAATTGTTCCAATCCTTAGATGTACGCCGTATAAACGTAAAAAATAATCTTCTAATAACAAAATCGTTGAATACGCCCACGAACGCTTAATAAGATTATGAAAATAAACTGATCGGAATCAATTTCATTTAGCTCTATGACTTGAAATGTCAAGCAGAAATAAATCGGATTACTTATTAAGAATTTAACAGTACTCGGAAAAAGTTTAATCCCCGCTCTCTTTTAAAGGCTAAGTACATCTTGAGGCTTAAGAGGGGCGACTTAAATGTCAGGATATGTCTGTAATTAATATTTAATCTGTAAGCCGCGCTGGTGTTGCCAGCTTCGCTTCTCTTTTTCGACTTTATCTTTTCTTTTTAAGTTAGCATTTAGATCACTGTAAAAGGTCAGACGGTAATCGTAGGGGTTAGGGCCTGTGCACACCACGTTTTTTAAACGCGCCGTTGCCGCGCATGTTTGAAACGTGCGTCGACGGCGCGTTTTTATCTTATTAAAATCTACAGGCTACGTCTGATTCGCGAGCGTATCGCTACAAACGCGCAAATGCACAGGCCCTTAGGTACAATCTTGGGTACGCCATAATCATGGCGGTAAAACTCCTCTTTGAGTAGTGGTTGGAGACGTGACACGGCATCCTTGCCTTCCACATGACGCAGGTCTTTACTGGACATGGTAAGTTGGGGGGTTCCTGCATTTGATTCGTGTGGAAGAAAGGCCCGGGTGTCACCATTGTGTGGACTATCTGCAGGACACGGTGGAGCATACTGTGGAGGTGTGCTCAACTTGGGCAGATCACCGCCACCTCTTCCTCGTGGAAAGAAATTGAATGCCAGGCGCTTGCGACCAGGAGACCACCGAAGCTCTAAGAAAATAATACATACAGAAGGTAGTGGACAGTTCGCTAGGCTGATTGATAAGACTACTTCTCCTACTGTTAGCCCAACATTTGTATCATAATTAATCACCAATACACATACCCATATCGCTACAGATGGTAACAGATGGACAACTGCAAATAATAACATCAACCAGTTAGTGAACAGTTAGCCAGCCTGATTGATTGGCAGGCACGACCGCGTTTGATGCGGTCTGTCACCATAATTTGATTGTGGTGACATCACTAGTTGACAGTGGCGGTAAACGCTCACTGACAATCGGCTTGGGCTGAAGTTGAGTTTAATGGTGTCATTTAATTCTACTAGGATGTTCAATAGATCCGAAATAAATTAATGTTAATAGCCTTGTAGGACGGTGCCAACATACTTGTGGTCAGGTACTCATGAAAAATAAAATAATAATAATACTATACAACTTTCCCACAACGTCATCTAGTCCCAAATTATGAGCTTGTTTGTGCCATTGGTATACAACAACAACAAATGATAAACATACTTATATATTTCTAAATACATACATATTATAGATACAGAACAAATGATCGTGCACAGCATAAAAACAATTGTCTTGGGTGGGAACCGAACCCATGACCTCCGGCATAGCAGTCAGGGCCACTAAACACTAGACCCAGAGGCCAGTCAAATGGTTCCATAATTATGTTCAGATTCACAAAATCAGGGTTTATTATTATTTAACAATTTATATACACACATATATTTAAAAGACACGAAGAAAAACAGAAAAATAAGTTTTTTTTTATTTTTTATTCTTGGTAGGTTCGCGCTTGACCGCTAACTCACCTGATGGAAAGCGACGATGCGGTCGACGATGGAGCGCGCTTACCTAGAAGTAACCTATTCACTCTTGACTTAAAGATTCCCGGGTTGTAGCCGGTACATGTTTATTTCTATAGAAATCTCTCCCAGAATACTTGTGAAAGGAGAGTTGGAAAAAAAGAGATGTAGACACCGCTGCACCGTGTGTAATAGGAAAATAAGTACAAACAAAACAGTTATCACTGAAATAATATAACATACAGGGGCGCCGACTTTTAGAAAACCTCATGGGTGCTCATGCTCATTTGATGAACTCGAAAAAGTGGCGAAGTGTGAGAAGAAAAATGCACACTGATCGATCGACAAATAAATAAATTTCCTACTTACATACTGCGTACTTAATTACTAATTATGTTTGATAAAAATATAAAATGAAACCATTATATAAAAATTAAACTAGTTTTTATTATCAAGAAATATTATAATTTATACGTAACCTAAAAGGCGATTACTGATCTGTTTCTTGATGTCTATTCTCAAGAGTGATCAGCACCCACTATTTATTTCTCATGGGTGCTCGAGCCCCTGAGCACCCACGGAGTCGGCGCCCCTGATAACATACAATGTAAAGATATACTATTATAAATATATACTTATAGTAGGAGTTGCTGCTTTGCGACATTTATCTAACGCATGCCGTGGAATGAAGATGATACTATGAGTATCAAGAAACAAAAAAATGCAGCGAGATAACATGACCAGAAGGAAATACAATTTCCATCCCCTACTTTCCCCTATAATATATAGTATATAAATCATCATTATTTTAACTAAAACGCTGACTGCGTTGAATAAAAAGTGGAAGAAACCTCACCAATAGCCTGGGGCTGATTCAGTGAACGTCCAACGTAACCTGAGCCCCCCCATCCCCCGTACAAAGCGCAAATTGAAAGACCGACAGCGTACCTAATGAAATAGCTGAGCTCTGAATAAATTGGACGACCCATTCGCGTGGAAAACGGTTGCGATTCAATTTGATTTTGAAATAGGATTGTTTCATTCTCGTTAGTCGATAAATGCATATTTGTAATTATATGGAAGCTGGAATATTTATATGATTGCTGTGTTGTGGTTGGTAATGGGGGTGGTTTATGTATCTACGTGCCCGTGTTATAATCGTTTGAATTTAGGAGTACCTACCCATTTACGGCTACTGCTGTTTTTTTTTTAGGTGGGATTGGTCAGTGGCCCTGACTGCTATGCCGGAGGTCGTGGGTTCGATTCCCACCCAGGAGAAATGTTTGTGTGATGAGCACGATCATTTGTTCTGTGTCTGGGTGTAATTTATCTATAATATGTATGTATTTAAAATTAAAAGTAAATAATAAATAAAAATATTATTATTATTACTTCCTGAGGGACAGGCCCTTTTTTTAGTTGAGAAATCATCAAATAAATTTTCCCGGTCTGGGTGGAGGGGAAGGGAGTATCAGACTGACTAAAACCCACCCTTTTTTTGTTCCTTCAGTTGCCATTTTTTGCGAGGGCTGCGGTTACTCTTTTGAACAATCATCATCATCATTTCAGCCGAAAGACGTCCACTGTTGGACACAGTCCTCCCCCAAGTGTCGCCACAATGAACGGTCCTGTGCGTCTCGCATCCATCGGATTCCCGCAACCCTTACCAGGTCATCGGTCCACCTTGTAGGAGGCCTTCTAACGCTACCTCGTCCGGTACGTGGTCGCCATTCCAGAACCTTTCGGCCCCAACGGCCATCCGTTCTGCGAGCATGTGCCCTGCCCATTGCCACTTAAGTTTGGCGATTCTTCGTGCAATGTCGGTGACCTTAGTTCTCCTGCGGATATCCTCATTCCTGATGAACAATTCCGCAGCTGTTTTCCCTGGAAGGCCCTCTGAAAGATTGCCAATAAATTAACGTGCTTTACGTATGAGTAGAGTACTATTATAAAATCCCCTACAAAAGCACAGGTGTAGTGTAATTGGAATGGAACAGATAATGAATTGCACTGGGAACTCAGCGAGAGTAAAGAATATTAAATATTTTCATTTCGCTCCGGCGTATAGTTTTGCATGGAGTATTTTTTAATTAAGCGTTCTAGTGATGAGCTTGTGTTGTCGATGGATACCACGTTGATTAAATCGTGACAGATGTCATTTTATACCCTAAGTCAATCTAAATATATGGAAAACACCTATTACTCGTACTAAATTCGCACAAACATCTCCTAGTTACATGGGTCCATTCATTTATCAAAAGATCAATAAAATTCTGGACATAGTAGGTTGCTCAAAGCGGACTTGTAAAATAAAAGTTATGAAGTGGCTATCAGCTCAAGACTATGCACGGACTGAAGCTCTTCTCATTCCTTTAATATGAATCTCTTGCTATGAGTCCCCCAGGTGCAGCACTTTATCACATACATACTTTCTACACTACACACTCTCTACTTCTATTTACACTTTTTACACACATTTACACTCTTCACACACCTTTTAATTATATTTGTGCATATTTCCCTCAATGAATTAAGTTTAAATATTGTTTAGTTTTGTAACCTAACAATCATTAGTGAACTACCCACTAGTACACTTATAATGTGTCACGAATGTCGAAAAAAAAAAAAAAAAAACTAGATCCCACGACACAGGGTATCCTAGTGTGGGGTCTAGGGCTACTTACTTTATTGCACTAAATAGTTGTTGTCTTAAAAATATTGTGATGTTGTTAATTGTTGTGCTTAACGTGTAATATGCAGTGTCTTAATAAAAATTATTATTATTATTATTATTATATAAAAGCGAAATACCACTCACTGATTAATAACGAAATCTCAGAAACTATAACACCTACAAACTTAAAATTTGGCAGGTAGTTTCCTTATAGGGTGTAGACATCCGCTAATAACGGATTTTACGAAACTCCACCCTCAAGGGGGTAAAACGGAGGTTGGAAGTTTGTATGGAGAAATCGACTTTTACGCGGGCGACGCCGCTGGCAGAAGCTAGTTCAATATATATACAATTTATTTTAATTTTTAGTGTTAAAAATAATAATAATCTTAATGTGTTTGACTCAATTTAATTTAATTTAATTTTTGTGTTAATTTATTGTTTTATGTAAAATTGATTATACTATAACGATAATATAATGAAAGATTATGTTTCTCAAGGCAGCAGTATCATTCACATTCCCAATTTTCACATGGCATACAAACCCCTAAGCGCTTACCCTATGTACACCTTAATGGCCATATGTATTGGTCCCTATTGTTATTAAAATGGTTCCTTGTATGTAAAATGTATGCGATGTGGCTGTACTTAATTTAAAGAAATAAGTCGAAAATAAAAAAAAATAATAATTAATTCTTACAAAAGATTTCTTAAAATCACTAGTAAAAAAAAAAAACATTTTGTAAAATTAAGCATAAGACCAAATTAAAATATCTATTTTAAACCCTCATTTCCTGTAAGTCAACAAATTTCCTCAACGTGTAAATGAGTTTGACAAAAATTAACTTTGGAAACAAAATAATTAAGAAATTCTATTTAAAACACGTTTCGTTGTGCGTTTCGTTGTTAATTTTGTTTTAATTACACAAGTTCTCTTCGAATATTATAATAAAGTGAAAATTTGTATGTTCGTTAATCAAAACCACAACTGCTCTACGAATTTTCATGAAATTTTAACCATAGACAGACCCTAGCCTAGAATAAGACAAGGTAAAAACTCCAATAAGATAATTTTAGTCTTTCACGCGGGTAAAGTCGCTGCCAAAAGCGAGTATAAAAGCGAGTATAACTAGAGATCGTTTGCCGCTCATCTTGCAGTGTTAATCACTTCCGATCAATTAAGACTAGGTAAACTAATTAATTTCCATTGTTTGATGTATCGTTATCAGCATTGTGCAGGCTGGGGTGACATTTCAATTAATAATAGTGTAATATTCTGTGTATTGTATATCTAACTTATGCCAACAGCTTCGCTCGCGTGTAAGAAGGTTTCTTCATACAAACTTTGGGCCTCCGTTTCATCCCTGACTTTTGGAAAATCCTTGGTTATTTATTTGGTAATCTTTGCGTCGTATTGGACATAAATGAAAGCCCTCGAAGTGTGTGTTTTTATTTCACGTATATTTTAATTTTTGCAACAATTTTTGCGCGAGTGATATTGAACGTTTTTAGTTTGAATTGACCACAGAGAATGTAAGGTAAGCGTACCCACAGATTAAAAAATAATAAACTCCTACAAAACTTCACATTACGCGTTTTGTATGGCGACTGCTTGCTAGTCGTGTGGCTGTAGGCGCTAACATTCTTTGTATATATCATAAAAGGCACCTTTGTGCAAAATTTCAGCGTTCAGGTCCAATGTTGCACACAAAAATATATATATTAACATGAACTCATACACAAGCTTATTTAGACATTGCGGACACAACAGCTTGGTTGCAGATGTTTGAACTCTATACCCTAAAGATCTCACTTTAATTAAATTTTGCTAACCTAGTTTAAGTTACTTTGAACTTTCTTACATTTTGCGTTTCATAGAATCTTATAAACAGTTCACTTTACGTTAGAGTGTTAGCATAGCTGCCTCGATGGTTCGAGTTGGTGGAACTTCGTTGTGATTCGGTTTTCAAATGTATATCGAATTTTGAAAGATCTTTATCAGCTAAATATTTAAATCCTTATCATCATCATCTCAATACTCAATACTCAATACTTTATTGCATTCCATATTATGCCTATCTGCCGAAAGACATCCACAGTTGGGCATAGGCCTCCCCCAAGTGTCGTCAAATCCGATGTATGCGAGACGCACAGGATCGGTCATTATGGCGACACTTTAAATCCTGGAAGACAATAATATTGATTCAATAACACATACGATCTTTAGTCTAGAATTTACGTGTCTCTAAACGAACCCATGATGCAAGAGTATTAAAAAAAAAAAATAGGGAAAAAATATGAAATAGATGCACCTTTTCACCGGGTTCCTGAGTAGGTATCAAATTGATGTGGCTACTCGACCAGCAGACCTAGCCAAGTTACGACCGCTTCGTTTCGAATCTCTTTTTGTTTGTTCGATTGTAGATTATCAACTTGGCTAAGCCGACAGGTAGTGACATCAGAATATTTGACGGTGCATTTTACTAAATTGATATGACTTTACTACTTATCATGTAAAGGCAAATACATTTGTTTGTTCATTGTTTGGAAGTACTGATTCAAGCTACACTTACGCTATGCGCTAAAAGTTACTTTCTATTTTTGACTAGCCTGTTGGTCTAGTGGTTAGGGACCCTGACTACTATGCTGGAGGTCGTGGGTTCCATTCCCACCTAAGATAAGTGTTTGTGTGACGAACACAATCATTTGTTTTGTGTCTAGGTGTAATTTATCTATAATATGTATGTATTTAAGTATGTTTATCAGTTGTCTAGTAATCATAACACAAGCTCTGCTTAGTTTGGGACTAGATGGCGTTGTGTGAAAGTTATTATAATTATTTAAGAATATTATTATTATTTCCAAAAAATCACGGTTCTTGAACGATAGAATAGAATGAAAAATATTTGTTCGGTATAAATACAGTACGACGGTGACAAAAACAAAATATAAGAGAAAAGTAGAACAGACTGACTAAATAAAATAGCGCTGAGGATGTCGATACCAAATGGGTTTCCATCTCAATATTTTGACTGGCCTGTTGGTCTAGTGGTTAGTGTGCCTGACTGCTGCTATGGGTTCGATTCCCACCCAGGACAAATGTTTGTGTGATGAGCATCACGATCATTTTTTCTGTGTCTGGGTGTAATTTATCTATAATATGTATGTATTTAGAAATATATAAGTATGTAATCAGTTTTCTAGTACCCATAACACAAGCTCTGCTTAGCTTGAGACTAGACGGCGTTGTGTGATAGTTGTGGAATATTATTATATGTATTTTCAATATTTATTATTATTTGCTGGGCTATTAGAGTGGAGCAGCGGCTCTAATTACCTCATTCATCACCTTTTTAATAAATTATTAATTATCAGGCATCTTGGCTTATAGATATATACATTACAGACTAACATAGAAAACGTAAATATAACATTTTGTTTGTAAATAAGACTTAGGACTATGTTCCTAACACTTTGTTAATAGATAAGACTTAGAACTATATTCCTAAGACTTTGTTAGAAAATAAGACATAGGAGGACTCTGTTTCTAAAACTTTTTTATGAAATAAGTCTTTGGACTATGTTCCTAACACTTTGTTAGCAAATAAGACATAGGAATATGTTCCTAACACTTTGTTAGTAAATAACACTAAGGACTATGTTCCTAATATTTCATATTGTACTACAGCTAATCCTTGGTAATCCAGCCCCTGCTTCATAATCCGACACACCTATTGATTGACGTCAGTACGATTAGTTATATTTCTGTGCGTTAATACCTAATCGTATATTAAGTAGTACAAATTTATGGACTTGATATTACTATTTTTGTAAGTATGTATGTAAATTGATGGATTACAAGGACCTCCTTTTCAAAAAAGTTCCGAACTACAAAAGGTCGTTTGCAGTACTCCATAATCCGACAAATCCGATAATCCGACATCGCCTTGCAAAACGTTTGTCGGATTACCGCCGGTCAACGTATATTGATTTGGTGCCGTTCTGGAGGACCTGTCCGCGGAAGCGACGGAACACTAAGTCCAAGTGTAACGTAACGTAATCAGCCTTATAATGTTTCCAGTACTGGGACTCTTCTCTAGGAGAGGGAATGGGCCGTAATCCACTACGCGGGCCCAGTGCGGATTTGGTGGATATCACATGTCTATGAATTTTTGGTTTTTGGACATTTCAACACTGATTTCGTCACGATGTTCTTCTTCACCGTTTTGAGAGCAGTGGTGATGAAATAAATTAGGTACAAAAAGTACTAATACTCGTAAGTCGAGGCCATTACCCCTAGGCCACCACTGCTCGCTGTCAAAAGTAATACCAAAACCACAAAACAGTACCGATACCAATACTAAAACCATGACGTCCCCATCACTAGGACCTTTTGGATCTGGTAAAAAGCAGATTGGATTACTATTTGTGTTCACCGTCGCTTTGTGCCTTTTGTGCAGCTTCCATTGAATTCCTATTATTATGCGTATTTGTGCAGCTCAGAAATATGATGTTTATTAATTAATTTCATTGCTCTGTGTGAGCTTGCAGGACAAAGGAATAGTTCAGGGGGAATGTTCAGAGGTATGTTTTGACATGTATTGTCTTTGTGTTGCGCAAACCGGTTTGATTTAGAGGATTTTCGCTATGCGTATTTGCAAATTGAATTATACTATAGGATTAAGATTACAGATATAGTTCGAATCCGGCCACCGTAGGTGCAGGCTTGCGGACGAGCAATAGGTAGCTCACAGTCCGACCGTCCGGACCAAGCCCAGCGCGTAGTGTTCCACGCGCGCCTCAAGGACATGTCAGCAAACCGTAGGGGCCCAGTAGGGTCGAAGCCTACTGGGGCCATGGGTTCGCTTCTTAAAGGAAAACCCGGCTCTGGAATGCTAGGCAACGAAGGAACTAGGAGTGGGTTTTAGTCAGTAAAAGTCCGACACGCCCTCCTGCTCCGCCCAAGGGCGGAAGATATCATTGGATAATTACCCACCTAAAAAAAAAAGATATAGTTCGAAGAATCGGTAAACTTAAGTGGCAATAGGCAGGGCACATTGCTCGCAGAACAGATGGTCGTTGGGGCCGAAAGGTTCTGGAGTGGCGACCGCGTACCGGAAGACGAAATATTGGAAGGCCTCCTACAAGGTAATAATAATAATATAATAATATTCCACAACTATCACACAACGTCGTCTAGTCCCAAGCTAAGCAGAGCTTGTGTTATGGGTACTAGACAACTGATAAACATACTTATATATTTCTAAATACATACATATATAGATAAATTACACCCAGACACAGAACAAATGATCGTGCTCATCTCACAAACATTTGTCCTGGGTGGACCGATGACCTGGTAAGGGTTGTGGGAATCGGATGGTTGCGAGACGCACGGGACCGTTCATTGTGGCGACACTTGGGGGAGGCCTATGTCCAACAGTGTACGTCTTTCGGCTGATATGATGATGATGATGATGATGAAATTATTTTTGCAATTGAAGGCCAACATTTGTGAAGAGAGAATAAATTATATTTTAATTAGAATCTTTTACAATTTAAGAAGGTACTTTATGAAATCCTAGATAACTTAAAAAAAAACAACATCATATAAGAACATAAGCCTCTTCACAACACAAAACCATTATATCCATATATTTACACAAAACACAATTTGTAGACAAAATGTAACTCTCTCATAAAAACAGTTCAACCGTCTGTCGTAGCAAAGTGCTACGAATATGCTACGCGGCTACGAGCTACGAGCTACGACGTAGCATAGTGCAGTCATAAACTTTATTACCGAGATTTTTATGTGAAATGTTATTAAATGCCGCCGGTATTTTGAACGTATTAAAGTGAATTTCTCGTAGTTTCGTTAGTAATTTGTTTGTGAAATATCACCGTGGTGGCCCGTACACGTACACTGGTTATATAGACGAACAGCTCTGCGATAAAGGCCTCAAACGGTATACTTTACTGAAACATTTCGTTGATTTATTATGCCACTTTTAAAAATTTTATTATAATTTATTCAGTTTTAAAACAATATTGTACTACAAACAATTAAAAATATTATATACATTATAAATAAAAAAGGGAAATTTAGGCAATTGAGTTTGCTTGCATGTATTTTGAATATTACACCAATATTTTAAAGGCAAAAGATTGTATGCGTATGTTTGTTACTCCTTCACGCTTAAACGGCTGAACGAATTTGGGTGAAATTGCGGACATAAATAGTCTTTTTTTAAGGTGGGACCAATGACTTCAGGTGTCAGACTTCTACTGATTAAAACTACACCTATATCCTTCAGCTGCCCTTTGCGTTCGAAGACCACGGGTTTCCTTTTCAGAAAATGCCCGCGACGGAGAGTGTGTGCGGGAATTGCATGATTTGATTCCGCCATCACCTTTCTACCATCGGACAACCCGTCGTACGGCGAGTAGCCACCGTCACATAGCTAACACCTCTACGGTCCGGACTAAGCGCTTTGCTTCGTCGTTTATACCACGTACATCGAAGAACTGAAACAATTTGCTTGCTGCGGTCTTCCCGCCCGAGTATAATTTAGGTGTCTTCAAGGCTAGAGTCAATGGGCTCTACCTTACCTTCAACGATTGCATCTCTGCTTACCATCTGTTGGGATAATATAAAAAAAGTATGTTTCTTTTTTACTCGACTGCACTAAGGGTATACGGAACATATTGACTGCAACAGTCGGGACCCATTAAAATAATCTAGACTAAAAGAATCCCATCTAATATGGGTCCCGACTGTTGCAGTAAATACGTTCCGTATTAGAATTAAATACTTCTTTTATTTTATGTGTTTAAATTAATGCAATTCAATTGGTTTCTGCGCTACTGGACTGAACTTGTTTTTTTTCTTCACAGTTTTTATTTAAAGTTATTTTTTACGCTGTCGGGTTTTTTTATTTTTTAAATGTTTCTACTTTCACGCGGGCGAAGCCGCTGACAGAAACTAGTACGAAATACATACAAAAAGAAATTTCTTAGCTCATACATCCTGTTCAATCATTTATTTCGAATTTCTCCGCTGAACGAGTCAAAAGGGGGTTGAAGTTTGTTTGCGAACAAATCGTAGGGTAAAGTTTTCTTTAATTAAATTAATGGTGGTTATGAATAATTGAGAGGTGAGAATATACCCTTTTATGTTCCTACTGAATAATATTAATGTATGAAGAAATGTAATAATGTAATTTAAATAATGATTGCCAAAATTATGATAGAGTAGAGATTTTATTAACCAAATAATCACTGTAATTTTAATTTATTTTGAGACGAGTTTGAAGATTCAATAATTGTACAATTACTTACTATTGCATGAATTAAAAGACTTTTTTAATTTATTTTATTTTAATTTATTTATTTATGAAGAAATGGTGGCTCAGGGGTAACAGCTTTACGAGTTGTAGATCGTGGGTTCAAGTCCAGCTAGGAGCATTGCTTTGTGTAATTTATTACATCACCGCTGCGTGTAGAAAAACATAGTGAGGAAACCAGCACGTACTAGAACCAGAAATTCGTAGACATGTGACATCCACCAACCCACACTGGTGCATTACGGCCCATTCCCTCTCCTGGAGAGGAGGCCGGAGTTCTAGCAGTGGGATGGTTGCATTATATAAGTCGGATTATGCTATAATTTTAATAATAATATCTCATATAGTATTTTTAAATTCAAATATTTAGGTCAAACATGGATTGCGGGAATGTTTCAAGGAGTCACCACGGCCCTGGAACGCAATGGGAACTGAAGGAATACAGGCGAGTTTTTTCCCTGGCCACCGTAACTTTATAGAACAATTCCTCAGCCTTTATAGGCTTCGACTCTGTCCCTTATACTGTCAAATCTTTGAGGCGCGCGTGGAATACAACGCGCCATCAAATTGGCCTTAGCCATTACCGGACAGCTGAACGGCGAGCTACTCATTGTTCAATGTCTAAAGAATCCGGGAATCACCCTGCGAGTCATCTTCGGCGCTGAAGGAGGTGCCTAATTCAAATTCCCTTTCACCCTGTATCATAACATATCATGCTTGAACCTGGCCCGGACGCGAAAGGTTTCCAGCCCCGATCCTTGAGAACACGGCGGTGCTTCACCCAATGGTGATCTATGAGTGTTTTTTTTCATCGGATCCGAAACAGGGACCCCCTGAAACCACCAACCTAAATATTGTGTCCTGAGTTTATCTGCATAAACGCCAGACCCCTTCAAGTGCCTACACCTCGAACTAGCCTTACAGCCCTCACAGTACATGTAAATATATTTCTCACATATATTTTATATCACATATATTGACATTGTTCTCACATGGGCTACCATGTCGGTAGACAAGACACATGTAACAGAGATATTTGTAATTGCAAAACATGATTGAAAAGAGTGTCCATGGAGTTTCTTGCACATAGGATATCTACGCTTTGGAATGTGCAATTAGCATCATTTTTTCTGACTGACTGACTTCTTGACATTTCAAAAGTGCCAGTAAATGGTTTATTTGAAATAAATGCTTTTGAATCTTTGAATCTTTTAGTAACATTTTTCGTTTCATTTTTCCTGTTGCACATCAGCCAGTTGTCCCATTTTAGTTAGTCGGTATGTCAGTAGTTACACTTGCACTCTTTCTAGCCAAAATAATGTCATTTGACACCGATATAACTTGTAGATACTTATGTTATGTTTAATTTGTTAATATGTTTTAGTTTTTTAAATTGCACTGTATAACGTCTTGGTGAGCTGTGCGCTAAAAGAGCCATTTATTGGGTCCCATTAAACGCAAAGCGACACCGCGGCTGACCAAGGCGAAGATAGAGAGATGAGTTTGATAACTACCGGAGGGACTGAACGAAAAACGGATGAACGGATGGCCGTTGGAGTCGAAAGGTTCTGGAATGGCGACCACGTACCGGAAGACGTAGCGTTGGAAGGCCTCCTACAAGGTGGACCGATGATCTGGTAGGTAAGGCTGCGGGAATCCGGTGGATGCGAGACTCAGAGGACCGTTCATTGTGACGACACTTGGGGAGGCCTATGTCCAACAGTGGACGTCTTTTGGCTGAAATGATGATGATGATGATGATAGAGGGACTGACCTACAATGGCTGAGGACAGACGTGTGAGGAAAAGGGAGAAGGAGCTCTTCGCCCAGCAATGGCACATAACAAGCTAACTAACTAACGTCTTGGATGTATCATCTGTAAAAATATACTTAAATAAAATCACTCAAATATTATAAATGCGGAAGTTTGTATGTTTCTTGCTATCCTCGAGAGTTTACAACGGGTGGTTTTTAAGTCAAGGGTTAACAGGTTACTTCTAGGCTAGAGTGCTCCAATATCGACCACATCATCGGTTGCCATCAGGTGCGTTAGTAGTCAAGCAAGCTTATCAATAATATAATATACATATACAGGGTGTCTTTTGACATCGACGCACAAACGAATACCACGGATCTAGTACATGATTCTTCATGATTCTAATAGAAAACTAGGTACTAATAACCGTCTATGTTAGTAATTTTGATTAAAATTTGAGCTAAGATTCAAGTTTATTAACCCAAGAAATAAGAATCATCCATACAATCTTTAAAATCTCCTAAATTGTTCTATTGGGTTTTTTTTTCTTTTTTAGGTTTTTTTTTTTTTTTTTTTTTAGGTGGGAAAATCATCTAATGACAAATCCCGCTCTTGGGCGGAGCGAGAGTTAGTGTCAGACTTTTACTGACTAAAAACCCACTCCTGTTCCTTCTTTGCCTTCATCCCGGAGCCCCGGGCTTCGCTTTCACACTACCCGTGGCCCCAGTAGACTTCGACCCTGCTGGGCCCCTACGATTTGCTGACATTTCCCTGAGGCGCACGTGGAACAATACGCGCCGTCGACGACCTGGGCTCGGTCCGGGCGGTTACCGGACGGTCGGACGGTGAGCTACCCATTGCTTGCCGTCAGCAAGCCCTCGCCTACGGTGGCCGGACCATTGCCCCGCGCGTGCGGCCTTCTCCTTTACCAGCATTACTGCTTCGCAGAAGGAGGCGACCTGCTGCCACTCTTCCTCGCTTCGGACCATGGCTTGTACCAAGGCCCGGCGCGAGAGATCGTTGCCGCCGACTCTTAGTGCTTAGAAGCCTTGTGAAAAATTTAATTTTCTTAGTTCCAGTGGTTGCGGCTGTGCTTTGATATGTCAGTCAGTCAGTTTCTCCTTTTGTATATTTAAATAGATACACAATATTCACACTAATATCTCATACATATCTCCTCAATTGCCGTACTCACCCCCTACACACAAAGTTTGAAGCTATCCTCGTTAATTCGCCGTGTTGCGGCGCAATGCAGTCCGTTAAACTTTCACGTACTACGTTAGGCTCACGTGACGTTCACGTTGTGCTATTGAACGTACCCAGTGTTATCTGTGTGCCTTTTTTGGCAATGACGTAGAAAAAACGGTGTATGTACAAATCTGAAGTAGTATTGTTTGCGTCATAACCTATTTTCTAGAAGTAAAGTTAAAAAAAGAAGAGTACCAAAGTAAGTAAGTAGTGTAGTAAGTTATCTTTTTAATTTAATAAATGTTTTCTTTCTTTCTTTAAATCGTAAAAGTCACTTCGTAAGAAAGCATCAGGTTGTGGGTTAAATACTTGACAGTTCAGGGCGATACTTAGGAAAAAATACTATAGATTTTTTGTTGATATACAGTGAAGCTCAATACTTCTTTTTTTTATGTAGTATTTCAAAAACCACACCTATGGTTCTTCAGTCGCCCTTTGTGTTCTAGGACCACGGATTACCTTCATATGGTGATGAAATCTGGCTTTATAAAATGATATTAATTTATTAAATTGTTTGGAAAAAAGAAAACAATATTGAAAATATATTTTTACGTTAATTTAATCTGGGCGAGGTCATTTCCTACCAGGCTACTCAGAGAAGGAACACCTAAACAAAGTCGGAGGTCAAAGTATCTTTGTTATTGTTTATTAGCTTATACCAGCGGCTTCGCCCGCGTGAAACTAGGAAAGACATTCAGTGATAAAGTAGCATTCAGAAATTTATGAGTTTTTCATTACAAACAAAAATATAAACCTTTACCGTTTGTAATCTTGTAATATAAAAAAAAAAGACGTCGTGCCATCGCCCGGTAGCGGCATCGTGCAGTAACACCTTGACCAGTGCCGTACCGTAGACATGTGTCCACGCCCTAAGGCCGCGCCAACGGTGGTCGAGAATCGCCCTGCGACCCCCGGCACCGACGGCGGTGTCTTCTGTGGCAGATAGAGAGAAACTTACACTATCATAGTCTTATACAGCTTCGGGAAAAACCTAGTCTATAATTTATATAATTTTATAAAACTGAAGAGTTTGTTTGTTCAAACAATCTCTACTCTCAAACTAATAATAATGTGTTAATAATAATAAGCTAATCTCAAGAACTACTGGTTCAAATTGAAATTATATTTTAGTGTTGGATAGCCCTTTTATCAAGTAAGGCTATAAAACATTACACATCAACCGAGCAGAGCAGTAACCAAAGATGCGGGTGATGCTTCGGGAAACAGCTAGTCTACAATAAAACTGATAATCCCTCTCGCACCACTTCTAGGTAAACTCGAAGCTACTAGGTGCTCTACTGAAAAATACATTTCATGAAAACCACTGACCGCCTTCTGTTTATGCGGCACACGATACGGGCAACGGTATTTTATTATTATGCCTCTTCGAGTTAGTGAGGTTTTAAATTCTATGAAGGGTGCAATGAATGAATTCGTCTGAATAAAGGTGCCATTCGAACCTCGGCTGCAGTACTGTAGGGGCCCAGCAGGGTCGAAGCCTACTGAGGCCAAGGGTCTGATTGGAAGACTCGGCCCTAGTACGAAAGGCAATGAAGGAACAGGAGTGGGTTTTTAGTCAGTAAAAGTCTGACACTATTTCTCGCTACGCCCAAGAGCGGGGAATGTCATAAGATGATTTTCCCACCGAAAAAAAAAACCTCGGCTGCGGTCTGCGGATGCAGGCAGCACATGCAGCGGCTGCACGAAGCCGGCTGCAGCTGCACGACAGGTTTTCTATGTAGTAGTATGAATTTTTTTGAAAACCATTCCGAACACGGCTGCGGCCGAGCTTCGGCTGCGAGTCCTACTGCGACCTGCAGCCGCAGCCGATCGCAGACCAGTAGTGCAAGTCGATGCGCACGTATTTACTTTACTCTAACCTGTTTAGATAAGTTCGAAATAATCGCTACTCGGAGTTGATAGCGCTCATATTGGACTGAATCATAAATTTGCTACTGGTAGCTCGTGCAGCCAGCTTCGGAATCACTCCCGGCTGCGGATACAGGCAACGGCTGCGTGTCATGCGTGTGCTACCTGCATCCGCAGCCTGTATCCGCAACCTGCAACGTGTATTTCGACAATCTCAACGGAATCAAAATTCATAGGGTACTTCCTTTTGACTTAGAATCCTGAAATTTGGCATGAAGTTAAGTCTCATAACACAAGTATAGGAAAAAGTCTGAAAACTGTAAATTTGTAGTTACATTACAAATTCTTTTTTTGCGATTCGAAAGAAATCTTCGTAACTCAGTTTGGGAATTGAACTGTTTTCATAGGTAAGTTTGTACGGAACCCTCAGTGCGCGAGTCCGACTCGCACTTGTCCAGTTTCTTTTATTTGATATAAATCAGTGCTGGACTGCGATCCCACCTGATGGTAAGCAGTGATGCAATCGTTGATGGTGAAGCGCACTAGTTTATTAAGAGCCTATTCACTCTGGCCTTGAAAACGCGTAAATTATAATCTTCCGAATTTCCTCCCGGGTGCATGTTTCCTTGTGACAACAATTTTCTACTATTACTATTATTATTTCATAAGTATATTATTTACTATTATTTATTTAGTATTATTATTTACTTTTATTATTTTATTAAGAGCCTATTCACTCTAGCCTTGCGGACGCCTAAATTACAATCTCCCTGATTTTCTCCCGGGTGCATGTTCTCTTGGGACAACAATTTTCTACTATTACTATTATTATTTTCTATTATTCTATTATTACGCGGGCAAAACCGGTAGCAACAGCTAGTTCTAACAATAAAAACAAAAGTTCCTCCACACATGAACATCGCAACACGGTGTCCCTCCACTAGTTCTAGCTAAGAATTATATATTTATCAGCTGGCAAATTGAGCTAACATTTCTGTTAGTGAGTGCTGTATCTACTGCCGGTGTGTTACTGTTGTCTCAGGCTCTATAAATTACGTTTAGTTAAATGTAAATTATTGGGTTTTTCTTTGTGTTTAACTTTATTAATTTAAATATTTTGACTGGCCTGTTGGTGTTGGTTAGTGGCCCTGACAGCTATGCCTGAGGTCGTGGGTTCGATTCCCACCCAGGACAAATGTTTGTGTGATGAGCACGATCATTTGTTCTGTGTCTGGGTGTAATTTATCTATAATATGTATGTATTTAGAAATATATAAGTATGTTTATCAGTTGTCTAGTAGTATAACACAAGCTCTGCTTTCCTTGGGACTAGATGGCGTTGTGTGATAGTTGTGGAATTTTATTGTTATTTATTATTATTAATAAAAAAACTCGAAAGCCTGCATAGCTATAATTATTTTTCAGTAGCCTGTTGTGTTCTTCAGAGCCAACAGGTTTTATTACTATTTGTGAATGTAAAATGTGAGATATCATTCTCTACGAGATGTAACCGAGGCTATAACCCATCATCTTGATCTTCTTGGTGTTACGTTAACATCCACTTACAATTTTTTATCTTACAGTGCGGCAAAGGCTCAGTTGGCTGCCAAAAAGATAGGAAACCTATCAAAGGTCACACAACATGGTTTAAGTAAATCAAGTTAGTGTGTGCACCTGCTTATGTAGCTATAGTTGGATAAAATTCATACAGTCCACTCAAATTGTTATTAAGTTCAGTTAAAAATAAAGAATCAAACTACGCAGTTATAATTCAAAACTCGTGTCAAGCAATAATCAACCTTATTCCCATGAACACAGTACTTCACACCGGAAAAGCTGTAAACTTTATCAAGCGCAAGTGCGATCGTGTCTTTCATATTACGCCTTAAGAGCGTCCTTTTCGAGGTCCATTTTCATACAACCGCTCTTACGTGATTATGATGTTATTACACATCTTTCTCTAGATATTTTGGATACACAGCTATCTTGTTAATATTATCTAGGCTTCTATAGAAATCAAAACATAAATTTGTGTAAATCTAATCTAGTAAAGACCACTGAAAATCGGCTATTTTACGTGAACTTTGACCCTCCATAATGCACTCAAATATTAAAAATTTTAAAAAGTACATCAATAGAAGCCTTGCACATTTAATAGAGATTCTGAATGACGAAAATTTTTCTGAAAAACTTTTAAGGGTTTAAAAAAAATCACGTATTTCCTGGAACAAGTTTTATGAAATATTCGAGTAAATCACGGAATTACCGAATGCCAACACAGTTTTCAGACGTTTTCTTTCTTTTTTTGCATTGCCTCTTCATTAAACATCGCGTTAGATTGCGTTAGATGAAGCAACAAGCTTTTAAACCATGCTCGATGTTGACGATAGGTGAGTGAAAAAGGAGCCTCTTAAGTCTAAATCACGACGTAGTCACTCACACAATGTTCATTTTACCTCATCTACATCTATCGTCACATACCTATAAGCACATATCACATAGTCTCATCTCATTGTGATGCGTCTAGCCCCAGCGTCGGCAAATTATGCATGTGCCACATTACCTGACCGCCCAATTGAAACGTAATTGAGCTTCATATTACACCTTGTATCTAATTCAGGTGTTGTGCCTGAGATTATGACCAAGTGTTTATAGCATTAAGGGGTTTGAACTATTTATAGGTAGACTGAACTGGTTGGGGGCCGTTTATATCCAAAAGTTAACACCTTTTGAACGATGATATCAGTTCAGCTGATTATTTCAATATTCTTTCGTTTATGCAGTTCTTTATATTTATTGTACACAAATACAAAAGTTTACGTATACATAAGCGAGTTTTTATTTTTATTTTAGAAACCATCAAATGAATTTTTGCGTAATATGCGGGTCGAGCCAGAGGACGAGCAGTGAGCGTGGGGAGAGCAGTGGTGGCCGAGTGGTAACGGCCCCGACTTACGAGTAGGTCGCGGGTTCAAACCCAGCCAGGCGCATTACTGTGTGTAATTTATTTTTATCACCACCGCTCTCAAAAACGGTGAAGGAAAACATCGTGAGGAAACCGGCATGTCCTAGAACCAACAATTCGAAGACATGTGACATTTACCAACCCGCACTGGGCCCGCGTGGTCGATTACGGCCTGAGTCCCAACAGTGGGAACATTATAAGGCCGACTATGCTATGCTATGCAGAGGACGTGTGAGACTTTAATTGACTAAAACCTATCTGTCCTTCAGACGCCCTTTGCGTTTCAGGATCACGGTAAAAAAAATAGTCCTAGTGTGCATCGACCCTGCTGAGCCCCTACCGTTTTGCTGACATCTCTGTGTGTGTGGAAGACTACGCGCTGTCGACGCCTCGGGCTCGGTCTTTCTATCTACTGTAGTCTGGTTTCCGCACTTAGTCCCTGGCGGACCATTGTGCGTGAGCCATAGCGGCCTTCACTCCAACCAGCCCACCTCACTCCAGAAGCAGATGAGTCTTTTCAGTTTGCTCAATCTATGAGTGAATTCGGTGCTCCCAAGGTTCGTGTTCTTATTTCGTTGATGGCTGCAATGTGCACTCGAGGAGCACGTGCGCGACAGTTTCCTCTGACTCCATGAATCCACTGCACAGAGGACTATCCGTGATATTCATTGCGAAGAAGTGTTTGTTCTGTCCAAACGCAAAAGGTTGCTGAGGGGCTCGGTCTTTAGGTACCAGACGGCTATACGGCGGCTACCCGTTGCATATTTTCCACAAGCCCGCGCCTACGGTGGCCGGAAAAAGTCTTGCGACTCCCGACGTTCGGGGTGTCTCCTATTGGGGTGGCTGCGGCGTGAGGATGTCCGTTCTCTCACGGTTGCGGCCATCTCTTTTGCTAGCGTTACTGCTTCACAGCAGGAAGTGACCGCTTCCCATTTCCTCTCGTTCCAGACCATGGCCTGGCGCTAGAGGCCATCGCCGCCAATCTACATAGGCGTGCTTAACTCAACGTTGAATTTTCTTTCAGCGAACTCTTGAGTGATAGAGAGAAATCACAATAGAAGGTAGGATCTAGTGCACTATTTAAAATGTGTCAACTTGTATACATTGTCAATTATACTCTAAAGATAATGACGATGATCATAGCAGTATATGCTACTGTAGGCGCGGGCTTGCAGACGGCGAGCAATGGGTGGCTCGCCGTCCGACCGTCCGGTAACCGTCTGGACCGAGCCCAAGTCGTCGACGGCACGTACTGTTTGTTCCTCGCGCGCCTCAAGATGTCAGCAACTGTAGGGGCCCAGCAGGTTCGAAGCCTACTGAGGCCACGGGTAGTGTGAAAGTGAAACCCGGGGCCTTGGGACGAAGACAAAAAAGGAACAGGAGTGCGTTTTTAGTCAGTAAAAGTCTGAAACTATCTCTCGCTCCGCCCAAGAGCGGCATTTGTCATTAGATGATTTTCCCACCTAAAAAAAGCAATATATGCAGTATATGTCTATGTGCCTACAGACAGGCACACAGACACATATAACACGACAATGCAACAACAATGCCACATGACAGTGCTTGTTCATTAATATTATTCTACCCGCAGTAGGAATTACAAAAAAATAAAACGACTACCTACGCAAAACGAGTCATCAAAAAAAAAAAAAACCCTATTGTATCCATAATCCTGAAAATTCGGTACAAATCCACGAGGTCTACCGCAATTTTCCGTCTCCTTTAGCTTGTCTTTTTTTACGTTCCTATAATGGCCGAATAAATATCGGCTCAGATAAGGACTACCTTTATATATTTAACTAAATTATGCGAGGCCATGGTTTCAAAATAAGATGCCCTTGGTTGTTGTGACTGGTTCTGTAAAAGTCTGGCTGGAAATAGGTCAATTCATGGATTTATATAATAATATAATAATATTCCATAACTATCACACAACGCCGTCTAGTCCCAAGCTAAGCAGAGCTTGTGTTTTGGGTACTAGACAACTGATAAGCATACTTATATATTTCTAAATACATACATATATAGATAAATTACACCCAGACACAAAACAAATGATCGTGCTCATCACATAAATATTTGTCCTGGGTGGGAACCGAACCCACGACCTCCGGCATAGCAGTCAGGGCCACTAACCACCAGACCAACAGGCCAGTCAAATATGATTATCAAGGATTGCTTTTGGCAGTGCGGAGCAATGGTAACGGACGGCACAGTTGGCGCAGTGATTGAGCGATTGACTGCTGCGATGCATTAACCTAAAAAGAAAAAAACCGAAAATTTGTACTTGCGTCACAAAAACAAATACTTTGGGAATTAATCTATTTACATAGGTAATAAGTTTGTACAGAACCCTAAGTGCGAGAGTCCGACTCGCACTTGCCTGTTTTTTTAGCGTTCTGTACCTCAAAAGGAAAAACGAAACTCTTATAGGATGACTTTGTTGTCTGTCTGTCTGTCTGTCTGTCTGTCAAGACCTTTTTTTTTTTCTGATGGTAAGCGATGATGTGGCCGTGCTGCTGTGGAAAACTTTCAAGTAACAGAAAAAAGATGCAAAACTCTTATGCCGTTAACGCCTTTGAATTACGTGCGTATAAAAATACATAGAGGTGTTCTCGCCACGCCCCTCACTCTTTCTCATATCGATATTTGTAATCCTAATTGTTGCTTTTTTTATTATTGATAGGCTCGCGTTTGACCACCATCTCACCTGATGGTAAGTGATGATGTGGCCGACGATGGAGCACGCTTGCCTAGTAGTAACCTATTTACTCTTGACTTAAAGACCCCTAGGTTGTAGCTATCAGGGAACATAGACTCCGGCAGGGAATTCCACTCCTTAGCTGTACGCATAATGAATGTGTTCCCAAAACGCTTTGTACGCATGGGTGGCAAATGTCCACCATGTACCGATGGCGCAACGCCGTACGTCTAGTGGTCCGATGATGGAACGGACTTGGTGGAATTAAATTGTGCAATTCCAACGCACACTCCCCGAAGTGTAATCGATAGAAAACCGACAGGCCAGCAACTCGGCGTCGATACTCAAGGCTTTAGAGTTTTGATTCGACAAGTGCATCATCACCGATGATCCTCTTGGCTCGCTTCTCAATCGACTCCAGAGCATCAAGCTGGTATTTGGCAGCCTTATCTCGGGAACGCGTAGATGTATCTAGTTGAAATTAAAACCATGTACTCTATTCTGGTTTCTGTGTGCTAATTAAACGTGTTTTTAACCGACTTCAAAAAGGAGGAGGTTATATGTTCGGTTGAATGTATGTTTTTTTTTTTATGTATTTTCACCGATTTCTTGGTCAATTGTGGACCGATTTTGAAAATTTTTTTTTTGATTGAAAGGTTATGCTTCCGAGTTGGTCCCATAGAAATATTGTTATGTTCTGATCATGAACTTCGAAGATATGGAACAGAACTCCTCATAGGATCACAGCAGAACCGTCGGTCGTAACAAGTAAAATTGCTTTGTTTATACGTGTAGTCGATGACTGACTAAAAGTAGAGGGGGAATATATCGAACTGATCTGATGATGAAGCCTGAAGTTAGGCACCGGAACTCTGTAATAAATTAATGTAATCTAATCATGTTTGGGATTGTTAGAATTGTCATGAGATACACTCTGGCTATAAGGTATTTAAGTTTGGCTGAGGGGTACTTTTTAGTGAACATAACTAAAAAGTGTAAAATAAAAAACTTTTTACAAAAAAAAAATACAACCGACTTCAAAGTAAAAAAAACGCTGAAAAGTGCAAAATAACTTTAATTTCGGAAGTCGGTGTTAATTAACGAAGAGACAAAACTATTATAGAAACACCGACTTCCGAAATTAAAGTTATTTTGCACTTTTCAGTATTTTTTTTACTTTGAAGTCGGTTGTATTTTTTTTTGTAAAAAGTATTTTTCTTTCTTTATTTTCTTCTTCCACGCGGGCGAAACCACAAGCAAATGCTTGTTTAAAATATTTGTAGGATACTAACATAGATATAACAGTATTTTCAGTTTGGTTTCATATCTTGTGTGGCACGAGATATGTTAGAGGAAATGACAGACATACACAGATAAATCTCTTGATCCAGATATGGTGCTACGTTGAGATTGTGTCAGTCAGTATTCTGTCTCGTATTTATTTCCTTCATATATCTTTATATTGGCCTGTTGGTCTAGTGGTTAGTGGGCCTGACTGCTATGCCGGAGGTTGTGGGTTCGATTCCCACCCAGGACAAATGTTTGTGTGATGAGCACAATCATTCGTTCTGTGTCTGGGTGTAACTTATCTATATTATGTATGTATGTAGAAATATATAAGTATGTTTATCAGTTATCTAGTAATCATAGCACAAGCTCTGCTTAGTTTGGGACTAGATGGCGTTGTGTGATAGTTGTGTGAATATTATTGTTATGTTAATAAGAAACAAAAAGAGAGTACGAGTAAGAGAGAGAGTGGGAGTGGGTGCAAAGGGGAACTGAAAGCCTTGGCATTTTATACCAGTCAACCTTAGGGTAGTGCAGAAGCCACCGTAGGCGTGGGCTTGCGGAGGGAGAGCAATTTGTAGCTCGCTGTCCGACCGTCCGGTAACCGTCCGCACCGAGCCCGAGTCGTCGACGGCACGTAGTATTCCACGCGCGGCTCAAGGAGATGTCAGCAAAACCGTAGGGGCCCAATAGTGTCGAAGTCTACTGAGGCCATGGGTTATGTGAAAGTGAACCCCGGGGCCCTGGAACGAAGGCGAAGAAGGAACATAGGAGTGGCTTTTAGTCAGTAAAAGTCTGATACGCCCTTTCGCTCCGCCTAAGAGCGGGAGAAGTCATTGGATGATTTCTCTACTAAAAAAAAGGGTAGTGCAGAAACCATAGCAGATGCAACGTTAGGTAGAAACAAATAGAAAATAAATACAATTAACATATACTTAGATACAAACATACATTAAACATGAAGATGTGGTAAATAAATTGATAAATATCATTTATTATAAAAAACGATTCCAACAAATCAACGCTGTGATGATTTTACTAATTTTTTTGCGAAGCCACAAGGTTAAAGCTTAAAACATGATAAGTTAGATATGATTTAGCACTGCGGGAATGTTCGAAAAAAACACACAGTTGGGTTTTAGTTAGTGTAAGTCTGACACGCCTACCCCCCTCAATCCACACAGAGCAGGAAAAGTTATTTGATGATTGTAAAATCACTTTCACTTTTACTTTCTTACTTTTGAGGGTTTACACCCTCAAAAAAAAGGAATGAATCATATATATTATCATCATCATCAGTAAATCAATTAAATGAACTAAGAGTCGGTTTCAAGTCGAGCATTTTCAGTTAAGAACGTGTCAAAAATTTAATTCTAAATTATGACAGGTTTTCAGGACAGAGTTTGAGAAATATTCAACTTCAAGTCCTTAAATCAGAAATTTGGGGTGTTTACCAGTATCAATCTCAACATTACCAAGTGGTACTGTCGTCTTGGCGATGCTTGGGGGAGGCCTATGTCCAACAGTGGACGTCTTTCGGCTGAAATTATGATGATGATGACTGCGACGAACGTTTATGACGAAATGCAGAATTGAGAAGGTGTAGCAATTAAGTCGTATTTATTTGAATCTAAAGTTACTGCTTCAGAGAAATCTTTTATTAATTTAAAACGTGTTTGTTTTATAATAAAATTAAAAAAATACAAAGCGTTTTACGTATGCAATTAGTCTGTAAGTACCTAAAATCACTATAAAAAATGGTCACAAAAATAAATCAACCTATCAGGTTTTTGAGTAAATGTCAGTACAAATTTTAAAGTAGTTATGGGTGATTCTTTGAAACCGAGAGAATATCTCATTCATCTGGCCTAGTTTTCGTACCTATCTATTTTGTGTCGTAAGCCACTGGGCGCAAATGAGTGCCTTTGATACATTTAGTGATCGGGAAAAACTAATATGCAAATAAAAATATCAAATTGTAAAAACACTACGCCAGATGAATGAGACATTCTCTCGGTTTCAAAGAATCACCTATAAAATAATAATGATAATTTTATTTTGGGTGGCATAGATCCATAGAAATCTTAACCTAGTACAAATTTTATTTATTACATTTTATTTGCTATGACTGGCCATACCTATACAAGACATGACCCACTGATTTTGAAAGGAACTGTAATTGCATTCAGAATGATTTTGTTGCTGCTCCGTATACGGGCCAGCAGGGAAGCTGACTGCGATTATGGCTGGTCTAAAGAACTTCTGAGTGACTTGCAGTTCAAAGTAGTTTTGACATATTTATAGTTTTTACTGTAGTCCGGTCAATCTAGACCAAAAAATGAGAGTGAAGGTACATAAAATCCCAACAAGCTGAAAATCAGTAAAATTGTTCAAAACATAATTATAAATAATATTTAAAAGTTCCCCATCATTCCCGTGTATGGAAAAAAAATTATTCAAGGTCAACAACTTTTTGAATCGTTATATCTCAGAAACGGTGGCTCGTAGGAAAAAAGTATTGATACAATTTTTATAGATAATTTTATGATCTACAATTTTTGTCTAAGGTACTTTTATGATAAAACTTACAGTTTTGCTGAAAATTGCGAAAAACTCATTTTTTCGACCTTTGACCTGTTTTGAACAATTTGACTGATTTTCAGCTTGTTGGGATTTTATGCACCTTCGAATGTCTAAATTGACCGGACTACTGTGAAATATTATACTTCACTACTCACGCAGAGGTGGCTTATCTCCCAGAAAAGGAAACACAATGTGTATCTGGTTGAATATGATATTAAAGTAACCTGATGTTTTGAAAAAGATGGATGTGCAATATTTTGTTACGTTTGATGACTGAGCTGAATCAGTTTATTTCGCGATAGACGACCCTGGTGGTAAGGTAGACAAGTACTAGGATGAAAAAGACTTAGTGTCTACAGTCACGAGCAACATTCGTCACATTTTCTATCTATCTTAACTTCTGCCATTCAAGAAATAAGTCTTCGACAATTTGTTCTTCATTATCAAATTAAGAACAAATTGTTGTACACTTATTGTTTCAGACTATACTCTCCGCTTTCGCTTATCGTAGTGTACCAGCCTAACATACAAATGAGTGTCTTCATACCGAGACACACCCTCTTTGTACAAACCTGTACTACGAAGGCACTCTGCACTATCATGCATTTTAATTGATTACCAATACTATAACCACCTATTGTCCATTCTAAAGACAAAACCCCTCAGGTGCCCCCAATACCGGCCACCTAAGTCCCAATAACGTACATGTACCTATCATTGTCCCCGATCTGTGCAATCATGGAACTTAAATCCAAAATCTATAACGCTAGACTTACTATCTGGGCGGAAAATTTATTTGATAACCATCATTGTGCTTCATTGTGATAGCATCGCTTAGTTCCGTATAGCTTGTACATCGCTTCTTTGCGAGTTAAGAGGGACAAGCAATGTTTGGGGAGCGCGCAATGGATGGCGTATTATAAGAGTATATCGCTTGAGGTGTGCATGTGTGTGTAGAGCAGGGTAGGCCCACAGATCGGGCCCACAATGCACGTTGTTTATCCGCTAGGGCGCGGGGGTGCGGCGTGGCGCGCGGGCGGCGGGGCTCCCGGCCGGGCCCAGTCAGTCGCCAGCGCTCGCAGCAGCCGCTCGCCCGCGAGTGCACCAGTGCCCGAACACTACAAACACTGACACTCCGACCTTCAATCCGTGGGAACGAGACATCTATATCAGGTAAGGTTCTTTTTTCAAAAAAGGATCCGTTCCGGATTTTTTCGGAATTTTTAACCGATGACCGTGATATTGAGATGAAAGTTATATAATATTAACTAATTACTGGAGGGATCGTATCGACATCCCGTTGGAGCTGAGCGGTGGTAACTGTCGAAAAATTGTAATGAGTCGCTACGCGGCTGTACGGCCTCGTAGCGCGTAGCACTGGCGTAGAAAACAATGCGTTCAAGAGCCTGCGGATTTGCTACAGATTTTTAATTTCGCGGAAGTGTCATTGTAGGGAGAAAGATATGAGGTTTTACTACATCGGCTATACATTTATTTTTTCACGGTCAACCCAAGGACTTGTTCGGGGGATAGCTGATGTATGGGATCAAATGGGTGTCACAATGCGAGTTATCCCACGGCCGGACGTTCAAAGAGCGCTGTCATTTTGCCATAATTGTCCTGAAAGCCTCGACCTTGTTCCGTGAGCGCACCGTGACTTCTTTGTTTCCGCAGACTGTTTTTATATTGCGTAGAGTTACTTTATTGTTTTCATTATGTATTTATTTTTTGTTTATTATAATGTAACTAGTAGGTACTCGTACAATATCTATGTGGTCTAGTCGGTATTTTTGTTCGGTTTTAATTTTACAAATTGTACAAATTAAGACTGAACTAAAAAAATAATAATTATATAAACCAGTGTATGACTCAGATCCCACCTGATGGTAAGCGGTGATACAATCGTTGATGGTGAATCGCACTAGTTTATTATGAGCCTATTCACTCTAGCCTTCATTTCAATCCAATTATTTTTAATAACTCAGAATTATTGTTGAAACTATCTGAGCGTTATATCAGCAACGATTTAAACTGAGTGAAACTGATCTGCAGGATATCAAATAAGATTAATGATATCAGCTGTTTTTCAATCGTCACGAAAAGGGGAAGGGTTACCGATGTAGCTGTTAATTGAACGTTTGGCAAACGAGCAACACTTGTATTTGAACCAGAGTATGATTTAGGTACCAGGCGTTCATATAGCTCAGGCGTTAGCTGCATGGCTAATTCATTTACGAAGATGAGGTCATGTCAATTATTGCACGTCTATCAATGTTATTGTTGAGAAACAAACAAGAACCTTATTATTACGAGAAAATGAATTATTATTGGCTATTAGTTTCAAAAGTTATTGCAAGCTTATAAAATTATGATGATGAAATGACAAAACTATGATTTTATCATTGTATTAAGAATTTTTATTATATTTTTCATTATCCTACTAGTGTTTTTAGGTGGAAACCGAGATGTTTGTATTTACAGAGTTGGACAAAAATGCAGATCACGGCCTGGATTAAAAGATAGATAGATAGATATTTTTAAATTTTTGTCCCAGTAAGATACTGGGAAATGATGAGAGAAAAAATGGATAAATTGTGTGAGGAAAAAAGGGAGTTTGTGATAGCGTGATAGGTAGACAGGATAGAAGAAAAAAACGTGTTGCACTGTCCCCATGTCATCACGTATCATCTTGCAGAATACGGGACAAGTTCAGGAAGATGATGATGTCCCATTACTGGGACAAAAATGATTTTATGTGGGATGATTTTCAATTTTACGCATGAAGTCACTGGAAATAGTACATTTTGTTACAAGTGCAGAAAGTTTTTCATTGCGACCGAGGCGGATTTCACACGAGCCGTAGGCGAGTGTGTTTCGAAGCTGAGGGCTGCAGTGATAAATTTGCACGTGTATCAAACGACTTTTTTCAACACACTTACAAAGAAATAATTAAACGGGAGTTGACCGGCGACTCGTGGGGGACGACGCGCGACCAACCTGATACGATACATGTAATAAAATTGTAGCGGGCACTTTTCTGCACTAGTGCGGAAAACAGTCTATTGCGTGCCTAAAAGCGGTGGGATAAGAGCGGGTTTTCGAGTAAGTTTATTGAAAAATACACTATGATAATGGCAACAAAAATAATATTAATTTTCACGTTAGGTATCGTGTTATCACATAAATATGAGTGAAGTTACCTTTCCATCAGTCACGGCTGTCAGCGGTCAGGTTATTGAAATATCGGCTTCTCAGGGATACGCGGCCTTGAGCCGACATTCAAACAATTTACTGAGAAATATATAGACGGAAAAACAAGACGGGCAATATCAGGTTGGACATAATAGGTGGTTATATTTTTTTTTGCGAAGAAGTTTTTTGGGGTTCCTTACCTCAAAACGAAAAAACGGAACCGTTATAGGATCACTTTGTTGTCCATCTGTTGGTCTGTCTGTCTGTCAAGACCCTTTACCTCGGGAACGCGTGAAGGTATCAAGTTGAAATTAAGTCTTGAGTATATGACTCAAGACTTTGGTCCCTTGAAGCTGTAAAAAAATCATACTTCTGAGTTAACGAAAAAAAAATACGGCCGTTTATGTCGCAAAAAACGTACATTTCAACACTCTCGAGGGAATCAAAATTCATAGGGTACTTCCCGTTGACCTAGAATCCTGAAAATTGGCATGAAGCAAGGTCTCATAGAACAAATATAGGAAAAAATCTGAAAATTGTAAAGTAGTTACGTCACAATAAAAACCATTTTTTGGAAAAATCTTCGTAACTCAATTTGGGTATTGAACTGTTTTCATAGGTAAGATTGTACGGAACGCTCAGTGCGCGAGTCCGACTCGCACTTGCCCGGTTTTTTGTTATTGATAGTCTCGGGCTTGACTACTATTTTATCTGATGTTCAACGAATGCGTATCTCCTGGACACGAGTTGCTAAGGCCCACCTGGAAAACTCTAAACAGACTCCGCACCCAAGTTGGGCGCAGCAAAGACAATCTCCACAGGTGGGGGTTCTCAGACGGTTCCGATTTTCAGTGTTTGTGCGGCGTCTCTCCGCAGATCTTGTCCCACCTTCGACCGTGCATCACGTGCCCTGTTACCTGTTCACGTAGGGACCTAATGACAGCATCAGCGGACGGCATTGCCGTGGCCGAGTACTGGGCCAGGCAAGGAATTTAACTAGCTTTGCCATCGACACGCTAAGAAGAAGAACGAAGAAGCATACTTACCTACAAGTAAACTCTTGACTTAAAGATCGCAGGTTTCATCTATCAGTAAACATAGACTCCGGCAGGGATTTATTCTCCTTAGCTATACGCACAATGAATGTGTTCCCAAAACGTTTTGTGCGTATGGGTGGGATGTTAATCATGTACCGGTGGTACATCACCGTACATTTAGTGGTCCGAAGATGGAACGGGCTTGGTGGAATTAAGTCTTTGCAATGCCGATGTGGCAAGTGGTAACGGCCCCGACTTACGAATTGTAGGTCGCGGGTTCAAACCCAGCCAGGCGCATTACTTTGTGTAATTTATTTCATCACCACTGCTCTTAAAACGGTGAAGGAAAACATCGTGAGGAAACCGGCAAGTCCTAGAACCAAAATATGCGAAGACATGTGACATTCACCAACCCGCACTGGGCCCGCGTGGTGGATTACGGCCCATTCCCTCTCCTAGAGAGAGGAGGCCTGAGTCCCAGCAGTGGGAACATTAAAAGGCTGATTATGCTATGTTATGCTAATGCCGATGCACAGTCTCCGGAATGCAACCGGACTTACTATTAACGTACCTTGGGTTCTAGATAGAGTGAAAATCTATTAGGTGATAACATTCGTCAAAAATTTACAAATATATGAGAGTGACATGCGCTTCCAAAATTGTCACGTTATGGCCAATCCCAAACATTTAGACTTGATTGAACTCTTTCTATTTCTTTCTCTGTATATATTGTGTTTATTTCTTCATTTTTTTTTCTATAAGTATATTCAACGTTCAGTAAGTGTGTCTATGGCATCACAGCGGGGCCTGACAGAATACCAGCGCTGCGTTATTTATAGTTTTCAAATAGCGCAGCATATGCTCAGTTAGGCGCCTTGTAACCCAAATACATATAATAATTTTAGTTTTTTTTTTTTTCGTGTTTTTATACATTCATTACATATACGATTGTAGGTATGAGGCACAAATATTTTTTTTTAGAAATAATATAATTAGTGCTTAACTGCGATCCCACCTGATAGGAAGCAGTGATGCAATCGATGATGGTCGGCACATTGGTTTATTAATTATTAATAAATAAATATTTTTTCATTCTTACTGTCTTGTTTTTTTTTGACTGCAGCTTAGTGATCTCTAGGTTTTTTGACACATACAACTACAACTACAATTTACTATTTTCCACACTAGAATGGAAAAGTGTGCAATTTATTGTATTTATCGTATCAGGCTCGAGTCATTGATCTGCCCATATATTTATTTCTTCGTAAGTGTATTGAAAAACGTCGTTTGAAACATGGAAGTTAATCACTGCAGCACTCGGCTCCATAACACCCTCACTTGCGGCTCGGGTGGATTCCGCCTTTTTTGCAAAGACAGACTTTCTGCATCTGTTTCAAAATGTAGGTACTATTTATTGACTGGTTGATGATATCTCACCGAACGTACCTGGTGAGGGTTCAAATGTGGTATTTGATCTAAAAACCATTCGTTTGGAACCGTCGGGTCAGTGTAAAGCCGGCCATGTTTCCCCCTATACAGGTGTCCTTACACCTATATATATAATATTTATTTTTACATCCCTTTTACATCCTTCTATTTTAGTTTATATTATACTAGCTTCTGTTAGCGGCTTCGCTTGCTTGACAACCAAAGACTACATACTCCTGCGCTAGAAAGTAACTTTGTTTTGGGGGTGTAAATCTACTTCTCCGACTCTAGGGTGGAGCGAGAGGCCGAGTTAGACTTTTATTAACTAAAATCCACGTGTTTCCTCAGTTGTCCTTTGCTTTCTAAGACTACGGTATCTCTTTCAAAAACTTCCATGGCCCTTGCGGGCATTGGCTCAGCTGGGTCCCTACGGTTTTGCTGACATGTCTTTAAGGCTTGCTTGGAACACCACGCTCTGTCGGTGACTCGGGCCAGACTAATTGCATTGCTCGTCGTCCACAAGCCTGTAACTATGGAGGCCGTGGATCGCCCTGGGACTCCCGACGTACACCTTTGTATAGGTGGGTCTACCCTAGAGGAGCAGAGCAAGAGTGGAGCACGAGCCGAGCTCAAATTCGTGTAGTGTGGACCGACTCTAGCGGAACCGAGCACGAGTGGCAGTATACGAATTTGAGCTCGACAAGTGCTCGTGTTCCTCTAGCGTAGATCCACCTTTATATCAGTCATCATCATCATCATCATCATTTCAGCCGAAAAACGTCCACTGCTGGCCCTAGGCCTCCCCCAAGTGCGCCACAATGAACGGTCCTGTGCGTCTCGCATCCATCGGACTCCCGCAACCGTTACCAAGTCATCGGTCCACCTTGTAGGAGGCCTTCCAACGCTACGTCTTTCGGTACGTGGTTGCCATTCCAGAACCTTTTGGCCCCAACGGCCATCCGTTCATTGCCACTTAAGTTTAGCGATTCTTCGTGCTATGTCGGTGACCTTGGTTCTCCTGCGGATATCCTCATTCCTGATTCGATCACGCAAGGAAACTCAGAGCGTAGCCCTTTCCATTGCCCTATGGGTGGTGGTGGTTTGTTATATCAGTGTGAAAACCAAACTCTGCGCAAAACCGAAACCATTCCCGAATATTCCTCAACAAAATCTAGTCAGTATTTTTTTTCTGTTATTCTCCGGTAGATTTTTAGCAAAATTCCGTTTGCATTAAAAGGCTCAGTGAACTAAGACTCCGTTCGCGGGTTGCTTGTCCGGTACGTGACTGAAATACTGCCGGTATTACGGAACCCCTATTTCTTAATACAGAATACTTGTTTAGGATTTTCCGGGTTCTTAAGTTAATGTAGTGTTTATTGTATTGGTCGGAGGTGGTCCTCTTGTCTAGTAGTCTTAGTTTTAATAGTAAAGGACGCACTAAGGTCTTTTTTACATAGTCTGAGTAGGATGACTGCAGGACGAAAATATGCATCTTTAAGATGAGAGAAAAGGATAGGTAGGTACATTGTAAAACATATACTGTCCGCAAATTTAAAACCAAATTAACTCTCTGGTTAAAACCGCACAATTGTGATGAAATTGAAAACTTAATTTCAGGCAAATAAATATTATTATTATTTCGTTTATTTATTAGTATATATATAACATATAAATTATATTTTAAAATATTACAATAAAAAATATAAAAAATAGTGTCCCACCGGTATCGGGAACAGGGTCCAAGCTACCAGCGGTCAGGGCTCCAGAGAAAGGAACCTCCTAACAATACGAGCCGTGTCCAGGAGTACCGCTTTCTGAATCAAGCCCTTGATCCAGCCGCCTAACGCGAGCCTCCTAAGGTGTTGGTCGAGGCTCTTGGCTATTAAGCCGTTAGCTGACACTTAGACACTGACCTACGTTATTTTTTTTTTTTTTTTTTTATAACTTCACTTACACACAATTCAAAACACACACACACACACACTCCACAAAATCCTTAATTTTAAATCTAGACCTAAGTATTAATTTTATTATTTAATCATAATTTTAAAGTATTTTTGACATAATAATGTATTTACGAAAACTGGTGAAGACACTGCTCCCTATGATACAGTTTACACTAGTTTATGGATCAGGGGATTCATTTTTATGTAAAACCTTTATGTCAATAAACATTATTATTATTGTATGAATCCGACAGCTGTCACCTGCACCATCCTTACACTGCAAATGTAGTGTAATATCGTTTACACTGCAAATGTAGTGTAAACGAAATCGCGTGTAATGTGTACTTCATCAGCGAATTCGGTTGCGCATACCCTTTTTTTCTTTTTGGTGGAAAATAATTAAATACTCTCTCGCTCTGTGTGCAGTACCAGGGAGTGTCAGACTTGTACTGACTAAAACTCACCTGAGTTCCTTCGGTTGCCCTTTGCTTTCCATAGCCTTGATACCTCTTTCGTCACCACCATCATCATTTTAGTCAAAAGACGTTCATTGTTGGACATGGGCCTCCCCCAAGCGTCGCCACAATGAACGGTCCTGAGCGTCTTGCACCCAACGGATTCCCGCAACTCTCACCAAGTCATTGGTCCACCTTGGGCTTTCCAATTCCTCTCTTCTACCTCTTTCAAACAGTCGTAATTGCCAACTAAGGGTCGCCGCACACGGGCCACTGGCCGCAACCACAAACCGACGCCATTTCCTGTAGTTTTTATACATTTTATATGGATTCGCCGCACACGGTTGCTGCCGGTGGCCGCCACATGCTACAAATCACCGCTACTCGATTCTTGAGGCCCGCACTGGCCACTAAACGCCGTCGCATTTAAACCTTCTTCGTCAATGTCCATTATGATACTGCGCGTATGAGTTAAAAAAGCAGCATCTACCTCACGCGCAAGTGGCTGTCGCGCGATTCAGTTGCCTTTGTGACCACTTCTAGCTTCTCGTGGTGACGTTTGTGGCTGTGGCATGTGGCCCGTGTGCGGTGACCCTAATAGGTACTGCCAATATTACAATATAATAATCAAAGTAACGCGTAGTAATAACATATAACAATAGTCTTAAAACTCGTGTAAGTAAAATTGATTTTTGATTGATTGCCAATCAATCATCGCGGGCAATATTTTTGATTGATTAACAATAACGTTACACCTGCGTGAAGCCGAACAGCACTTTGCTTGATTGTTTAAAATATATGTAGGTATACTTCATGAAAATGATTGACTATCGATGTAGTAGAGTTAAAGAGTAAAAGAATAGCAGAATAAGTGCGAGTCGGACTCGCGCAGAGCAGTGGTGGCCAAGTGGTAACGGCCCCGACTTACGAGTTGTAGGTCGTGGGTTCAAATCCAGCCAGGCGCATTACTTTGTGTAATTTATTTCATCACCACTGCTCTCAAAACGGTGAAGGAAAACATTGTGAGGAAACCGGCATGTCCTAGAACCAAAAAATTCGAAGACATGTGACATTCACCAACCCGCACTGGGCCCGCGTGGTGGATTACGGCCCATTCCCTCTCCTAGAGAGGAGGCCTGAGTCCCAGCAGTGGGAATATTAAAAGGCTGATTATGCTATTATGCTATGGACTCGCGCACGAAGGGTTCCGTATCGTTTGTAGCAAATAACGGCAAAAAATCACTTTTGTTGTAAAGGAGCGCCACTTCAATATTTATTTTATTTTGTTTTTAGTATTTGTTCTTACAGCAGCAACAGAAATACATCATCTATGAAAAATTTCAACTGTCTAGCTATCACGGTTCGTGATATACAGCCTGGTGACAGACAGACGGACGGTGGAGTCTTAGCAATAGGGTTCCGTTTTTACCCTTTAGGTACGGAACCTTAAAAACAGAACAACCTACCAGCTAAATGTGCGTCTTATAATTTATTAGGTACTATAGATATAGGTATGCTTTTTTTGTGGATAATAATCAAATAACTTGTGTGTGTGTGAAGTTTTTTTTTTTGCGTTATGTCAGCAGAAACTTAAATAATTAATTTCTCAGTAATTTATTATAGAGAAAACAGTCTTAGTAAATCCGAGTAGAGCTGAGCGGATTTCCAAATCAAACATAAATGATGAATACGAGCCGGACAGAATGGAGTCGAGCAGGCTGTGGTGCCGAGCTGAGAGCACGGGGCGGAAGGTAGCTCAACTCCACTCTGCATCGCTTCTTTCCAATGGAAACACTTACCACTTTTAACTGCTCTTTTCAGCTCCACTCCACCCATATTCCTTATGCTTAAGGTGTATAGTCCCTTAAACATCTGGCCGGAGTTAAATGGACACAGCGGCAGTACGAGTATGTGTGCCTTTAATCCCGGCCGGCTGCGCCTGGATAGAGCCCCGCTGACCTTTAAATCCATTTTCTTTGCAAAATATTGATTGATTTAAATATACTAAGTACATTCTGAAGAACACTTAACCAGCAATTTTTGTGTGTAAACATATTTCTAAAGATCAAAGCCGTTTGAAAGGAGTAGGGAAAACAAGTGAAAAAATATCATGTCGTTAATTTTTTTTTTTGTCTGAAGTATTAGTCATACGAAAAAATCATCTGTCGATAATGTTGTACAAGAGTTTATAATAAACACATATTTTTTTCAAATCTATTGACCTAGCCGTTACGGAGGAGTAGGCTTCAGAATGTCACTGTTTTATGGTACTGCTCGGGCGCTAGGGCCTTAAACGACAGCTCATTTTCAAGTCGTAGGTTGCCAGATGAAATTAAAAGGAACCACAGATATAATATACTAATGACAGCTAACATTTTTCAAAGACGACCATAGTAATAAACGCACAGATTTATTCAGCCAGCTATTAAGTCACAGTCCCAATTCTTCCCAACTACCTCCATCTACATCTCATTACAAGCACCACAGCGTTCACTTAGAATCTTCCATAATTCCATGCTAAGTCAGGAGTTGCCCTTGCAACATTGCACGTAAACACTATAATAGTCGTTATTTCGTCCGTACGTCGGCTCATTACCGCTTGCCATGACATTTGGTTAACGACGCTGCTCCCGCCCAAATATTTGCAATGAACCGCCATTACTGGGCTGTTTACTGGAGTTATGTTTAATTTTTTTGTTTATCAGGCTTGCGAAGGTACACAGGTGAGAGTGTTTGTTCGAGATAGTCTTCGCTGTCGGGGTCAAAGTATTAGCCAGTCGGTTATGTGGCACGGCACGAACCGCCATTTTTTTTCTGTTTTGGGGTGGGTAATGGAACCACTGGTTTATAGGACGACAACCTTTTCCATGTCTGAGAAGCAGGAATTATTTTATTATTCTGAGATAGAGTTGAATGATAATGGATTTTAATGTTTTCTTATTATTATTATTTTTTTTTTAAATCGAACATCGATCGAAAATCGATTATCGATTTCGAAAATTCTTAAAGAATTCAGAACCATTTATTTATTTGTATTGTCATAGTCGCTTAACTATCTTCGTTGTGATATCTATGTGAGTATGAAGTGCCATTTCTGGTCTTCTTCATCAGTTCCACTTCATCAAATGTTAATTTTGATTGTAAATGCTTAAGTCCTCGATGACAATACTAAAATCACTATATGGTTGCCTATAATATTTGAGGAGTTCCCTCAATTCCTCATAGATCCCATCAACAAAACTGGATTTAAAAAAAATGGGACCAATCTGGAAGCATTTCCTTTAAGAAGAAAAAAAATTTTGCAGATCGGTTCATAAACGACAGAGTTCTGAGGTAACACACATAAAAAAAAACATACAATCGAATTGATAACCTCCTCCTTTTTTTGAAGCCGGTTAATAAAGAATACGTTCTAAACGCCATTCCTTCAAGACTCATAGAACCAACGACACACAACGTGTCGCTTATATACCAGTATTCTTCGTCCATATTCATGCAATCTCCCGTACTTTTGCAGTACCTAGTCTGTGTACGACCTTCTTGAAGGACGCCCTCAATATGGGACGTGCACTTTGTTTTCTAGAGTGATGGAGCTGAAAGTGTTGGCAAATAGAGGTAGCGCATAATTTTTATACTCTATAACGTTATTATAATATTAAATTAAGTTTGTGTGAAGGTATGTGCGTATATGTGTGCATGTTTATTACTCCTTTACGTTTAAACGGCTGAATGGATTGAAATAAAATGAGGCGCACGGGTAGACCATGGGATAGGATAAAGGTATAGATATTATTTTTTATTCTGGGTGTATTTTACCTTGGAGTAATTGCTTACCTTCACGCGGGCGATGATGCTAGCAAAAGCTAATATCAAATATTTTGTAGTCGTAATGCTAGATTTTGGCTTTTAGAAGTTTCTCTTAAGAGACAACGGTGTGATAGCAATAGGGTCTCGTTGTTGCCCTTTGTATACTTTGTATACACTGTCAAAATCCAACACGAAACTACTGCAGCGACGATTGCTCTAAAATTAAAATAATTGAAAAGGACAAGACTAAATATTCTTATACACATATATTTTAGAGAAATATTTTAAAATGCAATTCAAAAATGTAACTCACGTGTTGTTCGATTTAGATGGATTACTTCTGGATTCTGAAATCTTATATACAGAAGCTTTTACTGCTGTATGTGCAAAATATGGGAAAACTTTTACCTGGGAAGTCAAAGCCAGCCTTTCGGGATTCCAAGGTCACGAATGTGCGGAAAAAAAAAATACAATAATTCATTCAGTTCTATCTCAGGAAAATAAAGCAGTTTCTGCCTCTCAGACATGCAAAAGGAAGTCCTCCAATAAGCCACATGGAGTAATTCGCCCACACTGGCAGACGAACCTTGAACCCTCCGCCCACGACCAGGCTGTATTTTGGTGGACGCCCACACAACCAGCTGATCGTTACGTGATAATAAACTTTATTATTCTCCTGACCTACTTTCCTAGTGGTGTACTATGCCGTATTATGATAAGGAGTTTAGATTTAGTCCTGATTTCGGTAGTTTTAGTTAAGTTTAAAGCTGTTGTGTTTAGCTGACTGGAATATTAACAACTAATCGTGAGTCTTGATGTAATTTGTCAACAGATTAAAAGTCTTAATACATTTCAGTAGTTATTTTAATTAAAACTTTATTTTAATGTATTTTTTATTTAAGGGAATGAAACTTGACATACATTTTCACTGTTTTTCATACAACCGCTCTTATGCGATTATGACGTTATTACACATTTTTCATTCGATATTTTGGAAACACAGTATGTTGTGGATATTATTTAGGCTTCTATTGAAATCAATTTATAAATTTGTGTAAAACTAATCCAGTAAAGACCTCTGAAAATCGGCTATGTTGTATGAACTTTGACACTTCATAAAATACTCAAAAATTCAAAAAGTCAAAAAAGTGTAACGATAGAAGCTTTGCAAATATAATCAAGATTCTGAATGACGACATTTTTTTTTAAAAACTTTTAAGGGTTTAAAAAAACACATTTCCTGGAACAAGTTTTGCAAAATATTCGAGTAAATCACGATATTACCGAATGCTAATAGAGTTCTGAGGCGTTATCTTTCTTTTTTCGCGTTGCTTTTTCGTCAAACATCGCGTTAGATGAAGTAACAAACTTTTAAACTGTACTCGATGTTGACGATAGGCGAGTGAAAAAGGACCCTCTTAAGTACGCATCACTGTTATACGTTACAAACTTATTAGTTGCATGACATGATTTAGTTGCAAATTTAGTTGCAGAGTCAGGCACTAGTTGTCTGGCATTTATACTGAACTGGATCTACTTCGGCGCAGCCATGAGTTACACTATTTCATAATTGTTTCTTTTTTTTTTCGTTTAAACCTAACTAATGTTTGTGTGCTTTGTGTTGTGGCACATAATAGTAGATTATGTGACTAGGGGATAAAGCAGTGTCTTTAAGTCGCGGGTGGCGGATGTTGAATTCCGAACGAAACGAAGGTTGCTAATTTTAATCCCGAACGATAGTGAGGGATTTATATAATTAACTCCCGAGCATTGCGAGGGAGTTAATAAAGAAACCTGAGTGAAGTGAGGAATTCAAGCCGCCCAAGACAAAGACAGCTTTATCCCCGTGTTGGATACTCTACTTTTTACACCATCTGTGAGATAATTAAAACACAATTTAGTAAAACAAATCATATAATAGAGAAATATAAGTATTATTTACGAGTTAATCTTAACTATCACTCATAATCTTTTGAGATTTGAAACAAACAAAATTCACTACTCAAAGGTTCTATAGTTTAAATTTTCTATAACGCTCCCGCTTGTTCATTACTTTTTTTTAGAAACTTTTTTTATTCTGTTTTTTTTTTTGTTAGTGGCCAGTTTGAAATTTGAATAAACTTGTTTGATGCACTACATTTTAATTCACATAATGCTGACGGTTTTCACGTTCCATATTCAAATCTCATTATTCCCTAGGGATCGCCCATACTACATTATCTCCCTAGGGACATAATGACTTGCTTTAAGTGATGGTTGTATGACGTATAAAAGGGCATTATCGAGCAGGTGGTGTAAAAATATATTTTCTTTCTTGATAGTTAAATCAAGCTCCTGATCTCATCGGGCTTAAAAGCCTGGAACTAGAGTGAGAAAGAGAGTGGGAGTGCGACCGCACGCGGCGGAATCAATGAGGCGATCGGCAACAAAGTGCTCATCGCTAAGTTAGATCTCAGAGTCAAGGGATCACTATTATCACTATCATTAGGAAGCCAATTCTTTTAAGAACGTCCGCATTCTAATCTGAGTTTTAATCTGTCAAGAACGCCTATATTACGCCTAAATTTTGACAAGTTATTGACATTATTTGTCGCCGAGATGTCATTGTGACTCGAATCGAACGTGTATATATGTGGAAATAGTGGTTTTATCTCGTCAGTGGTTGGTGTCGGGTATGTGTGTATGTTGTGATCGTACACACATATACCTATATGTTTTTTCTGTATGTGTAAGATCGGAGTGCTTGATGTCGTAGACAATAGTTTACACATACAGAAACATTGTGCACGTGACTCTAAAGGGTCCTGGATGTACCAGGACCAAACTGCCGTGGTGAAATAGGATATTTAGACAAGAATTGGACTACTAATGATTTTTAGATGAGAGAATCTCTTGTTTGATTAAAACTATTTCGGGATTTTTTATTTCCAAGTTGTTTGATGATGAAAGCTGCAACGCGCGAGCGTAGCTATGTTCTCGCTAGATGGCGCTGTACCCAATTTTTTTAATTTTTTAATGTTTTTAGTGTATGGGAGCATTATTAAGTCAAGGAAATGGTATTTGCGAAAATCGAACATTTCACTTTATTGCACTTAGTTAAATTAATGCATCAAAATCGACTTAATTCTGACTGTTCATGTCTCTAACTATGTACTTAAGTATACTTAAGCACATGAGCATGACTACGCTCGTGGCTAGCTTTCACCTTAACCTTTTGACGTGCGTAATTAGAGACACAATAGTAAGACAATGGCTTGCGGGCGCCGGCTACCGCCTGAGCGTTAATGAATTAAATATGAACATTGTAATACAATTTCCAAACAAAACCAATTTAGAATTAAAAATAAAATGTAAACATCGCGGAAAAACTCTCAGCGAATCACACAACACAACGACACACACACAACACACACAACTCGACATTGAAAACGGCTCGTAGTCAGGTTACGGTTTTTTATCTCCATACGGCGGGTAGTTCGCTAATGAAGCCGACGTCGACCAATCACCGTGCCTGCGTGAAACTGATCCACCAATTAGAGAGCGAGCTGACGGAAAACTGAGAACATCCTAATGAAAACGTATCTGTTTACGTTTGTATCGATTTCGTTGAGTAAACATAAAAGGCTTCAAGCGAAATGTGGAAGTCTTTAGATGTTTTATAATGAGAGAATTGTTTTATTTATTGCTAACTTCTGTCAGCGGCTTCGCCTGCTTTAAAGTAGCAAATTATCCGAGGGAACATATTTTGGGGATAAAAAGTGTCTTATATGCTAATTCATGATTGTCTTGGTATGGTCATGTAAAGAGGAGAGATAAAACGCATATTACTAAAAGAGTTATGAGTATACATGTGGATGGATGAAGACGGAGAGGGAGGCCAGTGAAAAAATGAAAGGATTGTGTGAACAGTGATATGAAAGAAAAGGAAGTTAGTGATAGCATGACGGTTGACAGGATAGAATGGAAGAAAAAAACGTGTTGCGCCGACCCCAAATAAGATGGGACAAGGGCAGGAAGATGATGACGTAGATATGCTATTCCATGATCTACTCGTGTGTAAATATCATCCAAATCCGTTCAGCCGTTTGAGCGTAAAATAATAGTAACACACACAAAGTTTAAACATAAAACTTTTGCATTTACAATACATATTATATTATTATTTCTCTGCTTTCATATATACATATATCAGCGCAGGATGCTGATCATCAATGAAACTCTGTCTAAGGACTCTGTTTTAGAATAGAATAGAATAGAATAAACTTTATTGCACACCAAAATAGTAACAAAACTTTTATACTAGGTAATTTAAATCTATGGGTACAAAGGCGGTCTTATCGCTGACAGCGATATCTACCAGACAACCTTACAACCTTTTTTATCTGTTTTGTGGGCGATGGCTGTGTATCGAGCAATAAACAAACTATTCCAGATCACACAACTGATTTATTATGATGCAAGCTTTAGGTATTCACACAACGAGCCGTGAAACAGTCTCCGAGACTCGACGTTGTTCGCACGGCTACCGACAGAGGAAAGAGCCCCGGACCTCTGCGGTCGGCACTTTTATCTGCTCGGTTCGTGCAAACGTCAGCGCGGATTCTGTCAAAGTGACATGTGTCACTTTTCACTTAGCTCGTTCATTCGTTCTCAAGCTTCCGTACTATTGACTTTACCGACATATATATGTTTATATATTGTTTGTTTTACACGTATTCTATTACTTATGTCTTGTATATATGAAAATAGTGCACCATGAACTACCTGCGTATCTTTTTTATCCTTTTCTGTGAAATCTATCCAAAGGTGGTCTGTAAAAAATCGATTTTAGCAATAAGACTGCCTATTGTGACACCCTATTAATTTTAAGTTCCTGTTGTTATTATATTTTTGGTGTGATAATAAGAGTATATCTATCTGTCGTGTCCAAGAATACATTTTAGATAATCACAAAAATATGCTAACACAAACTCATCATAAGATCTACCATGCATCCTAGTCATTCAGTACGCAATTTGGAAAATAATATTTTATTTTAAAAAACTTGCTAACTCAGTAAATGTTGTTCTGCAATATAACTTATCAAAGAAAAAATAGGGGGTGGGGTTAGGAGGTTACAAAGTAAAAAAATAACCTACGACCTATTCTCGACCTACCAATTCGAGACCTACCAATTATATTACACACAAAACATTTCATAAAAATCGGTCAAGCCGTTTTGGAGAAATTCGATAACAAATACTGTGATACAAGATTTTTATATATTAGATACATCCTAGAGCAGTGATGGCCGAGTGGTAACAGCTCGAACTTAAGAGTTGTAGGTCGCGAGTTCAAACCCAGCCGGGCACACTACTTTGTGTAATTTATTTCATCACCACAACTCTCAGAACGGTGAAAGAAAACATCGTGAGGAAACGGCCTGTCCTAGAACCAAAAATTCGAAGATATGTGACCCGCACTGGGCCCGTGTAGTGGATTACGGCCCATTCCCTCTCCTAGAGAGGAGGTCTGAGTCCCAGCAGTGGAAACATTATAAGGTTGATCATGCTTTGCTTATATAATACGTTCTCTGTGAAGAATGACACTAATCAATATTTCCACAATTTATATGGCAAATTAAAAGGCTGGAAAAATTAATGTCGCACACAAGTAAACGTAGTATCGAGCTATTGTACAATTTTCCATATTTCCTCATTCATTTTTTGTATCAAGAACTACCACTACACTTAGCAGAAATCGACCTTTCATTTCCTAGTATAGTAAAGCATTGCCACTTAAGGCTTACTGGCCCTTGAATATCTAAGCAGAGTTAAATGCACACATACTCGTCGTTGGGTAGGTCTAACTTTGAGAAAGAGGTCAATCGTCGAATCCAACTCAGCTGGGCAGCGTTCGGAAAGCTGCGCGGTATCTTCTCGTCCAACATACCACAGTGTCTCAAGACGAAAGTGATGATATATGGCACTGAAACATGGTCGCTTACAATGGGCCTCATCAGAAGGCGTACAGTCACCCAAAGGGCAATGGAAAGGGCTATGCTCGGAGTTTCCTTGCGTGATCGCATAAACAATGAAGATATCGGCAGGAGAACCAAGGTCGCCGAAATAGCCCGAAGAATCGCCAAACTAAAGTGGCAGTGGGCAGGGCACATTGCTCGTAGAACGGATTGTCGATGGGGCCGAAAGGTTCTAGAGTGGCGACCGCGCACCGGAAGGCGCAGCGTCGGAAGGCCTCCCACAAGGTGGACCGACGACCTGGTGAGAGTCGCGGGAGTGCGGTGGATGCGAGGCGCACAGGATCGATCGTTGTGGAGACGCTTGGGGGAGGCCTATGTCCAGCAATGGACGTCTTTCGGCTGAAATGATGATACTCGTACTGTCGCCTGCACCCGCATAGCCCTGCTGACGTTTAAAACCATTTTCTTTTCAAAATATTGATTGATAATTTTATATTGATTGTTTATCTTGTATATGCTATGTACATTTTAGCACCATTTTTTTTTAATGTAAATATATTTCTAAAGATCAAAGACTTTTGAAAAGAGTAGGCAAAACAAGCGAAAAAATATCATTTTGTTAAAAAAATTTCTTTAGCAAAATTATTAGTCATACGAAAAAATCATATGTTGATAATGTTAAATAAAAGAGCACATCTTTTCTCTCAACTGTAATAATTATTTATTTATATAGTTTATATTGTGTCTGATATCTATTTATAGTAGAACGTATTATAGTTATTATTTTTTTTAATTTAATTACGTGTTATTTGATACTTTAGATTAAGACTTCACACATTTATCTATTTATTTATTAAAACTTCATGCAACACAAAAATAGAAAGGCGGACTTAATGCCTTAGGCACTCCCTACCAGTCAACCTAGGGTGGTGAAATAAAAAATGGCAGGCGCATAAAAATACAAAAGAATATTAAGAAAATAAGAGTTCAAAAGTATATATATATACAAAATACACACTGGTGTCAAAAATTCTTTTGATTTCTCCTTTCGCAAGTCTGCTGGAAGAAATTTCTTTTGAAATAAGCAGTACCTTTTTACTAATGTCTATTATACGAGTATATTATCTTTTTCTGTTTCTTGTGTGTACATAAATCGTAAATAAATTATATATGAATCTACAATAAATATATTTTTTTTCAAATCTGTAAGCTTCAGAAAGTCACTGTTTTATAGCACTAAATGGGAGCAAGGCACTTAACTCCACGCTGTAACTATCGTCTGGCATTGAAGGAGTTCAACATTGTTTCCACGAAAATTTGTCTGATTGCCGACTAACGTGACGTCGAGGTAAAGTTCTGGAAGCGGCTTGGCAAGGTCACTGGGTCGTGCTTAGTGAAGTAAGCATAGTTTAGTCGGAAATTATAATGAAGATCTTACTTTTAATGGAAATGGATTTGGTTTAAAAAGAGAAATGGAATAAATTACAAAACAGTTTAATGGAAATAGGGTAATAATGTCTTTGAAGAAGTATGTTTTATACCTAATGTCATAAGAGAAGTCATGAAAAAAATATCATTACTTAACAATAAATTTAACTTCACTAAGTTTGGAACTATTTATCAGATATATGTATTTATCTATATTATCGATAAATACATAGATCTTTGGGTTTAGACAAAGATATTCTATCAGCGTTAACGCCTGTCAAAATTAACAAATGACAGACATATTAGTAAAAAATATCATTATTTAACAATAAATTTAACTTCACTAAGTTTGGAATCAGAACTATTTATCAGATATATGTATTTATCTATATTATCAATAAATACATAGATCTTTGGGTTTAGACAAAGATATTCGATCAGCGTTTACGCCTGTCAAAATTAACAATGACAGACCTATTAGTATATATGTCTATCATTTGTTAATTTTATTCCAAAATGCATGTATTTGAAACTTTTGACGTGAAAGTAATATATTATCAACTTATTTTTATGACCGTATATTGGAAAAGATTGTGAAAGGAAACCATTTCCCAATATTTTCGTCACGTTCCAAAAATATGTAATCACAGCAGGTCAGTTCGAAGCCACTTCTATTAGCCCGTAGATCTCGGGCCACTCTTTCTTCAACTATACTTGACCTACCGATTCCGTGAGTCGTAACGATATATCATCTGTTGGCGGGTAGATAGTCTTGCCAACATTTGTTATGTTTTTCTTTCTTTGTTGCGATATCGAAACTATGTCGAGGTCTGAGTTCAGGTTTAATGTTATTTGGGTGTTTTTATAATTGTATTTAGGTAACTTGACTATTAAATCTTACTTTGGGGTTCGCAGGGATGACAAGAAACAGAAACGAAACTTTGATTAGGATTTTCACTTTGGTATATGTATTTTTGATTTCTGTCAAAGTAGATATCAATTTTTGTTACAATACATGACTTGACGTGTCTATGTCAGAACAATTGTACTTTGGTTCTTTAAGGGTTCCGTACCCAAAGAGAAAAACGGGACCCTATTACTAACTGGCTGGCAATTGCCGAAGACAGACTTGTGTGGAAAAGGGAAAGGGAGGCCATTGCTCAGCAGTGGGACATAAATGAGCTATAAAAAAAAAATTACTAAGACTCCACTGTCCGTCTGTCATCAGATTGTATCTCATGAACCGTGATAGTTAGACAGTTGAAATTTTCACAGATGATGTATCTCTGTTGCCGCTATAACAAAAAATATTAAAAACAGAATAAAATAAATATTTAAAGCATGGCTCCCATATAACAATTGTGTTTTTTGTGCCCTTTTTTGCTACGGACGGTACGGAACCCATCGTGCGCGAGTCCCGCTCGCACTTGCCCGGTTTTTTTTACTTTGTGTTTGTAACCGTTGCACTGTATCTGTCCCGAATAAAAGTTTTTCTATTCTATTCTAACATGTTTTAAATAAAAACAGGTGAACGTGACATCGGAGGCTAATATTGATCAATATCATTAAACTCTTCTTGGAAACGTTTCAGGGACTTGCTTATGACTTGTGTGTGTAGATACGTTTTATATGCGGAGGACAAACGACTTGGAAATCAATCTTTTAGATTGGAATGAGGTTACTAACTGATCTAGAAGTGAGCCCTTGTAAATAAGCTTGTGAAATCATTATATGGTAGGTACAGGATACAAATTGTAGGTCACAAAAACATCGCAACGATAACAGATTTACAGATTTTTTTCTGTTTTTGTTTTTATAAAAACACTAGCATTATAGCATAGCATAGTCGGCCTTATAATGTTCCCACTGCTGGGACTCAGGCCTCCTCTCTAGGTGAGGGAATGGGCCGTAATCCACCACGCGGGCCCAGTGCGGGTTGGTGGATGTCACATGTCTTCGAATTTTTGGTTCTAGGACATGCCGGTTTCCTCACGATGTTTTCCTTCACCGTTTTGAGAGCAGTGGTGATGAAATAAATTACACAAAGTAATGCGCCTGGCTGGGTTTGAACCCGCGACCTACTACTCGTAAGTCGGAGCCGTTACCACTCGGCCACCACTGCTCTCTCACTAGCATTATGCATATAATAAATAGAATATATACATATAACTTCAATATACTTATTAACATTAACTTATCAAAAAACTTAACTAAGAATACTATAATATGTAGTACACATAATAATAAATAAAAATAAAGAGGAGGAAGCATCGTGAGGTCCTTCCTTTCTCTGGAGCCCTAACCAGCGTTAGCTTGGACTCTGTTTCCGACACCGGTGGACTACATTTTTTATATTTTTGAATGTTTTTTATATGATTATGTTAAAAAAAAATAGTTAAAAATGAAACTTATATGTATATGAAATAAATAATAACTTTATTAAGGATGGCATAGGCCCATATAAACCTTAATCTAGTGCATATTTCTTTACATATTATTTTCATTCGCCACAACAGATGATCCACTGAATTTGAAACTGTGTCACATACACCGATTTTTTGGTCAAGTTACAAAAAGAATTTTGTTCGGATACAGATGACAGATAAAGCCAAAATTCTTCTTTCTCTCCTGTACTATCCACACGAACTAAGAGTGTTTTTAATATCGTGCGGATTTCAACACGCATGTGGGATTGCTCCGCATGCAGAAAGTTTCAAAGTCAAAGTCAAGGCAAAGTCAAAGCCATTTATTTGCATTTAATGCGGTACAAGAGATGGTAACTTATAATTTATTAGCGCAAAGACACATTCAAATGCAAAAAACGCGTCCCGCGTGCGTATTCCACGCATTACAATAAATACTTATATGAAATGTGCATTTGCGGGGGTAACGCGTGCGGGGCAATCCCGCATGCGTGATCAAAACCGCACGATATTAAAAACACCCTAATAATGTGGTGGTAGCGGGACTGACTACGCGCGTAGGGCACTTTGCGCGCACCTTGGGTAGTCAGCTAAACCTTCGTTATGATTTCAAACACACTTTTAGGCTATTTCTAAAATTATAAAGTACTCGTACTGCCACGTCCGTTCTCAGCCTATTGGCAGACCGAACTCTTCAAGCGTAGCTTAACATTAAAAATCGACCTGATCAGTTATTATTATTTAGGTCCGAGCTTCTTGTCTAGTATCGGCAGGAACTACATAAGAATACTTTATCCCTGATTCAGGCCATGGTCCGGAGCGAGAGGGAATGGAAAATGGTCACCTTTTTCTGCAAAGCTTTAATGCTAGCGAAGGAGATGGCCTCAACCGTGAGGGAACGGATATCCTCACGCCTCAGCCGCTGCCACAAGACGCCCCGGGCGTCCGGAGTCACAGAGCGATCCCCGGCCATCGTAAACGCGGGCTTGCGGACGATGAGCAATGGGCAGCTCGCCGTCCAGTTGTCCGGTAAGGACCGAGCCCGAGTCGTCGACAGCGCGTAGTATTCCACGCGTGCCTCAAAGAGATGTCAGCAAAACCGCAGGGGTCGACCTGTTAGGGCCACGGGAATTTTTAAAATAGATACCGTGGTTCTGGAAAGCAGAGGTCAACTGAAGGACACAGGTGGGTTTTAGTCAGTAAAAGTATGACACGCTCTTTCACTCAACCATAGGTCGGTAATAGTCATTGGATGATATTCCACGGCAAAAAAAATACTATTCTTGAACCAGCCCATTTTGGCACGTTGTGGCAAACGTTGCTTAACTTTGCCCGAAACCCGTGCAGCTGTTATATTAGCCACAAGCTTCTGTCTTCTGTCAATATCATAATATTCCTGCCCTTAGCATAGCATAATCAGCCTAATAATGTTCCGACTGCTGGGACTCAGGCCACCTCTCTAGGAGACGGAATGGGCCGTAATCCGTCACGCGGGTGCAGTGCGGGTTGGTGGACGTCACATGTTTTCGATTTTTTTTATTCTAGGACATGCTGGTTTCCTAATGATGTTTTCCTTCACCGTTTTGAGAGCAGTGGTGATGAAATAAATTGCATAAAGTAATGAGCCTGGCTAGGTGTGAACCCGCGACCTACAACTCGTAAGTCAGCTCTTCTTCCACGTTAATAGGAGTCGGTACATCACGTTTTGGTCTCCCATTCTGTCCTGTTAATCATCACGCTATCACTGACTCCGTTGTTCTCAGTATCTTGTAGTAGCGATGTAAATATGAGCCGAATAACTAGTTGATTCGCTAGGGCTGTGGCGACCGCAGCTCAGTGCCGCAGCACGCCGCACTGCGGAACCCAAAGCGATCTGTCCGGGCAACCAGAGCCAAGGAATATCAAGTAAAAATATTTTTTTTATTATGTTATGGTGTTTTTTGTGGTGGGAAAAAATGGAAAGGCTCATTTTTAAAAACATATTTATTTATTGTCTATGACTTTTAAGTGATATTTTGCATTTTCAATTTTACATAATTTCGAGTTGACGTTTTATCAAAAAAGTTGTGTTCGAGAAGCGGAAAATGCATGTTTATTTTTTCATCGTTTACATTAACATTGTAAACATACAAATAGCAGCCCTGGGGCTTCACCATGACGTATTAAAATATCAAGCTTGCGAGCGAGAAAGAGGGATGTGGCTATGACACTCTATATGGCTCCATCTCTTAAACAATTCAGTTTAGGTCGTTAAATGGATCGCGTTATGCGCTCATGATAGGTTCTTTATTAATAATAAGTACATCGCAAATGATGTAAACATTTTCCACAAATATTGATAACTTGTAACCTCTGTGTAGTTATCTAAAAATATCGTTACAGATAAAAACAGTCCATTCACATGTGACATAACCGCTTCAATTATTGACTTGAATACTGATTACCGTATCTAACTATGATATACATAGTGTCAAAACATACCATACAAAGAATTCGCAGCATCACCAGCCAGATATCGATTTAAAAAGGTTTTATCACATTAAGGGCTATACGTTATTCCCTGACACACTGATCCGGCGACCTTGGACGAAACGGGTCCGCTCCCGACTCACCGAAGGGATTTATAATTTTTAATTTAGATTTAATAAGTGACGTGATACTTTTTTTTTTGATTTCGCAATTTCGCGCGCGAAATTAAATAATGGATGCTTGACGTGTCACGTGAGTTCCGTTTTTTGAATTTGGAATTCGAAAGTATCATTTATTTTTTGCACTGACTTGTATTAGAGTTTCTGTGAGTGCAGCCAGTAACACGTGGTGTAAAGCATGGAATTAGTATGTACTTTAAAAAAACATCACAAGTACGGTGAACAATCTCGATAGCCTTTTTCTACCCACATTATTCGAACACTAAAAACGGCCACAAACATTATGAAAAAGCCTTCGTGTATGCATAATAGAAGAGGTCCACTGTTTATGGACAGAAGTTAGTAGCCGTACCTTTCGACTAGTTACGAGTAGGTACAGTCAACAAATGAGTTCAGTAAAGAAAAACAAAACTTTTGGATACGATTTTCGTATTTTTGTTATTTTATCACTTCAAAAACTAAAAAATTATTCAGGAGATGTCAAAAATACGGGACGACAGGGTATATGCGGAGATCATCGGCATCGTCATCATCCTCCGTGTTTCCTTTATATCATCTTTCACAAAATCCATCCAACGTTCCTTTGGCCGCAACCGTAAGAGAATGGACATCCTCACGCTCCAGCCCCTGCCAAAGGTGATGCTCTGGGTGTCGGGTGTCAGAGGGCAATTTCCGGCCACCTCAGGTGGAAAATCATTTTTTTGTTTTTTATTATTTATAGGCTCGCGTTTGGCCATTACGCGTATAACACTATCTCACCTGATGGTAAGCGATGATGTGGCCGACGATGGAGCACGCTTGCCTAGAAGTAACCTATTCACTCTTGACTTATAGACCCCTAGGTTGTAGCTATCAGGAAACACAGACTCCGGCAGGGAATTCCACTCCTTAGCTGTATGCATTATGAATGTGTTCCCAAAACGCTTTGTACGTATGGGTGGGATGTCCACCATGTACCGATGGCGCAACGCCGTATGTCTAATCATTCAATGACTTTCGCGCTCTGGGGTGAGCGTATCAGACTTTTACTGACTAAAATCACATCTGTGTCCTTCATTTGCCCTTTGCGTTACGGTTGGAGCAGTAATTAAGCGAGTGAATGCTTTTTTTAGGTCGGAAATCATCCAATGATTTTTTACACCCTAGGGCGGCGCGTGTCAGACTTTTTCTGACTAAAACCCACTCCTATATAGGATCTCGGGTTTTCCTTTCAGAAGCGAACCCATGGCCCCAGTAGGTCCTGCAGGGTTCCTACGGTTTTGCTGACATCTCCTTGAGGCGCGCGAGGAACACTACGCGTCGTCGATGACTCGGGCTCAGTCTGGACGACTACCGGACGGCAGGGCGGCGAGCTACCCAATGCTCGCCGTCCGCAAGCCCACGCCTGCCGTGGAAGCGAGTGGCTGCTGCGATGCGTGTCACGGCTATGATTCCTGCACGGAACAACTATTTGTATGACCTACAGTTAGTTATTTCGGCTCTGGGTATCATGTATACTCAATACAAGTTTGGGAACGCATCCATGGTACAGGAGTACCCAATTCCACCACCAGCCCACCACGCCACGCCACCAGCCCACGCTGAAAACCAGCGCTGTGAGCTCATCGCATTAAGCGTGAGGCCGCAGCTATAAGCTGAGCGTTCGGCCGTTTTGCGGGATGTGACGCATATCTTCCCTATCAATTGATTATGTTTGTTAGCTAGTTTTAAGATTGCGTCATTTCGCGAAAATAAACAGTTTTTCTTTCTTTCTTTCTTTCTTTCAATTCCTAATGTGGGGCAAAGTAAAAAAAAAATGTAGCGACTAACTGTCCGACTATAATTATTTAGGTATCTCTTGTTGAATGTACATTTAGGCATGAAATGAAGGTACTAGACTAGTTTGTAGAGGTGCATTCAGTGAGCTAATTGACAATTGTTTAAGCTGCAAGTTCAGTCTCATGCAGTTTAACTACTTCTGCTGGGAAAGCTATGAAATTACTGGCTTATGAGGCATTTCAACATTGTCACTAAGGAACTATCTGAATGGTAGATGAACAATTATTATTGAAACTTGATATTCAAGTAATAAACATGTCGTTGCATGATACTCCACTGGTTAAGATACCCACATCTTATGCGTGAGGTTGCGGGTTTTAATATTTAAAATTCATTCTAGCCACTAACAAAAAAAAAAACAGAATAAAACGTGGTCACTGATGAGTTTCTAAAAAAAGTAATGAAAGAGCGGGAGCATTATAGAAAATTAAAACTATATAGAATCTCAGAGTAGTGAATTTTGTTTGTTTCAAATCTCAAAACATGTTGTGTAATAGTTATGATTAACTTGTAAATATAATAATATAATAATAATAATAAGACGCTCTGGATAGGCGGGTCCGTACATTGCTGACCGCAAACCGGATGCATCACCCACGATCTTCGGTGATGAGACTGTACATCCCGCGGAAATGTGGAGGTCGCGGCTTTTTGAATGCAAAGACTATACAACCGCGAGGTGTGCAGCCACAGAGAATATTTTCTCAAAACCGATGTGGGTATGCACCGCGATGTGGTCGCAGTGGACAAGGGACTCACCCCATTGTCCATGGCTAAAGAGAACTGGCGCAAACCTGTGGTACTTACTACTGATGACCGCAAGGAAGTATGGAAAGGCAAGGAGCTCCACGGGCGCTTTTATCGGGCTCTTCATGAGCCTGATGTAGATTTTTTGGCGTCCGTGGCCTGGTTACGTTTCAGCAACCTCTTCGGAGAAACTGAAGGTTTTGTCTGTGCGATTACGGATGAAGTTATCTTGACGAACAACTACCGGAGACATATTATGAAGGACGGGACGGTTGACGTGTGTCGGGCATGCCATCGTCCGGGTGAGTCCATCAGACATATTATCTCTGGTTGTTCTCGTCTGGCTAACGGCGAGTACTTGCATAGGCATAACCAAATAGCCAGGATTATTCACCAGCAACTTGCTTTAAAATACAACCTAGTGGATTCTGAGGTACCGTACTACAGGTATGTGCCCGACCCAGTTCTCGAAAATGACCATGTCACGTTGTACTGGGTTCGGTCTACCATTACTGACCGGACTATTGTAGCCAATAAGCCGGATATAGTGGTGATAGACCGATTAGCGCGCCGCGCAGTGATAGTCGATGTCACCATCCCGCATGACGAGAATCTCGTGAAAGCTGAGAAAGAGAAACAAATCAAATATCTCGACTTAGCACACGAGGTCGTCGACATGTGGAATGTGGAATCGGCTATCATTGTGCCGATTGTCGTGACCGCCAATGGTCTTATAGCCAAAAGCTTCGACGACCATCTGTCGAAGCTGTCGTTGCGCGGTTGGATCAAGGGCCTAATACAGAAGGCAGTACTCCTTGATACGGCTCTCATTGTGAGGAGGTTTCTGTCTCTGGAGCCCTAACCACCGGTAGCTTGGACCCTGTTCCCGACACCGGCGGACAACTATTTTTTATATTTTTAAATGTTTTTTTATCATGTTTTTTTTTTTAAAGAAATATTTAAAAATGTAAATGATATGTATATAAAAATAAATAAATGCAATAATAATAATAATAATAATAATAATACTTGTATTTTTTAATATATGATTTGTTCTTAAGTTGTCTTATAGTTATCTTACAGATGGTGTAAAAAGTAGAGTAGTAAGTAGAGTCTTGGGCGGCTTGAATTCCTCACTTCACTCAGGTTTCTTTATTAACTCACTCGCAATGCTCGGGAGTTAATTATATAGATCCCTCACTGGCGTTCGGGATTAAAATACAAACAATCTTCGTTTCGTTCAGAATTCAACATACCACCCGCGACTTAAAGACACTGCTTTATCCCCTAGTCACATAATCTACTATTTTATTGGTGAAAGTTGGGACCGCGTTCTCAGTCCAAAGAGCTCCACGACCCAAAATGATGATGATGATGAAGATGCGGGTTCGTATTATTTTAAAACGTCTCTATTGCCCAATTTGACATAATAAGATGATTATGAAATTAGAGTTAATGGTTATTACTTCGTGTTTTGAGCTGTTATAACTGTTAATTAAACTTTATTAGCTAGGATCCTTACCTTAATATTGTTACGTCGTTAATTACTTCAGATAATGTTTACCATATTCAAATTCAGTGTGTTATTGAGACTGGCCTGTTGGTCTAGTGGTTAGTGGCCCTGACTGCTATGTCGGAGGCCGTGAGTTTGATTCACACCCAAGCCAAATGTTTGTGTGATGAGCACGATCATTTGTTCTGTGTCTGGGCGTAATTCATCTATAATATGTATGTATTAAGATATATTATATCATCGGTCCACCTTGTGGGAGGCCTTCCAACGGTGCGTCTTCCGGTACGTGGTCGCCATTCCAGAACCTTTCGTCCCCATCGACCATCTGTTCTGCGAGCAATAAAAAAAAAAACGCGAGTCTGGTGAGGGTCGCGGGAATCCGATGGATGCGAGACGCACAGGACCGGTCATTGTGGCGACATTTGGGGGAGGCCTATGTCCAACAGTGGACGTCTTTCGGCTGAAATGATGATGATGATGATGAAGATATATATAAAGTACTAGCTTTTGCCAGCGGCTTCGATATCGAGTTGAAATTAAAACTATAGGTACTCAGGTCTGCGGTCCCTTAAAGCTGTGAAAAAGTTAAACTTCTAAGTTAACTAACAAAAAAAAAAGATACCTACGGCCATGCAAGTCGCAAAAACGCATATTTCGACAAGGGAATCAAAATTCATAGGGTACTTCCCGTTGACCCAAAATCCTGAAATTTTGCATAAAGCAAGGTCTCATAGCACAGATATAGGAATAAATCTGAAAACAGTAAATTTCCCTCAATTTTTTTTTGCGATACGGAAAAATCTTCTAGATTCAGGAATTGAAATATTTACATAGGTAAGTTTTTACGGAACCCTCAGTGCGCGTGTCCGACTCGAACTTGCCCAGTTTTTTTTTCTTACGTTCACCCCGCGGATTCGATCGCGTAGGTAGTCTTTCCCATAGGAACCTTTCCGAGATAATAAATAGCTATTTTTTTGATTTTTGGACGGTGGGAAATAATCAAATACTAGCTTTAGCCCTCGGCTTCACCCGCGTACATAAAATATAGCCTATGTCACTCAAAAATAAAGCAGCTTTCTATCGGTGAAAAAACTTTAGCAATCGGACCATTACTTTCAGAGATTACCTCCTATAAACAAAAAAACGAACTTTACCCCTTTATACTCGTAATATATTACAGAAAATACAAAACACAAAGAATCCAATAAATACCTAATTTCGGAAAAAGAATAACGTGCCTTTAATATAAAGTTTATTTGAACTTATAATTCCAAGTCAATCCAAAGATATAAACACTTCAAAGCAAACCGTTTTAAAAAAACGACAATTTCATACTTTAACCCCTATTATTAGTGTGGATATCTTGTCCGCTCGCGGTGCAGCGGAGGGAGTGTACTTTACCTTACCTTTACTGACTAAAACCCACCCTCTGATTTTTTCGTACAATCCAGCAGCTCCAGCAGACAAATAAAATATGTGATTATTCGGGAGTTATTGGTGGGATTTTTTCGAGTGAAATTCAGTGGCTGTTTTAATTATTCGAAAACTTATTCCTAGTGAATATTATGATTTTAAATTGGTGTAGTTTGGTATCTCAAGTGTCTGCGAAACTGGACTATATGTAGAATCATTGAAACAAGCGCGATCTCAGTAAAATGGAGCTGAGAATTTTATTATAGTTTTGACTACCTCAGCGAAGCTTGCCGAGAAGGTTGAATCGATACATTTGCTGCCAAATACTACAAAAACATTAGAATATGTTCAGCTATATTCTAATGTTAAATTAATAAACTATTCATACGAAGATAGGCTTAAAGGACTTAGTATCCAAGACAAAAACATTACTTAAAAAAAGGCGAAACTAGTTATTTTTAGACCACAGAGTTTAAAAATTACCAGCACTAAAAAACTAGTATTTTTAACTTAATTAACTCATAAAGCTCCGCTATCATGGCGACAAATTATCGATGTAACGTTTCTTTTGGTTTAATAACAGTTTTCCGTGTTAAAACGTTATTAATAACAACCTCGTTTATAAGCATTTTGGTTATTTTCGTTTTTTTTTTTATTATTTGTTTATTTGAGGTGGAAGGAGATGTTAATTATAGAGGTTTCACTATGGTTTTATTAATAACTAGCTGCTTCTGTGGCTTCGCCCACGTGGAAGTAGGAAATTATCCGAAGCGAACATGCTCCTGGGATAAAACGTATCCTATGTGTTATTCCTTCGTATGTGTTATTCCTGTTATTCTACTACTACGCTGTACGCTCATAATTTTCTCGTCCACTATTTATATGTTATTCCTTCGTATGTGTTATTCCTGTTATTCTACTACACTGTACGTTCATTATTTGCTCGTCCACTATTTGTGTGTTATTCCTTCGTATGTGTTATTCCTGTTATTCTACTACGCTGTACGTTCATTATTTGCTCGTCCACTATTTATGTGTTATTCCTTCGTATGTGTTATTCTACTACGCTGTACGTTCATTATTTGCTCATCCACTATTTATGTGTTATTCCTTCGTATGTGTTATTCTACTACGCTGTACGCTCATTATTTGCTCGTCCACTATTTATATGTTATTCCTTCGTATGTCTTATTCCTGTTAATCTATGACTTCCCCGCTCTTGGGCGAAGTGGGAGATAGTGTCAGACTTTTACTGACTAAATCCACACCTATGTTAGTTCTATGCCTTGCGTTCCAGAACCCCGGGTTTCCCTTTCGGAAGCGAACCCATGGCCCCAGTAGGTTTCGGCCCTGCTGGGCTCCTACAGTTTTGCTAACATCTTTTTGAGGCGCGCGTGGAAGACTACGCTCCGTCGACGACTCGGGCTTTCATTTTATTCATCTACAGGATTGTTTCAAAGAGTTATCTCGGCCCTAAAACGCAAACGGCAACTGAAGGAACTAGGGTGAGTTTTAGTTAGTAAAAGTCTGTCAGTCCCTCTCGCTCCACTCAGTGTGGGAGGGGTTATTTCCCACCAGAAATAGAGCTATGTACATATTAATCAATATGTTACCTAGTTCTTGTCTATTCAAAGTCAGTAGAAGGGAAAGTCATCACAAATTTTCAACCGTACACTCTCAATAAGGTTCAGTTGAAAACCAGCGTCACGCAACTACCACGTAGCTGGGCAAGCCATAATTATGGCGGTAAGTCCCCTCTTTGAGGCGTGGCTGGAAAGAACTCACGGCGTCCTCACCTTCCGCATGACGCAGGTCCTAACCGGACATGGTAAGTTCGGGAGGTTCCTGCACCAGATTCGTGCGGAAGAAACGCCCGGGTGTCACCATAGTGTGAACCATACGGAGGACAAGGTGGAGGTGTGCCCTGCCTGGGCAGAGCACCGCCGTGTCCTCGTGGGGGCGATCGGCGGCGGCGATCTCTTGTGCCGGGCCTTGGTACAGGCCTTGGTCCGGAGCGAAGAGAAGTGGCAGGCGTTCGCTTCCTTCTGCGAAGCAGTAAGGCTAGCAAAGGAGGAGGCCGCATGTGCACGCGCGAGGTAATGGTCCTCGCGCCCCAGCCGCCAGAACTTCAATCCCGATTTCCAGCCACCGTAGGTGCAGGCTCGCGGACGGGAGCACTGGGTAGCCGTCCGGACCGAGCACAAGTCGTCGACGGCGCGTAGTGCTCCACGCGCGCCTTAAGGATATGTCAGCAAACGTAGGGGCCCAGCAGGGTCGAAGCCTACTGAGGCCAAGGGTCTGATTCTGAAAGGAAGACTCGGCCCTGGTACGCAAGGCAACGAAGGAACAGGAGTGGGTTTTTAGTCAGTAAAAGTCTGACACTATCTCCCGCACCGCCCAAGAGCGGGGATGTCATGAGACACGGCTTTAACCACTGGGCCATCACGACAAAACTTTGAAATAATATTTCGATGTTGTTATTTTTAGCTATGTTTCGATATAGTTTTGCTTGAGTAATTTTGTAATTACTCGTCCATAAAATACTAAATAAATGAATAAATAGACGTATGAGAAAGTTAGTTCTCAGGCCTTTATCACAAGAGTCAGCTTAAAAAACATTAGTTTCGGTCGAGCTGAATAATATAATAATGATATTCCACAACTGGTGTATGTAATAAATAAAGTAAATATGTATCTTTTGTAAATATTAATAGTAACTAGATATAAATTTGTACTTCAAACAAACGAAAGTGTTGTGTATACTCGTATATAGGTGACCCGTTTATAGGTAATAAGTAATATAGGTAATAGTATTAATAGGTAATAATCATTTAAAAACGTGCAGTGTTTTTTTTCTAAATTTGTAGGTAATAAACATTCATGTAAGTACTTAAATTTGTTCAGTAGGCGTAATAATATTTAATTTAATTAATATTTGTATACCACTTTGTGGCAGAACACAGAGACACTAATACATTTGTAACAACTAAATTGTACCTGTGTACACAAATAAACTTTTTGTATTTGTATTTGTCACACAACGCTATCTAGTCCCAGACTAAACAGAGCTTGTGCTATGAGAGTAGACAGCTGATAAACATACTTATATATTTCTAAATTCATACATGTTATAGGTAAATTACACCCAGACACCAAATAAATGATCGTGCATATCACACAAACATTTGTCTTGGGTGGGAATCCGACCCAGAACCTCCGGTAGCAGTCAAGAGGCCCACTAACCACTGGACCAACAGGCGAGTCAACGAATATTCGGTTACTTTTTCGAAAACCATCGAGATATAAGTACTAACGTACTAGAGAAGCTACGTCAAATAACTGAATTGTCCTATTTTCGTAATTTGAATCTTTAGTTCGCTGCAGCGCTAAAATAATAACAATTCGTCTAAACCGTAACTAATTTACCAGAGCTAGATTTGCTGCGGAAGTGTATTTATTCTCGGCAAAAAGGTCTTAAGCGCCATGTAAATCACGGTACTTACGCGTTTTCTTCGACAAAGTGCGGCGCGATCGCCGCAGTTGAACGAGACAAAGTAGGAATTTACGGTGTCTTCTCTAGTACGTTAGTACTTATATCTCGATGTCGAAAACAGTTTATTTTTGTCTGAAACTGTAATCGTATCTTCGGTCGGCCTCTAACCCCTGACCATATTATTATAATAGTATCTAAACTGGGTTAGACAGTTTACCCAGTTTACGCATATTTCATTCTATACCAATATAAATAACGGATACGGCTTTTTGCTTCGGCAAACGGACGGGCGCGGTCTAAATATTTTGCCGTGTGCTTATCTATACATATAATAAATTGTATGTTGGTTAAAATATGATTGGCGGCCATAACATGATTTTTATTTCCTTGCCTTTTCTGTCCCACTGCTGGGCAAAGGCCTCCCCCAAGTCCTTTCAGACATTCTTCTCCAGCGCCGTCTTGAACCAGTCCTCGTGATACGCGTCCAAATGATCTCGCCACCTCTTTCTAGGGTGGCCTCGACGGCGCGTTCCCTACTTCCCTCTGCAGGAACTCACTGCGTGGCGACACTTGCCCAGCGGTCACTGTTCATGCGGTTGACGTGACCCGCCCAATCCCATTTGAGCCTGGCAGCCTTAATTTATTTATCTAATTACAATAACTAAAATCATCAATACAACCTTCTTAGTCCGTCTAAACCTAATGAATGGCTATTTCATGACAAAGTAATTAGTTAGCTACTTACAATAAAATAGGGCCTCATCAGAACGCATTTGGGCTTATTGTACTTCTATGTACACGTGCAGCCTGTGGGTGAATCACACCCGAAAAGCATACGAAGCCCTCCGTGTCCAATATAATAACGCATTCAGGGCACTGATGGGGCTGCCGCGACACTGTAGTGCCTCGGGCATGTTTGCCGCCGCTAGCGTTGACTGCTTTTATGCGACGATGCGTAAGTGGAGCGCGTCTCTGGTGCACATGGTGCGCGGTAGCCCCAACAGTGTGCTGATGATGATAGCCGACAGGTTCGACTGTCGTTATATAAGGCGCTGTAGTGACTTGCATGTTACCTGCAGTCATCGGTAACTGTGTGTGTGAAATATTTAAATGTTGTTTGTTTGTTGGCGTTTTGTGTTATGTTCTGTGTTATGTGTCATTATGAGTCCTATAGTTACTTGAACAAATAAAATGATATATATATAAAGCCTTCCCAAAGGGCAATGGAAAGGGCTATGCTCGGAGTTTCCCTCCGTGATCGCATTATAAATGAAGATTTCTGCAGGAGAACCAAGGTTGCTGATATAGCCCGAAGAATCGCCAAACTTAAGTGGCAGTGGGCACATTGCTCGCAGAACAGATGGGCGATGGGGCCGAAAGATTTGGCGATCGCATACCGCAAGACGCAGCGTTGGAAGGCCTCCCACAAGGTGGACCGATGACCTGGTGAGAGTCGCGAGAATCCGATGGATGCGCGACACACAGGACCGTTCGTTGTGGCGACACTTGGGGGAGTGGACGTCTTTCAACTGGCGCTTTCACCTTAAATAAAAAAGCTATATGACATTCATGTCTCACCAAAGTTGCTTGTATCACTTGTTCAACTAACAGAATATTAATCGGTCTCACGTGTGAAGACTTCTTGTACTTTCTACTTTCTTGTAGACTATTTATTTTTAATAAAAAAATCACGTAAGAATCTGACTGTCTGACGTTCTAATTTTGAGGGAAACTTAGCGGTATAACCATGTGTCCTATTCTATATACAGGGTGACTTATAATTGTGACGGGACTTTTTGAAAGAGGTACCCTCCACGCGCGCCTCAGATATGTCAGCAAATCTGAAGGGCCGATGTCTGCTAGGGCTGCGGAAACAATTGAAAGAGTTACCGTAAATCTGTAACACAAGACAAAGAAGAAACATAGGTGTTTTTAGTCAGTAAAAGTCTGACACACCCTCTTGCTCCACCCTGAAACGAGAAAGTTCATTTGATGATTTCCTGCCCTAAAAAAGGGTGACTAACAATTCATTGGTTACCTTTCAGGGGGTGAAAGTACTTAAAATACTGCATATTACCATTTACTATGGGACCAACATTAAATTCACGAGAGATTTACAAAATTCACTTCCCCTGAGGGGAAAAAACGGGGTCCAAAGTTTGTACGGAGAAACCTATTTTCACGTGGGCGAAGCCGCTGGCAGAAGCTAGTCACACTAATATTATAAAGGTGAAAGTTTGTGAGTGCGTGTGAGTAATGGTGTGTGTATGTATGTTTGTCACCCCTTCATGCTCAAACGAATTAACTGATTTCGTATAATAGATGCACATTGTAGTAGAGAAAAGGTAGGCCATGTCCTGAAATAGCACATAGAATAATTTTTTTACACCACCTGCTCGATAATGCCCTTTTATATGTCATACAACCATCACTTAAAGCAAGTCATTCTGTCCCTAGGGAGATAATGCAGTATGGGCGATCCCTAGGGAATAATGAGATTTGAATTTGGAACGTCAAAAACATTGAGTGAATGAGAAATGTACGTGCATCAAACAAGTTGATTTAAAGATCAAACTGGCCACTAACAAAAAAAAATGTGGTTACTGACGAGTCTATGAAAAAAAAAATTATAAAAGAGCGGAGCCTTACAGAAAATTAAAACTATAGAATCTTAGTGTAATGGATTTTGGGTTTGTTTCAAATCTCAAAACATGTCGAGTGATTAATTAAGATTAACTCGTAAATAATATTTATATTTGTTTTAGTAAATTGTCTTTTAATTATCTCACATCATCATTTTCCTGCCCTTGTCCCGTGTTATTTGGGGTCGGCGCAACACATTTTTTTCTTCCATTCTGCCCTGTCACTCGTCATACTATCACTAACTTCCTTTTCTTTCATATCACTCTTCACACAATCCATCCATCTTTTCTTTGGTCTCCCTCTCCCTCTCCATCCATCCACATGTAAACTCATAACTCTTTTAGTAACATGCATTTCATCCCTCCTCTTCACATGACCATACCAAGACAAACGATTCCCTTTCAACTTTTCAGTCACTTTTAATTATCTCACAGATGGTGAAAAAAGTAGAGTATCCAACACGGGGATAAAGCTGCCTTTATCTTGAGCGGCTTGAATTCCTCACTTCACTCAGGTTTCTATATTAACTCCCTCGCAGTGCTCGGGAGTTACTTAAATAAATCCCTCACTACAGTTCGGGATTAAAACTTAGCAACCTTCGATTCGTTCGGAATTTAACATACCGCCCGCGACTTAAAGACATTGCTTTATCCCCTAGTCATATAATCTACTATTATCCTCGGAAGTATTCCCTTGGGACAATTTTCAACTTTCACGCGGGCGAAGCCGGTGACAGCCGCTAGTATTTAATAGTAAAGAAGTTGTTCATGTTCTTCAGTTCTTTCACTCCTAAAATATTGCCAATGAATTAAAAGTCATCCTGTATTTGGGCATTATGGAGGTGTGTGTGTATGTGAACGTGAATGTGGGTGATATAGTGAGTGTACACTGTATAGGTTGTCAGTAAACATTCTGAGTACAAGTTTGATTTGAAAAGTTTTGGGTTGTGTGTATATCTGTGTGGGATACGTTGCTGTGTTAAATTGGATGCAACTATGTATATTTGCCAATGCCTACCAAAATATATGAACCCTCGTATAATGAGGTCAATGTTGTTTTTTCAACTCTTTTCTATATTATAATCTATATAATTATGTCGTGGCCAGATCATTTTAAACGTTAAAGTTTGACGATATTTCAACCCTCGTTTGGCCTACTTTCTTTAGACTGTTTTACTATCATAGAAATTCTACATCAATGCTAAGGTCAAACGAGGATTGACATATCATCAAATGTTAACGTTTATATGATCTGGCCAGTTTTATATTATATACAAATATTTTTAAAAATCGGTCAAGGCGAATAAAGAAGAAAGATTTTTATTTTTGCTTATAACGAATAAAGTCAAAAACTACTGGACCGATTTTGAAAAAAAAAATCCTATAGAATACTACTTTATCAGTGAGCGACATAGGCTGCCATTTTTTACTTTCACGCTAGCGAAGACGTTGGCATTCGCTAGATTTAAATAAGAGCCGATGCGAAACGAAGACTGAAGTTTTGTACTCCATTCTTTACTTTGTATTTCAAACAATTTTCCAAGCTGTTGTTTTGTTGTTGTGACAAAACCAATGAAAAATTCCACCACTGTGGGTCCAGAATCATGTACTGGATCCATGGTATTCGTTTGTGCTTCGATGTCAAAGACATCCTGTATAGGTATATACACCCCTATTTTTTTATTAGTATAAAAAAAAATGGGGCTCTATTCGTACCCGTTAGGTACTGATCATATTTTTGTAGTCAAAAGTAAAAAAAAGAAATCCCAAAATTGTCCGCGAATATTTGTCATAATTGGTAAATTCATAATAGAATCAATCAATAACAATTTTTTAATTTTTTTAGGTGGGAAAATCATCTAATGAGAAATCCCGCTCTTGGGCGAAGCGAGAGATAGTGTCAGACTTTTACTGACTAAAAACCCACTCCTGTTCCTTCTTTGCCTTCATCCCGGGGCCCCGGGCTTCGCTTTCACACTACCCGTGGATTCATAACAATTGCTACTAGAAAATACTACGCGCAGTGTTTTTTCATTTTAATTGTCATTTATTAATTCATAATCAATAGCCTGCACAATATTTCCATAAATTGAGTGATATTTTGGGATATAAACAAACGCTAATTAATAACTTTGCTGTTTATGAATATTATTTATTGAGACTTTATTTAAATAATAATAAGACCTTTTCTAATAAGCCCTTTAAGTATTTGTACTAATTAAAAACGAGTGGTGTATATATTGGTATGAAAGTGAAGAAATATGTACTTAATGAGATTCAAGAGATTCATGTGATCCTTGATCATATTTTTAAAAGTTGTTAAAGTTTGTATTTATTTTTATGCATGTTATTTTAACGAGCATAGTAACTGACACTGACCTGCAAATTTAAAAAAAAAAGTAAGTAAATTTGAATTTCGAATTTCACTTTCCCTTTAATTTAAAATTTCCTATCGTAAATTTGAATTTAGAATCTGCTAATCAGTATTAAAATTAAGCATTTGGTTAGTGGGCCTTGTAAATAAGGCTAAAAGTTGCATATCAATTTTTCAGCCCTACCCCCGAGTACTAACCAACTGAAGATAGTGTATCCTAATGCAAGACTTTTCTCTTTCCAAGCGTTCAGATGGAATCAGCATGTGGATAAAATATTCAGCCAAGTATACCCTTCTCTGCTCTAAAATACCTCCAAGTCGGAATTCTTTTCGTCCGTTTTAGCGGTCAACGTTTTTCCGCACGTAGTACTTGTAAAGATGTATGCGTCTTGTAGACGCGACAGTTCGACAAAGATGCGACAATCCGTTTATTTATAGAAATACTTCAAGGAATAGATGAATGGAACCGTTAAACCGTTTATTTTAATGGATTCGCGTTATGCTTGTTTTTTTTTTAAGTTTGATATCATCCAATGACTTCTCTTGCTCTAGGGTGAAGCGCGAAGGCGTGTCAGATTTTTTCTGACTAAAACCACACCTGTGTCCTTCAGTTGCCTATTCCGTTCCAGGACCACGAGTTTCCTCTTCAGAAAGTCCTCGCGGCCCTAACGGGCTTCTGCCATGCTGTGCCTCTACGGTTTGCTGATATCTCTTTGAGAAGTGCGTGGAAAACTACGCGCTGTCGATGACTTGGGATCGGTCGGACGATTGCCGGACGGTGAGCTACTCATTGTACGTCGTCTGCAAGCCCGCGGCGTCACATTTGCCTGCGGAAGCCTTTATATTTATTTATTTAAATTATATGGAGTTTTCCATATAATTTCACAGCTAAAAAAATAGATAAGGAACAGGAAGATAGCAGGAGAGAGAATAGGCCGTAATCCATCACGCGGACTTAGTGAAAATTGGTGGAGCTCACATGTCTTCGTACTGTTGGTTCTTGGACATGCCGGTTTCCTCAGGATGTTTTCATTCACCGTTTTCAGAGTAGTCGTGGCAGTTACCACTAGGCAACCACTGCTCATGTGAAGAATGGTAAAACTTTTTATTTTTTAAATAATAATCTTTGCGAGTGTTAGCTTTTAAGCTGATTTAATGAAGTTTGCTTTTCGAGAAAATTATGCATTTTATTTATGCTCACGAGCGATTTTTCGGAATATTATATCAATTGCACGGGAATAGTAGTATTTAAATGAGCTAAAACCTACATCAGGCACCCTTGTTGCTTGCTTTACCAACTGGGAGAGGCTCATCGACACTGCAAAGTTTCGCGCTTCTCTCCCAGCGTGGTCGGTCCTCTGGTACGGGAAAAGTCAGTCTTGGTGGCAGGCGTTAAAATCTCACAGAGCGACAAACTGCGCATCAGGGTGCCGAAGCAGAGCCTCATTAGTGGCCTCACTGAGGTGGCCAAATAGTCGAGTCATTTCCTGGTCACCGCTGTACGATCGGTACACACAGGTATAGACAATTTTGTCCATACCGGTGTCCACCAACAACTATAATGTCGAGAAACTGGGGTCTTCAAGGTGACGGAGACGCTGGAAGCAGATGTCATTACGGACGTACACACAGACTCCGGCACGCTGCAGGAAATGGTGCTCCAGTGAGTATCCCGGGTAGTCGAGATACGCCGCATCTGACGGACATCTGATCTGCGTCTCAGTCAAGAAAAGTAAGTGGGGCTTGTCAGTCTCAAGGTGGTAGTGGACCGCATCGAGATTGGCGTACAGTCCTCGATTGTTTGAGAGGTGCACTTGAAACGAGAGGACGTGCTTTCGCTGTACATACTTACTTCTCTTTTTACATTTCAATTTTTATAAGGAGTAAATAGGGTAATTGGAAGATGGCAGTTGAGCGAGGTGATGCGATGCTAAACCCAATAACACGACCAGAGTTGCTGCACCAATGGAGGGGTGATCTGGAGACTGTGGGGACGCCCGAACCCCCCCAGGGATCGCACTCGGGTCCTTTTGCCCGGTCGCCAACCGGAACGATGGGGCCACGAGATTTTTGATGGTCCTTACATATTATAAAACAACGTCCCCCACCGCATTCGCGATAAACTCAAAAACTACTAATGGACAGCGTGGTTCATGAGGAAGCTTTAAGTTTAAGCTAAATATATGCACATTGTAGTAGAGAAAAGCCAGTAGCCAGTAGTTTGTGATATGCAACGAACTTACAGCCACTAGACGCCTCCTGCTTGAACTAGCGCACCAAAATAATTCTGTCAACTAGCCGAGGTACGGGGAGCGGGGTACTACGTTCTGATTGGTACGGGGAGCAGGGTACTGCGTTCTGATTGGTCGAGACATCAGATCTATAATCATATGTTTTGAAAGACATGCGTCGAATGTTATTAGACGTGTAGTGGCTGTAAGGTCGTTGGTGATATGATATATACGAGTAATACCATTAAATGAGCAACTGCTTACAAAATAAAATACACACTACCGTTGGTATACATTTAGCTATATATAAGTACATAGTTATGTACGTACTTATGTAGGTATATATGGGCGTGATGGATGTGTGACGTGCTAGTAACTAATGAGCCCAATTTGAAAGAAGCACGCGTGGAGTACGATCGTAACAGGGACCAGGCGAAAAGTGACACTGGGCGAAATTCGACGCTAGGATTATTTGGTCATTAGGAAGGGAAATTTTGAAAGGGAAACCTGTTTAATTGATTTACATAAGCTATTTATATTCTGAAGAACAATTAACCAGCAATTTTTTTGTGTAAACATATTTCTAAAGATCAAAACCGTTTGAAAGGAGTAGGAAAAAAATATCATGTTGCCAATTTTTTTTTGGCAGAAGTATTAGCCACACAAAAAATATGTTTTATGGTACTGCTCGGAAACTAGGGCCTTAACACGTTATAGTAAGTCCCTTATGGTCCTAGAATGCAAAGGGCAACTGAAGGACACAAACCAAATATACACAAAAATCGAAAAAAAAAGTCGGTCAAGCCGTTTCGAAGGATTTCGATAGCAAACATTGTGACAGGAGATTTTTATATATTCGATTTAGTACATGTGCAATATTTATTTATATATACTTTATTGTACACCAAGATAATAAATTATACATTTGAGCCTTATAATTTAGCATCAATATACGGTTTAAGATCATGATGGCCTCCGATAAATTTCCGAGAGGAGCTCGTGAATAAATATACAGATCATCAACATAAAGGTGGTAGGAAGAAATTAATTCTTTGGAGATTGAGTTAATAAAAACTGCGAAGAGAAAAGGAGATTAAACGCCACCCTGTGGTACCCCGGCAGAAGTACCACATCAGGAAAAAAATCTAAACTAATTAGAAAATCTAAAGCGTCGTACAGAGCAAACCTTCAAATAAAAATGTAAATTTAATATAACAATAATCTAAGACCATAACATACCCAGTCCACACACATAAGTACGTTATGTTATAGGTTGAAAAAAAATATTATAAAAAAAGAATTTATAAATACAAGAAATATTAATCTAAAACAACAAATCATGTGTTAACACAAATAATAAAATGGGTAATACTTATCCATAATCTTTCATTAAAATCCAATGCTCATGCCTTAACATGGGGTGCTAATGGTAATACAATATAGCCCCAAGTAAAGTGACCATTGTCTGCTAGTGTTCGAGACAGTTCGTTACTGCCTAATTCTAAGCAAAGCTCGTATAGCAGCAGCAGCAGTGGCCGTTTGTAACTGTCCCTAAATGCTCCAGCGCCAGTCAAAGACACAGAGTAATTGCATTCAGTGCTCAACCACAGACGATGTCGTATTTAGCTTTGACAATCAGACTGCGTATGGCGAGTAAATGTAGAAATGTCATTTTGTATAAGAAGACTGACTTGCAAAGGCACCAATGCTTTGGCCACCTTGCTATGGTCATCGACGCTTTTGAAATCAATATTTTAGTATTTAGGGTTTGGTCATATACGCTTTACGTGTTGTGCCGACCCCAAATAAAACGGGACAAGAGCAGGAAGATGATGGTCATATTCGCTTTAGCCACCAATGCATGGACATCAATGTTTTAACAGCCAACGCTTTGGCGACCAATGTTTTGATCACCAATGCTTTGGATGCACAATAATACTGTTCTTTTTGCATGTATTTCTCCATTGAGATCTGCGGTTTGGAATGTGCAATTAGCTTAATCTTTCAATTGAGTGACTTCTTTGACAATTGAAAAGTGCCTGTACATGATTTATTTGTTGATAATGCTTTAGGTTTGATTCGTTTAATACGTTTGATTCTGTTACTTTTAATGTACAGTTTTTTTTTAATGATATAAACTAGTGCTTGATTGCGATCCCACCTGATTGTAAGCAGTGATGCAATCGTTGATGGTGAAGCGTACTAGTTTATTAACAGCCTCGGACGGCTCTGATTTTCAGTGTTTGAGCGGCGCCTCTCCGCAGACCATGTCCCACCTTCGATCCTGCATCACTTGCCCTGTTACCTGTTCACGTAGGGACCTAATGACAGCATCAGCGGACGGCATTGCCGTGGCCGAATACGGGGCAAGGCAAGGAATTTAACTAGTTTTCCCATCGATACGCTAAGAAGAAGATTAACAGCCTACTCTAGCCTTGAAGACACCTAAATTAATTTTATTAGGAAGAGAAGACCGCAGCAGGCAAATTGTTCCAGTCCTTCGATGTGATGGTCATTACTTACATAGTTTCACATGTTCATTTTTTAACTTTCTGTTTGTAACAGGCTTAACTAATACCTCCTGTAGTTTCGAAACTGTTGAAGCCTATTATTTGATTAAAATTTAAAAGAGACTTTGACCCCTGAGTTTGTTTCGGTGTTTCTTCTCAGGGTAGTCAGCTAGGAAACACCGGCTTCATCTAGTTTAAATTGACAAAAAAATTGACGTGTAAAAGTGATTTTAAAAAACCTACTTGCAAAATAAATATCATTTATCATTATAGATAGAGTGGATTAAAAGGAGTTAATGTATCCTTACTGGTACCTAATTTTCGAAGTTACTTTTTAAATTTCAGTTGTCAGGAAAATGTTGCTTGTATTTTGTTCAGGAGCTAACTAATTTTGAAAGGGACATCCCATAATTTCGGTTCTCAAATGAGTCAAAAGTTTTCTAATGACACACAACAAGCAACAATTCGTCAGGTACATTTGGTACAGTCACACTCGTCAGTAACATGTACAGTCATAAAGATGTCAATTGTAAACGGATGTCAGCGTGTGGGGCTATGATTGCCATGTAAATTCTCCCGAACACTCGTGCAACTTAAATTATATTGTGAACTGGTTACAACTGCTTTTTATCAGTTCTTTCTGCTTGTGTATTTTAGAGAAGGTGATTGTTTACGAGAAGGGTAGATTGTGGAAATTGTTTGGAGACACATATAATTATAAGAAATACAGGTGGGTTTTTTTATTATGGATTCGCGGACTTGTGCCCGTATCGCAAGGCGTGAAATATTTCTGCGGTAAAAAATACTATTCATTACAATAAAATACAGCCTATGTCAATCAAGAATACTGTAGTTTGATACTGGTGAAAGAAATTTCAAAATCGGTTCAGTAGTTCCAGAGATTACTTCCTACAAACAAAATGACAAAATATAAATATTACAAAGAATTACATCTATTATAAAGAGTTACCTCTTTATAATATTTAAGTTCTTATGGATAGGCTCACGTTTGAACACTGTCTTACCTGACGGTAAACGATGATGTGACCGACGGCGACGATGGAGCACGTTTGCCTAGAAGTAACCTATTCACTCTTGATTTAAAGACCCCCTAGGTTGTAGCTATTTTATGATATTCCATTAAAAAAATGATGAAAATGAAATTTGTCACACGAGTAGATATCGTTTATATAGAATAGAATAGAATATAGTTTATTTAATAAAAGTGGCACATTAAAATTAAGATACATAAAACAATTATAACGCATACATTGCATTTTTGCCTGAACTAGGTTGGACCTGTATGTCAGGCTAAAAAGTATTAAGAACCTAAGAAATAATAAATTAATAATCATTAAATTCACTATATTAAATAACCTAAACTTAATTAACTAAAAGCAAAGCATGTTTTATTTACAAATTAAAAGGAGATCTTCTGTCTCTCCTATATGGTCTACCCATGTGACAATTTTCATTCAACTTGAAGAAAGAAAGAAAGAAAAGACATTTATTTGGCGGAAAAGACGCAAACTTAAGACTAACATATAACAGATTACAAACATTTTGAAAAAATATATATATGCGCCACGTCCGAGCAAAACGGCCGAACGTCGAAAAAAAAAGAAGGAAGTGAAGGAGTAAAGATGACTCTTTGTTGTTATTTAAGAGAGCCCTTCCCAATCCATTTAGCGTTAACCTGGGCACGGTTAATAAGCTTGTTGGTTCATCTAACGCCATTAAAGAGGCAGTACGAAAAAAGAGAGTTAACATCTAAACGCTCTGTGGACATTTGGTAATTCCGTCATTCAATCGAATATTTCAGAAAACTTGTTTCAGGTAATATATATTTTTTTAAATACCTTAAAAGATTTTTGAAAAGAATCTTTAAGTCAAGAGTGAATAGGTTACTTCTAGGTAAGCGCGCTCCATTGTCGACCGCATCGTCGCTTTCCATCAGGTGAGATAGTGGTCAAGCGCGAACCTATCAAGAATAAAAAAAAACTTTCATCATTTTGAATCTTGATTAATAGTGCAAGGTTTCTATAGTAATATTTTTTTAATTATGAGTACATTATGAAGGGCCATTAGAATCCAATGGCACTTCATAATGCAATATACACATTTATGATTTAGATAATATCCACAAGATATATCTATGTTTCCAAAATATCTAAATAAAGATATATAATAACGTCATAATCACGTAATAGCGGTTGTGTGAAAAAGTACCTCGGAAAGGACACTTTCTTGGATTGGTCATATCGTGTCAAAATATCCTGTTTGAGTACCGTAAGGGAACGCACGCGGATTGATAACATCTTTATGACTTCAATTGCTGTCTGTTAATATGTCTTCATCGAGTCTTCATCTGACAGTTTCAATCTTCTCCGGTCTAGACGGTTCTTCCGGCATTAAACTGCTATAAAGATTAAAGTTTGTACGTATATGTGTTTATGTTACACTCTGACTCAGTAGGTTTAAAAGTATTCTATACTAGCTGACCCGGCAAACTTCGTACCGCCAACAGTCAATGAATGTAGTTTCGATTTAGACAACCGATTGCGATGAAACAAAGCCTAAGTAATATATTAGTTACACACAATTTTAATGTATAAAAGTTATCTACATCGATTTCGTACATTTAACGTGATGTGCGCACAAAAAAAATCTACAGATTGATTATATATAGATATGTATAAATAACAAATCTAGTCGTAGGCAGTAATTATGTTCGTTGACTAACTTAGTTTTAAGTAAGCATCAGCTGACAATAAAGTAACGCATGTTGTGCTTAGCATAGCATAGCATAGTCGGCCTTATAATGTTCCCACTGCTGGGACTCAGGCCTCCTCTCTAGGAGAGGGAATGGGCTGTAATCCACCACGCGGGCCCAGTGCGGGTTGGTGGATGTCACATGTCTTCGAATTTTTGGTTCTCGGATATGCCGGTTTCCTCACGATGTTTTCCTTCACCGTTTTGAGAGCAGTGGTGATGAAATAAATTACACAAAGTAATGCGCCTGGCTGGGTTTGAACCCGCGACCTACAACTCGTAAGTCGGGGCCGTTACCACTGGGCCACCACTGCTCTACCTGCTCTGTTGTGCTTACCTGTACGGAATTGTTACACTAGTCTATAAGTTCATTTGATGTATCTCATATCTTTTGTATACGTGTGTCAAATGTTGGTGAGCCAAATAAATAAAATAAAATATGTTTGTTAGTCCTTCACGATCTAACAAGTACACGAGTAGGCCATTTCCTGAAATAGGCCATAGGATATCGTTTTATCTCGCGAGTATGTTCCCTTGGGATGTTTTTCTACTTTCACATAGGCGGAGCTACTGGTCTTCTACTTAGTACGAAACAAATTAGCTTTTGATAATGGCTTCGCGCGCCTAAAATTGAAACTGTGGGAAATCGTTATTATATATAGGTATTAAACTAAAGGGATCACTGCACAAAATTTTCTTCCATTTTACAACATTTCCACTAACAACACACACTCCACAGTAAACATCACTGCAGTAGATCAATTCCGTTTTCCAGTTATTACGTCAAATGCAACGAGTAATCGGGTCAGTGATTCCAGCTGGCAACACGCCATAGAACATGCATTCTGCAAACATTTGCCAATATTTACCTTGTAGTAAGTAACTCTTACAAAAATTTCCTGGGTTGTTACATTTTCTTGAACATTTTGTTTAGAATAGCAGACATGGCCGACAATGGGTATTGTTTTTACCTCAAAAAAAAAATCGGCACCCTTATATATCTCGGGAACGCGTGGAGGTATCGAGTTGAAATTTATTAAACCATATACTCAGGTCTGCGGTGAAAAAAAAAAGATACGGCCGTTTATGTCGCAAAAAACATTAATTTCGACACTATTAAAGGTATCAAAATTACTACAGCATAAAAATCTGAAATCCGTAAATTTGTAGTTACGTCCCAAAAAAAAACAGCGATATTACGGAAAATACAAAACAGAAAGAAACCAATAAATAACTAATTTCGAAAAAAGAATAACGTACCTTTAATATAAAGTTTATTTAAACTTATAATTCCAAGTCAATCCAAAGATATAACACTTCAAAGCAACCCGTTTTAAAAAACGGCAACTTCATAGGTGAAGACTTATTATATGTCATTACTAGCTTTTGCCCGCGGCTTCGCTCGCGTAAACGTAGGTTTCTCCATACAAACTTTGATCCCCCGCTTCATCCCTTAGGGAGTGAATTTAAAAAAAAATCCTTTCTTAGTGCTCGCCTACGTCATAAAAGGAAACCTTGTGCAAAATTTCACGCTCCTAGTCCCAGTAGTTTCGGCTGTGCGTTGATATGTCAGTCAGTCAGTTTCTCCTTTTATATAGTATAGATAGATTACTGCTCTCAAAACGACGAAAGAAACCATCGTGAGGAAATCGGCTAGGATATACTAGAACCAAAAATTCGAAGAAATGTGACGTCTATTAACCTACTAGAGCCCACGTGGTGGATTACGGCCCGTTACATCTCCTAGAGAGAAGGTTTGAGTCTCAGAAACATTACAAGGCTGATTATGCTTACATGCTAAATACTATACCTATTTACAGCAACATTCAAGAATCAAGAATCAAAGCATTTATTTCAAATAAACCATTTACAGGCATTTTTGAATTGTCAAGAAGTCAAGTCAGTAAAAAAAAAGTTGATGCTAATTGCACATTCCAAAGCATAGATCACTGTTGAGAAGAATGTGCAAGAAACTCCATGGACACTCTTTTCAATTATGTTATGTATTACCAAAGACATTAAATATATACTTGTACTAGTTTTTTTTATACTAGTTTTCTCCATACAAACTTTGGACCTCCGTTTCATCCCCTTAGGGGGTGAATTTCGGAAAATCCGTTCTTAAGTGGATGTTTACACCCTATAAGGAACCTACCTGCCAAATTTTAAGTTTGTAGGTGGTTATAGTTTCTGAGATTTCATAATTAATCAGTGAGTGGTATTTCGCTTCTATATGTATAGATAAACCATATTATTATACTTTTGAATTGTCAAGATGCCAGGCTGTCAAAAAAAAGTTGATGCTATTTGCACATTCCAAAGCGTAGATCTCTATTGAGAAGAATGTGCAAGAAACTCCATGGACACTTTTTTCAATCATATTATGTATTACAAATATCTCGATTACTCTATCAAATAACAAATCATATAAAAGCAAGACACAAATCTATAAACCCGCAGACACACTGCAATGCTAAAACAATTAACAAACTTGAAATAATTCATAACTAACCTTGCACCCAAAATCTATGCCTGAAAACTGAAAATAATCTAGTTTACGAGGTCAAATGTACAAGTTAAACTTTATTAGCTCGTTATAATGCAGTACACAATGAATTCGGGCTTATCTGCAGTCGCGGTTAGCGTGCCGACTTTGAAATGTAAGGTCAGGGAGTCACAGTGATGCATTGGATACAGTGTGGAACTTTGTAGCCGTAGTTAGACATACAGAAAGTTTTGATCGACGCCGACGATGCGATTTTATTTTTGGTTGTTGGAACTTCTAAACGATAGGGACGCTTGTGACGTGTAAATTCTTTCTTTAATTCTTTATTGTACACAAAAAAATTGCATAATATATGGATATACAGACGGTTTATGTACAAAGGAGCTTAACTCAGCAATGAGTTTTCTCCCAGCAAACCTTTGAATTATGGAGAGAGAACATATTCGAGGGTAGGATCCAGTGCACAATATAAACCTACATAACTAAGTCTAATATATAATTATATTATACATACTATATATACTAATATTATGTCAATAATGAAAGGAAGTGCTCTTTAAGTTTCCTTTTGAAGACATCTAGAGCAGGGCTATCGCGAAGAGAGTGTGGCAGAGAGTTCCAGAGACGTACTGTAGTTACAGAAAAAAAAAGTGTAAAAGTGTTTTTTTAAACCTATTTGCAAAACAAATATTATTTATTATTTGTGAATAATGATATACTAATACTAGCTTCTACCAGCGGTTTCACTCGCGTAAAAGTAGGTTTCTTCATACAAACTTCCAACCCTCGTTTTACCCCCTTCGGGGTGGAGTTTCGTAAAATCCGTTCTTAGCGGATGTCTACATCATTTATGGAACCTACCTGCCAAATTTTGTAGGTGTTACAGTTTCTGAGATTTTTGAGATTTCGTGATTAATCAGTGAGTGGTATTTCGCTTTTATATATATATACATATGGATTTAGCAGGCTCAGTATTTCTTTTTACAAGCTTATAACTCCATAATCCAAAGGGCAATGGAAAGGGCTATCTATGCTCTGAGTTTCCTTGCGTGATCACTTCAGAAATGAAGATATCCACAGGAGAACCAAGGTTACCGACACAGCTCGAAGAATCGCTAAACTTAAGTAGCAGTGGGCAAGGCACATTGCTCTCAGAACAGATGGTCAAAGAGGACGAAAGGTTCTGGAGTGGTGATCACGTACCGTAAGATGCCGTGTTGGAAGGCCCCCCACAAGGTGGACCGATGACCTGGTAAGGGTTGCGGGAATCCGATGGATGCGAGACGCACAGGACTGTTCATTGTGGCGACATTTGGGGGAGGCCTATGTCCAGCAGTGGACGTCTATCGGCTGAAATGATGATGATGATACTCAACTAGATCAATACTCGATTGACTTATTTCCTTTAGACCTTTTACTGTCGTAGAAATCCTACATCAATGATATGGCCAAACGAGAATTGACATAATAGGTCTTTACCTATGAAATTGTAGTTTTTTAAAACGGGTTGCTTTGAAGTGTTATATCTTTGAATTGACTTGGAGTTATAAGTTCAAATAAACTTTATATTCATTATATACCATTTTTGTATGAAATCTAAGAAAACTCGCATTATTTTGTAATATGAGTTCTACCGTGGAAAAAATGTGTCTCAAGCAGTATGCAATATTGATGATGTATACGGACTTAAAACTGCTAATGAATGGGATGTCTATTTTTGTTTCAATCACTTTCACGTGGGAAATTTTATCGCACGAATAACTTTTCTTCTCAGGGCGGCTACAAGACAAAATTTCCAAAACGAAAGCTATTAAACCAAGAACACAGAGTTCTTTTATTAGAAGAAAGTCGTAGGTATACGTCATTGATATTGCTTGCCCTTTAAAATGTATAGTTTCTATGTTAAAACTCTTAATATGAAAAAACATTTTTTTTTTCTAGCTTTCATGGTTATAAGTACTGCGATATTACAGAAAATACAAAACACAAAGAAACCAATAAATACATAATTTCGAAAAAAGAATAACGTACATTTAATATAAAGTTTATTTGAACTTATAATTCCAAGTCAATCCAAAGATATAACACTTCAAAGCAACCCGTTTTAAAAAACTACAATTTCATAGGTAAAGACCTATTATTATATCATCAAACGTTGTGTTTATGATCTGGCCAGTTTAAGTTGGCCATATCATGAAGTGATCAATTCTAAGATCTGGCCACGACATAATATGTGTAACAGGTTATCTTTTCTGATTGGAGTTTTTGTTAGCAAAGGAGATTGCCTAGGAGATTGGGATTGACCTGCTCCAGTACGCACTGCAACTGTTGTCTTATTATTATTATTTTTTCTTTTGTTTTTATTTTTAATTGTGCTTTTTATTATTTATTACAATTCGATATTGTAGATTATTTTTATTTTGCAATTTGACTTTTTTTTTTTTTCTCTATTAATTTTTGACAACAATGTTTACCTACTTTGCTAAAGTATTACATTTTGTAAACTATTTTTCCTTTTATTATTGTGAACGTGAGGACTATGTTGATTGCTTTTTTTTTTCTTCCTTTTCAGTAATTTTAATGTATGTCTGGCAATTTGAGTATTTTCTGCGGCCTACCCAAATGTCCTTTCCTTGGTATTGTTCGTCAAGTCGTTGAGCTCCTTAGTAGTCCTGAGTTGAGCTTTACGAATACTGACAAATGCTTGCACTGACTGGACAGGTCCACTCAAATCTGTATGGTTCTTTCTTCAAAAGACCATTTCAGACAAATCTGCATGGTTCTCATGTGATTTGACCATTACATATTTACTGTATGGACTTTCAAATCAAATCAAATCAAATCAAATCAAAACGTTTATTTGCCAGAAATACATTGTTAACAAGGAAAGATCTTATAACCTAAAAGTCACTGTATTCTGCCTGCAAGCAAGCGTGCAAATTATTTATTTGTAAAAGAGACTTTGACCCCTGAGTTTGTTTCGGTGTTTCTTCTCAGGGTAGTCAGCTAGGAAACACCGGCCTCATCTAGTTTAAAAATGACGAAAAAAAAATTGACGTGTAAAAGTGTTTTTTAAACCTATTTACAAAATAAATATCATTTATCATTACAAATCAAGATAATTTCAGGTAGCATGGGCCTATTTCTTTAGTGTAGAGATCTTGATACACAATGTACCAATTATAAAATACTATTGCCTATAGTGGCCTAACAATTGAATGTAATTGATGAAATGTTTGTTTATAAAGGTTAAGATATTCTTGTAAAATACTCTACAGGGTCGTAGGTATTATAAAATCTAAACAAAATGAGCGAGTTATAGGGTCTGCAGTGATTATAATCTTGAAGTTGATGGAGGATTTTTATGAACTTTGACGTTTTACGGCAACCTCGTCTAAGGTCACGTTATGTGATCGTTTTACTAACTGCATGGTATTCTTCTAACTGCGTGGTATTCTGAAAAGTTTAATTTAAACTTTTGATTTTAAATTAAGGGTCATTGTGGTCATTCATCAGACATCTAGTACTCTGACGAAACGAGTACGGGGTGTTTTTAGGGTTCCGTACCTCAAAAGGAAATAAACGGAGCCCTTATAGGATCACTTTGTTGTCCGTCCGTCTATCTGTATGTCTGTCTGTCTGTCAAGACCCTTTATCTCGGGAACAAGTAGAGGTATTGAGTTGAAATTAAAACCATGTACTCAAGTTTGCGGTCTTTTTAAGTTGGGAAAGAATCAAATTTCTAAGTTGACGGAAAAAAAAGATACGGCCCTTTATGTCTCAAAAAACGTATATTTCGACACTCTCGAGGAAATCAAAATTCATAGGGTACTTCCCGTTGACCCAGAATCCTGAAATTTTGCATAAAGCAAGATCTTATAGCACAGGTATAGGAATAAATCTGAAAACTGTAAATTTGTTGTTGCGTTACAACAAAAAAAAAATTAATGATTCGGAGAAATTTTCGAGACCCGGGAATTGAACTATTTACGTAGGTAAGTTTGTAAGGAACCCTCAGTGCACGAGTCCGCTCGCACTTGCCCAGTTTTTTTTAAATGATATAAACTATGTGCTTGACTGTGATCCCACCTGATGGTAAGCAGTGATGCAATCGAAGACGGTGAATCGCACTAGTTTATTAAGAACTGTAGACTTGAAGCACCTAAATAATAATTGGACGAAAATATCTTAAAGATCTGCTATTCCATTCAGTTATATGAACATACAGAACAGATGACTTTAAAAATTGGAATTCCAATATTTTATTTCACAAAGGCCTACACAGAAGTAGGTACCCATAAAACGTCAGAAGCTAGTACACCACGGTTCCAATTGGTTATTTCCTATGAAGAACAAACGGCTAGAAACTCCACGGATACTCTTAAAAAAAAAAGATCAATCAGTATGGGTTTCATGGTAAAAATAGATTAAGTATTCTCATCATCATTTCAGCCGTAAGACATAGCTTTCTTCCTAAGAGCCGTGACATAGACCGATCCTGTATTTTTTTTCTTCTTGAAAGTCTTCTATGTTCACAAAAATGTCACCCTTTGATTTTTTTGAGATTGCTAACAAATGGGGTTTTTTTAGGTGAGAAATCATAGGTCTCAAATCATTTTAATTCGAGATGGCGTTGTATTCGTAACTTTGTTTTTTTCGTGAATTTTTCCATATTTTCTCACACCGTTTAAACCTTCCCTGGACTATCACGAATATTTCAAAATGAAAATTAGCCAAATCAGTCCAGCCGTTCTCGAGTTTTAGCGAGACTAACGAATAGCTATTCATTTTTATAGATATAGAACATATCATATGCTCATAGACAGGCTTGTTCAAACCTAAGCGAATATTGCTAGCTCTATTTGTAGCGAAATTTTCTTATTTTTCAAAGGTGGTCAACCATCCAATGACTAATTTTGCCTAAGGGCAGAGCGGGAGGGCATGTCAGACTTTTACTGACTAAAACTATACCTATGTTCCTTCTTTGCTTTGCGTTCCGGGACCCCGGGGTCCCTTTCGGACATGGCAATATTTCAAAGGGTGAAATTTATAGTCTATGACAGGAACGATTTTCACGTGTATGAATTTTTGCCAACATTCTTGGCATCCGCTACAAAAACCGCAACGCCTTGCCAAGATTACTTAATAAGATTACAAAATAGCATCTGTAACCCCTTCACAAACACATGTTAACCTACTGTATGTGCTGTGGCGTGTTGCCAGCCAGAATCAGTGACCCGATTACTTCTCGTTGCATTTGGCGTAATAGTTCGCAAACAGAATTGATCTACTGCAGTGTTATGCACTGGGGTGAGTCGTTAAGTGTGTGTTGTATTGTTCATTTGTTTTTAAGGTTTCGTACCTAAGTCGGCAAAAATGGAACCCTTATAGGGTCACTTAGTTGTCCGTCTGTCTGTCTGTTTGTCCTGAAAGTATGAAGCTGAAATTAATATCAAATACTCAGGTCTGTTAACAGGCTTGCGGACGGCGAACAATGGGTAGCTCGCCGTCCGACCGTCCGGTAACCGTCCGGATCGAGCCCAAGTCGGCGACGGCGCGTATTGTTCCACGCGCGCTTCAGGGAGATGTCAACAAATTGTAGGGGCCCAGCAGGGTTGAAGCCTACTGGGGCTACGGGTAGTGTGAAAGCGAAACCCGAGGCCCTGGGACGAAGGCAAAGTAGGAACAGGAGTTGGTTTTTAGTCAGTAAAAGTCTGACACGGATGTCATAAGATGATTTACCCACCGAAAAAAAGGTCTGTTATCAAACTTCTAAGTCAACGCAATTTTGATCGTTGATGTAGAATCCTGAAGGCATGAAGTTTGTAACGTCTCATAGCACAAGTATAGGAAAAAAAATCTGAAAACTATGTAGTTTTGTGACATACAAAAAAAAAATTGCGAATCGAAAAAATCTTCGAGACTATTCGGGAATCGAACTATTTACATACGGCCGTTTCTGTCGCAAAAAACGTATATTTCGACACTCTCAAGGGAATCAAAATTCATGGGGAATCCAAAAAATCTGAAAACTGTAAATTTTAGATAAGTCACAAAAAAAAATTGCGATTCGGAAAAATCTTCCTAACTCAATTAGGGAATTGAACTGTTTTCATAGGTAAGTTTGAACAGAACCCTCAGTGCGTGAGTCCGACTTGCACATCCCAGGTGTTTTTTTGTTGGTAGTGTACAATTTTTTTTCTTTTGTCCGCAATATCAAATCTTTGTATAGTCAAGTAGCCAAAGACTTCTCCCTCTTGCATCGTTTCGCAAATGGTGATAGTCGTGATCAGAGGTTGGTTATTATGGTTTTATACAGCTTTTTTTTTTGGTTGTATAAATGATGAAGCCACTTGACAATATCGCACCTCAAAAAAAAAAAAAACTCTTGCGGGTCTCTTTCTCTGACCAATACGCAGCCCTGGTTTCTCTGTTTACCGTCACGTTATCACTCTGCTTTGAAAAGTCGTGTAGTGACATGAATGTAGCCACTTAGGGTGTATTTAATATCGTGCGGTTTTGATCATGAACCTCCGTAAATGTCCATTTCATATAAGTATTTATTGTAATGCATGGAATACACACGCGGGACGCGTTTTTTTTGCATTTTGTAATTTTCAGCATGCGGGGCAATTCCGCATGCGTTATGAAATCCGCACAATATTAAAAACACCCTAAGAAACTAAACTTTAAAATCCTGTATGAGATTAAAGCTAGAACTACATTAGACCGACGCACACGTGTAACACGCCTGATTTGTATCAGCGTGTCGCGTGTCATGTATCAAGTGTAACTCTACAGGTCTAGTTTCCATATAAAATGTATGGCGACCGACGCGCCCAGATCGGCGTGTGTAGCACACGTGTGAGCAGTGTAGTTCTAGCTTTAAGCTAGAACTACATTAGACTGACGCATGAGTGTAACACGCCTGATTTGTACGTAGAACGACGTCGCGTGGCGTCACGTGGCGTGTATCAAGTGTAACTCTACAGGTCTAGTTTCCATTTAAAATGTATGGCGACCGACGCGCCCAGATCGGCGTGTGAGCAGTGTAGTTCTACCTTTATCCGCACGATTAGAAAATACCTATACACATCCCGAAAACAACATCCCGAATTCAACTATCAGTCGGTTGTCCGGACCAGTCATACACCCTTTTCAACGGATGTTTGCGGGACTTTACACTCTGTCCCGCATACACCTAAATTCATATATAAAAAAAATAATGGCCTATTGATACTCAAGGTCATCTAGTTCTTAAAAACGAAGTCTATGTGGATTTAGACTTCGTTTCCTATCACAATTTACTGTTTCATTACCAGGGTATTCGTGTCGGCAGCTCTTAGCCACAAATCATTGCGCTAAGCCCGCAGCGGGCCGCGCAGCAATTAAGGTGGAAGTACGTCTTACAACGCGCTACGAATATTAATATTGAATTGACTAACTTTCCTCAAGTATAAGATGTTGGAAGATGTTTTGATTACTTTTCTTCGTGTTCTTTTATCTTTTTTTTTTAAGTTTTTTTCTGGTGATGTAATGACTGGTTTGTTGGTAGGTAGAGTGTTGCTAATCTATATGTATAATATGTAAAAGCGAAATACCACTCGCTGATTAATCACGAAATCTCAGAAACTATAAGACCTAAATTTTGGCAGGTAGGTTCCTTATAGGGTGTAGACATCCGTTAAGATTACGGATTTTACGAAACTTTACCCTCTAAGGGGATAAAACAGGGGTTGGAAGTTTGTATGGAGAAATTGACTTTTAAGCGGGCGAAGCCGCTGGCAGAAGCTAGTCTAATATATAAAAATCTCCTCTCACAGTGTTTGTTATCGAAAGCTTCGAAACGTCTTCGAATCCGTTCAGCCGTTTCAGTGTGAAGAAGTGACAAACTTACACACACACACACAACATCACACTAATTAGTGTGATAGATTCATCATCATCATTGTTATTTCAGCCGCAAAACGTCCACTGTTGGACATAGGCCTCCCCCAAGTGTCGCCACAACGACCAGTCTTGTGCGTCTCGTATGCATCGGATTCACGCGAACCTCACCAAGTCATCGGTCCAACTTGTGGGAGACCTTCCAAAGCTACGTTTCCCTGTACGCGGTCGTTACTAGAGAACCTTTCGGCTCCATCAACCATCTGGGGATGCAACTCGACATACATTTTCACTGTTTTTCATACAACCGCTCTTACGCGATTATGACGTTATTACACATTTTTCGTTAGATATTTTGGAAATACAGTATCTTGTGGATATTATCTAGGCTTCTATTGAAATCAATATAATAATAATAAATTTATTGTCTCCAAATAAAATACAAAACAAAATTATTGTAGACCTTGTTAACATTCTACATAAGATTTGTGTTAGTGAGAATTCGTGACAATTTTGGCAAGGTATGATTGCAAAATCTAAAATATTTTGCTAAATTCTCCTTACAAAAATTAAAACATCTTACTCCATTAGACTAGACAAACTCATTTATTAATAAACTCCTTTAATATTTGCAAGACACGAAACTACCGAAATATAAGCTTTAGTTCAATATAAACCTTACCCGCTTTCTAAACACTAGGGATGTAACGGAAGTGATTATAATTCGAAACCGAATTCGAAACTGGAGTTTTTTTAACTTGGTTTGTCAGAATCGGAACCGAAATCGAAAGCAGAGGCGGAGCAGAAGCGTCAAATAAAACTTTACTAAGTGCCGCCGCACATGGGCCACATGCCACAGCTACAAACGTCGCCACGAGAAGCTAGAAGCGGCTACATGCCACTTGTGGCCGGTGGCTGCTACTTTTTTTAATCCATACGCGCAGCATCATACCTAATGGACTCTGACGAAGAAGGTTTAAATGCGTGAGTGGCATGTGACGGCGTTTTGTATCGGCGTTTAGTGGTCAGTGTGGGCCACAAGAAGCGAGCAGCGGCGATTTGAAGCGTGTGGCGGCCACCGGCGTCAACCGTGTGCGACGAATCCATATAAATTGTAAACCTACAGGAAATATGCCGGTGGCCCGTGTGTGCAGTGGCCGCTGTGTGGCGACCCTAAAATTAATCAAAAACTTGGATAGGTAATTATAAACGAAGAGCGAATTGATAAAATTCCAAATATGAAACAAAACAATTGAAAGAGTAATTGACAGAAGGCATGAAGGGAGGGAAGTTCCCAGCGCGACAAATACAAACTTGTTTGTTACTCCTATATAGGTTGACTGGCAATTAGTGTACGATACTTAAACACGTGATTGTGCTCATGATAACAAACAATTTTTATTATGGGAGCCAAGCCGAAATCGCGAAAAAAATATCAGCTGTTCAGTACATTAGGCAAACATAAATGTACCGAACAGCTGATTTTTTTTCGCGATTTCAGGTTTGTTCCCATAGTAAAAGTTGTTGGTTATCATTAACACAATCACGTGTTTAAGTATCGTACACTAATAATCAGTCACCCTATATAAGTTTCGATTAAAATTTATCGCGACTGAAGGCCTACTATCCACGGACGCGTAGCTTCATAGACGCGAATTCGTAATTATACGCTTTTTTTTCGGTGGGAAAATCATCCAATGACATCCCTCGCCTTGGGCGGAGCGTGAGGGTGTGTCAGACTTTTACTGAATAAAAACTCACTCCTGTTCCTTCGTTGCCTTTCATACCAGGGCCGAGTCTTTCTTTCAGAAGCAGACCCTTGGTCCCAGTAGGCTTCGACCCTGCTGGGCCCCTACGGTTTGCTGACGTCTCCTTGAGGCGCGCGGGTAACAGTATGCGCCGTCGATGACTTGGGCTCAGTCCGGACGGTTACCAGACGATCAGACGGCGAGCTACCCATTGCTCGCTGTCCGCAAGCCCGCGCCTACGGTGGCCGGAAATCGGGATCGGGATCCCAGCGGCTGGGTCGTGTGGGCTGCGCCCTCGCGCGTGCAAGTGCGGCCTTCTCCTTTGCTAAAATTACTGCTTCGCAGAAGGAGGCGACCGCCTGTAACTCCTCCTCGCTTCGGACCATGGCCTGTACCAAGGCCCGGCGGTAATTATACGCTTAGTGTACGCTTGCGTGAAGCTTACATACAAAACTATGAAACTGTCAACGAAGCGGCAACGTCGATGACTATGACTAGTATGCGTTTATGAAGCTATGCGTCCGTGGACAGCAGGCCGAAATCGGAACCGAAGATGCAAAATCAATCGGAAGTTCCGAGCTTTCAGAATCGGAATCAAACCTTAGTAATATCTCTGCAAAGTACTATAGCTTAATACACATAGTTATAACATTAAAATTAATACTCTTAAAACATGCAAAGGTTTACAATAATTTACAACGTTCGATGAGTAACACTAAAAGCAAAACAATAACTTCGAAAATAGTGTTTTACTGAAACAACATTATTTTTACATTGTCTGCAATTGAAACCAATCGATTTTTTACTTTATTCTCTATGCTATAAGGTCTCATTTCAGTTTGCGGATAGAAAATAGGAGTTGGTACCATCAAATTGGTAGTTATGTCGAAATGAAAGGCCACGCGAGGTGCGATTTATAAATTATGAACATTTTCACGTTAATATGAGTAATTCACAGCTTTTTTATTGCCACGAAATTACTTGATAATTAATAGTTCGTATGTTATTAATGACTTTTGACAGCCATTCTTTTGTTTTCTTTATATCCGATAATTGCTCTTTTAATAAGTTTTTCTTGTACTTCAGAGTTTGTTTCATGTAATATATGGGTAGAATAACGTTTAGCTATCGATATTTTTTTTTCTATTCTTGTTCTTAAATCTAAAACAAAGTCACGTCTAGGCAAGCGTGTTCCATCATTGACCACAACATCGCTTACCATCAGGTGAGATAGTGAACAAACGCGAGCCTATCAATAATTGAAAAAAATCGCTTTCCACTGTCAGTGCGCTTTACCATGACGTTATCCATGGGTAGTGTAAAAACGAAACCCGGGGCTCTGAGACGAAGGCAACGAAGGAACAGGTGTGGGTTTTTAGTCAGTAAAAGTCTGACACTATCTCCCGCTCCGCCCAAGAGCGAGATTTGTCATAAGATGATTTTCACACCTAAAAAAAAAACCATGACGTTATAAAATGTCAAGCGTGCGAGCGAGAATGAGGAAAGGAGCTACGTAGGGGTACCCTTTATCTGTTTTCTCCCCTAGCCAAGTTACAACCGTTTCGTTTCGACTCTCTTTTCGTCGATCGCCTCGAGTTGGCCACGCCTCCGATTTCTTTATTCTGACGTCATCTCAACGCTCAGTCACGTAGTCAGAACAAAGGAATAGGAGGCGTAGCCGACTCGAGGCGATCAACGAATAGAGAATTGAATCGAAACGGTTGTAACTTGGCTAGGGGGGCTGTTAAGGTTGTCAAATGAATCGCGTTAGGAGCTCGTGTTAGAGTCTCAGTTATCCACTAACTCCTCGTAATCTGTTTCTTGGCAGCTACAACCGGGGGACATATAAGTCTTTAAGTCAAGAGTGAATAGGTACTTAGGCAAGCGTGCTCCATCGTCACTTTCCATCAGTGAGATAGTGGACAACCGACAGACTATCGACAATAAAAATACGCAACGGATTTTGATACGGTTTGCACTAATAGAAAGAATAATAAATAAAGGAAGTTTGTGTGTATAATTTGGACCCGTGCAAAATCAGAGCGGGTCACTAATAAATACTAAATAAGTATAAGAAGCGAGAATGAACAGACAAAACTCAGTATCCACAGGCTCCAGGGGAAGAAAGTAGAGTATTAAAAAAGACAGTTTGCAAAAGACCCACTGAAAATTCAAAAGCGCCTAGTGCATAAATTGCAACTAATTCTTCAAACCGCGACTGAAAAAGCACATAAAAGGCCAAAGAGTCTTAAAATAACTTGAATCTAAAAATACGCAAAGTAACTTTGCTTTTTGCCTTTTAAACAGTCCACTCTTTGGTTCAATGGGTCAAAAGTCAAGCCATACATGCTCTTTGCAGCGACGAAGCAAAGGCAACTCTCGGTGGGGCCAATTTCCGGAGGCCGACACGGCCCGACAACGTATCTATTGCAACTAGCGCCATTGTCTAGAACTAAATTTATACAGTTAAACTTCGAATGTTGATATCTCTGATGCTATTTGTCAATGATTGATTGGTTTGTTAGGTTGGCTGCTTGATTGGTTTTGAATTATTTGGTTCGGAATTGTGTGTGATATTTCGATTGATTGCTTAGAGTAATGCAAAGGTTTGACAAGACAAATCGAACCTGATTGTCTCTGATTGAACTGAAGCCGGAATATAAAAAATGTTAGTAGTATAAGTATGTAAATATTACATAATGCAGAAGTCAAATTGCAGGCGCTTTGGGTATAAAATAAAAAAAAAGATTTATTACATGTGAACAAAGTTCTTGATACAGATCCGTTGCAACTATGCCACACTGATGTGACAGCACATAATTGTTCTACAAATAATCTGTGGTTGCCTTGATTTGTTCCATAAAAAAAAAAAACTCTGTTAGTGGTACAAGTATATGGTGCTTTAGAAAAGCAACACATTGTACAAGGTTACTGTTATATCGACGAACTAGCTTCTGCCCGCGTGAAAATAGATTTCTCTATACAAACCTTGGACACCCGTTTCATCCCCTTTGGGTATGAATTTTGGAAAATCCTCTCTTAGTGCTCGCCTACGTCATAAAAGGAAACCTTGTGCAAAATTTCACGCTCCTAGTCCTAGTAGTTTTGGCTGTGCGTTGATATGTCAGTCAGTTTGTCCTTTTATGTATATAGATAGTTTATGCACTTGAGTAAAAGTATTGTTTTCTTTTTTATTTCTCAGTATTCATTACATACCTAATTGGCAGCAGGAGCAGTGGTGGCTGAGTGGTAACGGCCCCGACTTACAAGTTGTAAGTCGCGGGGTTAAACCCAGCCAGGCGCATTACTTTGTGTAATTTATTTCATCACCACTACTCTCAAAACGGTGAAAGAAAACATCGTGAGGAAACCGGCATGTCCTAGAACCAAAAATTCGAAGACAAGTGACATTCACCAACCCGTACTGGGCCCGCGTGGTGGATTACGCCCCTTTCTCTCTCAGCAGTGGGAACATTAAAAGGCTGATTATGCTTATGTTACATAATTATTTTTTCTTGATTTTGTAAATAAATCTACTAGTCACGTCTAGTAAATCCTGAGTGACCGGTAAACTTAGGAAGCAAAAATATTTTTTTACATGTGAAATCATAAAATGGTTTCACCTGCTCTTTATGGACCGTAGGCGCGGGCTTGCGGACGGCGAACAATGGGTAGCTCGCCGTCCGATCGTCCGGTAATAATCCGGACCTAACCCAATTCGTCGACGGTGCGTACCGTTCCACGCGCGCCTCAAGGAGATGTTAGCAACCGTAGGGGCCCAGCAGGCTCGAAGCTACTGGGGCCATGGCTGATGCGAAAGAGATCCTCGGGACTTTGGAAAAATGGCAAAGATGGAACAGGAGTGGGTTGTTAGTCAGTAAAGTCTGACACTACCTCCCGCCCCGCCCAAGAGGGGGGATGTCATTAGATGATTTTCCCAACCGAAAAAAAAAAGAAAAGAAATACCTGCTCTTTGTGGGACGAGAAGAGTTTCAGACTTCCTCTGACCCCACCTGAGTTCTTTTAGTTGCCCTTTGCGTTTCAGGGCCGCCGTAACTATTTCGAACAAATAACCATAAGTAATCTAACAATTAGTGGGCCCAGCTACAATCATATTAAACGCCATTCTTAAGAGAATTTAAACGAGGTTAGTTTCGCGGTTGATTAATTCGCTACGTGTTCCAGTACTGACCCACTTTGGCTTTTCTAATTTGATTTTTATTAATCACATTGTACAATTTTGGAATGAGGTCCAAATCTTTATGACTTGGCCATGCTACCACTTAGCATAGTTAAAAAGTTGAACGCTTGCATTTATATCTTGACGGCAAACGTATTTGTTTTAAAATGTAGGACAGTCCAAAGATGACTTACAAGCCTGTTGGTCTAGTGGTCAGTGGCCCTGACTGCTACGCCGGAGGTTGTGGGTTCAATTCCCACCCAGGACAAATGTTTGTGTGATGAGCACGTTCATTTGTTCTGTGTCTGGTTGTAATTTATCTATATTATGTATGTATTTAGAAATATATAAGTATGTTTATCAGTTGTCTAGTACTCATAGTTCAAGCTCTGCTTAGTTTGGGACTAGATGGCGTTGTGTGATACTTGTGGAATATTATTGTTATTAAAGACTTTGCCAGGGCTGCGGCTTTGTTCGAAAGAGTCATTGCGGCTCTGGGAACTCGAGTGTGTAAGTCTGATATTTCGTCCCGCTCCACCAAGAGCGAGTGAAGTTATTTGATGATTATCCACCTCAAAAAAAAGGAGCTGCGGGATTGGAAAGAGTTACAGCGGCTCTGGTACCCAAAGCGCAGGAACAGGAAAAGGTTTTAGTCGGTCAAAGTGTAAGGGTGTTTTTAATATCGTGCGGATTGCATCACGTATGGGGAACTGCTCCGCATGCGGGGCTCTGGGCGGATTTCACGCCCCACATCCCGCGTGCGTATTCCACGCATTACAATAAATACTTGTATGAAAAGGACTGCAAGGATTTGCAGGGGCTACGCGTGCGGAGCAATCCCGCATGCGTGATGAAATCCGCTCGACATTAAAAACACCCTGACAGTTCTTCTCGGTCCACCCAGGGCGAGAGAGAAGTTAAAACAAATTTCTAATCCTCAAAATAAAAATTCATTGGCTTTTATATAAATTCAAGCTGTTCTTATAATTTAGGGTGGAGAGGTAGAAGGAGAACAAAGGAACCTAATTTGCAAAATAAATCTCATGTATCATTTACCATTTACCGTGGCCCTGGAACGGAAAAGGCAACTGAAGTAACATAGGTGGGTTTAATTCAGTAAGTGTCTTGGTTTGCAATGGATGGTTAGCCATCCACGGACAGACCGCTAGCGTTGTAATACTTTAAAAATCAACTCGTGCGTTTGGTTTAGCCATGAGCTCCTTCGATGAACAGAGAAGAGGAAAATAAAAAAGGCGGAGAAGAAGAAGCCTGCCTTGTTGCTAAGCATATCTAAGAACAGCTCCAATGGCATTCTTCAAACGTTAGCCGATAAGCAGGATGCATCGGTGATCAATCATTGGTTGCGGTTGCTGGTGCGGCTGCAGGTTAAGTTTTTAGGTTTTTAGGGTTCCGTACCTCAAAAGGAAAAAGGGAACCCTTATAGGATCACTTTGTTGTCCGTCTGTCTGTCTGTCTGTCTGTCAAGACCCTTTATCTCAGAAACGCGTGAAGGTATCGAGTTGAAATTAAAACCATATACTCAAGTCTGCGGTCCCTTGAAGCTGTGTAAAAATCAAATTTCTGAGTTAACAAAAAAAAAATACGGCAGTTTATGTCGCAAAAAACGTATATTTGGACACTCTCAAGGGAATCAAAATTTATAGGGTACTTCCCGTTGAACTAGAGTTATGAGCATACATGTGGATGGATGGAGAGGGAGAAGGAGGCCAAAGAAAAGATGGATGAATTGTGTGAAGAGTGATATGAAAGAAAAGGAAGTTAGTGATAGCTTGACGAGTGACAGGGCAGAATGGAAGAAAAAAACGTATTGCGCCGACCCCAAATGAAACGGGACAAGGACAGGAAGATGATGATGACTTCCCGTTGAACTAGAATCCTGAAATTTGGTATGAAACAAATCTTAACTCAATTCGAGAATTGAACTGTTTTCATGGGTAAGTTTGTACGGAACCCTCAGTGCGCGAGTCCGACTCGCACTTGCCCGGGTTTTTAAGTATTACTAACCTTTAAGTTGATAAGTTGATACTAACCATTGAAACAATGTTGTATTTTAAATAAATACTAGCTCGTGGCAGCGGCTTCGCCCACGTGTAAGCAGGTTTCTCCATACAAACTTTGGATCCCCGTTTCATCCCCTTAGGGGCTGAATTTCGAAAAATCCTTTCTTGGTGCTTGTTTAGGTCATAAAAGGAAACTTTGTGCAAAAATTCACGCTCCTAGTCCCACTAGTTTGGGCTGTGCGTTGATATGTCAGTCAGTCAGTTTCTTCTTTTATATATATATAGATAGATTACTAGCTTCTGCCAGCGGCTTCGCCCGCGTAAAAGTAGCTTTCTCCATACAAAGTTCTAACCCCAGTTTTACACCCTTAGGGGTGGAGTATCGTAAAATCCATTCTTAGCGGATATCTGCACCCTATAAGGAACCTACGTGCCAAATTTTAAGTTTGTAGGTGATATAGTTTTTGAGATTTCGTGATTAATCAGTGAGTGGTATTTCGCTTTTATATATATACTCGTAGATTATCATTATTATAAAGACAAAACAACGGAAATCCTATCAAAAACAATACGATAGATTTTCGACATGATAAAACGATTGTTTACTTCATACCGTAACTTATAATAAAATAAAGCAGGTAAACAATTTAGGAGACAGTCTGTCGTATAATTTAGACATTGATATCGCAATGCGGAAACCGTTGCTCGTAAAATATGATTATGGTATTCAAAAAGTTATTTGATTCGCCACATGCGATCCGAGGACCGAATTGACATCACCGAACGCTGTATCGATCTTCTGCAGTGCCTTTGAGATGTGTGAACTAATACTGTGAACGATGATGACATGGACATAATCATAGCTTTCATCATCAATATCATCATCATTTCAGCCGAAAGACGTGTACTGTTGGACATAGTCCTTCCCTAAGTGTCGCTGCAATTAGCGTTGCCAGGCGTCCGGATAAAGCTGGACACGGTCAGGCTTTTTAGTTGCGTGTCCGGCCAAATTAGGCTGAGTCCGGCCCGTCCGGCTTTTGTTAGGCTTCTTAAAGTTGACCATTTTGTTTAAAATTGTCATTTGAGTTCTGCCTTACCTTGTCTCGTTAGCACAAGCAGAGCGGATGTGTAATTAGTCTAGCAATTATATCACTTAATTTTATTATTTTTTCATTAGAATTTAAAAAGATTTTATGATTTTTATGTTATTAAATTAATGTTAGACTTAAAAAAAAATATCGGCCTTTTTGACCAAATGTCCGGCTAAATAGGATAGTCTGTCCGGCTTTTCGGTTTGAAGACCTGGCAACCCTAGCTGCAATGACCGTTCCTGTGCGTCCCGAATTCATCGGATTCCCGCGACCGCAAATTTCAAGCAGTAGTTTTTCGGCTTCATTTGCTTGCGCCATAGCTGCTTTCAGGCGACCGTTATACTTTTTGCTCATGAGCAAACGCTATAAGCATATCTTTATTAGAAGAAAATGGCATAAACTATTCAGAAGCAATCCAGTTACTTCTATGTTATCAAAAAAATACAACATTGTAATGAGTAGGTATATAAGAGAAGCTGAAGATAGAAGATGAAGTTGAACGAAGGATAGACCTAAGTTGGAGAAAATTTTGGGCCCTCAAGGAAATATTAAGGTGACTTCTCTCTCCACCAAAAAAAGGTCGTACTGGATTCATGCATCCTACCGTCCCTCACTTACGGATGTCAGACATGGACGTATACCTCAAAAATAAAAAATAAACTAGTTGTATGCCAAAAAGCTATGGAAAGAAGTATTTTAAAAATAAGAAAAATACAAAAAGTCAGAAGTGAATCCATAAGACGGAAAACAAGGCTTACTGATTATGCTCTTACTGAGGCTCAGCATTATGCTCTCAAACTCAAGTGGAGATGGGCCGGACACTTAGCCCGCTATACCGACAACAGATGGACCATAGAGGCGACCCGGTGGACAGGACCTAGTGGCAAGAGACGACAAGGGAGACCTAAGAAACGCTGGGCAGATGAGATTACAGCAATAGTGGGAAAAGAATGGATAAGAGAAGCCGCACTCAGAGAAAACTGGAATAAGCTGGAGGAGGCCTATACCCAAGAAGGGGTTCCTATCCGTAATACGAGTAACAATTATTAGAACAGTAAGAAAAATACAAGATACTTAAGTAAATAAATAAAAAAAATGTTAAGATATTTTATAGTTTGTAAGGATAAGAAATAAAAGGCTTTATTATTATTATTATATAAGAGAAGCCATCAAGCCAATAATATGTCGAATGCTCGGTGTCGGGACACTCATCCACCATGGCAGGCCACCATGGTCAGCTAGCGAGGCGGGCCCACACCAGCGACCCTGCCGCATACTCGCTATGAATCAAGTCTTCCTCGTCATGCAGGTCATTACATAGGCTGCACTAAAAGTATCGGGAATGGAATATTTCCACTGTTCCTGTCACATTAAAATCTTTTTAATTGAAAACTCCTTGGTTTTAAAAATCGAATACCATTTATTTATTTAAAAAAAGATTCTCGGTCTTGTCACAAGGTCTTGTCAAACTTGTTTAGTCGTTGAGAAAATGGAATTGACTCGAGAAAATTCAAGAGCGATGATTTATTATGACTTTCGAAGTGGTTTAACACAAAAACAGTGTGTTGACCGGATGATTTCTGCATTTGGTGATAAAGCCCCATCCAAAACCACAATTTATCGCTGGTTTGCTGAATTTTAACGTGGACGTGTCAAGCTCAGTGATGATCCCCGTCAAGGTCGTCCAAAAACTGCAGTCACCCAAGAAAACGTTGATGCTGTGCGTAAGCTGATTGAGGAAGGTCGACATGTAACATACCGCGAAATTCATGCAACTTTAGACATTGGCATGAGTCAAATACAAATAATCTTGCATGAACAATTAGGTGTAAAAAAGTTGTTTTCCCGATGGATACCGCATTCGCTCTGTGAAGAGCAGAAAGCGGCTCGCGTTACTTGGTGCGTCAGAACTCTCGAAAGATTCCACGCAGGATCCTCAAATGCTGTATACAACATCGTATCAGGTGACGAATCCTGGATGTAGCGTACGAACCCGAAACAAAAAACCAGTCACGAGTTTGGATGTTCGAAAATGAGTTAAAGCCAACAAAAATTGTTCGTTCACGAAGTGTTGCAAATAAAATGGTGGTCACGTTTGTCTCCAAAACCTGCCATGTTGCGACTATTTCTCTTGAGGAACAAAGAACGGTTAATGCAGAATGGTATGCTAGCATTTGTTTGCCACAGGTCGTTTCTGAACTCCGTAAAGAGAACTGCAACCGCCGCATCATCCTACATCACGACAATGCGAGTTCTCACACCGCGCACAGAACAAAAGAATTTTTAGAGCAAGAAAACATAGAATTATTAGACCATCCGCCGTACAGCCCCGACTTAAGCCCTAATGATTTCTATACTTTCCCTAAAATAAAGAATAAATTGCGTGGTCAGAGATTTTCATCACCTGAAGAAGCTGTGGACGCCTACAAAACGGCCATTTTGGAGACCCCAACTTCCGAATGGAATGATTGCTTCAATGATTGGTTCCATCGTATGGAAAAATGTGTCAAATTTCGCGGAGAATACTTCGAAAAGCAATGAATACATTTTTAAATTGTAATGTTATGTCACTTCTTTGATTCCCGAAATTTTCAGTGCCGCCCTCGTATTCCATCTTGTGGGAGATCTTTCAACGCTGCTTAACTTTGTCCTAATATATTTAGGGTTGTGAATCATGTCTTGCATATTCTCCATTACCAGCCAGTTTTTCACCTGTCTCATATAAGTTATCATTCATTCATTTATTTATTTTGTGAACATAGGATATAACAATCTTACAATGTTTGGTTTATCCTATGTTCCGCGGAAAGGCTAGGTATACAAAATTGTGATGTCAATATTACCAAAACAAAATTAATTATAAAAATGTACAAAATTTATTTAAAAAATTAAAATAATCGCAAATGAAAATTGAAATGAAACAGTAGAAAAAAGATAATACAATGTCAGTAATACTTGTTTTACGTCCAACACTGTAAAGTTAGATATTCTTACAGCCCCCATACAAAAACTTGAGCTAAGTGTGGCCAGTTATCAGGTCAGTGTAACATTTAGTTGGACGAGGTGGCCCCACCTCGCTACAGCCGCCTCGGAACGACTCGAGTAGGTACTTTATTAGGCTGTAAAGGCGACGACAAAAATCATTTCGGTTTCGATCGAGTTGTATGTTAAGTTTGGATACTGATTGCTTGTCTCTTTTCCTTTTTATTTATTAATGTTAGTTAGTCCAACTGAACCAACAGACATTGTCCTGCATGATTGACATTTCAGAGCTTAGAACAAAGAGTATAATACATATAGCTAAAAAGCTCTGAAATGTCAAACATGCGAATTGTCAAGCGCGCGACCTGTCAAGCGCGCGAAGTGTCAAGCGCGCGAAACGTCAAACGTGCGAATTGTCAAACGCGCGAACTGTCAAATGAGTAGGTTTTTATTTGTGCAATTTTCTTTCCGTTAAAATCTCCTGCGAACCTTCGGTGAAGCTTGGGGGAGACCTATGTCCAACAGTGAACGTCTTTCGGCTGAAATTATGATGATTAATTTGATGACATGTCAACCCTCGTTTGGCCATATCATTGATGTAGGATTTCTATGATAATGAAAAAGTCTAAAGAAAGTAGGCCAAATGAGGATTGACATATCATCAAACTTTAACGTTTATAATGATCTGACCAGTTTAACTTGGCTATATCATTAAGTGATCAGTTTCTATGATCTGGCCACGACAGAAATATATAGATTAGGACGCCACTTTTTATCAGCTGCCTTACACGCTTTTTTCTACAGCTAGTTACGCGGGATTCAATTATGCCCGATGATATTTTAAAAAAATCTTTAACTTCATCAAGTGACTTCTCTCGCACTAGGGAGGAGCGTCGGACTTTCACTGACCAAAATCCACCTGTGATCCTTTAGTTGAACAAAGGGCAACTGAAGGTTCCAGGTCCTCGGTAACTCTATCGAACAGCGACGTTTACGTACACACAGTTCAAATCTAGAGAGAACCGAAAAACAGACTGCAGTGCAGTTTTTTGTTACCCCTGAAAAAGTTACTTGACGCATATGTATGCAGTTTGTACTAGTATATGGGGTATTGAACTATCCTCAATGTTACAGATTTCAGATCTTACATGATGTTTCATTTTTTTTTTACCAACATAGGTTTTTAACTCCTCGCGCGCCGATTGAACATACATTTGTATAACTTGACTAACCTTGAAAAACCGTTCGAGCGTTTTTCAAGGTCGTACTGTACATACGAGTGTACGAAATTTATTCGGCCGAAAATTTTGGTCACTGTATTTTCGTTTTTCCTAAGGTCTACCCAAAATGACAATGAAATTTTAGTATAAAAATACGCAATTACGTAATAATTATACCCCAAAACGCGCGAAGGGTGCAATTTTTACTACTAACCAAATACGGACATTTTCCGGAATTAATGAGATTATTATTATTATGTGTTACTATATCTCAGAACCTTTGACTCTTGGATCTTTGGAAAGCGTACAAAGAGCCGAAAAAAAAATTGCCTGAGGGACCAATTTTCATGGAACGTGGTATCAACCCTCGATAATCTCTGTACGCGATATACAAGTGCACCCAAGGACAATCCCCGCTTGGTGGGGAACTATTGCAACACATGGAAAATAAAGATATAGAACTATAGTTTGGAGAGACTTAATTAACTGGTTATTAACAACTATGTAAAGACTATGGATTCTGTGTAAACAATGTTATTAATATCATCATCATCATCATTTCAGCCGAAGGACGTCCACTGTTGGACATAGGCCTCCGCCAAGTGTCGCCACAACGAACAGTCCTGTGCGTCTCGTATCCACCGAATTTCCGCGATTCTCATCAGGTCATCAGTCCACCTTGTGGGAGGCCTTCCTACGCTGCGTTTTCCGGTGCGCGGTCGCCGCTCTAGAAACTTTTGGCTCCATCGACCATCCGTTCTACGGGCAATGTGCCCTGCTCTCTGCCACTTTAGTTTAGCGATTCTTCGGGCTATGTCGGCGACCTTGGTTCTCCTGCGGATATTTTCATTCCTGATGCGATCACGCAAGAAAACTCAGAGCATAGCCCTTTCCATTGCCCTTTGGGTTACTGTAAGCCTTCTGATGTAAGCGACCATGTTTCAGAGCCATATGTCATCACTGGCAATGCTCACTGGTCATAGACTTTCGTCTTGAGACATTGTGGTATGTTGGACGAGAAGATACCGTGCAACTTCCCGAACGCTGTCCAGCTGAGTCGGATTCGACGATTGACCTCTTTCTCAAAGTTTGACCTACCTAACTGGATTATCTGTCCCAGGTAAACGTAATCGTCTACAACTTCGAGTGCAGAGTCTCCGATCTTGATCGGAGTGGGTGCTACATGGTTATTTGCCATGACTTTGGTTTTGTCCATGTTCATTTTAAGTCCCACTCTTTCGGAAGCTCTACTAAGGTCATCGAGAATTGTACTAAGCTCTTCCGTAGTCTCAGCCATGACTACTATTACATTATTAATATACAATGATAGAAAAGGCAGAGGGTGAGCCAATATTATAATTAATTTGGTTCAATTCATAATTTGGTTCAATTTTGGGGCCCCTTTTGTATATTCTCTACAGTGCAGATATTGTTAATTCATTCCAACACTGCATGTATCACATGTATGCCGATGACATACAGTTATATACTTGTTTTAAGCCATCAGATCTAAAAGAAGCAGTGGACAAAATGAATGCAGATCTCAATAGAGTGGTGGAATGGTCGGATGCTAACTCACTGGTTTTAAACCCACTGAAATCTAAATTCATGGTTTTAGGAAGTAGGAAAATGATCAATGCAATACTGTCGGCCAATCCAGAAATTTTTATCAAGGGGAATAAAATAGACAGGGTAGAATTGGCATGCAATCTGGGTTTGACTATGGACCCGGAACTGAGATTCGAGAAGCACATCAGTAATGCCATGCGGAACTGCTTTTATAGGTTAAAGCTACTTTATAAAATTAGAGCCCATCTGAGTGTTGATCTTCGTAAGCAACTGGTTGACAGCCTAATTTTATCACGTCTAAATTATTGTGACACGGTGTATGGACCTTGTCTGTTAGCCAGAACTGAAAAGCTGATTCAACGTATTCAGAATGCATGTGTAAGGTTTTGTGTAAATGTACCACATAGGAGTCACGTGACTCCATATATCAATGACAATAACATCCTGAAAATGGCAGCAAGGAGAAAGTTGCATTTGGCTGGTTTACTTTTTGGAATTGTTAATACACAGAAACCAAAATACCTATTTGACAAACTACGTTGGAGACACAGCAAATATGATCCACGTTCCTTCACATACCCTCTTTGTACTCCACATCACAGAACAGCAGCATTCAGGGGTAGTTTTAAATATATGGCTACACATTGTTGGAATGTCATTCCTCCACCTGTAAGAGTCCTGAAGACAAAAAAACATTTCATTGACATTTTAAAAAAATATTTCATGCACATTCAACTATCCACATAACTTGAATCATTACAATTTGACTATATTAATTATTTTTAGACGTTACCTCTTTGGTTATGGACTTCAGGCAATGGATATGGTCTTCCATAGTGGTCATGGTCTCTGTTTTGATCCTACCCTCTTTGATCACAGTCAAACCCAAAAAACCCAAAATTCTTATCTCGCCAAGAAGGCGAGATAAGAATTTTGGGGGTGATGAGACTTTGAACGCTACTTGTTACATTATTTCAAACAGTTGTTTTAAGCAATCCATTTGGCCTCTCGGCATCGCTTTGGTGCAATTAGTATACACTTACACCTCTTCTCATATTGTGAACACATTATCTTCATAAATTTTTAGTTTGTCTTTCTTAATTATTTCAATGTAACACAAAAATTTACTAAAGGAGGATATTTTCAGCGTTTATGGTTTGCTCTTGCCAGGTCGTCTTATGCGAGTGGTCGTCATCAGGCCACCTCCCCATAATATGGTACAATTTTCGGTTTGTTGTATCTACCATAAAATGATATCTGTAAGAAAAATAATTTGTGAGTGGGTCATTCAGTTTCGGTTTATTTTTTTAATTGTAGGAATGTGATAAATGTCGTACATTTGTGTAATAATAGTTAAAAATTTAGTATTGTCTAGTGTTTGTAATGTTGTTTTTCTTGATTAGTAATGTATAATAATGTATGTATGATGATATAAATTGATATATATTGATGTAAAAGGTATGTGTATATGTAATAATATGTACTAACCTGCCTTGGATTTATATTTACTCTCGGAGGGGACGCCAAAATTGTCACTCGAACGGTGGTTGCTGAAAACCAGCACCGTAGATGGCTAGATTTGCCTAGCGTCACGGTATATGCTGAGCAACGGCCTATTCTTGCTAAGATGCGACGCACAACTTTGATTCATAGTTTTTTTGTTTAAAATTATGATATTTTCTTTTATTTTTTGGTTTATTTTTGTTTATGTTTGTCTCTGTTGAGGCCGGCGTCAAAATGCAACAGATAACCTAGACAGCTGTGTTGTCTATGGTCCTAGTGGTGCAACTCAGTTATGCCCGATACACACATGGCCTGTCAGGGAACTTGGCTTTTTGTATTTTTGAAACGAATTGTGCGTCTATTCAGGCAGAATAAACATGTTTTCTTTCTTCTTTCTTTCTTTCTAATATTATTATAATTTTCAATATTAATAATATTTAAATAAGTGGGATTTTCACGTTCACTTTTGCCATCAAATTATTTCGCAGTTCTTATTGTACACTTGTGTACCCGCCTGTACACCGAACCTCAGGGCGTGTTGATAAGATGTTTTTCTACGGTTGCGCTATAAAAACTTTCCGATTGCCGCCGAGGGGTGTGGCCGCTTCAACTCATTCCTAGCTTGGTTCCGTTTGATTCGCTGCTGAAACTTCTAACTGTTGTTTGATGTTTTATTTATTTGTATCTACTTACTAAAATGAACTAAAGACAGAGAAAAGTGGAAGAAAAGAAAGGAGGTCGTTGTCTTGCAGTGGGATACAGCAAGCTTATATTATAATTCACCGTAGGCGCGAGCAATGGCTAGCTCGCTGTCCGACCGTCCGGTAACCGTCTGGACCGAGCCCAAGTCGTTGACGGCACGTACTGGTCCACGCGCGCCTCAAGGAGATTCCAGCAAGCCGTAGGGGCCCAGCAGGGTCGAAGCCTACTGGGGCCAAGGGTCTGCTTCTGAAAGGAAGGTTCGGCCCTGGTACGAAAGGCAACGAAGGAACAGGAGTGGGTTTTTAGTCAGTAAAACTCTGACACTATCTCCCGCTCCGCCCAAGAGCGGGATTTGTCAGTAGATGATTTTCCAACCGAAAAAAGAACATTATATTATAATAATGAAAAATATTAATCAATAACATTGCTCAGGCAGGGGCCGGTCTTAACATACTTGATAACCAGTTTACTTAAGCCATCCAAAACTATAGCCCTATTTTCTATTTTTTTTTTCCATATATGGCAATAATTTCCCACTAAACGGGGGTTGTCCTTCGGTGCACCAGCATAATGCGTACAGGGGTAATCGTCGGTTGGTACTACGTTCCATGAAGTGTCTTGGGGGTCTTTGCAACTTAGCTTCAGATCCTCGTACGCCTTCCACAGTTCCAGGACCCCAGGGTCTTGAGATAAATAAATACAAGATAAATAAAAGAGTGAGAAATATTTTTAATTTATCACTGTGTTTATTTATTTATTTAATGCTTTATGCACACAAAAAGTACAGAGGCGGACTTAATGCCTTAGGCATTTTCTACCAGTCAACCTTTTTTTTTTTGTTCCGAAGCGTTGAGCAAAGCTAGGGAAAGTAGATGGAAGGAAAGGGTAATAAAACCTTTTGATGGTAATGTGAGGATTAAGAAGAAAGAGCAAATGTTGATAAGGACGGATGGAAGAAGAAAACTTGATGCGCCAACCTCGAGTAGGTAATATTGGAAAGGGCAGCTGGAAAATGATTTCTAAAATACAAGTAAAATTCCGCTAAGCCCGTCCCATCATCGGCCCACCACACGTACGCCGATGCGCCACCGGTACATGACGGACATCCCACGCGTGCTCACTAAACGTTTTGGGAACACATTCATTGTCCGCATACGCACAGCTAAGAAGTGGAAATTCCTGGCGGATTCTGCGTTTTCTGATAGCTGTAACCATCATCATCTTCCTGCCCTTGTCCCGTGTCATTTGGGGTCGGCGCCTTCTCACTGGTCATGCTATCACTAACTTCCTTTTCTTGTTGTTCTGATAGCTGCAACAAAGGGGTCTTTAAGTCAAGTGTTAATAGGTTGTTTCTAGGCAAATATGTTCCATCGTCAACCACTTAAGGTGGTCCAACCAACTTGCCTTGTCCACTGCCACTTAAGTTCGGCGATTTGTAGGCGGCAAGGAAACTCCGAGCATAGCCCTTACCATTACCCTGTGTGTGGTGACTTTAGGTCTTCTGATGAGTTCTCATTATAAACGACCATTTCAGAGCCATATGCCATCACTTTCGGTTATACACTTTCGTCTTGAAACACTAAGTGTGCTTACGATTGCTAAATTCAATAATTCAAATTCATCCTCGTAATCATCACAAGCGCCTGCGGATACATTCATAGCTAATTTCACTTCTACAGTTTCAGTTTCACGTCTCATTCGTGCAAAATAAAAAAAAAAAAAAAAAAACCTTTATTAGAAACCTCCAAATATACGGGTTTCCCTTTCGCATTCTCTGTGACGTTGATAGTATATATTATTCAGTTGGCTCAGTAGCTCAAGCATTCGGGGTCGTGCCATCTCTAGCCATATTATTTGTTATGCCTCTTGAACACACGATCTTTTGGACGAAAACCCTCCGACTGTAGCTCGGTAGAGTTGTTTTCTAGTAATTATTTATGTTAACTTCACTAATTTTGTGGTCTTCGACTGATGAATGGGACTATCCATTAGATTTATGTTCAACTGGCTTCTGTTAGCGATTAGCAAAAATTATCTCATGTGAACATACCTTTTTTTAGGGTTCCGTACCTCAAAAGGAAAAAACGGAATCCTTATAGGATCACTTTGTTGTCGTCCGTCTGTCTGTCTGTCTGTCTGTCTGTCAAGACCCTTTATCTCGGGAACCCGTAGAGGTATCGAGTTGAAATTAAAACCATATAGTCAAGTCTGCGGTCCCTTGATGCTGTGAAAAAATCAAACTTCTAAGTTAACGAAAAAAAAAGATACGGTCGTTTATGTCGCAAAAATGTATATTTCGACACTCTCAAGGAAATCAAAATTCACAGGGTAGTTCTCGTTTACCCAGTATCCTGGGCATATAGCAAGGTCTTATAGTACAGATATAGGAATAAATCTGAAAACAGTAAATTTGTAGTAAAGTGAAAAAAAAAAAAAATGCGATTCGGAAAAATCTTCGAAACTCCATTCAGGAATTGAACGGTTTACATAGGTAGGTTTTGTACCCTCAGTGCGTAAGCCCGACTCGCACTTGCCCTTTTTTAAGATGAGAAATCATCTAATGACTTCTCACGCTGTAGGGCGAAGTGCGAGGGCGTGTCAGACTTTTACTAACTAAACACACATATGTTCCTTCTTTGCCCTTTGCGTTCCAGGACCTTCCCTTTTGGAAGTCAACCCATGACCCCAGTAGGCTTCGGCTTTACTGGGCTCTTACGGTTTTGCTAACATCTCTTAAAGGCGCGCATGAAACACTACGCGCCACCGGCGACTCAAACTCGTTCCGGACGGTTACCGGACGGCCGGACGACAAGGCATCTGCAAGCTCACGAACATACTCTCGGTATAAACCATTATCTACCCATGTGCCAAATATTATCCAAATCAGTTCAGTCGTTTCAATGTAAAGAAGTAACCAACATATACAATACAAACTTTAGCTTTTGTAATATGTAAGTATATGGTAAGTACATTTAACTGAGCTAAGCTCCTATAATTGAAACTATTGGAAATTACCATGATCTCCTCAAGAGTTTTCACATCGACCAGTGCTACGCTTTTCGCATCCAGTGTATCTCGCCCAGGCCCTACGTTAAAAATACCTTTCCGAAAATCATATAATCCTACCGAATCGAACGTTGCCCACACTAGGAATTACTTCAGCCCACCTTGACCACGTGACTGAGCATTGAGATGACGTCAGAACAATGGAATCGAAGGCGTGGCCGACTCGAGGCGTTCAACTCAAGAGAATCGAAACGAAACGGTCGTAACTTGGCTAGGCCAGCCCCCCTAGTCAAATTACAACCGTTTCGTTTCGATTCTCTTTTTGTTGATCGCCTCGAGTCAGACACGCCTCCTATTCCTTTATTCTGACCACGTGACTGAGCGCTAGGGGGCTGCTGTATAGTGAGTGCGTTCACAAACATGTAAAGTCACATACACAAGAAACTCAGAACTGGAACAGTTATCTGTAGGCTATACAGATATTTATTGAAGCCAATTGCTCAACCACTGCGCCAACCGTAAAACAACAACGGTAAAAAAAACTAGTGCTTGACTGCGATCCCATCTTATGCTCAGCAGTGACGCGATCGTTGATGGTGAGGCGCACTAGTTTATTAAGAGCCATTCACTCTAGCCTTGAAGACTTTTTATTTTTTTATTCTTGATAGGTTCGCGCTTGACCGCTATCTCACCTGATGGAAAGCGACGATGCGGTCGACGATGGAGTGCGCTTACCTAGAAGTAACCTATTCACTCTTGACTTAAATATTCCCGGGTTGTAGCCATCAGGAAACACAGATTCCGGCAAGGAGCCTTGAGGACACCCAAATTATAATCGGACGGGAAGACCCCAGCAGGCAAATTGCAATGATACCTACGTATTCTTGCAGACGGTCCGTAGCATTACTATAATATGCTTATCATTTTACACATCTTTCCCAGTCACTGATATCTCGCTCAGCTCACTCAAAACCTCGTTCAGCTAAGCCAAAACCCTCGCTTTGCCCCCAATTCGTCACGTGCAAGTCATGGGTGGTATTCCACTGAATATATTAAGGCTTAAAGCTTTATCTTTTGTTTTTTGTCGACCGATGAAGTGTGCGAGGTTCGCGATGACGCAACGGCACACAAACGGCACAGTTTGCCGACTGGACGGCAAAAATTTGGGTTTGTAGGTAAATAATATTCATGTGTACTTTCTTATTTGTCTAGGTTAGGAAAATAGGGCATTGGTCGGCTATTTTTCTTGGAGATATGAGTGTTTGATTTATTCTGTATTTTTTGGTGGACGCGAGGAATGAACGTGAAGGTTTTTTTTTATTACTGACTGACAATACTGATATTGTCCTGTGTTAGCTGTGAACTGTCAAACGCGAGAAGATTACCTAAATAGATGTCGTAGTTTTCTGAAATTTTCTAATTTTCTTATGATTTCCCACCTCAAAGTAAGTGAAACCCGGGGCCCTGGGACGAAGGCAAAGAAGGAGTGGGTTTTTAGTCAGTAAAAGTCTGACACTATCTCCCGCTCCGCCCAAGGGCGGGATTTTTCATTAGGTGATTTTCCCACCTCAAAAAAACACAGTAAGTTGTGTTATATAAAGCAGCTACCATTATATTTAACAATCCGTACAAACTCTCCCAAAATGTCAATAATCTCTAAACAGGAACCAATTAACGGTCTCCCAATTTAAAAAGCGGTTCCAGAAAATAAGTATAAATAACAACCCACCTATTTTCTGAAACCACGAACTGGCCGCCATTTAAAATGAACCGAAGAAAACAAAAAACCAAACCGGCCAAGTGCGAGTCGCGTACGAAGGGTTCCGTACCGTCCGTAGCGGCAAAAAACGGCAAAAAAATTACGTTTGTGGTATGGGAGCCCCACTTAAATATTTATTTTATTCTGCTTTTAGTATTTGTTGTTATAGCAGCAACAGAAGTACATCATCTGTGAAAATTTCAACTGTCATACTATCACGGTTCATGAGATACAGCCTGGTGACAGACGGACAGACAGACAGACAGACGGACGGACAGACATCGGAGTCTTAGTAATAGGGTCCAGTTTTACCCTTTGGGTTATTTTTTTCGGTGGGAAAATCTTCTTATGACATCCCCCGCTCTTGGACGGTGCGGGAGATAGTGTCAGACTTTTACTGACTAAAAACCCACTCCTGTTCCTTCGTACCGGGTCCGAGTCTTCCTTTCAGAATTTGGGTACGGAACCCTAAAACAGTAAATGAAGAATCTCTTTGCTGCCCCTAACCCAGCCTTTTCCGATCAGGAAACTTGTGTAAACACTTCAGTAAGCTGTGTTAGCCAGTAAATAAATAAGAAATCGCTTAAAGCCAACGTAAACGGTACCTTAATTTCCTATGCAATAAGTCTTGTTTTATTTTTCATATTTCTTCTCGTTAGTCTGGGAGGAAAATATTGGTTTAGCAAAAGTAGGTGCTGTGTTCTTAGGGGATCGCTGGTTTCTTGATTTATTTTTAGGGTACTTTGATAGGTCTTGGAAACGACAAGAAACATGTTGCAAACTTTGTTTTTTAAAAAGGAGAAAAATACACTCGCGTCATCATTTTATTTTTCTTTATTAGCAAGGGTCGGAATTAGGTAGAGTTATTTATGTACTTGCATCGAAATGTTGATAATAATATGGATCTTTCCGGGATTTCTAATGAAAAATCCCGTGTGGTCAACAATATTACAAATAAATAATTATAAAAACCTCAGAGATAGATAAGACAAATAAAACAAAGACATACAATTTTTATTAGTATTTTTCATTGGAAAAAATCGCTCTACGTCAACTAAGGTAAGGTTAACAAATTTATACACTTCCTCCTCCTGGTCATTAATGCAGAAAGAATTTTTTTCTGCTATATTTCTGATAGTCATAAAAAAATCTGCTCTTTAAAATTGATCTTAGGATATGAGGCATATCCACTTTATTCTTTCACTGTATAAAATCGGTGTAAGTACATGTTTAACTCTACCTAATTCCGACCTCTGTTTATTACTTATTACGTTTAGAAATTATGAAATTTTTGATACAGAATACAATCACATTGTTTTCCATTAGGAAGCCGTCGTAACATCATCATCATCATTTCAGCTGATGGACGTCCACTGTTGGACATAGGCCTCGCCCAAGTGTCGCCACAACGAACGATCCTGTGTGCCTCGCGTCCATCGTATTCCCGCGACTCTCACCAGGTCATCGGTCCGCCTTGTGGGAGCGCCTTCCAACGCTGTGTCTTCCGGTGCGCGGTCGCCACTCTAGAACTTTTCGGCCCCATTGACCATCCGTTCTTCGAGCAATGTGCCCTGCCCACCGCCACTTAAGTTTGTCAATTCGGATAAGTGCGGTTGTAACATATTCTAATGTTTTTGTAGCATTTGGTAGCAAATGTATCGAGGCAGTCTTTTCGGCAAGTTTCACGGAGCTACTCTATTATACCTTGAGAGACAAAACAATTATACCCTATCCATCTGGCCTTGAGACAAAATGTAAACAAAGAAAACAATGTAGGTACCTTCGACTAAGTTTCTTCGACGTGTTTGAATACATTAATAACAGTCTCCTTTTCTGTTGAATGCATTGGCGTTTTCCTTGCACCCCTTTTCTTCGGCGAATAACAAGAATTTAACGAAAATATCTCGTATCAACAAGTTGATTGATAGTGAAAAAGATGGCGGATTATAACTCGCTCGATGACAAAACGTTACATTTTTATGTAAAATGTTTGCAGTATTTGTGGTCTATATTTTTTTAGTATTATAAATGGCTTGTTTACCTTTTATCTCACGGCTTCCTGAATAGGGTATAGACTTATTTATTAATATAACCAAAATATAAATATAATAAAATCAGATGCATCTTTTCTCGCTCTTAAACTCAATGATTAGTTTACCTATCAACATACAGTTGGAGGATCACATCACACTAATATTATAAAGGCAAAAGTTTGTGAGCTTGTGTGTTTGTTACTTCTTCGCACTCGAACGGCTGAACGGATTTGGTTGAAATTTGGCACATGGGTAGACCATGTCTTGGAATAGCACATAGGATACTATTTATCTCGAGCTTATGTTCCCATGTGACAATTTACTACTATTATGCTTGTGACGCCACTGGCAGCGGTTAATAGATCATAAATGCACAATACTGCCATCACCGGGCCAGAATCTGATAACCCACAGCATACACGCATACACACATACAGCACGGCAGCCAATCATACAATTAGTCAACTGCTGCGACAATCCAGCCGTCATTATTCTCGAGTACCAATCAATTTAGATAGTGGACCATAACACTGGCCTGTAATTGGTATTTAGAGGTATGCGGAACAGAGAGTAAAGTCCCGCAAACCTCCGTTGAAAAGGGAGGATCCTCCAACCAGACGGGTGTTATGTCTGGCGGGCTACTGCCCGATAGATGATTTCGGGCTGTTCTATATGTTCTAATCTCGCGCGGAGAACTTTGATTGCGCGATGCAGGATTAGTTCTTATGTGACGCCATAGATGTCGCTACATCACTCCCCTCCGGAGATCGGAGATCGATGGTTCTTGATGCTTCTTGATGCGTGCCAGGCCAGTGGTAGGTTGGTTCCAGTGGGTCGGAACCGAATGCCGCATAGTTCTCGGTGAGTCGGAACTGTCTGCGGTGATGCCCCAGTGAGTCGGGGTGTTGCTGTCCCAGTGAGTCGGGATGATGCCCCAGTGAGTCGGGGTGTTGCTGTCCCAGTGAGTCGGGATGATGCCCCAGTGAGTCGGGGTGATGATGTCCCAGTGAGTCGGGATGATGCTGCAGGCTCCAGTGAGTCGGAGTAGTGCTGCTGGCTCCAGTAAGTCGGAGCGGTGCTGTGCGACGTACGGCTTGACTGCTGGCGTCGACCAGGAGAGGTTCTTCGTAGCTCTTCGTATGACTGGCCGAAGGTGCAGTGTGCTTCGCCAAGGTCGCTGATGAGGCTGAGGGTGATGACCAGGTATGACCAGGTAGGCATGCTGGTGGTCAGGATACCCTTTAAAGCCGTGGGTGCTGGCTGTATGGCTCGCTGCTCGAAAGCTTGAGGAAGTGATGATGACGTCACGAAGTAGTAGCTGCACGAAGGCTGCGCTGACGTTCTTTGTCGAGGGTCACCATTTTGGGGGTCTATGGAACAGAGAGTAAAGTCCCGCAAACCTCCTTTGAAAAGGGAGGATCCTCCAACCAGACGGGATGTTATGTCTGGCGGGCTACTGCCCGATAGATGATTTCGGGCTGTTCTATATGTTCTAATCTCGCGCGGAGAACTTTGATTGCGCGATGCAGGATTAGTTCTTATGTGACGCCATAGATGTCGCTACAGGTACACCAGTGGAGGGTAATGACCGTCTCGCATATACCTATACCTATCTACCTTTGTACCAACTTTTCTGTTTCCTTCTTCTTTTCTTTTATTATAATATGTGTGTACATGAATTGTTAAATAAATAAATAAATACATAAATAAATACATAAATAAATACATAAATAAATACATAAATAAATACATAAATAAATAAATAAATAAATGAATAAATACAGAAGTAGCGAGGATTTGACTATTACAAACATTACAGCGGCCCTGGAACGCAATGAGCAATTGAAGGAAGACGGGTTCAAGACAGTAAAAATCTGACACTCCCTCTAGCTCCACACAGTGGGAGGAGTCATTTGATTATTTACAACAAAAAAGTTTGTATTTGTTCCCTGTTGATTTGATTTGGCGAAATGAAACTGCATCACCGTTTGATAATCCCTTCGGCGACTTGCGTTGACAGTGATACTCATTTTTGTATTATTTCCATTTCTGCGGTACGGGGCGTTTAAGACCTCGTTTGAAAACGTTAATTCCCCGTATTAAAAAAGATATACCACTGCATTCTGCTTTTAATAGGGAAGGTATTATCTTAGATATTTATTGACCTCTTTCCTAAACTACACCAAATTGAAGTTACGGCCTCTGCATGGCAGAAAAGACTATGTTTTTCTTAGCCGCATTGTAAGAAAGCCACATACGAGGCATATTAGACCTCGTTCCGCACTGAACGTGATAGAACATACATTTAATTTAACATGATTTTATAAGTAAAAAATAACACATAAAAAAAAACAAAGTGTTTTTTTTTAGCCGCACTGCAGTAAAGACGCATACGAGGCGTATTAGACCTCGTTCTGCACTGAATGTTGAGTTTATTGTGATAGAACACACATTTAATTTTACATGATTTTTTTAGTAATATAAAACTTTTCATTAAAAAAAAAATACAACCGACTTCAATGTAAAAAAACACTGAAAAGTGTTACTGAAAAGTTTTTTTTTACATTGAAGTCGGTTGTATTTTTTTTATTAAAAGTTTTTTATTTTACACTTTTTAGTTATGGTATCAGCACTAAAAAGTACCCCTCAGCCAAACTTAAATACCTTATAGCCAGAGTGCATTTCATGACAATTCTAATAATCCCAAACACGGTTAGATTAAATTAATTTATTACAGAGATCCGGTGCCTAACTTCAGGCTTCATCTTCAGATCAGTTCGATATATTCCTCATCTTCTTTCAGTCCGTCATTGACTACCTACACGTATAAATAAAGCAATTTTACTTGTTACGACAGTTCTGCTGTGATCCTATGAGGAGTTCTCATATCTTCGAAGTTCATGATCAGATCATAACAATATTTCTATGGGACCAATTTGGAAGTATAAACTTTCAATAAAAAAATAATAATTCAAAATCGGTCCATAATTGACGCAGAAATCGGAGAACATACATAAAAAAAAAAACATACATTCAGCCGAACATAGAACCTCCTCCTTTTTGAAGTCGGTTAAAAAGACAAGTAACATAAAATTACAATCTTACTTGACACTACTTCCAAAGCCATTATCAGTGGAACATCTATTACACAAACCAATGGTTATAATCATTAAACTGCCATCAATCACCTGGACAATAATCGGACAGTAATAATTGATGAACTATTGTTTTCTGAAGGAATTATGGATTTATATGGCTGGTAAAATTCTAGGGCAGCGTGTGTTACGTGCTCACATGAATATTAAATGAGAAATTGTTGTTTATAATTTTGTTTACGCATGTTTTTTATTATACAGGGTGTATTTTATTCACTGGCAATCGAGGGGTGTTTTCATTTATAACTATTATTATTGTTCCGTACCCAAAGAGTAAAACGGGACCCTATTACTAAAACTTCGCTGTCCGTCCGTCTGTCGGTCCGACTGTCAGCAGGCTGTATCTTATGAACCGTGACAGTTAGACAGTTGAAATTTTCACAGATGATGTATTTCGGTTGCCGCTATAACAACAAATACTAAAAACTATAATAAAATAAATATTTAAGGGGGCTTCCGTACAAAAAACGTGTTTTTTTTTGCCGTTTTTTGTTACGAACGGTACGGAACCGTTTCGTGGGCGACTCGCACTTATAATAATAATAATAATAATTTATTAGCACACACACAAGTTTAAAAAGAAAAAAGTATACAAATGAAGAAAATAAATAGAAAACACAACAGAGGTGGCTGTGGGCCCCAAACTAGGCACAGCCTGTGTCTTGGTGGCCCAAAACTAATTGGCAGCAGGTATATACTGATTAAAAGTTCCGTGTGATACAGTACAATATACAGAGAAGGTGCAGGAAGGAATTCAAAAGTATACAGAAATAATAATAACAAATTAAAAAAAGTTACAAATATAAAAAAAAATAACAATTGCAAGAAGAAAGAAAAAACTGAATAAAATTAAATTACTTGGTGTATTCATAAACATATAAGCTCATACACAAGACACACAGATTTTTTCTTTTTAAAATGAGAAATCACTAACTAACTTCTCCCAATCTTCCCTTAACCCACTTGTGTTTCTTCAGTTGCCCTTTGAGTTCCCAAGTCACGGTGAAACTTTCGAATAAGACCGCAGCAGAAAAAAAATTACGCTCGCACAGAATAAAATAAAATATGTAATAATATTTTGTTTCATGAATTTAGGAATTATTTTTACCAAAGCGCAAAGCCGCAATTAGGTATTTTATTTTTATTTTCAAGAATACCGTAACATACAGACAACAGAAAACAACATAATAAATATTATAAACGTTTATTTAAATCGTAATATACATAATATAGTGGCGTAAATTATTCATTATAATTAAACAAATTAATAAGATGTCAAACGTCATTAGATAATCCCCCCTGATCGATCACGGTGCAAAGGTGCCCATAAAGCTAGAACTATACACTGTCGCACACGTGTAACACGCCTGATTTGTACGTAGAACGACGTCGCATGGCGTCGCGTGGCGTGGATCTAGTGTAGCTCTACAAGTCTAGTTTCCATAGAAAACGTATGGAGACCGACGCGCCCAGATCGGCGTACGTAGCACACGTGTGCGCAGTGTAGTTCTACTTTAACAACCGCCGCATTGCCTCGCTGAATAGCGATGGCCAACCTTTGCACCAAGAACGACCAAGACTAGGCCCCCTAGCCAAGTTACAACCGTTAAGTTTCGATTCTCTTTTCGTTGATCGCCTCGAGTCGGCCACGCCTCCTATTCCTTTGTTCTGACCACGTGACTGAGCGTTGAGATGAAGTCAGAGCAAAGGGTTCGGAGGCGTGGCTGACTCGAGGCGATCGACGAAAAGAGAATCGAAATGAAACGGTTGTAACTTGGCTAGGGGGACAGGGGTCATCCGTTGCCTCACCGCGTTTACGGCCCAAATCCCCCGCAAAACACTTAGCCTCCGTACTCCAACTGCCCAGAGATATATTATATTGAAAGAAAAGATAATCACGAAAAAATCTGTCGTAAAAAACAACTATCGCATCGAAGTTCCCAAAGATTTTCCGATTTCTCTATGTGAGTAAGGAAGTCGAACTGCAAAGTCCTCAGGGGTTTTCACGTGTAACTGGATATGCAACACTAAGTTTTACTCTTGAGGGGATAGGATAGACGGTAAAGTGTTGATTGAGCTGGATAGAGGATGATTATTATCTTTCCTCTCGTTTGAGAGTGTTGAAAGATTTTTTATGCTTGCTCGAAAGCTCACGCGGGCGAAGCCACTGGCAGCAGTTTATTATATTTGTTGTCGCCCATCGATCGCACGCCAGCCTATTATTTTGAGTATGTTAAAAAACGTCGTTTGATACACTTGGGCAATTATCATTGCAGTGACTAGGTGCCGAAATGATCTCACTTTTCGCTCGTGCGTGTATTCCACCTCGGCTGTAATGATACGCTTTACCCTATTGCATCAAGATGTACTATTTAAATTTTGATCATTAAGGGCTAATTTTATAAACATGATATAGCATCAGATTACTCCTGAATACCCTGAAAGGTAGGTACAGGTTCACTCACATTTCGCCAGTTCTGTGCAAGTCAAAGCTCCCAGGTCTTGAGCATCGATGCCAAGTTGCTAGCCTGTCGATTTTCTAAGTATTGGTTGCATTTCAGGGAGTGTGCGCCAGAATTGCATAACTTTATTCCGCCAGGCTCGTTTCATCTTCGGCCCGCTCGACCTACAGACCCTACAGACCTACGATCGGGTGCTTTTAATATCGTGCGGGTTTGATCACGCATGCGGAATTGCCTCGCACGCGTAACCCCCGCAAATGACATTTTCATACAAGCATTTATTGTAATGTGTGATGTGGAACGTGATCCCGAACAGCAGCCCCGCATGCGGGGCAATTGCGGGGAAATCCGCACGATATTAAAAACACCCTTCGACAAGAGTGAATAGGTTACTTCTAGGTAAGCTTGATCTATCGCTGACCACATCATCGCTTACCATCAGGTGAGATTAAGCGCGATATCGGTTAAGCGCACGCCTACCAATATAATAAAGAAAGAGATAAATTTAAGTCAAATAACAATAGGAAACATAATTATCCTGAATCGAGACACGAAACCTAGGAAATTCTGCTCAGTAATAGCGCTTGCGCCTGGATCAACGTAGCAGACAAAAAACTCCAAGTTAATTTCTGATAAATCGGCCATTCCTATGTCAAAATAAATCCTACGTAACATTTTCTTCAGACTTACATATATGTATGTAAAGGTAGATCACGTAGATTCACGTGAAGGTTACAGTCAACATCCGCCCCTGAGTTACGCAGGACGCAGGTAAGTAAAAATTCCGTATTTGTTCCGGCCGGGAGGCGCGGCCCAAAATCAATAGCTGACAAGTGATCGCACGTGTTATACAGGGTGTTACACCTTACGCGACGTGTTATACAGGATGTTACAAATAAATTTTGTCTTAGGAAGTGTAATTAATCATGTTTAGGATGTGATGTTACACACGGGGTTTGTAACAATTTTAATTAGGTGTTTTGTTTCCTTGAAGAAAATTTGTTATCTAAATACGATTATTTAGAAAGGCGAAACTGACTGACTGACATATCAATGCACAGCCAAAACTACTGGAACTAGGAACGTGAAATTTTGCACAAATTTTCCTTTTATGACGTAGGCGAACTCTAAAAAGGGGTTTTTGAAAACTAAACTTTTGAGGGGATGAAACGGGGGTCTAAAATTTGTATGTAGAAATCTACCTTTTTGCGAGCGAGGCCGCTGGCAGAAGCTAGTTAAATAATAAAAAAAACCGGGCAAGTGCGATTTGGACTCCTCCACTGAGGGTTTCGTACAAACTTACTTAAGAAAAATTTTCAATTCCCGAATTGAGTTACGAAGATTTTTCCGAATCGTAAGAACGTTTTTTTTTTTGGGACGTAACGTCAAATTTACAGTTTTAAGATTTTTTCCTATACTTTTGCTATGAGACTTTGCTTTATGCCAAATTTCAGGTTTCTAGAGCAACGGGAAGTACCCCATGAATTTTGATTCCCTTGAGAGTGTCAAAATATACGTTTTTTGCGATATAAATGCCGTATCTTTTTTTCGTTAATTCAGAAGTTTGATTTTTTCTAGTTTCAGGGGATTGCAGTCCTAAATATATGATTTAAATTTAACTCTACACCTCTACGCGTTCCTGAGATAAAGGGTCTTGACAGAAAGACAGACAGACGGACAATAAAGTGATCCTGGGTTCCGTTTTTCGTTTTGAGGTAGGAAGCCCTAAAAATGCTCATAAGTTTTTTGCATTTTGCAGGTTAGTGTCAAGTTGTATGTTGATTAAAACATGAAATATTTATTTACGGAATTGTAATTATTAATATTATTAATACAAGCTTGGCCAGCCATCAGTTTGTATAAATGCCATTAAATGGCTATTTAATAAAAAAGTCATTAAGGGGATGCAACTCGACATACATTTTCACTGTTTTTCATACAACCGCTCTTACGCGATTATGACGTTATTACAGATTTCTCATTAGATATTTTGGAAACACAGTATCTTGTGGATATTATCTAGGTTTCTGTTGAAATCAATTTATAAATTTGTGTAAAACTAATCCAGTGAAGACCTCTGAAAATCTGCTATTTTGTATGAATTTTGACACTTCATAATTTACTCAAACATTAAAAAAGTCAAAAAAGTATAACAATAGAAGCCTTGCAAATTTATTAAAGATTCTAAATGACGACAGTTTTGTTCAAAAACTTTTAAGGGTTTAAAAAACAACACGTATTTCCTGGAACAAGTTTTGTAAAATATTCGAGTAAATTACCGGATTATCGAATGCTAACAGAGTTGTCAGGCGTTATCTCTCTTTTTTCGCGTTGCCTTTTCGTCAAACATCGCGTTGGATTGCGTTAGATGAAGTAACAAGCTTTTAAACCATGCTCGATGTTGACAATAGGCGAGTGAAAGTAAGAATGCAAACATCACTAACTGAGCGCGTCCTTGAGCTAGGCGGACTGCTAGCCCGTTGGTCCTTGTATGAGTCCAAGGCCGAGAATCAGGCCCGAAAAATGCAGCGACAAGTTCTCAATAATTAAAAAAAAATAGGAAACCAGAACTCTGATGACAACTTATACATATCCAGCAGAATACCAGCGTCAGGTATATGCCTGACATGCTGAGCTGGACTTCCATTTGGTGCAACACTGAGATGCACACCACACTGTGGCTCTCATCTATTTATTTCTTTTTTAACCGACTTCAAAAAAAAGAAGGAGGTTATCAATTCGGTTGTATTTTTTTTATCAGCATTATTTTTTTTAATGTTAGTTACCTCAGAACTCCGTCGTTTAGGGACCGATTTGCAAAATTTTTTTTTCCCCTTATAGAATATGCTTCCAAATTGGTCCCATTTTTTCATATTTCAAAATCCAGTTTTGATGATGGGATCCATGAAGAATCGAGGGAACTCCTCAAATATTGTAGGCAACCATATAGTGATTTTGGTATTTTCATCGAGAACTTAAGCATTTACAGTCAAAAAGTAACATTTGATGAAGTGAAACTGATGAAGAAGACCAGAAATGGTCAACGGAACTTCATACTCACATAGATATCACAATAAAAATAGTTAAGCGACTATGACAATACAAATAAATGGATGGTTCTGAAGTGATATGATAATGATGATGGAGCCGGAAGGTAGGCACTGGAACACCGTAATTAATCAATGTAACCTAGCCGTGTTTGGACTTATTAGAATTGTCATGAGATGCACTTTGGCTATAAAGTACTATCGAACTGATTTGATGATGGAACCGGAAGGTAGGCACAGGAACTCCGTAATTAATCAATGTATCCTAGCCGTGTTTGGGCTTATTTGAATTGTCATGAGATGCACTTTGGCTATAAGATACTATCGAACTGATTTGATGATGGAGCCGGAAGGTGGAAGGTAGTCACAGGAACTTCATAATAAAATAATGTAACCTAGCAGTGTTTGGGTTAATTGTAATTGTCATGAGAAATAGGCACTCTGTTTATAAGTGTATTGCAACTAAAAAGTGTGAAATAAAAACTTTTTACAAAAAAATAAATAATCGACTTCACTAAAAAAACACTAAAAGGATCAAAATAACTTTAATTTCGGAATTCAGTGTTAAATAAGAAACAAACAATACCGAGAAACACCGACTTCCGAAATTAAAATTGTTTTGATCCTTTTAGTGATTTTTTTAGTGAAGTCGGTTATTTTTTTTTGAATAAAAAGTTTTTCAATAAATTTGTCATTCCAACACGGATCCCATTGTCGTTTTGCTAAAAGTTTGTAATCTGCTAATACATAATGATAGATCATTGATCGGTCAATGGTCTCGTAATAGAGTTGTGGTAGAATGACAACATCGAGCTGTCTCGTAACAAATTAAAAGCAATGACTGCACTATGACGTTCTAATGATAGGTCACTGATCAAAGGAACTGTCAAAAATTTAGCAGATTACCGCATACGTCAGACATTCATTTGCCATTATATAAGAGATTACCATTCTATGCCATTTCTTTCAATGGAGTGTCAGTGGTTGACCATTGGAAAGTCATAATGGCGCCATTATATTAGTAGATTACCAAACTTGTCAAAATCAACAATTATGAAGTCTATGATAGATCATTCTGACACTATTTTGATAGCAGAATTGAGGCCCAGGCTACGCGGACGACCACACCGCAGGTGGGGCGACGACATCTCTCAGTTAGCAGGACCAGCTTTACCCGCGGAGCCTACGATAGGGATAATTGAAAGAGGCTGGAGGAGGCCTATACCTAAAAATTTGTACCTCACTTAGCATAACAGCATAATAAAATATAAAATAATATTATTAAATTAATTCCAACACAATACATTGTAATAATTGCGATAATTTAATTTTAATACTTTAATATTTTTATGTTGACATTTTTATAAAAATTCTAATCAAATATTCAAACTATGTTCTATGAATTACTAATTTTGTTTATTTATTAATTTAATGTTTTGAATATATGCATGCAATTATTATTATACTATATACCTACATGTAACAAAAGCAGTAACAGTCGATTTAAAATCAAGTAGCACACAAGTCCCCACAGTAAGCTAAAACCAACCATAAACTATTGACTAGACTGCGTACACATTCGAAGAACGCAAACATTCGCGATAGAGTGTGGTCACGCCAGCGTCACGAACAAAGCGTGTCCTTGAGCGAGGCGGGCTGCTAGCCCGTTGGTCCTTGAACGAGTCCAAGGCCGCGAACTTCGAGCTACGCTACGAGGCAGCCAATATTTTGTTGGGTTTTAGAATTATGTTAAGGAAGATTTTTGTGCAAATGTTACGAGATAATCTAAGAGATTCACATTTTTTGCACTTACACTGATTTACGGAAATAAATATCGCATTGTTGAAGTGAAAGATTTTTCTTGGATGTCAAAATTATCAGCGACTGGCTTCTGCCGGCGACTTCATCCGTGTATAATTAAAAAAATATCCCGAGGAAACAGAGTCCCGCAACAATTAAAAACTATCCAAATCTTTTCAGCCGAGCGTGAAGAATTAACAAGCATATAAAATATACACAGCCGTGTAGCCTAACCTTACGGCTTTCTTATTGGTACAAAAGACACTCTTTCAAGATAATCTTCAAGTCCAATTTAATAGAGACAAATTTTCGTAAACTTTCTTTCCAAGACTATTGTACAATATTGTATGCTTCTAGATCCATTGGCTTAGGCTGTGCGATGTCTATATGTGAATGAATTTAAGATTTTAATTAAGTAGCTTTTTTTATTTATTTATTTAGAAAGAAAACACTTTTATGTAGCGCACAGACACACCGAGCTTTATTTGACAGTTATTACATAATCGGCTTTTTGTTTTCTTGTATCTTTAGTAGCTGTGATCCTATGAGGAGTTCGGTAAAAAATAAGTCTTTATTAAAACTATAGGTAGCTTGAAACAAGTTTCAATAAAAAACTTTTTACAAAAAAATACAACCGACTTCAAAGTAAAAAAAAAACACTGAAAAGTGCAAAACTAACTTTAATTTCAGAAGTCGGTGTTAAATAACGAAGAGACAAAACTATTATAGAAACACCGACTTCTGAAATTAAAGTTAGTTTTGCACTTTTCAGTGTTTTTTTTTTTACTTTGAAGTCGGTTGTATTTTTTTGTAAAAAGTTTTTTATTTTATATTTTTTAGTTATGGTACCACCACTAAAAAGTACCCCTCAGTCAAACTTAAATACCTTATAGCCAGAGTGCATCTCATGACAATTCTAATAATCCCAAACACGGTTAGATTACATTAATTTATTACAGAGTTCCGGTGCCTAACTTCAGGCTTCATCATCAGATCAGTTCGATATATTCCCCCTCTACTTTCAGTCAGTCATCGACTACACGTATAAACAAAGCAATTTTACTTGTTACGACGGTTCTGCTGTGATCCTATGAGGAGTTCTGTTCCATATCTTCGAAGTTCATGATCAGATCATAACAATATTTCTATGGGACCAACTCGAAAGCATAACCTTTCAATAAAAAATAATAATTCAAAATCGGTCCACAATTGACCGAGAAATCGGTGAACATACATAAAAATAAAAAACATACATTCAACCGAACATATAACCTCCTCCTTTTTGAAGTCGGTTAAAAATGAGTAGTTATGCAAACCTTAAAAATAGCAAAGAAAAATCCGTGCTGAAAATACATTTTTATTTAAAAAAAAACCAGCGCCCGTTTCCACTAGCACTGTAAAAAAGGCGGCTGAATATTTTCATCACCCGAGTACTTTCAGGCTAGTTAAAAAAAATTGTTGGAAAAAAATACCGGAGTCAGTTCGTTTGCAAAACTACAAGTTCAGTTTAGTTTCAACGGCGAGGGTACTCGGCCGGCTGGCTTGGACAAATTGCACTCTAGTGGCTAAGGACCCTCGGACGGGAATTTGGGGCGAAGACGCTACGATTCTGTTTTGTATTCTTTGGTCCAAATTGGCCTTTTTTGTGGTGGGAATAAATTTAATGACTTCTCCCACTATACGGTGCAACGGGAGGTCGTGTCAGACTTTTACTTCCACACCTATGTTCCTTCGTGACTGGCCTGTTGGTCTAGTGGCTACCGGACGTCGTCACCCGCAAGCCCACGCCTACGGTGGCTAGTCGAGGCCGGGGTCTCTGCGGCTGGAGCATGAAAAAATATCCCTCAAGTGTTTTGTTTACTTAACAGTGATTGATTGATTGATTGACGAGCATGTCCGTTCCCTCACACGTGCGGCCGTCTGTTTGCATTCCCCCTCGCTCCGGACCATGGCCTGTACCAGGGCCGCGAACTTGTCCAGCTTGTCTTGCACTTTTCTGGTCGTCGCGCGTCGCCACTGTTAATCGCCATAATTATGTTTCGTACCTATATCTGACTTATGACTTAGATCCCTATATATTCGACTAATGTGACGTCATCCAGAAGACGCATAAGCGTCAGAGTTTTTCGAGTAACCGTCTAATGGTTTTCCTATTTTTTTTGTAAGTAGACTTTGTATAAGTAACGGTAACCCTTTAATAAGTTCATTGTGTTCCCTCTCCTAGAGAAGAGGCCTGAGTCCCAACAGTGGGAACAATATAAGGCCGACTATGCTATGCTATGCTATTGTGTTAAGGTCTGTTTATGGTCACTTCTTAATTTTAAGTCTGACACTATACGTGAGGACTTCTAATTGGCTAGCTGTGGTCTATGATTGTTTTTTCTTTTTAATCAGTTTTTTTTTTGCTGTAAGTCCTCCAAGCTGTAATAAATAAATAAATGAATATCAGTAGATTTGTTAATAATAAAAGTGTAGCGAACTTGCACTACAAAATGAAACCGTGTAGGAATCAATTTTGCTGGTTGTGTTTATTTATTCTATGATATGCTTACAAATATATTGATGGAATTTTTGTTTTCTTTCGTGATGTCGGTGTTGAGCAGGGAATTTTGGTGGTAATCCTTTTTATCGTAACAGAATTTGGGTTTGTGTTTTGTTTACTCAAAGTTGTGAGCAAATAGTGAACCGGCTTTTGAAACACATTATGTCAACAATTACCTTTTAAATTGATTTGCAAGTTGATACAACATTATCAGCAATATCATTTACTAGATTTTTCTCGCTTATTCGTTCTCGAGGGCTATATCACAGGAACTGTGATTTTTCCGAAATTACAAGTAGCCTGTGGATCTCTAAACTCAGCAAAAGTGTACCTTTCTGGTAGTGAAACATTTGGGTAGGTGACTCATTTTTTATGATTATTTGTATGAAGACTGTTGTTGTTGTTGTTGTTGTGTACCAGATTTGAATGGTTTCTAATTTACTTAATTTGGAATGGAATTGAAAAAATATTTCTACTTATGTGGGCTGAAAGGAGCTGGAGTAGCGATCACGTATCGGAAGACGCAGCATTGGAACTCCTACCACAAGATGGACTAATGACCTGGTGAGAGTCAAGAATCCGATTGATGCAAGACGCCCAGGACCGGTCGTTATAGGCCTATAACCAACAATGGACGTCTTTCGGCTGTAATAATGATGATGATGATATGATTTGATGGTTAGGTATTTAAGAACCATCTGTTGTAAACTTTTTTACTTGAATAACAGAAGATAAGATAGATTAAAAATGTGACAATGTATATAATTATTTGATTGTACTGACTGTAAGCATACATAGACACCCTAGTGACACAATCATGCTTTATCAAGAACTTTATCATAGTATTCTATTTTATCCTAAAATAATTCTTGATTATTTTAGGATAAAAAAGTATCAATTTTAAAAATAGCTGAAAGTAACCATTTCTGAATATTTTACTTTTTTAACCGACTTCAAAAAAAAGGAGGAAGTTCTAAATTTGGTTTTATTTTTTTTTTTTTTTTTTTTATCATTTTTTTTTTTTTTTTTTTTTTATGTTTGTTACCTCAGAACTCCGTCGTTTATGGACCGATTTGCAAAATTTTTTTTTCCCTTTATAGGATATGCTTCCAGATTGGTCCCATTTTTTTCAAAATCCAGTTCTGATGATGGAATCCATGAGGAATCAAGGGAACTCCTCAAAAATTATAGGCAACCCTATAAAAATTTTAGTATTTTCATCAAGAACTTAAGCATTTACAGTCAAAAAGTAACATTTGATGAAGTGGAACTGATGAAGAAGACCAGAAATGGTCAACGGAACTTCATACTCAAATAGATATCACATTGAAGATATAGTTAAGCGACTATGACAATACAAATAAATGAATGATTCTGAATAGTTACGTTGAAAATGATATCATCGAAGTGATCTGATGATGATGATGGAGCCGGAAGGTAGGCACTGGAACTCCGTAATTAATCAATGTAACCTAGCCGTGTTTGGACTCATTAGAATTGTCATGAGATGCACTTTGGCTATAAGGTACTATCGAACTGATCTGATGATGGAGCCGGAAGGTAGGCACAGGAACTCCGTAATTAATCAATGTATCCTAGCCGTGTTTGGGCTTATTAGAATTGTTGTGAGATGCTCTTTGGCTATAAGGTACTATCGAACTGATCTGATGATGCAGCCGGAAGGAGGAAGGTAGGCACAGCAACTTTATAATAAAACAATGTAACCTAGCAGTATTTGGGTTAATTGGAATTGTCATTAGAAATAGGCACTCTGTTTATAAGTGTATCGCAACTAAAAAGTGTGAAATAAAAACTTTTTAGAAAAAAAAAATAACCGACTTCACTAAAAAAAACACTAAAAGGATCAAAATAACTTTAATTTCGGAAGTCGGTGTTAAATAAGAAACAAACAATACCGAGAAACACCGACATCCGAAATTAAAGTTATTTTGATCCTTTTAGTGTTTTTTTTAGTGAAGTCGGTTATTTTTTTTTTCTAAAAAGTTTTTTTAGAATGTGTTTTTATAATAATAATAACGTTCCACAACTTTCACAAAACGCCATCTAGTCCCAAACTAAGCAGAGCTTGTGCTATGAGTACCTACTAGACAACTGATATACATACTTATACATTTCTAAATACGTACATATTAGAGATAAATTACACCCAGACACAGAACAAATGATCGTGCTCATCACACAAACATTTGTCTTGGGTGGGAATCGAACCCACAACCTCTGGCATAGCAGTCAGGGCCACTAACCACTAGGCCAACAGACCAGTCAAATTTCTGTTATTATGTTTCATGTTGTACATGTACGTAACCTCAAGGGCCCGGACGAGATGTACCCTCGTGTGTTTACACAGAAAGCCCCATTTTCCGCATTCGTCCGTCTAAATTTCAAATGCTATGCTGACTCTCCACGGGTTTAAGTGTTATATTTCCCTCTTCGCCGGAAATTCAGACATGTTTTTTTATTTACTTTATTTATTTGGGGAATAATAGACGTTGCCAAGCTCTTTTTTATAGTATGACATAACAAAATGGTGGCCGTGTGTGAAACGTTTCTGCAAGAACTTAAATAATAATTATGACTAGATCTAGCGCAATTGAGAACAAATGATGCAAAATGGTAAAAAAACTGAAGGTCAAGAATCAGTTCCTTTTGTCAATGAAATTACCCTTTTGGTAATCCGTGTTTTAGCAGGGAGGAAGAAGTGGCGCTGAAGTGTTAATAAGGAGTTTGTTCCTTACTAACATCTGTCTATTCATCATCATCATCATTTCAGCCGAAAGACGTCCAGTCCTAGACATAGGATTTTTTGAAGAAGGTCACACATGAAGAAGGCCTGTGTCTCGCATCCTTCGGATTCCCCCGACGCTCACCAGGTCATCGGTCTGTTAAGTTAGAAGAATCCATCTATCTCTTCAGCCTATTTTGTCATTGCTTGGCAACGACCTCTCTGTCCCGTTCCTATTCTGTATTTTGCTAATGACAGCCAGTCCGTTCGATAAAAGTCAACACGTCCCGTTATCTTCGCTTTGGTAGAAAGAAGTGCCGAATAAGGAAGAAGTACGCCGGCCGATGGGACTCTGTACTGATGGCGCACTTGATAGGTCTACCCGCTAGAGCAAGCGCCTAATTTAAATATATTGTCATTATTATTATAATGCTTTACTAACACTAGGCTAAGAACATTGTTACTAACAATATAATATGGAAGTAATTCTGAAATAAATTTTATTATTATTATTTCATTATGAGTTATTATATCTCAGAACCCTGGGGTCTTGGACCTTTGGAAGGCGTACGAGGAGTCGAAACCAACTCGCAGAGGACCCTTAGATGCTTTTAATGGAACGTGGTACTAACCGGCGATTATTCCTTTACGCGCTATGCTAGTGCATCCAAGGACAATCCCCGGTTGGTGAAAAACTATTGCGACATATGGAAAACTAAGATATAGGGCTATAGTTTTTGGAGTCTTAAGTGGACTGGTTACCAGGAACTATGTAAAGACTATGGCCCTGTCTGAATAATGTTATTAATTTCTATCGATAAAAAGGCAGGGTGTGACTTGCACACTCAATAAATGGGCCCCCAAAAATGACCGCTAGCAAGGAGTGACGTAGCAACAAGAGGGCAACATATCCTGAGGTGCTCGAGGAGTGGAGAGGTATACCACGGCTATTAGGACAATTCCGGAAGTACGGTCAAGACCAGCACCTTACTGGATTATACATCGTTCTCCCGAGCACGTTTTCCCTTGCGAATCTCCACTCAAGCCAGCCAATAAAGGCAAGAGAGAGGTGGGAGCTCTGTTCCTCGTCAGTGTTCACTACGGCCGGCCAATAAAGGCAAGCCGGAGATGAAGAACAAGAATTCTGCCAAGAGATCAAGTCCGTGGGGTCGCTAATGCTCAACCATTCGCCACAAAACTGCCTCTTAGTCTGGCCCCTCACCCTAGGCATGTTACGGCAAAACAAACCTTACCGTCACAGACCTAGGGTTTATTGGAGCGCGCAAGCCCCACCACAACGTCAACGTAGAGATACGGCGATGGGGTTGTTATTATTATAGCTCCATCCCTTTAACAGCTCAGTTTAGGTCGTAAAATGGATCGCGAGAGCTCGTGATAGCACTGCTGTTGTCTCTTTGCCCACAATTATATGAGCTTCTGATGACGAAACCAATGACTTTCTCATAATTGACTGGCCTGTTGGTCTAGTGGTCAGTGGGCCTGACTGATACATTAGAAGTTTTCTACTAGCGTTAACGATTGTAGATTATCAACTTGGCTAAGCCCTTAGGTTTTCTTGTTCGAAAGCTTTTCTGGCGTTTTAGAGTCAAGTGGCACTTCTGAAGAGAGCTCTTAACAAAGCTTTCAGCTTTTAAGTGCTCAAAGAGCATGGAGTTTGTACAATCGATGTCGAGTTGGAGATGTAGAAATTATTGCGATTCCGTTTTAGGGTTGAATTTTCGATAATGGATTTTGTTCATGTTAATTTCGCGGAAACCCAATAGATGGCGCTGTTTGCAACTTAATTAGTGTGTCAAGGGGATTTAGATAATTTTGGTGCTAATTAGTTTTATCGGCCTTCGGGTCGGTTTCCGTTTTATTTTCTTTTCTATTTGATTTTTGTGCGATAGGCAGAATGAAGACGGGCTGCGCAATTTTTTGAAAGAGTTCTCGCGGCCCTGGAACGCAGAGGGCAACTGAAGGAACACGGGTGGATTTTAGTCTGTAACAGTCTAAATCTCCCTCTCGCTCCAACCAAAGCGGAAGAAAAAAATCTAACGATAATAAATATCAAAAAGGGTACCTAATTGATACAGCTATTCGCTGTAGGTACTAAATGTCCTTGCTAGGTATTATTGGTAACTTAATCAATGCCCTAAATAAGGTTTAACAGGTTGTAAATAAGATCTTATAAATTATATATTCATTTTTGTTTTATCTATTGGGTATCATCATCATTGGTGGTTATCGGACCACCAGATTTACGGCATTGCGCTACCGGTACATGGTGGACATCCCACCCATACGTACAAAGCGTTTTGGGAACACATTCATTATGCGTACAGCTGAGGAGTGGAATTCCCTGCCGGAGTCTGTGTTTCTTGATAGCTACAACCTAGGGGTCTTTAAGTCAAGAGTGAATAGGTTACTTCTAGGCAAGCGTGCTCCATTGTCGGCCACATCATCGCTTACCATCAGGTGAGATAGTGGTGAAACGCGAGCCCATAAATAATAATAATAAAAAAAAATTGGGTATCCCGTCCATTTATAGTCCAAGAAAAGAATTGGAAAAACGTATAGGAACCACTCTACTAATCAAAAAACATGTGCTATGAACTCAAACCCACAACCAATCCCATAAAAACAAAAGAAAAGCTTCGTACCTACAGCCAACCAAATAAATCAACAGCAAAGAGTACAATGATACACAAGAAGCATACATTAAATTTGTCCGTACCTACAGGTATGGTCAGGGTTGCCAATCGTAATGAGTACAATATAGTTTAGAGTATTGTACTTTTTTTGTGCAAACGTAATAGAGTGCGCTAAAATAGGCATTCTGACTTTGAATTCAAATGCTCAAGTCTGCTATTATAACAGTGCCAGAATGGTCTATCACTGATTTCATAATCGTTGATTTTGACAAGTTTGGTAATCTACTAATATATTGGCATCATTATGACTTCCAATGGTCAACCACTGACACTCCATTGAAAGAAATGGCATAGAATGGTAATCTCGTACATACTGACAAAATAATGTCTGACGCACATAAGCGGTAATCAGCTAAAATTTTGACAGTTCCTTTGATCAGTAACGTGGCCTACCATTAGAACGTCGTTGTGCAGGCATTGCTTATAATTTGTTACGAGACAGCTCGACATTGTCATTCTACCACAATTCTATTATAGATACCAGCACGGATCTTGAGCGCTGACTTCTACAGTTCTACTTGCGCAGAAGCACGCAGAAGTGAAATATCGGGTCTCTTTAGTGGTATGAAGAGAGATGCGAGGGCGGGCACTGAAATCCTTGTACAGTGATTGGCTCGCCGATATTGTACGACGCGCAAAACGATCCCCGCCCTTTTGCCGAGCGCTCAAGATTCGTGCCGCTATCAGTACGAGACCAATGACCGACTAATGATAGACCATTATGAATTTAGCAGACTACGAACTTTTAGGTAAATGACATAGGGGTCGTGTTGGAATGACGAATTTATAAAAATAACTGACTTGGGCCCCAGTATGTTACTGAAGGTGTTAGCCTTTTCGGTCATAATTACAAAATGGCGGTAAAAAAATCATCGTTATAAAAACTGTCTAGTTAATCGTACAATCTATATTACATACATACATGATTATGTATGTAACATAAATTGGCCTTGTAATTTTCACACTGCTGGGATTCAGGCCTCCTCTCTTGGAGAGGAAATGGGCCGTAATCCACCACGCGGACCCCGTGCGGATTGGCGGATGCCACTTTAAATTTGTCTTAGAATTTTTGGGTAGGACATGCTGGTTTCCTCGCGATATTTACCTTCACTGTTTCGAGAGCCGTTGTGATGAAATAAATTACACAATGTAATGTGCCTGGCTGGGTTTGGACCCGCGACCTACAATTTGTAAGTCGGGGCAGTTACATAAGTATTTTTCATTTTAAAATCAATCGAAAATCAGTAGTATGAGTGTCTATGCTTGGCAGCCCTAGATACAGTCGCGTCCAGCAAGCAATCAGTTAAGTGCTTGAAGATTGAGGCCGGTACTCGTGTTGCTATGGAATACTGGGTACGGGGCGAATGGTTACAAGTATATACGAGTAGTATAGTTACAGATTTCTATAGTATTCCCTGAGGACCCTGAGGGTAGGGTTAGGTAATCTGGTATGTCGTAATTTGACACTGAATGTGTCCGCTTTATGAAGGTCATTTTCTTGTAGTTTTTGAGATAAGCATGTAACTAACTAATAAATTTTCATAAAAAAATCAAAAATTCAAATATTTTATTTCACATAGGCTCACATGGGCACTTATAAAACGTCAGAAACTAGTGCACGGTTCCAAATTGGTTGTTTCCTATGGAGAAGAACCAGCAAGAAACTCCATGGTTACTCTTTTAAAAAAAGTGGTCGATGTTACAATATTTTCATATTACAGTATTAATAGATATTATGTAAGAAAAATGTAGACCAGTCAATATTGTACCCAAAGGTCCAATAAAAATAATCATAATAAAAAAAGTGAGTCGTAGTAGGAAGTAATCTAAGAATTCGCGGATTCTACAGAGTTCTCACACACATTATAAGAAAGAGACTATATAAAAAAACATGAAAAATATAAATAATTACAACTATCAATAAATGCGATGTTAACAAAATTAATTATTAACGAATTTAAGGTCTAAATAGTTAATTTTTTTTTTATTGTTGATAGGTTCGCGCTTGACCGCTATCTCACCTGATGAAAAGCGACGATGCGGTCAAATGTCACTGGCGTCACATTCAAACTTCCTCTAATTTACTCATTTCTCACTTTATCTTTTCTCTTCACACCACACATCCTTTTCAACGTTCTCATCTTCTACAGTAAAAATATAATCAAACGTTTTTAAATCCCAATTTATTTAACTTGTATTTAATAAAAGACAATGTTATAAAATGTAATTATATTTACATTATTAACATTGACAAAAATATCTCAACCAATACTAATTCGATTTTATTCTTGTTCCAGGTGGTGACAAATAGGATGTGAAGTGGTGTTACGCACGCTGCACACGCGCCGCTAGCAGCGGTCATGGCGACCCGGAGATAGTGCCAGGTGACGTCTTCATAATTACCAAAGTTGTCGTTTACTATTGAGTATAAAAACAGGATGCGAAGTGGTGTTATGCACGATGCACACGCGTTGCTAGCCAGCGGTCATGGTAAAATGAAGATCAGGTGACGTCATTATAATTAACTATCGTTGCTGTCATTAACTGTAGACTAGAAGAATAGGATGTGAAGTGCACAGGCGCTCTACTAGCGGGTCACGGCAACCCTGAGATAGTGTCAGGTGACATCAAGGTCATCAACTTAACTGTAGAGTGAGAGTCATCGCTATCATTAACTGTAAAGTGTAAGAACAGAATGTAAAGTGATGCTACGCACGCTACACATGCACCGCTAGCAGCAGTCATGGCGACCCGGAGATAGTGCCAAGTGGTGCCATCATAACTATCATAGATATTATTAAATTTAAAGAATACGAATAGGATATGTATGATGTGTTGTTATGCACGATGCGCACGCGCCGCTAGCAAATGATAGGGCGACCCGGAAGTAGTGTCAGGTGACGTCTTCAAAACTGTCATTAGTGTCGTCATCAAAACTATCATCCTTGTTTCTACTACTCCTGCTGTGAGAGGGAGCGGGCGTAGCCCAACGCGGGCCCAGTGTGGATTATTAACCAAATTCATAAATGTCATTATCTGTCGTGTAGAAGAATAGGGCTTAATGTGCACGCTGCACACGTCCTGCGGTTAGAGCTATGTTTCCTAATTTTACATAAAGTTAGCTTCTGCATTGTTAAAAACAAGTCAAGAGTGAATAGGTTAATTCTAGGCATGATGTGCCAAGAAGTAACTTAATCAGTCTTGACGTGTTTTACATCTTACTATCAGGTGAGATACTGGACAAACGCGAACCTTTCTATAATAAATAGAACCACGGGGACATAGATAAATAAAATAAGGCGTCATGTTTACTAGGAGTTCCATGTTTAAAGTCAATTAAAGATATCCTGTAATATAAAGTCATACACATTACAGCCCACCGTACAAGTCGATGAGATATTACACAATTCCATCACAACAAACAAGGGTGTTAACATATGTAGTTGAAATTTCCTGAAACCTTTACTTTGGGCGGTTCTTTGAGCCCAATGCCAAGGTAGCTGCTAGGAAACTCGGTGTTCTGGCAAAGGTCAGGACAGCTTCACAGGTCCGGTCGTGTGTGGAGTACTGCAGCCACATATGGGCCGGCGGTGCTGCAAAATGCCATCTGGTAGCTTTGGAAAGACGTGCGAAGAGGCTAATTGGTAATCCAGTTTTTTTTTTACCAATCTACAAAGCCTGGAGCACAACCCGATTCCCTGACGACTCCGATCCCCGAGGGCCCCGTACCGGAGGTATCCGATTTATTATTTTCTTGATAAACTCCAATAAAAGTCAGTTTAACTTAAAAGTACCATCAGCAGAAGATGTTTAACAAAATTTTATTACTATTTAATTAAAATTATTATACTTAACTTTAAAAATTAGAAAAAAAAATTAGTTTTGCTTGGTTAAGGTAAACATTTTAATTGAAGAATACAATATAGACTGTCGTAGAGCAATCACAGGTTTTAATTATTATCACAATAGTTTGTTTTTTAATACAAAAAATCAAAATACCTACTCTATATGGAATATTTCTTTAAAGTATTTTTTTCAGTGTACCATACTAAATAGATAACTCTAAAATAAGAATTAACGTGCAGAATAAGTTTCACTTTTTTTTTTACATAATTTGTAAATCAAAAATGCTTAAATATAGGATTATATTATCAACTTTTAAGTTTCAAAACATGCAAAAATCAACTCGGTATAAAAATAATCAACGGTAGTATTAAAAGTAAAAATTTTCAATCAGTCTTTTCAAAAAACTTACATAATTGTCAATATTGTAAAAATCGTTATAAAAATGATATAATAATAATTAACTTTAAAAATAGTCTTAAGCTGTTGATCCCCGCATTAACGCGGCGTTCACGCGCCATTGTCTTACTATTGTGTCTCTAATTACGCACTCAAAAGGTTAATACTAGATTATTTTTTCCCTCTCCTAGAGAGGAGGCGACAGTGGGAACATTAAAAGGCTGATTATGCTTATGCTAGTCTTAAAATAAACTCAAATTTAAGCACTTTTTATGTAGACCGTACAAATTGGAAACAACAGAAAAAATAATAAAAATAAATGCAATCGTATTTATCAGATTCGGGGTCTTTAGGGACGAGGTCTTCTGGGATCGGGATCGGGGGGGAATAACCCGGAGCACAGGCGTAGGGCAGTCAGCCTTCCTGTTATAATACAGGATGTAATTTGGAAAGTGTGCGCAGGAATCACATGACTTGATTCCGCCATCACCTTTCTATCGACGTACGTACGTTGTTGACACCTCTACGGTCCGTACTAAGCGTTTTGCCTCGTCGTTTACACCGAAGTGTGCACATCGAAGGATTGGAACAATTTGCCTGCAGTGGTCTTCTTGTCCGATTACAATTTAGGTGTTTTCAAGGCTAGAGTGAAAAGGCTCTTAATAAACTAGTATGATTCATTATCAAATTAACATCACTGCTTACCATCAAGTGGGATCGCAGTCAAGCACTGGTCCCTCAGAAAGAAATCTATTGGTATCGGTATTTGTAAAAATCCTGAAAATTATGTTACCAAAGTCAATGCAGTATTTGGAGATAACTTTTATAATATATTAGGGTAAACACGATGTTTGTCGTGCGAGATGGCCAGAGAAAAATATAATTAAGTCATTCGTATGTGGCGGCACGGAGGCAAGCGTGCTGTGACTTTATGGAGTTCACGGTAGTGATGTGACGTTGTGGTGTCGATAAAATGAGTTGCTGATGATTCGTGCACAATATATTCGGATACCAACAAATTAATTGAAGCTGTTTAATACAGTTAGATAAAAAAACTTTTAAATGTGCCAATTCGGATACTGTGTCCGAACATTTTGTGTCCGAATCGTCAGTCAAACGATAAATTTTGTTACTGATGCATTATGTAGATATATCTTGAGGTACTGTAGGATATTCATAGACGAAAAAATTATCTAGTTTGAGTAGAGGTAGAGATTTTACTAGCTTCTGCCAGCGGCTTCGCCCGCGTAAAAGTTGATTTCTCCATACAAATTTTCAACCCCGGTTTTACCCACTTAGCGGTGGAGTTTCGTAAAATCCGTTCTTAGCGGATGTCTACACCCTATAATGAATCTACTTGCCAAATTTTAAGTTTGTAGGTGTTATAGTGTCTGAGATTTCGTGATTAATCATTGAGTAGTATTTCGCTTTTATATACATAGATTTATCATCATCCATACTTAACTGCGGGGTCCAGCTGAAAACTGGCACTGCCCAGCGACTGCTGAGATGGTAACCATTTTGGTTCGGGTACGCTGAACCGAAATGTCTCTTATCATCATCATCATTATTTCAGCCTAAAACGTCCACTGTTGGACATAGGCCTAAGTGTCTCCATAAGGACCAGTTCCGTGTGTGGGCCCCTTCCATCAGATCATCCCTTTGGTTGATTTTAAGCCTTTTGATGAGGCCCATTGCTTTTGTACTCTGCTTCTTTGTTATTATTTTGTGTTGTTACCGTTATATTATATTGGCTGCGTCGAATAAATTCTATTCTATTCTATAAAAATCAATTATCTACTTAAGTACCTTTCAATGTCAGGTCTGTATGTCCTGCCAGGCCTATTTCATTTCGTAATAATCACGTATTAGTGACTACTGTAGCAAGTGGGTGAACATTTAAGACTATATTAGATTTCTATTATGTTATTATTAATAGCGATTCAGAAAAATCTTCGTAACTCAATTCAGGAATTGAACTGTTTTCATAGGTAAATGTGTACGGAATCCTCAGTGCGCGAGTCCGACTCGTACTTGTCTGTTTTTTTAATTACGTGGCATGTCATCAAACTATTTCTCCTTCGCTAGATGTGTCAGACTTTTACAGACTGAACTGACAGCCCTGGTTACATTACTGCTGTGAGAAAAAATCCCTGTAAGTTATAAAGTGTTCTAAAATCTACAGTGTAGCATAAAGGATGTGTGTGGATTGTGTTGTGTGTACAATTCATCATCAACATTTCAGCCAAAAAAAGGTCAACACATCAACAAGCCCTACAATTACAAAAAGAGTACTTCACTTAATGACATAAATTCACAAATATTAACCCTGGAGCAGCTATTATAAAATGCTCGATTATTTTTAAAACCATCGATAGATACAGTAACTTTTCTTTTTGATTTCCCCCAACACTAGTCATGATGCTCTTGCTCACGCTACGTTATCTCCGCTTGGCATGTCTCATGTTTAAAAAGCGCTACCTAAGTTTTTAATAACAACTTTGCTGCTATGTGTCCTTATATTTTGTCACGGAAACCCCGAGACGAAATATCGCCGGTTTTGACATAGTCGGGATATTACTTAGATAAATAATATATTCCACAACTTTCACACAACGCTATCTAGTCCCAAATTAAGCAGAGCTTATTCTATGAGTTTCCAGACAACTGATAAACATACTTATATATTTCTAAATATATATTTATTATAGATAAATTACACCTAGGCACAGAAAAAATTGTCACACAAACATTTGACTTGGGTGGGAATAATAATAATAATAAATCTTTATTTGAAACTAGAAATAAATATAACAATTTATTTATGTACGATGATAGCTGCAATAGTTTGAAACTAGCTATCAACGCCCACCTCCAGAAACATAAGAACAGGAGTAGTTCCAAATTTTATACATTACAATGTTTACTTATCCTAACCTAAAGTAGTGCGTGGTGTGTAGTGTGTATGTAGTGAGGGTGTGGAGTGGTGGGGTGTGTAAGGGTGTATGTAAGGAGAGTGTATGTAGTATGACTTTGTGATGTTACATTTTGATAAGTTTTTCACTTTCATCATAAGTTTTTGATGTTAGCCAATCGGTTAATTTATTTTTAAGAACATTCCTCGTTAGACGGTATATATATTTATTTACATATTTATTCTATTGTAGAGCCTAGAGCTAATGTGTCTAACACTGTAACTCACAGCTACAGTTCTGCAGCGTTTTGTAGCACAGATTCTATCCACGCGACGCAATACAGTGGCACATTTTGGATCGTAGTACAGCTGTCCATATCTTCTGACAACTGTTTGCATCGAACCTACGTCCTCCGGTATAGCAGACAGGGCCACTAACCACTAGACCAACAGGTCAGTATTATATATTATAGCAATGTAAGCGTTACGTGAGAAATGAATATGAGCATTAAGCATGAATATAGCTGATACGAATTATATGTAACATAGAACCAACAGACAGTTGCAAGCCTTATTTTCAGAAACATAAAATTCTCACCTTAGCCGGTATTTATATTTTAGAATTATGTAAACTAGTCCGCAAATATCCAGATTGTTATAAAACGCGAGAAGATATTCAGACAAAATATTCATTGCGCCATTAAAACAGGCTCAATTTACCTCCCTCGCGTCTTAAATTGCACTCTTCTGGTCCATATTCTATGTCAATAAAGATCTACAACAAATTACCGGAAAACATAAAACAAGAAAATAAAACCAATGTGTTTCTAAATAAACTAAAACGATTCCTATTTGACAAAACTTATTACACAATCGACGAATATCTAACGGATAAATTCAATAACAAATAGATTAAAAACATTTTATTTTATTTTTAATTTTTCTATTTGACATTTTATTTTGATATTATTAATGACATAACTTTATTTTAATTTTTTATTTTTGACGTATCATTTTTACTTATTAATGACATCAATTAATTATTATTAAATTTTTTTGACATATTAATGTATACTTATTAATGACATCAAATTGTATTTTTATTATTTTGACATATTATTGTATACATATTAATGACATCAACTTGTATTGTATTATTTTTGACATAATATTGTGTACTTACTACTGACATCAAATTGTATTATTATTAATTTTGACATCTTATTTTCTAATTATTAATGTGAACAAATTATACAATTATTATTATTTATCTTTTTATCTGAAAATACAACATGAATATAATTATTAAGTATTAATTTAAACTTAAATATAAAACTATAGTATTATACTCTTAACAATAATAAGTAATCAGTTGAAATGAACTAAATGATGTAAAAAATATAAAATTAAATAGGTTCTTATATTAGCGCTCTTCCTCTCTCCTACAATTTATAATGTTGCTGTGCCCGACAGGGTCCATAATTGTTTCAATTTTTTATTATTTATCACCTGTCATGTACATTATGGATTGCAATAAAGATTTGAGATTTGAGATTTGATTTGAGCTCCAAGTGGCCCACTTCGGCTTCATCATTATCAACATTTCAGCTGAAAGACGTCCACTGTTGGACATAGACCTCCCCCAAGTGTCGTTACAACAACCGGTCCTCTGCGTCTCGCATCCATCGAATTCGCACAACCGTTACCAGGTCATCGGTCTACTTTGTGGGCAACCAACGCTGCGTCTTTCCTTACTTTGTCGCCACTCCAGAATCTTTCGACCCCATAGACCATCTGTTCTGCGAGCAATGTGACTTGCCCCACTGCTCACGCTCCAGACGCGACGACGAGCAATGAGCAGCCAGTCGCCATCCAGCCGTCCGGTAAGGACTTGGCCTGAGTCGACAGCACGTAGTGTTCCACGCGTGCCTGATGAGATGTCAACAAAACTAAAGGGGCCCAGCAGGGCCGGTGCTCGCTAGGACTGCTGGAATGTGTTACAGAGGCGTAGCGTGGACTAATTTAGACGTGGGCGAAGGCACATCAGCGAGGCCTTTTTCTTTCATAATTTAGAAAACGAGACAGCAACTGTCGCAACTCAGTGTTCGACCACATCGTTGCTTACCATCAGGTGAAATAGTGGTCAAACTCGAGCCTATCAATTATAAAATAAAAAAAACTTTTTACAATTAAAAACACAACCGACTTCAATGATAAAAAAAAACACCAAAAAGTGCAAAATAACTTTAATTTTCCCCTCTTCTTTCAGTCAGTCATCGGCTATACTTATAAATAAAGCAATTTTACTTGTTACGACGGTTCTGCTGTGATCCTATGAGGAGTTCTGTTCTATATCTTGGAAGTTCAGATCATAGCAACATTTCTATGGGACCAACTCGGAAGTATAACCTTTATAATAATAATAAAATTTACTTTCAATCAAAAAAATAATTTTCAAAATCGGTCCACAATTGACCGAGAAATCGGTGAACATAAATAAAAAAAACAAAATACATTCAGCCGAACATAGAACCTCTTCCTTTTCGAAGTCACAAGGCCCCTTTGGGTGCGAGGTTATGGGCGGGGGCCCACTTTGCCCACGCCTGACGTCTGACACAGTGATCGTGGTCCTGGAATGCAAAGGGCACTTGAAGGACACAGGTGGGTTTTAGTTAGTAATAGTCTGACACACCGTCTTGTTTCACCCTAGAGCAGGAGTTGTATTTGCTCATCTCACAATATTTTCTTTGCCAAAATAAATGACTTAAGAAATAAAACACATATAAAATTAAAAGAGTCACATACAAGTAGTAAAAACTACAATTTTGTGCTTAAGAAGCGAATCCAAACTCTATCAAGAAACTACATTAAGAATGAACGACATGAAATATTCCATTTAACAAACACCCCAAGACCGCACATTCTAGGAAAAGACATTTGAATTTGAGGAATCTCAGCCATCCGGCACCCTTTTGCTATCTCACTTACTCTTCATGCAAAATGTTTCCAAGAATAACACCGTCTCACTCTCCCGTAGAACCATTTCTACAGTTTATCCTAGATACTCAGGGACTCGGAAATTCTCTCAACCACGGAAATGAGGAAAGAATGAAAACTCATTAGTGCGGTTATTAGAGCCGCATTACACCCCGCTCCATTAACTGGGACTTTAAACTAAGTTTAACCTATTTTCTTGATGTGATCGCGACATTGCTGAAATTATGGATTTAGTTTTGAAGGTGACAGTATGTTATCGTGAAATTTCTGCTGATATCAATCTACAATTATTATATCAATCTTTCTTTTATAATCGCGATGGCCTTCGTGAATGGGGAAATACCATTTTGATAACAAACAGATTAGTTTGAGTTGCACCATGATACTAACACCTGTGCAGAATAATTATGATTAATTACTACTGTCGCAGTACCTAGTATTTATTTGTAGAATAAGCGTACCTACTTATAGCATATAAGTTATGTGTATGGATAACTTTTTGATGTAAACTTTCTGCTTATGATTTTTTTGTTAGACCAATTCTATTCGATCATAATGGCCACTTATAATACGCTTGATGCCGGTCCGTCAATTTGTTAGACAATATCTTCCCATACCAAAAACCACGAAACAAAATCCTCTGGGCAAAGTTCTATTATTCAGTAGCAAAATCATTTAAAAATTGTTAGGAAAGTGCCTACCTACATGTGTAAAAATCAAAAAAATATTCGCATTTTCCAAACCACCCGATATTTTTTTGTTAACGTCTAACGTTTAAACTTCAAGTTAACCGTCGTTAAACTATGTAATCGGCAGTAAATATTCCGCGGCCGTAATTCGCGGGTTTCCTTGAAGGTGCCATTTCATAAATTTATGAAGCCACCGACTGCCTCTCATCACCCGCCAGTAATTTTGTCCTCAGAAAATATACGACAAGTCCCACAGCCTTTGGCGAGATTCTCTGCGAACTTACCGAGTGGCCTGTAGGGTGGCTATGCGGTCAGATTTATGTTTCATATTCAAGACTCAAGTTCAAAGTTCAAGTTCAAAAGTGTTTTATTTTACATAGGTCTTCTTGGGCACTTATAAAACGTCAGAAGTTGGTGCACGGTTCCAATTGGTCGTTTCCTATGCAGTGGAACCGACTGGAACTCCATGGTAACTCTTTTAAAAAATTGATTGATTTAACAATATTTCCATATTACACAACTATTAGATATGAGAGAACAGTATAAACCACTCAAAATGGCCAAAAAGTAAAATAAAAAATAATAAAAACGTAAATTGAAACATAAAATAATTTATGAGTCTGCGAAGTCTACAGTGTTCTCACATTCACATTATTAAAAGAAGTTGTATAAAATAGAAAAAAAAAGACAGAAACAGTCATTGACAAACTAGTGTGTCTTCAACGTAGTCTTAAATCTTGTAATACGCTTTCTTGATAAGAAAACGTGGTTTTGAACTTTCTTTTCCTAAGTTCTGTAACCGACTAAGACTTAACAACGGAAAAATGTCGAATGAGTGCTTGTTTGAAAGAGTTACCGCGGCCCTGGAATGGGTAGCTCGCCGTCCGACCGTCCGGTAACCGTCCGGACCAAGCCCAAGTCGTCGACGGCGCGTAGGGTTCCACGCGCGCCTCAAGGAGATGTCAGCAACCCTAGGGGCCCAGCAGGGTCGAAGCCTACTGAGGCCATGGGTGATGCGAAAGAGATCTCCGGGGCCCTGGAACAATGGCAAAGAAGGAACAGGAGTGGGTTTTTAGTCAGTAAAAGTCTGACACGCTCTCGCGCTCCGCCCAAGAGCGGGGGATGTCATTAGATGATTTTTCCACCTAAAAAAAAGCTAAGTTTTAGTCAGTAATAGTCTGACACTTGCTCTCGCTCCAACCAGAACAGGAGAAGATATTTGATGATTTCCCCAACTCAAAAAAATCAGTAACAAGCATACATATACACACGGATACAAAACTTTAACCTATAATACTAGTGTAAAGTGTGATTACAGTACTGTAAACCAGTAAAATTATTATTTAAATCAATCTTCGACGAACCCACAAATAAACCTGTACAAATTCTATGTTTACTCCCATTTTAAGATATTTAATCAATAAATTGTTCATTGATTACCTATTTTTCAACATAGATAGAACTAGAAAAATATAAACGCTTAACTTATTAAAATTACATAATATATACACAATTAACTCCTACCTAAAATATGACATCAAAAAATTCCTTCGCATCGCTGTTGACTGGAAGTGTGCCCAAAGGATTGGCGGTATTGCCACGTTGTATGGCAATGCTAATAATAATAATACAAATTCTATCAAAACAAAACACCACCTTACCTTTGAACTGAAACATTATCACTACCTCAAAATCTACAATTCCAACAGGCGAACTCAAATATTAAAATGAAAAATCAACATTTAAATTTATCCGCAAGCTGACCCAAATATATGGAGAGCCCACTTCAAGAGTTCTTGTTACGTTGGCTGGTCGTTCTGTAATAGGCTCCCTTGGGGTATAAAATCGCCTATAAATTTTGTTGAGCTTCTCACCGTTGAAGACGACGATATCGGCGGTATATTGTATCGAATATTCCCCTATATTCTCACAATATACTGCTCAAATGAGACGAGTGTTGTAATCAAATTGAACATGTAGGTACCTACTTACAAGGGTATTCTGTAAGTTGATTTGACAGGTGATAAATAATGGCTGAAATATAGGATGGTAGATATTGATTGATGAGGTTTGGATCTCATGGCCTACTTTAGATAAACAATATTTGGAAATATAAGAAGTCTTCTTGATCAGAATGTTGGGCTGTGAAAAAGACGGATGAAAAAAGATTGCATGTAGCGGAGATGAGAATGTTGAGATGGATGTGTGGTGTGACGAGAATGGATAAAGTGAGAAATGAGTATATTAGAGGAAGTTTGAAAGTGGCGCCAGTGACTGAAAAGTTGAAAGGGAATCGTTTGTCTTGGTATGGTCATGTAAAGAGGAGAGATGAAACGCATGTTACTAAAAGAGTTATGAGTATACATGTGGATGGGTGGAGAGGGAGAGGGAGGCCAAAGAAAAGATGGATGGATTGTGTGAACAGTGATATGAAAGAAAAGGAAGTTAGTGATAGCATGACGGTTGACAGGATAGAATGGAAGAAAAAAACATGTTGTGCCGACCCCAAATAAGATGGGACAAGGGCAGGAAGATGATGATAAGAAGTCTTCTTCTTCTCTTAAGGGGTTTTGGAAGAATAGGTCATGTTGCGGTAGAGAGATAGTCTTAAGCGAATATTTTGTTCTTTTTTAGGGTTCTGTACTTCAAAAGGAAAAAACGGAACCCTTATAGGATCACTTTGTTGTCCGTCCGTCTGTCTGTCTGTTTCTCTGTCTGTTTGTCAAGACCCTTTTAGCCGGGAACGCGTAGAGGTATCGAGTTGAAATTAAAACCATATACTCAAGTCTGCGGTCCCTTGAAGCTGTGAAAAAATCAAACTTCTGAATTAATGAAAAAAAAAAGATACGGCCGCAAAAAACGTGTATTTCGACACTCTAAAGGGAGTCAAAATTAATATAGTACTTCTCGTTGACCTAGAATCCTGAAATTTGGCATGAAGCAAGGTCTCATAGCACAAGTATAGGAAAAAATCTGAAAATTGTAAATTTGTAGTTACGTCACAAAATCTTCGTAACTCAATTTGGGATTTGAACTGTTTTCATAGGTAAGTTTGTACGGAACCCTCAATGCGCGAGTCCGACTCACACTTGCTCAGTTTTTTTAATCGTTAGAATTGTCAAAAAGTCCAAACTAATTGAAGTTCTGTGGCTGTATTAATTATTCGTAAATTGATTCTTAGTGGATTTTGTTATGTAAAATTGGTGTAGTTTTGGAATTCAAGTGTCTGCACAACTTGACTATACAATGAAATCTTTGAAACTGGTGCAATTTTGGAAAAATGACGATGCACTATTTTTGATATCTAACATATGGTTTTTGTGGGACAAAATAAATATTTAAATAACAGAAATTCAACAAGTCTTCATCATCGGATTGATCATTGATTCCAAGGCATAATAATTATTAATTTTTAATGTTCCCACTGCTAGGACTCAGGCCTCCTCTCTCTAGGAGAGGGAATGGGCCGTAATCCACCATGCGGACCCAGTCTTCGAATTTTTGGTTCTAGGACATGCCGGTTTCCTCACGATGTTTTCCTTCACCAAAAAAAAATTCCGGAATCTGTGTTTTCTGATAGCTTTAGCCTAGGGGTTTTTAAGTCAAGAGTGAATAGGTTATTTCTAGGCAAGCGTGCTCCATCGTCGGCCACATGATCGTTTACCATCAGGTGAGATAGTGGTTAAACGCGAGCCTATTCATAATAAAAAAGGTGTCAACTAAACCAAAAAGAAAAACACTTCCAAGAAAAAAAAAACTCATGTCTCTTCAAAATTAGAGCGCGGCTCGCGATATCGCGCACTCGCGTGACCGAAGGTCGGCGGTGCAGATACCGACGATTTGCAATTCAAAAGCAGAAGGTGAGTAGTGGCTATGCGACAGCTCTCGCTATCAGACGCTTTAGTCTATGGCCTTGACAAGGTTTAATTGGTCTCGTAATTGTGATTGGGTGTCGCCTTGGCACTTCTTCAAGGTGTTAGGTTTTTACGCAAGCTAAGCTAATATTTCTGTTTTGGTTTTTTTAAGGTGGGAAATCATTCAATGACTTCTCCGACTCTTGGGCGGAGCGTTGTCAGACTTTTACTGACTAAAACCCACTCTTGATCCTTCTTTGCCTTCGTTCCAGGGTCCCGGGGTTCTCTTGGCCTCAGTAGGCTTCGATCCTGCTGGGCCCCTACGGTTTGCTGACATCTCTTTGAGGCGCGCGTGGAACACTTCGCGCCATCGCCTATTTGAGCACAATCCGGACGGTTACCGGACGGCTGGACGACGAGCTACCCATTGCTCGTCGTCCTGGTGGCTGGATCGGTTGGGGTGGTACCGTGGTACTAGCAAGTGTACCCTTTGTGGTTTGTGTGTTTCAGATTTCTTTTCCTTAAGTCCTCAAGCCATGATTGAAAAAGATAAAGGTCAGGTAGTAGTTCAAAATGGTTGAGCTGAGTGGGGCTGATGTACGCATCATGCTCGTGAAGGGGCGCCGTCAGTTGAGACTGGTCATCTCTTAGCTGCCAGTTATATCAATTTCTGTTTCTTAATTACTTTTTTTAAAATTATTTAATTACATTGTGGTCACATATAAAATACACCATGGTCGCGATATGAAACATGTAACCATGATTTTTGTAACTCGTGATATAATTTAAAAGTTTCGATGGAGTTTCTTGCACGGTTGGAACGTGTAATTTAGCTTCACTTTTTTGAACAATTTAAAAATAACTGTAAATGGTTTATTTAAAACTAGCTTTTGCCCGCGGCTTCGCCCGCATACATAAAATATATATCCTATGTCACTCAGTAATAAAGCAGCATTCTATCGGTGAATCCATTTTCTTAATCGGACCAGTACTTTCAGAGATTACTCCCTCCAAACAAAAAAAAAAGAACTAGTTTTACCTCTTTATAATATTAGTGTAGATATGTACTATTGATTGATTGAGTAATTTTATGTATTGTGTTCCATGCCTCAAAGAGATGTCAGTATAATTCACGGACGCACCCTAGTGTGTCCCTACAATACCACAGTCCTAACCAATGCCTGCAAGGGCTTTTTTTTTTTTCGGTGGGAAAATGATCTTATGACATCCCCCGCTCTCGGGCGGAGCGGGAGATAGTGTCAGACTTTTACTGACTGAAAACCCAATCCTGTTCCTTCTTTGTCTTTGTTCCAGGGCCCCAGGGTACACTTTCGCATAACACATGGCTCCAGTAGGCTTCGACCCTGCTGGGCCCCTACGATTTGCTGACATCTCCTTGAGGCGCGTGTGAACCACTACGCGCCGTCGACGACTTAGGCTTGGTCCGGACGTTTACCGGACGGTCGGACGGCTAGCTACCCATTGCTCGCGCTCTGCAAGTGCCCACGGTGGCAAGTGCTGTGGTACGGACGCAAAGGGCAACCGAAGGAACACGGGTGGGGTTTAGTCAGTAATAGTCTGACACTCCGTCTCTCTCCACACAAAATGGGAAGAGTTATTTGGTGATTTCTTATCCTCAAAAAAACGGGTTTGTAAAAGGCCTTCTCTTTACACATAGTATAATATTAAATCAGTCATTACTTTCAGAAGGGATAGGTAGAACTACAAGCCGAGTAGCTTGGTTTGTTGGTAGCTTTGACAATAAAGCAAAATGTCGCATCAATGACTGCAATATCTTGAAACTAAAAATCTTACTTCTTCTCTATTCTTACTTAATCTTCTCTCATCATTTCAGCCGAAAGACGTTCACTGTTGGGCATAGGCCTCCCCTAAGTGTCGCCATAATGACCGATCCTGTGCGTCTCGCATCCATCGGATTCCCGCGACCCTCACCAGGTTGTCGGTCCACCTTGTGGGTGGCCTTCCAACGCTGTGTCTCGTACGTAACGTACCGGAGTACGTGCTCGCCACTCCCTTTCGACCCCATCGCCCATCTGTTCTGCGAGCAATGTGCCCTGCCCACTGCCACTTAAGTTTGACGATTCTTTGGGCTATGTCGGTAACCTTGGTTCTCCTGGGGAATCTTCTCTAATTCTTCTTTATTCTTCTATATAGGTAGAGACGACCAGAATATGTAACCGAGATATTTGTCATACATAACATGATTTAAAAGAGTATCCATGGGTTCTTCTTGATCTTAGAACCCGAATTTGTTTAATGAGAGTTTTCTAAAATGACGTTCAGCAGGTGGCAGCACTGAGCCATCAGGTCCAGGCACCTGTTAAAACACGTTAATAATATTAGTTAGACATCAGACGACATGTCAGACGTTAACGTCATGTATACGTTTTCAAAAATAAGGCCTTTCGGCTAAGTGACGCCAACTGCTGGTGTGAATTTTCTTGAAAACCCTCATTACTGAGCTTTAAAAAGAAAAAAAAAATAGTTTACACTTAAAAGACCACATACCAAAACTAACAAAAGTTATTAAAAAAACAAAACTCATGTCAATTACATGAACGCTTCGAATGAACGATCTCGAAAATAATTTTCGTAAAGCGAAACGTGTTAATGAAAACAAATCATCGTCCATGTATTATGTTAATACAATTACTGAAGAAAAACAGGGTAAATAATTAATTTTGCGGCCATTTGCATAAGCGGCTCGGTCCGGTCCGCACTTGGATACGTCGGGTATTTTAGTACCGTGTCGATTTTATATAGAGGAATGTCTGTGGTTCCCAGTATATTTATAAAAGAGATCGTTTCTACGTGGGTCTAGGCTGGACATGTCTGCCGCATTGAGCGATGCGCTCGTAAAATATAGAACCTTGGAATCGCATGATATTCTGGTCGTGGCGGACTAAACCATGAAGAAAATGGCGGGATGACTTAGACAAGATGTAGCCTAGAGCCGAAAACAATGGAAGGAATGGAGGGGAGGTGTTTGCCCAGCAGTGGGATAGTAGGAACAGGCTAGATATAATAATAAGTGAAACTCGGTTAAGTGGGACCTGGCCTCAAGTCTGCTATTACAATAGTATCAGAATGGTCTATCATTGATTTCATAATTGTTGATTTTGACAAGTTTGGTAATCTACTAACATAATGGCGTCATTGAGACTTTCCAATGGTCAACCACAGACACTCCATTGAAAGAAATGGCACAGAATGGTAATCTCGTACATAATGAAAAATTAATGTTTGACATAATATGCGGTAATCTGCTAAGATTTTGACAGTTCCTTTGATCAGTGACCTCCCATTAGAACGTCACTGTGCAGTCATTGTACCACAATTCTATTACAAGACCACTGATCAATCAATGACCAACCATTGTTGGAATGACGAATTTCAGGAACTCATACTGAGGTCCCGACACTTTAGCACTGAATTACCTCTGTCAATGATACAAAACAATCTTCTATATCTGGGATTCGTTTTCGATTCTATCGTCATAGTTAGCTCTATAATTGAGACAGCGAGTGTATTTTACCTCTTTTACTGAGACTTTATTTTAAAGAATACGTTTTTAAATTAGATATTTTCTTTGAATTCTATAGGCAATAACCTCTGTAACTGAGATAACATAAATTTTTACTAACTACTTTAACTCGCACTATATATGTTTAAAACTCGTGTATAATGTTTACATATCAAAAGTCAAAGTCAAAAAGTTTATATTTCACATAGGCCTACATGGGCACTTATAAAACGTCAGAAGCTAGTGCACGTATAGGTTATTTTATTTAATAATCGCACCTTAAGTTATAGAGGTCCCACAGAGAGGAGGCATCAGCCTTATAATGTTCCCACTGCTGGGACTTACCCAGCAGTGGGAACATTATAAGACTGATTATACAATAAAAGTCTTACGTCACACTAATATTATAAAGAAAAAACTTTGGTGTATGTATATAGGGTGACTGGTAATTAGTGACCGATACTTAAACACGTGATTGTACTCGTGATTACAAACAACTTTCCAAAAGAAACTTTTTTTATACTAATTAATTTAATCACAGCAGCAACAGTCTTTGGATATTATTTTACCGAAACATGTAGGTACATTGCTTACGTCATTGATAACGCGGGCGCGGGCGCCGCGCCGCTAACTGCTGATCGGGAGGCGCGCGCGAAATTCAAAGTTTCAAACAGCTGTTTTGTTATTGTGATTAAAATAATTTAATAACTAAAAAAAGTTTCTTTGGGAAAATTGTTTGTAATCATGAGTACAATCATGTGTTTAAGTATCGGTCACTAATTACCAGTCACCCTATATATGTTTGTTACTTCTTCACGTTCGAACAGCTGTATGGCTTTGGGTGAAATTTGGCAAACGGGAAAACCATATCCTGAAATAGCATATAGGATACTTTTTATACCATTTTCCACTTTCATGCAGACAAAGCTGCTGGCAGTGGCTTGTTTTTTTTAAATATTTTTTTAACAGCCGTAAAGATGAGGATGACATGGAAATAATTAAGCAAAGCAAAACAAAAACTACCAGTGCTATCTTGTGAGATTAAGATTAGGTTGCCATATTAGGTTGCTAGGTGTACTCACGTCATTAACGTCGAACAGTAGGTACGTATTAATTAACTATCGCTGTAAATCAAATAATCTAGATGGCCTTCAGTTTTGATCTAGATCTTCATGTAGATTCTTAATATTTTATTTTGGTTCATTCTGCGCATCGCCGTGCCTCGTGACGTGATTATGACGTAAGCATTCTGTTGTTTTAAAAAAATAAAATTGTGCTTTTTCTTCATAGTATTAAGACTTCCGCTTCCGCTTCCGTTTCCGCTTCCGCATCAGCAAAGATTTACTTTTTACATCTTTTTCCGTTTCCGCTTCCATTAAGACACTTCCTTTGTATCACTACTAACCACTAGACCAACAGGCCAGGCAATGTATATGGTAAGAATAAAACAAGCAGAATCGTGTCGGGAGCATTTTATAAAATTAAACATTTTGACTGTACCTAGTTTTGCTTTTGACATCTGTTTCCGTTTCTGCTTCCGTTAAGACACTTCCATTGCATCACTAGTGGCGACCGCGTATTGGAAGACGTAGCGTTGCTAGGCCGAGACAAGGTGGACAGATGACGTAGTAAGGGTCGCGGGAATCCGATGGATGCGAGACGCACCTGGAATTTCGGGGATGCATCTACTCAGCAGTTGAAAAGTACAGGCTTAATAAAATAAAACAATAACCTATGGACGAACCGGGAATCGGACCCTGGATCAGCTAGTAGCTTTAACAACAACCGACTAATAAAATAATACCTACGTATAAAGATGCGCAACAGAAAATCTATCTGCTTTGAATCTTTATATTTTCACAGCCCTGTTTTTTGCCGTTACTCGCTTTCTACCAATAAAAGGGGTGTCGGGAGACCATTGTTGCAAACAAATGAATGCTACGGAAACTTGAAGCTCGGAGAACGATGCAACTTGTCTGTTTAATTTCCTATACAAATTATTATGATTGCTAGCACTTACAATTTCTCAGAGTAGCAATGTCATGTGTTTGTTTTTTTATATTATTGATGGGCTCGCGTTCGTACACTATCTCACCTGATGGTAAAGGATGATGTCGACGTTGAAGCACGCTTGTCTAGAACTAACCTATTCACTCAGGTGTTAGCTATTATGTAACACGGACTCCGGTAGGAAATTTCATTCCCTATCTATATGCATAATAATTAATGTGTTCGCAAAACGTTTTGTATGCAGAATTTCTTTTTTTTCCTATACTTCCTTTAGTAGGGGTATAAACCAAAACTCCAAAAGTGATACAAAGTGGTAGATATTTAAAGACTAGACAAAATTACAGCATAACAGTGACAAAATTTATGAAAACATCAAAATGTGTGCGATTGTTTTGTACTTCAAAAATGTCAAGAGATCATTCCAAAAAAAAAATTTGACTCTACTATCCATCTGTCTACACCAATATTACAAAGAGGTAAAGTTTATTTTTTGTTTGTCTGAAAGTACTGGTTCGATTGCGAACATTTTATCACCGATAGAAAACTGCTTTATTCCAGAGTGACATAGGCTATATTTTATGTACGCTGGCGAAACTGCGGGCGAAAGCTAGTCGCTGATAAAATGACAGATTGGGTTAGTGTTTGCCGATATACTATAGAATCAACAAATTTAAATTTAACTTGGTCCTTTAATTATGCTTTACTAGTTTTTGCCAGTAGTTTCGTCCACATGAAAGTAGATTTCTCCATACAAACTTAAGACCCCCGTTCATGCCATTGGAGGGCAAATTTTGGAAAAAAAAAATAAGAATCTTTTCTATTTTTTTTTCTTTTCCTTATCTTTTTTTTTTAAATTTTTAAGATACATCATAAAAAACTTCGGTGTAAGATTTCAACATTTTAGGTCAAAGAGTTTGGGCTAGGCATTGATATCTTAGTGAGTGAGTGAGTCAGGACTTTGCCTATTATGCATTCATTTTATATATATATATATAAAAAAGTAAAAAACTAAAACCCGACTACGACAAAAAAAATACGCTGAAAAAGTATGAAACAAGATTTTCAAGATGCTGAAATAAACAAAGTAACTGCAAAAACAAGAATAGAACAAAAAGAAAAGCCGTAGTCACACGCTATTAAAGTGTTTCGATTATTACCTACCTATAACGTGTGACTACGGCTTTTCTTTTTGTTCTATTCTTGTTTTTCCAGTTACTTTGTTTATTTCAGCATCTTGAAAATCTTGTTTCATACTTTTTCAGCGTCTTTTTTTTGTCGTAGTCGGGTTTTAGTTTTTTACTTTTTTTTATTTTAAAGATTTTAAAGATTTTGGTGTTAAATCACTGTGCTTCTATACTATTTATTTTGGTACGAACAAGTGAAGTCCTTTCAAATGATACCAAAACGACGTATTTATCTTATTTTTTTTAACACAATACTTTTTATCCACTAGAGGGCGCCACATTGAATTTTGATGATATTTTTTTTATAAGTACCAGTGAAGCCCTTTTATTAAATGATATGAAACACGGTGTATTTATATTTTTTTTAAACATGAATTTTTGTCCGCTAGAGGGCGTCACTTTAAATTTGAGCAATATTTTGGAAATGTACAAGTGAAGCCCTTTCAAATAATACCAAACACGGCGTATTTATCTCCTTTTTTATTTTTAACGCATTACTTTTTGTCCGCTGGAGGGCGCCATATCGATTTTTGTGACACGTCACGTAGCCTATGTTTAGCGGACAATTAAAACGGTTCTAACGATACCTCATACGTCGAGTTCCGATAAGTAGATTAGGAGCTATGAGGGAACAGATGAACATACTCACATACATACATAGCCTGTCAAAATCATAACCCTCCGTAGTCGGGTAAAAATTAACTGCGTTAAAAATAATATACAGGTTGTGCACTAAACTTAAAAAATAATTTTCATTAGGACAGCTTTATTTGTTTTAGGTGGGATGTCATCCAATGACATCTCCACCCTTGGACGGAGCGAGAGGGCGTGTCATACTTTTACTGACTAAAACCTACTCCTGTTCCTTCTTTGTCTTCGTTTCAAGGTTCCGGGGATCACTTTCGCATAACCCATGGCCCCAGTAGGCTTCGACCCTGCTGGTTCCATACGGCTAATATCTCCTTGAGGCACGCGTGGAATACTATGCGCCGTCGATGACTTGGGCTCGGTACGGACGGTACGGCAAGCTACCCATTGCTCGCCATCCGCAAGCCCGCGCCTACGGTGGCTGGAAGTCGGGATCGGGATCCCGGCGGCTGAAGTGTTAGGGCCGTTCGCTCGCGCGTGCGGCCGCCTCCTTTGCTAGCATTACTGCTTCACAGAAGGAGGCGGCCGCCTACCACTCCTCCTCGCTACGGACCATGGCCTGTACCAAAACCGGGCGCGAGAGATCGATTTATTTATTTATTTATTTAATCTTCATGCAACACAAGGTACAAAGGCGGACTTAATGCCTATCGATGCCGCCGATCGCCCCCACGAGGACACGGCGGTGCTCTGCCTAGGAGGGGCACACCTTTACCGTATGCTCCACCGTGTCCTTCGAGCGGTCCACACAATGGTGACACCCGGACTTTTCTTCCGCACGAATCCGGTGCAGGAACCTCCCGAACTTACCATGTCCGGCAAGGACCTGCGTCATGTGGAAGGTAAGGGCGCTGTGTTGTCTTTCCAGCTACTCCTTAAAGAGGGGACTTACCGCCATAATTGTGGCGTGAACATTCATTAGAACAGCTGATATACATAACTACACTGACGAACTTAACCTAAAATTGGTCACTCGTCTTTCTCTAAGGAAGCTGTTGTTATGATGTGCCTACTTCCTACTTAAAAAAGGTCAAGTGAAATAATAAAAAAAAAACAATCAAAGTGCAAAACGCCGCAAACAATTGCACAACACACACAACAATTAACACAACAAAACAAAAACAATTACAACAACAACAAGCAACGTACATACGTACGTACGTTTTGTTTATATAATTGTTACTATTTAGGTGTACAATAAAGTTTATTCTATTCTATTCTAACGCCTCAGTCAAAAGAACTTAACAAAAAAAACATAGTAGCTACTCGGGACACTAATCCAGCGAGCTGTAGTGCTACGTTTACCTAAATATTGATCCCCAATACCCCAATATTGACCCCTTATCCCCCAAAAGCTCCCGATGGTCCCCCGCCGACCATCGGACGTCCGAAGTTGTATTGACAGAGCAGTACAAATACTCCCGGATTATTGCTCTCAAGCCCACACACAAATATTTGCCGTTCGCTAAAATTTGATGGAGTATTTCATTTTAAAGTTGAGGGTCCTTTGTGTTTTAATGTTGGGGAGCTTTTGATAACGGGAATATTTATTAATGACGATTTAATTTTAGTTAAATGATAAAGTAACTTGGTTTTTAGGGTTTCGTACCTCAAAAGGAAAAAACGGAACCCTTATAGGATCACTTTGTTGTCCATCCGTATGTTTGTCCGTCTGTCAAGACCCTTTATGTCGAGAACGCATGGAGGTATCGAGTTGGAATTAAAACCATATACTCAGATTTGAGGTCCCTTGAAGCTGTGAATTAATCAAACTTCTGAGTTAACGAAAAAAAAAACACGTTACGGCCGTTTATGTCGCAAAAAACGTAATATTTCGACACTCTAAGTCTGTTGATCTAGAATCCTGAAATTTGGCATAAAGCAAGGTCTGATAACACAAATATAGGAAAAAATCTAAAAACTGTAAATTTGTAGTTACGTCACAAAAAAACCTTTTTTTGAAATTCGGAAAAATCTTCGAAACTCAATTCGTGAATCGAACTGTTTTCATAGGTAAGTTTGTATAATGGAACCCTTAGTGCGCGAGTCCAACTCGCACTTGCCCAGTTTTTTATTATTGATAGGTATATTTTCATGACCACTATGTCAACAATTGTATACACTGTAACATATTAAAGGCGGAATTCAAAAGTAAAGTATAAGTAAAAATACAACAAAAGAAAAATACAGACAAGTGACACTAGTGACAGTGGCTAAACGCGATTATGCGAGCCAAACGTCAAAACGCGATTAGTTTTATTGGTGAATTCCGCCATAGAAAAGAATAACTATAATCTAGGTTAGTACAATCTTGGTTAGTAGTTACTTAAATATCTATATAACATTAGACACTATATTATAACCGTTGTTTTAGTCCCGGTGTTTGTTTGTTGAAAAATCACGTTTGTTGTATGTATGGGAGCCCCACTGAAATATTTGTTTTATTCTATTTTAAATATTTGCTGTTATAGCGGCAACAGAAATATATCGTCATTAATTGCCGAGTTGGCGACCCTTTCGGTTCGGGCAAGCTCAGCGCAACTATATTGTATTTCTGTATTATATTTTTTATTATTTTGTGTTGTTGCCTCTTGTATTGCCTGCGTCGAATAAATCCTATTCTATTCTATTCATCTGCTGAAATCTGTAAAATGTTCAATTGTCTAGTTATTACGGTTCATTAGATACAGCTTGATGACAGTCAGACTGACGGACAGTGGAGTCTTGGTAATAGGGTTCCGTTTTAACCCTTTGGGTAAGGAACCCAAAAAAAGGGTCTTGACAGACGAACAACAAAATGATCCTATAAGGGTTCTCTTTTTGCCGACTTAGGTACGGAACCCTAAAAACAATAAAAAATAAATGTTTCTAAAACAATAAATCACTTGTAAAAATAAATAACACAATAATTTTCTTATCTTTCATCTATCTTCTCACAAAACCTTAGACATTTACGACACACATCTGTCCATCTTAATATAATCTTGATATTCTAAATGTCTATATTATCAGTTAAAACTTTTTAATTAACTTTAATCATGATCTACCTAATTGCTAATCAATTACCAAGCTGCCTAGTTTTATTTTTAATAATGACGTGAAAAGTAAATTATGTTCTCATCTTGATTTAAAAATATGTTTTTCTGTTACGTGCCTAGATTTTATCATAAAGAACAATCGATCAAAATTACAAAAAAAAAAAAACAAAATACAGGGGATTTATCTTTAAATAAATTTTCGTGTCAAAGCGATATATAGCAATGATTATTTTAATTATGAAACCGATTGGCGATAGTAGTAAGATGGATGAAGTGCAAATGAAAGCACATAGCATAGCATAGTCGGCCTTATAATGTTTCCACTGTTAGGACTCAGGCCTCCTCTCTAGGAGAGGGGCCGTAATCAACCACGCGGGCTCAGTGCGGGTTGGTGGATGTCACATGTCTTCGAATTTTTGGTTCTAGGACATGCCGGTTTCCTCACGATGTTTTCCTTCACCGTTTTGAGAGCAGTGCTAATGCGCCAGGCTGGGTTTGAACCCACAACCTACAACTCGTAAATCGGGGCCGTTAGCATTCGGCCACCACTGCTCTCTCTGAAATTAAAGCACTGCTAACACTAAAGTATTAAGTGCACTGCACAAGTGCAGTTAATAATTAAAGCAGACATTTATAGCTTGAATCAAATTAACTGTAAGAGAATTCTTAAGGAGGCTCTTCAAAGAATACCCTACGACGATACAGAGAATTTACTGATTGTGCTAAAGTGATTTTTTTGTTTTTATACAATTTTTGACCTAGTTTAAGTATCTTGTTAATTAAGAAACTAAAACTTAAGATTTGGTAATATTATAATAGTATAAGATAACTTGTCTACATTACAGATTTTTTACACGTTTGTATTGTACTATAGAATCCTTTTGATTATTTGTTAAGTAGTTTTAAATTATTTTAGCTCTTCTCGCCTGAAACACAGGATTTCCTAGTTTAGGCACGTAAGACTTAGAATTAAGATTTATATTTATAAGACTGTATTACTCTATCCTGTAAAGAATTTTGAATAAATGTTATTATTATTATTATTTAATACTTATAACAACGAAAAAGGGACATCGTCATTCTTCCGGAAAGAACGCCGTCCGGCCGTCTGGGAAGGACCGAGCCTGTGTCGTCGTCAGCGCGCAGTGTTCCACGCGCGCCTCAAAGAGATGTTAAAGGCCCCATACACGGTACGATTTGTCTGTACGATCCGTCGCTTCAGACTGATCGTACCGACAAATCAATAGTGTTTGTCAAGTTACATCGTTAACGATCCTGACATACACTATCGATTCGTCGCTTACGATAATCGAGAATTTTTTTTTTTTCGGGTGGGAAAATCGTTTAATGACATCCCCTGCTCTTGGGCGGGCGAGAGGCCGTGTCAGACTTTTACTGACTAAAAACCCACTCCTGTTCCTTTTTTGCCATTGTTCCAGGCCCCCGGTAATCTCTTTCGCATCACCCATGGCCCCAGTAGGCTTCGACCCTGCCGGGCCCCTACGGTTTCTGACATCTCCCTGAGGCGCGCGTGGAACACTACGCGCCGTCAACGACTTGGGCTCGATCCGGACGGTTACCGGACGGTCGGACGTGGTACCTTTTAGCAAAGCCGCCAGCCCAGCAGGGCCGATGCACGCTCGCGCGAATTTCTGAAAGGGAAATCGTGGTCCTAGATCGCGTCTGTCATTCCTACACGCTTCACATGGAGCGGGAAAAGTTTTTCAATGATATCTTACTTAAAAAAAAATTGGGCAAGTGCGAGTCGGACTCGCGCACAGCGGGTTCCGTACAAACTTACCTATGAAAACGGTTCAATTTCCGAATTGAGTTATGAAGATTATTCCGAATCGCAAAAAAAGATTTTTTTTTGTGATGTAAGTACAAATATACAGTTTTCAATTTTTTTCTATACTTGTAGTATGAGACCTTGCTTCAAGCCAAATTTCAGGATTCTAGGTCAACGGGAAGTACCCTTTGAATTTTGACTCCCTTGAGAGTGTTGAAATATACGTTTTTTGCAACATAAACAGCCGTATCTTTTTTTCGTTAACTCAGAAGTTTGATTTTTTCACAGCTTCAAGAGACCGCAGACTTGAGTATATGGGTTTACTTTCAACTCAATCCCTCCCCGCGTTCCCGAGATAAAGGGTCTTGACAGACAGGCAGACGGACAACAAAGTGTTCCTATAAGGGTTCCATTATTTCTTTTTGAGGTACGGAACCCTAAACAAGGTTAACAAACTGTTAAGCAGTAATTTTTCTCACTCCGCCTTGAAGTGGGAGAACTTATTGAATGATTTCCCACCTCAAAATGAAAAATCATTCTCCTGGAAACATTTGGCAGAGAAATCTTGGTGAAAAAATCTAATTTAGGATTCGAACCAAGGTTCCGTGTTCCAAAGTCATGAAATAAGTGTAGCGACATCTATGGCGTCACATGGGAACTAATTCTGCATCGCGTCGGGGTCACCAGTTTGGAGGTATGCGGAACAGAGAGTAAGTCCCGCAAACCTCCGTTGAAAAGGGAGGATCCTTCGGTCAGATGGGTGTTATGTCTGGTGGGCAGCTGCCCCGATAGATGATTTCGGGCTGTTCAACATATAGAACAGCCCGAAATCATCTATTTCGGGCTGTTCTATATGTTCTAAACGCGCGGAGAACTTTAACCTATTGAGTAGCGTAATTAGAGACACAATAGAAAGACAATGACGTTCGAACACCGGCGTTCGCTCGGGGTTTAATCAACGAGCGATGCAGGTATGCAGGATGCATTCCCATGTGACGCCATAGATGTCGCTACATAAGTTTAGACAAAATTGTAAAACAAATCACGTAAAACCCTTTCACCTTTAGAAGACGTCAAGTTCCATGAATGGAATGCATGAAGTTCAGTTAATTTTAGGTTTCCACATACAAACGATGCAGACGCAGGCTATATTAGAAGTTAACATCCATCGATTACGCTATTTCAGTAACAAGACGACCTAGCTGGATGAGATCTTCAACTGTTTAGTGGTTTTTTTTAAAATGCAAGTAACTCCATGGTCTTTGGTCACTCTTTTTATAAAAATCCTGTCTTCATTATTTTATATCGGGTTTACGTGTGAGAACAGAGGAAATAAAAAAAAACCGGGTAAGTGCGAGTCGGTCTTGCGCACTGAGGGTTTCGTACAAACTTACCTATGAAAACAGTTCAAATCCTGAATTGAGTTATGAAGATTTTTCCGAATTACAAAAAAGTTGTTTTTTTGTGACGTAACTACAAATTGATAGTTTTCAGATTTTTTCCTAAATTTGTGCTATAAGACCTTGCTTTGTGCCAAATTTCAGGATTCTAGGTCAACGGGAAGTACCCTATGAATTTTGATTCCCTTGATAGTGTCGAAATGTACGTTTATTGCGCATAAATACCTACCACACACACAGGTTACCTGACACACAGGTTTTGTAAAAAAACTTAGTTCAGGCACCAGTCTTCCACAAATTGTTTTATACCAAAATTGTTGAATTAATTAATTTTTCTGTAATTTGTGGAAGGAAAATAAATTATTATTATTTTTTTTTTTTATATTTTATTTATCTCAGGACCCTGAGGTCCTGGACCTTTGGGAGGCGTACGAGGAGCCGAAGCCAACTCGCAGAGGCCCTTTAGATAATTATAAAGGAACATGATATCAACCGACGATTATCCCTGTACGCGCTATGCTAGTGCACCCAAGGACAACCCCCGGTTATTGAAAAACTGTTGCGACATATGGAGAACAAAGATAATAGGGCTATGGTTTTTGGAGTCTTAAGTGGACTGGTAACATGGAACTATGTCAAGACTATGGCCCCTGCCTGAACAACGTTATTAATATGCATCGAAAAAAGGCAGGGGGTGACTTGCACACTCAATAAATGGGCCCCCAAAAACGGCCGCTAGCACGAAGTGACGTAGCAACAAGAGGGCAACATATCCTGAGGTGCTTGAGGAGTGGAGAGGTATACCACGGCTATCAGGACAATCCCGGAAGTACGGTCAAGATCCCTACCAGCACCTTACTGGATTATACATCCTTCTCCCGAGCACGTTTGCTCTTGCGAATCTCCACTCAAGCCAGCCAATAAAGGCAAGAGAGAGGTGGGAGCTCAGTTCCTCGTCAGTGTTCACTACGGCCGGCCAATAAAGGCAAGCCGGAGATGAAGAACAAGAATTCTCCCGGGAGATCGGGTCCGTGGGGTCGCTAATGCCCAACAGTTCGCCACAAAACTGCACTGCGGATTGTATCTCTCTTAGTCTGGCCCCTCACCCTAGGCATATTACGGCAAAGCAAACTTTACCGATACAGACCTAGGGTATATTGGAGCACGCAAGCCCCACCACGACGTCAACGTAGAGATACGGCGATGGGGTTATTATTATTATTATAAATGGCCATATCTTTTATATTCGATAACTCAGAAGTTTGATTTTTTCACAGCTTCAAGGGACTGCATACTGGAGTATATGGTTTTAATTTCAACTCGATACCTCCACGCGTTTCCTAGATAAAGGGTCTTGACAGACAGTCAGACGGACAGACAGACAGACGGACAACAAAGTGACCCTATGAGGGTTTCGTTTTTTCCTTTTGAGGTACGGAACCCTAGAAATAAAGATGATATAAATTCTTATTTAATAAAAATAATTATTACATAAGAATTTATTTTCATCAAAGATCTATTATGTTAGTAACAATATTCTTATCGTATGTTAGTACTTAAATACAGATAGCAGCAATGTACGTTCTACGATTCGATGAGTCTACATATCCTTGTACCCATAACACAAGCTCTGCTTAGCTTGGGACGAGATGGCGTTGTGTGAAAGTTGTAGAATATAAAAAAAAAATCTACAACTTGGCCGATGTTAGGAAGTGGCACTAGCTACCAAGAAGTTGTGCTAAGAAAGATCATGATCAGAGCAGTAGTAGCCCAATGGTAACGGTCCCTACTAACGAGTTGTAGGTCGGGAGATCAAACCCAGCCAGGCCCATTACTACCAGACGCAACATCAAAACGGTGAATGAAAACATTGTGAGGAAACCGGCATCTCCTAGAACCAAAAATTCGAAGACATGTGACATCCACCAACCAACACTGGGTACGCGTGATGGAGTACAGCCCATTCCCCCTCCTAAAGAAGAGGTCTGAGTCCCAGCAGTGGGAATATTATAAGGCTGATTATGCTTCTTATGCTACTATTTCACAGCTAAAAATGAACACTATCACTTTCCTGCAAAAGTCTGTGATTTATCTTCCACCGACATTTTACAACTGCAGCAATATCCAGCAATTCCTCTTGTTTTCAGAAACATAATATTTTCTGCTTCAAACCTCCAAAGGTTGCCCTTTTGTATTCGTTTGATGAATGACGGGTTTGTTTTGTGTTTATGCCCACGTACCTGACTATGTACAGACATTGTGCGGCAACTAATTTGTCATAGGTTGTCGGTCCCCGAATCCTTTGATGCTCTCTACAATAGGTCGGTACTGAATGTTTTCTTCGAAATTTGACGGTGGGGACACCGAATGGGATTTGTGAAATATGTTTCGAGTTTTCTATTGATTTGTGGTGATTGAATTTGTGAATCTCAATCAACGAATAAGTAGGAACTATAAACTAATTATTACGTATCTAACCTGAACGGATGTCCTGTAGCTTAACTTAGGACTTCGAACTTCGGTTACTGGGAAATTTAAACACTGACTGAACAGGTCCACTTGGATCTACATAGAATATGAGAACACCATAATCTTCCTGCCCTTGTCTCGTCTTACTTGGAGTCAGCGCAACACGTTTTTTTCTTCCATTTTGTCCTATCACCCGTCACCGTATCACTAACTCCCTCTTCTTTCATATTACTCATTTATGAACCAGTATTAGAATATTTAGATATGATGATAGTTGTATACAAGTAAATATAATAGTATTAGTAGGTATGATTCTACACACAAAGAGTAAACCAGGGCAAATAATATGAACACCGTATACATACTGCAAGGTCATTCATGGACCAAAATAATGCCTGGACTTAATCTAATGATTGAATAATAACTGTGAACTTTGAATTTCTTTTATGTATTTCTTCAGAGGTATAAAACACTGACCGTTTTTCCTTTATTTGATGTGTAAATTTTATAGAAACCAATTTACAGATACAAATATCATTTATTTGCTAACTTACGTCTAATTGTATTACAGGTGGTGTCAGTGGGAGCGGGAGGAGCGGCGGTATGCGCGTGGTGTTGGCTGCGCTGACGGCGCTGGCAGCGCGCGCGCTCGCCGGCCCGCACGAGCACCGCGCGCGCCACCACGCGCCCGACCACGCCCCACACTTCCCTGTGCCGGCCCCGCCACAACCCTACCGCGGTCACGGCGAGGCCGTGCGGTACAACCCCGAATTAGACACCATTCTACCCCGACTCGAAGATCACGAGACTTCCTCCAAACGCGCCAAGTTTGAAGATGCAGAGACCTCTTCCAAAAGAGCAAAGTATGACGAGAGGTTCTACTCGAACCACGAGCGGGCCGACGAGGAAATGATGGCCGACGAGCCACAGCTCGGGCCAGAGGATGAGGACCCGCTCGTGGTCCGCACCAGAAAGGGAAGGGTTCGGGGTATCACGCTAACTGCCGCAACTGGCAAGAAAGTCGATGCCTGGTTCGGCATCCCTTACGCTCAAAAACCTTTAGGCGACTTGAGGTTCAGACACCCCAGACCGGCAGAGAGCTGGGGTGATGAAATACTGAACACTACGACACTGCCACATTCATGCGTCCAAATTATAGATACTGTATTTGGTGACTTCCCGGGAGCGATGATGTGGAATCCCAACACCGACATGCAGGAAGACTGTCTCTTTATAAACATAGTGACGCCCAGACCGCGACCCAAGAATGCAGCTGTTATGCTTTGGGTCTTTGGTGGCGGTTTTTACTCAGGAACGGCTACTCTAGATGTTTATGATCCAAAAATACTCGTCTCGGAAGAGAAAATAGTTTATGTCTCCATGCAGTATAGAGTCGCATCCCTCGGTTTTTTGTTCTTCGATACTCCCGACGTCCCAGGCAATGCTGGTCTTTTTGATCAGCTTATGGCATTGCAATGGGTGAAAGATAACATAGCTTATTTTGGAGGAAATCCTCATAATATAACTTTATTTGGAGAGTCAGCTGGGGCTGTATCGGTTTCCTTACATTTACTGTCGCCTCTATCGAGAAACTTATTCTCTCAGGCGATAATGCAGTCGGGAGCAGCGACTGCTCCTTGGGCTATTATATCAAGAGAAGAAAGCATATTGAGAGGTATTCGTTTAGCTGAAGCTGTCCACTGTCCACACTCTAGAACAGATATGGGGCCGATGATCGAGTGTTTGAGGAAGAAGAGCCCCGATGAACTAGTCAATAATGAGTGGGGAACGCTTGGAATTTGTGAATTCCCCTTCGTCCCGATCATAGATGGTTCTTTCTTAGATGAGTTACCTTCTCGATCATTAGCTCACCAGAACTTTAAGAAGACCAATCTTTTGATGGGATCTAATACAGAGGAAGGTTACTACTTTATACTTTACTACCTAACTGAGTTGTTCCCTAAGGAGGAGAATGTTGGAATAAGTAGGGAGCAATATTTACAGGCAGTGAGAGAGTTGAACCCCTATGTAAATGAGGTTGGAAGACAAGCTATTGTGTACGAGTACACAGATTGGTTAAACCCAGAAGATCCCATTAGGAACAGGAATGCTTTGGACAAGATGGTAGGAGATTATCATTTCACGTGTGGAGTAAATGAATTTTCGCATCGTTATGCAGAAACTGGAAACAATGTCTTCACATATTATTACAAGCACCGTAGTAAGAACAACCCTTGGCCGTCTTGGACAGGAGTGATGCACGCTGATGAAATTAACTATGTGTTTGGAGAGCCCTTGAACCCAGGCAAGAATTATTCGCCAGAGGAGGTGGAGTTTAGTAAACGCCTGATGAGATATTGGGCCAATTTTGCAAGGAGCGGGTAAGATATTATCATTAAATTATATTATTTAATCTATGTTTTTAAAATTAATGAGGCTTGAAGTCTGGCGGCTCAGATGTTTTTATTTTTCCACAAATCAATAATCTTATTGAAAATTTTATCTCTAATTGAAATCACTGCAGTTAAATTATCTAATCTCTCTTTATCTAAATATTGATAGCAATTCAAACTACGTATAATTCGAATTCCAGGAACCCATCTATTAATCCGAGCGGGGAATCCACGAAGATCCACTGGCCGGTCCACTCGGCGAATGGAAGAGAATACTTGTCTCTAGCAGTGAACTCCAGTTCTATAGGGCATGGGCTACGGGTCAAGGAGTGCGCCTTCTGGCAAAAGTACTTGCCACAATTGATGGCTGCCACCAGTAAGTATGAATTTCTGACTACCGTCTTTTGATTTAAAAACTTATAAAGCTGAATTCACCAGCCCCCCTAGCCAAGTTACAACCGTTTCGTTTCGATTCTCTTTTCGTTGATCGCCTCGAGTCGGCCACGCCTCCTATTCCTTTGTTCTGACCACGTGACTGAGCGTTGAGATGACGTCAGAACAAAGGAATCGGAGGCGTGGCCTACTCGAGGCGATCGACGAAAAGAGAATCGAAACGAAACGGTTGTAACTTAGCTAGGGGGGCAGATTTCAAACGTATTGAGATACGCAAACGTTTGCAGATTAATAATAAGGAAGATACTTGTATCCTCCTTATTATCAACAGACAGAAAAGGATTGGCTATTGCTGTGGCCTATATATTAGCTATCCATTTTTTTTTCTTGAGAAATCGATATGCGAAGAATCATATTATCTTCTGTCCACAAATGACGTTTTAATATTCTTATATGCTTAAAATAATGATGTTTCTTCGAAAAGTTAATTAGAGCCACTTTTGTAAGATGTTGATAGTATAGTGGGCTAATTGGAATAATCTTGATAGTGTAACAATCGGACCAATTGGGCTTATCAATCTTCCACTACTAAAGATAGGTGGTGATTAAGACCAATTTATATTTTTCAGTTCAACGTCCTCGTTTATAGAATCTATCTGATGTTTAATTTATAACGTTCTTGTGTTTTTATCAACAATACCATTGAAATAAACATTTTAATAATTTCTTGTTTCTGTAAATGAACAATTAGTGCTAGAATTTCCTAAATTGAAGATTTTGTTAGTATAGTTTATCTTAAGTGAGGGCAATGAGAGGGCAGTGGTGGCCCGGTGGTAACTCCTCCGACTTATAAGTTGTAGGTCGCGGGTCCAAACCCAGCCAGGCGCATTACTTTGTGTAATTTATTTTATCACCTCTGCTCTCAAAACAGTGAAGGAAAACATCATGAGGAAACCGGCATGTCCTAGAACCAAAAATTGGGAGACATGGGAAATCCACACAAACCACATTGGGTTCACGTGGTGGTTTACGGTCCATTCTCTCTCCTAGAGAGAAGAACTGAGTCTCAGCAGTAGGAACATAAGAAGGCCCATTATGCTTATGCTTATAGTTTACCTTTTGAGGTTCCCTTTAATTAATTTTAATTAATTAATTTAAGACAACTTTTGGTCCACATTATATTTTAGTATTGCTTATTTGACTGGCCTGTTGGTCTAGTAGTTAGTGGCCCTGATTGCTATGCCGGAGGTCGTGGATTCGATTCCCACCCAGGACAAATGTTTGTGCGATTAGCACGATCATTTGTTCTGTATCTGGGTGTAATTTATCTATAATATGTATGTATTTAGAAATATAAAAGTATGTTTATCAGTTGTCTATTACTCATAACACAAGCTCTGCTTAGCTTAGGCCTAGACGGCGTTGATTATTATTATTTCTATGTTAGTTCAAAGTTTCAATAATATAACACTCTTTATTTAAATTCGATTACAATTTAATGATTTTACTGAATTGAATGATTTTCACTTTATAATTACAGATAAGCCAGAACCTCCAAAGAACTGTACAAACAGTGCAGCACCCGTCAAGGTCCCGTACGAAATCTTCGGTGTTGGCGTCGTAATTGCCACTGGCCTGGCCAAGACCACGTTCTTCAAGTACATCATATGAGTTAGTTGGGTCGTCGAGCCTCTTCAATTAATTTGCTTCGTCTATAACTACTTTACTAAGAAGATTCTGAATGTACATGGGACTGTTGTTGGATTTTAGGTCGGATATTTTCAGTGCAAAGGATGTTGTGACTTCAATGTAATGAACATTTGAACGAAAAAGTCTAAGGAAAGATTTAGAGATCCCATTGTTAGAAAGTTATGTATATCAAAGCTTAATTCAATTTGAATTAACAATCGTTAATTGATATTTTGGTCAGCTAATTATTATTATTGCTTATTGTATGTGAGTTGTCAGCTAATTTACTGTTTAGACTTTTGATGTGGTTTCTAGTGACTTGGAGCCAATCAATCGACTTAAGCTTATTGCAATAATTTCTCTTATCCATCTTTAGTAACCAGAATCTTATTAGTAAAGAAGCTATTATATTCGTGTATAATATTATGTGTTGCCGCCAAAGAATCTCTGGAATATTTTCTTATCAACTTATTTTTATAATGTAGAGTATTTTAGTTGTAAGCCACCTCGAGTGTTGAATTGCTGAGTCCATTAATATTCGTCTAGATATCTGTTAAGTTCAATAGTTAAATGTAAGCGATGTAACGTATTGTTTAAATTTTTAATGTTATATTTTAAAAGGAGTGATTTCTCCAACTACATATCACTTGTTAATAACAAATTATAGATTACTGGTAGTCGTAATTTCGTCATAGTATAAGTAACTATCTACATATCTTCTGTAGGTTAAAGAACTTCTGCCATGTGGTGTGACGTCATTGTCAACTTTGTCTTCATAATGCTAAGGGGCAAGATATTTAAATTGAGTCTGCGGTGTTTCGGAGTTCTAAGAAGGCATAGATATGAAAAAAAAAGATTAAAAATGTTAGCTTTAAATCGCCTCTAACGCAATACATATCACGCAAGGCATAGAAAAATTTAAGTTCATTATAGCCTTAGATAGTAAGTTTAATATAAGCTAGATCATTTCACAACTCTGTAGCGGACCAATATTAGAAAGTTGTACGTGTTATAATGGTTCGATGTAAATCAATCGGTGGGAATAAAGAGGATCGTCAAACAGAATGATTTAAAACGAATCAAAGCAACAATTATGATATTTACGACAAAACCAATGAAACTATAGATACAAAATTGAATAAGACTAAAATTCATAATAATGTTACAATATTATAAACTAATGGAAGCCAAAGTAAAAGACACAAGACGAAATCCAAAGGAATGGAAGATGTACAGAAAGTAGTATACTGAATGTATTAGAGAATACAAAACTTAGTACATTACGTTTAGGATCGATACATCTAGTTTAGAGATCGTAGTGCCAGCGGTTCAGCTTTCAAATATTGGTGGACGATAGATGAATCTTTACAATTCGAGATTTAAGATAACAAATATTACTAGTACAATATTGTAAGTTTTCTCGCGACAGCCGACTAGACAACCGAATACTTCATTGATGTATATAAAATGAGTGTTAGTATTATATAGGGACTCGTGACGCCCTTAGTTCTTTTTTTTAAAGGGCAGATCAGACGGGTGCCTATTTCGTATATATCGAAAAAATATTAACCTGTTGTGAAGGACGATACCTATGAGATATAGAAGCTAAATGTAATTTTTACGTAGTATTTGAGCTTCTGTTGTATTATTTATATAGGCTACGTGATCGTACATTTGGATGGACGGTGTCTTTATTCGCTACGTTAGTTAATGTATAGTAACAATTCATGTTCTAGTTCCACGTTCGATGTTTCACGGATTACGCTTATTTTAGATCTGCGTATATAAACCTATAGAGTGCCTCTTATTCACTTTTATATATATTGATACATAGGTGATACTGGTAGATGTAGTTCGCGTTATTTCTCAATGCACTGTATATTTGTTTTTATATTACTTGTTCAAGACAGACGCGTAGTGCCAAATGAGATTGTGAAATCTGAAAAGGGTATAATATGTTTGAATTTTGCGATACAGATATAAATATGCTTTCGACATAAAAAAATGTATATTTGAAATATTCAAAATGAATGATTAAGATTATTATTTGTTCCAAATTAATGATTTTCAATTTTGCGGGTGTTATTTTGGGGTTGTAGTGTGATTTAAATTTTTTATCGATTGTAAGTATTCTGCAACACAGATGTATGACACTTGTTGCTTTCTACTGCACTCGTATCAACAAATCAATGAAACAGTTGGTTTTGGAACACAATATGAAGTAAAAAAACAATATAACCCCAAAATGCCACAATATTTTTGAAGACACTACACAATATTGCTATGACAATAAAATACTTTACGCAAACTTATTTTTTACGATAAAATTTGTAATATTCTAATCCTTTTCCTAACTGATCTTAGATTATCCTTAATATATGCAGTGGATTTTACAAAACACAGGATCAGATTATTATTAACAATAAATTCAAAATTAATTCCAAATTCTCTGTTTATTTTGTCTTGTTCTTTAATGTTAAGTTAGTGTGGGGAATTTATCTTATAAAAAATATTTTATTTTTTAAAGTACCTTTAATATTGTTATCATCATTTTCATTTTATGCACCAAATTCACCAATTTCTCTATTCTTATAATTCTTTATATTTAATTTATAACTAAGTGACACTTCTTTATTTTTTACTTCTTCAACTTCATTATTTTGAAAGAATTTTATCTTGAATTTTATTAAAATCAATCTTAGTGTTTTGTAAAATTAAAAAATAAATGTAGAAATTCCGTTGCTCTTCATACACCAATACTTCGCTTGGAACTCCGCTTGGCTATAATGTTAAATGTAAAATAAAATAATCAATGTATTAATGAATGGCCTAAATCTGTAGAAGGTACGACTTTGAGGCCTACGAGAATTTTCCGTATTGTTATTTTACATTCAAAAGTTATCTTTTTTCAATTCTAATAGCGATTCAAGTAAGTTAAATAACATTAGTGCTATGATTGCATTATTGAATGTCTGCAACGTTTGTGTTTAATTATAAAAATAAATGCTTGTATATAAATTATTTTTTATTTTCCTTTTTTCCAATTTGAGAGTCTGGGATTTCGGGTAGTAAACAGTAGTATCTATGGCAGACGTTCATTGATGTGGTTCTTTAGAACAATCTCCAGAAGTTTGTTGATCTCAGCCTGGAAGAAAAGAGTATTTAATGACAATCTATTTCCAGTAGTCTTCATCATACTTAATATTATAAGGGCTATAATTCGCCGGGACACCATGGCGGCGCGACCAGTCGCCACTACCAACAAAATGTATACAGCTCTAAGTGAAAGTGAGTGAGATTTACTCACCTGGTGTCCGTTTGGTTGCGCAACCAATTTGGTGGCGCGACCAGCTCGGACGCCAGTCCGGCCGCCAGTGAAGCCCCCACCAAAGAGTATTTTAGGGCTATATTTCACCGGGACACCATGGCGGCGCAACTGGTCGCGCCGCCATGTTGTCCCGGTGAAATATAGCCCTGTGTGAGACTTTTACTGACTAAAAACCCTCTCATGTTCCTTCTTTGCCATTTTTCCAGGGCCCCGGGGATCTCTTTCGCATCACCTATGGCCCCAGTAGGCTTCGACCCTGCTGGGCCCCTACGATTGCTGACATCTCCTTGAGGCGCGCATGGAACAGTACGCGCCGTCGACGACTTGGACCCGGTCCGGGCGGTTACCAGACGATCGGACGGCGAGCCACCCATTACTCGCCGTCCGCAAGCCCGCGCCTACGGAGGCAGGAAATTGGGATCGGAATCCCGGCGGCGGTTGGGGTGTGAGGATCTTTGCCTCTCGCGATCGGCCGCCTCATTTAGCTATTGCTAGCATTACTGCTTCGCAGAAGGAGGCGACCGCCTGCCACTCCTCCTCGCTACGGACCATGGCCTGTACCAAGGCCCGGCGCGAGTCGCCCCCACGAGGACACGGCGGAGCTCTGCCCAGGCGGGGCACACCTCCACCGTATGCTCCACCGTGTCCTCCGTGCGGTCCACACAATGTTGGCACCCGGGCGTTTCTTCCGCATGAATCTGGTGCAGGAACCTCCCGAACTTACCATGTCCGGTGAGGACCTGCGTCATGCGGAAGGTAAGGACGCCATGAAGTCTTTCCAGCCACTCCTCAAAGAGGGGACTTATCGCCATAATTATGGCGTGCCCAGTACTGAAAGGGTTTGGATGTAACACACGAGTAGAGTCCTGAAATAGCACTTAGTACACTTTTTATTCGAGTAATAGGTTCCCTTGGGACAATTTTCTTCTTTCACGTGGGTGAAGCCGGTGTCAGTAGCTCGTAATTTTATAAAGAAACATATTATTTAATGTAAATTTATTGTAAAATAACGTTCAGCAAGCTATGGAGCTATCCTTTAATCAGAGTTTCTTTGAAGGTTAAAACCTGAAATTATATTACCCGGAAGAGTAGGTACTGGAGACAATGATATGTTTCGCTGGCTTACCAAGCTCCTAGCAGGGCTGCGGGGTTATTCAAGAGATACCATGGCCTTCACAACGATCAACTGAATGAACACAGGTGGGCTTCAGTCAATAAAATTCGGACACTCCCTCTTACTTCATTCAGAGCAGGAGAATTCATCTGATGATTTCCCTCTTAAAAAAGCGTTTCTAAGCTGAAGAGACAGTGAACCGGCCAAATTGTTCCAAAAATCGATTATCCATAGAGTAGATGGGTATTAGAGTGGAGACCATGTATTAGTAAGCCCAGCTAGACCGTTGAGTTTTAAAAAGATAGCTAAGAAATCTATAACCACATTCTCTCAGGCTAGTATGAGGTGTACCAAATGCGGTACACCTCATACCAGCTAACTTAAACCTTATTATGTAAAAATAAGGTTTAAGTTAGCTGGTAACAAGGTGTACCGAATTCGGTACACTGGAGCCTGAGAGGTTAACCAGCCACCAATAATTGAGTAAATGGGAATCTTCTGCACTTGTTTGCTGAATACAATATGAGATGATTGCCCTATGTTATTGCCTTTCGGTGTAAGATATACATTAATTGTAGAATAATAAGGGTTATAAATTAGTTAAATTATAAAAATTACCTTGTGGGCTTTGATAGCGTTCGTCACAGTAGTTCCAATGAATTTATTTACTTTAGCAGAATAATCTACTCCTTGGGCAACCAATTTGATGTCAGGCTGTAAGAAAATTATGATCATTTTAGTGTAATCATTTGATGGTATCAGTAGGAACAATGGTATATTCAGGGTTCCGTACCTAAAAGGTAAAAAACGGGACCCTATTACTAAGACTCCATTGTCCGTCTGAAAGTCACTTGGTTGTATCTCATGAACCGTGATAGCCAGACAGTTGGAATTTTCACAGATGATGTATTTCTATTGCCGCTATAAGAATAAACACAAAAAAAAAAAATATTTAAGTGGGACTCCCATACAACAAACGTGATTTTTTTTGCCATTTTTTGCTCGATATTAATAACGGCAACAGTTACGGAACCCTTCGTGCGTGAGTCCGACTCGCACTTGACCGGTTTTTTTATAATGCAAAAAAAAAATCAGATATACTTACGATAATATTTCCTAAAGCGAAATTGATTTTAATTTGGCGGATAGATATTCCGGAGAAAACTCCAATGTTAACGCTGACTTTACCTGCAATGCGAACTCTTTGGATCTCCACCCTGTATAAAGAAAAAAAAGGAAAATTTAGTATTGTAACGAAATTGGGCAAAGGCAACCACTGACTGGATTCCGAACAGCAGGAACCGGCGACACGGTAGAGCCTGAATGTTTTACAGGCTACATTTTGGAGAGTGTGCGCGGGAATTGCATGACTTGATTCCGCCATCTCATTTCTACCATCGGACAACCCGACGTACGGCGAGTATCCACCCTTACGTTGTTGCGTTTATACTGCGTACATCGAAGGACTGGAACAATTTGCCTGCTGAGGTCTTTCCATCTGATTATAATTTGGGTGTCTTCAAGGCTAGAGTAAATAGGCTCTTAATAAACTAGTGAGCCTCATTTTTTTTTTTTTTTTTTTTTTTTTTATATGTGGGAAATCATCAAAATGACTTCTCGCGCTCTGGGTGGAGCGGGAGGGCGTGTCAGACTTTTACTGACTAAAACCACACCTGTATCCTTCAATTACCCCTTGCGTTCTAGGACTACGGGTTTCCCTTTCAGAAATTCTCCGCGGTCCTAGCTACTGGGCATTGGCCCTGCTGGGCCCCTACGGGCTTACCATTAGGTGGGATCGCAGTCAAGCACTAGTTTATACCAAATTTAAAAAAAAAGAAAGACATGGCGTGACGATTTGGACTCCTATATAAAGAATTGGCCAGTAGTGGCTAAGGACAAAAAAGAAAAAAAGAGTGGAAGAACGGAACGGCCTTTGCCCTGCTGTGGGACATAACGGGTTCATAATAATAATAATTAGTGATCTTCTATAACCTTGAATGTTAACTTATTGACAGCGGCACTCATTTTTGTATTATTTCCATTCTTGCAGTACGGGGCGTTTAAGACCTCGTTTGAAAACATTATGGTGGTAAGGGGCTTATTAGACCTCGGAACGTATAACAAACTAAAAGCTTTTTACTAAAGGCGATACGAGGTTTTTTTTGTAGGTGGAAAATCATCCAATGACATCCCTCGCTCTTGAGCGGTGCGGGAGGGCCTGTCAGACTTTTACTGACTAAAAACCCACTCCTGTTCCTTTGCTGCCTTTCGTACCAGGGCCGAGTCTTCCTTTCGGAAGCAGACCCTTGGCCCCAGTAGGCTTCGACCCTGTTGGGCCCCTATGGTTTGCTGACATCTCCTTGAGGCGCGCGTGGAACAGGTTAAAGGTAGCCCGTATTAAAGTAAAAACATCACTTCATTTTGTTTTAATAGAGCATCTTAGATATATTCATCACTTTTCTAAACTCAAACAAATTTAAGTTAAAGCCTCCGCACGGCAGACGTGCGGCTACGTTTTTCTTAGCCGCACTGTAAGAAAGATACTTACGAGGTCTATTAGACCTCGTTCCGTACTGATCGAGTTAAAATATATTATAGTTAGGTACTCACTTTCCCGATGCTTTTACATCTAATGTATTGCTAAATAGTATTGCTTCGAGTGAAGCAGCCCCTGAAACAATGAAGCCAGTAGATGAAACAAGACAGTATGAGTAATTGAGTATTGAGTATCATTTTGTAAGTAGAATCCGTTATCAATTATATTCCTGGACACAGCTGAGAATATGATATACATAACGAGTATCGTATATGATATACATAGTGTATCTATTAATACTGTAATATGAAAATATTGTAACATCAACCACTTGTTTTAAAAGAGTAACCATGGAGTTTCTTGCCAGTTCTTCTCCATAGGAAACAACCAATTTGGAACCCTAGTGCAGGCTTCTGACGTTTTATAAGTGCCCACGTAGGCCTATGTGAAATATTTTTTTTTTTTTTGAAGTTATACTTCTTTTGGCGCGATAGAGAAAAATGATGAGAGTGAATTTTTACGATGCGCGCGCACACCGACACCTAAATTCTACATCGTGAAGTTAGTTCTAGGTGGCATGCACGAAAATTGATAACTATGTTCAAGTTGTATATTCTAGTATTTTTATATTTAGAACACGTGTTTCGTAAGAGTACAATTAAACAGTGTGAATAAATAATATTATTTTAGTGTTTTTATTGATTAATTTTAATATTTATCGTTAATCACTACTGCATTTTAGTTATTTTTTTTCCATACGCCAAAGAATTATAACTTCTAACGCGTGTACATAAGTACACACACTCTTTTTTTTTGATTTATGGAAAGAAAGCTTCCACTTCGGTTACGTGATTAGATTACTGATAGTTGATAAAACGGTAATTTTGAATTTGCAATTCCATTAGAATAGAATAGAATCGTTTATTTCTGGGTATATGGTACATAAAGATTTTAATATTAGACATAATCACATAATATTACCTTTGCCGGTGCAGAAATATGAAGTGATAATCTAATTGGCAAATTCACGTATAGTTCATGCAATAGCAAAAAAATAAAAATAAAATAAAATATTTGAATCTTTGAAACAACGCCGTCAAGTCCCAAGCTAAGCAGAGCTTGTGTTATGGGTACTAGACAACTGATAAACATACTTATATATTTCTAAATACATACGTACCTATATAGATAAATTAAAAGTTAATACTAAATACATCACATCCATATTTGATGTGTTGTATTTAGTAAAAAAAAAAGTTAATACTAACTCGATACCTCCACGCGTTTCCGAGATAAAGGGTCTTGACAGACAGACAGACGGACGGACAACAAAGTGATCCTATAAGGGTACCGTTTTTTCCTTTTGAGGTACAGAACCCTAAAAAACTTTATTTAGAGAAGAATGATTGAAAGTATTCTTACCAACAGAAAAGTCGATGCGTGGCAGCTCAATGTTGAAGGAAAAGCTAGAGGTAAGGAGATTATAACTGATATTATGTGTCACAATATTACTCAGGCCGGTGCATAATAAATCTTTAGCAAAAGCTTCGCAGCTGAAGAGTCTGAGGAGAAAATATTCTATGATTAAAAACATGTTTTGTATAAACAAAGTAAGTCTGCTGGAAATCAGAAATCGGAAACTTTATTTCAAATAGACTAATATCAAGCCATTTGGAATTGTTAAAATGTCGGTCAGTCAAAACAAAAGTGAAGCTAAGTTGCACGTTCTAAAGCGTAGATCTCTATGGAGAAGAACGTGCAAGAAACTCCATGGACACTCTTTTAAATGTATATATATAAAAAGGAATCCCTATTTCCCTTGGTCACGATATCACGCGTGAACGGCTGGACCGATTTCACTATTTTATTTTTTGTTGTGTTTGTTATTGTCAGGAGAAGGATCTTATGAAAGAAAAAAACATTAAAAAAATTTGTATTTTTAGTAGGGTAGAGTAGGATGGAGTAGGGTAGAGCAGAATAGAGTAGTCAGTTGACGGGAGCGAAGCCGCGGGCAAAAGCTAGTCATATTATGAGTTGCAAAAATCTTGGTTACATATTTTTTGTCGCTTCTATTATGTGAGCACAATGTCTATAAATAAAGAAAAAAAAACAGAGTATTTAAAAAAATATAAATTGAAATAAGCCAGTGGCAGTTAAGAGATGACCAGTCTCAACTGACGGCACCTGTTCACGAGCAAATCGAAATGTTCTGATCTTTAAAGACGTCATTTCAAGTAGAAAGTATAGCTAAGCACGATTTAGGAAACTGCTCTCAAAACGGTCAAGGAAAACATCGTGAGGAAACTGGCTTGTTCTAGAACCAAAAAATTCGAAGACATGTGACATTCACCAACCCGCACTGGGCCCGCGTGGATTACGGCCCTTTCCCTCTCCTAGAGAGGAGGATTGAGTCCCAGCAGTGGGAATATTAAAAGGCTGATTATAAGCACGATTATGATTAGAATATAGGGTACGTGTACTATTATTTACATCGAGAGCATACGTTACTGTGCCGTCAAGGTTTGGACACACAAGATTTTCCAAATAAACAACAAACATACTCGTAACATGACATAATGTTTTAGTATGTGGTTGAACCAGACCCAACTAGCAAAATGTCTCTTAAGACACAATTTTAAGCGTCTGTAAGTATGTAACAAATACACTTAAAAGTGTCTTTTAGCACAATACGTTTTACAAGATGCCTTTATATGTTACAAAATCTTTGCCAAGACAGATATAAACCTTTTATAAGGTCTAAGCTCTTATTACGGATTATTCTTATGGCTATTTTGCTAGTTGGGGAGAGATCTAACTTTTCTACCGTATACTCTAAATAAGGTTCAGTTGAAAACCAGCGTCAGGCAACTACCACGAAGTTGTCTGGCATTTTTGCTGAACTGGACCTATTTGGTGCAGGCGAGACACACAATGTTAGTTAAGTATTTTATTTTCTTATTTTTTTATCTTAAGTGTTTACATGCGGTTTCTACATTGTGTGTATCTGTGTACGTGTGCCAAATATATTATTTTGTCTTACTTTCTTTCTTTTTCTAGATAGGGAGTGGTGATACGTAGGCGAGCCAAATACATTATAATAATACAAATAATACACAGACAATTCTTTTATACTCCTTAAAAAGTCCTTTGATACTTACACTGCTACTGGTAGACCCATTGCGATATGTGTTTTATTGATATACAGAGGATCAAGTCCAGCATCCTTGATGGACTGTCTCTCGGTTTTAATGCTCTTTGCTATTAAATTGTTGATGAGGCGCTCATCTGGTAGATCAACTGTAATAAGTTAGAATTACCCATTACTATACTGGTACAAAATTGTACTGTGATTGAACTTTGCCATCATTAACATTGAGTGCGGAACCATACTGTCCCATCCCATTCAGTAGTGGCATGCGAAGACCTTGCGAGTAGACTTCCATTGCATCTTCGTATGATAGTCCTTGTTACATCCCTAGTACAGAACAGGTCAGCTCCGAAAACAGACTTACGGACTTAGATATATTTGCCTATGTACAGCGATCTCACCCGAATGCCAAATATGAGTGCGCTTGCACACATTTGTGGTCTAACTGTGCCTGCATAGAATTACCATATGTGTGTGTGCCTTTTTTATTTTTATAATAATAATAATTTATTTATTTCAAGTAACATTGACTCATATACAAATATAAAAAAAAGAATAATAATCAAAACAGTCACAATTAAAATCATAGTTTGTAAAGTTAAAAGCCAAATCATATTATAAAATTAATGCAAATAATTCAATTTAATTAAATTGAAATTATTTATATACAATTAGATAATAAAAAATAAATTTGTAAATATTTAAATTAAATCAATAAAAATAAAATAATAAAATCCAAATCAAATAATAAAATCAAAATTCAATAATGAATCAAAATTAAATAATAAAATTAAATTCAAATTATAATAAAATGCCTAATACGTCACAAGCCTGTCACGTACTCACGTGTCGCAAACAACAGTGCATTATAATGCTACAATCTAGTCTCTCTGCAAGCATGCCAGCATCTGTTAGCGCTCCCCCGCACTCGATGTACCAACGATGTTTACGTGTTTTATGTCCCTTCGGTTGCCTTTTGCGTTCTAGGACCACGAGTATTTATTAAGGATATTATTATATTGGTAAAAATACATTGTACCTAACCCTTTCATACTTTTCCCCATGGCCCCATGGCGTTTTGCTGACATCTCTTTGAGGTGCGTGAAGGACACTACGCGCCGATGACGAGCGGACGGCGAGCTACTATACTAAGATCCCAGAGCTGTCAGACATAACTTATTTTCACATGGATGAAACCTTAGGTTCTCAATAGCGTCTCATGTGCTTTGAATACTTGTGCACTTGTGGAGCTCCCCCTTGGGAAACTTTGGCCTGTACGAGGTGAGAAAGGGAACTAAAAATAACGAGTTACTTAACTTAATGTTTTATGGCTGATATTTATATATGTTTTGTAGAATATTGTTCTAAAGTAGTATCATAAGTGTCAGACACTTTCCATGGACCAAAACTTCTGTCAGACGCTTTAAAGCTCCACAAAAAGGAAATAAACTTTATTTATTTTTACATGTCTGATTTTAAATATGTTATTAAAGTAACTATTACAAAATTATATTTCATTAGTCAGACAAATTGTAGTGACTAAACATCCAGTCAGTGCATGAAATCGTCTCACTCGCTCTGAAACGCATGAGTGCTCTCGCGCTCATACTCTCGGCTGAATAATTTTTGTGTTTAGGGGATGTTTGGTCACTACAATTAGTCTGACTACTGAAATGTAACTTTGTAATAGTTACCTCAATAACATATTTAAAAATCAGACATGTAAAAATAAGTAAAGTTCATTTATTTTTTTTGAGCTTTAAAGTGTCTGACAGAAGTTTTGATCCATGGAAAGTGTCTGACACTTATGATACTACTTTAGGATAATATTCTACAAAACATCAATAAAAATCAGCCATAAAAATTTAAGTTAAGTAACTCGTTATTTTTAGTTCTCTTTCTCACCTCGTACCTGCCAAAGTTCCCCAAGGGGGAGCTACACAAGTACACAGGTATTCAAAGCACATGAGACGCTACTGAGAACCTAAGGTTTCATCCATGTGAAAATAAGTTATGTCTGACAGCTCTGGGATCTTGGTCTATACCCATTGCTCGTTGTCTGTAAGCCCGCGCCTATGGTGGCTCTGTGTATGCCTGCGATTTCACTCATCGCATGGAGTTGCCCTTTTAGTGGTACTGTTCTGTAATAGTGTTACAGAACTGTTAAAAAGAGATTAGCAGATTAACATTACTAACGAGACAAGGAGCTACTTGTTCTTCTTCTTATCGTTTTAGGAATGCCACAAAATCAATTTAGCTCAGTAGGTGGCCCCGTCCATTTGTGTTATCTGTGGCCTGGTTAAGATCTCATGTGATGCGGGTATACATACTTAGATATCTTTAAAGGAATAAGCGTCAAGATTCGGGTGAACTAGCTGCTGTCAGCGACTGTACCCGCGCAAAAGGAGAAAATTATCCCAAGAGAACATACTCCGGGATAAAAAGTATCCTGGACACGTTCTCTCCGTATTCCAATATCATTGAAATGGCTTTTATAATACTAGTGATAAGAGTGACAAAATAAAATATGGTAGGTATATGTTGGTATTCAAAGTGTCAGAAGCCGTGCATATCTGTAAGTAGGAACAAACAGAGAAATATTTTTTAACCGACTTCAAAAAGGAGACGAGGTTCTATGTTCGGCTGAATGTGTTTTTTTTTTAATGTTTGTTCACCGGATTTCTCGGTCAATTGTGGACCGATTTTGAACTTTTTTTTTATTGAAAGTTTATGCTTTCAAGTTGGTCCCATAGAAATCTGATCATGAACTTCGGAGATATGAACAGAACTCCTCATAGGATCACAACAGAACTGTCGTAACAAGTAAAATTGCTTTATTTATACATTTAGTCGATGACTGACTGAAAGAAGAGGGGGAATATATCGAACTGATCTGATGATGAAGCCTGAAGTTAGGCACCGGAACTCTTTAATAAATTAATTTAATCTAAACGTGTTTGGTATTAGAAGAATTGTCATGAGATGGACTCTGGCTATAGGTATTTAAGTATAGCTGAGGGGTACTTTTTAGTGGTGGTACCATAACTAACAAGTGTAAAATAAAAAACTTTTTACAAAAAAAAAATACAACCGATTTCAATGTAAAAAATACACTGAAAAGTGCAAAATAATTTCGGAAGTCGGTTTTAACTCTCACTCTCTGGGTCTCCTTTAACTCGTGTTTTGAAGTTCAAGTATTTGGGTCACTGGGTCACTGATGACTTAAAAGATAACGTTGATATAGACAGGGAGCGCAGGTCGCTGGCTGTCCGTTGCAACATGCTGGCCTGCAGGTTTGCACGCTGTTAAAATAACTCTTTTTAAGGCGTTCTGCCAGTCGTTATACACGTGCAGCCTGTGGACCAAGTATACCCAGCGGGCATACAGCGACCTGCGCGTACAGTACAATAACGCATTCAGGGTGCTTTTGGGGTTGCCGTGGCGATGTAGCGCGTCAGGGATGTTTGCGGACGCATGTGTTGACGGGTTTGCCGCGATCATGCGGAAGCGATGCGCTTCCATGTTGGCGCGCCTGCGTTCCTCCTCCAATGGCATCCTGAGTGTGTTTTCCGATAGGTGGGACTCCCCCCTCTTACAAAGGTGGATAAGTGTCCAGACACTTATCCAATTAAACTACTGAACCATTGAACTGTTCGTACAATGGTTCATTGGTTATTAATTATTATTTTAAATTTTATTTTAAAACTAACATTAGGCTAAGTTGTACCACTACTAACACATATGGATGTTTATCTGAAATAAATATTTTGAATTTGAATTTAAATAACGAAGAGACAAAATTATTATAGAAACATCGACTTCCGAAATTATTTTGCACTTTTCAGTGTTTTTTTTACATTGAAGTCGGTTGTATTTTTTTTGTAAAAAGTTTTTTATTTAATATCTTGAAACCACGATCCTCAACAGTTAAGATAACGAGATAAGTTTTAAAACGCAAGCTGGTCTCACACAGGGCTGTATATTATCTCCTCTCTTATTTAACATATATTATACAACATTAGTTTTAGTTTATGCGAAACCCGAAACACGTGTATAGTATGTTTCTGTACGCAATTTCATAACTGTATCATGAAATATCACAAAGTTATAAGTTTATTATGTTGTTGGTTTACCGCACAAATACATGGTCACCGGGCCATCCGGCTTACTGAGGAGTTGTTTTACTCCCACAACCAGCTGGCGCCTAATGCCCGCTATGATTTGTACTTAGTCTCGGTGGTATCCAACTTGTGACAGTTTTTTTAAATATTTTTGGGAAGAAATATAGTGTAAAAATGATTGGAATCGATTCAGTTACTGATTCTGAACAAACTATATTCAGGTTTCGCAAATACTAAAATTAATGTGTATACAAAGTTGTATAGAGAGTACATCATGCGGATTGTTCTTGAAGACTGGGACAAGGGAAGATCTGTGGAAGGTCGGAAGATGTCAAATCTAAGATATGCAGATGATATTGCCGTCCTAGCGTTAAGTAGAGACGGAACTGAGACGCTTTTTGGTAGTCTGGTGGCAGGGACCATCACCGGACACTGTTCACTGAACAAACACTTCTTCGTAATGAATATCACGGATAGTCCTCTATGCAGAGGATGTATGGAGTCAGAGGAAACTGTCGCGCACGTGCTCCTCGAGTGCACAGCCGTCAACGAAATAAGAACACGAACCTTGGGAGCACCGAATTCACTCGTAGATGCCCTGAGCAAACTGAAAAGACTAATCTATTTCTGGAGTGAGGTGGGCTGGTTGGAGTGAAGGCCGCCATGGCTCACGCACAATGGTCCGCCAAGGACTAAGTGCGGAAACCAGACCACAATAGATAGATAGATAGGTAGTCTGGGAACTACAGCGTTGGATTTTGGACTCGCAATCAACCACGATAAGAGAAGATAGCAAATGTTGAGAAAAATTTATGAAAATTTGTATACTTACTAGTGGTTCCAGGAATCTGAAAAGCACTGATTTCGGCAACGAGAAAAGAAAAAAGCACTATTGGCTTCATTTTGTTATTATTTTATTTACTGATTCCGTCACACGCTATGCTTCCACGATGTTCTCACATTCAAATAAGGATTATTTCTTTTATTACTTATATATGATTGTTTATTTCTAAGTATACAATGACATACCATAAATTTATCATATCGGTATTTAAGTCAATAGCTATTGTTTGTTTCCTTCAAATTGCAAAACCATCGCCATTGCTTCCTGGTCTAATAGATATATTTACCCTTTTGTGTATGTTTAAAGCTAGTTTTTTAGGGTTCCGCACCTCAAAAGGAAAAAACGGAACCCTTATAGGATCACTTTGTTGTCCGTCTGTCTGTCTGTCTGTCTGTCAAGACCCTTTATTTCGGGAGTGCGTGGAGGTATCTAGTTGAAATTAAAACCATATACTCAAATCTACAGTCCTTTCAAGCTGTGAAAATATCGAACTTCTAAGTTAACGAGAAAAAAAGATACGGCCGTTTATGTAAAAAAAAAACTTATATTTTGACAATCTTAATGGAATCAAAATTCAAAAGGTACTTCCCGTTGAACCAGAATCTTGAAAATTCGCATAAATCAAGGTTTTTTAAGTAAAATAAAGAAATAAATCTGAAAACAACAAATTTGTTGTTACATCACAAAAAAAAAAATCGATTAAAAATTTTCGAGACTCCATTTGGGAATTGAACTATTTACACAGGTAAGTTTGTACGGAAACCTCAGTGCATGAGTCCGACTCGCATTTGCCCAGTTTTTTCATACTAGTAGCTTACAGCGATTTCGCCAGCGTAAAAGTAGAAAAATAAGAAACATACACCCGGGAACACAGACATAGCCCGAAGAATCGCCAAATTACAGTGGCAGTGAGCAGGGCACATTGCTCGTAGAACGGATGATCGATGGGGCCGAAAGGTTCTAGAGTGGCGAATGTAGACTGACGACCTGGTGAGAGTCGCGGGAATGCGGTAGATGCGAGACGCACAGGATCGGTCGTTGTGGAGACGCTTGGGGGAGGCCTATGTCTAACAGTGTACGTCTTTCTGCTGAAATGATGATGATGATGATCTGGGATAAAAGTATTCTATGACCTATTTCAAGGGCATGGTCTACCCGCGTGCCAAGATTGATTCAAAATCCCTTCAGCCATCTGAGCGTGAAGATGTCACAAACATACAAACGCAGGTGATGATGGGTCTCTCGCACAAGAACAAATATTTTTGCGCATTATCTTATGTTACTTACAGATAATAAATCACGTTTTATCTAGTTTATCATTCAGTTAAAAGTAGGTCTTATAATCTATCTCTGAATGGTATGTAAAAATGATAAGATTTGTATCACTTTTTATAAAAATTGTCTGATAATCACCTAATTAGAAATGGTGCAAACATGATTGCGTGTAATTGAACATGTGATCGATATGAGGAGAGGAGGCCTTGGTCCAAAAGTGGAACCTTTCAGCTGAAATAAAGATGGTACATGCATTTTTTAGAACAGTGCCTATCTAAAGGAGCAGTGGTGGTCGAGTGGTAACGGCCCCGACTTACGAGTTGTAGGTCGCGTGATTACTTTATGTAATTTATTTCATCACCACTGCTCTCAAAACGGTGAAGGAAAACATCGTGAGGAAACCGGCATGTCCTAGAACCAAAATTTCGAAGACATGTGACATTCACCATTCTGAGCCCGCGTGGTGGATTATAGCCCATTCCCTCTCCTAGAGAGAGGAGGCCTGAGTCCCAGCAGTGGGAACATTAAAAGGCTGATTATGCTATATATGCTATCTAAAGGATAAGAAACATTATGGGGTCTAAGGTTTCATCATCACTTTTATATAAAGAAACTAGTATTGCTGTTTGATAGTAGTTTTTTTTTTTAATTTAATTATTTAAGGAACTTTTAACAAATTGTTATATCAGTTCCATCGTAGTCTTACCCAAATACATCACAATTACAGAGTAACTAGTGAGTAAACTAAAATAGCTTCTGGCGACATTGGTTTGGTTAGAATAACGTTAAATATACCTAAATCTAGCTTATTTATATTTAATTCATTAATTAACGAACTTCTTTCAGACTCATTCCTGACACACTCCAACAGAAGGTGATGGACATCTTCTATTTTATTATGACAAACTAAACAATTCGGAGAGTCCACCATTTTCTGTTTGATAGTAGTTAGTTATTATTATTTTTACTTTCTTAAGAATACATCTAAGTCATCCTTGCATGCTCTACCGCAATTCCGTCGCGTCTAGCCATTTGAGATCACCAATTTTGTATTTATGAGCCTACCGCTCAATCAGCGTGTGGCTGTATATATTACCCAGCCCAGTCTCACTTAAGCTAGGCAGCCTTCTGAGTCATGTCAATGATCTGTATTTTGGAGCACAGTATAGCAGCACTTCGCAGTAGTAAACTCCATGGCGTGTTGGCAAACCCTGAAGTAGCCATATAATGTTTTTTTATCCAAAAACATAGTTTTTGTTATGAATGGACTGCTTGAACGATAATATGGGTAGAAATGGCACAACTACTGCGATAACGACTAAAATAACGAAGAAATATGAAAATGGCTAGCAGATGATGATATCATAACATATATCATCATCTGCTAGCCATATATATATCATACTAGCTTTTGCCGCAAAAACTTTGGACACCCGTTTCGTCCCCTTAGGGGGTGATTTTCGGAAAATCCGTTCTTAGCGGATGTCTACACCCTATAAGGATACCCTGCCAAATTTTAAGTTTGTAGGTGTTATAGTTTCTGAGATTTCGTGATTAATCAGTGAGTGGTATTTCGCTTTTATATACATACAAACATATAGATTCATTTGTTCTTATTTCAAAACATGGTTCTTTGAAAAAAAAAAGAAGCAATAAAAGAATATATGTAATTAAAAACTAAAATTTGGTTGTTGTGTGGTTTTTTTTTTTTTTTTTTTTTTTAAGGTGGGAAATCATCCAAATGACTTCTCGCGCTCTGGGTGGAGCGGGAGGGCGTGTCAGACTTTTACTGACTAAAACCACACCTGTATCCTTCAATTACCCTTTGCGTACTAGGACTACGGGTTTCCCTTTCAGAAATTCTCCGCGGTCCTAGCTAGCGGGCATCGGCCCCGCTGGGCCCCTACGGTTTGCTGACATCTCTTTGAGGAGCGCGAGGATGCGGTTCCGCGCTTGGCTTGCCCCGATGGTCCCGGTTTAGGCACAGCAGCCGGGGCCACGGTGGCGGTGGCGTAAGACGTCGCCTTCCGCTGGCCAGAGGCCGCGAGTGGGGGGCGCAGCACTATTCCCTCCAGCACGGAGAATTGCTGCTGGACCTGCTTCTGGAACTGCTGTTGCAGCTGTTGCTGCTGCTGCCGGAAGGCAGCTAACTCCTGCCGCACCAGAGCCAGCACTTGGTTCTCCGGCTCGGGCTGAGGCTGTTTGCGCCCCCCTTTTTGTGCCATCTGTGGGGCGGCTACTCCTCGTAGCCCGGTCTGGTTTTCCCGGAGCCTCTCGTTCTCCTTTCGGAGAGTCTTTATGCTGGCCGCCTGGCGGGCGACCTCCACCCGCAGCTCTCCAATGGCGTCCATCGCTGCGGCGCTAACTGAGGCTATGGCCTCGGGTATGGCTTTGTCTTTTGAGGCTTTCACCCTCTTTAAGGCCACACCCCTTATCACCGCCGCCACGACCTCCACGAATTTTTTGGGCAGCTCTTGGGTGGAGCCCTTGGTGCCTGGTTCACCGTCGGATGACCCCGAGAGATTAATCTCGTGGCTGGACTCCCCAGAGTGGCGCCCCTCCTTGGCGATCTGCAAGGATCGATCCTGGGTGGTGAGCCCTCTCCCCTTTCCTACCTTTCGACCCGCCCCCCGACTTGAGGTGGGAATTTTGCGGGCCGAAGGCCTCAGCTCATCGTCACCGGAGGATGACCCCCGGCCATCGCCGGGGCGAGCGGGGCGCTTGAGGAATTCGTTCCTCCTGGAAGTGAGCTCCACCACCTCCATGTGCCCCAAACTGAGCGCAGAAGCAGTATCGGAGTCCGACTCCTCATCCGCGCTCACCTCCCTCAGGCCAAAGCGTCTGCCGACCTGTTCGTTTTCCATCGGCGCCGCAGACGTGCTGGGAGTGGATCCCAGGGACTCTGCGTCACCGGTAAGTGAGCCACCCTGGCTCGATGCGTCCACAGAAGACGGTAGAGGGTCCGAAGGACCGGTGCGGTGATTGCCCCCCCCAGAATACGAGGGGCAGCCCGAGCTCTGCTCGGGGAGGGATTCTCCTGCAAGCAGGTACCCTCCTGGGGTAGTTGTATTTTTATCATTCGCACTCATAGTTTGCTGAACTCAGCTTCGCCTTTTTGGCAATGGGGTGGGGTCCCCAATAGACTCGTTCGCCATCAAGGTCATGTCTGCTGGGCAGACACGTACCTGAGGCGAACCCTCCGCGGCAGTCCAGTTTCCTGGGCTCCGCCCCGTGTGTATTCCTCTTGGTCTGGTCTCTCACTTGAGGCCTTCCGGCATGAGTAACTCTACCGGCAAAGCCCTGAAGATCATTGAGACACACAAGCCCCACCACGACGACAACGTGGGAATACAGTTGGTGGGGGGTTGTTGTGTGGTGGGAAGGTCGTTTCAGTGTGTTGTGGAGGTCGTTATGGTGTGGTGTAGAGGTAGTTATGGTGTGGTGTGGAGGTTGATATGGTTTAGCGTCATAATCGCTAGAACTTAACTTATCTCAGATTACTCAACAAATCGGTACTGTCATAGTCTTGATTTAATAAATATACTGTAAGAACTTGCTTACATTGCTTTTTTGCATCTATGCTATGCTGTGATGTGACTAACTAAAAGATTTTTCTTATTTCTATTTCCGCTCCTACAATATGAATTTGTTTGTCTTATCAGTCCCTTCGATACATGAGAATCGGATACGGTGAATATACACGTGAAATAACAATTAAGTACGTGATAATATCTATAAGATGAAACAATTTGATATGCAATCGATTAAGGATCGGATTACTTCCGAATCATATAAAAACGATATTTTTTTAATCGTTTTATGTTATTCTACGTTTAAAGTATTGCAAGGTAAGACATGTAAGCACACTTAACAAAAAAATTTTTTTTAGTAATTTAAATTTTCTATTTCAACTAATTTTTAATAATTAGTTGAAATAGAAAATTTAAATTTTATTATTTAAAGTTTCTGCCCAAATCCGAGTTGCAATTAATACTTAAAAGTTCTCAAGTTTGATCAAGAAATCAATTTAATTTTGTTTTTGTTGAAGTTTTCTTACAATTAATATTTCTTTTTTAGCAGCAAATCTATCAAAATGAAATTCATCTTTGCTTTCGCTTTCCTCGTCGTGGGCATCAGTGCCACATTCATACCTGAAAGAAGACTGCCATGTAAGTAAAAAACTAAATAGAAAGTCATTTATGTGAACTAAGTTAAGAATCAGCACTTTTTGGTAGTTAAAAATTAACATATAGACAGTCAACCAAAACACGATAATTGTTGCATTAAATTCAGTCAAATTGTGAGGAAGCAGAAATTTTCTTTTACACCTTTTTTTGTTGCATAAAAACATACAATAACTATGCCTTTGTCTCGAGAAATAATTTTGTGATTTTTAATATAAATAAATCATATCAGATCACATATTATACTTATTATTAACAATTTAATCTTTTCAGTTGGTCTTTCTGACGAGCGCTTAATCACCGGACAAATAGAAAAAGCCATTGAAGATGCAAGCCAAGCTATCAAGGACGCTGGAATGGACCCATTCGAAATTAAAAAGGAAACTTCCAGCTACGCACTACCAGTGCCCGTGTAAGTACCTAGTACATCATCCATATAAATATGCCGTTTAAGGTTCAACCTATAAAATTGTAACTTGAACCAATACCGACCGCTATTGAATTTGCTAGTATTTTTCAAAGCTCAGGATTAAAATAGTAAAACGTAACATTTTGATCAAAATTCAAACGCCTTTTTTACTTAATTATATTGATGTATTTATATTTGCTCATATCCATTGCCAACATCAAGATCAAAAATGTTAATAGCATTTTGCATTTAACGATAAGTCACCCTTTCATGTATTTTATTTACAGCCTTTTTAACTATGAAGCTATCATTGAAAACGTACTAAGCACTGGTCTTAGCAACATCAAGACTCACAGAGTTAACTACAGCGTTCTCACTTCCCGCCTCACTCTTGACATTGAGCTACCTCTTATTCACTTTTCTGCTGGTAAGTCAATCGAGTCAAATACTTATATTATTACTAAAATGATATGATAAATGCTGGCTTTTATCCATGGTGTTGCTTTATCTCAAAAAGTGTCAAACTGTTTTCAGGTTCTGCTAAGGCTAATGGTGTTCTCTTTAGTAATGATCTCGACTTTGAGGCCTCTGGAAAGTAAGTAATAATAAAATAATAATTGCTTAATTTAATGTGTTTAGTAAGGTGTAAAATACTAAATATCGTCGGCCACATCATCGCTTACCATCAGGTGAGATGGTGGTCAAACGCGAGCCTATCAATAATAATAAAAAAAAAATATTCTTATTGCAGAATAGTGTCAATACTTTCCTATTTGAAACCAAAACTTATGAAAATGTTCTGTACGAAGAACATTTGCATAAGTATGCCTGTTTTTACCTAAATTGTTCGTTAAACCAAGAAAGTAAATATCTTGTCTCTTTTTCTAGAATCGACATTGTGAGTATTCGCGTGGAAGTCGTAGTACGCGTCAGCATCGGTGTTATCTCCGGCATTTCCATTCGCAGTATCGATGTTAACCTCAGACTGGGAGACATTAACGTAAGTATTTTTCTTATATTTCGGAACCATTTAGTACTTTTATGTTATATAGGACTATCTTTTTCCGTCATTAGTACCCTCGTGGTGTACGAGTATTCTACAGCAACTTTGTAATTTGAAATTCAGTTTTCAATTTAATTTATAGGGTTTTTTATTAAGAGTGCTTGAACTTAGAAACTAAATAAAAGAAACAGTTGAAATGATATTGCCAGAATTTTTATTTTATTTGAATATGTGTACAGAACACTAGGCAAACAGATGGAACTGAACACCGATTTTGTCCAATGTGAAGACTAAATAACTAACTCACAAAATTGGATAGCTGTAGTTTTACCAAAATAGCCGCAGTTAACTGTAACTATCTGAGTTTGAGCGTACATATTGAGAAACCCTATTTAGTAATATTTATTTAAATTAATATCTGAAGTTGACATTAGAAGAAGAACTTTGCTCATTTTCTACCCTACTGTTAAAACACCTACATTTTAATAAAAACAGCAGTTACATCGTTTCTTACAATCTCTATGTTTTTTAACAGTCTGACGTCAAACTGGTCGTCATGGGCAAGGACTACTCCGATGATGTCAACGATTTCGTCGGCAAATTCGTTCCTGACACTATCAAGGCTCACAACGTAAGTATAGTTTATTTTTCCATCAAAGATGGTCTTATTTGTAGAAATCTTAGCAAGCAAGGATTTTGAATACAGAATTGAACAATTTAAGCACACGTTTGGGATAAGTTTTGTAATTAAATGAAAATAATAAATGCGACTTAAATTAGTTGAGGTATACAGTAAATCATCGAAGTTTTTTTAATATAATTTCTGTAAGTTGTCTAGTATTTAATTTTTTTTTTCAAGCTCACTATTGCATTTCAGTTTGTTTTAAATCTAATGTGTGTGTGTGTGTCTTTATCGTTAACAGAATCTAATTCGTATATATTTCTTTATTACAGAAAGAAATCAACGAGCTTTTGGAGATAGTTCTAAAGGACGTTATCGAGGCTAATTTGCCATAACTTTTTATCACTGAATTAAGATAATGGATGAATATACTCATATTGTTAATTAAATTTATATCAGTTTTATGGAATAAATTTATAATAATCGTCATTATGTTTATATTTGCACCTAGTCTGCTTAATTTTATTATTTGCTTTCTTAAAACTTGTTTTTAATGGATGAAAGTTTTTTCAAATAATTCGGGACTAAGTAAATTACTGGGTTACAAAATGTGGAGGCTTAGTGTTAGGTGAAAAGTTTGCAACATTAAACTAAATCCATTCTTAGAGTCCTAAAAAAGGTAATGGTACAATTTAAACCACCGACCATCACCAATTAGCAACCACTTGACTATTGACGCTTAAAGATAGTAAAATTGAAGATAGATAGATAAATAATATTCTTTATTGTACACTAAAAATACAAATTACATTAGGAAGATTATGTGACTAGGGGATAAAGCAGTGTCTTAAAGTCGCGGGTGGCATATTGAATTCCGAACGAAACGAAGGTTGCTAATTTTAATCCCGAACGAAACTGAACGAATGAGGGAGTTAATAAAGAAACCTGAGTGAAGTGAGCAATTCAAGCCGCCCAAGAAAAATACAGCTTTATCCCCGTGTTGGATACTCTACTTTTTACACCATCTGTGAGATAATTAAAAGACAATTTAGTAAAACAAATCATAGATTAGAGAATTATAAGTATTATTTACAAGTTAATCTTAACTGTTGTTTGTTTCAAATCTCAAAACATGTTGAGTGATACATGTTTTGAGATTTGAAATAAACAAAATTCACTACTCTAAGATTCTATAGTTTTAATTTTCTATAACGCACCCACTCTTTCATTACTTTCTTTTTAGAAACTCGTCAGTAACCACGTTTTATTATTTTAAAAAAAAAAAAAAAAAATTCAATAAGCTGTCTAATTAAAAAAAAAACTAGTTTATGCCAACGGCTTCGCCTGCGTGAAAGTAGAAAATTATCCCAAGGGAATCTCTCGGAATAAAATATTTTACTATGTACTATTCAAGGACATGGTATATCCGTTATCCAAGTCCATTTAGCAGTATGAGGAATTTTATTGTAAGGTGGGAAATCACCTAATGACTTCTCCTGCTTTAGGGTGGAGCGCAAGTGTGAGACTTTTACTGACTAAAATTACACCTACATATGTTCGTTTAGTTGCCCTGCGTTTTAGAAAAACGAGTTTTTTTTTGCATTTCAGAAAATCTTCGCGGCTCTAGCGGGCATCGGCTCTGCTGGATCCCTATGGTTCGCTTACCCTTTGTGTTCTAGGACCACGGGTAACCTTTTCAGGATTCGACCCATGGCCCCAGTAGGTGTCGATCTTGGTAGGCCCTTACGGAGCAGTTTGAGCGTAAAGGAAAACGTAAACTTTTGCCTTTATAATATTAGCATAGCATAGCATAGTCGGCCATACAATGTTCCCACTGTTGGGACTAAGGCCTCCCTCTAGGAGAGGGAATGGGCCATAATCCACCACTCGGGCCCAGTGCGGGTTGGTGGATGTCGCATGTCTTCGAATTTTTGGTTCTAGGACATGCCGGTTTCCTCACGATGTTTTCCTTCACCGTTTTGAGAACAGTGGTGATGAAATAAATTACACAAAGTAATGCGCCTGGCTGGGTTTGAACCCGCAACCTACAACTCGTAAGTCGAGGCCGTTACCACTCGGCCACCACTGCTCTTATTATAATATTAGTGTGATGTTTTTAAATTTTCTAAAAACGCACATTGATTTGTTAGACGAAAATCAATTTAGATACCCATGTATGTCAATGGTTGCTACCACCATGTGACAACATTACACATTAATTACCCACTAATGCATTCAAATCGATATATAAACTAGGTGAATTTGTTCTGCAGATCATAGCAACAATACAGTTTGGTAAGTAATAGCAAGTTTGAAATCTCTGTTTATAATATACATACTAACTTTTGCCAGCGGCTCCGCCAGCAAAATGGTAGTTCTCCATACAAAGTTTAGACCCCCTTTTTTATTTATTTTATAGTTGGAAAGTCATCTAATGACATCTCCCGCCATTTCGTGTCAGACCTTTACTGACTAAAACCCACTCGTTTGTTCCTTCTTTGCCTTCAGTTCCAGGGCCCCGGGGTTCATTTTCACTTAACCTATGGCCCCAATAAGCCGACCCTGCAGGGCCCCGTCATCACTTTAGGAAGTAAATTTTGGATAAAAACTTTTTAGAAAAAAAAAATAACCGACTTCACTAAAAAAAACACTAAAAGGATCAAAATAACTTTAATTTCGGATGTCGGTGTTTCTCGGTATTGTTTGTTTCTTATTTAACACCGACTTCCGAAATTAAAGTTATTTTGATCCTTTTAGTGTTTTTTTTAGTGAAGTCGGTTATTTTTTTTTTCTAAAAAGTTTTTATTTCACACTTTTTAGTTGCGATACACTTATAAACAGAGTGCCTATTTCTAATGACAATTCCAATTAACCCAAATACTGCTAGGTTACATTGTTTTTTTATTATAAAGTTGCTGTGCCTACCTTCCTCCTTCCGGCTCCATCATCAGATCAGTTCGATAGTACCTTATAGCCAAAGAGCATCTCACGACAATTCTAATAAGCCCAAACACGGCTAGGATACATTGATTAATTACGGAGTTCCTGTGCCTACCTTCCGGCTCCATCATCAGATCAGTTCGATAGTACCTTATAGCCAAAGTGCATCTCATGACAATTCTAATGAGTCCAAACACGGCTAGGTTACATTGATTAATTACGGAGTTCCAGTGCCTACCTTCCGGCTCCATCATCATCATCAGATCACTTCGATGATACCATTTTCAACGTAACTATTCAGAATCATTCATTTATTTGTATTGTCATAGTCGTTTAACTATATCTTCAATGTGATATCTATTTGAGTGTGAAGTTCCGTTGACCATTTCTGGTCTTCTTCATCAGTTCCACTTCATCAAATGTTACTTTTTGACTGTAAATGCTTAAGTTCTTGATGAAAATACTAAAATTACCATAGGGTTGCCTATAATTTTTGAGGAGTTCCCTCGATTCCTCATAGATTCCATCATCAGAACTGGATTTTGAAAAAAATGGGACCAATCTGGAAGCATATCCTATAAAGGGAAAAAAAAATTTTGCAAATCGGTCCATAAACGACGGAGTTCTGAGGTAACAAACATAAAAAAAAAAAAAAAAATAATGATGATAAAAAAAAAAAAAAAAAAAAATACAACCGAATTGATAACCTCCTCCTTTTTTTTGAAGTCGGTTAAAAATCCTCTCTTAGTGCTCGCTTGCGTCATAAACAGAAACCTTGTGCAAAATGTTTACTCTCCTAGTCCCAGTATTTTCGGCTGTACGTGGATATGTTAGTCAGTCAGTTTCTCCTTTTATATATGTATATATTATTTATGTATGTATTTAGAAATATATAAGTATGTTTATCAGTTGTCTAGTACCCATAACACTAGCTCTGCTTAGCTTAGACGGCGTTGTGTGATAGTTGTGGAATATTATATTATATTATTATACATATAGATATTATTTTATCTTCAATATTCTTCCTTCAAGACTGCGAGATTTTTCAAAAGAGTCACTGTATATAATACATATATGTATAAGTATATCTTCAATATATTTTTTCTTATTTAGAATTGAACAGGAGCTCTACTATAACAACTTAAATTTATAATGATTCCAATGTGAGAGAGAGATGGAGCTATATAATTGAAAGGCCCGCTTCGGTTGATATCTACCAAGACTTCGGGATTGTTCGAAATCACTGTATAATAACAATGGAACTAAACACCCACTTTGTCAAATGTGAAGACTAAATAAGTATAGTGAGACGGTGCTATCCAGAAGAACAAATAGCACTATCCTTTTCTAACAACGGATTCATGATGCACGCCATACTATGTGGCTGTAGTCCGAGCGGTGGAATCGTTCGAAAGAGTTACCGTGACCCCGGATCGCAATGAATACAAATGGGTTTTAATCACTAAAAATCTGACACTTCGTCTCATTACACCCAGAGTAGGAGAAATCATTTGAAGATTTCCCATTGAAAAATCAGGAAAAGGTGGTTTATAGTCTTTTTTTTTCATCCAATGACATTACGCGCTCTTGGGCGGAGCGGGAGATAGTGTCAGACTTTTATTGACTAAAAACCCACTTCTGTTCCTTTGTAGGCAACAAAGGAACAGGAGTGGGTCCTTTCATACCGGGGCCGAGTCTTCCTTTCAGAATCAGACCCCCGTTTATCCTTCGACCCTGCTGGGCCCCTACGGTTGCTGATATCTCGAGGTGTGCGTGGATCACTGCGCGCCATTGACGACTTGGGCTCGGTCCGGACGGTTATCGGACTGTCGGACGGCGAGCTACCCATTGCTCGCCATCCGCAACCCCGCGCCTACGGTGGCCGGAAATCGCGATCGGAATCCCGTCTGCTGGGGCGCGGGGGCCATTGCCTCGCGCGTGCACGTGCGGCCTCCTCCTTTGCTAGCATTACTGCTTTGCAGAAGGATGCGACCACCTCCCCTCCTCGCTTCGGACCATGGCCTGTACCAAGGCCCGGCGCGAGAGATCTGTGCCGCCGATCGGGCCCCACGAGGCACGGGGGTTTATAGTCTAAAATCGTAACGAAATAAGTAACATTTTTCACTTGTTTTTAATTTTATTTATTTGCAGAGTGAAACAATGAAATTCATTATTTCTACCATCGCCTTTCTCATCGTGAGCGTTAGTGCTCTACGCCAGTTTGATCCGTCTGAAAGTAAGTACATAAATTTAACAAATTTTACCAAAGTAATCACCGGTACAATAGCATCATTTCTGCCGTTTCCCTGCAGTGGTAGTTACTCGTAGCAGCAAACCCTGCAGTTATGACAGGTGTAAATTTTAAAAAGTTATTTGTAATTTCCTGATAATTGCAGTAACTTACTTAAAATATCACAAATCATCTTTCACTTATTATGGATTGTGTGAGGAGTGATATGAAAGAAAAGGGAGTTAGTGATAGTGTAGTTACAGAACAAAATGCTAGAAAAACGTGATGCGCCAACCCTAAATGATATGGGAAAAGGGCAGGAAAATAATGACGATCTTTTACTTATTAAAAGTATAAAAAATAAAACGATATCACTGTATTTTTTTGCTATGTTGTGAATATATTTTTAGTCAGTTATTGCTTCTAATAGTAAGTTATCTTTTTTCACTTTACACTCGTCTTCACGTTACGTGACAAGTTTTATCTGGTGCAACTACCTGATCCAAAATCTTGCCTGTAGTCCTGAGAATCATCATCATCATCATTTCATTTGAAAGATGCCCACTGTTGGACTGGTCCTGTGCGTCTCACATCTTTCGGATTCCCGTGACCCTCACCAGGTCATCGGTTCACCTTGTGGGAGGACTGGTTCTGGAATCCAGAACCCTTCGGCCCCATCGACCACCTGATCTGCGAGCAATGTTCCCTGCCCACTGCCACTTAAGTTTGAAGATTCTTCTTGACGGGTCCTGAGAATGCATAAAAAGAAACCATAACTACATTGTCTGGTCAAACAATCAAAACAGACTAAGACTTCAGTCACTACTTAATTATACTGGTTTTTTTTTGGGCAATAAATTGTTAAATATCATCTCCCACAATAACTGTTTCAAACAACGTCGCAGCCCAGAATCACGTTGATGATTACTAGATCATAGAAGTGCTTACTTGATAATCTCATTTACTATCTCTAGTTCCTATCACTATGTTAAACATTTAGTTTCTTCTAACTTCCGAAGCGCCTTTCAAAGACATTCATTTTAATAAAACTAATTTCTTTGCAGTTGACTTTAACAATGAACGTTCGGTGAGTAGCTATATCAAAAATGCAATGCTAGACGTGAGCGAGTCCATCAAGGCAGCTGGTTGGGACCCCTTGTATATTGAGAGAAAAGAACGCAATTACACATTACCAGTTCCTGTGTGAGTATTATTTGAAACTACGAGAAACCTACTATACAAATTATAGCCTATTTTATTCTAATGTGGGTACAAGCTATATTACTGTAAAGTTACATCCAAATTCGTGCAGGCTTTTCAATGTGAAGGAGTTAAAAACATACACGCATATATACACACTAGCTTTTGCCAGCTCTTCGCTCGCGCGAAAGTAGGTTTCTCCATACAAACTTTGGATTCCCGTTTCGTTCTTTTAGGGGGTGAATTTTAGAAAATCCTCTCTTAGTGCTCGCCTATGTCATAAAAAGAAACCTTGTGCAAAATTTTACGCTCCTAGTCCCAGTAGAAATTTTCATATGTCAGTCAGTCAGTCAGTTTCTCCTTTTATATATAACGATACATACAAACTTTCGCCTCTTTGCTTCAAATTTTCAAAAATGTAGCATTCAACCTTACCACAGCTCTCTTTCCTTTTGCCTCAACATCCGCAATTCACGTAGATATAACTCTAAAGAAAAACATAATTAATTAGCCGTTAGAGTTCTAGATGTGCATATTGGCCGTTTTTGCCTCCTCCTAATACATTCTGGCTAACTGCTGAACAAAAAATACAATTTTAGTTTGATTGGTGAGCTTCTATAGTAGAAATAAACTATGTGAGATTAATATATTCTAGATATTGATAAACATATCTTTTATTCGGTCTTACTTTCAAACTTTCAGAATCTTCAATAGCGCCTACTTCATCGAGGAGTTGTTGAGTAATGGCATGAGCAACATCGTGGTGAATAAAGCCAGTTACAGTATTATCTCATCTAGACTTAGCTTTGACATCGAAATGCCTCTCATCGATGCCAGTGTTGGTAAGCGACCAGTGTTTTCAGAGTTGACATAAATATTTTGTTCATTTTTATATTAGATAATTAATTACAGCTCCTCTAGCCAAGTTACGATCGTTTCGTTTGCGTCGAACGCCTCGGGTAGGCTACGCCTCCGATTCCTTTGTTCTACCCACGTGACTGAGTGTTGAGATGACGTCAGAACAAAGGAATCGGAGGCGTGGCCTACTCGAGGCGTTCGACGCAAACGAAACGATCGTAAATAGACTAGGGGGGCAGATGGCCAATGATACATGATTTAGTGATGTAGATAATATTGCTATTAACTCCTCAATATTTTACTTGCTAAATCCATAAATAACAGATCTTACTCTTTTATACAGTTCACGTTTACATACGCCTTTTCATAAGGCAAGAGCAACTAAATTGAATTGTGTAGATAAAGTACCTAGTGAATTGTTTCTGTAACTTTCAATATTATATGGTAACAAAATCTATGCCGTCTCACAGGAGCTAAACTACAAAATCTGCATCGCGATTTTAAAGTATTCCGTGCGATTTGAACATATACGTACCGCGAGTATCAACCCTTACGTTGTTGAAACTTCAACGGTTCGGAATAAGCTTTCGCTTTGTCGTTTATACCGCGTACATCGAAGGATTGGAACAATTTGCCTGCTGCGGTCTTCCCGTCCAACTATAATTTAGGTGTCTTCAAGGCTAAAGTGAATAGGCTCTTAATAAACTAGTGCGCCTCACCATCAATGATTGCATCACTGCTTACCATCAGGTGGGATCGCAGTCAAGCACTGGTTTATATAAATAAATAAAAAATATACAACAGTCTAAAATCGACTATCGGGTAGATGCCCGGACCGTACACAACACTTGTCTGGTCGGAGGATTCTCCGTTTTCAATGGAGGTTCGTTCGTTTGCGGAACTTTACACCGCGCATATTTTTATACTGTCAATAAAGTTTGAACTGTGTGTTATTTTAAAATGTTTTCTAAATTCTACATTATTTTAGGTGCCGGTTCACTGGAAACAACTGTATTTGGAAGGACATTCAAAATGAATTCGTCTGGGAAGTAAGATTTTTTGTCTTATTCAATGTCAATGAAAAAAACCATTTAAAAAAACTAAGAATTTTTAATAAGTTTTTTCTTCTATATAGGGTAGCGGTCCAACGTATGCGCTTTGTGGGTCAAATTCGCATCGATTTCAATTTCTCCACCGGAATCACAATCAGGAGCACTAAGGTCACTTTTACTATGGGAGGAATTGAAGTAAGTACCCATGCAGCATGTATTAGAGTTTTTCTTGCCCCTTTCCTTATTTTTAGAGTTCCGTATCTCAAAAGGAAAAAACAGAACCCTTATAGGATCACTTTCTTGTCCGTCCGTCTGTCTGTTTGTCTTCTGTCGAAACCCTTTATCACTGGAACCCGTTGAGGTATCGAGTTGAAATGAAAACCATATACTGAAGTCTGCGGTCCCTTGAAGCTGTGAAAAAATCAAACTTAGAAATTAACGAAAAAAGAATTACGGCCGTTTATATTGCAAACAACGTATATTTCGACACTCTCAAGAGAATCAAAATTCACAGAGTACTTGCCGTTGTCTTAGAATCCTGAATTTTGGCATGAAGCAAGGTCTCATAGCATAAGTATAGGAAAAAATCTGAAAACTGTAAATTTGTAGTTACGTACCAAAAAAAAAACTTTTGCGATTCGTAAAAATCTTAGACTCGATTCGGAAATTGACCTGTTTTATTATTTAAGTTTGTACGGAACCCTTAGTGTGCAAGTCCGACTCACACTTGCCTGGATTTTTCATTATAACTAACTAGTAAGCGATGATAATTATGGTCGACGATGGAGCACGCTTGCCAAGAAGTAACCTATTCACTCTGACTTTAAGACCCCCTAGGTTGTAGCTATCAGGAAGCATAGACTCTGGCAGGGAATTTCACTCCTTAGCTGTATGCATAATGAATGTAATCCCAAAACAGAACGTTTTGGGATTCCTCCACAGTTCTTTTCTGATTGAAGTTGTGGCGGCATCCAAGTTAGTCGAATTCTTTGATCGCGCTCATCGAGCTTCATTGTTGAGGTATATTAATGGGGCTTATCCCAAAAAAAGTACCCATCGGAAAAGCAATTAATGCTTGTCCAGTATAGCATAAACAGCCTTATAATATTCCCAACACTGGGATTTGGGCCTCCCTCTCTAGAGGGAATAGGCCGTAATCCACTACGCGGGTCAGGGTTCCAGACCGTAACGATATTTTTCTTCACCGTTTTAATTGTTTTTATTGATCAGCAATTTCTCTCTTTTATTTCTTTTATTGATCAGCAATTTCTTCTCAATTTGCATTTGGTTACAGTGAAAGGTTACTTCAGCACAGTTGACAGCCTGCTTGACTTTAATAAAACCACTTTTGCATTATCATCAGACAAGATCACCTACTCTCGGATATAGACCAACTACATACTTTTCAATTCTTATCATAAAATGGTTTTCTAGTTTATTCGTGTTTATTGCTTTTTTGTTAAGCCTTTTGCTTTATGTTTGCAGTCTGACGTAAAACTAGTTATCCAGGATGAGGATTATTCTGAGAAGATGAACGAATTCCTTAACTCAACAGTACCGGCGACATTTAAAGAGTACAGAGTAAGTTAACATTGCCCTTAACTTAAAAGTTCTGCGTCTAATGATGGTCTTTTTTTTGTGTTGTTTGACTAGTCTCATATATTGTTACACTAGTATGTTTCCACTTGAATAACTCTGTTATTTGCCCAAAAATGTTTGGTGATGTTGTGCAAGATACCAGGAAAAAAGATGAGGATTTGTGAGGGCAAAATCTGTAGAATAGTGTGTGACTTTGTGCTTAGAATAACCCTTATTTGGATTTGGAATTTGCAATGATTAAGATGTGTGGTGTTGTTATTAGCAGTCATTGGTTAATTCCATTTAAATTTTACCATTAGCCGCTAGATAAGGACTTGTTATTTATTGGTGGTAGTAAAGCGGCTAATTACTTTAGATCGATTGAAAAACCTTTTTCTTTTTTTTCTAGAATGAGATCAACGAGCTCTTGGGAATTATGTTAAAAGACTACATCAATGAGTACTTGAAGGCTCAGAAAAATTAAATTTTAAAAATGCAACTGTGCTTTATGTTACTGCTGTAGTCGAATAAAATGTGTATCTCACAAATTGAAATTTTTATTCCTAACCTGTCTTCGATAATAATTTGAATTCCATTCGTATTTCATTTGAACCAGAATTGAATTGATAAATATTAGAGTCAAGGTCTTTGTACCAGGCTGCAGGCAGGTCAAAGAAGCCATGTCGCTTATAACCATAACCAGATACCTGCTACTGAACAGAGGTAGCCTGCGTCTGGCAGCCGGGCCAACACCGGACATAGCTCACTAAATAAACTCTTCCATAAAATGAATATCACAGATAATCCTCTGTACAGAGCATGCATTGAGTCGAAGGAAACTATTGCACAAGTTCTTTTTGAGTGCACAGCCGTCAGCGAAATAGGAATACGTACCCTGGGAGCACCGAATTCGCTCATGGACGCTCTGTGTAAACTGAAAGGACTCGTCTGCTACTGAAGTGAGGTGGGCTGGTTGGAATGAAATGCCGCCATGGCCCACATATAATAGTCCACCAAGGACTAAGTGCGGAAACCAGAACACAAAAGACAAGAGTCAAGATAACCGACATAACTGAAGGATTGCCAAACTAAAGTATCTAGAGCACACTGCTCGCAGAAAGAATAGCCGATGGGGCCAAAAGATTTTGGAGTGGCAACCACGTTCCAAAGGATATAGCGCTGGCACAACCTAGACACTAGAGGTTCTCAACCTCTCATCGCGCGGCCGTGGCGCCCTGCGGACTCATCGTCTGCGTACTGGCCCAGCTGCTCGACGAGGTGGGCAAGCTCTTAGAAAGAGTTATTGCAGACCGCCTCGTCGCGCACTTAGTATGGGTTGGGCCGGATCTTGCCGACAGCCAGTTCAGCTTTCGCAGGGGGCGCTCCACGGTGGGCGCCATCATGCACGTGCGTGCCATGCGCTTTTACGGCCCTCGGAATGCGCCACCACTGGGTTCCCAAATAACGGTAGGAGTAGTTCACATCGGCGTCGCGTTGACGATGAAGTACCTTTTTTTTTTTTTTTTTATTCTTGATAGGTTCGCGCTTGACCGCTAACTCACCTGATGGAAAGCGACGATGTGGTCGACGATGGAACGCGCTTACCTAGAAGTAACCTATTCACTCTTGACATAAAGATTCCCGGGTTGTAGCCATCAGGAAACACAGATTCCGGCAAGGAATTCCACTCCTTAGCTGTACGCACTATGAATGTGTTCGCAAAACGTTTTGTGCGTATAGGTGGGATGTCCACCATGTACCGGTGGCGCATTGCCGTACGCCTGGTGGTCCGATGATGGAACGGGCTAGGCGGAATTAGGTTATGCAATTCCGACGCACACTCCCCGAAATGCAACCGGTAGAAAACCGACAGGCTAGCAACTCTGCGTCGATGCTCAAGACTTTGAAGCCTCGACTCAACGAGTGCATCATTGCCAATGATCCTCTTGGCTCGCCTCTCAATTGCCTCAAGTGCATCAAGCTGGTATCGGGCAGATCCGTCCCAAAGATGAGAGCAGTACTGCATACACGATCGAACTTGCGCTTGATAAAGTTTGAGCAGCTGTTCCGGCGTGAAGTACTGTCTGACCTTCGCGAGGATTCCCAGCTTTTTTGCTGCCAGTTGAGCCTTTGCTTCGATGTATGGCCCAAAGTTGAGTGTTGACGTCAGCGTAACACCAAGGAGATCAAGATGGTCGGTTATTGGCACGGTTACGCCCCGGAAAGTTGGAGCAGGGCTGAATTGGCTCCTTTTAGCGGAAAATAGACACGCCTGGGTTTTAGCAGCATTGAACTTGACCAAATTGGCATCGCCCCATTCAGAGACTGCCTCCAAGGACAAGTTCAAGCGCTCGACCATAGCCTCTAGACCGTACCTGGGACTCCACAGCCGATGGAATTTCGAGGAGCACTTCCGACGTCTGGCTCAAGCTTCTCCTGCCCAATTTAGGGTTCAGACACCTCCTGCCGGGGGCTCTACGCAGGTATCTTTCGATCCATGGTCTTGTATGGAGCGCTGGTATGGACGCCGCAGCTGCGAAAGCGACCGGCGGCCAAGCTGAACGCATGCCAGAGGGTCATGGCCATCCGGACGGTGCGGAGATACCGAACGATCTCCCGCGAAGCGGCGAGCCTCCTTGCTGGTCTGCCACCTTGGGGTCTGGAGGCAACTGTTCTTGCGCGCATGCACGATTTTCGCGTGAAAATGCAACGCCCTTTAAATATTTTTCAATCTTTTGTTTGGACATCTGTGGGATTTTCATAGATAGTGATTATTGAACTAAATAATCAGTTGGAGATGAATTAAAAAAAAAAAGAACTAGATCCCACGACACAAGGTATCCTAGTGTGGGGTCTAGCCAAGTTACAACCATTTCATTTCGATTCTCTTTTCTCTGATCGCCTCGAGTAGGCCACGCCTTCGATTTCTTTATTCTGACGTCATCTCAACGCTCAGTCACGTGGTCAGAACAAAGGAATTATAGGCGTGGCCGACTCGGGGCGATCAACGAAAAGAGAATCGAAACGAAACGGTTTTAACTTGGCTAGGGGGGCTGGGCTACTTTATTGCACTAAATGTTGTTTAATTTTTAACAATACTGTGATGTTTTTAATAGTTGTGTTTAACGTGTAATATGCAGTGTCTTAATAAAATTTATTATTATTATCTTTATTTCATTTACATAAACATATTAGTTACATTTTTAAATATTTCAAAAATAAAAAATAAAACATTTAAAAATATAAAAAACAGTATCCCACCGGTATCGGGAACAGGGTCCAAGCTACCGGCGGTCAGGGCTCCAGAGAAAGGAACCTCCTAACAATGCGAGCCGTGTCCAGGAGTACCGCTTTCTGAATCAAGCCCTTGATCCAGTCGCCTAACGCGAGCCTCCTAAGGTGTTCGTCGAGGCTCTTGGCTATTAAGCCATTACCCGACACGACTATCGGTACAATGATCGCCGAGTCCACATCCCACATGTCGACAACCTCGCGAGCCAAGTCAATATACTTGATTTGTTTATCTTTCTCGGCTTTCACGAGGTTCTCGTCATGCGGAACGGATATGTCAACAATCATTGCACGCCTCTCGCTTCGGTCCACCACCACTATATCAGGCTTATTGGCTACAATAGTCCTGTCAGTGATGATGGACCGATCCCAGTACAAAGTGATATGACCATTATCAAGAACTGGATCGGGCTCGTACCTATAGTACGGCACTTCCGATTCCACAAGATAGTATTTCAGAGCAAGTTGCTGATGGATAATCCTGGCTACAAGGTTGTGTCTATGCAGAACAACCAGAGATAATGTGACGAATTGATTCTCCCGGACGGTGACATGCCCGACATATGTCAACCGTGCCGTCCTTCACAATAAATCTCCGGTAGTTATTCGTCATGATAACTTCGTCCATAATTGCACAGACAAAACCTTCGGTTTCCCCAAAGAGGTCACCGGAACGCAGCCAGGCTACGGACGCCAATTGGTCTACATCGGGCCCGTGAAGGGCCCGGAAGAAGCGTCCGTGAAGTTCCTTGCTCTGCCATACTTCCCTGCGATCGTTAGTGTCAAGCACTACCGGTTTGCGCCAGTTCTCATTAGCCAGGGAGAGCGGGGTAAGTCCCTTGTCCACTGTCACTACATCTCGATGCATACCCACGTCGGCAGCTAGGAAATATTCCCTGAGACTGCATACCTCGCGGTTGTGTAGGGTCTTAGCATTTAAAAAACCTCGACCCCCACACTTCCGCGGGATATACAATCTCATCACCGACGATCGTGGGTGATGCATTCGATATGCAGTCAGCAGTGTGCGGACCTTCCTATCCAGGGCGTCAAGTTCCGTTTGAGTCCATTTGAGTACGTCGAAAGAGTACATCAATACCGGCATGACCCAACCGTTGAAGGCGCGCACCTTGTTTCCGCCTGAAAGAAGGCTATTGAATACCTTCTTCAGGCGTCCAAAGAAACGCTCCTTCAACGATTGCTTCATGTCAGTGATATTGATGCCTACAGCTTCCGACATACCCAAATACTTATAGGTTTCGGTTGGAGAGAGGGATCTCAGGTTTATGAAATCCGTGAGTTGAGTGCCCACGGATTCTACAACCTCCCCTCGCTTTACATGCATGACCGCACATTTGTCCACACCAAACTCCATCCTGATGGCACTACTGAAGGTTTCAGTTACCTTCAGTAGCTCCATCAGTTGCAGATTGTTGGGGGCAAAAAGTTTCAGGTCATCCATGTAAAGTAGGTGAGATATTACCTGACCACCTCTCTCTTCAACCGATAGCCTAGACATGAATTCTCCAGCAGTGTGCTTAGAGGATTCAAGGCTAGGCAAAACCAAAGTGGACTCAAACTATCTCCCTGGAATATACCTCGCTCGATCCTTACAGGTTCGCTATTCCTCTGGGTATGTCGACATCCTGGATAGCAGAGGACCGTACTCCATTGCCTCATACACGACATCAGGAAGGTGCGTAGTGTTGTATCAATTTTATACAATTCCAGCACCCTCATGAGCCATGTATGAGGAACAGAGTCATAGGCCTTCTTATAATCTATCCAACATGTCGACAGATCCTTTCGGGAACGTCGAACCTGGTGGCTAATGGTCATATCAATGAGGAGCAGCTCCTTAGTACCGCGGGACCCGTTCCTACATCCATTCTGAGAAGGTGACATGATTAAATTTTTGTCAATATGACTATTAATTTTGCTTCTCAGTATGGATGTAAGAACTTTATAGACCGTCGGCAAACACGTGATCGGTCTATAATTTTTAGGTTCCGCAGTACTACCTGACTTATGGAGCAGGTGGGTTATTCCTGTTGTTAGGAACTGTGGTAGCGACCCTGACTCTAAGGCAGACTGGAACTGATATGCCAAGCGAGCGTGCGATCTTGTAAACCACTTAATCCAGAAATTGTGCAGCCCATCCGGCCCTGGAGATTTCCAGTTTGGCAACGGACGGACTGCACGAGCTACATCTTGGGGGCTGATGTCAATTGCCCCCATTTGTGGTATTGGATCGCACGCACGCTCGACCTCTCGAGTCCAGTCACCCTCGGTGTGACTGACAGGCACCGACCAGATGCTGCGCCAGAATGAACTCATGGCGTCATCATCCGGGAGGCACGCATCAGTCACACCTTGGTCCGGTCTCTCCCAAGCCCTATAAACCCACCTTTCATTACTCCGGAATGTGCGATTCTGGGTGTATCGGTCCACTCGCCGCTTATACCTGCGGATACGGTTTGCCCATGCATACACCTTCTGCTTCAGGAAGTCGATGCGCTCCGTGACACGGGACATATAGTCTCGGGGGCTGATGTCAGTCCCCGAAAACGCCCGTCTCACAAAGCGCATCACTCTTGGGCGAGTGTTGCCCTCCCTGAAGCAGATTAGTTTGCCGATGAGTGCTCTGGCCCCGCCAATACGACGCTCGATCCTGCACTGCCAAGCCGGCACGGCTGGTTTCGGTCGTGTAGCTACGTCACAGTTTGGAAACTTGACGTGAGCTAAACGACATGCCGCAACAGCTGCGCAGTACATTATCGAGGGTGTATCAGTGAGATCTTTGCAGTCGTCAAAATAATTTGACAACTGCAAATCCAGAGCAGCCACCAGCGCCTTATTCTTATTATGCATGGGCAAACGAGGTAAGCGCGGCCTAATTTCGAGCGGCATGTTGCGATACTCCCGAATAGCACACTCCAAAGCACTCCTCAATTCATTGTTGCACTGGGTACTTACATGTGTAACCATGTCAGTAATCTCTTCGTCAACATGGCCGGAAAGATGGTAGGACGGTGGTGGTACCATCACTTGTACCACAGACTGCGACGAAGGAGCCAATGGCATGGTTACTCATTTCTGTTCGGAGGCGATCAAGTACAGTATCGTCCAACATATGATTACGCTGAATAACCCGCACCTGATCCGACAGTCGTTGGGCCGAAACGTTGACGGCTGGCTCAAGCACCTGAAACAAAGAGAGCATCCGAACACGGTACGCGGTCAGGTTGTTTCCTCCCTCTGTAGCCCCATATTATGCGCGCCTGACATTCTCATTGATGGATTGCGTCCATCGCATGCGCTGCACACTTCCGCCGGGAGCTGGGACCCTATCAGAGGCCGGTGGGCCTCGAGTTCCTAAGCCACTCGGCGGCCGGCGTCCTCTCCGTCGACGCGCAGGTGGTGGTGACGTGGGCGGAGAAAAGTACTCGTCGCTGGAGCTCGACGCAACTGCCACGGCCGGTGTCACAGCACTCACGGTGGGGCTGGGTTCCGGCGGCAGCGAGGCGGAGCTGAGCGACGAGGCCGGAGGTGGTAGGCGTGCACGGCGAGCTGCGGCTCTTGTCAACATTGTCCGACTTTTCGGCTTCAATTTTCCATATTTTCTATTGTTATTTTGTCATTATGGTTGCATTATGTATAGATTGTATATGATATAATTGTTATTTCTTGCGTTTTCTTTTCATTATTTCGAATCTTTTGGAATTTATTTGATTATTTATTGAAAAATGTGAAGAGAAAAATTTTTTCTTGTCGCTTGGTTGACAGCCGAGCCACAGATTATTATTATTATTCCATTTATTTATTATATTACATACTTATTATATTTTTAAATATTTCCTTAAAAAAAAAACACATTAAAAAAAACATTTAAAAATATAAAAAATAGTAGCCCACCGGCATCGGGAACAGAGTCCAAGCTGCCGGCGGTCAGGGCTCCTGAGAGAGGAATCTCCTAACTATACGCGCCGTGTCTAGGAGTACTGCTTTCTGGATCAGGCCCTTGATCCAGCTGCCTAACGAGAGCCTCCTCAGATGTTGTTCGAGGCTCTTGGCTATTAAGCCATTGGCCGTTACGACTATCGGTACAATGATCGCTGAGTCTACATCCCACATGTCGACAACCTCGCGAGCCAAATCAATATACTTGATTTGTTTGTCTTTCTCGGCTTTCACGAGGTTATTATTATTATTATTATTATTATTAATTATCTATCTAGTTATTATTAATCCTTTCCAGTCAGTACGCATGAAATTAAAACTGATTACCCTGGATTAACTATTTATTTGTTGTTAAGTTACTAGCTGACCCAGCAAACGTTGTTCTACCATATAAATTATTAAAAAAAAATGGGAGTTTGGAGTAGGAGGGTTAAAATAACCTACTATTGGTCAAGCCGTTTCGGAGAAGTTTGGTAACAGACACTGTGACACGAGATTTTTTGTTAATAATACATTTAATTATTTTTTTATAACTATTACTTGACTCGTTAACTAGTTATTATAATCTACTTTAAGTACCTTTACCTACTCGTATATTTACACACTGTGTCTACATCTCTCACCTAATTCTCCTGACACAGGTCTCATCATCATCATCTTCTCCTGACACAAGTCTGCTGGAAGAAAATTCTTTTGAAATAAGCAGCATCTTTGAGCTCTTCTATCTGTATTGTTTCTTTTCATTTTCAAGTGTTTGTGTCCATAATTAAATATATAAATAAATGAAATTGATTTGTTAGTCAAAAATCAATTTAGATACCCGATGTACCACAATACCACAATATGATAACATTAGACATTAATTACCTACTAATGAATTTAAATCGATATATATAAACTAGGTAAATTAGCTCTGCAAGTCATTGAAACAGTACAGTTTTGTTCGGTAAGTGATTGCAAGTTTAAAATTACTGTTTATACAATTACTCATATCTAAAATATGGCGTCAAAAAATTCCTCCGCATCGCTGTCGACTGGAAGTGTGCCCAAAAGACTGGCGGCATTGCCACGTTGTATGGCAAATTTTACCTCGGTCAGAGATTAAGATCTCCGACCGAGGTAAAAGCCAGCCCTTTGGTCACGCGAAGTGTCATATCTCCTGTTTATATAATGTATATCTTCAATTTTTTTTTTCTTACTTGAAATTGAACAGGAGTCCTATTATGACGACTCAAAATTATCATGTTTATGATGTGAGAGAGAGGCGGAGATATATAAATGAACTAGTTTCTGTCAGCGACTTCACCCGCGTAAAAGTAGGGATGAAAAGCGGGTCTAAATTTTGCCCCATTTCATCCCTTTAGGGAGTGAATTTTGGAAAATCCTCTCTTAGTGCTATCCTACGTCTTAAAAGGAAACCTTGTACAAAATTTCACACACCTATTTCCAGTAGTTTCGGCTGTGCGTTGATATGTTAAACAGTTTCTCCTTTTGTATATAGAAAATATATATTTTAAATATATAATATAGAAGGACTTGGGTTGATGTCAACCAATACTATGGAATAGTTCGAAAGAGTCACCGTGGCCTTGGAAAAACAACTGAAGGAACAGAACCAACTGAGTAGGTTGTAATCAATAAAAGTCTGACACTCGCACGCTCCACCTAGAGCGGTAGAAGTTAAGCCCTTCGCCCACGACTACTTTTTGTAGCGATGCTGTCGCGCGTTTCGTAAGCGCGCGACAGCATCGCTACTAACGCGCGTTAGTCGCATTTGCAAGCGCTATAGAAAAATTGCCAACGCGCTACAAACGCGTTACAGCATCGCGACTGTATCGATACGAACGCGCCACAGCATCGCTTCAAAAAGTTACCGTGGGTAAGGGGCCTTATTAGATGATGTCCTACACTCAAATAATGAAGGCTGAGCTATACAAGAGGACAAAGGGCACTATAGATTACTTACAACGGAATCATGGTAGAAAATAAGTAAAAGAGTTTACTACTATATATGATTTCTTTGCAGAATAAATAAAATGAAGTTGATTATTGCTACTGTCGCCTTTCTCATCGTGAGCGTTAGTGCTCTACGCCAGTTTGACTCGTCTAAAAGTAAGTTCAAAAATTTAACTATGTTTACCAAATTAAGCACCATTACGATATTTCTGTCGTTTCCCGACAGTCTGTGCATTATGTGAATGAAAAAATTTACGACTTTCTGATAATTGCAGTAACCTATTAAAAACATAAAATTCTTCTTTCAGATGGTACCTCTTTGTATTCTTTTCCTATGTTGTGAATGCGATATTTTTAGTAAATTACTACAATTATCAGAAAATTCTAAAAATTCAGATGACTTTTTTCACTTTGTACCTGCTATGCTGTGTGCATGTTTTTTTTTTGGCTGGATATCGGGATCGGGATCCCGGCGGCTGTGACGTGAAGGCCGTTCCATTACGCGTGCGGCTGCCTTCTTTGCTAGCATTACTGCTTCGCAGAAGGAGGCGACGGCCTGCCACTCCTCCTCGCTCCGGACCATGGCCTGGACCAAGGCCCGGCGCGAGAGATCGCTGCCACTAATCGCCCCCACGAGGACACGGCGGTGCTCTGCCCAGGCGGGGCACACCTCTACCGTATGCTCCACCGTGTCCTCCGGGCGGTCCACACAATGGTGACACCCGGGTGTTTCTTCCACACGAATCCGGTGCAGAGACCTCCCGAAGCTGTGTGCATGTTACGAGACAATTTTTTATCTGTATCAACTACCTAAACAAAATTTTGTCTATATTCCTGAGACTACACAAAATTTATGCATTCTCAGGATAAATTTTGGTTAATTAGTTTCAGTATTAAATTAAACGATTAAAAGCACATTAAGACTAAGGGTCATCACGCTGTCATCAGTCACGCTGATGGCTAGTTCGTAGAAGTGCTTACTACCGCTTTGATAATCTCACAGCAACTATTTCTTGTGGTCACTAGTATGTTAAACATTTTTTTGTTAGACTTGGTGCATTAGTAAAATACTTCTTACTGATGGAATTAAATGCTTCCCCCTCCTCCTACCAAACCTCTCTGTGTAAGGCGATGTCTGTTCACGCGAATGTGATCAAGTCGTCACACCCCTTTCGCTGCAGTCGACCTACACGGTGATATCCTCCTTCAGGCGTCCAGAGAGTAACGGTATTCACCTTTATTAGGCATTAGTCTCCGCTATAGATTTTTTTACATGATTTTCTTAATTCATATGTATTTTTCTATGTTTATCTAGGACATTAGTGACACCTTGTGCCTCGAAAATCACTTAAAGCTGTTGGTCCCGGTTGTCATTCGTAGATCTCTGACAGTCATTACAGGTAGTCTGACGCCAGGAAGTCTAACTATCAGTTTATCCAAAGAGTATCGGGTTTGGGTGTGTACGGGTTCAAACCCAGCCAGGCGTATTACTTTGTGTAGTTTATTTTATCACCACTGCTCTCAAATCGGTGAAGGAGCATCGTGAGGAAACCGGCATGTCTTAGAACCGAAAATTCGAAGACATATGACAACCACCAATCCGCACTGGGCCCGCGTAGTGGATTATGGCCCATTTCCTCTCCTAGAGAGAAGGCCTAAGTCCCAGCAGTGGGAACATTATAAGGCTGACTATGCTATGCTATCGTGTTCGGTGTTGCCCAGTTACTAGGTAAAAGAGATCTGATAGGCAGTCGCTTTATGTAAAACAAGGGTACTTAGTCGTATTTGGTTAGACTGAAAACCTATACTAAAATAGTCAGGAAAAAGGTTATAAAGATTATGAGTCTCTGTTATAGATAACAGCATTAAGTTACGTTTAAAGCGCCTTTCAAATCGATACTGATTCATTATAACTGATTTCTTTGCAGTTGACTTCAATAACGAACTTTCAGTGGTCAGCTATTTCAAAAATGCGATAAAGGACTTAAGCGAGTCTATCCAGGAAGCTGGTTGGGACGTCTTCTTTATTGATAAAAAAGAAATTAATTACACATTGCCTGTACCTGTGTGAGTATTTTTTTTTTTTGTTTTATTTTTTTGTATTTATAATATGGGTACTGCTAACCTAAAATAAATTGATTATTATTCACTTTATTTATTTAATATACATTTAGAATAAATTTTTATTAACAAAATCATATACTTAAAAAAAAACATTTAAAAATATAAAAAATAGTAGCCCGCCGGTGTCGTCGGGAGCAGGGTCCAAGCTACCGGTGGTTAGGGCTCCAGAGACAGGAACCTCCTCACAATGCGAGCCGTATCAAGGGCCTTCTGTATTAGGCCTTTGATCCTTGGTTATTATTAATATTAAAACTAAATTAACTTCTGCAAGTAGTTTTGTTCGTGTTTTATTAGTACTTCACGTAACCGTAATCCAAACTTAGAAATTTAGGACGTCTGTTAATAAAGTAATGCTTCAAGGAATAATTAAAAATTTAATTTAGTAACATAAAAAAAATAAAAAAAAATTAGTGACTAAAAAAAATGTTCTATAACATTTAACAAATTACATATTAAATTAAATTACAATTGTCACTAAGATGATTGTAATTACAATTGTTATAAATTACAATTGTCACTAAGACAATTGTAATTTAATTTAATATGTAATTTGTTTTATGAATGCCATTCAAGTAGATAAGGCCTGCCACACTATATGGATCAGAATGTTGGGCTGTGAAAAAGACGAATGAAAAAAGAGATGAGAATGTTGAGATGGATGTGTGGTGTGACGAGAACGGATAAAGTTCGAAATGAGTATACTAAGGAAGTTTGAAAGTGGCGCCAGTGACTGAAAAATTGAAGGGGAATCGTTTGTCTTGGTATGGCCGTGTAAGGAGGAGGGATGAAACGCATGTTGCTAAAAGAGTTACGAGCATACATGTGGATGGATGAAGAGGGAGAGGGAGGCCAAAGAAAAGATGGATGGATTGTATGAGAAGTGATATGAAAGAAATGTTAGTGATAGAACGACGGGTGACATCACAGAATGGAAGAAAAAAACGTGTTGCGCCCACCCCAAATAAAATGGGACAAGGGCAGGATGATGATGTAATTTGTTTTATGGTAAGAATACCGATTGTAATATTTTTGCATTTCTGAACTAACATGGAAATAAGTGATACTAACATATAATGTGTACCAAAAGCTGTCTTTAAATAAATATGTAGCGACATCTATGGCGTCACATAAGAACGAATCCTGCATCGCGTAATTAAAGTTCTCCGCGCGATTAGAACATATAGAACAGCCTGAAATCTCGCAAACATCATCTTCTTGAATCTTTTCTTGAATCTAGCTTTCTTCTTGAAGCTTGTGTATATATTATATAATTGTATGATATTTATGGTTTATAAGTATATCTATTCTTGTATTTTCTCTCTCTTTTATTACACCTACCACTATTTATCTCTGCATCACCCTAAGGTTGACTGGTAGAAAATGCCTAAGGCATTAAGTCCTCCGCTGTACTTTTGTGCATAAAGTATTTAATAAATAATAAATAAATAAATCATCCATCAGGCAGTTGCCCACCACACACAACACCCGTCTGGGCGGTTAATTTTTTTTTGTACTATTAAAATTATTATTAATACCTAAAGCCGAAAATTCATTGCACAAAAGTATTTCATTACCCTCCCGTCCTCAACCATATTGTTAACCATACTTTTTATCTCGTCTTTCTTTTCAACTTCTCTTTCAGAATCTACAACAGCATTTACTTGATAGAGAATGTTTGGTGCCATGGCTTGAGTAACATCGTGGTGAATAAAGCTAGTTACAGCATCCAGTCATCTAGTCTTAGCTTTGACATCGAACTGCCATTCATCGGTGTCAGTGTTGGTAAGTGAAATGTTTTTAGAGTTGATATATTTTGTGTATCATATTAAGAGGGTCCTTTTTCACTCGCCTATAGTCAACATCGGGCATGGTTTAAAAGCTTGTTACTTCGTCTAACGCAATCCAATGCGATGTTTAAAAAGAGAGATAACGTAATATGTTACAAAACTTGTTCCAGGAAATACGTATTTTTTTTAAACTATAAACGTTTTTGAAAAAAATTGTCGTCATTTAGAATCTTGATTAAATTTGCAAGGCTTCGATTGTTATACTTTTTTGACATTTTTAATTTTTGAGTAAATTATGAATTGTCAAAGTTTATGCAAAATAGCAGATTTTTAGAGGTCTTTACTGGATTAGTTTCACACAATTTTTTAAATTGATTTCAATACAAGCCTAGATAATATCCACAAGATACTGTTTTTCCAAAATATCTAATGAAAAATGTGTAATAACTTCATAATCGCGTAAGAGCGGTTGTATGAAAAACAGTGAAAATGTATGTCGAGTTGCATCCCTTTAATGGTAAATGTGACACGTTTTATACTCGATTCGAAAAAAAAATAGACACTTAAACAAGCTTTTTTTAGGAATAAGGATGGCATTAAAAGCAAAAAAAAGGTTGCTATATTTACTGCAACCGCCATTTATCATGCCACCAACGCAATAAAACTCAAAATCGGTTGACCGGACAGAAAAAAAAGGTTAGGTTAGGTAGACAATATTGCAGTCGATTCCGCATTATTTTGTATATGCTAAATTGAAAAATAACTGACCTTAATCAGTCGCACGATTTACGTTCCACACGCCTTTTCATTAGGTAAGAGCAAGCAATTTGAATTGTGTAGATTAAAATATTTACTATTTGTGAAGATCCGTTGAACCTTGTTGTTACGATAATAACAAATTATCGTTGTTATTATTATTATTATCTTTATAACTAATATTATTATGGTTTTAATCGTTTTCATTACCTTTCAATTATATCAATAAATTACTTTAAACAGTATAAGTATTTAAAATGGTATTCTACATTCGATATTATTTCAGGTACCGGATTAATAGAAACAACTTTTTTTGGAACAACAGTTAAAATTTCTTCGTCTGGGAGGTAAGAACTTGTGTCTTATTCAAAGCCATTTCAAAATTTAAGAATAATTCTTAAATTCATAAGTTTTTATTTCACGTGCAATGCTTGTGCATATTTTGTTTACGACGAATTTTGGAACAGTTAGCCCTAACCGATTTGGGCAGAGCGGTGTCCTCGTGGGGGTGATCGGCGGCAGTGATCTCTCGCGCCGGGCCTGGGTACAGGCCATGGTCCGGAGCGAGGAGGAGTGGCAGGCGGTCGCCTCCTTCTGCGAAGCAGTAATGCTAGCAAAGAAGGAGGCCGCACGTGCACGCGCAAGGCAATGGCCTCCGCACCCCAGCCGCCGGGATTCTGATCCTGATTTCCCACCAACGTAGGCTTGCGGACGACGAGCAATGGGTAGCTCGCCGTCCGACCGTCCGGTAACCATCCGGACCCAGCCCAAGTTGTCGATGGCGCGTAGTGTTCCACGCGCACCTCAAGGAGATGTCAGCAACTGTAGGAGCCCAGCAGGGTCGAAGCCTACTGGGGCCAAGGGTTTGATTCTGAAAGGAAGACTCGGCCCTGTTACGAAAGGCAACGAAGCGCGGATACTGGATTATTAGCCACGCAGTGTCACTAGTTCAACTTTAACGGTGTGCATGTAGTCGTGTCGATGGAGAACATAATGTATTATTACGTAGCAAAACGGGCGCGCCTGTGTGGGTCACCGCAATGGAGCACTTTTGTATGGATCCGCACGGGCGTCCACTTTATACAGTTTTGCCCTTTATTAGTGACGTCATTTTAAATCTAATATGGCGAACTCTTAAAGATGGCAAACGAATTATTTTTTTAAACACCCGCAATAAAATATAACCCAGGTATCAATTAAATGGAAAGAACACGTCCAGCAAAAACAAAAAATTAATAAACGAATATTTTTGTTATTAATTTGTTTTCTTTTCAACAGTATAGCGATCCCACGTATTCGTTTTGTGGGTGAATTTGGCATCAATGTGAATTCTGGAATCACAGTCAATAGCAGTAATGTCACCTTTACTATGGCAGGAATTGCAGTAAGTATCCGTATATAGGGTGACTGGTAATTAGTGTACGATACTTAAACACGTGATTGTGCTCATGATAACCAATAACTTTTACTATGGGAACAAACCTGAAATCGCGAAAAAAAAATCAGCTGTTCAGTACATTTATGTTTGTCTAATGTACTGAACAGCTGATATTTTTTTCTCGATTTCGGCTTTGCTCCCATAATAAAAATTGTTTATTATCATGAGCACAATCACGTCTTTAAGTATCGTACACTAATTGCCAGTCACCCTATATATCCTTGTTTTTCTTACTAGTCCGTCGTCCTTTTCTGATTGAATTTGTGGCAACATTCAAGTCAGTTGAATCTTTTAACCGGGCTCATTGAGCTTCTTTGAATTGACTTTTCTGTTGGCTACCATTGAGCTGGGCTGTTGATTGTAGTTTTTAAGAGTCGCAATGGTAAATCACCCAATGGTTTCTCCCGATCTAGGGCTGAGCGAGAGGGCGTGTCAGACTTTTACTGACTAACTGTGTCATTCGATTGCCCTTTACGTTCTAAGACCACGAGTTTCCGTTCAGAAAATTCTCGCGGACAGGACCTCAAGATAAAGAAGGAACTTAGGAGTGGGTTTTTAAAAGTCTGTCCGCCCTCCCACTCTGCCCTAGAGTAAGAGAAGTCATTGGATGATTTCTCACCTAAAAAAAAATTGGGTTAGAAATAGTATAGCGGGCTTAACTAAAAAACCGGTAAAGTGCGAGTGATACTCGCGCCCCGAAGAATCAGTACAAACTTACATTGGTAGTCGATTTCTGAATCGAGTCTCGATAATTTCATCGAACCACAAAAAAAGTAATTTGCGATCTCAGACCAATAAAAAAGTATAGACGGAGCCGTCGTTAACAAAATCGACGAAATAAGTGAGTGAATAAGTGACTAGTTTTGGCTTTGTGTGCGTAACTTGGTGTATGACGTCGTAGATTTGCACATGTGTGCTAGAGAAAAAATGTTGCAAGCGTTGCGCTGCGACTCCTAAGTCTTGTGCGAGAGATATACTTTGGTTAATTTTTATTATTGTGTAGGTAGTATAGTGTTTGATAAATGATAAATGATATTTATTTTGTAAATAGGTTTAAAAAAACACTTTTAGACGTAAATTTTTTTTTTCGTCATTTTTAAACTAGATGAGGCCGGTGTTTCCTAGCTGACTACCCTGAGAAGAAACACCGAAACAAACTCAGGGGTCAAAGTCTCTTTTAAAGTCCATACAGTAAATATGTAATGGTCAAATCACATGAGAACCATGCAGATTTGTCTGAAATGGTCTTTTGAAGAAAGAACCTTACAGATTTGAGTGGACCTGTCCAGTCAGTGCAAGCATTTGTCAGTATTCGTAAAGCTCAACTCAGGACTACTAAGGAGCTCAACTACTTGACGAACAATACCAAGGAAAGGACATTTGGGTAGGCCGCAGAAAATACTCAAATTGCCAGACATACGTTAAAATTACTGAAAAGGAAAAAAAAGCAATCAACATAGTCCTCACGTTCACAATAATAAAAAGAAAAATATTGTTTACAATACTAAGTAAACATTGATGTCAAAAATTAATAGAGAAAGAGAAAAAAAAAGTCAAATTGCAAAATAAAAATAATCTACAATATCAAATTGTAATAAATAATAATAATAAAAAGCAAAATTGAAATTAAAAACAAAAGAAAAAAAAAATAATAAGACAACAGTTGCAGTGCGTACTGGAGCAGGTCAATCCCAAGCCTTTTGGTCCTCAACATAGTCCTTTATAGTGTAAAAAGCCTTTTTGCAAAGTTTTCGCTTTACAAATAATTTGAATTTATTAAGGCTTAGTTGTTGAATATGACTAGGAAGTTTATTATAGAAGCGTATGCATTGGCATCTAAATGAGCCCCCTATTTTTTCAGCCTGGTTGTAGGAACCACAAATTTGTGTTTGTTCCTAGTATTAAAATTATGAACATCACTGTATTTTTTTAAACATGTTTATATTTTTATGTACATACAAAATATTCTCGTAAATATACTGTGAAGGTACAGTCATTATATTAATTTCTTTAAATTTATCTCTGAGGGAGTATCTGGGACTTAATTTATAAATCGAACGAATAGCCCTTTTTTGCAAAACAAAAATTGACTGTATTTCGGCGGCATTTCCCCACAGTAGAATACCGTACGACATGACACTATGGAAATAGCTAAAGTAAACTAAACGGGCAGTCTCTACATCAGTTAAATTTCGAATTTGTCTAACAGCGTATGCTGCTGTATGTTTATCTCACTTTTAGGAGCGCAATGTTCTGTCTATACTTTTTTATTGGTCTGAGTTTGCGATTGGGTGAAATCTTCGAGACTCCATTCTGAAATTGAATCATTTACATAGGTAAGTTTGTACGGTACCCTTGGTGCGCTATTCCGACTCGCACTTGGCTGATTTTTTTAAATTAATTATATTGCTTCTTGTTTACAGTCTGACGTAAAGCTCAAAATTCAAGATGACGATTATTCTGATATGATGAACGAATATCTTTTCATAAATATACCAGCGAAATTGAAAGAGTACAGCGTAAGTTAACTTTAATTTAAAAGTTATACATTTAATGCCTTTAAGGCCTCGTGGGCGCAGCCTAATACGTTGCTCTGACCAGCCCCCTAGCCAAGTTACAATCGTTTCGTTCGCGCCGAACGCCTCAAGTAGGCCACGCCTCCGATTCCTTTGTTCTGACCACGTGACTGAGCGTTGACATGATGTCAGAACAAAGGAATCGGAGGCGTGGCTTACTCGAGGCGTTCGGCGCGAACGATATGATTGTAACTTCGCTAGGGGGGCAGCGCTCACCACCGGCTCAGCACCGCTCTTGACTCTATGGTATACAATGCCCTTCACAACGCCAGAGACAGAAACAGATGGATGAATATCATGCTAGTGATGAAGCAGGGATGTCACGACCCTCAGCATTGAAGAATACGACGAAAGGAGGAGGAGATGCATTTAATGATGGTCTCCTCCTTTTCGTGTCAATTGACTCTGGACCTTTATAACACTAGTTTTTGCCCAGATATATCTGGTGATATTGTGCAAGACACCAGAAAAAAAGATGAGGCAATGTGGGCGGCAAAGTCTATGTCAAAAGATAGTGCCTAGAATATGCCTTTTGGATTCGTGAAATGAATTCACAATGTTAATCTTTACACTGGGATACATGATTTTTTGTTATTAGCAGTCACTGGTTCCATCCATTTAAACTATGCCATTCATAGCTCATTTGATAAGGACGAAGTAATGTGCAATTTCATGATCTTGAAGAGAATTTACAAATTCCTGCAGACCTATTAATTTTTATTTTCTTTTAGAATGAAATCAACGAGCTCTTTGGAATTTTGTCTAAGGACTTCATCAATGACTACTTGAAGGCTGGGAAAAATTAAATTATATGAGAAACATAAAATGTTGCTTTTCTCAAATTAAATCGCCTGCGATGTTTTCAATTCCTTGTTTTAATTGAACCGGAAGAGAAAAAATTTGCAATCATATACTTTGTTAGTCTGGCCATATATACTGTTACAATTAAGTAAAAAAAACTTAATATTGAAATTAGATGATTCTTATATGAATATCATTGTGTTTTCTCATTTTCGCACCAATCGATGTTAAATATTTTTGTGATATTAAAATAGAGTGGGGTGATAAAAACAACCGTATTGCTATTTGGAACTCTCCATCTACTTGGTAGGTATTAGTCGAATGTTTATGTGCCGTGCTATTGATAGATACAATTATTTATTTATTTACAAGCACTTGTACAACGTTACGGAGGATGTCCAAGGCATTGTATATTAAAAACTTACAATTAATAAAACAATAATAAACTAATAAAAAATCCATATACATTGAAGGAAATAAAAAAAAAACTAATTTTAGAAATAAAAAGAAAATACACACAAATTACCACTAAAATAATATATCCCACAAAACAAATGAAACAAAGTTTACTTATTTTTCATCTATCTTCTCACAAAACCTTAAACATTCACGACACACATCTATCCATCTCCCAGCAAAGAAGTCACACTCCGGTGTTAGAGTCAGAAGAGCATTAAGCACAGAAAGCGCACGAACGAGCGATGAAACGCATGTTACTAAAAAATGAGTTTACATGTGGATGGATGGAGAGGGAGAGGGAGACCAAAGAAAAGATGGATGGATTGTGTGAAGAGTGATATGAAAGAAAAGGAAGTTAGTGATAGCATGACGAGTGACAGGGCAGAATGAAAGAAAAAAACGTGTTGCGCCGACCCCAAATAACACGGGACAAGGGCAGGAAGATGATGATGTAGTATTCGTACGAAAAAGGTGACCGAAGCAGTGAAGGAAAAAATTCCAAGAAATCCTGTTCGGAAGTAAAAGATTTTACCACGGGGTCCTAGAACCATGTCGCATATTTTATTTTAAAGATGATTTATTACTTGTAACCTATAAGAAACTTACTGGTCATTATTTAACTGATAATTTAAAAACGAATATGGTGGTAAAATCAAAACAACTTTTTGAGTGGTACGCAAAGCGAGCTCACCTCACAGAAAAAAAAAATACTGACGAGATTTGTTTTTATTATTGAGCAATATTTTAACAAGCAGAATGACCGAGTTTATGCTCAAATAACAAGGAGTGACTGAGCTATATTTCAGTGAAAATGGTGTCAATTAATCGGCACAAATGTGATAAGATTCTTGAGCAGGTGGTAAACCCTCTTAACAAAAAAATGTTCTTTCGGCAAGGTCCATTCAGCAAGACTCAGCACAGGGTCATTTAACTCAATCCTCCTAATTGTGGTTGGACAAACGTTCGTTACATTTCGGACTTCACCAGGGCTGAAGACTGGCTGTCATCTAGTCCCAATCTTAATCCGCTGGATTATGATTTATGCTCAGTTTTAAAGATACTGCATTCCCTAGGTATCTACCATTATAATTTGGAGTCCTTAAAACAATCCATAAGATAAGCAGTGAAGAATTTTCTCATGGAGAGAGTGCTTGATAACTCCTCAAAGTTTAAAAGACTGCTAACTACTTTAAAGACGAGGATAGGTCGTGGTGCAGCAAAATTATAGAGGTGGACTGTATAACAAGTATAATGTAAGAAAGAAAAAAAATTACAATGGCCGGTTGAAGTAAAACGTAAAAAATAAATACATGCTAAAAGAACGCGCAAGCGCAACTGTGCGTAGAAGTGTGCAACTGCTGACTGGTGCGGTGAGCGGGGGCCCGCGACCCACTGTCCGCAGGCCGACTCCCCGCTGCCCCGCATCCCTCGTTCATTGCCACCGGCGCGCGGCGCTGTTAACAGCAGCTGTCTCAACAAATGTATACAAGCCAATTGAGATCATATTTAATGAGCTTCATTAATTTTAAATGTAATGTAATTCATTGATGTATAAATTAATACACATTTCAATAATAAATGTTTTATGCAATAGAAATAAAAAATGTTTTTTCCTTGTAGCTATTTTTATGGCGAAAGAAAATTTATTGGTGAAAGGCAATTTTTTTGGTGAAGGAAAACATCGTGAGGAAACCGGTATGTCCTAGAACCAAAAAATTCAAAGACATGTGACATTCACCAACCCGCACAGGGCCCGCGTAGTGGATTACGGCCCATTCCCTGTCCTAGAGAGGAGGCCTGAGTCCCACCAGTGGGAACATTAAAAGGCTGATTATGCTATGCTTATGCTAATATTTATGGCAAGACTGGGCATAACTGAACATATATAGCTGAAGAATTACCAGACTTAAGTGGCAGTGGTCAGGGCACATTGCTCACAGAACGGGCGGCCGATAGGGCCGCGGGGTTATGAATTGTCGATCACGTACCGAGGGACATAGAACTGACATGGCCTTCCACTGCACTTCCAAGCATGTGATCGGTCGAGATCGTGATGTAGGTATATCACACAAATATTATAAAAGCTAAAGTTTGTGAGTGTGTGTATGTTTATTACTCTTTCACATTCAAACGGCGGTACGGATTGAGATGAAAGGCACACGGGTAGATCATATCCTAGACCAGCACATATGATACTTTTTTGTCACGGGTGAATGTTCCCTTGGGATAATATTCTACTATGACCGGTTGAAGCCATTGGTAGCAGCTAATGGCTCACATTCAGAAGTACAAGTCATCATCATCTTCCTGCGGGCTTGCGGACGGCAAGCAATGGCTAGCTACCGTCCAGACCGAGCCCAAGTCGTCGACGGCGCGTACCTATTGTTCCACGCGCGCCTCAAAGAGATGTCAGCAAACCGTAGGGGCCTAGCAGGCTCGAAGCCTACTGGAGCCATGGGTGATGCGAAAGAGAACCTCAGGGCCCTGGAACGAAGGCAAAGAAGGCAGCAGGATCGAAGCCTACTGGGGCCATAGGTGATGCGAAGGAGAACCTCAGGGCCCTGGAACGAAGGCAAAGAAGGATCAAGGGTGGGTTTTAGTCAGTAAAAGTCTGACACGCCCTTTTGCCCCGCCCGAGGGCGGGAGATGTCATAAGACGATTTCCCACCCAAAAAAAAATCATCATCTTCCTGCCTTTGTCCAATGTTATTTGGGGTCGGCGGTTTTTTTCTTCGATTTTGTCCTGGCAACCGACACGCTGTCACTGACTGCCCTATTTTTTCATGTAACTCCTCACACAATCCACTCAGGACAAACGTTTGTTTGATGAGCACGATCATTTGTCCTGTATCTGGGTGTAATTCATATATATAACATGTATTTAGAAATATATAATTATGTTTATCAGCTGTCTAGTGTTCATACAACAAGCTCTGCTTAGTTTGGGACTAAATGGCATTGTGTGAAAGTTGTGGAATATTATTATTGTCTTTTCTTTTTTTCATCATTTCAACCGGAAGACATCCACTGTTGAACATAGGCGGCCTATGATTCGCCACAGCTAACGGTCGCATCCCGATGGATGCGACCGTATTTTTGAACCTATTAGTAACATGCGTTTCATCCCTGCTTGACATGACCATACCATTTTTATATAAATAGATCATAGCTTTATATTGGTACCTTATTGTAACCCTATTGTTACCTAGTACTTTGTTAAGGGGTGGACGTCTTTAGGTTAAAATGATGATGATTTTTTTATAACTCCAGAAATTCTAAACATCCGTAACGAATTTAATTACTTTCAATATTTATTAATCTCTTGATTAGACGCATTGGGATTTTCATAAATAGTGATTATTGAATAAAATCGTAGATAATTTGTAGATATATTAACTAATTTTAATCCTTTCCAATCAGTACGCTTGCAATTTAAACTGATTACTTCGGATTAACTATTTACTTGATTACCTATGTCTTTATCTATTGTTATTTAAAATATTATAGAATTTGTCTTCATAACATTATTACTTGATCATTTCAAAGGTAAGCTCGATACATTGCGTCAATATTATCTTTTATTTAAAAGTTTTCATGTTTTTTGGTTGAATGTTAATTTTATTTTATACATTTATTAAAAACTTTATACACATAACACTGTACAAAGACAGACTTAATGCCTTAAGATTAAGATTTTTGTTTTTTTTTTTTTGTTTTTTTTTTGCCTCGTATTAATATTTATTTGTTATATTCCTTAAAACTTTAGGGAACTGATTACTTTCTATTAGAGACTTGACCACGAAGTTTTTGTTGTTCTTATTTTATTATAATAATATACTTTTTTTAATTAAACTTTTTTTCTTTTTCAGTATAAAAGTAAAAATGAAGACGATACTGGCCTTCACTGTACTTGTCGCGGGGATCTGTGCTTCCATAGTACCCGGGCCAACGTTCAAACCAGGTAAGCCATGCTCCAAAATATACAATCCAAAGAAGTTCAGTCGATCAATTGGATATAGTTAATTTCTCCTTTGGTGTCCTGATCGCAAGTGTGGAGTGTGTAGCCCCTTTTGTTTCTATTTCTGGGGTGAGAAATCATCAAATAACTTCCCCTGCTCTGGGTAGAGCGAGAGAGAATTTCAGATTTTTACTGACTGAAACCCACACGTGTTCCTTTAGATGCCCTTTGCGAACCAGGGCCGCAGTGACTGGCCCTGGATTGTAGTCCCAGTAGGACCAAACTTTTGTTGAGTTTTTCCATAAAGAGTTTATCAGTAGCAGCATTTGAAAGTAAGTTTTCTGACGCTCCCATGTCAGGGAAATCTCATAAAGCCAGCGCTGTAAAATATTGTAACGTTAACACGAACCAAAGATACCGACATAGCCCGAAGAATCCCCTGAACTGAAGTGGCAGTGGGCAGGACACATTGCTCGCAGAACAGATGGGCGATGGGGCCGAAAGGTTCTGTAGTGGCGAGCACGTACAGGAAAACGCAGCGATGAAAGGCCTCTCAAAAGGTGGACCGATGACCTGGTGAGGGTCGCGGTAATCCAATGGATAGGTACGAGATGCACAGGAAGGGTCGTAATGATGACACTTGGTCCCCTAAGTGTCATCAAAACGACCAGTCTTCGGAAAAAATGTTCATTCATAATCTTGATTAAATGGAAAAAAATAGCGCATTATGGTGAGCCAAGGAGCGTAGTATCCTGGAGTTTCAAATTTCCGACCGCGTTTTTTTTTTTTTTTTCGGTGGGAAAATCATCTTATGACATCCCCCGCCCTTGGGCGGGGCGGGAGATAGTGTCAGACATTTTACTGACTAAAAACCCACTCCTGTTCCTTCGTTGCCTTTCGTACCAGGGCCGAGTCTTCCTTTCAGAATCAGACCCTTGGCCCCAGTAGGCTTCGACCCTGCTAGGCCCCTACAGTTGCTGAGAAACACAATACTGCGCGCCGGTATAATTAAAAGAAAATATTTATTTTCTAGGTGCAATGGCGTCTCGGGACTCAAGATCGGGACCTGTCTCCGGCGCGATTGAGAATCAGGTCATCGAGGCTATTGAGGAGATTAGTCAAGAAATCAGATATCGTGGATTTGACCCCTATTATATCCCGAAAGAAAATTACGTTTACGCACTTCCAGTGCCTGTGTAAGTGATTTTTAAATGTTTGTCTAACAACAGTACATTCAGTTCGTTCATTGTTTTTAGGGTTCCGTACCAAAGTCGAAAAACAAAATCTTTATAGGATCACTTTGTTGTCCATGTGTCCGTCTGTTAAGACCCTTTTTTTCAAGGACGCCTGGTGGTATAAAACTGAAATTAGTATCAAATAGTGAAGTCTACTATTCCAACCAGCATTGAAAAATTACTTCTAAGCACGATCTAAACGTTAGGTCGTTTATGCTCTGTTTAGGCGCATGTTTTGACACACGCTAGAGTCAAAACCTACAGGGTACTTTTTGTTGATCTAGAATCATAATATAAGAAAATATATCATAAGTATAAGAAAAAGTCTAAAAACTAAAGGTAAATGTGTAGTCAATTCACAAAAAAATCTTTTTGAAATTTTAAAACATCTTCAAGATTTGATTCGAAAACGTTACTTACATGTAAGGTTGTACGGAACCCTCGGTGTGCGAGTTCGACTATGATCGGTTTTTTTTACCTGGTCATGTCAGTCTGTGTCCTTGCATGCACGCATCACTGTCAAAATTTAAATGATTTTTATTGTAGTTTTAAAAATGTTGATAGTAGTGTTAGGTTGTTGTTGGCTTGGGTTGTCAGAAGTAAAGCAAATATTATTTTTAATCACGTAAATTTGTAATTACGTAAAAAAAAAACTTATTTTGCGATTCGGAAAAATCTTCGTAACTCAATCGGGAACTGAACTGTTTTCATAGGTAAGTTTGTACGGAATCCTCAGTGCGCGAGCCCAGTTTTTTGTGTTTGGCAAAATATACAGAGCAAACTTGTTGCTACCAGTGGCCTCGCTCGTATGATAATAGAAAATTATCCCAAGGGAACATACTCCCGATATAAAAAATATTCTATATGCTTTCATCGAAATTCTTTCAGCAGTTCAAATGTGAAGAAGAAACAAACATATAGCTTTTATAGTATTAGTGTGGTACGGGACAAACTCCGCCCCTGGGCTCCCCCGCTGACGCAGAGTCTCCGGCCCCAGCTTGTGGAGGGTGTGGTGAGCACACTGTTCCCTGCGCGAGGGGAAAACTCTCCCCCGCCCATGGCTCCACCACCAGCGGTGTTTAACGCGGATCACGATGGCGATGACGACGACTAGCGACACGCGGGGTTGCGGTAGTTGCTGATAGGATCCAGTAGTTGGGACTCGAAGTGGCGCTGCACAAGTCCGAGGTCATGTGTTTTCACGGCCCTCGGAGCGCGCCACCACGGCGTTCCCAATTAACGTTAGAAGGAGTTCATATCGGCGTCGGGTCGACGATGAAGTACCTGGGACTCGTTCTCGACAGCCGGTGAAATTTCGAGGAGCACTTCCGACGTCTGGCTCCTAAACTGAATCAGACTGGGGCTGCCCTCAAGCGGCTCCTGTCCAACCTAGGGGGTCCAGACGCCTCCTGCCGGAGGCTCTACGTAGGCATCGTTCGTTCCTTGGCCCTTTATGGAGCGTCGGTGTGGGCGGCGTCGCTGCGAAAGCGACCGGTGGCCCAGCTGAACGCATGCCAGAGGGTCATGGCCATACGGATGGTGCGGTTTCCCGCGAAGCGGTGAGCCTCTTTACTGGCCTGCCACCATGGAATCTGGAAGCAACGGTCCTTGCACGCATGCACGATTTGTGCGTGGAGATGCAACGCGGGGGCCAAAATCCGCTGCTGCGACAAGTCACGGCATGGCGGACAGAGTTCCGCCGGGATCTCATAGTGGAATAGTGACAGCGACTATCGCAACCCAGTGCTGGGCACGCTCTAATTATGGTGGTAAGTCCCCTCTTTGAGGAGTGGCTGGAAAGACCTCACGGCGTCCTCACCTTCCGCATGACGCAGTTTCTCACCGAACATGGTCAGTTCGGGAAGCTCCTGCAGCGGATTCATGCGGAAGTAACGCCCGGGTGTCACCACTGTGTGAAACGCCCGGAGGACACGGTGGAGCACACGGTAGAGGTGTGCCCCGTTTGGGCAGAACACCGCCATGTCCTCGTGGGGGAGATCGGCGGTAACGATCCCTCGCGCCGGACCTTGGTACAGGCTATGGTCCGGAGCGTGGAGGAGTGGTAGGTGGTCGCCTCCTTCTGCGAAGCAGTAATGTTAGCAAATGAGTAGGCCGCACGTGCACGCGCGAGGGAGCGGCCCTCACGCCCCATCCGCCGGGATCCCGATCCCAATTTCCGGCTACCGTAGGCGCTGGCTTGCGGACGACGAGTAAAGGGTAGCTCGCCATCCGACCGTCCGGTAACCGTCCGGGCCGAGCCTAAGTCGTCGACGGCGTGTACTGTTCCAAGTGCGCCTCAAGGAGATGTCAGCAAACTGTAGGGGCCTAGTAGGGTCGAAGCCTACTGGAGCCAAGAGTCTGCTTCTGAAAAGAAGACTCGGCCCAGGTATGATAGGCAACAAAGGAAAAGGAGTAGGTTTTTTGTCAGTAAAAGTCTGACATACCCTCTCGCTCCGCCCAAGAGCGGGGGATGTCATTGGATGATATTCCCACCCGAAAAAAAAATTATATTATTAGTGTGATATCTCTTGTACTTTCTTTAATTTTTGTATTTTTTCCACCATTCTCAGGATCTTTAACGCAGCTGCTTTTCTGGATGAAGTTCTGAGCACCGGTTTGAGTGACATCGTGATAAACGTAATGAACTACAGTGTCTTATGGTCTCGGCTTAACTTCGAGCTTGAACTGCCTCATATCCATGTGTCTGCCCGTAAGTTTAACAAACAGTAAAATTGATGTATCATTGCTTTTGAAAATGTGCGCGGAAATTGGGTGCACGGTTCATTTGGTTGCAATCCACGCATACGCGCGTAGCTTAACCAACCGTTCTATTTGGGCTGCGGGATAGTTCGAAAGACTTACCACGGCCCTGGAGGGCAAAGGATTTTAGTTAATAAAAGTCTATTACTCCCTCGCTCTTTTTGTCATTTATTTCATCACCACTGCTCTCAAAACGGTGAAGGAAAACATCGTGAAGAAACTGGCATGTCCTAGAACCAAAAATTCGAAGTCATGTGACATCCACCAACCCGGCACTGGGCCCGCGTGGTGGATTAAGGCCCATTCCCTGTCCTAGAGAGGAGGCCTGAGTCCCAGCTGTGGGAACATTAAAAAGGCTGATTATACTCCCTCGCTCCTTCCAGAAACCCTTGTTATATTTGAACAACCATATAAACTATGACTTCATAGCTGATTTCAACTTGGTGATTGCTTGTAGTTTGCCATGTTATATGAATCTGCATCGGATTCGCTTGACTATCGGAAACCGTGTTCTTACTTGAATGAAACATACTTTAAATATAAACTTAATTGATAGCTTCAAGTATACCATTACCTAAATACACAGATCTGAAGGTTGAACTCATCATGTTTGGACTCTTTAAAGCCTATCTATTTACTAAGTGAATATTTTATTACGTTTCAGGCGCCGCTAGCGGAGACGTTACTCTCTTCGGAGAGAAACTGACTGCTGCAGCAGATGGCAGGTAAGAAAAATAAAGGACAAAGTAATATACAAATCCCAACATTTAATATGACACATTTTTAGAAAAATACACAGCAAGTGTAAGAGTCACAGAGACAGCGCTCTACATAGCCTAACTTTTTCTTATGGAGATAAAAGTTTACTGTGGTCGACCTTGATAGCGTTGTTTTCCCTCTGGCGTCCAGTGAGGGAAGGTTTTCGCCCATCTATCCGGGTCCAGTCATGCAAGGTGGCCAGCCTACTCCCACATTAACCTGGCAATTTTTTCCCCAACATCTGCTTCTTGATATAATCTTCTTGTTATAATAATAATAAGAAAGCAGTACTCCTGGACACGGCGCGCATTGTTAGGAGATTCCGCTCTCATGAGCCCTGACCACCGGTAGCCTGGACCCTGATCTCGATGCTGGTGGGCTACAATTTTTTATATTTTTAAATGATTTTTTAATATGATTTTTTTAAGAAATATTAAAAAATGTAAATAATGTGTATAATATAATGAAGAATGTAGAAAATAAATGGAATAATAATAATAATAATCCATTGCATAAATACCTTATAGACTAACATACATAACTACTTATATTAAATCAATTTGTTTGTTGTGTTGCTAGTATGATCTAATCACTTAACACCTAAAGTCAAATATAATTCTTCTACAACATCTCCCCCGGCGATGGGTAGCCTCCACTGCGATTGGTCGTCATGGTCAAATTTCTAGAAAAGTGGGATGACTATATAAATGATTTATTTTCCCAATATAACATAATAATATAATTTTCCACAACTATCACACAACGCCACCTAGTCCCATGCTAAGCAAAGCTTGTGTTATGAGTACTAGACAACTGATATACATACTTATATATTTCTAAATACATACATCATCATCGTCCTGCCCTTGTCCTGTTTTATTTGGGATCGGCGCAACACGTTTTTTTCTTCCATTCTGTCCTGTAACTCGTCACGCTATCACTAACTTCCTTTTCATTCTAATCACTTCTCACACAATGCATCCATCTTTTCTTTGGCATCCCTCTCCCTCTCTATCCATCCACATGTAAACTCATAACTCTTTTAGCAACATGCGTTTCATCCCTCCTCTTCACATGACCATACCAAGACAAACGATAATAAATTCTAAATACATACATATAATAAATAAATTACACCCAGACACAGAACAAATGATCGTGCTCAACACACAAACATTTGTCCTGAGTGGGAATTGAACCCACGAATTCCGGCATAGCAGTCAGGGCCACTGACCACTAGATCAACAGGCCAGTCAATCTGATGGTTACTGCTAATTAACTTAACAGTTAGAACAACAATAACAACTACATAAAACTGACACTACAATTTATTTGTAGTATATCTTATTATTGCGAAATTTGATTGATGTTGTTTCAATAAAATATGCGATTAGTTACAACAGATTAAGATATCGAACCAGATTACTTTGATTTCGACGAAAAACATACTGATTGGTGTGACAATAAGTGACCGTCAAGGTCTTTATCTATGCTAGTTTAAGCATATCATCTAGAAGTTTTTAGTTTGTTTGCTAGGATATTACTTATTGATTCTTGACTATAAGTGTCCTAGGATACGAAGTCCGTGTTTCCTGATAACCACAATATCTGGAAACATGGACTCCGTAAGGAAGTTCCATTCTTTACTTTACGCACAATTAAAGTGAAAACTGTATATAATCGACCGAAACATTCTGGAGTGGTGGCCGCGTTCCGGGAAACAGCGTTGGAAGGCCTCCAATGTACATGGTGGACCGATGACAAATGATATTTATTTTGCAAATAGATTTTAAAACACTTTTACACGTAAATTTTTTGTCAGTTTAAAATCTTATACATATCTTATATTATTTATGTTAACAACGGAAGCTGATTAGATTATCTTTCATTATATTTTATTAGCGTATAATCCCTGTGTAGTAATTAGGTGGTAGTTTGCCAAATCTGGTAGATTAGATTATGTGTGAATCTATGGAAATCGTTGATATGATTTTAGACACGTAAGTAACACCAATGACTTACATACAAATATATTTAGTTTTTTTTTTAAAAAAAAAATGATGCGTTCACGCTTACGCCATAGCGTAAGACATAGACCTGAGGGTTAAGGGCGCTTTCTAATTAGCCGCAAAGTCCGCGCGGCTGCAGAGCTGCCGCCGCGCTGCTTTGTTAATCCATATAAATAAAAAACGCGTGACTACATCGCGACACCCGCGCATCGACCACGTGACTGAGCGTTCAGATGACGTCAGAACAAAGGGATCGGAGGCGTGGCCGACTCGAGGCGATCGACGAAAGAGAATCGAAACGAAACGGTTGCAACTTGGCTAGGGGGGCAGTTCGTCGGTCGACTAGTGATGATATGCACTTAGTTTTTGTTAAAGTCTAAAAATGTACAAAGATCAGGTTGAAGAATTTATCGATGATATTGAGAATATTCCATTAGTCGTTCGTTGACTTACACAAAATAACGTCAACGATTCATATTCTATTCTATTCTATTCTATTCTATTCTATTCTATTCTACGTGTCTAAAATACAGATATGCAATATATTACATATAAATAGCATTGCTTGTTTATAGGACATATAGGCAAAACTAACATGAATGAAAAAAAAAAAAATGCTTTTCTTTCTTTTCTTTATATAAAAAAAAAAATACTGAAGGGACTAAGATTTGAAACTTGGTGTCACTTTTATCCAACTCAAAAATACCTATACAACTATGTAACACACATAGCTATTGAAATGTGGGCCCAGGATTTGTATCCTCCTTTGTAGCAAAGGGTCGCGGGGATGTCATTGGATGATTATACCACCGAAAAAAAAACGTGGAGTGATGAGCTGCGCTCTTACTGGAGAGACTGGCCTATTATAGCCGAGAACAGACGTGTGTGGAAGAGGGAGAAGGAGGCCTTAGTCGAGCTGTGGGCCATAATAGGTTATCTAGAACTGACTAATGACTGGCCTGTTGGTCTAGTGGTTAGTGTCCCGGACTGCAATGCTGGAGGTCGTAGGTTCAATTCCTACCCAAGACAAATGTTTGTGTGATGAGCACGATCTTGTTCTTTGTCTGGGTGTAATTTATCTATATCTATAACATGTATATGTATGTATTTAGAAATAAATAAATAAGCATGTTTATCATGTGTCTAGTACTCGTAGCACAAGCTCTGCTTAGTTTTGGCCTAGATGGCGTTGGGTTGAGTGGCATAAAAAAAACTAGACTAGATTGAATAACCCATTTATCGAGGAAGGTTAGGCTAGGAAGCTATATAACATCCCAACTCCCCCTTGTATCTTCGGGAACGCTTTAAGTATTTTGTTCCGAGTGAAAAACCTTGTCGCTCATCATCCTCTCTTCTCCTTCATTTTCCTCCCCACTCTTCAAGTCGCTACAGTGGATCTTTTACCGTTCGTGCTGTGCGCCTTTGGAATTCTCTTCCACATACATTGAGAGCTAGCCCTTCGTTGGAGGTTTTCAGGGGAAGAATTAGGGAACATTTTTTATCAACATGACCCGTAAATATGTATGTTTATGGATATTTATTTATTGTATATGTTACGGCTAATACCCGAAGTGCGGCTACACCTAGTTTTAGCCGGTTAGAACTAGGTGTAGCCACTTACTCTTGGTTAAACCTAGTACGAGCCGATTGTTTTCGGGTAAAACTAGGTCTAGCCTTCATCATGCCGGCTACAACTAGGTCCAGCCATTCCCTGTTGGATAAAACTTAGATGCGTGTCCCGCCAAGCCTTCCGCCCCGCGTCACACTCATGACTCACAGCATCTGCAGCAGCGGCGCGGGGTGGAGGGCATAGCGACGCACGCGCCTCTGCAGGTTGTGAGCGCCAGGTGCTGCTGATCTACTGCAGGTCTACTAGCGAGTGTGACTCACAGCGTCTGCAGCAGCAGCGCGTGTCTTAGTTTTATCTAACAGGGATTGGCTGTACATAGTTGTAGTTGGCATGCTATCGGCAGAGCTTTTTTAGATATTAAAAAAACGTCCAATAAAAAGAAACGTAGAGAGTTTTTTATTCTTATAAATCACATTGTAATTAATTAACACAAATTATTAGGAGTACCATTTTTAATATAATAGGAACAATCAGGAACATTTTTTTAACAACAGACAATAAGTAGTTGCATATTATAATTTAAAGAATGTTATTATAATTATAAATCACACTTTTATAAAGTAACATAAACTATTTATTAGAACAACTTAAACTTGAGTGACATTTTGAGTTACACAAAATACCAGCAGCTTTGCAGAGGCACTTTTTGTTGCCACACTTGTTTGCATCTAGTTTTATCCAACAGGGAATGGCTGGACCTAGTTGTAGCCGGCATGATGAAGGCTAGACCTAGTTTTACCCGAAAACAATCGGCTCGTACTAGGTTTAACCAAGAGTAAGTGGCTACACCTAGTTCTAACCGGCTAAAACTAGGTGTAGCCGCACTTCGGGTATTAGCCGTAACATATATATTATGTTTATGTATGGTGTGCTGTACACATATCTGTTTAGTATTTTTTTTAGTTTTAAATTAGATTTAATTTATATGTTTAATTTTTTGTTGTACTTACATTTAAAGTTCCTCAAATTAATGCAAAATTTCTTTGGCACTCATATGGTTTGCTGTAAGAAAACCCAGTTGTGGGTTAAGCTCGCCTATGTACATCAACTGTCTTATTTATAATGTCTGTATAAAATTATGTGTCCAATGAAGAATAAAGAAAGAATAAAGAACATCACGCTGCAACTAATAGGAGCACAGCAGTAACCAAAGACGCGCTTGGAACGCGGGGACAGCTAGTACCCTAAGTACATGACTAACTTTCTTTTTTCCAGAGTTGATGTCCGGGGAACCATCGTCAAGGGAGAGGTCCGTGTTAACGTTGGAATCATCGCCGGCATCTCAATCAGAAGCGTCGATATTGACTTGACTCTTGGACGAATTATCGTAAGTGTCTTTGTCATCATCATGATCATCATCATTTCAGCCGTAAGATGTCCACTGTTGGACATAGGACTTGTGTGTATTGTCGAAAAACAGCATACTTTTGAATAATTAATAATATATAATAATAATAATTCTTTATTAATGCAATACGTAAACAAATTTAAAGTGAAACCCTGACTCCTGAGCTAGGTTAGGTGCCTGTATTTCAGGAGCCAGTGACTTCTTCCATTTTCATTATAATATAGCCTAGCATAGTCGGCCTTATAATGTTCCCACTGTTGGGACTCAGGCCTCCTCTCTAGGAGAGAGAATGGGCCGTAATCCATCACGCGGGCCCAGTGCGGGTTGGTGGATGTCATATGTCTCCGAATTTTTGGTTCTAGGACATTTCCTCACGATGTTTTCCTTCACCGTTTTGAGAGCAGTCGTGATGAAATAAATTACACAAAGTAATGCGCCTGGCTGGGTTTAAACCCGCAACCTACAACTCGTAAGTCGAGGCCGTTACCACTCGGCCACCACTGCTCTTTAATGCTTCTTCATTATAATAACATTGAAATAATTATAGACATTAATTTTAAAACAATTTGCAATGCTTTTCATTTGCAGTCGAACATCAGGCTAGCCATCCAGGGAGACAACTATTCTCAGGAGATAAACAATTTCATCAGTCAAACGATCCCAGCCACCCTGAAAGAATTCAAGGTCAGTATTTAGTTTGAAATAATCACAACACTAACTTTCAAACTTTGCCCTGCAATTAAAATAGGTATAAATGGTATTAATATTCGCGTCATGTCCGTGAGCGGGCGCTGTCAGTTGAGACTAGTTATCTCTTAGCTGCCAGTTGATATTTTAATATCTATATTTAGTATTTATTTTTAAGCTATTGCATAGCTTCTATCGAGGGCCTTGAGCGCGGGGACCGAATCCAGAAATTCCGTAACGAAAAAAACCTCACGCTCCCCACTCCGACGGGCACGGAGGTGTGGCTTGAAGGCCGTGCATTGTCTAACGTCGTTTCTTTTCGGCAGTCTTCGACACGGTGTTTGTGTGCGTGCAACTAGCCGTATTGAACGACTCTACATAATTGCATAAGTTGATACAAAATGCTATGCAATAGCTTTACCGCGGCAGTCCCCGAGTGCCACACGTCTTTTTTTACTTTATTTACATTGTTCTCACATGATAGCGACAAGAAACATGTAACAGAGATATTGTAATTACAAAACATGATTGAAAAGAGTGTCCATGGAGTTTCTTGCACATTCTTCTCCATAGAAATCTACTTATTTATTTATTTAGTACAGCAAAATAGCCATTAATATTAAAATACTTTAATCCTTTCACTTTGTCTTCTCACAGAATCGCACTACGCTTTGGAATGTGCAATTAGCATTTTTTTTTCTGACTGACCGACTTCTTGACATTTCAAAAGTGCCTGTAAATGGTTTATTTGAAATAAAATGCTTTGAATCTTTGAATCTAAAACTATGATTAGGTACGTAAATTTATGAACATTATCCAAAAAAAATAATCTGTGGCGATTAATAAAAACAATGGTTTGATTTAAACGTCCTGGATTGGCGTCTACTTTTACTCCTAATGAAGTAATAGTTCAAGAATGAGTTACATCTGTGGCAGTAACTAAAATTCGAATTTGATAGTTTATTGGTAAAATAATTCGATTATCAACATCTAATAATCAAAAATCTCTAAAATTAAGTTCGTTGGATGAGATTATATAGGGTGACTGGTAATTAGTGACCGATACTTAAACACGTGATTGTACTCATGATTACAAACAACTTTCTCAAAAAAACTTTTTTTATATACTCACTAGTTTTATCACAATAACAAAACAGCTGTTTGAATCTAAGGCTGTTTGTAATATGCGCGCGCCTGTGACCGGTGACCGCTCAGCTGTTTTTAGCCGTACCTACAATAGTGATAGAACACACGCGGCTTGCAAACCCAGCGGTGTACGTAATCAGTGTATGTACCGGATTCAAACAGCTGTTTTGTTATTGTGATAAAACTAATGAGAATATAAAAAAAGTTTCTTTGGGAAAGTTGTTTGCAATCAAGAGTACAATTACGTGTTTGTGTATCGGTCACTAATTACCAGTCACCCTATAAATGAATCAAAATCAATATAATGAAAATTTGAATTTTCATATCTTCAATAATAAACAAATCTTAAGATGTAAAGCACTAGAGTAGCCCACAAAATTAAATTTTTCGTAAGTTTTTTTTTTTGCATTTTCTAGATTAGTATCAAGTTATACGTTGATTAAAATCATATTTTAAGATGTAGTACATATTAGGATGCCCGTAACACATATTTATTTTGCGGACGACAAGCAATGGTCGTCCGCAAAATTGGGTGACTTAAAGTCAACCAAAGGGCAATGGAGAGGGCTATGCTCGGAGTTTCCTTGCGTGATCGAATCAGGAATGAGGATATCCGCAGGAGAACCAAGGTTGCCGACATAGCACGAAGAATCGCCAAACTAAAGTGGCAATGGGCAGGGCACATTGCTCGCAGAACAGATGGCCGTTGGGGCCGAAAGGTTCTGGAATGGCGACCACTTACCGGAAGACGTAGCGTTGGAAGGCCTCCTACAAGGTGGACCGATGACTTGGTAACGGTTGCGGGAGTCCGATGGATGCGAGACGCACAGGACCGTTCGTTGTGGCGACGCTTGGGGGAGGCCTATGTCCAGCAGTGGACGTCTTTCGGCTGAAATGATGATGATGATGATGATGAAGCAATGGGTAGCTCGCCATCCTGCCGTCCGATAAATGTTCAGACCAAGCCCGAGTCATCGACGGCGCGTAGGTTTCCACGTGTGCCTCAAAGAGATGTCAGGAAAACCGTAGGGACCCAGCAAGGCCGCAGCCTACTGGGACCATGGGTTGATTTCCGAAAGGGAAGGGAACGCTAGGCAAAGAAGGAACATAGGTGTTAATCAGTAAGTCTGACACGCCCTGGCGCTCCACCCTAGAGCGAGAGAATTCATTGGATGATTGTACAACTAAAAAAAAAAACACGTATTTACGGAATCATAATTATTAAAATGTGTTTTTGTGTGTGTATTTTTTTACACCAAAATTATTTACTAATTAATATTGTATTAACCATAGAAAATTAAGGTGCTGATTTAAATAATTTTAAATAATATTATTTAAAATTCATAAAATATTATTTTTATTTTTCAGGACGAGGTCGACGAACTCATTGAAATTCTTCTCTTGGATATCCTCAACGAAAATCTGTGAAATGCTCTTACAATGTGGTCTTGAATATTTATTGCATAAATAAAATTTAATTAATTTAATATGTAATTAAAAACTGGTAGTTTCTATTCTTCCAACTCCTTAAACATGTATTGTTTTATTTTATTTACGTTAAGTTCCATTATGAAATAAAAAATTATACCATTTTTTTTTTAGGTGGGAAAATCATCTAATGACAAATCTCGCTCTTGGGCGGGGCGGGAGATAGTGTCAGACTTTTACTGACTAAAAACCCACCCCTGTTCCTTCTTTGCCTTCATCCCGGGGTCCCGGGTTTCGCTTTCACACTACCCGGGGTTTCCAAATCATAAATATTATTTGACGAATAAAACCTACCCATCTACTCTGTTTTGTTTACTTAGATATTTGCTTGTTTTCATTTTTAGGGTTCCGTAGTCAACTAGGAACCCTTACAGTTTCGCCAAGTCTGTCTGTTTGTCCGTCCGTCCGCGGATAATCTCAGTGACCGTTAGCACTAGAAAGCTGAAATTTGGTACCAATATGTATATCAATCATGCCGACAAAGTGGTAAAATAAAAAGTGGAAAAAAATGTTTTATTAGGTACTAAAGTGGGGAGTGATTTTTTTTTCATTTCAACACTAACGTGTGATATATTGTTGGATAGGTATATAAAAATGACTAGATGTTTACTAAAATCATTTTATGATAATGTTAACATTTTCGGAAATAATCGCTCCAAAACTAAAAAAAAAAAGTGTCCTCTAACTTTTGAACCATAAGTTTAGAAAATATGAAAAAAATCTTAAAAGTAGAACTTTATAAAGACTTTCTAGGTAAATTATTTTGAACTTGGTTGAACAGTTTTTGAAAAGTTGTACAAACCAATTTCTGAACTAAGTTTGTAACTTATCCGTATATGCAAGCATTTTTTTAACAGGACAGGGGGTGTATACGGGGTCCCAATCAACACCTATCGGGACCCAAGCCAACCTCACCTGCACGTGGTGCACCCTGCTGATAAACGAACGAGGCTATGGCGACCCGCCAACACGCACTGGACCAGCGTGGCGGGTTATGGTCCAAACCCCCTCAAATGCATAATGCAACAAGAAACAGGCCCCAAGTGCCCGGTGACTCCAGCGGTTGTGCTAACGTGGACGGGCGTGGGCGCAGCCCTGGGGTCTGGGGTGCTAAGAATCTCCGGGCGGGATCGGCGAGACGCACAGGATCGTTCGTTGTGGCGACGTTTGGGGGAGGCCTATGTCCAGCAGTGGACGTCTATCGGCTGAAATGATGATGATGATGATGATGATGATGGACATTTTTCACTGCAGGACTCGGCTCCATAACATTATCCGATTTGCCCCCAAGACCATAATATGTACCGATGTCGTTTCTGCTAGTTATCCTAATTTGTTGAGATACTACCTATCGGCACGGTAAAGAAATTTCCAAAAAACGTATACTTGTCTGTATATTCACTAACGATCCCCCAAAGTAATCGGTGAAAATAAAGCAAATAATGAACATACCTAATTAATCGACTTGAAAAAGGAGGAGGTTCTATGTTCGGCTGAATGTATGTTTTTTTTATGTTTGTTCACCGATTTCTCGGTCAATTGTGGACCGATTTTGAATTTTTTTTTGATTGAATGTTTATTCTTCCAAGTTGGTCCCATAGAAATATTGTTATGATCTGATCATGAACTTCGAAGATATGGAACAGAACTCCTCATAGGATCACAGCAGAACTGTCGTAACAAGTAAAATTGCTTTATTTATACGTGTAGTCGATGACTGACTGAAAGAAGAAGGGGAATATATCGAACTGATCTGATGATGAAGCCTGAAGTTAAGCACCGGAACTCTGTAATAAATTAATTTAATCTAACCGTGTTTGGTATTATTAGAATTGTCATGAGATGCACTCTGGCTATAAAGTATTTAAGTATGGCTGAGGGATACTTTTTAGTGGTGGTACCATAACTAAAAAGTGTAAAATAAAAAACTTTTTACAAAAAAATACAACCGACTTCAATGTAAAAACAACTGAAAAGTGCTAAATAACTTTAATTTCTTTTTAACTTTTTTTTACTAACAAAATCAAATATAAAGAAATGCTGCGCACCGCGCGCGTCAACCGAGAGATTGACAGGCAGCTGTGTGTGAACTTGTTTTTGTCAAAGAGAGATAGTAATATTCCACAAACGAATTTCATACCAGCGTCAACTTGAAGTAGCGAGCGCCATACACCTCTTAAGTAGAGTAATTCTAAAGACAATCATAATATTATTACAACCTTATTATACCCACTTGTACAATAAGGACATCGTTCTATTGTGTTCATTATTTGCGTTCCAATTGACCGTCTGTTTAATATAACATCTTGTACCCAAGGATTAAGTTTCTAGAAAAACTGTAAACTGTGGATAAGTTTATTAAAATAAAAGGTTAGTACAAATGGATATATTATTTTCGTGCGACAAATTTGTAGGATTCCTTGAAGTGTTTACCTATATGTTCAAGAATTTTTTTTAATCTGTATTGGTAAGGGCATCATATAAGAACGGCTGGACTAGTTTGTAGTTTTATTACTAATTATTTTACGTTGTTACGTCGTTGTTGTTGTTTACGTCATTAAGAGTAAGATTCTTAGGGAGAGAAAAATTTGAAAAGGTCCCCAAAAAATTGGGAAATTGTAAAATATAATAAAAACAGAAACTGATTTTCCCAATGGTATTTTTGTAAGAATTTGACTAAGGGTGTGTTTCTGAATTGAGTATTTTGAGTTAAACACATCTCAAACTCTAATGCCAAATATTGACGGGTTTTCATGCTAGAGTAGAGTGCACTAGCTTCTGACGTTTTATAAGTGCCCATGTAGGCCTATGTGAAATAAAAATATTTTTGATTTTTTGAGAAATATTCAACTTTAACTTACTCGTAAATCAGAAATCAGGGATTAGTCAATATCGGGTCAGCTAGTTTAAAAAGTACAAGTAATTTCCAAGTCACGCATAAATCACGGTATATACGAGTATTTTATTATTTATTTATTTAAACTTCATGTACAGTAGTGGTACATAGGCGGACTTAATGCAACAAGGCATTCTCTACCAGTCAACCTTTGGGTTAAAAAAGACAACACTGTGGTAGGTGTGCACAATAAATAAATAACAGATATATCACGCTTTTTTACCAATGTTGTTGTTGTTGTTGTGTATTTATTATTTTTCCAATGTTTGTGTTTGTTGTTTTGTTTCTATACCTATATAGTTTTATTTGACCTCCGTGGTTGTGACCGTGGCATCACTGCGGGCCCTAACAGAATACCAGCGCTGCGTTATTTATCGTTTTAAATATCGCAGCATATGCTGAGTTAGGCGCCTTTTTGGCCTTGCACAGATCGTACAGTTATTCTTTATACTTAATTCTACTATATTTTAATTCCAATGTACTCTACTGTATTTTAATTTTACTGTATGTGTGAGGTACGAATAAACGTTTTTTCTTTCTTTCTTTCTTTATTCTTTCTTTCTTTCTATATAGGGTGACTGGCAATTAGTGTACGATACTTAAACACGTGATTGTGCTCATGATAACAAACAATTTTTATTATGGGAGCGAAGCCGAAATCGCGAAAAAAATATCAGCTGTTCAGTACATTAGGCAAACATAAATGTACTGAACAGCTGATTTTTTTTCGCGATTTCAGGTTGTTCCCATAGTAAAAGTTATTGGTTATCATGAGCTCAATCACGTGTTTAAGTATCGTACACTAATTACCAGTCACCCTATATATCAAGTAGAAGAAGAAGAAGTAGTAGAAGTCGGTTAAAACCTACTATTTACATCTCTAATAGACCTAGTAAGTTTTATTAGGTAGGAAATAATCAAATTACTTCTCACGCTCTGAGTAGAGTGTGAAAGAGTAAGACTGACTCAAACCCACCTGTTTTTTATTTAGTTGCCCTTTGCGTTTATGGGCCATGGTAACTTTCGAACAATCTCGCAATACCTATTGATTATTACATTAAATATTTATACTTGTACATAATTTGTATGATAATCGGAGTCTCTATGGACAGTCTTGAAAATAATGAGATAAAAAACTTTTTACAAAAAAAAAACAACCAACTTCAATGTAAAAAAAAACACTGAAAAGTGCAAAATAACTTTACCTAATTTCGGAAGTCGGTGTTTCTATAATAGTTTTGCCTCTTCGTTATTTAACACCGACTTCCGAAATTAAAGTTATTTTGTATTTTTCAGTGTTTTTTTTTACATTACAAAGTTTTTTATTTTACACTTTTTAGTTATGGTACCATCACTAACTAGTTCCGTATGGTGTCCGGACGTAAAGAATAACACCATCCCATCTCTTCCGAGGGTGTCGTAAGAGGCGACTAAGGAACATACCAGAGAATGGGCAGCAGCATCCTCTGTGCATTACAACAACCAAACTGCGATCGCCAACACGTCTGCCAAGCGTGGCGATTATGGCAACCCCCCCCCCCCCCAAAATGAAAAGCAGAATGAAAAAATAGCCCTTAGTGCCCGGCAGCCCGTCTACCCTTGACTCCGGTAGCGGTCAAGGCCACGACGAGGCAAGGGGTGCGAAGAATCTCCGGATGAGATCTGGCTACCCATCTATAAAACGACTCGACCTGGCAACTTTTAACACGCGTACACTGAGGACTGACGAGAAGATCACCGAACTTGAGGAGGAATTGAGCAGGTTGCGATGGAGTATTGTGGGATTGTCTGAAGTCCGAAGACAGGGGGAGGATACGATAATTCTCAAATCCGGTAACCTGCTCTATTTCCGGGAGGGTGACCAGCAGTCCCAGGGTGGTGTCGGGTTTATCGTCCACAAGTCCCTTGTGAACAATGTGGTGAAGATCGAGAGTGTGTCGACCAGGGTGGCGTACCTTATACTCAGAATATCATCAAGATATTCGCTGAAGGTCATACAGGTCTACGCCCCGACCTCGACACATCCCGACGACGAAGTAGAATCCATGTATGAGGATATATCAAGAGCCATGCATGGTTCTAAGATTCACTTCACCGCGGTCATGGGGGACTTTAACGCGAAACTGGGCAAACGAGACGGTGACGAGCTGCGAGTGAGGCAATTTGGATTTGGACGTCGGAATCACCGGGGACACCTACTGGCTAGCTTTATGGAGAAGGAGGGCCTCTATATGATGAATTCCTTCTTCAAAAAGCGTGAGCATAGAAGGTGGACCTGGCAAAGTCCTGACGGTACAACTAGAAATGAGATTGACTTCATCCTGTCGACGAAAAAGCAAATATTCAATGATGTCTCTGTGATCAACGCGGTGAAAACTGGAAGTGATCACCGCGTCGTAAGAGGCACATTGAATATTAACATTAAGCTTGAAAGGTCTCGACTGATGAAGTCTACGCTCCGTCCAGCACAGATCCAGATCCAAAACCCCGAGAGCTTTCAGCTCGAACTCCACAATCGTTTCGAGTGCCTAGGAAGCTCCGTGTATGAATATAACGATGGGTTCGTGGAAACTGTCCATACGGTCGGGTCTAAGTTTTTCAAGACTCACCGTACAAATAAGAACAAGAAGCTCTCCGATCCGACCCTCGAGCTAATGAAGAAGAGGCGTGAGATGATTCTGCAGTCTTCAGACGATGCGTGCATATACCGGCAGCTCAATAGACAAATCTCGAAGTCCCTGAAACGCGACCTTCGCCGCTTTAATACCGCAAGGATTAAGGATGCGATTGAGTGGAATAAGGGCTCTAAAGTATTTGCACGAGATCTGTCGGCCGAACTCCTGAATGCGGGTGGAAAACCGGTCCTTAAGGCCCTTCAGAAGCTATTTGATTCCGTCATACTCGAGGGAAAAACGCCACAGGCGTGGAGCAGAGGCGTGGTGGTACTCTTCTTTAAGAAGGGCGATAATGCCCTGCTTAAGAATTATAGGCCCATCTCGCTTCTGAGCCATGTCTACAAGCTGTTTTCCAGAGTCATCACGAATCGTCTCACGCGCAGGTTCGACGACTTCCAGCCTCCCGAACAAGCCGGATTTCGAAAAGGCTTCAGCAACGTGGACCACATACATACGCTGCGGCAGGTTATACAGAAGACTGAGGAGTATAATCAGCCTCTCTGCTTAGCGTTTGTGGACTACGAGAAAGCCTTTGATTCGATTGAAACTTGGGCTGTACTGCAGTCTCTCCAACGGTGCCAAATTGACTATCGGTATATCGAAGTGCTGAAGTGTTTGTACAAAAAGGCCACTATGTCAGTCCGACTACAAGACCAGACCTCGAAACCTATCCTCTTGCAGCGGGGTGTGAGGCAGGGAGACGTTATTTCTCCGAAACTGTTCACGGTAGCAATGGAGGATGTCTTCAAGGTTTTGGAATGGAGAGGGCTAGGCATTAATGTCAATGGTGAGTACATCACTCACCTTCGGTTTGCCGACGCCATAGTAGTCATGGCTGAGACTACGGAGGAGCTCAGTACAATGCTTGGTGACCTCAGTAGAGCTTCCGAAAGAGTGGGACTTAAAATGAACATGGACAAAACCAAAGTCAACAGGTAACAGGTAAACAGCCATGTAGCACCCACTCCTATCAAGGTCAGGGACTCAACACTCGAAGTTTTAGACTACTACGTTTACCTGGGACAGACGGTCCAGTTGGGAAAGTCTAACTTCGAGAAAGAGATCAATCGTCGAATCCGACTCGGCTGGGCAGCGTTCGGGAAGCTGCGTGGTATCTTCTCGTCCAATATACCACAGTGTCTCAAGACGAAAGTCTATGACCAGTGCGTGTTGCCAGTGATGACATATGGCTCCGAAACGTGGTCGCTTACAATGGGGCTCATCAGAAGACTTAAAGTCACCCAAAGGGCAATGGAGAGGGCTATGCTTGGAGTTTCCTTGTGTGATCGAATCAGGAATGAGGATATCCGCAGGAGAACCAAGGTTGCCGACATAGCCCGAAGAATCGCCAAACTAAAGTGGCAATGGGCAGGGCACATTGCTCGCAGAACAGATGGCCGTTGGGGCCGAAAGGTTCTGGAATGGCGACCACGTACCGGAAGACGTAGCGTTGGAAGGCCTCCTACAAGGTGGACCGATGACTTGGTAACGGTTGCGGGAGGCCGATGGATGCGAGACGCACAGGACCGTTCGTTGTGGCGACGCTTGGGGGAGGCCTATGTCCAGCAGTGGACGTCTTTCGGCTGAAATGATGATGATGATGATGACCATCACTAAAAAGTACCCCTCAGTCATACTTAAATACCTGATAGCCAGAGTGCATCTCATGACAATTCTAATAATACCAAACACGGTTAGATTAAGTTAGTTTATTACGGAGTTCCGGTGCCTAACTTCAGGCTTCATCATCAGATCACTTCGATATATTTCCCCTCTTCTTTCAGTCAGTCATCGACTACACGTATAAATAAAGCAATTTTACTTGTTACGACAGTTCTGCTGTAATCCTATGAGGAGTTCTGTTCCATATCTTCGAAGTTAATGATCAGATCATAACAATATTTCTATGGGACCAACTTGGAAGCATAAATTTCAATAAAAAAAAAAAAACAAAATCGGTCCACAATTGATCGAGAAAACGGTGAACATACATAAAAAAAAAACATACATTCAGCCGAACATAGAACCTCCTCCTTTTTGAAGTCGGTTAAAAATGGAAGCAAAACCTGTCTTGGCTAATGTTACAGAGAGGTGAAATCAATTAGGTATTCGACATTCGTACTGATTCATCCAAATTCGAAAATTCCTCTATTGTTAAAAAATAAATAAAGTAAGTATAGTTGAGCAAGTAAAGCCGCAGAAAAAGCTAGTGTAATATTATGAAAAATAAAACAATATACTTTTCTATTATTATCAGTAACAAACTCACTGTCAATGACGACACAAACACAGCAATCTGTTATTGTCCATTTTTCTTCAGATTAAATGTCATTATCTTTTAAGTCAACAGTTGATTTGGTATTTATCTATCGACGAAGTAGTCTCATTAGCAGTTTAGTGAACAGCACGTGAAATAAAGGTATGTTTGTTAATTATTCTTTATGAAAATACTTTCGTTATAATACTCATCATCATCATCATCATCATTTCAGCCGAAAGACGTCCACTGTTGGACATAGGCCTCTCCCAAATGTCGCCATAATGACCGGTCCTGTGCGTCTCGCATCCATCGGATTCCCGCGACCCTCACCAGGTCATCGGTCCACCTTGTGGGAGGCCTTCCAACGCTGCGTCTTCCGGTACGTGGTCGCCATTCCAGAACCTTTCGTCCTCATCGACCATCTGTTCTGCGAGCAATGTGCCCTGCCCACTGCCGCCTAAGTTTGGCGATTCTTCGGGCTATATCTGTAACTTTGGTTCTCCTGCGGATATCTTCATTTCTGACGAGATCACGCAAGGAAACTCCGAACATAGCCCTTTCCATTGCCCTTTGAGTGACTTTAAGCCTTCTGACGAGGCCCATTGTAAGCGACCACGTTTCGGAGCCATATGTCATCACTGGCAACACGCACTGGTCATAGACTTTCATCTTAAGACACTATAATACGACTATAATATAGACGTTATAATACTAAATTTACTCTATCCACATTGCTGATGCCTGCCAGGGATTTGAAAAGGATATACTCATGGTCCTGAAACGAAAAAGGCAACTGAAGGAACATAGGTGTTGATACACGCCCTCTCGATCCACCCTAGAGCGGGAGAAGTCATAAGATGATTTCCCACCACAAAAAAAAACTCTATCCACATTTTCCTTATTTCTCCCGTTAGTAACAAACTCAAGCCAACGGCTTAGGAATCAACGTCGGCGTAGCATACCACTTTCTATCGTATCTCTATTAGTAATCATCTCTTTCTAGACCACTCTTTCCTAACTTTTCCTTTCCACTCTTTCCTAACTTTTCCTTTCCACTCTTTCCTAACTTTTCCTTTCCACTTTTCCCTTTTTTTTCAAAAAAATATTTTTAACTGCCTCGCTGGTCTTGTGGTCTCAAGCGCAATTGCTGAGCAGAGAGTCCTGGATTCGATTGGACGGAAAGAGCAATTGGGTTTTTGCATTAGGAATTACTCTGTAGCACTCCAGAGTTTGGTCCTGCGTCAGCACCTCTACCATGAGTTTAAAGCAATAGTATTCGTCGCTATCGATATCGCGTCGATATCGACGCCGTAAATATTTAGTATGGCAAATTTTGCAGCGCTTCTAGCGGTCACTTGCAGAACCAAAATCGGTAGTATGAGTCATCAGGTACAAAACCGATCGAATAAGAACTCGCTAGCGACTAAAGTTTTTAGAAGTTTCCTATAGAAAATCGGTACCATGAGCACCATGAGTAACAAATTTGACAGGTGCTATCGAAGCAAACCGTTACTACAGTAGTAAAGTAGCTCACTAGCATATTGAAGGGTTTTTTTTTTTAGGTGGGAAAATCATCTAATGACAAATCGCGCTCTTGGGCGGAGCGAGAGATAGTGTCAGACTTTTACTGACTAAAAACCCACTCCTGTTCCTTCGTTGCCTTCGTCCCAGGGCCCCGGGTTTCGTTTTCACACAACCCATGGCCCCAGTACGCTTCGACCCTGCTGGGCCCCTACGATTTGCTGACATCTCCCTGAGGCGCGCGTGGAACAATACGCGCCGTCGACGACTTGGGCTCGGTCCGGACGTTTACCGCACGGTCGGATGGCGAGCCACCCATTGCTCGCCGTCCGCAAGCCCGTGCCTACGGTGGCCTGAAATCGGGATCGGAATCCCGGTGGCGGTAAGGGCGTGAGGACCGTTGCCTCACGCGATCGGCCGCCTCCTTTGCTAGCATTACTGCTTCACAGAAAGAGGCGACCGCCTGCCACTCTTCCTCGCTCCGGACCATGGCCTGTACCAAGGCCCGGCGCGAAAGATCGCCGCCGCCGATCGCCCCCACACGGACACGGCGTTGCTCTGCCCAAGCGGGGTACACCTTCACCGTGTCCTCCGGGCGGTCCACACAGTGGCGACACCCGGGCGTCGCTTCCGCACGAATTCGGTGTAGGAACTTCCCGAACTTACCGTGTTCGGTGAGAACCTGCGTCATACGGAAGGTGAGGATGCCGTGAGGTCTTTCCGACCACGCCTCAAAGAGGGGACTTACCGCCATAATTGTGGCGTGCCCAAGCATATTGAAGGGTGAAAATGTTGTAAAGCGTGTCGTGTAAAACAATATTTTATTTATTTGTGCATATATATGTCCGGTAAAACTTATTTAACGTAGAATATGTTAGGTATGGCTGCATATGAAGACGAACGACGCGTCAAAGGAAATTTCCAAGCGACTATACGAAAGGCACTTAAACATATAAGTGAAAATAATTTCATCAAAGAATATAGGCTCAATAAAGGGGCTTTCAAGTATTTGTGTGGTCTGCTAAGATTTTATACAGATTTGATATCTACACAAAGACTAACACTTGAATCGAAGGTAAATTAGAAATAAGTGTGTTATAATAACTTGCTTTTATTATACATGCACTTCATAATAGAAATACCACTTATCAGTATGCGCATTGTTATTTTACGTATTACTGGCAAACCTTTCCATTTTTCCCATTCAAGAATTCACAAACACACAACACTGAACCATCAAAATATTTATACAACTACAGTCTACAATATTACATTTTCAATAGGCCGGGTTATAGAGAATTGGTGTTTAAAATTGGTAGGGATTTTTAGGTATATCTGCCTGAATCTGTCTTTTACTGTAGCTGGAAAGAGAGCAAACTTAAGTGTGAAGTTAGATACGATGCGGTTTTTGTACCAACGTAAACACTCGACACCGTTTATACTATCGAGTTGTCGCTAGCGAGTCTGTTTGACTCATGGTACGAGTTCAGTTGTAATCTATTCGATGCACGTTTATTCGATATCGACTACGGTGAGATGGTGTAGTTTTTCGATAGTAACTCATGGTAAGGGTACAGCCCCCCTAGCCAAGTTACAACCGTTTCGTTTCGATTCTCTTTTCGTTGATCGCCTCGAGTAGGCCACGCCTCCTATTCCTTTGTTCTGACCACGTGATTGAGCATTAAGATGACGTCAGAATAAAGGAATCGGAGGCGTGGCCTACTCGAGGTGATCGACGAAAAGAGAATCGAAATGAAACGGTTGTAACTTGGCTAGGGGGGCTGGTCTCTCTCCGGTCGTGTTGGATTGCTGGCAAGTGTAGTGGATTACGGCCCATTCCCTCTCCTAGAGAGGAGCCCTGAGTCCCAGCAGTGGGAGCATTATAAGGCTGATAATGCTATGCTTATAATTGCAAGAATAAAGGTAGAACTACACTGCTCACACGTGTGCTACACACGCTGATCTGGGTACATCGGTATATGGAAACAAGACTTGTAGAGCTACACTTGATCCACGCCACGCGACGTCGTTCTACGTACAAATCAGGCGTGTTACGCGATCTAATGTAGTTCTTGCTTAATGATTCTAATTGGGTTTCAGAACATAAGATGCAGTTACCTCTAGTATTGTTGGCAATCATCGGATTAGCAGTAGCTACTCCAGTGGACTTCAAAAGCTTCACCAAGCTCAATTTTGCCTTTTTGAAGCAAGGTAAGTTTATTGTAGTAGTTATCAGTACCTATATTTAAAGGTAAAGTCCTGACTCATTAACTTATCAACGCCCAGCCTACCCTACCTGTTTGACCTAGAACGCTGAAATTATGTAGTACAGACGTTCCTTTTATGTACATCATCCTAAGCAATAAGATAAAGAGGTACGTTATCGTATTTTCAATCTATCTTTTCTTTCTTTCTTTTTCTATATTTTTTATTATCAAGAAATAAGTGAATGAAAAATGAGTCTTAACACTCCCGAACCATCAAATAGGTTATTTATAACTAATTGTCGTACACATAATATTTCTTGAATGGCAGAAGTTAAGATAGATCGGAAATGTGACATTAGATAAATACATTTGCTTGTGACTGTATACAAAGAAAAACTGGGCATGTGCGAGTCGGACTCGCGCCCTGAGGGTTTCGTACAAACTTATCTATGTAAATAGTTCAATTCCCGAATGCAGTCTCGAAGATTTTTCCGAATCGCAAAAAAAAAATTGTTACGTAACAACAAATTTACAGTTTTCAGATTTATTCCTATACTTGTGCTCTAAGACCTTGCTTTATGCCAAATTTCTGGATTCTGGGTCAACGGGAAGTACCTTATGAATTTTTTATTTCCTCGAGAGTTTTGAAATGTACGTTTTTTGCCACATAAAACAAAGTATCTTTTTTTCTCGTTAATTTACATGTTTGATTTTTTTACAGCTTTAAGAGTCCGTAGACCCGAGTATATGATTTAAATTTCAACTCGATACCTCCACGCGTTCCCGAGATAAAGGGTCTTAGGTGGTATCTTAGTTCGCAGCAATAAATATGGTCTAAGCTCAGAACTTGATATTGTGCACAAAATATGTATGTATTAAATGATAATAGAGAGTCACTGGATGTATATACAGCAGACAAATCGTTTGAAATGTAATAAAGTAAATAATTTGAATATTTAAATAAATCTCATGAATTGAATAATTTTAATATAAATATGTCATGTGACAATGTCAATAGACATTTTTAAATGAGTTTAGTAATAATTATGTATGATAATTTTATTATTAGAATCTATTAAATATTAAATAACGATTACATGCAGTAATCTAATTTATTGTTTTGTAATTATTATTATTTTTTGGCACAAAATAAAAGGTTTTTAATTTAATAGATAATAAATAATAAGTTTATTTTCAGACTAAATTTGTCCATAGTTTTGTTAGTATTGGTGTGTTAGTAACAATAGTGCTTAAATAATTACGTTAGTATTGGTAGTTTTTACTATTTATTTATTTATGTTATTTATGACTGTCGCCACCCAGTGTCTCTGCAAGGGACAGTCCAGTCTGGCAGCAATCATCTTTAAAATGCTGTTGTCACTACCATGGAGACGCCGTAGTAAGGAGGCCGCTTTTTTACGCATGATGGCGTGGAAACCATCAGTACCAGCCTGTGCGAACATTCCCGACGCGCTACAGCGCCATGGCAGTCCCAACAGCATCCTGAAGGCATTATTAAATTGGACACGCAGGGCACTGTAGGCTTGTCGCGTGTATGACACCCACAGGCCGCTCGTGTAAAACGATTGACAGAACGCCTTAAAAAGGGTTATTTTGACGTTATTAGTACAACGAGCGAACCTGCGGACGAGCATATTGCTTCTCACAGACAATGCCCTGCGCTCCCTCTCTATATCTCCGTCATCCCTTAAGTCACTTGTCACAAGTGACTACGTGACCAAGGTACTTAAAACTACTGACAGTCTTTAACGCTACGTAATAAAAGTTACGTAGCATGTAATAACAAAATAACAACAATTACAGATGATTTGGCAAGGAACAGTGCACTCGAAAACGTAGTTCTGGGTCTGCTAGAAGATCTAAGGCATACTATGCTGACGGGTAATGATGAAGTACCAGTCCTGGATCCCCTGGATATTGAAACCTTACATCTGAACGAAGAAAGTCTGCCTATATCTGAGTAAGTTGAGAGTAAAATTAGTTGAGATTTTTTACTTTCTGTATACACCCCTATTTATTAATTAGTACAAAAAAATGAGGCTCTATCCGTAGGTACGCATTACTGATTTGTAGTCAAAAGTAAAACAAAAAACGAAATCCTAAACTTGTCCACAAAAATTGGTCATAATTGGTAAATTCGTAATAGAATCAATCATTCATAACAATTGCTACTAGAAAATACTACGCGCAGTGTTTTCCATTTTGATCGTCATTTATTCATTCGTAATCAATAGCCAATTCCATAAATTAAGTGACATTTTTACTAAATGCACATAAAGTCTACTCGATTCATATAACAAAAATGGGAATTTAAATTTTTTTGTCAGTCTGTTTGTTCCGGCTAACCTCCGAAACGGTTGGACCGATTTTTTCAAGACTTTCACTGATAAATAGCTAATGTTACAAGGAGTTAGCGTTAAAATAAAGCTTGCTTTATCTTATTAAAAAATTATGCATATAGTTATTGTGTGCTAACCTAACCTGACTAACCGATTCTGTAAAAATATCCAAAAGTACCTGATTTCATTAAAAAAAATCTTTTAGTTCTCACATAGATATCAAAGACCTGAAGATCCAGAAGTTGAGCACATTTGTGGTTGATCAGCTGAGTATCAACACTGCTTCTATAATCCCTCTGCGGTATCGTCTTCAATTCAATATCCAGGTTCCTGTCCTGGAGATTCTAGCTGGTAAGTGTTTCTCTGATTTTAATGACATAGAAAAGAAAATACAAACCAATAACGAAAATCTTCTTCTTCTTCTCCTCACAATTCTGCGCCAGAACAGTCTGTCCTGGGTTGTCGATTTTGGCAGTTAGGCTTTCTTGAAGTGTCTCTTGATGTTAGACCACCAGGTTAAAGGTAGACAGCCTCTACCTCTCCTTGGTCGGGTAAATTTAGGGCCGTTTTTACCACATGGTCTTCGTTATACCTCATTACATGTCCATACCATCTTAGGCGGAGCTCTGTCATTTCGTCCGTGATGGACGCAACACCAAAACGGTACATTATAATTAGTGTAAAGTTATTTGAGTTCTGATAATCTTACTCATTAAGTGTTTTCTGGCCGTCTGGTAGCCGTCCAGACCGAAACGTCGACATCGACGGCGTATATTGTTCCTTGCGCGCCTCAAAGACATGTTAGAAAAACCGTAGGGGTCAAGCAAGGTCAATGCCTACTAGAACCATGGGTCGACTTCTAAAGAGGTTATACGGGGCCCTGGAACGCAAAGGGCAGCTGAAGGAACATAGGTGTAGTTTTAGTCAGTAAAGGTCTTCTTCCGGCCCAGCAGGGTCGAAGGCTACTGGGGCCATGGGTGATGCGAAAGAGAACCCCGGGGCCCTGGAACGAAGGCAAAGAAGGAACAGGAGTTGGTTTTAGTCAGTAAAAGTCTGACACACTCTCATACCCCGCCCTAGAGTTGGAGAAGTAATTAGATAATTTCTCACCTCAAAAAAAACTGTGATGACCCTTGCAAAATATAACCCTAAATACGCTAATGGTTTCGTATTTGTCTTTGATTAAGTCAGAAGAAATAAACGGCTGGGAGTATATAGTATCAACGTCTGTTATATAAAATCAATAACTGATTGATATTAATTCTTTTTTCAGCTAACTACGACCTCTCACTTGCTGTAGCGGGTACCAATATATTTGGAAACGGGGATGCCATGTAAGTACCATTCTACCATTCTAAATAGTCTTGTGTAGATCGCGAACAACGAATTAATACGAAACTATATTCATTTTTTTTAGGTGGGGATTCATTCAATGCCTTGTCCCGCTCTATAGAGGAGCAAGAGAGTGTGTCAGATATTTACTGACATGTACTGTCAAACTAAAGTGTACAGTCACGAGCAATAAGATATTTATTGTTACATATTCAATCTATCTTAACTTCGGCCATTCAAGAAATATGTATAAGACAAATAATAATAATAACATGACATGTGGGATGTAGACTCGGCGATCATTGTACCGATAGTCATGTCATGTCAATGGCTTAATAGCCAAGAGCCTTAGGAGGCTCACGTTAGGCGGCTGGATCAAGGGCTTGATCCAGAGGGCGCTACTCCTGGACACGGCTCGTATTGTTAGGAGGTTCCTTTCTCTGGAGCCCTGACCGCCGGTAGCTGGGACCCTGTTCCCGATACCGGTGGGACACTATTTTTTATATTTTTAAATGTTTTTTTTTTTTAAATTTTTTATTGAAATATTTAAAAATATATTTAATATGTTTAAACTAATGAATAAACGGGCCAGTCATTTGGTTAATAAATTTAGTCAATTGATTCTAAATTACCATTAAGAACCATTTGTCGTACACTTATTACTTGAACGGCTGAAGTTAAGATAGATAGAAAATGTGTAATTTTTTGTGTACAAGAACGAATTAAGAATAATAAGTTAGATTTCATACAAAAATACAGCGATATTACAGAAAATACAAAACACAAATAAACCAATAAATACCTAATTTTGAAAAAAGAATAACGTACTTACTTTTAATATAAAGTTTATTTGAACTTATAATTCGAAGTCAATCCAAAGATTCACAAACAACACTTCAAAGCTACCCGTTTTAAAAAATGGCAATTTCATAAGTAAAGATCTATTATAATTACAATTAATTTTAAAATTGCCTGATCCTTTAATGCCGTTCTAATAACTGCTCAAATTTTGTACGCCAACATAATTACACTGTAGGGCCATGGGGTCCGAGCGCTCATCGAGTTGTTCGGGATATCAGCAAATCTGCTAGTCGACTCTTCGCGTGACCAGAGGGCTGGGCTTTTCTTCGGTCAACGAATCAGCATTGCCATCCAGCGTGGCAATGTTGCCAGCGTTCTGGGCACTTTTCCCATTGACATCGATGTGGACGAATTTTTTGATGCCCTATGAGTTCTTTTTAAAATAATAATATGCACAAATGGGTAGAGTTTGTGCATATTATTATTTTCATTTTGTTTAAATACCTATTAAGTTATGATATTTAAGATGATAATCGTTAATAAATCCAATAAATATTGTTAGGTACACTGTAGATTGCTCAATTAAATTCTTTCTTATTTTTCAGGGTCGAATTAATCGAGCCCAGAGTTTTCGGTACCCTAGTGGTGGGTCCAAGGATCACCATTGGATCCGGCATGTTCCTGCAAATCACGAGCAGCAATGTTCAGCTATCTTTGAAAGGTTTTGAGGTACGAATGGCTTGACTTTCTTCCTCTCTCATATAATTATTGGAACATCAGACTAATATTATAAAGGCGAAAGTTTTTGAGTGAGTGTATGTGTGAGCTTGTTATTTCTTCACCCTTGAACGGATTTGGACGAAATTTGGTACACGGGTAGACCAGATCCTGTAACTCATAGAATCTACCGGCGAGCAATGGGTAGCTCGCCGTCCTACCGTCCGGTAACCGTCCGGACCAATCCCAAGTCGTCGACGGTGCGTACTGTTCCACGTGCGCCTCAAGGAGATGTCAGCAAACTGTAGGTCGACCAAGGGTCTGCTTCTGAAATGAAGACTCGGCTCTGGTATGAAAGGCACCGAAGGAACAGGAGTGGGTTTTTAGTCAATAAAAGTCTGACACGCCCTCGCGCTCCGCCCAAGAACGGGGGATGTCATTGGATGATATTCCCACCTACAAAAAAAAATATAACTAATGGGATACTTTTTATCTCGGGATATTGTTGCCTTGGGAAAATTTTTTACATTCTCGTGGTCGAAGAAAATTTAGCATTCAGCAGCAAGCTGGTTTTAAAACCATAGAGGAAAATATAGTATTAAAAAGGCGAAAGTGTGTATGTATAAAATAACCCAACCCGCACTGGGCCCGCGTGGTGGATTATGGCCCATTCCCTCTCCTAGAGAGGAGGCCTGAGTCCCAGCAGTGGGAACGTTAAAAGGCTGATTATGCTATGCTATGCTATGTATGTGCGTGTATGTGTTTATTACTCTACACGTTCAAACGACACATGGGTAGATAAAATCCTAAAATAACTAAAACTTATAATCCCGAGAGTATGTTCTATATCTAAGCATAATTTTCTTGCGGGCAAAATGACTGGCAGATGCTAGTCTATACAACTCATTTCGGTTTCTCTTCATAAGTCACACGGATTTTAGGGTTCCGTACCTCAAAAGAAAAAAAACAGAACCCTTATAGGATCACTTTGTTGTCTGTCTGTCAAGACTTTATCTCGGGAACGCGTGGAGATATCGAGTTGAAATTAAAACCTCTCAAAAATACTCAGGTCTGCGGTCCCTTGAAGCTGTGAAGAAATTAAACATCTGAGTTAACGAAAAAAAAGATACGGCCGTTTATGTCGCCAAAAACGTGTATTTCGACACTCTCAAAGGAATGAAAATTCATAGGGTACTTCCCGTTGAGCTAGAATCCTGAAATTTGGCATCATGATCCTATATTAATTCATAATAAAATTAATCGATCATAGCAATTGCTACTAGAAAATACAACGTGCAGTGTTTTTCCATTTTCATCGTCATTTATTCGTTAATAATCATAGCCAGTACAGTTCCATAAATTGAGTGACATTTTGGTATATAAGGTGTAAAAAAATTAACTTTAAGAATTTCGAGGGGACATTGTACTCCTCATTATGAACAACTTTTACTATGGGACCAAACCTGAAATCGCGAAAAAAAAATCAGCTGTTCCCTACGTTTATGTTCGCATAACTCGTCAAAACGTATGGATCAGCTGATTTTTTTTTCGCTATTTCAGGTTTGGTCCCATAGTAAAAGTTGTTCATAATGAGGAGTACAATGTCCCCTCCAAATTCTTAAAGTTAATTTTTTTACACCTTATATAAACAAACGTTCATAACTTTGCTGTTTATGAATATTATTTATTGAGACTTTACTTAAATAATAACAAGACCTTTCCTAATAAGCCCTATAAGTATTTGTACAAATTAAAAATTAGTGGTGTATAATAGTCAATTTTCTTTTATCTATTTTACAGTCTAAAATTAATGGCCTGATGAATGATCCCACAATGTCCGATTTCATCAACACATTCTTGAAGCATTTCGTGCCAGAGTTATTGGTACTGCATGAGGTAAGAACCAATTACTACTATTAGTTATTTTTTTTTGTCTATAAATCTTTACATTATAGTTTCTCGATTTATTGTGAAAAAATCGTTTTGTATACGATAAATCACTTCCAAATTCGTTAGTTTCCAACATAACCGTAAGTTATTTAGAAAAAAATATTTTACAATTTATCGCAATATTTTACAATCTTACGGCGTTTGCAATTTTCCGGTGGCATATAAGCAACGAAGAATCGCCAAACTTAAGTGGCAGTGGGCAGGGCACATTGCTCGCAGAACAGATGGTCGATGGGGACGAAAGGTTCTGAAATGGCGACCACGTACCGGAAGACGCAACGTTGGAAGGCCTCCCACAAGGTGGACCGATGACCTGGTGAGGGTCGCGGGAATCCGATGGATGCGAGATGCACAGGACCGGTCATTGTGGCGACATTTGGGGGAGGCCTATGTCCAACAGTGGATGTCTTTCGGCTGAAATGATGATGATGATGATGATATAAGCAACATGTAACTGGAGAATGTAGACTCGTATACACCCCAATTAGAAAATTAAGTTCCAATCACAGTTCAAGCACTGAAATTTTACTTAAATTCACTTAGGTAGTGTTTTTAAAGAAATTAGTTACCCTAATAATATTAGGCAGCGAGGGTTAGTGCTCAGCCAGACCGGTAGTGCGGTGCGGGACGCTGCGCGGGTGCGGGAACGCGTGCGTTGGGCCTGTCAACAGTCGAGCCATCATAACAACGCACGCAGTTAGCTCGAACTAGTTTGAGATGCCCACTCCTGCGCAGTAGCAGCACACCGCCCGCGCACTCACTGTGCTGCGGACACTTGTATGAACGAGCTCGACGCTGGACGCACGCGGGCAACTTACGCTGAGTTGGCCGCGTGCGTCTAGCGTCGAGCAGCCCGCGCCGCTTCCCACGCTCTCGTGCCCACTATGGACACTCCGAAGAAGTTCTTATGTTTGAGTTTTCCACGCCGCGCCTGCCCTTCGCCCGCGTTTGCAGTCTGGCTGAACACTTAGACTTCAGTTGAATACAAATTATAGGTACTGTTTATTATGCCACATGTCCAGAAGTAGTCATTTGTTGGCGTCGGCGACTTATCACGATCACGAAGCGACGCGGCGAGAATACATCAAACAATTGATAAGCTATTGCAGTGGCCAACGTGACCAGCCGCACGCGGGTGCGGTGCTGTGATGATTGAAGCGGAGCGGTTGCAATTGTTGTTGACTTGTTATATAAATGGCAGCTGAAATAGCGAATTCGTGCGTGTGTAGGACAAAGCCGCCTCGTCGCGTTGAATTCGCGTGATCCGCATCGGATCGCTTCACAACCATAATCGCGTTGCCCACGTAGGACGCTGCGTAAGCGATGATGATTATGATGTTTACTAATATAATACTTTTTTTATTATAATTATAGGTATTGTAATCGGCTGTATACAACCGATACATATTCCGTAAAATGAAGACATGCCAATAAAATTGATCATTTTATTTTTCCTATTTTCAGGACGAGATTACAAAGTTTTTGAGTGACAATGTTCAGGAGTTTGGAAACGACTTACTCCGTGACTTGAACGTGTCTGATATCTTTGGATAGTCTACTGCATTGAATATACAAAGGATCTTCTTTTTATTTAACCAAGAATGTGAGAAATTCACAAGATAATGTTAACCTTTACTTATAATAAAATAAAATCAAGCCTATTACAGTTTTTAATTACTTACATGTATATCTAAGCGATATTTATGCAAAGATAATAAGGGATAAGAACCACTCAAAATTCATATCGGAGTGTGCGACATCTATGGAAAATATGGTTAAACTTAAGCGTAGCACTCTCATTTGTTTCGCAGAATGTGCTTACGAATCGAACTAGATGGCAACACTGAAAATATAATTAAAACCTCGCGGTCTATAATAATGTCTTTGGTAAAAATATAGAAAAAAATTAAAAACATTACATTAATGTTATATAATGTTTTCGACTTTTTGTTATTTGTGTTTGTTCGATTATATAGAAGGACCCTCAAGAATAAAAATGGTGCTTAGAGTGCTTTGACATATTTTCTATACAATGCATTCCAAATAAGAATAGGATCGATTGCCATGTTGTGACGTCACGTCATACTGTCAAATCGCAAGAAATTGAGCAAAATTTAAAAATTCAGAGATGAACAAAATTGAAAAACTGGATTCTGATTACACTTTTTTCGTTCACAGATCGTAAATAAATTAAATTTTAAATATTTCTGGTTTTTCTCACCCTATTAATTCTTCGATTGGACAGTATGACAGTATTTATTCAAGCTATTTCTCTGTGGAATGCGCTCCCCCAGGAAATCAGGATAGCAACAAGCCGATTATCATTCAAAACCAAAGTTCGCGAGCTAATTCGTAAAAAGTTGCCAGTAGTATCATCACAGCGTTAATGTTTTCCCATTGTCGATTTGGACCAATTGTTTAAGTATTTTAGTGTATCTATGTAGTGTATTAATTTGTATTGTTTATTTGTATTATATTTATTCTATGGTTTATTAGTATATCTATTATATGGTCTATAAGTAAATCTTTTCCTGTATTCACCTTTTTCTCTCTCTTTTATTGCACCTACCACTACTTTTCTCTGCACCACCCAAAGGTTGACTGGTAGAAAATGTCTAAGGCATTAAGTCCGCCTCTATACTTTTTGTGTGCATAGAGCATTAAATAAATAAATATGACGTGACGTCACAACATGGCAATCGATCCTATTCTTATTTGGAACGCATTGTACAAATGTTGTCAAACCGTTAAAAGTAATCAAACAATTAAAAACCGGCCAAGTGCGAGTCGGACTCGCGCACTATGGGACAATAGTAGACACAATATTTAACCTATTTTTTTTTGTTTTTAATATTTCTTGTTATGGCAACAGAAATGCGTCATCAGCTGTGAAATTTTCAACTGGCTGTCACGGTTCATGAGGTACAGCCTGGTGACCCGTTTTTAGCCTTTGGGTACGGAACCCTAAAAATCAGTCCTTAATAGTATAACTGAAAAAGCAACACATTTGTCAGAAACTGACCAAATTATCTGACAAAACTGACAAAAAAATGTTAGCATTATTTTGCAAAGGCAGGTATGATAATAGTACCTACATTTTGATACAAGTGCAGAAAGTTTGTCATTGCGACCAAGGCGGAATTCGCACGAGCCGTAGGTAAGGGTGTTATAGAGCCGAGGGCTGCAGTGACAAATTTGCACGTGTATCAAACGACTTTTTTCAATACACTTACAAAATGAATAAACGGGGGTTGACCGGCGACTCGTGGTGGTCAACGCGCGCCCAGCCAGATACAATACATGTAATAACATTGTGGCGGGGGAGAGCACGCGCACTTTTCTGCACTAGTGCGGAAAAAGTCTATTGCATGCCTAAAAGCGGTGGGATAAGAACGGGTTTTCGAGTAAGTGTATTGAAAAATAGTTTTTTAAATCTATTTTTATTAGTGTTGTCTGTGGATAGTTTGAGTATATTGTTAGAACCTTGAAACTATAAGTAAGTTTGAAACTGCTAGCGTGCCTTTTTTGATGTGGGCAATCATAAGATCAAGGAGCAGTGGTGGCCGAGTGGTAACGGCCCCGACTTACGAGTTATAGGTCACGGGTTCAAACCCAGCCAGGCGCATTACTTTATGTAATTTATTTCATCACCACTGCTTTCGAAACGGTGAAGGAAAACATCGTGAGGAAACCGACATGTCCTAGAACCAAAAATTCGAAGACATGTGACATCCACCAACCCGCACTGGGCCCGCGTGGTGGATTACGGCCCATTCCCTCCTAGAGAGATGGCCTGAGTCACAACAGTGGGAACAGTATGAGGCTGATTATGCTATTCTATTATTATTATTAATAATCATCAAATAACTCATCCTGCTATGTGTAGAGCGAGAGGGACTGTCAGACTTTTACTGAATAAAACCTACCTGAGTTCCTTGAGTTGCCGTTGGCGTTCCGAACAATCCAACAAACATCTATATCTATATCTATATCTATCTATACATCTATACATATAATAAAACAGTAACGAAAGAAAAACTGTACATTGAGAATTTCGAGAAAAAATAAGTGGCTTTTGTTAGAAAAACGTAACTGATGACAAAAAGTGACTTTTTAGAATTTTTGTCTTTTTGTCTGTGTGTATGGTACGGCTTCACGCCAAAACTACTGAATTTCAATCAGGCTTTAGGCTACATATTATCACGCCGTATGTTATGAGAGGTAAGCAATATTGATTTTAAAAGGTTTTTGTTCGTAATTGAATGCACAAAATGACATGTTATTTAGTTAATAAAAATTTAACTCTGGGAACATAATAATCACGCTATTTTTATAAAGAAGCGGGGCAGTAATATTATAAATTGCAAGTTACAACGGGGAATTTAGCGGGGAATTTAAATTTATTAAGTATGTAATTCTTAGAGTTGTTCCTTGCTGCTGTTACCATTTTTTTTTATGCAAAAATAATGTAGTTGTCTGTTAAATTAACGACAATTTAGTTTTATTCATAATTTTAATTGGGTAAATAATATGTAGTTTTCGTTTTCTAACTAGATGGCGTTGGCGTCGAGTTAGATCGCGCTATGGTTTCGTTCCCAAAAAGTGATGTTATAGGTCCTAATGTGCCGCTCTCATCCTATAGAAACGGGGGTTACCTTTGTTGTCTGTGTTGGTTGATGTGTTTAATTTTCCTGCGAATAATTATTATTTTTCTACTTACTAGCAATTGTCACATACTTATTCGATTACTTTTCATTGATTTGAATATCGTTAGTATCGAATTAAGAAGGAATTTTAGCTATGCCTTTTAGAAAAAGATCAAATGTGGGTTCTACGATGCGCAGGTTAGTTCGATCTCTCGAAACCGACACAGAGCGTGAACAACGGCTAGATGCTAACCGTGAGCGTAATGCACTAAGTTTGTTTCCGCAGAAACTAGCACGCTGCGCCAATTACGACTAGAATTTAAACGAGTCCGCACTACTGCTTCTCGATCTCAGGAAAGTATGTAACAACGAGAAATGCGTTTAGCTATCGACCGGGATCGTCATTCTTTGTCTCGCGCATCCGAAATGGTTACACAGAGGGATCAGAGGTTGAGTCTTTAGAATATCCGCTCTGAGACTGCTCAATCACTTGAGAGCAGTCAGGAGTGTGAGATACGACTTGCGCGTGACCGACAGCTTCATTCTTTATCTCGCGCTTCCGAAACGGATACAGAGAGAGAGAGCAGAGATTAAGTCTTCAGCTTTTCCGCACTGAGACTGCTCGGTCGCTCGAGAACAGTCAGGAGCGCGATACACGCCAAAGCAAGCGATCGCGAGCGCCACGCAGTATGTCGCGCTTCGGAGACTTATACGCAGAGAGACTCGCGTTTAAGCTCCCAGTGTATTCGCACTGCCACATCTCGATCACTTGAGAATCCTAAGGAGCATGAGACGCGCCTTAGTGCAGACCGCTCACAGCATGCTCTAGCTCGGTCTTTGGAGACAGATGAGCAACGCAACGCACTTGCTCGGCAAAGATATCACGAAATGCGTGTTGAGGTGTCTATTAATTCCACGCAAGAAAGTGAGCGGATTCAGGAAATTCGGTCGAACAGCTTGTGGCCCAAATTGATCTAAATCGTATACGTCGCAATCTTCGCAATTCATCCTCATCGGATACTGAGTCTATGGTTTATGGTTTCAAGTCTACCATCGGATAGGTTCCTTGCTTCCCACCGAAATGCCGAAATTTTTGCAAATATATTTCATTGCAGATTTTGCTGAACAGTACAACACCAATTTTATTTCTCTTTATTTATAATTTATATTAAAAATAGAAATATTAGTCAGCTCAGCTCCAAACTCAAATTAGTTATCACCTCACTACACATCACACCATGGAAGCTATCAACCACAGTATCACCGAAATGAGCAATTTGTTTAACCAAAGGATGGCGGCACAATTTGAGAAAGATTTGCAGAAGAGTCCGTCTGCAACTACAAGCAACACCTCAGGTTTGGCAGCAGAGTATGCATCTTTCCGGTCATTTATTGTACAGGCACTTAGCACTCTGCAGCAGCAAGTAAGCATTTTGGCACAGGGCCTCGATAATCTGGAAATGCGCGGGAGGCGTAAAATCTTGCTGATGCATGGAGTGGCAGAAGAGCAGGGTGAGGAAACTGCACAGGTGGTGATGCAAGTTGTCAAACAGAGTCTCAAGATTGATTTGGCTACTTCTAGTATCAAACGGTGTCACAGGATGGGGCGCAGCACATCTCACAAACCCCGGCCAATCCTGTTCAAGTTGCATGATGTGGCTCTCCGAGACAGGATCTGGTTTAGTAAAACTAAGCTGAAGGGGTCTGGTGTAACTATGTCGGAATTCCTAACGAAAGCCAGGCATAGTGTCTTCATGGCGGCGCGGGACAGATTTGGGGTGACGCAATGCTGGACTTCTGAGGGCACTGTGTTCGTCCTCGATTCCAGGGGATCCCGGCATCGAGTCACTTCCTTCGCCGACCTCAATAAGATTGCGCAGCAACCGGTGCAGTCGGCCGCTCAGCCGGAGCAGAACTCAGGACAGCCGGAACCTAACGTGGTTCAACCAGTCGCAGTGGGGAGGGTTGTTGTAGCTAAAACTAAGCGTGCTGTAGCCAGGAAGTGATTTGTTTATTGTTCTTTTGTCAAGTGTATTCGCACTGCCACATCTCGATCACTTGAGAATCCTAAGGAGCATGAGACGCGCCTTAGTGCAGACCGCTCACAGCATGCTCTAGCTCGGTCTTTGGAGACAGATGAGCAACGCAACGCACTTGCTCGGCAAAGATATCACGAAATGCGTGTTGAGGTGTCTATTAATTCCACGCAAGAAAGTGAGCGGATTCAGGAAATTCGGTCGAACAGCTTGTGGCCCAAATTGATCTAAATCGTATACGTCGCAATCTTCGCAATTCATCCTCATCGGATACTGAGTCTATGGTTTATGGTTTCAAGTCTACCATCGGATAGGTTCCTTGCTTCCCACCGAAATGCCGAAATTTTTGCAAATATATTTCATTGCAGATTTTGCTGAACAGGCTAATGTCCGATGCCGACACCTTCCTAATTTAGACTTGAGCCTTATAAGGGGATGACAAAACACTCTGCACAGTGTCAACCCATACGTTACCGATTTCAAAACCGCTCTGGAATCGGTGCCTGAAAACGAGCGCGATAATTTTAAATTCATTACGACCGCAGCCCATCCAGGACGATATAACGCACCAACGTCGAACGAAGTAGCCGTCCTCTTGGTTGACCAGGAATGCGACAAAAGGGACATTGTTTTGCACCTAAGGGACGAAAAAAAGTAAAGTGGGTAGTCTAAGTACAACACCAATTTTATTTCTCTTTATTTATAATTTATATTAAAAATAGAAATATTAGTCAGCTCAGCTCCAAACTCAAATTAGTTATCACCTCACTACACATCACACCATGGAAGCTATCAACCACAGTATCACCGAAATGAGCAATTTGTTTAACCAAAGGATGGCGGCACAATTTGAGAAAGATTTGCAGAAGAGTCCGTCTGCAACTACAAGCAACACCTCAGGTTTGGCAGCAGAGTATGCATCTTTCCGGTCATTTATTGTACAGGCACTTAGCACTCTGCAGCAGCAAGTAAGCATTTTGGCACAGGGCCTCGATAATCTGGAAATGCGCGGGAGGCGTAAAATCTTGCTGATGCATGGAGTGGCAGAAGAGCAGGGTGAGGAAACTGCACAGGTGGTGATGCAAGTTGTCAAACAGAGTCTCAAGATTGATTTGGCTACTTCTAGTATCAAACGGTGTCACAGGATGGGGCGCAGCACATCTCACAAACCCCGGCCAATCCTGTTCAAGTTGCATGATGTGGCTCTCCGAGACAGGATCTGGTTTAGTAAAACTAAGCTGAAGGGGTCTGGTGTAACTATGTCGGAATTCCTAACGAAAGCCAGGCATAGTGTCTTCATGGCGGCGCGGGACAGATTTGGGGTGACGCAATGCTGGACTTCTGAGGGCACTGTGTTCGTCCTCGATTCCAGGGGATCCCGGCATCGAGTCACTTCCTTCGCCGACCTCAATAAGATTGCGCAGCAACCGGTGCAGTCGGCCGCTCAGCCGGAGCAGAACTCAGGACAGCCGGAACCTAACGTGGTTCAACCAGTCGCAGTGGGGAGGGTTGTTGTAGCTAAAACTAAGCGTGCTGTAGCCAGGAAGTGATTTGTTTATTGTTCTTTTGGGTAGTCCAGGTACAGCGTAGTTTTTTTGTTCTATTAAGGAGGCAATCGTATCGGATATTGCGCATGTTTCAATCCTTTCGCACATTCTCTTGTTTTATATCACGTTTACTTTGGGTACCTTATTTTTCTACAATAGTTTATTTTCGTCAATCAATGCTTTAATGTCAATATTGTCAGTGTCACTGCTGTCTAATCACTATCTGTCACTTCATGTAAATTGCGTTCCATTATACTGCACTGACAACATTAAACATTGACATTATTTTGCTCTGTTACACGTTTCCACTTTCTTTTTTTTTTATATATAATTAAATAGACATTTTTTTTTTATTTTTTTTAGTGAAGTAGACTTATACTTTGTTTTGTATCTGGACTGCTTAAGTAAAAATATGTTTTTTTTTTTGTATAATTTTTTTCTTTTTTGTTACTCTCGTGTGAAGCACAACTGGCAGGTGGACGTAAACTTTTTTACCGCCACACATTTATTATTTTGCTGTAAGTGTTTTATTATATATATTTAAATAACATTTATTTATTTATGCTCAGCCCTGGCTGTAGCAGTGATACTGACACATTTTATTCTTTGAAAAGTAATGATGAAAGCTTCGTTAGTGTTCCTTCCCTAGCTGACATTCTCGTTTCTTTATTTTCCGATGTATCCAAGAACTTCAATGTAGTCCACATAAACGCCCAGAGTATTCCGGCTCATTTCCCCGATATGCTGGCCACTTTCGACTGTAAGCATATTCATGCAATTCTTGTTTCTGAATCGTGGCTTAAACCTTGTTTGCCCTCTTCCTCTTATTCTCTTCCAGGTTTTCAACTCATACGGAATGATCGAGCTAACGGTGGGGGTGGTGGAGTGGCCATTTATCTTCGTGATCACATTCCTTTTTCTATTATTAACATGTCCTCACAGCCACCTCCGCCGAACGCCGGTGAACATCTATTCCTAGAAGTTGAACTCCACCATTCTAAGATTCTTTTTGGGGTTTACTACTGCCCTTCTCTTCGAATTAACTACTTTTCTTCTTTTGAACGCATTTTAGAAGCTTTAGTTCCCTCTTACAGTCACAGTATCATCATGGGCGACTTTAACACATGTCTTCTTAAAAAAGACTCTCGCTGTTCTTCTCTTTGTAATATTATTGAGTCTTCCAATCTCTCCATTCTGGATCTTGATGCCACTCACCATTTTCCTAACGCTGTCCCATCACTTCTCGATCTTATTTTTGTCTCGTCTCCCGGTCACGTCGCAAAACATGGTCAATGTTCTGCTGACGCCTTTTCCTATCACGATCTTATTTTCACTTCTTATAAAATTCGGCCCCCAAAGCATAAGTCCAAAATTCTTCTGCTTCGCAATTTTGATGGGATGAACCTTGATCGTCTTCGAGAGGATGCCAACAATATTGATTGGACGCCTTTGGTTACATCCACTTCCGTCGACGAACAAGTTGAATTCTTGACTTCAACCTTGATTCGGCTTTATGATACTCATGCACCTATTCGAGCTGTGAAAGTCAAACATCTTCCAGCGCCATGGCTGACTGATGACATTAAACTTTTGCTCCGTAAAAAAGCGTCTGCGAAGTTCAAGTTTAAAATTCGGCCCAATGACATTAATAGGGAGAAATACGTCTCTATTAGAAATCTCAGCAACAAGGTGTGTAGAAACGCAAATCGCCAATATATCCACAGTTCTGTTCAAAATGGTGACCCAGCCAAAGTCTGGAATTTCCTCAAAACATTAGGTATCGGGAAAAAGTCTCATGACAAGATTCCTAAAGACTTAGATTTCAACCTACTTAATAGTCATTTTTCTTCCTCGCCCTTATTGGATAGGGCCACTAAAACTGCTACACTAAGTCATCTTTCAAACCTTTCGATACCTAATTATTCTCCTTTTGTCATTACTCAATTCACTGCATGTGATGTTAGAAGGAGTATTATGTCGATAACATCTAACGCTGTGGGTAGTGACTGTGTCAGTCGTAAGATGATCATTCCCATCCTTGATATCATCCTTCCTGGCATCCTTCACATCCTCAATTTCTCTGTTTCCAGTAAAGTCTTTCCACAAGCCTGGAAAGACGCCCAAGTTATTCTTTTACCTAAAAAATCTCATCCTGCATCCTTCACTGACTATCGTCCCATTTCTATTCTTCCATTCCTTTCCAAAGTCCTCGAAAAGCTTGTCCACCAACAACTAAGCACGTTCCTTAGCAAGCATAATCTTCTCAATCCTTTCCAATCTGGGTTTCGACCAGGATATAGCACTACCTCAGCACTCGTGCATATTACAGACGATATTAGGTCGGGTATGGAGATGGGGAAGTTGACGGTACTTGCTCTACTTGACTTTAGCAATGCTTTCAATACGGTCGACTTCGACATTTTACTCGGCATCTTGTACTCTTTTAACATATCTCCATCGGTAATTGACTGGTTTCATAGTTACCTGTTTGGCCGCCGGCAGCGTATTTGTATTGAAGAATCTTTCTCGTCTTGGTGTGACACCTCTGCCGGTGTGCCGCAGGGTGGCGTTTTATCTCCTCTACTCTTCGCAATTTTTATAAACGCTATCACTCAACGACTAGTTTCTTTCTACCACCTGTATGCTGATGATCTATCTGAGGCCATTGATACTATCAACTTAGACCTGGCTCGAATAGGTGACTGGAGTGCTGAGTTTGGGTTGAAGATCAATCCAACTAAGACGCAAGTGATTGTTATTGGTAGTTCCCGGAATGTGTCTTAAGTAGATTGGTCGAAGCTTCCCCAAGTTTTTTTCAATAATACCACTATTCCTTTAAGTTACACTGTGAAGAACTTGGGGATCTATATCGACCGCACTCTTTCCTGGACAAAACAACTGCAGGAAGTCAGTCGTAAGCTATTTGCTTCGGCGGGCTCCCTAAGACGTCTTCGTAATTTTCTTCCCATCACTACTAAAATTGCGTTAGCACAATCTCTTCTTCTTCCAATCCTGGACTATGCTGCTGCCAGCTATCTTGATCTCACCCAAGACCAATTGGATAAGCTTGAGCGACTTCAAAATCTCTGTATAAGGTTCATATTTGGCTTGCGTAAGTATGACCACGTTTCTGAATTTCGTACTAAGCTCAAATGGCTTCCTATTCGCCTTCGCCGGAACGCCCACATACTTTCTTTGTTTTATAATGTGCTATTTAATCCTTGTACCCCGTTTTATCTTAAGGAACGCTTTCAGTTTCTCAGTGACACACATAGTAGGTCCTTGAGATCATCGGAAAACCTAAAATTAAGTATTCGCACGCATTCCACTTCTTTCGTTGATAAATCTTTCACAATTCAAGCAGCTCGTTTGTGGAATGCGTTACCCTTAGAAGTGAGGCGTGCGCAGTGGTGAAGGAGCATTACCTTTCACTTTGATTTTTTCTTCTCCTGGCTCAATTATATATTTAATATTTATTAGTATATGTTTTTCTTATATTGTATATATGTATTGGTGTTATTGTCTTATTAGTATTTTCTGATGTTGTACACTGACAACCCTAAATCCATCTTCTTTCTTTCAGTCCATCCAAAGGTTGTCTGTAAGAAATTGCCCTGTGCGATAAGACCGCCCATTGTACACTTATTTTTAATTATGTTTGTCCTGTATTTTTGTTTATGTGGTGTACAATAAAGAATATAATAAATAAATAAATGAATAAAATGTTGAACGGATGGTGATACTCTCTTCCACCTTTACGGGAGGTCCGCAGTACATGTACGAGCGGACACAGAACGCATTCTGTTACGTGCGGAAGTACGGTCGACCGGACCTCTTCATCATCATCACTACCAACTCTAAGTGGCCCGAAATAACCCGCGAGCCCTTAGCAGGGCAGGTGCCACATGACAGGCACGACTTGATTTCTCGGGTTGCATTTAAAATTAAAGTGCCTGATGGATCTTCTCACAAAAGAAAAACTATTTGGTGCTACCAGATGCCAGATGTATTCGGTAGAGTGGCAAAAACGCGGTTTGCCCCACGCGCATTTACTTTTGTGGTTGAAAGATAAAATCAGGCCCAACGAGATCGATGATGTCATCATAAGTGCTGAGCTGCCAGATCCCAACGTTGATCCCGTTCTGTACCAAATTGTAAAGGCTCACATGGTGCATGGTCCTTGCGGCGCCCTAAATCGCAATTCTCCTTGCATGAAGGACGGACGGTGCTCAAAAAGGTTCCCGAAGGGATTTAGCAGCGAAACTCTTACAGGTGAGGATAGATACCCTTCATACCGGCGTCGATCGCCTACTGAGGGTGGCAGTCGTGCCGAATTAACTATGCGTGGCCAGGCAGTCGAGATCGACAACAGGTGGATAGTTCCATACTCACCTGTACTTTCCAGGACGTTCAGTACCCACATTAACGTCGAGTCGTGCACAAGCGTACAGTCGATTAATTAAATATATCTGTAAATACGTCAACAAAGGTAGATCCACCAGGCAACGTTCGCTTTACAAAGTACTGACCGCAACAGACCAGCTTACGTATAAGAGATATAAAAATGGTGCCATAGCAAAAAATATTCCACGTGAAGAGCATTTTCTGCTAAGAGAATAAAGAGGATCTGGAACACCTGCTTTGGAACTCCAAAGCCCAGCGACACTATAACATATATAGGAATGACGTCTTAGCAAAAGTTGTTTAGTCTGATGGGCATTTCCTGTTGACTTACAAAAATGAAAGATCTGGTACGTCTCGAATCGTCTCGCGCATCACGTTGTTTTCCCGTCCCCGGGCTCTTAGAATTCGAAATCAGACGATTCAGATCTTCGATTTTGACAACCCCGTTGTCGCTGACATAAGCAACAGGATCCGCGTACGAAGTCGCGGGCACAAGCTAGTTGTGTAATAAGTAACAGAATGAAAAATGTACCCTTGCCAGCCTAAGTTCGAACCTGTTGTGTCCCAATGTACACTAGGTTAAATATAAATAAATATCGACACTATAGTTCACGAACTACAACTTCGCTCCTTAAGGCCGCGTTCCCACTATAGGGCCTATTACACCACTCGATATTCAGACAGTCTTAGTCCATGTTTATCTATTTATCTCATCGTTCTGTTTCATTCCTTTACACGACATTGGCGTAAGTTGCTCTTTTTCGTGTATGACGCTACACAGACTTACGAGTATGTCGAAAAGGTTAATTTATCGTCGGTAAACTATCGTCTTTAGCTGTGCCCATTATAACAGCTGTTTGTCCTGGCCACGACAGGTAGTCGCAACAACGACACAAGATTTACCGTCACAGTTTAGTCTTGACAAATTATTATCGTTTTACTATTGTCGTGTCAACTGTTGTATCCGCAAAAAAAGTCGTAGACGACAGTTAATTGTGTCGTCCTATATGTGAACACCTCCATTTAAATATACACCCCTATTTTTTTATTAGTACAAAAAAATGGGGCTCTATCTATATATATAGGGTGACTGGTAATTAGTGTACGATACTTAAGTTACTTTTACTATGGGAACAAACCTGAAACCGCGAAAAAAAATCAGCTGTTCAGTACATTTATGTTTGCCTAATGTTGATAACAGCTGATATTTTTTTCGCGAAATCGCGAAAAAAGCTTTGCTCCCATAATAAAAATTGATTTTTATCATGAGCACAAACACGTGTTTAAGTATCATCATTATCATAAAAATGTCATCGGGGTTGATTAGAATAACGTTTTTATCTACCTCGATGACTTATTAATTATTTTTTTCTTTTTCGGTTTTTTTTTTACGAAAAATATCATCAGGTTTGGTTAGGAATAACGATTTTACACAGTTTAAATTTAAAAAAGTGCGGTTTTTTTTTTCTATCTACTAGGAAAAGCCGACGAAAAATTCCACCACTGGGGGTCCAGAATCATGTACTTGATCCATGGTATTCGTTTGTACGTCGATTTCAAAGACATCCTGTATATATATACAGTCAATACTAATATATTGTAACGACGACAAAATGTTTAATACAGATAATATATTTTACTATACATTTATTGAGTTTCTGGCTGCACATTTACCTAAACTACGGAACCTTTTTTTAAGTGGGAAATCATCCAATGGCTTCTCTCGGTCTAAGGCTGAGCGAGAGGGCGTGTCAGGCATTTACTGACTAAACTCCATTCCTACGTTCCTACTTTGCGTTGCGTTTCAGGTTCCCTGGAGTTCCCTTACGGGCGACCTATGACACTACAGAACCTATCACCTACAATTTAAAAGTCGAGACGAGTCACCACTGGGTCACCAATGTTCGTTCGGTAATTCGAAATAACTCGAAAGATTTTCACGCTCAGTACTATAAAACCGCAGTTAAACCAACATAAAACGTAACACAATATTAGGATTTTGATACATTATGTCGTAAAGTGCAAAATTAACGGTGTCTGGGTTCATTGCTATAGTAAAATTTTCATTATGGGCTCAGTTATGGGAAGAGTCAAGGGCATTGGACGCCTTTTGTTAGATTTCAGTTTTAGTTTATTTTTTGTTCATAATATTTATTATCTGAGTGCAGTGGTAGCCCCATCTTTATATTTCTTCCGTATGTGCATTTATCATCTATCTCCTCTTAAATGGTTTGAAGGATTTACAGTTGTTAAAAAATAAAAGGTCCGTTTTGACATCTGTCAAAACGAATACTTAAATACGCAATAAGAATACTTGCAATATATTCCATCATATTAACGCGCCAAAAAATGTATGTATTTTTTATAACACTTTATGTAATTAATTATTATATTATTGTTTCTTTCACTTTCGTTCCAAGTTACACTCTATGGTATTTCTCAAATGTCAAAACGGGCCTTTTATTTTTTAACGAGTTTAGATGAAATTTCGTGGGTATATTTGAGTGGATCCTTGGATCTATATTTATAATAAAATTGGATCCGGTAGATTTATTATTTTTTTTTTTTTTTTTAAGGTGGGAAATCATCCAAATGACTTCTCGTGCTCTGGGTGGAGCGCGAGGGCGTGATCCGGTAGATGGCGTCGTAATTGCGTTATTACATCCTAAACGACTGGACCGATTTGGATGAAATTTTGAGTGTATATTTGAGTGAGTCCCTGGACGGTATAAAAATATAATTGGACCAGGTAGGTGGCGCTGCAATCAGGCACTCAATTTTTTTTCTGAAGGATCTAGATAGAGCTAGCTCATGGACAGGACAACTTCTGTCGGGACAGATAGTAGAAATATAAAATACAGGGTGGTCTAATAGTAACAACCCTTTATTTATCGTTGGTTCAAAACCCAGGCAAGAGTTTTACTTCTATTTTATTTCATCACCACTTCTCTCAAGACGGTAAAGGAAAACATTACGAGGTAACCGGCATGTCCCTTTTTTTTAATTGGTATAAAATAGTGCTTGACTGCGATCCCATCTGATGGTAAGCAGCGATGCAATCGTTGATGGCTGAGGCGCACTAGTTTATTAAGAGCCTATTCACTCTAGCCTAGAAGACACCTAAATTATAATCGGACGGGAAGAACGTAGCAGGCAAATTGTTCCAGTCCTTCGTTGTACGCGGTATAAACGACGAGGTGAAATGCTTAGTCCGGACCGTAAAAGTATCAACAATGTAGCCCAGGGGTGGATGTTTGTCCGATGGTAGAAAGGAGATGGCGGAATCAAGTCATGCAATTCCCGCGCAGGCTCTCCAAAATGTATCCTGTAAAAAACCGAAAGGTTGGCTACCATACGCCTATGCTCAAGGCTAGAATAAAAATTCGATGACATAGACATCCACTAACCTGCACTGGGCCCGTGTGGGCCATTTCCTCTCCTATAGAGAGGAGGCTTGAGTTCCAGCAGTGGGAAAATCGTAAGGCTGTTTTTTTTTTTGTAATGTTCTTAAAAATAGCAGTCGGCGCATTCTTGATAATTGGGTATTTTTTACAACGATTAAGGTAGGTACAATAATGTTGTATTTAGGCAAAACATGTTAGGACGTTTTTTTTTATGTATAACACCGTGCTTTGCAAACTCTGTTTTAGTACTGCTTATGCTTCTCATCTTTAATATTTCGTGCCCATATGAAAGAAGAGCGGTTTACGAGTATGTACTTAGTCCTTTGCTCATCTTGATCGCGAAAATCATCTTCCTACTCTGGTTGGAGGGAAAGGAAGTGTTAGACTTTTGCTGAGTAAAACGACCCGTGTTTCAAGGGCAACCTCTTTGAGTTCCAGGGCCACGGTAAAGCTAGAACTACACAGCACACACGTGTGACACAAACGCCGATCTGGGCGCGTCAGTCTCCATACATTTTATTTGGAAAATAGACTTGTACAGCTACACTTGATCCACGCCACACGACGTCGTTCTACGTACAAATCAGGCGTGTTACACGTGTGCGTCGGTCTAATGTAGTTCTAGCTTAATGCTAGAACTACACTGCGCACACGTGTGCCACGTACGCCGATCTGGGCGCGTCGATCTCCATACATTTTATATGGAAACTAGACTTGTAGAGCTACACTTGATCCACGCCACACGACGTCGTTCTACGTACAAATCAGGCGTGTTACACGTGTGCGTCGGTCTAATGTAGTTCTAGCTTAATGCTAGAACTACACTGCGCACACGTGTGCCACGTACGCCGATCTGGGCGCGTCGATCTCCATACATTTTATATGGAAACTAGACTTGTAGAGCTACACTTGATCCACGCCACGCGACGTCGTTCTACGTACAAATCAGGCGTGTTACACGTGTGCGTCGGTCTAATGTAGTTCTAGCGAATGATCCCACAATGTACCTAGCTAGTATCACAGTATATTGCGGTAATGACTTAGCGCCAAACAGTTTCCATTGGAACAACTATATACTTATATTCAAACATTAAGAAAGTGGTTCCTAATCTTTTTGCCCTGGGACCACAAGTCTAGAAGGAAATTGAAATGTGTTAACAGGTTGTTTGGTGCATCGTGTGCCAAATTGAAATGGTCGACTGGAGGGGTTATCTGCTACACTTTCAGACCTCTAAACACTTCTCATACCCTGTGGATTTTTTTTTGGGTCTTATTTTCATAAAACAATAAAAAGTCGATGAAAAGAATCCACAGGGCATGAGAAGTGTTTAGGGGTCTGAAAGGATAGCAGATGACCCCTCCTGACGACCATCACAATTTGGCTATTATTTAAAATCAAATATAATGAAAATTGTCATATAACACTCAATATCTTTATATTTCGTTCGTTAGTCTCGCTAAAACTCGAAAACGGCTAGACCGATTTGGCTAATTTTGGTCTTGAAATATTCGTGATAGTCCAGGGAAGGTTTGAACGGTGAGAAAAAACGGAAAAAAAATCACGAAAAAAAATCCATCTCTAATTAAAATGTTATTATAAAATGAATTATGCTATTCTAGTAATGCCAGTAGATGGCGTTATCCTTACTATGAGGCGGTACGAAGTTCACCGGGTCAGATAGTATATTATATAATTCTTCTGTATGTGTGTTTTTCACCTAACTCTTCCTAAACGGCTTGACCAATTTAGACGAAACTTTGTGTGTATATTTGAGTGAGTACCTGATGGTTTAAAAATATAATTGGACCCAGTAGGTGGAGCTGCATTCAGCTTCTCATTGTTTTTTCAGAAGAAAAGCCAGTTTTCGGGCAGGACCACTAGATTCTGAAAAATACTTAAATGTCATAACAATATTTCTTTTCAGTTAAAATGTTTAAAGTTTTGAACTATTCGTGGATCATATTTTTGCGATGAGTGACTTCTGTGCACGCCGTCTGCCCCAGCTAAGGAAGATAGGATCTTAAATTAAGACAGCCAAGAAACATTTTTAACTCGTGCGAACCTGCAGCCCTGTGTTCAAAAATGAGGTTAGAGTTAACTCTAATGACGTCATCAGGGTAGATACTAGACGCTCGCATATTTGAAAACGAACGTAGAGTTCAACTGTCAATGCCAAGCAACTGTCATTCCTGCCGCTTACACCAACCTACCCTGCTCGGAGTTAGAGTTAGTTGGGTTAACTCTAGGATAGTTACTCGAGTTATAAAAGAACGACCCTGGGTTGCAACTCGAAGCATTTTTTAAAGGTTAAAGTAACGACCCTACCCTACTCTGGTTATTTTTGAACGCAGGGCTGGTGGTCCGCAAGCCACAGTTTGAGAATCATAGTTCTAACTAAAACAAACTCTCATCGCTCAAGTCTTACTTCAAGTAAGCTAATAGTGTTGGCTTAATTGAAGCTTCGCAAATTCTACTTTACATTAACCACCGTGTGGGTAAACTTCTTGAAAGTCGACTCGAAGTGGCAAAGTTAGTTTTCAATGCCACTTGGTAATTCAATACGTCAATGCGCAGTGTTTCGGAAGAATTTTGCAGTTCTTTAACAAACTGTTGAGAATCCTTGAATTTGTAAGCGATTTTATTAAACTTTTGTATTAATATACTCACAGGATTCTACCATCTTTGTTTTCTGTTTCTCGCTCAAAAGTTTGATGGGAGAAAACTCATTAGCAGGCTTTAAGTGTTACTATACTCTTTCGCGCGTAAAACCAGTAATCGTGCGCGAAACAGCGAGCAAGTGGAGATGTTGAAAGAGGACGAGCAAGACCAATCATTCCATGCGTGCTTGTTATTCTCAACGGTCGCGCGCGCAATCGTCTATGCTACTGAGAATGCGCGACAGTATTTCTGTGTAAAGGGGGTTATTGTTGAGTTAAGCTCACTTTTGAACAAGAATTCTCAAATGACTGTGTACTATGTTAAATTTTTTGTGTGCAATAAAGTATCAAGGATTTAGAATGTTTTTGGTAAGCATAATAAACCTCATTTTAATGTTCCCACAGCTGGGACTCGGTCTCCTCTGTAGTAAAGGGAATAGAATGGTAATCCACCACGCGGGCCCAGTGCGGGTTAATAAATTTCAATTGTCTTCTAATTTGTGGTTCTAGGACATGCCGGTTCCGTCATGATGTTTTCCTTTACCATCTTGAGAGTAGCAGTGATGAAATTAATTACACAAAGTTTTTGGCTTGCCTGAGTTTGGAACCACGACGTACAATTCGTAAGTTGGGGCCATAACCACTGAGCTATCACTGTTCCTGAATATTTACTTTCACCCATTCAACAAATAGAATTGTTCTGGATACATCTGCCGCTGATATGATGACCACTATTGTTAAGCATTTGACTGCTCAGAATCAGAATAGTTTACTTCAAATAGACTAATTACAGGCCCTTTTGAATTGTCAAAATGTCGGTCAGTCAAAAAAAAATAAGCTAAATTGCACGATCCAAAGCGTAGATTTCTATGGAAAAGAACGTGCAAAAAACTCCATAGACACTATTACATATGGCTCTGATAGCTCTTTTCTGCAGAATAAAAATAGACTCTATGTCTGCAGCCCGTCCCCATAGCAAAATACCGTAAGACATGATACTATGAAAGTATCTAAAATAGACGAGACTCGTGGTATCTACATCAGTTAATTGACGGATTTTTCTGACAGCATATGCTGCTGAACTAAGCCGACCTGCCAGAGATGTTAAAATCGTGTTCTCAACGAATTCAAGCTTCTTCCTGTTCAGTACTATGTCGGAGTTATTACTTTTTCAACACACTTGCTCAGAAAGTGACTCTTATTGCACTGCACTTAGGTATATAATGGCACTCGTTACCAAACTGTGACATTTTGATTACCATTACGCATTAGTGCTATAATGTAGTTAAAACCTTTTTGTTCAACCTCTTTGTACGCAAAACAAATTTTGAATTCGAATGCGTTCAATAGTATATAAATTAGTGTCTTACTTACCTACTTATTTCATCCAATTTCAAAGTTAAAATGGACAAAGGAGACAATTTTTTTTGTTTGGGGAATAGGCCCACCACAAATTGTGGCGTATAGCAATGAAATGCACGTTAGTTTATTCCTTATAATCTCTAGATTACATTGGTAATATTGGCAAAACTTTATCTAACTGGAGTACCGTGAAATACGACAGTCAAAACATGACTCTCATAATAACCTAAAATCTCACAAGAGCGATTGTCTAATGAGTGGATAGGTCTCCTTGGTATTTTAAGTTAAAATAGTGCACTGTTCAATAATATACAGTATAAAACAAAGTCACGTCTGTACTACATGACAGACTTTGATGTGATTTACACGATTTGATAGACTTATTCATGAAAATGCGTAGATGTATTCATTTTGAAATAGCGCGGCTTTTGTCGGCCATTGACTGTAGATCTAAAATAATAAGGTGATGTGTTTTATGCTGGTTGTGTAAGGAGAAAAAAAACCACATTATAGCATCACAAGTATTTATTACTGTCCATCATCATCATTTTCAAAGTCATCTCATAAAAGCAGTATTTCATCTAAAAAAGATGCAGGTGGCTCAACCTCACCTTGATGCCGCGCCCATGATAAAAACCACACTATACACATCACATATACACAGCAGCCAACAGTGCGTCTGCCCACTAAACAATTACAACAGTATCCAGCAAGAGCAGTATTCAACATTCCGTTGAAATCGTGCTGCACAATTGATACAACGGCTTTGTGGATTATGCATGTATCTACAGATGCCATTTTCATAAAATCTTTCGAATAAAAATACGAAAAGACCAGAAGAAACATGCAACTATCTAGTAATCGGAAACAATAATAATGTTGTCTGTAGCGGTGGGCGTTTCAACGACGAACAGTTTTCAAAGACCGTTTTTTGTTCTGCAACGTAACAACCGTTTTCCATCCTGCGACCAAACAGTCTTCGTTGCATAAACCAGTCTTCGAATTACTGTATGCGAATTGTTATCTTACTGTTAAGAAAATAAGGTCGAAAATCCATTGCTTCAACTATCACACTCGTCGCGTCGTCGTTTTTAAAACCAGTTATTGCAATGAAAAATGAATTTTATGTCATAAAGTTAATTTTTCATTGTAATAACTGGTTTTGAAACGACGACGCGGCGAGTACAGAATTTATTACCGTCCTCATACTAGTTGCGACAACGAACGTTTTCTGCAACTACTTCACTCAACGATAGTTTCGTCTTCAAACCAGTTGCGACGACGACCGTTTTCTGCAACCGTTTTTGTCGTCGCCAAAACGGTTACGTCTCGTCCGTCTAAAATTCGACAACGACCCACCACTAGTTGTCTGTCAGTGTCAAACTGATTGAAACTGGACCACAGAGCATCTGCAACGGGCTATAAATTACGTTTCGTTCCACGTTGATTTTTAAAGTACGTTACTTGATATTTGTGTTAACCGTTAATAACAGCATTAAAAACAAGTTCGCTGTACCAATTAATTATTATCTCTTGAAACGCATTTAAATCCGATGTCACCGCTGCGCACTGTAGTAACATTTTTTTTTCACGTTAAAATAAACTTGAAAAAGCTCCTAAACAAGCATTTTTTGCCGTAACACTTTTTTACAATTATTTCATTATTCCGGTTAGATTTCTATATAATTTTTGGTCTGTTAATTATAATAAGATGATCGCTTTTTCCATGTGTAATATAATTAATAAACGTAACCGTTTAATAGTGGGCCCAAAAAAAATTGTCTCCTTTAACTTGTACAAACGATTAAATTAATAAAAAAACATTTAGTAAATAAATCGTACACTCAAATAAAATTTGTTTTTTTTTGTGGTCTATGGCCGCCATTTTAAGATGTGCGCGGTTTTTGGCGTGATTTTTTTTTTATTCCAGTGAAGTTCGGCTGTATTAATTAAATAAAATTAAATACTACAAAATTATTGGAAAATGTTACATCCGTATTCTATTGTCACCACGAAAGACATTATCGTAAAAACTTGTCACGCAAGAAAACATAAACGTAAGACTAGGCAGTATGATCAAAATACCTTAACCTTCCTCTAGGGGTAAATAAAAAAAAATGATGCGCGCCATTATGTTAACAGATTTTTACCGCCATGTCACAGAAAATTTTACTAGTTTTACTGTTGTTTTCTTCGCAAGTGTATTGAAAAACGTCGTATGACCCACGTGAGTAATTAAGGATTACCGTTCTTGGCTCTCTTAAGACCCTCGCCACGGCTCGGGTCACAATACCGCCTCGACGGTAATCACTAACATTACACACTTGTATCATAATGCACTATTAACATTCAGTAAGTCAAATCTTATGCACTTAGTGTTTTTTTTTTCATTTCATACTAAAATATTAACAGTGTTGCAACCAGTTTTGAACCTGCTGTAGACTACTACGATATGTATTCGATTCAGCACACAAAAAAAAAAAAATTATATGGCCTACTGATAGTAGTTTTGGGTCTGGATGTCATGTATTTGTGAGTGTCTTGTACATGTTTGTGAATGCACCCACGTTTCAGGAGTAATTCTTAGTGTGGGGCATAGTTGTTTCTTCAAAAACATGCAACAGATGTATCCACAGACTTTTAATAATCCAAAATACAGCTCGGAAAAATTATCCTCAGGACCTATTTTTTTCATTTAATATCTTTTTGAAGCCATAAAGTAATTTATGAAACAAAAGACATTGTCCTATTTCACCCTTAGCGCATAACTTTAGCAACGTTTTGTCTACGAAGAAAAAAAAATCATTTTAACGTCCAACCTTCGAGAAAAATTTCTTTGAAAAATTTTCAAAAGTTGTTGTCGGAGTTTGAAACTACTTCCTTCTTCTTCCGGATATTGCGTTCATTGTGTTCTAGGGCTGACAAATTGTGGAAACCGAAAATGTGGAAATAATAATAATTTTCAAAAGAAATTTGAAACATTACATTGAATTAGTTTTACCAAAAATATGAGCACACTACCACAAAACCGAATTTAATTTTTAGGGTTCCATACCTCAAAAGGAAAAAAAACGGAACCCTTATAGAATCACTTTATTGTCCGTCTGTCTGTCTGTTAAGACCCTTTATCTCGGGAACGCGTGGAGGTATCGAGTTGAAATTAAAAATAGAATGGAAGAAAAAAACATGTTGTGCCGACCCCAAATAAGATGGGACAAGGGCAGGAAGATGATGATGATAGAATTAACACAATCACAATGTCACAATTTTTTAATTTTTTTTTTATTCGGGAAAATCTTCCGAGACTCGATTCCGGAATTCAACTATTTACATAGGTAAGTTTGTACGAAACCCTTAGAGCGCGATTCCGACTCGCACTTGCCCAGTTTTTTTTATCTAAGTCTGGTCGTAATTCCCTGACAAAGTCTATGTTTCCATGTAGCTACAACCTGGGGATCGTTAAGTCAAGAATGAATAGATTAGTTCTAGGCAATCATGCTCTATCGTCGACTACATCGTCGCTTTCCATCAGGAGAGATAATGGTCAAGCGTGACCCTATCAACAATTTTAAAAAAAACACAAGTATGTGCCAACCCTGTAATATAATATTGGATGAAACTGCAAGTCAGTCTTCGGGGACAGATAACTTGCTGGAACCGAGTCGACTTGTTATCTTTTGAGAGTAATTTCTTATTCACGTATTTTTTGACAATGCGGTAGATACTAATTTAATTAGGTAGTGTTTCTCATTATACTGCGATGATGTGGCCGAAGATGGAGCACGCTTGCCTAGAGGTAACCTATGTAAAGTGTAAAGTCCCAAAAACCTCTTTTTAAAGCAAGGGGCTCTCCGACCTAAGACTATAGACACAAAACGGCCTACTTTAGCACCGACGATTCGGAGACAGCTTTCGGACAGTTGACAATTTGACGCGCGACAGATTGTGGTTTAATAGTTTAACTTTGATAGATTATAATCTACAGAAAAATAATGCACTAAATTGTAAGCAGAGAGTAGTGGTGGCCGATTGATAATGGCCCCGACTTACGAGTTGTAGGCCGCGGGTTCAAACCCAACCAGGCGCATTACTTTGTGTAATTTATTTCATCACCACAGCTCTTAAAACGGTGAAGGAAAACATCGTGAGGAAACCGGCATGTCCTAGAACCAAAAATTCGAAGACATGTGACATTCACCAACACGCACTGGGCCCACGTGGTGGATTACGGCCCATCCCCTCTCCTGGAGAAGAGGCCTGAGTCCCAGCAGTGGGAACATTAAAAGGCTGATTATGCTAAATTGTAAGCAGTATGTTACGGTTCACAATCTTTCGACAGTTTACAATCTCGTGAGATACATTATAATCTAACGGTATTTACAAGTTTACAGTGATATATATAAATGAATAAATAATAATTTAAAAAACAGTGCCATAACATTATTTTCGAACTTTTATTGTAGTAAAATTCTTATAAAACAATGTTCTAAACTGCTTTTAGTTACTACTAGCCAGTAAACAACTAACTAAAGCCGCAATACACAAGCGTGTAGTATTCAAAATTGCGCAATTAGAGCACTTTGTACGCTCATACTATTTTAATACACGCATTAGCAATCTAACTGTATAATTTGCAAGCGTTGGGTGTAGGACTAATGGCAGGGGCACACGGAATTCGTTTGCTCGGCTGCAATTTTGCGGCAACACTTTAATTTGGACAGAAGTGTGCACTCGACTGCACGTCTGTGGAACCAATTTTAAATTGGCCGAAGATTTTTTTTTTGTTGGAAATCGTCGAATAACTTCTCTCGCTCTGAATGGAGTGAGAGGGAGTTACTTAGTTTTTTACTAACTAAAATCCGTCATGCCATCATGTGCCTTCAGCTGTCCTTTGTGTTACACAGTGACTCTTTCGAATGACCCCTCCAGCCTGGCCGGACCGAAGCTTTATTTGGACCTTTTTAGGGTTTCGTACCACAAAAGGAAAAATCGGAACCCTTATAGGATAACTTTATTGTCTGTCTGTTGACCCTTTATGTCGGGAACGCGTGGAGGTATCGAGTTGAAATTAAAATCATATACTTAGATCTGCAGTCCCATAAAACTGTGAAAAAATCAAACTTCTAAGTTAACGAAAAAAAAAAGATACGGCCATTTATGTCGTAAAAAACGTACATTTCGACATTCTCAAGAGAATCAAAATTCATAGGGTACTTCCCGTTGTCCCAGAATCCTGAAATTTGAAATAGAGCAAGATCTTATAGCACAGATATAGGAATAAATCAAAAAATAGTAAATTTGTTGTTACGTCATAACGCAAAAACAAATCTTTTTTGCAATTTGGAAAAATCTTCGAGACTCCATTCGGGAATCGAACCATTTACATAGGTTAGTTTGTACGGAACCCTAAGTGCGCGAGTTCGACTCGCACTTGCCCAGTTTTTTATTGTTGATAGGCTCTCGTTTGACCACTATTCCACCTGATAATAAGCAATGATGCAGTCGACGATAGAGCTCTCTTGCCGGATGGAAGTAATCACTCTTGACAAAGTCCCCGAGGTTGTAGCTACCAGGAAATACACTCCGACTCCGGCAGGGAATACGATTTCTTAGCTGTTGCTTAGCAGCATTTTTCTAGTTCAAATGTACAGAGTACGGAGACATCTCGGCAAGCGGCTGCTGCTAAAGCAGCCGCTTGCCAGTTGACATTGCCGCATGACAGTACTGAGAAAAGTTTTCATGCAAACAAAGTCGGTCGTCATCGTAAAGGAAAACGCAAGGCCTTATGGGATCAAGGAGATGTCAGCAACTGTAGGGGCCTAGTAGGGTCGAAGCCTACTAGGGCCAAGGGTCTGATTCTGAAAGGAAGACTCGGCCCTGGTACGAAAGGCAACGAAGGAACAGGAGTGGGTTTTTAGTCAGTAAAAGTCTGACACTATCTCCCGCACCGCCCAAGAGGATGTCATAAGATGATTTTCCCACCAAAAAAAAAGGCTCTATGGGAGTAAGCCACTGTGCTAATACTTAGAGCATACTGAAACTTTCTGGATTCAGATAAATAAGACTAGATATAAGAATTACGATACATTTATTGTTTTTTTTAAATATAATCCCTCACAATTAATGTATTTTTGCATTCGCTGAAACCACTGTATAAAGCAGTTGGACCAGTCTTCTTTTGGGACCTCTTCAATGGCTTTATGGAACGCCTTCACCGCCGATTCAGGGCTCGTAAAACGTGTGCTTCTAAGTTTGTCTTTAATTTTTGGAAACAAATAGAAGTAGTAGGGTGCAAGGTCCGGGCTGGAAAGCGGTTGCGTTATCAGTTCCACATCTGAAGCCTTTAAATAGGCTCCTGCTACGTTAGCGGAATGTGAGGATGCGTTATCGTGGTGGAGGAGTATATTGCTTCGAGGACGCTTTTCGCGAATTTTTTCTAAGACTCTGGCTAAGCAAGTGTTGACATACCAATGTGCAGTCACTGTCCTTTGATCTTCAAGCGATACTGTAGTGTAATGTCCTGATTTGCCGAAAAAATAAACAACCATTTACGTATTGACTACGCTAACATTGAAACAATGCTTGCGCAGTCAGATTTTTACCCACTATACAGTTTCGAAAATGTTAATGAAGCTACTAACTTCTTTATAAATTCGCTAAATATGATCATACGAGAAAGCACGATTCAAAAAGTTGTGCCATGTCGTAAACGGTTGCAAAAGCCGTGGATGACCCCACGTCTTTTAAGATGTATCCGAAACCGCGATAGACTGCACCTAAAACCTATTTTGCGAGTATTGGACGTTCATTAACTGAAAATATAGCTATACCAACTACATCCTTACGACCTCACCACTCCGATGATCACAAAAACTTTGTCCTCTTACAAACAGATGATTCTGAGTTGGAACATTTAATTAACGTGCTTAGGACTGACTGTGCAGTGGGCTCCGATGGCGTGTCGGATACATTTCTTAAAAAATTCAAACACATACTTATCCCACACATGACATATTTATATAACCTGACTTTCAGCACAGGAGTCTTTCCTGATGCGTTCAAGCTGGCAATCGTTCATCCCGTGCACAAAGGCGGCGACAGAGACAAACCTTATAATTACCGACCCATTTCAATTCTTCCTACACTATCCAAGCTACTTGAGAGGCTAATGAATAACAGGCTCGTTAAATATCTTGAGCATTATCGTCTTTTATCTCCTTGCCAATACGGTTTTCGTTCAGGAATCTCCACCAGTAATGCGTTACTAGATCTCACTAATAACATCGTTAGTCATTTGGACAACAAACAATGTGTTTTAGGCGTCTTCCTAGATCTGGCAAAAGCCTTTGATACTATCTCTATTCCTAGACTCCTCATAACTAAGCTCGAGAAGATAGGTATCAGAGGTGATCAGCTCCTACTTTTTAAGAGTTACCTTACAGGAAGACGCCAATGTGTCAAAATTGGCAAATCGATGAGTGACGAACTCTCTATAACCTACGGTGTACCACAAGGTAGTATCATTGGGCCGACCCTGTTTCTCATTTATATTAATGACCTCTGTCGTCATAAGCTTACTAATGGATCCAATTTTACTTACGCTGATGATACTGCCTTAATATTCCATGGTGATTCCTAGGAGTCGACTTTCCAACATGCACAACTAGGAGTTGATACTGTAACTGACTGGTTGGCACAAAATCTGCTAATCCTAAATGTGGAAAAATCAAAGTATCTTACCTTTTCCCTGTCTAAATCTGGTAAACTTTCGTCATCCCATTTTTCTTTAATTGCACACTCTTGTAATGCAGCACAAACACCATGCAGCTGTGCTCATCTAAGTCGCACAGATACTATAAAATATTTGGGTGTCCAGATAGACGACTCTTTATCATTTTCGAACCACATAGACTTACTTACCTCCCGACTTCGTAAATTGATATTTATTTTTAAGAACCTCCGCCATGTGGCTGACGAAATTGTCCTGAGACAAGTTTATCTGGCCCTCTGTCAGTCAGTTGCCCAGTACTGTATAGTTGTGTGGGGTGGGTCAGCAAAAACTCATGTTATAAGACTGGAACGTGCCCAATGAGCGATCCTTAAAGTTGGGTGGTCTCTTCCTTATCAATTTCCTACCACGGAACTTTACAAAACCTGTAAGGTTCTCTCCATTCGGAAATTGTTCATTTTAAATTTAATTTTAACAGTCCACACTCGCAGTTCCTTTAACCCGGATAAGTTTAAATCCCTGAGACGAAAGCATACAGTTTGTTCATCCATCCCTTCTCATTCGAGGCTAGCTAAACGTTTTTATAATTTCCTTGGTCCCTATGTTAACAACAGAGTAAATAAAATCTTACATATGTATGAAATGACTAAATATAAATGTAAAACAACAGTAAGGAACTGGCTCCATGATTTGGACTATGAAGACACTGAAAGTATCATCCAAATCATAAAGTAAATTTAATAACATTCATTATCAACACATACACACACATTCATTATACACTACACACACATTTCAATAAAAATATCCCTTTTCTTTTACACTTAACATGTAATTTTACAAATCTCTCAAATATCATTTATCATAATCTTACAAACATAAGATTCATGTTTATGTGCCGCAAATTGCGATTATGTTTAAAAGGGTGTGAGCCTAGAGATCTGTCTTACAGGTCTCGAACCTAGTTCAGACTCCAGCTCTCGCAAAGGTTTTTTTTAGCCTTCAGGCAAAAATTGTAAAATAAACTTGTTACAATGTACCTTTATGAGAGAAATAAATGATATTTATTTATTATTATTTATTTTTTATCGATACTTCGACTTTTCATAAATTTCGTCGGCAAATTTTCAAAAGTAAAGACCAACTCTGCCGACTGGCTTTTTTTTTCGGGTTCAAAGCAGTACACCCAGATTTCGTCACCTGTCAGGATATTACAGACAGCCAATGACTGCCCTCCATTAAACTTTTTTATCATTTTAAGGCACCACTAGACACGCAGTCGTTTCTGGTCTTCCGTTAAGTCATGTGGTATCCATCGAGTGCAAAGCTTCCGAACCTTCAGATGCACACATAAACACACACACACTTTTTGCACTTGGCTCATTCCAATGCCTAACAAAGCACGAATTTGCTGGCAAGTAATTTTTTTGTCAGTTTCAATAAGTTGTCGTACGGTGTCAATTTTCGAGTCTGTAACCGCAGTCGCTGGTCGACCTTCACGTACCTCGTCATAGAGATGATCACGTCCACGTCTAAATTCTTCAAAACACGAATACATAGAGCTGCGACATGGTGCTTCATCACCAAATGGCAATTGAAGTCTCTGGCAACTCTCTTGTTGACTTAAGCCACAACGAAAATCATTGAATGAAAATGTTCACGAGTTAAATTAATTTTGATAGCGACACACAATCTTCGAAAGAAAGCTACAATGAAAAAACAAATGAAATTTTCTTTCAATATACCCCACGTACGTGGGGCATATTGAAAGTCTCTGGATCTGGCCACTTACAATAAAATAATGAAAAAACAATTATAGAATTCGAAAATGGAACTCTTTACAAGCATGTTAGTTTTTAATTTGTGAGACTGTCATTTGTTTTTGTCTGGCTCGATCTGTTTGTATCTGTCTGGCAATCAGCTAAGTAAGTTAAAAACATAACATTCCTTTTTTTGGGCAGTCGTGTAATTATAAACGATGTAATTTATTGTGGTGGGTAATCATCAATTGATTTCTCTCGCTCTAAGGTGGAGTAAGACGGTGTGTCAGACTTTTACTGACTAAAGCCCACTTGCAACCTTCTGTATCCCTTTGCGTTCTAGGGCTACGGTAACTGCACTTTCAAAAGTTCCTTCGGCGGCCATACGATGTCATGGGAGCCATCTTCTTGTGCACTATTCAGCACCTTCGTTTTAAAAATCACCAAAGTTAAATGGCAGGGTACGTTGCTTGCAGAACAGAAATGTCAATGAGACCGAATGGTTCTGGAGTGGTGACCGCGTACTGTAAGATGCAGCAGTAGAAGGCCTGCCACAAAGTGGATCGATAATCTGGTAAGGGTCTTGGGAATCCAATGGATGCGAGACTCATAGGATCGGTTATTGTGACGACAAAAGGGGGAGGTCTTTTTTAGTTGGGAATATCATCTTATGACAAATCCTGCTCTTGGGCGGAGCGGGAGATAGTGTCAGACTTTTACTGACTAAAAACCCACTCCTGTTCCTTCGTTGCCTTCGTCCCAGAGCCCCGGGTTTCGTTTTCACACTACCCATGGCCCCAGTAGGCTTTGACCCTGCTGGGCGAATACGATTTGCTGACATCTCCCTGAGGCGCGCGTGGAACAATACGCGCCGTCGACGACTTGGACTCGGTCCGGACGGTTACCGGACGGTCAAACGGCGGGCTACCCATTGCTCGCCGTCCGCAAGCCCGCGCCTACGGTGGCCGGAAATCGGGATCGGAATCCCGGCGGCACCTATCCACATCTCCTGTAACTGCATTCAGTGTGTGCTAACCTTAAATCGTTTAGCCCGATGATATGATACCGTGGACAATTGAATTGCTAATGCTTAGCTTTGTGTTTGAACAGCGAAATTATTTTAATGTTTAGTGTAGATATCGTATCGTGGTCGTAATTAACATAATTTGATGGACTTGGTAATGCTATTCTGTATAGTTTATTTCGAACAACTTCATATTAGCTTAGTATACATAAGTAAAATCAGCCTTTATATGTACCCCTTGCTGGGACTCAGGCCTCCTCTCTATGAGGGGCCGTAATCTACCACGTGGGTTCAATGTGGGTTGGTGGATATGGATGTATGGCTTAATCATCCTATTATGTTCCCACAGCAGGGACGTACCTTTCAGTAAAAGGGTATGGTTCTTAATCCACCACGCAGACCCGGTGTGGGATGAGAATGAATGTTCTTCGAATATGACATGCTGGATCTACGACATGCCGGTTTCAAAAACTAACTTAGTGTTATAATAAATTGTACAAAGTACCACATTTATTTCAAACTAGCTTTTGCCCGCGGCTTGGTCCGCATACATAAATCACTCAGAAGTGTGTAAGCATCTTTCTATAGTTGAAAAAATTTTCGCAATCGAACTAGTAGGTACTTTCAGAGATTACCTTCTATAAACAAAAAAACATAAACACAAAAAAACAAACTTTACCTCTTTATAAAGATTAGATGTGTAGATTAAAAAAAACCAGAGCAAGTGCGAGTCAGACTTGCGCACTGAGGGTTCCGTACAAATTTACCTATGAAAACAGTTCCATTCCCGAATTGAGTTACGAAGATGTTTCCGAATCGCAATAAAAGTTATTCTTTGTGACGTATCTAAAAATTTTCAGATTTTTTCCTGTACTTGTGCTATGAGACCTTACTTTATGCCAAATTTCAGTATTTTAGGTCAACGGGAAGTACCCTATGAATTTTGATTCCCTTGAGAGTGTCGAAATATACGTTTTTTGCGACATAAACGGCTGTATTTTTTTTTCACAGCTTCAAGGGACCGTAAACTTGAGTATTTGATACCTCCACGCGTTCCCGAGATAAAGGATCTTGACAGACAACCAGACGGAAAGACAACAAAGTGATCCTATAAGGGATCCTATTTTTCCTTTTGAGGACGCACGGAACCCTGAAAACGATGAAAATACTCTAAATGCGAAGACTAGACGAAGATATGGTTATTTAAACCATGACTTAGTATCCAGGTCAAATCATTACAAAAAAAGTAATATTTGTTGTTCTAAAATTAAATGAGAATTTTCGACCTTTCATCCAAGCGTAGCATAATAAACAAGTTTAGTCATATTTCACTACTATGTAGAACTTTAGCTCTAAAAAGGACATTGCTTTGCATTCAAATTGAAGCAGATTACAGCAGTATATGACCAAGCATAAAGAGTACATTGCCTCCATAAAGTTTTCATTGTTGCACTATAGTTGGTTGAACTTAACACAGCTGAACTTTTTTGATAGACCCTACGTTATATAATTATGCTGAAAATATTAAAAAAGATTTTTTACGATCAAACGAAGAGTATGGCTTATCTTATTTCACGACACAATCTATGCTCATATTATACTGGAAAAAATTGTAATAATCGTCTTAACTGAATTTTGGCCAAGTACGAAAGAAATAATAATATAGGTACTCGTAGTACAAAAATTTATGCACAAATACAGATGTAATCGCTGCTCTACTACTTTTATCCGTACAAAGCGTTTTGGGAACACATTCATTATGCATACAGCTAAGGAGTGGAATTCCCTGCCGGAGTCTGTGTTTCCTGATAGCTACAACCTAGGGGTCTTTAAGTGAAGAGTGAATAGGTTACTTATAGGCAAGCGAGCTCCATCGTCGGCCACATCATCGCTTACCATCAGGTGAGATAGTGGTCAAACGCAAGCTTCGCAAGTTACGGCATGGCGGACAGAGTTCCGGCGGGATCTCATGGTGGAATGGCGACGGCGACTGTCGCAACCCAGTGCTGGGCACGCTACAATTATGGCGGTAATTTCCCTCTTTGAGGAGTGGCTGGAGCGGCAACACGGCGTCCTCACCTTCCGCATGACGCAGGTCCTCACCGGACATGGCAAGTTCGGGAGGTTCCTGCATCGGATTCAGGCGGAAGCAACGCCCGAGTGTCATCACTGTGCGGAGACCCCACCCCCCACGAGGACACGGTGGAGCATACGGTGGAGGTGTGCCCCGCTTGGGCCGAGCACCGCCGTGTCCTCGTGGAGGCAATTGGCGGCAGCGACCTTTCGCGTCGGGCCCTGGTTCAGGCTATGGTCCGAAGCGAGGAGGAATGGCAGGCGGTCGCCTCCTTCTGCGAAGCAGTAATGCTGGCGAAGGAGGAGGCTGCACGCGTGAGGGAACGAAGGTCCTCACGCCCTAGCCGCCGTAATTCCGACCCCGACTACCAGCCACGGTAGACGCGGGCTTGCGGACGTCCAGCTGTTCGGTAATTAACCGGACCGAGCCCAGTCGTCAACAGCGCGTAGTGATCCTCGCGCTCCTCAAAGAGATGTCAGCAAACCGTAGGGGGGCCAATGCCCGGTAGCTAGGACCGCGGAGAATTTCTGAAAGGGAAACCCGTAGTCCTAGAACGCAAAGGGTAATTGAAGGATACAGGTGTGGTTTTAGTCAGTAAAAGTCTGACACGCCCTCTCGCTCCACCCAGAGCGAGAGAAGTCATTTTGATGATTTCCCACCTAAAAAAAAAAAAGTGGTCAAACGCGAGCCTATCAATAATAATAAAAAAAATCTAATGGAATGGCAACCCTACACGACCGGGGTGAGATGAGACGTAGGACCATCGGCTTTACGTACTTACGTACAAGACACGGGGATGTCACACCACCAAATTCCAAACTCTGGGCTGCTACTGAAACATTCCTAATGAAAAAAATCAATAGCGCTCTTTATTTTTCCGGATCTAGGAAGTTCCCTCCTAGTAACTTCAACATTCTAATCATTTTTTAGGGTTCCGTATCTCAAAAGGAAAAAACGGAACCCTTATAGGATCACTTTGTTGTTCGTCTGTCTGTTTGTCAAGACCCTTTATCTCAGGAACGCGTGGTGGTATCGAGTTGAAATTACAACTATATACTCAGTTCCGCGGTCCCTTGAATGACGTTAAGTTTGGCGTTATGGCCCGTTCACGACCTTGCCGCTGTGAGCGGTAGCTAAGCGCGGGGCGGCGAGCGGTAAGAACAAAAGTATGTAAATGTTTGAAGCACGCCACGAGACCGATACCGCCCCGCTCACCGCGTCGCTCGCCGCTAAAATCGAAGTCGTGAAGAGGCTGTTACGATTGGCCCACTCTAAGCTCTTAACCATTTAGAGAGTTAAGCGCGGAAAAAACATTTCAATCACGTAAAATCAACGTAAAAACTACTCGAACTTAGTGCACTGCAGTTCCCATCGCAAAGCCCAAAAGACCCGCTATACCAAAACCAAAGTACCTAAACAGTCATACTTTTAAAATTAAGTGGTTACTAAGCACCTATTTGTTTCTACCAACCTACGTTTTAAACGTTCTAACTTAGCGCATATTTCTTTTTAAAAGTAATAAAATTAAAATAAAAAGCTAATGAAATGGATAAAGTTTCACTCATGGAATTTTTATTTCGATTTTTATACCGCGTAGTTGGTAAAACTTTTACTTCAAACACAAGCAGTTTTGACGAAGTTAATCATTAATATTTCAGTGAGTATAACTTAATATTGTGTCAATATTCCATTTTATTGGTTTTCGATAAAGTTAGTTGACATTTCCTTTGACTACTTTCTTCGTCCACAGTGTCTCCAGAGTGTAGGTTTTTGGATTTGATTCCGAGTAAAGGTAGTATTAGATAGGTACTTGTCTTCGTCGGTGGCGATCTCTCGCGCCTGGCCCTGATTCAGGTCATGGTCCGAAGCGAGGGCATGGGAAGAAGTCAGGTTCTGCAAAACACTAACGTTAGCGAAGGAGATGGTCACAACCATGAAGGAACGGACATCCTCACGCCTAGCCTGCCACGGGAGACACCCCAGGCGTCGGAAGTCGCAGGGCAATCCCCAGCTACCCTAGGCGCAGATTTGCCGACGACGAGCAAAGGGTAGCTCGCTATCAGGCCGTCCAGTAAGAACCAAGCCTGAGTCGTTGAAGACGTGTAATGATCCACGCCTGCCTCAAAAAGATGTCAGCAAAAACAGTAGAGGCCCGGGAGGACCAATATTCGTTAGGGCCACGGGTAATTTTTTGAAAGAGATACCGTGTTCCTGAAACACAAAAGCCAACAGAAGGACACGCGTGGGTTTTAGTCGGTAAAAATCTGACACGCTGTCTCGTTCCACCCTAGAGCTGGATAAGTCATTGGATGATTTTTCAAGTCAAAAAAACAGTATTTGTCTTCAGGTATTAATTGATTTTTCATGGGAAATATCTCTTTTCTCAGTAGGCCAGTATACAATGGCGATATTTGGAATTTGTTTGGTGTTCGGTTCGATATTTACAGTTAAAGTCGAGTGCTCTCAAAACGGTGAAGGAAAACATCGTGAGGAAAACCGGCATGTCCTAGAACCAAAAATTCGAAGACATGTGACATTCACCAATCCGCACTGGGCCCGCGTGGTGGATTACGGCCCATTCCCTCTTCTAGAGAGAGGAGGCCTGAGTCCCAGCAGTGGGAACATTAAAAGGCTGATTATGCTTTATGCATAAAGAAAAAAAAAAGAAAAAGAAAGAAAAATATTTTATTTGGCACACACACAGCACACAGTGTTTGATACACACAGTGTAAACTCACAGTGAAAAAATATGTTGAAACTTCAGATAACAGAAAAACTAACTTCGCGTGTCTCACGTTTGCGCTAAAAAGGTCCAGTTCAGCAAAAATGCCAGACAACTACGTGGTAGTTGTCTGACGCTGGTTCAAGATCAACCAAGCTGCTGGATCAAGTCTGCGGACTTTATATTTATAAAAGTACAGTTATAAATCTATACTAATACTGTTCATTGGGGCTCATCAAAAGTTCTTAAAGTCACCCAGAGAGCAATGGAAAGGGCTATGCTTTGTGTTTCCTTACGTGATCGCATCAGGAATGAAGATATCGACAGGAGCTAAACCTAAGCAGAATCGAATGATCAAATGATGATGATGGTGATTGGTCGATGGGCCGAAAGGTTCTGAAGATGTGACCCCGTACCGGAAAACGCAGCGTTAGAAGGCCTCCCACAAGGTGGACTGATGACCTCGTGATGGTGGCACGAGTCATGGATGGATGCGAGACGCACAGGACCGTTCGTTGTGACGGTACTTGGGGGAGACCTATGTCCAACAGTAGACGTCTTTCGGCTGGAATTATGATCATGAATCAAAGATGTGGATGAAACCGCGATGGACAGTTAAATGTTATATAATAGTGGTTCATTTTCATTTATATTATGACTGATATAATTGTGCTATTCTGCATTGCTCTCATCATTCTGATCCAATTAAGTCCTCATCTATCAATAATCCATTTCAACGTGATACATAGATAACTGTCGTTATATATTGCTCCAAACGCTGATTACATTTGCGCATCTCATTATGTATTCCCAATACTCTAAACGCGGATAAAAGCAGATTTGAATTGATAATTTATGTGGCTAATTAGAGATACTATTTGAGTTCATCTGCTTGAATGTCCTTTGCTCGTAATTCTATATGTATAAGGAAAACCGTGTCGTGAGTTGTGCTAGTGCTGCCACTGCGGCTGCGGAAAACCTCAAACGGCGAAAATATAATAACCTTGTTGGAAATTACATATATCTTCGAACCGTTTGGGGTTGAAACTCTCGGTTCGTGGGATCCGAGTGCTCACAAGTTGTATAAAGATCTGTCAAAACGTCTAGTTGACACTTCGCGTGACTCAAGGGCTGGCTTTTACCTCGGACAGAGGATAAGCATTGCCATACAGCGTGGCAATGCCGCCAGTCTTTTGGGTACATTATCAGTCGACAGCGATGTGGAAGAGTTTTTTGACGCCATATTTTATTTTGATTTTAGTTACTTGTAATTAGTGTAGGGTTTGTATTATTTTTTTTTTCTTTTATTGTAATTATAGTTAGTATTTTTAAATGTAAATACCTATTTAAGGTAAACCTAATGGTAAAGTGATTTTATATCACTGAAGACTACGACTGTCAAAAAGTACAAAGTTGTGAGATTCGCATTTTTTTTTGTTAGATGGGAAATTATGAAATAACTTTTCCCGCTCTGGAGGGGAAACCCACTCGTATTCGTTTTCTTTCAGTTGCCCATTGCGTTCCAGAGCTACCTCTTTCAAACTAACCAGCAGTTCTGGCAGGCGTCGCCCATAGTGGGCCCCGTCAATTCTACTGATAGCTCTGTAAAGCTCGCTTGGAATACAATCCAGCCTTGTTCCTTAATCGGACGGTGATCTACCTTTTGCTCACTATTCGCAAGCCCGCGCCTTCGGTGGCTGGGAATCTCCCTGCTTCTCCCAACACCCAGAGTGTCGAGGAGATTGGCAAGCGGTAACATAGTCACGCGGTCTATAAATGGACTTTAGGTAACTGCGGCTCAAGATCTATTAAATGCTCCACAGTGAGTCTCGTGACGTCTCTTGTTCGATCCAGCCCGTCCCTTACTGTCTCCTCCAGTGACGCCCTAAGCCGAGGTCCGTACCCCACAGGGTGTGCGTGTAGTTGCTTAGTTTTTAAGTTTTTTAAGCCCTGGCGGCTAAGATATATATAGCGGCCTTAATAAAATTATGCCTCCATAATACTATTAAGGCCGCCATAAGTTAGTCCGGTTAAGCAGTAGACAACCCCATGGGTTGAGCTGCGAGGTCAAATACAAAAAAAATACGTGACGTCTCTTTCATACAGTATATGACGGCGCCTGCCACAAACGTTGCTCAAAATATAAACAAACTATTACTGTAATAAACTCAATTAATTCATAAATTCTATCCAATGGATTGCCTTCGAATAAATATTTTTATTTAGACATAAAATAACAATACACCGTAAAGCCAACCCATATATCGGCCAGGGATAAAGGACGGAATCCCCTATATCCGGTCCTAAATAAATATACGATATTGTGGAAAAATCTTTTACTGAAGAATATTACAAATAAAACTTTGTATAGCACCTTGGGATTTCATTTGAGTATATTTTTTGTCAAAAGGATTAGATTATATTGAAGATTTTTTTGTCGATGCTTAAATTCTAAAGACTGTCTGTATTTGTAACGGATCTTTTTAGGGCTAAAAAATAAATAAATTACAATGTAAACCGGATACGACTATACGATTACGCAGTCAGAAAACCGTATTCATCAGCGAAAAATGGTGTATTATATATGTAATTCTTCTTCATGAATTACTCTGTTGTATTGATGGAAATCCGATGCGATGGACTGACCAAATGAAAACGGCTGTTGGCGGCCCATTGAACGAGTGCGCCCGGATGACTGTTAGCAGGCAAAAGATACGGGAAGTTGTGGCAAAAGTGAACCACGACCACTCTGGTAAGAGTGAAACGACCAAGAAGAAGAAGAAAAAGAAGAAGAACAAGATTGCTGGAAACAGTATAAAAATCCGTTCAGCAGTCGTTGAGTTTATCGCGAATAGATAGACCGACATACAGACCCCGTAGGGGACTTTGACACTGAGGTGGGATATCATACAAAGACTACTCTCGTTCTAAGGTGGAGCAAGAGGGCATGTCAGACTTTTAATGACTAAAACCACACTTATATCCTTTAGTTTTCCTTTGTGTTCTAGGACCACGAATTTCCTTTTCAAAAAATTCCCGTTGTCCTAGCGGACATGAACCTTGTTAGGCCCCTACGGTTTTGCTAACATCTATTTGAGGGATGCGAGGAACACTACGCGCCGTCGACAACTCGGGCTCGGGCAGTACGGTAACCTGCCGGCCGTACGGCGAGTTACTTATTGTCCATCGTCCGCAAGCTCACGCCTACGATGGATTATTATTTACCTACTAGCGTCTGCCAGCGGCTTCGTTCGTGTGTTATTAGAAAATTATCTCGAATACGAATTGTGCGTCTATTCAGGCAGAATAAACATGTTTTCTTTCTTTCTTTTTCTTCTTTCTTTCTTTATCTCAAGGAAACCCGTGTAGCAACTTTCATCGAATATTGTTATTTGTTTATTTTTAAGGTGTGCGCCATATTTGACGTAAATAAACTGTTTTTCTTTATTCTTTTTTCTTTCTTTCTTTCATGAAGATGTAACAAACTTATACACACACTAGCATCTGCCAGCAGTTTCACCCGCGTAAAAGTAGGTTTCTCCATACAAACTTTCAACCCTCGTTTTACCCCTTTTAGGGTGAAGTTTCGTAAAATCCGTTCTTAGCGGATGTCTACACCCTATAAGGAACCTACCTGCCAAATTTTAAGTTTGTAGGTGTTATAGTTTCTGAGATTTCGTGGTTAATCAGTGAGTGGTATTTCGCTTTTATATATATAGATGTCCTCACTAACTTTCGTATTTGTATTATTAGTTTGATTGTACTTGTAATTGCATTAGTCTTGAAGTTTCTAATGTATATTCAGTAATTTAAAAGATCTTTCGCCGTGGGAAAAATCTTAATTCTCGTCTTGAAACAATAGCTCGGTCTAGGGTTTTGTTCCAACCACGCGATGCGCACATTTTCTCTCCTGTGTAATTTTATTTATTTTTAATCACGTTTAATAAACTGAGAGATGTGTAATAGTACCTTTGATTATATACTTGTCTAGATGCCACATTGACCGTACTAAACGGCCCAAATAAAGTCTACTAAAATTGGTAGACTCGCTTCTCCCTTACGTCAGTGTCATTTGAAACGACTAAGGATAATGTGCTCACGAAAAATAATTAATTATGCGGTTTGTGCTGTGAGACTGAGCCGTAATTATGTGGGAAAACAATATAATAACACTAAGATCACTTTTCATCGGTAAGTTTTGTTATTTAACCACTATTATTATAGAAAACACGACTTTTTAATTCGTTTTTTTGTATGTCATTCCGATTAGCCAGTGTTGTCAGTTTATTACTAGGGAGATTTGGCGAAACTATGGGAAACAAAATACAAATATCATTACATCATCTTTAGATCAGGAGAACATTTATTATACCTACAAATAAAATGAAACCCATGACGTCATGCACAAATTTTTTTTTTTTTTCTAATATTTTGGGTATCAGATTTTTGCTGAATTGGGCCTGTTTGGTGCAGCAGTGAGGCACACATTCCTACTATATCCTTACATCGGACTTTATACTTTTTATTTGTTGGTTTTATGTAATTACATGCAACTGGAGTATTGTGTGTCTTTAAGTCTGTTCTAAATAAATGTATTTTCTTTCTTTCTTTAATCTACAAAATAATTATTTCATTCAACCTATTTTGTTAAACTTTCGTCATAATAAATAATGGGGAAAAGGAAAGTTAATAATTTGGAGCAGGCATCCCTCAACACGCACACCTTGACAGTTTGACGACAATAAGTACACGTGCGGTACTCACACATGTCACGCAATTGGAGACACTTTTAGCGCGTCGTATGTTTGCATTGCTCTATCTAGACAAGTATATAATCAAAGAATAGTACATTGTTACCCTAGGGGTAAAAGTAACTTATTTAGTCCCGAGAAGAAGTTTGGCGTCCGAGCGTAGTGAGGTCGCCAATAGTTCGAGAGACTAAATAAGTCTTTAGCCCGAGGTAAACACTATGCTTTTCATTACGATTACAAGGAAAGTTAAAATAAAATAAAAAGCTTGTAAAGCCTGAGTTGTCGTATGATTGTAGGTATCTTTCTTCTGATTTAGGCGGTAAACGGTTTTCCACCACCTCTTTGGCCTCTTTTCTTATGAAATCAGACGTTAAATCCATATTTGAATCTGATGCATTTCTCGTGTTATTAACACGAGAAATTCATCAGATTACAAGTCTTCAAGTCAAGATTACAGATACAAATCTCTGCTGTACGGAAATGTAAACAAAACTCTACCTACAACTCGAAAAACAAATGAAGATCGGATTGCCGGATTGCCACTTTGCCGCCTATTTTGTTTTTTTTTCTGTGGCCGGCCAGCTATTCAGGCTTAATTTTTCATTTTCATTATTAATTAAATAGTAAATATTTTTCCTAACTAAATATAAAAAAATAAAGTATTTAAAAAAACTTTTACAAATAATCCGAATTCACTAAAAAACACTAAAAGGATCAAAATAACTTTAATTTCGAAAGTCGGTGTTTCTCGGTATTGTTTGTTTCTTATTTTCCGAAATTATTAAGTGCATCTTATAACAATTCTAATAAGTCCAAACACGGCTAGGTTATATTGATTAATTACTGAGTTCCAGTGCCTACCTTCTGGCTCCATCATCATCAGATCACTTCGATGATACCATTTTCAACACAACTATTCAGAACCATTAATTTAATTGTATTGTCATTATCGCTTTACTACTTTCATTGTGATATCTACATAGATGGCGGACCGGTGGGACTCCCCGATGCTGGCTCGCTGGATACGGCTGCATGCAGTCGTACAGTGATCTTCCACCATCATCGGGGGGTCCACCCGGACTGGTTACTTATTGTTTAGCCAATAATATTTTTTTTATTTATTTTTTACTAACACTAGTTTGTAAGCTCGCATTGTACTAACAAATATGGATGTAGAATCTGAAATAAATAATTTATTATTATTATTAAGCGATAACTTCATACTCAAAACAAATTAGTAATTTACTATCTGTAAGGAAGTTATATATTATTCAAGTCGTTCTCAGAAAACATAAGTCTCTCCCATATAAAAATACTACAAATACAAAAAGAAGAAAAGATATAATTGCTGATATTCCCCGAACTAAATTGAAATTCACAAGTAGACAACTATACAAACGCTCAGCTCAATTGTATAATAAAATTAATAAATACGTGTACGTGCATAACAAAAACAGGCACAATTGTAAAAAAAGCTTAATAGGCTGGATTAAAGCACTTTCCTATGAGAAAACGGAGGCTCTGTTACATCATATTGTTTAATAAGACAACTCACACACTATTCATACACCTCACACTAAGCTTCATCTCACGTCAAAACACACACATCACAATATACATCACATTCAACTCACCACACACACCTCTTTTACTGTTACGTCACACACACCACTTTCACATCACAACACACACCACACATCACGCTTCACGTCACGCGTAAATTAATTTACCATTGTTATGGAAGAGCGGAGCCTCCTAACACAGGCATCATTTGCCTAAAAGGAGGCTTCAAATACAAAATTGTAATTTTACGCTGATTGTGACAATAAACTATTTTTATTTTATTTATTTTTTTTTACTCACATGAGTATGAAGTTCCGTTGTTTCTGGTTTTCTTCATCAGTTCCGCTTCATCAAATGTTACTTTTTGACTATAATAATGCTTAATTTCTCGATGAAAATACCAAAATCACTATATAGGGTGACTGGCAATTAGTGTACGATACTTAAACACGTTATTGTGCTCATGATAACAAACAAATTTTATTATGGGAGCAAAGACGATATCGCGAAAAAAATATCAGCTGTTCAGCACATTAGGCAGACATAAATGTACTGAATACTCTGAACAGCTGATTTTTTTTCGCGATTTCAGGTTTGTTCCCATAGTAAAAGTTGTTGGTTATCATGAGCACAATCACGTGTTTAGGTATCGTACACTAATTACCTGTCACCCTATATAGTTGCCTGTAATATTTGATGAGTTCCCTCGATTTCTCATCCCATCATCAGAACTGGATTAAAAAAAAAAATGGGACCAATTTGAAAGCATATCCTTTAAGAGGAAAAAAAAATTGCAAATCGGTCCATAAACGACGGAGTTCTGAGGTAACACACATAAAAAAAAACATACAACCGAATTGATAACCTCCTTTTTTGGAGTCGGTTAAAAAAAAATAGTTGAATAAACTAAGTCATTTAAAAATATATATTCTTTAATTAATACTTATCTTTAAGTTATTTAAATTTTACATCGCGCTGTAATGGACTGGCTGTATAGAAAGTTGAACCATGGTTAAATAGAAATGTGAAGATAGAATTAGTTTTTTTTTAAATAATAATTTGACAGCTGTCAATTGAAAGCGATTCTCCCTATGGATGAAAAGTATACTTAGTATACTTTCAACCCGCTCCTCAGGCAACTTCAGACCTACTTTCAGAGTATGAGTAATGAAAAATTAAGACTGTTTCAAAGGACAACACGTTTGAAGAAATATAATGTTCTATTTCTAGTACAAAAGATGTCTAACTTGTTCCAGTGGCAATTTATCGTACATTTTTCGAAATAAAACGAAGAAAGAAAGAAAACATGTTTATTCTGCCTGAATAGACGCACAATTAGTTACAAAAATACAAAAACTAGTGTCCCTGTCAGGCCATGTGTGGATCGGGCATAACTGTGTTGCACCATAAGACCATAGACAACACAGTTGTCTAGGTTGTCTTTTGCCTTTTGACGCTGGCCTCAACGGAGACCAAAGAGATTTAAAGAGATACAATAGAGCGGCTATCAGAACAAATGTCTTAAGATAAACTGTCATCCTATGACTCAGTGACGCCATCTGGCTTTGAATAGCAAACACGCGAATTAAATTTGTCAAAAATTTATAATTATTTAACTATCGCTCGGTAGGTGGCCAGGGGCCTTACTATGATAATGTTAAAATGTCAGTCGTACGAGCGAAAAAGAGTGATGGAGCTATACACCCTATATAGCTCCATCCCTTTAACAGTTCGGTTTAGGTCGTAAAATGGATCACATTATGAGCTCGTGGTAGAGCCTCAGTGTGTGATAAAGGTAAGGTTAAGCTTTTCAGCAATAGATGGCGTTATCACAAAATCAGCAAATGTTCTAGAACTATTTCTCAAAATTATTGAATTTTAATTAATTACTTCGTAAATACCAAAAATATTTACGAAAATAAACCAAAGTTAGGTCCAGTCATTTTATCATAACAAGATTTGCAATAGCGTAATGCGCAGTTCGGCATATTTTCTCATAAAATGATTTTCTTTTAATGCATAGAGCGGATAAAAACACGACTTGACGTGTAGGGGCGTCATACTGGACTGAGCGACTTATGACCACCAGGTAATAAGTATCGGAGCACAATTTTGTTCGCTATGTCCTGTCTATTGGTAGTATGTCTTTGACGGAGACAAACATAAACAAAAACAAACATAAAAATAAAAGAAAAAACACAATTTAACCTAAAGTATAATCTAAAAATCCAAGTTGTGCGTCGCATCTAAGCAAGAATAGGCCGTTGCTCAGCATATACCGTGACGTTGCGCAAATCCAGCTATCTACGGCGCTGGTTTTCAGCAACCGCCATTCGAGTGACAATTTTGGCGTCCCCTTTGAGAGTAAACACTAAGGTATTACTAATTAGTGTTTACAATTATATCATCATACATACATTATTATACATTACTATTAAAGAAAATAACAATATTACAAACACTGTAGATAACAACAATAACTAATACTAAATACTAAATTTTAACTATTAATCCAAAAATATACGACTTTTTTTACATTCCTATAATTTTCATAATAATTGGCATTTTCTACCAGTCAACCTTTGGGTGATGCAGAGACAGATTGTGGTAGGTGCAATATTAAGCATTACATATTATTTACAACACATTTTTTATACAAATAATTATATAGGGTGACTGGTAATTAGTGACTGATACTTAAACACGTGATTGTACTCATGATTACAAACAACTTTCCCAAAGAAACTTTTTTTATATACTCACTAGTTTGTAGGTACATTCACTGATTAGGTACGTACACCTATGGGTTTGCAAGCTGCGCGGGTGTTCTATCACTATTGTAGGTACGACGGCGCGGCGTCACGCGGCTAACAGCTGAGCGGTCACCAGTCGCAGGCGCGCGCGCGTATTTAAACAGCTGTTTTATTATTGTGATAAAACTAATGAGAATATAAAAAAAGTTTCTCGGTCACTAATTACCAGTCACCCTATATACTATAAATACAATATACATAATATATCTATATGTAGGTATTACGTAGAAACTAGAAAGAAGGAAAAAAGAGAAAGAGAGAAAAAGAGCGAGAGAAGAAATGATTGAATGAAATTGAAGAAATGCCACAGAATTGTGTTAAACTAATCATACAATCTATCAAATGTTTTCAATGACTGCGTCCAGAGATTAACAAAAATGAACAATACCATAACTGGAGCAGAAAACTGATTCAAAAAAGCACTTTAAAATCGCTTCAAACTTTGCAAGACGGGAAACAAAACGTCACAGGAAGAGGCAAAAAAAAACAACGTACAAATCGTCGGGTAAGATTCCTAGCAGTCTTTTTGTTTCGCGCTCGCGCCTCGCTGTGACGGGAGTGTTGTGAACATTTTATAATTGCTGAGCATCCGCTACGCCACGGCAGGCGTCCGTTCGAGAGTGGTGCGCTGGATTATCAATTTAAATCTGCCACTTTTATCTCGGATGAAGTATGTTGTTTATTGTAGGAGTTAAAGTTTTTATGATTGGATATATCTAGGCTTGGTGGAAGCTAAAGACAAGGACGTTATTTCTTTAATGGCTGAGGCTCTGTTATTGGCTATTGCATCTGATTAGAACACTCATGAAAACTGGAAGAGGAGAAAATTAAGACCAAGTTTTTTTTTTTTTTTTTTCGGTGGGATAGTCATCTTATGACATCCCCCGCTCTTGGGCGGGGCGGGAGATAGTGTCAGACTTTTACTGACTAAAAACCCACTCCTGTTCCTTCGTTGCCTTTCGTACCAGGGCCGAGTCTTCCTTTCAGAATCAGACCCTTGGCCCCAGTAGGTTTCGACCCTGATGGCCCCTACAGTTGCTGACATCTCCTTGAGGCGCGCGTGAAACAGTACGCGCCATCAACGACTTGGGCTCGGTCCGGACGGTTACCGGACGGTCGGACGGCGACCCACCCATTGCTCGCCGTCCGCAAGCCCGCGCCTACGGTGGCCGGAAATCGGGATCAGAATCCCGGCGGCGGTTGGGGCGTGAGGACCGTTGCCTCACGCGATCGGCCGCCTCCTATGCTAGCATTACTGCTTCGCAGAAGGAGGCGACCGCCTACCACTCCTCCTCGCTCCGGACCATGGCCTGTACCAAGGCCCGGCGCGAGAGATCACCGCCGCCGATCGCCTCCACGAGGACACGGCGTTGCTCTTCCCAAGCGGGGCACACCTCCACCGTGTGCTCCACCGTGTCCTCCGGGCGGTCCACGCAATGGTGACACCCGGGCGTATCTTCCGCACGAATCCAGTGCAGGAACCTACCAAACTTACCATGTCCGGTGAGGACCTGCGTCATGCGGAAGGTATGGACGCCGTGTTGCCTATCCAGCCACTCCTCAAAGAGGGGACTTACCGCCATAATTATGGTGTGCCCAGCACTGGGTTGCGATAGTCGCTGTCGCCATTCCGCCATGAGTTCCCGCCGGAACTCTTTCCGCCATGCCGCGACTTGTCGCGGCAGCGGAGTTTCGCCCCGGCGTTGTATCTCCACGCGCAGATCGTGCATGCGTGCAAGGCCTGTTGCCTCCAGATCCCATGGTGGCTGGCCAGCAAGGAAGCTCGCCGCTTCGCGGGAAACCGAGCGGTATCCCCGCACCATCCGTATGGCCATGACCCTCTGGCACGCATTCAGCTGGGCCGCCGGTCGCTTTCGCAGTGACGGCGCCCACACCGGAGCTCCAAAAAGGGCCATGGACCGGACGATGTCTGCGTAGAGCCTCCGGCAGGAGGCGTCTGGACCCCCAAGGTTGGGCAGGAGCCGCTTGAGGGCAGCCCCAGTCCGATTCAGTTTGGGAGCCAGACAGCGGAAGTGCTCCTCGAAATTCCACCGGCTGTCGAGGACGAGTCCCAGGTACTTCAAATTAAGACCATGTTGATGATTGAACAACTTCTACAGACCAAATAATGCAATGTTTGTTAGAACAAATATACACTTCTTTACCATAATGGACTTGTCGGGGCCCGTTTGGGCTGATGCCTGCTAGCGTTGCGGGATTAGCCCTAGCATAGTCCTGGACCGCAAACGACAACTGAAGAAACACAGGTCAGTAATTAGTCTGGCTCTTCCTCTCGCTCTACCCAGAGCGCGAAAAACCATTTAATGATAAAAAAAGATCAGCTTGATACGTTTTCTTCGTTCATTCTCTGCTGTCAACTGCCACACTATTATATATTGAAGCTACGGCCCGTTCACGACCTTGCCGCAGTGAGCTGAAGCTAAGCGCGGGGTGGCGAGCGGCAAGATCAAAAGTATGAAAATGTTTGAAGCACGCCACGAAACATAATGCCGCACGACCGCTTACCGATACCGCCCCGCTCGCCGCGCCGCTCTCCGCTTAGACCGAAGTCGAGACCAGGTTGTTACGGTCATGGATGAGGAAGACTTACCGTTAACCTCATACATTTTAGTCGGTGCTAGTAAGTTGAAGCCAGTGGAGAGCTTCAGGTACCTAGCATAATCACAAGCAAAGGAGACCTCGACGCTGAGATTAGTCAGAGGATTTGTGCGACTGCGGCGGTTTTTGGAAAACTGCAGCCCAAAATTTTTCGTTCTCACGATCTCAAGTTGATAACAAAGATCTCTGTATACATAGCTATAGTTCTCCTGAATCTCTTGTACTCATCAGAGACGTGGTGCCTCTATCGAAAGCATATACGAATTTTGGACACATTCCGCCTCAAATGCCTCCGAAACATTATGGACATCAGATGGTCGGATCGTGTTAGAAACACAATGTCCTAGAGAGAGCCAAGGTCTTGGGCATATAGCCTACTTGATGAGACGGCATCTCAGGTGGTGTGGGCATGTCTCTAGAATGCCCGAACAGAGACTAGCAAAGTGCATCTTCTATTCTGAACTCCAGCAAGGAAAACAAAATCGTGGTGGACAGTTTTTACGTTTCAAGGATGTTCAGAATAGACACATGAAGAGATGTGAAATTGACCCCGCGACTTGAGAAACACAAGCTAAAGATCGACTCGAGTGGAGACGCCGTGTGCACGTACAGGTCTTTGAATAAAAGGAGGTTGGAATTAGACCAAAAGCTCGAGGACCACAATGCTAGACCACCAACAGCTATAATTTATCATATCATTAATGGTGTTCTGACATGTCCGCTCTGTACTCAGAGTTTTTCGGCCAAAGTTGGATATGCAAGTCATACGAGGGCACATAACAGAGCAGCACATCTAAGCTCACACCTACCATGAGGAGCCAGGGATTACGGTCGCTGTGGCCGAAATCGGCTAGATAGCATTAAAATCATTATATATTAATTCCTTTTTCTTTTAAAACATTCCATACAGTCTTCTAAGCCAGAGTACATCGTTAAAATGACTAAATATAAATATTAATTTTAAAATCTTTGCCTAAATATTGTTACCTGTTATTCCCAGCTGGGAAATTAACGTTTAGGAATAAAAATTACAATTTGAATTACAAATGGCGGAATCCAATTATCGTAACGTGCGTTATCAATGTTGTCCTGTCGGCGGCCGGTGGGGAGTGGCGATAAAATTGTATTGAACACAGAGCGGTAGGACCTTGTGATAATGAAACCAGTAGTACAAGTTAGGAACTTCAATATCCCTAAGTTGTGTAAGGAATACTCTCATCTTTAGGATGGATCGCTTGGGCGGAGCACCGCCGTGTCCTCGTGGAGGCAATCGGTGGCAGCGACCTCTCGCACCGGGCCCTGGTTCGGGCTATGGTCCGGAGCGAGGATGGCAGGCGGTAGCCTCCTTCTGCTAGGCAGTAATGCTAGCAAAGGAGGATGTCACACGTGTGGGAACGAACGTCCTCAGGCCCCAACCGCCGGGTTTCCGACCCCGACTACCAGCTACGGTAGACGCGTAGACGCGGGCTTGCGGACATAGAGCAATGGATAGCTGGCCCTCCGGCCGCCCGGTAATTGACCGGACCCAGCCCAGTCGTCAACAGCGCGTAGTGATCCACGCGCTTCTCAAACAGATGTCAGCAAACCGTAGGGGCCCAATAGGGCCGATGCCCGCTAGCTAGGACCGCGGAGAATTTCCGAAAAGGAAACCCGTAGTCCTAGAACGCAAAGGATCACTGAAGGACACAGGTGTGGTTTTTGTCAGTTAAAGTCTGACACGCCCTCCCGTGACCCAGAGTGGGAGAAGTCATTGGATGATTTCCACCCTTAAAAAAAACCCTCCTACCCCCACTTCAAATTTTATTTGATAATTTATATTAGAGAACTACGTTTGCGGGGTCAACTAGTTTTTTATATATAAAACAAATGATGTTAGGTTTTTTTTTTTAGGTGGGTAATCATCAAAATGACTTCTCGCGCTCGCGCTCTGGGTGGAGCGCGAGGGCGTGTCAGACTTTTACTGACTAAAACCACACCTGTATCCTTCAATTACCCTTTGCGTTCTAGGACTACGGGTTTCCCTTTAAGAAATTCTCCGCGGTCCTAGCTAGCGGGCATCGGCCCTGCTGGGCCCCTACGGTTTGCTGACCTCTCTTTGAGGAGCGAATGCGAGGAGGAATGATGTTAGGTAGTATCGTTCCTAACTCAGGTTTTAAGGAAAACTGTTACTAACAAAAATTGTATTTGTCTGATTAAATAAATATATTATTATTAAAATAATTATCTAAATGTGAACTCTAATAATCTAAATGTGAGTTGTCCTGCTGTAAATCACTACACTGTAGCGATGGCCACGTAAACCAAAAATACAAAATTATTTTTTTAAATAAACGAATTTAATGGAAATCAGTTTTTCACAAAAGCATTACATAAATGTTTTTTTGTTTTTAGGGTTCCGTACCTCAAAAGAAAAAAAACGGAATCCTTATAGGATTACTTTGTTGTCCGTCCGTCTGTCTGTCTGTCTGTCAAGACCCTTTATCTCGGGAATGCGTGGAGGTATCGAGTTGAAATTAAAACTATATAGTCAAGTCTGCGGTTCCTTGATGCTGTGAAAAAATCAAATTTATAAGTAAATGAAAAAAAAAGATACGGTCGTTTATGTCGCAAAAAACGTATATTTCGACACTCTCAAGGAAATCAAAAATCATAGTAGTTCCCGTTCCCGTCGACCCAGAATTCTGAAATCTGAAAATTCATAAAGCAAGGTCTTATTGTACAGATATAGGAATAAATCTGAAAACAATAAATTTGCCAAAACGTCACAAAAAAAAATTGCGATTCGGAGAAATATTCGAAACTCCATTTTTTTCTCGGTGAGAAAATCATCTTATGACATCCCTCGCTCTTGGGCGGAGCGGGAGATAGTGTCAGATTTTTACAACCACGGCGCCAATTATGCCGTGTGTTAAATGATAAATAGAAAAAGAAAGAAAAAAAATCGTTTATTTGTGCCGCACACCATCGTATAACCAAATTAATAGAAAAAGATAATTAAAATCTGTGCGAGGCCGAAAAGGCGCCTAACTCAGCCTTATATACTGCAAGATTTAAAACGATAAATAACGCAGCGCTGGTATTCAGTTAGAGCCGCTGTGATACCATGGGCGCACTTAACAGAAGAGGAACAGGAGTGGGTTTTTAGTCAGTAAAAGTCTGACACTAACTCCCGCTCCGCCCAACAGCGGAGGATGTCATAAGATGATTTTCCCACCGAAAAGAAAAATGGGTACAATGGCGGTCTTAAAAGATATAGATAAAAAACGTGAATTTATAAATATATAAAAATAGTGCATAGCATAGCATAATCAGCCTTTTAATGTTCCCACTACTGGGACTCAGGCCTCCTCTCAAGGCTAGGGAATGGGCCGTAATCCACCACGCAGGCCCAGTGCGGGTTGGTAAATGTCACATGTCTTCGAATTTTTTGGTTCTAGGACATGCCGGTTTCCTCACGATGTTTTCCTTCACTGTTTTGAGAGCAGTGGTGATGAAATATCTTAGTTTGTAACACAAAGTAATGCGCCTGGCTGGGTTTGAAAACGCGACCTACAACTCGTAAGTCGGGACCTTTACCACTCGACAACCACTGCTCCTAAATCATTTAAAAAAAAATAGTGCATGCAATAATAAATAATAAACCATCGACACATATTAAGCAATTTATTGTTGTAAATTAGAGAATTCTTAGCTTAGGCTTAGATAGGCTGCGGGAACGTTTGAACTCTTTCAAACGTTCCCGCACCTAGAGTGGTGTAGTGCGTTTTACCTACAGTACACTACTGTAGGTTTTAGTCTGTAAAAGTTTTACACGCGTACCTAAGGTGTTCCGCTGATATTTTGAACCTGTTTTTATTTATTTAAACTTCATGTACAGTAGTGTAGTACATAGGCGGACTTAATGCAACAAGGCATTCAAGGCATTTTTTTTTTCTTATGGACCCCTTAGCACTTTGCCTGCGACTTTGTTCGCAAGAATATTTTTATGAAAACTTTAACACCCGTATTTTGAGGATAGTTTTAAAAACAATAATTAAAGTTTTTATTATTCATTTTAGTTAGAATCAGTGCAAAGTTTCAAGATTATTAACTCAAGAGATAAGAATCCTATAAACAATCTTTAAAACGCCTTAAATTGTTCTATTAGTAGTAGGTGGTTTCGAAAAACAAATAATGACATCTATTTTGTATTAACTTTCAAGTATATTGGCAAAAGGAATGAGATTTTGCATACAAACGAAAATCCACTTTTTCACTTTCTTAAAGGTTCAATTACAAAAACTCTTTCTTAGTGCTCGCTTACATCATAAAACGAAGCTTTGTGTAAAATTTCTTATTCCTGGTCCCAGTAGTTTCTACTACGCGTTGATATGTCAGTCAGTCAGTTTCTCCTTTTATATACACCCTTATTTTTTAATTAGTACAAAACAAAAATGGGGCTCTCCGTACCCGTTACTGATCATATTTGTGTAGTCAAAAGTAAAAAATCGAAATCCTAAAATTGACCAGGAAAATTTGTCTTATTTGGAAAATTCATGATCGAATCAATTATTCATAACAAATTCCTACTAGAAAATACTACGCGCAGTGTTTTTCCATTATTTTGCATTCATAATCAATAGCCTGTACAATATTTCCACAAATTGAGTGACATTCTGGGATATAAACAAACTCTAATAACTTTGCTGTTTATGAATATTATTTATTGAGACTTTACTTAACTAATAACAAGACCTTTTCTAATAAGCCCTTTAAGTATTTGTACTCATTAAAAATTAGTGGTGTATATATATATATAAATGTGATATCATGCGACATTTGAGAAGTTAAACAGTTATTTCCAATTAACTCGACCACAGCATCACAGGGCTGGACATACCTCTCCAAGTTTCACCACAAACCATCGGTTCCAGACGTTGCTTTAATAAACATTAATGTGACTTTGGAAACAAACCTTAGTTCACCAGACGTTGACAGTAAGTATTCCGAACAGGTTGGCATTGTTCAGTGTCTGTCGCTAACACTAATGTAGTTTGTAATTTGTGTCCTGTAAGTTGTAAATACGAGTACATAGCTTTTATAATAAAATTTCCAGTCGTATTCAAGAACTAAGCTTTAATTAATTCAAATCGAAAGCCAAAATTTTGCCAAAAGGTTTTTTACATATTGTTAAAAAAACTTTTTATATAAAAAATATAAATATATAAGTGCAACCAACTTCAACGTAAAAAAAACAACAACATGATCAGATCATAATAATATTTCTATGGGACCAACTCGGAAGTCATAATCTTTCAATAAAAAAAAAGAAATTCAAAATCGATCCACAATTTACCGAGAAACCGGTGAACATAATATGTAAAAAAAAATACATAGGTACAGCCGAACATAAACCTCTTCCTGTTTGAAGTTAAAAAGAGTTTATTGTAGACAAATAAGACTGAGAAAAAGACTGAAATAAAAGAACGAATCAGCTTTTATTTTTTCTTTTTTAGAGAATGGATAAAGTGAGAAATGAGTATATTAGAGGAAGTTTGAAAGTGGCGCCAGTGACTGAAAAGTTGAAAGGGAATCGTTTGTCTTGGTATGGTCATGTAAAGAGGAGAGATGAAATGCATGTTACTAAAAGAGTTATGAGTATACATGTGGATGGGTGGAGAGGGAGAGGGAGAAAAGATGGAGGGATTGTGTGAACAGTGATATGAAAGAAAAGGAAGTTAGTGATAGCATGACGGTTGACAGGATAGAATGGAAGAAAAAAACATGTTGTGCCGACCCCAAATAAGATGGGACAAGGGCAGGAAGATGATGATTTATTTTTTATATTATTTTTGTTTTGTACGCTTTGTCATTTGTTATAGGAATTCAGTTTGACATCAATGTTTATTTTGTAACGTGTATCATTTAAAAAATATAGGTACGAGTATGTTATAATTGCGAATATGGGTTTTTGGATTATTTTTCCTTCTTTAATTTTTTTTCCTTCATAGGATATGCTTCCAGATTGGTCCCATTTTTTTCAAAATCTAGTTCCGATGATGGAATCCATGAGGAATCGAGGGAACTTCTAAAAAATTATAGGCAACCCTATAGTAATTTTGGTATTTTCATCAAGAACTTAAGCATTTACAGTCAAAAAGTAACATTTGATGAAGTGGAACTGATGAAGAAGACCAGAAATGGTCAACGGAACTTCATACTCAAATAGATATCACAATGAAGATAGTTAAGCGACGATGACAATACAAATAAATGAATGATTCTGAATAGTTACGTTAAAAATGGTATCATCGAAGTGATCTGATGATGATGATGGAGCCGGAAGGTAGGTATAGAACTTCTGACTAATTGTTTCTCCATTTAAATTTAATTGTTAATACGAGTATCCTATTGCTTGAACTCTGCCGCCTAAACCGTTTATGGCTACATGCTCGTTATGGATTGGAATGCCGCATTCAAGGGCATGTTTATATGTGCACGCTGACACCGATGCACCAGAATCTACTAGAAAATAATATTTCTTAATATTACGGTTATGTGATGACGAACACAAAGAAATATAACAATTACTATTATTCGCTAAAATACATTTATCATTATTAGTCACGAAAAAACTGGTTGGATGTTAACCCTGTGTCGGTGTCTGAGTTATTAAGAACATTGACCTCACGACCTTTAGGTATCCCTTGATTTCTTCTATTTGAATAACTAAAGTTACCTCTTTGCCATCTGTGACTGCCAGTTCCTCTTCGAGCCGGCTGCCCTCGTGAAGTTGAGCGGTATCGTTGCTGATGCCCGCGCGCTTGGCCTCTGTGAGCGTAGAAGTTTCTACCTCCACCACGTTGACTTCTGTAATTATTTGATAGGCTTCTGTTATTATAGTAATTATTATAGGGCCTTTTATACATACCCATAATTACTCCTTGAATTGTTGTTGATGAGGCCTCCTCGTCTTGAGCTGCTTGGACCGCGTCCTTCAATGAGCTATAATTTCTTGCTGAAATAATTGTACTTAGTCTCCGATTTCGCAAACCATCGGCAAATTGTTTGATTGCTATATTTTCATTTTCATTAATTGGTTTTAATATATTATAATTGTGTTCGTTGTCGTTGGCTTGCGTAATCGTTAGATCCACAAATATTTCCGTTATTTCTTTACCGTAATCGACAATCGTCAACTCATTTTGTTTCATTCTTAATAACTTATTTTGTATAGCCGTTGCCGCTTTCTTTGACAATAACACTTTTTTCATGTCAGCAATTAAGTAAATAACAGTGTCATACTTTGCATTTAACTTTATCTTAGCTTCTGGTGAAAGTCTACTTTTTAACACAAAATTAATTAAATTTTGTTTACAAGCGCTATCCTTCAGTAGAGAGTTATAGTATTCAATGTTATCAATCAGCTGTTTTATACTAGTTTCCTCATTCGTCATAATCGGTAATAAAGTTAAGGCAGTTTTCAAATCAAATGAATTCATGTTTGACGACGTTTCTAATGTATCACTTTCACACAACAATAAAATATCCTCACGTAATTCTATAAATTGTCGACAATAATTTTCTATTAATATAATATATTGGGCACTATAATGTTTTTTCTTAATATTTTCTTTAAAATCAATTAACCAAATTTCATACTGGTTATAAATTGCATCAACCTCATTTAATTTATTTTCTAATACTCTTTCTGTTCTTTTTTCGGTCCTAACTTAATTAAATAAATTCTTATCTTTTTTAAATCATTATACAACTTTAATATAGTATTCATGCCTTATTACCACCATAACGTAGAAGGATTTTAATGTTCTTGTAATACGAGTACATCATTAAACAATAATATGCCAAAGTCCATACTTCAATCAGCGCATTGTCCTTATTTGGTAAGAGATGTTCGTATTGGAGTGTGAACGCGATATGATTATATTTCAGTGGTTTTTTAATTATTTTTTTATTTGAAACACTTATGAAACGCACCTTTTTATATCTTATTTTTATTCACTTTTCACGCACTTTTTTAATCACCTTTCTTTTTACACTATTTCTTCTTCATAAGCTTTTGAAGATGGCTCCGTGGCCCCCAACCGCATGCGTCGACGGAAAAGAGATCTTCTCATAGTCGTCCTATTTATTTCGTTGGTGATCCATTTTTAATGGCACCTTTTATACTGCCGATACACGAAGCCCAATACGCCGAGTAGAAGTATAAGCAGGACGCAGGTCAGAATAATGTTGGATGTGGACATATGAAAGCGAAGCTCGTCTACTGTGGCTTGGTTACTGCCAGCCGCCGCGTTTTGGACGATCAGGGTCTCTTCTTTAGACTGTTGCTTGCCCATTTTCGTGGATGATTCGTACACTTGCGTAGACGTCTAGTCCGTGGGCACAATAAATCAATAATCGTTCCATGGTCACAAATATTTTACTTATTGAATAATCTTGAGGCACATTACAAGTTACACCTAACGTCTCAAGTTCGCGTAGCGCGTGTAGATGGCTTTGGCAGGGTCGCCATGTAAGGTGCGGTGTTGATGATAAATGAAACCAACGAGTGCCAAAGTAATACTGAATTATATTAAATAAGATAGTGCATATAAATGGTTACAAAGGTGCATATATTATAATAATATAGATCTTAAAGTAGGTACTAATACTAATTACTTAATCCAACCCTCACAAATGTAACCTAGCCGTGTTTGGACTTATTAGAATTGTCATGAGATGCACTTTGGCTATAAGGTACTATCGAACTGATCTGATGATGGAGCCGGAAGGTAGGCACAGGAATTCGGTAATTAATCAATGTATCCTAGCCGTGTTTGGGCTTATTAGAATTGTCGTGAGATGCTCTTTGGCTATAAGGTACTATCGAACTGATCTGATGATGGAGCCGGAAGGAGGAAGGTAAACACAGGAACTTTATAATAAAACAATGTAACCTAGCAGTATTTGGGTTAATTGGAATTGTCATGAGAAATAGGCACTCTGTTTATAAGTGTATCGCAACTAAAAAGTGTAAAATATTTTTTTTTCCAAAAAAAAAAAAAACAGACTTCACTAAAAAAAAAACACTAAAAGGATCAAAATAACTTTAATTTCGGAAGTCGGTGTTAAATAAGAAACAAACAATACCGAGAAACACCGACTTCCGAAATTAAAGTTATTTTGATCCTTTTAGTGTTTTTTTTTAATGGTCGGTTATTTTTTTTTTTTGGAAAAGTTTTTTTAACCCCTCGACTTTATTTCGGTAATTCTTCTCATGACAGTCAGATAGGTAATACCGGCCACATCTAGCTTAAATTGACGTAAAAATTGACATATCATCATCTTCCTGCCCTTGTCCCGTTTTATTTGGGGTCGGCGCAACACGTTTTTTTCTTCCATGGCGCTCGGCGATGGCGTAGATTTCAATTCGTGAAAGTTTATTTTGTACGGTGTATTTCATTGTGTTTTTTTTTTTTTTAATATTAAAGCATGTATACGAAGATAGGAGGGAGCAGTTTTGGCCATACACAAGTTTTTTATACATTTTTTTTTTGTGAATTATGTTTATTTTTTGTTGTTTATTCTATTCAAATCACAAATAAACTCTCAAGATTAACAAGCAAACCATATTACCTCAGTGGAATAAAAATTAAGAATTATTCTTTGCGTCTATTAGAAAAAAAAAATCCATCTTACGACACAAAATAAAATATCTAAGAAAACGCTTTCTTTGCAGAAAAGAGAAGGTATAACATTGCTTTGCATCAAGATTTCATCAAAATCTCGTAAACCTAAACGAAGTTTGACTTCACTATCTTCAAAGCGAGCTTTTTCTTTATTATTCAAAGTACTTTTCTAGTTAGTAGTGCAGCTTGTAAATTGAGTATCAGGTCTTGTTACGAACGGCTGCGAACAGCCGTGTTGAGATAATGCGCTTCGTGGAAACTGGGCCCGTACTACAACGTGCTAATGGCTTCATGATTCAGCTGGGAGAGAGAAACGGACCTATACAGGACGAATAGCAATAATATAATCTATACTAATATTTTAAATGTGAAACTTGAAAGTAACTCTGTCTGTTACGCTTTCATGGTTAAACTACTGAACTGATTTTGATGAAATTTGGTACGGATGAATCTTGAACTCCAAGAAAGGACAAAGGCTATTTTTAACCGACTTCGAAAAGGAGGAGGTTCTATGTTCGGCTGAATGTATGTTTTTTATTTTTATTTTTTATGTATGTTCACCGATTTCTCGGTCAATTGTGGACCGATTTAAAAAAAATATTTATTGAATGAAAGGTTATGCTTCCAAGTTGGTCCCATAGAAATATTGTTATGATCTGATCATGAAATTCGAAGATATGGACCAGAACTCCTCATAGGATCACAGCAGAACTGTCGTAACAAGTGAAATTGCTTTATATATACGTATAGTCGATGACTGACTGAAAGAATAGGGGGAATATATCGAACTGATCTGATGATGAAGCCTGAAGTAGGCACCGGAACTCTGTAATAAATTAATTTAATCTAACCGTGTTTGGTATTATTAGAATTGTTATGAAATGCACTCTGGCTATAAGGTATTTAAGTAAGGCTGAGGGGTACTTTTTAGTGGTGGTACCATAACTAAAAAGTGTAAAATAAAAACTTTTTACAAAAAAAAATACAACCGACTTCAATGTAAAAAAAACACTGAAAAGTGCAAAATAACTTCAATTTCGGAAGTCGGTGTTAAATAACGAAGAGACAAAACTGTTATAGAAACACCGACTTCCGAAATTAAAGTTATTTTGCACTTTTCAGTGTTTTTTTTACATTGAAGTCGGTTGTATTTTTTTTTGTAAAAAGTTTTTATTTATCCGTCTTCGACTTCGCGTCAGCAATAACAAACATTTACGTGGACGGTGCCGCTAGCAGAAGCTTGTAATAATATAATAATAATGTCAATAGTACAGAAGCCAGCTCGACAACGAGATGAAGCGTTGTGTGATATATACACGCTTCAACATTCTGGCATGACGTTCGTTGTGAGTCCGGCAATAAAAGAAGTGATCAAGACCCCAAGAGCTCTCTTGATCTTTGGACTTCGTGCTGAACAATATTGCCTAGGAATTGTCTCTCGGCTCGTTATGAATTGAATACCTAAAGCTTATATCATAATAAATCAATGCATAACCTATTCACTCTTGACTTAAAGACCACCACGTTGTAGCTATCAGGAAAGAGATTCCGGCAGGGAATTCCACTCCTTAGCTGTACGTACAATGAATGTGGGTGTGATGTGTGGGTGGGACGTCCACCATGTACCGGAGGCGCATCACCGTTCGTCTGGGGGTCCGATGATGGAAAGGACTTGGCGGAATTAAATTGGTCTATTCTGACGCACACTCCCCGAAGTATTTAATAAAATAGAACAACAAAAATAAATAATCCCCAGGAATCCTACATACATGTAGACATTTTGGGCACGCAATCAATATACTATTTTCTTAAAAACGATGCCAAAGTAATCGTCAAAATAATAAAAAAAATCTTAAGGTTTTTGCATTTTGCGGGTTAGTATTAAGTTGTATGTTACCCTCTCACTGTTTGTCTTACGGTTACGGTTTAGGGGGTGTTAAAGGTTGTATAGGAGAATCTTATTCCTTGGTTTAATAATCTTGAACTCGGTACAAAATATAATCAAAACGAATAACAAAGACTACCATTATTTTTAGTTTTTCAAAACTGCCCTCGTAATACGGTTTAAGGGGCTGTTAAAATCACTGGCAAAGCGCTAGTAACTAAATATACAAATATAACCAGAATAATAAAGTACAGTATTCAAAATGAAAAATAAAACGCGCTTGTCCATTCCACCCGACACTAAAACCAAACAAGAGCATAACTAGAACCATCGCTCTAATGAGTCTTCAGAGCCCGTTTAAGTCGATTCTACCCTCTGCTGCACAATAATGAATAAGAGTCGAACAAAGTGGAAAATGGACGAGTTTCTTTGAAGCTTAATTATTTCGATTTGCATTGAAATATCTTGTAGAATGGGTTAATTAGAGAACTTGGTCATTGTACTGCTTTTTCTTGAGTCTATTTGCTTTTTCTTATTTAGCATAGCATAACATAATCAGCCTTTTAATGTTCTCACTGCTGGGACTCAGGCCTCCCCTCTCTAGGAGAGGGAATGGGCCGTAATCCACCACGCGGGCCTAATGTGGATTGGTGAATGTCACATATCTTCGAATTTTTGGTTCTAGGACCGGTTTCCTTACGATGTTTTTCTTCACCGTTTTGAGAGCAGTGGTGATGAAATAAATTACACAAAGTAATGCGCCTGTCTGGGTTTGAACCCGCGACCTACAACTCGTAAGTCGGGGCCGTTACCACTCTCAGCCCTGGTGGGCTCCGTCCATTTTGCAGACTTGTCTTTAAAGCACGCGTGGAACACAACCTGGGGCCCAAGTCTGTTATTTTATAAATTCGTCATTCCAACACGATCCCATTGTCATTTTGTTAAAAGCTCGTAGTCTGCTAAATTCATAATGGTCGATCATTGGTCAGTCATTGGTCTCGAAATGGAATTGTGGTAGAATGACAATATCGAGCTGTCTCATAACAAATTAAAAGCAATGACTGCACAATGACGTTCTAATGGTAGGTCACTGATTAATGGAACTGTCAAAATTTTAGCAGATTACTGCCTAAGGACGTCAGAAATTCATTTATCATTATGTACGAGATTACCATTCCATGCCATTTCTTTCAATGGAGTGTCAGTGGTTGACCATTAGAAAGTCATAATGACGCCATTATATTTGTAGATTATCAAACTTGTCAAAATCAACAATTATGAAGTCAATAGCAGACTTTTAGGCCTTGGACTATCTGCTCTCTTTGTGTAACTATCTACGCAACCAATACTAGGTTTCACCTTCACAACGATTTATGTTCGATTGATGTGAACCTATAACGATCTATCAATGAATGCAGGAGTCACGCCATCAAGTGTTATGTATGCTGTCATTTTTGACATGTTATGGTACGGATGAAAACAAATTAAAAGCGTAAAATGCACATGCCACTGCACCGTTTGCGTTCACCACAAATTTGCGGGTTGAACTAATTAAGCGAACAATTATCGAATCGATTACCGATTTATGAAACAAAGTGGATACGTTAAATTTTGATGTCTAAAGAATGGGGTCTATGAACATTGACATTTAGGAGACGCTCTTAAATGGCAATGTTCATAAATGATAAATGATATTTATTTTGTAAATAGGTTTAAAAAAACACTTTTACACGTCAATTTTTTTTTCGTCATTTTTAAACTAGATGAGGCCGGTGTGTCCTAGCTGACTACCCTGAGAAGAAACACCGAAACAAACTCAGGGGTCAAAGTCTCTTTTAAAGTCCATACAGTAAATATGTAATGGTCAAATCACATGAGAACCATGCAGATTTGTCTGAAATGGTCTTTTGAAGAAAGAACCATACAGATTTGAGTGGACCTGTCCAGTCAGTGCAAGCATTTGTCAGTATTCGTAAAGCTCAACTCAGGACTACTAAGGAGCTCAACGACTTGACGAACAATACCAAGGAAAGGACATTTGGGTAGGCCGCAGAAAATATTCAAATTGCCAGACATACGTTAAAATTACTGAAAAGGAAAAAAAAAACAATCAACATAGTCCTCACGTTCACAATAATCTCACGTTCATAGACCCCATTAATCTACATCTCTACGTATGCTAAGGTCTTTTTACACATTCTAATGTGGACGAAGCTGCTGGCCAAAGCTAGTATTATATAAAAACCTAGAAGATCGTTGTGCTCCTTAACACTGGGAATAATATGTTCCTTGGGGGTCATTTCTACTATCACGTGAACGAAGTTACAGGCAGAAGCTAGTGAAGAATATATCTTTGTAGTGGTCAAACAGTCTCCACGGATCTACCTGCATCTACTTCATAACTAGACACATCATGGTCAGAGAAAAGATATCATCGAATTTAAAGAAAAGTCACGAAAATAAGTTCTTGTAAATTCAGATGGTTAGGTTACAAACGAACTAACGCACAGAGAGGCAGACAATCGGACAGCCTCTCACTTTTGGACGTGGGTCAGTGCAAGTCTCAATCTGGTCGGAAGTAAGAGCCAGTTATTAATTAATAATAATATAAAAAAGGGGCAGTGGTGGCCGAGTGGTAACGGCCCCGACTTACGAGTTGTAGGTCACGGGTTCAAACCCAGCCAGGTGCATTACTTTGTGTAATTTATTTCATCACCACAGCTCTCAAAACGGTGAAGGAAAACCTCGTGAGGAAACCGGCATGTCCTAGAACCAAAAATTCGAAGACATGTGACATCCACCAACCCTCACTGGGCCCGCGTGGTGGATTACGGCCCATTCCCTCTCCTAGAGAGGAGGCCTGAGTCCCAACAGTGGGAACATTATAAGGCCGACTATGCTATGCTATGCTATGAATACACTTTACTATGCAATTGCACTGATGAGCAGAGGCGTAGCGTGGACTAATTTAGAGGTAGTTGAAGGTGCATCAGCGAGGCCTTTTTATTTCATAAATTCAAAAATGATACAGCGACTGTTGCAACCCAGGGTTCGACGACATCGTCGCTGACCATCAGGTGATACAGTGGTCAAACGCGAGCCTAACAATTATAAAAAAAACCCTCGTCGAGGCCTTGGGTGCAAGGTCGTGGGCGAGGCCCCGTTTCTCTCTTCGAGTCACTATTTTCTTAACGTGAGTAGACTATAGTAGATCCTACAATCCTAAGTGTAATGATGGCTCAGAAATTAGAAACGTTTATTTCAAATAAACCATTTACAAGCACTATTGAATTGTCAAAATATCGGTCAATCAAAAAGTGAAGCTGAATTGCATTGCTTATCTCTGAAGAAGAATGTACAAAAAACTCCATGGAAACTTCTCTTTTAAATCATTTATGAGTTACAAAAATCTTCTTTACATAATATTTCTTGTCGCTTCTATTATTTGCGCACAATGTAAATAAAAGATGACTAAAAAAACAGTAATGAAAAAATAGAAATAGAAATAAGCCACTGGCAGTTAAGAGATGACCACGGCGCACATTCACGAGCATTACGCGTGCATCAGCCCCCCTCAGCTCAACCAGTTTTTTTTAAATTGTTATAAACTAGCGCTTGACCGCAATCCCACCTGATGGTAAGTAGTGATGCAATCGTTGATGGTGAGGCGCACTAGTTTATTAAGAGCCTATTCACTCTAGCCTTGAAGACACCTAAATTATAATCGGACGGGAAGACCGCAGCAGGCAAGTTGTACCAGTCACTCGACGTACGTGGTATAAACGATGAGGCGAAACGCTTGGTCCGGACCGTAGAGGTTTCAACAACGTAAGGGTGGATACTCGCCGCTCGTCGGATTGTCCGATGGTAGAAATGAGATGGTAGAATCAAGTCATGCAATTCCCACGCACTCTCCAAAATGCATCCTGTAAAACACCACACCATACACCACAGTTTGAAAGGAATTGAATGACAATACACATGCCATTATCAACAAGAAATTTGAGTGAAAACTCAAATAGCTCGCTGATGCTCACTACACATTCCCGTATACAGGTAGTAAATACTGAATATGCTTACATATCGCTGAAGTTTCGCACATCTCCGTTATTTGTCAGATCAGAGGTTTCGACGTAAACGTTGACATAGGTACTATGTGACCGCTACCATCGTCCATCGGACCCGAATTACGTAAAAAATTAACGAGCTGGAACCAACATGACGACGAAAGAAGAGTAAAGACGGGAGAAATTATTTTGCACTTCAGAAGACAGATTGGGTTATTTAGCATAAAATTGCGGTTTTGATTCCACAGCAGTTGAAAAAATAAAAATCTAGGACAAATACAAATACAAATAAAATACAAATAATTTATTTTTCCCACTCACAAAATTTGTACTACATCTCGGCTGAAGTGCCCTTTTAGAAAAAATTGCCTGTATCATTGAGCACTGGTGACTGAGCGGTAATGGCTCCGACTTACAAGTTGTAGGTCACGGGTTCAAACCCAGCCAGGCGCATTACTTTGTGTAATTCATTTCATCACCACTGCTCTGAAAACGGTGAAGGAAAACATCGTGAGGAAACCGGCATGTACTAGAACCAAAAATTCGAAGACATGTGACATTCACCAACCCGCACTGGGCCCGCGTGGTGGATTACGGCCCATTCCCTCTCCTAGAGAGGTGGCCTGAGTCTCAGCAGTGGGAACATTAAAAGGCTGATTATGTTATGTTACCAATCCGCACTGGGCCCGCGTGGTGGATTACGGCCCATACCCTCTCCTAGAGAGAGGAGGCCTGAGTCCCAGCAGTGGGAACATTAAAAGGCTGATTATGCTATGCTATGCTTATGCTATGTATTGATAATAAACGTTTTTTGCGACATAAACGGCCGTATCTTTTTTATTCGTTAACTTGATTTGTTTGATTTTTTCACAGCTTCAAGGAAAGGCAGAGTATATGGTTTTAATTTCAAGTCGATACCTCCACGCGTTCTCGAGATAAAAGTTCTTGACAGACAGACAGATGGACGGACAAAAAAGTGATCCTATAAGGGTTCCGTTTTTTCCTTTTGAGGTAAGGCACCCTAAAAAGACACTACTTAGACACAGATATTCACTTCTTTACTGTTCTTTGTGTGTGTATAGCATTAATACAGTCTATGGTATGTCCGGCCCCTGCTATTATACAAGACTAGAGCTATCTCGGTTCACCACGTGAACCAATACACAAATTAAATTCCAGCTATTACGGGGTGACCACACATTTGCAACTAGGTCTAATTAGCGGTCAAGGTAGTGTTATTACGGGTCGCCGACGATTTGTGGTCACTATTGGATTGTCATCCAATTACAATACGACATCTCACTCATTAATGTTGAGGTCTGAAAGTTTCGGCGGCGGCGTTCTCTCGCACCGGGCCTTGGTACAGGCCATGCTCTGGAGCGAGGAGGAGTGGCAGGCGGTCGCCTCCTTCTGCGAAGCAGTAATGCTAGCAAAGGAGGAGGCCGCACGCGTGAGGCAACGGTGCTCACGCCCCAGCCGCCGCCGGGATTCCGATCCCGATTTCTGGCCACAGTAGGCGCGGGCTTGCGGACGGCGAGCAATAGGTAGCTCGCCGCCCGACATTCCGGTAACCGTCCGGACCGAGCCCAAGTCGTCACCGGTACGTACTGTTACACGCGCGCCTCAAGGTTGATCTCAGCAACTGTAGGGGCCCAGCAGGGTCGAAGCCTACTGGGGCCAAGGGTCTGATTGAAAGGAAGACTCGGCCCTGGTACGAAAGGCAACGAAGAAACTGGAGTGGGTTTTTAGTCAGTAAAAGTCTGACACTATCTCACGCCCCGCCCAAGAGCGAGAAACATCAGTCAATCCAAAGAGTATCATGTTACCCAGTAACTGGTTTGTGGAGGTCTGATAGGTAGTCGCCTCCCCCAAGTGTCTCCACAATGAACGGTCCAGTGCCTCTCGCATCCATCGGATTCCCGCAACCGTTACCAAGTCATCGGTCCACCTTGTAGGAGGCCTTCCAACGCTACGTCTTCCGGTATGTGATTGCCATTCCAGAACCTTTCGGCCCCAACGGCCATCCGTTCTGCGAGCAATGTGCCCTGCCCATTGCCACTTAAGTTTGTAGCTTCATCGATAGATTTTATTTATTTTGTATGTACCTAAGCTGTAAGTAGGTGTACACCAAGCACGAATACGCGTCTATGAGGGTACGCGTCCGAGGCAACGTCGTGGAGTCGTGTCATAGTTTTGTATGTACCTAACACAGAAATCTTAATAATAAGGCAATAGAAATGTTATCTACAGTCTTTTAATACTGGGACGCGTGTCACCAGTTCGCCGAGCTACCAACACATAAACAAACAATAAATACACACTATAACGCCTACACATGCATTTTGCATTGTAGCAACAAAAATTAAACTTTTAGCGATGGCATTACGCAATATTTACTAAAACGCATGGTCTCGGGAGGCGCGGCCCCTGTAACCAATAAAAAACGTGTGCGAAAGCAGAGAATGATATTCACACTTAGCGCACTTGTGTTCTACGAGACACATGCGCGGCGACAAGGTCACGCATCTTTGAGACTTCTATGATTTCTGTGGTACCTAAGCTGTGAGCAGGCGTACATCAAGCGTATAATGACGAATACGCGTCTATGAAGCTACGCGTTCGTGGACAATGGGTATTGCAATTAGAAACCGACCAAGACTTTGGTTTCGGTTTTTGCTCAAAAGTGGCCGGATAATCGGCTCGTTTGAAACTAGCGTCTTTGGGCTGACGGTTCTCATAGACACCTAAAAACCCACTGACTCGTTGGTCTGTGTGTTATATATTTTTATTTCATCGTAAATTTTATCCAATTACCTATTTATTGTTTAATGAAAGTTGAAATAATATAATTAAGCGCTATATCGAAATATAGTTACCAGCTTGATGCACTTGAGGCAATTGAGAGGCGAGCCAGGAGGATAATTGGCAATGACGCACTCGTTGAGTCGAGGCTTCAAAGTCTTGAGCATCGACGCCGAGTTGCTAGCCTGTCGGTTTTCTACCGGTTGCATTTCGGAGAGTGTGCGTCGGAATTGCATAACCTAATTCCGCCTAGCCCGTTCCATCATCGGACCACCAGGCGTACGGCAATGCGCCACCGGTACATGGTGGACCTATCCCACCTATACGCACATAACGTTTTGAAAACACATTCATTGTGCGTACAGCTAAGGAGTGGAATTCCTTGCCGGAATCTGTGTTTCCTGATGGCTACAACCCGGGAATCTTTAAGTCAAGAGTGAATAGGTTACTTCTAGGTAAGCGCGTGCCATCGTCAACCGCATCGTCTATTTCCATCAGGTGAGATAGCGGTCAAGCGCGAACCTATCAAGAATTTAAAAAAAAGTTAGGAATAATTGTATTGAAATATTATTTTATGTGGAGGAAAACATCATGAGAAAAGCATGTCATGTCCAAGAGCCAAGAATTCGAAGACATAATAATATGACATCCACCAATCCGTACTGCACCTGCGTGTTAATTTACGGCCCTTTCCCTCTTCTAGTGAGGAGGCCTGATGAGACACAGCAGTGGCAACATTATAAGGATAATATTAAGACTTATAATAAGTCCATATATTATCCTTATAATGTTGCCACTGCCACTGCACAGTTGCATAATAATTATGCAACTGTGTTTAAGTAAAAGCTAAAATATGTGTGTTGTTATGTTAATAATTATGTTTAAATCGGATTCCTAAATTCTTGACCAGATTGAACTAAAGTTAATATTGTTTAAATTCATAGTGTTGACCCGGCAACCTCTGTTCTCCAAACAAGATACCGCTGTTTGGTGTATCGAACAATCAATTACGTTGATGGGGTCAACCACCGGGTACTATACACGGGTATCATTACTATACGTCTTGTATAGTTAACTATACTTACGCGATAGATAACTTAAGTTGAGCTAGAGTATTTGGCAGAATTATTTTGATCATAGAAATATAAAAAACAGGAGAAGTGGCAAGGGGGCGTGTGCATGTCCGCGGGACTTGCGCAAAAAAGGCATACACGGGCAAATGGCCGTCAGTTATAAACTTGGGAGATTCGCGATACGTGATCGTAAACAAATTTAAAATGCTGTGTTGTGCAGTGGTTTCTTGCAAGAACCGAAGCGATAAGAGAAGCCTGGGTCATCACGGAATCTCTTACCATATGTAAGTACAAGTTTAATACTATATTTATCTTTAAAATCAGTAAAAACAACAAATCTTCTAATATCCCTTGCTGCTACTACGTTATTTTTGTTTTCAAATATCAAGGCGACTGTATTACTCATACAGTAAATACATCGCTCTTTTACCACTACCTAATTTCAACGCTCAGTAACTGAACAAGCAATGTAAAAATAACATAACGATACTTTATCAGTGCGGTGCATTTCATAATACGGCCGCTGTTAGTAGCGCTGAGTTAATGATGTGCCTGTATGATCTACTAATGTAGACTATCGACAATAATATCGATTGGTTGGATATCCCAAGTGTAATAATGTAAATATTTTTATTTATTTTGATTATTTTACAGAGTAGTAGAGAAATACGTAAGCAACTGTCGTAAAGTAAGTTGGTTAAATTGTAAGTTAGTAGACGGAGGACAATTATTTGGTTTGGGTTATCATAAGATATCGTTTTATTTACGTAAGGGTGGCCCTTACGTTGTTGAAACTTCTACAGTCCAGACTAAGCGTTTCGCCTCGTCGTTTATACCGCGTACATCGAACGACTGGAACAACTTGCTTATTGCGGTCTGATTATATTTTGGGTGTCTTCAAGGCTAGATTGAATAGGCTCTTAATAAACTAATGCGTATCACCATCAACGATTGCATCACTGCTTACCATTAGGTGGAATCGTAGTCAAGCACTAGTTTAGGTATATTATAAAAAAAGCACGATAAACGAGCTATGAGCTTGAAATTTGGTGATAATATTTGTTATTACTTGAGTTTTACTAAAATATTAGTAAACCAAATAATTTATTTGAAAATTTGGTACGGAACTTAAAATGTGCGAAAAATAGGCCTCGCGTGTGAAATTTTTAGTGTTGGACATTGAGGTTCTAAAATTCTGTATAATGGCCTAATTAATATAATTAATTATAAAATAAATTTAAAAAAGCCTAATTAGTTACAAAGTAAAATAAAGGTTTTTGAGTTTTATGAAAACAATTTTCATTGTTCTATTATTAATATATTATTTTCTGGATATATTGATTTTTATTTCATTTATATTTGTGACCCAAAAAAAAAAATAGCACAACAAAAAATGGAATTTCGATAACTTTTCTATTTAGTCAATCACTAGCGTAAATGTAAAATAAATTGCTTTTGCACAGCACATCGACATTTATTTGTGTGTAATTTGTATGGTGCATGGAAAATACACGCTGTGGTCAAAGAGAGAAGGTTTATAATTGACTGTGTAGTATGGACTGATTTATGAATTGCGGATGTGTGCGCGACTGCGTAACTATTGCTGCATGTGTAGTAGTGTCGGCGGTGGTAGAGAAACTGGAGACATCGTGTTCCGGTACATTTTTTACTACTTAACATAACTCCTCCTTTCTTATATCTATGATCCGTACTTTAATATGTATTTCGACGGGTGCAAAGGGTGTTTTAATTATCTTCATTACACTTTTCACAATAAAGTCACATTACAATGCATATAATTTTAATTTTTACTGTTTATTCTTATTTGTTGACTGGTTATCCATTATTAATCTAATTACAGATAAACTAATTATATTTATACATTCGTCCCGTTTGTTTTCGTCCCTGGAATTTTCCACAAAGCAATGTGAGTGAACAATTTGATCAACCTTACCTGTTCCCATGTTCGCTTTTCTTGAGTTCGTCTAATTTCACATCTCGTCACAAATACTTAAAACATTGTCGCAAACATGAACCATCATAATAGTACTATATAACAATTATTTGAATTTCCAAAACCATCTTATCTTGTCGTCACATTCGGTCATATCCTTTTGTCAAAATATTCTGTGAGCGGCACCGCGATCGCGTCCAATCACGTACCTATTAGCGTCTGTGGTCTATGCAAATTGCCACAGATTATAAAAACGAGAGTAGGGTATTATTGGGCATTCTATGCCACTGTCGGCAAGTAGCTCGGCTAGTGCGCCTCGCTATCCGACAGTGGCATAGAATGCCCAATAATGAACGATCGACTCGACGGTAGAGCAAATTACTGTACTCTCTTCGAGATCTTGCAAGTTATACCACTGGCCGCCAGTAGCTAGGGCGAGTTCTCATTGCTACAAAACTCGCGTAGAATACCGAATAATGTACGATCGCTTCCAAACCACATAATCAATGATCTTGCGAGTTTGTCATTGTTCAAACGATCGCACTATCGCGGAAAAGATAGAGTACTATTTCAGTTTATAAATATTAATGTATCAGATACATTTACTCATTAGCAATCAGTTGGTTTCCAAGTGTAATCATGAAGTTTGTAAAGCAACCACAATCACTACATGTTACAACAATCTGCGAGGATGTTTGTAAGACTAGTTTTCGTCACGGAGAATTGTTACCTGACTCAGTTCGATGTATCATTTGCGGACCATCCAATTGTGGAAAAACCAATTTATTGATTGGTCTTCTCATACACGAAAATGGATTAAGATTTAAAAATGTTTATGTTTATTCGAAAACTCTGCACCAACCCAAATACATTTTTTTAGAAAAAGTTTTACAACGAGTACCAGGTATTTCACTTCAGAAATATCATGGAAATGAGGAAGTGCTAAGAGTTCAAGACGCGAAACCTAACTCTGTGATAATATTTGATGATGTTGCTTGCGAAAATCAAGATAGCATGCGTGATTATTTCGCAATGGGAAGACATAAGTTCATCGATTGTTTTTATCTAAATCAAACTTATAGTAAAATCCCTAAGCAGTTAGTAAGAGACAACGCGAACTTAATCATAATTTTTAAACAAGATGACATTAATTTACGTCATATTTATGAAGAACATGTCAACACTGATATGACGTGGATTGAATTTCGTGAAATGTGTTCAAAAATATGGAATGAGCCCTTCAATTATGTAGTAATTAATAAAGATTGTTTAAAAAATAAGGGATGTTACAGAAACAAATTTGATACCTTTGTAGTCTTTGATTAAGAATATAGTTATTTAAGTCCGTTACCTTCGTGATATTATTATTCTTCAATCATCGCTTAATCAATCACTATCGGCTTGTTTTTCTGCAATGGAAAAATCGTTAAAAAGACAAATAGTAGTTGCAGCCGAAGCTGTTAAGAAAAAAGTACGTAAAATGAGAGATGTTGACATTAACAATCAGCAAACACTGGAATCAGTTTTCAAGCCTGTAACAGGACCACTCAACCAGATTGCTAAAGCCAGTAAGCAGACTTCTTCACTGTGTCCTACAAAAAATGAAGAACTTCCGTTTATTGATAAAACTTTGCAGAATCAAGAAGCCAATGATAAAAAAGACAATTCAGATGAATATGAATCTGATATCGAAAGTGACTCTTCATATAAATCATTAGTTGAAAACAACCCAGGTCGTGACACGTCATCCTGGTCTGTATCCTCAGAAGCACTGTCAGATATTCCATTCGGTGTCAGAGTAGAGAACGGGAAATTGATGTTAGGTTCTGCTCGTATAACGATCGGCGATGAATATATCACTGTAGCTGGACGCAAATACCGAAATACGTCTGGTTTGAAACAGTTGTTATTGAAGAAGACCGTAGATTTAAACATGGTTACAGAGAGTGACATGCAGCATTATAAGTCAATGCTACTTGATACAAATGCACATCGACGAGACTATGAGCCGGATAAACCAATAAAAAGTAATAAAGGTCAAAAGTATATGCAAGTTATTAAGCCTATTTTCAAACTACAAAGTACTATTCAGACCCCTCAATCGAAGGGAAAAGGATTACCCTTAACAAAAATGTGGAAGAAAAAGGTTGATTTTGTATATTGGAACGATCCAAATGAACTGGTGGATAGATTAAAATTATTAATTGCATCTCGAGATGCTGGTAACACAGGATTAGATAATGAAATTATATCTATCATTGAAGAATTACGTGAAAGTAAAATTATAAATAAATAAAACACCTACATATTTTAAAACGTGTGTTCATTTTATCATAAACCTCACAACACAATACACCTTAAACATGAACGTAGATAAATTCGGACATCATATTCATAAAAGAATGCGATTATCAGAGTTATTTGAGATTAATGAAAATACCTTATTAAAATCAGAAAACGGAGATTTTGATTTAAAAACATCGAGACTGAGAGGAATAAAAAATCCAGTAGAAGCTGGTGATGCAGTGAACAAGGATTATGTAGATCGAATGAGTGCTAATATGATAAAAGAATTTAATACATTTATTGGTACATTGCGTTCACAAAGTATTATAGATGCACGGGAAACAGTTCAAGTTACTTTAAAAGCCAAGATACCTGCAATTATAAGTCATTTGCAAAATAAGTTTTATACTAAAGAAGAGGTCGACAAATTACTTCAAAAAACTCAGTAATGACAAAACAGCAAATTGTTAATGAAATACACAAAGCAGCACGAAGAAATTTCCTTAGACGTCCTGTCATTCTAAAGGGAGTCGATGACTTGTGGCAAGCTGATCTGATGGACATGCAAAACCTAAAGAAATATAATAAAGGTTATAATTACATTTTAGTGGTGATTGACTGCTTCTCAAAGTATGCTTGGACAGAGCCATTAAAAACAAAAAATAAACTCGATGTTACTCGAGCATTCAAAAAATATTGATAAACAGCAAACGCAAACCTGATAATTTACAAACGGATATGGGAACAGAGTTTTATAACAACTCATTTCAGATGCTTATGAAGTCATACAATATTAACCATTACTCATCATATTCTACCAAAAAAGCTTCGATTGTAGAGCGACTCATTAAAACTATTAAAAATAAATTATATAAATGTTTTAGTCTGAATGGAAACTATAAATGGTTAGATTTACCGTTACAAGATATATTAAATACATATAACAACACAAAACATCGAACAATTAGAGTTAAACCAATCGAAGTGAATAAAGCTAATGTATCAGTTATAGAAGAAAATATAAAAAAATCATTAAAACATGTCCCTATTTGTAGAAAACCTAAGTTCAAAGTGGGTGATTTCGTTCGGATCAGTAAATACAAACACCAGTTTGAGAAAGGTTATACACCTAATTGGTCAACTGAAATATTTACCATAAAAAAGATTAATTTTACCAAACCTGTTACATATCATTTAGAAGATCAGCGAAAGCAAGCTATATTGGGAACTTTTTACGAGCAAGAACTTCAAAAATCTAACTATCCTGGTGTTTATTTGATAGAAAGAGTTTTAAAAAGAAAAGGATCAAAAATGTTCGTAAAATGGTTGGGTCTAAACAATTCAGAAAACAGTTGGATAGACAAAAATGCAATTGTGGGTTAAAATAATATTAATATAAACATTATTTTTGCACTATTTTCATCATTGCAATTCGGACAATGCAAGGAGGTGAACTAGTTAATTCATTAATTAATAATCTGCCGTTCGAACTTCATTTGCCTGGTTACAATTATTGCGGGCCAGGAACCAAACTCCAGAAACGATTACAACGAGGTGATCGCGGTGTGAATAAGCTAGACGAAGCTTGTATGCATCACGACATTGCCTATGCAAACCATACAGACTTACCCAATCGCCACAAAGCCGATTTACAACTATTAAATATGGCTAAACAAAGACTTAAGTCGAAAGATGCCAGAAAAGGTGAAAAACTGAGTTCATGGATAGTGAGCAAAGTTATGAAAGCTAAATTAAAATCTGGTGCCGGCGTCAAAACGTTTAAGAGTTTCGTGTCAAAAATAAGTTCAACGATCAAGAAACTGAACCCAAAGGATAACAAAACATTAATCAACGTTGCTTACGCAGCGGCAAAAAAAATATTTCCAAAAATTTCAAAAATTCGAGTACCGCGTGTGATACCATTGCCAAAAACTGGAGGAATTCTACCTTTAATCCCAATTTTTGCTGGTTTATCGGCTTTAGGTACTTTAGCTGGTGATGCGGCGGGTATTGCAAAAACTGTAAACGATTACAAAACTAGTCAGCAAAATTTGCAAGAAACAGTAAGACACAATAAGGCCATGGAGTCTTTAAAGTTAGGCAAGGGCTTATACATTAAGTCACATAAAAATGGTAAAGGTTTATTTATAAAATCTTCAAAAAACTAAGAAATAAGCTACCTAATCGTCCTCTAACTAATGTAGATATTCAAAAGTATGCACGTAACATCCCCTACTTTCGAGGAGTCTACATGAAAGATCAATTACCAAGGATGCCAAAACGGATTGAATGTGGTGTCGTTAACTTGGATAATTATAAGAATGTTGGAACACATTGGGTAGCTTATGTTAAAGTTAACAACTATTGTGAATATTTTGATAGCTTTGGGGATTTGAAACCTCCATTGGAATTAATGCGATATTTTAATAAATGTAATATTTTTTATAATTATACTAGATATCAGAAATTTAACACAGAAAACTGTGGTCACTTATGTTTAGAATATCTAAGGACTTTTTGGAATAAAAACGTATAAAAATTATAATTTTCTTTTATTTCTATCATTTGCAAGATGTCATTCACATTGTCAATAACTGGAAACTCGTCAACTTTATCTACGTACTATCCTAACACATTGCAACTAAATGAACAGTATGAGTGTGCCTTATTGCATTTCTCAACATTTAATTCTATTCCAAACATCGACAAAACAAATAACAAATTCTATTATGGATCTAACGAAGTTATTGAAATACCTGAAGGCACCTACGAATTGCAAGATATTAATGATTACTTAAAATCTAAAATTAAAGATGCGTCAATCAAACTGCAGTGCAATAACAATACATTAAAAACTACTGTATTCTGTACAAAAAACATAAATTTTAGTAAAGAGGATACTATCAGAAATTTATTAGGTTTTGATAAGCAGATCTTGGAACCAAATAAATGGCATGTGTCACAGTTTCCAGTCAACATTTTACCTACGACAGTGATCAGGATCGAATGTGATATCGTAAGCGGCTCGTACACAAACGGAAAACCGAGTCACATAATTCACGAATTCGCGCTTAACGTACCTCCTGGCTATAGAATTATAGAAATTCCAAAAAACGCAATATACTTTCCAGTCAACCAAAACAACATAAGCTGCATACATATCCGATTGATAGATATAAATAACCGCTTAATAAATTTACGCGGTGAAGAAGTGCAGCTGTATTTGCATCTTAGAATCAAAAAATGATTGACTACAATAAATATGTGCATCAACAAATTCAAAATATCAGTCCCGCTCAAGCATCCACCCCATTAAGAGCTCGCTGTAAGAAGAAAATAAAATTAACTAAAGACAACAAGACATTTCTCAAAGTGATTGGTTTACTAAAATGAATATCTTAGACGTTTTATCCGCTCCAACTTATGATAATACGGTTGAAGGAATTGAATTTCATTCTTACAAGCCCTATGTAACTAGTTTTAATAGAAACGACGAAATTCGCATACCTATTAATCAACAGGACTTGTACATTCTCCCATCAGCGAGTACCTTGTATTTGGAAGGATCCGTTATCGTTAGCAAAAAGGATATGAAAGATAAAGCCACTAGTGTTCATTTCACGAATAATGCTTTACTCTACTTGTTTCAAGACATAAGGTACGAGTTAAATGGAGTAGAAATTGATAGAATAAAAAATGCTGGCGTAACTACCACCATGAAATCATTGATATCAATGAATGAGAACGAATCAAAGACATCGAATTCATGGGGCTGGAATATAGATGGTACAAAAAACATTAACGGAGGTAATTTTTCTGCTTCTATACCACTCTGTAATATTATCGGTTTCGCAGAGGATTTCAAGAAAGTCGTGATAAATTGTAGGCACGAACTGATATTGCTACGAAGTAACACTAACCTGAATGCTGTAAAACTTAACACTGGTGAAATTGTAGAAGACGTACAGATAAATAAAATCATTTGGCGCGTGCCGCACGTTAAAGTGTCTGACAAGGAAAAAATAAGTTTGCTGAAACTATTAGAAAAAGATCGACCACTCCAGATGATATTCAGAAATTGGGATCTGTACGAATATCCTGCTTTACCTAAAACTACAAAACATACCTGGTCAATCAAAACATCCTCGCAAATAGAGAAACCAAGATACATTATTATGGGACTACAGACAAATAGAAAAAACAATAGCAGTTCTGATATGTCTCAGTTCGATCATTGTCATGTTCGTGATGTAAAAGTGTACCTCAACTCTACTTACTTTCCGTATGAAAACTTAAATGTGAGTTTCGCGAATAACAGAATCGCTTTATTATACGAGCAATACGTCAGATTTCAACAGTCTTATTACGGGCGTCGACCGGAGCCCTTATTAAGTGAAAAACAATTTAAAGATTTGGCGCCACTATTTGTCATCGATTGCTCTAGACAAGCTGATAATGTAAAGACAGGCCCTGTTGTAGACGTAAGAGTGGAAATCGAGAGTGATTCAGAAATACCCGATCAAACTTCTGCGTATTGTCTTATATTGAATGACTGTATTATTGAATATAAACCTTTAAGTAATACAGTCAGGAAAATATCATGAATCCGAATACTGTCATATTAGATGTTCAAGGGTTTAAAGATCTGTACAATAATTTTATAATAAAAGAGTTAGCTTTTGCTACCCGTGATTATACGCAAACATTTTTAATAAAACCACCATACTTGTTTAAATACTTAACAAGTGACGAAAAGAGGCAAGTTAAATGGCTGGAAAGAAACAGAGGCATTTATTGGAACGAAGGGTATATCGACTATAAAGAATTTCATCGTGTAATCGTTCCCTATCTAGAAAATAAGGAAATCGTTGTTAATGGTTTGAAGAAAGTAAAGTGGATAAAGGAACTTTGTGAGAACTGTAAAGTATCAGACCTTGGTACCGAAGGATGTCCTAATTTCTATATTTTACATAAAAAATACTGTGAAGGAAGAATTAATTTAAATTGTATAAAACATTTAAAGCATTGTGCTCTTAAAAATGTGTTATGTATAAGAAAGTATTTAGAGTTATAAATGTGTACCTACTTATATGGTTATTGGTTTTATAAATAAAAAATCATTTGTATAGTAAAACTGCTTTTATTTTGTTAAACACCCAACACTTCTTCAAATAAAACACTCTACTTTAAAATTAAATAAAACAACATAATAAGTACTAAATATTAGCCTAATCAACTTCTTACGCAAACAGATATATATTAAAAATCACTATCTATTAAAGATTTAGATATTTTTTTAACTAAAGATTCAGTTTCGTCCATAACATTGTCGATAGCGTCTTTAACAATGTATTGAGCACTTATAATAACGTTCTCACTGTCACTGTCAGTGTCACTGGTTTGCGGATTGTTATTGGTTAGATCTACGACTGATATTTTTATTAATTTCATGCCTCGTCGCTGTAATCGGCTCATCACAAAAGATTTAGTTGGATTGTGCTTCTTCGACTTTTCCCTGCATCGCTGTTTTGACTTTTTTTCTTTCGTCACATGTTTGCTGTGCTCGGGTTCGTTGTGAAGCGTTTCGGAGAATCCTTCATAAGGATTTTGGGCGTACTGGCTAAACATAATCTCTGATTCTGTATTCTGGAACAAAAATAGACGCTCATTAAGTTTAAACTAAACCGTAGACGTTGATATAGTGCTGCATAAACGAATTGTCAGCGGGTTACAACATTCATAGCAGATTCACTAATAGCTTTGAGCAAAATTGCTGAAAACTCTATCGCTAGTTACTAAACAAAATAAAAATAAATTGAGAAACTTACCAATGACATGCTCGCGATAAGCAATACGTTGTGTGCTTCGTACAAGTACTCAAGGTGAGTTTTATTTCGTAAATGACAAAAAAAAATACCATCGCAACGATTCCCAATTTAGATTAAAATGTTAACTAAGCTTTTCTGAGGGTAATGCACTGTTACGTGTTTGTAATAGGTATTTTGTATGATCAGCGTTATGCAATTGACGCAAACATGGCTCTTCAAAATTTGTATAATCAGTCTTATTGTATTACGTACAAAATACATTTTGCCTCTGAAAAATGATCGATCCAAGTTTCAACGCGCAGTTCATGTTGCAACTTGAATCTTGGTCGGGTTTCATTTTATTTAACCAACTACAAAAAAGGAGGATGATGTCTTAAATCATAAATTAAACAAGTAGTCATAGTCATTCACATTTTATTTATATTTTTACAATAACTTAGGTTTTTAAAACTATGAATTATATTTATCATACATTAAAAAGTTATTTAGGTATATTTTAAAAGCTATATTAAGATTACGTACGTTACATAAATCATATTCGAACTCTATCACTAATTAGCTTAATCTTAAAATACATTTTCGCTCTTTAAAATAAGTGAGTGACCCCAGGCACGCGTTGATATTCCATCTACAGATATTGAGCGTTTATCGTCATTTCGAGATAAAGCAATTTTGTTGACACTCTTAGTAAATATTTCGTGCTTTATAGATTTAAACATAATATTTTTTCTACGAATAAATCCACCATTTAATAAAATATTTTCATAATCTGTTATATTTAAGTCTCTTACTACACTTGATTTTACTCCTTTTGCTTTTTTAATGACTTTATCGACGGTTTTTATTGAGTAAAGCTTCGATCTCAAACCAACAAAATCTGAGATATATTTTCCTCCCATTTCGTCTTTGAACAAACCTGGCACTTTTTTGTTCATAATTGGTATGTTAAAATCATTTTTATCATCATAGTTACTGGTGTCGAAATATTGCAAAAAATTACACTTCAAGTCATGGTAAAAATCAAACGTGAATATTTTATAAACAAACGAATCGGTATCTGTATAACACAGCTGCACTCGATCTTCATAAAAAGGTTTAACAATATTATAATGAAAGTCATACATGTGTGTCTTAGAAAGTTCTAATACAGTGAATCCAATATAAATAGGTTTATCTAAAATAATTTGGTCAGGTTTCATTTGTATTGCAACTAAGTTTTCAGTTAGAATAGAAGCGCTATGGAAATAGGGGTTGGCTACAAGTCTCTCGGAGGATATAAATTTCTTAGTTCGATTAGATTGATCACACCATTGATTAACTAAATGAACGGTTACTCTATTTTCAGTATTTTCTAATGTCTTGCCAAAAACACTGTTGTTTAACAACTTAAAAAAGTCTTGTTCGAAAGAACTTTTTGCCTTTTGTCTTAATCGAGTGTTTAATTCTATGTACTGTTTTAAATAGGGACTTTGTCTAAAAGTAATAGCTTTATGAACTTTACGTAATATTAAACCATGTTCTAAACATTTTTTTAAATGAACGTAATGTATTACGTAGTTGTACTTATTATGCAAATTTGCAACTAGTTTCTTCGTTTTACCTCCTGGAGGTATACATTTCTCAGGACAAAATGGTAAATCATTGTGGTGTTTGTGTAAATGTTCAGGATAAAAAAGATCGACTTCTAATATAAAGCCCCACTCAGAGTTATTCTCGATATTTTCTACACGAAAATTAGTTAATTCAATTTCATCAAGAAATCTAAAACTAGAATATGGTAAATACTGACACATGCTGAAGCCGTATAGGTTATTACAGTCTAGATATACTATAAAACTCTGAGGCTGTGATGCATCATGTTCTGGCATGTATTTGTGATTTGCTTTTGCATACCGATGGGAACACATGCACAAGCCACCTCGTATACCGCTTTGAATCATTCTGATGATAGCTAGATCCGAAATCAGTTCTAACTGAACACCTGTTTTTAGCAACATTGCATCGAACGATAAACTGGGTGCAGTTATGTAAAAGGCAGGATCGAGTTTGTAATATTGTTTACATGTTTTCCGAAAATTTTGAAATATGTCTGTCAACAAAAGCACGTCAGTTTTTAAGTATAGATCTGTATACTCGCCTAGGTCAGTAATATTGAATTCAGCCCATACATTCTGAGCATGATTATAATCTTCATCGCTTATACCTTCGTTCGTCAAAGAATTATGGAAATAATATTTCGATGGTAATGACTTTTGTTCGTAACATTTCCAATCTTTCATATAGTCATAGGGGTACACACCTTTACGAATTAGCAAACTAAATTGTGTTTCATCAGAAAAATTTGATTTAAGGTTAACAAAATCGTCTACTTGCAAAGTTTTAGCAAGTTTGTCTAAACTAGTTCCTAGAAAGTTGAAAGAATCTAAAAACCTTATTTGTATAAACTCATTATCAGCAATAGGAATGAACTTTGTAAACGATATATATTTTTCCTTAGTCTTGGGTATTATTTTAATTTGTCCTGGAATTTCGCCTAACTTTTTAATAAATAAATGACAATCGTATCCGGATAAGTTATGAAAAAATATTGGGATGAATTTTGGTACTTTGTGTTGTAGGTTGCAGTGTCGATGTGCTGCACCTCGGTACCGGCCTGTAATATGACAGTGATCTCTTACTCGATCTGTCAACAGTAAATTTTCACAAAGGTAGCACTTAATAGCGCGTTTGAAATCAAGAGCATCTACTTCTGTGAATATCATAGGCTCGCTTTTAGTTAGAATTCTGTGTATTGCTTTAGCATCTTCAATCAGTAAATGTATAAATTTTGAAACACAATCTTTTCCGCGATAACTTCTATAGCCGCCAACCCTATCGTTAAATGATGATACTACATTATAGGCGAACGCGGCCGGTACGTGACGATGTGAGTATGACGTGTTAGTGGTGTTGAAATTATCGCCGGAAATCGGTTCGAGTATCGTTTCGAAATCAGCATATATGACGTAAGGAATGTTTTGTTTTCTATCATAATTTTTGAATTTTAAAAATGTTCCTTCTTCTGGTAATACCGTGGCAATCCCTCCACACATGTGTGATTCAATTTGAATGCGCGTCGGAAAAAACAATAAGCACGTTTCGCAAAAGTACAGTTTACCATGATGTTTAGTTATCTGATTTCTGACTAGACGAGGTAAATCATTGATAAGACAATAATGGGTATTAGTATTATTTTCTAAGAACAATAGATGGATACTCTTAGATTTTTGATTCGATGTTGAATACAAAGGTCCAACGATAGTCTTATTATTTTTTAAACCATACACGTAAATATTCAAAAACGGATTATTTTTCTCAAATATAGCTATACCCGAAAATGTTATCGGAAATGTCAAACCATCAACATTCAAAACATCCTGGAAGTAGGGATAAGATGAAACTCTGTCGGGGTGTTGTTTAGCAGGGTACAGAGCCGCCACTACGCACCATAAAAAACAATACTCATCATTGTTACGAATATTCAAACAAGCTTTTTTATTTTTTATACATTTTGGTAAAGTTATAAATTTAGATCCACCGAGAGGCTGATATTTATTCATATTTATTTCTACATGGGAATTGCTCAAAAATGTCCAACCACTATCTCTCTCCTGAAACTCTTCAATTTTCTTTAACAGTAAATCAACCGTTGCTTTATAAATTGAATCAAAATCGTAATTAAAATTAATAATAATGTTTTTTGTGGCGAACGATTTCATTTCCTTTTGATCATTTTTAAACATAAGAAAAAAAGAAAAAAGTTCAAAATTTATTTTCAGAGCTGTATGTTTCAATAATGATCGGTTTATTAGAGTTTCAACTTGTTTACTAATATTATTAAGAAACATTTCAGGAAAATTATTTATTTGTTCGCCAGCTGCTATGATTTTGTAACTTATGATTCGTTCTTTAAAAGAAGAATTAATAATTGCAACATTATCATAAATAGAGGTAGAGCTATTGTTTTTATGTACATTGCTACGTAAATGACCAGACCATCGACGATTTACCACAAATACTTTGCAATCAGAACAGTAAGGCATTATGTTATTTTTAAAATTAAAGAACACTTAAAATAATTGCTTATTTAAATAAAATAGATTAGGTAATACTTACAACAGTTACAACTAATAATCACGATCTTAGGTTACAAAATATTTAAATTATAAGTACAACTTGATCAGGACTATTTTACGTTCGTTCCAAGATTCCTTGTATAATTCTTCACATGCAAGTCGGTAATTATGTTTAGGTAGAATTTATCTGAAAAAAAAAATGGATGCATTAGGTACACAATTTAATTAGGTAGATAATTGTATGTTCTGGGAAGAAAAATGTATTAATAATTAGTAATGAGTAATAATTACCAGCAAAATATGAAATGTTTTAAACATAGGAATGTGCATCTGCTTGGTTCAAATATGTTGTTATATTTCGGGTCATTACATAGTTCTTCACTGGTAAGTTTAAGCAATGTATCTGAAATAAAAAAATGGTTTTATTTGATGTATCGATAAATAATTAGGTATACATGTAATTATATATTCTGGGTATAGAAAAATAGTCATTATGTTCTGATATTTGATAATTACCTGCTCAGTATGAAATGATTTATACACGTGTTCCAATTATGTAGATATATTTCGGGTCCCAAAATATAGCGATTACAGCTGCTCCAGGAGATGAAATCGTTCGTGTGATCAATACAATATTTATTTATAATAATTATTAATATTAATTATTGAATAATAAGTCTATGCTATCCCACTGCTAGACAAAAAATGGAGGGAGCTCCATTTCTTCAACTGTCACAGAACAATTAAGTAAGTCATTATTTATAATTTACTTAATTGTTCTGTGATAGTTTAGAAAGGTGCTCACTCCATCGTACCTTTGAAACAATAAGTATCTAATATTTTAGAGTTTACAACATAGCAACATATTATTGATGCCTTACGAAATTTTATTTTTTTGTCTACAAGCAGAAAAATATTTCATCATAAAAGTTGTTTTTGCACAAATGTGACACGCGTGTCAAACTTAATTGTTTAATTCACATTCACAATAATCAGCTATTTTAGTTAGGGTTGGTAATAACTTGGTACGCATTTTATGTATAAGCAATATACAAATTTTATACAATGCACTATTACGATTATAATATATCATAGTATATCGTTAGATATTGATGAGCGTGGTTTCACTCATGGCTGTTAGTGTGGTTATGGGAATTATATTATTGATTTATTTTAGGAAGTCTAGCAAAGTACGACGAGACCAAAACGTAGATGGTCAAATGAGTACCTTAGAAACGTTAACTTATTTCCTGTACCCACTCGAGCATAAAAGTATTAGAAGTAAAACTTGGATGTATAACATAATAAATACTAATCTAATGATTGTCTCTAGATTGCCAAATATTTAAATTACTTGCAAGAATATTCCCTATTAGCGTTGTTGATAACTTATCTACTGGTTAACGTTTTGTCAACCCTAAGTCGCTTCACTGTCTCGTCATTCGATGCTACCTGAGACAACCTTATTGTGCACTTTTTGAACAAGTATAATACGTCTAAGGATAAAAGTTGTTTTACACAATATTGTATGAACGGTTGCCGTCATTTTTAATATGGTGAATTATCGTTCGTTTTCCGATTTATAAGCTACATGTTTTCGATGTACTCGGTACAAACTAACTGAAGTCTACAAGTGTGGAAGTAATCTTCAAGAAGTGCTCTGCGATCCTGCTGCGTTATTCTGTCAATATCAGTGTTGATAGCTAACCGCTGCCTGCTGCTGTCAGTCACTACGACTGCTTTCATCAGCCTGCCATATCGATTGGAGATAATTGGAAAATGTAAGTATAAAACATTCCCGCTCGGTTCATAGCTCAGAGATCTGACCCGATGCAGGTGATAGTAATAATTATGTTTGACTATTATTTTGTTGTATCTTTATTTCAGGTCTGATTCTGAGTGCGAGTACTTTCAACTAGCTCCGATCCCCGACCAGAAAACGAAACCCAGCCGCAAGCCGTCTGCAGACAACAATAAGAAACGCAAGTTGCACCCACCATCAACGAGTTTAATTCGTACGAGGTAAACAAACTATTCAATAATTTAGTTCGCCATACCAGTTAAAAATCATCAGTTATTCGTGTAATGTTACAAGTCTGCTGACAGATATGACTTTATAAGTGCCTGATATATTTTTATTTGTACGTCTCTCATGTTCTGCAGGCATATTGAACTTAGTCAATATGCCTGAGATAGTGTATTTTTTTTCCTGTGCGTATCTAAACGGTAAATGTACCCTGTAAGTGTATGATGAACTAATAGAAGTTTTCGTTGTTGTTTCAGTAAAAAAACCAGTACTGATAATGATGTATTCGGTATCAGTAACAACTACGGGTCTGATACCTTGCCAAAAGACGATTCATCGAGTACATGTCTATCATCATTCTTCGTTAACCGAGTTGCCAACGGCTGCGAGCGGCGAGCAGCGAGCATCAACGGAGAGTACTACGTCGACTGCAAGGTATACAAGGCTGACGACGCGCGCCACACCGACTCCCAGGAGCTGTGGAAGAAGGCGCTTGTGCGACTCAAGTTCCAGACCGACTCGGATTCGTCTCAGTGGCGAAAACTACAAGAGCTCGTGCGTTCGGTAGATACATTATTTCCAGAAAAACCAATGTTTTACGACAAATAAACCAAATATAAAATGTATCTTGTTTATTATGCAGATCCCCTTCAAAGCAGTGAGTGAACAAGTCGTTTCTAATACTGAAATGCATGACCAAATCACTAAGTCGTTTCCCTGCTGAAACGCATTACAAAACCCAACAAGTCGTTTCTAATACTGAAACGCATTTCAAAAACACCAAGTCGTTTCAACCCACGAAGCGCATTACAAAAATCATCAAGTCGTTTCCATGCTGAAGCGCATTACAAAACCCAACAAGTCGTTTCTAATACTGAAATGCATGACCAAATCACTAAGTCGTTTCTATCATTGAAGCGCATTACAAAAACCAACAAGTCGTTTCTAACCACGAAACGCATGTCAAAATGACTAAGTTAAATCTTAATCATTGATCATGTCGATGGTTATCATTACTGTCCGATGCCAAGCAAACTTGCCTAGCTACTGGCAGCCAGTCGTATAACTCGCATGATCTTTGTATGAGTCCAGTAACACCAGTCGTTTCTAATACTAAAATACGTGCCAAATTCATCAAGCCGTTTCCAAGCTGAAGCGCATTACAAAACTCAACAAGTCGTTTCCATGCTGAAGCGCATTACAAAACCCAACAAGTCGTTTCCACCATATATGAAGCGCATATCAAAATCATCAAGTCGTTTCTAACAACGAAACGCATGTCATACCATCGTCCTCAGCACGGTGAACTCGCCCGGCTACTGGCGGCCAGTGGTATAACTCACATGATCTCCAGGTGAGTACAGTAATATACTACACAGTCGAGTCGATCGTTCATTATTGGGCATTCTATGCCACTGTCGGATAGCGAGGCGCACTAGCCGAGCTACTTGCCGACAGTGGCATAGAATGCCCAATAATACCCTACTAACGAGTGCTGCTACGGGCGCGTCGTGGTGTTGCCACTTTATATTATATATATACTTGTCACGTTACATATTTATTTATTATTTTAATTTAATTTAATTTAATTTTCCTTTTAATTTGTAATTCTGTAATTATTTTTATTTCCTTTTTCTGTCGAAATCTCGTTGTACGCTGCACCGTTCGGGCGTCTTTATGTCAACACCGCCATCGGCCCACGCTGAAAAACAGCGCTGTGAGCTCATCGCATAATGCGTGAGGCCGCAGCTTTATGCTGAGCGTTCGGCCGTTTTGCGCGGATGTGACGCATATCTTCCCTATTCAACTGATAATGTTTGTTAACTAGTTTTAAGATTGCGTCATTTCGCGCGAATAAACAGTTTTTCTTTCTTTTTTTTCTTTCTTCTTTCTTTCAAAGTAAATAAAACTATCTGCAATTTTGCGATTTTCTGATAGTAGCAGAAACTTACAAAAAAATCATATTCTAAGACATTGAAAATCGTCTTTCAAGTGTCAAAAATGCAGAAATGATAGTAGTTTTTTCAAACATATTAAATAAAAAAACCTAAATATCTGCTTATTGATACAAATTATCAGAAAATCGCATAATTGCAGATAACTTTATTTACTTTGCACCTGTTGATTTGTGTGTGTATGTTTGTTATTCATTCACGCTCAAACTGCCGAACGGAGTGAGATGAAATTTGGCAAACGCGTAGACCATGTCCCGGAACAGAATATGGGTTGGAATTTTTCATCCCAAGAGGTCCCTAGGGATAATTTTCTATTAACACGCGAAGCCGCTTTTATCAGTGTAAAAGTGTTATTGTAACTAATTTACTACATAAATATCTTTTATTTATAGATACACTGTAATCGACACGGTTACCGCAGTGGTTGAGCGATTGGGAGCAGGGGCGCCGGCTTTTAGAAAACCTCATGGGTGCTCATGCTCATTTGATGACTCGAAAAAGTGGCGAAGTGTGAGGAGAGAAATGCACAGTGATCGATCGACAAATAAATAAATGTCCTACTTACATACTGCGGAACAACGAAGGTTCCACAAACACCCAGACCCAACACAAATATCTGTTTCATCAACAAACATTTGTGTTGGTACGGGAATCGAACCCGCGACCCTTGCGTCTCAACCAGCGCTACAAACCACTGCGCTAAACGGGTCGTCGGGTAATGAAAACACGCCCATCCCTAAAAGGCGATTACTGATCTGTTTCTTGATGTCTATTCTCAGGAGTGTTGGGCACCCACTGTTTATTTTTCATGGGTTCCCGAGCCCACGAGCACCCACGGAGTCGCCGTCCCTGATTGGGAGCTGCACTGTGTGTCGAGAAAAATGAAATCCTACTCGGAACAAAATAATATTTGTATTGTCTACAATTATTAGTGGTGCTGGGTCTAGGCGTTTGTGTAATATGGTGACTTAATTACCTGTCAATTTTTATAGGGTGAAAATGATCATGAAGCTGACCAACTTTCGAACATAACAATGGCACTATCACTGAAATTACTAATCTATCAAGCAAAATAGGAATCATTAAAGTCAATTCATAATTGGCGGAATAACTGCGTAATAAACATACATTTTTACAGAAAACTTTGTTTTTGAAATTGGTAAAAAACCTACATTTATGTTTATACGGACTGTTGCCCACGCTATTGGGCGCGATTTCAAGGTCAAAGCCAGATAAAAAGTAATATGTCCTTCCTTGGGATTCAAGCTTATTCCGTACCAAATTTCTTCAAAATTGGGTCCGTAATTTAACCGTGAAAGCATATCGGACAGACAGAGTTACTTTACCATTTTTAATATTAGTAAGGTTAACTTGTTTAGCACATATTTTAGCTTATTTTTAGCTGACAGGCTTGTTGGTCCAGTTGTCAGTGGCCCTGACTGCTATGCCGGAGGTCGTGGGTTCGATTCCCACCCAGGACAAATGTTTGTGTGATGAGCACGAACATTTGTTCTGTGTCTGGGTCTAATTTATCTATAATATGTATGTATTTAGAAATATATAAGTATGTTTATCAGTTGTCTAGTACTCATATCACAAGCTCTGCTTAGTTTGGGACTAGATGGCGTTGTGTGAAAGTTGTGGAATATTATTATTATTTCAAAGTTGAACCTAAAAGTATATTGTTCAGCGGTAAAGAATCACTTTAAAAAGTTAAATAAGACGAACAAAATACAAATACGATTAATTTTCTTTTATTTATTACAAGCACACCAATAGCACAGTCACTTACAATTCAAATAAACTTACATCTAAAATCGGCATTTCAGTAACCATGCAAATAACAGGTATGCATGACATTGAAATAATGAATTTTAGAGACAAGTAGAAAAAAAAACTGGACAAGTGCGAGTCGGACTCGCGCACTGAGGGTTCCGTGCAAACTTACCTATGAAAACTGTTCAATTCCCGAATTGAGTTACGTCGCTTTCCATCAGGTGAGATAGCGGTCAAGAGCGAACCTATCAACAATAAATATAAAAAAAACTAAGATTTTTCCGAATCGCAAATTTTTTTTTATTTTTTGTGACATAACTACAAATTTACAGGTTTCAGATTTTTTCCTATACTTACTTGTGCTATGAGACCTTAATGCTTCATGCCAAATTTTAGGATTATAGGTCAACGGAAAGTACCCTCTGAATTTTAATTCGCTTGAGAGTGTTGTAATGTACGTTTTTTGCGACATATAAGGCCGTATCTTTTTTTTCCCGTTAACTTAGAAGTTTGATTTTATTCACAGCTTCAAGAGACCGCAGACCTGAGTATATGGTTTTAATTTCAACTCGATACATCCACAAACGTTCCCGAGATAAAGGGTCTTGACAGACAGACAGACAGACAGACAGACGGACGGACAACAAAGTGATCCTATGAGGATTCAATTTTTTTCCATTTGAGGTACGGAACGAATCCAGAGCTCTACAAAGACAAAACAAATGGAACTATATAAACGCACATTGCTCGCACTTTTTCTATAGGCAGCGTCTGTTTGAAGCGAAACTCATGGAGAAGACATCGATATGGTAATTCGTCAAGTTGGACCTTCTTGCCTTGCCTATAGCCTTGTTGACTAGGCCTAAAGTTAAAAGGGGAATTATAAAACGAGCGAATAAAAAAAAACTTAGCGACTGATGATGAGATACTGTTTTAATAACTTGAGCGGTATGAATTTGAGTAAGCGAAAAATTAACTTAACTAACAAATATTGATTAATAATAAAATCCAGAACGAGCATACCAAAAGTGGGTTGTGATTAATCCATTTCAGATATTTAAAATTCTAGCCGTGCGACTAAATTACTAAGTGAGCGACTAGAAATAAAATTGAGGTTTTACATAACCGCCCGTGTGTCAATCCAACTACTAAAAAGTTTACTTTAAGAAATGTTTTCACCATTGTTTAATTATCTAGTCGCAGGCAAATTCATCATTAGGAACTGGGTGAAATAGGTTAGGTTAGGTTAGGTTAGAACTGTGACCAACCGCGCGTGAGCCGAGCGAGCGAAGCGAGCGGTGCCGCGGCAGCGGCCGGCGAACGCTACGTCCAAGTCGCTCGCAGATTTTTTTTTACCATTTTCTAATTATCCGGGTTTTCGCAATATCCGAATTATCAAATTACCTTGTGACATACATAATACATAAATGTAATGTTCGGGGGTCGTCGTGTAGATGGAAGGGTTCAAATAAGAGACAGTTCTCTTATTATAATATATTAGAATTCCGACACTTTAACAATAAGTACACTGAACACAACGAGATTGTTCGCGTTATTGACTGAGTAACAACAGTCTCAAGACAGGACGCAGAAATGACTGCCTGGGTAACGGAGGAGAGCATATTTATATGTATTCTAATTGAGTTAACAAACATTAAAGTCCAAAACAGCTCATTGAGAAAGTACACAATCGTTAACAATCATTAGGTGATTAGTGATTACTGTAATGACAATTATTAATGAGTAGACTTTGAGCTATAAACATCGTTACATTATGAGAACAACAAACATCGTTACTTACTTATGAGAACAGTAAACATCGTTACTTAAGGACTTAAAAATATCTAACATTACATTCCTCCCCCCCGTTAAGATAGACATTACCATGTCTAATAAACAATGATACACATAAAGTTATTCTTAGTTATTCTAAATACATGATTCTTATAATTATTCTGATACATTATTATACATTACATAATTGACATTTAATTATTAAATAACACACATTTTAAAACACAGTAACATTACACACTTAAAACACAATTTAATTTATAATTATTACAATTTTAATTAACCTTTAATTGAGCAATCCTATTGCTTCTGCGCAAAGGAGTTGTAATGACTTCTGACTGTGAACTCGCTGATGGAATTTCTTCGAGTTCTATATCTCTATTTGTATTATTAACCCTTAGAGTTATACAATTCGTTATTCTAGAGCAACAGTTCCTAGTGTCTTCTAGAGCTAACAGTCGTCCTGAGTTAGTGCAAAAGAATTTTCTTTCATAGATGTATTTTCCTACTCGGTATAACACATAACAACCAATGACTTTTATGATTGACATGAAAATGTAAACAAAATATACATTATTTGTGATTCTAGAATAAGTGGTTTCATTTTCTAACTTATTTATTATTTCGTCTACTTTATCTATTCTATGACTCGCTAAGTTTAAACTTTGTAAGTCTAATTTATCGTAAGATTTCAAAGGAATGAATTCAATTTTAGTCATATTCTTGTCTTTTAATTTTCTACAACAATCATCATTGATTATATCTACTGATGGTAGATATGAATTACGTTCACTAGATAAGCCTTTAATTTCTGTCTGTAACACTATATCTACAGTATATAGTTTACAACTATCCGTAATGGACAATATGCCAGTGTCTACTAAATCAAAATCAATTGGTTCTTTATTTCTACAACTTAATGTTGCGACTACTTTTCGTGGTATTACATATAACCATTTATTATCATTGTACATTTTATACCATTGTTCATGTGTTATATACATTAATCTAGTATCGCACTGTGGTGGTACGATAGCTTTACCAAACATTAACTCTGTTTCACATGTCGGATTACCATGGACAGAATACAGTGGTGTATTTAATTTACAAATAAAATTACGAGACAACTTTTTACAATGATCTAGATTTTCGAAATATGCATAATGTATTTTGTTACTAGATATCATAAAATATTTTTCTTTAGGTAAAATAAATATAAATGTATTATCATTATTTCTAATTGGTACAGGTATTATATTATACAATTCATAACTTGACTGAGTTATCAACGGAGTTTTAATTATAAATACAAGTTTATTATTCATGTAATATGAAATTAGACTTGTCAATGACAATAATTCACTTGCTTCGCTGATTGAAGGATTCAATGGATACTTGGTTTGCGGAGGTAAATACGGTATCGTTTTTCTTAATTCTGCAACGTATTGCTCCGGTGAAATAATTATCGGATGCAAGGCATTATTTTTTGCAAACAAAATAGCATTTATAATAGCTGATATTTCATTATTTACTTCTGAAGTGACTAGCGTTAAAAGTGATAAATGTTCGTCAATATCTTGTTTAATCTCTAAGTTAAAGAAAACTGTGTCGATCTTTTTCGTAAAGTTTGACATAATCTCTAGGTTTTTATTGAAAATCTCTTCATTTTTCTTAAGGTCCGTAATAGTATTGTTAAAGTTAGAAATTGTTGTTTTGATGACGTTTGTTTGAGTTTTAACTAAATCTAAAATATCGTGTTCATGAGTGTTTAAGTTATTAATAGCGTCATCATATCTTTCGGCGTCTGTAACGTCTAGAGTACCAAATAATAATTTAAATATGCTTCCTATTCCATCTATGTACGATCGTTTAACTCTGTGAACATTATTTACTCTACCAATTAATTCTTTCAATACGGTTTCTTGGTTATACAATTGTGGAATTATTTGTTCCAATATAACAAGTGAAGTATCGCAAAGCGAAAAATTACTTAACTTTTGATGACTACATATTTCCTTAGTTCTACTATAAGTATTATCTATTACGTCTATTTTCTTATGTATTTCAGATATATCTAAATAACTTATCATATTCCATTCACTATCATAATGACTAATCTTACCTATATTTTCAAAATATACACCTCCTTTATTTATTCTACTTATATTATATGTATCTATACTATTTGCTTCTATTCCAATGATGATACCAACGAGAACGGTGATCATGTAGATCATTCTGAAACAAAGGCATGTTTCAGTCTATTAGTATGGACTCTCATCTTTTTATTCTTATTAGTTTTTATAGTTACGTTAACGGGTGGATTAACCTCAATTATTTCATAAGGACCTAACCAATAGGGTGATAACTTTTTTGATTTCCCGCTTTTTATTTGCTCATTAGATAAGTAAACTAAATCTCCTATTTCATATACGGTATTTTTAGTTCTTTTGTCATAAATTAATTTATTGGTGAGCTTTGAATTTATTAGTTTTTCTCGAGCTATTTGTCTAGACTTCCTAAGTTTTAATGTAAGATCATCTAAATAATTATTGTAACAATATTTAAATTCAGGTTGTTTAACAATTCCTGTTGGCAGTTTTGCTTTACTTCCAAAAATTAATTCAAATGGACTAAATTGTGTAGACGTATGAGTACTTGTGTTATATGAAAACATTGCAAAATCGATCCATTTGTCCCAATTAGTTTGATCTTCATTAACATAATGTTTTAAATAATCTGCTAATGTTGAGTGACTCCTTTCGAGTGCACCATTAGACTGTGGATGATAAGCTGTGGTGTTAATTTTCTTGATTTTTAATAATTTAGAAATTTCTTTGATTAGATTAGAAGTAAAATCTGCGCCTTTATCTGTTAATATTATATCAGGTATACCAAATTTGCATATAAAATTTCTAACAAAACAATCTGCTATAGTTTCAGCATCATGTTGTTGTAAAGGATAAGCTTGAGAGAACTTTGTTAGATCATCCTGAAGTGTTAGTATATATTTGTTTCCACTTTCCGTCATAGGTAAGGGTCCAACTATGTCTAACGAAACCTTTTCAAAGGCTTCTGTTGATGTTGAAGTGATTTCCATAGGCTGTTTAGAAACTTTCCTATCAAGTTTATTTTCTTGACACGATTTACAAGTTTTTATAAATTCTCTTATATCCTTTTTCATAGAATCCCAATAATAATTTGATTTTATTTTCTTATATGTTTTGTGAAAACCTATATGTCCTGAAATTGGGTTAGCATGGTTTTCCTCTAAGATTCGCGGTATATCCTCCCTCTTTGGAGTCATGACGGAGTCATGAAAAACATTTATTCTTATATCTGTGTCCCTAAATAGATATCTTAGCATTGTTCTTATTTTATGCCATTTTAGTTGAAAGTCTGAAAATCTACCAAAGTTTATTTCTACTATATTGTTTTTACCAAGTTCATACTTTAAATTTTTTAGAGATATGAACAAATCTTCGTATGTAACCTTATCCCAAAAATTAGTTTTAGTAAAAACGAAAAATAAATTATTTTCTTCAGAATCAGAGAGTTTAACTACATCATACTGTTTTAGATTACGCGATTTTAATTGTTTAACTTGTGGCTCATATCTAGATAGATGTTTTTCGTTTAGAACATCTAAATCACAGGATGAGAATATTACTTTATCTGACTTTTTGGGTAATGAGTCATTGCTTTCATTCAAATTACTGGATAAGATCGGTCTTCTTTCCATTTCTTGTAAAAATGACGTATAGTTTTCTGAACTTCTTGTTATAGCATTGATACTAATAGATTGTTCTTCAGGTTTAATTCTACTTAAGGCATCTGCGTTTTGATTCAATTTGCCTTGTTTATAGACGATTTCATAGTCATATTCCTCTAATAGAAGTCTCCATCTCACTAATCTAGATCCTGGGTCTTTAACGTTCATTAACCAGGTTAGTGGTTTGTGATCTGTAATTATACGAAATTTGCGCCCATAGAGATATGGTCTAAAATGTTTGACTGACCACACGATTGCCAATAATTCCTTTTCAGTGGTTGAGTAGTTTACTTCACTTTTATTTAGTATTCTACTAGCATAAGCAATTGGTAAGTCGTCTGGTGTTTCACCTTGTGATAAGACACTCCCGATTGCGTAATTACTTGCATCTGTAGTTAAATTAAACGTTTGACTGAAATCTGGATATTGCAGTATTGGCTCTTCACATAATTTTGACTTAAGGGTTTCAAAAGAACTTTGTTGTAAGCTCGTCCAATTAAATGGTTCATCTTTCTTTAGTAATTTTGTTAAAGGTTGTGCTAATTTACTAAAATCATTTATAAATCTTCGGTAATAACCGGCTAGTCCTAAGAATCCTTTGATATCTTTCGGATTTCTTGGTATTGGGTAATTTTTTACTGCTTCTATCTTCTTTGGGTCTGGCTTAACTCCATTTTGAGTGATTAAATGACCTAAATACATGACTTCTTTCTTGAGAAATTCACATTTATCGGGTTGTAGTTTAAGGTTATTTTCTGATAGTTTATCAAACACTTCTTTTAATTTATTATTATGATCTTTTAACGAATGCCCATAAACGACAATATCGTCCAAATAAACGAAACATTTTATACCTTGTAGCCCTGTTAAAACATTGTTCATCAGCCGTTGGAACGTAGCAGGCGCGTTTTTTAAGCCAAAGGGCATGCGTGTAAATTCGTAGTGTCCTAAGGGAACGCTAAATGCTGTCTTTTGCTGGTCTTTAGGGTCTACTTTAATCTGATGAAAGCCAGAGGCTAAGTCTAACGTTGTAAAATATTTGCTATGACCTAATTGGTCTAAAATGTCGTTTATTTGAGGCAAGGGATACGTATCCCCTATACTAATTTCATTCAATTTTCTGTAATCTATTACTAATCTCCACTTTTTCTTCCCAGATGCATCCATTTTTTTTGGTACAACCCATACTGGCGAATTCCAGGGGCTGTTAGATGGTCTTATGATGTCATCCTTTAAAAGTTTTCCTATTTGTTGGTTAACTTCCTCTTTTAAAGCTTCTGGATATCGATAGGATTTCGTATTTATTGGTATATTACTTTCTGTCGGAATTTCATGCATTACGGCATTAGTTGATGTAAGCTTATCGCCTTCTAAATGAAATATATGATTGTATTCTTTACATAATTCTATTAATGATGTTTTTTCCTCGTCATTCAAATGTTCTACTCTTAACGTTTGTTCTAATTTATCTAAACGACTTCCTTCAAATGATGTACTATTATTTATCTTATTAACTTTAACTATACTGCTTTCATTTTCAATACTTAATGGATCTATTTTTACTTTTACATTCTCTAACTTAATTGGTTTATTTGTTGTGTTCACACAAGCTGTTATTATTTTATTCCCTTGAACTTTTACTAAACTTGGACATAAATATACACCTTTTGATAGGCTAATTCTTTCAGAGATCAATCCTTCTTCTAAGTCTGTATTAACTATATTTACCTTAATAATTTTTTCACATCTCGGTTCTACATATATGTAATCGTTAGTTTTATCGTCCTTTTCTATATGTTCCTTATATTCCGTTATTTTATTATCATTATTAACACTTTCGTTATTTACTTTATTATCTTCCACTTTTTCTATTTTTCGTTCATCATAATCATTATCTTGAACATATTCTGTATTATATCTTTTCTCTATATAATTAATATTAAATACATGTCCCATTAATTCTATTTTACTTTTCTTATAGTCGATTACTGCATTTACTGAACGTAGAAAATCGTTACCTATAACGCCATCGTATTCAATAGGGAAGTTATCAGGGACCAACGAAAAGGTATGAATAACTCTTTCATCTCCTATCTGAATTGTGAGATGCGTATAGCCTAACGTTTCAGTAGGAATAGCCTCTTTGTCTATTCCTTTTAATTTCAATTTTCGATCCTCATAATATAAGGTATCGCTCTTTATTCCTTTGGGTTTTATCAACGTGACTTCGGCTCCCGTATCTATTAAGAAATTTCCTTTCCCCAATTTTAATTCCTCAATCTCTAAGGTAACATATGCTGAAATCCCAGTATCTATCGACATTACTCGGCCTGGATGTTCTGCATTGTCCTTGGACCGGCCCTCGTCCTTGGACTGTCGGAGTTTAAAGACTCCTGATTATTACGGGACTGAAATGAACTTTTCCGATTTTGATTGTTATGACGCGTTCCGTCCGTACCTTTATAAAATCTATTTGCTTGCTTACTATTATCACTATTATTTCTAGGACCTGATTTATGCCAGCAATCCCTAGCTAAGTGACCCTTTTTGTTACAGTTGAAGCATGTCGGTACCCTTTCAGGTTGAACCGACCTAATCGTAGGGTTATTCCTACATTGATGGGCCAAGTGTCCCATCTTATGACAATATGAACATTTTTTTTGTCTTTGGTCGAATAGATTAAAATGTCTGGAGGTTTCTTGCCTCGACTTTATTTCCTGTTCTTCTGAAATTGCTATGGATACTGCCTCCTCGAAGGTGGCTGGTTTTTGCGATTTCAGTAAAATGTGTAATTGTGGATTAAGTCCACTTATAAAAATATTTAGGGCTTGATTTTTTAATAAATCTATATTAGCGTTACGTGCTTCATTACTTAATTTTTGATCTAGTGATTTTATTAATTTAATATAGCAATTTTCGATTCGCGCTGAGTATTCTAATACGGGTTCATTATGTGCTTGTCTACAGGAATTCAATTCTAATTGCCATTGGGCAAATGTGCGTTTTTCCGAATAATTCTCTAAAAGGTGAAGCTTTAAGTCTTCCCATGAACCAAATGACCTGTTTAATAATGTTGATCGGATATTTCCTTTTATCTTGGATAATATAACCGAAACAAACGCTTTCCTAAAATTGGGATTTAACAATTCGTACGCGTTATTGCAGTTATCTATAAATACATGTAAATTCGCCTTATTACCATCGTATTCATTGAGCATTCTCTCAGCAAGCGTTATTTCTATATATGTATTGTTTACATTATTATACAAAGGTAATTCGTTAACACTTGAAGTGGCCATTATACACAATATTACTCACTTAGAATATTGCGGAGTCTGATTTCTGGTACTATTCTTGACACGCTGATGCTGCTGACGGTAATAACTCGAAAGTTATCTAAGAACCGTAGCTGCTGCTCCTGGCGATCTTGACACGCTGCTTTTGATGCGACTGACGGTAATAACTCGAAAGTTATTGTAGAACCGTAGTTGCTGCTCTGCGGTAAGACTTGAGGTAGAACTCGTTCCGTGCGAAGGTGCGATTTATTGATGTGGCTCTCGAAGATCCGCTTCCTTGGGTAGCAGTAAAGTGTTGCTTGTCGTATGACAAGTTTTTCCAACACTTCGAAGGTACTGCCAATGATGACGATGTTTCCCTTGTCAGGATTATCCCGCACTTCTGACACCAAAATGTAATGTTCGGGGGTCGTCGTGTAGATGGAAGGGTTCAAATAAGAGACAGTTCTCTTATTATAATATATTAGAGTTCCGACACTTTAACAATAAGTACACTGAACACAACGAGATTGTTCGCGTTATTGACTGAGTAACAACAGTCTCAAGACAGGACGCAGAAATGACTGCCTGGGTAACGGAGGAGAGCATATTTATATGTATTCTAATTGAGTTAACAAACATTAAAGTCCAAAACAGCTCATTGAGAAAGTACACAATCGTTAACAATCATTAGGTGATTAGTGATTACTGTAATGACAATTATTAATGAGTAGACTTTGAGCTATAAACATCGTTACATTATGAGAACAACAAACATCGTTACTTACTTATGAGAACAGTAAACATCGTTACTTAAGGACTTAAAAATATCTAACATTACATAAATATCGATATTTAGGACATTCGAAACACTTCATTTAAGATTTTTATCTTGAATTTTTATCGAATGCAAATGATTTATTTATACCGAGCGGTATTTTTGCCGCTCAGTATAAATAAATCAATTGCCAAATATTGAAAAAAATGCAGGACGTAACGTTGACACTCAAACAAATATTAAGTCGCTCAAATATTATGAAGCTGCTCATTTTGTATTTTAAGTAACTCAAATTAATGTTTGTAAGATACTATTCTGTTGATTTTTCGTCACTTACAGTTAGTCGCTCACTTAGTAATTATATAACCCAAATTAATTAATTTTGACACTTAAAATTTTAATTTACAGTCACTCGTTTTATTGCTACCCAAGTTAAAATAGTTAATCAACTGCGCATCTATGGAACCATTTATAATTTTGTGTAGTATAAAGTAAGTCAAAATGAATCCATATTTCTTTTAAGCTAACCATTTTATAGGGCCATAACTATCCTTTGCCTATGCCATTTTGTTAACGTTCGCAAAAGTAAATAAAAGTAAACAATGCAAAAACGAGTTTGCTTACAAAAGCACTATTGGTTTAGAAAAGTTCTGTGTTTTAAGCAAATAAAACTTTTCTAAAACAATAGTGCGATGAAATATTTGAATTAAGTATAAAATAATTAATTTATAAAACTTAATATTTACAATAACTTGATTGACGGAGTTCAAATCTAGACCTTAAAATTACATTATGAATAACTTTCAAATTGTTCAACTTACAAAGTTGCGAAAAATTTAAACATACTGAATTTTATTAATTAATTACGTTCCTCGTGGGTAGGTATCAGTATCACATATTCACTTAATTGCGAAAAATGTGGATTAATCGAGGACGAACATCATATTCTGGTGGAGTGTGAGCGCGAATGCCTCACGAGTAAGGTTATGCTTCCGAGTTGGTCCCATAGAAATATTGTTATGATCTGATCATGAACTTCGAAGATATGGAACAGAACTCCTCATAGAATCACAGCAGAACCGTCGTAACAAGTATAATTGCTTTGTTTATACGAGTTGTTAATGACTGCCTGAAAGAAGAGGGGGGGAATATATCGAACTGATCTGATGATGAAGCCTATAGTTAGGCACCGGAACTCTGTAATAAATTAATGTAATCTAACCGTGTTTGGGATTATTAGAATTGTCATGAGATGCACTCTGGCTATAAGGTATTTAAGTTTGGAAGAGGGGTACTTTTTAGTGGTGGTACCATAACTAAAAAGTGTAAAATAAAAAACTTTTTACAAAAAAATTCAACCGACTTCAAAGTAAAAAAATAACACTGAAAAGTGCAAAATAACTTTAATTCCGGAAGTCGGTGTTAAAAAACGAAGACACAAAACTATTATAGAAACACCGAATTCTGAAATTAAAGTTATTTTGCACTTTTCAGTGTTATTTTTTTACTTTGAAGTCGGTTGAATTTTTTCGTAAAAAGATTTTTATGCATTCTAAATATGTTTTAAATCGGTATTTGCAACAGTGTCTTAGCTAAGCCTACGTCAGACGAGGCGATATGCGAGGAAAATATGACGATCATTTAAATTAATTTAAAATTCAAAATTTGGCTATGGTGGAGCAACATAGTCAATATTTATAACAAAGCTAAAAAGCTAATAAGGATTAAAAAAAATGATTTACATTCTCTAAAATATTACCCAAATATAAGATAAAAAAAAATCAGTGTTACGACGGTACGAAAATATTTGGAAATGACGAAAATTGTGAATGTAAAGAATACTATACCAGGAGAACAAGACCAAAAACTGGGCAAGTGCGAGTCGGACTCGCGCCCTGAGGGTTCAGTCCAAACTTACCTATGTAAATAGTTCAATTAGGTGTCTTCAAGGCTAGAGTGAATAGGCTCTTGATAAACTAGTGCGCCTCACCATCAATGATTGCATCACTGCTTACCATCAGGTGGGATCGCAGTCAAGCGCTGGTTTATATCAATTAAAAAAAAAAAAAAAAAATCCGGAATGGAGTCACGGAAGATTTTTCGGAACCGCAAAAAATAAAATTGATTGAAGACAGACAGACAGACACAGACAGGCGGACGGACGGACAACAAAGTGATCCTATAAGGGTTCTGTTATTTTCTTTTGAGGTGCGGAACCCAAAATATATATACCGGAAATATGGAAAAAGACACGGAAAAAGACAAGACATGTTGTAATGTTTTGTTATATTGTTGTGTTTTTGTCTTTATGAGTTTTTATAGATATGAAAAAGTAGCTACTGGCAGAAACTACTTTTTCATATGTATAAAAACCACTGAGTTTTACCCACTTGACAGTCGAAAACTATTCCAAGAAAACATCCTACCGGGACAAAAAGTATCCGGAAAAAGACAATGACAAAAAAAAGACAAGACATGTTGTAATGGTTTGTTATGTTGTGTTTTTGTCTTTATGAGTTTTTATAGATATGAAAAAGTAGCTACTGGCAGAAACTACTTTTTCATATCTATAAAAAACACTGGGTTTTACCCACCTGACAGTCGAAAACTATTCCAAGAAAACATCCTACCGGGACAAAAAGTATCCGGAAAAAGACAATGACAAAAAAAAGACAAGACATGTTGTAATGTTTTGTTATGTTGTTGTGTTTTTGTCTTTATGAGTTTTTATAGATATGAAAAAGTAGCTACTGGCAGAAACTACTTTTTCATATCTATAAAAAACACTGGGTTTTACCCACCTGACAGTCGAAAACTATTCCAAGAAAACATCCTACCGGGACAAAAAGTATTCCATGTGCTATTGCAGGACATAGTCTACCTGTCTGTCAAGTTTTATCGAAATGCGTTCAGCCGTTTGAGCGTGAAAGAGTAACGAACCTACAAACGTTTGCTGTAGTATTATTATTTCTGATTACGTGTGAACATTTTAAAGATATTCATGAATAGCTCATACCTGGTGCAAATTTTATGCTTTTTTTTTAAATTATATGAACTAGTGGGATCGCAGTCAAGATCCCACCTGATGGTAAAGAGTGATGCAATCGTTGATGGTGGTGGCACTAATTTATTAAGAGCCGTTCTTGTAAAGGTCTAGTGGTACTTCATACCGGGATAGTTTTTAATGTTATATAAAGCACAGGTCCGATCGTGTGTTGAGTACTGCAGCCACATACGGGCTGGTGCTGCAAAATGCCATCTAGTAGCTTTGGACTCGGTGGTAAAGCGTGCGAAGAGGCTAATTGGTGATCCAGATTTGGTTAAGTCCAATCTACAAAGCCTTGAGCACAGGCGTAGGGTAGACAGCTTTTCGCTATTTTACAGGATGTATTTTGGAGAGTGTGTGCGGGAACTGCATGACTTGATTCCACCATCTCCTTTCAACCATCGGACAACCCGATGTACAGCGAGTATCCACCGTTACGTTATTGAGACCTCTACGATCAGGACTAAGCGTTTCGCCTCGTCGTTTATACCGCGTACATCGAAGCGTCATCTGCGGTCTTTCTGTCCGATTATAATTTAGTTGCCTTCAATCTTTAAAAGTTGAGCGGACGGCGAGCTACCCTATCGCTTTTTTTGCTCCTCGTCTGAAAACCCACGCCTAAAGTGGCTGGAAATAGCGCTGCTAAACTATGACCCTTGCTTCCATACTCTAAAATAGTCTCAGGATATCTACAGTATATATAAATGAATATAAAGATACATAAAGAGGTAAAGTTTGTTTTTGTTTTTTTTTGTTTGTAGGAGGTAATCTCTGAAAGTACAGCCAAGTTACAATCTCCCTAGCCAAGTTACAATCGTATCGTTTGCGCGGAACGCATCGAGTACGCCACACCTCCGATTCCTTTGTTGTGACGTCATCTCAACGCTCAGTCACGTGGTCAGAACAAAGGAATCGGAGGTGTGGTCTACTCGAGGCGTTCGGCGCGAACGAAACGTTTGTAACTTGGCTAGGGGGGCTGGTCCAATTGCTAAAATTTTTTCACCGATAGAAAGCTGCTTTATTCCTGAGTGACATAGGCTATATTTTATGTAAGCGGGCGAAGCCGCGGGCAAAAGCTAGTTTTAAATAATTGAACTTTGCTATGTGAAAACAACATCTTCAACTTTTATTTATAATTCTTTTTGAGTACACTATTGACAAATCTAATTTATTCGAGACTTTGTGTTTGTGAAAAAGTTTCACAAGAAACGTTAAACAGCTTTTAATGATTTTTTCTTCAAAGAAATGCAAATTTATTTTTCAAAAAAATTTTGAGTCTCATTTTTAATTCATTCTTATTTTTCAAAGAAATCGTTGAATGTGATAGGTGTATCAAATGTCAAAGATCTTTTGTTTAGAGAGTTAAAATAATATTATATAAATGTTTGATAAAACGATACAATAGATAAAAGATTGTTATTATTATCACTAAAGTCTCACACAAACAAGTTTTCTTGGAAACACGATCTGACGACACGAAGACAAAGAAAAGACAAATGAGGCGTTAGAATTGTTTTTGTTTCTGTGGTAAAGTTACTATAAGTAATAGATGAAATATCGAGTTTTGTGCTGATGTGGTCGCTGCATATTACAAATTAATCAATCAATCTTTATTTGTAAACATAGGTATTACAATAAAAGTCTTATATAAACATTTTAGTCGTGCTCTATGTCCTACCAATGAAATTGGTGTACAAATAAAAAGTCTGAATCCATACAATGCAATGTCAAATTATAGTAAATAATGTCAAATAAATGTAATATTAAAAACAAATAAATTTATAAATTATAATCAATTTCAAATACATGTCAATGTTAATAGTAAATAGCTGGTAATGTCATAGTCTATCATTTAAAAATTCTTAAAAAAACAATAAATACAAATAAAAAAAGGTTCATATCGCTGTCGGCTGAATGTGTGCCACTCCTTAGCTACCAGAATGTATTACTTGTATGAGTGAGTGTTTATCAAGTACCGTTGGCGCTTTGTCGGATGTCTTATGGTGCGAAAACAGATCGGGCTTGGTGGAATTTATTGCGATTCCGACGCACTCTCCCTGAAATGTAGCATAGCATAATCAGCATTTTAATGTTCCCACTGCTAGGACTCAGGCCTCCACTCTCTAGGAGAGGGAATGTAATAATCCACCACGCGGGCCCAGTGCGGATTGGTGAATGTCACATGTCCTCGAATTTTTGGTTCTAGGACATGCCGGTTTCCTCACGATGTTTTCCTTCACCGTTTTGAGAGCAGTGGTGATGAAATAAATTAAACAAAGTAATGCGCCTGTTTGGGTTTGAACCCGCGACCTACAATTTGTAAGTCGGGGCCGTTACCACTCGGCCACCACTGCTCTCAACTCTCCCTGAAATGCAACCGATAGGAATCCAAAGACTAGCAATTCGGCGTTGATGCATTATTGTTGTTGTTGCGATGTTTATTGTTGTTGTAGTTCTACCTTAACGATGATACTTATTATTATCGATGATCTTCTTGGCTCATTTCTTTATCGACTCAAGTAATTCAAACAGGCAAATCAATCCCAGAGCTTTCTCTGTACTCCATATAAGTACTAGGTATGGCATCCACTTACTGCCAAAAGTGCCTCTAAAAATAAACTGTAACGTGCTTATAAAATAAGTTCTTTGCTATCCTAAATATGTCACAGTAATTATGATATTTACGGTTTTATGTTGATTTAAAAAAGGAAACGAAAAAGTGATTGTAAATTTGTTTTGCTATTGCCAAATATAGAGATGTTAAAAATCTTATAATGTCATGCCCGAGTTACTTAGACGCGTGCTAGGCCACGACTGACACATGTGTAGGTTTGCCCAAGGAACAGATCATCGGTTCCGTGGGTTCGTTATCCCTGATATAATAATAATAACTATTTTTTAAATATATTTTTTAGATTTTTTAAAGGAATATTTAAAAATGTAAAAAGTATGAACTTAAAAAATAAATAAATGGAATAATAATAAAAACCTTTATTTTAGACCATATAGATCCATCAAATCTAAAAGCACAAAATATATACAAGGACAATCCCTGGTTACAAAAAAAAAACAAAGAATGAAGTTAATTTTTTTTTATTAAAATTGCTCAATCGAACGTCAGAAAAACCACACGATCACGATCATACACGATCGAACTTATGAATAATAATAATAATAATAATAAAAGCAGTAGCCAAAGCAGTTCGTCCATTACCGAACTGGAAATCACCGGGACCGGACGGACTGCAAAATTTCTGGCTGAAATGGTTTAGCAACTCACACGCGCCCCTGGCATCGCAATTCCAGTCAACCTTAGAGTCTGGGTCGCTACCAGAGTACCTAACAACTGGCATAACCCACCTGCTCCATAAGACAGGTAACCCCGTGGAACCCAAGAATTATAGACCGATTACATGTTTGTCGACGGTCTATAAACTTCTTACATCCATTCTGAGAGCAAAAATTAATCGACACATAGAGAATAACTTGATTATGTCTGCCTCTCAGAATGGATGTAGGAATGGGTCCCGGGGTACTAAGGAGCTACTCCTCATTGACATGGCCATAAGCCAACAGGCTCGTCGATCCCGCAAGGATCTGTCGACATGTTGGATAGATTACAAGAAGGCCTATGATTCTGTTCCACATACATGGCTCATGAGGGTGTTGGAGTTATACAAAGTAGATATGACTTTACGCACCTTCCTTGAGTCATGTATGAGGCAATGGAAGACGGTCCTTCGCTATCCAGGATGTCGACCGATCCAGGGTAATGATGAGCCTATTAGGATTAAACGGGGAATATTTCAGGGCGACAGTCTGAGTCCACTTTGGTTTTGCTTGGCTCTGAATCCTCTTAGCACATTGCTGGAGGAGTCAGGACTGGGCTATCGGTTGAGAAGAGGTGGTCAGGCCATATCTCACCTTCTTTACATGGATGACCTGAAACTCTTTGCCCCCAGCAATTTGCAACTAATGGAGCTACTGAAGGTAACTGAAACTTTCAGTAGCGCCATCAGGATGGAATTTGGTGTGGACAAATGTGCAGCCATGCATGTAAAGCGAGGGGAGATTATGGAATCCGAGGGAATTCAACTCCCGGATTCCATACACCTTAGATCCCTCTCCTCGACCGAAACTTATAGGTATTTGGGTATGTCGGAAGCGTTGGGCATTAACAATGCTGACATGAAGCAATCGCTGAAGGAGCGCTTCTTTGGCCGCCTGAAGAAGGTATTAAATAGCCTTCTGTCGGGCGGAAATAAGGTGCGCGCCTTCAACGGTTGGGTCATGCCAGTTTTAATGTACTCTTTTGGCATACTCAAATGGACTCAGACCGAACTAGACTCTCTGGATAGACGGGTCCGTACACTACTGACCGCAAACCGGATGCATCACCCACGATCATCGGTGATGAGACTGTACATCTCGCGGAAATGTGGAGGTCGAGGCTTTTTGAACGCAAAGACTCTGCACAACCGCGAGGTGTGCAGCCTCAGAGAATATTTTCTTAAAACCGATGTGGGTATGCACCGAGATGTGGTCGCAGTGGACAAGGGACTCACCCCGTTATCCATGGCTAAAGAGGACTGGCGCAAACCTGTAATACTGACTACTGATGACCGCAAGGAAATATGGAAAGGCAAGGAGCTCCACGGGCGCTTTTACCGGGCTCTTCATGAGCCTGATGTAGATTTCTTGGCGTCCGTGGCCTGGTTACGTTTCAGCGACCTCTTTGGGGAAACTGAAGGTTTTATCTGTGCGATTATGGACGAAGTTATCTTAACGAACAACTACCGGAGATATATAATGAAGGACGGGACGGTTGACGTGTGTCGGGCATGCCACCGTCCGGGTGAGTCTATCAGACATATTATTTCTGGTTGTTCTCGTTTGGCTAACGGCGAGTATTTGCACAGACATAACCAAGTAGCCAGGATTATTCACCAGCAACTTGCTTTGAAGTACAACCTAGTGGATTCTGAGGTACCGTATTACAAGTATGTGCCCGACCCAGTTCTCGAAAATGACCATGTCACGTTGTACTGGGATCGGTCTATCATTACTGACCGGACTATTGTAGCCAATAAGCCGGATATAGTGGTGATAGACCGATTAGCGCGCCGCGCAGTGATAGTCGACGTCACCATCCCGCATGACGAGAATCTCGTGAAAGCTGAGAAAGAGAAACAAATCAAATATCTCGACTTAGCACACGAGGTTGTCGACATGTGGAATGTGGACTCAGCTGTCATTGTGCCGATGGTCGTGACTGCCAATGGTCTTATAGCCAAAAGCTTCGACGACCATCTGTCGAAGCTGTCGTTGCGCGGTTGGATCAAGGGCCTGATACAGAAGGCAGTACTCCTCGATACGGCTCGCATTGTGAGGAGGTTCCTGTCTCTGGAGCCCTAACCACCGGTAGCTTGGACCCTGTTCCCGACACCGGCGGACAACTATTTTTTATATTTTTAAATGTTTTTTTTTATGTTGTTTTAAAGAAATATTTAAAAATGTAATTTATATGTGATATTAATGAATAAACGAGATAATAATAATAATAATTTATTTATTTCTCCTCACAATGTTTTGTTTATAGCTAAAACGGTACAATTACTCAGTCTAGTATGTGTTACATATGTGAGGAGCTGGTGTCCGTGAAAGGCGTGGGATGCCTGTGTTACGGATCACCAGTGCCCCACCCATTGGACATGTAGAATCAATTTTGACTGGGTGCATTTTATATATAGCGTGAAGGTACTTATACAAAATAGAACAAAAAAAAAAGAAAAAAAGGTTGAACTCAAAACTACGTATGTATACAATTCTGGAGTGATTTTACTAGAAGCAAACAACGATTAAATAAAGAAAGAAATTTATAACGCCTATTACCTACTATGAGTAATTGTGGAAGCGCAGTGCACACAAAACAACATGAACAAAATATCCACTAAGTCACCCACAATAATTATTTTCTTACGCACTGGCTCGTCATACAAGCTCGCATACCGTCATTCGGAAAGAATTATCACGCGGGATCACGTGCATATGGCATGAATGCCGGCGGACGAGTGATCCACCGCTCGCTGCAGGACGTTACCGCGCCGCAGGCGCAGAGATATAGTTATGTAGCTGTGATACACTGCGGTCTAATATTAATAAGCGAAGCGGATTTCTTTCGAAGGCAGCGCGGTGTTATACTTAGTATTTTTAATTTGTGTACGCTGCGCTTATGTATATGTGTGTTTTGTGTATCTAGTTGTGGAGTGTAGATTATGTGAATGAGGGTGAGAGATTTGTATGAGCGTCTGTGAAGGGGTATGTGTGAAGGTGTGGGTGAGTGTTTAAGATGTGGATGTATTTAATCAAGATGAGATTGAATTATTATGAAGGAGGCTTTCTGTGTGTGAAAAGTTTAGCTTCTGCAACCCATTTCTAACCACCACTTTGCATTTCCTTTTTGGTAGGGAATAGAATGATAAGCTACGATTTAATTTATTATATAAGTTAGGTCCTTGGTAGCTGAAAAACCTTTGGGCTAGACTAGTTTTAAAAAATGGGACAAGGCAAATTTTATCTTTGCGACGTTGGTTTTGATATTTATCTGGTTCATATTTAACCGAGTCATGTTGCTTTAATACAGTGGCGTGTATAAAAAGCTGTCTAACAGTTAAAACTCCACTTTTCTCATAGAGCTCCGTAGTCGGGAAATCAAATGGTAGGGACAGACTTACCTTCAGAAGTGCACGCTGTGCTCTTTCAATGTTTAGGAAATATGTTTTGTATGTACCGCCCCAGGAGGTAATGCAGTAGCTCAGTTGCGATTGACACAAAGCGTAATAAACTGATTTAATCACGTTCGGTTCAGTTACGTGTCTTAGAGACTTAAAGATCATCATAAGTTTGCGGACTCGAGCCGAAATAAGGTCTATGTGGGCATGAAATTTCAAATTACTATCTATCATTACTCCTAGATATTTAACACATGACTGGGCTTTTAGAATAGGGCACAGACAGTTAGTACTACTAAAGTTAGGGCATATATGTGATGTTATTTGAAGTGACGGATCCGGCTTATTGTTGGACCTAGTTGAGAAAGCAACATAGTGAGTTTTATCAATATTTAGTGTGAGAAGGTTTCTGTTTAGCCACTGAGTTACCAAATTAAAACCTTGCTGTGCATTCGTAAATACCTCTGGCCAAGAGTCAGCACTAAACAGCAGAGCTGTGTCATCTGCAAACGCGATGATTTTTGAGTTAGGAATCTGAATTTGGCAAAGATCGTTAATGTAGCAGAGGAACAGTGTTGGGCCCAAGATACTTCCTTGAGGGACTCCGAAGGTCACATATGAATGCCACATATCTTCGATTCTTAATCTAGGACATCCTGGCTAACCCACGACGTTTACCTCCATCCTTAATGAATATTTTTTGCTTATAATTACACCCGTATCATTAATCAACAAGTTAAGCCATGAAGACGTACATGCTACTAACTTCGCCATATTAAACTCTGCTTAACGAGCTTCAAACTTAACGTACAAAGTTAGGTATCGGAGATGTTTCGTTAAATTAATAATAATACAAGATTTCGGTTTCGTGTTTTACTTGCTTCACGAAATTTACAGTTTTTTTTACAAGTATTCAGTTATAAAATATGTAGTTGTTGACGATGAAACATTGACTTTTATTAATTTAGTACCGATCATCTCGATAGATGGCGTTAACGTCGATTTATAAGTCGATATGGTTTCGTTACCGGCATTTGTACAAGGGCATTGATGTTATTCGAATAAAAATTTCTACTCAGATCAAGACACAGTTGTGGTTTTATTTTCGTGCGTGATAAACAGTAGTTTTATCCTTAAATAATCAAGAATTATTTCAAGTTAAAAAAAATGATTGCGTCACTAGAGTATTTGTGTGTGCGTGCGCAGATAGCAATTACCGATGCACTACCAACGTAGTGCATCAATTCCCATATTATTTGCCTACAATTAGGATAAATAATTTCTTTGAAAAAACACTTCCTAAGTTCTCATTATCGCCTGAGTGTCACCATTGTTTGGACCACCCGGAGGGCACGGTGGAGCATACGCTAGAGGTGTGCCCCGCCTGGGCAGAGCCCCACCATGTCCTCGTGGGAGCACGCACCGGGCCTTTGTACAGGCCATAGTCCGGAGCGAAGAGTAGTGGCAGATCCCGACTCAGACTACTAGCCACCGTAGTCGTTTGCTTGTGGACTATGAGCAACGGGTAGCTTGCCATCCGGCCGTCCGGTAACCGCCCGGAACGAGCCCGAGTCGTTATCGCCGTGTAGTGTTCCACGCGCACCTCAATGAGATGTCTGCAAAACCGTACGAGCCCAGCAGAGCAGCAGCGAAGTCTACTAGGTTAACATCTGAAAGTAAAACCCGTGGTCCTGGAACGAAAAGGGCAACTGAAGGAACATAGGTGTGGTTTTAGTCAGTAAATGTCTGCGCGCCCTCTCGATTTGCCCTAGAGCAGGAGAAGTCATTTCATGTTTTTCCACCTAAAAAAAATGCATACGAGGCTGGTGCATTAACCGATCGAATGCATAATCATCGGTAGATATACTAATACCTTCCTACCTAATACTAATACTAAACTACCTCTAACTAAAGGGGTAGTTTAGTATTGGTATTAGGTAGGCATTAGACTGGGCCATCATGACATTCTACATCACTAACACTAAGCTGCAACTTGTGCACCAACATCTTGTGATGAAGCAAAAGTAAAAATTATAAAATGTAAAATTCTTTGCGCGAGTGAATATATAAAATTTTCCTCATTTTCCTTTTAAAATTCAGTTTGCTTTACTGGATTTAATATTAAAAAACGTCTCAGCAGAAATATTGCTGACGGATGTTGGCAACATTTTAATATCCATATTTTATTATTTTCTGTGTATTTAAGGTTGTACGTTTTCTGTGGTGTAGATGAAGGCATAAATATATATTGTTGGTCTAGTGGTTAGTGGCCCTGACTGCTTTGCCGGAGTTCGTGGGTTCGATTCCCACCCAAGACAAATGTTTGTGTGATGAGCACGATCATTTGTTCTGTGTCTGGGTGTAATTTATCTATAACTAGCTGTGCCCCGCGGTTTCACCCGCGTTTTTCTCGTTTCCGTGGAAATACCGAGATAAATATAGCCTCCCTCAATAAATGGACTATTGAATATTTAAACAGTTTTCATATCAGATCAGTATTTCCCGAGATTACCGCGTTCATAACAAACAATCAAACTTTTCAGCTTTATAATATTAAGAAAAATATAGATTAAGTTAAATTGTATAAGTCGCAGGCAATAGCTGTCTATCTGTTCGACATTCAGCCAGACACATAAGAATTACGACTATAGGCGGGAGTGTCCGTCCACTTTAAACCGGGTTAAAATATTATTTTAAAGTACTTCTGAGTAAATTATATTTTTCGTTTTATTTTCTTGTGGCAGAAGAATATATTGATTGTTTCCGCAACCTGAACTTGACAACGCGACATATAGTTGGCCGTGCGAAGAACAGTCTTGCCGTAAATCTAATCCTACATATTTAACTGTTTGCCGCTGTGATTTATTTATCGTTACGGCAAAAGATAATTTAATTGGGAACTGGACTCTTTTAAAATGAAAAGGCAAATCATTTGGAATCATTGGGATCCGAGGTATAACTGTTTGACCAACCGCTGGACCAGTCAAAACTGTTGCAACGATCACGTTATTGCGAAGAAATTTAACCTGAAGTCGAGTCCCGTTACATAAATTTGGTGGCTTAAGATTTCTAAGTAAAATAATTGGGGCACCAATTTTTAACTTGAGAGAATGTGGGGGGAGGCCACTCGGGTTTAAAGAATTAAGAAATTCCTGTGGATAATGGACTGCATCTTCTTGATCTCATCAACAAATATATTTCGAAAAAGATTATAACAGGATTTTATGTTGATAAAAAACTCTATGGCCCATAACTCATTAATAGGTACCAACTCTTAACATCTTACACACGTGATAACTTTTAAACGAAATATCCGATTGAGATGAAACAAAAAGTATTTTACTTCTACATAAATAGTCTTGATAACATAATGCTTAATTTCGATAAAGATTAATATTACGATACATATTTAACGTAGTTTTTTTTTCTTCAGACGATTTAATAATTATTTTTAACACAAAATCGGTTATTGTGATTAAACCATGATAGCTAGATATATGTTCTTGCGAACTTTTTTGTAGGTCTTAATGGGATCTACAAACCCATAGTACATCATTTTGTTCTATTGTCAATAGTTTTTGCAGCGCACGCAAAAATAGGTTTTCGATTTTACACCTTGTGTTACAAAATAGCAATTTTATTACGGATCCCTAATTTTGAAAAAAAAAACATAGCCTATAGCCTTCCTCAATAAATGGACTACCCAACACTGAAAGAAACATTCAAATCGGACCAGTAGTTCCAGAGATTAGCGCGTTCAAACAAACAAACAAACAAACAAACAAACAAACAAACAAACTGCAGCTTTATAATATTAGTATAGATATGTATGTATTTAGAAATATATAAGTATTTTTATCAGTTGTCTAGTACTCATAACACAAGCTCTGCTTAGCTTGGGACTAGACGACGTTGTGTGATAGTTGAAGAATATTATTATTATTTCTTTATTCGTCATTTAAACTTATTTAATACATTAAAAAATAAATATATTATAATATTTTTATTGAATACAAGCTGCTGTCAGTGGCTTCGCCCACTTCGTTACTCCTCCACACTCAAACGGCTGAACAAATTTTGATAAAACTTTAACACACGAATAGACCATGCCGTTTTTTAGGGTATGATTTTATCAAATAACTTCTCCAGCTTTATTTACAGCGAGAGGGAGTGACGACTTGGACGACTTGGATGGCTTCCTTAAAGCCCTAAGGTTCCTAAGGCTAGCACTCGAGCAGTGCAATAAAACCGTGACTTTCTGAAGCCTACTCCTCCGTAATGTGATATCGAAAGGAGATCGCATGAGGTAAGTTAACTAACTGGCATGTAAAATATACTTCTAAGGATTTTGTTGTTCTAGAATAGGTTTAAAAATTGAATAGAACAAAGAAATGTCTAGTTTTTTCAAGTCCGGACGCAACCGTTGTAGTGCGATGTGATAATATTGAAATCCAGTAAAAGTATTCAATCAAGATAAAAGTTTTATTTCAAGAAGTAATAAAGATCCCGATACCGTCGCAGAGTACGACAGTAACGACAAAGTTAATAGATTTGAAAAAAATATATGTTTATCATAGATCCATGTACAACATTATCAACATTATGATTTTTTCGAGCGAGTAATTCTTTTGTGCGAAAATAATAGTAATATTATCATGATATTTTTTCGTTTTTTTTCCCTACTCCTTTCAAACGGCTTTGATCATTAGAAATATGTTTACACAAAATAAAAACTTTTTACAAAAAAAAATACAACCGACTTCAAATAAAAAAAAAAACACTGAAAAGTGCAAAGTAACTTTATCATCGGAAGTCGGTGTTTCTATAATAGTTTCGTCTATTCGTTATTTATCACCGACTTCCGAAATTAAAGTTATTTTGTACTTTTCAGTGTTTTTTTTTTACTTTGAAGTCGGTTGTATTTTTTTTGTAAAAAGTTTTTATTTTACACTTTTTAGTTATGGTACCACCACTAAAAAGTACCCCTCAGCCAAACTTACCTTAACCGGACCTTATAGCCAGTGCATCTCATGACAATTCTAATAATCCCAAACACGGTTAGATTACATTAATTTATTACAGAGTTCCGGTGCCTAACTTCAGGCTTCATCATCAGATCAGTTTGATATATACAGTTCGATATACGGGGGAATATATTTCCCCCTCTACTTTCAGTCAGTCATCGACTACACATAAAAACAAAGCAATTTTACTTGTTACGACGGTTCTGCTGTGATCCTATGAGGAGTTCTGTTCCATATCTTTGAAGTTTATGATCAGATCATAACAATATTTCTATGGGACCAATTCGGAAGCATAACCTTTCAATAAAAAAAAAATAATTCAAAATCGGTCCACAATTGACCGAGAAATCGGTGAACATACATAAAAATAAGAAATAAAAAACATACATTCAACCGAACATATAACCTCCTCCTTTTTGAAGTCGGTTAAAAATAGCTAGTTAAGTGTACTTCAGAATACATAGTATAATTATGTAAATCAATTAATATTTCGCAAAGAGAATGGATTTAAAGGTCAGCGGGGCTCTAACCGGGGGCAGCTGGCCGGAATTAAATACACACATACTCATATGCAACTCCGGCCAGATGTTCAAGGGACTATGCGCCTTAAGAATCGGAACGAAGAAGTGAGGAATCGTGATGGTTGGAATTATAAGGTCAAATAAACTGTATATTAAAGTACGTTATTCCTTTTTCTAATTAAGTATTTAATGGTTTCTTCGTGTTTTGTATTTTCTGTAATATCGCTGTATTTATAACTATTTTTGTATGAAATCTAAGAAAACTCGCAGTATTTTGTAATATGAGTTCTACCGTGTCGCCTAGGTGGCAGTTTTGTATATGTAACTCCGGCTCCGGCGGATTTTCAAGGGACAATATGCCTTAAGAATCGGAAAGAAGAAGCAAGGAATCGTGATTGTTGAAAGGTGAAGAAGGCCTTTGCCCAGCAGTCGGACAATATGGGCTAGCTATAATAATACATAAAGGTTGTCTGTAAAAAATCGCTTTTAGCGATAAGACCGCCCATTGTGACACCCTATTAATTTTAAGTTCCTAATGTAATTTGTATTTTTGGTGTACAATAAAGAATATATCCATCTATCTATATCAGGGCACATTGCTCGCAGAACAGATGGCCGTTGGGGCCGAAAGGTTCTGGAGTGGCGACCGCGTACCGGAAGCCGCAGTGTTGGAAGGCCCCCTACAAGGTGGACCGATGACCTGGTGAAAGTTACGGGAATCCGATGGATGCAAGACGCACAGGACCGTTCGTTGTGGCGACATTTAGGGGAGGCCTATGTCCAGCAGTGGACGTCTATCGGCTAAATGATGATGATGATGATAATAATAATAGGTAGTCTTTAGGAGTATGTGGAACAGAGAGTAAAGCCCCACATACCTCCGTTGAAAAGGGAGGATCCTCCAACCAGACGGGTGTTATGTCTGGCGGGCTACTGCCGGATAGATGATTTCGGGCTGTTCTATATGTTCCAATCGCGCGGAGAACTTTGATTGCGCGATGCAGGATTAGTTCTTATGTGACGCCATAGATGTCGCTACAGTAGTCTATCGACAAAATACATTGGTAAAGCTTATAATTGACGATATATTCAAGAGGATGTGCCCTTTGTTTTCCAGAGAGTACCTATCACACAATTCGGAGACCGGATGCCAACGGCACTCTAGGCACGTTTGGCAGTTATGTCCACTTTACATTCGATATTTTCAACCGTGTTGTGTTCCAGAGATATCCATGGATATCTAGGTGTACACATGCTTTTCTTTGTTGATTCAATCCAGGATATATATACACAACATATATATGCATTATGTTTTTAATTTGGTGGTTCTTGTGACAGGAATTTCAATTTTGCTGTGCCCTTACAGGGTCCATAAATGTACCTTAGCTTTAAGCCTATTGTAACATCTTTAATCACATTATGGTATGCAAATAAATGAAATGAAATGAATTAATGAGATATGGTGATGGTTAAAAACAATAGGTCTTTACCTATAAAATTGCCGTTTTTTATAACGGGTTGCTTTGAAGTATTATATCTTTGGATTGACTTGGAATTATAAATTCAAATAAACTTTATATTAGAGGTACCAACGTTATTCTTTTTTCAAAATTAGGTATTTATATGGTTTCTTTGTGTTTAGTATTTTAGTAATATCGCATAAAAGCTAATGAAAAAAACGTTTTTTCATATTAAGAGTTCCAACGTAGCCGTAGTAACAATATGCATTTCAAAGGGCAAGCAATATAAATAATAACAAAGCTGAATCAGAATTGATTGCCGACTAGCTGCTGCGAGCGGCTTCGCTTGTGTTAAATTAAAAAATGATCCTACGGGGACATATTCTAGGGATAGTCATAGTCATAGTAATTTATTGGTAAGGGATTCTTACAAGTCATTTATAGAATGTTACATAAAATTTGTCAACAAATGATTAGGTATTTTACATAACAATGTCAAATAATAAAAAATGACAAATAAATAAAAGAAAATACAAGGAATAAAAAAAAATAAAAATAATCAAAGTCAAATTACAAATTAAAATAAAAGTCAAAATATAAAGAGTATTCTATACCTATGCTATTTTAGGGCATGTTGTAGAACTGTAGACCATGCCCTAAAATAGCACATATGATAGTTTGGGTCAAATTTCATATAAATCCATTCAGCCGTCGGTTTTCTATCGTTTAAATTTCGGGGAGTGTGTACTGGAATTGCACAATCTAATTCCGCCAAGTCCGTTCCATAATCGGACCACTAGACGTACGGCGTTGCGCCACCGATACATGGTAGACATCCCACCCATACGCACAAAACATTTTAAGAACACATTTATTACGCGTACAGCTAAGGAGTGGAATTCTTTGCCGGAGTCTGTGTTTCCTGATAGCTACAACTTAGGGGTCTTTAAGTCAAGAGTGAATAGGCTACTTCTAGGCAAGCGTGCTCCATCGTCGACCACATCATCGCTTACCATCAGGTGGGATGGTGGTCAAGCGCGAGCCTATCATTGATAAAAAAAGCCGTTCAAGCGTGCAATTGAAGCTGTAAAAATATCAAACTTCTCTCTTCTTCTGAGTTAACGAAAAAAAAAGATGCGGTTGTTTATGTCGCAAAAAAACGTATATTTTGACACTCTCAGGGAATCAAAATTCATAGGGTACTTCCCGTTGGCCCAGAATCCTGAAATTTTGTCTGAAACAAGTTCTTATAGCACAGATATAGGAATAAATCTGAAAACAGTAAATTTGTTGTTACGTCACAATTAAAAACTTTTTTGCGATTCGGAAAAATCTTGTAACTCAATTCGGAAATTGAACTGTTTTTGTTTGAATAGATACCTCACCAGAAAATCGTTTCAAAATCTTGCTAAATTCAATCACACAGTTTTTTCCTCTTCACCGAACACGTCGTGCTTGGTCCTCACTTGCTCACATAAGTACAACGAAAAAGTTCATAAAGTACTAACTATCTTCCGATAAATCTTCGGATGAGAACAAGAATCAACATAGTGGCCACATATTGGCAAGTAATATCCGAACTTTTATCTGAAGTCGCTCTTGTGAACTTGACTATGAAAGTCTTATGAAAGAATATTATAATGGACGTCCATAATTGCCTCTACTATATTCATTTAAAAAAATCAAAATTGAAGTTGCACCTTTTAAGTTAATTTCTATAATGTAAAAAAATATGAAGACAGACACCCGGTTCGGCAAAATGGCGCATTCAATTTGAGATATTTTGTCATCATCACCATAATTTCAGCCGAAAGACGTCCACTGTTGGACATAGGCCTCCCCCAAATGTCGCCATAATGACCGGTCCTGTGCGTCTCGCATCCATCGGATTCCCGCGACCCTCACCAGGTCATCGGTCCACCTTGTCGACCACCCGGTCGGCCTTCCAACGCTGCGTCTTCCGGTACGTGGTCACCATTCCAGAACCTTTCGTCTCCATCGACCATCTGTTCCGCGAGCAATGTGCCCTGCCCACTGCCACTTAAGTTTGGCGATTCTTCGAAATATGTATTTTGTAGTGTATCAAAAGTGGTCTAGTTTGTTCCGTTGCATATTATTAAACGAGAAATTATACTCGTAAGTCATGTCACTCATTTATTTATTGGCCACGTGATCAAACTTCTCATTTTATAAATAAGCAACGGGAAAATGAGATGGCCTCTAATAAACTAATTCGTCATTTTTACTACGCCAACTAAATATTCTTGGTCCATGAGAGAGCGAAGCGAGCTCGGAATTATGGGGCAATTCGGTAAATTTTTTACAACCACCCTGATTAGTGACTAAGATAGTATCATTCAAACGCTCATTAATAGTGGCTGATTTACTCATTTAAAAGGCAATGTAGATTTAGTTAGAAAGTCTGTTTCATTATTACCCTTTATTTATATACTAAGATCCCAGAGCTGTCTGACATAACTTATTTTCACATGGATGAAACCTTAGGTTCTCAGTAGCGTTTCATGTGCTTTGAATACTTGTGTACTTGTGGAGCTCCCCCTTGGGGCCCCTGAGCAAGTACCAGGTGAGAAAGGGAACTAAAAATAACGAGTTACTTATCTTAACTTTTTATGTCTGATTTTTATAAATGTTTTGTAGAATATTATTCTAAAGTATTATCATAAGTGTCAGACCCTTTCCATGGACCAAAACTTCTGTCAGACGCTTTAAAGCTCCACAAAAAGTAAATAAACTTTACTTATTTTTAGATGTCTGATTTTTAAATTTGTTATTATGGTAACTATAACAAAGTTATATTTCATTAGTCAGACAAATTGTAGTGACCAAACATCCAGTCAGTGCATGAAATCGTCTCACTCGCTCTGAAACGCATGCGTGCTCTCGCGCTCATACTATCAGCTGAATAATTTTTGTGTTTAGGGGATGTTTGGTCACAATAATCTCCTACGTTCCGGGGTCCCAGGGTTCTCCCTACCCATGACCTCAATGGGCTTCGACCCTGCTGGGTCCCTGCGATTTTGCTGACATCATCATCTGAAAACTACGCGCCGACGACGACTCGAGCTCAGTCTGGACGGTTACCGGACCGCCGGACGGCGAGCCACCCATTGCTCGCCGTCCGCAAGCCCACGCCTACGGTGAATTAGCACCCTTATAAAACACACCAAACAACGGCAGCCTGTCTGAACGCGATAAACTCAAAAGTAATGAACGGATTTTTATCCAGATTTCCATCGGATTCCCACAACTTTTACCAGGTCATCAGTCCACCTTGTAGGAGGATTTCCAACGCTGCGTCTTTTGGTACGCGGTCGCCACTCCAGAACCTTTCGGCCCCAATCACCATTTATTTGTTCTGTGAGCAATGTCTACTAATAAATCCGTTAAAATATTTGAACGTGAAGGAGTAACAAACAACGCACTTCCATAAGAAAGGCGAAAGTTTTTGAGTGTGTGTATGTGTGTGTGTTTATTACTTCTTCACGCTCCGCTCGAACGGATATATAAACGGATTTGGATGTCATTCGATATAGACACCGGCACGGATCTTGAGCGCTGACTTCTACAGTTCTACTTGCGCAGAAGCACGCAGAAGTGAAATATCGGGTCTCTTTAGTGGTATGAAGAGAGATACGGGGGCGGGGAGTGAAATCCTTGTACAGTGATTGGCTTGCCGATATTGTACGATGCGCAAAACGATCCCCGCTCTTTCGTCGAGCGCTAAAGATTCGTGCCGCTATCTATACACGGGTAGCCCATGTTCTGGAATAGCTTAAAGGATACTTTTCGTCCCGAGATTAAGTACCTTTGGGAAAAAAAGCTGACAGCAACTTGTATAATTATTCCAAACTTTTATCTTTATAATATTAGTGCGATATAAATTATGATTAGTCATTTCAATATTTCCGTATTCATCACAAAAGTCTCTTATTATTATTTTCTCCAAATAAAATAATCACCTACACATTTCAAGTACCATCTGCTGTTGAAATTCTAATTTACTGTCTCAACTCGTGTAAAAATAATATTGAAAGTAAAAAGTGCATTAAACTGAGCGTCTCATCTAAAATGTATGAACAATAAGCATTCATGTAATTTGATGGAGAACAAGTACCAAAGAACTAATTATTCGGAGTATCTAATACACTAATGGTATTACATTATAACTTTTATATTTTTATGGACTTAGTTAATGCATTTTGTTTAAATTGAAGCACTTATCTGAATAAATAACTTTATTTGTTAAGTTTGGAGTAGTTTTGATTTAATATTTTCGAAATGAGTTGGTATTTCTGTAGTCATGTTGATGGGAAAGAAATGTTCTGAAGTGGACGACTACGTTTACCTGGGACAGATGGTCCAGTTGGGTAGGTCAAACTTCGGGAAAGAGGTCAATCGTTGAATCCGACTCGGTTGGGCAGCATTAGGAAAGCTGCGCGGTATCTTCTCGTCTAATATACCACAGTGTCTCAAGACGAAATTCTATGACCAGTGTGTGTTGCTAGTGGTATAATACGGCTCGGAAATGTGGTTATTATTATTATGGGCAGGGCACATTGCATGCAGAACAGATGGTCGATGGGGATGGAAGGTTCTGGAGTGGCGACCACGTACCGGAAGACACTGCGTTGGAAGGTCTCCCACGAGATAAACCGATGATCTGGTGAGGGTTGTGGGAATCCGATGATGATGATGATGAGGTGTCCAGAAATGATTTTAACGTTTGGAAATGTTTTGGCTGTATGCGACGAGATAATTGTAGATCCTATAGATTAAAGTTTCTTTATAATTGTTAAGTTTAATCTAATTAATTATAATCTTTTTCTTTACATAAAGAGCGAAGCTAAGCGATTAGGAATTCAAAATGATATAATAAAGTAATTAGAATAAGAAAAATCTGTACCTACCTATTTCAAAGTCTTAATGATCTATTTCCTGAGGGATTTCAAAAGGCCCATCGACTAGGAAAATGTCGTAAAAAAATCCATAATCTTCCTCCACTTTATCTTTGTTCACCACCTGCCGTTTCTTTGGTAACTTTTTTTTTTATTATACAAATCTAAAGCATTCATTCGGCCTCAAAATTCTCTCCTAAAATAAACCTATTGAGGTATCTTTTCAAATATTTGCCGACTCTAATTAATCTTGGACTTGTCGTTATAAAGTGTCTTGAGTGTAAAAATAAGGGTGAGCCTCTATTGTGGCGGAGCGTTCGAGTTGGTGTGGACCCACTTGATTTGCCTTTGAGAGTATTTAAGTGTTAAGGTTTGCTCATTGTTCATTATTTGAAGAGACTGAGTTGGTTGATGATTATCTGATGTCTTATGCTGGTTTATCAAGGTCAGACGATGTTGAAAGGTCCACTGTAGGTGTGGGCTTGCAGACGACGAGTAATGGGCAGCAAAAGACATGAAATAATTACTTTTTGAAAATAACAGTATGCAAATGTCGATATTCGCGGCTCTGGTACTCTTCATAAAACTCTTCTTCTTTTAAAAGATGATTCACCAATATTTTCTAAGCATAACTTAAGTAGGAGAGCAGTGGTGGCCGAGTGGTAACGGCGCCGACTTACGAGTTGTAGGTCGCGGGTTCAAACCCAGCCAGGCGCATTACTTATTTAATTTTAAAAGATTTTGCCTGCCGCTCGAGAACTGGTGAAAAATGGTTCGTATAAGTACTGCTGGGCCTCAAAAGGTAACATACTTCTACGTAAGGAAGACGGACAGCCTGCCATAGTCATCGGTTCTCTAAATCAGCTTAAGGATCTCACCTCTGAATGACTAGCTGTTGATGAAGATCATGTGAAAATATGGTACTTTTTCTCTCTGTTTACTATTTTTTATACTTTTTTAAACTCTCACAGTTATATTATATGCATTATGATTATTATATATTATCTGATAATATTTTTATACTGATAAATGATAAATGCTATTTATTTTGTAAATAGGTTTAAAAAAACACTTTTACACGTCAATTTTTTTTTCGTCATTTTTAAACTAGATAAGGCCGGTGTTTCCTAGCTGACTACCCTGAGAAGAAACACCGAAACAAACTCAGGGGTCAAAGTCTCTTTTAAAGTCCATACAGTAAATATGTAATGGTCAAATCACATGAGAACCATGCAGATTTGTCTGAAATGGTCTTTTGAAGAAAGAACCTTACAGATTTGAGTGGACCTGTCCAGTCAGTGCAAGCATTTGTCAGTATTCGTAAAGCTCAACTCAGGACTACTAAGGAGCTCAACTACCTGACGAACAATACCAAGGAAAGGACATTTGGGTAGGCCGCAGAAAATACTCAAATTCCCAGACATACGTTAAAATTACTGAAAAGGAAAAAAAAAAGCAATCAACATAGTCCTCACGTTCACAATAATAAAAAGAAAAATATTGTTTACAATACTAAGTAAACATTGATGTCAAAGATTAATAGAGAAAGAGAAAAAAAAAAGTCAAATTGCAAATTAAAAATTATCTACAATATCAAATTGTAATAAATAATAATAATAAAAAGCAAAATTGAAATTAAAAACAAAAGAAAATAATAATAATAATAAGACAACAGTTGCAGTGCGTACTGGAGCAGGTCAATCCCAAGCCTTTTGGTCCTCAACATAGTCCTTTATAGTATAAAAAGCCTTTTGGCAAAGTTTTCGCTTTACAAATAATTTGAATTTATTAAGGCTTAGTTGTTGAATATTACTAGGAAGTTTATTATAGAAGTGTATGCATTGGCATCTAAATGAGCCCCCTATTTTTTTCAGCCTGGTTGTAGGAACCACAAATTTGTGTTTGTTCCTAGTATTAAAATTATGAACATCACTGTATTTTTTAAACATGTTTATATTTTTATGTACATACAAAATATTCTCGTAAATATACTGTGAAGGTACAGTCATTATATTAATTTCTTTAAATTTATCTCTGAGGGAGTATCTGGGACTTGATTTATAAATCGAACGAATAGCCCTTTTTTGCAAAACAAAAATTGACTGTATTTCGGCGGCATTTCCCCACAGTAGAATACCGTACGACATAACACTATGGAAATAGCTAAAGTAAACTAAACGGGCAGTCTCTACATCAGTTAAATTTCGAATTTGTCTAACAGCGTATGCTGCAGAGCTAAGTTTTTTTGATAATTTGTCTATATGTGGGCCCCACTGAAGCTTAGCATCTAGAGTCATGCCCAAGAACACTGTATTATCTTCAGGACTCAACTCTTTACCTTTTATTAGCACACTAGTTTCTACTTGCCTAACATGAGGCATGGTAAACTTTATACATTTAGTTTTTTTTTCATTAAGTAGAAGGTTATTTACATCAAACCAGTGTACTATTTTTGAAAGTGTTATATTTATATCGTCAGGAACCGGCTGCTGACGTTTAAGTTTAAACAAAAGTGAAGTGTCGTCTGCAAACAACACTATGTTATGGTTATCCTCTATGAGGTAAGGTAAATCGTTTATATAAATAAGAAACAAAAATGGGCCAAGAATTGAGCCCTGGGGGACACCCATTTTTACTACAGATCCAGGAGATCTCTTTCCGTTTACATCAACTCTCTGAATCCTTTCACTCAGATATGATGTAAGAAGATCCAGGGAGGAGTTCCGGATTCCGTAATGGTGTAGTTTCCTGATTAATGTTTCATGGAGAATGCAATCGAAGGCCCTTGACAAATCGCAAAAAATGCCCAGGGCATCGCATTTGTCTTCCCATGCATTATAAATATGTCCTAATAGTTCAACACCGGCATCGGTTGTTGAACGACCCCTTGTAAAACCAAATTGTTTGGTATGTAATAATTTATGTCTGTTAAAAAATCTTTGTAGTTGCTCTAAAATAAGTTTCTCAAATATTTTACTAAAAGTGGGTAGCACTGAAATGGGTCTGTAATTCTTGGGGTCAGACACTGCTATTATATTTCATTTTTCTTACCATATTTAGAAATCTATATAATATTATTAATACCAGTCCACTATGCAAGCTTCATGTCCAACAATAATAAAAATAACTTACAGATCTCAGAAACTACAGTCGTCGACCAAAAATATAATTTTGCTACTTTTAGCGATAAATATGGTTGTTATGGGTAGCAATATAGATGAGGTGGTCACCGAGGTTGATAATACTATCAACGTTGGTGACTCATTTTTGGTCGAGGATCCAGAAGCGTTTCCGCAATACAAACTTGGAACGAAATCATCTCTTAGAATTATTGTTCAAAATATACGAAGCATACACAAAAATCTTGAAGATATTAAAGTTTTTATTGCTAGGAGTAAAATAGACTATGATATTATTATTCTCACCGAATGTTGGCTGCAAAATTCAGACTTGATACCTAAACTAGAGCAATTTGATTCATTTCATACTAGAAACCATATTAATCAGAACAGTGGTGTAGTTGTCTATATAAGGAACTATTTACAACATGTCACAGTATATGAGCCAAATTTTGCCGATGCGGACTGCTTGGTGATAAGAATAGGTAAAAGCCATGCTTTTATTTGTATATACAGGTCACCATCGTTTGCCTCTCTCACCAATTTTCTTGGGTCCTTGGAAGAACTTCTAATAGACATTAAACATATACCTAATGTTTATCTAACCGGGGACATAAATGTTGACGTGAGTTGCAATACTACTGACCTAAAATCCGATGAGTATTTGAATCTTCTTGCCACGTACGGTCTACTACCTAGCCATCAATTTCCTACGCGTCTCAATAAATGCATTGATCACTGTTTCACAAAGCCTAATTTGAAGATGCTGACAATAGTCTGTGAATCTTCAGTTACTGACCACAGTAGTATATACTGTATTATTCCTTTAACACATAAAAGTAAGTATAAAAAATCAGAAAAGACACTGCTACAATTAAATTATGAAAAAGCTTTTAAACTTATGGAGGACTTTGGTTGGACTGATATAACAACATTGCAAGATCCAGATAAAGCGACTGAATTGCTTATCAAAACTTCTTGAAATCAGACAAAAAAGCAGTTACCAGATTACCGTGCCCAACAGACGTCAGATTTTTCAACCATGGATAACCTCTGGTCTACTGCGTTTCATTAGGTTTAGAGATACGTTACACAGAAGACATAATAAGGCACCTAATGATAAAGATCTAGAGATTACCTACAGGCGTTACAGAAATCATTGTAATAGTATTCTCCATAATCTAAAAAATGAGCATGATAAAGCAGATTTAAATGCTGTTAAGTGTGATATTAAAAAAACCTGGAATGTCATTAAGCGTGTATGTAATCTAAATCACTCGGAAAAATCTCAAGGGCCTTGTGAATTATTAAAATTAAAATCGACTCCTCAAGAATCGGTCGATTTTGTGAATGATTATTTTACTAATTTGGCATCCAAACTATCAACTGACATCTTACAAAAGTTAAAGCTTACGGAAAATGATCTTGTGCAAAAGTTTAAATGTAAACACAGCCCGATGAACTCTTTTGTCTTATTGGAAACTGATGAAACAGAAGTTTATAATGTTGTTATGTCCTTAAAAAGTACCAATTCTACCGGTTGGGATGGAATATCATCTGTGTTTTTGAAAAGAAGTGTAAACATTCTCATTAAACCTTTGACACACATATTTAACTTATGTTTTACGTGTGGAAAGTTTCCTAATGTGTTAAAGGACTCAATTGTTATACCAGTTTTTAAGTCGGGGGAAAGAGACAGTATCGCTAATTATCGTCCAATATCGCTTTTACCTACTATGGCTAAAATCCTGGAGAAGTTAATAAACATTAGGCTTGTAAATTATATGGAAAAAAATAATGTTCTTTCTAATAATCAATTTGGTTTTAGAAGGAACAAATCAACAATAGATGCGGTTGAACATCTAGTTACTAACGTAGCTAGTAATCTCGACCACAAGAATAGATGTGTTGGTGTTTTTCTAGATTTAGCCAAAGCCTTTGATACTGTCTCAATCCCTCTGCTAATTTGCAAGTTGGAGGCTATGGGTATTCGAGGTGTACCACTTGATCTTTTTAAAAACTATCTTAGTAATAGGACACAGGCTGTAAAAATTGGTAATAACCTTAGCTCTAAGCATAATGTTGGTTTCGGTGTTCCGCAAGGATCAGTACTTGGACCAACATTGTTCTTGATTTATGTTAATAATCTTTGTAACATTGAATTACCCGGCTCAAAAGTAATCACTTTTGCTGACGATACTGTTATCTTATTTCAACAAAAAACATGGAGTGATGTCAAATTGTCAGCCGAAATTGGTCTTAAAAATATAATTGAATGGCTTGATTGCAATCTGCTCACATTAAATATTCAAAAAACAAAAGTTATGACATTTAGTATAAGGAATAATTTACAGCCTACCGACTTTAATTTAAAAGTTCATTCCTCTGATTGTTCTGCTGCAAGTATTTGTAGGTGCCCTGTCTTATCTCCTAGTAAAAGTGTTAAATACCTTGGAGTTGAAATTGATGAAAACTTAAATTGGAAACAACATATTCATAATCTAAAATCTCGCATTCGTAAACTTATACCGATTTTTAAAAAAATAAGAAACTTAAAAGACAAAGCTACGAATAAAAATGTTTATTTTGCACTGTGCCAATCGATAGTAACTTATGATATCTCTGCCTGGGGTGGTGCTAGAAAAAGTACTCTTTTAAAAATAGAAAGGGCTCATAGATGTATTCTAAAAGTGATTAATTTTAAAAAATTTAGATATCCTACAACTGCGCTGTACAAAGAGTTTGAAGTCCTAAATATTCGCCAACTTTTTATTAAAAAAATAGTCCTGAGACAACACTTTTATGAAAAACCTGCTACCAAATCTCTCAGAAGAGTGCATGAGGTATATGACGTCCCAGCATGCAAAACCACATTTGCACAGTGTTTCTCTTATTTCTTGGCTCCTCTATTGTACAATCGCATAAGTAAAATTAAACCTCTTAAAGAGGTGTCGTGTCGTATATAGGCTGTTCCAAAATTAACGCAATATTTTAATTAAATAGAAAACACAGTTTTAGTCTTCAGGTTATGATTTTTTTATTGAATCATAAACTAAAGGGTGTCCCAAAATTAACGCAAGATTTGAATTTGCCGCCAAAGTGTTGGCAACATCAAAAAAAAAACTTTGTTTTTTTATTTTATTCAAATCTTGCGTTAATTTTGGGACAGCCTATACAAGTCATTATTATGAACAGCTATATAATATGTTACAGCTACATAATATACACGTATATTATACGAGTATCTATGATACGATAAAACCTTCTCCGTTCACGAGAAACAATAGCTCAGCTCAGCTACAATACTAGAACAATATACTAATTTTTCCTAGTTCAGATTTTCTACCCCTCGAAGGTCGATTGTACATACGTCTGTACGACTTGAATCGAAGGCCGATTGTACAGACGTCTGTACGACTTGAATCGAAGGCCGATTGTACAGACGTCTGTACAACTTGAATCGAAGGCCGATTGTACATACATCCTCGGTTCGTATCCTCTGTACAGGTGATGCTTTCTCTGTTGAACTGTTGAGTTGCTGTCACTGCACAAACGAGCACGTAAACTGGAGATCCGGCTCGAAGGACCAAAAAGTGCGCTGCTGAATGGGTTGCACACACCTTGGATGTTACTTTGAAATGATAGTCACTGATATCCGAAGAAGATCTGATTTATTGCGAAACTTATCATATATGAATGATCGCTAATGAGTACAGCCGTCTGTGAAGGCTAATTGTGTACTGTCGCTTTACAATATAATTTGAGCAAGGCGGCGAAATAGTGCTGAACTGCAATACGTGAGGGCCATGTACGACATATGACTCGTACACGTCTGTACAACTTGAATGACCTTGAAAAACGCTTAATTGTCGTTTTGTAGGCACACATTTGTGACTGGCCTTTTGGTCTAGTGGTTAGTGGCCCTGACTGCTATGCCGGAGGTCGTGGGTTCGATTCCCACCCAGGACTAATGTTTGTGTGATGAGCACGATCATTTGTTCTGTGTCTGTTATCTATATATGTATATATTTAGAAATATATAAGTATGTTTATCAGTTGTCTAGTACCCATAACACAAGCTCTGCTTAGCTTGGGACTAGACGGCGTTGTGTGATAGTTGTGGAATATTATTATTATATTATACATGTACGATTTTTTTAAACCGATAATTTTGGTTTCTATATCTTTGCTTTTCCTAGAAAAATCCAAACAAGTTTTTTTTATTTATTTACGTAAAAACGCGCAATTAAGTAATAAAAATACCCCATGGCCCCAGAGAGGTTAAAATTATGATTTTGTTACTCCATTGCGACATCTAATAATAGAAATCGTATCAATACTTGTTAAATTACACGTGACGTCTGATTTGGGCTAGAACAATTATTTGGGAATTATGTTTGAACGCCCCTAGGGTATATCTAACATTAGCTAAACATACCAATATATTTACTGAAACATGTTAAATTCATGTTTCAGTAAATATATTGGTATACGGGTACATATATGTTATTATTGTTTGTACAGCTCAAACAAATTTAATAATCCCGAATTTCTCTTAGTGTTGAATGAGACTGTAAATAATGTAAGAAAATGTATGGAAGCTTGCTAAGAACAGCATGATCAATGTGAAGCGTCTACGTGTTTATATTTGCATAAACAATAAAATATTTGCGAAAGGAATGGCGTGGGTTCAGCTGAAAAGATGTATAGACTTAAGTTATAAGTATGTATCTATTATACACGTCCTATCTAACTTAATTCTGTACGTCGTCGTGTCTTGTCGTATTTTGTGTGTGTAATGGTGTGTGTATGTGTGTTTGTGTCGTCTTATTATAAGTATTTTATTAATTATGTATTATACAACAGTTTTAGTATATGCGAAACCTGAAACATGTGTTTAGTATTTTTATGTAAAGAATCTATGTAAAAAAATTCATAAAGACGAGTATATCATGAAAAATCACAAAGTATGCTAGCTTGTTATGTTACCTGTTTATCCGCACAAATACATGGTCACCAGGCCATCCGGGCGACTCAGGGGTTGTTTTGCTGCTGGAATCAGCTGTGCGCTGGCGTCTAATACCCGCTATGTCATGCCATGACCTGTGTTGTACTTAGTGTCTGTGGTGTCCAACTTGTGACTTTTTTAATAGTTTCGAAAAAAAATATAACATGGTGTAAAAATTATTGGAATCGATTCAGTTACTGATTCTGAACAAACTATATTCATGTTTCGCATCTACCATTTTAGGTAAAGAAAGAAATACTTAAAGAACAAAATTTGAATGTTCAGTATCATGATTTAGTTAAATGTTCGGTTGAATATAAAAAAATGCATATTTTCATTTTGTCCATACAAGTCTTCTTAGTGTGTCGATGGCAAAAAAAAATTTTTTTTTGGCCACAACAATACCATCCGCTAACGCTGTCATTAGGGGGCACGGCAGTGCCCCCACCAAGGCGAGCAAAAAAGTGGCTCGGCCGTACTATCCTTTTCTTGAAACAGTTCAGGCCATTTTCGATCCCCTATAGCTTCGTTGTGTATAAAACTAGAAGCCTGAATTTAGTAACCAAGCAGGCATTGTTTAAACATGGTATATTTAAAATTTCATTAAATTTGAACCAGAATACTTTAAGAATTGACTGGCCTGTTGGTCTAGTGGTTAGTGGCCCTGACTGCTATGCCGGAGGTCGTGGGTTCGATTCCCACCCAGGACAAATGTTTGTGTGATGAGCACGATCATTTGTTCTGTGTCTGGGTGTAATTTATCTATATATGTATGTATTTAGAAATATATAAGTAGGTTTATCAGTTGTCTAGTACCCATAACACAAGCTCTGCTTAGTTTGGGACTAGACGGCGTTGTGTGATAGTTGTGGAATATTATTATATTATTCTTATTATATTAATTATAACTGGTCGAAGTTTCTTAATTTTGTCACTCTCTGACTGACCGATCATCAAAACTCTAAGGCACTTCTAGTAGACATAGAAGCTTCAAATTTAGAATACAATTAGTGTTTAGTATATAAATCAATGAAAAACTAAAAAAAAATTGCAATTTCAGTACAGTTTTCTAGATACACAACTGCATAAATAACTTTGTAATCCCATATCACTACATAGTATAAAACAAAGTCGCTTTTCGTGTCTGTCTGTCCCTATGTATACTTAGATCTTTAAAACTGCGCAACGGATTATGATGCAGTTTTCTTTAATAGATAGAGTGATTCAAGAGGAAGGTTTATAAGTATAATACACGCACATTATAGTAGAGGAACACTGATGATTTTACAGGTTTCTAATGTGATGTCGTAAATAAACACATTTTTTTGCGCTTACATTGCAAACGCTGGCTGTAACCTAAGAGACAGATCAAAATAATGTACTATAGTATTGTACACCTTAAAAAGGTCTACAAAAAAGTCCGCGATGGTATATGTCTATGTTTTAGGTATAACCTACAATAACCATTTTATATCCTTTACTTTTTACGAGAAATAATGGCTTATTTACGAAACTATTTTAAGCAATACAGCATTAATCTTTATCCAATTATGTACCTTAAATACATTGTGCATTTAATATAGATCACCCGTTGAGATGGCCCGTTACAGCGTGTAATTTTAGTGAATATTTTCAAAGGTATTACAGATTTAAAATTCAGGGACATAGCGGTTGTGGCAAATAACTTGATTCTTTCAAAGATTGATGCGCTGACGCAAATATACTACTCGGTTACTGCCAGATTGGTCTCATTGTTTTCAAATCCAGTTCTGACAATTAAATCCATGAGGAATCAAGGGAACTCCTCAAATATTCTAGGCACTATATTATTAAATAGTTATTTTGGTATATTCATCGAGAACTAAAGCATTTACAGTCAAAAAGTAACATTTAATGAAGTGGAACTGATGAAGAAGACCAGAAATGACCAACGCAACTTCACCCTCACATAGATATCACAATGAAGATAGTTAAGTAACTATGACAATATAAATAAATAAATGGTTCTGAATGGTTATGTTGGAAATAGTATCATCGAAGTGATCTGATGATAATGATGGAGCCGGAAGGTAGGCACTGGAACTCCGTAATTAATCAATGTAACCTAGCCGTGTTTGGGCTTATTAGAATTGTCATGATATGCACTTTGGCTATAAGGTACTATCGAACTAACCTGATGATGGAGCCGGGAGGTGGATGGGGACTTCATAATAAAATAATGTATCATAGCAATGTTTGGGTTAATTCGGATTGTCATGAGAAATAGGTACTCTGGCTATAAGTGCATCACAACTAAAAAGTGCGAAATAAAAAGCTTTTACAAAAAAAAAAATCCTTACCGACTTCACTACAAAAAAAAAAACACTAAAACGATCAAAATATCTTTAATTGCGGAAGTCGGTGTTAAATAACAAGCAAACAATACCAGAAACACCGACTTTAGGAATGAAAGTTATTTTGATCGTTTTAGTGTTTTTAACCGACTTCAACGTTTATGGACCGATATGCAATCTTTTTTTTCCTCTTAAAGGATATGCTTTCATATTGGTCGCATTTTTTTCAAAATCCAGTTCTGATGATGGGATCCATGAGGAATTGAGGGAACTTCTCAAATATTATAGGCAACCATAAAGTGATTTTGGTATTTTCATCGAAAACATGAGCATTTACAGTCAAAAAGTAACATTTTATGAAGTGGAACTGATGAAGAAGACCAGGAATGGCCAACGGAACTTCATACTCACGTAGATATTAGATATGAAGACAGTTAAGCGACTATAACAGTACAAATAAATAAATGGTTCTGAATAGTTAGGTTGGAAATGGTACCATCAATAAATCGCAGGATCAAACTTTCAACGTTGCAGGCAAAGATTTGAGCGTTGAATGTTTTTCACATGGCCAATTATATGTCACTCCTTCAAGATTAACCTCAAAAGAAAACATGTTTGTATTGTCTAATGAGAAAAAATCTGTGAACGTTGTGTATAAGGACATTCTGTAGTATATTTAGTACTAGCGACCCGCCCTGGTGCAATGCTGGATAAAAGCGTACATAGGGACAGACAGTGGGAAGTGACTTTGTTTTAAACTATGAAGTGATCAGGATTGCACCCGTGCGAAGCCGGGGCGGGTCGCTAGTTATGGATATCCCAAAGTATTACAAAGTTACATTTGCAGACCAAGACAATCTTGATGACCTAGATAGACTTGGCAATCGTATGTATATCACAAGTAATACTTATTATATTAAATTAGATTGTTTAGTTCGATTGCCAAGTCAATCTAGGTCATCAAGGTCCCTTAAGTACGGACTGAATAAATTAACCGACTTGGTATTAAATGGATCTCACAACTTTTTACGGTAGAAGAACAGAGTTTTGAGCCTTGGTTTTTTTATTAGTTATGATTTGATGGCATTAGATCGGACGGAATCGGACACTTGACGCAAGATGGAAAGTGGGACATGGTCTGCGGAGAGACGCCACACAAAGAAGATCGGAGCCGTCCGAAAACCCCTACCTTCGGAGATTACGTATAAGTTAGAAAAAAGTTTTGCGACTTCTGCAAATACTCCGAGACAGAAGACAGATGTCTACTACCCATAGCATAGCATAGTCGGCCTTATAATGTTCCCACTGCTGAGACTCAGGCCTACTCTCTAGGAGAGGGAATGGACCGTAATCCACCACGCGGGCCCAGTGCGGGTTGGTGAATGGCACATGTCTTCGAATTTTTGGTTCTAGGACATCCCGGTTTCCTCACGATGTTTTCCTTCACCGTTTTGAGAGCAGTGGTGATGAAATAAATTACACAAAGTAATGCGCCTGGCGTGGTTTGAACCCGCAACCTACAACTCTCAATTAGAAGCAATTATTTAAATTAGTTCCAGTATGCCCAATGACAATAATACAAATACTTTCGCAATATGTCCTAGCTCAAAACTTGTTTCGTCAATTACCTTTTTTTATAGTAGCCAATTTTAATATAAAATAGATCAATAATAATAAACCGTTTTAAGTTATATAGGTATATGTAAAGCATATCCGCGGGATATCCGCCTCATATCCGCGGGAGAACCAAGGTTACTGACGTAGCCCGAAGAATCGCCAAACTTAAGTTGCAATAGGCAGCAAGGCACATTGTTCGCAGAACAAATAATCAATGGGACCGAAAGGTTCTGGATTGGCGGCCGTGTAACGGAAAACGCAGCGTTGGAATGCCTTCCACAAGGTGAACCGATGACCTGGTTAGGGTAGCGGGAATCCGATGGATGCAAGACGCATAGGACTTGTCGTTATAGCGACACATGGAGGAGGCCTATGTCCTGCAGTGGGCGTATTTCGGTTGAAACGATGATGACGATGTAAAGTGCCTGACGATATTCTTTCTACCTAAGATAGATAGATAGATAGATATATTCTTTATTGTACACCAAAAATACAAATTACATTAGGAACTTAAAATTAATAGGGTGTCACAATGGGCGGTCTTACTAAGTCTGGTCTTCAATCCTTACAGGTAGTTTAGACGCCAGAAAGTCTGGCCATTAGGGCTGTTTCACCGGGACACCACGGCGGCGCGACCAGTCACCGCTACCAACAAAATGAATACAGCTCTATAGAGAGTTACTCACCTGGTGTACGTTTGGTGGCGCGACCAGCTCGGATGCCAATCCGGCGGCCAGTGACACCCCCACCAAAAAGTATGTTAGGGCTATATTTCACCGGGACACCATGGCGGCGCAACTGGTCGCGCCGCCATGGTGTCCCGGTGAAATATAGCTCTTAATCTATCCAAGGAGTATTGTATTACCCAATTACTAGGTTGTTAAGTTTTGATAGGCAGTAATTCCACGATTCAATTAGGGAAAACGTTTGGGAGATCATCTCCTGATGATGTAAAGCATTTTGGATTATTAAAGTATTTTGATATGAAGAAATCATAACAAATCAATAAAGCCAAATGAACTCGCAAATCTCAAGTCGAAACCAATGCAAATATTATTACAATCGATTCGTAATAATCGTTTACCCTTCTCGATTATTCCGAATACGTTCCTCGCACGACTCGATTGGCCTCAATAGTTCATTACTCATGTCGATCGGTGATTGCTAGTGGTCGGGTATGTTCGGCTCTCCTCGGGAATTAGGAGTATTCCACACACGTTTTGACGTGGATGTCGGGAACCCGATTTAATATAGGACCTACATAATAAGAGTTTGGCAAACGTGAAGGGCTTTTGAGGAAACTTTATGGAGTACTCTCCTGATGAGAATATTTTTTATTTTATATATTCGGCAAGAGTACTTAATATAATTATTACGTAAATTAGTATTTCTTCGGCGTAAATATAATAATAATTATCCCGCTACTTCGGTCTGGTCTTCTGAACTTCGGTCCCAGTAGTCAATCTCAACGCAAGAGATTACTATAGTGCACAGGCGTGTTTGCGCAAACATGGATGCGCTCTCCGCATATTGTTTATTTTGTTAAGTTGTCACTATCGGTCGGTGTCGGAAGTGCAATGACAACCTAGACAACTTTTTTTTTTTGGTTGGAAATTCGTCTAATGAAATCCCTCGCTCTTGGGCGGAGCACGAGGGCGTGTCAGACTTTTACTGACTAAAAACCCACTCGTGTTCCTTCATTGTCATTGTTCCAGGGCCCAGGGGATTTCTTTCGCTTCACCCATGGTCCCAGTAGGTAGATGTCAGCAACCGCAGAAGCCCAGCAGGGTTGAACCTGCTGGGCCTCTACGGTTGCTGACATCTCCTTGAGGCGCGCGTGGAACACTACGCGCCATCGACGACTTGGTCCGGACGGTTACCGGACGGTCGGACGGCGAGCTACCCATTGGTCGAAAACATTTTTATTCGGGCCGAATACACATGTTTTCTTTCTTTCTTATCTTTCATATCGACTCTCATATCCTGCTTTTTTTGGAGGGTGGGATATCATCAAATAACTTTTCTCGCTCTAAGCGGAGCGAAAAGTGTTGGACTTTTAAGGACTATATCCCGCTGGAACGGTAATCTAATATTTGTGGGTAAAACAGTTTTAATTGCTTTCTGAAGTCTGGGAGTGTCACACCACCTACACCCAAAACTTGCGGGCTGGTACTGAGAAATTCCTAATGGAAAAACTCAATAAAATTTTTACGCAATCTGGAAATTGATATGTATAGGAATTATCTAAATAAAGAAATAAAAATCTGTATTATATTGCTATTTTAAAAAGTGCGTTTAAGCTAAGTGTAGTTAAGAACTACACTTAGCTTAAACGCACTGCTCACACGTGTGCCACACACGCCGATCTGGGCGCGTCGGTCTCCATACATTTTATATGAAAACTAGACTTGTAAAGCTACACTTGATCCACGCCACGCGACGTCGTTCCACGTTTGAATCTGGCGTGTTACACGTGTGCGTCGGTCTAATGTAGATCTAGCTTTAGTGTTGCGTCGTATCTCGGTGTGTACTTACTTAATTTTAAAATTCATTGTTCCCTTCCAAGTTCTAAAAGTTTTGTAAGTAAGGTAAAAAAGTGCTTCTATACCTCAAAAAACTGATCAATGAATGTCAAGTGGTCAATATGAATTATTTATAGGTTTCTTTTAAGTTTACCGTAAATTTTTATAACTTTTATTACCTAAAATATTGTTTTTCTGAAAATTACCTGAACCGTTTCTGAATATTTTATTTTCTTTTTTCCTGATAGAGTCCGTTGTAAAGGACCTTTGGAATTGTGACCCGCTTTTCATAAAGTTGCGGACACCAATGCAATATAGATAAGTTGTTGACAAACTATACCTGTTCTATAACTGTGATTTTTTTTCCTTCTCACTTATATTGCCTTAAGTAAGTAGAGTAGAAGCCCGAGTCGTCGACAGCTCGTAGTGTTCCCCGCGCGCCTCAAGGAGATGCCAGCAAAACCTTAGGCGTATTCGCCCCCTAGAACATCTGGCCGGAGTTAAATGCACCACATACTTGTATTGCCGCCTTCGCTCGCGTAAAACCCCGCTGACCTTCAAAACCATTTTCTTTGCGAAATATTGATTGATTTAGATATGCTATCATGTACGTTATAAAGAACACTTAACCAGCAATTTTTTTGTGTAAACATATTTCTAAAGATCAAAGCCGTTTGAAAGGTGTAGGGAAAACAAGCGAATAAATATCATGATGTTAATTTTTTTTTGCTAAAAGTACCTAAGAAAAAATCATAATTTGATAATGTCATAAGTGCATGAATCTATATTTTTTTTTTTCAAACCTACTAATCTAGCCGTTACTGAGAACTTGACTTGAGTAAGTCACTGTTAAAGGCACTGCTCGGGAGCTAAAGGTCTTAAGGGTCCAGCAGGGCCGAAGCCTTCTGAAGCCATGGGTTGACCTCCGAAAGGGAAACCCGGGCTAGAACCCCGGCATGCAAAGCAAACGCAAGGCAAAGAAGGAACATAGGAGTGGGTTTTAGTCAGTAAAAGTCTGACAGGCTCTCTCACTCTGCCCAAGAGCGCGAAAGTCATTGGATGATTTCTCACCTAAAAAAAAAGGTAGAGTAGAAAGTAGAAAAATTATATAGCAAAATTAAATCCCACGTGAACTTAAATAGGTAAATAGATAGGTACGTATGTTTTAATCTTAATTACAATGCAAATAGTGATTATATAGGGTGAGACGATCGTGGATTTCTGCTTGATTGATAAGTTTTCCGAAGTTCTAAGTACTACTAATATCTCTGCTTTAACCATTAAAAAATATATTATGAACTCGGAATATAAGAAATCTCCGCTTAGATTTTTATGTAATTATTGTATTGTTTTGCTAGCAGCTTCGGCTGAGGTACCATTCTATTGGTGGAAAAAATTTGAAAATTGGTCCAGTGATTCTTGATTTTAGATAGTACATACAAAATTCCAAAAATACAAATGATTTCTCTTGATACGTAGACAAGCGGCTTATATAATATAATATTCCACAATTATCACACAACGCCGTCTAGTCCCAAGCTAAGTAGAGCTTGTGTTATGAGTATTAACTTCTAAATATATACATATTATAGATAAATTACACCCAGACACAGAACAAATGATCGTGCTCACTACACAAACATTTGTCTTGGGTGGGAATCGAACCCACGACCTCCGGCATAGCTACTAACAGGCCAGTCAAAAGTTTGAAGCTCTCTATAATGAAATGACCGGAAAATTTATTCCGAACTTGACACAAACAGCTCCAATTCCTTCAAAAAGATAATACACAACTGTATATTCTCATAACATAATCCATATTTGTCATAAGATATTATTCTATATTCTCCACTCACACTTACGAAATCTACTGCCAAAGAGAAAAAGTCGACCCCAACTGAATAATAAACCCGTATTTTGTCCCAAATAGATCACGTATAGAATACTAACATAAATATTTGCCATAACCAAAATTGAAAACGTAAATAGGGCTTACCCTAATTATTATTTCGGGCACACGACGATGTTGAGTGAATGTCGGGTACACGACGGTGTTGAGTGAATGTCGGGTACACGACGGTGTTGAGTGAATGTCGGATACACGGCAATGTTGAGTTACTGCCTGGCACATTTTTTGTCAAAGAACTCTGTACATTTTCATTGCAGATCATGGACTGACCGCGCTGGCAACGAGTAAAGACGACACAACACTTTTGATGGGGTAAGTAATATTATATATGGTATAATTACAAAATCTCTAATATTTACAAGATATAACAATTGATACTATAATTTTTATATATATAACGATTAGTTAATACAATAAACGATTGATACAATTTTCTAACAACTAATTTTTATAAGCATGATACATTTACATTACACACGATACATTGATTATAAAACTCTTTAGATATACCACTCAAAAGACATAACATTTATTAAGTCTAATAAAACGATAGACCTAATGATTTTCGATGAAATAAACATTATATTCAATAACGTTATACGAAATAAGTTTAAGAGTATACAAATTTTATATGTAAATAAATTATATCAACTGTTGGTATATCTCACGTTTATTATATCTTGTGAATGTTACTGAAATAAAAATATACCAAATAACTTTATATGATATGAGACGCACCCCTTTTGATGCTCGTGCCCGCGCTCTATATTATATACCTACCCTATAATTTTTTTTCTAAATGCATAATATAAAAGTATATTTGATACTTATAATGAAAAAAAAGATGCTTGTCTCTTTGTTCCAGCTAAACTCCGAAACGACCGGACCGATTTTGACGGAACTTTGAATATGCACAACTCTGTAAAGATGCCATTAGAACCTCGGCTGCAGGCTGCGAATACAGGCTACGCATGACACGCAGCCGTTGCCTGCATCCGCAGCCGGGAGTGATTCCGAGGCTGGCTGCACGTGCTGCTAATCGCAAATCTACGATTCAATCCAGTATGAGCGCTATCAGCTCCGAGTAGCGATAAATAATCGCTACTCGATTTCTTGTCTAAACAGGTCAACTTGCGGCCGCAGCACTGCTGGTCTGCGATTGGCTGCGGCTGCAGGTCGCGGCGGCACTCGCAGCCGAAGCTTGGCAGCACGTGCGGCCGCAGCCGAGTTCGGAATGGTTTTCACAAAAATCCATACTACTACATAGAAAACCAGTTGTGCAGCTGCAGCCGGCTTCGTGCAGCCGCCGCATGTGCCGCCTGCATCCGCAGCCTGCAACCGAGGTTCGAATGGCACCTTAATAAATTCTAAAATTCTGGACTGTTTGATAAATTTAAAAAAAAAAAGTTGAAAAAAAAAAAACGTTTTGAAAAGTGTGTGAATGAAGTGTTTAGTAAAATTTAAATTTAAAAAAACCCGTCAGACACAGTAACACTTAAAATATAAGATAATAATGTAAACTCGTTTGAAAAGAACTTTTTTCTTTATGAGTAAACTATCAATTCGTTCACACGAATCTCGTTATTGCTCCTGCTTAGGTTACAATTACAACGATTTATAAAAGCACACCCAATTAAGTTGTAAAGTTCCGTTTTTTCCTTTTGAGGTACGGAACCCTAAAAATGGTTTATCTTCCACCCCACACCACGGTTAATTCAATGGTTTATTTTCCACTTCACATCTAAGCCGACTGTGCATTGATACGTCAGTCAGTTAGTCAGTCAGTCAGTTTGTCCTCTTTATTTAATTGTATACCTGTGTTTAGTGATCCATTTTCTCCTTTTCGAGTACTAACCATACTACGTAAAATCAATAAATTCAGGGTTCAATAAAAAAAAACACCCCATCACTCTCTGGCACTCTAAAAATCCCTGCTTAAAAGCTCCAACTTAACAAATAGCCGAATCAATTCAAGAGTCAATAAATTCCGATTCAATTAGTGTCGATATTTCTCAGGAAGGCGAGAATTAAGCAGGTATTTCAGACCCTCGTCGCCTTTTTCATAGCCTCTTCTAAGGTTAGTTGTGAACTCTGGTCACGTAGGGGATCGGAAGACTGTAGCCAATGGATTGACGACAGCTGTGCCAGAGGACTTCGAAGTCGGAGATAAAGAAACGCCTGGTGTGGTCATAATTCTTATATTGTTTTGTTGTAGTTGAATTTTGTAGGCTAAGTTTTTTCCGACATGTCATGTACTTATTTTTTTTTTTTACAACAGAATGTCTACTATACGTACATATATGTATATATATAAATTTATATATATAGAGCCGTGGTGGCCGAATGGTAACGGCCCCGACTTACGAGTTGTAGGTCGCAAACCTAAGTATTCGCATTACTTTGTGTTTATTTCATCACCACTGCTCTTAAAACGGTGAAAGAAAATATTGTGAGGAAATCGGCATGTCCTAGAACCAAAAATTCTAAGACATGTGACATTCACCAACCCGCACTGGGCCCGCGTAGTGGTTTACGGCCCATTCCCTCTCCTAGAGAGGAGGCGAGTCCCGGCAGTGGGAACATTAAAAAGGCTGATTATGCTATTATGCTTATTATATATATAAAAGGAGAAGACTGACTGACATATCAACGCACAGCCGAAACTACTGGGAGTAGAATTGAGAAAATTTTGCACAAGGTTTCCTTTTATGACGTAAGCTCGTAACTCGATATATAGTCTGTTGGACCCCATAGCAATTATATTTCAAACCAAACGTAAACATTCAGTAAAGCCCTCACAACAAACGTCAAAGTCCAGAAGTGAAGTGATAGAATGAAGTGATTGTAATAAAACTTCAAAATATACTACCCACATTTTTAAAACCTCTCAGAATCAAGCCAAGATTTCTGTTTGACGCACAAGTGTCAATGTCCTTTCAGAATAATCCGCAAGGTACATAGATAGATAAGGAATATATTGCATTTACTCAAATGTGTGGTATGGCGGGCTGTGCTGGGGCGGCTGCTGCAGGTGCAGAAAACTTCAAACAGTGTAAGTATAATAACCTCATCGGAGGTTATATATTTGAGCCTTTTGGGATTGAAACACTGGGGCCATGGGGTCCGAGCGCTCATGAAGTTGTTCGGGATATCAGCAAACAGCTGGGCTTCTCTTCGGTCAACGAATCAGCATTTCCATCCAGCGTGGCAATGCTGCCAGCGTTCTGGGCACTTTTCCCATTGACATCGATGTGGACGAATTTTTTGATGCCCTATGAGTTCTTTTTCTACCCGTTTGTACATATTATCATTTTCAGTTTGTTTAAATACCTATTAAGTTATATATTATTTAATAGTTAAGATGTATATAAAAATGTTTAAAGTTTTAGTTATAGTGACTTATCAAAGATTACATTTACTCAAATACAATATTCACTAATAAATTCATCACTCACCTTTACACCAACAATTTATTGACTTCTAAAACCAGACAATGATATCTAATATTAGCTTCGTATTTAAAGGTTATTCCCGACACATCTCAGCCGATAATGTGTCAATCCTCTTACTTTATATTCCCAAAGGATTCGGGTCAAAATTAAGCGGATTTCAATATAATCGGGAATCGATTCGGATATCATTTATCACTCGCCGACCTCGACTTTGCCCGGAATAAGGGCTTTGGGACCATTAACTCAAGTATCTCGTAATTTGGTGTAATCGTCGTTATATTTGGTTTCATTGTGATTTGTAGTAATGGTTAGGTTATGGCGTATAATATAGTTTTAGCATTAAACAAATTACTGGGGCCAAGGGTCTGATTCTGAAAGGAAGACTTCGCCCCGGTACGAAGGGTAACGAAGGAACAGGAGTGCGTTTTTAGTCAGTAAACGTTTGGCACTGTCTCCCGCCACCGCCCTAGAGCTATGTCTATCTGCCGCCCAAGAGCGGGGATGTCATTTGATGATTTACCCACCGAAATAAAAACCATTAAATCAAGTCTATCAATTTATTTGCATTGTGTGTTGATAAAATTTCGGTCCTAACGTAAATAATTACAAATCCATAACACATAATCATTCCATAACACATAATCATCACCGTTGAGATGACGTCAGAACAAAGGAATCGAAGGCGTGGCTGACTCGAGACGATCGACGAAAGAGAATCGAAACGAAACGGTTGTAACTTGGCTAGGGAGGCAGTAGGTTACGTTTATAGCGGTTTCAGTGGCGTTTTTAAGGTCCAATAAATGTAGGTGACACTTTGGCCACTGTATTAAGTGGGCTATTGTCTGGTCAGGAGCACCGCACGTGCATTGGATATTGGAGGGGTACAATTCCCCATTTTACCAGGTTGTGTTTGTAACGGCCTACTTGAGCGCGCAATCTATTGATCACTTTCCATATAGGTTACTGTAGATCGCGTCTGAGATCTGGCAGATATTCCTGCCCCCCTAGCCAAGTTACAACCGTTTCGTTTCGATTCTCTTTTCGTTGATCGCCTCGAGTCGGCCACGCCTCCTATTCCTTCGTTCTGACCACGTGACTAAGCGTTGAGATGACGTCAGAACAAAGGAATCGGAGGCGTGGCCTACTCAAATACGAAATGGTAGTAACTTGGCTAGGGGGGCTGGGGCTGAACAAAGTTAGGTGGTGGCGAGTGGTGTTTCTTTTCACCAGTTGGCCCCAGTAGGGCTACAGGGTAATAAAGAAGACTGTTGATGCTGGCAACTAAAAGGATGACTGTCTGATTGGTCAAAACTCAAATGGTTGTAAGCGCTGCATGAGGCCTTTTTTTGGGCCATCCTTTTTTATATTATGGTTGAAAAAACCCATTCCTACAAAAAAACACAAATTAATCGCTTACGACATTCTTCTTGAAAAGGCCTCAATATCTAAAACCAACCCGCTGTCGTGAGATAGAACAACTTTAGCAGCATGACTAGTGCCAACAAATTTTCACAAATACTCCACAATTCCTCCACACCCCCACCCGATTACGAAGCTTACTTATTAGTTGCCAATTTCCAATCGATAGTCCTCCAATTCCCATCGCACCGGGAACGAGCTTGGTAATTTGATTGGGACTCTGCATAACGGCGTGCCAGCCCTAATGCTCACATAATATTAACATACGGCAGAATGTACGGCGAATGTGTTATTGTTAGGGATGCCTACGATTGTCTTGTGCTTTGTGTACTATCGTAAATACTATAATATCTTATAAGTTCACTAATGTTTCACCAAACCTCCTTTGCCAAAATTTTAGTTAACAACCAACGTTTCATATACTATTTATTTCACAAACAATTCATTCTGCAAATGTTTTTTTTTTTGCAAATGCTCTACAAATGTTTCGGAAGATATTTAATCATTTATACATTTTTTATTTAAATAAGGGAATCTGATTTTGATTTTGTAAAAATCACGTTTCTGTTACTATGTAATACTGAAGTTCTTTAATAATAATAGTATTTTTTTTATACAAGTTTGTCGTTTTTGGCTACTTTTAAATAATGGATGTCAATTTATATGTGATTTTGAGGAGGGAAGTTCCCCCTGCATAAAAAAAGTTTAGGAAATGCACAGCCTTTTTAATTTTTTTTAAATTTTATTTTGAAGTTTTGTAATTTTTTTTGCGTAATTTTCTTGATATTATAAACCTGATTTATGGGTGGAAGGAAGATTCCCCTGTTCTACCTACCTAGGAGGTACTTCTAAGTGGTTTAAAAATAAATTACCGAGAAGGAGATAGCGGGGTCTGTGTTCGCTCGCTCCGCTAGCTCTCTAGACCCGCTATCCTTTTCTAACCTAACCGGTCCGATTCCGATTCCTACTAAAAAACGTGAAATAAAAAAAACGAGTTTTAAAATAAATTAAATCGTCAAATACGATTTAATACGGCTGCGGTTGTCAAGGCTTATAATATAATATTTTATTATTAAAAATCAGGAAACCCAACCCTGATTTTTAGGGTTCCGTACCTTAAAAAGGATAAAACGAAACCCAAAGAGAATCACTTTGTTGTCCGTCTGTCTGTCTGTTTGTCTGTCTGTCAAGACCCTTTATCTCGGGAATGCTTAGAGTTGAAATTAAAACCATTTACTCAAATCTGCGGTCCCTTGAAGCTGTGAAAAAATCAAACTTCAAAGTTAACAAACGAAAAAGATATAGCCGTTTATGTCGCAAAAAACGTATATTTTGACACTCTCAAGGGAATCAAAATTCATAGGGTAGGTACTTCCCGTTGACCTTGAATCCTGAAATCTGAAAACAGTTTTGTTATGTTTCAAAAAAAAACTTTTTTTGCGATTCGGAAAAATTTTCGAAACTCCATTCGGGAATTGGTATATATATTTACATAGGTAAGTTTGTACAGAGCCCTCAGGGCGCGAGTCCGACTCGCATTTGCCCAGTGTTTTTATAATAATTTAAAAGAGCAAAATCATAGGAATATTTCCTACATCTAAACGTGTATAATCCCTTTTTATTTTCTCCGAGTGTTGTCAACAAGTTTGCGAGCCTGCTAACACAATTAGTGACTGTAATGCGGGTAACGTGTGGTTTGCCCTGTGTTACATGTTTGAACTTTAGTCACTAAGATACGAAGATAGTTCTATAAATAGATACATTGTGGTAGGTACTTTCTGTATAGAAAGTTTTTTTAACCGACGCTTGTGTCTTGTGTGAAGTCCAAAATGTTTGGGATTACATTTTTTTTTTAACTTTGCCCCACACTAGGAACTACAGCCCCTCTAGCCAAGTTACAACCGTTTCGATTAGATTCTCTTTTCGTTAATCGCCTCGTGTCGGCCACGCCTCCTATTCCTTTGTTCTGACCACGTGACTGAGCGTTGAGATGACGTCAGAATAAAGGAATCGGAGGCGTGGCCTACTCGAGGCGATCGACGAAAAGAGAATCGAAACGAAACGGTTGTAACTTGGCTAGGGGGGCAGGAGGTATCGTGGGTGCATTCACAAACTTGTAAATTCGTATACCAAGACACCCAGATCCAGAATACCTATCTATAGCCATACAAATATTTGTTTCATGCGGGATTCGAACCCGCGAAATGCAGCGCAGTAGTTAATCGTTCAACGACTACGCCAAACGTGCCGCCAGAACATCGGTATCACATGACTATCTATCTATTGCAGTTTGGTTTCCGTACTTAGTCCATGATGGACCATTGTTCATAAGCCATGGCGGCCAGTATTCAGAGAGCTTTATTTCAGCCAGCCCACCTCTCTCCAGAATCAGATCAAGCCTACTATGTTCAGGTCATCTTTGACGGGATTCGATGAGCTTAAAGTAAACATACGTATTACTATTATACCCTTACCCACGATAGCGTATAACAATCCCATACATTTTGAATTTTTTGTTAATTATTTCTAGCAATCTGGAAAACTTTAAACAGACTCCACTCTCAGGTTGGCCGCAACTAAGACAATGTCCACAGCTGGGAGTTCTTGGGCCCACTACAATTATGGCGGTAAGTCCTCTCTTTGAGAAGTGGCTGGAACGGCAACACGGCGTCCTCACCTTCCGCATGACGCAAGTCCTCCCCGGACATGGCAAATTCGGGAGGTTCCTGCATCGGATTCAGGCGGAAGAAAGGCCCGGGTGTCATCATTGTGTGGACCGCCCGGAGAACATGGTGGAGCATACGGTGGAGGTGTGCCCCGCTTTGGCGGAGCACCGTCGTGTCCTCGTCAGGCCCTGGTTCGGGCTATGATCCAAAGCGAGGAGGAATGGCAGGCGGTGGCCTCATTCAGCGAAGCAGTAATGCTAGCGAAGGAGGAAAGCAGTTGAATTGGGCAAAACACATGGCCTACGCAACCAAAAAAGCCAGTATATCCATGTGGCAATGCAGACGCATGTTGGTACGAAATTAGGGTATAAGCCCAAAAGTCACCCACTGGCTATATACCACAATCATCCGACCAATCATAAAATATGGCTCCCTAGTCTGGTGGCCCAGGACAGACTTGAGCACAGCCCAAAGAGAACTCGAAAATGCAGCGATACGCCTGCGTAGCAATCACTAGTACTGACTGCCTCCTCCACAGTATCTCTTAGTGCGGGAGGAATCAGGCCTGGCAGTATTCAGACTTAAACTATCGGGCACACTGAAAACAGACTCTCGAATTAAACATACACGCATTATGGAAGATGCCATTAAGCGACAGCCCATGACGACGACACTACAGCATCCAACTAGCGGTAGAACCAAATACTGGGCCAGGCAAGGAATTTAATTAAGAAAGTTTAATATTTTTGCCATCAACACGCTAAGAAAATGAAAGCAATTAACACTAAACGCATTTGAAATATTATTTATTGTGTCTCTGTAATATTCATTGATAGAAACACATAAAAGCAAAGGTTTGAATTATTTAGCACTAAATGAATTTGGTGATTGTTGGTGCAAGTAACATTCCATTTACTATTTTGATATGTGATTTTCATTGGTTGACCCTTTACTCGTGATAGTGTAAGGAAGTAGGTACTTAATGTATGTAAATAAATAAATAACAGAAAAATAAACATCTCAGAAATTAAAATAGAATCTTCCAATGAATAATGTTTGCATAAACAACAAAGTTATACGAAGTTAAACGAAGTTCATAAGAAATTGTGTAACAACGTTGAAGAAGAATAATCTGAAGCGGGACCAATTGTAGCGTTTAATTAAACCGTATCGCTTTGTAGTACTTGAAGAAACAGGAGTAGGGTTGTCACGGAAACTAGTCTGTACTACCGCAAGTGCATTTTCACAAGTGCAGAATTTCCGCAAGAATACCTTCGTATTTTTAACTGACTTCAAAAAGAAGGAGGTTCTATGTTCGGCTGAATGTATTTTTTTTATGTATGTTCACCGATTTCTCGGTCAATTGTGAACCGATTTTGAAAATTATTTTTTTGATTGAAAGGTTATGCTTCCAAGTTGGTCCCATAGAAATATTGTTATGATGAGATCATGAACTTCGAAGATATGAAACAGAACTCCTCATAGAATCACAGCAGAACCGTCGTAACAAGTAAAATTGCTTTGTTTATACGTGTAGTCGATGACTGACTGAAAGAAGAGGGAAAATATATCGAACTGATCTGATGATGAAGCCTGAAGTTAGGCACCGGAGCTCTGTAATAAATTAATGTAATCTAGCCGTGTTTGAGATTATTAGAATTGTCATGAGATGTACACTGGTTATAAGGTATTTAAGTTTGGCTGAGGGGTACTTTTTAGAGGTGGTATCTTTAAAACTTTTCACAAAAAAATAACCAACCGACTTCAAAGTAAAAAAAAAAACACTGAAAAGGTCAAAATAACTTTAATTTCGGACGTCGGTGTTTCTATAATAGTTTTGTCTCGTCGTTATTTAACACCGCCTTCGGAAATAAAGTTTTTTATTATTATACTTGTTTACTAATAGGTTGTCAAGGTGCCGATCTGTCGCGGTAAAGCTAGGTCGTTGATCAGTTTGCAGCTTGATCTGATTCAGTTACTGAGCAGAATACCTCGACCTTTAGGTCCAGCTTTATTCACTTCTACCCCAATTACAATTCGGAGAAAACGGTGGAGCATACGGTAGAGGTGTGCCTGGCCTGGGCAGAGCACCGCCGTGTCCTCGTGGGGGCGATTGGCGGCAGCGATCTCTCGCGCCGGGTCTTGGTACAGGCCATGGTCCGGAGCGAGGAAGTGTGGCAGGCGGTTGCCTCCTTCTGCGAAGCAGTAATGCTAGCAAAGAAGGCGGCCGCACGTGCGACGGAACGGCTCTCACGCCCCAGCCGCCGGGATCACCGTAGGCGCGGGCTCGCCGTCCGACCGTCCGGTAACCGTCCGGACTGAGCTCAAGTGGTCGACGGCGCGTAGTGTTCCACGCGCTCCTCAAGGAGATGTCAGCAAAACCGTAGGGGCCCAGCAGGGTCGATGTGTTGATGTGATGTCCTACTGGGGCCATGTGTGAAGGAACAGGAGTGGATTTTAGTCAGTAAAAGTCTGACATGCCCCCGCCCCACCCAAGGGTGGGAGATGTCATTAGATGATTACCAACCTAAAAAAAAAACAATTTCATTTGCAAGAAACTGCTGTTCCAGTCTTTCTTTGTACAGTTGCCATTCTTGATGTTCGTGGCTAAACACTGTTAATTTACTGACCGAAACCATAGCGGATACTTTTCCATTTTTATGTTTTTTTTTTTTAATTCATATAAACCAGTACTTGACTGCGATCCCACCTGATGATAAGCAACGATGCAATCATTGATGGTGAGGCGCACTAGTTTATTAAGAGTCTATTCACTCTAGCCTTGAAGACATCTAAATTATAGTTGGACGGGAAGACCGCAGCAGGCAAATTGTTCCAGTCCTTCGATGTACGCGGTATAAACGACGAAGCGATGATATAATTATGTACGCGTAACTTGTAGGTACTTTGACCTCGTTACCCCACCTGTTATATTCGAAATACGGTTGGTAGCAGAATAATACAACCGGTACGTTCAAGCTCATATATTCCACTGCAGCAGCGGTTCACTAAAAACTAAGTTAAAGGACTACCCACATAACATTAAACCTACCTACCGTTTACATTTCGGGGAGTGCGCACTGGAATTGCACAATCTTATTTCGCCAAGTCCGTTCCATCATCAGACCACTAGACGTACGGCGTTGCGCCACCGGTAAATAGTAGATATCCCACACATACGCACAAAGCATTTTGAGAACACATTTATTATGCGTACAGCCAATTAGTGGAATTCCTTGCAGGAGTCGGTGTTTCCAGATAGCTACAACTTAGGGGTCTTTAAGTCAAGAGTGAATAGGCTACTTCTAGGCAAGCGTGCTCCATCGTCGACCACATCATCTTTTACCATCAGGTGAGATGGTGGTCAAACGCGACCCTATCATTAATAAAAAAAACCTAACTTTTTTCTTATTTATTCTACCTCCGCCTTCGCTAAGATATCCTTCAGTCATAACCCTAAACTGTAGAATTATATTGAACAACAAATAGGATACTGAGAAACGGAAACCTCTAAAGGGGTAGCCAGACGGTTGCAACGTCCCAACCAAGGTGACCTTGCTAGTTTCAATCCGTGTAGACACCAGTTGTAAACCATGACCTTTAACGCCCTTGGTTGGGAGGTGCATTTTTCCAACCACCGAACGTGTTGGCGCGAGGTTTACATCCATTTAGCCGCAACACAAACCAAACACATAAACCAAGGTCACCTTGGTTGGAATGCTAATTTGCAACCATCTGGTTACCCCTAATGTCACTATACAACATGCATCTTTTAAGACATAAGACATGAAGGCTGGGCACGCCACAATTATGGCGGTAAGTCCCCTCTTTGAGGAGTGGCTGGAAAAACCACATGGCGTCCTTACCTACCGCATGACGCAGGTCCTCACCGGACATGGTAAGTTCGGGAGGTTCCTGCACCGAATTCGTGCGGAAGAAACGCCTGGGTGCCGCCATTGTGTGGACCGTCCGGAGGACACGGTGGAGCATACGGTGGAGGTGTGCCCCGCCTGGGCAGAGCAACGCCGTGTCCTCGTGGGGGCGATCGGCGGCAGTGATCTCTCGCGCCGGGCATTGGTACAGGCCATGGTTCGGAGTGAGGAGGAGTGGCAGGCCGTCGCCTCCTTCTGCGAAGCAGTAATGCTAGCAAAGGAGGCGGCCGATCGCGTGAGGCAACGGTCCTCACGCCCTAACCGCCGCCGGGATTCCGATCCCGATTTCCGGCCACCGTAGGCGCGGGCTTGTGGACGGCGAGTAATGGGTGGCTCGTAGTCCGACCATCCGGTAACTGACCGGACCGAGTCTAAGTCGTCGACGGCGCGTATTGTTCCACGCGCGCCTCAGGGAGATGTCAGCGAATCGTAGGGGCCCAGCAGGGCCGAAGCCTACTGGGGCCACAGGTAGTGTGAAAGCGAAGCCCGGCGCCCCGGGATGAAGGCAAAGAAGGAACAGGAGTGGGTTTTTAGTCAGTAAAAGTCTGACAATATCTCTCGCTCCGCCCAAGAGCGAGATTTGTCATTAGATGATTTTGCCACCTAAAAAAAAAAAGACATGGAGGCTAAAGGCATCCGAGGCCCTACCACGCAATCCATTTTGCAACTTAAACTGAATTGCTAAAGAGATAGTGCTATACACCGTGTCTTTGAAATCGACGCACAAACCAATACCATGGATCCAGTACATGATTCTGGACCGGTGGAATTTTTCGTCGGCTTCTAAATAATTTAAAAATAAAACTGTACTTTTTTTAAAATTTAAACTCTATAAAATCGTTATTCTAACCAACCCCGATGATATTATAAGTAAAAAAAAAATGTTTTTAATATAAACATGTATTAATTAAAAAGTCATCGGGGTTGATGATCGTTATTCTAATCAACCACGATGACATTTTTAATTGAAATGTTAGAATAACGATTTTATCAACCCCGATGACTTTTTATTTAATTTTTTTTTTTTGTAAATGTTCGAAGCATGTGTCGTACATGGCCCTCGCGTATTGCAGTTCAGCACTATTTCGTCGCCTTGCACAAATTATATTGTAAAGCGACAGTACACAATTAGCATTCACAGACGGCTGTACTCATTAGCGATCATTCATATATGATAAGTTATGTAATAAATCAGATCTTCGGATATCAGTGACCATCATTTCAAAGTAACATCAAAGGTGTGTGCGTCCCATTCAACAGCGCATAAACAGTAAATATTATTTTTTTTAAATTAGGAAAAGCTAACAAAAAAATTCCACTACTGGATGGTCCAGAATCATGTACTGGACCCATCGTATTTTTTAGTGCGTTGATGTCAAAGACAACCTGTATAGGGTGTACAGCTCCATCTTTCTTTCTTGCTCGCACGACTGACATTTTAATACATGGTAAGGTCTCCGTTTTGGAAGCACAAAGTCAAATTGGTGAAGAGGTTTATTCATAGGCAAGCCTGCTCAATGGTACTTGCGGTCCATTTCTCGGTATTTCAACTTTTTAATTAGAACATAGGTACTAACCCTAAATACATTTTCATCAATATTAGCTATGGATATGAAAAGGCACATAATGTTCCATTGAATAAAAAAATCTTTCATGCAAAAATATTTTTCACGTTTTCACTTAGAGTTTTAAATACGTATTGAATCAGTGAATATATTTTATTACAGAACAAAATAAAAGATGAGAACTAATAAGACTAAGTAATTACTTTATCATTCGGGCGAGACTTTAATAGAAGCGGATTCTGACAAAAAAATCTTAAAAATCACTGTGAAACCTTCAGCCAGGATAGACTGTGTAGACCATGGGTCCAATTTGGCCAGTTGGCTACAGAACCTTAAGGGGATGCAACTCGACATACATTTTCACTGTTTTTCATACAACTGCTCTAACACGATTATGACGTTATTACACATTTTTCATTAGATATTTTGGAAACACAGTATCTTGTGGATAATAACTAAGCTTCTATTGAAATCAATTTATAGATTTGTGTAAAACTAATCCAGTAAAGAACTTTAACACTTCATAATTTACTCAAAAATTTAAAAACTCAAAAAAGTATATTAATAGAAGCCTTGCAAATTTAATCAAGATTCTAAATGATGACCATTTTTTTCAAAAACTTTTAAGGGTTTAAAAAAAACGTATTTCCTGGAACAAGTTTTGTAAAATATTCGAGTAAATCACGGAATTACCGATTGCTAACAGAGTTTTCAGGCGTTATCTCTCTTTTTTCGCGTTGCCTTTTCGTCAAACATCGCGTTGGATTGCGTTAGGTGAAGTAACAAGCTTTTAAACCATGCTCGATGTTGACGATAGGCGAGTGAAAAAGGACCCTCTTCATCAGATCTATAGGATTTTTCAATAATGTGTGGCGTGACCAACGCCAACTTTGTCCTGATAGGAACGATGAAACTACACAAGAGTTTTTTTTTGTTCTTTTGACATTTGTCCTGTCAAATATTTCTTAGAAAAAACTCACTTTTGTAGATGCTTAAAAACATGTATTTTAAATTACAAAATCAGAAACTGCAGACATAGGAAAATTACATTTTGAAAATAACATTATTGTAATGTTTTCCATCAATTCAGATATGATTGATGGATTATTGTTGTCCACATTACTCTACAGATGTCTTCTGTCTCTACATAAGATATAGCATAGCATAGTCGCCCTTATAAAGTTCCCACTATTGGGACTCAGGCCTCCTCTCTAGGAGAGGGAATGAGCCGTAATCCACCACGCGCGCCCATTGCGGGTTGGTAAATGTCACATGTCTTCGAATTTTTGGTTCTAGGACATGCCCGTTTCCTCACGATGTTTTCCTTCACCGTTTTGAGAGCAGTGATGATGAAATAAATTACACTAAGTAATAATAATAATAATAATAAGTTTATTTGCCATAAGTTTAGGTACACCGGTAATACATATTTACATTGAACATAATAATGCTAACACAAGTAAAACAATGGTCCACATACTTGATAAAATTTATAGATGCCCAATGACGGTATACAGAGAAAAGTTCTTTACCTCCCGTGCTAGTCAAGGACTGTGTTACGGCAAGGTAAGATTCTCGCTCATAGTATTATAGTCATAATGTAAACACGTTAAGACACTTTTTACCAATTACATTTGTTTTGCTGTGAATCATAGATAATGATAACGAGTTACAAGTTTAGCGTAAAACAAGTAGTATATGCAAAGAAATCAGACAATGCAACCACTAACGTTATTTCGATATAAACAAAATGTTTTCACAATAACAATATTAGTTCAGAATTTGTAATACAACAAGCCATGTTGCGCCGACCCCAAATAACACGGGACAAGGGCAGGAAGATGATGAATTTGTAATACAACAAGCATGTTAAAAAAAAAATAAAAAAATAAAAAAAAGGTGTTACTAAAGTTAAAATAACAAAATTAAAAGTAAGAGCATAACGAAAGATGTAGTAATTTATATAGCCTGAAAGGTATCTCTAAACCATCCCAAGCTCCACGGCAATCACCCGACGCATCAGTCCCATTAGTAGCTGAAAATATCTATATATGTATATAAGTAGATAAAACCAACACATCGGGCACCAACTCACGAAGCCCGAGACAATAAAACAATATTCAGTCACAAAACTATTCCTATCCTTATTACTATCAATATTACCAACTAATAAAAATGTAGGAAAATGCATTTGGTATACATATTTTTTTTTTTTTTCTCCTTTTTTTTTCTTTTCTTTTTAATATCCTTAGCATAGAAACACTTTACAAGAAAAAGTCCTAATGCAATGTATTTATTATACGTGTGTATATATATATATTTATAATACAAACAATGTTTGTGTACTAATCTTCAATTTATAATGATTACTTTATAATGTATATATTTATATATATTACATACATATATTCATATTATAATGTTTTATTGCTTTATAAATTTATATAGTACTTATCTTTATTCAATAAAATATATACTTATAAATAAATAATTACTGACATATTTGTATAAATTTTTCAGTCTGTTCATAATCCAACTTACTCAGAAACTCATCCAGAGCCCTTCTACACACAAATCTCGTCGTATCTTTAAGGTTTTATTTTAAATTGGTACATTTGGTGTAAATTATTAAACATTTTCATATAACCGCTCTTGACGTGATTATGATATTATTACACATCTTTCTCTAGATATTTTGGATATACAGCTATCTTGTTGATATTATCTAGGCTTCTATAAAAATAAAAACGTAAATTTGTATAAAACTAATCTAGTAAAAGACCTCTGAAAATCTGCTATTTTACGTGAACTTTGGCCCTCTATAATGTAAACATATATTAAAAATATAAAAAAGTGCATCAATAGAAGCCTTACATCGAAATTCTAAATGACAACAAAAAAACAAACAAAAAAGCACGTATTTCCTGGAACAAGTTTTGTGAAATATTCCAGTAAATCATGGAATTACCGAATGCCAACAGAATTTTCAGGTCTCTCTCTTTCTTTCTCTCTTTTTTTTTGCATTGCCTCTTCATTAAACATCACGTCGGATTGCATTAGATGCAGCAAAAAGTTTTTAATTCATGCTCGATGTTAACGATAGGCGAGTGGAAAAGGGTATAACCAGACCTGGCGAATGCGTCGCAAATGCACCGGTTGCGAGCCGCTTACGAACTGTACATCTACCATGAGTTTAAAGCAATAGTATTTGTCGCTACTATACGATATCAACGCCGTAATTTTTTTGTATGGCAAATTTTGCAGCGCCTTTAGTGGTCACTTGCAGAACCAAAATTGGTAGTATGAGACATCAAGTACGAAACCTATAGAATAGGAACTAGCTAGCGACTAAAGTTTTTAGTAATTTTATATAGAAAATCGGTACCATGAATAACAAGTTTGACAGGTGCTATCGAAGCAAATCGTTACTACAGTAGTAAAGTAACTCACTAGCATATTGAAGGGTGAAAGTGTTGTGAAGCGTGTCGTGTTAAACAATATTTTATTTATTTGTGCGTAAACATGTCCGGTAAAACTTATTTAACGTAGAATATATTAGGTACGGTTGCATATGAAGACAAACGACACGTCAAAGGAAATTTCCAAGTGACTACAAGGCACTTGTACATATTAGTAAAAATAATCTCATCAAAGAATATAGACTCAATGAAGAGGCTTTCGAGTATTTGTGTGGTCTCCTAACGGTTTATACAGATGTGAAATCTACACAAAGAGTAACACTTGAATCGAAGGTAAATGTTAATGCATGTTTATTATAAGGCTGTAAACTTACTTTTATAAGTGCATTTCATTATAGAAATACCACTTTTCAGTATGGGCATTGTTATTTTACGCACATGGAAGTTATTAGCGTATTACTGGTAAAGCTCTCCATTTTTTCCATTCAAGAATTCACAAACTCACAACAACACTGAACGATCAAAATATTTGTAAAACTACAATAATTATAACATTTTCCGGGTTATAGAGAATCGGTGTTTCAAATTGGTAGGGTTTTTAGGTCTATCTGCCTTACTCTGTCTTTTAATTTAGCTAGAAAGAGAGCAAACTTGAGTGTGAAGTTAGATACGATGCGGTTTTTGGACCATCGTAAACACTCGACACCGTTTATACTATCGAGTTGTCGCTAGCGAGTCCGTTTGACTCATGGTACGAGTTTGATTGTAATCTATTCGATGCACGTTTATTCGATATCGACTACGGTAAGATGGTGTAGTTTTTCGATAGTAACTCATGGCAAGGGTATTGCGCGCGTGTTGCTCGCGTGCGGTTAAAGCCTAAGTTTGGTGCGCCGCTCTAGTGCAGCTCCGGCAAGACTTGAGTGAGGCGCGCGTACAGCGCACGCGCAGCTCGCGCACATGTAGCTTCTGTCGCGTTTGAACTATGAGCCTCTGTTGCAAATTTTAACGCGCACCTCCTGCGCCGCTCGAGTACGACGTGTAGGTCACGAGCAGCGCATTCGCGACGCATTCGCCAGGTCTGGACACACTTTTAAGATTCATATTCACTTAGTCGATGTAAACTCTTAGTCGAACTTAGGTTGTTGTGGTGGCTAAACGATCGGCCGCTGCACTGTGTGTTGTGGATTCAATCCCCGCACGGGACAATTTGTATGGCTTACAGACAGTTATTTTGAGTTTCCCAGACACCCAGTCTCATGCACGTGAGTTTACAGGATATAATATATAAGGATAGAGATACTTATAAATATTCATTTCTTCTGCAGAACATGCACAATAACCTGCATAGAAAACCACAAATTCATCGATGGCTCCAGTGTTGCCAACATGAAGTGCACTGACGGACAGTGGCAGCCGACGAGGGATGACTTCACCACCATACCCGACTGTATGCCGGAATGTAGATGTTTGTGAACACACCCGCGATAAAGGAGTAATTCATTGTGTGTGATAACTTTTTTTCTTAAGTTAGCCAAGTTACAGAATTCCGAAGTCACACAACCCAGTGTAACCATGTACACTAAGCCTGAAATACATTAGAGGATAAAATGTGCAACATGACGCGCTATCCTGTCAAATGGTCCAACACCATAACCCGCGTCACGTGAATGCGTCGTAAAATAGGTGCAAGTTGCGGGACACTGGGTAACGTAGCAGCGTCACGAAGATTGAGAGTTGTGTTAGGGGACATTTTTTCCCTAATATTTATTTATTTATTTTTCAAATTTTAGGAAAGCTAATAATAACAATAGTAAATAACTAAATTGCTAATTACAATCTTCCACATGTATAATAACAAATTTTTTAAAAGTTGGTCCCGCAATACCTTAAACAGTTAGTAACTTTAAGCAAAAAATAATATATATGTTTCAAGTGCAAATAGGGGCTTGTTGCTCAAAAAATGGCTTTGCTAAGAGCTTCCTAACTGTGATCGCGTTGGTTCAAAATAGGTCAATGCCGGGTTCACATAAAATCTAGTTAAAACTGCGACTGGCTCTCAGAAAAAATGCATTACGCCTATAATTAGTGTTTGCACTAGGTACATGCAGAAGTAGCCGCTGTCGCAGCCCCATCTGATTAGTGCGTATTGATAATTTTGAATCAAGTTCAGCCCCCCTAGCCAAGTTATGATCGCTTCGTTCGCGCCGAATGCCTCAAGTAGGCCACGCCTCCGTTTCCTTTGTTCTGACGTCATCTCAACGCTCAGTCACGAGGTCAGAACAAAGGAATCGGAGGCTTGCCTACTCGAGGCGTTCGACGCAAACGAAACGATCGTAACTTGGCTAGGTGGGCAGGACAGTGAATTGAACCATTTGCGATATTAATCAGGTAGCACACATAATTAATAATCTGAGAATACAAAATTAATATATCTGAGGCTTTAGCGTTGCACGTCATGTTGGGGACATTTTGTCCTAATGTATCTGAGACTTGAATTCACGTGATGCTTCAACGTTATCCAGTGTCTCGTTACGTGACCCCCAATATTTTACAACGAATTGGTCTTTATCAGACAGTGAGCTATACATTACTCACCGTCCGTAAGTCCTGCGACTCCTGAATCCCAGGGCGACTCCTGACTCCCAGGGCGACTCTTGCAGGGCCATGGGGATTCTCTCCTTAAACTTTCTACCACTTCCTTAGCTTGCATTACACAATAACCAAAATGTATCTGAGACTTGAATTCACGTGATGCTGCAAAGTTTCCAGTGTCTCGTTACGTGACCCCCAACATTTTACAACGAATTCACGTGACGCAGTGATACGGTACCTGTTTTTGGTTAATTTCACAGCGTTGCGCGTCATTTGGGGAACATTTTGTCCCCTAATATATCTGAGGCTTAAACATCAAACGCGGCTCGGCTTAATTTTCACTATAAACCATACGTAGTTGTTACGTAATCTGCTATATACAGCAGCACGTGGGATGTGATCGAATATTATCCCAATTGATAATATTTGGCTTTCGAAACATCAACATTGCCGCCTCTGTATGAATTGTGGGGAGTGGGCGTTGAACAAATTAGCTCTCGAAGTTTATGCAAAATCTGTAATACCAAATTTTGACAAACATATCTGTAATCTGTTGAATATGTACCTAATCATGTTATATATTATGTTGTTCGATGTACGAGTATGTGGTCATTTAGCACAGTTTATAATGCATTTTTAGGGTTTGTCACTTTGTTGTCCTTTATGGGTTTGTCTGTCTGTCAAGACCCTTTATCTCGGGAACGCGTGAAAGTATCGAGTTGAAATTTAGGGTACTTTCCGTTAACCCAGAATCCTGAAATTTGGCATAAAGCAAGGTCTTATAGCACAGGTATAGGAATAAATCTGAAAACAGTTAATTTGTTGTTACGTCACAAAAAAAAATATTTTTTGGGATTCGGAAAATTCTTCGAGATTCCACTCGGAAATTGAACTATTACATATGTAAGTTTGTACGGAACCCTCTGTGCGCGAGTCCGACTCGCACTTGCCCAGTTATTTTTAAGGAGTGTCACATTTTTACTGACTAAAACCTTCCTGCGTTCCTTCAGTGGTCTTTAGCATTTCAGGGTCATGGTAACTCTCTCGAAGAATCCCACAGCCTTAGTAGGCTTTGGTCCTTGTGGACCCCGTCTTTTTGCTGACATCTCTTTGAAGCGTGCGTGGAACACAACGCGCCGTTAACCCGGGCCTGGTCTTTATCGGACAGTGAGCTATCCATTACTCACCGTCCGTAAGTCCTGCGACTCCTGACGTCCAGGGCGACTCCTGCAGGGCCATGGGGATTATCTCTCCTTAAACTTTCTGCCACTTCCTTCGCTTGCATTACACCGCTCATGCGGGTCCGCCCACCGTACGCTCCACTGTGTCTTCCGGGCGATCTTAACAATGGTTTCGCCCGACTGTTTCTCCTTGCTATATCTAAATGATAAAATGATAAATGATATTTATTTTGTTAGTAGGTTTAAAAAACACTTTTACACGTCAATTTTTTTTTTCGTCATTTTTAAACTAGATGAGGCCGGTGTTTCCTAGCTGACTACCCTGAGAAGAAACACCGAAACAAATTCAGGGGTCAAAGTCTCTTTTAAAGTCCATACAGTAAATATGTAATGGTCAAATCATATGAGAACCATGCAGATTTGTCTGAAATGGTCTTTTGAAGAAAGAACCATACAGATTTGAGTGGACCTGTCCAGTCAGTGCAAGCATTTGTCAGTATTCGTAAAGCTCAACTCAGGACTACTAAGGAGCTCAACGACTTGACGAACAATACCAAGGAAAGGACATTTGGGTAGGCCGCAGAAAATACTCAAATTGCCAGACATACATTAAAATGACTGAAAAGGAAAAAAAAAAAACAATGAACATAGTCCTCACGTTCACAATAATAAAAGGAAAAATATAGTTTACAAAATGTAATACTTTAGCAAAGTAAACATTTTTGTCAAAAATTAATAGAAAAAAAAGTCAAATTGCAAAATAAAAATAATCTACAATATCGAATTGTAATAAATAATAAAAAGCACAATTAAAAATAAAAACAAAAGAAAAAAAAAAAATAAGACAACAGTTGCAGTGCGTACTGGAGCAGGTCAATCCCAAGCCTTTTGGTCCTCAACATAGTCCTTTATAGTGTAAAAAGCCTTTTGGCAAAGTTTTCGCTTTACAAATAATTTGAATTTATTAAGGCTTAGTTGTTGAATATGACTAGTAAGTTTATTATAGAAGTGTATACATTGGCATCTAAATGAGCCCCCTATTTTTTTCAGCCTGGTTGTAGGAAAGATAAATTTGTATTTGTTCCTAGTATTAAAATTATGAACATCACTGTATTTTTTAAACATGTTTATATTTTTATGTGCATACAAAATGTTCTCGTAAATATACTGTACAGTCATTATATTGATTTCTTTAAATTTATCTCTGAGGGAGAGGGTATCTCTGAGGGATTATCTAAACCTGCTATATCTATTATCTTCGAAAATCCCATTTTTGGTGAAGACCTTCGTCAGTCAAAAGGTGAGGACACTACTCTTCAAATAGTGGACTTATCGCCGCATAAACCCGAGTCACAAATTCAGGCAGGCATTGTTTTTATGTGTACTCTTAAGGGGTGACCAGACGGTTGCAAAAGAACGTCCCAACCAAGGAGACCTTGCTAGTTTCAATCGGTGTAGACAGCAGTTGTAATCCACCTTCAACGCCCTTGGTTGGGAGGCGCGTTTTCCCAACCACCGAACGTGTTGGCGCGTGGTTTACATCCATGTAGCCGCAACACAAACCAAACGCATAAACCAAGGTCACTTTGGTTGGAACGTTAGTTTGCAACCATCTGGTCATCCCTTAAGAGTGTCAAAGTTATGTGTACTCAAGCATGATGATAAAAACCAATTGTGAATGTCAGTTAGTTGTCAATTGATTCGTAAATTTGAACTTGAGTAGCAAAGCACATAGTTTTTATTTTTATTATTGACTAACTTTTGCCCGCGGCTTCGCCCGCATACATAAAATAGAGCCTATGTTACTCAGGAATAAAGCAGCTTTCTATCGGTGAAAAATTTTTTGCAATCGGACTAGTACTTTCAGAGATTACGTCCTACAAACAAAAAAACATAAAAACAAACTTAAATATTAATGTAGATAGGCTCACGCTTGATTACTGTTTTACCTGATGGTAAGCGATGATGTTGTCAATGATGGAGCACACTTGCCTACATGTAACCTATTAATTTTTGACTTAAATACTTTAGGTTTTAGAGGTTATCAGGAAACTCCGACTTTGGCTGGGAATTCCACTCCTTAACGTCATCCCAAAACGTTTTATGCATATGAGTGTCCCAACCACCACGAACTGGTGACGCAACGCCGCGCGCCGTGAATTTGGTGGTACGATGATGGAAGTTGGATGATCAAACTAGTTTTTTTTTAGATGGAAAAATCATCTAATGACATCCCGCGCACTTGGGCGGAGCGCGAGGGCGTGTCAGATTTTTACCGACTAAAAATCCACGCCTGTTCCTTCTTTGCCATTGTTCTAGGGTCCCGGGTTCTCTTTCGCATCTCTCATGGCCCCAGTAGGACACAAACTACAGTAACAACACAAAACTCTTTGTCGGGTAGTTACAATTATTTCAAAAATGTATTTCTAGAAAACGACATGTGTTCTTTAATGAATTCAAATAATGTACTGCACGTGCTTTGCAATTTTTAAGGGTATTTTTTTAAAATATATTACTAGAAAAAAATCACTCGTCGAGGTCCTACGTGACTTTCTCTTTATTTTTGTACAAAATTCTTTGTCTAAAACGTTGTAACTCATTTTTCTACACGAAAAGAAAATATTGCGTTAATTTAGCTTTCTGTATTCCAGTTGCAAGAATGAAATGGGGAGAAACGTTGAATTTTTTAAAGGGTTCTTTGTTAATACAATTGCAAGTGAGTAGGGGTGGCAACATTTTTGGGTTAGTGCTTTGACACAACTACAATAAAGCTTTCTGCCCACGACGCGTAAGTTTATAGATGCGTATTTGTCATTATACGCTTGGTGTACGCCTGCGTGAAGCTTAATTACAAAAAAAAATTTTACAAAAAAATTCCGACTTCCGAAATTAAAGTTATTTTGCACTTTTCAGTGTTTTTTTTTTACTTTGAAGTCGGTTGTATTTTTTTTTTTTGTAAAAAGTTTTTTATTTTACACTTTTTAGTTATGGTACCACCAATAAAAAGTACCCCTCAGCCAAACTTAAATACCTTATAGCCAGAGTGCATCTCATGACAATTCCAAACACGGTTAGATTACATTAATTTATTACAGAGTTCCGGTGCCTAACTTCAGGTCTTCATCATCAGATCAGTTCGATATATTCCCCCTCTACTTTCAGTCAGTCATCGACTACACGTATAAACAAAGCAATTTTGCTTGTTACGACGGTTCTGCTGTGATCCAGTGTGATCCTATGAGGAGTTCTGTTCCATATCTTCGAAGTTCATTATCAGATCATAACAATATTTCTATGGGACCAATTCGGAAGCATAACTATCAATAAAAAAAAAAAATGTCAAAATCGGTCCACCATTGACCGAGAAATCGGTGAACATACAAAAAAAAAAACACATTCAACCGAACATATAACCTCCTCCTTTTTGAAGTCGGTTAAAAACTATGAAAATGTCGACAAAGCGGCAGCGTCGTGCCATCGTGTCACATCTATGAAGCTACGCGTTCGTGTACAGTAGGCCTTAGTTTCGGTAAGCTTCACGCAGGCGTACACCAAGCGTAATAATACATAATATAATGTACAGGCCATGCCGGAGTGAAGAGGAGTGGCAGGTGGTCGCCTCCTTCTGCTGCGAAGCAGTAATGCTAACACCACCAGGAGGCCGCACGTGCACGCGCGAGGCAATGACCCTCGTACCCCAGCCGCCAGGATTCTGATCCCGATTTCCAGCCACCGTAGGCGCGGGCTTGCGGACGGCGAGCAATGGGTAGCTCACCGTCTGATCGTCCGGTAACCAGCCGGACCGAGCCCAAATCGTCGACGGCGCGTAGAGTTCCACGCGCGCCTCAAGGAGATATCAACCGTAGGGGCCCAGCAGAATCGAAGCCTACTGGGACCATGGGTGATGCGAAAGATATCCCCGGGGCCCTGGAACAATGGCAAAGAAGGAACAAGAGTGAGTTTTTAGTCAGTAAAAGTCTGACGCTATTTCCCGCCCCGCCCAAGAGCGGGGGATGTCATTAGATGATTTTCCCACCCGAAGAAAAAAAGCGTATAATGACAAATACGCGACTATAAAGCTACGCGACCGTCCACAGTAGGCCTAAGTGTTGTCATGTTTTTTTTTTTTTTTTCTCTAGTTTTAACATAAGTAGAACCTCGAGTAATGACAATATTTCTACCTTACTTTGTTCAAGTGCCGTATTAAAAAAAATATTTACAACATTATTTTTAGTCTAGATTATGCGAAACTTGAGTAAAGTTTGTTCAGAATCAGTAACTGAATCTATTCCAATAATTTTTTCCCAAAAATATTTTAAAAAAGTCACAAGTTGGACACCACCGACACTAAGTACAACACAGGTCACAGCAGGTTATTATATCATATCAGCGCTCAGCTGGATGTGAGAGCAAAACCCTGGTGGAACATCTCAGTCGCCTGGATGGCCGGTGACTATGTATTTGTGCGGTCAACCAGGTAACATAACAAGCTTATAATTTTGTGATTTTTCATGATACTGTTATGAAAATTTGTACATAAAAATATTAGACACGTGTTTCGGGTTCATTCGCATATAATATAAGGTTCCGTACAAACTTACCTATGTAAATAGTTCAATTCCCGAATTGTGTTACAAGGATTTTTCCGAATCGCAAAAAAAGTTTTTTTTTGTGACGTAATTACAAATTTACAGTTTTCAGATTTTTTCCTATACTTGTGCTATGAAACCTTGCTTCATGCAAAATTTCAGTATTCTAGGTCAACGGGAAGTACCCTATGAATTTTGATTCCCTTGAGAGTGTCGAAATATACTTTTTTGCGATATAAACGGCCGTATCTTATTTTTTGTTAAGTTTCTCTGAAGTTTAATTTTTTCACAGCTTCAAAGGACCGCATACTTGACTAGATAGTTTTAATTTCAAATCGATACAGCTCTACGCTTTCACGAGATAAAGGGCCTTGACAGATAGGCAGACAGACAGACGGACGGACAACAATAGGATCACTTTGTTTTCTGTCCGTCTGTCGGGTTCCGTTTTTCCTTTCGAGGTACGGAACCATAAAAAGTATATATACTAGCTTCTACCATCGGTTTCATTCGCTTGAAGGTAGAAAATTATGCCAAGGTTACATACTCCCGGAATAAGAAATATCCTGTGTCCTGGGGCCCAAGTCTGCTATTTTTATAAATTCGTCATTCCAACACGATCCCATTGTCATTTTGCTAAAAGTTCGTAATCTGATAATTCATAATGGTCGATCATTGATCGGTCAATGATCTTGTGGTAGAATGACAATATCGAACTTTCTCGAAACAAACTAAAAGCAATGACTGCACAATGACGTTCTAACGGTAGGTCACTGATCAAAGGAACTGTCAAAATTTTGGCAGTTATCCGCATACGTCAAATATTCATTTGTCATTATGTACGAGATTACCATTCTATGCCATTTCTTTCAATGGAGTGCCAGTGGTTGACCATGGGAAAGTCACAATGACGCCATTATATTAGTAGATTATCAAACTTGTCAAAATCAACAATTATATAGGCCAATGATAGACCATTCTGACACTATTGTAATAGCAGACTTGAGGCCCTGTTGATATGTGTAACTATATAGTCACTGGCAATTTCCCAGTGACTTCGTTCAAGAAAGTTATCATAAAACTTTTAACATCCCTTAGACGGTACTTTGAGAAAAGTTTTGAAAATTAATATCAGTCTTTAATATTCATTTTGATTACATTTTGTGTCAAGTTTCAAGTTTATTAATTCAAGAAATAAGAATCCTTCATACAATCTTTAAAACCACCTAAATTGTTCTATTGGGGATAGTTCTGAATACAAATAGCTAGTTTTTGCCCACGTCTTCGCCCGCGTACATAAAATATAGCCTAAGTCACTCAGGAATAAAGCCACTTTCTATCGGTGAAAAAGTTTTAGCAATCGGACCATAAAAACAAAAAAAACTTTACCTCTATACAACGTGTAACAAAAAGGGTATATACATACCAAGTGCACGGCTTCTTGATAAGATAAATAACAAACGATACGGGAAGGGTTTTCTAACATTATATTTACATGGTAGGAAATTATGAATTATTTCAATACACATGATACCAGAAACCGAACATTTCAAACTGAAACCAATACATCACTAGCAAAAAGTCAGCTGATCGGTGTCAGTGAACTGTTCATGAATAAAAATAAACCTCTTACTCCTGGTATTTCTTCAAACGGTGGATAAAGGGTTCCGGATGTTTATTTTTCTTAACAAAATTTTTCAAAGGAAAATAGTTTTGAGAAGAAAGAAGTTTTTTTTTTAGTTGAGGAGACTAAGTAGATAAAGGTATTCGTATTGATATGGAATAATTAGGTATCTATCTGGTATCTACGTGAAACAATAAGAAATACCTACTTTTTTATTGTTTTACGTAAATAGGATAGCAACAAACAAATGAGTGAACGTAACAATTGTCGACAAAGTAATCTACTCGTACCATAGAATCGAGTAGGTACCTACAACACAGTAAATAATACCTAATTTAGTAACTACATTCTTACAAATTTTCTTACGTACCTAATTCGTCGGTTGCCATACATAGGCAGGTACTTAGTTTGCGAGAAATTAATTACTTGATTAACGTGCGAAAGACGCTACGAAAAAGGATTTCATATCGTAATATTTGAACCCAAAATATCATTTCTAAGCAACTTATGTCTCTCCTAGTACAAATAAACTCCCAGTGGGTTCCGTTCTTCAATTAAATTAAATTATAGGACTTTAATAAGTTGTTACTTTTTTGCAGGGTTGAGATGATTTGAATCAATTGATTTTAATAAGTAATTTAAATCTCGATTAAAATCAAACAATTAAAAAAAATCGTTGATTTAAATCAAAACTTTTTTTCATAGAACGTAGAAATTAATACAATTTAGTTTAGCTTTTAGAGGAGACTCTAGGGTATTCGTAAGGATATGGAATAATTACACTACGTAAAACAATAAGAAATAGGTACCTACTTTTTTATTGTTTTACGTAGATAGGATAGCAACAAACAAATGAGTGAACGTAACAATTATCGACAAAGTAATCTACCGTAGAATCGAGTAGGTACCTACAACACAGTAAATAATACCTAATTTAGTAACAACATTCCTACAAATTTTCTTACGTACCTAATTCTATTTATGTCGGTTGCCGTACATAGGTGGTAGGTACTTTTTTTTTTTGGTGGGAAATCATCTTATGACATCCCCCGCTCTTGGGCGAGGCGGGAGATAGTATCAGACTTATACTGACTAAAAACCCACTCCTGTTCCTTCGTGGCCTTTCGTACCAGGGCCGAGTCTTCCTTTTAGAATCAGACCCTTGGCCCCAGTAGGCTTCGACCCTGCTGGCCCCTACAGTTGCTGACATCTCCTTGAGGCGCGCGTGTAACAGCACGCACCGTCGACTTGGGCTCGGTCCGGACGGTTACCGGACGGTCGGACGGCGAGCCACCCATTGCTCGCCGTCCGCAAGCCCGCGCCTACGGTGGCCGGAAATCGGGATCGGAATCCCGGCGGCGGTTAGGGCGTGAGGACCGTTGCCTCACGCGATCGGCCGCCTCCTTCGCTAGCATTACTGCTTCGCAGAAGGGGGCGACCGCCTGCCACTCCTCCTCGCTCCGGACCATGGCCTGTACCAAGGCCCGGCGCGAGAGATCGCCGCCGCCGATCGGCCCCACGAGGACACGGGGACACGGCGTTGCTCTGACCAAGCGGGGCACACCTCTACCGTGTGCTCCACCGTGTCCTCCAGGCGGTCCAAACAGTGGCGACACCCGAGCGTCGCTTCTGCACGAATCCGGTGCAGGAACTTAGCGAACTTACCGTGTCTGGTGAGGACCTGCGTCATGCGGAAGGTAAGGACGCCGTGTTGCCTTTCCAGCCACTCCTCAAAGAGGGGACTTACCGCCATAGGTAGGTACTTAGTTTGCGAGAAATTAATTACTTGATGAAATACGCCACGAAAAAGGATTTCATATCATAATATTTGAACCCAAAATATCATTTCTAAGCAACTTATGTGTCTCCTAGTACAAATAAACTCCCAGTGGGTTCCGTTCTTGAATTTAATTTAATTAGAGGACTTTAATAGGTTGTTACTTTTTTGCAGAGTTGAAATGATTTGAATCAATTGATTTTAATAAGTAATTTAAATCTCGATTAAAATCAAATAAATTTAAAAAAATCGTTGATTTAAATCAAAACTTTTTTTTCTTATAACGTAGAAATTAATACAATTTAGTTCAACTAAAACGCATACATTGATAGTGATACACTCTTTAAAGATAATGTTTGTGAACAACAAGCCAAGCCAAAAACTAGAGCGAGTGCGCGCCGGGCAGCTCATTCAATTTTTCAAAATATTAGACACGCAAGCGTGCGACCCGCACCGCTTTTAGAGGAGACTTTACCTACTTAGGTAGGTAAGGGTATTCGTATGGATATGGAATAATTAGGTACCTACCTATCTGGTATCTACGTGAAACAATAAGAAATACCTACTTTTTTATTGTTTTACGTAGATAGGATAGCAACAAACAAATGAGTGAACGTAACAATTGTCGACAAAGTAATCTACCATAGAATCGAGTAGGTACCTACAACACAGTATGAACTAATACCTTTGTCATAGATACTACCAACAAGTACCTACAAAGTAAATGAAACCTCTCAAAATACTGTCAAATGTTACGAAATAATATCAATTTTAACAATTTTTTTTTCTAAAAAACTATACGTTTGCGCACATAAGTCTTTGCGTAATTACTTCTTGGATATAAATAAACCTTTTCTACAAAAATATTATAAGCTTAAAACTCAGCAGCCGGCATAGTACAGTTTAGCCAGTTTAGTCTTAATTTATATTTTCAAAATAAATGAAAAACATGCAAAAGTACTAGGAGTCCATAAGAAACGAGAATTGTTATTGCCGAATTGAACAGCGGATGCGCAATCACAGATCCCTAATTTCCTTTCAGAAGCTCAAAATTATGATATTAAATACGATAATGTCCCAGTCGCACGCGCCGCCTGCGTGTATTATGTGAGAGAGATGGCAATGTTTCTATCGTTCGTTCGGCTACTCCCTTTGGCGGCATGCGGCATCTTTGAGCGCGCCGAAAGGCAAGCCTAAAGTGAAATTAGGTAAATAAATAAAGTAAAATTTTGTATTAGTGGACGACCAATAATCGTACATTGCAGTCGCATATCCGTTCCGGTGCTTGTGATTTGGATTTATTGTGGTTATGACAATCGTATGTGATGGCGCTAAGTAATAGTGAATATTATGAGATGATGTTGTGTGTCGGAAGAAAGGACGGTAATGTGCGAGCTGCTCGCGAACTTTCCTTCGCAAACCGGTTCCTTCCACGCTCCTGGTTTAGGGGGTCGCTCGAACACTATCGATCCAGAATTTGAGGAAGCCGTACTGGAGCATTTTGAAAATAACCCACGTACTAGCACTCAGCGAGCTGCATTAGCGCTGGATGCCTCAAACCATATGCAAGTATGGCGAGTGTTGCACAATGACGGTCAGCACCCATACCACTTCCGTCGCACCCAGGAGCTGACACCTGCAGATTTTTTGCCTCGCGTGACCTTTTGCGAGTGGTATTGCAATCAGGTAGAAGCTTTCCAAATTTTGGCTCAAGAGTGCTGTGGACAGATGAAGCGTCATTTACGAGAGCGGGGATAAGCAACATCCACAATGACCATGTTTGGTCTCACGCCAACCCTCATGCTTCGACGGAGTCGTCATTTCAACACCAATGGCGACTGAACGTGTGGGCTGGTATCGTGGGAGATGTTGTCGTAGGGCATATTTTTTTGCCGCATAGCTTAAACGGTCAAAATTATTTAAATTTTTTAAGGAACGATTTGGATGATGCGCTCACAGAATTATCAATTGTAGGTTACGCTAATCTCGTGGTGGAAAATAATTTAATCTTTCAACACGACGGTGCACCGGCACACTACGCACGTGATGTTCGGGAGCATTTGGATATGCGCTTTCGTCAGTGGATCGGGCGTGTTAGCAGACACGTGGCTTGGCCCCCGCGATCCCCAGACCTAATTCCATTAGATTTCTTTTTGTGGGGATACATTAAAAACATTGTTTACGCAATGCCGTGTGATACAGTGGAGCAAATGAGAGAGCGAATCGAAGCCGCTTTCAGGACAGTAACACCAGACATGCTACGCAATGTTCAGGTGGCCATGCACAGGCGAGCGGCCTTGTGTATTCAGTACCACGGTCATCACATCGAACCACATCTTTAAAAATGTAAGTTGAATTATTATTTTTCATTTTAATATTTACTTTGCTCGGACTATGGAAAGATATTTTTTGAGGCAAAATTTTAGGTAGGTTGGTACCTACTAGGCGAACAGAGCGTCTCATGCAAGCGCGCGTCGCGGGCCGCGGCCAATCTCTATTCCTAGCTATTGTGTAAACGGGGAAACCCCGGTTAAACAATGGCGATTGGCCGAGGCTGGGCCCACATGTAAACGCACCATCAAAATTAGGTAGACAGGTACTAGGCGATCAGATTTACAGAAGAAATGTTTCGTAATATTAGCAAGTGACGTGGAATGTTATTGACCCTCGTAGTGTCGTGACACGTTTGTTATGATTTGAATTCAAGAATCATACGATACCAAGAATTTGGTATCAATTCTTTGAATAATTTATTTTGAGCTGAAACTTTGTGTAGAGACTCTATACCACCTGTAATCTTCAGCGCTTCTTGATGTATATACCCTTTTTGTTACACGTTGTATAGGGTGACTGATAATTAGTGTACGATACTTAAACACGTGATTGTGCTCATGATAACGAACAACTTTTACTATGGGAAAAAACCTGAAATGGCGAAAAAAAATCAGCTGTTCAGTACATTTATGTTTGCCTAATACATTGCCTGTCAGGGAACTTGATAACGAATTGTGCGTCTATTCAGGCAGAATAAACATGTTTTCTTTCTTCTTTTTCTTTCGTTAGATTGGTCTTAATTGTGAGGGTTACACAGAGTATATCAAAATATACCCAGGGTAAAATGGGTAGGTCATTTAAAAAATATTAGGTACTTATTAATACGCAGCGATCGCTCAATGCCCTACGTGTCCAATATAATAATGGATTTAGGATTTTGTTGGGGTTACCCCGGTTTTGTAATGCCTCCGGTGTGTTTGAGGACGCAAGGGTAGATGTTTACCATGCCATAGTGCGCAAGAAGCTCGCTTCTTTACTCAGCAGAGTCTGGGGTAACACTAACAGCATCCTACAGGTAATTGCAAATGAACAGGACTCAAACATCATTTATTCGTGCCCAAATTGTTGAGACAATATATAATTGTATCAAAATAAATATTAATGAAATATGTCTGCAATAAAGATTTATTACTATTATTAATACGTAGGAATTAAAAGTCGACAAAAAAAAATTTAAGGCATCAAATCTATAATAATGGACCTGAAATAAATTCTTGTTTCGAACTTTTTAATAGTTTTTTTTAGGGTCGGGTTTTTTGACACTTTCGATTTATTTTTCTAGTTGTTTTGATGTCTCACTGTCTACTCGTCATCAAACTTTACTTGGCGAGTTAAAAACAATGTACAAATAAAATAAAAAATAAGATTGAGAAACAATAAAAAAAAAACTCCGAAAATAAGTAGCCAAATTCAGAATAAGAAAAATCATCGTCATCATCATAATCATCATTTCAGCCGAAAGACGTTCACTGTTGGACATAGGCCTCCCCCAAGTGTCGCCATAATGACCGGTCCTGTGCGTCTCGCATCCATCGGATTCCCGCGACCCTCACCAGGTCGTCGGTCCACCTTGTGGGAGGCCTTCCAACGCTGCGTTTTCCGGTACGTGGTCGCCATTCCAGAACCTTTCATCCCCATCGACCATCTGTTCTACGAGCAATGTGCCCTGCCCACTGCCACTTAAGTTTGGCGATTCTTCGGGCTTTGTCTGTAACATTGGTTCTCCTGCGGATATCTTCATTTCTGACGTTTGTTTTGATTTCGTCTTGAGACATTGTGGGACGAGAAGACACCACGCAGCTTCCCGAACGGTGCCCAATCGAGACGGATTTGACGATTGACCTCTTTCTAAGTTAGACCTACCCAACTAGACCGTCTGTCCCAGGTAAATGTAGTCGTCCACAACTTCGAGTAAAAGAAAGAGAAAAATAAATGTATATTATATAATTCTATTCGACTCTTAATCTCTAATTAGATACAAGTACTAATCACCGGACATAACCCTTAATGTATAAAACCCCTAATGTCCCTAATTAGGGACTGAAATGATCCGTGAAGACAACGGTTCATTAAAAAGATTTGTGCTTCGTACCATTATTTCTCAACACTTACGAGTAAGTACCGTTCATGATTGAATTTGGAAAAACATTGCAAAACAAAATGTTTTAAACTTACATGTTTCGATATTTTTGAAAAGAGATACTATGGTCTTGGATCGCAAAAGGCAAGTAAAGGTCACAGGTGGGTCTTAGTAAGTAAAGGTCTGTTACACCCTCTCGCTCCACTCTAGAGCGAGAGGAGTCATTTGATGATTTCATAGTATGTATATTTTTATTTTGAACTCATCTTTTGCAGATGAAATGATAACTTTAGAAATAAACATCACCTTTGCATCTATTTTTCGGCAATCTCTTCGTATGTTTAGTAAGTAATTCGCCTGTTTTCTTGAATTAAATTTTTAACTGCCAGCACACTTTCTTCCGTGACAGCCGTCGTAGGACGACCACTCCTTTGTTCATCCCCCAAAGTAAGGCAACCGCGCTTTAACTCGCTATACCAGCGGTAGATGGTTGCTTTTGAAGGTCCTTTATCCATAAAAGCAATTTGAAGTCGAAAATGTTCTCGATGCAGATCCATTTTTAAATGCGACACGATAATTTGATTTGGCTCTCGAAAAAATGTCTGGGAAATTTAAAATTCGAACAATGGTATTTTTACTTTTAAATAACCAAAGTTTTAAAAATAACTACAAGTGGCCAGTGTCATAAACATAAAAACTTTTTTTCGCAAAACTTTCTGAGTGGCCTGGTACATAAGACGTGCGTTGAAAACAATAGGAGTATGAATGAAGCATATTTTTCACATTGTTACATAAAAACAAAGGTTTGAAATAAGTTGTGAGCGATATGTATTCGGCGCCGAGTTAGCTCGTGTCGTGATAAATTTAAACCGTGCTCCGTGGCTGTTGAATTGGCGGCAACAATAGTGTGGACTGTTTTTGGGACATTCTTTAAACTCTGTAGGCCGTAGGGTTCTAGAGCTTAATTTCTTATGGGATATTTATTAACTGAGCATCGAAAATCTTATTCTTTACTAAAAATACTAATTGTACACCAAATATGAATGGACTTTAACAATAATAAAGAAAATTGGAGTAATTTGAGAAGAACATATTTTAGAGCAGTATCAGTATTTTTGGTAGGAAAAAAAGGCATATTTTGTGGTAAAAATCAGAAATAAGTTAAGAAACAGTTAAGTTGTAATTAATTTTTGATACTTTTCCAATTTTGTCCGTATCCAAAACTGACGTGGTAATAAAGAAACTGCCAACAATTTTAAAATCTTGTCCCGAAAAATACCTATATAAGACGAAAAATTAGCCCTAAATAAATTAACAAATCCATATTTGCCTAAATGTTAACACACACATCGAGACAATTACTTTCGAAGTATCTATCAAGACTATCAGACTAAAGACGCTAGTTCCAGTCGAGCCAAATATTTAGCCAGTTTTAAACTAAAACAGAAACTACTTTTTGGTCGAAATCAACCCAGAGGTCTCACAAAATTAAAAAATTAAAACAATTTAGATTTTGTTTTCTTTTTGCATATGGCACCGCCATATCGTCTGTTCAGTATTTTTACTGAACCTGCTAAATTTAATGAATTCTCAGGCCAATTACGGCCGTTCAAAAATTGCCATCGCGGACGGTATTTCACGTCCACACGGCGGGGTATTGGTAAAGTTTTCAACTAGCAATAATCGCACCTCGGATTAACCTCATTGGTTACGATATTGCCTCTGCGCAAAGTTAGCTTCACAAGTATTAACCGGCCAACCCAACCAAATCGCAGGAATGAAACCATAGCGCGATCTAACTCGATCACAACGCCATCTAGTTAGAAAAAAGACAACTCTGCAGTAACGTTTAGTTCTTATAAATGCCACAACGGCGCCACTTTCGCTTTGTATTCGTATTGACATATACAGACTGAAATGGTGTAAAGGGTAGTTACTATGCCTATTCATAATATGCAAATAATTGTATTGTAGCACCCAAAAGAAAGTTTTGGGGTTTGCTTTTTGTTTTTTGTAGTGATGATGGTTTCAATAAATCTTTGTTACTTTGTTGCAATTACGGAAAGATTTATAGGTGTATATTTTTTATTGGTTTTAATTAAATAACTACCTTTTTTAAGAATGAATAACTTAAATCTATACGTCTCGGATCTTCCCTGCAGGCGATCAAGAAGTATATCGCAGCGCAGTACAAGGTCGACGCGGAGAAACTGGCTCCGTTCATCAGGAAATATATTATCTAAAGAGCGCCGTCGAATCTGGCGCGCTGATCCAGACCAAGGGCAAGGGTGCTTCCGGTTCATTCAAACTCGAATCAAAGTCGGCCGCGTCCAAGAAACCCGCCGGCGCCGCAGGCAAGGCCGATACATATACACCACTAATTTTTAATTAATACAAATACTTAAAGGACTTATTAGAAAAGGTCTCCTCTCAATCCCCGCACGAACGCCGGCGTTCACGTGCCATTGTCTTTCTATTGTGTCTCTAATTACGCTACTCAATAGATTACGTAAAGTTTTAACAAATAATATTCATAAACAGCAAAGTTATTAGCGCTGGTTTATATCCCAAAATGTCACTCAATTTATGGAAATATTGTATTATTGATGAGTACGCGTTGTTGTCGGTATGATGTTGCAAGCTCCAGTGAGTCGGGATCATGCTGCAAGCTCCAGTGAGTCGGATTAGTGCTGCTGGCTCCAGTGAGTCGGAGCGGTGCTGTGCGACGTAGTGGCTTGACTGCTGGCGTCGACCAAGAGAGTTTCTTCGTGGCTCTTCATGTGATTGGCCGAAGGTGCAGTGTGCTTCGCCAACGTCGCTGATAAGGCTGAGGGTGATGACCATGTATGACCATGTAGGCATGCTGGTGGTCAGGATACTCTTTATAGCCGTGGATGCTGGTTGTATGGCTCGCTGCTCGAAAGCTTGAGGAAGTGATGATGACGTCATGAAGTAGTGGCTGCACGATGCACGAAGGCTGCGCTGACGTTCTTTGTCGAGGGTCACCATTTTGGAGGTATGCGGAACAGATAGTAAAGTCCCGCAAACCTCCGTTGAAAAGGGAGGATCCTCCGACCAGACGGGTGTTATGTCTGGTGAGCTACTGCCCGATAGATGATTTCAGGCTGTTCCATATATTCTAATAGCATGGAGAACTTTAATTGCGCGATGCAGGATTAGTTCTTATGTGACGCCATAGATGTCGCTACATTTTTAAACACCAATTGTTATGAATCATTGATGCTATTATGAATTTACCAATTATGACAAATTTGGGATTTAGTTTTTTTTTTACTTTTGACTACAAAAATATAATCAGTAACGGGTACGGACAGAGCCCCATTTTTTTGTACTAATTAAAAATTAGGGGTGTATAATAAATACACATAAATAAAATTTACATGTTTGTTTGTAATATATTCATTTTTATACTAAACGCAAATGAAAGTTAATTCGTAATACCTTTAATAAAATGCAATATATATATTTTTTTTCAACCATGTCAGTAAACGGTGTAAGATAAAAAAAAAAAAACACCTTAACGCTGCTTACTGCTGGTTGACTCGATACATTTGCTTGCAAATACTGCAAAAACATTAGAACGAGTTTTATCAGCATTCTAATGGAAAAAAAGAGATTTTATTCTGCATCAAAAATTAAATTATTTTTAAGCTTGATACTGGTTGAATGAAAAACCATAAAAAAAAGAACTCATGGTCAATCTAGTCAATTCCGATGATGTATCGCCTTTGGTCTCGTCCCGTGCTAAACAGCGCTTTGTCACGCCTTACATACGGAGACCGACAAAATGTATCGCTTCAAGCTCAACACCCAACTCTTCTTTATACTTGTGTCCAGTGCTACCTTCTCCTGTAATGGTCAACGAGAAAGGAAATATTTCATACGGCTTTTAGTTCTTACAAATCCCACGGTGGCGCCACTTGCGCTTGATAATTTTGTATTGTATTACAAACCGAAACGGTGGAGAGTTACCGTTGCTACTTGTAATAGGTAGATAAGTGTGTACATTATTATTAAGAGGAAGGACCCTCTTAATAACATATCGTCAATATCGAGCATGGTTTAAAAGATTGTTGCTTTATCTAATGCAATCCAACGCGATGTTTGATGAAGAGGCAATGCAAAAAAAGAGAGATAACGCCTGAAAACTCTGTTGGCATTCGGTATTTCCGTGATTTACTCGAATATTCACAAAACTGGTTTCAGGAAGTACGTTTTTTTTACAAACCCTTAAAAATTTTTTTTCAAAACAATTTTCGACATTCAGAATTTCGATTAAATGTGCAAGGCTATATTCTATTGATGTACTTTTTTATATTTTTAATATATGAGTGCATTATCATATGGAGGGCCAAAGTTCACGTAAAATAGCCGATTTTCAGAGGTCTTTACTAGATTAGTTTACAAATGTATGTTTTGATTTCTTTAGAAGCCTAGATAACGACAAGATAGCAGTATATTCAAAATATCTAGAGAAAGATGTGTAATAACATCATAATCACGTAACAGCGGTTGTATGAAAATGTACCTCGAAAAGGACGCTCTTAATTTGTTATTGTTGCACAAAAGAAGCATTGACGATTGTTGCGCATCATGAAGATGGTGGTTTTTTTAAGGTGGGAAATCATTCAATGACATCTCTCACTCTAGGGTGGAGTGGATGATCGGACGGATCGAATGCTAAAACGTAAGCGGTTGGCTACGTAAAATTTCGGTTGTGTATGTCAATAACGGATAACCTTTATAGACTGCTAGCTTCTGCTGGCGGCTTCATCATCATCATCATCATCATCATTTCAGCCGAAAGACGTCCACTGCTGGACATAGGCCTCCCCCAAGTGTCGCCACAATGAACGGTCCTGTGCGTCTCGCATCTATCGGACTCCCGCAACCGTTACCAAGTCATCGGTCCACCTTGTAGAAGGCCTTCCAACGCTACGTCTCCCGGTACGTGGTCGCCATTCCAGAACCTTTCGGCCCCAACGGCCATCCGTTCCACGAGCAATGTGCCCTGCCCATTGCCATTTGAATATAACCGCTGTAAAAAGTGGAATAGAATATAGAATAGAATAGAATATATTTTTATTGTAAAACATGAGTATACATCATAATAATAATATGTGCAAGGTCTTAAATTAACAGGAAGATCTGCATGTTTTGCCATTTATGGCGTACAAAAACAACATATTTGGTTTAGAATAAACCACAAAAGATTTGAGTCTAGACAACAAACAATAAACAATGGAGTGAGTGAAGTGCTGACCAGGATCTGTAGTGACTGATCGATTCACTGCTGTTCTGCTTATCGTGGGTTCGATTTCCGCATGGAACAAATATTTGTATGTTCTGCAGATAGCTGTTTTGTGAATTTGAATATTGACGAACGCACCCACGGTACAGAAGATATTCCTAGTACAATGTATAGTTTATATTAAAAAAAAAAAAATGTCATACTGACGCCAATATTTCATTTAAAATGGCGGTCAAACCGGCACTTTGGTTTTGTTACCAACCTCAAATTAAGGGGGCCGGCTCCCTAAAGCGCCCGGCCGCTTAAAAAAAAAAACTTTATACAATATGGAAGGGTTAACGCATCACGCAATTCCCACATTTAAACACCCTTGCACAATATAGAAAATACAATAAGTTCACTTGGAAAAAATATGAATACGAGATCACAGTTATAAGAAACCGATTTATAGGTACTAGATGTGAAAATCCGATCACACTCAAAAACGATGAATGTAATAAGATGGTTTTTTTTTTGGTGTTATTGATTGGGTCACGCTCGACTACTATCTGACCAGCCCCCCTAGTCAAGTTACAATCGTTTCTTTCGCGCCGAACGCCACGAGTAGGCCACGCCTCCGATTCCTTTGTTCTGACCACGTGACTGAGCGTTGAGATGACATCAGAACAATGACCAAAAGCAAGTCCAAACAAACGAGCGAGCAAGCAAAAGCAAAACGCAAGCGAGTTGTGTTGCAATGATCGTGAATTGTAAACTGCACCGCTGAACACCACCGGGACGTCATTCACATTTTTTTGTGGGTAACAACCCGATCGTAATGAAGATCTAATACAAAACGTGTGCATTTATCGATAACAATTACAAACCAAGACCATGACCATGAATAGATGATCTCGTTCTGTAGATCTTATTTCCCCTAGGGAAACGATGTCTATGTATTGACATTACTAAAAAAATAATTATTAAGCTAGAAATACATAAGACTGATGCACACGTGTAGCACACCAGCCCCTCTAGCCAAGTTACGATCGTTTCGTTTGCGTCGAACGCCTCGAGTAGGCCACGCCTCCGATTTCTTTGTTCTGACGTCATCTCAACGCTCAGTCACGTGGTCAGAACAAAGGAATCGGAGGCGTGGCCTACTCGAGGCGACCTCAGCTTTAGCTGTACGCACAGTGAATGTATTCCCAAAACGAATTTTGCATATGAGAGGGATGTGTGTGTGTGTCTGATTTCATTTATAGCTAAGCGCATTTAATTTTCTACGACCTGTGGTTATTGACATTAATAAAAAAACCTTCGTGTTATCTTCTGGTACTTCTGTAACGTGTTCTGCAGTACTAAACGTGCGTCCATGCTATGTACAAATACAGCCTGCAAGGTGTAAAACATTTTATGAAACGGATTTCCGATTCACGCACGTGTAGCCCTCGCCTGTCCCCGAATAATGTTATGCATGGAGTTTATGCAGTCGTCGTCGAGTAGCGTGGATGTAGGTTACAGTGTTAGCGGGATGATAGAATTGGCGAATACAGTTTTGGACACAGTTTCAACATAAAACTAGCTGTTTTGCCCGCGTGGATTTAAATAATTGTCGCAAAGGAACATTATATAGATTATAGTAGATTATGTGACTAGGGGATAAAGCAGTGTCTTTAAGGGCTATATTTCACCGGAACACCATGGTTACTCATCTGGTGTCCGTTTGGTTGCGCAACCAATTTGGCAGCGTGACCAACTCGGACGCGTTCACTTAAGGTCCATTTTCAGTGTGGTGTAGCGACTCTAGTGTCTGAATGGTGTCTAGTTTGGTAGCTTACGGACACAATGGCGGCGCAACTGGTCGCGCCACCATGGTGTCCCGGTGAAATATAATAATAATAATAAATTTATTTCATCTTTTTAATTCATTTAATCGACGCTTGAAATGCAAAAAATACTAAGCGTCATTGAGTAAACTTAATTTACTTTAGTAAACTCTCCATTAAGGAGAGTGATTTTAAGTTTTTTTTAAATGACATAATATTCGGGCTTAGATATTATTAACTCATGGTAATAGTATCTAAATCCGACTTTTTAAAAGTAAATTCTAATAATTTTAAGTTTAAATCACTCTCCTGTTAAGTTTACTCAATGTCGCTTAGTAATTTTTGCATTTCAAGCGTCGATTTATATAAAACTAACTGTCCTCCACGGTTTCAGCCACGAATTTGGTTTGTAGCTTTATCATTTTAAAAACTTCTGCTGACTGAGCTAGTCAAAAGCTATCCAATGCTTCTTTATTTATGACTAGCCTCTGCCGGCTGCTTTGTCTGCATAAATGTTGGATATTGCGGATGCGAAGTCGAAGTCGAAAACGAATGAAAACCAACCATTTCCACCAAACAAACAACCAACAACAACAATTTTTCTTTTACTTCTACACACAGTGTCTACATCTCTATTTTCTCCAACTCTCCTTTCGCAGGCATGCTGGAAGAGATTTCTTTAGAAATAAGTATCACCTTTGTACTATTCTTCTGTTTCCTTCTTCTTTTCTTCTATTTATTATTGTGTGTACGTAAATTGTTAAATAAATAAATAAAAACTACCCGAGATCCATTTGGAGTTCAAGCTTCCTCCTTACTAAATTTCATCAAGGTTGAGTAGTTTAACCGTAAAAGCGTAGCAGACAGACAGACAGAGTTAATTTCAATAAAATATCAGTATGGAAGTATGGATTATCCATCTGATTGCTGGTTACTTCCCGTCACCACTGCGACCTAGCCTTACAAGCACCGGCTCGCAAATACCTTCCGACGTATGCTCCGAAGTGAACGCTTCGTGTCGGAGACGACACATCACTAATATTTACACATTCTATTGGATTGCAGGAAACTTATATAAAGTTATGACAAGGATTAAGCGAAAGATAAACTGAGCCCACGTATGCCACGTATAGTACGCGTTATGGCATCTAGATTTTTGAATTTTCTTGAAAATAGATGACTTAGAAACATACTGACTGGCCTGTTGGTGTGTGTTTAGTGACCCTTAGTGGTTAGTGGTTAGTGACCCTGACTGCTATGCCGAATGTCGTGGGTTCGATTCCCACCCAGTACAAATGTTTGTGTGATGAGCACGATCATTTGTTCTGTGTATGGGTTTAATTTATCTATTTAGAAATATATAAGTATGTTTATCAGTTGTCTAGTACTCATAACACAAGCTCTGCTTAGCTTTGGACTAGACGGCGTTGTGTGATAGTTGTGGAATATTATTATTATACTTTTTTTTAGGATGAAAATCATCCAATGATTTCTCTTGCTCTAGGGCGGAGCATGAGGGCGTGTTAGACGGGCTCGGTCTGGATGGTTACCGGATAGCTGGACGGCGAGCTTCCCATTGCTCGCCGTCCGCAAGCCCGCACCTGCGGTGACTGGAAATCGGGGTAGGGATCTCAGCGGCTGGCATACTGCATACAATATACCTTTTTAGTTTAATTAGGTTATTATAAACCAGACAGGCTTGGATAACGAGTGCAACACTGCCTTACTGTGTGTTTAACATTGAAATATTTTCTTAATTGGAAAGATAATTATATCCTTTAGATTAAATTCCTTGCACAAATTCCGTTAGTCAGGTATTTGCCTAAAAGCCTTAAAAGCTTACACGGGTAATTTAAACTGACAACATACATGAATATGGCGGGGCCGCACACAAAACGAATTGATTCTGAATGAATATTGGCACTAAGCGAATATTGGCGAATGGAAAACGTTTACCAATACACGAAACACGGTGCTAGCTCCGACTCATTCTGTTGCTTATTGCTTTAGCATTGCTAGGTTAGATTTATCTACCTATATTTGCAGATATGTATTTTCTTACTCATGCCTCCTGCCCCGAGTGAAGTGAGGGGGAGATTTTTACTCCTTAGAAGAAGAAAGAAGAAAGAAAACATGTTTATTCTGCCTGAATAGACGCACAATTCGTTACAAAATTACAAAAACCAAGTTCGCTGACAGGCCATGTGTGTATCGGGCATAACTGTGTTACACCACTAGGACCATAGACAACACAGTTGTCTACGTTATTTGTTGCATTTTGACGCCGGCCTCAACAGAGACAACATAAACAAAAATAAACCAAAATATAAAAGAAAAAAACATAATTTTAACAATAAAAACTAAGAAACAAAGTTGTACGTCGCATCTTAGCAAGAGTAGGCCGTTGCTCAGCATATACCATGACGCTAGGCAAATCTAGCCATCCTTCAGTTATGCTTTGTAGTCCAGGACCACGGTAAGTTTTTCGAACAATTTCTACGGATTGTTAGAAAAACTGGCAGGCAAATTGGGCCCCGTCAATCTTGATAATATATCATTGAGGCGTTTGTGGAACACAATGTATTTTTATTTATTTATCTTGGATGAAAAGGAAGTACGTAGGTGATTTTTTTCTTTATTCTTAGCTACATTGAAAAGGTAGTCTGTAAAAAAAACATTTCAAAATCGGTCCACAATTGACCGAGAAATCGGAATAATTAATTGACCGAGAAATCGAAATAGTCAGAAAAGTATCGGGAATGGATGATTTGTTTATGTTCTGAGAACTGAACTCAATTCCGGAACCAGCATTTAAAAAATGTTTTGATGATTGGATTATTCGTTGGCGTAAATGTATCGTTTCTGAAGGAATACTTTGAAGGTGATAAAATAAATTTGGATGTATAACAAACATTTTGTGTATTATTGATCTTTTCCCGGTACCTTCTTGACAGAGTAGTAGAACCACCTCCTTTTTGAAGTCGGTTAAAAAATCGCTTATAGCGATAAGACCGCCCATTTTTAAGTTCCTAATGTATTTTGTATGGTGTACAATAAAGAGTAAGTATATCTATTTTATCTAATCTAGAATGCAAGATTGTTTATTTATGTTTATATATTTGTAGAAAGTAACTTTTGAAACTGCCAATTATTTCAATTATGTAAAGTCACCGAAAGATTACATATATAGAATAGGAGTGAACCTGAGGTTAAAAGTTGGTTAATATTTTTGAGCTCTCCTTTGTCATACTTTTTCTCGCTGAATCGTAGGATTTGGTTAACAAAAGACATTTGTTTGTTTTAATAATGAGATTTGTAGAAATCTCACGCGTTGTCTCTCGTTTTTTTTATTCAAGCTCAACCTTTTAAGTTGGTATCTAAATAAGCTTAAGAGGGCCCATCTCGACCCGTCTACCGTCAACCTGAGCATGGTTTAAAAGCTTGTTTGTTCAATCAACGCAATCCAAAAGCAATGTTTGATACAGGGGAGCGAAAAGAGAGAGATGACACCTGCACCCCTAGCCAAGTTGATAATCTGCAATCGTTAACGCTAGTCGAAAACTAATCAAATGTATGGGAAGGACATCATCTCAACGTTAAGTCACGTGGTCAGAACAAACGAATAGAAAATTCGTAGCCAAGTTTACATCGTTCAAAATGATAGAATGAATTGTTATCGTTTCTACAATGTTCAACGCTACATCCTTTGTTATTGTAGAATGACATTGTAGAACAAGCGGCCGAGTCAGGCGCCTCAACATGGATACCAACTTATCGTTTTCTACAATTGCTGACACCAAGGCGTTACCGATTGGAGAACGGAATTCGACACGAAACGGTTGTAACTTGGCTAGAGGGGCTGGGCCCTGTTTAACAAAGCTGACAATTCAACAAGTCCAATATATGTCAAAAAGTGACAATTCGACATTTTTCTGTTTAATAAAACTTTTTGAGCGGGAGGTGACAATTTGTCATGAAGAACTTGATAAAACTGCTTTATTAAACATAAAATTGTCATGACATATTGACATATTTGTGAAATTGTCCGAAAATACTGACAAGAGCGTTACCTTATGTCGCAAAACCATATTGTGAAAGTTGATGGTGCAAGAAAGTGTTCTTATAAAAGCTTTATTAAAAAAAATGGTACTGAAATCGAGCAGCGAGAGAGTGATGATGAAGAAAAACGAACAAGGAGACAACGACGGTCATTAATTTAAAAGGAGAATCCATTGTCCTTTTGCGCCAATTTGACCATGTAGCATCGCTAAGGTATTTCCAGTCTTTATTAAAAATACCTAATGCTGTTAATTGTAATTTTATTAATTGTTCAGCTATTTACCTTCCATTTTTTATTCTTGTATCATAGGTCAATTGGTCACTAAACTTCCCAAAGGGTATATTTCTATTTTAATAAATAAGACCAAAAATGGTAAGTTTTTGGTGCATATCCATTTTATACGCGATCAAACAAACAATCAAAGTTGCATTAGTGGTTGATTCGTACGATACGGCTGTTTATGTCGCAAAAAACGTGTATTTCGACACTCTCAAGGGAATCAAAATTCATAGGGTATTACTACTACTATTGACCTTTTTTTTTAAGTTGGAAATCATCCAAATGACTTCTCGCGCTCTGGGTGGAGCGGGAGGGCGTGTCAGACTTTTACTGACTAAAACCATACCTGTAATCCTGTATCCTTCAATTACCCTTTGCGTTCTAGGACTATGAGTTTCCCTTTCAGAAATTCTCCGCGGTCCTAGCTAGCGGGCATCGGCCCTGCTGGGCCCCTACGGTTTGCTGACATCTCATTGAGGAGCGCGAGGATCACTACGCGCTGTTGACGACTGGGCTCGGTCCGGTTTATTATCGAAAAGCCGGACGGCGAGCTACCCAGTGCGGGGCACACCTCCACCGTATGCTCCACCGTGTCCTCTGCGTGATCCACACAATGATGACATCCGGGCCTTGCTTGCGCCTGAATCCGATGCAAGAACCTCCCGAACTTGCCATGTCCGATGAGGACCTGCGTCATGCGGAAAGTGAAGACGCCGTGTTGCCGCTCCAGCCACTCCTCAAAGACTTATAATTGTAGCGTGCCCAACTTACTATTGACCTAGAATCCTGAAATTTTGCATGAAGCAAGGTCTCATAGCACAAGTACAGGAAAAAATCTGAAAACTAAATTTGAAGTTACGATGTAATACCCACAAGATACCAGTGTTACCAAAATATCTAGAGATAGTTGTGTAATAACGTTATAATCACATAAAAGCGGTTGTATGAAACTGTGCCTCGGGAAGGACGCTCTTAAATTCTTTGGATATATTTTGTCCGCAGATTATATCGCTGACGGTGTTATTTGTAGGCAGAACAGCAAGGAGGCTCGTATGACGGTAATGAGATGATTAAAATTCAAGGTAGCTCATTTGGCCGCTGGCTTCTATTGTTTAGGCGTGGAGATAATGTTCCTATTGTTATCATAATATGTAGTTTTGCACAATTTTCGGTTGGTTTTATAGTAATTTAAGATGTCAGGATACACTAAACAAGTACTCAAGTATGATTAGAGTTATTCATTATTCCTGTGTACATATTTGTATAATATTTTATCATCATCATCATCATCTTCCTGCCCTTGCCCTACCCATTTAGTTGGGGTCGGCGCAACACGTTTTTTTCTTCGATTCTGTCCTGTCACTCGTCACGCTATCACTAACTCCCTTTTCTTTCATATCACTTCTCACAAAATCCATCCATCTTTTTTTGGTCTCTTTCTCCCTCTCCATCCATCCACATGTAAACTCATAACTCTTTTAGTAACATGCGTTGTTTATATTAAACAAAAAATGTTATACTTTTTTTGATAACAGCATCAAAATTGGTTATCAAATGATGCAGTTAAAATTCTTGTGTTTAATAATATATAAGGAAAAGTGGGGGAGGGAACATTTCGCTACCTCTTTTGTGCATGCGTAACGGAATGGCGGTGACGTCACATTTCAATTTGTGCATCTTTTTTCTTCTAATTGACAGTTTCGTCTTCCACTAGGCTTACAGAGTTTTTAACTTACTTACTTTCGAACTAATACGAAAAAATCTTTTTTTTTTCTCTTTCTTTAGGATATAGTTTTTTTTATATTAAAATAATGAGTCAACTACCCATTACTCACTATTCGATTCAAACCATACTATTATACCATACTACCCACTGTCTTTATTGTCATTATTATTATTGCCAGCTTTTCTTCCACCGACTGCACTGCCAGCAGATCAACAGTTAAATAGATGGATGACGGCAAAAAGATGATGTGTAAGCCATGGTAGATTCTCCACTATCACTGATTCACTAATCTAACTCATTTTGTTCAGTCCATCCTAAGGTTGTCTGTAAGAGATTGCCCTGTGCGATAAGACCGCCCATTGTACACTTAGTTTTCGTAAATGTATATAATAAATAAATAAATTGGTTTAAACCAGAAAAGCATCGATACATAACATTCTATACGTCTATGCTATTGTTTCATTGAAGGTTAGCAAAACAACAAATTTATTCAAGGACAATGTTTTGATCACATATTATTATTATAGACGTTTTTTCTTTATTTCGTTGGAAAATCATCTTCATCATGACATCCCCAGCTCTTGGGCGGAGCGGGAGATAGTGTCAGACTTTTACTGACTTTCGTACCAGGGCCGAGTCTTCCTTTTTTTTCCTTGGCCCCAGTAGGCTTCGACCCTGCTGGGCCCCTACGGTTTGCTGACATCTCCTTGAGGCGCGCGTGGAACAGTACGCGCCGTCGACGACTTGGGCTCGGTCCGGACGGTTACCGGACGGTCGGACGACGAGCTACCCATTGCTCGCCGTCCGCAAGCCCGCACCTACGGTGGCCGGAAATTGGGATCGGAATCCCGGCGGCGGGGCGTGAGCTCCTCCTCGCTCCGGACCATGGCCTGTACCAAGGCCTGGCGCGAGAGATCGCCGCCGCATTATTATAGACGTAGGTTATTGTTTAAACAAAGCAAGATAATGCGACTCTATTATCATTATCATCATTTCAGCAGAAATATATCCAAAAAGAAATATATACAGGACTCCCCCAAGTATTACTACAACGACCGGTCCTCGACCGGTCGTCTCGATTAGATTTCACATCCGCATCACCAGGTCATTGGTCCACCTTGTGGGATACCTTCCAACACTGCATGTTCCGGTACGACGGCTGGTGCTGAAAATCAGCGCTAAGGATCGCTGTCTTTCACGAGCCCAGGCATTTTGCTGAGCACTGGCCGTTTTGCGCGGATGTGACGCATATCCTACCACTTAGAATATTAGTCGTTGTATCTGTTTTTATTTTTAAGGTATGCGCCATATTTGACGTGAATAAACACTTTTTCTTTCTTTCTTTTCTTCTACGAAATCACCACTCTCTCAATCTTTCGGCCCCATTGACTGCCAGTTCTGCAAATAATATATCCTGCCCACTGCCACTTACATTTAATGATTTTCCTTGTAACCCTCGTATACAATATCAAAGTGGCATTTCTTGTTATAAACTTAATATCTAACGTAAGAATCCTTGTGATTTCTTATGGTCCATTCGACCAACCATCTAAAACAAAAATCCTTCATCAACCCTAATTTATTTTCAAGCTTTTACAGACAGGGCTACAACAAAAACATAAAAACGTGTTCTAACCACCGGTAGATGGCGTTGCTCTTTTATTGACTCTCAACCTTTTATTGGTCCAGTGTTTTGCCCCAAAATGGCGGATATTAGGGCAGAAGATGATTTCAGACGATAATGGACGTCCATTCGTCGGGGCATGATAAAATTTTATAGCATAATGCTGGCCCATCTGAACGTTTTGCTGTTCATGAAATACTCATTTATTATTGACTATGAAAGTGAAGTATGTTTTTGTGTTGTTTTAGTTGTCAAATATTAGAGCCGGTGTTTATTAATCTACCTATGTATTTACTTACCTATCAAAGTAGAGATTTTTAGGTAACTCAAAAGGAAAAAACGGAACCCTCATAGAATCACTTTGTTGTCCGTATGTCTGTCTGTCTGTCTGTCAACACCCTTTTATCTCGGGGACGCGTAAAGGTATCGAGTGGAAATTAAAACCATTTATGTCGCAAAAAAACGCGTATTTCGACATGCTCAAGGGAATCAAAATTCATTGGGTACTTTCCGTTGACCTAGGATCCTAAAATTTGGTATGAAGTAAGGTCTTATAGCAGAAGTATAGGAAAAAATATGAAAACTGTAAATTTGTAGTTCTTCATAACGCAATTCTGGAATTGTTCTGTTTTCATAGGTAAGTTGGTACGTCAGACAGAACGACAGACGACAGACAATAAAGTGATGCTAGAAGGGTTCCGTTTTTTTCCTTTTAGGGTACGGAACCCTAAAAACAAAATTAAGGAACTTTACAAAACAAACTCAATATTACTCTTTCGCTTTATGCGTCATCAGTATACCTTTAATTGTATTTAATTGTGCGTACTTCCTGTTCGTTACTTCCATCATTTGTAAATGTTCCCCAAAGTTAATTGTAGGGTAGTTTTTGTCATAAATTACCACCCCTTAGCTGGCAAATAGGTGGTATGCCATAGGATATGATTGATCACTTTTGGTGGTCGCTACCGAATTTCCACATGACTCCAATTACTAGCAATTTGTCTCGGATTCATTTGGGGTAGGAATTATAAACGTGTACTTGCTAAAATTATCCTGAACATACTCTCAGGATCAATAGTCTCCTAAGTGCTATTCCAGGTCATAGATCACTGTTCTCGTGTACGAAGTTTCATCAAAATCTGTTAGCACTTTCGAAAAAAGTAGTCGATAGATAGTGTGATAAAGTCGCCTAAATGAAGCCAGTCCCGAAGTTTCTAGTACGTACTTATCGTGTTTTCCCACAGTCTTATACTGTGTACAATTTTATTGTTGCTTTCTTTGGGGACCGGCACTGTTGTCCTTTGCACAGGTTATCTATGGGGAATGTGGGTGGTCTTGTAAACCACCCACAATTTATTGTAGTCTTTGTATACTTTTAATTGTTCTGTAAATTTTCATCAGGTACTAATAATATTTTTGATGAATAAATGGGGTATGATGGTTTTTTTTTAGGTGGGAAAATCATCTAATGACAAATCTCGCTCTTGGGCGAAGCGAGAGATAGTGTCAGACTTTTACTGACTAAAAACCCACTCCTGTTCCTTCCTTGCCTTCGTCCCAGGGTTTCACTTTCATACTACCCGTGGCCCCAGTAGTGTTCGACCCTGCTGGGCCCCTACAATTTGCTGACATCTCTCACGTACTGTTCCACGCGCGCCTCAGGGAGATGGGCGGACTTGGGCTCGGTCCGGACGGTTACCGGACGGTCGGACGGCGAGCTACCCATTGCTCGCCATCCGCAAGCCCGCGCCTACGGTGGCCGGAAATCGGGATCAGAATCCCGGCAGCGGTAGGGGCGTGAGGACCGTTGCCTCACGCGATCGGCCGCCTTCTTTGCTAGCATTACTGCTTCGCAGAAGGAGGCGACCGCCTGCCACTCTTCCTCGCTCCGGACCATATTTCCTAAGACACAGGAAATCCTAGTTTAGGAGTCAGGGTGTCAACTTTAGTGCGCCTTTAATTATTGTAACTTAACTGATATTAAGCATGTTGTAAGGATTTGTGTCAATAAAGTGTTATTATTATTATTATATTTTTGAATTCATAAGTATTTTTCTAAGTTTGGTCAGATATTTTGGCGTCTAACTACCTGTAATGACTGTCAAAGATCCATGAATGACAATCAAGACCAACTGCTTTACGTGCATTCCAAGGCACGGGGTGTCAGTAACGTCAAAGATAAACTTAGAAAAGTACTCATGAATTCAAAAATATACCCTTTCAAGACTTAAATAAATCTCCAATGAAGTTAGTTCCAGTTTTAGCATAAGACACGAATAGGTAACATTTCTCGGTCCCCTAAGCTGCTCTAAGCTTACAAAGTGGAATACTTATGTTAAATTTATGTTCTCTCGACTTTCAGTTGCAAGCTTATCGTAAATCAATATGAGTTTGTCAGTGAGTACTTTATCTTTATAGTGTGATATTTTTTCAGGGAAATTGGTAGTCTTCTGTTGAAACCAGGTCCATTTTTTTTTAACTGCATCTTTTTGCAGCCGAAAGACGTCCACTGCTGGACATAGGCCTCCACCAAGTGTCGCCACAACGAACGTTCCTGGTCTTGCATCCATCGCATTCCCACGACTCTCGCCAGGCCATCAGTCCACCTTGTGGGAGGCTTCCAACGCTGCGTCTTCCGTTTCCTTCTGCTTTTTTTTATAAATAATCGTTATTTAATGTATAATGTACGAAGGGTACATTGCTAGTAAAACAAATAGTTGATGGGGCCGAAAAGTTCTGGAGTGGCGACTGCGCACTGAAAGACGCGGCACTGCAAAGCCTCCCACAAGATGGATTTATGACATTTCAAGTGTCGTGGGAATGCAATGGATGCGAGACCAGGACCGTTCGTTGTGGCGACACTTGGTGGAGGCATATGTCCAGCAGTGGACGTCTTTCGGCTGAAATCATGATGACGATGATTTAATTTATGAATAATATTAATTTACATTTTACGTGAGAACGCAGCAAGCGCTATGGGTACTCGTACCTTTGCACCGGGAGCAATCGGGGGTGGGCTATTTGAATAGATTTTTTATTTCGTTTTTGTTTTGTCACTGATATATATATATAATATTAAATTATAATAACATTTAGTATAATATCTATTGTGACAGCGATATAAACAAATACTTACCTGTTAACAGCAAAAACGGAGAGTAAATATATACCTTTGCTATATTCATACATAAAAAAGGTCAGATAATATAGAATTAAATAATTGAAAAGCTTTTAATTTTCCTTTATGAATATGGACACTGAAAACTTACAAGATATTACATACTCAAAATATGAATCCACAAAACAATGGATAGATCAGGTAACGCAAGCAAAAAATAAATTAAATATCATAAATATGAATATTTGTTCGTTAAGGAAGCATTTTAATGAATTTATTGTACTCATAAAAGACTGCCTAGATTGGAAGTTATATGTTTAACCGAAATAAATATTAAAGAAGAGGAAGTTTACAAATATGAAATAAATGGTTACAGTTCCAGTTCGGGATTCCGATCCCGATTTCTGGCCACCGTAGGCGCGGGCTTGCGAATGGCGAGCAATAGGTAGCTCGCCGTCCCACTATTTGGTAACCGTCAGGACCGAGGCCAAGTCCTCGACGGCGCGTAGTGTTCCACGCGCGCCTCAAGGAGATGTCAGCAACCGTAGGGGCCCAGCAGGGTCGAAGCCTACTGGGCCCAAGGGCCAAGGGTCTGATTTTGGAAGGAAGACTCGGCCCCGGTATAAAAGGCAACGAAGGAACAGGAGTGGGTTTTTAGTCAGTAAAAGTCTGACACTATCTCTCGTTCTGCCCAAGAGCGGGGGATATCATTAGATGATTTTCCTACCAAAAAAAAAAAATGTTTACAGTTCATATTATTTAACTAGAGAGGAAAGAAGGGGAGGTGGCATAATAATCTATATACATGAACACCTACAGTTTGAAATGGTAAAAAAAATAACCTATACTGTGAGCTAATGCATGGTTAAATAGCTACGGAAGGCAAAAAAATTTACATAATAATTACATACCGGCCTCCACAAATGAATAAAGCACACTTTGTAAACGAAATCAAGAAATTATGCAATTAAACACAGCATTAATAAGGAATACGAAAAAAATATTTAAAATTTGTAGAATATTACCTGTAGAGAACAAACTGAAATTAACTATAATATTAGAACAGTACAATAAGAACCAGTAAAAAATAAAGTAAATATATAAAAAATATTATGCACTTATAACCGTCCAACCCAGAAAGTGACACAGGAACAAATATTCGGTTCCTAAAGTGAACAATTATTTTGGTCAAAGGACGCGACAATGGTTTACTCCAACATTGTTAAATGAATTAACGACGCGAATCACAATCGCAGCCATTTCCAAAAATGCCTTAAAAAGTGTCCTGCATAAATATTATTTTTTATGTCTGTGTCCATAGCGTTAGTAATGTAATATGTAAGGGACGCGCTTACCGGCTAGTCTAGTATGCGCGTGCGGTGTGTTGTTGACGATCGGGTGGCCACCATGTCTCGCTCGCGCTGGGTTGCTTGGCTCCCTCCGGCGGGCGAGGTGTAACGGCGGCGCCGGCGGCAGTAGGATGATTGAATTGTATACGAATTGATTTGATTGAATTGTGGACGAGTGCCCATAAAAAAATACTTCTCATTACACTTCTAGTATAATGTTTTTACTGTCTTTGTTAATTATTTAATGAAGAAGACTATCCACGAGAAAACTGCGGACAAACTGTACTGCAGTTTGACAGAAGATATATGTGAAAATATTTATGTAAATTTTCTTGAATAAACCATTAAAAACAAAACAGAGGGCTGTCTAATATAAGATAAGATAGGCTCGCGCTTGACCACTATATCACCTGATGGAAAGCGACGATGTGGTCGACGATAGAGTACGCTTGCCTAGAAGTAACCTATTTACTCTTGACATAAAGAACTACCTACCAACCTAGGGGAGGTTGTACCTATAAGGAAACACAGACTCTGTCAACGAATTCCACTCCTTAGCTGTACGCACTATTAATTCCCGAAACGTTTTATACATATGGGCACAAAATAGATAGGTACAGAAGTCAATCTAGATACAAAGCGCTTTCGAGCAACGCACACATAGACACCGCTCACGGACACGATATCTTGACTCAATTCAGCTCAATGTAAGCTCGAGTGTTATCCGGAAAAATGGACCAACAAAAAAAACCTTATCCTAACAGTTCTGTGGAAAGTTGTTTAAATTCAATATTAAACAGTGAATTGACGTTTTTTAGGCTACCAGTTGTTACAGAGAGGTAAGTAGATATTTGATTATATTTTGATGGTTTGTTTTAACATAACAGAGAACTAGCCCCACGCCGAGAAAGAGGAGATGATTTTGTGGCCATGTAATATTTTATAATTCAGATTGAAAATCATTTATCACCACGCCCCGTCGCACTCAGACACTTCGGCGCCACGCGCTGACCCTAGCGCGATGACCGAGCGTAGGTATGAAAAGTGAAGTACATACATGAGATTGACTTCAGCACCTATCTATTTTGTGGTATGGGTGAGGGTGAGATGTCCATCATGTACCGGGGGCGCATCGCCATACGTCTGGTGGTCTAATAATTGAACGGGTCGAGTTTTAAGCAATAAGCACTTTACCGTCGCGATAGTAAGCATCATAAAAAACTAAAATGTTAATTTCATTGCAAATCTCTTGGTTCCAAATTACTCTTTTTAAGTAAAACAATTTATAGTACAAAAACTTATCTTATTATTTAGAGTTGGACGAATAAAAGTTTTTATTACACTAACTCCGACCAAAATAAGTATACTGCTAAATTTTGCGGTTGATTGTACCTGGCAAACGAAATTACTAGAAATGTAAAAGTTTAATAAATCCCTCGTGCAGGGGCATTTATTTACGTTAAAAGATAATTTAGAAAAAATCTAGCCTCACAAAGGAGTAATATGTCTGCGAAAGCTAATCTATTCAATTTTTTTTTTGCTTTTTACACAAATTGCAATTTGTACCCTCATTTTGCTGTGACCGTGATTTTTCAAAAGTTTGGGACAGTGGATTTACTTCATAACTTTTTATAACTGGTTTGTTTATGTCGCCTATTGAGATACATTTTTAAAGTGTTAAGTCCCGAAAACTTCCATTGAATAGGGAGGATCCTCCGATCAGACGGGTGTCATGTCTGATCCAGGCAACTGCCCGATGATTTCGGGCTGTTTTATATGTTCAATCGCGCGAAGAACTCTAATTGCGCGATGGAGGATTTCGAATTTTTAGTTACTATGTGGCGCTCTAGATATTGCGATATTGCTACAAGGGCTGGAAAATTATGAAAAGAACGAAAGTACGGTCGACTTAATATCATAGCATCGAACTTCACATGAACTGTCCGAGGCTGTTAACATGGTCAACAAAGATTTAGCTCGTATGGAGTGGAGTGTGGCCCATGGTCTGAAAGTTAATCCCATGAAGACCCAAGTCATTGTTGTGCTCAAGAATCGACTGGACGCGGCCCTAGGTTGCGCTCAAGAATCGACTGGACGCAGCTCCCACCGATTGTTTTTGATGGCTAAACCATTTCATACAGCGACTCAGTGAAAGACCTTGGTATTATTATTGATAAAGATTTTTCGTGGAGTTCTCAGGTGCAGTTAGCCGCAAGTTGTTTGCGTCTGCGGGGTCTTTAAGAAGACTGCGTAATTTTTTTCCAACTGCTATCAAAACTACGCTCGCCCAATCCCTCCTTCTCCCAATCCTTGATTATGCTTATGTCAGTTATCTGGATCTAACTGAAGTGCAGCTAGATAAGCTTGAGCGACTTCAAAACTTATGTATTAGATTCATATTTGGATTGCGCAAATATGATCATATTTCTGAATTACGTATTAAGCTCAAGTGGCTGCCGATCCGCTTTCGCCAGAATGCGCATATTTTATCGTTGCTTTACAGTGTCCTGTTTATTTCTACAAGCCCTAGTTTATCTCAAAGAGCGTTTTAAGTTCCTCACATTTTAGACACTTAAGATCATCGGAGAATTTTAAATTTTGATGCCTTCGCATTCTACCAAGTTTTGTGACAAGTCGTTTACAATCCAGGCGGTGCGTTTGTGGAACGCGTTGCCGTTACCAATTAGGTAAGTCCTGTCATAGTTTCCTTCAAAAATCAAGTTAAAGACCATTTCCTTTTTTTCTAACGATATCCTAGTTCTACTTAATTTAATTTCTTCCACCAACCCTACTTAATTTTTTTCTTTTTTTCCGTTTTTCAATAAAATTGTGTAACATATTACAATATGTATATATTAAATTATTTATTATTTTTTATTATATTATTTTATATGTATATAAATTATTTAAAAGTTATGTATTGTGTTTTATATAGGTATGTAATTATTTTATATATGCATAACTAGTGTTTGATTAATTTGTTAGCAGTGCACCGCAGACTACCCCTGTAATATTTTAGTCCTTTCTATTCATCCTAAGATTGTCTGGTAGATATCGCTGTCAGCGATAAGACCGTCATTGTACCCATAGATTTAAGTTTATGTACAAGTTGTGTTACTTTTTTGGTGTACAATAAAGTTTATTCTATTCTACAGCAAGCTAGAAGCTACTTCTCACCGTCCTAATACACCACTCTACATCCGCGTGAAACTGATAAGGTAATCTATTCGCAGCAGACTAGCGCGTCGGGTTTACAGAGTGAACGTCGTACCACAGAATATATAGGCACAGAACACCAGCTTTAGACAGCTAGCAAAATTAGGCACATGCACACATTGATATTACTCTCGAGAATGTCAAATGGCGCTTACTGTGCTTTTTAACTCACATTGTATTATTAGTGACATTTAATTCTGCCAGGTTTGTGGGTTTTTGCGAAAGAGTAATAGTGGCCCTTCTTCTTTTCGTTTCGATGTACTCTAACTAAATTTTATCTGACCAGTATTTGGCAACCTCTACGGCTCTGTTATTGGCCTCGTATAGATCCTGAAAACTGCAGGTGGCTGTGCAGGATGGACAGCATAGCAAATGACGCATGTCCTGTGCAGCGGCTCCACACTGGCACTGTGTTAGAGATGGGTCGAGGAAGCCCCATTTGGCCAAATTATTTTTACAGCGGCCAACCTGAGTGCGCAGTCGGTATAGAGATTTCCAGATTGGCCTTTCATAGTGGCCCTGAAGCTGAGCCAAGGAAGGAACACTGGTGGGGTTTAGTTTGTAAGGATTGGCGATAGGATAGAAATGAATCGAGTGAATGCTGTTGCAAGACTGCCCGTTTGTTGGGATAACATACCATTATATATGCGATTACAATAGTCTTAGAAGTACCTACTTAGGTAAACTACCACTACAAGTTCGTAAAAGTTCGCCACTGTCTTGCACTGACCAGAGCGGGACACCGGGACATTTGAAAATTTCTTACAAAAAAGAAACACATTTGACTTTTTCTTAACGCATGTGACAAAAACAAAATAATTGTAAAGATTACACACACACACACACATACACACACATACACTACATACGCATTACACACACACAACACACACATACATTACATTTATTTTAGTAGAGAGAGTAGCAGGCCAAAGAAAAGATGGACGGATTGTAGGAGGAAGGATTATGAAAGAACATGTCAGTTATGGTTAACAGACAGGGAGAAAGGGAAGAAAGGACATAAGACATCTTTAGAAATACATAAGATTGCGCTTGTACTCATTTATTTCGCATATTGATGTGTGCAAGCATTATCGTTCGTTGAACGAGTCAGCTTTCTGTACCTATCTACTCCGTGGCAGTGGGGTATAAAATATGGCTACGTGCATTAAAGTTTCCACCGTCAGCCCGCATTGCGTCCTATCAATCACTAGGAACTACCACAGCACTGCGGTTCCCAAGAGTAGTGGCTTCATTTGAGGAAGCTGGTCGTGGATCAGATAGTAAATGAGAAATATTGGTGAATTTGACTATCTTTAGGATGTCTGTAATTTTCCCTTTTATTAACTCTATTTTAGAGGCCAAATTTTGTAGTTCCTAAAATAAAGGTTTACCAATAATTTCAGAAGACGCCCTAGATGTGGAGAGTCTGACCACCGTAGGCCATCCGGTAGCCGCCGGGATTCCGATCCCGATTTCCGGCCACCGTAGGCGCGGGCTTGCGGATAGCGAGCAATGGATAGCTCACCGTCCGACCGTCTCATAACCCTCTAGACCGAGCCCAAGTCGTCAACGGCGCGTAGTGTTCCACGCGCGCCTCAAGATGTCAGCAACCATAGGGGCCTAGCAGGGTCGAAGCCTACTGGGGCCAAGGGTCTGATTCTGAAAGGAAGACGGCCCAGGTATGAAAGGCAACGAAGTAACAGGAGTGGGTTTTTAGTCAGTAAAAGTCTGACACTATATCCCGCTCCGTCCAAGAGCGAGGGATGTTATTGGATGATTTTCCCACCGAAAAAAAAGGCCATCCAATAAGAACCAGGCTCGAGTTGTCGACGGCGCGTATTCGTCTCAAACGGATGTCAGCCGGGGTCGGGGTGTGTCAGTGTCAGGGTTTTTTGAAAGAGTTACCGTGGCCATGGAATGCAAAAAGCAACTGAAAGATACTGGTGAGTTTTAGTCAGTAAAAGTCTGAAACGCCTGCCTATTCCAACCTAAAGCGGGAGAATTCATTTGATTTTTTCCTCTTCAAAAATCCCAATATTCTAGTAAATCTTGCAAGGTTCTCTCTCTGTGTGAGAATAAATAATAATAATATTTTTTTGTTCCAAAAACATACAGATACAAACAGTTATGGTTTAAAACAATAAACATAGGAAACAAGATTATTAAGTTACAAGTAACGTTAAAGTTAAGATTAAAGTAAATACGGCTGGTAGAGCAGTACTAGACGTGTCCAGCGAACAAGATCTGTACAAAATTTGTGAGCCCTGCCTCTTAAACTAGAATGGTTTATATTTTTGTGCCAATTCTAAGAGAAGGCCGCCTATATCCAACAGTGCACTTCTTTCTCTTCAATCATCTGAATTGCTTAAGATTTTAACAGCGACTATACATTAGGAGCAATGGTGGCCGAGTGGTAACGGCCCCGACTTACGAGTTGTAGGTCGCGGGTGCAAACCCAGCTAGGCGCATTACTTTGTGTAATTTATTTCATCTCCACTGCTCTCAAAACGGTGAAGGAAAATATCTTGAGGAAACCGGCATGTCCTAGAATCAAAAATTCGAAGACATGTGACATTCACCAACCCGCACTGGGCCCGCGTCTTAGATTACGGTCTATTCCCTCTCCTAGGGAGGAGGCCTGAGTCCCAGCAGTGGGATAATTATTCGGCTGATTATGCTATGCTATACAATATGAATTATTATCATCTTTCTGCCTTTGTTCTATGTTACTTTTGATCACCTCGTTTTCTTTTTCTATTTCTCGGTGTCAATCGCAACAGTATCATTGACTCTTCTATATTTTTTATTTGGCCTCCCTTTATTCTCGTGAACGATCCAAAATTTTTAAAAAAGTACGGCTCTATAAAGTTCCATAAATGCAATATTTTCGGACAAGAGTATAATAAATACGCTGCGTTATTGTTTCCACCGTCAGTCTGCATTGCGTCCTATCAATCACTAAGAAACGGCATCAGAATGCAGCAGTGTAGTTTCCAAGAGTAATTGTTTACAGAAGGTGTGAAGTTTAAGTGCACGTTTGAATCACTAAATTACAGGAATTGTACTAAGGCGCGTCAATGGTATCACGATTCCGTTGTAAAATTGCTCGATTTCCAGGCCCCCTAGCCAAGTTACAACCGTTTCGTTTCGATTCTCTTTTCGTTGATCGCGTCGAGTCAGCCACGCCTCCTATTCCTTTGTGACTGAGCGTTGAGATGACGTCAGAATAAAGGAATCGGAGGGGTGGCCTACCCGAGGCGATCGACGAAAAGAGAATCGAAACGAAACGGTTGTAACTTGGCTAGGGGGGCAAATCGGGCAAAAAATGATTATGGTTTTTTTTTCAGCAGAAATAACTCGGTATCTGTCCGGAGTTTGGAAGTTGGCGGTGTAACACCACCGTGTCGCAGAAATCACGTATACTTACCGGGAGTAATCAGGCCCAGAACCAATGTCCTGCGTCTGATCCCTTTCGGTCGTGTCGGATTGTCGTCTCATCGGGCTATGAGAGCAAAAGCACAGAAAGTGCATATATGTTTGCGTGCATGATCGTGAACTACTTTTAATATATCCTGTCTTTTTTTTTTGAGGTGGAAAATCATCTAATGACTTCTCTTGGTCTAAGGTAAAGTGAGAGGGCATTTCAGCCCTTTACTGACTAAAAGCATACCGGTCTCCTTCAGTTGTTCAGTTCAGCTTCAGTTGGACCACAGGTTTCTTTTCCAGAAATTTGCCGTGGTCCTGGCAGGCACCGGCTCTGCTTGGCCCCTACGGTATTGCTGACATCTCTGTGAAGCGCGCGTGTAACACCACGGGCCGTTGACTATTCAGGCTTGGTCATTTCCGGATGATTTGACGGCGATCTACCTGTTGCGTCGTCCGCACGCCCAAACTGATCCTACCTCTGTTGAGATTATTCACCAAAATTTGATCGGAAGAAATAGCTTTGTCACTCTCATAGCGAGCTATAAAGCGAGATTCGATCAATAATAGTAATAATTGTAATATCTTTGGTAGTGACTGTAATGGTTTCAACCATTACAGTTTTTCTATTAAAATTGATAAAATAAATATACCATAATTATCTCTTATACTTGCTAAGCATGATTTATCAAAGCTTTTCCGTATCAGAATATCAACGCCTAAAAGCTTTTGTGCATAATCGGTCATCAGTCACAAAAAAGGTCAGCCATTTTTTTACTCTTAACTTTATAAACAGCTTCGTCACCCTACCTTGGCTTCTAGGTAATTTGTACCAAGATTGCTGGTTGGCACTACTACATTAAAATTATCCATTCGTTTCGAAAAATATTCAACACCTCAGATGGTAAATCGTATTTAGGGGATTAGGGTAATTTTCACGAGAGTAATGTGTTTAAAAGCTTGTTTTGATAAATGTTATTTCAGTGAAATGAGCCTTTGATTCGTTTTGAGGTGGAATGTGAAAAAGTTGTTATTTTTTTACGTTAATTTATATATATAAAAAGCAAATATCTGATTCACACACTAATTCATCAACGCTCATCCGTAACCTTTGGGCCTAGTTTTTTTATTTTATTATTATTGATAGGCTCGCGTTTGACCACTATCTCACCTGATGGTAAGCGATGATGTGGACGACGATGGAGCACGCTTGCCTAGAAGTAACCTATTCACTCTTGACTTAAAGACCCCTAGGTTGTAGCTATCAGGAAACAGAGACTTCGGCAGGGAATTCCACTCCTTAGCTGTACGCATTACGAATGTGTGAGATTTTCCAAAATTCCGAAATGAAAGAGATGAAATAGAGGTCCGAGAAATCTTTTTTGATGCGGGCGAAGCCGCCGGCAGAAGCTAGTAGTTAATAACAATAATAGCATAGCATAGCATAGTCGGCCTTATAATGTTCCCACTGTTGGGACTCAGGCCTCCTCTCTAGGAGAGGGAATGGGCCGTAATCCACCACGCGGGCCCAGTGCGGGTTGGTGGAAATCACATGTCTTCGAATTTTTTTTTTATTAAATAATAATAATTCTTTATTGAATTAATAATGATATAATTTATGAAGCCTTTGACTCCCGAACTAGGCGGGCCTGTATGTCAGCAGTAACTTAATATTATACTACTTACAGTTAGTACACTTCTGAAGAATATGATGTTTGATATGGATTTAAACCCCTAATACATTTTATTTTCCGTCATCGTCGTTTTAATTCTTACCAGTATATAAATCTCCGTACCCAAATAGTTTTCGACTTAGACGCAGTAGTAAAAAATAATGCGTTACGCATGTGCTATCAAAATGTGTAATTATTATTGATGGCCGCCAAAATTTGTTTTTTTTTTCTAAATTTTTACCCCAGGATGGGTGATCTCCATCTGAATTAAAATCCGTTCAGTCGTTAGAATGTGAAGGAGTAACAAACATATCATACTTTCACCTTTATAGTTATATACTAGCTTATATGCTTATGATGGCCGTTGGGGCCGAAAGGTTCTGGAATGGCGACCACGTACCGGAAGATGTAGCGTTGGAAGGCCTCCTACAAGGTAAACCGATGACTTGGTAACGGTTGCGGGAGTCCGATGGATGTGAAACGCACAGGACGTTCATTGTGGCGACACTTGGGGGAGGCCTATGTCCAGCAGTGGACGTCTATCGGCTGAAATGATGATGATGATATGTTTACACTAGCTGATACCAGTGGCTTCACCCGCGTGATAGCAGAAAATGATCCCAACGGAACATACTCCCGAGATATTCCAGGATATGGTCTACACATGTAAGTACCAATTCTCATCGAAATCCATTCAGCCGTTTGAGTGTGAAGAAGTAACAAACATACAAACATATTTTTCATCTTTGTAATATTAGTGTAATTATAGTCGCCTTTCACAATACACATAGGCTCTTGCATTACAAAAGCCAATTAAAATACTGCAAATAACTTCAAAACGCTACTGTTAAAACAACTACTATCGAAACTATTAGCTAACTAACAACTTAAAATTAACTCGCAGTTCTATGAGTTCAACCGCATCTGAATAAACACCCATCAAAACTTTCAATCGATGATACAGCATAAACCCAACAATTCGTTATTGCAAAAAGTTTTATGAATTTCCTACAGATAGTTAAGAACTTTTAATTGAACGGTCAGAGGGATCCCGAAAGGCAATCACCTCGGCCCCATATCGTGACGTATAGTGATGTATGGGTTAACTATGACTATAGCATAGCATAATAGCATAATCAGCCTTTTTTAATGTTCCCACTGCTGGGACTCAGGCCTCCTCTTTCTAGGAGAGGGAATGGGCCGTAATTCACCACGCGGAATTTTTGGTTCTAGGACATGCCGGTTTCCTCACGATGTTTTCCTTCACCGTTTTTGAGAGCAGTGGTGATGAAATAAATTACACAAAGTAATGCGCCTGACTGGGTTTGAACCCGCGACCCACATCTTGTAAGTCGGGGCCGTTACCACTCGGTCACCACTGCTCCCTGTTGATGTTGATGATAATAAAGTATTGTGCAAAAATAAACACAGACAGATATCCAATTCAACCACCCCTTTACCTCAACTATTTCTAGATTTCACATTGATTATTTCAAATGTTCCAAATTACACTGACCGAAATAGTTTCCGTATCTATTCTGCACCGTAAATTCTGCACCAATCCGACTAATAATTTTGAGTCTTTGAGGTCCAAGCGGTGGGTAAACGCTTTCAGCTCGGGCATCGAGTCGTGCTTCTGACAAACGGTACCTACCTCTCTCGTAAACTTCGCAGATACCGAGCACAATTCGTTTGAACTCGCAAGTGCTTCGGATTTCTGAGGAGAATCCTTGTGGTCAGGAAATTGAAGGTTTAGAATAAGTTTTCTTGACTGGGGAGGTATTTACTTAAACTGTAGAAAGGAGACAATTTTTTTTGGGCCCACTATTAAACGGTTACGTTTATTAATCATATTACACATGGAAAAAGCGATCATCTTATTATAATTAACAGACCAAAAATTATATAGAAATCTAACCGGAATAATGAAATAATAATAAAAAAGTATTATGGCAAAAAATGCTTGTTTAGGAGCGTTTTCAAGTTTATTTTAACGTGAAAAAAAATATGTTACTACCATTACTACAGTGCGCAGCGGTGACATCGGATTTAAATGCGTTTCAAGAGATAATAATTAATTGGTACAGCGAACTTGTTTTTAATGCTGTTATTAACGGTTAACACAAATATCAAGTAACGTACTTTAAAAATCACCGTGGAACGAAACGTAATTAATAGCATGTTGCAGATGCTCTGTGGTCCAGTTTCAATCAGTTTGACACTGACAGACAACTAGTGGTGGGTCGTTGTCGAATTTTAGACGGACGAGACGTAACCGTTTTGGCGACGACAAAAACGGTTGCAGAAAACGGTCGTCGTCGCAACTGGTTTGAAGACGAAACTATCGTTGAGTGAAGTAGTTGCAGAGAACGTTCGTTGTCGCAACTAGTTTGAGGACGGTAATAAATTCTGTACTCGTCGCGTCGTCGTTTCAAAATCAGTTATTAGAATGAAAAATGAACTTTATCACTATAAACATAAAATTCATTTTTCATTGCAATAACTGGTTTTAAAAACGACGACGCGACGAGTGTGGTAGTTGAAGCAATGGATTTTCGACCTTATTTTCTTAACAGTAAAATAACAATTCGCATACAGTAATTCGAAGACTGGTTTGTGCAACGAAGACGGTTTGGTCGCAGGATGGAAAACGCTTGTTCCGTTGCAGAACAAAAAACGGTCTTTGAAAACTGTTCGTCGTTGAAACGCCCACCGCTCAACATTATTATTGTTTCCGATTACTAGATAGTTGCATGTTTCTTCTGTTCTTTTCGTATTTTTATTCGAAAGATTTTATGAAAATGGCATCTGTCGATACATGCATAATCCACAAAGCCGTTGTATCAATTGTGCAGCACGATTTCAACGGAATGTTGAATACTGCTCTTGCTGGATACTGTTGTAATTGTTTAGTGGGCAGACGCACTGTTGGCTGCTGTGTATATGTGATGTGTTTAGTGTGGTTTTTATCTTGGGCGCGGCATCAAGGTGAGGTTGAGCCACCTGCATCTTTTTTAGATGAAATACTGCTTTTAAGAGATGACTTTGAAAATGATGATGATGAACAGTAATAAATACTTGTGATGTACCTATAATGTGGTTTTTTTTCTCCTTACACAACCAGCATAAAACACATCACCTTATTATTTTAGATCTACAGTCAATGGCCGGTAAAAGCCGCGCTATTTCGAAATGAATACATCTACGCATTTTCATGAATAAGTCTATCAAATCGTGTAAATCACATCAAAGTCTGTGTCACGTAGTACAGACGTGACTTTGTTTTATACTGTACCTATAGATATTATTCAACAGTGCACTATTTTAACTTAAAATACCAAGGAGACCTATCCACTCATTAGACAATCGCTCTTATGAGATTTTAGGTTATTATGAGAGTCATGTTTTGACTGTCGTATTTCATGGTACTCCAGTTACATAAGGTTTTGCTAATATTACCAATGTAATCTAGAGATTATAAGGAATAAACTAACGTGCATTTCATTGCTATACGCCACAATTTGTGGTGGGCCTATTCCCCAAACAAAAAAAATTGTCTCCTTTGTGAAGTTCTTTATCAATGTTTGGATTTTGTTGAATGTAAACCATCTAAACCAGGCTTGGAAAATGGTTACTATGTATAAGAAAATATTCAGAGGTATGAGAAACTATGTGTAAAGTAGTCTATAATATAACCGTTGAAAAGGGAGAATCCTCGCATAAGATGGGTGCTGTGTCTGAAATGGGCAACTGCCCAATAGTTGATTTAGGATTGTTGATACCGCGATACAGGATTTTGAATTTTTAGTTCCTATATGGCGAAATTGAGTGCAGTGGTAGCCGAGTCGGAGAGTAGTGGTGTTCGAGTGGTAACGGCCCCGACTTACGAGTTGTAGGTAATTACTTTGTGTAATTTATTTCATCACCACAGCTCTCAAAACGGTGAAGGAAAACATCGTGAGGAAACCGGCATGTCCTAGAACCAAAAATTCGAAGACATGTGACATCCACCAACCCACACTAGGCCCACGTGGTGGATTACGGCCCATTCCCTCTCTTAAAGAGGAGGCCTGAGTACCAACAGTGGGGACATTAGAAGGCCGACTATGCTACTATGTTTATGGCGAAATAGATGTCGCTACAAACAAAAGTTTGTTGATGCACATGCTGTTGACTGAAGATTTTTGCAACTCCCTTTATACACTACAAGTTACTGAAAGCGGTTTCAAGTAGAAAATTATCCCGAGGGTACATACCACCGGGACAAAAAGCATTTTATAAGGAATTGGAATCCCAAGGCACGGTCTATCCGTGTGCCAAATATCCAAATTCATGTGCCATGTTCAGCGTGAGGCCGCCTTTGTACCTTTATGTTGCATGAAGTTTTAATAAATAAATAAATATACACAAACTTTCGCTTTTATAATATTAGTGTGATTCCAATAGGATTACGTCAAGAAAAAAGAACTACAATGCCATTAAATTTTGGAAAAAGCATTGAAGAAAAATAATTACGTGACATAAAGTTACAAATCAGCAATGCTCGTTCGATTACTTTGAATCTGTATCACGATAAATTAATTTTTTGGCTGTTGGCATAACTTTCGAGCGAATATGGAATAACATTTTCGTCGACTTTTATAGTTTTGCAATCGTTAGCCCGAATACTGTTGCTAGAGGACAAAACAATTCTACATACAAAAAAAAAAACTTCAATAACTACGTTGTGGATAGTAAAACTGTATGAGGGTTCACAATAAACTGCTCTTGTAAACACCGGTTTCAATTTGCTTGCTCAGGGGAACATACCTATTGTATAAGGGACTGAATATTTCAGTGATCATTTGGGATCGCTTGCGGCCGTACGCCGATGTGTTTATAGCAGTGATCGCCACCGTGTGTAAAGACCATTATTTGAACACTGAATAATATATAGAACATACAACAACACAATGTTTCAATCTACCTGAGAGATTCATTCTATTGAGTGAGTCCAAAAAACCAAACCAAAAAAATAATCATACACTCACAAAATACTTTCTTACTTACTTCTTTTTTTAGTTTAAGTTCATACAGTCCATCCGAAGGTTGTTTGGTAGATATCGCTGTCAGCGATAAGACCATCACTGAAGGTCCCCAAATACCTATAGATTTAAGTTCTGTAAAATTGTTACTAATTTGGTGTACAATAAAACTTATCCAATTCTACACTAGCTTGTAAAAGTCTGGATCAATAAAAAAACGTGTGATAGGTTCTTACATTCATAAGATGAATTTGTAACACTTGTCTTATTTGATTGAGAAACGAGCTTTTTTGAGGTGGGAAATCATCCAATGACATCCCTTTGGAGGGCGAGAGGGCTGGTGGTGTGGTTTAGTCAGTAAAAGTCTGACGCTCCCTGTCAGACTTTTACTGCATGCATTCACCGAGTCGAACTTTCAAAGTCATGAGCATCGACGCCGAGTTGCTGGCTGGTCAGTTTTTTTTAAATTGGATTTAACATAACTTGGGTTTAACTTAACTTAGGGGTCTTTAAGTCAAGAATGAATAGGTTACTTTTATTCTTCTTCAAACGTGATCCATCGTCGTCTGTATCATCGCTTACCATCACCTCTGTCCTTCGATAATCCTCACCAGATCATCGGTCTACCTCGCGGGAGGCCATGCAACGCTGCGTCTACCAGTATGTGGTCACCACTCTAACTCCCCAAACTCCACCTATCCGCCCTGGGCACGCCACAATTATGGCGGTAAGTCCCTTCTTTGAGGCGTGGTTGGAAAGACCTCACGGCGTCCTCACCTTCCGCATGACGCAGGTTCTCACCGAACACGGGAAGTTCGGGAAGTTCCTGCACCGGATTCGTGCGGAAGCAACGCCCGGGTGTCGCCACTGTGTGGACCGCCCGGAGGACACGGTGGAGCACACGGTGGAGGTGTGCCCCGCTTGGGAAGAGCAACGCCGTGTCCTCGTGGGGGCGATCGGCGGCGGCGATCTCTCGCGCCGGGCCTTGGTACAGGCCATGGTACGGAGCGAGGAGGAGTGGCAGGCGGTCGCCTCCTTCTGCGAAGCAGTAATGCTAGCAAAGGAGGCGGCCGATCGCATGAGGCAACGGCAACGGTCCTCACGCCCCAACCGCCGCCGGGATTCCGATCCCGATTTCCGGCCACCGTAGGCGCGGGCTTGCGGACGGCGGGCAATGGGTGGCCCGCCGTCCGACCGTCCGGTAACCATCCGGACCGAGCCCAAGTCGTCGACGGCGCGTATTGTTCCGCGCGCGCCTCAGGGAGATGTCAGCAAATCGTAGGGGCCCAGCAGGGTCGAAGCCTACTGGGGCCATGGGTAGTGTGAAAACGAAACCGGGGCCCTGGGACGAAGGCAACGAAGGAACAGGAGTGGGTTTTTAGTCAGTAAAAGTCTGACACTATCTCTCGCTCCGCCCAAGAGCGGGATTTGTCATAAGATGATTTTCCCACCTATAAAAAAAAATAAAACCTATCCGCCCCATCGACCATCTATTCTGCGAGCACTGTGTCCACTGCCACTTAAGTTTGGCGATTCTTCAGACTAAAATTAAGCGTGAATATAACAAAATCGTTTCTATTTATGTTTAGCGCACTTCAAGGATTAGGTCTTGAAGCGAGTCGGGATATAAGTAATAAGTTTTCCTGTATTTTCTGAAGATTAGCGGCGACGCCCGGCGCCCCAGCAAGTGCTATTTAACCGCTTCGGCTTAAGTCAACTTTGAAGTGCGAAATAGAAGCTCAAGAAAATTCTTAAGTAAATATTTTTGCCAGAAGTTTATTTTGGTTCATGCTGTATCTCAAGGAAAAGTGATTCTTTCTTTCTTGTTGCAATATCTTAACGAAATACACGATATTCATTCGTATATAATGCGACCTTACCGCCGTTTGTACGCATCCAAATTACATACATAAAACTTTATAGTTCATCATCATCATCATTTCATCCGAAAGATGTCCACTACTGGACACAGGCCTACCTCAAGTATCGTCACAAGACTGGTCTTGTACGTCTTACATCCATTGGATTCCCGTGACCCTCACCTGGGGCCCAAGTCTGCTATTTTTATAAATTCGTCATTCCAACACGATCCCATTGTCATTTTGCTAAAAGTTCGTAATCTGCTAATTCATAATGATCGATCACTGATCGGTCAATGGTCGTTTAAGAGACAAATACTTATGAAATGATTGTACAATGATGTTCTAATGGTAGGTCACTGATCAAAGGAACTGTCATTTAAGCAGATTACCGCATACGTCAGACATTCATTTGTCAGTATGTACGAGATTACCACTTCTTTCAATGGAGTGTCAGTGGTTGACCATTGGAAAGTCATAATGACGCCATTATACCAAACTTGTCAAAATCAACAATTATGAAATCAATAATAGACCATTCTGACACTATTGTAATAACAGACTTGAGGCCCAGGTCTTATGCCAATCTTATGGGAGGCCTTCCAACGCTGCGTTTTCCGGTGCATGGTCTACTAGTACTCCAGAACCTTCTACTCTGGTACTCCAGAACCTTTCGGCCAAAGCGACCAACTGTTTTGTCAGCAATGTGGACACACTAGTTTATTGCTCTGTCTGTTTGTGAAAAATGCACTAAAATTCATTGCGTACACCACGCAATGGATGGACTGGAAGTTAACGGTCCTAGGAACGTGAAATTGCTCCCAGTTGTTTCGGAAATTCGTTGATATGACAGTTAGTCAGTTTTTCCTTTTATTATATAGATAAGAGATTAGATCACTAATCAGTAAATAATTTAGATAATTCAAGAAATATTCTTGTTTATTATTACGATTTATATTATCCTTTACCACATTAGTTCCATAAGGTTTGAGATAACTTTATTAGCTAACCTAATCTACCATCAGCGTTTGAGAAACTTTTATGAATATTACCTACTCAACACCTTTTGATTAAATTAAAGTAATTTCGTACATCAACCCACGTAGCAGCAAAACTTTGATATTATTTGTTACGTCTTCGTTTGAATTACTGAAAAGTTATAAGTAGGCTGGCTCTAAGAACAATATTGAACTTAATTTCTTAGAAATTGCTATTTCAGTAACTTTTCCCTCAACATTTACCACTTAAAGGACGTCTACTTTGCTTACAATATTATTCTGGTTAGAATTTTTTTTTACTTGAATTAAGCACTACAAGTACTTAGTCTATAAAGTTCACTCGATTTTAAACAAGTAGGTTTAGTATTAAAATTATTTATAACAAGCTTCTGCCTTGGAAGGCCTCCTACAAGGTGGACCGATGACTTGGTAACGGTTGCGGGAGTCCGATGGATGCGAGACGCGCAGGACCGTTCATTGTGGCGACACTTGGGGGCGGCCTATGTTCAGCAGTAGATGTCTTTCGGCTGAAATGATGATGATGATGATGAAGCTGCTGCCAGTGGCTTCACCCGCGTGATAGCAGAGAATTATACCAATTATACTCTTGGAATAAAAAAGTATCCCAAGTGCTGTGTACCACCAGTCTTATCAAAATCCGTTCAGCTGTTCGAGCGTGAAAAAGTAACATACATACAAACACACAAACTTTCGGCTTTATAATATTAGTTTGATAGGTCAATAATTTGAGACATATTACATTTTTAAAAAGCGCATATTCTTGGAAACCATAGAATATGGATGAAAATTGTGGTTATTTTGGAGTTATCTGTTCACAAAATGTTAGGAGATTTGAGATTGGTTACAGTGCTTAGGTGTTAGTAATAATCCGATGATATATATTCAGCAAAAAAGTAATAATTGAGGCTGTTTTACCATAATACCGAGGTTGTCCTAAAACACGCTGGGATGAATAATACCTGGACTCGTTCTTGGCAGATTTTTCGGAGAAGATCAAATACATAAAGGGAGCTGGGAAGATATGAATAGGCAACTGCCTTGAAGCAAAAAAAAAAATAAATAACACAGCTAAATTATTGCATTTTTTATGATCTATTTACATTACATGTAAAAAAGTTAAAAACTTTCCATAAAATACACACGTTTATCTAAAGTAGGACCATCTAGCAAAAGACAGCTATTTTATAGAAATAATAACAACAACCGACGATTCGTTTTTTATTTTGAAACCTTTTAAAACATAATGCCGTTGTACCGAGCGACCGCGACAGGGAAAAGATGCACATAGCTTGGACGCAAATCGAGGAACGCATAGAAAATGTTGAGCTGTGTGTGTACATTTGAATATAACAATACAAAGTAAAGGAGGAGGGTTGTTAAGGGGTATTTTTTGCCCAACACACCCTTTTGCTTTGACTTACTACATTTATACTATTTATCACGTAAATGTCACTGATTAAAAAATATATTATCTTTAACTATACAAAAGCATTAAAAAGTAGTTTTAAACAGAAACTTTGTTATATAAGTGTGTGATTGGCAAAAAATGCCTTATATGAACCCTTCTCCTTTCCGAGGTATTGCTACACTGTGATTTACATATGCAGGATCCGGCTCGAAGGACCTAATAATTATGTACAGAAATATGAGTCATAGTTAGGGTATCAGTATTTTTAAATGGAAAAATGCGAGTAGTTGCTCGACTTTGAATTGAAAACGAGGTTTTGAGATTATTTTCTAATCAAAATCTTATTAACCACAAAAAAATTGTATTTTAAAAATGTCTCAGGAATCAACCAATTTAGAATTATTTTAACCAATCATACCAAATGGTTGTATTCTAATGATGACGTTCAGTTGGTGATATTAACTTAAAAATGTTAAATGATATTTATTTAGCAAATAGGTTTTTAAAAAAACTTTCACACGTGAATTTTTTCATCAATTTAAACTAGATGAGGTCGGTGTTTCCTAGCTGACTACCCTGAGAAGAAACACCGAAACAAACTTAGGGGTCAAAATCTCTTTTAAAAATACAGTACATTCAAACTATGTCATCATAATCAATCCAAATACCTTCATGGAATTTGCATAACTAATCAGAACATGCATCGCTAATTGGATGAAGTAATTGCAAGATATTACGTCACTGTGCAGGGCGGTGTTCCCCCGGGGATACATGCCACAATGTAGGTCGGTTCATATTAATTAATAATGACGACAATAATTCTGCTAGTCATTAGAGGAAATGGTAGGCAATAATAAAGCTTACTGAATTGCACGAATCGATCATACTTTGTTCGTGACGTAAATGAAAAATGGAAAATAAAAGAGTTTAATTTTTATTTGAGACTTTATAATCAATCATTGTAGACAATTAAAAAATTAAGTTAACCTGGGCATGTACAAGTATGAGAATTTAGATGTATGTTTGGTTTGTGTTCATAGCACGACAAAATTTTGATATTTTTTGTTGCTCATCCACTGACCTTACTCAGTCACTTCATATATATTTTTTTTGGTGAAATCGTATGTATCTAGTAAAAAAAAAACTAGACTAAGCTTGGGTACACAACTATTGAATGTCATGAGGGTCCTTATCCACTCGTCTATCATCAACATCGAGCAAGGTTCAAAAGCTAGTTGCTTCATCTAATGCAATCCAACGTCATGTTTGATGAAGAGGCAATGCAAAAAAAGAGAGATAACGCCTGAAAACTCTGTTGACATTCGGTAATTCCATGATTTACTTGAATTTGTGACACGTGAAATATTCGTGTTTTTTTTTAAACCCTTAAATTTTTTATTTTTTTTTTTATTTCAGAATCTCAATTAAATGTGCAAGGCTTCTATCGATGTACTTTTTTATATCTTTAATATATGAGTACATTGTGGAGAGCCAAAGTTTACGTAAAATAGCAGATTTTCAGAGGTCTTCACTAGATTGGTTTTACACAAATTTATGTCTTTATTTCTCAAGAAACCTAGATAATATCCATAAGATAGCTGTGTAACCAAAATGTCTAGAGAAAGATGTGCAATAACATCATAATCACGTAAGAGCGGTTGTATGAAAATGTACCTCGAAAAGGACGCTCTTAACGCAATTCTTAGACAGATATTTTTATTTTCATTAATTTAGATAATGTAGTACATTTCATTTATCTAACTTATTTATATACACTGTGTCTACATTTCTCATCCGACCCTCATGTCGCAGATCTAGCATAGCATAGCATAGTCGGCCTTATAATGTTCCCACAGACCCAGATCGCAGATCGGATCGCGGATCGGTTCGGTCGCAGATCTGCTGAAAGAAATTTCATTTGAAATAAGCAGCACCTTTGGGCTCTTCTATCTGTATTTGTTCTTTTCATCATCATCATCATTTCAGCTGAAAGACGTCCACTGCTGGACATAGGCCTCCCCCAGGAGTCGCCACAACCCCCAAGTGTCGCCACAATGAACGGTTTTGTGCGGCTCGCATCCATCGGACTCCCGCAACCGTTACCAAGTCATCGGTCCACCCGTAGGAGGCCTTCCAACGCTACGTCTCCGGTACGTGGTCGCCATTCCAGAACCTTTCGACCCCAACGGCCATCCGTTCTGCGAGCAATGTTCCCTGCCCATTGCCACTTAAGTTTGGCGATTCTTCATGCTTCGTCGATTGTTCTTTTCATTTTTACATAAATAAATCAATTGAGTGTTTTTTCGTTGTCATGGTGACTGACAGGGTTTCCTTCGAAACGACCCTAGAATATAGGCCTTAAACTTTTTATTTCTAGACCGCCTTTCAGTTTATAGGTCACTTCGTTTTGATAAAATCCAGCTGTTAAATTTCAGAAGACTTCGAAAGTTAACCATTAAGAGATCACAGGCTGTGCGATGAGATGTGAAATTATTCAAAGCTAAACCAAACCAAAGCTATTAATCAAGAATTGTTTAATTTTATCGTTCTAAAGAAAATTTTGAGATGAAGGCTTCATTAAAACATTTAATCATTACGTTTCATTAGATATACAAATGGAGTATAGCAGAGGTATTTTTGAATTTTAGTTTTTAGCTTGAGGGAGTACCTAATTGGGAATTAATTTAAATTATTTTTAGAAGAAGACCACAAGGTCTTCATCTTTACTACCATAAACCAAAGGTTGCAAGTTATGATTAAGGTATGTGCAAAAGAGGGCCATCCTGTAAAACAGTGTTTATTTTCCACTTCGTAAGGATAGACAACTATGGTTATTTCGATTTAGCATGGCAATAGTAGTCCTTGCACTTAGCATAGCATAACAGCATAACTAGTAGGGTGTTTCATGTTTTTAAAATATATGATTTTTGACTTTGCTCGAATTCTTGATACCACTCATACCAAAACTCACCATAACCGGTTAATATTTAAAGGTCGCACAACGCCAATAAAGTTTTCTCATACAGCTAATACATCATCAGTGTAGGCTAATTTTTTATATTTTTATTTTTAACTTTGGATGGTAGCAAGTTAGTGTTACTAGTGTTTTTTGTGTCTAATAAAACTTACTTCCCTCCTCTATAAAAAATAATAATATTAAAAATGTAATCTTCACTGATGAAGTACGTATTGGCGTTGTGCAACCTCTAAATATTAACCGATTATGGTGATTTTTGGTATATGAACACTGTGCATGAGTGGTGTCAAGAATTCGAGCGACGTCAAATGAAAAAAAAAAAATTTCACTTGCTTGTTGGATTGTTCGGAACGCCAACTGCAACTGAAGAAACACAGGTAGGTTTTATTCAGTAAAAGTCTGACACTCCCGCCTCTCGCTCCACCCGTATTAGGATGAGTTATTTGATGATTAATAATAATAATAGCATAGCATAATTAGCCTTATAAGGTTCCCATTGCTGGGCCTTGGTCCTCTTCTCTAAGAGAGGGAATGGGCCGCAATCCACCACGCGGGCACAGTACCTACGGATTGGTGGATGTCACATGTCTTCGAATTTTCGATTCCGGGTCATGCCGGTTTCTTCAATTTTTCGTCCGTTTTCCTTCACCGTTTTGAAAGCAGTGGTGATGAAATAAATAAGACAAAATAATGCGCCTACCTGGGTTTGAATTCACGACCTACAACTTGTAAGTCAGTGCCGGTTACCACTGGGCCACTATTGCTCCAGTCATTGGATTTAAATGATTGTGTTGTACCACTACTGTACATGAAGTTTAAATAAATAAATAAATTCATAATTTCAAATAGGAAATAAAACAGGGTTTATGTGCTTCGTAGAAAACGGGTTAAGTCCTATTTTTATGTTAAAGTTTGACAGATTGTCATGCAAAAGAAGTGATTGACAAATGCTCACTTCAAATTCATAATTCTTTTTTTTTTCTAAAGCAATTTTATTTTATCGTGATCTCATTTAATAGTAAATTAATTAATATTTTACCGTTTGGGTTCCTACGAAGAGACTATTGAGGAAAGGATAATGACCACCAATGCCATGCTGAATGACAGTATCTAGAAATACCAAATAAAGAAAGAAAAAAAGAACGAAAAACAGAAAGAAAGAAATAAAAAAAGAATTTTTTTGCTTGACACACATGGACAACAACAAACAGAAACTTAAAAAAAAAAAAAAAAAACAGAAAATATAAAAAAATGGTCATCACTCTGTTTTCAGACCGGGGCACTCTAAAATAGAGCATGGCAAGGTTCACTCTATGAATAATGTATGAGCCAAGTTCCAAGACGCCGTAGCTATTCCCCGAGGTGTTATTCCGTGCCTTCGTCGAACTTTGACGAAACAAAACGAAAGAACCCTTTGCTGGATGGGTCATGGTTTACGATGGATCCTTAAAAGGGTGGCGGAAATACTGAAGAATATTTTTGAATAGTGATAAGGTTGGCTCAGCTTAAAGAATGCCTATCAGCACTGTAGAATAAATAACATGACAAGTCTAAAGGAACCATAATAAATATATCATTGTCATTATAATTTATGTTAAAACTACCAGTTTGTCATGGACTTCTTTCGCGAGAACGTTTTTGTAAAAACTTAAACACCACACGTAATTTTGAGAAATAAGAATTCTCCATACAATCTTTAAGTCCCTCTACATTGTACAGTAGGGGGTAGTTCTTAAAACAAATAGTAACAACCTTTATAATTTACTTAAAGTTGTCAAAAAATAAAAGGTCCGTTTTGACACCTGTCAAAACGAATACTTAAATACGCAAAAAGAATACTCGCAATATATTCTATCATATTATTTAAGGCGTCAAAAAAGTGTATGTATTTTTTAAAAACGCTTTGTGTATTTAATTATTATTTTATTGTTTCGTTCCAAGTTACATTCTAGGGTATTTCTCCAATGTCAAAACGAGCCTTTTATTTTTTGACGAGTTTAGGTTATCATTTGTGCTAACTTTCAAGTATAATGGTACACGGAATGAGATTTTGCATACAAACAAATTTCCCCTTTTTCAACCCCTTCCAAGTTGAATTTTCAAAAATCCTTTCTTAGTGCTCGTCTACGTCATAAAAGGAAGTCTTGTGCAAAATTTTACGTTCATAGTCCCAGTAGTTTGGGCTTGCATTGATATTTTAGTCAGTCAGTTTCTCCTTTTGTAGGTATATACATATAGATAACCTAATGCTGGGTATTGGTCCTCTTTTCCACACCCAGTGGTATTATACGTCTTTTACCAACTGAATATATATTAGAGGCCCTTCTTCGATAATGTAAAAATAACTTGATCAACCTTATAATGTTCCCACTACTGGGATTCAGGCCTTCTCTCTAGGAAAAGGAAGAATGGGCCATAATCTACCACGCGGGCCCAGTGCGGGTTGTTTGTTGTTGTCGGTCGATGTTTTCTTAAACCTTCTACACAAGTAAAGAAAGCTGTGTGCTTTTTTTAAGGGAAATCGTCTAATGACTTTTTGTGCTCTGGGGTGGAGCGAGAGGGCGTGTTAGCCTTTTACTTGTTTGAGCGTAAGAGACGCAGCTGAAAATCAGCATCAAGTTACACGGGACGTCACCCTTTGTGTTACCATCCGACATTACTCTTGGCTGAGTGAGGCCTGCCCCCCTAGCCAAGTTACAACAGTTTCGTTTCGATTCTCTTTTCGTCGATTGCCTCGAGTCGGCCACGCCTCCGATTCCTTTAAACAAATAGGAAATAAAGGCAAAAATGAGGCAAGGGGGGCAGTTATCCACATACGCGTAGCTTCATAGACGCGTATTCGTCATTATACGTTTGGTGTACGCCTGTTCACAACTTACCTAAAAACTATGAAACTCTGTCGACGCAGCGACTATTTCGTGCCGTCGGCGTCGCGTCGTGTCACTGCTACTTCGCCGACAGTCTATGAAGCTACGCGTTCATAGACAGTAGGCCTTAGGCTGTTTTGACAAATGCATTAATTTTTTTTACCCGACTACGGAGGGTTATGATTTTGACAGGCTATGTATGTATGTGAGTATGTTCATCTGTTCCCTCATAGCTCCTAATCTACCAATCGGAACTCGACATATGAGGTATCGTTAGAACCGTCTTCATTGTCCGCTGAACATAGGCTACGTGACGTGTCACAAAACTCGACATGGCGCCCTCTAGCGGACAAAAAATATGTGTTAAAAAATAAAAATGGAGATAAATACGCCGTGTTTGGTATCATTTGAAAGGGCTACATTTGTAAATTTTGAAAATATTGCTCAAATTTAAAGTGACGCCCTCTAGCGGACAAAAAGTCATGTGTTAAGTTTAACACCAAAATTGTTTAAATAAAAATAAAGTAAAAAACTAAAACCCGACTACGACAAAAAAAAAACGACGCTGAAAAAGTATGAAACAAGATTTTCATACTTCGAACAGAACAAAAATAAAAACCGTAGTCACACGTTATTAAAGTGTTTCGGTTGGTACCTATAACGTGTGACTGCGGCTTTTCTTTTTGTTCTGTTCGAAGTATGAAAATCTTGTTTCATAATTTTTCAGCGTCGTTTTTTTTTGTCGTAGTCGGGTTTTAGTTTTTTACTTTATTTTTAGCATATAATAGCATAGCATAATCAGCCTTATAATGTTCCCACTGCTGGGACTCAGGCCTCCTCTCTAGGACAGGGAATGGGCAGTAATCCACCACGCAGGCCCAGTGCGGATTGGTGGATCATGTCACATATCTTCGAATTTTTGGTTCTAGGGCATGCCGGTTTCCTCACGATGTTTTCCTTCACCGTTTTGAGAGCAGTGGTGATGAAAATAAATTACACAAAGTAATGCGCCTGGCTGGGTTTGAACCCGCGACCTACAAATCTTAAGTCGGGGCCGTTACTACTCGGCCACCACTGCTCATTTTAGTTTCTTACTACAGGTAAATAATAAGAATTTTTGTTTGTCTAAAATTTTAAGCTGTTGATCCCCGCATTAACGCCGGCGTTCACGCGCCATTGTCTTACTATTGTGTCTCTAATTACGCACTCAAAAGGTTAAATCGATGTGAAACGATTTTTTTTCTTACCGCCTCAGAAATTAAAAACGAGTTGTAAAAATTAAAAACTTTATTCCTGATTATTCCAGTCAATCCTTAAATGGATTATAGTCCGCCTGAAACAAAACATATTATAGTAGTTTTTAATGTACCAAAAGCTATAAAGAAACAATTGATACATTCATAAAAGACTTTAGTATAAGAATTTGATACAAATAGTACATTTTGATACAAGTGCAGAAAGTTTGTCTTTGCTACCGAGGCGGAATTTTGTGTTGTGTGTGCCAGTGTTATGGAGCCGAGGGCTGCAGTGATAAATTTGCACGTGTATCAAACGACTTTTTTGAATACACTTAGGAAGAAATGGTTGAAATTGGTTGACCGGCGACTCGTGAGGGTCGACGCGCACCCAGCCTGATACTATAAATGTAACAAAATTGTGGTGAGGGAGAGCACGCGCATTTTTCTACACTAGTGCGGAAAACAGTCTATTGCATGCCTTCAAGCGGTGGGATAATAGCGGGTTTTCGAGTAAGTGTATTGAAAAAGAATTTTCGTGACAGTCGGAGACCTTTGCTTAACAGTGGGATACCTAATGGTTAACGATAATGTGTGTGTGGCTCAATCACCATCACACCGGCTAGAACTTTCGATTAGATACCTAATAAGCTATAACTGCCAATTGGATGATCCCAGAAGGATTTGAATTAGAGGAAGGTATGATTTGGAAACTGAAACATGGTCGCTTGCAATGGGCCTCATCAGAAGGCTTACAGTCACCCAAAGGGCAATGGAAAGGGCTATGCTCGGAGTTTCCTTGCGTGATCGCATAAAGACTGAAGATATCCGCAGGAGAACCAAGGTCGCCGACATAGCCCGAAAAATCGCCAAACTAAAGTAGCAGTGGACAGGCCACATTGGTCGTAGAACGGATGGTCGATGGGGCCGAAAGGTTCTAGAGTGGCGACCGCGCACCAGAAAACGCAGCGATGGAAGGCCTCCTACAAGGTGGACCGACGACCTGGTGAGAGTCGCGGGAATGCGGTGGATGCGAGACGCACAGGATCGGTCGTTGTGGAGACGCTTGGGGGAGGCCTATGTCCAACAGTGGACGACTTTCGGCTGAAATGATGATCATGATGATTTAGAATTCTATATTCTAAAGTCTATGACCAGTGCGTGTTGCCAGTGATGACATACGGCTCCGAAACGTGGTCGCTTACAATGGGCCTCATCAGAAGGCTTAAAGTCACTCAAAGGGTAATGGAAAGGGCTATGCTCGGAGTTTCCTTGCGTGATTGCGTCAGAAATGAAGATATCCGCAGGAGAACCAAGATTACAGACATAGCCCGAAGAATCGCCAAACTTAAGTGGCAGTGGGTAGGGCACATTGCTCGCAGAACAAATGATCGATGGCGACGAAAGGTTCTGGAATGGCGACCACGTACCGGAAGACGCAGCGTTGGAAGGCCTCCCACAAGGTGGACCGATGACCTGGTGAGAGTCGCGGAAATCCTATGGATGCGAGACGCACAGGACCGGTCATTATGGCAACATTTGGGGGAGGCCTATGTCCAACAGTGGACGTCTTTCAGCTGAAATGATGATGATGATTTAGAATATGGGCCTTTGGACTTTGGATCGACAATCGAGAAAAAATAATATTATTTTTTGACTCTACGTTTAGTCTTTTACTTTGTATTTAGATTATTAAATAATCACCTGATGATAGAACCACCATTTGTTGGCATGATCTTGTAATACCACTTTAGGCATGAAATCTGCCATATCGGGTGCGTCTGGATCGATCCTGATGTGATTGTATGCATCCTGGAAGCGAAAGAAATTATATATAAAACTAGCTGACCTGGCGAACTTCGTACCGCCTAATAGTAAGTATAACGCCATCTATTGGCATTACCAGAACAGCATAATTCATTTCATAATGTCATTTTAATTAGAGATGGCATTGTATTCGGAATTTTTTTTTCGTGATTTTTTAAATTTTCTGTCACCGTTTAAACCTTTCTTGGACTATCACAAATATTTTAAGACCAAAATTAGCCAAATCGGTTCAGCCGTTCTTGAGTTTTAGCGAGACTAACGAACAGCTATTCATTTTTATGTATAAGAAAGATAGATTAAATAAAATAAGTATGTATGTTTTTTTAATAGTACGATAGTGTCGGCTAAGTCCATAGTATGGAAGCCAGCTTGACAACGGGACGTCAGCGGATACATACGTCAGACCACTTGACAGAGTCTGGGCTGGGATCACACAAGCCGAGCAGTTAAAAGTTGCAACCGTACAGATGCAGTCCCCCTTTTCTCTGTCGGCTGCTCTAGAAACTGTCTCACGGCTCATTGTGAAATGAATACCTAAAGCCTACGTCATAATAAATCACTTGCGTAGTTTGGAATAGTTTGTTTATTGCTTGTTATCTACTAATCGCTTACAAAATACAGTCTGCGGACTCTCACTGTGATCGGCCTCCTGTGCCGAGCGAGATGTATACCTTTCCTCTTGAACGTCGACATTAAATACATCATTTCTTTGCTTCCATCATTATATACATTTATATATATATATATATATATTATATATTGTTTGTATTATATGTAATTTATTCGTTTATGTATTGTATATAAATATATTATGTATTGTAAATAGTACACCACGAACTATCTGCGTATCGTTTTTCTCCTTCTCTGTCAAATCCATCCAAAGGTTTTCAGTAAATAATCGCTTGTAGCGATAAGACCGCACATTGTGACATCCTATTAATTTTAAGTTCCTAATGTAATTTGTATTTTTGGTGTACAATAAAGAATATCTATCTATCTATATCTATATGTATATACATATCTCGAATATTCATTATGTACCTATACTTTTGTTAACCATGTTTTCTAAATAATAATTTCTTAATTATATATGGCTATTGGCATATTGTCTCTATCACCCTAGGTTTAAACTGTGCAGGCATGAAGTTTGCTTTCGTACTTTTGGTTGCGTGAAGATTAAATAAATAAATAATTATCTACATACTCGTAATTAAGTCAAATTTAAGAAAAATCACAGATAATTTAAAAGTGTCACTAGTGACTGAAAAGATGATTATCTTTTTTGGTATTGCCATGTGAAGCATAATCACCCTTTTAATGTTCCCACTGCTGGGATTCAGGCCTCTTCTCCGGGAGACGGGATGGGCTGTAATCCAATACGCGGGCAAAGAGCGGGTTGGTGAATGTCACACAAATCTTCGAATTTTTGGTTCTAGGCAGTGACGGATTAACCCTTAATCAAATTAAGCAATTGCCTAGGGCATCACGTCTGGGGGGGCACCAGAAGAAGCTCAAAAAAAATCCGTCCTTAGGGCAACACGTCTCACTCTCACGTCACCAAAAACCACACCAAAAAAAGTTTCTAGGACTAATTTGAAAATTCGCGCGTTTTAAATTTTTTGCTTGCCCACTCGCTGCCCGCTGGTGCATTCGGCAATTCAAATGCACCGAAATTGCGATCAACCAATCACAAACCACACCTACCCCGCGGCCCCCCGCAAATCTGTGTCAATCAAATGTTTTGTTTTTTTAGTAACTGTGCCGGCCGGCTTCTATGCATACGTAATAATAGGGATTAAAGTATGAAATTGCTGTTTTATTGTAATAGGTACTTCGAATTGACATAAAACCTTCATGGTTTGAGATTTTTGAGTGAAACTTTTTTCACAGGGCACCTATAACAGTCAGTTCAGTTGTTTTTTATTCAGCTTAGATAAGAAAGATGGATACTTCGAAAATTCGAGTGACTTTTGAATACGAGTTCCGACGCGGAACTAACGCGGCAGAAACAGCTCGCAATATCAATGTTGCGTTTGGAGAGGGGACTGCAAATGAACGCACCGTGCAATTTTGGTTTCGAAATAAAAAAAAAACGCTTTCGTGATGGAAACTTTGATTTGAAGAACGAACCACGTGGAAGACTGTGAATTGTGGAAGAAACGAACCACGTGGAAGAAGGTGAATTACAGTGAATTGAAAGAGATGGTGGAAGCCGATCCGAGCCAAACTACCCAGGAATTAGCGACATGGTTTAACATTACCTTACCAACAATAAAAAAATATGAAAAATGGGTGCCTCATGATTTGACTGATCTGCAGAAAGAAACGAGTGTTGAAACTTGTGTTGCCTTGTTGAATCGATACAGAAATAAAGGAATATTGGATCGAATTGTGACATGTGATGAAAAGTGTATTCTTTACGATAACCGTAAGCGAAAAATGCATTGTAACCGTAAGCGAAAAATGCAATGGCTGACCCCAGGTCAAACGCCGCAACAGTGTCCTAAAGCAAAGCTTTTTTTTTTTTTATTCTTGATAGGTTCGCGCTTGACCGCTAACTCACCTGATGGAAAGCGACAATGCGGTCGACGATGGAGCGCGCTTACCTAGAAGTAACCTATTCACTCTTGACTTAAAGATTCCCGGGTTGTAGCCATCAGGAAAAACAGATTCCGGCAAGGAATTCCACTCCTTAGCTGTACGCACTATGAAAAGGTATGCTTACCAATAAAAAGGTAATGGTAACTGTTTGGTGGTCTCAGCATGGTGATATTTACTATAGCTTTCTCCGATCTGGTCAAGCAATAACGGCAGATGTCTACTGTGCCGAACTCCGAACAATGATAGCAAAACTAGCAGTGAAACAGCCCCGACTCATGAATCAATCTTCACCATTATTGCTCCATGATAATGCGAGACCTCATAGAGCACGAGAAATCGTTTTAACTCTACAGGAACTGCAATTAGAAACCATTTGTCACCCTCCGTATTCACCAGACCTTGCTCCAACGGACTACCATTTTTTTCGTGATTTGGACAATTTTCTACTTGATAAAGTTTTCTTCTCAGGAGGCAGTATAAAATGCTTTCACACAGTTTGTCGAATCTAGATCACCAGAGTTCTATCGAAAAGGCATAAATGACCTTCCTATCAGATGGAAGCAATGTATAAATAATAATGGTAATTATTTTGACTAAATAAATATGTTAAATGAAAAAAAAACGAATTTCAATTTTTCAGTACAAATTGTCAATTTCATACTTTAACCCCTAATAATAAATTTGGTTTTTATTGTTGTCGCACCTACTCCACTTCTAAGGTACGTTACATCTCATCAATGTTTTTAGACGGTAAAGGTTTAAAGACCGATTCTAGTTGACATACGGATAGGGGGGCCCCCAGGCGTAGATTGCTTAGGGCATCAAGTAGTCTTAATCCGTCACTGGTTCTAGGACATGCCAGTTTCCTCACGATGTTATCCTTCACCGTTTTGAGAGCAGTGGTCATGTAAAGGGGAGGGATAAAATGCATGTTACTAAATGAGTTGATTGGATGGAGAAGGAGAAGGGCCAAAGGAAAGATGGATAGATCGTGTGAGGAGAGATATAAAAGAAGTGGAATTCAGTGATAGCTTGACGGTTGACAGAACAAAATGGACGACAGAAAAATCGTTTGTGCCAACCTCAAGTAACCCTCTACTTTTAAAAGGCATTCTGATCCAACTGTTAATATAAAAGGAGATGATTGTGACACATATACGCTGTTCGGAAATCGGAACTGAAAATGGTTTAAGATTACAATATGCATAATGTAATAATTACCCCAGAATTATAGAACCATGTCCTCTTAGCGTTAGTCTCAACGTCTTGAGACGGTTTTAATTCCGTGCTTTCGTCATCGGTACTGATGATGGCGGGGTCATCGTTTAAACTTGGCCTGGTTTTTGCTAAAAAAGCTATTTTGGCCCTACTTTCAATGTTTTTATCTCCCGTATTGCCAATATTGGCCACATTTGCCGCATTATCCATGTTCACAGAACCTGCCCGTTGCCGCCTAAACCGCTTGATTACTTCTTCAAGGTTTTCTAAATCCACGTAAGCATATTGGTACTGAAACATTAGGATTTAAATCTTTAATTCTGTACTAATACTAGCTGTGTCGGCAAACGTTGTCTGCCATATAAATTGTTATCAAAGAAAAAATGGAGGGTAGGTTTTTTTTTTAAGTGGAAAAATCATCCAATGACGTCTCTCGCCCTTGGGCGGAGCGAGAGGGCGTGTCAGACTTTTACTGACTAAAAACCCACTCCTGTTTCTTCGTTGTTTTTCATACCAGGGCCGAGTTTTCCTTTCAGAAGCAAACCCTTTGCCCCAGTAGGCTTCGACCCTGCTGGGCCAGTACGCGCCGTCAACGACTTGAGCTCGGTCCGGTCGCTTGCCGGACGGTTGTATGGCGAGCTACCCGTTGCTTGCCGTCCACAAGCCCGCGAGAGTAGGAGTAGGAGGGTAAAAATAGACCTGACGAATATACAAAAATAGAAATCATAAAAATCGGTCAAGCCGTTTTGGAGGCGTTCGATAAAAAAATACTGTGACACGAATTTTTATGTATAAGACTAGTTTCTGCAAGTGGCTTCGCCTGCGTGAAAATAGGTTTCTCCATACAAACTTTGGACCCCTGTTTCATCCCTTTAAGTGGTAATTTCTAGAAAATACTCTTCATAATAGGAACGTCTGTGCAAAATTTCAGCGTTCTAGGTCCAAGAGTTTGGTCTGGGAGTTAATGAGTCAGTGAGTTTAAAGATTTGTATTTTTAGTTATAACTAGCTGACCAGCGAACTTCGTACCGCCATATAAACAATGAATATTGTGATACCTTTTAGCTGAACTGTCAAAGGATAACGCCATCTACTGGCATTACCAGAACAAGCATAATTCATTTTAAAATAACATTTTATTTAGAGATTGCGTTGTACTCGAATTTTTTTTTTCGTGAAGTTTTCCATTTTTTTTTCACCGTTTAAACCTCCTCTAGACTGTCAAGAATATTTCAAGACCAAAATTAGCCAAATCGGTCCAGCCGTTCTCAAATTTTAGTGAGGAAAATTATACTATTCATTTTTTATATAGATAATTATAACATTAAAAAACTACTGAACTGATTTTAAAAAATCTTTCTCCGGTAAATCGCTACTTTATCACCGAGTGACATTGGCTATTTGTTTACCTACTTTCTCACTTAAAGGGTGACCAGATGGTTGCAAACTAGCGTTTCAACCAAGGTGACCTTGGTTCATGTGTTTGGTTTGTGTTGCGGCTGCATAGATGTAAACCACGCGCCAACACTTTCGGTGTTCGGGAAAACGCGCCTCCCAACCAAGGGCGTTGAAGCTCATGGCTTAAGGGCCTATTACACTACGCGATATTCAGCACACGATATTCAGACTGTCTTATTTTTTGTTCCGAGTAAGACCGGTCTAACCCTTATTACACTACGCGACATCGACTAAGACTGTCTGAATATCGAGTAGTGTAACACAACCCCCCTTACAACCCTTAGCCCTTTACAACTGCTTTCTACACGGATTAAAACTAGCAAGGTCACCTTGGTTGGGACGTTGGTTTGCAACCATCTGGTCACCCCTGAATGAAACCACTAACAGAAGCTAGTTTGATTATACAAGGTCATATAATATCATTTGCCTTTCTGGAAACACCTACTCGAGCATGGAACAAAAATAAAATATGAAAAAAAAAAGCAGCTGCCGTGTTAGTAAGTAGGTACATTAATATCTTCTTCATAAAGGGAAAAGCTGTTTTTTTTTTTCATATCTCAGAGTTGATTCCATGGTAAAATCATTTTATATTCATGAGTACTTTTGCCCCATAAAAGATGGCCAGTTTATTACTAAAGAAACCCGCCACTGAAAATGCATAAAAGTTATATATACATACTTGCGTAACAGGAAATATTTTTATGTATCTTGAAAAAGGACGTAGTGGATTGTCTTTTTCTGAAATAATTTTCTTATTAATCAGATTATTAGCAATACTCACCGCAGCCATGGGCTTTTGTTTAGGTCTGAAAATAATTGGGAATGGTATTTGTTTATTAATAATAATAAATAGATTACAATTGTGTAATAGTTTTTTTAGAGGCTGATGGGACCAAAGAGGACATCATTTTGCGGATTGCCAAGGCAAAAGCAACCTTCACACAGCTCTGTCCTGTGTGGCAATCGCGGAAACTGAATAAAAGAGTTAAGGGCATCCAACTTGACATGTATGTCAAGAAAAATGTATTTTTATATGTATGTGTGTGAAAATGTATTTTTACTGTTTTTCATACAACCCTGCGATCTTACGCGATTATGACGTTATTACACATGTTTCATTAGATAATTTGGAAACACAGTATCTTGTGGATATTATCTAGGCTTTTATTGAAATCAATTTATAAATTTGTGTAAAACTAATCCAGTAAAGACCTCTGAAAATCTGCTATTTTGCATGAACTTTTACACTTTATAATTACCTCAAAAATTTAAAAAGTCAAAAAGTATAACAATAAAAGCCTTGCAAATTTAATCAAAATTCTGAATGATGACAATTTTTTTTCGAAAACTTGAGAGATTCAATTTCATTTAGAACAAATCTTGTAAAATATTCGAGTAAATCACGAACAGAGTTTTCAGGCGTTATCTCTCTTTTTTCGCGTTGCCTTTCGTCAAACATTACGTTGGATTGCGTTAGATGAAGTAACAAGCTTTTAAACCATGCTCGATGTTGACGATAGGCGAGTGAAAAAGGACCTTCTTAAGTTCAAGATATTCTGGTCCAAGGTCAAAACCGTATTGCTGTATGGGTGTCTAACGTCAAAGTCCGTTGCACACGTTCGACCGCCAAAAAAAAACGGCATCTTGGTGAGAGAGGGACCAATATATTTGTTTTTATTTTGTATCAAAGTCAAAGTCAAAAGTTTTTTATTTCACATAGGCCTACATGGGCACTTATAAAACGTCATAAGCTAGTGCACGGTTCCAAATTGGTCGTTTCCTATGGAGAAGAACCGGCAAGAAACTCCACGGTTACTCTTTTAAAAAAAATGGTTGTTCTTACAATATTTCCATATTACAGTATAAGTAGATATTATGTAAGGACAGTGTAGACTGGTCAATATTGTACTAAAATAATCATAATAAAAAGTGAGTCGTAATAGGAAGTAACCTAAGAATTCGCGGAGTCTACAGTGTTCTCACATTCACATTATAAAAAAGAGGCTAAATAAACAATCTTGTTAGTTTTGCTAGCAACTGTGATAACTTATAATTTTTTTAAATAACGAATATTATTTTCATGCACATTCCCATCATAAAGACGAACGTGAATTTTATAATAATTTATCCATACACATGTTTATATATATCTTACCTCCTTTTGTTATAGATGACTGGTCGATGCCTCTGTAGGTATATAATATAGAGCTGTGAACATTATACGAAGGATGACAAAAAAAAGTTTAAATATACATATTAAAGTGTATAAAATAAGTATTTAAATTTTTACCTGGCCGAGATCTGGTCTAGAAAAGAAACAAACAAAAACAGTTTTATTACGTACTAACTAGAACATAATTTATGTTAACAATACAGATAGATCAATAATAAAAAAATGGAGGACGATTTTGTCTGACTCTATTGGCTTGGTTGTTTTTGGCAATCAAATAGGGTAAATTTCTTATATTTTTAAATAAACATACACATTCACAACACTTAAAGAACGTTAGAAGCTAATGTACAATTCCAATTGGTCCGTTTCCTATAAAGAAGAACCGGCAAGAAACTCCACGGTTTTTTTGTATGTGGGAAAATCATCCAATGACATCTCTCGATCTTGGGCGGAGCGAAAGGGCGTGTCAGATTTTTACTGACTAAAATCCCACTCCTGTGCCGAGTTTTCCTTTTAGAAACGGTTTGTTTGGCCCTTGGCCCCAGTAGACTTCGACCCTGCTGGGTCCCTACGGTTTGCTGACATCTCCTTGAGGCGCGCGTAGAACACTACGCGCCGTCGACGACTTGGGCTCGATCCAGACGATTACCGGACGGTCGGACGGCGAGCTACCCATTGCTCGCCGTCCGCAAGCTAGCGAGCGTAGCTACTTATACGTACAGGTCCTGCCAGCGGCTTCGCCCGCGTGAAAGTAGATTTTTCACACAAAATTTTGACCACTGTTTCATCCCTTCAGGGGGTGAATTTAGGGAAATCCTCTCTAAGGGCTCGCCTACGTCATAAACGGAAACATTGTGTAAAATTTCAAGCTCTTAGTTCCATTAGTTTAGACTGTGCTTTGATATGTCAGTCAGCCAGTTTCTCCTTTTATATATATAGATGAGAGGACAGTGTAGACCAATCAATATTATATCCAAACTCACAATCAAAATAATAATAATGAAAAGTTCAAAATCACTTCAATTCACAAGTTTTTTTAAAGGTAGTTGCTGAGATAGTATTGAACGTTTATTAAACACAAAAGTTGGCTGTCAATTATTCAAGCCGGGTCTGGGTATTTGTGCATGTCCGAAATTTTTTAGGAAATATATTTATTTTCGTTGATAAGTGTGACATGGCTAAGTACGAATAGATGTCACAACAGGTAATGCTTAAACATTGTACTATAATAGGCAAAATAAAAATTAAGTAATTTGAATCAATAAAATCACACAATGTAAAAATAAAAATAAAGAAGCATTTTATTCACGACACGGGTTGAAATTTTAAAAAAATCCAGTTTTTTTTAAAATTAATTTATTAAAATTCCTTGTGTTCATTTCTAAATCAATCTAATTATACCATAATTAGCGAACCGACCTACCTTCGTACGGTTATTTGAACTCTTACTTATTCTCGCCTTTCTCTACTATAATATGCATTTCTATTCATTTATACCGTTCTCATGGATCGCTCTGTCTATTGGTGAAAATTGCATGAAAATCCATACAGTAGTTTTCGAGTTTATCGCGTCCATACAGACAGTCAGACTTGGTGGGGAACTTTGTTTTATAATATGCTAGGATAAGGATGTGAAAAAGTCAGAGTGACTGAGAAACCGAGTATAGGAAGCAAAACAAAGGTTATAGACACAACGTGCAAAATAAGAAGGCCTAAATGTCGATGGGCAGGGCATATGATAAGAGGAAAAGAGAAATGGAGCAAAATTGTGACATGATGGTTTCCTAGAGAAGGTCAAAGAAAAAGTGGTAGACCACAAAAAAGCTGGGATGATGATATAAGACAAGTGACAGGCGTCACGTGGAACAGAGTGGCTCAAGAAAGACATGAGTGGAAAAGATTTTATTTAGGAGGCCTTTGCCAACTGGCAAACAGATCTACAGAAAATAAGAAAAATTCAAATAAAAGACTAGATTTACATTATTTAAGTTTTCTAAGTATTATTTAGTTTTTCACACAGTTGTAATATGGATCTGAATAAAAGGCTATATTATTATTGTGAGGATAAGGATAGTTAAAATAAAAATAAAATTAGTACCTACTCGTAGAAGGTTTTCCTATTGGGATATGTTACGATCCCTGTTGGACCATCGTCGTAATTTGCTTTGCTCGTGCTAAATAAATCAGAAATCAGAAATCAGAAACGTTTATTTCAAATAGACCAATTACAGGCACTTTTGAATAGTCAAAATGTCGGTCAGTCAAAAAAAAAATACAAGTGAAGCTAAATTGCACGTTCCAAAGCGTCTATGGAGAAGAACGTGCAAGAAACTCCATGGACACTCTTTTAAATCATATTATGAGTTACATAAATCTTGGTTACATATTTCTTGTCGCTTCTAATATGTGAGCACAATGTAGATAAGTAACAATAATTAAAAGAATAAAATAAAAACTAATTAAAAAAAAAATAGAAATTGAATTAAGTCACTGGCAGCTAAGAGATGACCAGTCTCAACTGACGGCACCCGTTCACGAGCATGACGCGTGCATCAGCCCCACTCAGCTCAACCATTTTGAAGGGAACCGAATGACCCAATAACACGTGCCACCATCAGCGAGAAATTTGAGTGAGCATGACAAACTCTCAACTGCCATGCTCGTAATGACAAATATAAAATAAATAAAGTAAAATCGAATCAGTGAAGTGTTTAACTTTACGTTAATCTTGCTTAAAGGTGTTTCGACATCTGGTGAATGCACCATGAATGCGCTGCTTGCGAACCGCTCGCGAGCTTCGTGCATGCATTTCAAGTTCGCGCGCCTTTCCTGTACCACCTGCGCTGGCAGCTTCGCGCTGTGTGCAACCCAGCACCCCGCGCGCTGCACATAATTCCTCCCGCCCGCAGATGTACAGTATAAAAGCAAACGGAACTGCATGCGCGAAATGTGCGCCGCGTGCGCACTCTGTGAAAACCTTGCTTGATTTACGTTAAAGAGGCGCAACAAAGAATTGCAGTAACTGCACGCGTGCAATGCACGAGTAGCTCGCGTGAGGGTCGCTAGCAGCACATTCGTCAGATGTGAACATACCAATAAGCGTATCTATTAATAAAAAACAAATTCACATTGTAAGCCTATCCAACCCTTTTTTTTCCAACTATGTTGGTATCGGCTTTCAGTATAATCAGATGCAGCATATCGGTATTTTACAAGGAGAGATTAACCTACCTGACCTTCACAACACAGTAATTGGGTAACACAATACACTCTAGGCAAGACTGGTGTCAGATTTCCTGGACTCTGACTGTCAAAAACCTACAAATTGAGCACCATAACTCTGAATAAGCACCATCTGGTGACAATACAGTGAAACACAATCATTCCATACAATTGACATAAGTGAAAATTTACAATAGCGCAATCGAATGGGTATAAAAACTCGCATTAGACTCTTACGCGGTACCCGATACAACCGCGAATTCAACGCAATGCGGCAGCTTCGACCTACGAGCGTACGATGTAGCCTTTTCAGTCACCATTTATATATTATAAAACAAGTTTATCGCATAGCAAGAGTTCGCGGGAAAATATCAAATCAACTAAAAGCGACCGCTTCGCTTCACTCATCCTCGCACCTCACCCACGTGTACACACACATAGGCCACCGCAATAAAGTATCATCAACGCTGCGTCGCTTTGTGGTTGCAGCTCCTACAGAGGACACTGCGTTAGAAAAAACGAAAAGCGAAAACGAAATAGAAGTCGGCGGATAATAAATTTTTCATGACACAGCTGGCTCTGAATAATTTTCATAGCCATTTTTTAAAATTATTATTGATAGGCTTGCGTTTGACAAAAGTAACCTATTCACTCTTATTTATGTCTTAAATATGAACTACTGAAATCCCAAACATTTTAGTTTCTTACGTTTCGATATGTTCCACCTGCAACATTAAAAACAAAATTAGCATTTATTTACATATCAATTTGGGTTTATAAATAACAGACTCACTGAAATCGGACAGACGGTGAAAATGATTAGGAGTTAAACATTAAAACCTTACCTTTGCATTAGATTCAAGAGCATCAAGAAACTAAAAATAATATGAAACATAAACATTCATTTATTTGTAGTAAATTAAAGTTTATATTATATTTTTTTATTTATTTATATTTATTTCAAAGCTTTGCAAATATCCTTACAGGCTAGACCCAATGTGATATTGTAGTTAATAACAGACTGAACTTGGACTGAGAAGGAAATAAAGATGGATTATCAGTCAAAACCTTACCATGGCATCGTTTTGAAGAGTATCAAGTAACTAAAAATAACATGAAATATAGAGATTTTCAAACTAATTTAATAATAATAAAACTGGGCAAGTGCAAGTCGGACTCGCGCACCGAGGGTTCCGTACAAACTACAATTCCCGAGTGGAGTCTCGAAGATTTTTCCGAATTGAATTAAAGTTTTTTTTTGTGACGTAGGTATATATAGGGTCACTGGCAATTAGTGTACGATACTTAAACACGTGATTGTGCTCATGATAACAAACAATTTTTATTATGGGAGCAAAGCCGAAATAGCGAAAAAAATATCAGCTGTTCAGTACATTAGGCAAACATAAATGTACTGAACAGCTGATTTTTTTTCGCGATTTCAGGTTTGTTCCCATAGTAAAAGTTGTTGGTTATCATGAGCACAATCACGTGTTTAAGTATCGTACACTAATTACCAGTCACCCTATATATATGGTTTTAATTTCAACTCGATACCTCCACGCGTTCCCGAGATAAAGGGTCTTGACAGATAGATCAGACAGACGAACAACAAAGTGATCCTATAAGGGTTCCTTTTTTTCCTTTTGAGGTACGGAACCCAAAAAATAATAAAAAAACTGTTTTCAAAAGACTTGTTACAGAAATGTGTTTCTATCCAGCGGAGCCACTAGAGCTAGACCTAAAATACAACTGGCATTGCTTTGTTTGTTCAATGTACAGTTAGGCCCTAAAAGTGCAGTTGCACTCACCCGATACTAAAGTGTCTAAAATTTATTTGTAGAACAGGGTCAATGGTTTATGACTGATGTAATTTGTAGCATAGAACCTATAGCATAGTTGGCCTTATAATGTTCCCATTGCCGGGACTTAGGCCTCCTCTCTACGAGAGGGAATGGGCCGTAATCCACCACGCGGGCCCAGTGCGGGTTGGTGGATGTCACATGTCTTCGAATTTTTAGTTCTAGGACATGCCGGTTTCCTCACGATGTTTTCCTTCATCGTTTTGAGAGCAGTGGTGATGAAATAAATTACACAAAGTAATGCGCCTGGCTGGGTTTGAACCCGCGACCTACGACTAGTAAGTCGGAGCCGTTACCACTCGGCCACCACTGCTCTCATAGAACCTATAGTAGTGATTAAACTAGTTGTAGACCATTGAACGTATACTACAAAGAAATTATAGACACTATAGCATTAGTAGAGTGCAAATGCACTTTTGACCCCTGATTGTACCTTGAGAATTTACTGACAAAATCCAATGTACCTCAATTATTTTGATAGAATTTACAATAATAATTAATCGCCTCGTCCATCCAGTGGGGCCCTCGGTTCTATTACGCTTGTAAAACAGAATAATTCTGAGCGTAACTCGTACCAATGTACCTCTCGATTCATGCAATAACTCCAAGGGATTTTTACCAGAACAGGAGAAATTCAGCAGAAAAAATTGGTCTATTCAGCGGGGCCCTTTGTAATTTGAGTTCATGCGTGCAAAAAAAGCACCCCATTCCTTTACCGTTTGGGGAACAGTGGTGATGAAAAAAGGTACACAAAGTAAGGTGCCTGGTTGGATTTGAACTCGCGACCTTATAACTCGTAAGTCGAAACCGTTACCTCTGGGCCACCACTGTTTATAAGTATATAAAATGTTCATACATCCATTGCTTTTTCATAAATACAAAAATAGTTAAAACATCACACCACACTCAGGTAGACCGAGCCCAAGTCGTCGACGGCGCGCAGTGTTCTACGCGCGCCTAAAAGGATATGTCAGCAACCGTAGGAGCCCAGCAGGGTCTAAGTCTACTGGGGCTAAGGGTCTGATTCTGAAAGGAAGACTCGGCCCTGGTATGAAAGGCAACGAAGGAACAGGAGTGGGTTTTTAGTCAATAAAAGTCTGATACTATCCCCCGCTCCGCTCAAGAGCGGGGGATGGAATTGGACGATTTTACCACAGAAAAAAAAAACACACAGGTAGAAATCCGTTAGTAATCATGCAAATATTAAAAAGGCGAAAGTTTTTAAGTACCTAAATGTATTTGTACGTTTGTTTCATCCGATTTTAGATAAATATATCGACACCCGCAACAAACAAGGTTGTAAAATTAATTCTGTATTTTTTCAAAATGAACCAAAAAGTGATAGTGTTATGTTTTAATTTTGTTTGGACTGTAATCGGAGACACTGCCATGTTCGATGTGGATGTCGATACGGTGGAAAGGATCAAAGTAGGTCATTTGGTCGGACCTTCAGATAAAAACTTACCTTAGCATCATTTTGAAGAGTATCATGAAACTAAAAATTATATGAATTAAAAACATTTTAAACCAACATGATATTAAGCACAACAAATATACACCACCATTTTTTAATTACTACAAATACTTAAAGGGCTTATTAGAAAAGGTCTTGTTATTATTTAAGGAAAGTCTAAATAAATAATTTTTATAAACAGCAGAGTTATTAGCATTTGTTTTTATCCAAAAATGTCACTCAATTTAAGGAAATATTGTACAGGCTATTGATTATGAATGAAAAACAATGGAAAAACATTGCGCGTAGTATTTTCTAGTAGCAATTGTTATGAATAATTCATTCAATTATGAATTTACCAATTATGACAAATTTTTTAATTTCGTGGACAATTTTGGGATTTCGTTTCTTTTACTTTTGACTGCATAAATATGATCAGTAACGGGTGCTGATAGAGTCCAATTTTTTTTGTACTAACTAAAAAGTAGGGGTGTATGCCAAACATTACAAAGTTCAAATTCAATTGAAAGTCATATATTTTGTACGGCCTTTTAACTACAAATCGTTACCAAAAATCAACCTTATTATCCATCTAAATTTTTTTCGTCATGCCTCCCTCTATCCATCCACATATTTACTCATAACTCTTTCAGTAACATGCGTTTCATCCCTCTGTTTCACATACGTATTCCATGATGAAAAAAAAACATAAATAGTTCTTTGACATATCTTTCACAATTCAAGAAACTTGTCTGTGGAATGCATTATTAATACAAGTGAGGCGTATTCAAAAGCTACCAACAACATTAAAAGAAACGGTGAAGAAGCATTACCTATCATATTAATTGTTCTACTCCTTTCTCTATCGGTTGTTTAATATTTATAAGTATACAAGCGATCCCGACAGATATTGTCCTGTCCGAAAGCTGGTTTTTCGTCAGAATAAAAATTTAAGAACCCCTTGCTGCGACACCTACGGATCCAGTTGTATTATCAATCCATCTAGGGACCCATACAAAATTTTGTTTAAATCAGTCAAGCCGTTTAGGAGGAGTTAGATGACAAAAACCTGTAATTGACTCAATGTCTCTTATACTATTGTTATTCTTTTGTAATAGCTGTTGCTTCTCCTATGATTAAATCAACAATAAAATAAATAAATACACATCATCATCGTCATCATCTTCCTGTCCTAGTCCTGTGTTATTTGGAGTCAGCGCAACACGTTTTTTTCTTCCATTCTGCCCTGTCACTCGTCATGCTATCACTAATTTCCTTTTCTTTCATATCACTCTTCACACAATCTTTTCTTTGGCCTCCCTCTCCCTCTTCATCCGTCCACATGTATGCTCATAACTCTTTTAGTAACATTCGTTTCATCCCTCCTCTTTACATAGCCATACCATACTATACACGTACATAAAATTAATATAAACATTATTTGGTAGTTTATTTATGTATTTAACATAAGCCCTAAATCTATCTCCTTTCATTCAGTTCATCCAAAGGTTATCTATAAGAGATTGCCTTTTACGTAAGACCGTCCATTGCAGATATGTTTGTCCTGTGCCAATATGAGGTATACAATAATATAATAAAGTACATAATAATAATGAACTTACTCCTAGATCAAATGGAAATAGTTCAGTCGTTGTTTCAATCTGTAATAAAAATAATGCGTTTTTCAAAAGTAGGTAGTTTTTATCCGCGTTTTAAAGGTCCGGTTTTTTTTTTAATTCATATAAACCAGTGCTTGACTGCGCTCCCACCTGATGGTAAGCAGCGATGCAATCATTGATGGTGAGGCGCACTAGTTTATTAAGAGCCTATTCACTCTAGCCTTGAAGACACCTAAATTATAGTTGGACGGGAAGACCGCAGCAGGCAAATTGTTCCAGTCCTTCGATGTACGCGGTATAAATAAACGACGAAGCGAAACGCTTAATTTGATAAAAATATTATGTAAAATTAGCTCTTAGACTTAGATCCGGACACTATCCATCAGCAAAGTTTGCATACTAAATGAAGTAGACTGATTCACCTAATTGTGTAACTTGCAATCAAATTGAAGATGTACAACATTTGCTGATGGAATGTGTCCGAAATAAAGATGAACGCGACTCATTGCAGAGCGAACTGAAATTATATAGATTCGATGTAGGTCTAATCCAAAGCATTTTATAAAAACCTAAATCGGAGGTGGCCAAAAAACTATGTCGTTTGATAGCGGTCTCTCAGCAGTAGCATAGCATAGCAAAGTCGGCCTTATAATGTTCCCACTACTGGGACTCAGGCCTCCTCTCTAGGAGAGGGAATGGGCCGTAACCCACCACGCGGGCCCAGTGCGGGTTAGTAGATGTCACATGTCTTCGAATTTTTGGTTCTAGGACATGCCGGTTTCCTCACGATGTTTTCCTTCACCGTTTTGAGAGCAGTGGTGGTGAAATAAATTAAACAAAGTAATGCGCCTGGCTGGGTTTTAACCCGCAACCTACAACTCGTAACTCGGGGCTTTTACCACTCGGCCACCACTGCCCTACTCAGCAGTGATTCGTTCTATTTAATATCTGTGATGTATGTTAGGTTATGTATTAGTTAACCTTATATTATAGGTATGTACGTGAAGTAATTGTTAAAAGGTACGATGGGGCTGACATATCCTTTTTTGGACAAAAGCCCCTAAATAAAATCTTCAATAAAAAAAGGTCGGATTTTAGTTTTGTTTTTATTCATTTATTTATATAAATCAATTAAAAATAAATAAACTAATCACCCTTTGAAGTTCCTAGTCTCGTTCCAATCAGAGCGGAAGCAGTATTTTGATGACTTCGCAGTCAAAAAAATAAATAAAAGCCCCCCTCTTTGAGAGCCCTCTCTTAGAGAGCATTGTAAGACTACGGGTGTGCCTTTCAGAAATTTTCCATGTTCCTATGTGGAATTTCTGAAATGCAAACCCGTAGTCTTAGAATGCAAAGGGTAACTGTAGAAAAATAGGTGGGTTTTAGTCAGTAAAAGTCTGATACGCCGTCTCGCTCCACGCTAGAGCTGACGAAGTCATTAAATGATTTACTATCTCCCAAAAAAAACCTATGAGAGCCCGTCAAAATATTAACAAATTAAAAGATTCATGATTGATCATTATTTATCAACGACTTCGACACAATGGTTGAAACCTTATATTTACATTAATAATGTTATTTTTCTCTGATTTATTAAAGAAAAAGTGCTTACTTGCGACGGAGTAAATAATGTTGCTAACTGAAATGAATGAAAAATAATAAAATTCATAAGTCATGTTAGTGTCACTAAAATAAAAAAGAAGTAAATTACAGGGTATACAAATATTTATTATTAAATTAGGTTTATTTAGCCAATTTTAAAACTTTAAGACCCGAAGGTTGACCGGTAGAAAATGTCTAAGGCATTAAGTTCGTCTTTATGTCTATGAAGTGTAAAATAAATAATGAATAAGATAGTGACAATCATTGCCAGTTATAATTGTTTTTTTAGGGTTCCGTACCTCAAATGGAAAAAACAGAACTCTTATAGGATCACTAAATTGTCCGTCTGTCTATCTGTCAAGACTCTTTATCTCGGGTACGCGTAGAGGTATCGAGTTGAAGTTAAAACCATAATATACGTCTGCGGTCCTTTGAAGCTGTGAAAATATCAAATTTCTGAGTTAACGAAAACAAAAGATACGGCCGTTTTGTCGCTGTGTATTTCGACGCTCTCAAGAGAATCAAAATTCATAGGGTACTTCCCGTTGACCTAGAATCCTGAATTTTGGCATGAAGCAAGGTCTCATAGCACAAATATAGGGAAAAATCTGAAAACTGTAAATTTGTAGTTACGTCACAAAAAAAAATACGGTCGGAAAAATCTTCGTAACGGAAATCGAACTGTTTTTATAGGTAAGTTTGTACGGAACCCTCAATGTGCGAGTCCGACTCGCACTTGCCCTATTTTTTTTTATATATGAAACTAGTACTTGACTGCGATCCCACCTGATGGTAAGCAGTGATGCAGTCGTTGGTGGTGAAGCGCACTAGTTTATTAAGAGCTATTTTATATAAGTGTCTTCAAGGCACTCTAGCCTTAGCATAGCATGGCATAGTCGGTCTTATAATGTTCCCACTGTTGGGACTCAGGCCTCCTCTCTAGGAGAAGGAATGGGCCGTGATCCACCACGCGGGCCCAGTGCGGGTTGGTGGATATCACATGTCTTCGAATTTTTGGTTCTAGGACATGCCGGTTTCCTCACGATGTTTTCCTTCACCGTTTTTAGAGCAGTGGTGATGAAATAAATTACACAAAGTAATGCGCCTGGCTGGGTTTGAACTCGCGACCTACAACTCGTAAGTCGGGGCCGTTACCACTCGGCCACCATTGCTCTACTCTACTCTAGCCTTGAACACACTTAAATTATAATTGGACGGGAAGACCGCAGCAGGTCAATTGTTCCAGTCCTTTGATGTACGCGGTATAAACGGGAAAAAAGATAGGTATAAAACCGAAAAATTAAATAATTAAGAAAATTTTCGACAGTTACTTACCTCTGAATCTGATAGATATGGTTGACTGTGTTCAGTTTTGCCATCTCCTGGAGATTTCTAATATGTAAAAAGCATAATAATAAATAAATTAGCCAACTTAAAATAAAAAATTAAGCCGTTTGAAAAGGCTACGCTCATACTTAAGTACCTTATTAAAAACTCAAAGTCAGTCTTAAGAACCGAATACCAAGTAAGATTGAAGAGTCTTTCTTCACTCGGAAAATAACCCTCAAAGAATGTCAATTAATAACAAGAGTCAGTCCTTTTGAAGAAAATTTCCTCCGATCTTCATAGCAACCATGACAAAGTAAAAAAAGCTGTATCAGTGAATTTGGTTGTGTCAATTGATAAAAATATATCAGAATATAGGGGCTAGGAATACCAATAGAATGTACCCAAAACGTGATCAGTTTTTTACATTTTTGACCTCGATCTCTCCTCTTAGTGACCAACTTTTTTTTAATGACATAAACTAGATCTTGACTGCGATCCCACCTGATGGTAAGCAGTGATGTAATCGTTGATGGTGAAGTGCACTAGCTTAATAAATTAGTCTATTCACTCTAGCTTTGAAGACCTGCCCCCCTAGCCAAGTTACAACCGTTTCGTTTCGATTCTCTTTTCGCTGATCGCCTCGAGTCGGCCACACCTCCTATTCCTTTGTTCTGACCACGTGACTGAGCGTTGAGATGACGTCAGAACAAAGGAATCGGAGGCGTGGTCGACTAGAGGTGATCGACGAAAAGAGAATCGAAATGAAACGGTTGTAACTTGGCTAGTGGGGCTGTAGTATATGCCAAGACTCTCCCCTCCTCCTCTTAGTTTCACGTATTCATAAATATGATTTAAAATCATTTTTTTGCAAACGGAATGTTAAAATTAAGTTAATTTAGTTCATGATTCTTTTTTTAATTAATTTACAAGTTATTTGAAAAAAGAAAATGTTATCATAAAGGAAAAAACTTATGTAAAAATAAATTGTATCTATATATAAATTCCAAAAATAAGCCTTTTTTTATTAATCTTGAGTATGTAAAGAAATTTCAAGCTCCTTAACTGAATGGGTCACGTAGTATGCGTACGTTACTTAACACTGTTTGCATATAAAATATTTTAACAATCGCCATGCAACATTAATATTAAAACAAACTCTATAGCCATTTATTTTATTCATCTTCAGCTTATGTTATATTTATTATTTCAGTTTTTGTTTAAGTTAGATATATTATATTATATTTTCTGTTTTAATGATTGATGCAACTCAGTACCAAACATAAATCATTGTAAGCAAAAAACGGTGCACTTATGCTTAAAACTATATGACATGAGTGAAAACTTCATGAAAAGCAAGGTGTTGGTACTATTTTATTTTAATCTATATCATTAAAGAGATTACATTTTTTTGTTATTTGATAGATGCGTTAAGGTAGAATTACACTGCGCACACGTGTGACACACACGCCGAACTGGTCGCGTCGATCTCCATACATTTTATTTGGAAACTAGACTTGTAGAGCTTCTCTAGATCCACCCCACGCAATGCCACGTGACGTCGTTCTACGTACAAATTAGGCGGGTTACACGTGTGCGTCGGTCTAATGCAGTTCTAGCTTTATGCTCTTTTATTTAACAGCTTGTCCAGAATGGGCAAATTCGCCGCGAAACCTTTCGACTACTACGCGACAATACTTTGCGTCCACAAGCATAGGAATTGAACGAAGTGGTTGAGTTCACTTTTGTATTTTGCGCATTAACTAGATGCAACAAGGTGTCTTAAGTATCTCGACTCATGCGTAATATGCTCGATACAAGCACGAAAGTCAGGTAAAATACAAGCAATTTATGCACGTATTTTGAATTTGTGCGATGCTTGTGGATGCGATGTACTGGCGCCTAGTATCTCGCTAACGCGCGAGTTCGCGCCAAATATTTCGCAGCGAATTCGCCCCTTCTGGTCAAGCTCTTAGTCAGTAGGAGGAGATATGGAATTGAACGAAGCGGTCGCGTTCGCTTTGGAGTTCACATGTTAACTAAATGTAACAAGGTGTCTCTAGAATCTGGACTCGCATGCCATACGCGCAAATCAAGCACAAGTCGATAGTCTGGCGAATTACGAAGTGTGTGTGTTGAATTCGAGCGTCTTGTAACTCGCTAACGCGCAAATAAATGTTTTGCGGCGAGTTTGCTACTTGTGGACTAGCTCTTACCTGAACGAAAGGTACATAGCCGAGCCTTTAATGATTCTAATGATTTAATTACGAATTTCGCGGACTATCCTGTCGCTACCCTTCAAGGGTTGATTTTTTACGAGTCGGATAACTTTTAACTGTCAATATGAATTCCATTATATTCATTAGGGTTGTAATATTTTCAATACACGCTTAGTGTATAATAATTATCTGGTGGAAAAATCGACCGTTAGGCATCGTTTACGTCGCACGTCGCGCGTCGCGTTGGGCGGCATGGCCCATACTAAAATCAAACATATATGGCGTTGTATGGGAGCGTTTATGGAGAAGCAATTTTATAAGCGTTTGCTTGAAATGGCCTGCATTTTGCCCCGTATCTTCGTAAACGAGCAGTTAGGGTTTATAAAACGAATTTTGATTTACTTACCTTTTTCCAATTGTTCTGCGGTTTTTGCGTCGGACTTGTTTGATATTGGCCTTGGTCTCGGTGGTCTGATTGGCCAGGTGATCCAGCTATGCCTTGAGAACCTTGTGAACTTGGTTGGCTAGGGTGGCCACGTGAGCTTGATAAACTAGGTCGACTTTGCGGAAAATACTATGAAACAACGAATGTATTAACAAATCAGTATTATGTTTGGGCCGAGGTGTAATGGACATCCACATTTCACCAGCTTAATTTATGAATATTTTTGAATGCTTAGAGAAAAAAGTATTAACTGCGTATCCTTATTTTTACTCTCATGGGAAACGTAGGTTTTTTTTTACTTGGGATATCATCAAATAACTTCTCCCTATCTGGGTGGTCTCTACCACCGTTTGCTCCACCATTTCCTCCGGGCAATACTCACAATGATGACACCCAGACGTTTCTGATTACTATCTGACACAGAAACCTCCCAAAACAAGCGTGTCCGGTAAGGACCTGCGTCTGGAGGAAAGTGAGGACACCGCACCGTGGCACCTCCGTAGCCACTCCTCAAAGAGGGTTCTTATCGCCTCGATAGTAGCGTGACCATGGAGAACGTAGGCAGGGTTACTAATTCAGTGGTTATAACATTGTTTTGTTTTAGTGTACTACTAAATAAATAATTATAATCTGTTTATGTATGTATATTAATTCAACAATGGTACTGGGAAAATAGCAACTGGCTTGCAATTGTTTTAATTAAAATAAATAAACGAGTCGAAAACTTACCTCACGATTCGATGCGGATTCCTGAAAATGTATATTAAATGAAATTGTATTTTGTGCCAGTTTATAATTGATTTTCGAATGCAAAAAGAAAGAGGATCACTGAGTCGTTAATAATTACTTGTTTTTTTAAATAATAATAATAAACTTTATTGTCAGACCAGAGATCCATAAAGTTTTAAAGTCTGCAATACTATTTTTTACGATTCCGGTGAAAGATTACAAACTATTTGAAATTCGGCTGGAGCGTGATGTGGATTTGACAAGTCGCGGGAAAAGATAGGTCAAAGTGACTCTTAACAGGGAAGTTTGCATAATACAAGTAACTGGGTAGTTTTTGGCATAGTTCAGCACACACAATGGTACAGTTTTCGAGGCACAAGAACCAAATTTTTCACGATAGTTGAATTTTGTTGAGCGGCGCTACACTCACAGGTCCAACGGCCATTAGCTTAGTACCTCTCACTCACACAAAGGCTATATCGGCAAGTGCAGCCCCCCTAGCCAAGTTACAATCATATCGTTCGGCGCGAGCGCCTCGAGTAGGCCACGCCTCCGATTCCTTTGTTCTGACGTCATCTCAACGCTCAGTCACGTGGTCAGAACAAAGGATTCGGAGGCGTGGTCTACTCGAGGCGTTCGCGCCGAACGAAACGATTGTAACTTGGCTAGGGGGGGCAGGAAAGAAACGGGTTTAAGAATGCAACAGCCAGTCGATAATGAATCTATCAAGATAGAATTAGCATAACCAAGTATAAGTCGCCGTTTTGTTGTGGTCATGAAAAATTACTAATTTCTGCAAAGTATAATAAAAAATTTATTTTACTTACCAGTTTCTTCAATTGATCAATATAATGTTGTTGCTGATTCATAGACGACCTATTTAATATTTTTTTTTTGACAATAAAAATATATTTGAAAAAAGCAGCCAGTCATATTGACACGATACCAGACTTATAAAAAAAATTCTTACTTGTATTTTTCTACTATTTTTCTTCTTCGCATTATTTCTTGTTCAAGCTTACGGTACTCGCTTACTAAGTTTTCTATTGGCATGTCCTAAAAAAGGTGGTTTATGTAGTCATCCTAATATAGGTAACATAGGCAGTGGCTCTATGAAAAATACTGGCATTCGGCTTTATTCTGTTCTGTTGTGACTCTAATTTATGATTGATAAGCTGGATATTCTGGTTGAAAGCAATGTTCAGGATTTAGTAAGTAATAAAAAGATTTTTTAAAAGCCTGAACAATCATCGTCAGGTCGTGATTGCCCTGACAATGGCGACAAAGAATTAAAATTCGCTCACTCACCGCTAAGTTGGCTGATGACTGATCCTAAGGAAAATCTAAAATTAAATACATGCCTATAGTATTCAGTAATTCTTATTTTATGAAAAATTAAACTTCACAGATTGTTTTTTTTTTTTTAAATTTGTGCCTTGTTCTCAACATATTATAAGGAAAAATAAAATGATGGTCCGATAGATTTAAAATCATATAAATTTTTAAACCACAGTGTCTCAAGACGAAAGTCTATGACCAGTGCGTGTTGCCAGTGATGACATATGGCTCCGAAACGTGGTCGCTTACAATGGGCCTCATCAGATGGCTTAAAGTCACTCAAAGGGCAATGGAAAGGGCTATGCTCGGAGTTTCCTTGCGTGATCGCGTCAGAAATGAAGATATCCGCAGGAGAACCAAGGTTACAGACATAGCCCGAAGAATCGCCAAACTTAAGTGGTAGTGGGCAGGGCAATGTGCCCGCAGAACAGATGGTCGATGGGGACGAAAGGTTCTGGAATGGCGACCACGTACCGGAAGACGCAGCGTTGGAAGGCCTCCCACAAGGTGGACCGATGACCTGGTGAGGGTCGCGGGAATCCGATGGATGCGAGACGCACAGGACTGGTCATTGTGGCGACATTTGGGGGAAGCCTATGTCCAACAGTGACGTCTTTCGGCTGTAATGATGATGATGATGAAATTTTTAAACCCGTTTCTCAGCTGCCCCCCTAGCCAAGTTACGACCGTTTCGTTTCGATTCTCTTTTCGTCGATTGCCTCGAGTAGACCACGCCTCCGATTCCTTTATTTGGACGTCATCTCAACGCTCAGTCACGTGGTCACAACAAAGAGGCGTGGCCGACTCGAGGCGATCAACGAAAAGAGAATCGAAATGAAATGGTTGTAACTTGGCTAGGGGAGCTGATCAAGTAGCATAGCTACGCCGTATGTCACCGTGTAGTGTAGCTACGGCGTAGCTCATGAGAGCGCAACTTATCAGCTCAGGTAAAAGGTAAAAAAGATTGTTAATGTGTAAAATGTGAGTAGTGGTAGCTAAACCGTATCGTGTTGTAGGTATTAGAAAATTCAAAATAAATATTAAAAGTAAAAAAAAAAAAACTTTCTTTACATACACAAATAGGTTAATAAATTACTTAGGATTAAATAAGATAATTACAAAAACATTTACAGTATAAGAAACATTATTTTAAAATTACTAAAAGAAACATACTAGTGCCGCTTGCCAATTGTAGTTTTCTTCACCAGCTTTTGTACCTAGAACCTTACATAAATATTATTTATAATAAGTTCATTTGAATCACTCATAAATTAGTACTATCTAATAATAATATTTAGTAACTACAGAAAACTGACAGCATTTTAATATTATAGTAAAAATGTTATGCTTTTTTTATGACAATTTATTTTCTTTACAATCAAAGGTATTAAACAAACAGTACTTACCGCAGTATTCGTTGGTTTAGATTCCTATAAAATATGTCTTACATTAATGATTTGCAGCTTTACACAGTAACAAGTATTTATTTACAGAATTAAGTAAAATTATTAAAATCAAGCAGTGGTAGCCAAGTGGCAACGGCCCCAACTTACGAGTTTAAGGCGCATTAGTTTGTGTAATTTATTTCATCACCACGGTTCTCAAAACGGTGAAGGAAAACATCGTGAGGAAACTGACATGTCCTAGAACCAAAAATTCGAAGACATGTGACATTCACCAACCCACACTGGGCCCGCGTGGTGGATTACAGCTCATTCCCTCACCTAGAGAGGAGGCCTGAGTCCCAGCAGTGGGAACATTAAAAGGCTAATTATGCTTATTTTATTATTATTAAAATCATCAATATAACTCTTTCAGTTCAGTTAACCCAATTGAATAATTTTTTTATGGAATAGCCATTCAATATCTTTATTATATTTGAACTGAGAGGATTGTACGGTATGTGTTACGGTCATAAATCATATTTAAATCAACATACTACTAGTAACTAACCCGCAAAATGCAAAAAACTTAACAAAATTTGAATTTCGCAGACTACCTTGAAGCCTTTTACACCTAGAGCCTTACATAAATATTATTTATAATAAGTTCATTTGAATCACTCATAAATTAGTACTATCGTTTAGTATTGATAACTACAGAAAATTGACACCTTTTTAATATTATAGTAAAAATGATAAGCGTTTTTTGTGACAATTTATTTTCTTTACAATCAAAGGTATTAAACAAACAGTACTTACCGCAGTATTCGTTGGTTTAGATTCCTATAAATAATATCTTACATTAATGATTTGCAGTTTTTCACAATAACAAGTATTTATTCACAGAATTATGTAAAATTATTAAAATCAAGCAGTGGTGGCCGAGTGGTAACGAACCCACTTACGAGTAGGTCGCGGGTTCAAACCCAGCCAGGCGCATTACTTTGTTTAATTTATTTCATCACCACTGCTTTCAAAACGGTGAAGGAAAACATCGTGAGAAAACCGGCATGTCCTAGAACCAAAAATTCAAAGACATGTGACATTCACCAACCCGCACTGGGCCCGCGTGGTGGATTACGGCACACCAGACATGGTCAGTTTGGGAGATGCCTGCACCAGATTCGTGTGGAAGAAACGCCCGGGTGTCACCATTGTATGGACCGCCTGGAGGACACAGTGGAGCATACGGTAGAGATGTGCCCCGCCTGGGCAGAGCACCACCGTGTTCTCGTGGGGGCGCTCGGCGGCAACAATATCTCGCGCCTGGCCTTGGTACAGGCCATGGTTCAGAGCGAGGAGGACTGGCAGGCGGTTGCCTCCTTCTGCGATGCAGTAATGCTAGCAAAGGAGGTGGCCGCATGCGCGAGGCAATGCAGCCAGCAGGGTCGAAGCCAACTGAGGCCATGGGTAATGCCTATGAGAACCCCGGAGCACTGGAACGAAGGCAAAGAAGGAACAGGAGTAGGTTTTAGTCAGTAAAAGTATGACACAAAAGGGCGGGAGAGGTCATTGGTTGATATCCCACCGTAAAACAAATAAAAACGATGGAGGCAACTATGTGTATAAATATTGATATTTAATATATTTACCTATACAACAAACTATAATGAATGTTGAGATAGATGGGTGGTGTGACGAGAGGGGATAAAATATGGAATGAATTATTTTTTTTAATTGTTGATAGGCTCATATTTGACCACTTATTTTCACCTGATGGTAAGCGATGATGGCCGACGATGGAGCACGCTTGCCCAGAAGTAACCTAGTCATTTGAGGAAGTTCGAAAGTAGTGTCAGTGAATGAAAAATTGAAAGGGAATCGTTTGTCTTGGTATGGTCATGTGAAGTGGAGGGTTGAAACGCATGTTAGAAAAAGAGTATAAGTTTACACGTGGATAGATGGAGGGGAGAGGGAAACCCAAAAAAAAGATGGATGAATTATATGAGGAGTGATATAAAAGAAAAGACAGAATAGAACAGAATAAAACTTTATTGTACAACAAAATAGTAACAAAAACTTTAATTTAATTTTAAAAAAAAAGTTAATGATAGCGTGACGGGTGATAGATAGAATGGAAGAAAAAAACACGGGGCAAGGATAAAAAGATGCTGATGAAATCAAGCTGTGATGTCAACATGGTTACTGATTACTGGTACTACCAGAATCTGCGTTTCCTGATAGTTACGACCTTTGGGGACTTTATGTCAAGAGTGAATAAGTTAGTTCGAGACAAGCGAACCACAGCATCGCTTTTTTTTTGGGTGGGAAAATCATTCAATGACATCCCCCTCTCTTGGGCGGAGCGAGAGGGTGTGACTTTTACTGACTAAAAACCCACTCCTGTTCCTTCGTTGCCTTTCATACCAGGGCCGAGTCTTCCTTTCAGAAGCAGACCCGTGGCCCCAGTAGGCTTCGACCCTGCTGGGCTTCTACGGTTTTCTGACATCTCCTCGAGGTGCGCGTGGAACAGTACGCGCCGTCGACGATTTGGGCTCAGTCTGGACGGTTACCGGACGATCGGACGGCAAGCTACCCATTGTTCGCCGTCCGCAAGTCCGCGCCTACGGTGGCCGGAAATCGGAATCGGGATCCCTGCGGCTGAGGCGTAAGGGCCGCGCCCTCATGCGTGCACGTGCGGTCTCCTCCTTTGCTAACATTACTGCTTCACAGAAGGAGGCGGCCGCCTGCCACTCCTTCTCGCCCCGGACCATGTACCAAGGCCCAGCGCGAGATATCGTTGCCGCCGATCTTCCCCACGAGGACAAGGCGGTACTCTGCCCAAGTGGGGTATATCTCTACCGTGTGCTCCAGCATGTGCTCGGGGCGGTCCACACAGTGGTGACACCCAGGCGTTACTTCCGCATGAATCCGGTGCAGGAACTTCCCGAACTGACCATGTTCGGTGAGAACCTGCGTCATGCGGAAGGTGAGAACGCCGTGAGGTCTTTCCAGCCACTCCTCAAAGAGGTGACTTACCGCCATAACTATGGCGTGCCCAACAGCATCGCTTTACTATCAGATTGTAGAAATTATTAAAAAAATTATCTTTGAAAATCAAGTGATAGCAGGTATATGATGGATGCGGTTTTTATAACTTCTATGTTCTATTTTTGTACACTTGTGTGTATTAATGTTGAAGTACCTACCGTACTTCAACATTATTTTGTTACGAACTATATAAGTATGACCAATATTTAAAATGCACCAAATATTTTTGTTGTACAATCAAAATTCATAGATTAATGACGTAATATATAAATCATAGTGTAACATGCGCGATGGATGCGAGTCAGGAATGTGGGCAAGGGATTCGGGCGAGGAATGTGTGCTAGATATGCTTGCGAGTATTGCGAGTGAGGAATGTGTGTCCCACGCACATAGCTGAAAATACTGCGCATCCTCTTACATTATCACAACGTGTCCTTGAATCGCTAATCAACCTCCTCATCTCTGGTGGAAAAGCACCCTAATTAATATAAAGGTTTTTTTTAGGTGCAAGGCTCCGGACCATGGCTTGTGCCAGGGCCCAGCCCGAGAGGTCGCCGTTGCTGACAGCCCCCACGAGGACACAGTGGTGCTTCGCCCAACCGAGGTGCACCTCCACCGTATGCTCCACCGTGTCCTCTGGGTGCTACCACCCGGGCGTTTTTCCGCCTGAGTCATGTGCAGGAACCTCCCGAACTTACTATGTCCGGTAAGAACCTACGTCATGCGGAAGGCGAGGATACCGTGACGCCTCTCCAACCACTCCTCAAAGTGGGGGCTTACCACCATGATTATGACATGCCTAGACTAAAGCCTCCACCTATGTCCTTCATTTGCCCTTTCTGATCCAGGACCACAGTATCTCTTTAAGAAATTCCCGTTGCCCTAGCAGGCTAATTGTAGTAAAAGTAGTTTCTAGGTAAGCGCGCTCCATCGTCAACCGCATCGTCGCTTTCCATCAGGTGAGATAGCGGTCAAGCGCGAACCTATCAAGACTAAACAAAAAAAAAAAAGTAACTTACTGCTTGCCAGGTAGGTATGCTGCTATAAGTCTCTTCAGGATTATGTTGGCCTAGCGTTGATGGACTTGTTGTATCTTCATTTAAACCCAAAATATCTTGATACTGTAAATCTCCTAGATGTCTTTGCGTATTATCTTGGACTTGAGGTTTTGGGATCAATTCGTTTTCAGAGTTTGGTATCGATATACCTTGACTTTGTTGACCATAAGCTTGTGGGGCTTGATTCTGTGGGACCCTGTGTTTATAAGTTTGTTATATTCGAAAAAAATATTGGTTGTCAAGAATTTTGACTCCTGTTTCATCGTTTAATTAGGAAATTGTTATTATTATTTTGTTTATTCATTAGTTTAAACATATAAATTATATTTTTAAATATTTCAATAAAAAATAACATTTGAAAATATAAAAAATAGTGAAACATCATCATATCATTCACAGGCGTACTCATAATGCATTACGATTTTTTTATCGCCGCTCAGGGAGGCTTCTTTCGTACATTCCAATACCACACAGTACCAATGTGAAGTCTCTTCGAAGGTTATGCCCTTCTCCTTTCATGTCCTTCATACCCAACCAACTGAACATTTTGAGATCTGAACGTGGCAAATAAAAAGTCTGCAGTCTACATACTGGTCGGACAATCGAAACGAAAACGGGCCAATGAAACCCCTGCAACAGCAATTAGCTCTTGTCATTTCATGAATCTGTTTCATAAGGTTCTAAATAAATTTACTAGTATAGACAGACGTTGAGAGTTATTTTTTTTTTATAATTATTAATCCAAAACACAAATCGCAGACGTAAGTAACTCAGCAGCAGGCAGGTCACATCTACCGCATATCGCAAGAAAATTGGGCGAACACAACTGCTGACTGGATTCCGGACAGCAGGAGTCGGTGACGCGGTAGGCCCAGAAGGAGATGGCGTGACGATTGGAACTCCTCTCCTACCTTAAGGATTGGTCAGAAGTGACTGAGGACAGAAAAGAGTAGAATAATGGAAGGGAACAGCAGCACTGTAGAGCAGTGGTGGCCGAGTGGTAACGGCCCCGACTTACGAGTTGTAGGTCGCGGGTTCAAACCCAGCCAAGCACATTACTTTGTGTAATTTATTTCATCACCACTGCTCTCAAAACGGTGAAGGAAAACATCGTGAGGAAACCGGCATGTCCTAGAACCAAAAAATCGAAGACATGTGACATCCACCAACCCGCACTGGGCCCGCGTGGTGGATTACGGCCCATTCCCTCTCCTAGAGGAGGCCTGAGTCCCAACAGTGGGAACATTATAAGGCCGACTATGCTATGCTATGCTAATGGAAGGGATGCCTTCGTCCTGCAGTGGGACACAACGGGCTCAAAATAAAATAAAAAAAATATTATTTAAAGTTCTGAGCCACTTTTTGCCAATTCCCAAGAAATACATCTAAGTCCAGTAAGTTGGTGGCTTAGAATCGGGAATAAGGGAAGGAATGGAGGGAGGAATGCCCAACAGTGGGACAGTATAGGCTAGATATAGTTATAAAATATATAATGACAGTATAATAATATTATGTAAAGTTATTCAATAAGATAAGTTAATGGCTACAGCTAAAAGTTACTTACTTATTAGCCTCATTTTGTTTTTTCTCGTACTCTTTCAATAAATATTCTTTTTTCATATTTGTGTTTCCGTCCTCCACAATTTGGTATCGTTTTTGGTTTTGCGGTTCTTCATCTTTAATTTTATCGTAATTTTGCAGGAAATTGTCGATTGGAGCGTCCTCATGGTAAGAAAAAATAAATTATATTTTTCGTTTTTAAATAAATTTAAGTGAGTAAGTAAATATTATCGACCAATTTTTTTTCTTTTTTATTCTTGATAGATTCGCGCTTGACCGCTATCTCACCTTATGGAAAGCGACGATGCGGTCGACGATGGAGCGCGCTTACCTAGAAGTAACCTATTCACTCTTGACTTAAAGATTCCCGGGTTGTAGCCATCAGGAAACACAGATTCCGGCAAGGAATTCCACTCCTTAACTGTACGCACATGAATGTGTTCCCAAAACGTTTCGTGTGTATGGGCGAGAATCATCATCATTTCAGCCGAAAGTTGTGCACTGTTGGACATAAGCCTCCTCCAAGTGTCAACATAACTACCAGTCCTGTGCGTCTCGCATCCATCGGATTCATGCGACTCTCACTTTACTAATAATATTTTATATTATTAGCAAACTTAAAAAAAAAAGTTAATATTCCTCTGTTGGTTTCTCTTTGATTGGGTATGAACCTATTTTATTTTTACACTCAAACCCTCTGTCCGTCGCAAGTTCACCCGCGTCTTTAGTTACTATGCCGTTCCCAATGCGACAATAAATTAAACTGCGGATAATACCTCATGATGTTCCCAGTCTGTCTAACAAAAATTATTCAAATATGGCCAGTAGTTTAGTCACAGGATATTATTTTGCATTTTCAGCATTTTCTACATGATGTATATGAAGTTCACGATTACAAAAAAAGCTTCATTGGCAACTGAGAAAAAAAAATCTTGGTGCCATAAACATAAAACCTTAAAACAGTTAATGATTAATTAAGTTGAAGTGACAGTTGGCATATCAAGGTCACCGGCGTTACTATTTTTATTTTTATAAAAGCAATATATTGTAATAATTACGTTTTGTTTTTTAAATATCATGCCTCGTTACAAATACACATCGTCGGAGTACTCCGACATGATTTTAATTTATGGGGAGTGTCACAGAAACTTCACTTTAACTATATAGACATACCGAGAGAGGTATGGGAACACTCAAGTTAGTCCGCCCAACGGGCGCATTATTGTTCAAGTTGTCCAGAGGATGCGAGAAAATTTACCATTAATCCCGCAATTGGATAGTACTCCTATACGTGTAAGAGTGGCACTAGACGACAGAATTTTAAATTACTTTAAACGCAATCCTATGTCTCGTCTGCGTAGAGCAAGTCAACATTATTCAATATCGACAATAAGTGAGTGCTAAGTGATAGAACAGTGATTATGATTAAAATTTTATTAAAAAAAACTGTGATTTGGTGTAATTGTTTTTATTGAGCATTCATAATAATGGCGCCAAAAGATTACGTCACTACATGACACGTCGCTGTTGTTACAGGTTAGTGTATCGATATTAAAATTTATAAATAGTTTTCTATTTCGTTTACGATTTTATGCAGAATAGAAATAGATTTGTTTTGGTAGTTTAGTTTTGGGTGGAGAGGGAGAGGGAGTCCAAAAAAAAAGATGGATGGACTGTGTGAACAGTGATATGAAAGAAAAGAAAGTTAGTGATAGCATGACGGTTGACAGGATAGAATGGAAGAAAAAAACGTATTGCGCCGACCCCAAATAAGATGGGACAAGGGCAGGAAGATGATGATGAGTTTTAGTTTTTTTTGTCGGCCACATCATCGCTTACCATCAGGTTAGATAATGGTCAAACGCGAGCCTATCAATTATAAGAATAAAAAAAAAGTTTAATAATATTCCTATGGACTAGCACTACGAGTGTTTTAATTTATGGTCGTATTGTCGGCACCACGTTGTATAGCCTACATTTTTACTCTATAAATGTGCTATCCGACACTTTGAATTTCTCATTTTTAATAGTATTATGTATAGCGGTTTCATACCTTTGCTTGTCCCTCAACCTGCAACAGTTAAGCGCAGGAAAAAAAGCAAATTAAAAATAGCTATGGACTAGTACTACGAGTGTTTTAATTAATTGTCGTATTGTCGGCACTACGTTGTATAGCCTACATTTTTTCTCTATAAATGTGCTATCTAACACTTTGAATTTCTCATTTTTAATAGTATTATATATAGCGATTTCATACTTTTGCTTGTCCCTGAACCTGCAAAAGTTATGCGCAAGAAAAAAAGCAAATTAAAAATAGCTATAGACTAGTACTACGAGCGTTTTAATTTATTGTCGTATTGTCGGCACCACGTTGTGTAGCCTACATTTTTCCTCTATAAATGTGTTATCCAACACTTTGAATTTCGTATTTTTAATTGTATTATATATAGCGGTTTCATACCTTTACTGGTCGCTCAACCTGCAAAAGTTAAGCGCAGGAAAAAAAGTAAATTAAAAAAAATATAATTTGTGAAAAAAAAAATGTCTAATTTAGGTTTTGAAGAGAATTCTTTAGATGTATGCTGCCCGATATTGTGGTTCAGTTAAAAAAATGTGATAGCTTATAGCTATTTAAATCAAAACTAAAATATACGGCAACTTTGGACAAATTTCTTCAGTGGAAAATAAACAAAAATGCTACGTTATTTTCAGATTAAGTATTTTTTCGTAAGTGTATTGAAAAATGTCATTTGATACACATAGAAATTAGTAACTGTACTGCAGAAATTTGTTGCTGTTCCATAACACCCTCGCCTGCAGCTCAGGCGAATTTCGCCTCGGTTGCAAATCAAATGTACCATTTCAATTCAAACCAGTAGTTCTTGAAATAAGCACGTTCAAACAAACAAACTGTTCAGCTTTATAATATTAAACTCGTTACAAAATAAAAAGCCCGTTTTGACATTTGAGCGAGACCCTAGAATGTAACTTGGAACGAAACTGAAAAAAAAAATAAAAATAATTAATTACATAAAGTGTTTTAATGTTTGACATATAACGTAGACGGTTACATAACGTAAATAAATAAAAACATAACATCAAATAAAAGTCAAAATAGGCCTTTTATTTTTTGACAACTTTATTAAGTGTAACCTAACCTAACCTAACCTAACCCAATAATATCAAATGGGTAACAACTAAGTAATAACCAAGACAAATGAGATCATTGAGGTAAAAAATATACTTACTGTCGTCGAAGGTAATTCTTGACCTTGTTGCCTATAAAGTTGGTTTGCAAAATAATATTATCTTCATTTTATTTAAAAAAAAAATTGAAATTAATTGAAAAATTAATTTGATTTAGTTTATTAATTCCCTAACTACAAATTAAGCTGTTGATCCCCGCATTAACGCCGGCGTTCACGCGCCATTGTCTTACTATTGTGTCTCTAATTACGCACTCAAAAGGTTAAATATAGATTAGATCATAGATTTTCACATTTGCTGTTGAAATATAATACCGTAAATTGGTAACGACGCAAAGGACCTTAACATGACAATGTTAAAACGTCAAGCTTGCGAGCTAGAAAGAAGGATGGAGCTATACAGCCTATATAGCTGCATCTCTTTATCAGTTCATCGTCAAATGGATTGCGTTAAGAACTCTTGGTAGGGCGTCTGAGGCCCTAGGAGCCTCTGGAGCTATATAGGGTTCATGGTTGGGTTTCATGTTTTTTTTAATTTTCGATTTTCATTTGACTTTGCTCGAATTCTTGATACCACTCATGCACAGTGTTCATATACCAAAAATCAACATAATCGGTTAATATTTAGAGGTTGCACAACGCCAATACGTACGTCATCATCACTCATCAGTGAAGATTAAATTTTTAATATTAATATTTTTTATAGAGGAGGGAAGTAAGTTTTACTAGACACAACAACACACTAGTAACACTTACTACCCTCCACTGTAAAAAATAATAACATTAAAAATGTAACCTACACTGTTGACGTACTAGCTGTATGAGAAAACTTTATTGGCGTTGTGCAACCTCTAAACATTAACCGATTATGGTGATTTTTGGTATAAGAACACTGTGCAAGAATTCGAGCAAAGTCAAAAATCGAAAATTTTAAAAACATGAAACACCCTAATATAGCCCAGGGTGTATAGCTTAATCCCTATTTCTTGTTCGCACGGCTGACATTTTAACATGTCGTCTTGATTAGGCGCCTGATCTCGCAAACTAAGTCATATACCGAATTACCGATAAGTTATTTAACTGTCTTCAAAAACATATTGCACAAACAAGACCGGAATAATACTTTCAAGAAATAAATAAAAAATAGATAAATTACGTGTGGTAATCGTTAAAAAATAAGTGCACGTACAAAAGTACAAAACCAACAGCCAATAGAGTCATTCAAATCAGAAAAAGGATAGGACGATTCAAACTTATTGGGAACAGTGACCTAGCGACTCGCTTTATGATTCGAGATATCATTAAGTTTGTACCTATACTATAGAATATCCATCGGCAAAACGTAAAAATATGGTCAAAACTTAAGATTTATTAAAAATTAACTCACTTTAGTTTCATTTCTGCATCCCTCTTTTGTATTTCCTGTTCGATCTTATGATAATCTTTTACGTATCGTGCTATTGGTAACTCCTGAAAAAAATAATGCAAGATGTTATATTTAGTATACTTTATAAAAACAGTAGCTCCTGTCATCGGCTTCGCCAACGTAAAAATAAAAATAAAACATCCCAATGTAACGTACTGCTGGGATAAAAATATGCTATACCTTTGCCTGCTGCCGTCTTCTCGTCCGATTATAATTTAGGTGTCTTCAAGGCTAGAGTGAATAGGCTCTTAATAAACTAGTGTGCCACACCATAAACTGCCACAACAAGAAATCCGTTCAGGAGTTTGAACGTGAAGGAGTGACAAACACACACATAAACACACACCATCACACACACATAAATAAAAACACAAACTTTCGCCTTTATAATATGAGTTTGATTGGTTTCACAGTCACAATATTATTCATAAAAAATTGATAGACATTTTATTGTATCAGCATTAGCTGCTGGGCAAATGCACTTCACTACTAGACATAAACAAATATACAATGTATTTTATGGGCACAAGTTGTTTTTTCTTGGCTAAATTTAAATCGATTACGTTTATGGAATAATCTTCAAAAAAATATTAAATAAAACAGTCAGGTACTTACCAATAAGTTTATTGCTCGTTGCTAAATCAGCACAAACAAAGAAAAACAATAAAATTAGGTTAACCTTAAAATTAAAAAGAAATTAAGGCAGGATTATACGAGGAATCAATAAAAAAGGAATAAAATAAATATTTTTGACAATTGACGATAAAACACTGTGTGAAACACATTCCATTTTCTTTTTTAGAATGTATTTTTAATTCATACGATCATGTGAGGCACAATTAAATTTATTTTTTTCTTTATTCTTATCTTCTTTAAGAAAAAAATAAATTGTATTTTTATTTAATTAAACATAATTTTTCATTTTTTCAAACTTTCCTTCTCACTTGCATTTATTTCTGTATCGTAGGTGCGTTTATTATACCAATATTTTATTAAAAGTTTAAGCTTAATAAAAAAATAACACTTACTAGTTCTGTAAAATTAAAATCCTGTGGAGGCCTGTAAAAAAAATTAGACATCATTACACAGTTCGGTTTTGTATGAGTCTAATACAAAGACTAATAGCTTAGTCAGTCTTATAACGTACCTACAGCTAAGAATCAGGCCCCCCTCTTTAAGAGAGGGAAGCGGTGCTAGCAGAGGGAAGATTTACAAAGACTCGCCCCTCATCGTCATAATTTCAGCTGAAAGATAGCCACTGTTGGACATAGCCACGCGTCGCCACAATGAACAATCCTGTGCGTCTTGCATCCATCGGATTCTCGCAACTCTCACCAGGTCGTCGGTCCACCTTGTAGGAATCCTTCCAACGCTGCGTCTTTCGGTACGCTGTCGCCTCTCCAGAACCATGTTTCGGAGCCATATGTTATCCAGTGCGTGTTGCCAGTGATGACATTATAGCTCCAAAACGTGGTCGCTCACAATGGGCCTCATCACAGGGCTTAAAGTCGCCCAAAGGGCGATGGAAAGGGCTATGCTCGGAGTTTACTTGCGTGATCGAAGCAGGAATGAAGATACCTACAAAGACTCGTACAGAATCAAAAATATAGAGAAGCGAGGCTTGTCTATATTCTATGTATGTTAGACTTTTTCGAACACCTAGCTAGATCCACATCTAGGCACCTGGCAAGGAGCGAAGTGAATTTCACGGGTGCCTGCCGTTTTGCCGAAAAGATTTTGACCAAATTTCATTACCCAAACAAATTTTAGCAACCTTTTTTTATACCATTGCAATATTTCGAATGATTTTAGTACGCATATTTTTATTTGGTCAAATTTTTACTTGTCAAAATATTATCAAGTATAATGTCATTATGGCATTTGGTCTTTAATCAAATGATTTATTACAGCAAACAATCTTCAGACAATTATAAACATTTGGTGAAATGATTTGTTGATTTATGGAAGTAGAGTAGGTTAATTATTAAAAAAAATGGTTAGGTTGGGTTAGGTTAAAACTGTGTCCTCCTACGCACGAGCCAAGCGAGCGAAGCGAGCGGTGCCGCGGCAGCGGCCGGGGAGTGGCAGAAACGACTTGCATTAATAGAAAATAGAGATTGTTTTTAGTAGGTTACCCGGAACTGAACTATTTAGATTAGGATAATTACTTATTTAAAAAAAATGGTTAGGTTAGGTTAAAACTGTGACCTCCTGTTCGTCAGTATATATTATATTGAAAAAAAAGAAATATGGAAAAAACGCTACTAACTAAAAAAAAGAATAGTTAATATTCATATTATTATTACTATTGAAAACGGTTATTCCAACTGAAATATTTGACTAAATAAAAAATGTTAAAAGTACTAGTTGGTAGACAAGTTATTATGCGTTACAATTTTTTGTGAATAGATTTTTTGCTAAGTAATAATTTGGAAATGAAATTATGCGAAAAATTTTTTGGGTAGTGAAAATTTGTCAAATTCCTTTTGGTCAAACAAGGGAGGCTGTTAATACGCATGAAAATTCTATGTTATAGAATCTCTCTGTATCTTGCTGAGAAATTGTGAACAGAAATCAACTGTCAACCAATCAGGGTACAGGTCTCAATCTCGACATATTTTATAAACTTAATGTCTAAAATCATTAGATTTTTTTTTAGGTGGGAAATCATCCAATGCCTTATCACGTTCTGGGACGGAGCGAGAGGGCGTGTCAGACTTTTACTGACTAAAACCCATTCCTATGTTCCTTCTTTGCCATGCGTTCCAAGATTTCCAGGTTTCTCTTTTGGAAACAAACCCATGGCCCCAAGCTCCAGTAGGCTTCGACCCTGCTGGGCTCCTATGGTTTTACTGGTATCTCTTTGAGGCGCGCGTGGAAAACTACGCGCCGTTGACGACTCGGGCTCAGTCCGGACGGTCACCTGACGGCGGGACGGTGAGTTACCGTCCAGTTGATGTCCGTCCCCTTACGCGTGCGGAAGCCTCTTTCGCTGGCATTACTGTTCCACAGAAGGAGGCAACCGCCTACCATTCGTCATCGTTCCGGACCATGGCCTGTATCAGGGCCTGGCGCAAACAATCATCAGACGATATCCACAATAAGAATTACTTACGCATCTCTGAAATCTACTTCGGGCATTCTGCGATCATTTTTCTTGTAAAGCCTGTAGCGCTCTTCGTCTGGTGTTATCTATAGTTTGAAATAAAGAATTTTCAGAAGAAAAATGTACAGTCATCAGCACATGAGTGGTTATTAAGAAAATCATTACGTCGTTGAAGTTGGTATATTTTTCTTTTTTTCAATGAAAATCTTGCCTCACACTAAGAATTACTACTGGATTGTGGGTGTGTTCACAATAAGTAAACTCACTCTACAGCTCACATACAAGCGTTGTGTAGGTTTCACTAACAAAAATTATTTTTGGATTCTTTATCGAATATTCTATCGAGTTTTTATTACAAGTATCAAGTAGCAGTACCTTTGTACAAACTTTATATTAAGATACCTATCTTCTTCTGTATATTTGTGTGTACATGAATTATAAAATAAATAAATAAATAAGTATTTGCTACATTTTTCACTTAAACGAGTCAATGACCTTAAAGATCATTGAATATAAGTAGACCTCCCAGTACTAGTGACTACCTTAATAATGCAAGGTCAACATATACTGGAAAAATATCTTACAAAATGTTAATTATTATGTATAATAACGTTTTAAAAGACCTACCTTTTAAAAATTACATATGAACGCAAAGCTAACAACATACAAAACCAACAAAGTTATATACACTTCATTTTAATTACCTATTTCATTTGTTTAGATACAGGCTAACTAAATGTAAACAATCTTTTGACACTTCTATGAGATGACTTTAAAAAAAATATGTTTTAAAGTATGGATATAAGTAAATAGGTAGAAATCAATTAGGTACCAATCTACCATATAATTTTAGAAAATTGATTATATTTTCTACACTAATATTATAAAGAGGAAAACTTTGTTTGTATGTTTGTTTGTTTGTACTGAATAGGCTCAAAAACTACTGGACCGATTTTAAAAATTCTTTCACCATTCGAAAGCTACATTATCCACGAGTAACATAGGCTATATTTTATTTTGGAAAAAAATAGGGTTCCGTAAGATATTTGGGTTTTTCGGACACAAGGTGTAAAAAATCAACCAGAAAAGTTACTTATTTTGCGTACGCTGCCTAAACTATAAAAGATAGAACCATAAAATGTTCTAATTAATTGTAGATCTTATAAATATCTACAAAAAAGTCCGCGACACACTATACCCATCTATGTCGAGTGAGGCACAGCAACCATTTTTTTATTTAAAAATCTTGAATTTTTTTTGGACTACATTTAAACGCGTTTATTTTACTCATGCTATTAATCCTTATCAAAATAAATGATTTCATCACTAAGAACAGTTTATGGAGATAATATTTGGTCTTTGAATGATTAAAATTGGACGTTTGGTTTTGAAGTTATGGCGAAATTAAAATATTACGATTTCTGCTGCACGGCCCGTTGCGAAGTGGGCGTCACCAAGGCGGGGGTGCGCGTGCGGGAGGGGAGTTTAGATCTATGAGTAAGGTACCCGCGCGCGCGGCTCAGTCGCGAGGTCGGCTCCCTACGCAGCGGTCGTGCGCGAAGTCTAATAATTTTCGTGCGATTTTTTTTAGATTTCGTTCTTAAAACTACACCTACGCAAAAGTTCTTCTCAGAGCTAAACAAAAGTTCTTTTCAGGGCTAACCAACAGTTCTTTTCAGGGCTAACCAACAGTTCTTTTCAGGGCTAAACAACAGTTCTTTTCAGAGCTAGACTTTTACACGCTATTAACATTTTCTTAAACATTTGAAAATGCCTAAGAGAGCCAGGTCTCAACTTTCTAAACATAGTTCTCAAGCACGGGCAGCAAGAATACGTCGTATGGGAGAATCTTCACCTGAACGTTCACAACGCCTTGCTGAACAAAATCAGAGAAACTCTCAGGTACGCGCACGAGAGTCGAGTGTCGAACGTTCGCAACGCCTTGCACAACAAAATCTGAGAACCTCTGAGTTACGTGCACGAGAGTCGAGGCTGGAGCGTTCCCAACGTCTTCATGAACAAAATGTAAGGACCTCTGACTTACGCGAACGAGAGTCAAGTGTCGAGCGTTCGCAACGCCTTGCCGAACAAAGTCTGAGAACCTCCGAGCTACGCGCTCAAGAGTCGAGGCTGGAGCGTTCCCAACGTCTTCATGAACAAAATATAAGGACCTCTCAGTTGCGCGAAAGAGAGTCGAGTGTCGAGCGTTTGCAGCGACTTAGAGCTCAAGCAGAGAGACAGCAGTTGTCCACAAACACAGTTCGCAATCGAATTTTAGCTAACAGCAACAGACTGGCTTTCAGATATGATCCGCAGGTTGATTATGCACAACAAGCGTCCGTCCAAATCGGAGTCATGAATAAGATCTGCTCTAACTGCTCTGCCAAGAAATGGACAGACGAACCTAATGGTATGTGCTGTGCTTCAGGTAAAATTTGTCTTCCTAACCTTCAGGAGCCACCACAACCAATAAAAAATCTTTTAACTAATAACCATCCATTATCTGGTCATTTTTTAACAAACATACGTAGATACAATAGTCTTTTTCAAATGACTTCGTTTGGCGCAAAAGAAATCAGGGAAGGAAATTTTATGCCCACTTTTAAAATTGAAGGACAGGTGTATCATCTCATTGGTAGCCTTTTACCACCGTCAGGCCAAAACCCACAGTTCTTGCAAATATATTTTATTTCGGATGCAGACCAGTTATCGTTGCGATCAAGCATCGCACCAACCTTAAAAATGGATTTAATTCGTGAATTACAGACCGCTTTGAATAATCATAACGTGTATATACGAAGTTTTAAACAAAACTTAGAACTTAACTCCTCAGATAATTTAAAGTTAATTATTCATTCAGATCGCACTCCACAGACAGCACACAGAGGCAGATATAATGCTCCTACTGTAAACGAGGTAGCCGTTCTCTTGGTCGATGAAGACAAAGGTCCCAGGGATATAGTCTTACACGGTAGAAACGGACAGCTCAAAAGAGTTTCTGAGCTACATCGGTCCTATGATCCACTACAGTATCCTATAATGTTTGCGACAGGAGAAGACGGTTATTATTTGACTATCCCTCAGCAGGGTTCTGCGCGTAATAAAACTGTTTCGTGCATGCAATTTTATGCATTTAGATTAATGTTTAGAACTAACTCTTTTAATCCGTTACATTATTACAGAGACTTATTTAGTCAATATTGTGTTGACATGATGGCGAAAATGATATCGGAAAGATTAAATTATATTTCTCGGAATCAACAAAGACTGAGGGCTGATGACTACATTCATCTCAGAGATGCCTTAAATCATGACGCAAATGTTGACCCAACAAATATCGGTCAACATGTCATATTGCCATCGTCATTTACGGGTTCTCCGCGTTTCATGCACGAGAAAACGCAGGACGCGATGACGTACGTCCGAAATTATGGTAGACCTGACTTATTTGTCACTTTTACATGTAACCCCGAATGGCCTGAAATTAAAGCGGAGCTGCTACCAGGACAACGGTCTTTCGACCGTCATGACATAATTTCACGTGTATTTCATTTAAAGATGAAGAAATTCATCAAATTATTTGTCAAAGAACAGATATTCGGTAAAGTAAAATGTTATATGGCAAGTGTGGAGTGGCAAAAGCGCGGTTTACCTCATTGTCATTTGCTTTTCTGGCTAGAAACTAAAATACAACCAGATGAGATCGACAGTGTCATAGTTGCGGAGCTACCCGATCAACAAATTGATCCGGTACTACACGACATTATAACTAAAAATATGGTACATGGACCCTGCGGAGAACATAATTTAGCTGCACCATGCATGAAGAACGGTGTCTGCACAAAAAAATACCCTCGCCGTTTCATGAACGATACCCAGACCGGAGAGGATGGGTATCCAGTTTATCGTAGGCGCGATACAGGAAATGGCGGTCGGAGCACTACGCTACAAATCAGGGGCAACATGGTGACGATAGATAATAGGTGGATTTTTCCAAACTCCCCGCTACTATGTAAGACTTTTAACGCTCATATAAACGTGGAGTATTGCCACTCTGTCCAAGCCATTAAATATATATGTAAGTATATAAATAAAGGTTCAGATCAGGCAACTTTTAGCCTTAGAAACCCACACGATGAGGTTGAAAACTATTTAAATGGCAGGTGCTTATGTAAAGCACATCTGAAGCTGTCTGGCCCTTATTTGAATTTCCCGTTCACGACCGGCATCCTACTGTAGTGCATTTGGCCGTTCATCTAGAGAACGGTCAAAGGGTGTATTTTACACCAGGGACAGCTCATCAAGTGGTCCAAAACCCACGCAATACAACATTACTGGCATTAAATTTAATTTTTGCTCTCTGTAATGAAGATGAATTCGCGAAAACTCCTGTGTATCATGAAGTCCCGCAATACTATACATGGGCAAATAATAAATTCACTAGAAGGAGGCGTGGTGAAGATGTAGTTGAACATCCGGGGATAAAAAAAGATACCGCTTTAGGTAGAGTCTACGGGATACATCCATCCCAATCAGAGTGTTTTTATCTTAGGATTCTACTGCACCACGTACGCGGTCCGACCTCATTTGCATACCTTAAAACTGTAAACGGTATTGTCAAAGAGACGTATCAAGCAGCTTGCCGTGACCGAGGTTTACTTGAAAACGATGACCATTGGGGTAACAGTTTAAGCGAAGCTTCGTTATCACATTGTCCAAAAAAACTAAGGGAGTTGTTCGTAGTCATACTTTTATTTTGTCAACCATCGGAACCATTGAAGTTATGGGATACTTTCAAAGATCAGTTCTGTGAAGATATTAGACATCGTATCAGACAACAAAATCAGGATAACACTTTACCCTTCACTGAAGTCATTTATAATGAAGGATTAATCGAAATAGAAAACAAACTTCTAGAATTAAACGACAAAAATTTAAGTGATTTTGGATTACCTTCTCCCGTTCGTACCCAGAATAATACTATTGACACAATGGTACAACAGTATAACAGAAATGATCTAACAGCGTTTGTTAATGACAATGTGCCAAAATTAGTACCAGATCAAAGACATGCTTATGAGACTATTGTGGACAGCGTGAACAATAACATGGGGAGATTATTTTTTTTGGACGCACCAGGAGGCACCGGAAAGACTTTTCTCGCAAATTTGATACTTGCTAAGATACGGCAATCAGGGAAGATAGCGATTGCAGTTGCTTCGTCAGGAATTGCTGCAACTCTCTTGAACGAAGGAAAAACTGCTCACTCTACGTTTAAACTCCCGCTATCCGTATCTTTAGATCAACGGTCTACGTGCTCTATTCGGAAAAATGGGCCTCTTGGTAAGTTGCTGCAAGACGCGTCGTTGGTAATATGGGATGAATGCACCATGAGTCATAGAGCTCATGTGGAGGCCGTGGACCGTACTTTAAAAGACCTCCGAAGCTCTGCTAATGTCATGGGTGGTATCACTTTTGTATTTGCTGGAGATTTCCGACAAACGCTTCCAGTCGTCAACAGAGGTACGCGAGCAGATATTATGAAGGCATGTTTAAAATCGTCTCACCTTTGGACATCTGTTCAACATTTGAATTTGCGCACCAATATGAGAGCTCATCTACATGGAAATACGCATAGCAATTTTCCACAACAGCTGCTGAAACTTGGAGAAGGAATTTTTCCATCTTTAAATTTGGGCACCGATTATGCGGTTACTTTGGATGAGTCTCTAGGCCAAATAGTCCATAATTTAGATAGTCTGATAGATGCTATATATCCTGACATCGAAAACTTACATCAAAATGATTTTCGTTGGCTGTGTTGTAGAGCAATAGTTTCTCCCAGGAATGAAACAGTCAACGAAATAAACAGTTTAATTATGCAGAAAGTACCGGGTGAAGTTAAGTGCTATAAATCCATAGACACCGTCACTAACATCGAGGACGCTGTGCACTACCCCCAGGAATTTTTAAATTCTCTGAACCCCGCTGGGCTACCACCTCATGAACTGTCGTTAAAAGTTGGCACGCCGATAATGCTTCTCAGAAATTTAAGCCCCCCCAACATGTGTAATGGCACGAGACTTCTTATAAAGGAGCTAAAAGATAATTTAATAGTAGCGAAGATTATCACCGGCCCTGCAGCTGGTGAATTAGCTCATATACCAAGAATACCCATGATCCCTACTGATTTGCCTATACCCTTCAAAAGGCTCCAATTTCCAGTAAAAATTTCTTTCGCACTAACGATAAACAAATCCCAGGGCCAAACATTCAAATTAGTAGGAATTGATTTACGAAAAGAATGTTTTACGCATGGGCAACTTTACGTTGCCCTATCACGGGTCGGGGCTCCCGACCATCAGTATATTTTGTTACCTGAAAATAATTTAACGTCAAATGTTGTTTATGGAGAAGCTCTACAATAATCGCTTTAGTTATCTATCCTTAAACAACGGGTTGCGCTCCGGGACTGCCGGCAGAAGTGAAAACTTAGTATTAATTACATTTAAATATTTTCATCATTAACAACTTAACATACACAGAAAGACAATCTGTGCAGCCTGCGGATAATGACTGCGTCGTCAATGTTACTGTCGGTGTCTGTGAATTGACCTGGGAATCATTTTGCTGACCGTGTCTTTCCTGGGTAGGCTTTTTGCAGCGGTAACCGACATCCACGCGGGCGGAGCCGCGGGCGACCGCTAGTTATGTAATAAAACGTAAGTACCTATTTCACATTTTTCAAAAACACAAGTCGTAACCCTATAACAAGAGCGGCCTGTTCAAAGGCACATAACGGGCATAATAAAAGAGACTCGTTGCGCGGACTTACGGTGCATTTTGATTCGTTACGAGCACCACTGGATCTAGTAGGCTAATAAAATCAAGGTCGTATACCGTGCCGTGCAATGTATTATGAACATTAGCGCTGTTGTTAGTAGGTTTAAATTCATATGTTTGCTATCACGGAGTGCAATTTCTGTACTTGTACTATTTCTTATTCTGTGTCTGTGCGTGGCCAAAATCAGGCACCTAAATCAGCGTATGTTGCCATATTTAAAACGATAAGTAACGCAGCGCTGGTGTTCTGTTAAGGCTTGCAAAATGACTATCGAAATAAATAAAAGCTTTTATCACTAAAGTTAATATTAGTATGCATGATATGTATTCAAACTAAATTGATTATTTTTAAGATACTTAATAGCAACATAAATGTTAAAAACGTCTAAAAAAATGGAACTAACCTCTTTATCCGATCGCAGAAGAGCTATTACTAATCTAAAATTAACAAAAAATATTACTTCACCTTGTTAATAAATGAAACTCACTTGTATTTGTATTAAGAAAAAAAATATGTAAAAACAAACTTACGCGGGCTCGGGATTCTGTAAAAATATGATAAAGCTGAATTATTTTTATCACATATTTTATTATGAAATAACTATCATAGTTTTAATTGCTATTAATGCCCATTAAAGACCAAAAAGTAGTTCAATTAATACATAGAAAATATAATGTTTTTAACGTAGTAAAGTGATATGTATATTTTTTGTTTATAAACCTATATTGCTGGGCAAATATCTCTCCCTTCTCCTTCCAAAGCTCACACGTCTTTGGCGATTTGTGACTAAGTTTGCCCCACGAACATGATCAGGGGGGCTATTGGCTAACTTTTTCAATAACAGTTGACAACTAGCATTCGTTGCACACTAAACTTAGTTGTCAGCTGACAATTTCATAAAATTGGTATTACGTATCACACAAGTGACTAACAAACTACGGTGGAAATGTGGTGAATCATAAAAATTTACGGTGCCTATTGTGACCACTCTAAAATTTTATCGACAATTATGACAGCTTCAAAAGCTTACACAATCGCAATTTTAAAAGTATCGATACAATAACATCTGTCAAAACGTGTTACGGTGGCTATCAAAGGCACCAGTGGCAAATGACGTCACTGCAGTTGGTCACTGAAGATAGGCAATACGAAACTAGCTGTTTGACAGTTCAATGATGCACATTGTTAACAAGTGATCATCACTTGAACTGTCAACAGAGTTACGCAATAGCCCCGCAGATGGTCAAACTACCTTCGCCTTGGTCGATCTCGATGACGTCGTCCTTCCTCAGGTGTCCGGTGAGTGGCAATCTTTGCGCATAGCGATAATACGTAAGTTTAATTAATAAACATTTTTTTTAAAGTCAGCTAATTAATTGAATCATCTTACCCGTGGCACGTAAGCTCTTCTGTATTCTGGCTCATAAAATTCTTCGACTGATTCATCCAAGTTCCCACCATATCTGCAACATGGACATACTTTGAACTAGATTAGTCTAAAATAAATTATTAAATAGAAAAATAAATATAACCCAAATCCAATAACGTTGTTTTGTTTCTAGCCTAGCCTTTAGCTTTCTAATTTATTTCATCACCACTGCTCTCAAAACGGTGAAGGAAAACATCGTGAGGAAATCGGCATGTCCAAGAACCATAAATTCGAAGACGTGACATCCACCAACCCGCACCAGGCCCGCGTGATGGATTACAGCCCATTCCCTCTCCTAGAGAGGAGGTTTGAGTCCCAACAGTGGGAACAATAAAAGGCCGACTATGCTATGCTATGGTTTAGCTTTCGGACCGTCTCTTTCAGGTCTATCTCGGTTACTTCCAGAGTATCGCTGTCACCGTCACCGCAATGCAGTTCGGGCACGTTCTGCCCGGACCCATACTTCGGGCATGACCACTCAGAACCATTTCGCTTCGATGTTGATGTCGGCAGGACTGCCCGGTGATGACAGCCAGGCCTGTGCGGTCGAATCTTCCAGAAGGAGCTCCCGGTTTAAATACTTCAGCGCTCACCGCGGACCACTAGGGGTTTGACAGACGGGCCTGAGTCTGGACGGAGTCGTAAAGCAGGATTTACCAGTGGATACCATACACGGTGTCTTTGAAATCAATGCACAAACGAATACCACGGATCTAGTACATGATTCTGGAACCCCCAGTGGTGGAATTTATCGTCGGCTTTTTCATAATACAAAAAAAAACTGTATTTGTTTAAAATTTAAACAGCGTAAAATCGCTATTCTAACTAACCCCGATCATATTTTTAGCAAAAAACACATTTTTTTTTAAATAAAAATTAATTAATTAAAAAGTCATCGGGGTAGATAAAATCGTTATTATAATCAACCTCGATGACATTTTTAATTTTAAAATTAATTCATTCATTTTTGTCACTAAAAATGTTAGAATAAAGATTTTATACAGTTTCAATTAAAAAACGTAAAGATTTATTTTTAAGTTTTGGAAAAAACCGAAAATCGTGGATTTTTATCCACGACTGAGGGGTCCAGAATCATGTACTGGATCTATGGTATTGACACCCTGTATAAGCCTTACCTAATTGACTGTTGAACAAAGTTAAATGCTTACGTAATGCTCATACTGTTGCCACTTCTAGAGATGCGAGCTCCGGTTTTGTGTTCCTTTTCTGGTGGTGGGTAGGGTAGGACGTTCGGCTGTGATGGATTCATTCCAGCGTAGAAGAACTTTGTTCTCCGCTAAAAATATGTAAGGAAAGTAAAATAGCACATTTAACTCGTTCGGCGCCAAGCATGATTTCCAAAATCACATTTTTATTGTTATTTTTAGGGTTCCGTACCTCAAAAGGAAAAACCGGAACCCTTATAGGATCACTTTGTTGTCCGTCCGTCTGTCTGTCTGTCCGTCAATACACTTTATCTCGAGAGCGCGTGGAGGTATCAAGTTGAAATTAAAACCATATCCACAAATCTGCGATCCCTTGAAGCTGTGAAAAAATCAGACTTCTCAGTTGACGGAACAAAAAGATACGGCCGTTTATGTCGCAAAAAACTCATATTTCGACACTCTCAAGGGAATCAAAATTCATAGGGTACTTCCCGTTGATCTAGAATCCTGAAATTTGGCTTGAAGCCAGGTCTCATAGCACAAATATAGGAAATAATCTGAAAACTGTAAATTTGTACATACGTCACAAAAAAAAATTGCGATTCGGAAAAATCTTCGTAACTCAATTCGGGAATTGAACTGTTTTTAACCGACTTCAAAAAAAGGAGGAGGTTATCAATTCGGTTGTATTTTTTTTTTTTTTTTTTTTTTTATCATCATTTTTTTTTTTTTTTTTTTTTTTTTTTTTATGTGTGTTACCTCAGAACTCCGTCGTTTATGGACCGATTTGCAAAATTTTTTTTTCCCTTTATAGGATATGCTTCCAGATTGGTTCCATTTTTTTCAAAATCCAGTTCTGATGATGGAATCCATGAGGAATCGAGGGAACTCCTCAAAAATTATAGGCAACCCTATGGTAATTTTAGTATTTTCATCAAGAACTTAAGCATTTACAGTCAAAAAGTAACATTTGATGAAGTGGAACTGATGAAGAAGACCAGAAATGGTCAACGGAACTTCATACTCAAATAGATATCACATTGAAGATATAGTTAAGCGACTATGACAATACAAATAAATGAATGATTCTGAATAGTTACGTTGAAAATGGTATCATCGAAGTGATCTGATGATGATGATGGAGCCGGAAGGTAGGCACTGGAACTCCGTAATTAATCAATGTAACCTAGCCGTGTTTGGACTCATTAGAATTGTCATGAGATGCACTTTGGCTATAAGGTACTATCGAACTGATCTGATGATGGAGCCGGAAGGTAGGCACAGGAACTCCGTAATTAATCAATGTATCCTAGCCGTGTTTGGGCTTATTAGAATTGTCGTGAGATGCTCTTTGGCTATAAGGTACTATCGAACTGATCTGTTGATGGAGCCGGAAGGAGGAAGGTAGGCACAGCAACTTTATAATAAAACAATGTAACCTAGCAGTATTTGGGTTAATTGGAATTGTCCTTAGAAATAGGCACTCTGTTTATAAGTGTATCGCAACTAAAAAGTGTGAAATAAAAACTTTTTAGAAAAAAAAAATAACCGACTTCACTAAAAAAAACACTAAAAGGATCAAAATAACTTTAATTTCGGAAGTCGGTGTTAAATAAGAAACAAACAATACCGAGAAACACCGACATCCGAAATTAAAGTTATTTTGATCCTTTTAGTGTTTTTTTTAGTGAAGTCGGTTATTTTTTTTTTCTAAAAAGTTTTTATCTTATGTAAGTTTGTACGGAAACCTCAGTGCGCGAGTCCGACTCGCACTTGCCCAGTTTTTTTTTGTTTATACGGTTACCTATATTTATTGTATTAATGTGTTTTAAACTTCCCTCTTCCTTTACCCCGTATCTTTTTCAGCTTTTTCAGAGTGTGTATCAAAAATGGTACACTGGCCTATCAACTTTTGTGTGTTCTCATATCTCCAGGGCCATGTGTATCATTTGTGTATCATTTGTGATACACATAATATTTTAGCTTTTGGTGGTTTCTTTTTATTTCAGATACATTTCGAAAGGAGTTCACAGAGGAGCTTAGAAAAAAAAATAAAAATGTTATTGTAATTGTTTTTCCTAAATTCCATTTTTATTTGTTACTGGCTTAGCTGTAGAGCAACTAAACTAAAAAAAATGAACTTTGCTAGAGATGATTTCCAGTATGATCCAGACTATCGTCCAGATAATGAAGATGGCGAGGGGGTTGATAGTTTCGAAAGTGACACTGCCGATGAGATTTCCAATTGGGATCCACCTCTTTCTTCTAAACGAGTTTCGACTTTTTCCGAGAAAAATCCTTCAAGAGATAATGCCAACCTTCAACCGTCCAGGTCAAGACAAATATCTATATCTAGAGTGAAAGAAATCTAGGGTGGACCCTAGAAGGGCAGAAGTTAATTAATGATTTCTCGGCTCAAAATAAATGGTGGATCTTCAAGGTTAAGCAATGCTTGTCGAGGTTGACCTGTAGATGGGTGACCATTTTATTAACATATCAAGATTAAATATACTCCTCTGGATGGAGCGAGAGGGAGTGTCAGACTTTTACTTACCAAACCCATCTGTGTTCCTTCAATTGCCTTTTGCGTTGGAAAGAGACATTTTGAACAATCCCGCAGCCCAGGCTACTTTAATGGCTATTGAAGAGTGTGTAATTTTTTATTATTCAATTTATTATTACAATATAGGTCTTTACTTATGAAATTGCCGTGTTTTATAACGGGTTGCTTTGAAGTGTTATATCTTTGGATTGTCTTGGAATTATAAGTTCAAATAAACTTTATATTAAAGGTACATTATTCTTTTTTTGAAATTAGGTATTTATTGGTTTCTTTGTGTTTTGTATTTTCTGCAATATCGCAGTACTTATAACCGTAGGACGTAGGCTCTTTTTTCTACCCCCACCCGATACATTTTTCTTTGATAATTTATATTGTGGAACAACGCTTGCCAAGTAAGCTAATTCAAAAAAAATTACAAGTCTTACCTGTGGATGGTTCAGTTGTTCCCTCAACCCATGGCAATCCAATGTGGTCTGAAACTAATTGTATCTCATTAGATTCACTGGAAGATGTCTGTTTGGACTTCGGACCTCACTACGTGCCAGACGACAGCGGGCGGGAGCAGAGGTCGCGGGGAGAGGTGCTCGCCGCGGGCGCAGTCCAGCCAGCTCGCCTGGCACTGGTCATTCCACCTTACCACCGAGCGAGCACATCTTATTTTCAATCAATATTATTTTTTTCTCGCCGTGCCGCTTGTATTTCCAACAATTTATTAATTATTATACAGTCCACTAAAGTTGCTTGAGTTTTTTATATAAGCTATCCTACCACCACCTGTAGGGCTTTACCGCATCTTTCTAATGTCAAATGAGGTACAGGGGCCTTAACATACATGTTAAAATGTCAAGCGAGAATAATATATAATAATTATAGAGTTTACACACTATATAGCTCCATCCTTTTAACAGTTCAGTTTAGGTCATCAGTGGATCGCGATAGGGCGGGCCTCTGGTACCTACACAATGATTTTTTTTTTTACAAAAGAGCCATTATAACAAATTTTCCTTTTGTTGTGAACCAAGTAAAAAGTTAAAAAGTAAATAATCATTATTTTATTGCGCAAAAAGATTAGCCTATATGTAACATCAGATGGTCGACGGGGCCGAAAGTTTCTAGAATGGCGACCGCGCACCGGAAAACGCAGCGTTGGAAGGCATCCCACAATGTGGACCGACGACCTGGTGAGAGTCGCGGGAATGCGATGGATGCAAGACGCACAGGATCGATCGTTGTGGAGACGCTTGGGGGAGGCCTATGTCCAACAGTGGACGTCTTTCGTCTGAAATGATGATGATGATGATGAACATCAGTGAAACATCATCTCCCATAGCCTTTTCCCAACTAACTTGGGATCGGCTTCTAGTTGGATGCGGCTGAATATCCGTGTATAATATGGAGCGACTGCATATCAGATTTCCACAACCCATTTACTGGGAAACACGTTACTTCTTGGCTATCCAGTTCAGTCTATACTGATTGTCAGATTTTCTAATCTGACAATCAGTATAGACCTGTAAAGATCAAAGATCTACGAATGACAACCGGGGCCAAAGGCTTTACGTGCTTTTCGAAGCACGGGACGTCAGTAATCTCCTAGACAAAATCAGCATATTACTTCTACCTAGAGAAAAAAAAAAAAAATAGGAGTAGCTATTTCACATAAATGAGACCAGTGATGATCTTGATTCTGTATTAGTGCTTTTTTTTCTATAAACGAATTACTTTTCCGGTGGATAATAAAACAGTTACTACAATACCTAAATAAAATCATAAAATTGCTTACAATTGTTATAACAAAAATAAAGATGGCCGAATCCATTTCATTTTTCAATCCATACTCGCGTTCAACAAACTGTAATAAAAATTTACTTTTGACTCAATTTTATTACCATCCCTAATAATTACCGTGAAATTAAATCGTAATAAAATGTGTCCAAGTCAAAAATAATAATAAGAATTGTAGAAAATTATATGAGAATCAAAGTTGACATTTATTGGTCTGGTGATTCGTTCGGATAGAAAAATGTCGGTACAATAATTTGTAATGTTTTAATTATTATACGGCTGTTCTACGTAATTATTAATAGAGTCTAACTATTGTTATTAATTAACTATTTATAAGTAAAGTTTAATGTGCAAATTAAAGATTATGGTTTGACAGTAAGATGTATGTGCGTACGTAGCTTATAATTAGGTATTTGTGATAAAACACGTTAGTAATAAAAAATGCGTCGGAAAATAATCTATGTAACTAATAAACTACTACTCTAAGACTAGATAAAAGACTTACGATACGTTTATTATGCTATGCTTATGGTATAAAGTATATTCTCTCGCAATTAATGTATTATTGCATTCGCTGAAACCACTATACAAATCAGTTGGACCAGCCTTCTTTAGGGACCTCTTCAATGGCTTTATGGAACGTATTCAACGCCGATTCAGGGCTCTTAAAACGTGTGCCTCTAATCGCAGGGTGCGAAGTCCAGGCTGTAAGGATGCGTCATCAGTCTCACATTTCATCATCATTATTACAGCCGGAAGACGTCCACTGTTGGACATAGGTCTCCCCCAAGTGTCACCACAACGAACTGTCCTGTCCGTCTCGCATCCATCTGATTCCCGCAACCTTTACCAGGTCATCGGTTCACCTTGTAGGAGGCCTTCCAATGCTCAGTCTTCCAGGGCCTCAAGTCTGCTATTACAATAGTGTCAGAATGGGCTATCATTGATTTCATAATTGTTGATATTGACAAGTTTGGTAATCTACTAATATAATGGCATCATTATGACTTTCCAATGGTCAACCACGGACACTCCATTGAAAGAAGTGGTATAGAATGGTAATCTCGTACATATTGACAAATTAATATCTGACTTATGCGGTAATCTGCTAAAATTTTTAGTTACTTTGATCAGTGACCTACCATTAGAACGTAATTGTGCAGTAATTCCTTTTAATAAGCTCGATATTGTCATTCTACCACAACTCTATTACGTCGGGGCGAAACTCCGCTGCCACGACAAGTTGCGGCATGGCGGACAGAGCTCCGGCGGGGTCTCATGGTGGAATGGCGACAGCGACTATCGCAACCCAGTGCTGGGCACGCCATAATTATGGCGGTAATTCCCCTCTTTGAGGAGTGGCTGGAAAGGCAACACGGCGTCCTTACCTACCGCATGACGCAGGTCCTCACCGGACATGGTAAGTTCGGGAGGTTCCTGCACCGGATTCGTGCGGAAGAAACGCCTGGGTGTCACCATTGTGCGGACCACCCGGAGGACACGGTGGAGCACACGGTGGAGGTGTGTCCCGCTTGGGCAGAGCAACGTCGTGTCCTCGTGGGGGCGATCGGCGGCGGCGATCTCTCGCGCCGGGCCTTGGTACAGGCCATGGTCCGAAGCGAGGAGGAGTGGCAGGCGGTCGCCTCCTTCTGCGAAGCAGTAATGCTAGCAAAGGAGGCGGCCGATCGCGTGAGGCAACGGTCCTCACGCCCCAATCGCCGCCGGGATTCCGATCCCGATTTCCGGCCATCGTAGGCGCAGGCTTGCGGACGGCGAGCAATGGGTGGCTCGCCGTCCGACCGTCCGGTAACCGTCCGGACCGAGCCCAAGTCGTCAACGGCGCGTGCTGTTCCACGCGCGCCTCAAGGAGATGTCAGCAACTGTAGGGGCCTAGCAGGGTCGAAGCCTACTGGGGCCAAGGGTCTGATTCTGAAAGGAAGACTCGGCCCTGGTACGAAAGGCAACGAGGGAACGGGAGTGGGTTTTTAGTCAGTAAAAGTCTGACACTATCTCCCGCCCCGCCCAAGGGCAGGGGATGTCATAAGATGACTTTCCCACCGAAAAAAAAAAAAAAAACCACAACTCTATTACGAGACCATTGACCGATCAATGATCGGTCATTATGAATAAGCAGATTACGAACTTTTAGCAAAATGACAATGGGATCGTATTGGAATGACGAATTTATAAAAATAGCAGACTTGGGTCCCTGTACGGTTTCACATTTGAAGCCTTCAAATAGGCTTTTGTTACCTTAGCGGAATATGAAGATGCGTTATCGTGGTGGAGAAGTTAACATTGCTTCGAGGACGTTTTACGCGAACTATTTCTAAGACTATGGGCAAACAAGTGTTCACGTACCAATCTGCAGTCACTTTCCTTTAATCTTCAAGCGGTACTGTAGTGTAATATGTTCCAATTTGCCGAAAAAAGAACCAACCATTTTTTTACCAACACTTCGACTTTTCTTAACTTGTCGTCAAATCAAAAGGAAAGACCCACTCTGCCGACTGGCTGTTTCTTTCGGGTCCAAAGAACACCCAGGTTTCGTCACCTGTCACGATATTATAGACAGCCTCCATTAAACTATTTTATCATTTTACGGCACCACTGGAAACGCAGTCGTTTCTGGTCCTCCATTAAGTCATGTGGTATCCATCGAGTGCAAAGCTTCCGAACCTTTAGATGCACATCTCCTCAGTGACCGACAGTACGGGTGTCGCCACAATCGGTCTACTGGGGACCTACTAGTGTATACCACTCACATGTGGGGCGAGGCCCTTGAGAAGAATGGAGAAGCGATTGCTGTCTCCTTAGACGTCTCGAAGGCCTTCGACAGGGTATGGCATGCCAGCCTTTTGAGTAAGCTTCCAGCGTACGGCATTTCCCCTGGTCTGATTAACTGGGTAAAAGATTTCCTGAGTGAACGGTCTCTCCGAGTTGTTGTCGATGGATGCTCATCAGAGCCCATGACGACCAATGCCCTCCGGCATCTCATTCCTCAGGGGTCAGTTCTCTCTGCAACTCTTTTCCTGCTGCATATTAACGATCTGCTGATGCCCGGTATCTATGGGTATGCAGATGATAGCACAGTTGTAGAGAGATACCTGCCAGGTGCTCGGGCTAGTAAGGAGCTAATCCGGTCCGAACGAGAGGCTATGGTAGAGCGTACGAATGTCTCACTTCAGGCAGTCTCCACGTGGGGCGAAACCAATCTGGTAGGATTCAACGCCGCCAAAACACAAGCGTATCTGTTCACCGCCAAAAGGAGCCCGTTCGCCTTGGCTCTTGCTTTTCAGAATGTATCTCTGGAGTGCACCGACCGCCTTCAGCTCTTGGGAGTTGAAATTTCCTCAGACCTCAATTTTGGGCGGTTCATTGAGTCCAAAGCCAGCAGCTACCTGCTGCTAGAAAACTAGGCGTTCTTGCAAAGGTCCGACGGTACTTCACACCGGGACAGCTTCTAATGTTATACAAAGCACAGGTCCGATCGTGTGTGGAGTACTGCAGTCACATATGGGCTGGTGCTGCAAAATGCCATCTAGCAGCTTTGGACTCAGTGGAAAGGCGTGCGAAGAGGCTAATTGGGGATCCAGATTTAGTTAAGTCCAATCTACAAAGCCTCGAGCACAGGCGCAGGGTAGCCAGCCTATCGGTATTTTACAGGTTGCATTTTGGAGAGTGTGCGCGGGAATTGCATGACTTGATTCCGCCATCTCCTTTCTACCATCGGACAACCCGACGTACGGCGAGTATCCACCCTTACGTTGTTGAAACTTCAACGGTCCGGACTAAGCGTTTCGCTTCGTCGTTTATACCGCGTACATCGAAGGAATCGAACAATTTGCCTGCTGCGGTCTTCCCGTCCAATCATAATTTAGGTGTCTTCAAGGCTAGAGTGAATAGGCTCTTAATAAACTAGTGCGCCTTACCATCAATGATTGCATCGCTGCTTACCATCAGGTGGGATCGCAGTCAAGCACTGATTTATATGAATTAAAAAAAAAAAACATGTAAAATGTTTTGCACTTAGCTCATTCCAATGCCTAACAAAGTAAAAATTTGCTATCAAGTAATTTTTTGTCAGTTTCAATAAGTTGTCGTACGGTGTCAATATTCGAGTCTGTAACGGCAATCGCCGGCCGACCTTTACGTACCTCGTCATAGAGATGATCACGTTCACGTCTAAATTCTCCAAACTACGAATACACAGAGTTGCGACATAGCGCTTCATCACCAAATGCCAATTGAAGTCTCTGGCAACCCTCTTGTTGACTTAAGCCACAACGAAAATCGTAAAAAATCATTGAACGCATTCACGAGTTAAATATCATTTTGAAAGCGACACACAACTAAAACAAATGACAGTCTCGCAAATTAAAAAGTAACATGCTCGCAAAGAAAGAGTTCCATTTTCGAATTCTATAATTGTTTTTTTCATTATTTCATTGTAAGTGGCCAGATCCAAACACTTTCAGTATGCCCCACGTAGTAGGTAAGCGCCCCGTCCGGCCCCGCGCCAAGAAAGCGAACATGACTTTACATGGTTAATATTTCCGTTCTTTCTGTTTCTTTCTCAACAATAAATCAAATAAATAGATTCGAGTGCCACTACCACGATAGCTTTTTGTGCATAAGTCAAAGTTGAGAACCCTAGCGCGACGAGCGTTGGTATGAAAAGTGAAGTACATATCTACATGAGATTGTGTACCTATCTGTTTTGTGCAGCAGGCGTTTAGAACTTAGGAACTTAGGAATACCTTTTGAAATTTAATTGTAGTGTTACATAAATACTACCTAACTTTAACAGAGCGATCCTGATTTCTGTTGCTGAAAGTACCTCGATAACCTAGCTGCGTATGGGAGACGCTCCGGGATTTTTTTTTTAGTTGGGAAAATCATCTAATGACAAATCCTGCTTTTGGGCGGGGCGGGAGATAGTGTTAGACTTTTACTGACTAAAAACCCACCCCTGTTCCTTCTTTGCCTTCGTCCCAGGGCGGTTTCACTTTCACACTACCCGTGGCCCCAGTAGGCTTCGACCCTCCTGGGCCCCTACGATTTGCTGACGTCTCTCTGAGGCGCGCGTGGAACAATACGCGCCGTCGACGACTTGGGCTCGGTCCGGACGGTTACCGGACGGTTACTGGACGGTCGGACAGTGAGCTACCCATTGCTCGCTGTCCGCAAGCCCGCGCCTGCGGTGGACGCTCCGGGGATCGAGAGTCACTAGGTGATTCCCAACCAGAGTAGGCCGGATGATGAGTAATGGGTAGTTTGCCAATCTGCTATCTGACAAGGACCGAGCCCGACTCGTCGACGATTCGTAGTGTTCCACACACGCCTTAAAGAGATGATAATTAATATAATTTTTGAATGAGTTACCGTGATCCTGGAACGCAAGGGGTAACTGAAGGACATATGTGGGTTTTAGTCAGTAAAGATCTGTTGCGCCTTATCGCTCCACGCTTAAGCAAGATAATTAATTTTAACTCCAAAAAAAAATTAACTCCACAAAAAGACAAGGAAAAAATAACAAATAAAACGATATAATGAAATGAAACAATATTATATTTAATATTCTTGATGAGACTTTTCGTGACCTTGATTTCTTCAGATAGTAAGCGACGAATAAGGTCTATACTCCATTCGCGTTAAGATTAGACATTTAAACAAACCTTTTATACTTTCCTTTAAACCGATTTTGAATTCTATTCCGTAAGCATAAGGATGACATTTAAAGCAAAAAGAAAACTGGGTAAGTGCGAGTCGGACTCGCGCACTGAGGGTTCCGTACACTACTTACTAGATCTCGTTCAAACCAATTTTTGGTGGAAGTTTGCATGGTAATGTACGTCATATATTTTTTTTTAGTTTTATCATTGTCTTATTTTTTTAGAAGTTACAGGGTGGACACACATTTTACCACTTTGGAAGTGTCTCTTGCGCAAACTATTCAGTTTAGAAAAAAATTATATTAGAAACCGCAATATCATTTTTGAAGACCTATTCATAGATTACACCATAGAGTAAACGTATGGGCTTGATAAAAAAAAATGAGTTACTAGGTATTTCAGTTCTAAGTATGGGGAACCCCCAAAATTTATTGTTTTTTTTTTCTATTTTTGTGTGAACATCTTAATGCAGTTCACAGAATACACCTACTTACCATTTAACAGTATAGTTCTTATAGTTTCTGAAAAAAGTGGATGTGACATACGGACGGACAGACAGACAGACATGACGAATCCATGAGGGTTTCGTTTTTTGCCATTTGGTTACGAAACCCTGAAAAGGTGGTTACAATACCAACTCTTTACTGCAGCCGCCAATTAACATGCCATCAACGCAATAAAAGTCAAAATCGGTTGAACAAAGAGTAAAAAATTCTTGTTTAAATTTCTAATCTTAACGTGAATGGAGTATACAAATAATAAGGTCTATAATTCGAGCTGACAAGTCCAGAAGATACGTGTTAATTTAGTTTACAGGTGTTGTAATCATTATTGTAACTAGATACTATTTACATTAATTGTTATCTTCTAATATATTTCTTAAATCCTGTTAGTCCACTAGCTCTTGAGGTTTCTAATGTGCTGAAAGTATATAATAAAGGCATCAATAATTCTATATAAAACTTTGAATAAATGATAGCCTACAGAATAACAGCATTAGTATATGGTATTAAAACTGCAAGGCAAAGATATTATAGAACATTAAGATTTGATCTTTATGTACTGTGGTCAAAAGCATAACAGGAACGGCATCGGATTCTTGATTAAAAAAACTAGTCAAGTGCGACTCGAACTCGCGCACTGAGGGTTCCTTACAAACTTACACAGCTTTAAGGGACCGCAAACATATGGTTTTAATTTCAACTCGATACCTCTACGCCTTCCTGAGATAAATGGTCTTGACAGACAGACAGACAGACAGACAGACAAACAGACGAAAGGACAACAAAGTGATCCTATAGGGGAAATATTTTTCCTTTTGAGGTGCTGAACCCTAAAAAAAATTAAAGGAAAACATCAAAGATTTTGTACCAATTTCTTACAGAGTAGCAAAATTAGCACATGAGGTATAAAACAATAAATATTATTCAAATCTACGCACCAAATGAGCAATCATTGTTGGAAGATATTATAGACCAATTCTACGAAGATCTCAAGAAAGCAATGATAAATACAAACAGAGACACATTCATCATAGGTGATTTCAATTCCCAGATTGGTATGCCCACTAAAGATAACATAAACGTTATGGATTCATGGGGGTACAGCAAAAGAAGTCTAAGAGATCAGGTATTAATTGACTTTTGCTTTGAACATCAACTGCATATCATGAATACCAACTTCAAGAAGGATCTAAAGCGTCGCTGGACATGAATTCACCCAAATGAAATTACACAAAATGAAATTGACTACATAATTACAAAAAAGAATAACAGTGTCCATAATGTGGAAGTTATATCTACGACACACCCCGCTGATCATAGGTTGATAAGCAGAGAGCATCAATAATACTCCACTGTAAACGCATCACATCAAGGAAACATTTTAGATTAAACTTCACTACTGATATAGCTCCTTTTGATAGAGAATATTTCAAAGAAATATGCTCACTAGAAATGAAAGACATAAAATTCACTAGCATACAGCATACATATTCTACTATAGTCACAAAAATTTGAAAAAGTATTACCAAAAACAATCAAGCGAAATGAAACGCATATTCAAGAAAACTTAGGTAAATTAATAAAAGAAACCAGCATAGAAAAGAAACATTTATCAGCATTATACAAAATTATTAGAAAATAAATACAGCGGAAATTAAAAGAACAAAGATATAAAGTTATTGAATATGAATTAGAGAAAACTGCATCAGTTAAAAAAGCACTCAAAAAATTGGATTCAAGTAAAAAATGGATTACAGAACTAACAAAAAATAGATGTCAAAAACAGATAGAAACCAAACATTAAAAATTCGAACAGCGTTCCAGAATTTTCGGAGAGTGAAATAAGTTACTGTGTCCAAAAACTAAAAACCAACAAAAGTCCAGGAGAAGATCACATAACAAATGACATGTTAATCGCTATCAGAGAGCTAATCACAACCATTCTAACTACTATATTCAATGAAATCTTGAAATAGGAATCAATACCGAAGGACTGGAATACACTCAGATCTTGAGCGGACGCTAAAGTCATTAATGAAGAGAGCCGAAAAATTGGTCTTCACATGAACGCTGAAAAAACGTGCATAATGACTAACAGCATAAGAGTACCAACGACTATACGAGAAACACAGAGTACGTAGACAGCTATGTTTATCTAGGATAAAGCATTTGTTTTGCTATACCAATAGAGATTGATCGCCGAATAAAGAACACATGGAAAACATATTGGTCGCTGAAAGAGGTATTTTAGTCACGTATTATTACCCGCCTGAAAAAGTAAGCTATGGATACTATCAGACTACCTACTCTGGATGTCAAAGTTGGGCACTAACAAAAGCAGTTACAAATAAACTTAAAGCTTTACAACGAGCAATGGAGAGGAGTTTGCTAGGAATTAAACTAAGAGACCGAATGATAAGCAAAGACATGACTGCAGACAAAATTAATAGACGCTGTAGAACAAGCGTGCAAGTTGAAATTGCGATGGGCAGGACATGTAGCCAGAGTCACAGATGGTCGCTGGAGTGAGAGAGTTCTTCACTGGTATCTTCGCGATGTACCACGCCCCCAAGGCAGACCCAGGCGCTGGTGGTGTGACGACTTTGTGGTGGCAGTCAGCCCCACTTGGACTAGACTGGCACAAGATAGAGAGAAATGGCGAAAGATGGAGGAGACCTTCACCCTGGGTACCCAATAAATAAACCATAAATAATATTTGTTATAATGAAATGCATGTTGTTAATTATGATTTACTTTATTATCTATATTATTATAATGAACTGAAAAATGAATTTTATTTATAATTTATTTATTGGAATTGATTAATAACCCAACCCTCACAGGGCCCACGTGATGGATTACAGCCCATTCCCTCTCCTAGAGAGAGGAAGCCTGAATCCCAGCAGTGGGAAAATTAAAAGGCTGATTATGCTATGATTATGCTGATTGATTAATTGTTATTTATGAATTTTAATTTTATTAAGAAAATTTAATGAAATGTAGGTATTTTTTATTAATTAAAAGGCTTAAATAAAAAATGGTATCAGTCATCTTGGAACTCATAGCTCAATAGCCTCAGTAATCACAATAATATTATAAAGGCGAAAGTTTGAGAGTGTAGTTTGTTTGTACGTTTGTTACTCTTCACGCTCGAACGGCTGAACGGATTTGGATGAAGTTTAAATCTTAAATCTCAAATTTTTATTGCAATCCATAATTATGTAAATTATGGATTGCAATAAAAATTTGAGATTTAAGGTGATAAATAATAAAAAAATGAAACAATTATGGACCCTGTCGGGCACAGCAACATTATAAATGGTAGGAGAGAGGAAGAGCGCTAATATAAGAACCTATTTAATTTTCTTATCTGTATATTTATTATATCGTTTAATTCATTTCAACTGATTACTTATTATTGCTATGAGTATATACTATAGTTTTACATTTAAATTAATACTTAATAATTTTATTCGTATGTTTTAATATGTCAGATGAAAAATACAAATACAAATTTAGCACACGGCTAGTCTATGTCCTGGAATAAAACATAGGATATGTTTTAATTCGTGTGTTAAATAACATACATACAGCTGTGGAAAATGGAACGCTTCGGTGCGGCGTGACAGGTGCTCGCGCTGGTGGACCAATCGCGAGCCATCAACGATCTTCGCGCGGACGAAGACTTCCGAAGAAAATACGAACAGAAAACAATTGAGAACATTTTTTCTCCGCGTCAACGGTGTATTGATATAAATTAAATTTATAATAAATAATAAAATAAAGAAAACTAAATTTAATTTGAGTCATCCCGTTTACATCGTGTACACACCATGACACATAATTATATACAAACTATCGCCCTTTTTAATATTAGTGCGATCATATAAAATACATAAATTATAAGTCTAATAAATACGTTTTTACCCGTACTTTTGTGGAAGATCCTGTGAAAAATAAACACGATGTTTTGTTTGCCATATATATATATTTTTTTATGATATAAACTAGTGTTTGACTGCGATCCCACTTGACAGTAAGTAGTGATGCAATAGGTGATGGTGAATCGCACTAGTTTTTAAAGAGCCTATTCACTCTAGCCTTGAAGATATATTATAGGCGGCGATAATTAATATTTACTTGCATTAGTTATTGCAAGTTTGGTTGAAAAAAAAATATCTTTGAGTGAATATTGTATTACTAATGTCTGTGCCATTTGTAAACTAGCTTAATAAGCAGCTTTTTCAACTGGCAAATATTTAGAAATGTCATTTTTATATTCACCCTCGTATACTGTCTAGGTATCGTCGGAAATCTGCCTGCTGCGGTCTTCCCGTCCGATTATAATTTTCGTCCGGGTTTCCTTTTCAGGAAATCCCCGCGGTGCTAGCGGGCATTGACTCCTACTGGACTCCTACGGTTTGCTGACATCTCTTTGAAGAGCGCGTGGATTACTACGCGCTGTCGATGACTGGGGCTCGGTCAGGTCGATTACCGGATTGCCGGACGTCGAGCTACTTATTGCTCAACGTCCGCAAACCCGAGTCTACCTGGGGCTCGTGGCTCGTTGTCGGAGTCGGAGTCTCGGTGGCTGGAATGTGAGGATGTCCGTTCTTTACTATGAGGATGTTCGTTACTGCTTCGCAGAAGGAGGCGACCGCCTGCCATTCCTTCTTACTCCGAACTATAGCCTGAACCAGGGCCCGGCGAGGTGTCTTCAAGGCTTGAGTGAATAGGCTCTTAATAAACTAGTGCACTTTACCATCAACGATTGCACCACTGCTTACCATCAGGTGGGATCGGACCAAACTTTTTTTTTAATGACATATCATTAAAAAAAGTTTTTCAACCTTGAAACAAAATAAAATGAAATAATGCGTCTGAAGTCAAACACTTACAGAATAAGTTTAACCTAACAGTAATTAAGATTCACAACCAAAAATAACTTCTTGGTAAGAACATACCCAGCGCAGGTTTTTATCACGAGTTGTTTGAAGGAACTGTAAATTAAGTTAAAAATAAGCACGCTTGCTCTAAAAAGCCGGCCAAGTTGGACTCGCGCACGAAGGGTTCCGTAGCATTATCTATAAAAACGCCAAAAAAATCACGTTTGAGCCCTTTAAATATTTATTTTATTCTGTTTTTTAGTATCCTCATTCTCATTCATCTGTCTAACTCTCACGGTTCATGAGATAAAGCCTGATGACAGACAGACGGACAGACAGACGGACGAACAGCGGAGTCTTAGGGTCCTATACCTATAGGGGTTTTTACCCTTTGCGTACGGAACCCAAAAAAATGCTCAAGTAGCTTCCTTGTAGTAGCTTTACCATTTTGAGCTGGTAGCTGTGGAGACTCTGGGCAGTTGGTGTTTAAACGGAGGCAAAGTGGTTTTACTGAGGATTTGGGCCGTAGGCTCGGGGAGGCATGTGTGTGACTCCTGGTCTAGGTCATTCTTGATGCAAAGGTTGGCCATCGCTATTTAGCGAGGCAATGCAGCGAGTGTTATGGGCACTTTTGCACCGGGAACCATCAGGGGTGCGTTATTAATTGACATTTGACACTTTATTTATTTGTTAAACTGTAAAATTATAAAATTTTTGAAACTATTTAATGAACGTTCTCTGTAGCTAAAAAAAAAATGTTAAAAATACACATAATTATGAATGCATAGTGTGTGTGTCGAAAAGTATGAAATAGAAGTAAGGTCAGACCCTGACCTTGCAGTCTCAACATTGGTATCAACGTTTCAAGCGCTATTTAGCGCGTTTGCTAAAACTCGTCAAAAACTCCCTATTTAATTGATAAGGAAAAAATAGAGAACATAAATTGAAAAAATCTTTCACTGAAAACATTATTTTTCATGAAAACGTATAATGTTAAATTAAAATTGTTGGTGATAACTTAAAATAAGTGTGAAAACTTAAAATAATGGTGAAAACTTAAAATAATAATGTAAACTTAAAATAATGGTGAAAACTTTAAATTAATAGTGTACCTCTGCAAAAGGTTTGATGTTTTCGTTATTATTTTCATCCTGTGCAAAATAAAATTAGGTTTATTCTAGAAAACACTAAAAATTACTGACAAATTCAATTGTAGATTTAAATGGCATACCTTCATGGCTTCTACTTTTATACGAGGTATTTCAAAAAACTGTAAAAATTTTATAAAATTAAAAAACAAATCAATTATCAATGAGTTCAAATTTTCAAATTTCAAAATTGCTTTCATAATTAAATAAATAAAAATAAGAGTTTACCTCTAAAGTAACGCCATTTGCTGTAAGTGACTACAAAACCATTATATTATAAAAAAATAGATTTTATTAAATGGGTCATTTAATAAAATCTATTTTTAATTATGATCAATTAAAAGATTTTAATTTTATTAGTTTTTATTTCTTTGATTCGCTTTGTACTTTTTTATATACCGTAATTATATCTTAGTAATAAAGGGAAGACTCTAGCTCCAGTTATATGTATAGTGAACACTAGCGCAGGAGCTAGGGAATTCATAAGAACCGATCAAGTGCGAGTCGAACTCGCCTACGAAGGGTTCTGTACAGTTTGTAGCAAAAAAAAAACAGCAAAAAAATCACGATTGTTATAAGGGACTTTTATTTTCAATTTTTTTTTAGGTGGGAAATCATCTAACGACTTCTCTCGCAATTGGGCGGAGCGAGAGGACGTGTCAGACTTTTACTGACTAAAACGCACTCTTGTTCCTTCTTTAACAGAAATTTATCCTATGTAAAAATTTGAACTGTCTAGCTATCACGGTTCGTGAGATGCAGCCTGGTGACAGACAGACGGACAGCGGTATACACAGCGGTTACGGCAGTAATAGGGTCCCGTTCTTACGCTTTGGGTACGGAACCCTAAAAATGCTTCTATAATTTATGTCAATAAAGATTATTATTGTTATGGTTATGATTGTCATCATTATTATAGACCCGTGCTCACCTTTAGTAATCGTTTGACGTCTTTCTGTTTTAACAATTAATGTAATGAACTTTTAATTTTTATTTGTTTTTTTTTCCACATTATATCATTAATAACTGCTGCCAGTGGCTTCGCCCGCGTGATAGTGGAAAATTGTTCCAAGAGAACATAGTCTTGGGTTCAAAATGATTTTATATGTTGTTCTACGACATGGTCTACTCGTGTGCCAAATTTCATCCAAATCCGTTTAGTCGTTCAAGCGTGAAGAAGTAACAAACATACACACACACACTCACAAACTTTCGCCTTTGTAACAGTAGCATGCGGTACTTACTATTTTGTTTTCACTTGTGAAGATGCTCTGCAACCATGAAAATGTACATAACTAAGTACATATTTAGTTTCGCGTTCCATTTACAGACAGACAGACAGATGGACCACAAAGTGATCCTATAAGGATTCCGTTTTTTCCTTTTGGGGTGCGGAACCCTAAAAACGCGCTAAGTACACTTCCTCAAAGATGGCGCGAAAATATGTGCATACGATTGCCTCTTTCAACTTTTTGAATCATTATATCTTAAAAACGGTGGCTCTAACTTACCGTTTTGCTGAAAATCGCGAAACCCGAGTATTTTTTTTTTCAGGTGTCGAATCGATGAGGACTTTTTAGATTTCCTTTATGATAGTGTTTTGAACAATCCTACCAATTTTCAGCTGGGTGCAAAATCGGACTATTATCATACGCGGTCCTATTTCAATAAGGAGTATAAAAAAAAGTTTATTTTATCTTATTTTTTACATACCATCAACCTTCTTCTTTTAATGTTTTTTTTTTGTATTTTTTTTTGAACATTATTTGTATATTTAGTACTAATATAAAAAAAAAAGATTAGTAGGCAATGATAACGTTGTGTAAAATGAGGTCGAATTATTTATAACTTTACTAGCTTCTGTTAGCGGTTTCGCCCGCGTGAAATTGTAAGTTTCTCCGAACAAACTTTGGACCCCCGTTTCATCCCCTTAAGGGGTGAATTTTGGAAAATCCTCTTTTAGTGCTCGCCTACGACATAAAAGAAAGCTTTGTGCAAAATTTCAAGTCTCTTACTTCAAAAACATAGGACTTTCATACAAACTTTCAACCCCCGTTCTACTCCCTACTACACTACTTCGTAAAATCCGTTCTTTGTGAATGACTACACTCTGTAAGAAACCTATCTACCAAATTTTAAGTTTCTAGGTGTTGTAGTTTCTGAGATTTCGTGATTGGTATTTCGCTTTTATATATATTATATAGATTAAATAAATACATAATTTAAAGAAAAACAAACACTTACGTAAGCATCTTGAGGCCTGTTTAGAAGATATAAAATAAATTGTTAATTTTTTATTGAAATTTAAAAGACTTTTAAAGGTGTTCGGCACAGAGTTTAAAGTCCCACAGTCTCTATTGAATAAGGAGGATCCTCCGACCAGTCGGTTGATGTGTCTAGTAGGTTTTAATCAGAAAAAGTCTGACTTAACTGGCCTGTTGGTTTAGTGGTTAGTGACCCTGACTGCTATGCTGGAGGTCGTGGGTTCGATTCCCACCCAGGAAAAATGTTTGTGTGATGAGCTCGATTATTTGTTCTGTGTCTGGGTGTAATTTATCTACAATGTGTATGTATTATGTATATTATAGTATAGATACTTAGGTTTATTAACAATGTTAAGTAGTTTATAAGTACATATATCGTAGTTTTATTCAGTTGTAAAAATTGTCGTAAAATCAGTCGACTCTTCACGTGACCAGAAAGCTGGGCTTTTCTTTTTTAACGAATCAGCATAGCCATTCAACGTGGCAATGCTCACAAAGTTTTAGCCACTTTTCCGATTGTCTGCGACGTGGATGCTTGTTTTGATGCTCAAAGAATAATTTATATACGTGTTAACCTTTTAAGTTGTTTGTTAGTTTATAAGTATATTAGTAAAATATTTTTTAATGTTTCAATAATTTTATTTTAATATATAGGTAATTTAAATAATAAACTATACCAGATATATAGTTACGAATAAGACAATCGAAAAAAAAAATTAAAAAAAAACAAGTTTTAGTTTAGTGATAAACGTTTTCGTAAACGGATAGGGATGGTACCTGTATACCACACAGCTTGTTCAACTGTACTTGTAGATAGATAGTAAACAAAATCAGTACTCACATCAGTAATCTTTCCTTTTGTTCTTCAAGTTTTTTCTTTTTTTCTCTTTCGATCTTGCCGTAATCCATATAACGGGCTATTGGTTTGTCCTAAACCAAATAAGAATTCATTTCAGAGTATTATATAGGGTGACTGGTAATTAGTGACCGATACTTAAACACGTGATTGTACTCATGATCACAAACAACTTTCCCAAAGAAACGTTTTTTTAGACTCATTAGTTTTATGACAAAAACAAAACAGCCATTTGAAATTCGCGTGCGCGCGCTTGCGTCCGCTCAGCTGTTAGCCACGTAAGGCCGTTGTCTCATGATTATATAAAAAAGTTCCTTTAGGAAAGTTGTTTGTGATCATGAGGACAATCACGTGTTTAATTATCGGTCACTAATTACCAGTCATCCTATATAGGCAAGTACATAAGGGATTTAAAAAAATTACGTAAAACATCTCACACCTGTGAAGACTTTAATTTTATGCATTCATTTTACTAAAAACTTAAACAAATAAAAAATAATTAACGAAAAATAAAATGGAAAAATTTAAGAATTTTCGTCAAATGTCGTTTAAAACTTAAAAAAAAAAAAACCAGCCATTTGCGAGTCGGACTCACGCACGAAGTGTTCCGTACCGTCCATAGCAAAACGGCAACAAAATTACATTTGTTTAAACTAAATATTTATTTTATTCTTTTTTCTGTTTTTCGCAACAGAAATACATCATCTGTGAAAATTTCAACTGTATAACTGGCACGGTTCTTGAGAGATAGACGGACAGCGGAGTCTATAGCAGGACTCTATTACCCTTTTGGTAGGGACCCCTTAAAACAATATTGTCACAGTATAGATATGGAACAGTACGGAAACTACGTACAAATGTTCGAAATGGCACACTCACACAAACATACGCATTGACGAGACTCCTAAGCGTTTCTTGCTACTGACAGCACCGCGAGAAACGCTTAGGAGTCTCGTCGATACGTATGTTTGTGTGAGTATGCCGTTTCGAACATTTGTACGTAGTTTCCGTACTGTTCCATATTTATACTGTGATATTGTCTTACATGCTAACAATGCTAATCCAGCCAAGTCTCTTGTTATAGTACTTTATGAATTATTTTTTTGTATATTACCTCGTAAATGGGCGTACTACGTAGGAATGCTATCAAAAATCTAAAGACGGAACACAAATTATTTATTTAATAAATGTCTATCAATAAATAAATACTTAACTTATGGCGGCTATCATATCATCACTATCATGCCACTTGTTTCAGTGGTTTCATCAAGCTAGTAACTGTATGTAGTGAGTTTAGGAAGGACATAATATTTTTTATTTTATTTTATTGGGGACATGCTAGAGAAAATACAAAAAAAAAAACCTTGAAACTAGATGCACAAACATGTAACCCACTCCAATGTCCACATCTTGACATTTGAATAAAAGAAGTGAAGGACTGTTTTTTTTTTAGGTTGGAAAATCATCTAATGACAAATTCCGCTCTAAGATTTTTTTACAGAATACAGTGCCTTCTGCGAAAGCTTCATGTATAATAAACTAATCTCTATAATCATAATCAATATAGCATATAATTTAATTCAATTATTCTTAATTCCATTTAATTTGCATAAATATTTTTATTTCATTCAATTCAGTTCAATTTACTATAATTGAATTTAATTCAACATTTGTTTTATTTAATTCAATACAATACAACATACAATTTAATTTATACAATTTATTTATTTTATTTTATTAGAATTAATGTCTACTCAATTCAGTTTAATTGTTATTCCATTTGATTAATTTCTATTTAATTCAGTTCAAATTAATTTATCTTAATTTATCTTTCTCCTTTTTGGACCAAATATCTATAGCTGTATGTTTCAACAAGGCGACGAAGAGGTGCGCGCACGCCAGCATTAGTTTTGCACATCGGTTGACATAGTCGGGGCACGCGCACCCCTCGTTGTAAAACAGTTCTGGACACTCTTTAACATAACTGATTAGTAAGTTCAATGCAATCGAATTTATTGTTACATAAGCCATGCAGTGTAAATAAATTATGTCACTTGACGTGCAATTTCTTTGGGTGAACTAATGCTGCTTCAAGCCGCTTGTACGTGAGTTATCACTGTCATGCTACTGGATCAAGTAGCATGATGGTAAGTGGCTATCATTAAATTATAAAATCAACTTGTAGAAATACTGTGAAGCTGTACTTACCTTGGCTTGTTGTTCTGTGAATTTTTTTTCGTTAAAAATATTTATTTTTCGTCGCAAAATGTGACGCAAGTAATTCTATCTCACTAAAGCAAGCAATGTGCATGTGAATATGAAACACATACACCCAAGACCACTCTGCATTCGTGAAATAGAGTATTTATACTTAAATATAGTTTTACTCAAATAGAATATCTAAATATTTGAGTAAAACCATAAATATGAATCCTGTTCTTCAGTTTCGTACATTTTACTAATCTTATTTTTTAATGTTACCACGGACGTGTGGTTGTCGGTATTAAAATTCATCATCATCATCATTTCAGCTGAAAGACCTCCACTGTTGGACATAGGCCTCCCCCAAGCGTCTCCACAACGACCGATCCTGTGTGTCTCGCATCCACCGTATTCCCGCTACTCTCACCAGGTCGTCGGTCCACCTTGTGGGAGGCCTTCCAACGCTTTGTTTTCCGGTGCGCGGTCGCCACTCTAGAACCTTTCGGCCCCATTGACCATCCATTCTACGAGCAATGTGCCCTGCCCACTGGTACTTTAGTTTGGCGATTCTTTGAGCTATGTCGGCGACTCGGTATTAAAATTACAGGTACCTTTACTGTTTCATCATTAAAATTGTTGTTACTCCTTCTGAATCCAGTGTACAAAACTCTTTCACCTGTACCGCTGTACCTAAAATATTTTTTAAAAATAAATTAATCTAGTCTATATAGATACCGCCAAAAAAGAAGAGACATCGCACAACATGCCGTAGCCATGGAGGCAAACAACGACGGCGCGTCGCAATCCTGTCCATCAACAACAACCACGACAACTCTGATAAGAGTGTGTAGTAGATGAAATAATAGTAGGTGAAGGGGGAGTGCGCTGGCTATGTCACACGAATGCACTCCTAAAGATAGGTGGAGATTGTCACTTATTAGACGCCTGAAGAAGAACGGCGGTGACGTTGACATCACTTGCGGTGAAGGTTGTGTGACGGTCTGATCATGTTCTAGGATCAAACTCAGTAGCAGAAATCGTGCAAGACAGTGTAGAGGTTTAGGAGGAGAAAGGGGCGGCCTTCACCCAGCCTAGGGATACAAATTGGGTTTGCAGAAAGAAAGATAAATTTTCTCAAGGTGAACGCTCCAGGTCAACCCGTGAAATTCAAATTTTCGTACATATTTTGCAATTTATTCAAGATTCAAGATTAAAAGCATTTTATTTCAAATAAATCATTTACAGGCACTTTTGAAATGTAAAGACGTTAGTCAGTCAGAATAAAAAATATGCTAATTGCGCATTCCATAGCGTCTACGCATCATTTTTTTTTTGTCATAGAGATCTATCTCTATGGAGAAGAATGTGCAAGAAACTCCATGGACACTCTTTTCAATCATTTTATGTATTACAAATATCTCAGTTACATGTTTCTTGTCGCTACTATCATGAGAGAACAATGTAAATAAAAACTAAATATAGGCTGGCAGCTAAGAGATAGTAGATAGAGATAGTAGTAGTAGATTATAGTTCAGTAAGTAGGATAGTAAGGTAAAAAATATATATTTCCGGTTACGACATTTGTCTTACATAATATTGCACTCACTAAAAGCATTAACATAATTCTTTCATTTAGAGAAGAGCTAAAATATGCCATTTTAATAAATAAACTTGACGTTCTACCATATCTCTAAGTTAAAGAGTTATGATGAAGATTTTAATGAGTGTAGTTGTAAAGGTCGTTACTGCAAATATAATTGTATCTATCATATTGCCCGATACTGAAAAAAAACCGGAAATTTGTATTGTAGTCAACGATTATGATGCCACATAGAAACTAAAATTCGAAATCCTGCATCGCGGTGTTAAAGTTCTCAGCGAGATTTGAACATATAGAACACCCCGAAATCAACTATCAGGCAGTTGCCCGGACCAGACACAACACCCGTCTAGTCGGAGGATCTTCCGTTTTCAACGGAGTTTTGCGGAATTTTACATACTTTTCCGCATACCTCTAAAGTATTTCATGGTTTACCCTGAAACATTCTCCAACGTATTGTAACATTTTTTTTTTGTTTAGATATAAACTAGTGCCTGAACGATCCCACCTAATGATAAGCAGTGGTACAATCGTTGATGGTGAAGCGCACTGGTTTATTAATAGCCCATTCACTCTAGCCTTGAAGACACCTAAATTATTATCGGACGAGAAGACTGCAGCAGGCAATTTGTTCCAGTCCTTTGATGTACGCGGTACCACGATATAATTATTGAGGTCAAATATTGCAACACTTACGAGATACCCAAATTATTTAAATTCCCGTAAACTCCAGCTCCATCGTCCATGTCTTTGTGTGGAAACTTGACTTGTGACTTCAGCATGCCCAAAGCTGGCCTGAGCAGTGTGTGCCCAGGCAAAATGGGCTCGGCCTCGGGCAAATGATTAGGAGAAGAAGGTGCACTGATGATTGACGTCCTCATTCCTGGATGGAAGTCGTACATCAGTCTTCGCTGTAATTTAGAGGGAATTTGAGTAAGTGATACTGGGTAAGTTTTTGAGTTAAGGTGCTTAGACTAAGTGTTATTGTAGCAATAAAGATTATGTGGTCCACTGCAGTTTTACGAATTTGATGCAAACGATGTCTTATTTTTATTTTATTTATTTACTAGCGACCCGCCCCGGCTTAGCACGGGTGCAATACTGATACCACCGCAACCGCTATGTCCCTGCATTTTAAATCTGTAATATCTTCGAAAATTTTCTTTTTAATTACATACTGTACCTAAAGGGCTATATTGATCTATAAGATTCAAGATCCAAAGATTCAAAGCATTTTGATTTAAATTTTGTTTCATTGAGTTCTAATATTTGTGGAGGTATTTAATTATAACATTTCAAACAGTATAGTAATAGTATATTAAATGCACAATGTATTTAAAGTACATAATTAGATATAAGGATTTATGCTGTATTGATTAAAATCGCTTCGTAAATAACTCATTATTTCTAGTAAAAAGTAAAGGATAAAAAATGGTCCTTGTGAGTAGACATATACTCGTACAATTGCGAACATTTTTGTAGACCTTTTTAATGTGTACAATACTGTAGTACATTATTTTGATCTAATCAGTAGGGTTCAGCCAGCGTTTGCAATGTAAGCGCAAAAAAAATGTGTTTATTTACGAGATCACATGAGAAATTTCTAAAATTTAAAAAAATTAAAGATGGTTGGAAGCCAACATGTTAGGTGCAATATGGCATTTCAGAAGTGCGTATCAATTCATTATAGATTTTGTATGATGAAAGCTGAGAGTACATTTTCCTTCAAGCGTAAAATTCGAAAATACTTACTTAAAATCCATTCGAAATAACCAAACCTATTTCATTGTTTGTTCAACCGATTTTGACTTCTATTGCGTTGGTGGCATGATAAATGGTGGCTACAGTAAATAGTTGGTATTGAAACCACTTTTTCGCTTTTAATGCCATCCTTAAGCCTAAGGAATAAAAGACAAAATCGGTTGAATGGACAGTGAAAAAGGTTTAATGTCTAATCTTATTGCGAATAGAGATCAGCCCCCTAGCAAAGATACAAGCGTTTCGTTTCGATTCTCTTTTTGTTGATCGCTTCGAGTCCGCCACGCCACCTATTCCTTTGTTCTGACCACGTAACTGGGCGTTGAAATGACGTCAGAATAAAGAAATGGGAGGCGTGGCCGACTCGAAGCGGTCGACGAAAAGAGAATAGAAACGAAAAAGTTGTAACTTGGCTAGGGGGGCAGGTACTTAAGGTCCTCTACAACTTAGTTTAGTCTTCGTCATAATTATTATATTTTTAGTCTTGTTGTTCTTTAGGGTTCCGTACCCCAAAAAGGAAAAAACGGAACCCCTATTTTATCACTTTGTTGTCCGTCCGTCTGTCTGTCTGTCTGTCAAGATCTCCGGAACGCGTCGAGGTATTGAGTTGAAATAAAAACCATATATTTAAGTCTACAGTCCCTTGAAGTTGTGAAAAAATCAAACTTCTGAGTTAACGAAAAAAAAAAGATACGGCCGTTTATGTCGCAAAAAACGTTTATTTCGACACTCAAGGGAATAAAAAAATTCATAAGGTATTTCCCGTTGTCTTATAGCACAAGTTTAGAAAAAAAAACTGAAAACGGTAAACTTGTTGTTACGTAACAAAAAAAAATTGCAATTCGGAAAAATCTTCGAGACTTCATTCGGGAATGGAACTATTTACATAGATAGATTGGTACAGAACCCTCAGTGCTCGAGTCCGACTCGCACTTGCCTAGTTTTAAAAGCACCCGTCATCACAGGGCGCTGCGTGTTTCCTCTAACATGTTGGGGTTAGAGTCTTTTATTTTCATATTTTTATTATTTTACCCAGTTACAATTTTTGATACTATTTTATTAACAATCTTAATTTTACTTTATTTGTAACCAGTTACACAACCGTAGAACACAAATTTTCACAAATAGTCAGCGGCTTCTCCCGCGTAAAAGTAGGTATCTCCATATAAACTTTCAACCCCCGTTTTGTCCCCCTAAGGTTTTTTTAGGTTGGAAAATCATCTAATGACAAATCTCGCTCTTGGGTGGAGCGGGAGATAGTGTCAGACTTTTACTGACTAAAACCCTAAAGTTTCGGAAAATCCGTTCTTAGCGGATGTCTTCACCCTATGAGGAACCTACCTGCCAAATTTTAAGTTTGTAGGTGTTATAGTTTCTGAGATTTCGCTTTTATATATATATATATATATATATATATATATATATATTTAATATACATGTAAGTAAATCTTCTACATTTTGTTCTTTTTGATAACTCTAGCACTAATTTCCTTACAGTAATTCAAAACCTTATTTCTTATTTTCTTTTTACCCGACTGCGCGACGCAAAGGAGGGTAATGTGTTTATCAGTCTATGTATGTATGTATGTATGTTTGTTTCTATGTGGCGTTCTAGAGACCAAATGCGTAGGCCGATTTTGATAATTCTTACGTCAATCGATTCGTCTTAACCTTGCGAGTGTCACTAAAGACATGACAGTAATCAAAATTCCCCACAGCTACAACCAGACGCCATAATGTCAAAATGAAAAAAAAAAAAGTCGATGAACTATGTCAAGCGGGGTGTCGTTGAATAGGTATTTTAAAATCATCTAGGTTCCTTTTATCATTTTTCATTTTAAATAATAGTTTAGGATATATAACGATTTAAAGTTGTTAAACAAAACAATCATTATCGCTAATTTTCTTACTTATTAATTTAAGTTTTCATTTCAAGTATAAACGATACACAAATAAAAAAAACAGTGAAAAAGCACGAAGAACAAATATTTTTGGTAAAAAAAAGTTTACCACCAAACTCGATAGATGGCGTTGTTCATTTGATGCACGTTTGTAAAGCAAATCATTCGAGTTTTCCCATCTACTAGACAGGTCGATGAACATAAGCAAAAGATGACAACTATATTGGCAAAAACTACTAGGTTGTATAAATTACATGCAGTTGATATATCAGTAGAATCGAAAACATATTATGGTCAAAAACCGAAAGATGTAGGTATATGTTTCTGATGATCCTAACAAAATTGGAGGAATTGTTAAATATTTAACAATCGGTTTTGGATCACGAGTTATGTTACGAAGAAATTTGAATGTTACCCATGGTCTTGTTAACGGAGCAATGGGTGTTATAAGGACAATTGAGTGGCCAGCTCTTCGGAGGGACCAATTGGAACCCGGAGAATTGCCACAAGCTGTTTATATAGAATTTGATGACAAAGCAATTAAAAACAATGTTCCTGGAGTAGGAGTCAGAATCGAACCATCGACGACAGAATTCGATGCACTTCGCGGACAGGGTAAAATAGAGCGAAAAATGTTGCCATTGATATTGTGCTGGGGTGTAACTGTACACAAGCTCCAAGGAACTACTTTGGACTTTTGGACCGCGCTGTGGTTGACTTAAGTTCACGCATTTTTGCTAAAGGTCAAGCATATGTAGCTTTGAGCCGAGTTAGGTCTCTAGAGGGACTAATCATCAGTAGTTTAGACCACCGCAAGTTACTTAATAATCCCCACGATATTAACTCCCTCAATGAAATTACTAGATTGCGAAATTCACAGTCGGGGCCCCTTGGGAAGATTTGATTGGTAATATTTGAATGGGCCCCGACTGTGAGTCGTTCTGTTCTGCATTAGAATGTATGATTTGTTTTATGTGTGTATCGATTATAAAACTATTTCAATTGTGTAGTTATTTAGTATTATATAACAGAATTCTAAACTACTGGGCTTGTTTGTTTCTTTTTAGTTTTTATTTAAGTTAATTTTTTTACGTATTTTTTAAAATTAGTTTCGACGCAGTCGGGTTTTTTGTTTTTCTTTAAATATTTTTATTTTTTACTCATTAGTATTGGTAAGTGCAGTGGTATTAAATTTTTGTGTCTATTTCTGCTTCCAGATCGTACCTTTCCTTATCAAAAATGGGGCAATCTATAATTAGGTGCAGTACACTTTCCTTACTTTCGGGATCACAGACACGCGTCGGGTTCCCCTTGCACTTAAACCGGTTTAAGTACTCGGAGAACCCGCCATAGCCCGTTAATACTTGTAGGTTCTAGAAATGGGTCTGGGTGAAGTTTTCGGACTATGCTATATGCAGTCCGGGCATCAGAAAAAAAGGCTTTTATTGTGGATGCGGTTTTCCCTGATCGGTATCTCGTGTTCCATTCGTCAAACAAGTCCATTTGGATCTCTGCCTGACGTAGGAAACGGGGTACAGATTATAGTCTGGTCTTGTCTTTCCTTATAATTCTTATATTTATTTAAAGTTATTGTTTATTGATTTAATTTATTTTTAATTATTTTAATGCAATATAAGTATATATGACTTGTAAGAATCCTATGCTATGTCTACGATAATCAATTACCTACTTACCTATGTAGGGAACATAGCTTTATGTATCTACTTACATGTGTTTTGTAATCGTTTTTCGGATGATCTTGATCATAAGAGCTTTTTCGCTGCAAAGAAACGACACATTTATTTTTATTCATTATTGCTACCAACCCGCACTGGGCCCACGTGGTGGATTACGGCCCATTCCCTCTCCTAGAGAGAGAAGGCCTGAGTCCCAGCAATGGGAACATTAGAAGGCTGATTATGCTATTATGCTTTATTGCTAAAACCTCATTAGTAGTACTAATGAAATTACTAAAGTACTAATCAAACTTTTTGTAAGTTACGATATTTTTAAATATTATTATAAATAACTGTCACTTCTTTTCTCTTTGTTCATCATCATCATCATCATTTCAGCCAAAAGACGTCCACTGCTGGACATAGGCCTCCCCCAAGTGTCGCCACAATGAACGGTCCTGTGCGTCTCGCATCCATCGGACTCCCGCAACCGTTATCAAGTCATCGGTCCACCTTGTAGGAGGCCTTCCAACGCTACGTCTTCCGGTACGTGGTCGGCATTCCAGAACCTTTCGGCCCCAACGGCCATCCGTTCTGCGAACAATGTGCCCTGCCCATTTTAGTTTGCCACTTCAGTAACTCTTTGTTAATTCATTAGTTTTTCTTCCAAACACAAATTATCTTTTCATTAAAGATTTCCTTGCCAGGTTGGTCTACATAATTTTTCCATAATTATATTATTATGAAATGATAAAAAAAAATAATCCCACTGACCGAATTTCGTAACGTTGTCATTGTCAAAGTTCTACGAAATAATTTCCTTGACAAATGTCAAGTAAGCAGGAGATATTATAGTGCTGCGCGTACGCTTATACGCGCAGCCACAGGTGCACTCTCCGTTCCTTTGCTCTCAAATCCAAGACCCCACGTTAAGAAGTCGCCCTTGCAAATCACACGACTAACGAGACAGAAAAAGAAAAGCAGTTTTATGTATGCCATTTAGTATACTTACCAAAACGTAAGCATTGGGTTCGAGTTCTTCCGCGCTAACAAAACTTCTTCGCTGTAAGAAGTGGTCACAAAACATCATTTATTGGTTTTTAATATATCTACTATGACTAGTGGAGGAGGTTGATGCCATATTTTAGTTTTTAGTTAGTTAATGTCCAATCTTTTTAACTGAACACAATACAATATTTCAATACATTTTCGGATGTCATGTGAATGCTCAATTCATAGTGATCTACCAATTTGGACATACAAAATTGTAGTACGAATTCAAAAGAAAGTTTTAATTAGCTTAGGGTTTCTATGACTGGTAAATAATTACTAATTAATAATAAAAACTAAATTGCGAATTTGTTATAGTAATAACACACTGGTAAAATGCACAAATCATGCGAAACCAAAGAAAAAGAGATTATATGGGGTGCTACTATTGTTGCCTGATTCAATAATATTTTTTAATACACTTACTCGTAAACCCGCTCTACCCCAACCACTTTCAGGCACACAATTTACTGTTTTCCGCACTAGTGCGGTAAAGTACGCGAGCTCACCCCCGCCACAATTGATTATATTTATCATATCAGGCTGGGCGCTAAGCGACCCCCACGAGTGGCCGGTCAACACCCGTTTATGTTTTTCTACGAAAGTGTATTAAAAAATTCGGTTCCATAACACCCTCGCCTGTGGCTCGGGTGAATTCCGCCTCGCTCGCAATGACAAACTTTCTCTACTGTTATTTACTAACTGTTATTTATCAAGTAAAATATTTTCTATTTTTATACTTACATCTGGATTATCTCTGATGTCTTTCAGAATCGAAGGAATGTCATAAATGTTTTTATTCTGTAAAAAAAAGTATAAGATAAAAAATATACGCATCATTAGAAGGAAATGAAATTAATTAACTGCTTACCATCAGGTGGGGTCGTAGTCAAGCACTGGTTTATATAAATTATGAGATGGTAAGCAGTGATGCAATCATTGATGGTGAGGCGCACTAGTTCATTAAGAGCCTATTCACTCTAGCCTTGAAGACACCTAAATTATAGTTGGACGGGAAGACCGCAGCAGATAAATTGTTCCAGTCCATCGATGTACGTGGTATAAACGATAAAGAGAAACGCTTAGTTTGGACCGTTGAAGTTTCGACAATATAAGGGTGGATACCCGCCGTACGTCGGGTTGTCCGATGGTAGAAAGGAGATGGCGGAATCAAGTCATGCAATTCCCGCGCACACTCTCCAAAATGCAGCCTGTAAAATACCGAAAGGCTGGCTACCCTGTGACTGTGCTCGAGGCATTGTAGATTGGACTTAACCAAATCTGGATCCCCAATTAGCCTCTTCGCACGCCTTTCCACTGAGTCCAAACTGCTAGATGGCATTTTGCAGCATCAGCCCAAATTTTCCGTATTTTTCAATTTAAAACAATTTTCTTTGTAAAAACTCATCAAAAGAGCTTTGACATTTCAAAATGTGTCCGATATGGGATGATGCATGTGGAATTCTGGAGGAGCGATGGCCTGATGCTGCGTAAGTGAGCGACGTGACCCTCCGCCACGCCGCTCCTTTGATGACTACCATTCCACTGCGCACACAATGTTGGAAAGTAGCAGATTCTGGACTAATTGTGCTCCATTGGTGTAATTGCTGCAAGGCGTTCCGATGTGAGGATAAAAATAAATAAATAAATAAATGTGGCTGCAGACCTACTTTACCTTTTATATATATGACGGATGGTCGGTGCCCTGGTTGTTTTTAAAAAGGGTGACGTCAGCATTGCTGACGTCACATTCCTGATTATTATCCATCTTCTTCCAATGAAAACACTTAGTACACTTTAAATAACTTTTATTCAGTGACGTTACAAACAGTATAAATACAACAATATAGTTATGACTCACAGAGATGTGTTCCGTCCGACGGCTCGTGCGCGACTGAGCCGCTCTGAGGCCGTCGCCTGTATTTATGCAGACCGACCACGTGCTCGACGCACATGTTCGAGTTTTTAGGTTATGATTTAAACTTCATAAATAATTATTTTTGTAATCTTTTAGGATTGTTAAAAAGATAATTGATTGAACCATGCAATTATAAAAATTAACAATAAAAAATAAATAACAATAACTTAATTTGTGTTTTTAAACAATTACTTCGTGATCATAATGTTAATCAACTCTTAATCTAATTATTCGCTGATGTAACCGCATCTTATGGATTACATCACTTTGACGAAGTGCTTCAAATAACGTTCTTGCGCCGATACGGCCATTCTGACAGGCGGTGCGTGCTCTGCACCAGCCTGTGTTTTAAAGTTGTATTTGTCTGAAACAATGAGATTTATTTTTGTTCTTTGAGTTTGGTATCTGTAAGCAGCTATGCTACTGATGGGGATACTTTGTAAATAGCCAAACATTTAACTTATGTTGGCCTGTTTGTAAAATATTTTGTGATCAACCGTTATGGTTGTCCATTATGTTATGTTTTTTACCCTTTTGTAGGTACTTATGTGTTGACCTTTGTTTGTGTTTTATTATGTGTTTCGACCCTCCATCACGTCTACACACATTTTGTTTCTCGGAGATTGTCTCGTTGAAATTGGAAGAAGATTATGTTGCTGTGCTCTGGGCGGTCCTGTTCGCCGTGGTACACAGAGGCTCTATTGGGAATAAGAACAAGGTCGATGCTGTGTTATACACAGAGGCTCTAAATGGTAAAGGATAAGGATTAATTATTTCATTATAAAAGTACTTTGTTACTCACGGTTTATTGTGGATGTGCGTTATCCGCATTTGAGTTTTGTGTTTGCTGCTCTAGCACCTCAGCTCGTGAGGTGGATGGCATTGGTTGTATTGCCCCAGCTGGCATTGTAGGTTGTTCATCATCAACCGCCGATACGGTTGCCTGATCGCCTGGTTTTGGAGCACGTCGAAGTTGATCATGCGCTACTTTTCGTGGTCGTCCTCTACCAACGACCTTTTTTACTAGGTAGCGGTCGTTTTCTAGTACCCGACAAATCTCATAAGGTTCACTGAACTTGAGATCTAACGAAGTTTGATTACGTGGATTGTTTTTTATAAGCACATAGTCTCCTCTTTGGAAAGGATGAATCTTGGCCTTCCGCTGATTAAAGCGGTGTCTGTCTTGTTCCGCAGATAGGGCCATTTTTTGTTGTGCATGTTGAGTCAGTGCTTCTATATCCACAGTTTGCTCATCGATATTCACAAGGTTTAAAAGTTCTGGTGGCACGCAATGTTTTCGCCGGGTGATGAGAGTGAGTGGAGCAATTCCAGTAACACGATGAGGAGTACAGTTTAAAGCTAACTGTAGTTCTTCAAGTACATTGTGCCATTGCTCAGTCTCATAATTTTTTATCATAACTAATGCGTTCTTTAGTGTCGCCACAATTCGTTCAGCTTGTCCATTCGCTCGGCTGACTCCTGGTGCTATGGCATGGATATTGATTCCAACTTGGTCACAATAATTTTTGAACTCGCCTAGGAATTCTCTTCCTCCATCAACTATTATTTGTACAGGTGTACCAAATAAATGCACATGCCGTTTTAAGGCGCCTAGTGTACTGTACTGATTTTTGTTGGTAGCATAGTAGAAGAGTACGTACTTTGTGAAGGCATCAATTGTAATGATGACATATTGTTGATCGTTTGGAGTCCCCAACTTCCCAGTTATATCCATGTGTATAACTTGGAAAGCAGCGCTTGGTTTTTGGATCGGATGCAGTTGGGCTTGTACAGCACCTGATGTTCCTTTAGACGTCCTGCATATCACACAATTATCTACAAAATTGCGAACAGTGGTACACATTTTATCAAACCAATAGGTTTCCTTGATTTTCTGCAAAGTCTTTTCCCAACCAGGGTGTTTCAGTGCTGTATGGTAAGAGTTTATTATGCTCCACTGGAATGATTTAGGTACCACTGAACAGACTTGTTCTCCAAAAACTTGATCCTGTATAACTTTCTTCAAAACATCATCTTCTAATATGTAACCATCTACTGGATTATTGTCTCGTAGAGTATCCATTAAGGGCCGTAATGTTTGATCTCGGCGTTGTTCGATTTTCAACCAGTCCAGATCTCTTGTCATGATATTGACTGCAAGTTCAGTTGGATTTCTGCTGAAGAAATCAGCGTGTTGTAGGCGTTCACCTTTACGGTATTCTACTTCGAAATCGTAATTCTGTAGAAAGGCCCACCAGCGATGGATTCTTGGGAGTAGATCTTTCTTGTGTTTCGATGCCTTCAAAGCATTACAGTCGGTAATGACAATAAACTTGCGGCCATAGAGGTACTGACGAAAATGCTTGATAGCGCGCACCACTGCCAGTGTCTCCAATTCATACGAGTGGTATCGGCTTTCGGCATCTGTAGTCCTCATACTCATGAAGGCGACTGCATGCTGACGTCCTTCAATTATCTGTACAAGTACCGCACCAAATCCCAGACTACTTGCATCAGTATATAACTGTATTGGTGCATCTTCTTGAAATATTGTTAACACGGGAGCTGACGTCAGAATTTGTACAACGTCATTCCGAGCTTTCTCATGTCTATCATTCCATTCCCACTTAGCACCTTGTTTGGTTAACTCGTATAATGGTACCATGATACGTGAAAAATCTGGAATGAATCTTCTGAAATACCCCGCTAAGCCATTAAACTGCCTCACCTGTTTAGCTGTTTTGGGTACTGGTGCTTTAACTAGAGCTTCCACTTTCTTTGGGCTTGGCCGTACCTGTCCATTTGAGATTACATTGCCCAAATATTCTATTGAACGTTTAAAAAAACTGCATTTGTCAGCGTTGATCGAAAATCCAGCTTCCTGTAAGGCCATGAGAATGCGCTCAATCCTCGATATTCCTTCAGTGAAATCTACACATTTGCTTAGTACGTCATCCACATAAACTTGAGCATCGGTACCCAGCAGTGAGAATAGAGCCTTATTAATGCATCTCTGGTAAACTGCGCAGGCATTGCTCAACCCAAACGGCATGGTCATATATTCGTATAAACCATCAGGAGTCACGAAAGCAGTCTTCTCTATTGAGGATTCTGAAATCGGGATCTGATGAAAACCAGCAGCCATATCCAAGCTGGTGTAATAGTTGCCATTGGCCAACTGATCAATTTGGTCCAAAATTAGTGGCAGCGGGTAATGATCACGTAATGTGTTGGAGTTCAGTTCTCTAAAGTCCACGCACAGACGATCATCGCCGTTTTTCTTCTTGACCAAAATTATAGGACTTGAAAATGGCGACCTACTTTCACGAATAATCTTATGATCCAGTAGCTCTTTAATGATTTCACGGACTTTCTCTCGTTCAATTGGGCTTAGACGATATGGTCTTCTTTCCACGTACTTATCAGGATTCTTGAGTCGAATTTCTAATTTACCGGTGTTGACATGTGTTGTTGGAAAGCCACGAATAAACAAATGCTCATATTTGTTCAAAAGTAAGTGCAATTGAGCAACCTCATCAGCATTAGTGAGGTCACAATCCAGTTTGTCAAAGATCGGGTTCTTAGTATTCAATTGGTTGATTGCTTGTTGCCTAATGAGTTTGGTTCCAGTCGATGTGATAATCATGCTTAAATTCGTGTTGTTGATCAAATTCATCCCAACTAGTATGTCTGTAGACATTTCGTAGTCTGGCAGTATATAAAATTGTAGTTCAACTCTGATGTCATCAATGATGCATACGGTAGACAACGTTGTCAGAGACAATACCGGAAATCGTCCAATTCCTCTCAAGTAGTTTACCGTTTGAGTTCTTTGTCCCGGTAACGCTTCAGCAATGGTTTCTTTCATTATTGAACATTCTGCTCCACTGTCGAACACGGCTTGTATTGACTGCGAGCCTATTTTTATATTGATCGGTGCTAGTTTAAGTTTTCCAATACAGTTCACGTTCGATGTTAATGAACGCTCACGCTTAAAGCACACTTCATAAGTGTGGCCCACTTTCTTGCAGAATGTACAGGTAGGTGTGTTTGTTTGCTTCGTATCCTTGTTTGATGGTTCAGCATTGGTATTGTTATCTGAAGTTTTGGGCTTGAATCGACAATCATTCGAGTTATGGTTGTTTCTTTTGCAGTAACGACAGGACGAAGATGACTGGGTGCCTTCTGAAATACGAGCACGTTTGTTTGGCACCGTAGAATTCGGACTTGGATGTGGGCGTTTTGTTCGTATCGAAGAGGCAACTGAAATGAGTTCAGGAACTGTCGTTGCTCTTGCATTTAACAATTCTATTCTTAGGCGTTCATCATTAACACATCCAATCACGGCTTCTACGGCATCTTCATTGCCAAGCTTATCCTTGGTGAGTCTCTTCCACAACACCCAAGCGCGTGATAAATATTCTGCTATATCTTTAGACGAGTCGTAAACATGTTCGCGAAAGCGAAGGACGTCTCGAGAATATCTGTTTTCCGGCTCAAATGTAGTTATGAGTTTATGGCGTAGTTCTTCCCAGGAGGATGTGGTCACCATCCAATCATCCACCCACATCTTGGCTCGTCCTTTCAAGAGACCACCCACTTTCATGCGTACATCGAAATCACTCAGCTTGTATGTTTCAATGGCTTTATCAAGGTGTTGGCACCACTCTCGTACCCCAACATTGGTATCAGGGTCGAAGGATGGTAAATAGATATCGTTGATCTTGACCCTTACTTCGGTGGGCTTGCAAAGGCGCTCAGACATCTGCTGCATCATCTGCATCATTTGCATAAGAAATTCTGGAGGTACACCCCCCATGGATGTGTTAGGCATGGGTAAATTCATCAGCGTCTGTTGTTGTGTATTCACCGCTGTTGGTGGTGGCGGTGGTGGATTTGCTGATGAAGTAGAAGCAGGGGTTTCCTCACATCCCACTTCTGATGACGGATGGTCGGTGCCCTGGTTGTTTTTAAAAAGGGTGACGTCAGCATTGCTGACGTCACATTCCTGATTATTATCCATCTTCTTCCAATGAAAACACTTAGTACACTTTAAATAACTTTTATTCAGTGACGTTACAAACAGTATAAATACAACAATATAGTTATGACTCACAGAGATGTGTTCCGTCCGACGGCTCGTGCGCGACTGAGCCGCTCTGAGGCCGTCGCCTGTATTTATGCAGACCGACCACGTGCTCGACGCACATGTTCGAGTTTTTAGGTTATGATTTAAACTTCATAAATAATTATTTTTGTAATCTTTTAGGATTGTTAAAAAGATAATTGATTGAACCATGCAATTATAAAAATTAACAATAAAAAATAAATAACAATAACTTAATTTGTGTTTTTAAACAATTACTTCGTGATCATAATGTTAATCAACTCTTAATCTAATTATTCGCTGATGTAACCGCATCTTATGGATTACATCACTTTGACGAAGTGCTTCAAATAACGTTCTTGCGCCGATATATATAATAAATGGCCATTCTTGTTTATTGAGGGTGGGAAGTCATCACCTACGGCGACACTTTTGAACAATCCCGCAGTCTTCGAAAATTTTGAAGTCAGTGGTTGTTAAGGTTTTATTTAACAACTGGTTACTGTCACTTCACTGCTAGATATTATGTGCTCTTGTTCATTAGTCCAGGTATGTCTATACAAAGTCCACTTATGAACTTTGTATGCATCGGAATCAGACAAGATTTTTTTTTAATTGTTGATAGGTTCGCGCTTGACCGCTATCTCACCTGATGGAAAGCGACGATGCAGTCGACGATGGAGCGCGCTTACCTAGAAGTAACCTATTCACTCTTGACTTAAAGACTCCCGTATCCACCCAGTCCGTTCCATCAACGGACCACCAGATGTATGGCCCTGCGCCACCGGTGACCGGTATATGGTGGATATAATAATAATAATTTATTTTCCTTCCACAAATTACAGAAAAATTAATTAATTCAACAATATACCAAAAACAATTTGTGGAAGACTGGTGCCTGAACTAAGTTTTTTACAAAACCTGTGTGTCAGGTCACCAGGCTCCCAAAAACAAAGTTTGAGATTAATAATGGTCGTACAGAAGACGATTTGATTCTCGAAAATACATTACAATGAACTCGAAAATACGATATCTCACCCATACGCACAAAACGTTTTGGGAACGCATTCATTATGCGCACGCGCTTAGTGTATAGCTAAGGAGTGGCTTTCCCCACGGAGTCTTTGTTTCCTGATAGCTTAAACCTGGAAGTCTTTAAAAAAAGGTGTTTCTAGGCAAATATACTTCATCGACAACGAAATCATTGCGTATAATCAGGTGAATTAGTGGTCAAACGCGAGTCTATCTATAATAAGAAAATCTCGTTTCGCCGTCTTATGCAAAAATAGAAATAATCCTTTTGAAAACTTACAAATATTGTAGGAACTTTGTTTTTATTCATTGCTCTCTTAAAACTCTGCAAAAGAATATAAGTGTTATCTATTGTACAAAAAATACTCAGATAACAATTGACAACTCATTAATTACGAGTACAATTGGTTCAGTAGTTTAACCGGTACGTACTGATGGATGAACATGCATACACACATAGAGTGCTAAAATCATAACCCATTCTTTTAATTTTAATGTAGTCGAGTAATAATCTTAAATTTTTCAAAGTATGTACTGACTATTTAAAAAATTTTGGAACGCATAGATGCAGAAGACGATGCTAATCGACGACGCAGTTTTTTAATCTTGTCCCATTTTAGAAATTACTTTTGTGTCGTGAGTGCGTTCACAAACATATAAGCTTATACATACAAGATACCCAGACCTGGAACAACTCTCTATAAGCCATACAAATATTTGTTACGTGTAGGAATTGAACCAACCGCCTAGTCAGTTCATCGGGCTACTTGACCTGTATTATAGCATTCCAGGATAAATGCATCGGTATGTTCTGTTTCTAGATTTCTGTATTCTGCAATTGCTGGCCAGTTCTTTAATTACACACAAAGTTCGTTTTTCGGTCGTCGTCTTCATTTGCTGCAATGGCACCCATAATTCATTGCTGAGCAAAGGTCCCCCCAAGTCCTTCCAGGCATTCTTCTCAAGCGCTGTCTCAAACTAGTTCGCCACTCCTTTCTAGGCCGGCCCCGACGGCAGCGGCGCTTTCCCTTCCTCAATGACGAATATGATTTTTTATCATGAGAATGTTTAATCTTACCTGTAATTCAGCATGACTTTTTACAATGCTCTGCAATAAATTTGGTTTTGTTAATTCCTTTACCTTCGTTTCTATGCAAGTGCAGTTAGTCAAAACTAAGACTTATCTAATTAATTGGGTCCTCTGTTGAGGTAAGAACAATAGCGTAGACTGATCTAAGTTAGGAGGCAGCAGATCATTAAGCAATATTGATGGTCATCATCGGTTGTTTGCGTAGTTCAGGCAAAAGATGGCGGACTATTTGATTTTGGCTTATTACAGTGTGGATGTGATTGACCAGTCGTAGGAAAAATCAGAACAGGAATAGGAAAAGGTCAGAACCACTCGTCCCTTTAAAGGAAGGTTTGCACAAAATCTGGCTAGCCCTCGGTACAGCTCAGCACACGTGATGATACGGTTTTTAAAAGCACAAACATCAAATTCACACGATTTCGAATTTTGCTGAAGCGAACGCTTCACTACCTGGTCAGTTATTCGACGACATTGAATTTGCGGGGTGTACATAGAAATATAATTGTAGCTCAGCCCCATTCACTTGATAAGCATGTGCAGGAAAGGTATGGATACAGGAATTCCAACAACCAGCCCAAAATGAATCTATCGTGCATAGAAACAGCAAAACCATAGGTCTTTATCATATTTATCCGATTAACTGGTTCTTATTTATTTCCCTTCATAATTTATACTACTAATGATTAGTACTGCCACTATCTTCTTAGAAAATTGATGCTCTCTCGTTATAATTGAGAGATAATTTGCGTTTCAGGGGCGCTATGTCTCTTTTTAACAATCACGCAGCCCTGGAGCAGGAGATACTAGCTGGAGAAACTATGGCTAATAAAATTAAAAAAAAATCTTACAAATAAAGTTAAAAGGAAAACGACTTTGATGGAATCCATTTCATTGTTCAATCTATTCTTGTGTTTGTTACTGTAACTGTTATGAGAATTAACTACTGTAACAGTTTTAATAATACTGAAATAATTGGCGTGAAATTAATTCATGGGGAGGTAGATACAGTACGTATATTAAATTGTTAATATAATCTTCCATATAATTACTAGTAGGTAGGTGCTATATGAAAAAAAATAGAGTTATATGTTTTATATGTAGAATTATATGTGACATGAAGTAATCATATATGCCAAATGAAAAATTCTGTATTTTTCAGTTCTGACCGGTACTGTGACTGTTTTGTGAAGTATATTACAAATTGGTCTCAAAAACGAACTGGAAGATCCAAATTTTTACTGAAAAAACAAAACAGTGTCGTAAAGATATCTTGATATCGCAATGCATTGATGGGACGTGTGCACAATCTGATATGCTTACATATTGTGTAACTAAAGAATGTCTGTAATTATCATTCAATTGGTACACGTTTTACTGACATACACATTGCACAGGTTTCTTCAAGCGTCTGTACAACGACTGGCTCCGTACTTCCCGCGTAGAATGATTTTCCATCAGATTTTGTAGTCGTCGAGCCACCCTTTAGGAGACCTGGAAATTCTATAAATTTATAGATTATGAGAAGTTAATTCGTGGCTGTGATTTGTTAAAGTCACTTCGGTAAAAAATATAGTGATATGGGTTGGTTTAATTTGGAAGAAACTGATCTATTGTTCCATTTCTTCAATTTTTCGTGGTGTTGAATTGTGTTATTGTAATGTTTAAGGATTTTGTACATGTTGAAAGAAAATAAGCAAAATATGTGGAAACATTTATTTTTAAAACCTTGCATGTATCAATCAGATTACCAGCGCTTTTATTTTGTTTAAAATTCGTCGACAATAATGCCTTTTTGCCCACGCACTCTTTTATGTACTCGTATTTTGTTTTTTTTATTGTTTTAGTTAGTTGTTTGTTTATGATTACTTAATAATTTATTTTATTTAGTTGTTTGTCTTAAGAGAGTCACAAATAAACTTTCTTCTTATTATTTTTCTTACTTTACCATATTTTATCAAATATAACGATCAGATTCATATTCATACATTATTGACATTGTATCCCAAGGTTCGTTTTCTTGTGTTGATTTGGAGTCAATATCATCAATTTTTTTGGACAATGCTTCGATTGATTTCTTTATCTCATTGTATTTTTCTTGTAACTTAGCGTCTCGTAGCTCAGCCGTAGATATCAAATCTTCCGCTAGTTTTACAAGACCCACGTCATGGTCAAATTTCCAGTGGCCGAAAACTTCTAAGATAGTTTCCAGAAAAGTGTCAAAATGGTTCTCCAGCATTTGATCAGTTCTCAATTGCTGTAATTAGATAATAAATATATTATATTATTATTTGAGTATGAACTGTGAACGTGGAAGAAGCATTAGAATTAACAAAAATAATTTTAAATGGTTATGTTCGCTGGTTGCTCTCTAACCCCATGCATATAAAATATTTGAAAACAACAAGAACAGAAACCTCAGGAAAAGATACCTAAGACTAATTTGTATAACTATTGCAAACCTTTGATAAATAAATTTAAATATATCTTACAATTATAGCAAAAATTAAAATAAGTAATACGGAATTCATTTCATTGTTCAATCAATTTACGTGTTTGTTACTGTAACTGTTTTAAAATCAACTGTACAACTTCAATAACATTAAAATGATTGCCGTGAAATTAATTCACAAGTTAATCAATGTGGTTGCTAATAATAGAACTCGTCATAAAATATTATACATATTACGCTGCATTCTTCTCTTCCTTTACCGTGTCGTTTTTCATAAGTCTAAGTACTACGCGTCGTAGCCCAATACAATAATTTGCTCGGGTGAATCTCTCCACTACAATAGGTCGTAAATCCGCCAGAATGCCTAGTCGGGTTTAGCTGTGAGCAAACGACCAAAGGATGCTTCCTTCTCTTTTGGTAGTTTGCACCCTCCAAAATTATCTTCTATCTAACGATCGTGTGGTTCCTGCGTTGAATTCCTGCGACCTTGGTCGTCAGTCTAGTTAGTTATAGAAACACATCAGCCGACTAGTTTCCATTCAACTCTTCAGAGATTGTTTTGGCTTAATTTCTCATCTGATACGCAAGTAAAATATATCAACATGTATGTGTGATGTATGCACAATCGCTTTATTTTTCCATTATCTTGTTCTGTCCTATTCCTAGACTAGTTAAAACCACCTTCATTGCCTTCTATCATTCACGGGTCCGCGTTTTCTTCTTTCAGTTCTAGCGAAATCTATCTAGTTCGTCTTGGCATCTCCTTCTTAGTCTACTGCAATCTCATCCCACTGTCTCAGGGTATCAATTTTGTGCTACTTTGGCTCATATTTTATCGGGCAAACATTTTTACAGACACTTATATTTGTTATACGCTGAGGCAGTTTTAGTTAACTCCTATCTTTAATGTTAAAACTCGTGTCTTCTTTATTCGGCCTCCTTATAGACCTTTCATTATTGTCATTTTGGCGTAATTATGTAACTAAATTTAAGAATATTCAAGACCTGTTCGAATATAATTTGTAGGTTTGCCATACTATTCAAAGTAGCAATGCTGAAAGTCTTCCAGTAACCTGTCTGGAATGTCCAGATGATTGCGACGTGGAGGAGTATTTCGACGCCTAAGTGTATCTATTTTTGTACTTAAATTACGAAGTTGGGGTATAAATATTTATTGTTAGTAAATATTTAAGTACTTAAGTTAGTAAATATTACTTATTATCTAAGTTAATGATATGAAAGTCTACCTATCATATGTTTTGTTATTTTTTAGGTTGCGAAAAATAAAAGATTTTTAATTCGTTCCTTTAAAATTTATTGAATTACGTTAAATCTTTGTCAGAGGTCCATATGATTTTTTTTGATCTATTTTCACCATAATTGGGCCTATCATCGGGTGGTATCATTCTGTTGCTTACCAAAGGTTCAACATTTCTGTGCATACATGGACATTGTAAATTATTATCATCGATTTTCTTGGAGAATACATGAATTGACTTCTTTATATCTTCTTCTAATTTAGTGAGGCGATGGTCTTGGTCAGCTTTCCAGGCAGTAATTATTACAGCGAGCGATTCCAGAAAAGTTTTGATCTGACTTTCAGACTGCTTCTGATTAGGTTGCAGCTGCTGCAATTGAAGTAAAAAAAACTGTGTGAGTTGCCACCTCCAAGAGCGAGAAATCACCATGAATCAACATTATTGTCGTCATGTGGCCTCTATGAGATGATATTATTCTCCCACTAGCATATCATCGTGATCTGTAACAGATCGTCGCGATATCATGGCCATACCTAGACTCTAGTCACGTTCACACGGTTGTTATAGAATAAATTGGCAGGATGTTCATATTGCCGTGTACGCTTGATTGTGGAAGAGTACCAGAAGTGTAAAATAATAGACTAAAATTTATTTCAGGGAATATTTTTGGTCTCTGACAAGACCTAAAGCGCTGTCAATTGAACTGTAGATATAAGTAAAAAAGAAAAAAATACGCTATGAATTTGCAATTTATTTGAAGCATAATAATTGTCTTTTTCTTCGAAAATGAGTTATTAATCGAAAATGTGCGATCTTAGTATGATATTCAATTGGATACGTTATTGTTTATTAACAATAACGTATCGTACCATATACAGACACACACACACATACACACACACACACACACTCCAACACACCCCCATTCATGCACACACACACTCCAGCACATCTCCACACTCATTCACACACCCATCCATACACACACACATTCGCACAAAATATACACACTCATAAACATACGTATAAACACACATTTATACAAAACACACTCTAGTTTTCACATACTGCCATAAACACGATTTTCATTTTTCTTTTTATGGGTTTTATAAAAAAAAATGTGTAACTTATACCTAATTAAGCACAACGAAACAATTGTTAATTAATCGAGGAAGAGCGAGGTTTATCCCATCACAAGTATCTTCGGATTACTTTCTGGGAAGCCCCGGCAACTTAATTGTATAGATTTAAGATAATAAACACATTATTTTTTTTAAAAAAAAAGATCGTGACTACCCCGATAACACGAGAATGGAAACGGCGAGAGATGTCGTGCGGTATTCCACAGGGTTCGGTACTAGGATCACGAAATGTGTTTTTTTTTTTAAGGTAGGAAATCCTCCAATGAAGTCTCCCGCTCTCCGTGTAAGACTTTTACTGACTAAAACCACACACTTTGCTTTTTAGGACTACAGAAAATCCCCACAGTCCTAGGGGGCATCGGCCCTGCTGGGCCCCTACGGTTTGCTGACGTCTCTTTGAGGAGGGCGTGGATCACTACGTGACGATTAGTCTCGATCTGGTCGATTACCGGACCGAGAGCCGGCTGAACCGCGAGCTACCCATTGCTCGACGTCCGCTTCTACCGTGGCTACTAGTTGGGTTCGGAATCTCAGCGGCTGGGGCGTGAGGACGCTCGTTCCCTTACGCGTGCGGCCTCCTCCTTCGCTAGCAGTACTGCTTCGCAGAAAGAGGCGATCGCCTACGATTCCTCCTTGCTCCGGACCATAGCCTGAACCAGGACCGAAAAATATGGTGGTGGTGGTGTGAATTTCACCTCGGTCATATCACCATCATCTCTTTAGCCTTTTCACAAGTAGCTTGGGGATCAGATTTGGATAAAATTTAGAAGAAAGAAAGAAAGAAAGAATTGTCCTGTAATAGTATATACATATATACTTTTATTCTAGGAGTATTTACCTTTGGGATAGTTTTCGGTTACAAGCTGATAAATTCTAAAATGTATATAAATCAAGTATATACTTACTGCTTGCCTGCCATGTGCTAACCTCTCTTTTGCACTAAGTGAAAAAAAAAACCAGTTATTACATTATAGCTCATAGCCGATTTGAGATATAGGATTTAATAATCCCAGTAGTGTGATCTGGTTGGAAGGCCTCCCACAAGGTGAACCCATGACCAGGTGAGGGTCGCGGGAAGCCGATGGATACAAGACGCACAAGACCGGGCGTTATGGCGACACTTGGGAGAGGCCTATGTTCTATGTGGTCGTCGTTCAACTGAAATGACGATGGTGATGAGTGTAATCCAATTATATAAGTAATAATTTCCCCAAGGGTGAATTTGCCAGCAAAAATTAACCACCACTACGTTCGATTAGTAGAAAATACTTAAAGCATTAAGTCCGCCTTTGTGCTTCATTATTGAATAAAGTTTTAAATAAATAATTAAAGAAACTTACAGTTTAGCGTCTATTAACGATTTCTTCTCTCTATTTTCTTGCTCAATCTTATAGTAGTCTATTATCCTTCGTTTAGAAGGTTTTACCTGCGAAAAATTTAGTTTTAAGTAAGGATTTTTGGTAATTAAATAGTGTACTACTCCATAGAGGACTAAGTTGTGTAAAACATTTTTTTTTTTAGCCTGTTGTCCTACTCTTGGACAAAGGCCTCCACTCCTTCCATTTTACGAGGGTCCACGCTTCTTCCTTCGAGCTCTGGCGAAATCTGTCTAGTTTGTCCCGCTATCTCCCTAGTGACCTGCCGCGGCCCCATTGTACTGTTTCAGGCAGGCACCAATTTTGTGCTAATTTGGCCCACTTTTTGTCGGCCATGCGGCTGACATGTCCTGCACAGTCCCAATTCAATTGGGCAACTTTTTGATCCATATCAAATATCCTGGATTTGGAGCGAAGAACACAAATTATATTTTAATTTAATTTTAAAAGAAAAACAAAATTAATATTGGCTTTTGAAAAGAAAGAAAAATATATGATTGTGTTATTATTTATGAGAATGATACTGCCCACATATGAAAAAGGGGGTAAAAGTTCTAATAAATAGTTACCAATGTAGACCTACGTTTGATATCTAACAATCGGGATAATCTGCAATCTCTTCAACGGCCACCAGGTAGAGAGACATACTAACTTCCTTTTCTTTCATATCACTCCTTACACAATCCATCCATCTTTTCTTTGGCCTCCCTCTCCCTCGCCATCCATCTACAAATATACTCAGAACTCCTTTAGTAATATGCGCTTCATCCCTCCTCTTCACATGACCATACCAAGACAACCGATTTCTGTGACTATACATACATCCCAGGCACACCTTTCTCCTTAAGGGCCCACCACAGAACCGCACAAGGTACCCGGTCGTATGCCTTTTCGAGGTCAACGAATACCATGTGCAAGGTTTTATGCGCACCTCTGTATTTCTCGCACAACTGGCGTAAAGCGAAAATGGCATCCGTTGTACCCTGACCAGGCATAAAACCAAATTGGATCTGTGAAATTTCAGTTTCTTCTCTCAACCGCCTCTCAATAACTTTCACCCAGGCTTTCATAGTATGTGACATTAGCTTTATTCCTCTATAATTGTTGCACTCAAGCACATCACCTTTTTTTTATAGATGGGCCCCAAAGAACTGCTACACCAATCATCAGGTGTGGCTTCTTCCCGCAACAACTTATTGAAGAACAAAGTTAACCACGTCCATCTATTCACTCGCAATAACTTCCACACTTCAAATGGCATTCCATCTGGACTAATGGCCTTACCATTCTTCATTCTATTTACTGCTATTCTGACTTCATCCATACTAACCATTCTCTTTAACCCTACATTCAGCGGTTTACTCTCTAAAATCCCATTCCAATTATTCTCCTCATTCATCAGCCTTTCAAAATAGTCCTTCCACCTTTCTTTGATTTTTTCATCATCCGCCAGGACAATTCCAGCTTAATTCCTTACACATCTTACCTGACAAACATCCCTCGTCTTTCGCTCTCTAGTTCTAGCAAGCCGGTACAGCTCCTTTTGGCCTGCAGGACTGTATAGTGTGTCGTACAGTTTGTCCTGGACTTTTGCTTTTGCTAATGCCACGGCTTTCTTAACTTTTTCTTCAAAACACCATACTCTTATTTTTAGCTTTTAAACTACCGTTTCCCGCTTCTACACGCTGCCATTCCTTGAATTTACTTTTCTTTTCTTTCAACACATTCTGAATTTCTATCGACCACCACCATGTATCCTTATCTATTGTGCCTTTTCCTTTAGTCTTTCTCAAAACATCTTTCGCTGCATGCCTGATACACTCCGCTATCTCATTCCAGCTTTCATTTATACTCCGATCATTCATGTCTCCCATCTCTATCATTTTGTCCACCACTTGCTCTCTGAACTTCTTAGCACAATCATTCTTCTCTAACATATGACATTTTATTTTGGGCGACTCTTTGTTTTTGTTATAGTTTATTTAGACTATTGATTCCAGAACCAGGAGTTGGTGCTGTAAGATTAGATCTTCTTCTGGCAGTACTTAGCAGTCTTTGACGTGCTTTATGTTGTTGCGCCTAACTAAAAACTAGTCAATTTGCGTCTTACGGTGACCACTTTTGTACGTGATCAGGTGTTCCTCACTTTTTTGAACCTAAGTATTGGCTACTTCTAGGTCAAAGGCGGTAGTAGAGTGCAACAGCGTCTCTCTTTCATTATTCAGACTTCCAAAACCACATGCTCCATGTACTCTTTCATAAATACCTTTCATATACCGCGTACATCGAAGGACTGGAACAATTTGCCTGCTGCAGTCTTCCCGTCCAACTATAATTTAGGTGTCTTCGAGGCTAGAGTGAATAGGCTCTTAATAAACTACGCCTCATCATCAATGATTGCATCACTGCTTACCATCAGATGGGATCGCAGTCAAGCACTAGTTTACATAAATAAAAAAAAATATATTATATAAAACTACTAACTGATCTATTAGAATAAATACTATTGACAATTATCATAAATAAAAAAAAATAAAAAACTCATATCTGCCAAAATTTCGAAATATCGCTTACAATGTTCTTCCTGAAAAGGTTTGACAGTGTTGAATTCATGCAAAGAAATATAATTGAAACTCACAGGATGTTTTCGGGATTCTTCTGGACTGGGTTGACTTCTAATCTGAAAAGCATCGTTTCTCAGTACCTACCCGATATAAACACAAACATAAACGAATTGAAGCACACCAGTTACATTCAAGACAAATACAGTGAAACAAAAATGAGAAAATATACGAAATCGCAAGGGAACTAGGATTTTTTATCACTTTTAGAGGCTTATCAATTGAACAGGCTGAGTGGCTGTGTAAATATACAGCCTCCCAATAACTTAGCTTCTAAGTAAATAGTATGATATCAAAGGAGATCGCATATGCAAAAAAATCTAAAAATAGTGACCAAGTGCGAGTCGGACTCGCACACGAGGGGTTCCGTACTACAATATTAAAATCGAGCAAAAAAAAAAAATCACCGAAAAACAACGTTTCTTGTATAGGAATCCCCTTTAATTTTTAATTTATTTAAATTTTATTATTTGTTGTTATAAATAGAAGAAAAAAAAAAACGTAAATCGTTTTAGTGGCAACAGAAATCTATTTATTATTATTTATTATTTATTTATTTATCTGAAAATTTCAACTTTCTACCTCTTTTGGTTTATGAGATACTGCCCGCTCACAGATGGATAGACAGGCGGACGGACGGACGGTTAGCGGAGGCTTAGTTAGAGGGTCCTGTTGGCACCCTCCGGGTACGGAACCCAAAAATTGTCTCGGCTATTGAGTTTTATTATTCTCAGAAATATAAGTATTTCAATAAAAAGGAAAAGTGTCCGGAATTCAATATAATTTATAAGTAGCAGAGGCTTTTCTAACATCCAGGCCCCATTTTCGTTTTATATTTTTTTTTACTCTATTTTCTATCTTTCTACATACTTGAGTAAAGTAAATATATTATAAATTGTTAAAATGATTCTGTACAAGATAAAAATTAACAATGTTATAGGCAATTATAATACTCATAGGGGTTTGGCGCTGATAGTCGAAATACAGGCTCTGCCTAGTTCGGCTACAAATGACTACACCACATATACTGACCTAAATTATCCTGTTAAAAATTTTTGTAACTTGAAGTTTTTCTAAATAAACATTATTATTATATTATCTGATTAAGTTTCACTGTAGGTACTTGGGGAATAATAAAGACAACTAGGGGTTTTATTTAATTAGCAATGCATAAGATTCTGACTCTCGACTTACATAGAATTGCAAATCTTTATGGTCATCTCGTGCTCGTCTGTGTCTCTGTAACCATTAATGTGGCCTACTTTGTAATATTAATTATTATTATTTTTATATTATTTCAATAAATTTAGTCGATTGTGTCTCATCTGCACAAAATTTCAGAAGGTAATTATGCTAGTGATTCTCGACCCGAATCAATAATAAAATGGGTAGATAATTTTCTAAGGAAAGAGATTTCACTTTGATGAATTTCAAAGCGTAGACCTCTTTAATAGATGATCTAAGCGTGATCGCATCAGGAATGTAGATATCCGCAGTAGAACCAAAGTCGCCGATATAGCCCGAAGAATCGCCAACCTAAAGTGGCAGTGGGTAGGGCACATTGCTCGTAGAACGGATGATAGATGGGGTCGAAAGGTTCTAGAGTGGCGACCGCGCACCGGAACATGCAGCGTTGGAAGGCCTCCCACAAGGTGGACCGACGACCTGGTGGGAGTCGCGGGAATGCGGTGGATACGAGACGCACAGGATCGGTCGTTGTGACGACGCTTGGGGGAGGCCTATGCCCAACAGTGGACGTCTTTCGGCTGAAATGATGATGATGCATTCATCATCATCATTTCAGCCGAAAGACGATGATGATGATAAGCTAAAAATCGTTGAAAATGATTTATTGAAAACGGAAGTTAAAAATACCCTGAACAGCATTCCGCACCGATAACTCTATCATCAAAGAGCTTCACAAACAGGACAGACTTTCGTCGATTGTGCAGTTACGAATACTGAGTTCTTTGGGCACATCTCTAGAAACGAAGACACGATGGAAAGACTTGTAGTTCAGAGCTGTGTTGAAGCAAAGAGTGCCCGCGTTCGATCCCTGACTCGATGGACCGACCTTATCACCAAGGTTTCGCAGTCGACAGCAGCACAGTGCGCGCGTAATGCCAATAGGCGCCAAAAATGGAGAAACATCGCTCGACATGCCGCAACGGCACGCCGTAGCCCAGTCCATCATCAACAACAGCCATGACCACTTTGATAAGAGTGCCCAAACTAAGAAGAAGAAGAAGAAGAGATAATGTTTGCGCGGTTCAGGTGAAAAATTGCGAATTATTTGAGGCTTGTTGCTATCTGGGGTTGACATGTCGCGGGGAACAATAGTTTAGAACGACTCGTCCCTTAAAAAGGAGGCTTTCACTGTACCTGTTTATCCTGGGGACCGCTTAGCACACATGATATCACTATTTTCAGGGGCACAAACACCAAATTTCACACGATTTTCGAATTTTGATAGCGGCCGCAATACGACCAGGACAGTAAATGACTGTCCTGGTACCAGCGGGGCTATTGCGTAACTCTGTTGACAGTTCAAGTGATGATCACTTGTTAACAATGTGCATCATTGAACTGTCAAACAGCTAGTTTCGTATTGCCTATCTTCAGTGACCAACTGCAGTGACGTCATTAGCCACTGGTGCCTTTGATAGCCACCGTAACACGTTTTGACAGATGTTATTGTATCGATACTTTTAAAATTTCGATTGTGTAAGCTTTTGAAGCTGTATAATAGTCGATAAAATTTTAGAGTGGTCACAATAGGCACCATAAATTTTTATAATTCACCACATTTTCACCGTAGTTTGTTAGTCACTTGTGTGATACGTAATACCAATTTTATGAAATTGTCAGTTGACAACTAATTTTAGTGTGCAACGAATGCTAGTTGTCAACTGTTATTGAAAAAGTTAGCCAATAGCCCCCCAGGACAGTAAATGACTGTCCTGGTACCTGGTATACTCCATTAAAAATGCGGGTGTCGATGAAATGTCATTCCATTTTCAAATAAGCGGGTAGCTCAGTAATTTTCGCTTGATAGGTATGTGCAGAAAAGGGATAGATATAGGAATTCCAAAAAGCCAGAAAACAAATTTATTGCGCATAGAAACTGCGTAACCAGATAAGCTAAAAACAAATGCACAATAATTATGTTAAATGGACATAATTAATATGTAAGTCCGGAAGATGTTTATTTAAATATAGTCTTACCAGCAGTCGCAAGATTTGATCCCTCAAACTGACGCCATTGCAGTCTAAAATGTTCTGAAACTGAAAAATTTTACTGACACCTTGTTTTAATATAAAAATAAATTTAATTAAAATAATGATTCTTACAGTTATTAAAGTAAAAATCACAAAAGTCAAGTCCATTACATTAATCAAAACATACCCATGTTTGCACTGATATTAAAAATTAACTGCATTAAAATAAAGTAAAGTGATTTTAACCGTGAAATAACACAACTACGATAAAAATCGTCACAATTAAAAATATACTGATAGCTAGAACCTCGGAAATAACTTTTACTAGGTACTAGTATTAACGAGATTATTCATCAAGCTCTTTTCACCCACCAGCCGTACCAGAACCTAGCGGCTTGGTACGGGACGATAGGAAGAAATCAGATGGCATGACATTGATACCGTGGAAGGTAGGCTTCTCGTGTGGGACGCAACCTGTGGACACCTTTGCAACATCCTAAGATCCATGTATGGCTGAACTAGCGCTACCCATAATATAAGTGTCATACAAAAAAGTTATATTAACATTGTTCTTGGATTCAAATTCCAATCAATAGGTATATCCTATTGATTGGAATTCCGGAGCCATCAGAAGTTAGTACTACCTATCAGTAAAATTGTTCTTAATGAACATAAATACAATCTTTTCAAGCCCGGTACCTTTAGATATGCAGACAACAGCACTGTTGCTGAGAGTTACGCGTCCAACGTACGATCTAGTGTGTCACAGATCCGATTTTTCCGAGACGCTATGATTGAGCGCTTATTCTTGAAGGCGATATCCAAATGGGCCAATTTGGTTAAGTTCTATGCTACTCAAGCGTGTTTTTTTCCACTAAAAGGAGTCAATTCCATCCAGCTCCATCTTTCTAAACTGTAACCGTACCAATAACCAACTACTTTGAGCATTTTGTGATAGTGTTGACATTCACCCTCAATTTTGGTTCATAAAACGAGATAGAAGTTTAAGGCTGCTAAAAATTGGGGATCGTAGTAGAGGTGAGACGGTACTTTACGCCAGAACAGCTGCTCAACCTGCATCAAGCGCACGTTCGATCGTGTACGGAGTACTGTTATGTTTTGGATGGATCTGTCAAATATCTTGATGCGCTTGAGTCGAATGAGAAACGAGTCAAAGAGATCATCTGCAATGATGCACTCATCTGATCAAAACTCCAAAGTCTTGAGGATCGACGCCGAGTTGCTAGACTGTCGGTTTTCCGTCGTTTATATTTCAGGGAGTGTGCGACGGAATAATCAAATTTAATTTCACTAAGCTCGTTCCATATTTAGACCATTAGATGTATGGCGTTGCGCTACCGGTACATGGTGGACATCCCACCCAACGGAGCGCTAAGAAATGGAATTCTCTACTGGAGTCTGTGTTTCCTGATCGCTAAAACCTACTTACTTACTTCTAGGCAAGTATGCTCCATCACCCACCAAATTACGCTTACCATCAGGTGCGATAGTAAAAATAAAAACAGGCTAAGTATCTAAAATCTATAAAGATTTTATAAAGCACGAAACATTTAAAAGTTCTACAGCAAACTGCCCTAACTGTATACCAAAATATTAGGGCCAAAAACTATGATAAAATAGTTCAGCATGTAATTTTTACAAAGCCGTTTCAGTGAGGCAGCACACACGTGAGGGAACGGGCATCCTCACACCCTAGCCGCCAAGGTGCTGACACCGACTACCAGTCACCTAGGCGTGTTCGTCCAGTAACTGTCCGGACCGAGCCCATATCGTCGATGGCACGTAGAGTTCCATGCACGCCTCAAAGAGATGGCAGGAAAAGCGTAGAAGACTAGCAGGGCAAAAACCTACTAGGGCCATAGGTCGACTTTTGAAAGGGTTACCCGTGATCCTGGCCCGCAAAATGCAACTGCCCCCCTAGCCAAGTTACAATCGTTTCGTTCGCGCCGAACGCCTCGAGTAGGCCACGCCTCCGATTCTTTTGTTCTGACCACGTGACTGAGCGTTGAGATGACGCCAGAACAAAGGAATCGGAGGCGTGGCCTACTCGAGGCGTTCGGCGCGAACGATACGATTGTAACTTGGCTAGGGGGGCTGAAGGTACATAGGTATGGTTTTAGTCTGTAAAAGCCTGACACGCTTTCTTGCTCTGTTCTAGAGTGAGAGAAGTCATTAAGGAGAGATTTAAAAAAAAATACTTTCTCAACGAAACTAAAGTTTTAATTTAATTCACAAAACCTGCGCTACATGACTTAGGTGTCCATGGCGTGTCATGACGGTATTTATGTAAATTGTTTCACAAAGTATAAAGTTGCTCTTTAAGAGTCTGCCCAGATGGCGTATAAACGCACGAACGAACGCGCGTTGAAGTGAAACTTTGAACTTAAACATTCTATCCACGTATGTTGGCGCGCGTCTACACAAATTACTTTGGGATTCGGCGCGTTGACGTGTGCGTAAACAATGCGAAATGTAAATAAAGCTAATCGTCCCGGAAGAATGAAAAGCCGTTAAATCGCGGCTATTAAGGGTATGTACAAGCCATGATCCGGAGTGACGTGGAATGGGCGTCAGTCGCCTCCTACTGCAAAGCAGTAATGCTAGCGAAGGAGACGGCTTCACGCGTGAGGGAACGGACATCCTCACGCCCCAGCCACCGTGGCTCAACTACCAGCTACCGTAAGCGTGGGCTTGCGGACGAAGAGCAATGGGTAACTCGCTTTTCGATCTCCAGACCGAGCCCGAGTCGTCGATGGCACGTATTATTCCACGCGCGCTTCAAAGGAGTTTCAACAAAATGGACAGGACCCAGTTGGGCCGATAGCCTAGGGAAGGGAAGAGTTACTGTGGCCCTGGACTACAAAGTGCAACTGAAGAAACACGGGTGGAGTTTTAATCAATCAGATACTCCCTCTCACTCCACCAAGAGCGGGAGTAGTAATTTAATGATTACCCACAAGAAATTATCTTAAAACCAAAAATCACAATTTATTACGAAGTTGAAGAAAGTACTACCAAAAGGCATTAAAACGACTTTCGCTGAAACTTTTTTCTAAGCCTAGCTAATGTTAAGGTAGCGCGCTAGTGCAGTCTGCTAATGACGTCACCGGATATGCCGGTGCTATGGAACGGTGTAAGTTACAAGCGGGAGCGAATTTTTATTTTTCATTGTTTTGTACGTAGGTATGTTCTCGACTCCGTCAGCTTGTCAGCATCTTAATTAGTTGTCATCTATTATCAGTTAAAAATTAAGTACTGCCCAAAATTCGGTTAATAAGAAAGTGGGATTGGCGCTTTCAATGCAAATGAACTCGAATATGACAGCAAGAAAACTCAAACCCGTTTTGAAGCCGTATTGCGCGATTAGCGACTTCGCGCGTTGCCTAGCGTATTGCAAATACTTTAAAACGTTTTTCCGACTTCGTTGCTCGCCAGGAGAACTTTTCTCGCTCTTGGTGGAGCGAGAGAGTGTCAGACTTTTTTTGACTAAAACTCACCGGTGCTCCTTCAGTTGCTCAATGCATTCTAGGACTGCGGTGAGTCACCTGCTTACTTACCATTAAGTAAGTAATCAGTGCGTTCTTGGTATTAATAAATAATTTCAGTTACTCCTAAAATATTAAGTAACTACTAGCTGACAAACTTTGTTCTACTATATAAATTACTAGCTTCTGTCAGCGGCTTCGCCCGCGTGAAAGTCGGTTTCTAAATACAAACTTTTTTTTTTTTTTTAATTCATATAAACCAGTGCTTGACTGCGATCCCACCTGTTGGTAAGCAGCGATGCAATCATTGATGGTGAGGCGCACTAGTTTATTAAGAGCCTATTCACTCTAGCCTTGAAGACACCTAAATTATAGTTGGACGGCAAGATCGCAGCAGGCAAATTGTTGCAGTCCTTCGATGTACGCTGTATAAACGACGAAGCGAAACGCTTAGTCCGGACCGTTGAAGTTTCAACAACGTAAGGGTGGATACTCGCCGTACGTCGGGTTGTCTGATGGTAGAAAGGAGATGGCGGAATCAAGTCATGCAATTCCCGCGCACACTCTCCAAAATGCAACCTGTAAAATACCGATAGGCTGGCTACCCTGCGCCTGTGCTCGAGGCTTTGTAGATTGGACTTAACCAAATCTGGATCCCCAATTAGCCTCTTCGCACGCCTTTCCACTGAGTCCAAAGCTGCTAGATGGCATTTTGCAGCACCAGCCCATATGTGACTGCAGTACTCCACACACGATCGGACCTGTGCTTTGTAAAACAACCCTCGTTTTACCCCCTTAGGGGTAGAGTTTCGTAAAATCCGTACTTAGCGGATGTTTACACCCTATAAGGAACCTACGTGCCAAATTTTAAGTTTGTAGGTGTTATAGTTTCTGAGATTTCGTGATTAATCAGTGTGAGTGGTATTTCGCTTTTTATATTATAAATTATTATAAAAAATTTGGCAGTAAAAATAGCCTACCTTTTATTTTTTTAAATAATATAAACTAGTGCTTGATTACGATCCCAATTGAATGGTAAGCAGATCCTTTTCTCAGATCTACCAAATATACACAAAAATATCATAAAAATCAGTCAAGCCGCGTTACGTGTGTGTATGATATTAGATGTATCGTCACTCTTAGAAGGTCTCGGAAGGATTATATTCTGCCACTAACCAGAATCATATGGTTTATTGCGTAATAAAAAACGTTTCATATACTCTGACCAATAATCGCTTTTTACTTAAAACTTGGATCATTATTGCGTCGTGAAGTTATGAAACTAAAATTTACTTAATATTATAGAATACATATTATTTGTACTTGATAAAAATCATCTAATTTTGTACTAGCAGAACCGACAGGCGTCGTTTTTAACCGACTTCAAAAAGGAGGAGGTTATATGTTCGGTTGAATGTATGTTTTTTTTTTTTTTTTTATGTATGTTCACCGATTTCTCAGTCAATTGTGGACCGATTCTGAAAATTTTTTTTTTTGATTGAAAGTTTATGCTTCCGAATTGGTCCCATAGAAATATTGTTATGATCTGATCATGAACTTCGAAGATATGGAACAGAACTCCTCATAGGATCACAGCAGAACCGTCGTAACAAGTAAAATTGCTTTGTTTATACGTGTAGTCGATGACTGACTGAAAGTAGAGCGGGAATATATCGAACTGATCTGATGATGAAGCCTAAAGTTAGGCACCGGAACTCTGTAATAAATTAATGTAATCTAACCGTGTTTGGGATTATTAGAATTGTCATGAGATGCACTCTGGCTATAAGCACTTTTTAGTGGTGGTACCATAACTAAAAAGTGTAAAATAAAAAACTTTTTACAAAAAAAATACAACCGACTTCAATGTAAAAAAAACACTGAAAAGTGCAAAATAACTTTAATTTCGGAAGTCGGTGTTAAATAACGAAGAGACAAAACTATTATAGAAATACCGACTTCCGAAATTAAAGTTATTTTGCACTTTTCAGTGTTTTTTTTTACATTGAAGTCGGTTGTATTTTTTTTGTAAAAAGTTTTTTATGTCAAATACTATTATAATTGACAGCTAGCCCTGATATTGACAGCTAGGAACAGTTTAATTTAATTAAAAATATAATAATAGTTGGATCAAAGGCTTGATCCAGAAAGCAATACTTGTGGACACGGCGTGCATTGTTAGGGGATTCCTGTGTCAGGAGCCCTGACCACTGGTAGCTTGGACCCCGTCCCCGATGCCGGTAGGCTACTATTTTTTGTACTTTTTAAAGTTTTTTTTTTTAAGAAATGTTTAAAAATGTATAAAATAATATGTACATATATATAGAAAATAAATGGAACAATAATGGTAATAATATAGTATATTTGCAGTCTCTACGTGCAATTTTATAAATTCTCTTCATCAGTATTTGTGCTTAGCTCCATAATTAGCCATTCACATATAAAAAATGAATAGATTACTAACCTAACCTAAGCAAGAGTGCTACATCGTCAACCACATCATAGCTTACCACCAGCCCCCCTAGCCAAGTTACTATCGTTTGGTTTCGATTCTCTTTTCGTTGATCGCCTCGAGTAGGCCACGCCTCCGATTCCTTTATTATAACGTCATCTCAACGCTCAGTCACGTGATCAGTAAAGGAATAGGAGGCGTGTTCTACTCGAGGCGATCGATGAAAAGAGAATGGAAACAAAGTGGTTGTAACTTGGCTAGAGGGGCTGGTAAGATAGAGGTCAAGCTCGAGCTTGACTTTAAAGCCTTGCACGATTTAATAAATACTTGATAAATCTTACGTTGTTTGTTGACATAAAAATATGTATATCGTGACCTTCTGTTGCAGACTACTCGCAAAAATAATTGGTATACCTAATCCATGTCTTCGTAGCTCCATGTAGTTATTGCATCGTGTTGTTTTCGACGCAACCAAAGCCAGGAAGTTTGACACGACCCGTGTCAGCACCATTCAGCGGTGCCACAGAGTAGTGAACGAGAAACCTGCACCTATCACGCTGTGTAGGAGATTGGAAGCTGTCTATAGACCTAGGTTCGGTTTGGAGTAGCTTTGTAACAGTATGCGGTTGTTTAACGGGCACGATATGGCGTTTTTGATAGGAATCTGTCAGACATATTGTACCTATCTAGGTTTTGCGATTGGTAGATACGGTAACTTTTTTCCACACCGTATATTGGTCTAACGTCTTTATTTGTTGTTAGCCCGCAGGACGGCACCCATTTTGTTAAATGATTAATACATACTTGAGCATTGTTTTAAACTGATAGCTTTAATAAGTTGTTATCACGAGTTTATATCACTCTTTATTTTCTGAATGCTAGTTGACCTGTAATTGGCGACTGTAAGACTGGGTAAGACTTAGGCCAATTTTTATCCTTACCTGTAAAATGCTGTACACAGAAGCTGATGGTTTTACCTTAATAATAAATAAATAAATAAATCACAAGATTATACTATCACTTAAAAACGTAGCACTTTTAAAATAAGTCGTCGATATAAAGTGTGGTAGTTTCGCCAAAAAGAAGACACGCATAAAGTTTCAAGTACCTATATATTTGTCATTCAACAAAAGGTTCTAAATAAACAGACTTCTTTTTAATAGCATTCAAAAGAAAAAAAATGCAAATATTCGTCTTCAAAAATCTACATTACCTACTAAATTACTTAGTCAGCCACAATTATTGAGCGTCTGAATGATACTATCTCAGTCTCTTCTATATAAGTCAGTCTGGGTGGTTACAAAAACAATAACCATGAATTTGCCTTCTAACATAACCTGTCGATATCGGAGTGCACTGCAATTCCGAGCTCGCTTCGCTCGCTCTAGCACCAAGAATATTTGGTTGGCGTTATAAAATAAAAAATACTAATTCATCTTTTTTATAACGCCAATAAAGTTATTAAAAGTTTATTGCAGGCTATCTCATTTTCTTGTTGCCTAGTATAACTGAATTAGACCTTTGATCACGTGGCCAACAAAGAAATGTGTGGTTTCACTTTATCCTTTTCTTAACAAAATGGATACCCTCTCACGGACTAAAAGGACTCATTATATTGTTCTGAAGACTAGTCCGTCAGACATTTATTGTATCTAGGATTTGCGAATAGTAGGGTCTCACTTTCTATGCCAAATTGAGTAACGCGTTTATTTGTCTTCCGCATTTGTTGCTTATACACTCTTCTACCAAGATGATAATTGTTAAAATATATATTTATATTTGGTTTATTAGTTTTTGATTCGAAAAAAATCTAACCAAATGTATAAAAAAAATATAATGCAAAATATCCATTTGTTTTTTTGTTTGTTTATTACATGTTACTTTTTTAACCCTATTTGTAAAAATAGTTTGATATTTGTAGTTGTTAAGTAAAATAAAATTACACTCAATCATTTTGCTCGTTATTTCCGTATTTAACCTTTCAATATTTTATGGCTCTCATGGGAAAATCGAGTAAAAGAAAATTTTGATTACGCAGTCGAAGCTCGAGGGTAAAGCTAGTTCATTATATTTCCTCTTAAGGCGCAACCTTTACGAGCGAATATATCGTCATGGGTTTGCCCTGCTATCTTCAAGTGAACTATACAAGGCAGCGGTCCTACATAATTCACATGTACGCAAAAAATTTGTTCAATAGTTGTGTAGTAAGCGTCTCTCGGCAAGCTTGTTGCGTGTGTAAAAGGGTGACCAGATGGTTGCAAACCAACGTCCCAACCAAGGTGACCTTGTTAGTTTCAATCCGTGTAGATAGCAGTTGTAAACCATGACCTTCAACGCCCTTGGTTGGGACGCGCGTTTTCCCAACCGCAGAACGTGTTGGCGCGTGGTTTACATTCGTTTATTCAGCTGCATCATAAACCAAACACATAAACCAAGGTCACCTTGGCTGGAACGCTAGTTTGCAACCGTGTGGTCAACCCTTAAGTCATGCCTCACAGCATGAGAGCGAGTGACATTGATATGTCACTCGTAACGCCGCGATAATATCGCTATATGAAGATAATCTTTATAGAATTCAGTCGCAGGATGATAATATCGCCACGATTCAATCGCTCGTGGAAGTCGCCATGTCGATATTTGAGGTCCAAACCCCGTATCGATTACGGTCAATATGAATTTTCCACCAAGGTTTTCGAAGCATGGAAAACGTTTTAGCGCCTATATATAATCCATGTTCTGTGTTTCGTTAGGATTTGAGTAATTAATGTATTTTTGATAAGTCATCTCAATGCCTTAACATTGTTAATTAATCATTATTAGTATTACTTGTTGTTATAGGGGTTGTAAAATATATTTATTGGAATAATAGTAGAATAAGTCTACTTATTGATATAAAATAGGTAATCCAACATCATGATACACGAAATTATAAAAATCGTTTTTTAATCAAATCAAATGATAATAATAACGCAAAAGTTAACCCATCGGCTTGAAGTCATCCTGAAAAAAAAAAAAACAAAATAAAGTTATAACCTCATCATTATCAACATTTCAGCCGAAATACGTCCACTATTGGACATAGACCTCCTCCAAGTGTTGCCACAATGAAGGGTCCTGTGCGTCTCGCATCCATCGGATTCCTGCGACCCTCACCAGGTCATCGGTCCACCTGGGAGGCTTTCCAACGCTGCGTCTTCCAGTACGCGCTCGCCACTGCAGAACCTTTCGGCCCCAACGGCCATCTGTTTTGCGAGCAATGTTGGGCAAATGTGCTACTTTAAGTTAGAATAATAAAAAACTTTATTTAATTGTCTTTAGTGATGTTACCTGATTAAAGTACCACCATTTCCTGCCAAAGAACAGCTCGGGACCAGTCGGTCCCATCTGCCCGAATTGTGGTCCAAACGGATTGATGTTCATATGGTCGCCATCCATCTAAAAAGTATTACAAAACAGGCACTTTAAAGTTGTTGACAATCAACCTAAAATATTTGTTTTTAAGGTGGGCAATCATCCAACGACTTCTCGCGCTCCAGGACGGAGCGCGAAGGCGTGTCAGACTTTTACTGACTGAAAAATCCAATAGGACCAGGATTGATCCCTCCCCCCGATCACGCGCCTCCAGATATTACCCATAACATCAGCCAGAGCTGTTACAATGCCTCTGCCCTTCCGAAAACCTGACTGGAGGTCAGAAATAATGTTATTTGCCTCCAGGTACTCAATAACCTGTGAGTATACAACGCTGCAGGATCTTCGATAGACAGGGCAGAATGCTAATTGGCCTTAGATCTTTCATGTTGGCTGGGTCAAGTCAAAATCAAAGTCAAAGTCAAAAAGGTTTTATTTCACATATGCCTACATGGGCACTTATAAAACGTCAGAAGCTAGTGCACTGAGAGCTAGTGGTCATTGGTTTTAGGGATGGGGCGCACCATTACACGTCGCCAAAGTTTAAGGAAAGTGCGGGTATCAATAAATCTGTTGATGACATCAGTAATGGCTTGCAAGGTAGTTGGCATCGTGAGCAATAGCATCTCCAGACTAATACCATCAACACCCTGAGCATTGGGTCCTAGAATCCTGATTATACTCAAAACTGTCTCCGGGAGGAGGGAGAACTCAGTTGGATTGTGTCTGCGAGATTGAAGTGGGCAATTTTTGAGACATTATCGCAGCAGTTTCCAGGGACATCCAGGGACGCTGCGTTGATGTTTTCAGAATTATTAAAATGACTTAGAAATAGTTTTTGTTTATGATCAGAAAGCACATCCGATTTCAGATTACGCCACAGCAGTTTGGGGTTCTTCCTTTGCTCGTGGATATTTTTGGCAAAGTATGCTGTCTTCTCTCTCACTAACGCGGTGGCGGATTCATGCTTAAGATCCAGATCGGCTCTCACTAGCTTCATCTCGCAATTTGAACATCAGACGAATATTTTCAGGTATCAATGGTGTAGGCGGTTTCCTGAAGGTCCATCTCTTAAGAGGAGCGTGAAGGTCCAATAACTGGATCATGTAGGAGTTAAAGATGTGCACCATAGTGTCAAACTGTCAACATCACTTATATCCCCTATAGCTGACCAAGGAATAATATTCAGATCAGTATTAAAATGATCCTGCAGGATGTCAGAAAAAGAGCAAAATTCAACCAACCTAGGTTTAGCCTCAGGCTTTCTGAAGACAGTCTCACACGTAATAAGTGAGTGGTGATTGAGTTCAGTTATGTGATTTACTACCACATTTTGAGTAGTGGCATCTGTGCATATGATGTCGATGAGCGAACTGCTGTCACCTACAAAATGTGTTGTTATTTGAACCACCTGAACAAGGTTCGAGTAGTCCAAGAAGGCTGTTAGCTTTGGAGCTATTTGCGTCGAATATATTGAAATTCAGCTCACCCAACAATAACAGATACTAATACTGGCAGTTATGGTGTCGAAAAAAATCTCCAAGTCCTGCTAAGGCGGATGATTTGCGGTGCCAATGAGAAGCTTTTTTTTGTTTATGGTTAAACCTAACCAAAGCTGCTCATTAGGGTGATCAGGATAAGCCCTAACACGCGCGTTTATGCCATTTTTAATGTAAAAAGCAACCTTCCCATCACGTCCTTCTCAAACAGACACAGGTCGCGGTAATGTGTTTTAGCTTGTATCCAGGTACACTAGGAGCTCGATCTTCTTCCCCTATGCGCAGACAAGTCTCATTGTTAGCCACGGAATAATTGCTTATGGCTATCAGAAACTCATCTTGTCTAACCTCCACAACCACTGAGTACCTACTAAAGGGTATCTTGTGAAGCCAGTTACTGAAGTGAGTAACACAACACCCGTTGGTTTCTTTTTGTTAGATAAAAAATACAGGTTTTTTTTTCTGCCGACCGACCATGTACAAAAATTTTGTTGTACCTATGTACAACAAAATTTTTGTACATGGTCGGTTATCAGTTAGTTGGCAGAGTATGAATCACTTTACCCCCAGTCCTTTACAAATATGGTCAGTTTGAAACCAAAGAAAGAATGACGAAGAGAACCGACCTCAAATAATGGAATGAAGCAAATAATAATTATTTTTTAGGTTTTTAAACTCATTATGTTTCTCTGATCACCAAAATTATATATTGTTTACTGTCGGTAATCAGTTAGCTGGCAAAGTATGGATCATTTTGCCCACAGTCTTTTACGAATATAGTTATAAACTAAAGCGATTGGCTGCTACCCTAAGTGTCGCAGGTTCGATTCTCGCACGGAACAAATATTTGCATGGCCTACTGATAAATGTTCCAGCCCTCCTGGCCAAGTTACAACCGTTTCGTTTCGATTCTCTTGCGTCGAACGCCTCGAGTAGGCCACGCCTCCAATTCCTTTGTTCTGACGTCATTTCAACGCTCAGTCACGTGGTCAGAACAGAGAATACGGAGGCGTGGCCTCCTCGAGGCGTTCGACGCAAGAAAACCGAAACGAAATGATCGTAACTTGGCTAGGGGGGGCACCCACGATACAGAAATAATTCCTAGTGTGGGACAATGTTTTTTTTTTTAATTATTAAAATAAAGGGATAAAGCAAATAGAGACACAAAACAATCTTACATAATGGTTATAAGGCCAGTTCTGCTTGTATTTATTCTTGTGTACAGTGAATGGATTGCCCGGGTTTCTTTCGTATGATGAGTCATCAGATTCACTGGAGGATGAAACAGAAGACGATTTGTCGTCACCGCCGCCGCCAACATCCGCTTTGGATCTTCTTGTTTGTTTGTAAATCGAGTTCTATAAAAAAAAAAAAAATTTGGTATACAATGAAGGTCTATGTTCTATTCGAAATGAGTTTAGACATTTAAACACTTTTTTACTGTCCGTTCAACCGAGTTTGACTTTTATTACGTTTTTGATTTTTTTTTTCAGTGGGAACACCATCTTATGTCATCATATAGAAAGAAGAAGAAAGAAAAGAAAGAAAAACATTTTATTTGGCGGGACAAGGCGCAAATTTAGAACTAACAAATTATAAGCATATTATGTGAAAGAAATATGCGCCACATCACCACACGCAAAATGCGATGAGTCTACGGCGCTGGTCAGACAGACATGGTGATATAGTGTCAGACTTTTACTGACTAAAAACCCACTCCTGTTCCTTCGTTGCCTTTCATACCAGGGCCGAGTCTTCCTTTCAGAATCAAACCCTTGGCCCCGGTAGGTTTCGACCCTGCTGGGCCCGTGCGCGCCGACGACGACTTGGGCTCGGTCCTGACGGTTACCGGACGGTCGGAGGGCGAGCGGCGAGCGGCGAGCGGATGGTCGCCGTCCATAAGCCCGTGCCTACAGTGGCCGGAAATCGGGTGGCATGATAAATGGCGGCTGAAGTAAATAGTTGGTATTGTAACCACTTTTTTGCTTTTAAAGCCATCCTTATACCTACGGAATAGACGTCAAAATTGGTTGATCTAATTTCGAATGGTGTATAATTTATTTATTTATTATGAACAATAACGACACATTTACAAGAGATTTAACATTTAGGTTATTGTATAGTAGTTTAGTCCTGTGTAAATTTTCAATTACAGGTGTACACAACTTGTACAATTTGACATTTATTAATATTTGATATAAATTAAATTAGATAAATACATTTGATTCTAGAAATACAATATTTTTTTTTTTATAATGATTTTTTTCCTAGATTGAATTAATTATTGTTTATGTAGTTTAAATTTAGATTAAATTAAATTGATTAGAACAATAAAGTAAAATTAAAACAAAGAATTAAAATAATTACTAATTGGGAGTTGACTACAATTATAATTAATTACAAACTATGTTTTTTGAGTTTATTTTTGTTGTCCCAGAATAATATTATGTACCATAAAATAACGCAGAGAATGTGCCCTTAAGGGCACATTCGCTGCAGCTGCAGTGAAGTTAATGCTTTATTACCCGATGGCGGAATCCTACATCCAGTATGGCCTTAGTAGCTATGGTCGTACGCCTATAAAACCTATCTTGATAGTATTTACAAAATTCAACCTCAAATTTTAAAAACAATAGTATCTCCCAAAATTAGAAATCAATTTTACGATAATATAAATGGCCTCTTTAAACATTGTCTTACCAGTTCATATTCAATTTTTTTTTGTTATTGAAAGAACAATTTTAACCAAATTGAACATCCTATATGCACTCGAGCAATTTCTGAGAATAGGCTTCGTACACAGTGCGTATATAGGGTGACTGGTAATTAGTGTACGATACTTAAACACGTGATTGTGCTCATGATAACCAACAACTTTTACTATGGCAACAAACCTGAAATCGCGAAAAAAAAATCAGCTGTTCAGTACATTTACGTTTGCCTAATGTACTGAACAGCTGATATTTTTTTCGCGATTTCGGCTTTGCTCCCATAATAAAAATTGTTTGTTATCATGAGCACAATCACGTGTTTAAGTATCGTACACTAATTGCCAGTCACCTTATATATACATACAATATATACATACCAATAATACGTATGGCGTACGAACCACTGGTTATATTTTACCAAGACTTATTAGTAGTACCCTCAGAAAAAAAAATATTACACTTAAAAATGTCAAATGTAAACTTAAGCAATATTACTTAAGATGGTCCTTTTTCACTTGCCTATCGTCGCGATGCGATACGCGATGTTTGACGAAAAGGCAACGCGAAAAAAGAGAGATAACGCCTGAAAACTCTATTAGCATTCGATAATTCCGTGATTTACTCGAATATTTTACAAAACTAGTTCCAGGAAATACGTGTTTTTTTTAAACCCTTAATAGTCTTTGAAAAAAGAAATGTCGTCATTCAGAAACTTGATTAAGTTTGCAAGGCTTCTATTGTTATATTTTTTGACATTTTTAATTTTTGAGTAAAATAAGAAGTGTCAATGTAAAAGTTCATGCAAAATAGCAGATTTTCAGAGGTCTTTACTGGATTACTTTTACACAAATTTATAAATTGATTTCAATAGAAGCATAGATAATATCCACAAGATACTGTGTTTCCAAAATATCTAAAAAAAATGTGTAATAACGTCATAATCGCGTAAGAGCGGTTGTGTGAAAAACAGTGAGTATGTCGAGTTGCATTCCCTTAAGTATTATATAGGATTTTTTTTTTACTTATTTAAAGACCTAAAGATTTTATAAATTGTTAACGATAATAATGTACACATATAAAAAACTCATTTTGTAGTTTCGATATTGAGATAGATTCATGATAGCACAAGTTTAAATTTTGGTGGTTTTTGGTTGCTATTTAACATAGATAATCCTGTATTCTTTGGTTTTAATGATCAATAAATATAAAAATAAAAAATACCTACAATTTGAGAAGTAGAGTAGGTATAAAGTTATACTATATAGTAGACATCAACTATGAAAATGAGACCATGACCCTTCTACATTCAATTTTATTTATAATATGTTACATATCAATTTCCACGAAAACAAGTTGTCGCATTGTTGTCGTATTGTCGCATCGCACCTATTTGTGGGAGCTATAATACTTAGCAAACCACTTTCAAACTTATCTAAATATCTTGAAACACTTTGGAAAGTCTTAGGAAAGATATGATAACAAACATTTCTATAGTTTTTCAGAACACTAACATATTTAAAACATATGGGATAGTTTAGTTTATATAAAGTCGACAAATAAATGTGTTTACTTACCGAGCGATCATAGTCTTCATCACTAAAAAAAAGGAAAAAAAAAAAAAAAAAAAAATTAATAGGAAATAAATTATATTTTTTTTTTAATAGGAAATAAATTATATTTTTTTTTAATAGGAAATTAAAATATTAATATTCTTATTCAGGTGCAATTTATAGAAAATAAAATATTATTATTCTTATTCATGTGCAATTAGTAGGAAATAAAAATGAAATTATTCTTATTCAGGTGCAGTTCGAAGGAAATTAAAATAATATTATTATTCTTATTCAGATGCAATTCCAGAAGTGGCTAAGGACAGGAAAGTGTGGAATAACGGAAGGGAGGCATTTGCTCTGCAGTGGGACACAACACAACAGGCACATAATAATAATTAGGTTATTATTCTTATTCAGGTGATGTAGTTAAAAGATAATAACTTGTCTTGGTAAGTTTATAATGATAAAACATGTGGACGGATGGAGAGGAAAAGAGAGGCTAAAGAAAAACACATGGATTGCATGAGGAATAATTATTTAAAACTAATAATTTATAAACAGCTTTATAGTGTACCCAGTGCTGGGATTCATGGGCACGCCATAATTATGGCGGTAAGTCCCCTCTTTGAGGAGTGGCTGGAAAGGCAACACGGCGTCCTTACCTTCCGCATGACGCAGGTCCTCACCGGACATGGTAAGTTCGGGAGGTTCCTGCACCGGATTCGTGCGGAAGAAACGCCCGGGTGTCACCATTGTGTGGACCACCCGGAGGACACGGTGGAGCACACGGTGGAGGTGTGTCCCGCTTGGGCAGAGCAACGCCGTGTCCTCGTGGGGGCTATCGGTGGCGGCGATCTCTCGCGCCGGGCCTTGGTACAGGCCATGGTCTGGAGCGAGGAGGAGTGGCAGGCGGTCGCCTCCTTCTGCGAAGCAGTAATGCTAGCAAAGGAGGCGGCCGATCGCGTGAGGCAACGGTCCTCACGCCCCAATCGCCGCCGGGATTCCGATCCCGATTTCCGGCCATCGTAGGCGCGGGCTTGCGGACGGCGAGCAATGGGTGGCTCGCCTTCCGACCGTCCGGTAACCGTCCGGACCGAGCCCAAGTCGTCGACGGCGCGTGCTGTTCCACGCGCGCCTCAAGGAGATGTCAGCAACTGTAGGGGCCTAGCAGGGTCGAAGCCTACTGGGGCCAAGGGTCTGATTCTGAAAGGAAGACTCGGCCCTGGTACGAAAGGCAATGAAGGAACAGGAGTGGGTTTTTAGTCAGTAAAAGTCTGACACTATCTCCCGCCCCGCCCAAGGGCGGGGGATGTCATAAGATGATTTTCCCAACGAAAAAAAAAAAAAAGTGCTGGGATTCAGGCCTCTTCTCCTCAAGAGGGCACAAGCCGTCGTCATACACCACGTGGTCCCAGTGCGGGTTGGTGGATGTCACTTCGCATTTTTGGTTCTAGGACGTGCAGGGTTCCTCATGATATTTTTCTTGACAGTTTTGAGAGCAGGTACGCAAAGTAAAGCGCCTGTCTGGGTTTACCCGAATGATGAGTAGGGACCGTTACCAATGAAACACCACTGTTCACTCATTTTCAAATGGATCATTATTTAGTTATACAAAGTAAAGGGAATGAAGAATAGCATGGCAGTGGAGACTTGACATGGACAATATAATGATTAACATGTGCGCATGAAGCTGATGATCAAGGTAGTTTAAGATTGTGTTAAAATAATCAGATATACGTACAAGACTTCCATGGATTCCTTGGCATTGTTTTCCATTTCAAGATCCTGGAAATATTCACAAAATAAATGTTTTAAGAAAAATCCATACTAATATTATACATGTCTAAGTAACTCTGTCTGTCTGTCGCTATTTCATAGTTAAACTGCTGAACCGATTTTGATGAGATTTGGTATGGAGTGAGCTTAAGTCCCAAAGAAGGACGTAGGCTACTTTCTTTTCAGGTCCAACTTCAAATTATTTTGCGTCCGGAATAACCAACGTTCATGCGACAAAGTCGTGAGAAAAAGCTAGTTTTATATAAAATAAAAAAAACACACTAATATTGTAAAGACAAAAGTTTATGACTGTGTTTATGTTTGTTACTTTTTCATGTTCGAACGGCTGAACGGATTTGAAAGAAATTTGACACACAACTTTGGACCATGCCCTAAAATAACACAAGATTTTTTTATCTCGGGAGTATATTGCTTTGGGACTATTTTCTACTTTCAAACGGACGAAGCCGCTGGGAGCTGCTAGTATTGCCTGATTTTAGTACAATGACACACTTACGTCATCTTGAAGAGGTCCATTTGAGCTGTGTGACATGAAATAGTTTTTATAATAATCACTTAAAATATAGGGAGACTTTTATTTTATTGAAAACTCATAAAGTAGAACTACATTGGGCACACGTGGGCCACGTACGCCGATCTGGGCGCGTAGGTCTCCATTCATTTTATATTGGCAACTAGACTTGTAGAGCTACATTAAATCCAGGCCACGCGACGCAACTCTGCGTACAAATCAGGCGTGGCCCACGTATGCGTTGGTCTAATGCAGTTCAGTTATTGTAATCGATTTTCGTATTTGATGATCTTCAATCAGTTTCATTATTTTTAGCAGTTGCATTGGAGTTTGATTTTGTGGCAGGATGAGCGTGACTCCAGTGAGTCATCTACCCAAATAGTTCTTAAGTCCGCTTAGGTAATTGAACTACGTTATATCTTTTCATTTAAGGGTTCCGTACCTAAAGGGTGCCAACGGGATCATATAACTAAGCCTCCACTGTCCGTTCATCTGTCAGCGTTTTTTTTTTGAGGTGGAACATCATCTAATTACTTCTCGCACTCTATGGCGGAGCGCAAGGGCTTTTGTTTTCACTGACTAAAATCACAACTACGTTTTTTCTGTTGCTTTTGGCGTCCTAGGATCACTGGTAATCTTTTCAGAAATAGACCCATGGCCCTAGTAGACTTCGGCCTTGCTCCTACGATATTGCTGACATTTCTCTGAGGCCGTCGAAGACTAGGGCTTAATCCGGCTGGACGGCGAGCTATCCATTGCTCGTCGTCCGCAAGCCTACGCCTACGGTGGCTGTTAGTCGGAGTTGGGGTCGCGGCGGCTGCCTGCCTATACCTCCCATTCCCCTTCGCTCTGGACCATGGCCTTTATCAGGGCCCAGTGCTATCAGTCCCCACCGCTACCGTATGCTCCATCGTGTCCTCCATCCGTGTGAGGAAATGTGATAAGATGGTCATACACAGAATGACTTTGATAAGCATTGCCTCGAAGGTCGAGTCGTGCCGTTACTTTAGCCATGAGTTTCTCCAATAAAAAATGGTTCACAATAATTTTCTCCTCTTAAAAGATTTATATAACAAAACTACTATCTTACATTATAATCACACTTGGTTGCTGCTGATATCTGTAAAGAAATAAATCACTAAATAGTATAAAACAAAGTCGCTTTCCGCTGTCTGTCCCTATGTATGCTAAGATCTTTAAAACTACGCAACGGATTTAGATTCTATTTTTGTAATAGATAGAGTGATTCAAAAGGAAGGTTTATATGTATAATACATGCATAATATAGTAGAGACACACTGGTAATTTTAGAGATTTCTAATGTGATTTCGTAAATAAACACATTTTTTTGCGCTTACATTGCAAACGCTGGTTGAACCCTACGAGATAGATCAAAATAATGTGCTACAATATTATACACCTTAAAAAGGTCTACAAAAAAATCCGAGATGGTATAAGTCTTTCTCTTAGGGGTAACCCATCTTAACTATTTTTTATCCTTTACTTTTTACGAGAAATAATGGGTTATTTACGAAGCGATTTTTTAAGCAATACAGTATTAATCTTTATCAAATTGGGTACCTTAAATATATTGTGCATTTAATGTAGATAAATATGGCTCTTCAAAGCATGAAATTTAAATTTTCTAAGATATTACAGATGTAAAATGCAGGGACATAGCGGTTGCTGTATCAGCATTGCACCCGTGCGAAGCCGGGGCGGGTCACTAGTTAGAAATAAATTAAAATACAACTCAACAGAAAAGTAAAATACCTACACAGCAAATTTTTTTTTAGGTGGGAAAATACCTACACAGCTGATGTTCAATAATATTCTCATAACAATCGATTTCCACGTGTACGACGGAGCATCACACACTTGAGAACGATTTAGCTTTAAACTTAGAAAATCCACAGAAAATAAAATTTGCTCCCTTGTTAAGCCCAATCAGGTCAGGGACTCATCGTTACTCGGCTTGCTGACTGTTGCCATGCTTATAATAATGAATTTTATTGTAATAAAGAGCTAAAAGTGTATTAAATTAAGATTTAATTGTTAACTTCTACGGCTGAGTGCTCTATCGTCAACCACATTACCCTTTACCATCAGGTAAAATAAAGTTATTCACTGATTTGATTACAAACATTGTTTTTTTGTAGTAAAACACTTCACTATGGTTCTGTGTAAGTAGGTACATCTTATTCTGATAAAATCCGGGAAATGAAATCGAGTCTATTCTTATACTTACTCTGTTTGTTTTGTTTTTGTCTTTTTTTTTTCTCTTGTAACCTGTTTTCTTTATTGTCCTCTGTTTTTCGTTTTGTGTCACAATTGTATGATGTAGGCATGTATATTAGAACTGTACCTATGATTTTTTTTGTGATTATGTGTGTGTATATATGTGCTGTGGGTGAACCTAAATAAATAAATAAAATGCACAGCTTCTTCGGGAGAGGCCACAGAAAAATATAGAAGTCTCAAAGTGTCCGGTACTTAAAATAAAAGGCTCGTTTTTAATATAATAATTACTTACATTCCAGTATTCTGAGCTTCTATGCCTTGTTTGTTATTTTGGACAGTGTTTAGCATATCCTCCTGCAAAAATACATAATAAATAGTCAAAAGTATCACAAAACCCAACAGCAAAAAAACAATTAAAAAGTTCGCCAACAATCCGCCATTTAAGTTTCAAATTAATTCGATGTATACTCACGACTAAAATAAATCTAACGACAACTTTCAAGTTAAAATGCAACAATTCGTTTGCTAAAGAAATATATAGTACACTCGAAAAACATAACTCCCCTTCTGGCGCAGTCGCGTAAAAATTAAACAGATTTTTTTAATTATCATCATCATCATCATTTCAGCCGAAAGACGTCCACTGTTGGACATTGGCCTCCCCCAAGCGTCGCCACAATGACCGATCCTGTGCATCTCGCATTCCCGCGACTCTCACCAGGTCGTCGGTCCACCTTGCGAGAGGCCTTCCAACGCTGCGTTTTTCGGTACGCGGTCGTCACTCTAGAACCTATCGGCCCCATAGACCATCCGTTCTACGAGCAATGTGCCCTGCCCATTGCCACTTAAGTTTGGCGATTCTTCGGGCTATGTCGATAACCTTGGTTCTCCTGCGGATATCTTCATTCCTGATGCGATCACGCAAGGAAACTTTTTAATACATTAGCAATCTTTCAGGAGATGAAAATACTCATATAGGTAAATATAGCATAACATTATAATATGTTGGAGTATTTCGCCATTGACGATCCTCCAGTAGTTGTTTTGGTTGTAAAGGATTAACATCAAACCACCAACCACCAACAAGGAGTAACACGTTTAAATGTTTATTTAATAAAGTTATCCTTAGTTATATGTGCCGCACTTATTTATTTCTGACACATTACCGCGTAACGGAGGTGTAGTTACGACTAATTGTTATGTTTATTAAGCAAAATTTATATTATGCTGTATAGGCATTATTGGCTCGTACAGATTACCAAAAACAAAAACAATACGAAAATAAGAAAAAACTTGCCATTCAGTTCGTTATATGTATACGATCAAATATAGAAAACAATTGATGTTTTCTTCAATTTCAGTATTTCTAATTAAAGTTCATACTCACTTAATATTCTTCTAAAAGATTTCAAATGAATTGAAATACTCGGTATAGCAAACGTGCCTCATAGCGAAACCTTTTTTTTTTATTTAGGAAATTATCTAATAATTTCTTCCGCTATGGGAGGGGCCAGAGGGAGTGTAAAAAATTTACTGACTACAAAACAAAACAGGAACGAGATAGCCGTCATCCCCTATACGGGCACCAACTCCCACCTGTGTGCTTAAAGAGTCGTAAAAGTTTTTTAATATTTACGACCTCCGCGGAGAACAGCGCTTCGGACCAAAGACGCAAACTGTGGAGAAAAAGATATCCCACTCCTCCAAATTTCATCTCTCCGGCAGAACATCTGCCACCGGTACAGAAACTGCAGTGGCCAATCTGGAAATCTCTGAACCGACTGCGGGTTTAGATTGGCCGCTGCAGAGATAATCTGGCCAAATTCGGTATCCATGACACAGTACTAGCGTGGAGCTACTTCACATGATATATGCGTTAATGCCCAGCATGCTCAACTACCTGCACCTTCCACGACTTGCCAACCACAGAACTGTCCAGGTAACTAAATATTGGTTGAACAAGATTTGAGTCAGATCAACACGAAAGAAAAAGAAGAAGACTGACTACCCACACGTGTTCCTTCAGTTGCACTTTCTGGTCCAGGACCGCGGTAACTCTTTTGAACCATTCCACAGCTTGTTGTATTAACAAAGCCTTGAGGACTTATTACATAGGCATGCAAAGAGAGTGCATGCTGTTTACACTACACTTTACCCGTAACCGAAGTAAATTTATATTAAATTGCATTTTAATTAATTGGAATTTGTTTCCCGGTAGTAATATACTGTGGACACGTGGGGTTTGGAGTGTGGTATTGTTTAATTTTAATAATGTTACCACCTCTGGTTTCAATTTATGAAATAGGTGGTTAATGTGTTTATTTCATAAATTGATGGCAAAGGGGGTTCTGTAGTAATGACCTAAACTTACGGCCCGTTCTCGACCTTGCCATTGTGAGCGGTAGCTAAGCGCGGGGTGTCGAGCGGAAAGAAAAAAGTATGAAAATGTTAGAAGCACGCCACTAGACGCCGCGCGCCCGCTTACCGATGCCGCATCACTCGCCGCGTCGCTCGTCGCTAAGACCGAAGTCGTGAACAGCCCCCCTAGCCAAGTCACAAACGATAAACGTAAACTCTCAGTAGTCTTTAATAGATTTTCAACTTTATGTTATTGGATATAAAGTTGAAAATCTATTGAAGATTACATAGTGTTTTCGTTCGTTCCGGTCGCTAACGCTCAGTAGTCTTGAATAGATTTTAAACTTTATGCTCTTAGGTATAAACTTGAAAATCTATTGCAGATTACTAAGCGTTCACGTTTATCGTTTGCAACTTGGCTAGGGGGGCCCTAGGCCCTTAGGGCCGATTAATACCGAAATGGCACGGGCGTGGCGAGCCCTTTTAGAGTCAAATAGTTTTAAACTTTATCTACGTCCTTATAAGACTAATATCGCTTGAAAGGTTCAAAAAGGTCGCGTAGCAGCCCTCGGCAAGCTGTCAAGCGACCGCGGGCGTCTTGTCAGTGGTTCAGCCAGCGTGACCGATTTCGTTGGACTCTTCGCGGCCTTTGCTTGCTTGCTTGTCGTGGGATTGAACCCAGACATGTACTGTACGTCATGTGATTTGATTTATTTATTAAAACTTAAAAAAGAACTCTACAAAGGTCCACTGTTGTGGCCCATCTTTCTACGCCTTAGATATTTTCTACCAGTTGACCTTAGGGTGGTGCAGAGACATAACGTGGCAGGTGCAACTTAATAAAGAGACAAACAGAAAAGAAATAAGTTCAATAATAAATACGTACTTAGATACATACATATAAATGAGCAAAGTTTTTTTTAAATAATATTGACTAGTGCTTGACTGCGATCCCTGCGCCTGATGGTAAGCAGTGATGCTATCGTTGGGGGTGAGGCCACTAGTCCATGAGGAGACTATTCACTCTAGCCTTGAAGACACCCAAATTATAATGTTGTAACCCTGCAATTTTATCGCTGCTGTTTTTGGAACGGTGACAAAAAAAAAATAGTCAAGAAACCGGCATTTCTTAAACCCGAAAGTTTAGAGATGTTGGCTGAAACTTCTGCGGCTTCACTCTCGTGAATTTAGAAAATATTAACCTTTATCAAAGCTAAAGTAACATTATACAGATGAAAAAATTTTTAAAATCGGTCCAGTGGTTTTAAAAAATGTTAATTACAAACAAAAATGCTTAACTGAGTCTTTTCTCTTTATAATCATACTAATAATGTATAGGTAAAAGTTTGTGAGTGTGTATATTTGTGTGTTTGTTACTCCATCACGCTGAAACTACCGTAGGCGCTGGCTTGCGGACGGCGAGTTACCCATTGGTCGCCGTCCGCAAGCCAGTGCTTACGGTAGTTTCAACGTGATGGAGTCCGGTAACCGTCCGGACCGAGCCCAAGTTGTCGACGGCGCGCCTCAAGGAGATGTCAGCAAAACCGTGGAGGCCCAGCAGGGTCGAAGCCTACTGGGGTCACGGGTGCTGCAAAAGAGAACCCTGGAGCCCTGGAACGAAGACAAATAACGAACAGGAGTGGGTTTTTAGTCAGTAAAAGTCTGACACTATCTCACGCTCCGCCCAAGAGTGGGGGATGTCATTGGATGACATTCCCACAGAAAAAAAAGGCTGAAACTGCGGAAAGGATTTGAACAAAATTTTTACACACGGATAGACCTCTTGCAAAAGCACATTTTCTACTTTCACGCAAGCAAAGTCGAGTGCAGCAAAAAAAAACTTGTACAAAGTTTCAAAAATAAAGGTTTCAATAATACTGCTTATTTAAAAAAGAAAATTAAAAAATTACTTTAAATAAAAACTGAAAAGAAAAAAACAAGTTCAGTCCGGTAGCGTAGAAACCAATTTAATTAAATCAAAACTGCAACAGTCGGGACCCATATTATATGGCATGATTTTAGTCTAGACTATTTTAATGGGTCCCGACTGTTGCAGTTTTGTTTTAATTAATAAGAGGTTTACAATAAGATTTAAAGAAAATAAACGCGCACCGGGTTCAAGTGGTGGCTTCTGGTTAGTGTGCAAGCCTGTGTCCTAGTTGTGGGATCATTATTTGCTGAATATGCCATAGGAGGGTTTTCACTTGCGTATCGTCAACATCGAGCATGGTTTAAAAGCTTGTTACTTCATCTAACGTAATCCAACGCGATGTTTGACGAAAAGGAAATGCGAAAAAAGAGAGATTAACGCCTGAAAACTCTGTTAGCATTCGGTAATTCCGTGATTTACTCGAATATTTTACAAAATTTGTTCTAGGAAATACGTGATTTTTTATAACAATTAATTTTTTTTAAACAAATTGTCGTCATGTAGAATCTTGATTAAATTTGCAAGGTTTTTTTTTATACTTTTTTTAAATTTTTGAGTAAATTATTAAGTGTCAAAGTTCATGCAAAATAGCAGATTTTCAGAGGTCTTTACTGAATTAGTTTTGCAGAAATTTATAAATTGAATTGAAGCCTATATAATAAAAACAACTAAAAACCAAAAACACAAAACAACAAACAAAATAACAACAAAAGACGTCGTCGTCTTTTCGTTTCCAAAATAACTAATGAAAAAAAATATATAAAAAAATAATATTATATAAATATCAAATGTAAATAACGTCATAATCGCGTAAGAGCGGTTGTATGAAAAATAGTGAAAATGTATGTCGAGTTGCATTCCCTTAATCTCTATAATATTTAACCCATTGAATGCTTAACCGTCACAATCAGTGACAACTATATAAAAAACCAGCAGGCCTAGCCAAGTTACTTACGTTTCGTGTTAAATCTCTTTCTACAATCGATAACACCTCAGCGTAAGTACTGTTTATACCATAAAACTAAAGGATGTAGCGATGGACATTGTAGAAATGATTACATTTTATTCTGTCATTTTAAACGATGTGAACTTGGCTACGAATTTTGTTGAGATGATGTCATTCCCATACATTTGATTAGTTTTCTACTAGCGTTAACGATTGTAGATTATTAACTTGACCAAGCCTGCTGGTACTTAATAATTCTTAGTTTGCATCGCGGATACCAATATAAAGAAGGATACAGGTACGTAATATTGCGTGGGTAGGCACCACTAACATTTATTTTATGAAGGTTGCTCGCCATATTCTATAGTGTAAACCTGCATAATAACATGTAGTCGGCAACTACCATCATTGGTCGTTACGTAATAATGCGAAGTTGTCATTTTATGAATATAATATCAACTCACTAATAAGTCTCCACTCTCCTGACTTCGTGCTTCGGCTTCAATTAAGTATCTGTAACTATTTTATTAAATGATTAAAGGCTAATTGTAAATAATCAGTTCACTTTTAAAACATGTTAAACTGTTTCATTTATTATGTCTTAAATTAAAGTTATCTGTCGAGTGAAATCATCATCACCATCATCATTTCTGTCAAAAGAGGTCAACGGCTGGAAATAGGCCTCCCCCAACCACTGGTCCTGTGGGTCTCACATCCATCGAATTCCAGCGAGCTTAACCAGGTCATCGGTCCATCTCGTGGAAGGCCTTCAACCGCGAAGGGCGCATTTTCCGGTATGTATTATTACATATAAAAAAAAAATAACGTCATTGAGGCCAAAATTTTCTGGAGTGGTTATCCACTCCAGAAACTTTTGGCCTCATCAGCCATCTGTTCCAATTTGCCACAGTCTGGCGATTCTTCGGGCTAGTGAAATCAGTCCTAGATAATTATCAATGTACGTTTGGGAGATCTCAATATTTTCAAGAGAGATTCTCTATCTTCTGACTATCGATACTATTGCCAATGATCCATAAATTATAGCCGGGATCTATGCTCTATCGGTATTGAGTATAAAATAAGTAAAAAACCCTAATTAGGTACTTACGCATGTTTCTTTTTTTCAGGATACTGATTGTGATCTTTATTTTCGCTGATTATATTCTTCTGTAATAAAATATTATAATATTAGCATAGCATACAGCATAATCAGCCTTATAATGTTCTCACTGTTGAGACTCAAGCCTCCTCTGTACTAGAGGGAATAAGCAACACCACTAGACTCACACCACAAGAGTGGAAGACATAGTGGAGTACGTGCGCCATAAGAAGAAGATCGCACTGAGGGTACAGCTGCTGGAGTCGCACCGTAACGTCAATTTCAAGGCGTTCGTGGTGCCAATCCCGAACACTTTTCTGCCCGTCATGTTGAAGGAAGACTTTTGGCCGCAGAGCGTGGTGTTCCGTCGCTTCCGCGGACAAGTGCCACAGAACAGCACAAAGTGAACAAGTGCAGTGCGAAGTGTTACTAACATAGTCATAAGTCTTATTAATTAACAATAAATTGTATTTCATTTACTTTACATATGTTAGTCTGTAAAGTATTTATCTATGGGCCAAGATGCCTGAAAATAAATGATTTATTATTATTATAAGCCGTAATCCATCACGCGGGCCCAGTGAAGATTGATGGATGTCACATGTCTTTGAATTTTTGGTTCTACGACACGCAGGCTTCCTCAGGATGTTTCCCTTCACCGTTTTGAAGGTAGTGGTAATGAAATAAATTACACAAAGTAATGCTGCTTGCAGCTGGGCTTAAACCTGTGACCTACAACTCGTAAGTCGGAGTCGATAATTACCCGAGTACTCATTATAAAGAGTTAACGTATTGGTTAAAATATATAGAAGTAAATATTTTGACCAATACGTATAACAAACAAAGCACGCTTAAAACAATAGTGGTAGGTCATAGTCATAGTCGGCCTTATAATGTTCCTACTGTTGGGACTCAGGCCTCCTCTCTAGGAGAGGGAATGGGTCGTAATCCACCACGCGGGCCCAGTGCGGGTTGGTGGATGTCACATGTCTTCGAATTTTTGACTCTAGGACACACCGGTTTCCTCACGATGTTTTCCTTCACCGTTTTGAGAGCAGTGGTGATGAAATAAATTACACAAAGTAATGCGCCTGGCTGGGTTTGAACCCGCGACCTACAACTCGTAAGTCGGGGCCGTTACCACTCGGCCACCACTGCTCAGGTAGTGGTAGGTACTATATTGTAATATCAAAAAGATGATCTTTCAGTAGATCGTCATAAAGTTTTCTAAGTATGTTTGTTTCAAAGTCACTTACTCTATAAGAAGTTGCGAATTAATTACTCAGGAATATCAATACTATTCGAGCATGACAATCTAATTACAAATAGGCTGTATTAAAAAAATAAAGATTTGCCTAAAAAATTTAATTAAAAAACAAACCCTGTAGAGCCACTATTGTTGCTCATAATTACTCTTTATCCCAGGAATATCTGGATAATTCTGGAATAATTGTCTACTATCACGCAGACGAAGCCGCTGGCATCATCGTCATCATCATTTCAGCCGAAAGACGTCCACTGTTGGACATAGGCCTCACACAAGCGTCGCCACAATGACCGATCCTGGGCCTCAAGTCTGCTATTACAATAGTGTCAGAATGGTCTATCATTGATTTCATAATTGTTGATTTTGACAAGTTTGGTAATCTACTAATATAATGGCGTCATTATGACTTTCCAATGGTCAACCACTGATAATCCATTGAAAGAAGTGGCATAGAATGGTAATCTCGTACATATTGACAAATGAATATCTGACATATGCGGTAATCTGCTAAAATTTTGACAGTTCCTTTGATCAGTGACCTACCATTAGAACGTAATTGTGCAGTAATTCCTTTTAATAAGCTCGATATTGTCATTATACCACAACTCTATTACGAGACAATTGACCGATCAATGATCGATCATTATGAATTAGCAGATTACGAACTTTTAGCAAAATGACAATGGGATCGTGTTGGAATGACGAATTTATGAAAATAGCAGACTTGGGTTCCTGTACGTCTCGCATCCACCGCATTCCCACTACTCTCACCAGGTCGTGAGTCCACCTTGTGGGAGGCCTTCCAACGCTGCGTTTTCCGGTGCGCGGTCGCTACTTCAGCCCCCCTAGCCAAGTCACAAACGATAAACGTAAACTCTCAGTAGTCTTTAATAGATTTTCAACTTTATGGTATTGGATATAAAGTTGAAAATCTATTGAAGATTACATAGTGTTTTCGTTCGTTCCGGTCGCTAACGCTCAGTAGTCTTTAATAGATTTTCAACTTTATGCTCTTAGGTATAAAGTTGAAAATCTATTGGAGATTACTAAGCGTTCACGTTTATCGTTTGCAACTTGGCTAGGGGGGCAGAACCTTTCGGCCCCATCGACCATCCGTTCTTCGAGCAATGTGCACTGCCCATTGGCACTTTAGATTGGCCGCTGGTAGCGGCTAGTAATTTTTTTTTTTGTAGTAGTATACTTACGAGTAAGTCGCCAAGTACTTTAGCATCACTGGAACCTTCATCGGCCCTGAATTGTGGCTTCTTGTTTCTACAGAAATACATTTGTTATATTTATTTTCATTATAGAACTTTAACTTACTTCTAATATGATTTTTAATAAATAAATATTTATTAAAGTTATAGAATAATAATAATAAACCACAATTATCATAAAAAACCATCTAATTCCAATCTAAGCAGAGCTTGTGCTATAACTCATGAGTACTAGACAACTGATAAACATACTTATTACACCCAGCAACAGAACAAATGATTGTGGTCAGCACACAAACATTTGTCTTGCCTGGGAATCGAATACACGATCTCCGGCATAGCAGTCAGGGCCACTAACCACTAGACCAACATGTCAATCGAAATATTCATTATTAAAGTCAATAGAAAATAGATATATATAATTGACACAGAAACAATACAATGGAAACAAACACAAAATATGAGAGAAAAACAGTACAAAATAATACACCAGTATGCCCAGCAAATGTTGATAATGTAACCCCTTCGTAACCATCTCAACTTTTGCTGGACGTCAGATATTCAGCGTTGGTTTTCAGCTGGCACCTAGCAGTGACGCCCGGATGAGGGTTAATAAAACACTTAGATATATTAGTACTTATGTATTTAGGTAATAACCAGGGGTCGGAATTAGGTAGAATTATTTATGTGCTTGCATCGAAATGTTCATATTAATATGGATCTTCCCGAGATTTTTAATGAAAAATTCCGTGTGGCCAACAATATTAGTAATAAATAATAATAAAAACCCCAGAGTTAGATAAGACAAATAAAACAAAGATAATTAACATACAATTTTTATTAGCATTTTTCATTCAAAATGATTTCTCTACGTCAACTGAGGTAAGGTTAACAAACTTATAGACTTCCTCCTCCTCGTCATTAATGCAGGAAGACATTTTTTCTGCTACATTTCTGATGTCATGAAACTAATTTTGCTCTTCAAAATTAATCTCGGGATTTGAGGCATATCTACTTTATTCTTTCGCTGTATGAAATTGGTGTAAGTACATGTTTAACTCTACCTAATTCCCACCTCTGTTCATAACTTATTCAAACGTAAATAAATAGTGTAAAATAATAAGAATTATACAAGGCGTAGTTTTAAATCTGCACATTTCAGGACGTTGTTATAAAACTCATTAATAATTATAAAAATACGATATCAGGTCAATAGCCAATATTATTTGTTATTTTAGTATTTTAACTTTTAATGTTATTCAGAATAACTCTCTTATTAAATCTCTTCAACAAAATAAAAACAGAATCACCCGTTACGATATGTCATGCGTCATGTCAATTTGTGCATTAGTGCGAAAGCTTGAACGAAGCTCCGCCCACTTACTCTGTGAAACGCTTTTACTGATTTTCATAAATAAAAAGGAAATAATAAAAAAAAAACTGGGCAAGTGCGAGACGGACTCGAACGCTGAGGGTTCCGTACAAACATACCTATGAAAACAGTTCAATTCCCCAATTGAGTTACGAAGATTTTTCTGAATCGCATAAAAAATTTTTTTTTGACGTAACTACAAATTTACAGTTTTCAGAGTTTTTTCTTATACTTGTGCTATGAGATCTTGCTTCTTGCCAAATTTCAGCAATCTGGGGCAACGGGAAGTACCCTATGAATTTTGATTTCTTTGAGAGTGTCGAAATATACGTTTTTAGCGACATAAACGGCCGTATTTTTTTATTTCGTTAACTCAGAAGATTTTTTAACAGCTTCAAGGGACTGTAGACCCGAATATATGGTTTTAATTTCAACTCGCGGCCACGCGTTCCCGTGATAAAGGGTCTTGACAGACAGACAGACGGACAACAAAGTGATCCTATAAGGGTTCCGTTTTTTCCTTTTGAGGTACGGAACCCTAAAAACACCTACCCATTTTATTATTGATTTGGATCTAGAATCACTAACATAATTGCGTCTTAAATTTTTTTTGCAGATTCAAAACTGAACCTTCTTTAATAAGTGCAGTTATGACTTACGCTTTCTTTTCTCGAAAATACATGTTTCCCTTTAAGCCTCTAAACATCCGAGCCTGGAAAGTAAAGCACAGTCATCCATTCATAAGCATATTCAATCTAGAATGTTTCCACTGTTGGGCTACAGTTTATCTATGTAAAAGAGTGGTCAGTAATACAGCATGCGTTGAAAATCTAATTAACAAGCAATAGATTTCATCAAAAGATGCAATGCGTCAAAGAATACGTAACTAAAAACAAATTTAAAAAAAATACACGGTTATGAAATAAAATTACTTACTTACTTTATCATAAACACAACTTTATCCTAAACTAATAAGGCATTCTTTAATCCCGGTAATTTTATTTTTAAAGAGTGACCAGTAAAAACACGCGTTTGAAATTGAACATAAGCAATAAATTTTATCGAAAGATACAATGTTAATACGTACTAACAAGTTAAAAAAACACTAGTTTTTCGAATATATTCCACGGCTAAAAAATAAAATCACCGGGATTAAGAAAGCCTTATCCTAAACTAATAAAGCATGCTTTAATCCCGGTAATTTTATTTTAAAAGAGTGACCAGTAAAGGCACGCGTTTAGAATCGAATATAAGCAATAGATTTTATCAAAAGATACAATGTATTAACATTGCATCTTTAATAACAAGTTAAAAAAAATATTAGTTTTCCGATTATATTTCCTCGGGTATAAAAAAAAATTACCGGGATTAAGAAAGCCTTATCCTAAACCACTCTTTAGTCAATCCATGTTTTGATTGTCATTCTAATCTATTCAGACATGGAGGTGTTTTTGTATTTTTTTTTAGGTGGGAAATCATCAAATATCTGCTGCCACTCTGGGTGGCACGAGAGAAATTGTCAGACTTTCACTGACTAAAACCCCACTCCTGTTCCTTCGTTGCCTTCGTCCCAGGGCCCCGGGTTTCGTTTTCACACTAGCCATGGCCCCAGTAGGCTTCGACCCTGCTTGGCCCCTACGATTTGCTGACATTTCCCTGAGGCACGCGCGGAACAATACGCGCCGTCGACGACTTGGGCTAGGTCCGGACGGTTACCGGACGGTCGGACGGCGGGCTAGGTTGGACGGCGGGCTAAAAGTGTTTCTTTAATTGCCTTTTTCATTCTAGGCCCACGGTACAGGGTTACTCTTTCGATTAATCGCGTAGCCCTGGCTGGATTGAGGCGTGACAGGCAACATTCGGACAAAGAGTAGATATTTCATATTTAATATTAAAGAAGGATAAACTTTGTCTTACCAACTTTTTTTTGAGCGGGATTTTACGACCTTTTACAGAACCAGCCCTATGCTGGTTTTTTAATTTTTTATATTTGTTCTTCGTGTGTCTGAAAACAAGTAAAATTACTTAAGTTAATATTTTGTTTATAGCAAGCAATTTAATGAGGTAATTCACACATAAAATAGTATATTTTCATATTGTATATTTTATTGATAATTGTTTCATTTGTCATCATCATTTCAGCCGAAAGACGTCCACTGCTGGACATAGGCCTCCCCCAAGCGTCGCCACAACGATCGGTCCTGTGCGTCTCGCATCCATCAGATTCCAGCGACCCTGACCAGGTCATCGGTCCATCTTGTGGGAGGCCTTCCAACGCTATGTCTTCCGGTACGCGGACAAAGCACGAAGAATCGCCAAACTTAAATGACAATGGGCAGGGCACATTGCACGCAGAACTGATGGCCGTGGGGGCCGAAAGGTTCTGGGGTGGTTTTATTTGTAGATACTTTCTTTTTTTTTTCCTTTCACTTTTACACAAGGTATCCACATCTCTTTTTTTCCAATTTTCCTTTCGTAGGTATGCTGGAAGAGATTTCCGTAGAAGTAGGCATCACCTATGTATCTATTTTTCTGTTTCCGTCTTCTTTTCTTTTATAATATAGGTGTGTACATGAATTGTAAAATAAAATTATATTACAAATTTTATTATTTTATATGTGTGCCGAAAAGTTGCGTGAATAATGTCTAATGTCTATTTGTCTACACGTCAATTTATTTTTTTGTTATTTTATGTCAGAGTAAAATTAATTTGTTAATCGTTGCCCCACACTTTTTTTTTAGACGGGAAAATCGTCTAATGACAAATCGGGGAGCGTGAGATAGTGTCAGACTTTTACTGACTAAAAACCCACTCCTGTTCCTGAGCTGCCTTCGCCCCATGGCCCCGGGTTTCGTTTTCACACTACCCATGGCCTCAGTAGGCTTCGACCCTGCTGGGCCCCTACAGTTGCTGAGATCTTGAGGCGCGCGTGGAACAGTACGCGCCGTCGACGGCTTGGGCTCGGTCCGGACGGTTACCGGACGATCGTCCGCAACCCAACGCCTACGGTGGCCTGAAATCGGGATCGGAATCCCGGCGGCGGTTGAGGCGTGAGGACCGTTGCCTCACGCGATCGGCCGCTTCCTTTGCTAGCATTACTGCTTCGCAGGAGGCGACCGCCTGCCACTCCTCCTCGATCAGGACCATGGCCTGTACCAAGGCCCGGCGCGACAGATCGCTGCCGCACCCCATACTAGGAATTACTCAAGCTTCGAAGGGGCGTCACAATAATTTAAATTCACATACACAATACACATAGACACGGAACAACCATCTTAAGTTATTATTATTATTATGAGACCGTTGTGTCTCACAACAGGGCAAAGGCCTCCCTTCACTAACGTTCATTCTTAAGGTCTTACAAATATTTATTCCTTGCGGGAATCGATAAAATGACCAGATTCACTAGACAAAGTGTAATTTTATCAGCAATAAGGCCTGCGCAGGCGATGGATTTTTGTCCGCACACTTTTTGTCCGCTAAAATAGATCGCTTACAACTGTATCGAGTAACGCAAACGAGGGATTAAAATTACTGCGTACAAAAAGTCCCCCGAATAACCAAGGACATGCAGAGAGCGGACCGGACAAAAGTACGGGGGAGTCCTCGAAAAAAATAGAACTCGTGCGACTAGACGAAGCAACGCAGACGCACATGGCGGACTTTAGTCCGCGTTGAGCGCTCAAGAGTGACGTACGTATGCACGACGATAAACACGCACACCGTGTGCGTTGAGTTCACGGTAATTCCGCGGCGGACTTTTTATTCGCGGAGCGTACTTTTTTCTCCGGTCGCGGAGAAAAGTCCGTCGTCTGCACAGGCCAATAGTGTGACGCTATCGATTGTCAATAAGTCAAAAAGGTCAAGTATTGAGCAGTGTTACTGAAATATACAATACAATATTTCACAATTTTCACATAACGTTATCTAGTCCCAAACTAAGCAGAGCTTGTGCTATGAGTACTAGACAACCGACAAACACATTTATTTCATTTAAAATACATACACATTAACGATAAATTACACCCAGGCACAGAACAATTGTTTTTTTTTTTCCTAAGATCGTTCTCATCACACAAACATTTTTCTTGGATGGGAATTGAACCCATTACCTCCGGCATAGCAGTCAGGGCCACTAATCACTAGACCAACAGGTTAGTCGCATAGGTAATCTCTTATTTTCGACATTCTATTTTTAACATAATCTTATTTAGTCACAGAGCTTTTGAGGGTTTAAAATCATTGAATAACTTCTCCCGCTCTGTGTAGAGCTAGAGGAATTGTCACACTTTTACTGACCAAACCCAACAGTTCCTTCAGTTGCCCTTTGCGGTCCAGGGCCACGGTAACTATTTCCACTCAATCCCGACACAAGCCTATATCGTTCCTTTTGTTAGGTTCACTGATCCACTCATCAGATGTTAATAAGCGATAAGGCAGCCAATTGTATGTTTTTTTTTTGTATTATAAGGTTTCAATTTGTAATCTTGGTATGCAATAAAGTATATATAAATAAATAAATAATATCAACAAAAATACTTACTTTTGACTTTCTCTATATTTGTTGAGATTTCTGACTGCTTTCAAGATTTTCCGCTGCAATCGTAAAAAAAGATATTTGGATATGTAGTTTTAAGATACGGGTGTTTAGAAAAGAAATACATATTATTTATTTTACCTCAAAAGGAAAAAACGGAACCCTTATAGGATCACATTGTTGTCCGTCTGTCGGTCTGTCTGTCTGTCTGTCTGTCAATACCCTTTATCTCGGGAACGTATGAACGTATCGAGTTGAAATTCAAAATCATATTATCAAGTCCGCGGTCCCTTAAAACTGTTAAAAATAAAACTTCTAAGTTAATGAATAAAAAAGATACGGCCGTTTATGTCGCAAAAAACGCATATAAATTTCGACAATTTCAAGGGAATCAAAATTCATAGGGTACTCCCCGTTGACCCAGAATCCTGAAATTTGACTAACGTAAGTTTTACGGAACCCTCAGTGCGCGAGTCCGACTCGCACTTGCCCAGTTTATTATTGATAGGCTCGCACTCAACCACTATCTCACCTGAACGAAGGCTATAGTGTGGTCGGCGATGGAGAACACTTGCCTAAAATGAACCTATTCACGCTTGACTTAAAAACGCCCAGGTTGTAGTTATCAGAAAACAGACTCTTGCAGGGAATTCCACTCCTTAGCTGTACGCACATTGAATGTGTTTCCAAAATGTTTTGTTCATCTATACGAACAAAACGTTTTGGAAACACATATGCACCTATGTGAGATGTCCACCATGTACCGCTGCTCATTGCCATACGTATAATTTAACAATATAAAGTAACTATAGTCGCAAGACGGGGTCACGGCGGACTGTGAAGGAGATGACGGGACGAATTAGATGTATTTTTTTAACCTTCGGTATGCCTGGTGGCAAAAAGTTACACGGTATGCCTGGTGGGTTTATCAGACCCGGATTTTTAACTTGTAATTTCTCAAATATTTATTGATAAGTAAGTTATTAAAATGTGCTAATATTTTTATTAGAGGTGTATGTAAGAAAATAAAATAAAAAATATTGCAAATCAACAACTTGTAATAATTATTTTTCCAATTAAACTTAGGTAGTGTTTTTAAAAAAGTTTTTAAACTTCGTTAGTCTTATATCACACTTTACTTATTAAAAATTAAAGAGATCTCAATCAGACTATATAAACACATAAGGCACTTCTATGTACTTATAAATAACTAAAGAATATTCAGTCTTCACCACTTCTAGCAAATTGCACATTGGAAAATTGCATGATCCAGACATAAGTGACTCTTACAGGTCTCACAAATATGTAAATGCGTTTTGCGATTTATACGTAGCATCTACGTTTTATATCAGGAGTCAATTTTTTCAACGGCGAGTCATCCTGGGTACCCAAATGACTACCTATTCGTTTGCGAAGATCTTTAGTTAGGTGATTGTTGTTTTTTCTTGACTACAAATGTTTTTCAATCGAAAAGAATAATAAATTACTAATATAAACATCGCACAGATAGCTCCCCATTTTGAAATTAAAATAATGTAGCAAATATTATATTTAAACCCAAAAATAACTTCAATTTCCAAAAACACAGACTACAAATACTAACATAGAAACGTCACGTCGTATGCCTGGTCGGGTCCGTGAGACCCGCGCAAACTATATGCACATCCTACTACCACAGGAGCGCGCTCTGGACTGAGGTAGCGGGCGGTGGGCGCCTAGCAATTCAAAACGGCTAGCTACTAAGTGCGGTTAGGCGCGAAATTCGAATTTGAAGGAAATACAATGGTTTATGTACACAGGTGGGTCTGACGGACCCTACCAGGCATACCGAAGGTTAAGAATGTACAAGAAATGGTCAATTTTATTATTGTGGTGGACTGATGGACTCTCATATATGTTCCCAACCCAGAGCCCACTCCTTTGAACCCGGTAGATGGCAATAATGATTGCGTGCAATAAATTCATTTAAATTGTTGATTAAATACAATGGGATTATATCCAAAATGAAGTCATTCTGCTAGACGGAGAAAAAAAGACGGGAGAAGACAGGATAAGACAGGACAAGGCGTGACAGATGAGACAAAATGGGACCAAACTGAACAAAACAGAATACAAGGCGGGCAAGACGGTGCAAGATGGTACAAGACGGGACAGAATAATATTATTCATTATGTCAAAATAATTTACATTCCTCATCCAAAACGCAAACGGTTTAACAGTACAAGGTCAGTTGGGTCCTCTAATATAATATAAGTGTCTACTAATCTTAGTATTAATTAAAGGAAAATCCCCCGGGAAAAATTAATATAATTGTCTTACATTCAAGTAGTCATCTCTTTTGACTTTGCTTTTAGTCTTTGGATTAATATTTGTTTTACTTTGCCTGCAAATAAAAATGACATATTAAAATATAAATGAGCACAAAGGTTATATATTTGAGGGGTAAGGACAAAGAATAGGAAATGTCATCGTGAACTGATTTTGAGAAAAACACATTATTCTTTAATTATTTTTATTGAGATCAAAGTTTGCAGGAATGTAGGTTTAAAAACGCGTAGTTTTTGTGGAAACTAACAGTTAAGAATGAAATCACCTTACACATTTTAATTTTTTTTTTAAGTTTTTTTTTTAGGTGGGAAATCATCTAATGACATCTCCCTCCCTTTTTGTGTCAGACTTCTACTGACTAAAACCCACTCCTGTTCCTCCTTTGCCTTCGTTCCAGGGCCCCGGGGCTCTCTTTCGCATCACCCATGGCCCCAGTGGGCTTTGACCCTGCTGGACCCCTACTGTTGCTGACATCTCCTTGAGGCGCGCGTGGAACACTACGCGCCGTCGACGACTTGGGCTCGGTCTGGACGGTTACCGGACGATCGGACGGCGAGCTACCCATTGCTCGCCGTCCGCAAGCCCGTGCTTACGGTGACCGGAAATCGGGATCGGAATCCCGGCGGCTGGGGCGCGAGGTTCATTGCCTCGCGCGTGCGCGTGCGCGTGCGGCCTCCTCCCTTGCTAGCATTACTGCTTCGCTGCAGGAGGCGACCGCCTGCCACTTCTCCTCGCTCCGGACCATGGCCTGTACCAAAGCCCGGCGCGAGAGATGGCTGCCGCACTATCTCTCGCTCCGCCCAAGAGCGGGGGATGTCATTAGATGATTTTCCCACCCAAAAAAAAGTACAAAATACAAAATAAAATATATAAAAGTCATTACATTCCTTGTCATTTACCGTAATTTATAAGACAGATAAATTATTAAGATTTTTTTACCTGATTGCGTCACTACTAAAACTGTTAACCGCATCATCAGTCCAAGCCTTAGGATTCTCGAATAATGCCTTGGATAGTTCTTCTGGCTTCTGTAGGTAAAACCCAGGGATGATAGGTATAGCTTCTACAGGATAGTTGGTATCTTCAATGTTTGAATACTCAGCTTGTCTCGGTTTTGGCTGAAATTGAGAAAATATCATAATTACGTTTAATTATCATCATCATCATCATCATAATTTCAGCCAAAAGACATCATTGTTGGACAACGGCCTCCCCAGGTGTCGCCATAACGATCGGTGCTGTGCGTCTCTCGTCCATCGGACTCCCGCAACCGAAAGGGCTATGCTCGGAGTTTCCTTGCGTGATCGAAACAGGAATGAGGATATCCGCAGGAGAACCAAGGTCACCGACATATCACGAAGATTCGCTAAACTTAATGGGGTGACCAGACGATTGCAAACTAGCGTTCCAACCAAGGTGACCTTGGTTTATATGTTTGGTTTGTATTGCGGCTTCATGGTTGTAAACTACGAGCCAAGACGTTCGATGGTTGGGAAAACGCGCCTCCTAACCAAGGGCGTTGAAGGTCATAGATTACAACTGCTGTCTACACGGATTGAAACTATCAAGGTCACCTTAGTTGGGACGTTGGTTTGCAACCGTCTGATCACCCCTTAAGTGGCAATGGGCAGGGTACATTGCTCGCAGAACGGATGGCCAATAAAGTATATAATAAATAAATAAAAACGAAATAGTAAAATCTCATTATCTTTTATCACTTAAATACTCTAGAAAATTATAAACGACGCGCGCTGTTTCAAAAGAGACATGTTTTGTTTCAAAATAATTTTAATTTAAACTAGCAATATGTGCATTTCGCCATTAATTTAGTGGAACATTTCAAGTTTCGTATATTCAAATAAGTTGGGATTTCAGAGATAATGTTATGAAACACAGAGACTTCACTACCAAAAAGTTTAGAAATGCCAAACTCTGTGCGATAGAATTTCAACTGGCGAGCATAAAAAAGTAGGTACACTTCACTGGTAATAAATAAATATATTCAATGATCAGTATTGTAGTCATTGGAGAATGATGTCAATTGTTGTTATTTCATTACCATGGCGTAAACCACCACCTAAGATTTACCTTTCGTATGCGAGTAAGTGCGAGTCGGATTGGCGCCCTAAGGGTTCCGTGCAAACTTACTTATGTAAAGAGTTCAATTCCTGATTGGAGTCTCGAATTTCCAATTCGCAAAAAAAAAAAAAATATATTTATTACTATATTTGTGTTATAAGACCTTGCTTTATGCAAAGTTTCAGGATTCTGGGTTAACGGGATAAGTACTCTAGAATTTTGGTTCCCTTGAGTGTCGAAATATACGTTTTTTGCGACACAAAGGGCCGTACCTTTTTTCCCGATAACTTATAAGTTTGATTTTTTCACAGCTTTAAGGAACCTTAGATTTTAGAATATGGTTTTAATTTCAACTCGATACGTCTACGCGTTCCCGAGATAAAGGGTCTTGACAGACAGACAGACAGACGGACAACAAAGTAATCCTATAAGGTTTCCGTTTTTCCCTTTTGAGGTACGGAACCCTAAAAACCATTGTTTCTCGCGCTCCAGCATTCAACGAGTTAAATACTAACATTGTACCGACAAGTATTCCTTTATATTATTAATTGATATGAAGAAGGAATCTTTGAAAGAGCAGTTCTAGAATGCGAAGGGCAGCTGAAAACCCCAATTGAGTATTAGTCAGTAAAAGTCTGATACACCCTTTCATTCCACAATAGAGTGAGAGAAGTCATTAGACAACTTCCCACATTGAAAAAAAAAATGGTGATCTCAAAATTAGTAAACGGCCAGCCATTTTTTTCCCTATTATCTTTGCACTGTTTGTGCAAATTCAGTCACTTTGTTTTCTATCTGATATTTTCATCATCATCATCATTTCAACCGATAGACACGTCCACTGTTGGACATAGGCCTCCCCTAAGTGTTGCCGCAATGAACGGTCTTGTGTGTCTCGCTTCCATCGGATTTCCGCAACCCTTACCAGGTCTGCGGTCCACCTTATAGAAGGCCTTCCAACGCTGCGTCTTCCAGTACGCGGTCGCCACTCTAGAACCTTTCGGCCCCAACGGCCTTCTGTTCTGCGAGCAATGCGCCCTGCCAGAGTCTCCGATCTTGATAGGAGTGGGTGCTACAAGGTTGTTAGTCATGACTTTAGATTTGTCCATGTTCATTTTAAGACCCACTCTTTCAGAAGCTCTACTGAGGTCATTGAGCATTGTGCGGAGCTCTTCCGTAGTCACAGCCATAACTACTATGTCGTCGGCAAAACCGAAGGTGAGTGATGCACTCGCCATTGACATTAATGCCTAGTCCACTCCAGTCCAGATCCTTGAAGACATCCTCCATTGCGGCCGTACCGTATCTGATATTTTACACTGTCAATACTACCGATTGCTGAATACTGTCTAGTCAGCTTTCTCAGCTAGCTTTGCTAGTAATAAAACAGCCTTTGAAGTTCACTCAAATACAAACGTCGTCGTTTATACCACGTATATCAAAGGACTGGAACTATTTGCCTGCTGCGGTCTGCCCGTCCGATTATAATTTAGGTGTCTTCAAGGCTAGAGTGAATAGGCTCTTAATAAACTAGTGCGCCTTACCATCAACGATTGCATCACTACTTACCATAAGGTGGATGCACAGTCAAGCTCTAGTTTATAACAATTAAAAAAAAAACTTCCTTATTGCCTAAGCACTTGATGAGTGCCCAAAAATAGAAATGCTCATGTCAAACCTGTAAAAATATAGAATAGTTTGAGTTCGATGCACTAAAACTATTCTATTTTTACATGTGTTCACTCCTTGCCTTGAAGACACCTAAATTATAATCGGGTGGGAAGACCGCAGCAGAAAAGTTGCTCCAGTCCTTCGATATACGCGATATAATTCTCTAAAGCAAATTTAAAAGAAAAATATATTTCCAGTGTCTTTTCAAAAAAATATAGAATTTAAGTTTATTTTTATAGTTCATTAGCATCACAATAAAATTTATGAAGACTATAATTTTATTGCCGTAAATAAACGATGGTTTGTTTTTAATAGCACCGTTAGCGTTCAACTTGAGCTATAATAACGCATAATTTAATAAAATAGCCCAAGAAATAGAAGTAATTAGTTGAAATATTGCTGTCTTAGTCAAAAATAAAATTCATCTGTGGTTTTACTAAGTTAGATTTAATAACGACTAGCCGCTCCAGCTTTGAAACCTTTGAAATTCTCGTCTTTTCTCTACTATTATAACTATGGATGTCTTATACACTTTTTAGGGTTTTTTTAGGGTCTTATACACTTTGTAGGGGTTACCTCGAAAGGAAAAAACGGAACCCTTATAGTATCACTTTTTTAGTCTGTCGGTCTGTCAAGACCCTTTATCTCGGAAACGCGTGGAGGTATCGAGTTGAAACCATATACTCAGGTCTTTGGTTTCTTGAAGCTGTAAAAAAATAAAACTTCTAAGTTAATGAACAAAAAAGATACGGCCGTTTATGTCGCAAAAAACGTATATTTCGACACTCTCATGGGAATCAAAATTCATAGGATACTTCCTATTGATCCAGAATTCTAAAATTTGACTTAAAGTGATGTCTTATAGGACAGGTATAGGAATAAATCTAAAAACAGTAAATTTGTTGTTACGTCGCAAAAAAAAAACTTTTTTTACGATTCGGAAAAATGTTCGAGACTCCATTTGGGAATTGAACTATTTACATAGGTAAGTTTATACGAAACCCTCAGTGCGTGAGTCCGACTCGCACTTGCCCAGTTTTTTTTCTTAAATGTTCTTTATGAAACATTCTAGATATTAATGAAAACTGCGTGGAAATCCGTTACGTAGTTTTTGAGTAATATCGTGTTCACACAGACAGAAAGGTACGATTTTCTATTTTTGTCAGCATGTAGCTTTGTTGAGGGCATCATGGGTTTTTTTTGAAGGGTGGAAATCATCAAATCATCCAATGACTTCTCCCACTCTGGGCGGAGCGAGAGGGCGTGTCAAGACTTTTACAGACTAAAACCACACCTGTGTTCTTCAGTTTCCCTTTGCGTTCTAGGACTACAGGTTTCCTTTTCAGAAAATTCCCCGCGGTCCTAGCTAGCGGGCATCGGCCCTGCTGGGCCCCTACGGTTTGCTGACATCTCTTTGAGGAGCGCGTGGATCGTGGACAACTGGGCTCGGTGTGGTCGATTACCGGACGGCCGGATGGCAAGCTACCCATTGTTCGACTTCCGCAAGCCCGCGTCTACCGTGGCTGGTAGTCGGGGTCAGAATCTCGGCAGCTGGGACGTGAGGCCATTCGTTCTGAGGGCATCATGGGTGGGTATACGGTAGAGTGGAGGGCGCGGTCAGGTACTGCACTCCATAGAATGCACGAACGCGACACAAATAGGAACTAACATGTTTTTTTTTTGTCATTTCACGGAACAGGTATTTGTCCAAATCCCTAGATTTGTTCAGGGAAATGATAAAATAGTGTTGTTATTGTAACATCCTCCGTGATTTGATCAAATCACTCAGAGAATTGACCAAATCTCTGTTTTTAACATATCCCCACGACATCCTACATAAAACAATACTGAAACCATTAAACTGTGTTCCTATTCAAGACCTACAATTTCACTTCAAAATCCCTCACGTAAGCACTCCACAAAAACTGAAAAGACATTTATAAGACGCCTGAGCACTTAATCAACCTCAATTCTTCACACTACTTAGTACAAGAATAAACAAACTGTCCACCTAATCGTGGCAAACAGTGTATCAGTCATTTGTTCTGCAGATAAAAGGATCTAACGCTCAAACATGGACTTTCACTCCGGAGCTTTCAAATGCAGTCTTAGTGTTTGTACGATGCAGGTACTTTATTGTGCTGTGTTTCAAGTATACAGGGTGTTATTGACATCGACGCACGAACGAATACCCTGGATCCAGTACATTATTCTGGACCCCCCAGTGGTTTTTTTTTTTTAGGTGGGAAAATTATCTTATGACAAATCTCGCTCTTGGGCGGAGCGGGAGATAGTGTCAGACTTTTACTGACTAAAAACCCACTCCTGTTCCTTCGTTGCCTTCGTCCCAGGGCCCGGGAATCCCGGCGGCGGTTGGGGCGTGAAGACCGTTGCCTCACGCGATCGGCCGCCTCCTTTCCTAGCATTACTGCTTCGCAGAAGGAGGCGACCGCTTGCCACTCCTCCTCGCTCCGGACCATGGCCTGTACCAAGGCCTGGCGTGAGAGATCGCCGCCACCGATCGTCCCCACGAGGACAAGGCGTTGCTCTGCCCAAGCGGGGCACACCTCCACCGTGTGCTCCACCGTGTCCTCCGGGCGTTCCACACAGTGGCGACACCCGGGCGTCGCTTCCGCACGAATCCGGTGCAGGAACTTCCCGAACTTACCGTGTACGGTGAGAACCATGTGCGTCATGCGGAAGGTGAGGACGCCGTGAGGTCTTTCCAACCACGCCTCAAAGAGGGGACTTACCGCCATAATTGTGGCGTGCCCGGACCCCCCAGTGGTGGAATATTTCGTCGGTTTCTACCTATATATTTTTTTAATTTTACCTTTTTAGGGTTCCGTAGCCAAATGGCAAAAAACAGAATCCTTATAGATTCGTCATGGCTGTCTGTCTGTCCGTCAGTATGTCACAGCTACTTTTTTCCGAAACTATAAGAACTATATAATATTGTTGAAACTTGGTAAATAGACTTATTCTGTGAACCGCATTAAGATTTTTACACATCAATAGAAAAAAATCAACAAATTTTGAGGTTTCCCCATACTTAGAACTGAAATTCAATTTTTTTTTTTCATCAAACCTTTACGTGTCCTATGGATAGGTCTTTAAAAAAGATATTGAGATTTCTAATTTTTTTTTTCTAAACTGAATAGTTTGCGCGAGATACACTTTCAAAGTAGTAAAATGTGTGTGTCCCCTCCCCCCTGTAACTTCTAAAATAAGAGAATGTTAAAACTAAAAAAATATTATGTACATTACCATGCAAACTTCCACCGGAAATTGGTTTGAACGAGATCTAGAAAGTAGTTTTTTTTTTAATACGTCATAAATCGTAAACCGCAATTTGCCTTTCAAGTTAGTTCGAAACCCTCAGTGCGCGAGTCCAACTCGCACTTGCCCAGTTTTTTTAATCTGTATAAAATCGTTATTTAAGATACCTGGTATATAATCGGCACCAAAGTGCTATTGCACCACTCATCAGGTATGGCTTCTTGCAGCAACAACTTATTGAAGAACAAAGCTAACCACGTCCATCCATCCACTCGCAATAACTTCCACACTTCAACTGGTATTCCATCTGGACCAATGGCTTTACCATTCTTCATTCCATTTACTGCTATTCTGACTTCATCCATACTAACCATTTTCACTAATCCCACATTCACTGGTTTATTCTCTAACACCCCACTCCAATTATTTTCCTCATTCATCAATCTTTCAGAATATTCCTTCCACCTCTTTCTGATTTTTTCATCATCCGATAGAACCATTCCAGTTTCATCTCTTATACATCTTACATGACAAACATCCCTCGCCTTTCTCTCTCTTATTCTAGTAAGCCGGTATAGCTCTTTTTGGCCTGCAGGACTGTCCAGTGCGTCATGTAGTTTAAGTTAAGTAGTTAAGTTTTGTAAGAAGGTAATTTTATATTATTATAATTTTATATATTATTAAATGCCACTCCCACTCGATATTAAGCAGTGATGCAGTCGTTAATGGTGAATCACACTAGTTTATTAAGAGCTCACTCTAGCCTTGAAGACACCTGATTTATAAATTGGATGGGAAGACCGCAGCAGAAATTAATATTGTTGAACAATATTTTAAACAAAAGCTCGAAACTGAATAATATCGGTCATTTCATGTCATTTAAAACCGGATGCCAGAAAATCTGACATCAGTCTTAATAAGGGTTTTTTTTTTTCGTGTCGGAAAATCGTCTAATGACATCCTGCGATCTTGGGCGGAGCGGGAGATGATGTCAGACTTTTACTGACTAAAAACCCACTCCTGTTCCATCTTTGCCATTTTTCCAGGGCCCCGGGGATCACTTTCGCATCACCCATGGCCCCAGTAGGCCTCGACCCTGCTGGGCCCCTACGGTTGCTGACATCTCCTTGAGACGCGCGTGGAACACTACGCGCCGTCGACGACTTGGGCTCGGTCCGGACAGTTACCGGACGATCGGACGACGAGCCACCCATTGCTCGCCGTCCGCAAGCCCGCGCCTACGGAGTCTTAATAAGGGGTATCTTGTTAATTAGATACTAGATTGCGGAGTTCAGATAGGTGGTCGCAAATCTGAAAATGAGCAACAACAGAACTACTGAATCTAAGAGAATACACCACTCATTTTTAATTAATACAAATACTTAAGATGGTCCTTTTCCACTCGCCTATCGTCAACATCGAGCATGATTTCAAAGCTTGTTACTTCATCTAACGCAATCCAACGCGATGTTTGATGAAGAGGCAACGCGAAAAAAGAGAGATAACGTCTTTAAACTCTGTTAGCATTCGATAATTTATTCCGTGATTTACTAGAATATTTCACAAAACTGTCCCAAGAAATACGTGTTTCTTTTTAAACCCTTAAAAGTTTTAGAAAAAAAATGTTGTCATTGAGAATAATGATTAAATTTGCAAGGCTTCTATTGTTATATATTTTTGACTTTTTAAATTTTTGAGTATATTATGAAGTGTCAAAGTTCATGCAAAATAGCAGATTTTAAGAGATCTTTACTGGATTAGGTTTACACAAATTTACAAATTGATTTTAATAGAAGCCTAGATAATATCCACAAGATACTGTATTTCCAAAATATCTAATGAAAAATGTGTAATAACGTCATAATCGCGTAAGAGCGGTTGTATGAAAAACAGTGAAAACTGTATGTCGAATTGCATGCCCTTAAAAAGCTTATTAGAAAGTCTTATGATTATTTAAGTAAATTTTCAATAAATAATATTCATAAACAGCAAAGTTATTAGCGTTGGTTCAAATGCCAAAATGTCACTCAATTTATGAAAATATTGTACAGGCTATTGACTAAGAATGAATAAATGACGACCAAAATGGAAAAGCAATGCGCGTAGTATTTTCTAGTAGAAATTGTTATGAATGATTGATTCTATTATGAATTTACCAATTATGACGAATTTTAGTAGTCAATTTTGGGATTTCTTTTTTTTTTACTTTTGACTACGAAAACATGATTAGCAACGGGTACCAATAGAGTCGCATTTTTTTGGTACTAATTTAAAAATAAAATTAACCTTTTTTGCGGTTCGCAAAAATTTTCGTGACTCCATTCGGGAATTGAACTATTTACATAGATAAGTTTTTACGGAACCCTCAATGCGCGAGTCCGACTCGCACTTGCCCAGTTTTTTTTCTAAAATTTCAATTAAATTTTATAAAATTTTGAACGCCTAGGTGAATGAAAGTATAAGAAAAAAATATAATTAGGGTTCCGTACCAGAAGGGTAACTAATAAAATCGTTATACTGAGCTTCCGCTTTCCGTCCGCCTGTCTGTCAGTGAGCGGTTTCTCAAAAACTGCAATAGGTAAACAGTTTTTGAGCACTGTAACAACTAATAACCAAATTATCATAGTACCAAACCCTTTATACTTGGCCATTTTTTTTGTAACAGCAAAAACTAAAACAAACGAAACCCGGGGCCCTGGGACGAAGGCAACGAAGGAACAGGAGTGGGTTTTTAATCAGTAAAAGTCTGACACTATCTCCCGCTCCCGATTTGTCCTTAGATGATTTTCCCACCTAAAAAAAAAACTCAACAACAAAATCATTAAAATTGCGGTCGAAAAGTTTTCCACCCTTATGGATAACGTCAGCAAAGAACTAACTGCTTGTAATTAAAATTAATCAAATAAGAGCGAGGGAATGCAAGTCTAATTAGCAAGATGGGTAAATTCCAAGCCAGATTATTTTCTCAAAGACATGCCTCAGATAACTTTCTCTTGCATTCTGAGTTCTAAGTTATGTTTATTTATAGTTACTTTGCAGAAATAACTTACATGTCAGATGTCGAGGAATATGGACATGGAGGATTGAGGAAATGGAGTAGCTATAATGTAAGTAATGGAGTAGCATTTCATTTAATTTCATTTATTCATTAACAATTTACGTTGTGTTTGAATGTAAAACATTCACAAAAATAATAATAATAGAGAAATAATTAAAATTCGCTAAAACATTTCCAATAAGAACAAAAAAACATTAGAGTAATAAATAAAAATCATAATTACACAACAATATCAACACAAAAAGAAATAATAATATCACAACTTCATTACGTCAACCACTAGTCACTTAAAAAATAAAAACAAAGGTAAATAATAATTCTTAAAAAATAATAATAGATAGTAAAATTCATAGCACACCATACATATCAACAACAACAACAAACGACATAATGAAAAAACAATTATGATTTTATGTTCGATAAAGAGGCAATGCGAAAAAAGAGAGATAACGCCTGAACGCTCTGCTGGCATTCAGTTATTTTGTCACTCGAATATTCCACAAAACTTTTTTCAAGATGTTTGTGTTTTGTTAAAAACCAAGTATATAGAAAAAAAATTCGTCATTTAGAATCTAAATTTAATGTGCAAGGTTTTTATAAATCAATTTTATTTACTTTTTCAATTTATAAGTATCTTATGAAGGGCCAAATTTCATGCAAAATAGTAGATGTTCAAAGATCTTTACTGGATTAGTTTTACACAAATTTATTTGTTGATTTCAATAGAATCCTAGATAATATCCACAAGATATCTGTGTTTCCAAAATATCTAGAGAAAAATGTGTAATAACGGTAAAAGAGCTTGTACGTAAATGTATTTCGGGTTGGGTGATTTTAACTAGTCGAATTTTAACGTATATGACCTAGATGCTGGAAAACGACTATCATACACATATATTTTCGCTATCTCCATTAATACGTTAACGGCTTTCAATACAATTAAGAAGGAAATATGACTTCGTACAACAATTGTCGAAATACGAAACAGATGTCGGGCCTGCATTCACAACAATTTGAGCACGATTTGTAAAAATTATGATATGACATTTTTTTTTATTGTGGTAAAACCCAGAGACAGATTTTACCATAAAAGAGTGAGATAACATTTTTAATAGGTTTTTCAGGTATCATATAAGCAAAAATATTTTTTAAATCATAATTTTGAATATTAGTCTTATGTGACTCGATTCACATTACCAGCGAATTCACAAAGTTATAAAAAGATTTTTATAGGATGTGGCATATCACTAGCAAGAGGATAAGCTAGATAAATTTTGGGGGAGTTGGAAGATTCCTGTCGCCTTTGATTATTTTTTATAGCCATGTAAATAGCTGTAACATGGACAGCTTTAACTTAAGTCTAAAACTTTGCGAGTAAATTAAAAAAATACTAGATAGCTAATGTTACACTAATTTTAGATTTAAAAGTACTCTAATACAATACACATCTAAATAAAATTAAAATTCAGAGTCCTTATATATATATTTTTAAATTTGTATTCGAATGAAAAATTTGGGTCTTATTTTCATAAAACAATAAAAATTCTATGAAAAAAAATCCACAGGGCATGAGAAGTGTTTAGGGATATAAAAATATAGCAGATGACCCTCCCGTCGACCATTTTAATTTGGCACACAATGCACCAAACACCCTGTATATTTGTTTTAGTAAAGTAACAGTAACATATTAGCAGTTCGTTTGCTACTATTCTGAGGCGACAAAACAGTGTTCTAAAATAACATGTCAATATTTCTGTCGGTAAAATATGAAATCTGAAAATGTTAGCTACATAGAAAAGTGAGAAAGTTTCTGTCAAACCCATCTTATTTAAGCTATCCGATAGGTGACAGTTACATTATCTGCTTTATTAAACTTAGCTAAAATATCAGTATTTTTTGGGTAAAAATATTTGATTTTCTATTATACGTTTATTGATTGATACATAATATATACTTTATTGTACTCAGACTAATAAATAATACAACGGGAACCTTGAACAAAAAAAAACAGAATTGGTGGTTTATCACATTCCGCGATCTTTTCTAGGCGACCTGCAATTTACAGAGATTGTCTGGATACAAAATGAGGTTGCACATGCGTGCAAAGAACACACACAACGTACACAATTTTTATTGATAGAAAAACAGTAGATACAGTCGTCATCATTCATACAGTGTTATTACTAATATATATAATATTATAAAGAGGTAAAGTTTTTTTTTTGTAGGAGGGAATCTCTGAAAGTACTGGTCCGATTTTTTTCACCGATAGAAAGCTGCTTTATTCCTGAGTGACATAGGCTATATTTTATGTACACGGGTGAAGCCGCGGGCAAAAGCTAGTCACTAAAATAAATGCATAAATACATAACAAAGTATCTCGCTATTATTAAGCATTTATTTAAAGACATGAACATTAACAGTCAGAATTAAGTGGAAAGTGCATTAAGTACATTGTTAATTTGTAGGTGGCTTTTTTTATTAAGACAGGAATTTAAAGCAATATTACGTATTAATTCTTTGAGAATCTCAGCATCGGGAGTCGTGTAACGTTGAGTGCTGTGTAGTCCCTGGGGCACTGGTTTAGGTGATCTTAATGGAACGAGTGGGATTTTGAGGCAATAATTTGACTAAATTCAATAACGTAGAATGTCCGATTTTAGCAATTACCATTTTCTTAACTTAAGGGCATGCAGTTTGACATACATTTTCACTGTTTTTCATACAACCGCTCTTACGCGATTATGACGTTATTACACATTTTTCATTAGATATTTTGGAAACACAGTATCTTGTGGATATTATCTAGGCTTCTATTGTAATCAATTAATAAATTAGTGCAAAACTAATCCAGTTAAGATCTCTGAAAATCTGCTATTTGCATGAACTTACACTTCATAATTTACTCAAAAATTAAAAAGTCAAAAAAGTATAAATATAGAAGCCTTGCAAATTTAATCAAGATTCTGAATGACGACAATTTTTTTCAAAAACTATTAAGAGTTTAAAAAAAACATGTATTTCCTGAAACATTTTGTAAAATATTCGAGTAAATCACGGAATTACCGAATGCTAACAGAGTTTTCAGGCGTTATCTCTCTTTTTTCGCGTTGCCTCTTTGTCAAATATCGCGGTGGATTGCGTTAGAAGAAGTAACAAGCTTTGAAACCATGCTCGATGTTGGCGAGTGAAAAAGGAGCCTCTTGATAATGCTCCCTACACTAAAAACAAAAGCCACTAAAAATCAGCGCCATCTATTGGGAATGAGGCCACATTCGGGACCCCAACTTTCATTTTAAGAAGAATAGCATTATTATTGTTAAAAATAGTCTATTAGAAAAATGATCCTAAAATAAATAAGAAAATTGTTACCAAGGCTTGTACCTACACATATGAAGGCTAAATCAGTGTTTTTCAATCTGTGGGTCGCGAATTCGCGATCCCCAGTTGGGTCACAAAGCCTTGCTTAGGGGGTCGCGGTCGAGAGTCAGGTAAAAGTGAAAAGATATTGCTACAGATCCTACGCTACAAAAAAATTCAATAATAAAGCTGTGCTTGTGTATGCTTCATTTTTTTTTTATAATTTTTGTTCTATTTTTGATATGCAAATTAAACACTGTGCGGTTTGAAGAATATTCGACTTAAACGTCTTAATTCAATAAAAAAAATACATTCAGTCGAACAGGGAACCTCCTTCTTTTTGAAGTCGGTTAAAAAGCGGTTTTAAAAGCGAGGTGCGCCCATCCATTTATCGCAATGGTACGGTCCAAGGGGATCTCAACTATGACCGAGATATCCGTGAACATACAAAAAGGGGTCACTTAGATAAAAAAAATTAAAAAAAGACTGGGACAAACAAATCATTCAACTTTTAATTTCTACAAACTTCAACAAGGACCTCATACGGAGGGCAGCGCATGTTGCAAATGAATCTCAATGTGTACATATGTAGGTACGTAGTACACGAGCAAGCTATGTGGCTATGTGTACTTAATTCCTCATCTATGTCGGAGAGAGCCCGTAACAAGTTTATTGTAGGTGAATGCACCGATCATCAGCTTGGATTAAAGTTGCCTCAAGGAAATGTCAGCAAACCGTAGGGGCCCAGCAGGGTCGAAGCCTACTGGGGCCAAGGGTCTGCTTCTGAAAGGAAGACTCGGCCCTGGTACGAAAGGCAACGAAAGAACAGGAGTGGGTTTTAGTCAGTAAAAGTCTGACACTATCTCGCGCTCCGCCCAAGAGCGGGGGATGTCATAGGATGATTTTCCCACAAAAAAAAATTGGATTAACAGGGTGTTAATGTCTCACAGACCTGCGCTGAAATGTGAGGATCCTCCGACCAGATGAGTGTTGTGACTGATAAAGGCAACTGCCCGATAGTTATGTTTTAATCGCACGGGGAACTCTGATACTGCAATGCAGGTTAGTTTCTATGTGACGACATAAATGTTGATGATATTATGAACGTCCAGAGGTCGCGGGCTTGCGGACGGTAACCGTCCGGACCGAACCGAAACCGTCGACGGCGCGTATTGTTCCACGCCCGCCTCAGGGAGATGTCAGCAAATCGTAGGGGCCCAGCAGGGTCGAAACCTACTGGGCCCACGGGTAGTGTGAAAGCGAAACCCGGGGCCCTGGGATGAAGGCAAAGAAGGAACAGGAGTGGGTTTTTAGTCAGTAAAAGTCTGACACTATCTCCCGCTCCACCCAAGGGCGGAGGATATCATTAGATGAGTTCCCACCGAAAAAAAAAAACGTCCAGAGGTAAAATTTTGTGTCTTAGTTTAAAATAAAATTCATTGGTGAAGAAAAATGGCCAAAAAAAGAATGAGATGAGATGAATTGGCGATGGATGCGAGACTTACAGAATCGTTTGTTCTGGCGACACTTAGGGGAGGCCTATATCCAACAGTGGACGTATTTCGGCTGAATTGATGATGATGATGATGAAAAAAATATATATCAACAAAAAAATACTTATAGACTTAGTTTAAAGTAAGAAAGTTTTACACCCAAACAAAAATTGGTTTCTTATTTCATGAATTTTATACGTATTTTATTATTATAAGCCACTTAATTTAACGATACTACATTCTTTCAAATATCTGTTATTTATTTATTGTGCACACCTACCACAGTCTTTTATAACCCAATGGTTGACTGGTAGAGCATGCCTTGAGGCATTAAGTCCGCCTATGCCACCACTGTACATGAAGTTTAAATAAATAAATAAATAAATTTACTACTAACACCTAAGAAGCCGTTAACTGGCAGACGCACCCTATTATAAAATCGATTTTCACGCTACACTACCTTGTATGTGGAACCATAGGTTTGTTTCACTGAAAATTGTGCCGGTAACACGTCTAACGGACTTTACTGCTATAAAGGAAACTGCTCTTGGTGAGCCTTTGCTACCAGCTTTTACAGCTGGGTATGTTGGTAAAAAAACCACCCCTTTCCTACCACACATTTAAATTTTTTATGACTATACCCATACGTTTCAAATTTATCAAACTAGTTAAAAAGCTCATCATTTACGAAGGATTTTTAAAATTTCAAACGGAAATTTTAATGGAAGATTCAATTGGGCACATGACTTGTCTCTTATGTACACGTAAATAAACCTAAACAGAATATTATGTATGTTAGACATGTCACATTAATTAAATGAATCGTCCGCCTGTAAGGGAAGGTTTTTACAAGATTGATGCGAAACGCGGGGATGCGGGAAACCCACGATGTAAATATGGCTACAATTTTATCTGAAGCTAGGAAAGAAAATTAGGTTTTGGTTGAAAAAAGAAGCTTAATTGGATATTCTAGGCATACTTTTCACGGACGCGTAGCTTCCTAAACGCCTATTCGTCATTATACGCTTGGTGCGCCGGCTCACAGCTTACTTAAAAAAATTATGAAACTGTCGACGGAGCGGCAACGTCGTGCCGTCGTGTCGCCGAGCGTATAATGACGAATACGCGTTTATGACGCTACGCGGCCATGGACAGTAGACCCTTGTGTTGAGAAGAAACTGCGCGTGATACTAGAATATATGAAACATCAAACGGGTACAAACCTAAAGAATTGTTCGAAAGACTTTTGTAGAGTTTGTTTTCATACTAAAAGACAACATTCATCAAGAAAAATAAGTACTTACCTAACATTTTACTATAGAACTTTTGCTTCGTCTCGAAGCAATAAACTTGAAAATTTAGGAAAAACAGATTGTTTGTAAGATCATTAAATTGAGATAAGCCCTAAAATAAGCTCAACTTGACAACGGCAACGCACAAAGTCGTGCACAGTGGAAATAAGGACATGAAAGGTCGACTTTAAGGGCGTCCAACTCGAGATACATTTTCATTATTTTTCATACAACCACTCATAAGTGATGACGTAATTACTCTTTTTTTTTCTAGATATTTTGTGGATATTATCTAGGTTTTTATTGAAATCAAATCATAGATTCATATAAAACTAAAAAAAGAAAAGACCTTTGAAAATGTGCTATTTTGTGCCTTTCCTAAAGTACTCATAAATTAAAAAAAAAAAATTAAGATCTATAGAAACCTTGCACATTTAATCAAGATTCTGAATGCCAAATGCAGAAATAAAAATAAAACTATGAATTTAACTTCTGTCTTTTATTTTCCGGCCTGCAGTTCATGATCAGGTTCAGTACCTAAGGAGATATTGTTTAAGGTGATATTATTTAAGGTGATATTGTTTAAAGGGACATTGTTGCTGCATCTTTACTGTTTAGTTAAATAAATAAAAAATTAAAAAGAAAAAATCCGACGAGCAGACTTTCCCTCATGGAGACTCCAGGCGATGAACTCCAAAACAAAACTCCAAGAGAAAAGAATTAAATTAGAAGAAGAAAATATTGTTTCCAAAAACTTTAAAAGTTAAAAAAGCACGTCTTTCCTGAAACAAATTTTGTGAAATATTCGAGTAATTGACGGAATTACCGAATACCAACAGAGTGTTCAGGTGTTATCCCTTTTTTTCACATTGTGCCTTTATCAAACATTGCGTTGGATGAACTAACCAGTTTTTAAACCATTCATTGATGATAGACAGGTCGGAAAGGGCTCTTTGACTAATGATTTAGGAGGGAGGTACCGTAAAACGGGGTGAATAGAAATGCAGGGGTGAATAGAAACAAAACTTTGTTTTGGTTTTTCACTTTGATATATTATCGGCTTAGAACTAAGCATCGACTTTTTAGAACAACAATTCATAAATAAATTTATATAGTTAAATGCTGCAACAAATATTCAAACATCGTAAAAATACCCTTTGAAGTTTTGTTTCTATTCACCCCATTTGACATCAATTATTCCACATAAAAATGTTAAACATATATCTAGTATATTTTGAGATACGAGAGTGTAGTATTTTCTCAGGTTAGCAGATTGAGTTCCAGTTAATTATTGCCCACTACTTTTTTCCTATCGATTTCACAATTGTTTTATCTTGACCATGAAGTTTTCACAATTGCTTCCTAAATCCTACCTTGATTTCGTATAAATATAAAAAGTTCATCTTTTAAGCTGTTGATCCCCGCAATAACGCCGGCGTTAACGCGCCATTGTCTTTCTATTGTGTCTCTAATTACGCTACTCAAAAAGTTAAAAAAGAACACTCAATCCACACGCACACTAAGTACCATATTATGCTAACAGTGTGGGCACAGGTACCTAAAATTCTCATACCCGTCATGCAGGAGCAATAATAGGCTTCGATGGCTTCTCTACCTTCGACATTCACTTTGATCAAAATATATTTATGTATAAAAAAGCGAAATACAACTCACTGATTAATCACGAAATCTCAGAAACTATAACACCTGCAAACTTAAAATTTGGCAGGTTTTTCCTTATAGGGTGTAGACATCCGCTAAGAATGGATTTTCCGAAATTCACTAAGGGGATCAGCAGGGTCGAAGCCTACTGGGGCCATGGGTAGTGTGAAAACGAAACCCGGGGTCCTGGGACGAAGGCAACGAAAGAACAGGAGTGGGTTTTTAGTCAGTAAAAGCCTGACACTATCTCGCGCTCCGCCCAAGAGCGGGATTTGTCATAAGATGATTTTCCCACCAAAAAACAAACCCCTAAGGTGATGAAACGGGGGTCCAAAGTTTATATGGAGAAACCGACTTTCACGCAAGCGAAGCCGCTGGCAGAAGCTAGTGGATAATATATTTTATTCGATACGTGCCTCGATAATTGCGGCTTTAACTAACGAGCTGTTTTCGGTCACTAGCGCAGCTGCGACATACTAGGGCTAAGACTAGAAGATACCTCAATATCTATAAATATAAAAGAAAGTCGTGTTAGTTACACTATTTATAACTCAAGAACGGCTGAACCGATTTGGCTGAAAGTTGGTGGGAAGGTAGCTTAGAAACAGGAGACGGATATAGGATATTTTTTTTTGTTTTTTTTTTTTTTGAGTAGTGTAGAGTAGGGTAGAGTAGGGTAGAGTAGGGTAGAGTAGGGTAGAGTAGGGTAGAGTAGGGTAGAGTAGGGTAGAGTAGGGTAGAGTAGGGTAGAGTAGGGTAGAGTAGGGTAGAGTAGGGTAGAGTAGGGTAGAGTAGGGTAGAGTAGGGTAGAGTAGGGTAGAGTAGGGTAGAGTAGGGTTTTTTTTTTTTTTTTTATATGTGTGCATCGCTTTTTGTCCTCTGACACTGGTCAGAGTCTTTATTTGGCTAGGCACGGATTGTCGCGCTATTTTTTTTTTTTTTTTATTTCCTTGCTCTGGTTGTTGGTGTGAGAAGGCCATTAGACCCATCACGGATGCTTTATTTTGTACATAAAATTACTTATAAATATTTTCTAAGTTAGGGTAGAGTAGGGTAGGGTAGGGTAGAGTAGGGTAGAGTAGGGTAGAGTAGGGTAGAGCAGGGTAGAGTAGGGTAGAGCAGGGTAGAGTAGGGTAGAATAGGGTAGAGTAGGGTAGAGTAGGGTAGAGTAGGGTAGAGTAGGGTAGAGTAGGGTAGAGTAGGGTAGAGTAGGGTAGAGTAGGGTAGAGTAGGGTAGAGTAGGGTAGAGTAAGGTAGAGTAGGGTAGAGTAGGGTAGAGTAGGGTAGAGTAGGGTAGAGTAAGGTAGAGTTGGGTAGAGTAGGATATAGTAGTCAGTTGACGGGCAAAAGCTAGTTATATATACAATCTCCACCTCGCAAATGCACGGAAACATATTATGATCTAGCGAGCTTTAAGTGCGTTCCCAAACTAAATATAATGACGTCTTTTTCTGTCAATTGTAGAAATGGTATTGATATAGCTACTTCACTCAACAATAGGTTCGTTTTTTAAACCGTCTTCAAACCAGTTATGGCGAACGTTTTCTGTAAACTGCAACCACCTCACTCAACGATAGTTTCGTGTTTTAAACCGTTCTTAAACCAGTTGGGACGATGGACGTTTCCTGTAACCGTTTACGTTTACGTCATCGAAAGAAAGGTTGCGTTTCGACCGACGACGTCAAGAACTCGACAACGACCCACTAGTAATAAATACACTAATATATCGTTATTAAGAACAAATAATCGAGGCAGCGTACCGGAAGACGTAGCGTTGGAAGGCCTCCTACAAGGTGGACCGATGACTTGGTGACGGTTGCGGGAGTCCGATGGATGCGAGACGTACAGGACCGTTCATTGTGGTGACACTTGGGGGAGGCCTATGTCCAGCAGTGGACTTCTTTCGGCTGAAATGATGATGATGATGAATCGAGGCAGCACGGCCTCGCCGACTACACGCTATCTGTTTCACTCGCACTTCTGTGTACCTACTTCGGCTCTGTTATATTACTCACTCACCAAATGTGGCTATACGCTTGCATACCGAATGCCAATTACGACACACCGACGCTAGCGCATCATAGTTCGAAGTACCTAACGGATAAAATCGTAAAAACGTTGACCCCCCCGCTAACTACAAAGTTGCCAGTATACAACAAATTAATATATTTTAAGACCTTTCTAATGGTACCAATTTCAATTTGCTACAAGGTGGGTACGTTTTGTTCCATGTTCTTTAAAACCGCTGCTTAACTTCGCTCGAAAAAATCGGGTTTTATGATAACTTCTATGTTTTATTAGTAAGTAATACTTTTGAAATCATCTCCCTGAGCCCTTTATTTTAATATGTGTGACAGCTGAGAAAACCAAAAAAAAATTGAAAACATAATTTGGCTCTTAAAGTGTTTTTTTTTTAATAATTTTTTGTATGTACTCTCATGTGATAAATCTAATGACGTCTCTCAAGCTAAAATGCAACAAAACGTTTAAGCTCTAGGGCGTACCAAAAACATAACCCTTCTTTTAGCGCAGTCGGGTAAAAAATCCTGCCAAGATTCATCATCCATAAAGATACTTCTAGTCTTTTAATATGAATTCAATTTTGGACTATTAAAAACCGATTTCGCCGGTGTAATGTCAATTTATCTGATGATTATTACTTTACGGTTATCTGTAGGATATCGACACCCTTCTGTAATTGGAAAACAGATATCATGAATTCGGTGTGGGAAAGGGACAGTGCTATACGATTTCTACAGCTTCGTCTCTCTCTCGCACCAGAATTACGATGATATTAAGACGTCATGGTAGAGGCACTGACGTCATTTATATTATTAAGTCACATCCTGCGAACAGGCGGTTTATGTCCATATAATAATATTATATGTACGTGATTTTGGCACAATTGCCTTGTGTATGACCTCACGAAACTCATTTAATGTAGACGTTAGAGGCAATCAGACAATTTAATGTCTTTAGTGTACTCGTAATAATATGCGTAGCCTTTCCCCAAACATATTAAGTTAGACATCCAGTCTAACCGAATGCTGTTGAATCCTAGAAGCATGTTTATAGTAAATGCTTTTGTGCTCGTGCTTGTAGACCCAACTCTCTAGTTAGGCAGCAGATGCTAAATCAGGTACAATTGTAACTGTTCATCATCATCATCATTTCAGCCGAAAGACGTCCACTGCTGGACATAGGCCTCCCCCAAGCGTCGCCACAGCGAACGGTCCTGTGCGTCTCACATCCATCGGACTCCCGCAACCATTACCAAGTCATCGGTCCACCTTGTAGGAGGCCTTCCAACGCTACGTCTTCCGGTACGTGGTCGCCATTCCAGAACCTTTCGGCCCCAACGGCCATCTGTTCTGCGAGCAATGTGCCCTGCCCATTGCCACTTTAGTTTGGCGATTCTTCGTGCTATGTCGGCAACCTTGGTTCTCCTGCGGATATCCTCATTCCTGATTCGATCACGCAAGGAAACTCCGAGCATAGCCCTCTCCATTGCCCTTTGGGTGACTTTAAGCCTTCTAATGAGGCCCATTGTAAGCGACCACGTTTCGGAGCCATATGTCATCACTGGCAACACGCACTGGTCATAGACTTTCGTCTTGAGACACTGTGGTATATTGGACGAGAAGACACCGCGCAGCTTCCCGAACGCTGCCCAGCCGAGTCGGATTCGACGATTGATCTCTTTCTCGAAGTTAGACCTTCCCAACTGGACCGTCTGTCCCAGGTAAACGTAGTCGTCTACAACTTCGAGTGTAGAGTCCCCGACCTTGACAGGAGTGGGTGCTACATGGCTGTTTACCATGACTTTGGTTTTGTCCATGTTCATTTTAAGTCCCACTCTTTCGGAAGCTCTACTGAGGTCACCAAGCATTGTACTGAGCTCCTCCGTAGTCTCAGCCATGACTACTATGTCGTCGGCAAACCGAAGGTGAGTGATGTACTCGCCATTGACATTAATGCCTAGCCCTCTCCATTCCAAAACCTTGAAGACATCCTCCATTGCTGCCGTGAACAGTTTCGGAGAAATAACGTCTCCCTGCCTCACACCCCGCTGCAAGAGGATAGGTTTCGAGGTCTGGTCTTGTAGTCGGACTGACATAGTGGCGTTTTTGTACAAACACTTCAGCACTTCGATATACCGATAGTCAATTTGGCACCGTTGGAGATACTGCAGTACAGCCCAAGTTTCAATCGAATCAAAGGCTTTCTCGTAGTCCACAAACGCTAAGCAGAGAGGCTGATTATACTCCTCAGTCTTCTGTATAACCTGCCGCAGCGTATGTATGTGGTCCACGGTGCTGAAGCCTTTTCGAAATCCGGCTTGTTCGGGAGGCTGGAAGTCGTCGAACCTGCGCGCGAGACGATTCGTGATGACTCTGGAAAACAGCTTGTAGACATGGCTCAGAAGCGAGATGGGCCTATAATTCTTAAGCAGGGCATTATCGCCCTTCTTAAAGAAGAGTACCACCACGCCTCTGCTCCACGCCTGTGGCGTTTTTCCCTCGAGTATGACGGAATCAAATAGCTTCTGAAGGGCCTTAAGGACCGGTTTTCCACCCGCCTTCAGGAGTTCGGCCGTAATTCCGTCCTCACCCGACGCCTTGTTGTTTTTCAGCTGCTTCAGAGCCATCCTAATCTCGTACAGGCTGACGTCCGGGATATCTTCGGTATAGTGTCGAGTCAATCTAGCTCTTGGGTAGTTTACTAGATTTACAGCGGGTTTAGCGATAGACGTGTATAACTGTCCATAAAAAGCCTCGATCTCTCCCAGAAGCTCCGATTTGGCGGATATGACTGATATGATTTGTAACTGTTAATCGTTTAATATTCATCATCATCATTTCAGCCGAAAGACGTCCACTGTTGGACATAGGCCTCCCCCATAGGTCACCACAACGACCGATTCTGTGCGTCTCGCATCCACCGCACTCCCGCGACTCTCACCAGGTCGTCGGTCCACCTTGTGGGAGACCTTCCAACGCTGCGTTTTCCGGTGCGCGGTCGCCACTCTAGAACCTTTCGGCCCCATCGACCATCCGTTCTACAAGCAATGTGCCCTGCCCACTGCCACTTTTGTTTGGCGATTCTTCGGGCTACGTCGGCGACCTTGGTTCTCTTGCGGATAATATCTTCTTCGTTTAATATTATGACTAGTTTATTTATCTCTGTGAAAATATGTATTTTTTTTTGTGTAATAAAAATATGTCGGTGTAGGATGCCGATCACCATCGAAGTTCTGTCCAGGGACTCTGTTTTGTGGGCGGTGACTGGGTAACGAGCAATAAATAAACTATTCCAGATCACACAACTGATTTATTATGATGCAAAATTTAGGTATTCACTTCACACAACGAGCCGTGAGATAGTCGCCGAAACTAGACGTTGTTTGCACGGCTGCCGACAGAGGAAAGAGCACTGCACCTCAGCGGTCGCCATCTTTATCTGCTCAGTTCGTGCAAACGTCAACCCGAATTCTGTCAAAGTGACATGTGTGACTTTTCACCTAGATCGTGCATTCGTTCTCAAGCTTCAGTACTATTGACTTCACCGACACATATTATTATTTTTACAATTTATTTATTTATTTCAGGACACTGGGGTCTTTTACCATTGAAAGGCATACGAGGGGCTGAAACCAACTTGCTAAGGTCCCTTAGGTAATTTTTATTGAACGTGATATCTTATCGACAATTATCCCTGTACGTGCTATGCTAGTGCACCCAAGGACAACCTCTGGTTGGTGGAAATCTATTAGATATAGGTTTGTGGTTTTGAGAGGCTTATATGGACTGGTTACCAAGAACTATGTTAAGACAATAGCCCATGCTTAAACAATGTTACTAAGATACATCGTTAAAAATGTTTCGGGTGACTTGCAAACTCAATAAACGGCCCCCAAAAACGGTCACTAGCAAGAAGTGATGTAGCAACAAGAGAGCTACATACCCTGAGGTGCTTGAGGATTGGAGGGGTAAACTACGGCTATTCCAATCCCTCAAGCAATCCCTCAAGTGCTATGAAGCGCGGCAGCCCGTGAAGGAGATAGTGGGAAGACTTAGATTTGTTCAGTTATATTATAATAATTAAAATTATGTTACACAGTAGATGTGTTATTTTGGTTTAGATAAATCGAGGAGCAAGTTCGTATGAAACCTTAAAAAAATATCTGACGACTAAAATACTTAAATAAACTAACAACGCTATATTACCCACAATAAATATCAACCAAATATTTGCAAAAACACGAATAAATCCCTTGACAAATATATTAAAAGTACCCTTATATGAAACCCGCTGCCTTTTTAACGTGATGTATGCAAATAATATTGATAAATATTACCAGATCTTGGATTTACGCGTCAACAGCTGAGCCGGGATAACACCAATGATCCGTTCATACATCCGGACACGTTTATTGATAAATAAATTGACATTAAAATCTTCTAAGAATGACGGCTAAAAAGAGCGTATTTTTTTGTAAATTACTATCGTAAACTCTAACGTTAATACATGGAAGAAGTTGGGAGTGGCTTTTGCCCAGCAGTGGGAAAGTTACAAATTAAAGCAACATCACACACAAAACCATAAAAACTGGTTAACACATTGACAGCGGCACTCATTTTTTTATTATCACCAAGATTCCTGCAGTACGAGGCCTTTAAGACCTCGTAACGTCTACTTTACTACGAGGTCAAAGTGACCCCGTAGTAAAGTAGATATACCACTGCATTCTACTACGCGGTAATGTACCAGCGCCATCACAATGTCAAAGCTAAAAAATAAATAAAATAAAAACTGTTCTGTCGTTGAGCAACACTGAATGTAGATTTATGTGGCATGTTAGACATATATACGTCTTTTTCGTATACTTAACCAGAAGTTACGGCCTCCGCACGGCAGAAAAGACTATGTCTTTCTTAGCCGCACCGGAAGGAAGATACATACGAGGCTTATTAGACCTCGTAGCACCCTAAACGTCTTAAACTAAATATGCAAATAGTCGTAATCCTCAGAGATACACACATTTTACTAACTTTGTCGCCACTGGTAATAAGAAATGGGAAATTCCGAGGACTAAAGAAAGTTTTCTCACGTCCGGAGTTAGGTCGCTTCATCACTTATAACTACCTCCTATAAAGGTTAGGGCAACCAACTCGGGTTATATGAGACATAAACATGAACCCTGCAGATTGTTGGACAAATATGATATTTTATTTTTAAAACTTTACTATGTATGTAAAGAGAATTGAATCTAATATACCTTTATAAAACAGCAGCGGTGAGCAGTGGTGGATCAGTGGTAACGGCCCGGACTTACGAATTATAGGTCGTGGGTTCAATCCCAGCCAGGCGCATTATTATTATTATTATGAGCCCGTTGTGTCCCACTGCAGAGTAAAGGCCTCCGCAAGCCTGCGCCTACAGTGGCTGAAAATCGGGATCGGGATCACGGCGGCTGGGACGTGAGGGCGTTGCTAGCATTACTGCTTTGCAGAAGGAGGCGACCGCCTGCCATTCCTCCTCGTTTCGGACCATGGCCTGTACCAGGGCCCGGCGCGAGAGGTCATTGCTGCCGATCGCCCCCACGAGGACAAGGCGGTGCTCTGCCCAAGCTGGGCACACCTCTACTGTATGCTCCACAGTGTCCTCCGGGCGGTACAGAACATGGTGACACCCGGACGTTTCTTCCGCACGAATCCGGTGCAGGAACCTTCCGAACTTACCATATCCGGTTAGAACTTGCGTCATGCGGAAGGTGAGGACGCCGTGTTGTCTTTCCAGCTACTGCTCAAAGAGGGAACTTAACGCCATAATTGTGGCGTGCCCAAACCCACGCTGGACCTGCGTGGCGGATTACGGCCCATTCCCTCTCCTAGAAAGGAGGCTTGGGTCCCAGCAGTGGGCACATTATAAGGCTGATTATGCTATGCTTATGCATTAATTATAAAAAAAATTAATTCTTTTATATTTATTTATACATGGAATAAAACAAAGTCACTTTCCTCATCTGTCTGTTTATCCTCTGATTCCTTCTGAATCTCGTAACGGGTTTTGATGCGGTTTTCACTCATAGAAATAACAATAAACGAAGAGGGTTTATGTATATAATTTCCACCCACGCGAAGCCGGGGCGGGTCGCTATTATATATATAAATAAACATTCACACTCATCTTCGGTTTGCCGACGACTTAATGACCTCAGTAGAGCTTCCGAAAGAGTGGGTCTTAAAATGAACATGGACAAAACCAAAGTCATGGTAAATAACCATGTAGCACCCACTCCGATCAAGATCGGAGACTCTGCACTCGAAGTTGTAGACGATTACGTCTACCTTGGACAGACAGTCCAGTTGGGTAGATCTAATTTCGAGAAAGAGGTCAACCGTCGAATCCAACTCGGCTGGGCAGCGTTCGGGAAGCTGCGTGGTATCTTCTCATCCAATATACCACAGTGTCTCAAGACGAAAGTCTATGACCAGTGCGTGTTGCCAGTGACGACATATGGTTCCGAAACGTGGACGCTCACAATGGGCCTCATCAGAAGGCTCAAAGTCACCCAAAGGGCAATGGAAAGGGCTATGCTCGGAGTTTCCTTGCGTGATCGAATCAGAAATGAAGATATCCGCAGGAGAACCAAGGTTGCCGACATAGCGCGAAGAATCGCCAAACTAAAGTGGCAATGGGCAGGGCACATTGCTCGCAGAACGGATGGCCGTTGGGGCCGAAAGGTTCTGGAGTGGCGACCGCGTACCGCAAGACGCAGTGTCGGAAGGCCCCCTACAAGGTGGACCGATGACCTGGTGAAGGTTGCGGGAATCCGATGGATGCGAGACGCACAGGATCGTTCGTTGTGGCGACGTTTGGGGGAGGCCTATGTCCAGCAGTGGACGTCTATCGGCTGAAATGATGATGATGATGATGATGAACTAAATGGAACAATTTTAATGATTTAAAAAATAAAATATTTATTGAAGTCTCAGAGAGGTGGTCATAAAGAGAAAAATGGGGATAATACACTGACAGACACATTTATCTTTATTACATTCAAGAGAAAAGTTCAAACATATAAATTTACTCATTTGAAAAATGACATAGTTGAAACATAGTTTGTAGTAAAACTAAGATTATTATTTATTTATGAAAAATAAATCGTTATTTTGTGCACTGTATGAGCAAAAAGCTCACAGTATTGCATCGCGACCAAGTAAAAGAAAAAGCTGCAATCTCTCTTGGTAGAGTAATTAAATTTTTGAGTAACATGAAAGACCAATAAAAAAAGGATTATTTCATTCATTATTATAAAGATTGAGTCCTTCAATTAAAATAGGTGAACATTTAAAACATTAACTAACACCAAACAGATCACATCACTATAACATTAACTACAATCTGTGTATAACTCGCATCACTAATCAACAAATGGAATCGCTCCCGTCAAACGATGTACCGCGAGATTACTTTTGAATTTCGAATATATCCGCACGTCGCATTTGGATACGAATGGCAGCATCACTAGCTAATTAATTCAGTGTGATGGCTATCAGTTTTTTGAGTGATTTGACAAATTTAATTCCTTGTTTCATGTTGTTTGGGTACTATGAGTTGTTATTTCGAGTTAGCTTTTGCCAGTGGCTTCGCCTGTGAGATAGTAGTAAATATATCCCTATAAAGTAGCTTTCTATTGGTGAAAGAATTTTAGAAATCCGTCGCAAGCGTCAAAAGTATAGTATTAATAGGCTATTACAATTGAAAAAAATGAAATAACTTATCTTATATAAAAAAGATCAATGACTAGGGCCAGACGAGGTGCACACCATAGAAATGCATGCATTTTCTTGGCTGCGCGAACTGGCAGTACTGCCATGGCGTCCCTGTGACGCCTGGCTCTAACACTCAAAAAAAAATTACTGGCATCAAAAACCCAGCCGCAAAAAATAACTAAAAAGTTCAAAATAATTCACTCTTAATGCAGATTTTGAAACCCTACATGACTCTGTAACGACAAAACATATAATTTGGCGCCAAAAATCCGCCATTTTAATGTTTTATAATTTTTGTACCTATTGTCACTCTCACAATAAAACGAATCTAATCAACAATCTGTTTTAAATGCTCAAAGGTATATCAAAGAAATATATATAGGTACATGCGTACACTCGAAAAATATATCCCTCCTTCTGGTGCAGTTGGGTAGAAAAAAGGTAAAAAGATGCTGTTGATGGCTTCAAATCTATGATTGGACTGAAATAAATTCCACCAACAGTATTTACAATGCTTGAAGTGACTTATTTGAAATGGTTTTTTTTATTTTATTTTTTATTTGACACATTTTAGTGAATTATATTTTTGGGAAAATTTCCTCGAGCTCTTTAGTATGATACACAATAATAACAACGTCATAAAATAAAATACGACTTCTACTTAGTGTCTGTTGGCATTTTGGTTTTAAAAATTCTTATAGGTTATGTGACTTTTCGATGTCAAGACCAATATAGATAAAAAGTAAAATTCATTCAGCCATTTAGACTACAGGGCGTGGTTAAGAAATAGGCATACATATACGAGTATACAACCAAAAATATTACCCTCCTTTTGAGGCAATCGGATAAATCAGAGGACCTTAACAAAATGATATTTCGGTAGAGCATGTCAAATCTCAAATTTTGACTTTTTGTCAGGTGTTACCGCTGATAAAATTTCTCTTCGACCACGGTTGTTCTTTTCTTATGTGAAAAATCATCTACTGACTTCTCGCGCTCCAGAGCAGAGCGGGAGGGTGTGTCTGACTTTTACTGAATAAAACCACACCTATGTTCTTTCAGTTGCCCTTTGCATGCAACTTTTTAAGGTTACCAAGGTCGATTTGTGGTTGTAAAAAATATCAACTTGCAGACTTTTTACTCACCTATTTTCATAATTTATACAGTCTACATTAAACTATAAAATAACTTATATTGTTACTTACTATTTCAAAACATTCTAATCATATTATATATATATATATATATATATATATATATACCATATTGGTTCAGGCTTCTCACTTACCTGCAATATTTTCAAAATTGTCGAAAAATTGATGTCGTTGACAGCATTTACTAGTGTTAACAGATTCTGAAAACATGAATACAATTATATTCTTTCAAGTAGGGCAAAAGTTCATTTTATAATACCTATTTGATTCTCAATTTAACACGTTGACAGCGGCACTCATTTTTGTATTATTTCCATTCCTGCACTACGGGGCGCTTAAGACCACGTTTGAAAATATAATTATGACGGTAAGGGGTTTATTAGACCTCGTAACGTTTAAGAAACTAAAAGCTTTTTTGTCTAACTGTGGTACGGTCTAAGGTCAAAGTGACTCCGTATTAAAGTACATTCTGTTTTAATAGGTCATCTTCCTTCTCCTAGGGTGGAGGCCTGAGTCCCAACAGTGGGAACATTATAAGGCCGACTATGCTATGCTATGCTAGGTCATCTTAGGTATTTATTCATCTCTTTTGAACCAAATTTAAGTTTTGGTCTCCGTACGGAAGAGAACACTATATTTTTTAGCCATATAGCAATAAAGACACGTACGAGGCGTATTAGACCTCGTTCCGCACTGAACGTGTTAAAAAAACTTTTTTGTTGAATACTCAAGAAAAATGTGAATTTTAATTAATCCCACCTTTTTACCCAGACTAGAAATTAAAGCCAAAGTTGTCAAAAAATATAAGGCCCGTTTTGACACCCTCAAAACGAATACTTAAATACGCAAAAATAATACTCGCAATATATTCCATCATATTATTTAACGCGCCAAAAAATGTCCGTATTTATTTAAAACACTTTCAGTAATTAATTATTATTTTATTGTTTCTTTCAGTTTCGTTTCAAGTTATATTCTAGGGTATTTCTAAAATATAAATACCTACTTATTTTTTAACGAGTTTAGTAAAAACAATTTGTTCTCATTTTGCCAACTTATACAAATAATCATCAAATACAATGACTTTTTATATTGCCATACTGGACCACAAGATCTATACCTCAAAGAATAAAAAAAAGCATGAAATAAAGATCAATTAATAATAAAAAATAATTAAACCTTTCAAAAAACATAGAGCAGTGGTGGCTCAGTGGTAACGGCCCCGACTTACGAGTTGTAGGTCGCGGGTTCAAACCCAGCCAGGCGCATTACTTTGTGTAATTTGTTTCATCACCACTGCTGTCAAAACGGTGAAGGACAACATCGTGAGGAAACCGGCATGTGGTGGACAGCCCATTCCCTCTCCTAGAGAGGAGGCCTGAGTCTCAACAGTGGGAACATTATAAGGCCGACTATGCTAATCATCTTTAACCTCACATACACAAGCCACCTAGATCCGGTATCTGTAGGCCACAACAATCGTTATGTGCGGGAACCGAACACGCATCGCGTATCGCAGCAGCCAATTGCTGAACCAGTGCGCCAACAGTGCCATAATAAATTGTGTTATTGCGGGCGTCAATAGACACGCCGCACTGCCCCCCTAGCCAAGTTACGATCGTTTCGTTTGCGTCGGACGCCTCCCTCGAGTAGGCCACGCCTCCGATTCCTTTGTTCTGATGTCATCTTAACGCTCAGTCACGTGGTCAGAACAAATGAATCGGAGGCGTGGCCTACTCGAGGCGTTCGACGCAAACGAAACTATCGTAACTTGGCTAGGGGGGCTGGTGTGTCGCGGGAGTGCGGTAGATGCGAGACGCACAGGATCGGTCGTTGTGGCGACGCTGGGGGAGGCCTATGTTCAACAGTCGACGTCGGACGTCTTTCGGCTGAAATGATGGTGGGCGTCAATAGCCAATGATTTTTATTGAAGTAGGAAATCATCCAATTACTTCTCCTGCTCTTGTGATAAGTCGTGTCAGACTTTTACATGCTAAAACCACATCGGTGTCCCTCGTGGCCTTAGCGGGTATTGGTAGTGTTGGGCCCGTACGATTTTGTTGACATCTCCTTGAGGCGCGCATACATCCTCATCGGACGGCCGGACGGCGAGCTATCTATTGCTCGTCGTCTACAAGCCCACGCCTATGGTGGCTGGGGATCGCCCTGCGACTTCCGAAGCCATAATGTTTATTATGTAAAGTAATTTCGAGTAAACATAGATTAGTAGAAGACTTCTATTTAACTCAGAACGGGCTACTTTTGTGTAGAGAACTGTCATCGAATTGGAATTTGATCTACAAACTGGTTGGTGACCATGGCATTCATGCAGGCAGAAATATAAAACGTATTGAAACAAATCCTTATTGTTGTGTTCGTTGTGTTACATTCATAATGACATGTGTTTGCACTTTATGCTACATTTTTCCGCTCTGTATTTGACTGATACCTGGTTTTTGCTCAACACTAGGACATTAATATAAGCATAAGCATAGCATCTGCTCTGTTCTCTGTTCTCACTGCTGGGACTCAGACCTCCTCTCTAGGAGAGGAAATGGGCCGTAATGTACCACGCGGGCCCAGTGCGGATTGGTAGATGTCACACGTTTTCGATTTTTTTGTTAGAGTACATGCCGGTTTCCTCACGATGTTTTCCTTCACCGTTTTAAGAGCAGTAATTAGTGTTGAAAGAAATTGTACTAAGTAAAGCGGCTGCCTGGCTTTGAACAAACGATTCACAAGTCGCAAGTTGGGATCGTTACCGGGAAATACTGTTAGGGTCATTAATGACTAACAAAAAAAAAAACTAACCACACCAAGAGCAAATATAAGGAAATTCATTTTCCTTCACTTGAGTACAAAAGTCACAGTATAAACATGGTCACATCACACACAGTACATTGCAGTAATAAAAGTTTCTTCATCAAATCCACTGAAAGTACAATATTGAATGCATACCGTGAAATGGGGCACTTGTGTCGTTAGAAATGTATGGTGGATTAAGTATGTATGTCTGTTTGTTCGTATACTTTTTTTTTTGTAACAGTACTGAATTAAATCTGACAGCTTCAAGTGCATTTATTTAGGGATAGTATTAAAACCACTGAATGTCGTGCTGCGGTATTCCCGTCCGTCTATAATTTAGGTCTTCAAGGCTAGATTGAATAGGCTCTTAATAAACTAGTGCACTTCACCATCAACGATTGCAATACTGCTTACCATCAGATGGGATCGCAATCAAGCACTAGTTTATATATAAATTAAAAAAATAAAATTAAGGTGTCAAAAATGCTGAATGTGACTTATTGAAATACTAAGTGGGCGATAGACTGTGGACGAATACAAATACCTATTGAATACAGCGACTTGAAAATACAAGTTTGAGTTACTAGTTATTCAGAACGATCAATAGGATAATTCTTAAACGAACAATTTTCATTTTAGTGACAATTTTACGGCTCACATTATATTTAACATTTTGCAGTATCCTGACTAGATATGCCTATGCTTGATGGAACCCCGCTCCGCGGAGGATCCCATTTCTGGGAGTCTATAAAAAAATGACCACGAAGGCTGACACGGGAGCTCTGCTCCACTTCGCTCCCGCCTTAGCCTCCATCTACGCAGGATTAAAATAATATCCATTTATTTATTTTTTGATCTTTATGCAACACAAAGGTCCAGAGGTGGACTTAATGCCTTATGCATTATCTACCTGTCAGCTTTGGTTTTATTTTAAGGTAGGAAATCATCTAACGACTTCTCTCGCTTTAAAGTGAAACGGGAACTATTTTAGACTTTTATCGACTAAAACCACACCTATGTTCCTTCAGTTGCTTTCTGCATTTGAGGACTCTGAGTATCCCTTTCATCCGTTTTCCCATGGCCCAACTAGATGGTGTAGAGATAATATATTATAGCATGCATTATTCCTAAGCATATAACCAGTGTCTAGTTTAAAAAAAAGTATTTTGTTTTTGATACTGAATACATTCACTTTGTTTTCTATTATAATGCGGATGTGGTTTATTTTATTTAAAAAAGGAGATTTAATTTTATTATTGTTTCGTTCATATCCATCCATCGTTCTCCATGAAAAATTCAACTATATCTGACGACCCTGGTTACTTATCTCCTTTGTTGACTGTAAGTTCTAATGTTTTTGCAATATTGCTACAATAAAATCTATAAAATTCTCAGCACTATTTCACCTGATTTCCGGCCACCGTAGGCGAGGGCTTGCGGACGGCGAGCAATGGGTGGCTCGCCGTCCGATCGTCCGGTAACCATCCGGACCGAGCCCAAGTCGTCGACGGCGGGTATTGTTCCACGCGCGCCTCAGGGAGATGTCAGCAAATCGTAGGGGCCCAACAGGGTCGAAGCCTACTGGGGCCACGGGTAGTGTGAAAGTGAAACCCGGGGCTCTGGGACGAAGGCAAAGAAGGAACAGGAGTGGGTTTTTAGTCAGTAAAAGTCTGACCCTATTTTCCGCTCCTCCCAAGAGCGGGATTTGTCATAAGATGACTTTCCCACCTAAAAAAAAAAAACACTATTTCATCAAGGTAGCGCCTTTCTATTTTGAGTGTATTGAATACCTTTGAAGTCCAGAAATGGCGTTAAAAATCATTCTGTGATTCCAATTCCAAATACCCGAGGCACCCTAGACAGACAGCAATCGGTAACGCAGAGTCTAGCAGCTTAATTTTTTTTTAAGTTTATAAACCAGTGTTCGATCCCAGATTGCGATCCCACCTAATGGTAAGCAGTGTTGCAGTCGTTGGTGGTGAATCGCACTAAAATTAGAAAGGCTCTTAATATCACGATGCCAATGGTAGAATCAAACAGCTCTCTGTAGAGCCATGATCGCTTTAGAGGACTTAGGGTGCGTTTCGAGTGACGCTGAGCTGGGCGGAGTGGAGAGGGACGGACCGTGAATTGGTCAATCACAGTGCTCAAATCTCCACTTCGCATCGGTAGAAGCAGTGTAAGTGGAGTGGAGTGAAGCTGAGTGGATTTTCAAATAAAACTAATGAACATGCTGCCTAGAGCCGACAGAATAGAGTCGGATGCTGAGCGGAGAACACGAAGTGGAGGGTAGATCAAATCCACTCCACCCCGCTCCGGTTCAATGAAAACACTTCCCACTTTTCACTGCCCTTCTCCACTCCACTTTGCCCAGCTTTGCTTCTGGGGAAACAAAGCTGGGCTAACCTTTAATGAGTGCCACTGATGCTGTAGTTTTGTAGCCATTGCCATAGTCAGTGCCACTTGCACTCTCACTCACTCTGCTCAACACTGATTTGAGAAGAAGAAGTCTTTAAGTTTATGTTTTCCAACCAACTTACTATTTTCCAGGACGTCAATCTCTTGCTAAGTAATTAGTACACCACGAACTACCTGCGTATCTTTTTTCTCCTTCTCTGTCAAATCCATCCAAAGGTTGTCTATAAAAATCGCTTTTAGCGATAAGACCGCCCATTGTGACACCCTATTAAGTTCCTAATATAATTTTTATTTTTGGTGTACAATAAAGAATATATATTATCTAATTATTACTTGTTTATGCCAAAGCAAAAATGGGTGAAATTCTAGTGTTATCAATCTCTTTATTGTAAACACGCGTAGTTCACGTCACTTTTCATAAGCTTACTGATTTCTACCGCACAATACAGAGAAACAAAAATCATAAGATGTTCTTTTGAAAGAGGTACCTACAATTAAAAAAAAATATATGAAAAAAAAAACCGGTCAAGCGGTGCGAGATGGACTCGCGCACCACCATCGGTTTAAACTTACCTATACCGATATAACTTACCTATGTAAATAGTTCGATTGCCCCTAATCGAGTTTCGGAGATTTAGCGAATCACAAACAAGTAATTATTTTGTATAACTTAAGTGGTAGGGCGCATTACTCGTAGAATAGATAGTCGATGGAGCTGAAAGGCTCTGGAGTGGCGACCGCACATCGGGAGACGCAGCCTTGGAAGGCCTCCCACAAGGTGGACCAATGACTCGGTGAGAGTAATGGAAAGCGATGGATGCGAAACGCACAGGATCGTGTGTTGTGGCGACACTTGGGGGAAGCCTATGTCCAGCCCTGCGTTCAAAAATGAGTTTAGAGTTAGTCTAATGACTTCATCATTTTTGAACGCGAACGTAGAGTTCAACTGTCAACGTCAAGCAAGTGTCATTTATGGCCGCTTACACCAATTTAACCTACCCTGCTCGGAGTTAGAGTTAGTTGGGTTAACTCTAGGGTAGCTACTCGAGTTATAAAAGAATGGGTTGCAACTCGAAGCATTTTTGAATGGTTGGAGTAGCGATTCTACTCTATACCCCCTCGAAGGCCGATTGTACGTCTGTATAACTTGAATGACCTTAAAAAACGCTTAATTGTCGTTTTGTACACACGTTTGTACGATTTTTTTTTTGCCGAAAATTTTGATTTCTCTATCTTTTTTTTTCCAAGAAAAATCCAGAAAAAGTTTTTTTTTTGGTGATGTACGTAAAAACGCGCAATTGCGTAATAATAATACCCCGGGGCGCCTGAGGGAATACTCTGGTTATTTTTTAAAGCAGGGCAGCTGTGGACGTTTTTCGGCTGAAATGATGATGACTTTTACCCTTACTTGTGTTACCTACCTTGCTTTTTGCACAATTTCAGAATTCTAGGTCAACGGGAAGTAACCTATAGGTTTCATTTCCTTGCAAACATCAAAACAGGCACCATAAACAAAGTATAAATGGTCTTATCTTTAGATTGCGTTTACTTATAAGTTTAATTTTGGTTAAAAGTTTTTGATGTGTGTTGCGACGCAGCCCGGCAACCCTGGGGCCCTGGGGCCTATGGGGTGGCAGACTTGGGGCCCTAGTCTGCTATTTTTATAAAATCGTCATTCCAACACGATTCCATTGTCATTTTGCTAAAAGTTCGTAATCTTCATAATAAAAAAAAAACTGATCGATCAGTGGTCTCGTAATAGAATTGTGGTACGAGCTGTCTTGTAACGAATTGAAAGCAATGACTGCACAGTGACGTGCATGCAGTGACGTGCGTGATGGAAAGGTCACTGATCAAAGGAACTGTCAAAATATTAGCAGATTACCGCATATGTCAGACATTAATTTGTCATTATATACGAGATTACCATTCTGTGCCATTTCTTTCAATGGAGTGTCAGTGGTTGACCATTGGGAAGTCATAATGACGCCATTATATTAGTAGATTACCAAACTCGTCAAAATCAATAATTATGAAATCAATGATAGATCATTCTTACACTATTTTAATAGCAGACTTGAGGCCCAATGCATTTGGTATTCATTTCAGCTTAATACCTCCACGCGTTCCTGTGAAAAAGGGTCTTGACAGATGGGCAGACGGACAAGAAACTGATCCTTTAAGGGTTTCGATTTAACCGACGAGATATGGATCCCTAAAAATCATCATAGTTTCAAAAAAAGGTACATTAGCTGTAAATCTATATATTTGACCGAACAAAAAGGTGCCTCTAAAATTTATGAGTCTACTAAGTGACTGCTCTCAACTCTGAAACACGCTTTTCAGAACTAATGATACGAAATTCCAACGAGACCTCGAGCACCTTACTTGGGTACTATAAAAATTAAACATATTTAAAAATCATCCTTGTAGTCTTAGAGGTAAGGTTTAAAATCAATGTGGCAGTAAATTACAAATTTTAGTAGTAAAGTATGCTCGTAGATACCCTTGCAACGATTCATGCTCTATCTACATCTGTTTCGTGGGCAAGTTCTCTCGAAGCGAACTGTTGAAGGCCGATATGAAGTACCTTTCATGTTTTAACCTTTTCACGGCCAGAAATATCTCGACGATTTAGCATTTAAGAAAAAAACAGTTGCATCTATATTAGGGTTCATAATTATTGAATGTCTTTTTCTGTAAATCAATAGGTTTGTGACCCCTGTATTGCCCTCGGAAGTCAAAGAGCGGTAACTCAATAATGACAATATTATGTATTTAAAAATAGCTTCTAATATTGATACAAGTACCATAGTCTTTCTCCAGGTCCAAGTTTATATCTATGTTATAATAATATAATAATAACATTTATTTTTCAGACCACAGTGAATCCATAGTGTTAGTAAAAAACTTAAAATTAATGTTAGTATCTTTAAAAATATAATAATTATGATGCCCTGCAATCGAACCTCACCCTATCCACGCAGTATATAATACATACTCGTAGACGCATGAAGTCCGATCCAGTGACGCAGCATTGGACAATCCCACCTACCGCACAACACGCTCAGGATGCCGTGGGAGCTGGCACGCACTCGCTTCAGGATCGAGGCAGACCGCTTTCGGATTAAGGCATGAAAGTCATCAATCCTTGCCTCAGCAAACATCGCCGACGCGCTACAAAACGGCGGCAGCCCCGCCAGCATCCTGAACGCGTTGTTGTACTGCACACGCAGGGCGTTGTATGCCCTTTGCGTATACTTAACCCACAGAGTGCACGTGTAGAATGACTGGCAGTAAACTCTAAACAGTGTCATTTTAACTTGCTTGCTACAACGTGCAAATCTTCTGATCAGCATATTACATCGGACAGCCAACGCCCTCCGTTCTCTCTCGATGTCCAGATCATCACATAAGTCATCAGTGACCCAGGTATTTAAACTGCGTGACTCTATTTAGAGGTGTGTTACTGACAGTTACTTGTGGCACGTTGGAGTAACACTTGCCACGTGATTTAAATACGAGTAACTCACTCTTTTTAGCATTATACCTGAGTCCCTGAGCCACCGCATAGTCCTCACATATCTTCAGAAGGCGCCTGAGAGCGCTGATCGAGGGACTCAGCAACACCATGTCGTCTGCATAACTGATATTATTAACACAGGTCCCATCTATGTGACAACCGACATTAGTGTTGCTAAGCTCAACGATCAGCTGATTAAGGTACAAATTAAAGAGGCGAGGTGAAGTTATCCCCCCTTGCCTCACCCCGCATTTCAATCGATACTCCTCCGACAGCACCCCGGCCCACCTGACATAGTTATTCTGGTTTTGATACCAGAACCTGAGCAGAGAAGTTACTGTATCATTAACTTCAGTTTCCCGACGCAGCTTTTCCCACAAGATGTCGTAGGACACCAGGTCAAAAGCCCTTGACAAATCGAGGAAGCAAGCATTGACTGGCGTCCCCCTATCTGTGTAATACTGGACTGTCCGCTTGAGGCACAAAATGGCAGCCTCTGTCGATAATCCGGGCCTAAAGCCAAATTGAGCATCATGCAATTTAACACAGCTGGCCATAGGTGCGTCAAGTAGACTGTCCAGAACTTTCGCTGTAATAGTAGCCAGGGAAATTGGCCTGTAATTCGAAGAATCGGCCAAATCTCCCGTCCTATTTTTAACTATAGGGACAACTATCGTTTTCATAAGGTCATTCGGCAGGTAGGAATGACTCATGCACAGCGAATAAAACATAGCCAATACCCTGGGCAAGTGCGCACCCGCATACCGTAGGTGCTCAACGCTAAGGTGATCATGTCCCGGAGACTTACCCCTTACCATGTTTTTGACGACATTTGCAACATCCTTGGCAGAGAACTTCAACGGGGAATTCCTCTCAGCGCTGGGCACACACGGCGCAGACGAGGCTAGGTTTAATGGCGGATCAACTTTGAATTGATCCACAAACATACTACGTAACATAAACGTACTTTGTTATGTATTATTTATATTGGTTTGGCGGCTAAAGCTTACTATTGCAGCATGTTAACAGAGTTGCATTTATAAAATAAATAAGCATGGATATTGTTTTTTTTTTTTCATTATTCCAATAAAGTTATGAGTTTTTTTACGAACCTGCTTAATGCAGAAACTTTCAAGTTTTCGATGCAAAAAAAAAAAAAAATTTTGAAATTTTTGAGATAATGCTTCTTGGATTCCAAGTGCAGTGTAGATGTCTTTTAGGAACCTGTGAATAACTTAGTTTTTAATAAAAAGGTCTGTTTTAAACTCTAAAATGTGAAATATGTTATTTTATACATATATTTATATTTTCATGTGATACACAAATAAATAAAGACAGTGTTTCATCGTCATTTATATTTTTAAGAATCAACGCATATCTGTTTTACCTGCAATTAAAAGATGCTTATTATATTAAAAAGATATCTTTAAACCAGACAATACATAATAATAGCAACTTCTTAATCAGTTTTTGGTTCATACATATTTCAAACTATATCTGATCTTTTTTTTAGGTGGGAAAATCATCTTATGTCAAATCCCGCTCTTGAACGGAGCGAGAGATAGTGTCAGACTTTTACTGAGATGCCCCGAGACGTGGCCGACTCGAGGCAATCGACGAAAAGAGAATCGAAACGAAACGCTTGTAATTTGGCTAGGGGTTTTTTGTTCGGTTGGGAAAATCATCTAATGACATCCCCCGCTCTTGGGCGGGGTGGGAGATAGTGTCAGACTTTTACTGACTTAAAACCCACTCCTGTTCCCTCTTTGCCAATTTTCCAGGGCCCCGGTGATCTCTTTCATATCACCTATGGCCCCTTTACTAACCGGTGACTGACATCTCTTTGAGGTGCGCGTGGAACAGTACGCGCCGTCGACGACTTGGGCTCAGTCCAGACGGTTACCGGACGGTCGGACGGCGAGCCACCCATTGCTCGCCGTCCGCAAGCCCGCACCTACGGTGGCCGGAAATCGGGATCGTAATCCCGGTGGCGGTTGGGGCGTGAGGACCGTTGCCTCGCGCGATCGGCCGCATCCTTTGCTACGAGTAGCAACTGAGTTCATTGTTTCCAATTTATTTCGTGTAACTTCTTAATTTAATGATAAATAAGATAATTAAATACAAAACTTTAAGTAAAAACTATAATTAAATACGTGTCTTACAAACAATAATAAATTTAACTAAGTATAACATTCATAAAAATAATGGAAAAATACTTGGTAAAAGTCTAGATTCTATGGAATGATTCTTTGGCTATAAAAATTAATTAAGGTGTTCAAAAGTTCAGTTAATAGGAGGCTTAACTTTCTTCGCGAAACTCCCGATCACGTTACCTGGAGGGTAGTAATATGCAACGACGTAAATGTGACCCTCTTTAGACTTGGCAATACCCACTCCAAGCTCCTTAGTGTCCTCCCAGACAACTTGTGAAAAATGTCCAGACTTCAAATCTTCGGGTTCTTTACCAAATTTGTGACAGTCCACTTCATTATACCATTTATCTACAGGATCTCTTCCAGTTACTGTGAAGTTTGGATCTGTAGACCAAGCTGAAAATATATTTTCTCCATACTCATTTTGATCTCTGTGTTCAGTTTTTCCTTTCTTTGCTAAGGTTTTTGCCCAATCTTCAGCAAGTTTACAAAGCTTCTTACTAAGCTCTAAAGGTTTGACTCCATGGTTCTTTCTGTATTCATTATGGGCCTTGAGGAACTCCTCGTCAAATTTATCACAGGTTATTGAAGATGATCGGAATTTGTTCACTAAATCTGAAGCGATGTCTCCCAAATTTTTACTGTTTCTTTGGTTTGGTGACGGCGGTGCCAAATTGTTATAGGATTCTCTTGGAGAGTTATTGTTGTAGCTTTTGAACTGATTGGCACCCGGTGGGTGTACGTTTTTCGTGAATTGCCCGCTGTAGTTTCCTGGTGGGTAGTAGTTGGCTACAACGTAAAGCTTCCCAGTTTTGCTCTTAGCACTTCCTACTCCTAGTTCCCTGGTACCTTTCCAGACTACTTGTGTGAAGTGCCCACATTTCAAAACATCAGGTTCTTTTCCGAAAGAGAAATTATTTATTTCACTGTACCACTTTTCGACACAGTCTCTTGCTTTGATCTTCGTGTGAGGATCAGAAGACCAGCCGCAGTAAACATTTTCTCCGTAGCTCTGGTTGAAGCTGTATGCCATAGCGTCTTTTTTGGCTAATTCTTCTGCCCATTTTTGACTGTGTTTGCTGATTTCTTTGCTGAGAACTAGCGGCGGGACCCCATGTTCGTTCCTGTATTCGTTGTGGACTTCCAACGCCTCAAGCTCGAATTCGCTCGACTTCGAAGTGAAGAGTTTACTCTGGAAAAGATGAATGAATGGATTAGTTATCATCGTGACAAATGTAGATAAGGAATATGACGTCGCAGATATTTACAACTGCAAAATGTTATCTTCTGTAGATTAAATTCCTATATTTATTTAAAATTTTCAAGTGTATGTCATATTGATAATGAGAACTAAAATTGTTTATTAGTTAGTACCTTTTATTTTTAAGAATTTGTACTATGTTATTGAGAGCTATGGCCTGAAAATGCCCATAGTATATTATATTTAAAGCATAATCAGCCTTTTAATTTTCCCACTGCTGAGACTCAGGCCTTCTCCCTAGGAAAGAGAATGGCCCGTGATCCACCACGCGAGCCCAGTGCGGGTTGCTGAATGTCACATGTCATGCCGGTTTCCTCACGATGTTTTCCCTCACCGCTTTGAGAGCAGTGGTGATGAAAGAAATTACACAAAGTAATTCGCCTGGTTGGGTTTGAACCCGCGACCTACAATTCGTAATTCCGGGCCGTTACCACTCAGCCACCACTGCTCTAAAAAAATGCCCATAATAGTAACTAAATTATTTGAGATGTCTATAGTTGAAATATGAAGCTCAATTTACAACGGGTGCAAAGTGAAAAAAATTTATCTGCAATTTTGCAATTTACTGATAGTTGAAATAACTTCCTAAAGATATAATTTTCACCAACGAGGCAAATATTATATAATTTTTCACACGTTAAAAGTGCAAATATTAAGGCGATATATGTAATTTTTTTTTTCAAATTTTGGAATATGACATTTTTTAGATTTTTCACTTTGGATTCGTTGCTTGTAGGCAAAACATTATTCATAGTTTTCCGTCCTTACTCATAACCCATAAAACTTTCAAGGTTTATTTCTTGATTTCCGTTGATACCATCAGTTTGACTCATTCTTCACTCAGTCATACTTCAATAACATAATCTAGTTTCAACCTTTACCAATATTTGTTTCGCTGAAAAGTCATATTATACAAGCTGATAAACGATATTGCTTCCTCTATAGTCATTTAAGTATTTGAATTCACTGATAAAATTTCGTGTTATTCATATCATTTTAATTCTGTTTACGTTATAGTTTTTAGCTAGAAATTGGATAAGGTTATTTGAAATCTGTTAAAACAATTGATTTTCTTAAGACTTTCATTGGAAACTCATCATTTTTGTTGTTTTACAACAGACATTTTATTAGCTGGCGGAACAGAAGGTCGATGGGGCCGAAATATTCTGGAATGGCGACGCGTACTGGAAGATGCACCACTGGAAGGCCACCCACCAAATGGACCGTTAACCTAATGCGAGTCACGGGAATCTGATGGATGCGAGACGCACAGGACTGGTCGTTATGGCAACACTTGAGGGAGGCCTATGTCTAACTTTGAACGTCTTTTAGCTGAAATAATGATGACGACAATGATTTTATTAAACCTATTTTAAGTTGGAAATTATATTGATAATAATTTAATTATGTAAGTCAATTCATGCATCCAAGTCTTAGCTTGCTGGAGCTTAATCTAATCTTACCAAGTCAGGGAACGAGAATTTTATTGGTACACTAGCCCCCCTAGCCAAGTTACAACCGTTTCGTTTCGATTCTCTTTTCGTCGGTCGCCTCGAGTAGGCCATGCATTCGATTCCTTTATTCTGACGTCATCTCAACGTTCAGTCACGTGGTCAGAACAAAAGAATAGGTGGCGTGGCCGACTCGAAGCGATCAGCGAAAAGAGAATCGAAACGAAACGGTTGTAACTTGGCTAGGGGGGCTGAAGTAGCTACCGTATTTTGTTTTAACGTCAGCTTTATCATTAAGTTTTTCTCTTCTATTGTCGGTAGATTTATGTTACTTTCTGTATTTTCTATATGCGTTTAACGTATTAGGTATTTCAATCATGATCATTTTCATTATCATCACTTGAGTCGAAAGACGTCCACTATTGTACGAGTACATAAGCCTTCCCCAAGTGTCCCTACAACCACGGTCCTGTGCGTTTCGCATCCATCGAATTCCCGCGACCGTCACCCGTTCATCGGTCGACCTTATGGTCCCGGTGTTGGTCCTGGTGACGGTGGCGGTGGTGGCAGCGTTGGTAAACCTATGAAGGTTTACCAGCGCTTCATCTTTCAGTGCCTACCCAGCGCCACTCCATAACCTTCGGCTTCACTTCTCAATCAAACGGCTAAGCGGAATTCGATGAAACTTGATACACGGGTAGACCATGTGCATTTTTCCCTGGGATAATTTTCTACTAATATATAATTGTTATTGGTTCTTTATCTGTACAAAATTTGACTTGCCATTGGACCAAACCATCGGACCAAACATTTTTTATAACAAATAATGTCAAGAAAATCTACACTTAGACACATTCAAGTGAGTATATTATCATTTACGCTTACTATAATTTATAATACTAATATATATTTTTTTACTTCCTAAACACTTACCTACGTTAATCAAAGTGCAAACAGGCTAATCCATGAGTTAATATGTCAACAATGTTTCATGGTCAGGGTGCAAACAATCCTTTATCTTTTAGTACACTAACAACTAAAATACCTAAATATTAATAAGCTGGTGCTTGGTCAGGATATCTTAAAAGAAAGTTTCTTGAAACACTGCTATAGGCCGATTTTAATAAATTGAACAACAATATTATTAAGTCAGTCATAATTTTACCATATCTAAAGTCCGACTTTTGTAACCTTTCATGGATACTCATGAGAAGACTGTGGGCCATGCTTGTTTTTTTTTTCTTATTTAGCAAGATTTTTATTCCTTTAACGAATTTAAGAAAAGCTGAAGCTTAGATAGCTTCAACATGAATGATAATTTGTAATTTATTGTAACTTTTCTTTTCATTTAACTATTTTTATGTGTGATTTGACTTCTATTTATTTGTTTCTTTTATTATTTGACATAATTGTTTAATAATGTAACGTATTTTAAATAATTGGTTGACTATAATATAATCTGTATAGTTAAGACCTGTAACAAAGCCTTACCAAAAAAACTACTATGACTATGACATACATAGTATGAATCACTTATAAAGGTTTTTGAAACAAGAATAAGAGAATCGTGTACCTATTTTTACAATCTTAATTGCCCCAAAACTTATCATAGAAAAATAGTAGTATAAAAAAATATGACTGATTATGATTAACTGAAAACACGTAGGTACATACATATAAGTACATCCTGTTATATGTTATCACACTAATATTATAAAGCCATTATAAATATGTATCTGTGTGTGTATGTTTGTTACTTCTCACTCTCAAACGGCTGAACGTACTTTCATGACATTCGACACACAGGTAGATCTTATCCAGGATAAGGACAGAATTTTTATTATTTACGCGAGTGAAGCAGCTGTCAGAAGCTAGTATAACTTATAGTTAGTAGCTTTTGCCCGCGGCTTCGCTCCCGTCAACTGACTACCTACCCTACTCTACCCTACTCTACCCTACTCTACCCTACTCTACCCTACTCTACCCTAATCTACCCTACTCTACCCTACTCTACCCTACTCTACCCTACTCTACCCTACTCTACCCTACTCTACCCTACTCTACCCTACTCTATCAATTTGACAGCAAAATCTCCATTAACAAAATGATCCGCCATTTATTGAATTCATTTGTTCTAAAAAATGTGGTAAATGAAGAACCGCTCGACCGATTTTGTGCAAACTTCACATAAACTATCTACTAAATAGTCCGAACATAGCCTAAACATTTGGTTTGGATAGGTGAGCCCGTTCTTGAGTTATAAAATTACAACGAAAAGTGGCATTAATTTTTATATATTTAGATTTACTTATTTACGTGTAAGGCCTAATCTCTTTGTATAAGATTCTAATATTATGTTAATCCACCGGAATAACCGAAAATAGATATTAAATTAGATACTACGCTAAATTGTTTTATTTACAGCTGTGCGCGTAATTTAATCATAAGGAAAATTATTTTTAAAAACAGCTTAACAACAGAGTAACAGGAAAAACATGACAAAAAAAAAATCAAAGATTATAATATTCTTTATTGCCCTCCTATTTATAGATACTTAAGATAAATCAGGCAGGCGCGAGTTTGTGGACGACGAGCAATAGGTAGCTCACCGTCTGGCCGTCCGGTAAGGACCAAGCTCGAGTCGTCGACGGCGCGTTGTGTTTCACGTCCGCTTCGGTGGGAAAATCATCTTATGACATCCCGCGCTCTTGGGCGGAGCGCGAGATAGTGTCAGACTCTTACTGACTAAAAACACACTCCTGTTCCTTCGTTGCCTTTCGTACCAGGGCCGAGTCTTCCTTTCAGAAGCAGACCCTTGGTCTCAGTAGGCCTCGACCCTGCTAGGCCCCTACGGTATGCCTGCTAGGGCTGCGAAATTGTTAGAAAGAGTAGCCGTATGGCCCTAGAACGTAAAAGGCCAACTGAAGGAACACAGGTGGGCTTTAATCAGAGCAGGAGAAGTTTTATGATAATTTGCCGCCTTAGAAATACCCACCCATATTTTTCTGAAACCCCTAGACTTATGATCTGAAATTGACAACCTTCATTCAGTAAACAAGTGTGCTGTGCCTTTACCACTTTCTACTGTGTTATTGTGTTATTATTACTGACATAATTCTACTTTTTTTTTTCTTCTTTGAAATTTTATACGATGAAATTGAATGAATTAATCTTATATTGTTTTAAAATCAAATAATAGCATAGCATAAGCATAATCAGCCTTATAATGTTCCCACTGCTGGGACTCAGGCCTCCTCTCCAGGAAAGGGAATGGGCCGTAATCCACCACGCGGGCCCAGTGCGGATTGGTGGATGTCATGTCTTCGAATTTTTGGTTCTAGGACGTTTCCTCACGATGTTTTCCTTCACCGTTTTGAGAGCAGTGGTGATGAAAATAAATTACACAAAATAATGCGCCTGGCTGGGTTTGAACCCGCGACTTACAACTCATTATAAGTCGAGGCAGTTACCACTCGGCCACCACTGCTCTAAAATAACACTTACTAAAATCAAATGTAGTGATTGTCCCTAAGTACCTATCTACAGCACTTGAATAGTGTTATTAAATGTACCTGTAAATTCCCAATGCCTGTAATGTTAGCGATCATAAATAAATACCCTTTAATATATGAGACAAAACCTTGACCTTATAATGTGCAGTGGACCAATAAAGGCCAGCATAGTACATACTACTATAGTAAACATGAACTACTTTACATAACGTGGTCGGTCATCCGTGCTATTACAGTCAATTGAGGATATGAAACGTACCCACCGGCTCGGTTAGTAATGGACTCACTTGTCAATAGGTCTTATGTGGGAGGGTCTTTGACCCCGGTTTGTAATGGAAGTTTTAAAGGAAATAGAGAAGAATAAAGAAGAATATAGGGAGGCCATCGCCCAGCAGTGGGATATAAATGGACTAACTAACTAAAGAATGAAATTACAATACCGAGTCTCAGACATCGACGAATAAACGTGTACAATCTAGTACATGATTCTGAACTCCCCCCCCCCCTGGTGGAAGTTTTCGTCGGCGTTTTTACAATAGGTCTTATCCTATGAAATTGTCGATTTTTAAACGGATTGCTTTGAAGTGTTGTATCTTTGGATTGACTTGGAATTATAAGTTCAAATAAACTTTATATTAAAGGTACGTTATTCTTTTTTCGAAACTAGGTATTTATTGGTTTCTTTGCGTTTTGTATTTTCTGTAATATCACGGAACTTATAACCATTGTATGAAATCTAAGAAAACTCGCATTATTTTGTAATATGAGTTCTAAGCGAATTATAAGTTCAAATAAACTTTATATTAAATTAAGTTTATTTGAATTTATAATTCCAAGTCAATCCAAAGATATAACACTTCAAAGCAACCCGTTTTTAAAAACGGCAATTTTGTAGGTAAGACCTATTATAATTTTTATCGTTGCGCTCTTTAGTAAGTACTTCTGAGTTGAGTTATACGAATACTGACAAATGCTTGCACTGACTGGATAGGTCCATTCAAATCTGTGTGGTTCTTTCCTCAAAAGATAATTTGAAATACCAATCTGAATGGTTCCCATATGATTTGACCATTACATGTTTGCTGTATGGACTTTAAAAGAGACCCTGAGTTTAGTTCGGTGTTTCTTCTCAGGGTAGTCAGCTAGGAAATAGTACCGGCCTCATCTAGTTTAAATTGACAAAAAAAGACATGTAAAAGTGTTTTTTTTAAAGCTGTTTGAAAAATTATTATCCTTTTTTTTTTAAATAGGAAAACACTAACGAAAATTTATTATGATAAAAATAATTTTTAATGCGGTTTTCCCCTATAGAAAAAGTGATTCATGAGGAAGGATTCGGTAATATACATGCATATATAAAAGTATAGAAATGTCGAGAATTCCAAAGATAGATAAAAAAATATATTTTGTAGAGCTGCGATTATTTAGTTCTTATGTAAAAAATATACATCCAACAATATTTAAATCTGTTTGTTTTTTTTTTTTTACTAAATGCGTAAACAAGTATTTTCGATACCTATAGCAAAAACGATTTTTGACTATCTGTCTGTTTGTTCTGGCCAATCTCCGAGTTGGCTGGACCGATTTTGACGGGACTTTTACTGGTAGATAGTTGACGTTATAAAGAGTAACTTAAGCTATGGTTATTTTAGAAAAAGAAATAAGGACCCACGCAAAAAAAATCTTCTTGAAATAGTGACCAAATAGCATTATGTCGTTTTACGAGTTGAACGCGGACAAAGTCACGGGAACCAGCTAGTTAGGTAAATATAAATATTGATATGTTGTTTCAGTTATGAAACATAATAGCAAGTTCCCGTGTGTTTACACTGTTTGAGTTATACTCGTGTAGGTTTTCACAGCATTTTTTGACGGTTTCCTCCACTGGCGTAGCTACCACAGGGCTGAGTGGGGTGTTGCTTAGGGGCCCCTAAACTCGGGGGCCTCCCAAACTTGATTAACAAACTTCTTATTGAACTAGCGAAACAATTTTTCCGTCTTCGAAATGTAATTAAAATAAATTGCAATACTATTTTAATCATGGCAACTTGTTTTAGTCAGTAAAAGCCTGAACAGAGCAGGAGAATTTATTTGAAAATTTCTCACGTAAAAATAAGGGGCCCCTGATTTTTCTTGCTGGCCGTTGATCACCTATCTACGCCACTGGTTTCCTCTGTTTAAATTCTTCATAGCGGTTACGTGAGTTCGTTATAAAAGGTCTTTCCGGACTATGAGCGGTTCACTAGACTGGATGTTCTCATATTTATGATTAATAAAAACATTATAAAGAAACCCTATGAATATAAAGTGTAATGTTATTCCTACGTATAAAATTACTGTGACTGGAGATATTTTTTTAATGAGATTATTTGCTGATTCATCAAAAGAGCAAACCGTTATTCGGACTGACCTTTTGATCTAGTGGTTAGTGACCCTGGCTGAATGCTAGAGGTAGTAATGGTTTTGATTCCCACCCAAAACAAATGTTTGTGTGATGAGCAAGATCACTTATTGTGTCTGGGTGTAATTTATCTATAATATAATGTAAGCTCTCTACGAGAGAGCAGTGGTGGCCGAGTGGTAACGGCCCCGACTTACGAATTGTAGGTCGCGGGTTCAAACCCAGCCAGGCGCATTACTTTGTGTATTTTATTTTATCATCACTGCTCTCAAAACGGTGAAGGAAAACATCGTGAGGAAACCGGCATGTCCTAGAACCAAAATATTCGAAGACATGTGACATTCACCAACCCGCACTGGGCCCGCGTGGTGGATTACGGCCCATTCCCTCTCATAAAGAGAGGAGGCCTGAGTCCCAGCAGTGGGAACATTAAAAGGCTGATTATGCTATGCTATTATGCTATTATGTATGTATATAGAAAGATATAAGTACTTTTGTCAGTTGTCTAGTACTCATAGCACATGCAAGCAGAGTTTGAGAATAGATGGCGTTGGGCGAAGTTGTGGAAAATTAATATTATTACAGCCACAAGGGACAATATTCAAGGTTAAGAACTTGTCCCCGTCCCGTACCCGTCTTACCCGTGGTATGTGACCATTTAAACATACCGAGATTCCTAGGAAAGTACGTCAAGCTGTTGGTCCCAGCTGTCATTTAAAGATCTTTGACAGTCGTAAAAGGTAGTCAGAAGCCATACAATCTGACAACAATCTTGCCAAGGAGTCTGTTACCAAGTTTCTGGGTTGTGGTGGTAAGATTGGTCGTCGCTCCACATTTATATTGGAGCTCAGCTGAGTCTGGTTACTGTGGTCGATTATGGAGCATGCTTGTCTAAAAGTAACCTATTCACACTCAACTTATCTTTATCCTTTTAATTTATTTTTATTACTGTTAGTCATTTGACCTAGTTTTTTTTTTTATTATTCACACAACTATCACACAATACCGTCTAGTCTCAAGCTAAGCAGCAGAGCTTGTGTTATGAGTACTAGACAACAGATAAACATACTTAAATGTTTCTAAATACATACATATTTTAGATAAATTACACCCAGACACAGAATAAATGATTGTGCTCATCACACAAACATTTGACCTGGGTGGGAATCGAACCCACGACCTCCGGCATAGCAGTCAGAGTCACTAACCACTAGACCAACATGCCAGTCAAGTTCTTTACCTATTAAATTCACTTCAAAATATTTTATTTCTCATAGATCTACATGGGCACTTTAATCATCGTCACACCAGAACTCATACTAAACTTTAAATTTGATTAGGACAAAGACATTTTATAGTAGAATTGGAGCAATTCCATAAGTGCTTTTAGCAACACTGGTATGTAGCGTCCTTTTTTATTTATTAAATTATTTATGCACAAAAGTACAGCGGTGGACTTAATGCCTTAGGCATTTTCTACCAGTCAACCTTAGGGTGATTCAGAGATAAATAGTGGTAGGTGCAATAAAAGAGAGAGAAAAGACAAATAGGTACAAGAATAGATATACTAATAAACCATAAATATCATACAACTATATAATACACACACAAGTTAATAAACTATCTACATATATGTCTACACTAATGAAGTCAAACAATTGGTTCAAATCGTCAATTTGAAAACATTAACGCTGTGATGACACTACTGCCAACTTCTTACGAATTTGCTCGCGAAATTTGGTTTTGTCTACGTTACTGAACGTTGTCGTTGTTGAACGTTACCTATACAAAATTATTTTTGGTATATTATTATGCAAAACCTGAATATAGTTTGTTCAGAATCAGTAACTGAATGAAATTCCAATAATTTAAAAAAAAAAAAATTTAATTTTGAAAAAATATAATACACCATATTATATTTTTTCCGAAATTTATTTAAAAACTCACAAGTTGGACACCACCGATACTAACTACAACACACGTCACGACAGGTCATAGCGGGCATTAGGCGCCACAACCCCTCAGTCACACCTGGTACATAACATAACCAGGTAACATAACAAACTTATAACTTGGTGATTTTTCATAATACAGTTATAAAATTTCAAAAAAACGTGTTTCGCGTTTCGCATACTAAAACTAATGTTTTATATATAGGGTGACTGGTAATTAGTGTACGATACTTAAACACGTGATTGTGCTCATGATAACCAACAATTTTTACTATGGGAACAAAGCCGAAATCGCGAAAAAAATATCAGCTGTTCAGTACATTAGGAAAATATAAATATACTGAACAGCTGATTTTTTTTCGCGATTTCATATAAAAGGAGAAACTGACTGACTGCCATATCAACGTACAACCGAAACTACTGGGACTAGTAACGTGAAATTTTGCACAAGGCTTCCTTTTGTTATGTTGGCGAGCACTAAGAAAGGGTTTTTTGAAAATTCAACTTTTGAGGGGGTGAAAAGGGGGACTTTCGTCGGATGTCAAAAGTTGTATGGGAAAATATTATTCCTTGGGTTGATAAATTTGAAACTTGACACAAAGTCTGAGTGAAACGAGTAACAAAGACTGTCATAATTAGTTTTTCAAACCTACCCTCAAAATAGGGCTTAGTTGTTGTTTTAAAATTTTATTAGTGTAAGTGCTAGGTTAAGAATACTGTTGATTAGCAGCTATGGTCAGCAGTTCCACCTCCATAAAATTTGTACTTCCCTTATTTATGAATTGAAGCCTTTGTATTTTAGGGTATAAGCTTACCTGGTACCAAGTTTTATCTAAATCCGAACCGTTTGAATGTAAAGTGTATACTAACTTTCGCCTTTGGAATGTGTGGTCCCAAAATAATACTAAAAAAACCGACCGCGGTCCTATTTCAAAGAGCCCCACGACCCCCGATGGGGTCGTGTTAGTATGATCTGTTACAAATTAGGTATCATAAAAAATGCGATTATTAGCTGTAATGGTTTCTCAAATCAAAACTGTAAGTAATGAATGAATAATTGAGTCATGGTCTGGTAGCACAAAGACTCCATTATTGTTACGTTCGCAATATATTTAAATAAAACACAAAAATTAGTTCCACCTCTTCGCGTTATAGAATTTGAAACCATCCAACCGATGCGTCCCTAACCAGTTTTATTAGAAAGGCAATAATGCGAACTAAACAACTATGAACTAAAACAATGCCTTTTTTTAGGATAGAAGTACACGTCGGGTATACGTTAATGTATATTATAAACAATTTTGAAGACATTGATGTGACATTGACATGTAATTAAAGGTATTTTTTATATCATAACATAAATGAAAAGTAATAATAGATTAAGCAAATTCACATTAAAAATATTTATTTTGAATTCCACATAATAAAGAAACTTGAACCAATCGGGGTCGCGTCCCATATTACATTAATTAACTCGATGATTCCTTTTTTTTTGGAGTGAAAGTCATCAAATCGCTCATTTGCGACAAGGATGTCATAATTATCTTTAAATCTTAATGGCGAAATGATTTTTGATGAAACTTGGCACTCTGACAGACCAAGTCCTAGATTAGGGCATATGATTTTTATGACTATGCCGAAAGTAAGTTCCTTGAGATAGTTTTCTACTTTCACGAAGAAAAAGCAGGAGCAGAAGTTAGTGCTTCCAAAAATGGATAAAATACTTCCTATTTACAAACTCGAATCGCTTTGTCAAAACATAATGTCGGTGCAATAATGCGAGTAATGAACCAATAAAAAATATAGCAGACAGCATATCTCATTATCGTCAAAGACAGCTTCGCCTACAAAGAAGCCATGAAAATCCACAATATATTTAATCAACTACAATTTTCACCAAATTATTCACCGATTTTTTTTCATTAGAACACACTTCTATGTAACAACTACGGCCTTCAATCGATATCACAAACACTTTACACAAAAGAAAGCGGAATGGAGATAAAAATAATATTTACCATTATATGACACTTATAGGTCCGAGAAACAAAACAACTGCACACGTCTCCCCCTCACTAACTCTCAATATATCCTGAACAATTGCTGTAGGCATACGCAGTCTATCCTTACTAATGTAACTCTTATCATGATAAGAATTTTCGACCAATGTGCGACGAATATAATATCGAGATACCAATCGAGATAAAAAATCGAGTTCTTTTTTTGTGAGGAATCGGAACGATCAAACGATGTGAGGCAATATTTTCTTACTTGGGGTTATTTTTTGCAAGATGTAGGACATACGTTTGGGGTTACAAATTCTTTTTAGATGGTGACGAGACAAAAAATACTGTAAGGACTTTTGGAAGGTTTTCTAGAAATTCTTAGTTGAAAATAATACTACTTTTCGAAAGGTACTTTTAATATGAAGCAATGATGCCATGGTGCTTCGTAACAGAAGGTCTATTCCGGGCTGCGGGTATTTACGTTACCATGACCCTAGAACACAAAGGGAAATAAAGGAACAATGAACAAAAGAGCAGGAGAAGTCATTTGACGATTTCCCACCACAAAAAAGGTCTATTCCCTAAAAATCTCACCCTGAAACTCGCTTTATTTCGAAGTGAGATGTCATTCAAATTTAAAAAAAGAACCGGTATCTCACAACAATTCGTTTTTCCGTACGCCGAGTCACTAACCGAACAACTCGATTCCATTTCCGACAAAATAAAAATCGATTACAACTATACTTCTAATGTATTTTCGATTTATCAAAGTAATATCACGTTTGATAAAGAACGTGTTGATAAACCAATCGTGAGCGTGACTGAGGCAGCGTACTTTGTACGTTTCTTGTGAATTAAAGAAAACGGTGATTTGGCAATTAGTTCAAAATTAGAAGGCAAAAACGTAATAAATTGAAATTAGCTGAAGTTACTCAAGCGTTTAGACTATTACAAAATGGAATATGAATATGTATATGACTCGGTGCAAAATTTATTCATTTATTAAGAACTTTATGTACAGTAGTGGTACATAAGCAGACTTAACGCAACAAGGCATTCATTACCAGTCAACCGTTAGGTTAAAAAAGACTACACTGTGGTAGGTGTGCAAAATAAATATTTTTAAGTAGGCAAGAGAAATGTTACCAAGTCAATTGCTTTCTACGGAGAATTTCTGAAAAGGAAACTGTGGTCCTAGAATACAAAGGGGCTGCTGACAACTGAAGGACACAGATACCCTATCTGTCCGTAAAAGTCTGACGCACCCTCTCGCTCCAACCTAGGAGAGAAGTGCGGGAGAGGTCATTGGATGATTTTTCACCTGAAAAAATCCTAGTTTTTTTTTATTGTTATAAACTAATGCTTGATAACCTGATGGTAAGTAGTGATGCAATCGTTGATGGTGAGGCGCACTCGTTTATTAAGAGCCTATTCACTCTAGCCTTGAAGACACCAAAATTATAATCGGACGGGTAGACTGCAGCAGGCAAGTTGTTCCAGTCCCTCGATATTCGCGGCTTGGTGCGGACCATAGAGGTTTCAACAACGTGAGGAGATACTCGTCGTTCGTCGCTTGCTTGCTGCTTTTAAAATCGTCAATCCATCGGTATATGGCAGGTTAAGGTTTTCTAATTAACTATGATTGTCAATCCATGATCTAATCCTAGTAATTTTGATAGTATTCTACTATAGATGTTTAGGTACAACAGTTTCTAAGAAGTCTTACTTTAACATAATGTTAGTACATTTTTTTAAGTATCTATACTAACGAAAATATGGGTCTGCTGTATCTGAGACAAATAAATTATTATTATTATTTTTAAGTTTACCATTTAAATTACTAGCTTCTGTCAGCGGCTTTGCCTGCGTGAAAGTCGAAAATTAGTCCAAGAAAATCTACTCTCGGTATAAAAAGTGTATAGAAAGTGTGTATAATTTGGTCTAACCGTGTGCCAAATTTCTTCCAAATCAATTCACCCTCACAGACACATACATACATACCTACTTTCGCCTTGGAATATTAGTGAGATTATAAGATTACTTATAATTTATAAGATTCCAAGTTACTTTTAAACTATCGATGTGAGGAAAGACCCAAGAAACAAAACACACGCATTCATTCTGAATCCATTCAACTCCCTACTTTAATACAAATATAAAATTTATCACACACCATGCAATAAAATATAAAAGTTGACCTACTTTGTACATTGTTTGAAAACAATAACGGCTTTTCACTTCCGCAAACACATTTGCACCGTTCACAATACGTCACTTTATGTCCTTATTCGGCGGAGCGTTCAAACAAACTGACTTTAAACGTCAAAATCTGTCAAATTAATGTCGAATCACCGGTGAATAAAAAACGTTATTGTTGCAGAATAAGTACAAAAAGTCACGCGAATTAGATAGTACACGTACACCTTTGTTGATGAATGAACGCTGGCTGGTTAGATAACTTTGTTTCTTTTTTTGTTTTCGTACCTACACTTGCATATTATAAGATGACTAAGACTTTGCCCGTGGCTTCGTTTGTGTGAATATTTTAGTTAAAATTTAACAACATCTAAACCGTCTTTAGGGGATAGAAAAAAAACTAATAATGACAGTCTTTATTCTTCATTTTGATTACAATTTGTGCCAAGTTTCAAGTTTGTTACCCCACGAATTAAGAATCCTCCATACAATCTTTAATACCTCCTGAATTGTAATATTGAGGATAGATTTGAAAATCACCATCATCATTTCAGCCGAAACACGTCCACTGTTGGACATAGGCCTCACCCAAGCGTAGCCACAGCGAGCGGTCCTGTGCGTCGATAAAAAACAAGGTTACCGACATAGCTCGAAGAATCGCCAAACTTAAGTGGCAATAGGCAGGGCATATTGCACGCAGAACAGATGGTCGATGGGGACGAACGGTTCTGGAAGACGCAGCGTTGGAATAATGTATAACAATATATATTACAATGACAACTTTTACTGTTTAACTTTTTTTCCGGTGGGAAAATCATCTTATGACATCCCCCGCTCTTGGGCGGAGCGCGAGATAGTGTCAGAGGCTTGTACCTTCGTTGCCTTTCGTACCAGGGCCGAGTCTTCCTTTTAGAATCAGACCCTTGGCCCCAGTAGGCTTCGGCCCTGCTGGGCCCCTACAGTTGCTGAAATCTCCTTGAGGGGCGCGTTAAGCAGTACGTGATAAGCTCTTTGAAAGAGTAATTGCAGACCGCCTCGTCGCACACCTGGCACGAGCGGGGCTGAACCTTGAGGACGGCCAGTTTGGCATTCGCAGGGGGCGCTCCACGGTGGACGCCATCATGCGCGTGCGAGCCCTCACGACCTTGCACGGTGTCCCGGGGCAGGTGTGTCGTGGTGGTGTCTTTGGACATCGCCATTGCCTTCAACTGTTTACTTAGGTTACTATTTTTGCTAAGTTTGAAATATATTGGCCAAAGGATCATAAAACTTTTGCTTACAGACAAATTTCCTCCTTTTCACCTCCTTAAAAGTTGAATTTTTAAAACCCCTTCTTGTTCGCCTACGTCATAAAAGGAAACCTTGTTCAACATTAAATTTCACGTTATCAGTCACAGTAGTTTCGGCTGTGCGTTGATATGTCAATCAGTAAGTTTTTCCTTTTATATATATAAAGTTTTGCACATCAGTATAGAGAGTCGACTCCCTAAGCCGAGGTCCGTACCCCACAGGGGCACCCCCTTAGCGTGTAGTCGCTTAGTTTTAAGTTAGTTAAGTAAGCCCTGGCTGGAGGCTTTGATTCTTGAATTAAGGCCGCCACAGGCAAGTCCGGTTAAGCAGCCGACAACCTCCTAGGTTGACCTGCGAGAGGCCACTCACAAAAAAAAAATAGTATAGAGAGTGTAGAGTATATCTTCATAAAGACAAATATTATCATTGCATGCCAGTTCTCACGTATTGGAAAAAAAGTAGTTGAGTCATCTTTATTGGCAGGTTCATTTAGTAACGGGTTGACCCCAAAATGCAATTAGGCGCTAAAAAACGTCACTGGAATTCCCAGTAATTTTGGCAGTGAAAGTACAATGCTTGCTTACGCATGAATGAGTTCAGTTATTTCCTTATATAAAAAACGATGAGTCAGCAGCTTCGTTAGCTTATACTGAGTTAGGCGCCTTTTTGACCTCACACAGATTTAAATTTTTTTCTTCCACTATGTAGTTTTTTAGTTTATAGGATTGTGTGAGGCACGAGGAAGAGCAGCGGTGGCTCAGTAGTAATGATCCCGACTTACGAGTCGTAGGTCGTGGGTTCAATCGGTGGCAGCTATCTTTCGCGCCGGCCTTGGTACAGGTCATGGTCCGGAGCGAGGAGGAGTGGCAGGCGGTCACCTCCTTTTGCAAAGCAGTAATGCTAGCAAAGGAGGCGGCCGCACGCGCGAGGCAATGGCCCTCGCGCCCCAGCCGGGATTCCGATATCGAATTCCAGCCACAGTAGTCGTGGGCTTCTGGACGGTGAGCAATGGGTAGCTCGCCGTTCGGTAACCATCCGGACCGAGCCCAAGTCGTTGAAGGCGTGTAGTGTTCAGCAACCGCAACGGCCCAGCAGGGTCGAAGCCTACTGGGGCCATGGGTGATGCGAAAGAGAACCCCGGGGCCCTGGAACGAAGGCAAAGAAGGAACAGGAGTAGGTTTTAGTCAGTAAAAGTCTGACCCTATCTCCCGCCCCGCCCAAGGGCGGGAGATGTCATTGGATGATTTCCCACCTTACACTGGGCCAGCTTGGATTACGGCTCATTCCCTCTCTGAGCCCCAGAAGTTAGAACATTATAAGCCTGATTATGCTATATATGAGTCACGAATAAACAGTTTTTTCTTTGTTAATAAAGAAATGGATCTATAATACAAAGTAGGGGACCAGCAGGACCGTTGCTCGCTAGGACCGTGGGGAATTTCTGAAAAAGAAACCCGTAGTCCTAGAACGCAAAGGGCAACTGAAGGACACAGTTGTATTTTTAGTAAGTAAAAGTCTGACACACCCTCTCGCTTCCCCCTAGAACGGGAAACATCATTAAATGATTTCTTACCTCAAATGAACTAAAAACCTAGCTACTCACTTTTCTTTTTTCTGAGTTTCTGACAGATATAGATATAATGTTATTACACTTAGCCAACCGAAACGGAACTTCCTAAATTAAGAGGAAATTGCGAAGAATTCTCGCCCAAAAGTTGTGCGAGAAAAGAAAAAAATACAACGCAAAAACAGACAGCTCCAGGATATGACGCGATGCTGTTGTTATTAGAAAAGGTTAAAAACTTTGTCAGTACGGCATTTGTTTTGACTTGTGAGTACGCTCGAATAATAAAAAACTTTTTACAAAAAAAAAATACAACCGACTTCACAGTAAAAAAAAACACTGAAAAGTGCAAAATAACTTTAATTTCGGAAGTCGGTGTTTCTACAATAGTTTTATCTCTTCGTTATTTAACACCGACTTTCGAAATTAAGCTGTTGATCCCCGCACGAACGCCGGCGGTCGTGCGCCATTGTCTTACTATTGTGTCTCTAATTACGCTACTCAAGAAGTTAAAGTTATTTTGCACTTTTCAGTGTTTTTTTTTACTTTGAAGTCGGTTCTATTTTTTTTTGCAAAAAGTTTTTTATTTTACTTACACTTTTTAGTTATGATAAAAACTACACTAAAAAGTACCCCTCAGCCAAACTTAAATACCTTATAGCCAGAGTGCATCTCATGACAATTCTAATAATCCCAAACACGGTTATATTACATTAATTTATTACAGAGTTCCGGTGCCTAACTTCAGGCTTCATCATCAGATCAGTTCGATATATATTCCCCCTCTACTTTCAGTCAGTCATCGACTACACGTATAAACAAATTAATTTTACTTGTTACGACGGTTCTGCCGTGATCCTATGAGGAGTTCTGTTCCATATCTTCGAAGTTCATGATCAGATCATAACAATATTTCTATGGGACCAACTCGGAAGTATAACCTTCCAATCAAAAAAAAAATTTTCATAATCGGTCCACAATTGACCGAGAAATCGGTGAACATTCATAAAAAAAAAAAACATACATTCAACCGAACATATAACCTCCTCCTTTTTGAAGTCGGTTAAAAAGTGATCAACCAATGTAATTAACGCACTTTTTTTAATAAAAAAATCGGTACTCCATACTAGAAGGTTGCGCGCCGGGCCTTGCTACAGGCCATGGTCCGGAGCGAGGAGGAGTGGCAGGCGGTCGCCTCCTTCTGCGAAGCAGTAATGATAGCAAAGGAAGCGGTCGCACGCGCGAAGGAACGGCCCTCACGCCCCAGCTGCCGGGATCCCGATCCCGATTTCCAGCCACCGTAGGCGCTGGCTTGCAGACGACGAGCCATGAGTAGCTAGCCGTCCGATCGTCCGGTAACCGTCCGGACCGAGCCCAAGTCGTCGGCAGCGCGTAATGTTCCACGCGTAACTCAAGGAGATGTCAGCAAACCGTAGGGGCCCAGCAGGGTCGAAGCCTACTGGGGACAAGGCTCTGCTTCTGAAAGGAAGACTGGGCCCTGGTATGAAAGGCACGAAGAATCGCCCTCCCACTCCGAACAAGAGCGGGGGATGCCAGTGGATAATTTTCCCACCGAAAAAAAAAACCAACCCTACGAACGAATAAAATGTTTCTTCACAAAACTTTTAATTAAAGAAAATCAATAGGTATAAATATTAATTCAAGTCTTGTCTTGTACAAAGTTAATTCAAAAATATCAAAATCTACGTCCCACAAAATGGCACTAATTCAGTTGAGCATGCAACCGGCCTAAGTCAGTGGGTCGCGAACTCGCAAAGTTAATTGAAACGTCATATTTTAGTCGCTAACCCTAATAACTGTGAGAATGTCTGTCTCCGTCAGATAACAAGAGGATTATGAAGTAATGTAGCGCGAATGAGAATTTGTAAAAACCGCTGTTTAATTGTTGTTATTTTATTGTAGTGTTGTTGTTGCTTGTTTATTGTTATTGTTTGTGTTTTGGTTTTTCGTTTTTTTGTGTCTTGCCCTTAAGGGCTAGGGTTTTTTTATAGAATATTGTGCTTAGATTTGAGTAAAAATAATAAAAATACAAGATACGCGCGAAAAACATAACCCTTCTTGAAGTCGGGTATAGTATAAAGTATAGTCGGCCTTATAATGTTTCCATAAAAAATCAGATTTATTTATTTATGTATATTTTTAGCAAAAATCAACATGTGCCATTTTCGGCACTAGGTAAAGTCTGCTGCAAAAGTGCATAGGAAGTACAGAAATAAAATCGTGTGAAGCGAGAAATGACGCCATCTAGCGTAAAACCTGATTGAAATGTTGCTATCGACAACATTACATTATACTGTTAATAGATGGCGCCGCTGTGCTTCAAATGATTAATGCTTAATTAATGCTTATTTTTGTACTTTCTTTTTGTTTCTTCAAACATTGAAATAATTTATAATTTCTTTTAAAGAGATGAAGATATTAAAATTGAATATCAATTTATAAATATTTGATTATCTATGTGTTAGTTTTCAAACTTGAGGGGTAGGTTGAATATGGATTTACAGTGAGGCCGCAAAAGTTAAAGATTACATTGCTACGAACCGAGCGAGCACGCACGACACTTCCGTGCGTATGTGTGCGCGTGTATGAGTATCCACATTCCACAGATAACACATACTAAGGAACTGTCGTCGCACTGAGCTTAAAATATCATTATTATTTTTCTGTGCCATTGAATATGCATCACACAGTCACAGAGGCGACTTGTTCTTACCATTGCATTGATAAAATTCACGCAAACGTGTCATGTGCTGTTAGCCGTATGAACTAAGTGTTGGATTCGCAAACAACGTAGCCCGAGTTCAAATCATGGTCGGTCCGTTGTGGTTATTTATTACTTATTCCCAATCTATATTAATATAGTTGTTTTTTATATTTCTATGAAAAATACTATTGCATTTTTTGCACTAAATAGTTGCAAATTACGAATATGATCTATTAACCACAAGAAGAACACATTCGTAATTTTCAATTATTTAGTTGTTACATCTTTTCAATGTTGTAAGGTGGAAATAAAAAGACGTGTTTAATAAAAAAAAATATTCTTTATATTTACAAATTAAACATATATGAGAATTGTGACGCCGAATTGTTACCTAGACAACAAAATTATCTTGTAACCGTTATCTATGTTACGTGTAAGATTGTTTGTTGGAAGTATATCCACTTAGACCATTCATAATATGAATAACGTAACAATGAAAGGATATTAAAATTTTAATAAAATAAAATATAATTGTTTATATCCAGTTATTTATTGAAAAGTGATATATGATTTAGACTTTGTAAACATTTTATTTGTATGTAACGTCACAATGAATGTATTGAGGTCATAGCTTAATTGTTCATTTTCTTGACGAAAAGAAGATTGAAACTAAACCTCAATTTCTGTTAAAAGAACTTTAGTTCTCACAAGATAATCGTCAATTAGATGAGAAAAATAAATTGAACTATTATGTTAGAACAGTGTGGGTAGAAGAATAAAAAACGAAATAGAATCATGATTATTGTCAACAAAATTGATAGCGAGTTCACTGCATTCTTAAGATAAGGCGATGGCACAAGTTAAAATGTATAGCTGTTTTAAACGAAAGTAAACACAATATAATACAGTGTTTGTTAACGAATAATCATTTAAATATGTTAAAATAAAATGGCCTACTAAATATTTAATTACACCGACTGATTTTACTAAAACTTAATATTTTGTATAACCCCCATTATTTTCGATACAGTCAAGTAGACGTTTGCGCATGGACCCAACCATATTACCGCATATTTCGCTCCCTCTAAAACTTTCCCATACCTCCATGCAATGGGTTTTTAATTGTTCCGTAGACCTCTCATTCCGCGAGTCCCACCTTTGCACCATCAAACCCCATAGATTTTCTATGGGGTTGAGGTCGGGTGATCGCGCTGGCCATGGAATAACAATTACTTCCGGGTGATTGTGAAACCACTCACGCACAGTACTCGCTCGGTGAATAGGACAATTGTCCTGGACAAACGGAAATTGTGCTAACTCATCAGCTGGGTAAATGTTGCGCACAGTAGGTAGCATAATTGAGTCTAACACTTCCACATAAGTTGAACTGTTTGCGCGTGGAGGAATGAAAGCCAGTTCTCCTGGTCCTGCTGCACTCATCCATCCCCACATATTAATTGTGATTCGACCTGATTCGGTGTTAGGTATAATGTTTTTATCACACCAGCGAGTGTTATTCTTGCGCCATAAGTGAAGCCTGCCCTTTTGACTGGATTTAAATGTTTTTTCATCTGAAAATACCGCAGTATTCCAATCAAAATCTAAATAATCACGTGCGAAACGTAATCGTTCCTGTTTATGCCTCTCTGTCAAGTACGGCTTTTTAGCAGGTTTTCTGTGATGCACGCCTTCAGCGTGAAGTGCACGGCGAACAGTATCAATCGAGGTGTCATATAATTCCGCAAAATGTCTCGTTGGTGCGAAACCATTTGTTTCGTATACGTCCACCATATGTCGTCGCTGCGCCTCGCTAATAAGCTTCGGTCTCCCACTTCTCTTTCGACTAGCAAGGCTACCTTCTTCCTCATATCTTTTTATCCAAAGACTTACAGTATTTTTCTAAAACAAAAAAAAATATATTAGGCAGCTATACCTACTTGACTTCATTTTCATTATATAAAATGTTAACAATCATAATTATTGAATATAATTTTAAAATAAAACTGCATTTATAAATCCAATAACCAATCCAATAAACCCAACGATTTATGTATTTTTCTTTTAAGCCTCATAAAGATACGATGGATGGATTCATAAATGGCATACTTACATTTTAATTAGAAGATTAATTTATAATAAAGTTACAATTCATTAATAGCTATTATACTCACATTCAGTCCGGTTTCTTCAGATATTTGTGTTTTATTAAGACCGCTTTTATGCAGCCCAATGATAGTCGCCCTCACTTCAATACTAATATTAGCCTGCATTTTGCGAATATTACAATACTGTTAACCACACGTCACTAACCAACAACTACAACCAAACGACAGTTCATTTCGGTCAAGTTAAAACTTATGTCTACCTCGCAGAAATCTAATTCTTTATTTAGTTTTTTTGTGATCCCTTTCTAACTCTAAGAAATGTGTGAACAAGTTAAAGAATAATTTAATATAATAATATGTAATGCTAATCCATAACTTCCAATCGGGTAAGAACTTACAAAAAGTCAACAATTGCGTGGGATTTGAACTTGCGGCACACTGATTTGCGCTTCAATCTGTGTGCTCTATACCACTAGGCCATCTTGACTTATGCTAAGTTGATGAAATTATGAACTACAATCAGTTGTTGACGACAATGATGACGCATGTGTCTATCTATTTGTTAAACTAAAAGTCAAGTTTATACTTTGTGAGATTGCCTTTGCTCGCCACTTAGCTGTGAAGAAACCAACGCCATCTAGTTTAATTTTCGAAAACTTGAACTCTAACGTGCAAGGGAAAATAGGCGTTAAGGTATCTAAGCACTTTTACACCCAGATTGTACATGCATTTTTAGTAAAAAAAAATCCGCTAAGTGCTTACCAGTTCTAACACGTTTCAAAACATTTATTAATTTGTTTCTTTACTTTACTGGGTTGGTTGGGTTGGTTATTGCATGTTGTTGTGTTGCTTTTTAGCTATCATATGGATGACAAAAATATAGAAGAGATGCTTCGCATGCTAGAACGTCGTGAAATTTCTGATGATGAGATGGAATCCGATCGGGATACCTAGATTATTATCCGCCTCGTCAAGAGCTTTTAGATGAGTTAGAAGAATCCAGCTCTTATAGATATCCATGCTATTGATCCTCCCGTAGCAACTGACGACGTGGATTGTGACAGTGATCCTCCAATGGTATGTAATATTTTAACTTCTAAAAGCGCTAATTATATGCCAAGTGGAGGTAAAGATCTACTATGGAAAAAACGAAACCTGGTCTATATTTTCGTAAGTCTTCTACTCTATTAGATTGTTTCTGAGCTGCATAAAAGTTTGATTCCACTTAGCGGGAAAAGATGTACTAAAAATGCATGAAGGGTCGTTTTCGGCACAAAGATATTCTTCCGTTTTTACGAATTATTGAAATGTGAAGTAAAATAATAATAAAGCACATATATTTGATGAACTTACTTGCTAAAATATTTTTTTTACTTGAGAGAATATAATAAACGGAATTGGATTTTTTTTTATTGAACTTTGGTAACTTTGCTTGGCACTAAGTATTCAAACCTCTATCATACTGTGGTAATACAGACTAAAGGCTGATTTTCTCGTTTTTTTTTTCTTCATAGATGACAGATTGAAAATGAAACAGCTATTAACATGACAGTTTAATATTTGGCGGGTCATTTGAACTTAAAGTTTTTGTGCCGTTTTTGGCGCAACATGCATTTAGGAGCAAGTTCAAGCGCAAGTTCGATCGTGTATGGAATACTGCTCTCATCTTTGGGATGGGTCTGCCAAATACCAGCTTGATGCTCTGGAGTCGATTGAGAAGCGAGCCAAGAGAATCATCGGTGATGATGCACTTGTCGAATCAAAACTCCAAAGCCTTGAACATCGACGCCGAGTTGCTGGCTTGTCGGTTTTCTATCGATTACACTTCGGGGAGTGTGCGTTGGAATTGCACAATTTAATTCCACCAAGTCCGTTCCATCATCGGACCACTAGACGTACGGCGTTGCGCCATCGGTACATGGTGGACATCCCACCCATACGTACAAAGCGTTTTGGGAACACATTCATAATGCGTACAGCTAAGGAGTGGAATTCCCTGCCCGAGTCTGTGTTCCCTGATAGCTACAACCTAGGGGTCTTTAAGTCAAGAGTGAATAGGTTACTTCTAGGCAAGCGTGCTCCATCGTCGGCCACATCATCGCTTACCATCAGGTGAGATGGTGGTCAAACGCGAGCCTATCAATAATAAAAAAAAAAAAAAAAAAAGGAGCTAGTCTTGAAAGTAGGGTTTTCAAAAAGATGCATGAAAACGAGAGATGAGAATATTGAGATTAATATGTGGAGTGAGATATGAGTTGATATTAGAAGATGCTTGAAAGTGACGCCCAGCGTCGGAAAAGTTGAAAAGGAATCCTTTGTCAATATGGTCATGTGAAGAGGAGAGTTAAAACACATGCTATTAAAACAGTAATGAGTTTACATGTGGATGGATGAAGAAGGAGAGGCCAATAAAAAAACTGGGCATGTGCAAGTCGGACTCGCGCACTGAGGGTTCCGTAGAAACTTACCTATGCAAATAATTCAATTCCCGAATGGACTTTCGAAGATTTTTCCGATTCGCAAATTTTTTTTTGTGACGTAACAATAGAACTGTTTTCAGATTTATTCCTATATCTGTGCTATAAGATCTTGCTTTGTGTCAAATTTCGGGTGTTAGAAATCTTTGAAATTCTCGTTTTTTCTTTACTATAGTATACCTTCCTCATGAACCACTCTATCTAATGGTGAAAACTTTAACTATCTCAAGAACTACTAAACTGATTTTGGAAACTTTTTTCACCTGTTGAATGCTTCTTTATCACTGAGTAATATAAACATATTATATTACGAAGGCTGAGGAGATCGTAGAGTATGTACGCCTGAAGACAAAAGAGTCGTGCAGTTGGAGCCGCGCCATAACACTAATTTTAAGTAGTTTGTGGTGCGGGTGCCGACTCATCACTTGGAGACCTTCCTCAAAGGAGAGTTTTGGCCGAAGGGTGTCGTGTATCGACGATTTCGTGGAAGGATACCGACCACGTAGTGAAACACGATGCTGTCACTTCGTGTGTAATAGTTTGTAAAAATAAATAGATTAGTTGTTGTATGTTCTTAATATGTATTAGTTTATTATTTTTAAGATTATTCTATGTATTTTGTCTATGGGTCTTAGTTGCCTGAAAATAAAGAATTATTATTACTATTATTCTTTATACTTCTTTTGCACGGTCAAAGCCCCTGGCTATAGAGGAGGGGGGAGAGAAAACTTATTAGTGTATTATTAATATCTCCAAGGCCTTTTTCACTGTGTACATTAAAGAAATAATCATAGATTGCATAAAAATCTAAAATCAAAGTCACTTAACACTTTTTATCAAAACGATAAGGTGATAGCTACGATTGTTCACCAAAAAAATGTCTACTGCAACGAGTTATTAACTTATCTAATACGAAAAGATTATGTCAGTTACAAATTATTAGACTCAGCTGATAGAGGTCTTAGTAACAGCAAATAGTGACACACAACTGGCCACGGGGCCTTTAATAAGCACCTCTCTGTCATAGAAGTTACAGATAGCCCACTGTGCAGAGCCTGCATGGAGGAGGACGAGACAGCAGCACATCTGCTTCTAAGCTGCCCAGTTGTCGCTGGATACAGGGCAAAATACTTCGGAAACCCAGGTAACCTCCTCGAAATCATCAATAACACCAAGGCGCTGCTGGCCTTCCTGGAGGAGGTGGGGTAGATCGATTGACGCATTTGTCCCACCCGTACGCAAAATACGCGCTTAGTTGTGGAGTTGCGGACACCAGTCCGAAATACAAATACAAAATACAAAAACAGCAAATATTTACACGGATCAAAGAAGTGGCGAACAGTTTGGCGAATTGCATCCACCGTATTCCCGCGACTTTCACCAGGTTATGGGCCCACCTTATGGGAGGCCTTACAAAGCTGTGTCTTCCGGTACGTGGTCGCCACTCCAGAACCTTGCGGCCTCATCGACCAAACCAAAGTTTACACCTTATTTATGCGGAAAAATCTAGTGTTACTCACACACTATTTTGCACTATTATGTTACGTGGAAGTGTTTATAGTAGAAACCGGCAAGAATAATAGAGAAACTTCTAAATCACTGTAACAATCGTCGCATTCCACTTCCAGAGCAGGTTTCGCCTCAGTTTGACTAAAGCTTTAAGTTTAACTTTTGGTTTTCAGAAACATGAAATAAGTAATTGTTATATGTTACGAGCTGACCCAGCAAACGCACACACTAGAGTGAAGTAGAGAATCCATTGAATGATAATCTACCAAAAAAAAAAACCGGGCAAGTGCGTGTCGGACTCACTTATCGGTTCCGTACAAACTTATCTATGAAAACAGTTTAATTAATAAATAATAATATTCCACAACTACCACACAACGCCGTCTAGTCCCAAGCTAAGCAGAGCTTTTATTATGAATATTAGACAACTGATAAACATACTTATATATTTCTAAATACATACATATTATAGATAAATTACACCCAGACACAGAACAAATGATCGTGCTCATCACACAAACATTTTTCCTGGGTGGGAATCGAAACCACGACCTCTGGCATAGCAGCCAGAGCCACTAACCACTAGACCAGCAGGCCAGTCAAAGGTGTTCTGGGTCTGGGTGTCTTGTGTATGTGAGCGCACCCACGATAGAGGAGTAATTCTTAGTGGGGGCCGACGGCGCGTAGTGTTGACGCGCTTGTACCGCCTCTCATTTAGGACTGGTATAGTGCCCAAGTCCTGGAAGCTTGCCAACGTGCAACCCGTGCCCAAAAAGGGCAGTCGTGCCGATCCTGCCAACTATCGGCCGATTTCAATAACCTCCATACTCTGCAAGATTATGGAGCGTGTATTGAACTCGCGCCTCATGGCATACCTGGAAGGTAACGATCTCCTCAGTGACCGACAGTACGGATTTCGCCACAATCGGTCTACTGGGGACCTACTAGTGTATGCCACTCACATGTGGGGCGAGGCCCTCGAGAAGAATGGAGAAGCGATTGCTGTCTCCTTAGACGTCTCGAAGGCCTTCGACAGGGTATGGCACGCCAGCCTTCTGAGTAAGCTTCCAGCGTACGGCATTTCCCCTGGTCTGATTAACTGGGTAAAAGACTTCCTGAGTGAACGGTCTCTCCGAGTTGTTGTCGATGGATGCTCATCAGAGCCCATGTCCACTAATGCCGGAGTTCCTCAGGGGTCAGTTCTCTCTGCAACTCTTTTCCTGCTGCATATTAACGATCTGCTGATGCCCGGTATCTATGGGTATGCAGATGATAGCACAGTTGTAGAGAGATACCTTCCAGGTGCTCGGGCTAGTAAGGAACTAATCCGGTCCGAACGAGAGGCTATGGTGGAGCGTACGAATGTCTCACTTCAGGCAGTCTCCAAGTGGGGCGAAACCAATCTAGTTGAATTCAACGCCGCCAAAACACAAGCGTGTCTGTTCACCGCCAAAAGGAGCCCGTTCACCTTGGCTCCTGCTTTTCGGAATGTATCCCTGGAGTGCACCGACCGCCTTCAGCTCTTGGGAGTTGAAATCTCCTCAGACCTCAATTTTGGGCGGTTCATTGAGTCCAAAGCCAAGGTAGCTGCTAGAAAACTAGGCGTTCTTGCAAAGGTCCAACGGTACTTCACACCGGGACAGCTTCTAATGTTATACAAAGCACAGGTTCGATCGTGTGTGGAGTACTGCAGTCACATATGGGCTGGTGCTGCAAAATGCCATCTAGCAGCTTTGGACTCAATGGAAAGGCGTGCGAAAAGGCTAATTGGGGATCCTGATTTGGTTAAGTCCAGTCTACAAAGCCTCGAGCACAGGCGCAGGGTAGCCAGCCTATCGGTATTTTACAGGTTGCATTTTGGAGAGTGTGCGCAGGAATTGCATGACTTGATTCCGCCATCTCCTTTCTATCATCGGACAACCCGACGTACGGCGAGTATCCACCCTTACGTTGTTGAAACTTCAACGGTCCGGACTAAGCGTTTCGCTTCGTCGTTTATACCGCGTACATCGAAGGACTGGAACAATTTGCCTGCTGCGATCTTCCCGTCCAACTATAATTTAGGTGTCTTCAAGGCTAGAGTGAATAGGCTCTTGATAAACTAGTGCGCCTCACCATCAATGATTGCATCACTGCTTACCATCAGTTGGGATCGCAGTCAAGCGCTGGTTTAAAGTGTTCCACGCGCGCCTTAAGGAGATGTCAGCAACCGTAGGGGCTCAATAGGGTCGAAGCCTACTGGGGCCACGGGTAGTGTGAAAGCGAAACCCGGGGCCCCGGGATGAAGGCAAAGAAGGAACAGGAGTGGGTTTTTAGTCAGTAAAAGTCTGACACTATATCCCGCTCCGCCCAAGAGCGAGAAGTCATTAGATTATTTTCCCACCTAAAAAAAAAGTGTGGGGCAAAGTTTATGAAAAAGAAAAATATTATTTTTTCCGACCACTATTTTAATAAGCGTGTCTCTGTTAACTGAGCAACTAGCTCGTATTCCTATTTTAAAAGAAGAATAATTTAACTAGTCTCCCGTACTTCTTGTTGGAAAGCTGGTTTTTCAAAAGGTCTTTACTAATTAATATCATAAATGCGTCAGGAAGTTTATTCCTCCTCCATTTTATTAGATATTCTTGGGTTATTTTATTAGAGGTTGGCATTTTATTAGATATTGTGAGTTTACTAACAATAATAATAATAATTTATTTAAAGACTACATTGGTCCAATGGTTAGTAAAAAACTTATCAACTAAAAGGGTTAGTAAAAAACTTAAAACTAATGCCGCACTAACAATTGCAACCAGTGCTTGATCGCTGGCGCATCATGTTTATCGGCTAAGGTTCGAAGAATGACATTGGAGGTGGTCCTAGATCTGCTTAGCAACGAGGCAGCCTTCTTCCTTAATATAGCGTGGAAATCATTCACACGCGCTAAAGCGAACATACCCGATGCACTGCAGTATCTAGGCAGCCCCAACAGCACCCTGAAACCATTATTATTTTGGATCCGCAGGGCATCTAGAGCCTTCTGCGTATAATTGACCCACAGGCCGCCCGTGTAAAATGATTGGCAAAAAGCTTTAAATAAAGTGATTTTGACTTCATTACTACAACGAGCAAACCTGTGAGCCAACATATTGCATCTAACTGCTAGCGCCCTGCGTTCCCGTTCAATATCAACCTGATCCCTGAGGTCCCCGTGAGATAGTGGCCTAAGTACTTAAATTGGCTAACCCTCATAAGTGGCCTCCCATTGAGACAAACAACAGGCTCGTAATGTACATATCAATATACAATGTTCTATATATATCGCTTTTACTACGAACCGTGTAGATAATATTAGTATAAGTTTATTACCTGAGCACTTGATTTTGAACAGATTCTTCTAAAAATAGGATCAGTTCTCCGAACTTGTTATTTGCAATTTTACCTATGAATACATCTGAAGGTTATAAGGGTAAGTATAATGAAATTCAAATAAAAATGATGAAACGACCTCTGTCAAAATGTTACTTGAAAAGTACGGTTTGGAAAGAAAACTTATTTGCGTATCAATAACGGTTTTTTTGTACTTTAACCATGTCTTATTTAAATCTATGTGAAGAATAAACGTTGTCGTTTAATCTAAATTAGTTTAATATACTATTTAAGTCACATATGAACTAATCCTGCATCGCGCAATCAAAGTTCTCCGCACGATTAGAATATATATGAAAGCCCGAAATCATCTAATGGGCAGTTGCCCACCAGACATAACACCCGTCTGGCCGGAGGATCCTCCCTTTTCAATCGAGGTTTGCGAGACTACTCTCTGTGCCGATTACCTCCAAAAAGTCATAATTAGTTTTAAAAAAAACTGTTTTCTTTCTTATTTTCATTGTTGGCAACGATTCTCCTTCTTCTTCCATTCACCACTACTTGGATTAAAGAACTAGATTCTAATTGAACTTTCGTTCAAAATTCGTAAATAAATTTAATTTTTAAACAAACCTGTTGGTCTAGTGGTTAGTGGCCCTAATTGCTAAACTGGAGATCGTGGGTTCGATTCCCATCCAGGACAAATATTTCTGTGATGAGCACAATCATTTGTACTGTGTCTGGGTGTAATTTATCAATAATATGTATGTATTTAGAAATATATAAGTATGTTTATCAGTTGTCTAGTGCTCATACCACAAGCTCTGCTTAGTTTGGTATTTGATGGCGTTGTGTGAAAGTTGTACAATATTATTAATAACTACGTCAGTTTAAGAAAAGATTACCGCCGTGTCCTCGTGAAAGCAATTAGTGAGGACAAATAGTGGCAATCAAAAGAAAATCGATTGTTGAATCGATTCGAATCGAAGTCTGAAGATGTAGTAATATATTGAGTTTTGAAAAATCGATCCGTTGTTTACTCAGATTTGAAAACACAGTACAGACGATCCTACAGTTCACATGTGTTTCATGACTGGTGAGTAATCGGGTGTAAAAACAGGTTCATAGAAATTAGCTTGAGGAAAATAGGAAATGCTTTGAATGTTTTTAAATAACAATGCATTCCATAGGAAAAATATCAAAAAAAAAAATATCATTCTGAGATCAATTCACAGAAGTTGAAGATCGATTTAAAAAACCAATATATAAGTCAAGAAAATCGATTGTTAAAATCTTAATTAATTTTGACCTATCTAATCGATTCTTCGACCATCGATCCAGGTTGACATTCCGAGCGACACTGTCACTGTTGGACGAGAAGATACCGGTTATCTTAATAAATAAAATAAAAAAGCCTTTTATTCCATGCAGCATCATACATTGCAATAATATTTCCAGTATAATTTATATACAATATATTTCCAGTACAGTTATAATTTTTCCAGCTCCATACCATGGCCGCATGCGGCGATCCCGCATGCGGCCATGGTACGGAGCTGGTCATAATCCCAAAGAGTGTAATTAATTAAATCATTCAGGCTAATCGCTACTTAATGAAGTCCATTTAGTTTATAAACTGTTAGCTATTATTGATATTTAATCGATATTTTATATAACATGGTTAGTTATAATAACAGGATGACGATAATGAATCACAGTTTTACATAACACGGCTCGTATGATTCATGATCATTATAAGTCGTTTTGTCTATTTAGGTACTTCGTGCGTTGACCTCTCGTCAATTGTCGGACTATTGTTTTTTACTTCCGTCCACAATCATTAGATGATGCTTCATTTTTTCCATTCGTAACAGGAAAATGTAACTATCAACCGTTGAACTAATTTTAGCTAAGTATTAAGATAACCGGTATCTTCTCGTCCAACATACCACAGTGTCTCAAGACGAAAGTTTATGACCAGAGCGTGTTGCCAGTGATGACTCACGGCTCCAAAACGTGGTCGCTCACAATGGGCCTCATCAGGCTTAAAGTCACCCAAAGGGCAATGGAACGGGCTATGCTCGGAGTTTCCTTGCGTGATCGAATCAGAAATGAAGATATCCGCAGGAGAACTAAGGTTCGCCAAACTTAAGTGGCATTGGGCAGGGTACACTGCTCGCAGAACAGATGGCCTTTGGGCCGAAAGGTTCTAGAGTGGCGACCGCATACCGGAAGACGCAGTGTTGGAAGGCCTCCTACAAGTTGGACCGATAACCTGGTAAAGGTTGCGGGAATCCGACCGTTTATTGTGGCGACACTTGGGGGAGGCCTATGTCCAACAGTGGACGTCTGTCGGCTGAAATGATGATGATGATGATGATGATCCAAGTAGTATCTGGGTTGTAGAGACCTGATAGGCAGTCGCTCCATGTAAAACACTGGTATTCAGCCGCATCAGGTTAGGCTGGAAACCGACCAAAAGCTAGTTGGATAAAGGCTGGGGGCATAATGAGTACAACGTTATGGAGGATGTCCAAGGCATTGTACAGTAGAAACTAACAAACAAAAAAAAAACCATTTAAAAAAACAATAATAACCTAATAACAAATCTATACACATAGAAGAAAAAAAAAACTAACATATAATTTAGAAATAAAAAGAAAATACATATACATTCATCATCTTCCTGCCCCAGTCCCGTTTTATTTGGGGTCGGCGCAACACGTTTTTTTCTTCCATTCTGTCCTGTCACTCGTCACGCTATCACTAACTCCCTTTTCTTTCATATCACTTCTCACACAATCCATCCATCTTTTCTTTGGCCTCCCTCTCCCTCTCCATCCATCCACATGTAAACTCATAACTTTTTTAGCAACATGCGTTTCATCCCTCCTCTTCACATGACCATACCAAGACAAACGTAAGACGACGTGACGTAACGTATTAATTTTAAGTTCCTAATGTAATTTGTATTTTTGGTGTACAATAAAGAATATATCTATCTATCTATCTATCTAACGATTCCCTTTCAACTTTTCAGTCACTGGCATCATTTTCAAACTTCCCCTAATATAGGGTGACTGGCAATTAGTGTACGATACTTAAACACGTGATTGTGCTCATGATAACAAACAATTTTTATTATGGGAGCAAAGCCGAAATCGCGAAAAAAATATCAGCTGTTCAGTACATTAGGCAAACATAAATGTACTGAACAGCTGAATTTTTTTGCGATTTCAGGTTTGTTCCCATAGTAAAAGTTGTTGGTTATCATGAACACAATCACGTGTTTAAGTATCGTACACTAATTACCAGTCTACCTATATACCTACTCATTTCTCACTTTATTCATTTAAGTACATAATTATACATTACCACTAAAATAATAGATGGTTAGACATTCTGGCGTCTGACTATCTGTAACGACTGTCAAAGATCTAGAAATGAAAACTAGTACCAACAGTGGTTTCCGACCAGCAAAAACTAGGCTTACAACAATCTCAAGACTACTGTTTTTTTGCTCTTACATCACTCCTATATAATGATATAAGCCTGGGTTTGGGCACTAATTATAAGCATATTTAGTTTAATATCGTTCTAATATCAGTCTAATTGAATGATGTTTGCACTTACTGAAATCTAGCCTAAATTAATTTAAGCCGACTTAGGCTAATATTGCTTTTACGTAAGTATCTTGTAAGCCTGCATAGGCTTATATTGGTCTAAGGTTAGAATATTTTGAGAATTTTACGTCAGATCCAACTTAAAAGTTCGTGTGAGTGTTGGTTTGAAATTAAATGAAAACAAATTAAAGTTGCGTGAAGTTTATGTTATATATACTATTTATATATTTTAGTATAAAAGTAAAAGTAGTTTTACGGTAAGTAATCGTTTTGGAATTTATTATTTACTGTTAATTAGACCTCGTTTTACGCTTCAAAATTCATGCGCCTTGTTAATTATGGTATTTCCTGTTCTCGTTTAATTATTTTATTTGTTAATTTATATTGATAGTGTCGCCATCAGTATAGCTGCATTTTACAAGCGCACTATTAGACTATTATAAGATTGTTTACTCTAATTTTAGCATTCGGTATACTAAAGATAACTCCATATTGGAATAAATTAGGGTTCCTCGCAATTTTACATAAAACCTTAAATCGACAGAGAGAAAACAAAATAACTTAATCTTAAGGCTATACGGACACGAATTCGGCTTTTGTATTGTAAATATGTTGATCCAAAATCACTCTAATATCATACTTATCCAGTGTACTGTGTCTTATTTGAAACTAATATAAGATCAATAGATCTTATATTAGTTTCAAATAAGACCAGAAATGCACGTACTCACAGTACTCTTATGCTATGCTGATATTAGTCTGACATCTTACAATAGCATTTGGCAAGTCTAATATAAAATCAAACGAGCTTAGTAAATACCCATATAAGAGCAAGTTTTTCTCAAGTGCAACTAGTCTTAGTAAATGCTCTTATATACATATATGAGACTTGGTTATGAGACTGAGCGTTCTTGAGGCCATACCGGCTTGTCTAAAAGTAATATAGGATCGATGGTATGTTCTAAAACAAATATAAGAGCGCTTTAAGCCTACCACTCTTAAAAAGTGCGAGTTCTGAGACTGTTTTGCTGGTTGGGGAGGCACGAGGTGACAGTAAAGTCCTAGATAAACTTAGAAGAGTACATATGAATTGAAAATTCATATTGGTACTTGTTATCGATGAAAAATTAAATTGGAAAGAGCACGTGAGAAGAGTCTGTACACGACTGGACAAATTTGTATTTGCTCTTCGGAAACTGAGACGCATAGCCAATACAGAAACAGCTCTTAATGCATATCACGGATATGTATCATCAGTGCTACGCTACGGACTAGTGATATGGGGTAACTCAGTAGACGTAAACAGAGCCTTCCTTGCACAAAAAAAATGTGTAAGAGCGGTTTATGGAGCTGATTATTTGGAACATTGCAAACCCTTATTTAAATCGTTAAAAATTCTTCCACTTCCTTGTCTATACATTTATGAAGTTTGTTTATTCGTAAAGAAATATTCTCACTTGTTCCCATTATATGAGCACGTTTCCAAAAGAGTACAGAACAAAAATCCAAACGAATTAATGGTACCTAGACAAAGACTACATTTATACAGCAGAAATTCCAATTTTTAATAATTTACCTGCATACATCAGAGTGTTGCCTACTAATAAATTCAAGAAAAGTATTTTCGTTTGGCTTTTGGATAATTGTTTCTATTCAGTTAATGAATTTTTAAATCGAAAATAAGTAATAAATATTGACATTGTATTAGTAACTTTTAATGACATTGTAGTAGTAATAAATATTGACATTGTAATAATAATAAATATTGACATTGTTGTAGTAATAAATATTGACATTGCAGTAATAATAAATATTGACATTGTTGTAGTAATAAATATTGACATTGCAGTAATAATAAATATTGACATTGTAGTAGTAATAAATATTGACATTGCAGTAATAATAAATATTGACATTGTATTAGTAATAAATTTTGACATATTATGAATATTTTTGACATTATTATAGAATTGTTCAATAATTTTATTTTTATTTTTTTCGCATATTACATTATATAAAATAGTTAACACTGAAATCATTAGTCATTTTTTAATTATGTCTGCAAAAAAATACGTGGTTCATAAAGGTACTCATATTCATTTAAAACTGCCACTATTATTATTATTATTATTTTTAATTTTACTTAATATTGCGTGAACTATAATTATGTGAATTTGCAAATTAGATACCTCATTTAATATTTCTACACCGGCAAAGGTAGTATATGTGATTCCGTCTAATATTAAGATCTTCATATACCATGTACTCAGAAATAAACGATTCTATTCTATTCTATTCTATACTTGCCCGGTTTTGCTCATGCATGAGAAGCGGATGCCTTAACTAAGGTACTCTTAAATAAAGTCTTTCTCAAGTATTTACAGCCTCACTGACCGTCTTATGCGCAGGCGCAGCTGTAGAGATAGTGCCAGTCTTATCTTATCTATGGCGACGATCACAATGACCTATATCCCTGAGATTAATTTGAAAGTTTACATTGTCAACATTGTGTGATATCATGCACGTATTTTTTTTATTATTTTGGATATTACCATATTAATTTTGTGGTGGTGGTATAACCATGCACTCAGATAAATGGACGAGGATTGTCACTAACTGGGTGCCTGATGAAGACGTAGAGTCTGCAAAGTCGACTGCTGTGAAGGTGGAGTGACGATCTGATCATGTTTTTGGGGCAAACTTGGCCAGAGATAGCCCAAGACAGAGAGATTTGGAAGGAGAAGTAAAAAAAGTTATAATTCAAACTATAAAATAATTTACTGATGGAACACAGGCCTTCTGGAGTTGCTGACGATTCGGACACAATATATTCGGACAATACCAAGTTTAATGAAGCTGTTTAGTGCAGTTAGATAAAAAATGTTTTAAATGTGCCAACTTGAATGCTGTGTCCGAATCGTCAGTCAGCCCTGTCTGCAAGGAGTGGGCCAAAATTCACCACGCAAGCCCAGTGCGCTGGGTGGGCTGCGAGATTATTTCAAAGACGGCCTTGGAACGTAAAATGCAATTGAAGAAACACCTGGACTTTATTCAATAAAATTCTGACATTCCCCCTCGCTTCACCCAGAGCGGGAGAAATTTGACGATATCCCACACCAAAAAAAGTCCAGTGCAAGCTGGTAATCGGCACTTGTATTTTAATATATGTAGATTAGTAAGTAATATACACAATTATACACACATTCAAAACAATTCGGTGAAGAAAAAGGGTATAGTAATGGACTAATTGGTTTCTAGAACCGGTAGGGTGACTTGAATAAAGCCCTCAGTACGATGGCCACCATCATGTCCCACGCACAATCGTTCATTATGGACTAAGTCTGGAAACTGAACTCCAATAATTTAGTTTAGGTATCTACCGTCAGCGATCAGATACTGATTTTATCAGTTGAGAAATGGTTTTATTTGGCTGTGATAATAGTGATGATAAATATCTTTCTTCAAATGTGATAACTGATAAACAATCGCATCGGTCCAGCGTTGACCAGGTGCATTTGATACAGCAGAACTATCTAGAAAATGTGTATTCATTTTCTGTTTTTTTGTATACTATTACGGTGGTGACACTTGGGGGAGGCCTATGTCCAGCAGTGGACGTCTTTCGGCTGAAATGATGATGATTATGAAGTTAATTTTTAATTAACCATTTGTTTAAAGATCCCATAACATGTATAGGTTGCTTATGTATACCTAACATTTAGATTATCTTTCATTTATAGCTTACTTGCTTTTGCCTACGACTTCGTTTGCATGAAAGTAGGTTATAGCGGCCGCAAAATCGAAGTAAAAGCCAGATAAAAACTTCCATTCCATCTTTCTGATCCATCATCGGACCAATAGACGTACGGCGTTGCGCGACCGGTACATGGTGGATATCCCACCCATACACACAAAACGTTTTGAGAACACATTTATTATGCGTACAGCCAAGGAGTGGAATACCTTGCCGGAGTCTGTGTTTCCTGATAGCTACAACTTAGGAGTCTTTAAGTCAAGAGTGAATAGGCTACTTCTAGGCAAGCGTGCTCCATCGTCGACCACCACATTATCGCTTACCATCAGGTGAGATGGTGGTCAAACGCGAGCCTATCATTAATAAAAAAAAAAACCTAATTTCCTCAAAATCGGTTCAGAAGTTTAACTTTGAAAGCGTAACAGATGGACAAAATTACTTGTACGTTTATATTCATCTTTCCTCGTCTGATGGAAAACTATAAAACAAAATTCAATACCTAAGATTTTTAAGAAAAGAAGAAAGAAAAAACATGTTGAAACTTAGAGAACAGAAAAACTAACATCATGTGTCTGTGTGTAACGCTAGCGCCAAAAAGGTCCAGTTCAGCGAAAATGCCAGACAACTACGAGGTAGTTGTCTGGCGCTGGTTTTCAAAATGCTGGTTTTTAAGGACAACTTTTCAAAATTTTATTACAAAACACAACTAATATTTATTTCATACAAACAACTTGCCATACAAAACATTGCTACTGAATACGACAGATAAAATTCAACATAACCTAAATTAAAAATATCTGATCACGAAAAAGATTATAAAAATAATTAAAACTCACGATAACAGAGCATCCAGGTAAAACGCATGGAGCCTTCATTATTTCCCAAATAATCTTCAAACTGTATGTATGTTTGTGCCGACTCACATCCAAAACTGATGTCCCGTTTTTTTTTCTCTTAAATTAACACTGAACTACATCCCGCGTCTGCGCGGATAGAATGCGATATTGTATTTGGAGATAAGTTTCATTTGGCGGTCGGTGTGTGGGAGAAGAGATAAGCGGGTTGTCAAGAGCGGAAGCGGGGGCGTATTTTGTCCTTGGATTTTTGTATGTTATCATTTACTTTAGGTAGTTATTTCGGATTTTTATTATTTTTATTCAATTCGTGACAATAATTTAGATTAGCCAGACCTACCACATAGCTACATTAATCAACCTTGAAACCTTGTTTGCAAATATATTAATTTTTAATTACATAAAACTTAAATATGAACTAAACTATTTATACTAAAATCTAACTATGTACATAAAAACTATAAATACTATTATACTAAACCTAACTATGTACATATAAAACAAAAACACCTATTATACTCAGGCGTCGAAGTACTCCTCCACATCGCTGTCATCCGGGTGCTCAGAGGCTGGCAGCATTGCCACGTTGAATGGCAATTCTGATTCTTTGGGCGAAGAACGAGCCAGCCCTCTGGTCACGCAAAGTGTTTGCAAATCGGACTTCCGTGCTAAATAATTATGTGTGTTATTTATACAAAAAATATTGTACAAAATCAACAATAGATCATTATTAACCAATTTAAGAAACGAAAAGTTCTGTATTCGTCCCATATGTATAAAGTAGGTATTTATATTTATATGTCACTGACTTTCTCAAAAACGCCTGATTCAATTTAGAGTTTTCGTTATTTAAATGCATATTTTTATGAAAAGTTTTAGTATATAATAGGATCTGATAAAGATCTTTGCATATTGAAAATAGAACTCTGCCAGAATTAACACCAAATGACCCACAATTACTGCGATTATATGCTCATGTATTGTTTACATTTCATGACATAATGTCACGCCGATATACTTTGGTGGTGTATAAAGATGTGTACACTTCACCGTGGTACACACTCATTTCACAAACAGCATTAAAGTTGTAGATTGAGTTTTTAGAGGCATTTATCCTTATCATCGGTTCCATACTGTAGAACTTGCTCATTGTTTAGTTTCTGTTACAGAAAACCACGAATAAAGAGAGAAAAATAAAAAAATACAAAAAATAGAACCTCTTTCTAAAAAAAAAAGTGAAAATTAACTTTAAAATATGTCTCATAGCTCGGTCCCTCGAGCTAAACCGAAAAAACTAATGGCATTGTTTTTTTTGTTCAATGTACTTTACAAATTTACTGACAAGATCCAATGTACAGTCAGGGGTCAAAAGTGTAGTTGCACTCAACCAGTGTCTAAAATTTCGTTGTAGTAGAAGTTTCATAGTCCACAACTAGTTTAATCAATACTATAGATTCTATGCTACAAATCAAATCAGGCATGAACCATTGACCCTCTTCTACAAAGACATTTTAGACTCTTTAGCATTGATGGAGTGCAACTGCACTTTTGACCCCTGACTGTACCTCAACTATTTTGATAGAAATTAATCGCCTCGTCTATCTAGCGGGGCCCGCAGTTCTATTACGCTCAGAATACATAAAAATAAAACTGATCGTAATAACCAATGTACCTCTCGATTTATCTATTAACTCCAAGGGATCTTCAACAGAACAGGAGAAATTCAGCAGTAAAAATTTGTCTATCCATAATTTGAGTTCATACGTGAAAAAAGGACACCATTGTTATGTATTAATGTTAGTGAGTGGATCTTTGCTCATCTTAAAATCGCTTGCTCTTACAACTTGCTACTCTTTCTTATCATCAACACCTATATAAGTACGTAGTCAAGAACGTTTATACTTCCTCAGGTTTTTCATAATATAGGATACATGTGGTTTATTATTGCATTTTGTATACATAGCTTGATGAAGTCATATTGTCAACATTGAGTAGATATCATTATATTAATTTTAACTCAAGCTTCAGTCGATGCAAAAGGTATTTTTTGTCTTATTAGTATATCTTCGGCGCTTCTTAACTTATGTACATGGGCATAAGTTAAGAACCAGCGAATGTAATGTATTTACAATCCATCATTAACACTATTTTAGCGGACGTCGGCTGCTGGACATATGCCTCCACAAGAGGGCACCACAACGATCGGTCCCGGGTATCTTCCATCCATGGGATTACTGCGACCTCCCGCGACTCTCCTATCCTCCTAAGATACAGGATCTTCCTAGTTTAGGAGTCAGGGTATTCAAATTAAATTGACTGTTGTATAGCTTGTATTTTTTGTACTTACATTTGATGTCAAATATGTACTTTATAATAAATAAATATCATTATTATTATTAAATTTAAAAAAACATAGAAAGTAACTGATGCTAGCTACTATGTCTGTAACAGCTTGAATCGACAGCAATCTTTGGAAAATTCGTAAATAAATAAATCAAATCACAAACCTTCACAAGGTTATCAGTCCACTTTAGGGGAGGCCTTCCAGCCTTGCGTGTTCCGTTACGTGGTCGCTATTCCAGAACCTTTCACCCCCATCGACTATATTGTTCTACGAGCAATATAGCAGAGCTAAATTGCTATCAATGTCATCCACTGTCACTGTTTGGTTATTCTTCAAACTTTCGGTAATCTTAGTTCTCCGGCGGATATCTTCATTCCTATTTTGATATCGCAAGGAAACTCCGAGTCTTCTGATGAGACCCGTTGCGAGCGACTACGATTTTATATAATCCATATTATTATTATAAATGCGAAAGTAAATCTGTCTACTTGTCTGTTTGTTACGTCTTCACGTACTAACTATTATTGTCATGAATTAGGACTTAATATTTTCCGACCTTCATGTGATTAAAGCCACTAGCAAAAGATAGTGGTCTTGAATTTGAGCAAAATTGTCTTTTTTCTTTCGTCTTCTTTATTAGCCGTCCTTCATTGGATGCTTGGGGTAGGTATACATCCAGCTGTAAAGTTTTTCAGCTGAAATGATGATGTTGATTCCTCACAGTTTATTTGTCAAACCGATACCTATATGAGTAATTATAAAAAAAGGCCAATTTCGAACGGGCAACGTGCAAATGCCTGTTTTTTATTTCCGAATTGAGAGAGAAAAAAGTTTTTTTTTGTAACTACAAATTTACAGTTTTTAATTTTTTTCCTATACTCGTGCTATGAAACCTTGCTTCACGCCAGATTTCAGGATTCTAGTTCGTTCTTCTAGTAGTCAACGGGAAGTACTCTATGAATTTTGATTCCCTTGAGATTGTCAAATACGTTTTTTGCGACATAATAACAGGCGTGTCTTTTGTTTTCGCCAACTTAAAAGTCTGATTTTTTCACAGCTTCAAGGGGCCGCAGACTTGCGTATATGGTTTTAATGTCAACTCAATACCTCCACGCGTTTCCGAGATAAAGAGTCTTGACAGACAGATAGATGGACAACAAAGTGATCCTAAAAGGGTTCCGTTTTTTCCTATTGAGGGGCGGAACCCTAAAAATCAATCAAATATGAACAATGCAATCCTATAAGAGAGCACCTTTGCATATTATGGTCCTGCTGTTTAATTTATTCATCAATAACATTCGTAAGGCCAATCTATATGCCAAGTATGTTATGATTAGAATTTTTTGAATGTTTTTTTGTCTATGGCCCTGTATTTTGACAACATTGCGTCGCAGGTAAGGTTAGTTGACCTGCGGGAACGTTCAAAAGACTTCGTCCGTGTGATAGTCGGTTATTGAAAGTCGAAGTCGGAGCTGAATAAAAAGTAGTCCATGTCCTTTCTTGCGGTTTAAGCTTACTCCATACCAAATTTCAACAAAACAAAGTTAAGTAGTGTAACCGGGAAAGCGTGACAGACCAACAGAGTTACTTTTACATATAGGTATATTATATTGGCCATAAATTTGGTTATATTAGTTATTTGGGTTATTGAGGCCTGAGTCCCAGCAGTGAACACATTATAAGGCCGACTATGCTATGCTTTGCTAGGTATATTGTATGCGTGTTTATTTTGACTCTTTATATTATACTTTTGTAATCCTTGTTTTCCATAATATTTTCTTTTTTTTATTGCACCATCGATATTGTTCTCTACCGGGTTATGTTGACTGGTAGAGAATGCCTAAGGCATCAAATCCGCCTTTGTACCTTTTGTTGAATGAAGATTAAATAAATAATATTCTTATATATATATTATTCTTATATTATTGGACCCCCGTTTCATCCCCTTAGCGGGTGAATTTTGGAAAATCTTTTTTTAGTGCTCGCCTATGCCATAAAAGGAAACCTTGTGCAAAATTTCACACTCCTAGTCCCAGTAGTTTTGACTGTGCGTTGATATGTCAGTCAGTCAGTTTCTCCTTTTATGTATACTTATAGATGAACACACATCCAGAAAGTAGTGTGTCCAAAATCGGTTTATGAATTGATTTCAGCTATTTTTTTATTAAAATAGGTAATTAATCTATTCTAAAATAATATTTGTTTAAAATAAAAAAAGTTACGTCTTGATAAAGTCATGATAAATCATGATTACGTTACTAGCGTGTTTGTATGTGTGTGTTATTTGTCTTCAATTAGGATAAGTAATTTCTTAAAAAAAAAAACCAATCAAGTGCGAGTCAGACTTCCACACGAAGGGTTCGTACCGTCTGTAGCAATAAACTGCAAAAAATCACGTTTGTTGTATTTTTTTTTTGTTTTTTTTTCGGTGGGAAAATCATCTTATGACATCCCCCGACCTTGGGTGGGGCGGGAGATAGTGTCAGACTTTTACTGACTAAAAACCCACTCCTGTTCCTTCAGTGCCTTTCGTACCAGGGCCGAGTCTTCCTTTCAGAATCAGACCCTTGGCCCCAGTAGGCTTCGACCCTGCTAGGCCCCTACAGTTGCTGACATCTCCTTGAGGCGCGCGTGGAACAGCACGCGCCGTCGACGACTTGGGCTCGGTCCGGACGGTTACCGGACGGTCGGAAGGCGAGCCACCCATTGCTTGCCGTCCGCAAGCCCGCGCCTACGATGGCTGGAAATCGGGATCGGAATCCCGGCGGCGATTGGGGCGTGAGGACCGTTGCCTCGCTCGATCGGCCGCCTCCTTTGCTAGCATTACTGCTTCGCAGAAGGAGGCGACCGCCTGCCACTCCTCCTCGCTCCGGACCATGGCCTGTACCGAGGCCCGGCACGAGAGATCGCCGCCGCCGATCGCCCCCACGAGGACACGGCGTTGCTTTGCCCAAGCGGGACACACCTCCACCGTGTGCTCCACCGTGTCCTCCGGGTGGTCCACACAATGGTGACACCCGGGCGTTTCTTCCGCACGAATCCGGTGCAGGAACCTCCCGAACTTACCATGTCGGTAAGGAAGGTAAGGACGCCGTGTTGCCTTTCCAGCCACTCCTCAAAGAGGGGACTTACCGCCATAATTATGGCGTGCCCAACGTTTGTTGTATGGGAACCCCACTTAAATGTTTTGTTTTATTCTGTTTTTTTTGTTGTTTATTTTAAAGTGACTGAAAAGTTGAAAGGGAATCGTTTATCTTGGTATGGTCATGTGAAGAGGAGGGATGAAGCGCATGTTGCTAAAAGAGTTATGAATTAACATGTGGATGGATGGAGAGGGAGAGGGAGGCCAAAGGAAAGATGGATGGATTGTGTGAGAAGTGATATGAAAGAAAAGGGAGTTAGTGATAGCGTGACGAGTGACAGGACAGAATGGAAAAAAAAAACGTGCTGTGCCGACCCCAAATAAAACGGGACAAGGGCAGGAAGATGATGTTCACAAACGGTATAGCGGTAACAGAAATATACATCTGTGAAAATTTCAATTGTCTAGCTATCACGGTTCGTGAGATATAGCCTGGTGACTGACAGACGGACAGTGGAGTCTTAGGGTGTTTTTCATATCGTGCGGAGTTCATCACGCATGCGGAATTTCTTCGCATGTGGGGCTGCCCGATATCACGCCCCGCATCCCGCGTGCGTATTCCACGCATTACAATAGATACTTGTATTAAAATAAAATTTGCGGGGGCTACGCGAACGGAGCAATCCCGCATACATGATGAAATCCGCACGATATTAAAAACACCCTTAGTAATAGGGTCCATCGGTGATAAGTCCCCTTTTTGAGGAGTAGCTGGAAAGACAACAGGGCATCCTTATCTTCCGCATGACGCAGGTCCTCATTGGACATGGTCAGTTCGGGAGATTCATAATGCTAGCAAAGGAGGCGGCCGCACGCGCTAGGCAATCGCGCACGCGCTAGGCAATGGCCCTTGCGCCCCAGCCGCCGGGATTACGATCCCGATTTCCGGCCACCGTAGGCGCGGGCTTGCGGACGGCGAGCAATGGGTAGCTCGCCGTCCGACAGTCCGGTAACCGTCCGGACCGAGCCCAAGCCGTCGACAGCGCGTAGTGTTCCACGCTTGCCTCAAGGAGATGTCAACAACCGTATTGGCCTAGCAGGGTTCCAGATCTCTGAGGCCCTGGAACAATGTCAAAAAAGGAACAGGAGGAGGATTTTAGTCAGCAAAAGTCTGACACGCCCTCTCGCTCGGCCCAAGAGCGAGGGATTTCATTATATGATTTTCCTACCTAAAAAAAAATTAATTTACTAAGTTTATTTAGAACATAACTGACAAACCTGTGTCTCGAAAAACACATAAAGCCGTTGGTCTCGGTTGTCATTTGTAGATCTTTGACTGTCGTTAAAATAGTCAGACGCCAGAAATTCCGACCATCAGTCTATCCAAGGAATATAGGGTATTTTACAGGTTGCATTTTGGAGAGTGTGCACGGGAATTGCATGACTTGATTCCGCCATCTCATTTCTACCATCGGACAACCCGACGTACGACGAGTATCCACCCTTACGTTGTTGAAACTTCAACGGTCCGGACTAAGCGTTTCGCTTCGTCGTTTATACCGCGTACATCGAAGGACTGGAACAATTTGCCTGCTGCGGTCTTCCCGTCCAACTATAATTTAGGTGCCTTCAAGGCTAGAGTGAATAGGCTCTTAATAAACTAGTTCGCCTCACCATCAACGATTGCATCACTGCTTACCATCAGGTGGGATCGCAGTCAAGCACTGGTTTATATCAATTATAAAAAAATATATATATATCATGTTGCCCAGTAACTGGATTGTGGAGTCTGATAGACAGTCGCTCCATGTAAATAAAATAAAATAAAAAAAACCTTAATTTCCCATTACCCTTAACATTACATTAAAAAGTTTAAATCTAAGTACTATTTTTATTTCTAATTTGTTAGTAGTTTTCCTTATTATCTAAGTTAGTAATTGCGCTGGTATATGGGCCCCTCCACGGGTGAAGGCCTCCTCCAGTTCCTTCCATTTCTCCCTGTAACTTGCTATATTTTCTAATTATCATTTCCTGCTGTATCAATTATATCGTCAGCCCACCTTCTTTTTGGTCTGCCTACTCTTCTTTTTCCTTCTGGCCCTTTCCTCACTGTAGTTTTAGCTGTCCATTTACCATCTTTGTAGCGCTCCATGTAAAACACGGATATTCAGTTGCATCCAGTTAGATTGGAAGCTGACCCCAAGCTAGCTTGGAACAGTAAAGGCCCAACAGGACCGAAGCCTACTGAGGCCATGGGTTGGCTTCGGAGGAAACCCGGGGTCCTGAAGCACAAGGCAAAGAAGGAACATTGGAGTGGGTTTTAGTTAGTACTCATTGGATGATTTCCCACAAAAAAAAATAATTAAAAAATGCTGGTTGGAAAAAACCTATGGAGACGATGAGATAGGAGGAAGATGTAAATTGTTCAATAATCTACCGAACAATGTTTGATTTTTCCACCGTACTTCGTCTTCCTAATTTATGTTTTGCGTTTCTTTCAAGAGAATTTTCCTTGCGATTAATATTACGCGCTCAGCTGTAGATAACACATTCTTATCTTATAGGCGTAGTAATTTGATATCTATTTTTGATACATTCCGATGGATTAACATTATATTAGAATTCCTATACATAGAGAGATTGGGCCGTTTAGATTTTTTTTTAATCATCAAATAAATTATGTTTTTTTTTTTTAATTTTTGATAAATTGCGCTTGACCACTATCTCAACTGGTGATAAGCGATGATGTGGCCGACGATGGAGCACGCTTGCCTAGAAGTAACCTATTCGCCATTGACTTAAAGATCCCCAGGTTCTAGCTATCAGGCAACACAGAATTCGGCAGAGAATTCCACTCCTTATGGAATTTAACTCCATTCCGACCTTCACGTACCTCGTCATAGAGACGATCACGTCCACGTCTAAATTCCCCAAATCACGAATACATAGAGCTGCGACATGGTGCTTTATCACCAAATACCAATTGAAGTCTCTGGCAACTCTCTTGTTGACTTAAATCACAACGAAAATCATAAAGAATCATTGATCGAAAATGTTCAAGAGTTAATTTTATTTTTATAGCGACACACGATCTTCGAAAGGACGCCACAGTGAAAAAACAAATGACAGTCTCGCAAATTAAAAAGTAACATGCTCGCAAAGAGTTCCATTTTCGATTTGTATAATTGTTTTTTCATTATTTTATTGTAAGTGGCCAAATCCAGAAACTTTCAGTATGCCCCAAGTACAACAGCCCGAAAACAACTATCGGGCAGTTGGCCTGGCCCGTCTGGTCTTAAGACCCTGCGTTCTCAACGGAGGTTTACGAGACTTTACACTCTGAACTAAGAAAAAAAAATCGTAATCCGAACTCAGTTTTGTGATGAAAACACAAGACGCATTACGACGGTGAAGTGCCAATAACTCCTAACTGTCGTAATCAAAAATTTATAAAAACTGAAAAAAAAGCGTTTGATTTCTTTTAAATTAAAAAAATGGTATTTAATTTATTTATTGAGAATAATATTTACTTAAGTTTTAATTAGTGCAGTACTGTCCCTTAAAAGTTAGGAGGTAACCATAAAATAGACACGTTGGCGTTTTTTTAGTTAAAAGGTATTTCCATATTTTAATTTTATGCACTTGTAACCAATAATGCACTTCGGAGATTGCACTAAAGCACGCAGAAAAACACCTTTATATTCAAAGCGATAAAAGATGATTTTAAGGAACTGTCTAGGCTTAGACTGTTTGTGTGTTAGGTCTGTTTAGATAGGAGCTGAAATAGATACTCGGAGACGATTTTAGACGTATATTGTATGTACTTGCAATTTCATTTTTTACAATTTTGGATTAGATATACGAGGCAAACTATACAATGCAAGAGATAGCAGACGTAGACGATTTTTGACCGCGGTACACGCACTTATATAGGCACAATTGTAGGGAGTAGGGAGATGGCGGCAGTACGTCCCGCACACCGCACTCCTGCGCGTTAACAGGAACAGTGTGTAGTCCCACAAACCTCTAAAATATGTAAATAATTGATTAACAAAAATATTTTCGGTGTCACAAAATTAATGTGGTAATATATATTTTTTAATTGATATAAACTGGTGCTTGACTGCGATCCCACCTGATGGTAAGCAGTGATTGCATAGGGATAGTGAAGCGCAATAGTTTATTACGAGCCTACATCATTCATAAATGATTAATCTTTAAACAGGACTTTGATTTCCGAGTTCTTTCTGTGTTTTTATTTTTTCAGGGCAATCAGCTAGGAAACACTGACGTCATCTAGTTCGAATTGACGACTAAAAGTGTTAGGTTTTAAAGAGCTAAGTTAAAAATACTTTTTTTATGTTCGTTTTGCACAACAAAATATAGATGTATTATAATCGAAGCCCGGGGCCCCGGGATGAAGGCAAAGATGGAACAGGAGTGGGTTTTTAGTCAGTAAAAGTCTGACACTATCTCTCGCTCCGCCCAAGGGTGGGATTTGTCATAAGATGATTTTCCCACCTAAAAAAAAAAAGATGTATTATAATATATCAATTTAATATCTGTTAAAGTAAACTGTAAAGTAAAAAAAGTAGTGTTAATATACCTTACAACTAACTTTCAAGTTGAACAATTACTGCTTTTTGTTTATTTGTAGCACAATCGAAATCAATCCCACGAGTCACGACTACAATCAAAACTCAGTTCAAAGAATGGTTTTAGGAAAAAGACTTTCCCGGGTAAGTCTCTTTCCTAAAACCATTCTTTTTTCTTTTTTTTTTTCCTAAAACTTCGCAGACCCCCAGGGGTGTCTGCGAAGTTTTACCTCCCATCTAGCATCAATCAATTAATCCATCTTGTGTTTTTCTCATTACTCTAAAGTAGGGTTTCGATATCATCAGTGCATCCGAGGGCCTAGGGCGCGTTTATAAACATATTTGACCTCGCTGTGTCACATATGTTAAATCGTACCGTAGGGGCCCAGCAGGGTCGAAGCCTACTGGGGCCATGGGTGATGCAAAGAGGAATAAAGGAATAAAGGCAAAGAAGGAACTGGAGTGGGTTTTTAGTCAGTAAAAGTCTGACACTATCTCACGCTCTGCCGAAGAGCGGGGGATGTCATTGGATGATTTTCACACCGGAAAAATAAATAAAAAAAAACATATGTTAAATCATAAGTTTTTCTATTTTGTCACCAGTCGCTGCTTATACATGTGGTAGAGCGATGAGCTGCTGCGCTATATGTCACGGGTTCGTTTCCCCCACGGAAAATATACTTGTATGACATACAGATAGTAGTTCTGCGTCTGGCTGTCTTGTGTATGTGAATTTACATATTTGTAAACGCATTCACGATACAAGAGTAATGCCTAGTGTGGAGCAAAGTTTAAAAAAAAAAAATCTCACTAAGACTATTGCATACCAGTATTTTATTTACATTGCCGTCTTCTTAATATTTTTATTTTACTTTTTTATTCACTAAAAATTTAGGCAATTAAAAAAATAGTAACAAAAGGATTTTCTGCCAAAGTTTTCTTTTCTTTTTACAGGATGCCATAAAATTAAAATTCAAATATTTTTATTTCACATAGGCCTACATGGGCACTTAAAAAACGTCAGAAGCTAGTGCACGGTTCCAAATTGGTCGTTTCCTATTGAGAGGAACCGGCAAGAAACTTCATGGTTACTCTTTAAAAAAAAAAATGGTTGATGTTACAATATTTCCACATTACAGTATTAATAGATATTATGTAAGAACAGTGTAGACCAGTCAATATTGTACCTAAAAGCACAATAAAAATAATCATATTAAAAAAAAGTGAGTCGTAATAGGAAGTAATCTAAGAATTTGTATAGGTCCCATAGTCACTTGCCACGTTCACTACAGTATCGTTATGCTCCTGAAGATATATCCTAAGATTTTCCACGCATCATTTTAGACCTGTGAACAAAAGATAAACTCATCAAAAAGAAGTTAAAACGAATATAACAATGAAGTCATCAGTCTACAATTCAATTGAACACTTTATTTCTTTCCGCAGCCAGTTCATCACAGATAAGCCTTATGAAGATTTTTACTGCAAATAAATTCCCGTTTTTGTAATAGATACCTAATACTGAGCGAGCTCCTAAAACCATTCTACCGTCAGACGTCAAATATAAAACTGTTATTTATACTGTTGTCTCTGTCTTCCTTTCGCCAAGATATACCTGTTTCGCTCCCTCATGGCGTGACAAACGATCATTGTAGTAAGTTACCGAGAGTTTTGTGATTGAACAAATTTCATGAGTTCTACTTAGTTGCGAAATGGGGTATTTTATGCGAATTCTCTGTTTACTGGCTCTTATTTGTTAGGAACAGTGACAAATTGGCCTTTTTATGAAACTTACACTAAGCTTCTCAAAACACATAACTTCGAGTTGAACTTGGGGAAATTGGGGAGGTTTGTACACAGAACACAATTTTTTATGTTTTATTTTATTTTATTGGGAACAAAAAACAGTTATATGCTAGAGAAAATACAAAAAAAAACTTAAAACTAGATGCACAAACATATAACCCAATCCAATTTCCACATCTTAACACACGAATAACAGAAGTGAAGGACTGTGGCACGGTAATATTATCTATACAGTATTCCAACTTCATACAAACGGACGAAACGCGAGCTATACCTACGCGCCTCGATCTCGTGGTGCGTTCGGGATGCAGACAGTCGCGTCTGTGCCGCGCGATTTTTTCAATAAAAATAAGTTCAAGTAGATATTTATATATTTAATATGACGAGTAGGATATATTGTGCTGTTTTTGGTTGCATGAATTCTTCATTTAAAACCAAACATATAAATTGTAAAGTAGCTGCAGGTATCTATAACCAAGTAAAATATATTCCTTTTTCTCCACCTTGTCCATGTTTCCCAAAACAATTTTTAATTAAGTTTTAGAATGCGGATTTCTGTACTTTAAAATGTAATAATAAAGCATTTCGTAGGTACGTCTCAGTCGAGGCGCAAATATTTTTCGGTCGCAAATGTTGAACACTTCTTAGTCAATTTACAAAGTATTTTATTTGTTTATATAAAACAAGTATATTTACAATCACAAAACTAAATGGAAACACAAAGTAGGCAAATGTAATTAAAATGCTGGAGGCGGGCAGCCATAGTGCGGGCAGCCCTATCGCATGTTTACGTACCGCGCGGCTGTAGGCATTTATTTCAAAGATACGGCTGAGTTATAATACTGTATAGATAATATTACCGTGACTGTGGTAAGAGTTTACAGAATACAGAAGCTTCATGTATAACAAAATAATTAATTTCTATAATCATAATTAATATAGTATATAGGGTGACTGGTAATTAGTGACCGATACTTAAACACATGATTGTACTCATGATTACAAACAACTTTACCAAAGAAACTTTTTTATTTTCTCATTAGTTTTATCACAATAATAAAACAGCTGTTTAAATACGCGCGCGCGCCTGCGACCGGCGACCGCTCAGCTGTTAGCCGCGTGACGCCGTCGTACCTACAATAGTGATAGAACACCCGCGCAGCTTGCAAACCCATAGGTATACGTACCTAATCAGTGAATGTACCTACAAACTAGTGAGTATATAAAACAGTTTCTTTGGGAAAGTTGTTTGTAATCATGAGTACAATCACTTGTTTAAGTATCGGTCACTAATTACCAATCACCCTATATAATTTAATTCAATTATTCTTAATGTGTGTGTATGTTTGTTATTTCTTCACGCTCGAACAGCTGAATGGATTTCGATGAAACCTATATGGATCGACCTTGTCCTGGAATAGCTCATAGAATGCTTTTTATCTCGGAAAGTACGTACCTGCCCTTGCGATAATCCTACTATTACGCGGGCGAAGCCACTGGCAGCATCTTGTTCTTTACGGATAGTGCGGGGACACCGCACGGTTTCCCGCGAAGCGGAGAGCCTCCTTACTGGCCTGCCACTATGGGATCTGGAGGCAACAATAATTGCACTCATGCACGATTTGCGCGTGGAGATGCACAACAAGTCGCGGCATGGCGGACAGAGTTCCGGCGGGATCTCATGGTGAAATGGCGACAGCGACTGTCGCAACACAGTGCTGGGGACGCCATAATTATGGCGGTAAGTCCCCTCTTTGAGGCGTGGGTGGAAAGACCTCACGGCGTATATAGGGTGACTGGCAATTAGTGTACGATACTTAAACACGTGATTGTGCTCATGATAACAATCAATTTTCATTATGGGAGCAAAGCCGAAATCGCGAAAAAAATATCAGCTGTTTAGTACATTCATCATCATCATCATCATTTCAGCCGAAAGACGTCCACTGCTGGACATAGGCCTCCCCCAAGCGTCGCCACAACGAACGGTCCTGTGCGTCTCGCATCCATCGGACTCCCGCAATCGTTACCAAGTCATCGGTCCACCTTGTAGGAGGCCTTCCAACGCTACGTCTTCCGGTACGTGGTCGCCATTCCAGAACCTTTCGGCCCCAACGGCCATCTGTTCTGCGAGCAATGTGCCCTGCCCATTGCCACTTTAGTTTGGCGATTCTTCGTGCTATGTCGGCAACCTTGGTTCTCCTGCGGATATCCTCATTCCTGATTCGATCACGCAAGGAAACTCCGAGCATAGCCCTCTCCATTGCCCTTTGGGTGACTTTAAGCCTTCTAATGAGGCCCATTGTAAGCGACCACGTTTCGGAGCCATATGTCATCACTGGCAACACGCACTGGTCATAGACTTTCGTCTTGAGACACTGTGGTATATTGGACGAGAAGACACCGCGCAGCTTCCCGAACGCTGCCCAGCCGAGTCGGATTCGACGATTGATCTCTTTCTCGAAGTTAGACCTTCCCAACTGGACCGTCTGTCCCAGGTAAACGTATTCGTCTACAACTTCGAGTGTAGAGTCCCCGACCTTGATAGGAGTGGGTGCTACATGGCTGTTTACCATGACTTTGGTTTTGTCCATGTTCATTTTAAGTCCCACTCTTTCGGAAGCTCTACTGAGGTCACCAAGCATTATACTGAGCTCTTCCGTAGTCTCAGCCATGACTACTATGTCGTCGGCAAACCGAAGGTGAGTGATGTACTCGCCATTGACATTAATGCCTAGCCCTCTCCATTCCAAAACCTTGAAGACATCCTCCATTGCTGCCGTGAACAGTTTCGGAGAAATAACGTCTCCCTGCCTCACACCCCGCTGCAAGAGGATAGGTTTCGAGGTCTGGTCTTGTAGTCGGACTGACATAGTGGCGTTTTTGTACAAACAATTCAGCACTTCGATATACCGATAGTCAATTTGGCACCGTTGGAGAGACTGCAGTACAGCCCAAGTTTCAATCGAATCAAAGGCTTTCTCGTAGTCCACAAACGCTAAGCAGAGAGGCTGATTATACTCCTCAGTCTTCTGTATAACCTGCCGCAGCGTATGTATGTGGTCCACGGTGCTGAAGCCTTTACGAAATCCGGCTTGTTCGGGAGGCTGGAAGTCGTCGAACCTGCGCGCGAGACGATTCGTGATGACTCTGGAAAACAGCTTGTAGACATGGCTCAGAAGCGAGATGGGCCTATAATTCTTAAGCAGGGCATTATCGCCCTTCTTAAAGAAGAGTACCACCACGCCTCTGCTCCACGCCTGTGGCGTTTTTCCCTCGAGTATGACGGAATCAAATAGCTTCTGAAGGGCCTTAAGGACCGGTTTTCCACCCGCCTTCAGGAGTTCGGCCGTAATTCCGTCCTCACCCGACGCCTTGTTGTTTTTCAGCTGCTTCAGAGCCATCCTAATCTCGTACAGGCTGACGTCCGGGATATCTTCGGTATAGTGTCGAGTCAATCTAGCTCTTGGGTCGTTCACTAGATTTACAGCGGGTTTAGCGATAGACGTGTATAACTGTCCATAAAAAGCCTCGATCTCTCCCAGAAGCTCCGATTTGGCGGATATGACTCTGCCATCGTCGGTCTTCAGTTTCGTGAGCTGGCTTTGCCCAATAGACAGATCTCGTGCAAATACTTTAGAGCCCTTATTCCGCTCAATCGCATCCTTAATCCTTGCGGTATTAAAGCGGCGAAGGTCACGTTTCAGGGACTTCGAGATTTGTCTATTGAGCTGCCGGTATATGCACGCATCGTCTGAAGACTGCAGAATCATCTCACGCCTCTTCTTCATTAGCTCGAGGGTCGGATCGGAGAGCTTCTTGTTTTTATTTGTACGGTGAGTCTTGAAAAACTTAGACCCGACCGTATGGACAGTTTCCACGAACCCATCGTTATATTCATCCACGGAGCTTCCTAGGCACTCGAAACGATTGTGGAGTTCGAGCTGAAAGCTCTCGGGGTTTTGGATCCGGATCTGTGCTGGACGGAGCGTAGACTTCATCAGTCGAGACCTTTCAAGCTTAATGTTAATATTCAATGTGCCTCTTACGACGCGGTGATCACTTCCAGTTTTCACCGCGTTGATCACAGAGACATCATTGAATATTTGCTTTTTCGTCGACAGGATGAAGTCAATCTCATTTCTAGTTGCACCGTCAGGACTTTGCCAGGTCCACCTTCTATGCTCACGCTTTTTGAAGAAGGAATTCATCATATAGAGGTCCTCCTTCTCCATAAAGCTAGCCAGTAGGTGTCCCCGGTGATTCCGACGTCCAAATCCAAATTGCCCCACTCGCAGCTCGTCACCGTCTCGTTTGCCCAGTTTCGCGTTAAAGTCCCCCATGACCACGGTGAAGTGAGTCTTAGAACCATGCATGGCTCTTGATATATCCTCATACATGGATTCTACTTCGTCGTCGGGATGTGTCGAGGTCGGGGCGTAGACCTGTATGACCTTCAGCGAATATCTTGATGATATTCTGAGTATAAGGTACGCCACCCTGGTCGACACACTCTCGATCCTCACCACATTGTTCACAAGGGACTTGTGGACGATAAACCCGACACCACCCTGGGACTGCTGGTCACCCTCCCGGAAATAGAGCAGGTTACCGGATTTGAGAATTATCGTATCCTCCCCCTGTCTTCGGACTTCAGACAATCCCACAATACTCCATCGCAACCTGCTCAATTCCTCCTCCAGTTCGGTGATCTTCTCGTCAGTCCTCAGTGTACGCGTGTTAAAAGTTGCCAGGTCGAGTCGTTTCATAGATGGGTAGCCAAATCTCATCCGGAGATTCTTCGCACCCCTTGCCTCGTCGTGGCCTTGACCGCTACCGGAGTCAAGGGTAGACGGGCTGCCGGGCACTAGGGGCCATTTTTTGTTTCTGTTTTTCATGTTGGGGGGGGGGTTGCCATAATCGCCACGCTTGGCAGACGGGTTGGCGATCGCAGTTTGGTTGTTGTAATGTACAGAGGATGCTGCTGCCCATTCTCTGGTATGTCCCTTAGTCGCCTCTTACGACACCCTCGGGAAGAGATGGGATTAGTACATTAGGCAAACATAAATGTACTGAACAGCTGATTTTTTTTTTCGCGATTTCATGTTTGTTCCCATAGTAAAAGTTGTTGGTTATCATGAGCACAATCACGTGTTTAAGTATCGTACACTAATTACCAGACACCCTATATATTAAGACCAATCTAAAGATACCTCTAAAGCAAAAATGCAACAAGCTGTTTAGGCTTTAGGGCGTGCTAAAGAAGTAAATATACATACATACATACACTCGCTCGAAAAACAACTCTTCTTCTGGCGCAGTTTTATAAAAAGAGGTTGTTTGTTATTGTCACCAGACAACGCTTATAAAATTTTAGTACAAATTAACACTTAGTTTAACCTAATCGAATACGTTAAGAATCTTGCACTACGGACACTACCTTAAAGTTAAAATCAGTTTATTGCATCAACAATCACATTCGCATTTCGTTTTATCTTTAATTCCGCCATTTTTGCCAAAATACTGGGCATTGAGGTACAATTTGTAGAGTTATATGAAGTTAAAGGAATTCACGAAATACGTCTACATATTTCATTGAGTTCAGGGTCAATAGCTACCCTCGAAATCGATACGAATACCATTATCTCTGCTTTATATCCACGAATAAGATTGTGGGCACTAAACCGGAGAATAATTAATGATATTATTCACACTGTGTAACTTTTTAACGTTTATTTTATTGGCATCATTTGTTTCTGAGGTCAACCAGAAACTCAATAAATGGATAGTAAAATATATTATCTGTATTAAACATTTAATCGTTAGAATATATTAGTATCAACATAACTATTCAGAACCATTTATTTATTTGTATTGTCATAGTCGCACTATCTTCATTGTGATATCTATGTGAGTATGAAGTTCCGTTGGCCATTTCTGGTCTTCTTCATCAGTTCCACTTCATCAAATTTTACTTTTTGACTGTAAATGCTTAAGTTCTCGATGAAAATACTAAAATCACTATAAGGTTGACTATAATATTTGAGGAGTTCCCTCGATTCCTCATGGATCTCATCATCAGAACTAGATTTTTTTTAAATAGGACCAATCTGGAAGCATATCCTTTAAAAGGAAAAAAAAAATAACAAATCGGGCCTTTATGGCCCGATTTGTTGTTGACGACGGAGTTCTGAGGTAACACATATAATAAATAAATAAATAAATACAACCGAATTGATAACCTCCTCCTTTTTTTGAAGTCGGTTAATAAACAAAAACACTTCTTCATTAATGTTATTTAATTTGACACAATGTCCCTTCGCACTCATATTCTACATTAAGTTTTTCGTTACCCTGTAATAATAATGAACGTTGTGGTAAAAATAGCCCTCGCGTTTCACCCCTAAATAAATCGTGGTAAGCAATTTTATCCCCATTAGGCGTCGTAATCGCTATTACAAATGTTAACGGGTAAATACGAGAACTATATGAGAGTTATTGCCCAAATTGTGTCTGTGCCTGTTTGGATTAAAAATAAAACAGCTTATAATAAAATGTCTCTCATTTTCCGAAGATATTTTGTTGCATCCAACTCGACATAAATTTTTACTGTTTTTATACAAACGCTCTTACGCGATTATGACGTTATTACACATTTTTCATTACATATTTTAGAAACACAGTATCTTGTGGATATTATTTAAGCTTCTATTGGAATCAATTTTTAAATTTGTGTTAAACTAATCCAGTAAAGACCTCTGAAAATCTGCTATTTTGCATCAACTTTGCAAATCATAATTTACTTAAAAATTAAAAAAGGAAAAAAATTATAACAATAGAAGCCTTGCAAATTTAATCAAAATGAATGACGACATTTTTTTTTCAAAAACTTTTAAGGGTTACTTTTAAGGGGGGCAAACCTATCAAGAATAAAAAAAAAACGTATTTCCTGGCACAAGTTCTGTAAAATATTCGAGTAAATCACGGAATTATCGAATGCTAACAGAGTTTTCAGGCGTTTCTCTTTTTTTCGCGTTGCATTTTCGTCAAAAATCGCGTTGGATTGCGTTAGATAAAGTATAACAAAATTCACTACTCAAAAATTCTATAGTTTAAATTTTCTATAACGCTCCCGCTTGTTCATTACTTTTTTAACCATGCTCGATGTTGACGATAAGCGAGTGAAAAAACTTTTTACAAAAAAAAAAAAAAAATAACCGAACTAAAATAAAAAAAAACACTAAAAGGATCATAATCCTCTAAGAGGAAAAAAATAATTTGCAAATCTATCCATAAACGACGAAGTTCTGAGGTAACACACATAAAAAAATAAAAATACAACCGAATTGATAACCTCCTCCTCTTACAGCTCCACACTTACAGGTTCCACAGAACAGCACGAAGTGATTAAAGTGCAATGTGAAGTGTTACTAACATATAACTAATTCTTTTTTAGTAACAGTAAGTTGTATTTTTAACCGTCTTCAAAAAGGAGGAGGTTCCATGTTCGGCTGTTTTTTTTCCTTTAAATATGTTAGTCTAATAGTAGATTATGTGACTAGGGGATAAAGCAGTGTCTTTAATTCATTAACGCTCAGGCGGTAGCCGGCGCCCGCAAGCCATTGTCTTACTATTGTGTCTCTAATTACGCACGTCAAAAGGTTAAGTTGCGGGCAGCATGTTGAATTCCGAACGAAACGAAGGTTGCTAATTTTAATCCCGAACGTGAGTGAGGGATTTATATAATTAACTCCCGAGCACTGCGAGGGAGTTAATAAAGAAACCTGAGTGAAGTGAGGAATTCAAGCCGCCCAAGACCAAGACAGCTTTATCCTCGTGTTGGATACTCTACTTTTTACACCATCTGTGAGATAATTAAAAGGCAATTTAGTAAAACAAATCATATAATAGAGAAATGTAAGTATTATTTACGAGTTAATCTTAACTATCACCCAAAATGTTTTGAGATTTGAAACAAACAAAATTCACTACTCAAAAATTCTATAGTTTATCTATAACGCTCCCGCTTGTTCATTACTTTTTTTTCGAAACTTTTTTTATTCTGTATTTTTTTTTTTTGTTAGTGGCCAGTTCGAAATTTGAATAAACTTGTTTGATGCACTACATTTTAATTCACATATTGCTGACGGTTTTTCACGTTCCAAATTCAAATCTCATTATTCCCTAGGGATCGCCCATACTGCATTATCTCCCTAGGGACATAATGACTTGCTTTAAGTGATGGTTGTATGACGTATAAAAGGGCATTATCGAGCAGGTGGTGTAAAAAAGGTATTTATTTAAGTTCGAAGATTCCTGATAATAAATGATTTATTTATTACTTTAATATTTAATTCTTTGGCGTGACGATTTGGACCCCAGATTAAGTGGCTAAGGACAGAAAAGTGTGAAAAAAACGGAAGAGAGGCCTTTGACCTGTAGTGGGAAACAACGGTTTCATAATAATAGTAATAAATTCTTTATCTCCTTTCTTGATTGTATATTATTTTGATATTTATTAGAATATTATCTGGTATTGTATTTATGTATACAAAGGTTTTTACGTATGTCTGTCTGTCGGTCTGTCTGTCATTCAAGACCCTTTATCTCAGGAACGCGTGAAGGTATCCAGTTGAAATTAAAACAATATACACCGGTTTGCGGTCCCTTGAAGTTGTGAAAAAGTCATTTCAAATTTCAATACTCTCAAAGAAATTAAAATTCATACTTTCCGTCGATCCAGAATCAGAACCCAGAATTTGGCATAGAGCAAGGTCTTATAGTACAGATATAGGAATAAATCTGAAAACAGTAAACTTGTTGTTAACTACGTCACATTTAAAAAAAACTTTTTTTGCAATTCAGAAAAATCTTTGAGACTCCATTCGGATATTGTAGTTTGTAAGGAACCCTCAGTGCGGGAGTCCGACTCGCACTTGCCCAGTTTTTTTAATTATTATTTAAGATGTCCACAGCCCAAAATCTATTTCCTCTCGTTCAGACCATCTAGGTTGTCTATAAAAAATTGGTTCATGCGATGTGACCGCCTGTTATTAACAGCACACTACACTTATTTTTATAATTGTGTATCCTATGTTACACAATAAAGTATGCAATAAATAATAAACAGAAAAAAAAAAAATTGTAACTTCAGTAATCACAATTTTAAAGTAATTTATTTCTACGCCTTACAACAAATTCTGTGTCATCATTAATAGTGCTTTGTGTCCCAGTTTATTTGAGCAGGCGTTATCGAAAGAACTCAGTTATGCTATATGACAGAGTTCTAGCCATGTTACCTGATAACATTGATTTAAAAACTATCCAAAAGAAAATTTCGGGTTTTTAGTTAAGAAATGGACGCTACTTGTGTCGATACTCTTGCGCCATCTCATCTTCCTAGCTCGTCGTGCTGTGCCGGTGCTGCCGCAGCGGCTGCAGAGAACCTCAAGCGGCGGAAATATAATAACCTTGTTGGTAGTTATATTTTCGAGCCGTTTGGGGTTGAAACTCTCGGATCGTGGGGTCCGAGTGCTCACTAATTATTTAAAGAACTTTCAAAACGCCTTGTTGACACTTCGCGTGACCCAAGGGCTGGCTTTTACTTCGGACAAAGGACAAGCATTGCCTTTCAGCGTGGCAATGCCGCCAGTCTTTTGGTTACATTACCAGTCGACAGCGATGTGGAGAAGTTTTTCGACGCCGTACTTTAGATTGCTTTTTTAGTACTTTAGGGCTTTTTTTTATTTCTTTAAAAAATTAGGGACTTTTATAACGCACAGCGTATATCAGTCCCATCGTACCCTAAGACAATTATTACAAGAGATCAATGGATCAGGGCCATAAAGTCGAACAATTTTCTCGCATCATCGGCAGTCGGCTTACTTAACATTTGATGGAATGTACCTATATTGTTCTTTATTTTTATTTTGTAAGTTATTTTTAATTACGTTATTATTAGATTTAATAGTACCTACTTATCTTACTATTTGTGATAAGGTGATAAGCATGAAATATATTGGCTCAAGGAATAAAAGTAATGGATACTACCATGTTTTTCTATTAGTTTGCAATAATCAAATCACTTCTCCCGCTTTTTACTTTTTAACCGGCTTCTAAAAAAAGGATTAGGTTATCAATTCAGTTGTATTTTTTTATGTTTGTTACCTCAGAACTCCGTCGTTTATTTGTAATTATAATAATTTTGACATTATTTTACGATTTAACTTAAGAGAATCTATTGTATTGTGATAATTATGACCATGTAATGATTATATTGGGTTCAAACCCAGCCAGGCGCATTACTTTGTGTAATTTATTTCATCACCACTGTGCTCTCAAAACGGTGAAGGAAAACATCGTGAGGAAACCGGCAAGTCCTAGAACCAAAATATTCGAAGACGTTTTTTTTTTTCGGTGGGAAAATCATCTTATGACATCCCTCGCTCTTGGGCGGAGCGAGAGATAGTGTCAGACTTTTACTGACTAAAAACCCACTCCTGTTCCTTCGTTGCCTTTCGTACCAGGGCCGAGTCTTCCTTTCAGAATCAGACCCTTGGCCCCAGTAGGCTTCGACCCTGATGGCCCCTACAATTGCTGACATCTCCTTGAGGCGCGCGTGAAACAGTACGCGCCATCGACGACTTGGGCTCGGTCCGGACGGTTACCGGATGGTCGGACGGCGAGCCACCCATTGCTCGCCGTCCGCAAGCCCGCGCCTACGGTGGCCGGAAATCGGGATCAGAACAGACACGGCGTTGCTCTTCCCAAGCGGGGCACACCTCCACCGTGTGCTCCACCCGGGCGTTTCCTCCGCACGAATCCGGTGCAGGAACCTCCCAAACTTACCATGTCCGGTGAGGACCTGCGTCATGCGGAAGGTATGGACGCCGTGTTGCCTATCCAGCCACTCCTCAAAGAGGGGACTTACCGCCATAATTATGGTGTGCCCAGCACTGGGTTGCGATAGTCGCTGTCGCCATTCCGCCATGAGATCCCGCCGGAACTCTTTCCGCCATGCCGCGACTTGTCGCGGCAGCGGGGTTTCGCCCCGGCGTTGCATCTCCACTCGCAGATCGTGCATGCGTGCGAGGCCTGTTGCCTCCAGATCCCATGGTGGCTAGCCCGCAAGGAGGCTCGCCGCTTCGCGGGAAACCGTGCGGTATCCCCGCACCATCCGTATGGCCATGACCCTCTGGCAAGCGTTCAGTTGGGACGAGTCCCAGGTACTTCATCGTCGACCCGACGCCGATGTGAACTCCTCCTACCGTTAGTTGGGAACGCCGAGGTGGCGCGCTCCGAGGGCCGTGAAAACACATGGCTTCGGACTTGTGCAGCGCCACCTCGAGTCCCAACTGCTGGATCCTATCAACGACTATCGCAACCCCACGTGTCGCTAATTCAACCGCCGACTGGTACGACTCTCCCCGCGCCAGGACCAGCGTGTCGTCTGCGTAGCAGACTACACTGACCCCGTCAGGGAGGTCGCCGCGCAGCACGTAGTCGTACCCGATGTTCCACAAGGGCGGTCCTAGTACCGATCCCTGCGAAACACCGCATGACATCTCTCGCCGTTTCCACTCTCCCTGGTGACCAGGGTAGATGATGTACCTGTCCGACAGGTAGGCCTCGATTACATGACAGAGGTAGTCGGGCACCCGGTGGTACCGGAGTGCCCTCCTAATGCTACTCCAGGGCAGGGAGTTGAAGGCATTGGCGATGTCCAAAGACACCGCCACGACACACCTGCCCCGGGACACCGCCTCCCCCGTCGTGAGGGCTCGCACGCGCATGATGGCGTCCACCGTGGAGCGCCCCCTGCGAAAGCCGAACTGGCCGTCCGCAAGGTTTGGCCCCTCTCGTGCTAGGTGTGCGACGAGGCGGTCAGCAATTACTCTTTCAAAAAGCTTGCCCACCTCGTCGAGCAACACAATGGGCCGATACGCGGACGGAGAGTCCACTGGGCGCCCCAGCTTCGCGATAAGGACCAGTTTCCCCGTCTTCCAGCGAAGTGGGAACTGGCCCCTCTCCATGCATGCGCTGAAGAGCCCTCTTAATCGAGACCCGAGAGCCTCCATGGCCAGGACCCAGGCTTTCCCAGGCAAGCCGTCGGGTCCTGGGGCGGTATTCTTGGCACTCAGCCTTCGTACCGCCACACTCATCTCTACCTCGGATTCGAAGACATGTGACATTCACCAACCCGCACTGGGCCCGCGTGGTGGATTACGGCCCATTCCCTGTCCTAGAGAGAGGAGGTCTGAGTCCCAGTAGTGGGAACATTAAAAGGCTGATTATGTTATGCTTATGCTAATGATTTTATTTATTTTATAATTTAAATTAATCTAGTTTTAGGACATATTTATAATTATCAATCTGTCCGATACAATTATGTTGTTATGAATAAAGATTAGCTACTACAACCGATTTGCAAAAATTTTTTTCCTCTTAAAGGATATGCTTCCAGATTGGTCCCATTTTTTTTCAAAACCCACTTTTGATGATGGGATCCACGAAGATCCATGAGAAAAGTCTCAATAAATAATATTCATAAACAGCAAAGTTATTAGCGTTTGTTTATGTCCCAAAATGTCACTCAATTTATGAAAATACTGTACAGGCGATTGATTATGAATGAATAAATGACGATCAAAATGGAAAAACACTACGCGTAGTATTTTCTAGTAGCAATTGTTTTGAATGATTGATTCTATTATGAATTTACCAATAATGCCAAATTTTCGTGGACAATTTTGGGATTTAGTTTTTTTTTAATTTTGACTACACAAATATGATCAGTAACTGGTACGGATAGAGCCCCATTTTTTTGTGCTAATTATAAAATAGGGGTGTATAATTGTACTCAGTTAAGTGTTTTTTTATAATAAAAATATTTATGTAATTATATCCAAATTATCTAATTATTGTTATTCAGTTTATCTAATTGCAATAATGGAGCACTTATCTTTGTTTGCGTTTTTTTTTACCACATTTATCAGTGGAAGTTAATGTTGCGCCTTTTAAATAAGGCTTGACACACACATATCCAAAAGTTAAAGATATAGACGTAGATTAACGCCCACAATTGTATTTTTGTTTTTTTTATTTGTTTCCGGTTTTCTGTTCGTTTTTCTTTGTGTACCTTGTGTTGTGCCAAATAAGTTAATTTTCTTTCTTTAACAGAAAAAAAAATAATAACATTTAATTATTAACAGTCAGACTTGTCAAAGTCAATGTGTAACTTAAAAAAAAAAAAAAAAAAAAACGGCATTAGGCTAAAATGTGCCCATTTCAGCGATATGAACACAATTTGATTACTCCAAGCCCGTTCCATCATTGGACTACTAGACATACAGCGTTGCGTCACCGGTACATGGTGGACATCCCACCCATACGTACATAACGTTTTGGGATAACATTTTTTGTGCGTACAACTAAGGAGGTGGAACTCCCTGCCGGAGTCCATGTTTCCTGATAGCTACAACCTAGGAGTCAGCAAGGGATGAATCACTGACTATCGATTGAGGTACCCTTTAGAGCTCAGACTGCTAGGGAGAATTTTCGCTCATGCAATTCTAGTGATCTAGGTTTCTGAAATAGTAAACTGAACCTTACGTACTGAAAGACGCAGTATTGGTAGGCTTTCCACGTAAAATGGTGAAGGACAGGGAAACCCGTTATGTTCGAGAAATACAGAACTAGTTGATATGGCAATACTTGGGGCACACCTGTATCCAGAGTGAATGTCTTTTAAATCGCTCTAGAAATCATAAATTATTTAATGTCCTATTTTGTCGCACTGCAGTCCGATTCACCTCCGCGAATGCTAACAATGCTCAACGAGCTGATGGATGAAAGACGATATTGTTAGAAAATTTGCAGTTCTGTGAGAAGACTGAGTGAGAGGATTAACTTATATTAGTTTTACTGGGCCTCATCAGAAGGCTTAAAGTCACTCAAAGGGCAATGGTGGGCAGGGCACATTGCTCGCAGAACAGATGGTCGATGGGGACGAAAGGTTCTGGAATAGCGACCACGTACCGGAAGATGCAGCGTTGTAAGGCCTCCCACAAGGTGGACCGATGACCTGACCTGGTGAGGGTCGCGGGAATCAGATTGATGCGAGACGCACAGGACCAGTCATTGTGGCGACATTTGGGGGAGGCCTATGGACATAGGCCGTGGACGTCTTTCGGCTGAAATGATGATGATGAGTGCTACTGGCTGACGGGCTATTTTTTTGTACTGAGTAATAAACAAAAACATTATGTGCCACTGTGTTCACTTGAATACGTCCGATACCTTCTTAATGCTGCTGCAGACTTTGAATTATTTTTCTGTATGTATGTATTATGTTGCCTGGAAAAGCTACTGGTCCTTAAAGGAACTATTTAACCCACTATAGACTGAGTTTTGACTGACGCACTTTACCTATGTCACTGCGTAAGTTGATGGACTTGTGTATTTTCTCTATTCTCACCTATGGTGCACAGAGTTGGTCTTTGTTTCATCCAAAAGGGTCACATATATTTTTATGCAGCTGGCTGTCTTCCTTAACACTCTCAGCACCATGTGTAATAGGGGTTAAAGTATGATATTGCCGTTTTTTAAAACGGGTTGTTTAAAGTGTTATATCTTTGGATTGACTTGGAATTATAAGTTCAAATAAACTTTATATTAAAGGTACGTTTCCTATTCTTTTTTCAAAATTAGGTATTTATTGGTTTCTTTGTGTTTTGTATCAATACTACACTATTATTTAGAGAGTCTTATAAATCTGGCGTCGGTCATGGCGTTTAGCTTTTGGAGGCCTTCAAATAATTTTTTACGATTCACTTTAGTTATTAGTAAACTAAACGTTTTTTTATGTCGTAACTGAGTTGTATATTTAACCAACAGGTGGACTAACAAACCTGTTATGTTAAAAAACTAGAGTGACTCTGTATTTGTTTAATTATGTAATCACAAGTTTCTGACAGCGGCTTTACCCATATGAAGATAGGTTTCTCATATTTATATTCATATCTTTATTTGCATACCATAGTGTCATTAGAGATGTTACATTATTGCTTAAAGTTACAATTATGGACCCTGTAGGGCACAGCAAAAGATTAAATTAAAATGATAAAATTGAATTAAATTAATAAAAGAAATATTTACAATAATGTCATCAGCGTAAATTAAAATAATAATAACAATGTCATTTTATAAAATAGCTCTGTTAAATTAATCACACTAAATATTACAAATCTTCCAGGTTAAGTCATTATATATATTATTGAGATCATTATATTATTGAGATCACATACTACTTATTATTTGATTATCCATGTCAATTAATATTACTGTCATTCAAATATTCATATAGTGTATAATATGCTTTTTTTGTTAATATTTGTTTGAGTTGACTTATAAATGATATTTCACTAGTTTCATTCTTTAGGACATCTGGGAGTTCTCCATACAAACATGGGACCCCGTTTCAAACCCTTAAAAAAAAAACAATAATTTGTACTTCACAGCATGCTCCTTACATAAAGAGTGTCAATTTTGGAAAATATTCTCTTAGTGCTCGCCTACATCATAAAAGGAAACTATAGGCAAAATTTCACGTTCCTATTCAAAGTAGTTTCGGCTGTGCGTTGACATATTATGTCAGTCAGTCAGTCAGTTTCTCCTTTTATATTATGGATAAAAAACTAGACCGATCTGTATTTATTTAAGTATGTAATGTGCCTCGGTCAATGTCATATAACATTTGGCATCATGGGAACTATCGGTGGGAATTTTCGATCAACAATGTTGGTCGAAGGCCACAAGAATGTTATTCAAGCTTTACGCTTGCGATAGGCCTCATATACCTTATCTTATCTTATCTTGTTGTGGGGCTGGCCCTAGGCCAGAGCACTTCGACCCTTCTGGATATTTTGTGCTATTCCCCTCCTGTCTACTCAACCCCTAGCCCTCCGTGCACCTTCTTCATGAGTCCCAGTATGGCCTTGACGGGGCTAAGCCTGTAGTCCTCTGGTCTTGGAAATGGTTGGCCCAGATACTCCAGTCTTTTGGAGCCTAGTGCTGCACACAGTTGCACAGCAAGTGTAGCATTTTTATATACATACTTACTTATCTTAGCTACGTAGTACTCAACAACGATTCTTCATAATATTATATAAAATAAAAATAATAAAATAAAAATAAAAAAAAGCTTTTTATTATTCCTTACTACAAAAAATTTTTGGGTTAGTGTGTTAGTAATATAACAAAAGACTTATACCTATAATTGTTAGTGTTGTGTGTTAGTATCTTCGTCTTCGTTGCTTTCGTGTTCAGTGTAAGGACCGCCTGTGGCGGTAAAAACCTCCTCCAAATGCTTCCATCGCTCTCGTGGTCTGGCTGTTCTGGTCCAGAGTTTACCAGCCACTTTGACTATGTCATCTTTCCACCTTTTAAATGGTCTGCCTCTTTTCTTTTAACCATTTCTAGACGTCCAGTTTGTTATAATATGAGCCCATCTTTGTGTCACAATATTATGGTTTTTATTTAATGTAATTTTTTAGTTTGTAAGTTTCTACTGTACAACACCTTGGACTTCCTCCGTAACGTTGTACAAGTGCTTGTAAATAAATAAATTATATAATTCATAAAATACTAGCTTTTGCCCGCGTCTTGATCCGCGTAAAAATCTTAAAACTGCGCAAATTGAACCACTATCATTCATATTTTTTAAGTTGGGAAATCATGTGATAACTTCTCCCGCTTTAGGGCAAAGTGAAACAGCGTGTTAGACTTTTACTGATAAAACCACACCTATGTTCCTTCAGTTGCTCTTTGCGTTCTAGGATCACGGATTTTCCTTTCAGAAGTCGATCCAAGGCCCTAGTAGACTTCGGCCCTGCTGGGACCCTATTGTTTTGATGAAATCTCTTCGAGACGCGCGTGGAACACTACGTGCCGTCGACAACTCGGTCTACTTATTGCTTCTCGTCCACAAGCCCACGCCTACGGTGGCTGGTACTCGGGGTCGGGGTCGTGACCGTTGGAGCTTGCAATTCATTCCTTTTTTTTCTAAAGCCTATTCTGTCCCACTGCTGGGCAAAGGCCTCCCCCAACTTCTTCCAGGTATTCTTTTCTTGGGCCACCTCGAACCAGTCTTTGCGGTAGGCATCTAGGTTGTCTCGCCACCTCTTCCCAGGTCGACCTTGGCGGCGTCGTCCATCTTGAGGTACCCACTTTGTGGAGACTCTTGCCCACCAGTCAGAGTGCATGCGGCTGATGTGACCCGCCCAATCCCATTTTAGCCTGGCAGCCTTTTTTCCGACGTCCATAATTCCCGTCTTTTGACGCAGCGTGGTGTTCCTCACTCTGTCGGCCCTCTTGACACCCTGAATGCTGCGCTCCATTGCTCGTTGGCACACCCCAAGGCGAAACTTTTGCGAATCGGTGAGCGACCATGTCTGGGCACCGTAGGTTAGGACGGGCAGGATACACATATCAATGAGTTTTCGCTTCAGGGAGATCGGTAGATCTCCCTTCATTAGCGTCTTCATGGACCAGTAGCTTTTCCAGGCGTTTTTGATACGGCGATCAATTTCCTTCTGCTGCCTGTTTTCTAAAGAAACTAACTGACCCAAGTAGATATACACTTCAACATAGTTTATATCCTGCCCATCTACCTCGACTTCATTCCTAAAGGATCTTATTAATTTATTTTACTTTTACATAAGATGGGTAAAGACCAAAACAATGACGTTCAGTGAATATGTTTGAATTATAATAATGTATTATTTTATTTATTTGTTTTTTTTATTAAAAGTTCATGTACAGTAGTGGTACATAAGCTGACTTAATGCAAACAAGGCATTCTCTACCAGTCAACCTTTGGGTTAAAAGAGTAGGTTTTTTTTTTCGGGTATAAAAATCATCTAATGACATCCCCCGCTCTTGGGCGGAGTGGAAGATAGTGTCAGACTTTTACTGACTAAAAACCCACTCCTGTTCCTTCTTTGCCATTTTTCTAGGGCCCCGGATATCTCTTTCGCATCGCCCATGGCCCCAACTGTAGTAGGTGCGCACAATATATAAATAACAGATATATCAAGTAGAATGTAGTATCATTAAATTAAGTTATAATAATAAAATACTTATGTATGCTAATATTTTAAACTATTAAATATATTATAATTAGGAGAAATTAAAAAATAACAATTATGACCAAGACCTAACCAAGATTGAGAGGACTTCAAGTAGTAGTTCCGACTTTCACGCTTGAAGGAAAATTTACTTTCAGCTTTTTTCATGTCAAGGGGAAGCACATTCCAGAGTTTTATGGTAGAGACAACGTAAGAATTAGTCGTAAACCCAGTGCGGTGAGAAGGATTATGAAGAAGCATGTTTTTGGATGCTCGAAGGTTGAAATTATGAGAACTGCCTAATACTTTAAAATATTGTTTTAAATAATCATTAGCACACGGATCGTTCATTATAGTGAAGAGTGTACAAAGGGATCTGAGGGATCTCCTGTGACGGATAGGCAGCCATTTAAGCTGAGAACGAAAAGAATTATGAACAAATCTATGAAATTCAAGGCAGCAGGCAGAGAATGAAAGAAATTGTAGCTTAAAAGTCGATAAAGTAATAACAGTAGATCTATATTCCCCAAATTTTAAGTTTATTGCATTTGTAGTCTGGCTTTTAGCAGCCAAAACGTGCAGAGTAAGACTGGAGACGTCTGGTTGTCCGTCTCGGGGTCGAGGTCCCGGTGGCTGTGGCGTGAGGACGTCCGTTCCTTTACGCATGCGGCGGCCTCCTTCGCTAGCATTATTACTTCCCGAAGCAGGCGACCGCCCACTCCTCCTCGCTTTGCACTATGGTGTGTACCAGGACTCGGCGCCCCACAGGGATACGGTGGTGCTCCGCCCAAGCGGGATACACCTCCACTTTATGCTCCAGCGTGTCGTGTATTCATCTCATATGGTCAAAGTAATCCCTGTGCATAACTCTTTGTCACTATTGCGTGATACCCCACAACAGGCATCTTGTAGTTGTCTAAATTGATGAAAATTTTAATTATGGCGTCAGCTGTTTTCGCACCAAGAAGCATTACTTCTTGTATGGTAGGTAGAAGATGAGGGAAGACGCTATATGTAATGCGTCAATTAAAAATATCGTTACAAATTTCTACTGTTTTATTATTTGCTGGTACAAATAATAAGACAGCTTCGTTCGCATAAAAGTTGAAAATTATCTGAACTGACTCACAGAACAAAGTGCTGTAAATCATATAATTGTAATCCAGGACTTAAACTACCCTCCCCGTATTCCAAATTGAATAAAAATCTATTCGGCCGTTAAGGCGTAACAAACAGGCAGACCGACACGGTTATTAATGTATGTATAATATAATAAGTCAAAGGTAAGAAGGTGTGGTAAAAAATAAAACAAACCTGAATTTGACAAAACATAGTCACAAAACACGTGCCTTGCAGAAAAAAAACATATGTAATACGGTATGTAATTATAGGCACACGTGTTTTTTTTAACGGACGTATTATGTATTTAATACATAATAAAAAACACGCGACCTTATAAATATAAATCTTTGTAGATTCTGAATCAGTCGCCTCTTGAACTTGTAATAGAAGTTAACTTCAAGTATGTTAACAGTGATACTAGCTTGTGGCATTTTTGTGTTAGCCATCATATATTTGAAAGGCAAATACAACCAATACTATTGGAAGAAACGTGGTGTTGCTTTCTACGATAAACATAGCTCCGGTGGACCTTTGTGGCAATTCACCATTGAAAATAAATCATTCTTCCAAATTTTAAGCAAAATCTACTGGAGCTATGAAAAGGAGCCTGTGGTTGGTTTCGGATCGTTTTGCGATCTAGGACTGTACGTGAAGGACCCCACCAACATACAGCACATCACACAAGGTGACTTTCAAGCTTTCAATCACAGGGGAGTTGCGTTTACCGATGATGATATCTTGGCACAAAATGTTCTTTTGCTGCACGGCCCCAAATGGAAGCTCATCAGGCAGAAATTGACTCCGCTTTTCACTAACGCCAAACTAAGAAATATGTTTTATATTATTGATAAGAGCGCTCAGGACTTCGTGGAGTTCTTAAAGGTAAAACCTGAAAGACTGACAGGAGACACCCATGAGCATTTGTGCCAATTCTGCTCTGCTGCTATTTCAGCCGCTGTGTTCGGAATTGGAACCAAATCAATCTTCGACTCTCCGTTCCGTCAAATGGCTAGAGAAGCTTTGGTTCCTACTTTCTGGACGAACATAAAGTTTGCGTTAAGTGGAATCAGCGAAACACTTTTCAAAACTTTAAAACTGAAGTTGTTTCAAACACAGCACGAGGATTTCTTTATTGGAGCTATAAAACAAGTAATCAGACAACGTGAAAAAGAAAACGTTAAGAGACACGACTTTGTAGACATGTGTGTTGAACTTCAAAAGAATGGTACGATGGTAGACCCTGACACTGGGCTGAGGTTAGAACCGACAGATGAACTGTTAGCAGCTCAGGCTTTCTTTTTCTTCTTAGCTGGTATAGACCCTACCGCTAGCGGAATTTTTGGAGCGTTAATGGAATTGGGAAGAAATCCTGATGTCTTGAAAAGAGTACAAAAAGATGTTGACGCGCTTTTTGAGAAATACAACGGTCAACTCACCTATGATTCGATCTATGAAATGAAGTATTTGGACAACGTTTTTAACGAGAGCCTGCGGCTATATCCTCCGATAGCTTGGTTGTCGAGGCAGTGCGTACAAGATTCTGTTCTTCCCGTGGGTAAAGTGCCAGTTGAGAGAGGCGTGAAAATATTTTCAGCTATTTATGAACTGCATCACGATCCTAAATATTTCCCTGAGCCAAATAAATTTGATCCTGAACGGTTTACAAGGGAAGGAGAGGTAAGTGATGCGACATATATGCCATTTGGAAAAGGCAATAGATATTGCATTGGAGCCAGATATGTTCGAGTTCAAGTTCTGACGACCATTATCCATCTTCTAAGACACTTTACAGTGCAGACATACGTGAAGGAAGGAGGTTTAAAATATAAGAAAGAGCAGTTTCAAGTGAGACTGACTAACGTTAACATTGAATTTATTCCCAGATGCCAGTGATGCAAGCGAATTTGAATATTATTTAAAATAAAAAGTTTTTAAAACATAATTGTGGTGTGATAAAATAGAGTTGTTAGTGAGATTCAAGATTTTGGATTTTGTATGTAAAAATGTACGAATGTGTATTAATAATGTTTTCTGTTATTATTAATAATCTTTGCTACTTGTACTAAAATATATTTGACTTGTCGTGTTTTATTTGGAGCAGATAAAAGTCACTGATGGAGTTACTGACATACTCGTATTTCAGGAATACTATTATGACTTGACTTAAGGTCCTATGTCCCCTAGATTGGGCAAAGGGCGTCCACAGTAATCCTTCATCGCGAACAATCTTGAGCTTTACGCTTTACCTCAATCCACGTCATTCCGTTGCTCGCCGCTTCTGCCAACACGGTGCGACAAAAGGTTTGACGGGGATGGTCACGTTTTCTTTTTCCTAGCGGATTCCAGTCCAAGGCTTGCTTGGGTATGTGATCGAAATTCTTTCGAAGCGTATGGCCAATCCATCTCCACTTGCGACGCTTCATCTGGCGGTCGATCGGGCTCTCGTGGCATTTTTCCAACAGCTCTACGTTGGATATTGTCTCAGGCCAGTAAATTCCGAGGATGTGACGGACACAGCGTTTGTCGAAAACTTGGATTTGGCGTGAGATATCTTAAGTTTTATCCTTCGGGTCAGTTTCCGCGACTGCCAAACAGGTCTCTTGGTCTCTTGCGCGATGCACAGTGTTTTAGAAACCCTCAAAATCGGGAATGACTAAGTTAATGCCATGAGTCTATGGCGTTTCATATTTCAAGTGCAAGAGTTAAACTCCCATGTGTGCAATTTACTTCGTTTGTGAGAAAAAAAATGTTAAATTTGGTCATTTTTGAACTCCCTAAAAACGAAAATTATTAAAAAAATATATATAATTATGAGGGTTTGTGAACTTATTTTATAGCTAGTTAAATTCATCATTTTGAGACACATATTTTGTATTTTATTTCATCCCCTCAACTGTAGTAGTTCCAGAGATTTTAATTTTATTTCATTATTTAGACACAATTTTTTTTTCCATCATAAACGATTTCCGCAATTGTATTTAATACCGAATAATACTTTGGTATAAGGCCTTATACGCAGTACTGTTTTCTTATTGCGAATCCTGTCTAGGGCCGGAGATTTTCAATGTTTATTTTTGTTTATAAGCGCCTACACAAATCTTACCATCATCACGCTCACGCTCACGCTGGAAATTTCCAGCGTGAGGTTGAAACAACGGCAAAGTAAATTGAAAAAAATACCTTTCTCACAGAAATATCTCTATCTCTGCTTCAACCTTACCAACAGAAAAACTATAATCTAGACACTGAGGACACTGGAGCTACTGAACAGAGTACAGAGGATGAAGTCGCTAGTAATATTAACGACACAATAAATTTGGCACGAGAGACTAGTACTTTTGACGGCAAAGGTGAAGAGTAAAATTAAAAAACTAAAAAACACGCTTGTAGCACGCACTAAAAATTACAAAATAATTTGGTCATTTAGTTTGATGACTCAAGAGTTTTCCCTTTGCCAAATCTTCATTAGATCGCAGGTAAACATAAACAATTTCATTTCGTGATGAACGATAAATAATTACCTATGCAAAATGGTTATAAGTAGGTAATCATCTTTATTGAATATTTACTATGATTTATTATGAAAGAAAGCGTGGAGCGTTTATGTAATCTTTACTCTTTTTGGACAAAACGCTCCACGCTTTCTTTCATAATAAATCATAGTAAATATTCAATAAAGATGATTACCTACTTATAACCATTTTGCATAGGTAATTATTTATCGTTCATCACGAACTGAAATTGTTTATGTTTACCTGCGATCTATTGAAGATTTGGCAAAGGCTCTTGAGTCATCAAACTAAATGTCCAAATTATTTTGTAATTTTTAGTACGTGCTAAAAGCGTGTTTTTTAGTTTTTTAAACTATTATTTTTATTTTATACTTTTTAGTCTTCTTATTATTTAAATAGTTAATCCGCCACCTTGGGATGGCCGCCATGTTGGATTTAGGTCACGTGATTATTTTTTTCGTATCCCATTCAGCAAACCCTTTCATTTAATACCCATATCAGGGGGGTGCATTTCAAATAGCCTGTCCGCCATATTGGATTTAAGTCACGTGACTATTTTTTTGGTTTTCCTGACCAGCAAACCCTTTCATTTGATACCCATATCATGGGGGTGGATTTCAAACAGCCAGTCCGCCATCTTGGGGAGGCCGCCATATTGGATTTGTAATGACGTTTCTTAGCTAGTCATGTATTGTCATCAGAATTCAGAGCGTGTGCAAAATTTCATCCTAATCGAAGACCAGAAAGTGGGTCAAATTAAGATTCCGAGATTTTCTTACATACATAATTAGTTACAAGTGAAGCTAAAAATAAAAAAAAGCGTGTAAATAAGAATTAATTTTCTTTTTTACTAGTTTCCTAAAGCGCCTGACATTTTTTAAACCAAAAATGAAACTTTGCTCAGAAGATTTGTGTAGGCGCTTATAAACAAAAAAATTCCTCCTCCGGGCCTAAACTGGATTCGCAATAGAAAAAAATACTGTGTATAAGGGTTTATACCAAAGTATTATTCAGTATGGAATATAATTGCGGAAATCATTTATAATAAAAAAAATGTGTCTAAATAATGAAAAAAAATATTAAAATCTCTGAAACTACTAGAGTTGAGTGAGGGGATGAAAATACAAAATATGTGTCTCAATATGATGAATTTAACCAGCTTTAAAACAAGTTTACAAACCCTCATGTTTATGTTTTTTTTTAAATTTTCGTTTTTAGGGAGTTAAAAACTGATCAACTTTAACATCTTTTTTACCCGACTGTTCCCACAAACGAAGTAAATTGCGCACATGGGAGTTTAACTCTTGCATTTGAAATATCATTCATTTCATCACCACTGCTCTCAAAACGGTGAAGGAAAACATCGTGAGGAAACCGGCATGTCCTAGAACCAAAAATTCGAAGACATGTGACATCCACCAACCCGCACTGGGCCCGCGTGGTGGATTACGGCCCATTCCCTCTCCTAGAAAGAGGAGGCCTGAGTCCCAGCAGTGGGAACATTAAAAAGGCTGAATATGTATGTATGTATTTGAAATATGAAACGCCATGGACTCATGGCATTAACTTAGTCATGTCCGATTTTGAAGGTTTCTAAAACACTGTGCGATGGTTGCTCGGGCTTTGGCGATCCGTGAAGTGATGTCCTCTTCACTACTTCCGGTTTCTGAAACAATGCTTCCTAGGTAGGTAAATTTGTGTACGCGTTCCACTACCTCTGAGTTCAAAATAAACGGTGAGGGATTCCTCACACGCGTTCTCATCTCCTGTGTCTTCTGGATGTTTATTTTAAGGTTTTGCAACTTCCCGACTTAAATCTTCCAACTTTGCTTGCATGTCGGTGTGGGTATGACTCAGGAGGCATAGGTCATCAGCGTAAACTAGATCCTCCAAGACGTTGGATAATACCCAATCAATCCCGCGGCGCCTGTTATCGGAAATGCGAAGCATTATTCCGTCAAGAACCACAAGAAAGAGAAGCGGTGAAAGTAGGCAGCTCTGGCGACACCAGCGTGCACTGCGATTTCATCAGAGATGAGGCCGTCATGCGTAACCTTACAAGCATATTTCCTGTATATAGCCTCCAGAAGACGGATAATTTTCGGTGGTACTCCAATGCTCAGTAGGCGTGACCAGATGCTGGACCACTTCAGCGTATCAAAGGCTTTTTCGAAGTCGACAAAAGTTAGATAAATCTCCCTCTGCCAATCTGATGCCTGGTCAAGTATGATACGGAGAGTGTTGATCTGGTCCGTGCACGAGCGGTCAGAGCGGAAACCAATCTGCTCCTTGCGTAGGAGAGGACCCACGGCCTTAGACAGCCTATCCAAGATAATCTTGCAGAACACCTTTGAGGGAATTCAGAGCAACGTAATACCTCGTAGAGTTGTAGGTCGCGAGTTCAAACCCAGCCAGGCGCATTACTTTGAGAAATTTATTTCATCACCACTGCTCCTAGAACTAAAAATTCGAAGACATGTGACATTCACCAAGGGCCCGCGTGGTGGATTACGGCCCATTCCCTCCCTCTCCTAGAGAGAGGACGCCTGAGTTCCGGCTTTGAGAACATTAAAAGGCTGATTATGCTTATTAATACCTCTCCAGTCCAATACTAATATACATCCTACTAATAATAGGTCTTTACCTATGAAATTGGAGATTTTTTAAACGGGTTGCTTTGAAGTGTTATATCATTGGATTGACTTGGAATCATAAGTTCAAATAAATTTTATATTAAAGGTATGTTATTCTTCTTTTGAAATTAGGTATTTATTGGTTTCTTTGTGTTTTATATTTTCTGTAATATAGCAGTACTTAATTGGTCCCAGTAAGAAGCATGCAAACAAGGATGCTTGCTTTAAGCATGTAGCATGCAAGCAGGCATGCAGTATGCAAGCAGGCAGGCAGCATGCAAGCAGGCATGCAGTATGCAAGCAGGCATGCAGCATGCAAGCAGGCATGCAGTATGCAAGCAGGAAATCAGAATGCAAGCAGGCATTCAGCATGCAAGCAGGCATGTAGCACGCAAGCAGGCATGTAGCATGCAAGCAGGCATGTAGCAGGCATGTAGCATGCAAGAAGGCATGTAGCATGCAAGCAGACATGCGACATGCAAGCAGGCATTCAACATGCAGTAGGCATGCAGCATGCAAGCAGACATGTAGCATGTAAGTAGGCATGCAAAATGCAGCAGGCATTCAGCATGCAAGCAGGCACGCAACATGCAAGCAGGTATGCAACATACAAGCAGGCATGCAACATGCAGCAGGCATGCAGCATGCAAGCAGGCATGTAGCATGCAAGCAGGCATGCAGCATGGAAGCAGGCATGCAACATGCAGCAAGCATTATTTCTGTCACGGCTCCGGCGCTGCGGGGTTTAGGCGGCCCCACGCGAGCTTATCGTCGCAGATGGTTTTAACGCTCACCAGTAATAATGTTTACTACAAAATAGGCAAAGTTAATACTGCACCTCCGCCGTTGACCTACATGCCACCAGCACCCAGTGTTGCGTCAGAATATCGTGGCCAGTCACGTGAATACGTCACTCTAAACCACTAATGCCATCTCTGATATCTTTTGAAAACTAAACACGAATGCGCCGTCATACTTATTTGCTAAATTAAGGGCCGATTTTTCAATCCTCAGATAAACAACCAGATAGTCTTTATTCGATGGATAGCAAGATTTTGAGTTTTTCAATGGTCAGATAGTAGTTAACTGTCGAATAGAGTCCCTAACGGAGAAATATAGTTACCTGCTACTTTAAGGGCCAATTAGGGTTTTATCTCTCCGTTATACATGACATTTTTGGTTATGTTTGACAATTTACATTCATTTTGTGCATTTTAGTATTACGCTATGTAGGTTAGTACTGTAATTTGTAGATAATTATTATGGACGTGTTTGAAACAATTAATGACGAAACAATTGAAATTAAGTAGAGACATACACGGGCGACAATGAATTTTGAAGAAGATTTTGGTTGAAAAAAGATACCGTAGCTTATTTGCTTTTATTGATTAAGGATAAAATCATCACAATAATTTCACCAGGTCAGTAGTTACTTTATTACCTGAGAAATTAAGTAGGCACGAAGAAGGTCAACACCGGATACAATATTAGAATATTTTAAATCACTCACTGGCTATTTTTGTAAAAAACTAAAATAAACATAATTACAATAATAGAAATTAAGTTTTATTTTATCCTATAATATTATTATACAAATAAAGTATGGCGCGTTTAAACTTTAATCATGTCTATGTTTTTGCTGCATTGTGTTGAGCATCAGTTGATATTATTAATTTTTGCTTTCTAATTTCATCATTTTAATGATGTCAGATTTATACCCCAAAACATAACACAAATTCAATATATTTTACGATAAATAACATGGTATGGACTGTAAACAAGCGACAAATTTGGGGAACTATAAGTTATGTTTTGTATTGTAATAAACGTAAAAAATCAAACATGTGTTGCGTAGAGCACAATAACCAGATGGTTGCGTTGCTGTTCTTGTCTAATACGGTAAATACTATATCTGTGCATCTCGCCTGCACATAAATAGTGTGAAGTTGGCGAGCATAAACCACAGATAGCTATTCTCTAGTGATTACACGATTGAAAAACTGAAAATATTTATTCGCCTGATAAACAGCCAGATAATTTTACTGGCCAGATAGTTATTCGACGATTTAACTGAGTATTGAAAAATTGGCCCTAAAATAAAAGTATTATTACATTAAACATAAATTAAATTACATTATTAAATATTGTTCATTCATATTATTTTAAAATTAAAATATGGATAAATTACATTATCATAATATAAAATACAATTCGAGAGTTAAAAATAAGTAGACGTAGAACTAAGCGGCTGATCACAGGTTGACTAGTTCAGTAATTTTGGCTTTAAATTTTGGCAAAGTATCTAAGAAAACATCGACGGTCCTGTCGATAACGAGAAATTCAATTCCATGATACTTAACCTTGTTCTTAACATAATCAGTTAAAACTGTGTGTCTTTTGTTAACCAGTGTTATAAACGGATGGTTACCGGACGGCCGGACGGTGACCTACCCATTGCTTGTCGTCCGCAAACACACGTCTACGGTGGCTGGAAATCGATGTCTGGGTCCGGGTGGCTGAGGCGTGAGGACATCCGTTCCCTCACGCGTGCGGCAAGCTCATTTGCTAGCATTACTGCTCCGCGAAGGAGACCACGGCCAGCCATTCCTCCTCGCTCCAGACCATGGCATGTACAATACCCTGGCGCGAGAGGTTGCCGCTGCCGATCGACTCCACGAGGTCACGGCGGTCCTCCGCCCAAGCGGGGCACTCCTCCACCGTATGTTGCAGCGTGTCCGGCATTCATCCCATATGGTTAAAGTAATCCCTGTGCATAACACTTTGCTACTATTGCGTGAAACTCCACAACAAGCGTCTCGTAGTTGTCTAAATTGATGAAAAGCTTAATTATGGCGTCAACAGTTTTGGCACCAAGAAGTAATGAGGTAGAAGAAGAGGGAAGACGATACTGCAATTGCTTTCTTTATTTAATGCACCATTTCATATTTCTACTGTTTTATTTTGTTACTTTACTGTTCTACAAATCCTATAATTCTAATCCAGGACTTAGCCAATCTTAGCCATGTGCAAAGTTGCATCAAAATCTGATCGGCTGTTAAGACGTTACAAACAAACAGACATAGTGATGAATGTATATATAATATAAGAAGGTCAAAGGTAAACGATATGATAAAAAATAAAATAAACACGACTTTGATAAAACATAGCTACAAAACACGTGCCGTGCAGAAAAAAAAAAACATATTCGTTATTATCGGCACACGTGAAATGCATGATAAATACAGTCCATATAATAAGTATAAATCTTAGTAAATTCTGAATCAGTCGCCTCTTGAATTTGCGCTGGAAGTTATCTCCAAAAATGTTAACAGTGATACTAGCTTGTGGCATTTTTGTGTTAGTCATCACATATTTGAAAGGCAAATATAACCAGTACTATTGGAAGAAACGTGGTGTTGCTTTCTACGATAAACATAGCTCTGGTGGACCTATGTGGCAATTCGCCACAGAAAATAAATCATTCTTCCAAATTTTAAGCGAAATCTACTGGAGCTATGAAAAGGAGCCTGTGGTTGGTTACGGATCATTTTGCGATCTAGGACTGTACGTGAAGGACCCCACCAACATTCAGCACATCACACAAGGTGACTTTCAAGCTTTCAATCACAGGGGAGTTGCGTTTACCGATGAGGATATCTTGGCACAAAATGTTCTTTTGCTGCACGGCCCCAAATGGAAGCTCATCAGGCAGAAATTGACTCCGCTTTTTACTAATGCCAAACTTAGAAATATGTTTTACATTATTGATAAGAGTGCCCAGGATTTCGTGGAGTTCTTAAAGGTCAAACCTGAAAGATTGACCGGAGACACCCACGAACATTTGTGCAAGTTCTGCTCTGCTGCTATCTCAGCCACTGTGTTCGGAATCGGAACAAAATCCATCTTTGATTCTCCATTCCGTCAAAAGCTAGAGAAGCTATGATTCCTACTTTCTGGACGAACATAAAGTTTGCGATAAGTGGAATCAGCGAAACACTTTTCAAAACTTTAAAACTGAAGTTGTTTCAAACACAGCACGAGGATTTCTTTATTGGAGCTATGAAACAAGTAATCAGACAACGTGAAAAAGAAAACGTTAAGAGACACGACTTTGTAGACATGTGTGTTGAACTTCAAAAGAATGGTACGATGGTAGACCCTGACACAGGTCTGAGGTTAGAGCCAACAGATGAACTGTTAGCAGCTCAGGCTTTCTTTTTCTTCTTAGCTGGTATAGACCCTACCGCTATCGGAATCTTTGGAGCTTTAATGGAATTGGGAAGAAATCCTGATGTCTTGAAACGAGTACAAAAAGATGTTGACGCGCTTTTTGAGAAATACAACGGTCATCTCACCTATGATTCTATCTATGAAATGAAGTATTTAGACAACGTTTTTAACGAGAGCCTGCGGCTATATCCTCCGATAGCTTGGTTGTCGAGGCGGTGCGTACGAAATTCTGTTCTTCCAGTGGGTAAAGTGCCAGTTGAGAAAGGTGTGAAAATATTTACAGCCATTTATGACCTGCATCACGATCCTAAATATTACCCTGAGCCGGATAAATTTGATCCTGAACGGTTTACAAGGGAAGGAGAGGTGAGTGATGCGACATATATGCCATTTGGAAAAGGCAAAAGATATTGCATTGGAGCGAGATATGTCCGAGTTCAAGTTCTGACGACGATTATCCATCTTCTAAGACACTTTACAGTGCAGACATACGTGAAGAAAGGAGGTTTAAAATATAAGAAAGAGCAGTTTCAAGTGAAACTAACTAATGTTAACATTGAATTTATTCCCAGATGCCAGTGATGCAAGCGAATTTGAATATTATTTTTTTTTAAACAGAAGTTTTTAAAACATGTGTGGTGTGATAAAATAGAGTTGTTAGTGAGATTCAAGATTTTGGATTTTGTATTAAAAAAAAATACGAATGTGTTATAATAATGTTTTCTGATAATAATTATAATCTTTACTACTTGTACTAAAATACATTTGACTTGTCGTGTTTTATTTGGAGCAGGAAAATGTCACTGATGTTGTTATTGGCATACTCGTATTGCAGGAATACTATTATGACTTACTTGACTTAATGTCCTATGCCCTCTAGATGGGGCAGAGGGCGTCCACAGTAATCCTCCATCGCGAACGGTCTTGAGCCTCACGCTTCACCTCGCTCCACGGCATTTCGTTGCTCACCGCTTCTGCCAACACGGTGCGACGCCAAGTTTGACGGGGATGGCCACGCTTTCTTTTTACTTGTCCGATGCTTGGTTGGATATGTGATCAGAATTCCTCCGAAGCGTGTGGCCAATCAAGTGTCAAGCGTGTGGGTGGTATATAACTTGAATATATTACAAAGGCAAAAGTTTTTGTGTATATCTGTATGTTTTTTACTTCTTCACGCGCGAACGGCTAAACGGATTTCGATGAAATCTGGTACATGGGTAGACCAAAACCTGGAATAGCACATAGAATACTTATTTTCCTGCGAATATATTCTCTTGGAATAATTGTCTACAATCACTTGGTTGAAGTCACTGGCAGCAGCTCGATCTGATTAGGAGGATGAAGCTATGATTTTTTTAAGTCCAAGAATAATCTTCAGTTTCAATTAAACTGTTAACACAGTAATACGAATACTTAAATTGAAGCGAGTTACATAACAATACCTACAGCGAAAAGCGTCGACGTAACAGCAATAAAATGTTGATTCCGATAACTTTACGTCCAAGTTTTACAACTTCCTTGAGAAAACCAATAAATTCCGACGGAGGGGAACAGGAAGACAATATCGGATAATATACTTATTTGACTTGGTAGTCGTATGTACTAACCCAACCTATATAAATTTATGGTGTAGATAGATTGGTATATTGTTATTGTTTAAGTAACTTCTGTCTAAATACCTATACAATAAAAATACATATATTACCTATATTATCTTACGCCTATTTATCACACATAGCACAATAGGATCGCCTTAGCGCCATGGCACTACACATGACGTCACAACATGTTGTGATGTCATAGCTATCAAATCGAATCAGTTAGTAAATAATATTTTTTACATACGCCATTGCTCAAATCAAATCCTTTTCGCTCATGATTCGTAAATAAAAATTTAAAAAATATCTTGTTTTGCTAAAATACCACTCAGATTTAAACAAATTAAAAAAACAAACATTTACAGATAGAGGTCATTGACATTCCTATACTCATTTGAATCGTATTGTAGTTATCAAAACTTTATTTTGATGGATTATATTATTTAAGTACGCATCAAAGCTGTACATTACACTAGAAAATTGTTTTAAGTTCGTTGCGTCACAACCTCAGGATCAGTTGAAAATCAGCATAGGACACTATTTGCCAGACATTTATGTTGAACTGAATCTACTTTAGTGCAGCCGTGAGCCACACGATTATATTTTGACGTCTACTTTTTATTTTGTTTGCTTACCTAACTATTGTTTCTGTTAAATAAATTGATTTATTTTCTTTCTTTTCTCATTTTTCTTTCTAGACAGTGAAACAATATTTGCAGTCTAATGATGCTTACAGTAATAAATAGAAGTAATACTACTTCTGTACCCTTATTTTCTTAATATATTTTTTTTTATACACCTGCCATGTTTTCTCTTCACCAGCCTTGGTTAACCTGATAGAGGTTGCCTAAGGCATTAAGTCCACCTTTGTAACTTTGTGTTGCATGAAGGTCTAATAAAAAAATATAATAGGGGTTAAAGAATGAAATTGCCGTTTTTTAAAACGGGTTGCTTTGAAGAGTATATTATATCTTTGGATTGACTTGGAATTATAAGTTCAAATAAACTTTATATTAAAGGTACGTTATTCTTTTTCCAAAATTAGGTATCTAATAGATTCTTTGTTTTTTTTTATTTGCTGTAATATCAAAAAAACTCGGCCCTGATATGAAAGGCAAAGAAGGAACAGGAGTGGGTTTCTAGTCAATAAAAGTTTGACACACCCGATCCGCCCAAGAGCGGGAGATGTCATTGGATGATTTTCCCTACTAAAAAAAAGGGTAGCCAGCCTTTCGGTATTTTACAGGATGTATTTTAGAGTGTGCGCGCAGGAATGGCACGACTTGATTCCACAATCTCCTTTCTACCATCGGAGAACCCGATGTACGGCGAATATCCACTCTTACATTATTGAAACCCCTTCGGTCCGGACTAAGCGTTTCGCCTCGTCGTTTATACCGCGTACGTCGAAGGACTGGAACAATTTACCTGCTGCGGTCTTCCCGTCCGATTACAATTCAGGTGTCTTCACAGCTAGAATTAATAGGTTCTTAATAAACAAGTACGCCTCGCCATCTATGATTGCATGACTGCTTACCATCAGGTAGGAAGGCAGTTACACATCATCGCTTACCATCAAGTGAGATGGTGGTCAAACGTGAGCCTATCATTAAAATTATCAATACAACCCTAAGCCTCTTGAATGGCTATTTCATCATGACATCATTCAATTGGTAAAAAAAAAACTGGGCAAGTGCGAGTCGGACTCGCGCACTGAGGGTTCTGTACAAACTTACCTATCAAAACAGTTCAATTCCCGAATTGAGTTTCGAAGACTCTTCCGAATCGCAAAAAAAGGTTTTTTGTGACGTAACTACAAATGTACAGTTTTTAGATTGTTTCCTATACTTGTGCTATGAGACCTAGCTTCATGCTGAATTTCAGGATTCTAAGTCAACGGGAAGTACCCTATGAATTTTTATTCCTTTGAGAGTGTCGAAATATCCGTTTTTTGCGACATAAACGGCAGTACATTTTTTTTCGTTAACTCAGAAGTTTGACTTTTTCACAGCTTCAAGGGACCGAAGACTTGAGTATATGATTTTAATTACAACTCTAAACCTCTTCGCGTTCCCGAGATAAAGGGTCTTGATAGACAGACTGACAGACAGACGGACGGACAACAAAGTGTTCCTATAAGGGTTCCATTTTTTTTCCTTTTGAGGTACGGAACCCTTAAAAATATTCTCTTGGGACATTTTCTACTTTATTTATTTATTACTTTATTGCACACCTTAACTTACTACAGGAGAAAAATTTATAAAAAAATAAGTGTACAATAGGCGGTCTTATTGCACAGGGCAATTTCTACCAGACAACCTTTGGATGGACTGTAACGAAAGGAAAAGATTTGGGGCTGTCAGTGTACAACAACATAAAAAGAAAATAAAATACAAATACATATAATACATAAATAGGTATATTACCAAATAATAAACTAATAAATAGTAAAATATACGACAGAGAAAGGTGTAGAAAAATTAAAGTGATAGGTAATGCTCCTTCACCATCTTTTTGAAAGTCGGTAGCGTTTGGGCACGCCTCACTTCTAAGGATAATGCATTCCACAAACGCGCTGCTTGTATCGTGAAAGATTTATCGAAGAACGATGTGGAATGCATATGAATACTAAGTTTTAAATTCTCCGATGACCTCAAGGACCTAGAATGTGTGTCACAGAGGAACTGAAAGCGTTCTTTAAGATAAAAAGGAGTCGAAGGATTAAAGAGCACATTGTAAAGCAAAGAAAGTATGTGAGCATTCCGGCGAAGGCGAATGGGAAGCCATTTGAGCTGAGTGCGAAATTCAGAAACGTGGTCATACTTGCGCAAGCCAAATATAAACCTGATACAAAGATTTTGAAGTCGCTCAAGCTTATCCAATTGGTCTTGGTTGAGATCAAGATAGCTGGCATCAGCATAGTCCAAGATTGGGAGAAGAAGAGATTGTGCCATCACAATTTTAGTAGCGATGGGAAGAAAATTACGAAGGCGCCTCATGGAACCCACCGAGGCAAACAGTTTACGGCTAACTTCCTGCAGCTGTTTAGTCCAGGAAAGAGTGCTGTCGATATAAAACCCCAAGTTCTTCACTATATAAGTTTCAGGAATTACGGTGTTATTGAAATAAACTTGGGGAAGTGTCGACCAATCAATTTTACAGACAGTTCGGGAACTACCAACAACAATCACCTGCGTCTTGGATGGATTGATCTTCAGCCCAAACTCAGTGCTCCAGTCACCTATTCGAGTCAAGTCTGTATTAATAGTCGCAATGGTATCACACAGCCTTTCAAGAGGGGATTGGGTGTATATTTGTAGATCATCAGCATACAGGTGGTAGAGAGAAGATAGTCGTTGAGTTATAGCATTAATAAAAAGTGCGAAAAGTAGAGGAGATAAAACGCCACCCTGTGGCACACCGGCAGAAGTGTTACACCAAGAAGAAAAATATTCCTCAAAGCAAACACGTTGCCGACGACCAAACAGGTAACTTTTGAACCAGTCAATTACCGGAGGAGATATGTTAAAAGAGCAAAGGATGTCAAGCAAAATGTAAAAGTCAACAGTATTAAAAGCATTGCTAAAGTCAAGCAGAGCAAGTATTGTTAACTTCCCCATCTCCATGCCTGACCTGATATCATCTGTGATATGCACTAGTGCTGAGGTAGTGCTGTGTCGAGGTCAAAAACCAGATTGGAAGGGATTAAGTAGATTGTGCTTGGAAAGGAACATGCTAAGTTGCTGGTGGACAAGTTTTTCAAGGACTTTGGACAGGAATGGAAGAATAGAAATAGGACGATAGTCAGAGAAAGAAGCAGGATGAGTTTTTTTAGGCAAAGGTATAAGTTGAGCATCTTTCCAAACTTTTGGAAAGACACTACTAGAAATAGAGAAGTTCAGGATGTAAAGGATAACAGGAAGAATTTTAATGTTGTTTACTTTCACACCAGTGAAGCCACTGGCAGCAACTAGTCTTAAATAAAACATTATATTTATTTTAGTACCATCTCTAACAAGCTGGTTAACTTTGATTGATACTGTTTTACTTTGTTTGCGTTTTTCTGCGAAATCCAAGTTTTTCTGGTCAAAAATCTTTTTCGACAAACGATCCTTTACTGTGTATCAAAAGTTTCTTGTTATTTGTTCAAAACTTTGTTGTTGGCATACTCATATCAGTCGATGTTAGGATATTTTTAACGATGTTAAGTTTGGTAATGAGAGATTTAAAAGGGGCTCACTGGGGAATCATTAATGTATGTATGATGGTGTAGTAGGGTACACTATCCATATCCCGGAGGACACAGTGAAGGTAAGCCCCGCTTGGGCAGAGCACCGCCGTGTCCTCATCGGGGCAATCGGCGGCGGATCTCTCGCCGAAGCCGAACAGGGCCGAAGCCTACTGGGGCCGTGGGTCGACTTCTGAAAGGGTAACTTGTAGTCCTGGGACGCTAAAGGCAACTGAAGGAACATAGGTGTGGTTTTAGTCAGTAAAAGTCTGACACTCCTGCTTCGCCCTAAAGCGAGAAAAGTCGTTAGATGATTTCCCACCTTAAAAAAACACCATCCATATTAATATGTCCGAGATTGGCCATTCTCACATTTTTCTTTTAATTGATATAAACCAGTGCTTAATTGCGATCCCACCTGATGGTAAGCAGTGATGCAATCATTGATTGTGAGGCGCACTAGTTTATTAAGAGGCTATTGACTCTAGCCTTGAACACTTAAATTATAGCTGGACGGGAAGACCGCAGCAGGCAAATTGTTCCAGTCCTTCGATGTATTTATTTATTTATTTATTAAAACTTCATGCAACACAAAAGTACAAAGGCGGACTTAATGCCTTAGGCATTCTCTACCAGTCAACCTAGGGTGGTGAAGAGAAAATTTGGCAGGTGCATAAAAATACAAAAGAATAATAAGAAAATAATAGTTCAAAAGAATATATATTTAAATACAAAAAACAAAAACATACATTATATAATTTAATATAATGTACGCGTACATTAAACGATATCGACACGATAACGTGGGGTTGGCAGTCTCAATATCGAGGTATATAATTGAAACTACTAGTCCCACGAAATTGTGTCGTCATCGATATCGTCTGGTATGAAAATGGCCTACGTCGGATTCGCAGTGACAGTGAGGTGCGCCATGTCCCGTTTGAAATATTGACAGATGTGGCCAGCTCACTGATACATCAACTAGGTGAATTTGCAAGCTATCGAAAGTGACTCCAGTTTTAAGGCGTACTTCCCTTCAAACATCTGGCTGGAGTTAAATACATACATAATCGTACTACCGCCTGCGCCCGCATAGAGTCCCGCTAATCTTTAAAATCATTTTCTTCGACAAATATTGATTGATTTACATATATTATACTATGTACATTCTGAAGAACACTTAACCAGCAATTTTTTTGTGTAAACATATTACTAAAGATCAAAATCGTTTGAAAAGAGTAGGGAAAACAAGCGAAAAACTATATGTTGTTAGAACATTTTTTTTTGGCTAAAGTATTAGTCATACGAAAAAATCATATGTTGATAATGTTCTACATGAAACTATGATATTTTTTTTAATTTATAGACCTAGCCGTTACGGAGGAGTAAGTAGGCTTCAGAAGTCACTGTTTTATGGCACTGTTCGGGAGCTAGGGCCTTAAATCAGACACTAACACTGTGGTTGTTTTTTTCTTATTTTTTTTCTTATAAGTATGGTTTTTTGAGCAAGTTTTATTGAGAACTAGCTTTTTCCCTCGACTTTGTTCTGGTGTATGTCGGTTATTGTAGACACGAAATCGAAAACAGATAAAAAATTGTCTTTTTTCTTCCTTGGGCTTCACTTACTCTGTTCCAAATTTCATTAAAATTGATTGAAAAACAACAGATAAACAGATTTACTTAAACATTTATAATATTAGTATGGATTTGTAATGCATAAATAATAATTAATCAGGTAAATGTTATGTATATCTAGACATACATATGTACTACATAAAAATTTGATACTTTCAGTTGTACACTCATCTACAACCTTTAAAAAGTTTATTTTTAAATATAAGTCATGATGATGACTTTTATACATTTCAACCGAAAGATGTCCACTGCTGGACATAAATGCTTCTCCAAGTGTCGCCACAACGACTGGTCCTGTGCGTCTCGCATCCATCAGATTCCTGCAACCCTCACCAGATCATTGGTTCTCCTTGTGAGAGGCCTTTAAACGGCCTCATAGCATTATGGCGACACTTGGGGAGGCCTATGTCCAACAGCGGACATCTTTCAGCTGAAATGGTGATAATGATGTCAGTCATCTCAGTATCAGCTTCTGGTAATTGAAAGTACATTAAAAATACATAGACTTACAAAGTGCCAGTGTTCAAATCGCTCTAGTTTCTGTAGCCTCAAAACCCGTGCAAAACACACGGGGGTAATTTGTGCCGCGCTGCCCATTTTGCCCGTGCATACAGCACGGAACAATACAGATCGTTAGAAAGGTTTTAATGGTAGGAAATTACCTGTACCATGATTTATAACCCGATGCTTTGTTGGGCTCCACAATGTGGACCGTTGACCCCAATAGATAGCGGCTTAATCTTTTCCAGAAGCGACCACCGCGAATGTGTATTGGGCACGGAAAGGCAATGTTCTTGTGATTGATTTTTTGTTTTATCGGCAGCAGTTTAGGGTTAGTTTCGATAGTGAGTGAAGAAAGTAATAACTACTGCCAGACTCAAAGAGCTGTCCTGGTGAATGTCACCAAATAAATCATTTTCTTTCATTTTTCTTTTTTTCTATAATTTTTTCGTTCTTTTTTTTTCTTTTTCTATCAAAAAAATAAACGGGAAAAGAGTTCAAAAGAGTTACCGTGACTCTGGAATGCAAAGGACAATAAATTGGAGGAACACAATTGGTTTATAACTGGTAAAAGTTTGACGTTCTCACTCCACCAAGATTGGGAGAAGTTATTAAAATTTGATGATTTATTATGTAACAAAAATAAAATAAAAACTGCTGCATGTCGTCTGAATGCTGGCTAACGACTCAGCTCGATATAAGCAACTGCAGCAAAAACTCGTTCCATAATAATAAATGATACAATGATTTGCGGATAGCTAAGCGAAGTTATGAAGGCGTTTCGTTTTGATTTTAATATAATAAATATAATATTCCACAACTATCTCACAACGCCGTCTAGTCTCAAGCTAAATAGAGCTTGTGTTATGAGTACTAGACAACTAATAAAAATACTTATATATTTCTAAATACATACATTTTTTAGGTATTAGAACAAATGATCGTGCTCATCACACAAACATTTGTCCTGGGTGGGAATCGGACCCACGACCTCCGGCATAGTAGTCAGGGGCACTAACCACTAGACCTACAGGCCAGTCAACTTAGTTATGACCAAGTCAACTATGTAGATCGATAACCTCTGGGAATGGGCTCAGGCCCTCCTTCAGTTGTCATTTGCGTTCTAGGATCACAAGTTTCCTTTTTAGAAAATCCCCGTTGCCCTAGTGTGCATCGGCCCTGCTGGACCGCTTCTGTTTGCTGATATCTTTTTGAGAAGATCCGATCGCCTCCACAAGAACACAGCGGTGCTCCGTCAAAGTGGGGCACACCTCCACCGTATGCCCCACCGTGCCCTCCGGGCGATCTGCAGAATGATAACACCTGAACATTTCTTCCACCTGAATCGATGCAGGAACCTCTCGAACTTACCAAGACCGGTGCGGTCCTTCATCATGCAGAAGTTGAGGATGCCGTAACGCCACTTCAGCCACTCCTCATAGAGAGGAGTTACCACCAAGATTATAGCGTGCTCAATTACTATAGCCCGAGTTGATTTTTATTGATTAGCATTGTAAAAAACGAGAAAATTAAACCGTTTTGGAGGTATGCGGAATAGAGAGTAAAGTCCCGCAAACCTCCGTTGAAAAGGGAGGATCCTCCGACCAGACAGGTGTTAGGTCTAATTCAGTAATATAGGGCCGTAAATATGTATGGTTGTACCATTTGCTTCAGAGAGATCATATACGCCATAGATGTCGCTACACCGTATTAAAAACTCGTTCAGTTTAGTACAAAATATCTATCTTCAAAAATAAACAACGCAATCCTGCTTGGCCGTGGAAATACATTCAGGGAAAATATTTCTCCAGCAAAGCTATTTCGGAAGGAGCTCACTACCGTTAATTACAGAACAACTTGCTTCCAGTGAAATAAACAAGAATTTACGTTTAATCCCCTCTATTTGTTTATTTGTTTCGAGTTCCTATGAAACTGTGAAAGCGTTACTTGTGAAATCGTGTTAATCACAGGCGCCGAAAACCACAATGTTTACGTTTCGCGGTGATAATACCAGCCATCTAGTTGCGATATCTGATTATACGGATTTACAAGTATATTTGCTGTTGTATGTTCTGAGCACCACGATTATGAACTCTGTACCTAAATTTAACTCAATCCTTACTCTTTTAAAAACAGTAATTTTTTCATTGAAAGGAATTTTTATTTTGCAAATTGAAAACACTCTCTTACATAAAACTTAAATATTAACTAAATTATTTATACTAAAACCGAACTATGTACATACAAACTATAAATACTATTATACTAAACCTAACTATGTACATATAATACAAAAACACCTATTACACTCAGGCGTCGAAGTACTCCTCCACATCGCTGTCATCCGGAAATGTGCCCAGAAGGCTGGCAGCATTGCCACGTTGAATGGCAATGCTAATTCTTTGGGCGAAGAGCGAGCCAGCCCTCTGGTCACGCAAACAGTAATTGAAGTTAATGAAAGCTATAAGGTTTCTGAGAAAATCCACGAAAAATGAAACGACTCTCTTTGTCACAACTCTTCTAACACCGAGGTAAGTTGTGACAGCTACCAAGGTAAGTTGTAGCTGTGTTTCTAAACTATATTTGATATATAAAAATACTTATATATGAATTATAAACAAAACGCATTTTTTTTTCATAAAGGTACTTTAATATTATCATTTGGCTTAAATTTAGGAACTACAATAAGATGCAATATTAACACAATAAGTACTAAATCTTGTTTAGGTAATTATGGCATCATTACGAGTTCAGTCGTTTTAAAATCAAGCAAAAATCTTAATCAGATCTAATAAATAGTTATGACAGACATATTACAGCCTGCCCCCAGAGCAATTTTTGTAAGACTAGGCTTTGCATTTTAGGAATCAGAGTCACTCTTCATTTGATATGGTACTGGTATAGGATTCACAAGCAAAATTAATCAATATGACTGTGGCGCACTCTTTAAAAGCTGACGCTATAAAAACCCTGTCTGTGGGGCGCGCTTTTAAAGCGCGATGACTCATTGGCGATATTTTAACCTCAATACGTCGTGAAAACTATATCTTTACTGCTCTAACTTGTACAAAATGTAGGGAAAAGGATAAGGATGGCATATAGTCATGCTTCAAGTCTCTATATCACACCTACAATTAAAAAAAAAAGTTATTTGAAGTTTGAAATGTCGCCTGTCAGTAATGGCCGCCACAGATGTGAATGTTGTGTACCTCCGTGATTTATTTATCGTTTTGTGCAAAGAAACGAAAGAATACAAGGAAAGTATTGAAACAAATCATGAATAGGTAAGTAATAAACAGTTTTTGAATCATAGATTGCATATTCGATTAAGATTTTGAACAAAAGTCATTATCTCAACAACCATTGTTTACATTTTTACGCGCCATTACGGTGCCGTGCGTCGAGGTCCGTTTGTTTATATTTTAACGAACAGTAATCATATCAAATGACGATAAGCTAAGTCGTTGTTACGTATGTTTTTAGGTATGTTTTCATTGTAAGCTTCTTTGTGCATAGATTATTTAATTGTTCCCTTGTTTTTTGATCGATTTCTAGGAGGTAGGTTTTGTTGTGAAACTGACAATTTAATTAATAATTGGTTGCTAATTTTTGTAATGTTTTTGTAAGGCAACGTACGTTTTTATTATGCTTGTCGATTAGCAAAATCTATCAAATTGTAAATTGTTAATTTGTATTTAAAATAAATCCATTGAAATTTACCCTACGACCCAAAGTTTGAAGTACTTTGAAGGGATATTTTTTTTTCGATTATTTTCAAGTGCTTGGTACAGTGTTCATTTCTAATAGACTTGACACTTATAACAGCTGAAAGTTTTTTTGTGATAAGATTGTAGACTATACTTAAGTATTAGTCGATAACCAAAGCCACTTGGCTCACAGTGTCCTCGGATTTAAAATATAAACATGCCCGGTTTTTTTGCCTTTTTTTTTTGGGTCGCGTCAGGTAGTCGTTTTTGTAAAGCTTGTAGGATGAAAAAAAAATACGGCGTGGCGTGTTTTGTTTATTAATTCATATGAAATAATGAATCTTTATGTAAATGAAACAAACACTTTTTGATATAGTGGTATGTATTCTTAATTAGAACGACTTTTGTACAAAAAACTGGAAAAAATCTCGCTCATCTGATTTCCAATTAGAATGAACACCACATTACACTGCAGAACTAATAAAATTCATGTTTTCATGTTAGCTTGTTTCATAACGATTCCAACGACGTATGTTTTATATACAGCTCCCATACAAAACTTAGAGCTATCGTCATTTTAAATTCACGCGCCGACATCGCGCGAGGTCGCCAAGGTCAAATTCCGGTAGCGCCACAGACAAAAAATTGCAACAAAATGGCGGACACATTTAAGAGGATATATGAATTATAAACAAAACGCATTTTTTTTTCATAAAGGTACTTTAATATTATCATTTGGCTTAAATTTAGGAACTACAATAAGATGCAATATTAACACAATAAGTACTAAATCTTGTTTAGGTAATTATGGCATCATTACGAGTTCAGTCGTTTTAAAATCAAGCAAAAATCTTAATCAGATCTAATAAATAGTTATGACAGACATATTACAGCCTGCCCCCAGAGCAATTTTTGTAAGACTAGGCTTTGCATTTTAGGAATCAGAGTCACTCTTCATTTGATATGGTACTGGTATAGGATTCACAAGCAAAATTAATCAATATGGGGGATGAACTGCTCGCGTCCGTAGGATCTACTTGTTTTGACCACCCTACACGTGTCCCCTGGGTAGTGCCAAACGAGCAGTAAAATACGGTGGTAGGCCATAGTATCGGCTGCCGGCTTAGGAGTTACCACCCACCAGACAAAGCCATGCCGCCAAGCGACTTGTCGTGTTTCGGCGTGATGTCTGGTGAAGCCATATGGTGGAAGATGGGTCTGAGCAGTTGTGTTGCGATGTGTACCGTACCGGGTATGATGCGACAGCTGTTGTTGTGTCGGACGTTTGATCGCGGAGGGTAGCGGGATCCGAAGCACGGTTATCCGCTGGCCGACCGCAGATAGTTGGGGGCCCAAGTAGTGTGCCAGCCACACACGAAAGGCTGCCCCGTCAACTGCGAAAAATCCCAGGGTGGCCCCATCGTGCCGGTTGGCGACCGGGCGAGAGGACTCGATGGCGATCCCTGGGGGGGTTCGGGTGTCCCCGCAGTCTCCAGATCAGACCTCCATTGGCGCAGCAACTCTGGTCGCGTTGTTGGATTTACATCGCATCACCTCGCTCAACTGCCATCTTCCACCTACCCTATTCACTCAAAATAATAAAAAATAAAATGAAAGGTAAAAAGAAAAGTAAGTGTGTACAGCGGATGCACGTCCTCTTATTCTAAGTGCACCTCTCTAACATTCGAGGACTGCACTCCAATATCAATGCGGTCCACCATCACCTTGAGACTGACAAGCCCCACTTACTTTTCCTGACGGAGACGCAGATCAGATGTCCGTCAGATGCGGCGTATCTCGACTACCCGGGATACTCATTGGAGCACCATTTCCTGCAGCGTGCCGGGGTCTGTGTGTACGTCCGCAATGACATCTGTTGTCAGCGTCTCCGTCACCTTGAGGACCCTAATTTCTCAACGTTGTGGTTGTTGGTGGACACCGGTGTGGACAAAATTGTCTATACTTGTGTCTACCGATCGCACAGCGGTGACCAGGAGATGACTCAACTGTTTGGCCACCTCAGTGAGGCCGCCGATAAGGCTCTGCATCGGCACCCTGATGCGCAGTTTGTCGCTCTGGGGGACTTTAACGCCGTTCACAAAGACTGGCTTTTCCCGTACCAGAGGACCGACCACGCTGGGAGAGAAGCGCGAAACTTTGCAGTATCGATGGGCCTCTCCCAGTTGGTAAAGCAAGCGACAAGGGTGCCTGATGTAGTTGGTCATACTGCCAATTGTCTGGACCTTTTACTGACCACCGATCCGGACAGATGTATCGTAACAGTTTCCTCACCACTAGGAACTTCAGATCACTGTCTGGTGAAGTCTGTATCGTCCTTCTCCCCACCTGACTGCGACTCACGCGGTGAACGGCGAATGTGGCGTTACAAGTCAGCAGATTGGGATGAGATGCGGCACTTCTTTGCATCTTATCCTTGGCAGCAGGTCTGCTTCTCTTCTAAAAATCCGTCGAGCTGTGCAGATGCTATATCCGATGTGATACGTCAAGCTATGGAGTATTTCATCCCCTATCGCGACGTACCCATCGGTGGCTCAGCTCACCCATGGTTCAACGCCGATTGCGTTCAAGCTGAACAACGTAAGCATTCGGCGTTTCTCGCCTGGGTTGACGCTCGTGACCACAAAGCTCCGGATCTGAGTTCAAAGAAGAGAGCCTTCAACCATGCTGCCAAGTCCTACAAAAAGGCACTAAGGAAGGCTCGCTTCGACCGCATTAACCATATTGGTACAAAGCTCTCTGCGCAGCCGTCCGGTAGCAGAGCATTCTGGTCCCTTGCCAAGTCGGTCGAAGCGAACTTCTGTCGGCCCTCATTGCCTCCGCTGGTTAAACCTGATGGAACACTGGCTCATACAGCGAGAGAGAAAGCGGGTCTCTTTGCATCTCTCTTCGCCCATAATTCTCGTCTTGACACTGGTAGTGCTACTCCACCGACTCCACCTCACTGCGATACTTCGATGCCCGAGGTCCGCATAAGGAACAAAGAGGTTCTGAGAGCACTGTGTCGTCTTGACGTGAATAAAGCTAGTGGACCAGATGGTATACCAGCGATTGTTCTCAAGGCTTGTGCACCCGAGTTGTCTCCTGTATTGACGCGTTTGTATCGCCTCTCATTTGGGACTGGTATAGTGCCCAAGTCCTGGAAGCTTGCCAACGTGCAACCCGTGCCCAAAAAGGGCAGTCGTACCGATCCTACCAACTATCGGCCGATTTCAATAACATCCATACTCTGCAAGATTATGGAGCGTGTATTGAACTCGCGCCTCTTGGCATACCTGGAAGGTAACGATCTCCTCAGTGATCGACAGTACGGGTTTCGCCACAATCGATCTACTGGGGACCTACTAGTTTATGCCACCCACTTGTGGGGCGAGACCCTCGAGAAGAATGGGGAAGCGATTGCTGTTTCCTTAGACGTCTCGAAGGCCTTCGACAGGGTATGGCACGCTAGTCTATTGAGTAAGCTTTCAGCGTACTGCGTTTCCCCTGGTCTGATTAACAAGGTAAAAGACTTCCTGAGTGAACGTTCTCTCCGAGTTGTTATCGATGGATGCTCATCAGAGCCCATGACGACTAATGCCGGAGTTCCTCAGGGGTCTGTTCTCTCTGCAACTCTCTTCCTGCTGCATATCAACGATCTGCTGATGCCCGGTATCTATGGGTATGCAGATGATAGCACAGTTGTAGAGAGATACCTGCCAGGTGCTCGAGCTAGTAAGGAGCTAATCCGGTCCGAAAGAGAGGCTATGGTAGAGCGTGCGAATGTCTCACTTCAGCCAGTCTCCAAGTGGGGTGAAGCCAATCTGGTGGGATTCAACGCCGCCAAAACACAAGCGTGTCTATTCACCGCTAAAAGGAGCCCGTTCACCTTGGCTCCTGTTTTTCAGAATGTATCCCTGGAGTACACCGACCGCCTTCAGCTCTTGGGAGTTGAAATTTCTTCAGACCTTAACTTTGGGCGGTTCATTGAGTCCAAAGCCAAGTTAGCTGCTAGGAAACTCGGCGTACTTGCAAAGGTCCGGCGGTACTTCACACCAGGGCAGCTTTTAATGTTATACAAAGCACAGGTCCGTTCGTGTGTAGAGTACTAGCCACATATGGGCTGGTGCTGCAAAATGCCACCTGGCAGCTTTGGACTCGGTGGAAAGGCGTGCAAAGAGGCTAATTGGTGATCCAGGTCTGGTTAATTCCAATCTACAAAGTCTTGAGCACAGGCGTAGGGTAGCCAGCCTTTCGGTGTTTTACAGAATTCATTTTGGAGAGTGTGCGCAGAAATTGCATGACTTGATTCCACCATCTCATTTCTACCATCGGACAAGCCGACGAACGGCGAGTATCCACCCTTACGTTGTTGAAACCTCTACGGTCCGGACCAAGCGTTTTGCCTCGTCGTTTATACCGCGTACATCGAGGGACTGGAATAATTTGCCTGCTGCGATTTTCCCGTCCGATTATAATTTGGGTCTCTTCAAGGCTAGAGTGAATAGGCTCTCAATAAATTAGTGCGCCTCACCATCAACGATTGCATTACCACTTACCATCAGGTGGAATCGCAGTCAAGCACTAGTTTATATCAATAAAAAAAAATAAAAAATTATATGCATTTTCTTCGGTATCACCTGCACTTTTCTTGCGTAAAATGCGATTTTTTTACTTTTTACTGGTTTCTTTGGCAACTATTTAATCCTTTGTAGGTAAGCACAACTGATACGATCTTGCGTCTATTAAGTTGGTCCTTTTTTCTTAGTGGAGCTTTTGGCATCCGCCTTACTGATTCTAGTGAAAACGCATTAGAAGTAGTGACAAGAAGAATACGAGCTATAGACGTGGAGGCAACAAGTTCGTTGGTGGTATTGCTTGGCGAAGTTGGATTGCTAGAAAATGCCGTACCTTGATTTGTGGATATAAATGGAGTAATGGAGTGTTGGTGGATTTTGGTTTCCATCTGGTTTGATAATTAGATTTGGTGTTTAATTAATAGGCATTGTGAAACAAACAATAGCAATTCAGCATAACAGCATACAGCACCGAATAAGTTCCTTGCAAAAATGTCATTTTTAAAACAGATTTTAGTTGCCGAATACTTTTTATGTCAATCTTAGATTGTAAAAATGTACTTAAACAAACGAACAGAGATTATAAACGAAAAAAAACGTAACAAAAAGCATGTAAAATAAGCAAATCAGAAAATAAACTTAAATAGGAGAGTTGTGACAGCTTGTCACAACTGTTCCATGTGCCAAAAATTGCGACCTGGTCAAGATAATAATTCATATTTTCGTAACAAGATGTAAACACATCAAAACAGTACCACCTTCAAAAACCACATAGACTACAGGAGGATCATTGGCAATGATGCACTCGTTGGGTCGAGGCTTTAAAGTCTTGAGCATCAACGCCGAGTTGCTAGCCTGTCGGTTTTCTACCGGTTGCATTTCGGAGAGTGTGTCGGAATTGCATAACCTAATTCCGCCTAGCCCGTTTCATCATCGGACCACCAGGCGTACGGCAATGCACCACCGGTACATAGTGGACATCCCACCTATACGCACGAAACGTTTTGGGAACACATTCATTGTGCGTACAGCTAAGGAGTGGAATACCTTGCCGGAATCTGTGTTTCCTGATGGTCACAACCCGGGAATCTTTAAGTCAAGAGTGAATAGGTTACTTCTAAGTAAGTGCGCTCCATCGTCGACCGTATCGTCGCTTTCCATCAGGTGAGATAGCGGTCAAGCGCGAACCTATCAAGAATAAAAAAAAAAACATAATATAAGCAAAAATAGCATGAACACGTGGACGTTACATGTCATGATATAAATATAACCAAGTTTTTTATAAAAAACTTACATTTTGGTTCTTTTTTCATGCAGATGTCGTACTCACGTAACCGCTTGCCGTGCTCCTTTGGTGCGTACTACGTGTCGTCAAGTAGTGCATCTCTAAAGAAACAATCGTGTCCTATTGCCAGTTCCCTTACGGTTAGAGGTTCTGTGAAATCGTCTTATTCACAACTCACCTCTATCACAACTATCCTCGGTCTAGCTCGCCGTCCGACAGTCCGGTATCCGTCCGGACCACGCGTGCGAATATAGCTTATAACCGTGTATGATAAATTTATGAGCTGTCTATCATTAAATCTTGTAATATTTCTCACCCATCCTTTTTAGGGTCCCGTACCTCAAAAGGAAAAAAAACGGAACCCTTGTAGGATCACTTTGTTGTCCGTCTGTCTGTCTGTCAAGACTCTTTATCTCGAGAACGCGTGGAGGTATCCAGTTGAAATTAAAACCATATAATCAAGCCTGCGGTCTTTTGAAGCTGTGAAAAAATCAAACTTTTACGTTCTAACAAAAAAAAAACGGCCGTTTATGTCGCAAAAAAACGTATAGTGTTTTCGACACTCTCAAAGGAATCAAAATTCAAGGGGTACTTCCCGTTGACCTAGAACCCTGAAATTTGGCATGAAGCAAGGTCTTATAGCACAAGTATAGGAATAAATCTGAAAACTGAAAGTTTTTAGTTACGTCACAAAAAAAAAACTTTTTATCTATTCGGTAAAATTTTCGGGACTCGATTCGGGAATCGAACTATTTACATAAGTTAGTTTGTACGGAACCCTCAGTGTGCGAGTCCGACTCGTACTTGCCCAATGCTTTTTCATTTTTTCTCAAGTTTGATGTAAGAAAACCCAACTCTGGGTTAAGCTCGCCTACGTACATTAGCATGTCTATTCTATTTTATTGTCTTTTTTAAAATGTGGTGTATATTAATACAAGGATACTAAAAGAATGTTTCAATTGGAACCAGTAGTTACTTAGATTAGCGCGTTCAACCAAACAAACAAAATTCTCAGCTTTATAATATTAGTACACATTTATTCTGTTTTAGATTAGACAAACATGTAACTATTACGTTTCACCTATCCATTCTAACTTTTATATTTCATAGCCGATGTGTCCCATTGCTCTTTCTTTTGTACCTGCAAATGTGATGATAACACTACTACGTTTAAGTGATTCTAACACCACATTTTTGATTTTTCCTATCTCGAAATACATATTAATTGTAATACATATTAAGAGTGTTAAAAAAGTGGTAATATTATGTAAACAAAAAAAGTAATCTCTTCTTCAACAGTTTTTTCAGACACAAAAATAAATAAACAAGTCCTCATTCATAAAACCTTGTATAACATATTCAATGTTACACGAGGTTTTAGGGTTAAAAAAATAATTAACGTATGTTTTATTCATAAAACCTGTAACATTGGATAGCACCTATCGCTATTTTTATTACTGATTTTGATTGTTGTTTATTATTTACTTCAATGAAACGCCCACTATTTATGCTGAATCATAGATTCGCAAAGTTTACACTCGGAATATTAAATAGCCTACTGATTTAAAATGTCATGTTAGCAAGAAGTATCAAATATTAACTGATTTAAAATAAAGTGTAATTCATATTATTTAGCAGTGCATACTATTTTTTTATAATAAATAAATAAAATGGTATCTTGGACAGGCTAAATTTGGATGATAGAGAACCAGGTGTCGTACCGCAGCTTGAGCTTGTTTATGTCAAGTAAGGACTTGTTTTTGAGTTAGGAAATCAGCCAATGACTTCTTTCGTTTTCATTGAAAGTATTCAACTAAATAAGGCTAAATTAGAAGCCGACCACAACTATGTTGGGTCTATCAATAGTAAAAAAACAACTGGGCAAGTGCGAGTCGGACTCGCGCCGTGAGGGTTCCGTACAAACTTACCTATGTAAATAGTTTAATTCCGGAATGGAGCCTCGGAAGATTTATCCGAATCGCAAAAAAAAATTGTGACGTAACCACAAATTTACAGTTTTCAGATTTATTCCTATACTTGTGCCTAATAAGACCTTGCTTTATGCCAAATTTCAGGATTCTGGGCCAACGGGAAGTACCCTATGAATTTTGATTTCCTCGAGAGTGTCGAAATGCACGTTTCATGCCACATAAACCGAAGCATCTTTTTTTCTCGTTAACTTACAAGTTTGAATTTTTTTACAGCTTCAAGAGTCCGCAGACCTGAGTTCATGGTTTTAATTTCAACTCGACACCTCCACGCGTTCCTGAGATAAAGGGTCTTGACAGACAGACAGACGGACGGACAACAAAGTGATCCGGTAAGGGTTCCGTTTTTTTCTTTTGAGGTATGGAACCCTAAAAATAGCGGTCAGATAAATATAGATACAGTACAAAATAAGCACTTTTAATAATTCTCATTATTATTTAGAATTTCTTATATTTCACGGCAGCAAATCGCAGTTAAATGATCCTATAAGGGTTCCGTTTTTTCCTTTTGAGGTACGGAACTCTAAAAAATGGGAATAGCGGTCAGATAGATATAGATACAGTAGAAAATAAGCGCTTTTAATGCGATTCTCATTATCATTTAGAATTTCTTATATTCCACGGCAGCAAATCGCAGTCAAAAAAGCTAGTCATCAGCATCTTTCTGCCTTTATCCAACCTTCACGCTATCACTGATTCGTTTTTCTCTCACTTCACTTTTCACATAATCCATCTAATATTTCTTTGACTTCCCTCTTTCTCTCCGTCCATCTACAAAAATCTAAAAAAAAAAAGAAAAGACAAGTATAGTGACATTCGTACATACTTAAACGTACTAAACACATTAATGTACCAACCTCATAAGTCAAACTCATAAGTGTCAGAGATTTATAAGGCAGTTCTAGTGGTGTGAAGTTAACACTTAACATCAGGTGGGCAAAATGCCAGTTTCTTCACAATAAATACAACACTACTTCTTACCCATCCCTCAGAAAATGTTATATTTTACACTGAGCGATATACTACATTATTTTTAGTATACCTATGAAATCTGAATATAGTTTGTTCAGAATCAATAAAAGAATCGGTTCTTTACATCATGTTAGATTTTTTCCCAAAAATATTTTAAAAAGGTCACAAGTTGGACACCACTGACGCTAAGTACAACACAGGTCACGGTAGGTTATAACGGGCATTAGGCGCCAGCACACAACTGGGTGTGGAAAAAAACAATCCCAGTCATGTTCTGGTGACCATGTATTTGTGTGGACAACCAAGTAACATAACAAGCTTATAACTATGAGATTTTTCATGAACTTTATGAAATTTTGTACATAGATTCTTTAAATAAAAGTACTAGACCATTATCTCGGGTTTTGCATACTAAAAATATTGTTGTACCTATAATAATACGGCATTATAATATCAGTGAAATGACTTTTGCTATCGAATGAGAGATAGAACAATGCATGTATACCATAAAAATAAAAAGTAAGATAGATTTTCTAACAAATCTTCTAAAAGGCACAAGAAGTTTAATATTTCAGTCCAATATTTCTAGCCATCTAAAAATAAATCCAATATTGGCGAACAAATAAATCCTTATGTTCAAAACCGCCACGTATAACCAGCTGGTTTAAATAAAAATAACATTAATCCCGCACAGTGGTGCAGTGTTGTAGCTTTGCGGACGAAACCGGACAGCTGGTGTCCGGACGGCGAATGTAACGTGAATGGAGAAGGTTTTATTGATGTACGAGTAGATATTCTATTTCACGAAGACGAGTTGTTCGTTGATGTGGGTGTAGATTTACGTGCACTTTGTCTCTGAGTGCGTAAACTATTTATTATGACATAGACCGCTTTTAATTAATCAATCAAAGCATTTATTTCAAAAGTCAACTGACCTACTAGTCAGAAAAAATTAAGTTTATTGCATATTCCTAAGCATAGGCCTCTATATTAAACCTTTTTATGTGTAACAAATAATCTGGTTATATATTTTTTGTCACTTCCATCATGGAGCAATGCTAATAAATAAACTAAAAAAATAAACATACATTCAGCCGAACATAGAACCTCCTTCTTTTTGAAGTCGGTTAATAATAACAATTCCAAATATAAAAAATGTAAGAGACCACTGTTAGTTAAAAGATGACCAGTATCAAATGACGGCGTTCGTTCACGAACATGACGCGTATATCAGCACCGCTCAGCTCAACCATTTTGTAGGAAACTGAAAAATCAACACACGACATTTGCATGACAAAATGCACTTGAGATTTCAGAAAAAAAAGAAGAAAAAAAAATAGTACACAGATACACACACTGTTGAAACGACATTCAGAAACTTAAGATTAAAAAATAACACGGCACAATGTTTCTCACGGCTGTGTCAAATAGGATTCAGTTCAGCAAAAATGCCAGACAATTACGTGGTAGTTACCTGACACTGATTTTCGATTGAATCTTACAGAGAGTGTATGGAAGCAAATCAGTTTATTTATTTATTATTAATAGATTATTTCAGGTGAGAAATCAGCCAAAAACTTCTCCCGCTTTGGGACATTGTTAGGTGTAATATAAATAAATATAAAAAACTGGGCTCTGACCAGGGATTCAGGGATTCCGTACAAACTTACATAGTAGTACTATGTAAATAGTTCAATTCCAGAATGGAGTCTCGGAAGATTTTTCAGAATCGCAAAAAAAATTGTGACGTAACAAGGAATTTACAGTTTTCAAATTTATTCTATATTTATTTGTTATAGTTTGATTTTTTTGCAGCTTCAAGAGTCTGCAGACCTAAGTATATGGTTTTAATTTCAACTGGATACCTCCACACGTTCCCGAGATAAAGGGTCTTGACAGACAGATAGACAGACGGACGGACAACAAATTTATCCTATAAGGGTTTTTTCTTTTGAGTTACGGAACCCTAAAAGTGTATGAAACACACGTACAAATCCAACTCGTCTTGGTAAGTTACAACAAAAGCACATTAATTATTTATTTTAGGTAGACGTGGGCGTATGTCTAATGCTTTTTGCAACGTGATTAATGCGAAAATGGAAAAGGATTAAAATGCAATGCGAATTTACCAAAAAAGCTGTACGAGTGGGTTTGAGACGTGGGCGACTGGAAATTGACCTCGCACCCATACGTACAAAGCGTTTTTGGAAAACATTCATTATGAGTACAGCTAAGGAGTGGAATTCTTTGCCGGAGTCTGTGTTTCCTGATAGCTACAACCTAGGAGTCTTTAAGTCAAGAGTGACTAGGTTACTTTTAAGCAAGCGAGCTCCATCGTCGACCACATCATTGCTAGTGAGATAGTGGTCAAACGCAAGCCCATCAATAATGAAAAAAAAAGTGAACTTGTTTGGAAATTGTTTATCTTAGAAAATGTAACAGTTCTCACAAACAAGAAAATTACTAGCGTTTCATGACTTAATAGCTTGCGTAAGTGGCTTCACCCGTGTTAAAGTCTTAAATTATCCCAAGGGAATAACTACCGAGATGAAAATGTGCTATTCCAGGATATGGTCTATCCGTATGCCAAATTTTATCCTAATCCATTCAGCCTTTCCAGCGTGAAAAAGTAACAAACATACACACACACATACAAACTTTCGCCTTTATATTATTCGTGTGACCAGCGACCGGCCAACGGGGTTGCACTGGTGCAAATCGGCGGTGGCAATCAATAGAAAAATGCCGAGTCAATGAAGCTCGATGAGTTCCAGAGAAATTTTTGAATTGTTTTGAATCCTGCAACGAAATTTTAATTGAACAGCGGAATAGTGAAAAACACAATTATACATTCTACTGTACAGTCTAGCTTGTAATGCCTCAAGCAAAGCTTTTCTTTATATTCTTATCTTTACACACATACATCTTATAAAACTAAGTTTTACATTGTATATTTCTATTAGTTTGCAATAACCTTACAAACTACTGAACGGATTTTCTTACAGAACCTCTACGGTCCGGACTAAGTGTTTCGCCTTGTCGTTTATACGGCGTACATCGAAGGACTGAAAAAATTTGCCTGCTGCGGTCTTCTCATCTGATTATAATTAAGGAGTCTTCAAGGCTAGAGTAAGTGCGCCTCACCATCAACGATGCATCACTGCTTACCATCAGTTGGGATCGCAGTCAAGCACTAGTTTATATCAAATAAAAAAAGAAAGATTTCACCAATAGACGCGTGGAACCGTATGATATATTTATACTACAGTACAGAAAAGCCGTTAATTTTACAGGAAATCCGAGTATTTCAAAGATTTCTAACACTCGTGTAAAACTAGGGCTCGTAGCTATTCAGTGTGTCTCTAAATTCCTTTGGATAACACCTGCAATAACAGTTAAAATTAACTTGACTTAAAAAATAGCAAAATAAACAACAGGCCACCTTTATTGTGATTTTCTCGCAATGGAAACACCACATCCAACTGGCATTAGATTGTTCGCAGCTCCCTCTCACATATTTCAAACAGACCTTATTTAATCCTCCACTGTTTGCAATTTTATATCGACGAGGGTACGGGAAAAAAGAAAAAAATATTGAAACAATACATCTATGTCCTTTGTCCACAGAACCGGTAGCAACTAGAGACGTCTAACCATAGCTGTGATCATAGCCAGTTTGTCAGTGCCTTAAGGTGGCGATACACATGTCTATGGAACGGAGAATTGATTTGCATGCTAATCTATACATATATAAAAGCGAAATACCATTCACTGATTAATCACGAAATCTCAAAAACTATAACACCTACAAGCTTAAAGGCAGGTAGCTTCCTTATAGGGTGTAGACATCCGCTAAGAACGGATTTTACGAAACTCCACCTTAAAGGGTAAACGGGGGTTCATGGAGTTTCTTGTACGTTCTTCTCCACAGAAACTACGCTTTGGAACATGCTTCACTTTTTTTTTGACTGACCGACTTTTTGACAGTTCGAAAGTGCCTGATTGAAATAAAGTTTCTGATTACAGATTTCCAATTGGGCCACTGGAAACACAATTATGGTTTCAGTCAGTGAAAGTCTGACACGCCTTCTTACTCCTCCCTAGAGTGGGAGAAGTCATTAGGTATATGATTTTCCACCTCGAAAAATCCATGTTACCGAGATGGCGCCTGTTTCAATAAATCCACAAATTATCCAGTTGTGAAGATGATAGACACGGGCGCCGACTTCATGGGTGCTCGGGGGCTCGAGCACCCATGGGAAATAAATAGTGGGTGCCGAGCATCCCTGAGAATACACATCAACAAACAGATCAGTAATCGCCTTTTAGGTTACGTATAAATTATAATATTTCTTGTTAATAAAAACAAGTTCCATTTTTAAATAATGGTTTTATTATATATTTTTATCAAACATAGTTAGTAATTAAGTACGCAGCATGTTAGTAGGACATTTATTTATTTGTCGGTCGATCAATGTACATTTCCCTTCTCACACTTCGCCATTTTTTCGAGTCGTCAAATGAGCATAATCATCCATGAGATTTTGGAAAAGCCGGCGCCCCGATACAAAACTATACCTATTTTCTATCACACTATTCATTATAAATAGGGAATCAATTTACGCAAAAAACACTCACAATAATTTTGCGACATTTTCCGTTTTCAAAACATTAACATGTTGGGATAGTGGCGAAAGTTTTTTACAATGCCATTTTCCGTAGTATACTGCTCATCCCCCCTAGCCAAGTTACGACCGTTTCGTTTCGATTCTCTTGCGTCGAACGCTCCGAGTAGTCCTCGCCTCCGATTCCTTTGTTCTGACCACTTGACTGAGCATTGAGATGAGGTCAGAACAAAGGAATTGGAGGCGTGGCCTACTTGAGGCGTTCGATGCAAGAGAATCGAGACTAAACGGTTGTAACTTGGCAGGGGGGCAAGCATCTCGGTGTTTTCTGTAGTGTACATTTACTTTAGTTTTTACTAGCTGTTGCCCGCGACTTCGTCTGCGTTAAGTTCGTAAAACTGTACAATCATTCTGTGCTTGCAATTCATTCTGAAAGCATCGTAATGATTTATTGTACTTTCACATAAAACTGTTAAAGGTAAAAACGCAAATTACCTTCAGGATACATGTTATGTACTCGTCCAGATCCAGATATATGAACGTCAATGAATAGAAAGAGTATGTAAGGGTCGTAGCAGTTGGCATTTCTGCCTACCCCAAGGGAAAAGGCACTAGTTTATGTATGTTTCTGGTTTATGTTCTGGTAAAACAACATTGTCACAGTGAGCACGTCACAATCGCGGTGCGGATTGCCCGGAGAATACGATGGAGCTTACGGTGGAAGTCAGTTCTGCTTGGTAGGAGCGCCGGCGCCGCCGTGTCCTCATGAAGGCAATTAGTGGAAAAAATGCCAACCAGTAGCCTCCTTCAGTGAAGCACTACGATCGAAGAAGGTGGCTGAAACTATGAGGGATGATGAGGGAAGTGATGCTCCAGGTGTTGAAAGCCGCAGGGCGATTGCGGTGGAGCCGTCCGGTCATCTGGTCAAAGCAGTCCTGAATCGACGGCGCGCAGTAATCTACGCGCGACTCATAGAGATGTCAGCAAATGGATAGGGGCCTCTAGGCCTCTAGAGTTACCTCCTGTAAAATTTTCGCCTCAATAATGTTTCACTGAAGAGTTTAAGCCGTCAGACAGCTTTGGTAGAGGTAAACGAAGGAGCATAATCGGGACACCGACCTTCAGCTGGATAACGTGCACTGATAGTGCAAAGCCAAAAAGCCAGTGAATCCAAAAATTACCATGATCATCAACTATCTTCCTCCACATCAGTACTTATGAAGAATTTGCGAGAGCATGCTTGAATTGATTGTTGCAGCTTGATCATTTGGGGCGTAAAAATTACTTGTTCATTTACCTAGGATTTTTTGGTGTGTATTTGACTGACGTCCTCGTATATCAGACAAATGTTATTCCATAGTGGGAACTACCCTATGAAGAGTCTCCAACTTATGAATGAATTTCGGTGAAATCTTGAACGCGTGTATCCCCGTCCAATCGAACTCGCATATTGATGGCCAAACCGAGAGGTCACTGACGCTGATTGCTTCTATGAAGACACGGCGGTTCACCCAAGTAGGATAGACCTCCACCGCATGCTACAACGGGTCCTCCGGGCGATTCGCAAAATGGTAATATCAGGGTACTTCCAACCGAATCCGAAACAGAAACCGCGTGAAACACCCTCAACAGTCCTGAGCTTGTGTATCCATAAAACAATGAAATTCCGGTAAACAAATGTAGCAGCCGATTAGTGTTATCCCTGAGACTGGCCTCCCTCAGAGGGTTGTTCCAGTGTTGGTCACCACTCACTGCAAGGAGGTAACGTACGGATGTCAACGTAAGGCTGCAAGGAATCTGAGATACATCATACGTTTTCGAACTGTGATTAGGAACGCAAACTTTTCGACCCCGTTTTATATAACAAAACACACCATTATTAGGCCGCAAGGTGCCATCATCCCGGAGGACACAGTGGAGCACACAGAGGTGTGCCCCGCAAGGCAATCGAAATGGCAATCCCGAATAGCAGGCGGTTGCCTCCTTCTGCAAAGCGGTAATGCTAGCGAAGGAGGGAGCCGCACGCGTGAGGGAACGAACGTCCTCACGCCGAGCCGAGATTCCGACCCCGACGACCAGCCACGGTAGACGCGGACTTGCGGACATCCAGCAATGGGTCGTCCACAGCTGTCCGGCCGTCCGGTAATTGACCGGACCGAGCCCAGTCGTCAACAGTGCGTAGTGATCTACGCTCTCCTCAAAGAGATGTCGCAAAGAGCAACTGAAGGACACAGGTGTGGTTTTAGTCAGTAAAAGTTTGACACGTCTTCCCGCTCCAACCAGAGTGGGAAAAGTGGATGACTTCCACCCTTAAAAAAAGAAAAATAAAGGTGCCATCATTATCATTATCATTTAAGCCGAAAGACGTCCACTGTTAGACATAGGCCTCCCCAAGTGTCACCATAATTACCGGTCCTGTGCGTATCGCATCCATCGGATTCTCGCGACCCTCACCAGGTCATCGGTCCACCTGGGGGCCTTCCAACGCAAGGTGCCATATTGCTACCCCTTCCGAAAATTGACTGTGTTATTTTAAAGTCAATAATTAAATACATATAAGTATTTACTTTTATCGCCTTTGGTTGGTATCCCTTAAATAATCACGATCAATTAGCTTGTTACAACCACGGGAAAAAAAAGCAGTAGGATTAAAAATGCCTCCGCTAACTCCAGTTTAACCATAACGGTTTTCGTCCAATTTTAAACAATAAAACTGTCTGCAAACTTGGGCGATGGTCATTCTTCCACCACTCAGAAAATTACGTAAAATACACAATGCCATCTATCAAATATGAAGTTCAACTGTCATTGTCATCATTATTGCTACTTTCAGTCTTTAGATGGCGTTGCGAGTATCTGAATTGCGTGTGGTGCCATATTTACAACATTTTAGTACGTAATTTTATTCGCCGCTTTGATTTTATTATGTGTTTTGACTAGTTTTTACAAAATATTTAGAAGATATCGAATAGAAATGTCAATTTTATTTTGAAAAAATGGTAAAAGTTATTTTATTACAAAAAAGAAGATAAAATAATGACAAAATTTTTAACTGTAGCTGAGGATCGAACTCGTGGCAAATGTCGTTCAACATCGACATTTTGGATTATTGCTCACCCCCCATAGCAAATAGCGTGATAATTTATAGCCTATAAGTTGCCCTGATCTATAAGGATTATGTATGCAAAATTTGAACAGGATCGGTTCAGTAGTTTTTGCGCCAACTAATACCATCGCAAAATAATTTTACTGTTTTATTATATGTATAGATATGTTTTGAATTTTTGGTGTGATTATTATTTATTTGTTTTTTGGATTATTGTGATTTTAATGTACTTATTGCATTTTTTGGAATTACTGATATGGGTTTTTACCTGAAATTAATGAGTTTTTTTTTTTTAATAACAGAAGCTCTTATTAGCTTGGGACTAGGGACTAGACGACATATTTGTTATTAAAAAAATACAAACCTTTTCTCTTTATATAGATTTCAATAATAATATTATATTCCATATCTTTCACACAAATTTCTAAATACACGCATAAAAAAGATAAATTACACTCAAACACAGAACAATGATCGTGCTCATCACACAAACATTTGTATGAGGTAGAAATTGAACCCACGACCTCCAGCATAGCAGTCGGGGCTACTAACCGCTAGACCAACAGGCCAGTCAATATTAACGATGTAACCACAATTTTGTAATTAGTTATTGATTTAAAAAAAAAACCGTGTAGTTTCTTCTCTATAGAGATCTGTGCTTTGGAACATGGACATAGATTCTTTTTTTTTTTTGGAACGAAGTTCCTTATCGCGCGTTGCGAAAAGGGGCTAGGCGGAAAAAAATAAGACCAAAAGTTGTAACGACACTTTTTGCTATAGTTGTAAGCCGTGCGGCGTGCGCTTGTTTCTCTGTCTGTCTCTCTCTCTCTCTCTCGTAGATAGCAAGCCAGTTATTTTCGTTTATATTACATTATATTTGTTAATAATAATAAAAAAATATTATAACTTAAAAAAAAAAAAATATTACAATTCCTTCACTAATTAATCGGACACCTCCCAAGTTTATTTTTTGAGACTTTAGGTCCTTGACAAATGAAAAGTAGTTTTTTTTTATATATTAGTTATTTGAAATTGCCTGTACCTAAGTACAACTAAGGAGTGAAAGGGAAATAATAGCTATACTCCATCTGTTTAGTTAATTAACCAAATGTAAACAATCTTGACGTGTATTTTATCTAAAAGTTGTCTAAAAATATTATCTAAAAATGTTTACAATTTGTTATTTACCTATACCGATGTTTGGTAATTCAAATAATCTTTTTATAACTTTTACACAATTAAAAAAAATATATATATCAAGATTGTTTACATTTAGTTAACTACCTAAATAAATGGAGTATAGAGACACATAGTCTATTGTTAGGTTTTCATTGCCGAAACAACTCTAGTTGGTGAATACTAACAAAAAAAAAATAACTGCACTTACTACATAAAATCATATCATTTAACAATACAGAAATCAGTTAATGGAAGTTATTCCAATAAAATAGCAATCACCAACCACATGTACAATTTTATGACCCAACTCTAGTTCAAAACTATGAATACAGCCATAAAACGGAAAGACCAAGGCTATAAATATAAATAGCTACTGACAGATGTCTAGACGAGTTTTTCAGTAATACAAAATATTCATACATAAAACACGTGTGTGTTTTTTCTTTATTTACAATTTTATTTATGGAAACAAAGATAAGAAAATGTGTATTGACTCACTGAATGTTAATGATGAATATAAACTAGTTCAAATAAAATATATAATAACAATAACAACATTTAAAAAAAATGATAACATTAAATTATTCTTTTTATTAACTGACTACCGTCCCGTAATAGATTCGCACCACTGTTAGAACTGGAGCCATCAGTCGACTTCTGAAAGGATAACTCACGAATTTTCCTTTCCTAGAACACAAGGGCAACTGAAGGCAGTTACTCTTGTATTCTACATGTTCTTTTAGTAAGTAAAATCTGACACGCCTTCACGCTTTGCCCTAGAGCTGTATATTCTAGCATTTCTCAAGAAGCTTTTATTGTTAACGAATAGGAAATAATAAATAGTATAATGAATAGGAAAAGTCAATATCCCTTTTTTAAATTATTATTATTACTAAGTTCACGCTTGACCACTATCTAACCTGATGGTAAGTGATGATGTGGTCGACGATGGAGCATACTTTTCTAAAGAAACTTATGCACTCTTGACTAAGGGTGGATTTCTGAATTGAGTATTTTGAGTTAAGAACGTCTCAAACCATACTTAACTGCCAAATTTTGACAGGTTTTCAGGGCAAAGTAGAGTTTGAGTAATTCTCAACTTCCAATGCTTAAATCAGAAACCGAGGGTTAGAGACTTACAGGTTTAAGTTATTATTAAACAAACTCCGTTAGAGAATTCCAATTCTAAAACTGTTTGCACAATATGCGTGTGTTACTCTTTACTGAACCGACTCACTGTTCCGAAACTTTTTAGTGTTCCGAAAGATTGGAACAGCAGTAATGTTTTAAATGCATAATTTGGAACAATTTGAACACTGAAACACTCTTTACTTTGAGTGAATATTTTTTAAATTCAAATTAAAACATATAGTGTATTTAATGAACTGAACTAAAAACATCTGCTTAAAATTATTCTCAAATCAAAATTAAACTGTTGGTGTATATGGCGCAACGTAACAGATCACGATTCATAACAGTCAGTGTCTGTTCTGTATCTTTTGAGCCGTTGTTCCAAATGTTTCGTTTGTATCTTGTGAGCCAATGTTTCATATGTTCCGTTTGTATCTTGTGAGCCGATGTTTCAAATGTTCCAAATGATACATATCACTATATCACTGTTTCGGAATATTTCAGTGATTCTGTTGCAAATGTTTCAATCGCAAAGATGATACACTTTGCCCACTCCTAATGCACAATAAATATGTTCCCAAAACGTTTTATACTTGTGGGTGCATGATGTGCACCATGTATCGGCGGTGCAGCGCCGTACGTCTAGTGGTCCGATGATGGAACTCAGCTTGAAAAAGACTCTGATGTGGAATTCAATTTCTTAATTAAATCTTTAATTCTTAAGAGTATTTCATTTTTTAAATGTTATTAGAGTATATAAACATCATAACCATGGACATTCAATTAAATTATGTTTTACGGTACCAAAAATAAATTCGATTGTACAAATACATATCAATTTTGTACTCATCAATGTTATCAGTAAACCTGTCAGTAGTGTTTGATCTGTGGCGTGGGTGAAATAGGCCCTCGCCCACGGCCTCGCACCCAAACGGGACTCGCACAAACGAAGGCTCTTTAAGAACGATGGTTTTTTTTATAATTGATAGGCTCGCGTTTGGCCACTATTTCACTTGATGGTAAGCGATGATGTGGTCGAACACTGGATTGTGAAAGTCACGGTCTTGTTTTCGAATTTATGACAGTAAAAGGCCTCGCCGATGTGCCTTCACCCACGTCTATATTAGTCCACGCTACGCCTCTATCTATTGGAGAAGGCACCACTTACTGTGACACGTGTAGGAACACAAAATAGGTCAGTCGTATCCTTACCAATCATTCGAGACATTTGTGTTGTATCGGAATATGTTATGATAGCTCAAGATTAAGATTATTTAAAAGGTTACGACAGATGTAGGTACTGGCTGGTCCTTACTTTTTTCCTTTAATGTTAGCACTCAAACTTATATACATACATTTGAATTGTCAAGAAATTGGTTCTTCAGAAAGATACACATTTCAAAGCGTAGATCTCATGCTAGCAAAGGAGACGCCCGCAACCATGAGAAAAAGAAAATTCTCACGCCCCAGCGGTCACAATAGGAGAAGAGAGAGATGGCTTCGGGAGTCATAAGGCGATTCGTTAACGATGCGTAGTGTTCCACGCGCACCTCGAAAAGATATCAACCATCCATAGGGGCAAAAATCTATAGGGGCCATCAAATAGGGCCGATGCCCGCTAGGGATTTCTTGAAGAGACACTCTGCTTCTAGAACACAAAGGGAAAATTTGATGAACCTATTTTAGTCAGTTAAAGTTTGCTCCACCTTAGAGTGAGAGAAGTAATTAGATGATTAACCACCTTAAAAAAAAAAACTCTGTATGGAGGACTTTAAAAACGCCACTGATATCAACGTGACAACCTACTAGGCCCAAACATTTTGAGGGAAAAATACCATTAATCGATAAACCTATGACAAAATTACAAATATTTCCTTCAAAGCAATCAACTAGAGTTATACCCTTATTCTAATCAGGGGCCCGAATAATTCAATTTTAATTAAAAAGTTTCGTTGTAGAATTAGTTGTTTTTCAAAAGTGTTTGTCGTCGAAACTTCTGAAAGAAGTTATAATGGCATTACAGCACTTGTGTAAAAAAACACTCAATTTACATGCTAACTTTATGATCCTCTTAGAGGGACTTTACTGAAAGGAGTTTTTCGAGTCCAATTATTTTACTCTGTTGCGATTTAAGGGCTCGGGAACCTTCTGACATTGAGAATTAAAAGTGGAACCCTTGTATAGAAAAGATGTAATGTATTTCGGGTAAATAGTCCTGCAGGCCAAAAAGAGCTATACCGGCTTACTAGAATAAGAGAGAGAAAGGCGAGGGATGTTTGTCATGTAAAATGTATAAGAGATGAAACTGGAATGGTTCTATCGGATGATGAAAAAATCAGAAAGAGGTGGAAGGAATATTTTGAAAGATTGATGAATGAAGAAAATAATTGGAGTGGGGTGTTAGAGAATAAACCAGTGAATGTGGGATTAGTGAGAATGGTTAGTATGGATGAAGTCAGAATAGCAGTAAATGGAATGAAGAATGGTAAAGCCATTGGTCCAGATGGAATACCAGTTGAAGTGTGGAAGTTATTGCGAGTGGATGGATGGACGTGGTTAGCTTTGTTCTTCAATAAGTTGTTGCTGGAAGAAGCCATACCTGATGAGTGGTGCAATAGCTCTTTGGTGCCGATTTTTAAAAACAAAGGTGATGTGCTTGAGTGCAACAATTATAGAGGAATAAAGCTAATGTCACATACTATGAAAGCCTGGGAGAAAGTTATTGAAAGGCGACTGAGAGAAGAGAGTGAAATTTCACAGAACCAATTCGGTTTTATGCCGGGTCGGGGAACAGCGGATGCCATTTTTGCTATACGCCAGCTGTGCGAGAAATACAGAGGTGCGCATAAAAACTTGCACATGGTATTCATTGACCTCGAAAAGGCATACGACCGGGTACCTCGTGAGGTTCTGTGGTGGGCCCTTAAGGAGAAAGGTGTGCCTGGGAAGTATGTGCAGTTGATCCGAGCGATGTACAGTCGATGCAGTACCCAAGTCCGGTCTACAGTGGGCACCACTGGCAGCTTCAATGTGGCTGTCGGCTTACATCAAGGGTCGGCTCTCAGCCCTTACCTCTTCCTGATGATAATGGATGCTCTGACGTCGGGCATTCAGGAAGAGGCTCCCTGGTGTATGCTGTTTGCCGATGACATTGTGTTGGTTGCCGAGAGTGGCCTAGAGGTCCAGAACAGATTGGAGGTGTGGTGGCACAGACTGGAGAGTGTTGGCCTGAAATTGAGTAGAACCAAAACGGAATACTTGTTCTGCGATTTCGGCGGTCTCTCCAATCCAGTGCCTTTATCTCTCGCTGGAACACCCATACCGATCTGCTCCGACTTTCGGTATCTCGGGTCACTCGTCCAAGGGGATGGTGAGGTAGACCGGGACGTAACACATCGGATCAACGCAGGATGGATGAAATGGCGACAGGTCACGGGAACAACTTGTGACCCACGGATGCCCCTCAAGTTGAAGGGTAAAATCTACAAGTCCGTGATAAGGCCTGTCATACTGTATGGATCAGAATGTTGGGCTGTGAAAAAGACGGATGAAAAAAGATTGCACGTAGCGGAGATGAGAATGTTAAGATGGATGTGTGGTGTGACGAGAATGGATAAAGTGAGAAATGAGTATATTAGGGGAAGTTTGAAAGTGGCGCCAGTGACTGAAAAGTTGAAAGGGAATCGTTTGTCTTGGTATGGTCATGTGAAGAGGAGGGATGAAACGCATGTTACTAAAAGAGTTATGAGTTTACATGTGGATGGATGGAGAGGGAGAGGGAGACCAAAGAAAAGATGGATGGATTGTGTGAAGAGTGATATGAAAGAAAAGGAAGTTAGTGATAGTATGACGAGTGACAGGGCAGAATGGAAGAAAAAAACATGTTGCGCCGACCCCAAATAACACGGGACAAGGGCAGGAAGATGATGATGATGATGAGGGAATATGTATGTATTTTTTTTTATGTTCTCATAACCATCATATTCTGTTGGGCATAAGCCGCCCTCAAGTGTCGCCACAATGAACGGTCCTGTGCGTCTCGCATCCATCGGATTCCCGCAACCATCACCAAGCCATCGATCCACGTTGTAGGATGCCGTCCCACGCTGCGTCTTCCAGTAAGCAGTTTTGTGTTCTAAATATTAGTTTTTTAAATTATTATTATTGATAGGCTTGCATTTGAATCCACCACATCATCGCTTACCATCAGTAGAGATAGTCTCTACTTATGGTAAGCGATGATGTGATCGATGATGGAGCACGCTTGCCTAGAAGTAAACTATAACCTATTCACTCTCGACTTAAAGACTCCAGGTTGTAGTTACCAGGAAACACAGACTCTGACGGGGAATTCCACTCCTTAGCAATTTGTACTGTTACTGTGTGTGTGTGTGTGTTATGCTGGATAAAGGCTGTTTCACCCGCGTGCCAGTGGTGGCATGAATTAGCTAGTAATAATAATTAAAGGTCAACATCAAAAGTATATGAATACATATTTCTTAAGGCAAAAAAGTATTTACAATCCGATGTGGCTCACGCGAATTCAACGCCATGCGGTGGCTCTGCTGCGAAGTAGCCGCTTTATATAAAACAAGTCTCCGCACCATACGAGTTTACGTGAAAACATCAAAACAAAATGATCGCGACTGCTTCTCTTCGCTTATCACCGTAGAGCACTCAAGTGCTGTTGTTCACGTAAGCCACCGCAATAGAGTATCTTCTATCAATTGTTAGCTCCATACACGCCGCGTCGCTTCGCGATTGCGATCGCGTTGAATCGCCTACTGCGTTACATTCTTAATTTAGACTCTACCATTCTTTCCCATCCTCCTTCATTAAACAAACGCAAAATAATCACCTCTCGTAGAATTGCTTTTCAAACTTACTTGGAAACTCCGTATCTTCTGCTTAAGTTTTTATTTCCCCATTTGTGCAATAAAATTTTCGATGTACTTTTCGAAGACCAATTTTCAAGTCACAAAATTTATTTAAAAAGTCCAAATGATTAGGCTCGAAAAGCCTTCAGTGTCTTCAAAGTTAAGCTTCGTCTTAACTTGCAAATTACATTTTAAGATTAATCAAAAGTTTTCGGTAGATGAGTTGCCATTGCCAATTAAAATTGCTACGAATCGCTACGAATCTCGTAGCGTATTCGTAGCACGAGCTCTTTGGATTCGTAGCACGCGTAGCGTAGTAGTTCGCATACAAATTGTCTTACGCTCTATTTTTACACGCAAGTCTTTTGAAATTCTGTGAATCTATTGCATAATTATAGACTTGGGGTCTATTTTTAATGTTTTTTTATTTATTGAAATGGTTTATGAAACGCTGTTCCAGCCTCATATAATAATTATTAAATGAATATGCTTTATTGTATTATTATAAGGTTGTGTATAGGCTAGTATATAATTATGTAGGCACCATAACCAATTTGTATTGAATCATCGGGATGACAGTTCCTGTACTTGTAGATAAAGATCTTTTTTAGGGTTCCGTATCTCAAAAGGAAAAAAAGGAACCCTTTTAGGATCACTTTGCGTCTGTCTGTCTGTCAATACCCTTTATCTCGGGAACGCGTACAGGTATCAAATTGAAATTAAAACCATATACTAATGTCTGCGGTCCCTTGAAGCTGTAAAAAAATCAAAGTTCTGAGTTAATGAAAAAAAAGATACGGCCGTTTATGTCTCAAAAGACATATATTTTGACACTCTCAAGGAAATCATAATTCACAGGGTACTTCCCGTTGACCTAGAATCCTGAAATTTGGCATGCAGCAAGGTCTTATAATACACAAGTAACACAAATATGGGAAAAATCTACATCTTTATTTATATAGGTAAGTTTGTACGGAACCCTCAGTGCGCGAGTGCGACTCGCACTTGTTTTATTTTTTTATTATTTATAGACTGGCGTTTAACCACTATTTCACCTGATGGTAAGCAATTATGTGATTGGCGATGGAACACACTTACCAAGAAGTAACCTATTCACTCTTAACTTGAAGGCCCCAAGGTTGTGGCTATCAGGAAACACAGACTCTGAATTCCACTCCTTATAGCATAGCATAATCAGCCTTTTAATGTTCCCACTGCTGGGACTCAGGCCTTCTTTCTAGGAGAGGGAATAGGCCTTAATACACCACGCGGGCCCAGTGCGGGTGAATGTCACATGTCTTCGAATTTTTGGTTCTAGGACATGCCGGTTTTCTCACTATGTTTTCCTTTACCGTTTTGAGAGCAGTGGTGATGAAATAAATTACACAAAGTAATGCGCCTGGTTGGGTTTGAACCCGCGATCTACAACTTGTTAGTCGGGGCCGTTACCACTCGGCTACCACTGCTCAATTCCACTCCTTAGTGCAAATTAACTTTTTCTTTATTTGGTTTCTAAAAAACTGACTCCGTAACCTTGATTTAATCAATAAATTCACTTTCTCTATCTAAATACTAGATAATTCTTATAAATAAACTTTCAAAGGCACGTGGAAAACACCTACACATGCATTGTGCCTCACGTTCCACCTACCTCCGATACAAAATAAAAGCGAGTAAACACACGCCTTCAGGTGTCAAAGTGTACCGGCTATGAACAACGTTTCTGTTGTGGACAGAAACGCAGAAAGTAAAATTTTAAATATGCTTTCTAATGTTGATTTATACCACTTATAGGCTAACGAACACTACCGTGGGAAAAACTTTTCTATACTAATATTATAAAGAGGAAAAATTTGATCTTTTGTTTGTTTGTATCTTACGATTTAACTAAAAAACTACTGAACCGCTTTTCAAAATTCGTTCACCAGTAGAAATCTATTTTATCACTAAGTAACATAGACTTATATTTTTTATATTCATGCGGTCGAAGCCGCTGGTAAAAGTAAGTTATTTATAATTGTATTTGAACCTTATGACATGTATAATTTTTTTTGAGGTGTGAAATCATCCAATGACTTCTTCATCAGAAGTCATTGAACCCATCTGTGTCTTTCAATTGCCCTTTCCATTCCATGGCTTTGCATGGCATTGCTCTTTCAAAAGATCAGCCACGAAGGCCCACGAAAAACATAAAAACATACGACGAAGCCCATAAAAATACGTTCGCTAGGTACCTAGACTACAAACAGATCAGTCTTATAGCGCAAGTCGTGCTAGTTGCGAGGTTCCACCAACGGAAACGTCCTATCACGGCATTAGTTGGCTTTGGGCCAGCCATTTATCACCACTTACGATTTATAGCATCGCGTACAATCAGTGTACTATAGTTTCACGAATATTGAATGCTCGTTGCTTGTGTTGTCGACTATAAAGTGAAGGTTGGAGAGGTCTGTCTTTTACACTGTATTATACCATGACCGTGCTAGGAACGTATGAAGAATGGAACGAAATATGACCCAGGGTACTATACCCACTAGAATGTTTCAACAGTATATCATATCTGTGCACAGTGGTCATGTGCGATTATTTCACATTTGACCACTATCTCTCTGATGATAAGCGATAATGTGGTCGACCTTTTCAATCTTGACTTAAAAACCCCTGGGTTGAAACTATTAGAAAACACAGACTCCGGTAGGGAATTCCACTCCTTAGCTACACGCACAATGGATGTGTTCCCAAAACGTTTTTGCGTATGTGTGGGATATTCACCATGTACTGGTGGTGCAACGCTGTACGCTGAAGGGGCTTGACGAAATAAAATCGTGAAATTCCTGGTACACGTATGCTCACCATTTCGCTACCTGCGTGCACTGGTTTGGCTTGTATGCATATTTTGTCAGAGCTGATATTCTTCGTGCATGGCACTAGTTATGCGTGGCGAAATCATCAAGTGAGCATGATCTCACATACTTTTCAATACTAATAATATTTTTTAGCCTGACACGCTCCTAGCTCAGTTATCGTATAATCATTTAGGAGATTTCCAATTTATTGTAAATTGTGGACTTTGTAGAAAATATAGCATAGCATAGCAAAGTCGGCCTTATAATGTTCCCACTGTTGGGGCTCAGGCCTCCTCTCTAGGAGAGGGAATGGGCCGTAATCCACCACGCGGGCCCAGTGCGGGTTGGTGGATGTCACATGTCTTCGAATTTTTGGTTCTAGTACATGCCGGTTTCCTCACGATGTTTTCCTTCACCGTTTTGAGAGCAGTGGTGATGAAATAAATTACACAAAGTAATGCACCTGGCTGGGTTTGAACCCGCAACCTACAACTCGTAAGTCGGAGCCGTTACCACTCGGCCACCACTGCTCAGAAAAATATTTAGATTTAGCTGTAGAAAATATATTTAACGACAAAAAAGAATTATTAAAAAAATCAGAAAATAAAAAGCTTTTTTAATGAGTACCTTTCAGTATTTCTCTTAACTCTCAATATTGCTTTCAAGGTAAAGCTAAAAAGTACACTAAATGTTTACTTTTTCTTATAAAACGGATAAATCTAGAAAATAAAACACTTTTTACACTTATTAACAACAAAAATTTAATGTACTTACTTTTAACACATAATACTTAAACAAATAATAACATTTTAGTACTCAAAACTTAAATGTTGAATATTTCTAAAGTAACAATTTCATATTTTTTTCTAGAACTATCGATATTATGTACCTATGTAAGTTAAGTTAAAACTGAAAACTAATAACAAATATAGATTTAGATTATAACATTATTTTAAAGTAAATACAAAACTGACCTTTAGACATAACCGAAACTTCAAAGTTAGTTTTGGTAAAGTTAAAGTTTACCTATAAGGGTCAAGAAACAAGAGTATCATCGGTTGGGTATCTTTATTCCATAGAGGTCGGATAACAACAGAATTGCCACGTCTTATGCGACTGGGCTTGCAAACGGTGAGCAATGGGTGGCTCGCCGTCTGACCGTCCGGTAACCGTCCGGACCGAGCCCAAGTCGTCGACCGCGCGTACTGTTCCACGCGCGCTTTAGGGAGATGTCAGAAAATCGTAGGGGCCCAGCAGGGTCGAAGCCTACTGGGGCCACGGGTAGTGTGAAAGTGAAACCCGGGGCCCTGGGACGAAGGCGAAGAAGGAACAGGAGTGGATTTTTAGTCAGTAAAAGTCTGACACTATCTCTCGCTCCGCCCAAGAGCGGGATTTGTCATAAGATGATTTTCCCACCCAATAAAAAAAAAACGTCGTATGCTACTAGACATTATTACTAATAATATTTATATATATATATACCATCATCATCATTTCAACCGAAAGAGGTCCACTGTTGGACATAAACCTCCCTCAATTGTCGCCATAACGGCCGCTCCTGTTTTTTTTTTTTGGTGGGAAAATCATCTAATGACATCCCTCGCTCTTGGGCGGAGCGGTTGGGCGAGACAGACTTTTACTGACTAAAAACCCATTCCTGTTCCTTCTTTGCTATTATTCCAGGGCCCCGGGGATCTCTTTCACATCACCCATGGCCCCAGTAGGCTTTGACCCTGCTGGGCCCCTACGGTTGCTGACATCTCCTTGAGTCGCGCGTGACTTGGGCCCGATCCGGACGGTTACCGGACGGTCGGACGGTGAGCTGCCGCTCCTACGCGTCTCGCTTTCATCGGAATCTCGCGAACTTCACTAGGTCATCGGTCCATCTTATGGGAGGCCTTCCAACGTTGCATCTTCAGATACGTGGTTGCCAATCCAGAACCTTTCGTCCCCACCGACCATATATCAATAAAAATGTCTAATGATATTCGTGCTTCCGTTTGCTGTTTGCGTGTTGCCAGTGATGACATATGGCACTGAAACATGGTCGCTTACAATGGGCCTTATCAAAAGGCCAGTCACCCAAAGGACAATGGAAAGGGCTATGCTCGGAGTTTCGTTGCGTGATCGCATCAGGAATGAAGATATCTGCGAGAGAACCAAAGTCGCTGACATAGCCTGAAGCATCGCCAAACTTAAGTGGCAGTGGGCAGGGCACATTGCTCGTAGAACGGATGGTCGATGGGGCCAAAAGGTTCTAGAGTGGCAACCGTGCACCGGAAAACGCAGCGTTTGAAGGCCTCCCACAAGGTGGACCGATTACCTGGTGAGAATCGTGGGAATGCGGTGGATGCGAGACGCACAGGACCGTTCGTTGTGGCGACACTTGGGGCAGGACTATGTCCAACAGTGGACGTCCTTCGGCTGAAATGATGATGATATACGTGCTTGAGCAGAGCAGTGGTGGCCGAGTGATAATGGCCCCGACTTATGTGTGTGGGAACATTATAAGGCCGACTATGCTATGCTATGCTATACGTGCTTGAGCAATGTGCGCTAGCCTGCGAGAATGTTAAATGTCGAAAATGTTAACACGGTCCTAGAATGCAAAGAGCAACTGAAGGAACACAGTGGGTTTGATTTAGTAAAAGCCTGCCCCTCCCTCTCGCTCCTCCCAGAGTACGAGGATTAATTTAATAATTTCTAAGCTCTCCAAGAGACCTGATCTGTTCCCCATTATCTCGTGCGTCACGCACATAACTCTTAGCAACAGTTTTGATGTACCTCCTCCCTTTTACCCTTTAGTCATTCATCGACTACATGAAACAACAAATCAATTTTACGTATTACGACAGTTCTGCTATGATTCAATGACGAGTTCCGTTCCTTATCTGCGAAGTCATTATCAAATCATAACAGTATTTCTATGAGACCAATTCGGTAAATGAAAATCAAAATCGGTCCACAATTGACCGAGAAATCCGTTAACATAATATATAAAAAAAACTGGACAAGTGCGAGTCGGACTCGCGCCCTGAGGGTTCCTTACAAACTTACCTATGTAAACAGTTCAATTCCCGGATGAAGTCTCGAAGATTTTTCCGAATCGCAATTTCTTTTTTTATTGTAACGCAACAACAAATTTACAAATCAACTCGATACTTCCACGCGTTCCCGAGATAAATCGTCTTAACAAACAGACAGACAGACGGACGGACAAAAAAGTGATCCTATAAGGGTTCCGTTTTTTCCTTTCGAGATACGGAATCCTAAAATACACACAGCCGAACATAATCTATAACCTCTTCCTTTTTGATTGAAGTCAGTTAACAAGCATAAGATGTCAAACCACAAAAAATTCGACTTTGTCCAGTAACTTTGCAGGATTATTTATGGTAGGAGAAAGAACGTGCAAGAGTGAGTGTCAGACTGTTACTGATTAAAACCCACCTGTGCTTCTTCAGTGGCCGTTTGTGTTTTAGGGCACGGTAACTGTTTCAAAAAATCCTGCAGCCCAACAATTCAGCAGTTCGAGTCTATGTGGATATCTTTATACGTCTTTATTCCCAAGGACTACGAAATAAGTCTTGTCCTTTTATGCAAACTAATCGACTTTAAAATCTTGTCAAAGAAATATGGTATTTGTTATTTAAATGCAGTGAATAGTTTAGAATAATGTTGTTGTTAAATTTTTGTAGTATTTGCATGTTACAAGTTTGTGAACGAATAAGAAGAAAGTTGCGTGAAGCCTGAAAGTTGGTATAACATCTGGGAAAATATAATAATTCTGAGCTTCAATTTAAGGTTTTTTTTTTTTTAAGGTGGGAAAATCATCTGTCAAATACAATGACAAATCCCGCACTTGGGTGGAGCCTCCTCTTTTTACTCAGACTTTTACTGACTAAAAACCCACTCCTATTCCTTCGTTGCCTTCGTCCCAGGGCTCCGGGTTTTGTTTTCACACTACCCATGGCCCCAGTAGGCTTCGACCCTGGTAGGCCCTTACGATTTGCTGACATCTTCCTGAGGCGCGCGTGGAGCAATACGTGCAGTCGACGATTGTGAAAATCATTCAATGACTTCTCCCGCTCTCGGGTGGGGCGGTAGGGGGTGTCAGACTTTTACTGACTAAAACCACACCTATGTTCCCTCTATGCCTTGCGTTCCAGGACTTCCAGTAGACGTCGGCCTTGCTGGGCCCTTAAGCTTTGAGGCTCGCGTAAAACACTACGCGCTGTCGACGGCTCGGGCTCAGCCCGTACGGGTACCGGACGGCCGGACGCCGAGGCTCGGTCCAGACGGTTACCGGACGCTCGGACGGCGAGAAAATTATTATGAGCTAGATCTCAACTCATATTAAATAAGAAGGTCGAATTGATAGTTTGTTAGGCTAGAGACTTCTAACGACATCTATGACGCAACATAGGAACTAAAAATTTGAAATCCCGTATCGTGGTATTAGAGTTCTCCGCGCGATTATAACATATACAACAGCGAAATCCGAAATCAACTAAGAGGTAATTGCCCGAACCAGACTTAACACCCATGTGGTGAAATTAGAAGCTGGGGTAGGTCGCTCGTTCTAAATTATAGTATTTATTTTCATCATCATCATCATTTCAGGCGAAAGACGTCCACTGAAGGACATAGGCCTCCCCCAAATGTCTCCATAATGACCGGTCCTGTGCGTCTCGCATCCACTGGATTCCCGTGACCCTCATCAGGTCATCGGTCCACCTTGTGGAAGGCCTTCCAAAGCTGCGTCGTCCGTTACGGTGGTCGCCTCTCCAAAACCTTTCGTCCCCATCGCATATCTGTTTTGCGAGCAATGAGCCCTGCCCACTGCCACTTAAGTTTGGCAATTCTTTCGGCCATGTAGGTAACCTTTGATCTCCTGCGGATATCTTCATTTCTGATGTGATCACGCAACGAAACTCCGAGCATAGCTCTTTGCACCTATTACCTTCCTAAAACGTACGTAGTGATGACGTTTAACTATTGCGTTTTTTTCCACTCAGGTAAAAAAGTTACAAAATTAATATCACTCGACAACCTAATAGACCTCAGTAAATACCCTTAAGAGACTCCCCCTTATAGTCGATAAGTTCCTTAAATAACTTGTACCTACGCACTATGTAACTGTTTTCCTCTAGTTTTCCCTCGGGGGCGAATGGCAGGGGAAAATTTATTCGATAGGGGTGAAATAGAGCGAGACCTATTACGGAAGTCTTCAAGTTTTATTAAGATGTGCTGTGAATTTAAATTTAGTGGAAATTATGGAATGGTTTTGGTGAAAACGTAAGCAGTTTTATAAATTATGTTTTGAATGATTAACACTGCTTTTGATTGGCGTTTTCTTTGTAGAGATTTTGGTATAATGAGTAAGGACAATATCCTCAGCCTAAATAATTATATTATGGCTTTAAAATGTGGTTACTCACAATGGGCTCAGGCTCATCAGAAGGCTTACAGTCACCCAAAGGGCAATTGAAAGGGATAGCCCTTAGCTCGGAGTTTCCTTGCGTGATCACATCAAGAATGATGATATCCACAGGAAAACTAAGGTTATCGACATAGCCCGAAGAGTCACCAAAATATATATAAATGGCAGTGAGCAGGGCACATTGTTTACAGAACAGACGTTGGCGTCGAAGGTTCTGGAGTGGCGACTCCGTTAAGTGGCAGTGGGCAGGGTACATTGCTTGCAGAACAAATAGTTGGTTCGTTCGTTGTGGCGACACTTGTAGGACCGAACGAGCTAACCGAAACGGTTGACTCTTGTGGCTGACTTTTTGTATAAGTAAGCGAAATTTTATTGATAATTAGATCAGTTATCGTCAAAAATATAGGTACATGCATCAGCAACATCATTAGCCTTATAATGTTCCAACTGCTGTGACTCAGGCCCTCTCTATAGGAGAAGGAAAGGGCTGTTTTCCACCACACGGACCAAACGCGGATTGGTGGATGTCATGTGTCTTCTAATTTTTTGTTCAAGGACTTTCCAGTTTTCTCACGATGTTTTTTTGTTTTACCATTTTGAGAGTATTATAGTGATGAAACGAAAAAAAGATCGCTGTTTTTATAAACAAATAAAAAAAACTATATCTAAGTGAATGTTATTATAGCGTAAATGAATATTTAAATGACAAATCTATACAGCTCACAAAATAATATAAAATAATAAAAATAAATACTCATTTATAATGTAATAAATAATAATTGGTAAAATATTATATAATAATTTATAATGTAATAAATCTTTAATAAAATTGTTCTTAGAATAAGTTATTTTTGAAGTAGAATAAGTATTGTATTTGCTGTGCCCAACAGGGTCCACGATTGTGTCCAATGTTTTCACCTACCCCCCTACCCCCTACCTACCTGTTTTCCCTTTTGTTGTATGTGTTGTTTTTATGTTTTCAGTATTGATGACACATAGTAAAGCACCTGCCTGCGTTCCCGCGACTTACGACTCATTCATAAGTCGAGGCCGTTACCACTGGGGCATAAATAAAAATACATGAGTCATCAGAAACTGGGCCACCAGTTAAATCAATCTGCTGGGATTTACGAGTATGTGTTATTGTGTCATTTTACGTTATCCACTACGGCTTTCCATGAAAGATCGAACGTCGCATTCATCAAACTATCCTCCCAGTTTGTGGCAAAAATGTTGATACTGAGTTAGGGCTAGTTTTTTTGTGCGCGTTTTATCTAAGGTAACATAGATAAAACGGCTGCGGAGAACCTCAAGCGGCGGAAATATAACAACCTCGTCGGTAGTTATATTTTTGAGCCGTTTGGGGTTGAGACTCTTGGGCCGTGGGGTCCGAGTGCTCATGCCATTTTTAAAGAATTATCCAAACGGCTAGTTGACACTTCGCGTGACCAAAGGGCTGGCTTTTACCTCGGTCAGAGATTAAGCATTACCATACAACGTGGCAATGCCGCCAGTCTTTTGGGCACACTTCCAGTCGACAGCGATGCGGAGGAATTTTTTGACGCCATATTTTAGATAGGAGTTATTGTGTATATATTATGTAATTTTAATTAGTTAAGTGTTTTTATTTTTCGTGTATAAATAATCATTCCAAATAAAATTATAATATAGGTCACATAGAAAATAATTTAAATAAATAAAATAAATTATCTAAAAGAAAATAGCCATTAAAACCTAACTTTAAGGTGTATAATCTATCTATACATATAATAAATCTGTATAAGTTTTTAATTCTACGCACATCACGTAAAATGTACGAAATCGATGCAGATAACTTTTATACATTAAAATTATGTGTAACTTGATAAATTACTTAGGCTTTGTTTTCTCGCAATCGGTTGATTAATTCGAAAAATATTTGAATTTAAAGTGTTCAAGAAATAAAATATCACACCTTGACTGTTAGGCTGAGGCTACACTAGACCGCAATGCGACCGGCGATACATGAGCGATTAAAACCAATAATTTAAATTCACGTTTATGGCTACACTATACGTCAAATATTACTAGCGATATTCGATTTTTGTAAGCGATTGGAACAACAGTACTGTAATCATAGCATCGGCTACATCAAATAATCAGCGAAAGCGAAATTTAAGCGAATTTATTAGATAATTTCTCACTTACGCGACAAGTTCAACAGTGCTACTTAATATGTCTGTGGCTACATTACGCGTATCGTCAACAGCAACGGGCATTGATCGTTGATGGATACGCTCGTAAGAAATAATATGTGGCTACACTACTTGAGCGAATTTAAATCACGGCTTGATTTAAATTCGCTCAAGTAGTGTAGCCGATTAGAGAATTTTTTTGAGATAGAGAGCGATTTTATTGCGAAAAGTTAAAAATAACAATTTTGGAGGCTTCGCTGTATAGTGGCTACATTATCACGCTAAAGACGACGATCGTTTACGTCGCGTTCAAATAAGTTTGTTTTGATCCCTCGTCGAAAAAACACTTTTGTCTACGTTGGATTGTTTGTGCTCGAAGTATAAGTGCGTTCTTGTATTATTCAAAGAATGTTTCTGGAAATTGACGCAGCTCTTTATTTATTTAATGAATAAAACACAATCTCTTTTTCAAAAATAGTTCATACTTAAGTTAATAATTTTCTAGCAAAAATACAAGGTCTGTTTTTGATAAAGATATTCAAATAATACACGTCTGTACAAAGCCGACAACGACTGAGCAATTGCCGAACCAAACGAGCTCCTCCCACGCGCGTCGTATACTTCGCTTCTATGCCGCTTCTATGTAGCCGCCTTGTCGCGATTAGTAATAATGTGAATTCGCAGCGAAATCACTGTCTTTCTTCTTTTACAGTGTAGCCGCATGAATTGCTTATCTAATTCGTTGTAACGCATATGTACAGTGTAGCCAGTGTAGCCACACCATATTTAATTCGTTTCGCTCTTCCAGTCGCATTGCATATCGCTGGCGACTGTACCCTCAGCCTTAGAAGGTGCGAAGACCATTTCGCACCTTATTTTTTATCGTTTTTAGGTACATTGTTTTAGTCATTAGGAATATACTTTTTGTTTATATTAATGGGTATATTGTGGAGTTTTTCTTGTATTTCTTACTAGCTGTTGCCCGCGACTTCGTCTACGTTAAGTTGGTAAAACTGTACAATCATTCTGTGCTTGCAATTCATTCTGAAAGCATCGTAATTATTTATTGTACTTTCACATAAAACTGTTAAAGGTAAAAACGCAAATTACCTTCAGGATACATGTTATGTACTCGTCCAGATCCAGATGTATGAACGTCAATGAATAGAAAGAGTATGTAAGGGTCGTAGCAGTTGGCATTTCTGCCTACCCCAAGGGAAAAGGCACTAGTTTATGTATGTTTCTGGTTTATGTTCCGGTAAAGCAACATTGTCATAGTGAGCACGTCACAATCGCAGCGGTAATGCGACAGGCATGCCTGTCTTTGAGGAGTGGCTACAGAGGCGTCACGGCATCCTCTCTTTGTGCAGGACTCACCGGATGTGGGTGTTTCGGGAGGTATCTGTATCGAATTCAGCGAAAAGAAACACTCGAGTCTCACCATTGTGCGGATCGCCCGGAGAATACGATGGAACTTACGGTGGAAGTCAGTCCCGCTTGGTAGGAGCGCCGGCGCCGCCGTGTCCTCATGGAGGCGATTAGTGGAAAAAATGCCAACCAGTAGCCTCCTTCAGTGAAGCACTACGATCGAAGAAGGTGGCTGAAACTATGAAGGATGATGAGGGAAGTGATGCTCCAGGTGTTGAAAGCCGCAGGGCGATTGCGGTGGAGCCGTCCGGTCATCTGGTCAAAGCAATCCTGAATCGACGGCGCGTAGTAATCTACTCGCGACTCATAATGATGTTAGCAAATGCCCTCTAGGGCCAATGTCTGCTAAGGCTGCGAGATTGTTCGAAAGAGTTACCTCCTGTAAAATTTTCGCCTCAATAATATTTCACTGAAGAGTTTGAGCCGTCAGACAGCTTTGGTAGAGGTAAACGAAGGAACATAATCGGGACACCGACCTTCAGCTGGATAACGTTTGCACTGATGGTGCAAAGCCAAAAAGCCAGTAAATCCAAAAATTACCATCATCATCAACTATCTTCCTCCACAACAGTACTTATGAAGAATTTGCGAGAGCATGCTTGAATTGATTGTTGCAGCTTGATCATTTGGGGCGTAAAAATTACTTGTTCATTTACCTAGGATTTTTTGGTGTGTATTTGACTGACGTCCTCGTATATCAGACAAATGTTATTCCATAGTGGGAACTACCCTATGAAGAGTCTCCAACTTTTGAATTAATTTCGGTGAAATCTTGAACGCGTGTATCCCTGTCCAATCGAACTCGCATATTGATGGCCAAACTGAGAGGTCACTGACGCCGATTGCCTCTATGAAGACACGGCGGTTCACCCAAGCAGGATAGACCTCCACCGCATGCTACAACGGGTCCTCCGGGCGATTTGTAAAATGGTAATATCAGAGTACTTCCAACCGAATCCGGAACAGAAACCGCGTGAAACACCCTCAACAGTCCTGAGCTTGTGTATCCATAAAACAATTAAATTCCGGTAAACAAATGTAGCAGCCGATTAGTGTTATCCCTGAGACTGGCCTCCCTCAGAGGGTGGTTCCAGTGTTGGTCACCACTCACTGCAAGGAGGTAACGTACGGATGTCAACGTAAGGCTGCAAGGAATCTGAGATACATCATACGTTGTCGAACTGTGATCAGGAACGCAAACCTTTCGACCCAGTTTTATATGAAGCAGTGACTGCTAATAATAAAACACACCATTATTAGGCTGCAAGGTGCCATCATCCCGGAGGACACAGTGGAACACACATAGGTGTGTGTTGTCCTCGTGGAGGCAATCGGCGTCAGTCACCTCTCGCGCCGGGCCTTGTGACTTTGGGCTATGGTCCAGAGTGAGGAGGAATGGCAGGCGGTCGCCTCCTTCTGCAAAGCCGTAATGCTAGTGAAGAAGGAGGCCGCACGCGTGAGGGAACGAACGTCCTCACGCCGAGCCGAGATTCTGACCCCGGCGACCAGCCACGGTAGACGCGGGCTCGCGAACATCCAGCAATCGGTCGTCCACAGCCGTCCGGCCGTCCGTTAATTGACCGGACCGAGCCCAGTCGTCAACAGCGCGTAGTGATCCACGCGCTCCTCAAAGAGATGTCGCAAAGGGCAACTGAAGGATACAGGTGTGGTTTTAGTTAGTAAAAGTTTGACACGCCTTCCCGCTCCAACCAGAGTGGGAGAAGTCATTGGATGACTTCCACCCTTAAAAAAAGAAAAATAAAGGTGCCATCATTATCATTATCATTTCAGCCGAAAGACGTCCACTGTTGGACATAGGCCTCCCCAAGTGTCACCATAATTACCGGTCCTGTGCGTCTCGCATCCATCGGATTTCCCGCGACCCTCACCAGGTCATCGGTCCACCTGGGGGCCTTCCAACGCAAGGTGCCATGCTACCCCTTCCGAAAATTTGGCCATGTTATTTTAAAGTCAATAATTAAATACATATAAGTATTTACTTTTATCGCCTTTGGTTGGTATCCCTTGAATAATCACGGTCAATTAGTTTGTTACAACCACGGGGAAAAAAAGCAGTAGGATTAAAAATGTCTCCGTCTAACTCCAGTTTAATCATAACGGTTTTCGTCCAATTTTAAACAATAAAACTGTCTGCAAACTTGGGCGATGGTCATTCTTCCGCCACTCAGAAAATTACGTAAAATACACAATGCCATCTATCAAATATGACGTTCAACTATCATTGTCATCATTATTTCTACTTTCAGTCTTTAGATGGCGTTGCGAGTATCTGAATTGCGTGTGGTGCCATATTTACATTTTAGTACGTGATTTTACTCGCCGCTTTGATTTTATTATGTGTTTTGATTAGTTTTTACAAAATATTTAGAAGATATCGAATAGAAATGTCAATTTTATTTTGAAAAAATGGTAAAAGTTATTTAATTACAAAAAAGAAGATAAAATAATGACAAAATTTTTAACTGTAGCTGGGGATCGAACGTGGCAAATGTCGTTCAATGTCGACATTTTGTATTATTGCTCACCCCCCATAGCAAATAGCGTGATAATATGTAGCCTAACAGTTGACCCGGCCTATAAGGATTATGTATGCAAAATTTGAACAGGATTGGTTCAGTAGTTTTTTCGCCAACTAATACCAACGCTCCACCATTTTACTGTTTTATTATATGTATAGATATATAGATGACTATGTATAGTTATAAAGCCTTTTTATTAATTTTGAACATATTCTTATCTAAATGGTTTTCAAACTAAATATTTTTATAATTAAAATTAAAGTACTCGTATTATATCGCAACAAAAATAAATATAACTATAAAGTGACTAAAAGCACTTAAGGGAAACATGGTAAAACGAGATGCTGCAACCTGAAACTTTCGCACAGGTACTTAAACTCACTTTCACACATTACGCACATCACAACTATGTACCTGATGGAATGATAGTTTCTTATTACAACTAAGTTAAGGACTCATTTACAATGGATGAGAGACTCACTCGGTTCTCGCCCAATGTGATATGAGATTGTCAACTTGCCAACAAGAAAAAAACAAAATAAATCTACTCTTCGGACGTACTGAAACTATGAGTCAGAAATGTTGAAAACTAAAATTTATTTAAGTATAATTATTTATGACTCAAATAAGCTATATTTTTAATTGTACAAAAAACTCGGTTCTTAAGTTCTCATATAAAATAGTGATGAGTTCCTTGCTATGATGCTGGATGGTAGCAGTTGCCATTATTATGCTGTTATTATGAAAGACGAATTTAATTCAAGTGTGCAACCTGCAATGTCGGTCGCTAACCAGCCGTCCGGTAACCGTCCGGACTGAGCTCGAGTCGTTGACGGCGCATAGTACTCCACGCGCGCCTCAAAGAGATGTCAGCAAACCGTATGGGCCGGGCAGGGTCTAAGCCTATTGGGGCCTTGGGTTGTGCGAAAAAGAAACTCCGGGGTTCTCTACAGTATAAATCTGACGTTTGACACGCCCTCCAACTCGCCCGAATTGTCGACGGCGCGTAGTGTTATACGCGCGATTCAAAAGCATGTCAGCAAATCGTAGGGCCCGAACAGGACCGATACTCACTAGGGCCTATAGACTTTTTAAAAGAGTAACCGTGGCCCCTGGAACAAAAAAGGCAACTGAAGGTCACATATATGTTTTAGTTAGTTAAAATCTGACACGCCCTCTCGCTGCAACCTAGACATTTAATGATATACTACTGTAGCGACATCTATGGCGTCACACAAGAACTAATCCTGCATCGCGCAATCAAAGTTCTCCGCGCGATTGGAACATATAGAACAGCCCGAAATCATCTATCGGGCAGTAGCCCACCAGACATAACACCCGTCTGGTTGGAGGATCCTCCCTTTTCAACGGAGGTATGTGGGGCTTTACTCTATGTTCCGCATACCTCCAAACTGGTGACCCTCGACAAAGAACGTCAGCGCAGCCTTCGTGCAGCTACTACTTCGTGACGTCATCATCACTTCCTCAAGCTTTCGAGCAGCGAGCCATACAGCCAGCACCCACGGCTTTAAAAAGGGTATCCTGACCACCAGCATGCCTACCTGGTCATACCTGGTCATCACCCTCAGCCTCATCTGCGACCTTGGCGAAGCACACTGCACCTTCGGCCAGTCACATGAAGAGCAATGAAGAACCTCTCCTGGTCGACGCCTGCAATCAAGCCACTACGTTGCACAGCACCGCTCCGACTCACTGGAGCCAGCAGCACTACTCCGACTCACTGGAGCCTGCAGCATCATCCCGACTCACTGGGACATCATCACCCCGACTCACTGGGGCATCACCGCAGACAGTTCCGACTCACCGAGAACTATGCGGCATTCGGTTCCGACCCACTGGAACCCCTTTTTAAAGCCGTGGGTGCTGGCTGTATGATTTTAGAGGTATGTGGAACAGAGGGTAAAGCCCCACATACCTCCGTTGAAAAGGGAGGATCCTCCAACCAGACGGGTGTTATGTCTGGTGGGCTACTGCCCGATAGATGATTTCGGGCTGTTCTATATGTTCCAATCGCGCGGAGAACTTTGATTGCGCGATGCAGGATTAGTTCTTGCGCGATGCAGGATTAGTTCTTATGTGACGCCATAGATGTCGCTACACTACCTAAAAAAAAATGTTAATTCAAGCGTCGTCGCCACGTAGTGGGTTCCTGCAGAGGAAAAGCGCCGTTGAGGCCGGCCTACAAAGAGGCGGCGGGATGATCTGGACGCGTACCGCGAGGACTGGTTTGCGATTGCGCGGGAGAAGCAAGTCTGGAAAGTTGGGGGAGGCCTTAGTCCAGCAATGGGACAGTAAGGCTAAAAAAATCAAATCGAGAATCTAGCATAAGCATAGCATAATCAGCTTGATAATGTTCCTACTGCTGGGACTTAAGCCTCCTCTTTAAGAGAGGGAATGGGCCATAATCCACCGCGCGGGCCCAGTGCGGGTTGGTGGATGTCACATGTCTTCGAATTTGTGGTTCTAGGACATGCCGGTTTCCTCACGATGTTTTCCTTCACCGTTTTGAGAACAGTGGTGATAAAATAAATTACACAAAGTAAAGTGCCTGGCTGCAAAGCGAGAATCTGTCGTCGTGTAAATGAATTTCCGACACCCACTATCCCAAGTTAATTACTGTTATTAAACAATTAAGCCAATAATGACTGCTGTGTAGTGTCCATTAGTGAAGTTGTTGTTGCATAAAATATGTGGAGGCCACGTGCTAAGAGCTTCTTAAGTTGCAACTTAATTATCTAGACTAATATTATAAAAAGGTAAACTTTGTTTTTTTGTTTGTAGGAAGTAATCTCTGAAAGTACTGGTCTGATTTTTTTTTTGTGAATTGCCTCTCGCAGGTCAACCTATGAGGTTCTCGGCTGCTTAACCGGACTTGCCTGTAGCGGCCTTAATTCTAGAATCAAAGCCTCCAGCCAGGGCTTACTTAACTAACTTTAAACTAAGCGACTATACACTAAGGGCACCCCCTGTGAACAGGCTGAATCGAACAAGTACTGGTCCGATTGCTAAAATTTTATCACCGATAGAAAGCTGCTTTATTCCTGAGTGTCAGGAAGGCTATATTCTATGTACTTACGCGGGCGAAGCTGCGGGACAAAGCTAGTTAGTTAATATTTTATTCAGTTATCGTGTTAGCGTGGTAATTACAGAATTCGAATGTATGTTGTTTCGGTGAGAATCATCGAATGACATTTACCACTCTGGGTGCTCCACCCAGGATGAGAGGGAGGGGGTACATCGAAAAGGTTAGCATCATACAGAGCGGTACACCTATGGGTATGCAGACGACTGCAATGTTTTCAAGGGTAACGTGCTTGACGCCCGAGTTATTGGGTCACAGATCTGGGCTCTCCGAGAAGCTAATCTGAGAAATCATCAAGAGAAATCATCGCTCTGGGTGGAGCGAGAAGATGTGTCAAACTTGTACTGCCTAAAATCCACCTGTTTTCCTTCAGTTCCCCTTTACGTTTCTCTAACTCTTTCAAAAATTCCCACAGCCATAAGGGGTAACGACATGAAAAAACCGGCATTTGCAACAAATTCTTACTGACTAAATCCCACCTGTGTTCCTTTGCCATAATTATGTTAAGTCCCATCTTTGAACGCAAAGCAAAGAAGGAACAGAGGAGGGGTTTTAGTCAATAAAAGTCTGACACGCCCTCTCGCTCCACCTTAGAGCGACAGAAGTCATTGGATGATTTCACACCTAAGAAAAAGCTTTTTTTCTTTAGTTGCCTTCTTCTTTCCCCAGGAACACGAATGGATTTTGGTCAGTAAAAGTCTGACACTCCCTCTCTCTTCACCCAAAGCGGGAGTACCCCTATGATAAACGTAACTTCAATTCGAAAATCCCATTTATTACGTAAAATTTGACATGTCATGTTATTTTAAAGGTTTTCGGTAAAAATATCTCGATCTGCAAGAATTTGATATCCAAAGATATTACACGTTGGCACAGATCATGTGGAATTTCCTTTACATAATATCACGAAAATGTAATAAAATAAATACCAAAGTTATCGAAAGTTAATAGAAACGTGTTTATTTTAGATTAAGTTGTTCGCGCTTCTTAAATATCACGGTTTGTGTGTGATGGGATATCACAAAAAAACTATCCACTGGTGGAGCACCATCTTGTCCTCGTGGGGGTGATCGGCGGCAAAGACCTCTCGCGCCGGGCCTTGGTACAGGCCATGGTCCGGAGCGAGGAGAAACGGTAATGCTAGCGAAAGAGGCGGCCGCATGCGTGAGGGAACGGACTTCCTCACGCCCTAGCCGCCGGGACTCCGATCCCGATTTCCAACCACCGTAAAGCCCACGCTTGTAGACGACGAACAATGAGTAGGTCGCCGTCCGGCTGTCCGGTAACCGTCCGGACCGAGCCCGAGTCATCGACGGTGCGTAGTGTGCTCGTCTTTAGAATAATGTTATGAAATGTTCAAATGATAGGCGAGGACGCTGGCACCCTAAACACAAGTTAAATCTTACATTGGGTGCCAGAGTTTATCGAAAACGTTTCTTATGTTACAAACCATAGTTGTAAATAGTGTTGTTAATGTAATAATAAATGTCTTCTTTTTTTTTGTTCCACGCGTGTCTCAAGTAGATGACAGCAAAACCGTTGAGGCCCAGCAGGGCCGAAGGCTACTGGTGCCAATGCACCGATAGGGCTTTCTTTCAATGATGGTTTTCTAAAATGACGTTCACCAGATGGCAGCACTGAGTCGTCAGGTCCAAGGACCAGTCAAAACACTTATGTTGATCAACTGCTTATGTCAACGTCATGTTTCCCTTTTTGAAAAGTAGAAGATCTTTCGGCTAACTGACGCCTACTAGTGAAGTGAATTTTCCTGGAAACAGGAGATAAAGGGTCTTGACAGACAGACAGACAGACAGACGGACGGACAACAAAGTGATCCTATAAGGGTTCAGTTTTTTCCTTTTGAGGTATGGAACCCTAAAAACAATAAAAAATCAAAGCGAGAATCTGAATCCTATCAATCATTTGTAACAATGGCTCCCTCTAAGCTCCATTCAGAGTTTGAGGCAAAGTTATTTGATGATCAACCACCTCAAAAAAAGGCAAGATAACTAATTAGCTTTTCTTCATTTTCTTTCACTAGTTATCGTGGAATACACCCCTATTTTTTAATTGATGGGGCTCTATCCGTACCCGTTACTGATCATATTTGTGTAGTCAAAAGTAAAAAAAAATCGAAATCCCAAAATTGTCCACGAAAATTTCTCATGATTGGTAAATTTATAATAGAATCAACCATTCATAAGAATTGCTACTACAAAATACTACGCGCAGTGTTTCTTTCATTTTTATCGCCATTCATTCATTCATAATCTGTATAATATCTGCCTGTATAATATTTCCATAAATTAAGTGACATTTTGGGATATAAACAAACGCTAATAACTTTGCTGTTTATGAATATTATTTATTGAGACTTTACTTAAATAATAACAAGACCATTTCTAATAAGCCCTTTATGTATTTGTACTAAATAAAAATTAGTGGTGTATAATCATGAACCTTACGTTATTTTTTATTCAATTTCAGTACTTCTAGGATTTTAGATTTCCGACTAATTCTCCAATAAAAAAAGTAATAAAACAAAATTTCTATTACCCATACAAAAATCCCTCAGCCTTACCAGTTTGTACCCTTTGAAAGTACCAAAGAGGCAATTTTACATGTGAACGCTTGCTCCCAATAAAAGGGTTCCTTGGGTTAAGCTTCAAGGGATAAAATGTGACTGTCATTAGCCAAATCGTGTCGTTTTAAGCAGTATGAAAAATACTAGTCCTCAAAGATAATTAATCAATTATTATTAAATAACTAAAAAGCAATAATTTAATAAATAAATATCTTTTGGACAGAAACCTTCAATTTTTGCAGAAGGAGGGCACCGCAATGTATTTTTGTTGATGTGGGAAATCATTAAATGAATTCTCTCGCTCTTGAGGGCGGAACGAGAGGGCTGGTCAGACTTTTGCTGACTAAAACCCACTTGTGCACTTCAGTTACCATTTGCGTTTCAGGACAAAGGTAAATCTTAAAAAAGGAATGTTTCCTCTAAGCACAACATTTACTCCGGCGTTTTGGGCAGTAAAACAAAAACGCTCTGAAACAAAACCTTTTAAAGCTGAAATAAGTGCCCCTGCTTAGTTTTAACTGACAAGAATGTCGTGAAAAGCGAAAAAAGCTTAAGACGACCAACAATGAAATACTCGGGTGGCTATTGCTGGTAAATCGCCACAGCTTCTAACAACCCGATTCATAGTTGATGGTCCCTCGTTAACGTAAAGCTGCGAACACAACAGGTGCGCCGAGGCTGTCATTCGGCCGTAACCGTCGAACTGGCCGCACGCGCGCTTCGCTCGCTCCGTACCGAATATAACTTTACAAATTCAAATAGTGAACTGTGAACGTGACGTATGAAGTGACAGTTATTTTGTTTAAAATTTTGGAATTCGATTATCGAATTTGTGTTTTGAGTGGTGTTTTGTTTTTTTATTTTTTCGAATGGACTGATGTTGAAGGTATGTAGTTTTGAATTTATTTTTGAATTTGAGTAAGTATAGTAATTAAAAAAAATACATTTTATTTTATGGTCTAATTTTTTGAGCCTGTTTATGGGTCTTATAAGGTTTCCAAGAAAACTGTTTTTTTTTTCAGTTCCATAGAGAAGATCTTAACTAAAAAAAACTCACCGTATCACTATTGTTAATGGAAATTTAACGTAAATTTTAATTTCATTTGCGTGAAAATATAAATTAAAAATTATGTAAATTCGTGAAATAAGAAATATTTTATTCAGTGTCCTAATCGATTTCTAAAATACACTAGCTTCTGTCAGCGGCTTTACTCGCTCGATTGTCGTAAAATGTCTTAAGGAAACATACCGTCGCGTCGGGTTAAAAAAGTATCTTACATCTTGTACCAGGACATGATTTTCCCATGTGCGTAGTTTCATCACAATTCGTTCAGTCGCTAAGTCTTGAAAGGTAAAAAACAGATAGAGCTACTTTCGTATTTATAATTTAGAACGGATTAGTGGCAACTTTGGTAAATAACAATGATAAATATAAGCCGCATAAGTGAAATATTTTGACGGCGCGGGACAAGAATGTTTGAAAGGAATTAGGGTAGGCCTTTGTCTAGCAGTATTTAGTAGATATATTATATAATATCTACTAATATGTAAATATTGTAAGAACATCAATATTTTTAAAAGAGTATCCATGGAGTTTCTTGCCGGTTCTTCTCCATAGGAAACGACCAATTTGGAACCGTGCACTAGCTTCTGACGTTTTATAAGTGCCCATGTAGGCCTATGTGAAATAAAAACATTTGGATTTGAATTTGAGTAGGTGAGTCATAGCCAGGTTAAAAAAAAAGTGAAGTATTGAATTTAGACGCTATTACTACAATCAATCTGTCTGGCTTGTCTTAAGTAGGCAGTGGCCTCGAATCTACCGATTTTCGCTATGCACTAATATTATAAAGAAGTAAAGTTTGTGTTTTTGTTTGTTGGAGGTAATCTCTGAAAGTACTGGTCTGATTGCGAAAATTTTTTTACCGATAGAATGCTGCTTTATTCCTGAGTGACTTAGGCTATATTTTATGTATGCAGGCGAAGCCGAGGGCAAAAGCTAGTTGGTTTTAAAGACAACTGTGTAATAATAATCCCTAAAGTTGTAAATGAAGAGGTGCACGAAGTGTTATCTTGGGAGTATGTTTACTTGCGACAATTTTCTACTGTTACGAGGGCGATGCCGACGGCAGCAGCTAATGATTTAATTTATTTGAATTTTGAAAATTTCACCCAATTTATTTTGAACTTTGCTTATGCAATTTTGAATACCACATTTAGTAGATACTTAATATTAAAAAAAAAATATAGTAAAATGATCAAACCAAGCAAATACCTACTCTTTTTGCCACCCCTTTTGGGTGGAGGTTATTGGATTTTCAAAAATCTATTCGAATTGAATGCCTGCATTGTTTGAGGAATACGTCCTCCAAATATGGACGGGTGCAAAGTAAATAAAGTTATCTGCAATTTTGCGATTTTCTGATAGTCACAGAAACTTGCTAAATATTCATATTCTAAGCCATGGAAACTCGTCTTTCAAGTGTCAAAAATGCAGAAATGATAATTGTTTTTGTCATCAATACTATTGAAAAAAAAATTACTAAATAACTGCTTATTATTCACTTAGCATAACACAGTAGCATAATCAGCCTTTTAATGTTCCCACTGCTGGGACTCAGGCCTCCTCTCTCTAGAAGAGGGAATGGGCCGTAATCCACCACGCGGGCCCAGCGCGGATTGGTGAATGTCACATGTCTTCGAATTTTTGGTTCTAGGACAAGCCGATTTCCTCACGATGTTTTCCTTCACCGTTTTGAGAGCAGTGGTGATGAAATAAATTACATACAATACAATTATTATTCACTTATTAATACTAATTATCGGAAAATTGCAGATAACTTTATTTACTTTGCACTCGTCGATATAATGTTTCTACCAATCAGGGGTTTAGAATGTGCATCGATCCATCAGTTAGTCAGGACATGGCCTTTTATGTCACGTCTTCACAAAATTTGTAATAAGTAATGTGAAACGAGAACAACTGCCGACAAACTGTTTTACAGTTTGGCAGAATTTTTGTAATGTATAATGTAAGCAAATTTTGAATAAACTCATCATCATCTTGTCCCGTAAATTTTGTATAAACTAAATTAAAAAAAATGTACAGACATAAATAGATTTTCTTGTGTCGTCTTCAAACCAAGTAGTTTTGTAAGGTCTACTATTATACTATTTATAATCTCTTCCAAGAGTTCAATTCGATGAACTTTTGACATGACAAATGGTAAAAAAGTTATGCAGACAGAAATAATATACAATTTTTTTTATTTTACTTACATTTATTTTAACAACAACCATAATTATTACAACATTGCTTATTTGTATGTATGTATCTAAGTATGTATTTACTATTGTATTGTTCTGTTTTTCTATTTATTAAGTTGCACCTGCCATGTTATGTTTCTGCACCACCCTAAGGTCGACTGGAAAAAATGCCTATGGCATTAAGTCCGCCTTTGTACAGTGTTATGTACATAAAGCTTTAATAAATAAATATTACGGGGAAAATGCATAATTACTATTTTCTTTTTTTTTCTATTTTTTTATTACTATTTTTTTTATATTTTTTTTTCTCCTTTCCGTTCATTGTGGCGACACTTGGGGGAGGCCTATGTCCAGCAGTGAACGTCTTTCGGCTGAAATGATGACTATTTTCAGAATCAAACTTAAAACTACCGTAACATCGTAATCTGGTTTGGTAGCAATAAGATAATTAAAAGATTATAAAAATCTTTAATTAACACATTCGGCACAGCGCCGCTCTCATGAGGCGCACATTATGACACAATATTTTCTCATACAAAATGGGCATACGTTGATAAATGCACTGCTCTACAAGCAGCTCTAGATATTTATTATTTGCAAGTTTACTATTAGAATTTACTATGGCTGCTTGGCATTATGAAACGGGATGGCCGTCACCCCCTGCATAAACATCAGCTAATACCTGAACGTCTAAAGAGTCGTAAAAGTTTTATGCGATTTACGACCTCTTCAAAAGACAGTGCAGAGGACGAGAGATGCGCGCTAATTCCTACGAATTAGGTGCAATTTTCCTTTCTCCAGCGCGCATCTCTCGTCCTCTGCACTGTCTTTTGTTCTGACGGGGTGATGAAATGTGTAGACATTTTATCACCCTGTCAGAACATCTCCCTCTGGACGTGAATTGCAGTGGCCAATCTGAAAATCTCTTAATCCACTGCGGACCTAGGTTGGCCGCTGTAAAAACAATTTCGCCAAATGGGTCTTCCTCGACCCATCTCTAACACAGTGCCAGTGTGGAGCCGCTGCACAGGACATGCATCATTTGCTATGCTGTCCATCCTGCACAACCACCTGCTGTTTTCAGGATCTCAGGTCAATTACAGAGCCGTAGAGGTTGCAAATACTGGTCAGAAAAAAATTAGTTGGAGTACATCGACACGAAAAGAAGAAGAATCTATTTTTAACAAAATATAAGTATGTTGGTATAGGTATCATCATCTCATAAATGACTAAAATATTAAGTAACTACGAGTATTTATAACCTATGGAAAAATTGAATATGAAAAACATTTTTAATATGCCTAAGAGTAGAACAGTAAAAACATTCATTTTTTTTATGCCTTTTGTAGCAGAAATAAAGATCACGGCACTTTATGATGCATTGGTATCAGTATTTTAATACTTTTTCAATCCATATATGAATTTAAAATATTGCACTACGGTAAAAATAAAAATAAATAATAAAACTCAGCATTTCCTTAAAGCTTTGAAATCTTTGTTCGCAGAAAATTTCCGTTTTTTGCTCTTTGTCAAAAGAAAGAAATTGGAGGTCGACATGGCGCCGCCCTGAAACAAATGGGATTACTGAAAGATAATGATGACATATTAAAAAAAATCATAATATCCTACTGAAATAACTGTTTCCAACGATTCGGTAATCAGAAAACTACGATAGCTATTATACTAAATTTAATTAAGAGATAAGAGCGGTTAGCTGAACCAACTCAATTTTTTAAAAGGATTTTGTGTTTTTGTAAATTTTCGCCAAACGCAACGAAACAATGCAACGCCAACTTAAGGCTGCATTTCCACCAGAGATATGCGAGGATGCGTAGCGAGGGATGTGTTTGTAAGGAACCAATAGAATCGCTTCATATGTATACGAGGGATGTGTGCGAGGGATGTGTGCGAGGGATGTTTTGCGAGGGATGTGTACGAGGGATGTGTCGCAAAAATCCGATGGATACGAGACACACAGGACAGTTCAAGTTGGCGTGAAATGATGATGATGACAATGAACGCAACAATTTGACAGAGATGAAATTATCAATAACTCAACAGGCCAAATTTAATCCGTACATTAATCAGTATGTTGCCCCACACTAGGATAAGCTAAGCCCTACAAAACCGTTGTAGTGGTTTGACTGTGGGGTCGATGAGTCTCTAGACATACTTAAATGTACTTAAAACTAAATATTATTTAAACTTATACTTGTATAAAATTTAAAACATTTCTAAATAATATGACTTTAATTTTCGTCTAAATCTATTTGTGTTTGTTTCACTCCTTGTGTCTGCCGGCAGACTGTTCAATAGGTATGGTATTCTCTTGTTTAGTGTTCTGTCAACAAAGTAATTGGTGACTCTAGGTACATTGAATCTACCAGCAGCCGTAGATCGTTTAATAAGATTGTTGTCTATCTTATCGTCCATCTTATCGTGCCTGTTACGGAAACCATACTGACCAGACTCTCCCTTTAACCAATGGACCATCGAATTCACATAAAACGCAGATAATAGTTGTTTTATTAACAACTGATTGAATAAAGTCACAACCTTCGCAAATATGTGCTGGCAGCAAATTTAGTTACGAGGTATACTCGAATTCAATTGTGATATCTCGATTGAAACTCATATACCGCTGAGAGAAAAGCGATTGTATTTTAGAGTTCTCAATTGGGTTGAATGTTTTTTTTGTGTTTTGTTTCAGTGATCTTTGTGAAATATCGGTTAGGTATTTATGATTTATTTGTACCTATTATGAGAAGTATTTTTTCCAGGTGGTTCCATTTATAGAGGAATGCCTATATTCTATACAAGAAAATGTCTGAAACGAAGAAAAATGAATTAGTAAAATAAATCTAAATTATAATTTCAATATTTATATAGGGTGACTGGTAATTAGTGACCGATACTTAAACACGTGATTGTAATCATGATTACAAACAACTTTCCCAAAGAAACTTTTTTTTTAATCACGTGTTTAAGTAGGTATCGGTAATTAATTACCAGTCACTCTATATATCAGTAAACTTGGTAGAGGCCAGTTTGAAACCTTTTTTCCAAACCAGATTTAAGTTCGTGAACAAAAAACTCAGTCGTATTATAAGCAGGGCTAACCTCTTGGTATTTCTGAACACTAACTGGTTTACTAATGGTTATTCTGTAAAGAGGAAAGCACAAAAATGGCCACTCACATTGGTATTCTGTAATACGTAATTCAAGTCGTAATATGAAAAACATTCAATCAAGCAGGTTGTGCGGGGTTGTGGACGACGAGCAGTAGGTAGCTCGCTGTCCGCTCGTCCTATAAGGACCGAGCCCGAGTCGTCGACGGAGTGTAGTTTTCCACGAGCACTTCAAAGAGATGCCAGCAAACCGTAGAGGCCCAGCAGGGTCAAAGCCTACTGGAGCCATGGGTTGTGCGAAAGAGAACATCGGGGTCCTGGAACGAAGGCAAAGAAGGAATATATAGGAGTGTGTTTTAGTCAGTAAAAGTTTGACACGCCCTCGCGCTCCAACCTAGAGCGAGAGAAGGCATTGAATGATTTCCCACTTAAAAAAAAATACGTAATTCAAGTCGCAATTTGCAAAACATTGAATCAAGTAGGTAAATGACAGAAAAAAAAATGTTGTAATATCAAATTGTCAATCAGGCGAAGGACATGTCAATCATACAGTGTTCTACTAGTCTCTTTATGATAAAAATATCCGGGATTATCACATGTCTGTTTATTAATAATATTTTATAACATCACGTCGTGGTACGTAAGTTCACTTTGTTATACCCTTATTTTACCAATTATTATGTTCAAATGGCGTGTATTTACACGACTGCCCAAAAAAGCAGTGTTATGTTTTCAGGGTTAATGTATGTATGTATTACTGTGTAGGTATGTGGGTTTCTTTATTCCATCATAACTTCTAAACGACTGGACTGATTTACATGTATGAGGTATCGTTATTGGAGTTTTCAATTCTGGTATAACTTTCTGTTTAAAAACAGATCTTGATGATTTGTTTTTATGTTTGGTTAAGTTAGAAATTCGTGGTAGTCCTATTACTTATATTTCATTTGCATCAGACCTTGAACTTCGAAGATACACTGGTGTACTTATTAAATTCAATAAAAAAAAAAATATTTTTTTATTCTGATATATTGGTAGGTTTGTGTTTACTAATCATAACAATGACAGATTTGACTGAGTTTAACATTAATACTTGTTGTTTATTAGTGCAATCCGTGGTAAAATCAATACTACCGATATTTTATATTGGCTTTAATATTTTTTAAGGGTTTAAAAACGATAAAAATCATTTAGATTCCAGTTTTTATTTTATTTTACATTGTTTTTAATATCTCAAAATATTTATACTAAAACAAAAGAGTATATTAAATTTTATTTGTAACAGTAAAACTATATTATATTAGTTTTATGGATATTTTGTCACTCGTATAGGTACTTTACCAGAGGACTGGCCACAGCTAAAAAGTGAATAATAAAAACTTTAAAAAATCAACACACTTAAAAAAAAATTAAACAAAAGTTATTTTGTAATAACATTTTTTTGAAAGTCGTTTACATTGTTTTAAAGTTTTTTTTTGTCATTTATAACCTTTTTAGGTTGGTACCGGACTGCCTTTTGCAGTACAGTATTTTATGTAAAATTTTTAGTGACTATAAGTATTGGGCGAGTTATTTTGGGTTTGGTTAAAGTCCTATTTTTTAACCCACTTCAAAAACAGAAGGAGGTTTTCAATTAAGTTGTATTTTTTTTTTAATTTCGAACCATTTTAGAAATTTCTTTTTTTTGCCATCTAGTCTTATAAAAATCTGAAATTCATTCGGTCAACTTTTAATCCAGCGAATAAAACTGGGTCAGAAATCATGTTTTTTTTTTCAATACGTTCTTAGAACGAAAGGTGAGCAGAAAAGAAAGATTTTTGAAAATTAACTCAGTAGCAATTGTTAAATATGATATGAAAACATGCATGGATTATCATTATTAAGCAAAGCAAAGCATAAATCAGCATTATAATGTGCCTATTGCTGGGATTCACACATTCTCTCTATGAATGGGCCGTAAATCGAACTTTTTAATTCCTTCTTCGTTCTAGGTGTGAATATAACACATGCAATTACCAAAAACCCTGGCATGTGCGAGTCAGACTCGCGCACTGAGGGTTTCGTACAAACTTATCTATCAAAACATTTCAATTCCCGAATTGAGTTCCAAAGATTTTTCCGAATCGCAAAAAAAGTTTTTTTTGTGACTTAACTACCAATTTACAGTTTTCCGTTTTTTTCCTATATTAATCCTATGAGACCTTGTATCATGCCAAATATCAGGATTTTAGGTCAACGAATATGAATGTGAGTGGTCTATGAATTTCGAGTCCTTTGAGTGTCGAAATATACGTTTTTTTGCGACATAAAAGGCCGTATCTTTTTTTCGTTAACTGTCAAGTTTGTTTTTTGTCACAGCTTCAAGGAATCGCAGATCTGAGTATATGGTTTTAATTTCAACGCGTTCTTGAGATAAAGGGTCTTGACAGACAGGCAGACGGACAACAAAGTGATCCTAAAGGGTTCCGTTTTTTTCCTTTTGAGGTACAGAACCCTAAAAATCAACTATCGCGCAGTTGCTCGGACCAGACATAAGATTCGTCTCGTCGGAGGATCCTCCCTTTTTAACGGTGGAATGTGGGGACAAAGAATAGAAAAAGTCTCCAAAATAAGTCACAAACTTGTATTAAAATATACAGAAATAACTCTATAGCTTCAACCTGAGATAACTTTTTATCTCTATTTATCTTTTACGGGATAAAGTTTGCAACATTCTCTCTTAGCAAATATCAACCTCGACAATGTTGAAAGAAACTTTCGGGACATAATTCAACTGTTTTATTTTTAACTTCTTTGTAAAGGAACTATTACGAGATTTCCGTGTTTTATTTTCCTTGAATGGAGTTTTTATTTTGTAGATTACTAGCTTCTGCCAGCGGTTTCGCCCGCGTAAAAATAGGTTTCTCCATACAAACTTTGAACCCCCGTTTCATCCCCTTAAGGGGGGAAATTTGGCAAATCCTCTCTTAGTGCTCGCCTACATCATAAAATAATAATAATATTCCACAACTATCACACAACGCCGTCTAGTCCCAAGCTAAGCAGAGCTTGTGTTATGGGTACTAGACAACTGATAACAACTTATATATTTCTAAATACATACATTACACCCAGACACAGAACAAATGAACGTGCTCATCACACAAACATTTGTCCTGGGTTGGAATCGAACCCACAACCTCCGGCATAGCAGTCAGGGCCACTAACCACTAGACCAACAGGTCAGTCAAAATGAAACCTTGTACAGAATTTCAAGCTCCTAGGCCCTGTAGTTTCGGCTGTGCGTTGATATGTCAGTCAGTCAGTTTTTTTTTTATATAAATATATTATTATAGTATTGAACAAATAACATTAGTTTTTCCATGAGTTGGATTGGGTTCTTTTATTGTTTCTTTTTTTTTGTGTCTCCCTTTACAATGCACTGCGATGACATTATTATTCCAATCTAGCTTCTGGTAATTTGACTTGGCCCAAGCCATGATCTAGCTGTGTGCCAAATTTCATTTAAATCCGTTCAGCAACAAACACACATACCCACTCAAAAAGTTTCGCTTTTATAATATTAGCGTCATAAAAAAATAAATAAGTAAAATACCAATAAAATAAAATAAATAAAATAAAATAATAAGTCTCTCACTCAATCTTCACACAAATCACCAGACACTCAGGTAGTCTCCTTCCACTTGTCAGCGAACAGATCTACGCATTGGATTCAAAGAAAACCTTGAGCACGATTAGCATTCACGGAAAGGGTGACATACGTCGTGCAACCACACGGTAATCTGGTAACTTAAATAACTTGTGATATATTCCTCGGCAATAGTATCGAAATAGGCGAGTCGACGGTTCTATATCTTTTTTCAAGCTGATCAAAAAGTACTATGACCTGAACTATTTATGACAATAAAATCGAAGTTTATGAGCCGCCTTCTTCTAAGGGCTATATTTCACCGGGACACCATGGCGGCGCGACCAGTTGCGCCGCCATGGTGTCCGTAAGCTATCTAACTAGACACCATACAGATATCAGAGTCGCTATACCATAGCATAAGCATAGCATAATCAGCCTTTTAATATTCCCACTGCTGGGACTCAGGCCTCCTCTCTCCAGGAGAGGGAATGGGCCGTAATCCACCACGCGGGCCCAGTGCGTGTTGGTGAATGTCACATGTCTTCGAATTTTTGGTTCTAGGACATGCCGGTTTCCTCACGATGTTTTCCTTCACCGTTTTGAGAGCAGTGGTGATGAAATAAATTACACAAAGTAATGTGCCTGGCTGGGTTCGAACCCGCGGCCTACAACTTGTAAGTCGGGGCCTTACCACTCGGCCACCACTGCTCTCAGCTTCGCTATACCATACTGAGACAGTATCAAAATGGACCTTAAGTGCACGTGTCCGAGCTGGTCACGCCGTTAAATTGGTTGCGCAATCACACGGACACCAGGTGATTACTCACCTCTCTATAGAGCTGTATACATTTTGTTGGTAGGGGCGCGCCGCCATGGTGTCCCGGTGAAATATAGCCCTAAGTCTTGCAGTAAAAAAGTAACAGTTTTATAGACAGAATTAGCTACTGCCAGCGGCTTCGCCCACGTGAAAGTAGGTCTCATCATCATCATCATCATTTCGGCCGATAGACGTCCACTGTTGGACATAGTCCTACCCCAAGTATCGCCATAATGACCGGTCCTGTGCGTCTCCTATCCATTGCATTCCCGCGATCCTCACCAGTTCATCGGTCCACCTTGTGGGAGGCCTTCTAACGCTGTGACTTCCGTACGTGGTCGCCACGAAAGTAGGTCTATCCATACAAAATTTTGAACACCCGAATCATCCTCTTAGGGGGTGAATTTTGGAAAATTCTTACTTGTTCATACATCATAAAATGAACTTCTGTAGTCAATTTCAGCGTTCTAGGTCCAAAAGTTTGGACTGAGCGTTAATGAGTCAATGTATGAGTCAGAACTTTACCTTTTATATGTAATACAGATGATTTATTTCATATTACATAACAGTGTTCTAGCAAATCGTTCTTAACAACCATGTTGTGAGAAATGAACTCGTGTATCAGAAATAACACGGATTCGTGCATAAATACATAATTTCGCTTGGGGTAGAAATTGTAGAAATTACATAGGTAACGTAGTTTGTTAGGATCGTACGTATTTTATGGAGTTATTATAAGGTTTGGAGTTGTTATAATATTTCTGTATAGTTTAACTACCAAAGCAAAATACTCCAAGAATATACGTTCTACGTATGAATTTGATTCCTTTGAGAGTATCGAAACATACGTTTTTTTGCGACATAAACGGCCGTAACTTTTTTAGTCGTTTAAATTCAACTCGATACCTCTACGCATTCCCGAGATAAAACCCTTTATCTTGGAAATGCGTGGAGGTATCAGACAGACAGACCGACAGACAAACAGACAAACAGACAACAGAGTAATCCTATAAGGGTTCCGTTTTTTCCTTTTGAGGTACGGAACCCTAAAAAGCCTTCATGAGATAAGTAATTGTGCAATTATTGCATCTTCAAATTTCTCATCTCAAAATAGAATAAAATTATATTGATGATTTAGTTAATAAAAACTCTACTCTAGGTACTATCATAATTTTGGCAATCATTATTTAAATTATTACATTTAATTACATAGAAAATTAGCTTCTGCAAGCGGATTAAAGCGCGTTAAAGTCGGTTTCTCCATACAAACTTTGGATCCCCTTAGGGGGTGAATTTCGAAAACAACCGGTTTTATCGAATGTCTACACCCTATAAGGAACCTACCTGCCAAATTTTAAGTTTCTAGGTGTTATAGTTTCTGAGATTTCATTATTAATCAGAGAGTGGTATTTCGCTTTTATATACATAGATTCGTACAACATGTCAAATAATTGAAGATAATTACAAAATAAAAATAATAATATACCGGTAATATTGAAAAATAATAATTCCATTCCTTATCGTAGTGCAAACTAATCCTTAATGGCAGTATTACCAGCGATATCACTTCAAACATACTTAGTAACGACACTAATTGAAAGCTCTAACAACTAGTATGAGTACATAAGGCGACACATTCACCAAGCGACAAGAAATATAATTAATTAGCTTCTGCAAGCGATTTAACCCGCGTGAAAATAGAAAATATACATATAACATTTGTCACAGTGATAAAGTAGCATTCGACTGTTAACAGAATTTTTAAAACCTGTTATCGTGGCTCTGGAACGCAATGGGCAACTAATGGAATACACAGGTTTTAGTCAGTATAAGTAATCATCATCATCATTTCAGCCGATAGACGTCCACTGCTGGACATAGGCCTCCCCCAAATGTCGCCACAATGAACGGTCCTGTGCGTCTCGCATCCATCGGATTCCCGCAACCTTCACCAGGTCATCGGATCGGTCCACCTTGTAATATAAGTAATATAATATTAACATTCACACAACTATCACACAACGTCGTCTAATCCCAAGCTAAGCAGAGCTTGTGTTATGAGTACTAGACAACTGATAAACATACTTAAATATTTCTAAATACAAACATATCTATATATATAAGAATGAATAGCTGTTCGTTAATTTCGCTAAAACTTAAAAACGGCTGGTCCGATTTAGCTAATTTTGATCTTGAAATATTTGAGATAGTTCAGGGAAGGTTTAAACGGTGAGAAAAAATTGAAAAAAAAATTACGAAAAAATAATCCGAATACAACGCCATCTCTAATTAAAATGTCATTATAAAATGAATTCTGCTATTCTGGTAATGCCAGTAGATGGCGTTATCTTTACTATTAGGCGGTATGAAGTTCGCCGGGTCAGCTTGTTATAGATAAATTACACCCAGACACAGAACAAATGATCGTACTCATCACACAAACATTTGTCCTGGGTGGGAATCGAACCCACGACCTCCAGCATAGCAGTCTGAACCACTAACCACTAGACCAATAGGCCAGTCAGTATAAATCTTACACTTACTCTCGCTCCACCAACAGTGATAAAAGACCTTAGAGAAGCGCGATAATATTTTGACGATTAGGTGACAACGTATTATCATAGAAATTGTTCAAAGATTGCGGACAGATTGCTATCAAAACTCACTGTTACTTTGATGTGTCTCGGCTGTCTGCGAGTACCTTAATACTTCGCTAAACCCGGGATTGAATACAGAATTCAACGCTTAACAGCCTCACAATTGACCACTAGTTCGTTAAAGCACTAATCAAAGAAACACACTCTTATATTACACTGTTAATATTCATCATCATCATCATCATTTCAGCCGAAAGATGTCCATTGTTGGACATAGGCCTCCCCCAAGTGTCACCACAATTAACGGTCCAGTGCGTCTCGCGTCCATCGTAGCTTTGGAAGGCCTCCTACAAGGTGGACCGATGACCTGGTAAGGGTTGCGGAAATCCTATGAATATTATTTAGGCAAAATTTTATATGTCAAGTCTATGTTTGCAACTCCTTCACGCTCGAATGGCTGAACGAATTTCGATGTTTGAGCTTGTTTTCAGGTAGACCATGTCCCAGAACACACAGGCAATAGAGTATTTTCTTTTTTTACGCTGTTCAAACCGATGGTAAAAGCCATTAAAGTGTATAATTAGTGATTAGTGGACTTTATCGCTTTATATAATTTGTCTAATACATATACGATTATTAGTTTTCAGATTTAGCCTTATTTTGAGCTTTATTTAGTCTAGACGTAACTGTCAGATTACTATCACAATCGATTATAATTATATCATTAGGGTAAAGTTATTAAAATTTTACTGCGGTTCCATGGTAATAGCTTGTAATTCCATCGGTATGACAGCAATTTAGAGTTAAAATTCATCAATAAAACTAAATTGTACAGTTCATCAGGCTTTTATTAAAACTAGTCTTTGCTCGCGACTTTGTCTCTGTGAATATAGTTTATTGTGGACAAAGTCGAAGTCGAGACCAGATAAAATGTACCCTTTATCCTTCCCACGAGTTAAAGCTTACCCAATACTAAAGTACATTTAAATTGGTTCAGTAGTTTAACCTTCAAGTGGGCGCGCGACTATTTGAAATAGTAGCGGTCGCGCGTAACCTAAAAGACCGATGGGAGATTTCAGGAACTTAGAAAACTGATAAATTAATTATAATTTTTATATATATTCAGATATTACCTAATTTTCAATTAAACAATATTATTTGTTTAAATTCAATATAAAATATTGAAGTTAAACTGGTTTCTTCGGATTAGGAATCAATTCTGCCCGACATAAAAAGAGTTCTATTGTGAGTCTTGATTATATCTCCAATTAATTTGTATTTTTTTTTAAGATTCTTCAAGAGATCGAATAATTGGCATCAAAGAGTTTTTCATCTGCTTAGGTCTAATTTTCTTTTCAGAATCAGTCAGTACAAGGCAGGCGCGAGTAGTTTTTTCAACGCCTGCGCCGCGACCTAAACACACACATTATGTGTCTTTCAGGAGGAGTGTAGAAAGAGGAAATGGAGTTATTTTTGTCAGCAGTGAACTAATGACAAGCTACTAGAGATGATACGTTCTTTTGATGAGAAATTTTGAAATAAGATCGTAAATTTATATCGAGTGCGGTCGATTCGACGCCGCGCGACCACTTGAAGGTTAACCGTAAAAAACGTCATAATAATCACACTAATATTATAAAGATGAAAGTTTGTGAGCTTGTGTATTGTGTATGTTTGTTACTTCTTTACACTTGAACGGCAGAACGGGTGTTGACGAAACTTGATACGCAGGTGTCCTGCCCCCTTAGCGAAGTTACGATCGTTTCGTTTGCATTGAACGCCTCGAGTAGGCCACGCCTCCGATTCCTTTGTTCTGACATCATCTCAACGCTCAGTCACGTGGTCGTATTATACGTTATCATCATCATCATCATTTCAGCCGAAAGACGTCCACTGTTGGACATAGGCCTTCCCCAAATATCACCATAATGACCGGTCCTGTGCGTCTTGCATCCATCGGATTCCTGCGACCCTCACCAGTTCATCGGTCCACCTTGTGGGAGACCTTCCAACGCTGCGTCTTCCGGTACGTGGTCGCCATTCTAGAACTTTTCGTCCCCATCGACCATTTGTTCTGCGAGCAATGTGCCCTGCCCACTGCCACTTAAGTTTGGCGATTCTTCGGGCTTTGTCTGTAACCTTGGTTCTCCTACGGATATCTTCATTTACGTTATAGGTAGTGTTAAAACTAAGAATAGCGTCCTTTAGCATTTTTATACAAGTCCATAGAACTTTCTTAGAGTCTGGTATTGATAAATACACTTTGTTCATGTGTTATATGCATAGCACAGCATTGATCACTATTATATATATACTAACATAAAACACTACACTAACTCGAAAGGTTTAGTTCTCTTTAGTCTACGCACTAGGTCCGTGTTGTCTAACAGCTGGATTGTTTTAACATTCGCATGTAGGTAAAGTCTGTGTTCGTGGGCTTCAGCAAATTTTTGAAAGATGGTGGTGACGAGTTCCATTTCAAGGCCACGGTGGAGGTCGTCATTTCTGATGTACCAAGGTGCTTTTATAACATCCCTGAGTACCTACTTTATTTTGGGATTGTTGTATTATTTTGACGTTGCTCCGTTTAGTACAGTCCCTCTACTCTCCATGAAGTTTTAATTTATACATATAATAAATTTGTAGAAGTATTTACTTGTGCGCGCATCACGTAAAATGTATGAAATCGATGTAGATACTCGTAACTTATATACATTAAAATTGTGTGTAACTTGATATATTACTTAGGCTTTGTTTCATCGCAATCGATTGACTATATCGAAAGATATTATATTCTACATTCATTGGCTGTTACGCGGTACGAAGTTCGCGTGGTCTGCTAGTAAATAACAAATAAATACTAAACTCCGGACTGGCCTGTTGGTCTAGTGGTTAGTGGCCCTGACTGCTATGCCGGAGGTCGTGGGTTCGATTCCCACCCAGGACAAATGTTTGTGTGATGAGCACGATCATTTGTTCTGTGTCTGTATATAGAAATATTTAAGTATGTTTAGAAGTTATCTGGTTGTATTATAAGTACAAGTTCTGCTTAGCTTGGGACTAGACGACGCTGTGTGATAGTTGTGGAATATTATATTATATATTATTATTATTATATTATACTCCTTTTCCTGGGAGTATGTTCCCTTGGGATATTTTTTTACTATCACGCGGGTGAGGCCGCTAGAAGCAGCTAGTGAAACTATAAAACCGAAACATTTTCCATTTATCCATTATCATCATCTCCCTAGCCTTTTCCCAAATAGCTTGGGCTCGGCTTCTAAATACCCGTGTTGTACATAGAGCGACTGCCTATCAGATAATAATAATAATATTCCACAACTATCATACAACGCCGTCTAGTCTCAAGCTAAGCAGAGCTTGTGTTATGAGTACTAGACAACTGATAAACATACTTATATATTTCTAAATACATACATATTATAGAGAAATTACACCCAGACACAGAACAAATGATCGTGCTCATCACACAAACATTTGTCCTGGGTGGGAATCGAACCCACGACCTCCGGCATAGCAGTCAGGGCCACTAACCACTAGACCAACAGGCCAGTCAAAAGATCTCCACAACCCAGTTACTGGGCAACACGATACTGCTTGGATAGACTAATGATCAGACTTTCTAGCGTCTGACTACCTGTAACGACTGTTAAAGAATCTACGCACGACCACTGAGACCAACAGCTGAAAGCTAAAGGTGGGTCAACGCTAAAGGAACCGAGCATGACCGAAGCACAAGCCGAGCTCAAATTCGTTTCGTGTCGGTCGTGCTCGGCTCCTCTAGAGGCGGTCCATATTACACGAATTTGAGCTCGCTTCGTTCTCCGCTCGTGCTCGACTCCACGAGCGTAGACCAGCCCCCCTAGCCAAGTTACAATCGTATCGTTCGCGCCGAACGCCTCGAGTAGACCACGCCTCCGATTCCTTTGTTCTGACCACGTGACTGAGCCTTGAGATGACGTCAGAACAAAGGAATCGGAGGCGTGGCCTACTCGAGGCGTTCGGCGCGAACGATACGATTGTAACTTGGCTAGGGGGGCAGGCTTAAGCTATGAAATGATATGACCGTTTCTACTGATACATCATCTTCCTGCCCTTGTCCCGTTTTATTTGGGGTTGGCACAACACGTTTTTTTCTTCCAGTCTCTCCTGTCACTCGTCACGCTATCACTAACTCCATTTTCTTTCATATCACTTCTCACACAATCCATCCATCTAAATGCATGTAAATTCATAACTCTTTTAGCAACATGCGCTTCATCCCTCCTCTTCACATGACCATACAAAGATAAACGATTCCCTTTCAACTTTTCCGTCACTGGCGCCACTTTCAAACTTCCCCTAATATATTCATTTCTCACTTAATCCATTCTTTTCACACCACAATACATCTTAACATTCTCATCTCTGCTACGTGCAATCTTTTTTCATCCGTCTTTTTCACAGCCCAACATTCTGATCCATACAGTATGACAGACCTTATCATGGACTTGTAGATTTTACCCTTCAACTTGAGGGGCATCCGTGGGTCACAAGTTGTTCCCGTCCTACTGATACAAATTAATTAAATTGATTCTTGCAACAATTTTACTTGCCTACTTAATAAAATAACTTATCTTGGTAATATTAATCGTCCCATGCATACACGGCCCTAAGATAAGATTATAGTAGTCTCATGAAGCAAGTACTTTGACGTCATATAACCGGATAAGTTACAATAGCCGCAGGATATAGCGTTTTAAAACAAATAAACTTTACACGTGCCTCCAGTTTGTGGCAACACTCAACGGGTATTAAATGAACTGGAGTTTTATTGAGGACTAGGTGTAGTGTTTTTTTTTAATATTTTGTGATAGGAAATTTGTAAGATAGAATGAAAATTAAATAGGTTTGTTTCGCACAACACTATGGCACACATACACAAAAAAATACAAGTATAAAGATATAGACGAAAAAAAAAGAATGCGAGAGAGAGTTTCAAGTTTTTACTGACGAGAACCCATCGTGTTCTTTTTCTTTGAAGCGGAAAATCGTCAAATAACTACATCCAGTCTTTTTTTCTTCGGTGGGACAATCATCCAATGAGATCCCCGCTCTTGGGCGGAGCGCGAGATAGTGTCAGACTTTTAGTGAATAAAAACCCACTCCTGTTCTTTTGTTGCTTTTCATACCAGGGCCGAGTCTTCCATTCAGAATCAGACCCTTGGCCCCAGTAGGCTTCGACCCTGCTGGGCCCCTACAGTTGCTAACATCTCCTTGAGGCGCGCGTGGAACACTGCGCTCCGTCAACGACTTGGGCTCGGTCCGGACGGTTACCGGACGATCGGACGGCGAGCTACCCATTGCTCGCCGACCGCAAGCCCGCGCCTACGGTGGCCGGAATCCCGGCGGCTGAGGCGCGGGGGCAACTTCTTCCGGTCTGGGTGGAGCGAGATGAAATGTCAGACTTTTGCTAACTAAAACCCATCTTGTTCCTTTTTTTGAGGTGATAAACAGTCAATCAATTTCTCTCCCACTAGGGTGGAGCAGGAGGGTGCGTCAGACTTGTACTATCTTAAACCACACCTATGACTATTCGTTGCCTTTTGCGTTCTAGAACCACAGGATACCTTTTCAGAAATTTCTGAAAAAGGATCCTGAAGGAATCTGAAAGGAATTTCTTCAGGGAATTCCCTGTAGCCCTAGTGGGTTTCGGTCCTGCTGAGCCCGTAAGGTTTAAGTGAGATCTCTTTGAGACGCGCCGTCGACGAGCCCTAACGTTTACCGGACGAATGGACAAAGAGCTACCTACCCATTGCTCTTCTGCAAACCCGTGCCTACAGTAGCCAGTAATCGTCCTCCGACTCCCGATGCCCGGGGTGTCTCCTGTAGCAGTGGTTGTATTTTCCCTCACCTCACGCCATCCCCGGTAGAATGTTTGTTTCGACTCTCCATAAGACAGTTTTAATGAGTTCTTTTCTAACCTTGGTAACAGATAAGTTGACAGCTGAAGAATATAATATAGGTTCCTGAGTATTTTTACAACCGTTATTCCTGATGGAACTCGTCACGATGTCTTTAGCCTTTATTAATAATCTAGCGAACGTAAATAGATACAAGGAGAAAACCAAAAATATAATTTGTCTCACGAAAATAACAATACAGAAATAATTACTCTCCAGCCACAAATATACGAAACCGGAATATTAATTATTTTTCCTTCTCATTATAATAACGTATTCATTACAATGGGCCTCCATCAGAGGCATGAGGATTCACCCAAAGCGCAATAGAAAGGAAATTTCCTTGCGTGATTGCATCAGGAATGAAGATAACCGCAGGAGAACCTTGGTTAGGTTACCGACATAGCCCGAAGAATCTCCAAACTTAAGTGGCTATGGGCAGTCGGTCGTTGGGCCAAAATGTTGTGGCAACCGCGTATGTTGGAAGGCCTCCCACTAGGTGGTCCGACGCCTTGGAAACGCGGAAGTCCGATGGATGTGAGACACTTTGGGGAGGCCTATGCCCAACAGTAGACGTCTTTCGGCTGAAATGATGATGATGATGATTCATTACAACTAGTGTGTATAAGGACTACACGTGTTAATAACTCAACATTGACCTGTTTTCCACGTGGAATCATTTCGACGCGAGAAATACCAGGTGTACATTATAATATCAATAAACTTTGCTTATTCTACTGATTAAATATTTCATCAGTAGATATTAATATAATGCATAATGGATGATGCAATGATTATTATGATTGTTATTATTGATAATTTTTGGTCGCAATTATGATGGTGTGGGATTTGTTTTCAATCTGCGTAAAAGTGATTATGTCTCAGCGCATCGATCGCTTCTAAAGTGGTTACCTATACTTCAGCGTAGAAAGCAAGAGGCGCTCACTAATTACCTTGTTTTCATTATCTTGACTTAAAAAAATGTAACATTGATTGATAGCAGTGAACGAGCTGAGTGGTTGGCATACAATAATCTTTTTTCTTTTTTTATCTGATATAAACTAGTGCTTGACTTTTTTTTTGTAAGTGGGAAAATCATCCAATGACATCCCGTGCTCTTGGGCGGAGCGAGAGGCACTATTGTAAAAATCATTCAATCCATTGTGCTTAAAGTTAGGTTACGATAGGGCTGACAAGCTTTATGAGATAAAAGTTCCTAAAAATAAATAATACAAAATCTTTATTCACGGGAGAAGCCCAGGGTCCAATTGAGCTAAACAGTACTAGATGAGATACATTTTCTATCGCAATATAGCCAAATTGTTAGACTTTTTGTAATCTATATTTCAAAGAAAACTTGTGAGTTTGTTTAGAGTGTTTAATTTGAGCTGGCAGCGTGAGCCCTGAGTAATTGAATCTTCACAAATTATCTCTTCTATCTTCACTATTTTAAACTCTGGTTTCAAAATAATAATAAAATACCTAGTTAAGTATAGGTACTCCTGAGAGTAATTAGAGGTTAAATGAATGAGAGGTTAAAGAGGCGAAAATATATCGTTATAATTTATTCAGCTACTATCGTTTTCTGTGCATGTTGGAGTTGGAGTTCGAGTGATGTAAGCAAAATAAAAGAGAATTGTTCAATGCAACGATTCGTGTAATAATACTATAAATTGGTGTGAGCAGTTACAAATTTATGATTAGGCGAGCTGCACACTACAATCAAAATTGGACCAGTTATTCTCAGTTTGCGTTGTATGGCTGTTAGTGGTCTTTAAACTTTTAGCAGCAAGAATTTCAGTCGGTAAATATAGAGAATCTATAAGTGAGTCTCTACTCTTAACTACTTCATGTACACCAACATGTTCGGAGCGAGTATATTCAATTTGTCAGGGGATGAAAGGCCGTTAACGCGATCGGAAAGGGGAGTGTGTGGTGCACGAGTATGGTGGTCTGCACGTATTTATAACTTATATGCTCGTAAATTTTGTGCGATACGATTTTGTTGGTAAGGACTAAATCAGATGTGGACATGTAGACTTTAAAATTGTGATTTTAGATAAAACTAATTTCAATTTATATTTTTCTTACTTATAATATTCCACAAGAATTTACACGACGCCATCTAGTCCAAAATCAAGCAGAGCTTGTTTGGGTATTAGACAACTGATAAACATACCTATATATTTGTAAATACAGATAAATTCAACACCAAGACACAGAAAAAATGATCGTAGTCATCACACAAACATTTGTCTTAGGTGGGAATCGAATCCACGAACTCCAGCATAGCAGTTAGGGCCACTAACTACTGGACAAGTAGGCTAGTCAAATTCAGTTAATATCATTAATTTAGATAAAGAAAGCAAACTGTAAGATACCAATTACGCTAATATTATAAAGGCAAATTTTTGGTACTTCTTCATGCTCGAATACACGAATTTGTATTTTTATACGGAAAGTCCGGTAAACCATTTTATTAATTCATTTGAAAGCTACGACAAAAATCATTCTTCAACGTCACAAAAAGCTAATCCCCATCAAAAATGATAAACGGACAAAGCCAGGTTTTCATAATACTGACCAAGGTCAGCGTAAGATCTAATCTGGAGGCTTAGCCAGCAATCTTCAGCGCAAGTGGCCCCTGCCTAATCTACCGTCAAATGATTGTCTGGGTTATATCTCGGGGTTGCTACGCCAGCGGTTAATCCGCTTACGTAGTACATTCTAAGCTCAAATACCTTCGTCAGTTTTTTAAATATTTCTTTATCAGATCAGGATTATTAAAACCTTGTCAAACCACTGTTTAGGCCTACTGTCCACGGATGCGTAGCTTCATAGTCAAGTCAAGTCAAAGTCAAAAGTTTTTTATTTCTCATAGGCCTTCATGAGCATGATAAATAGTGGCCCTGACTGCTATGCTGGAGGTCGTGGGTTCGATTCCCACCCAGGACAAATATTTGTGTGATGAGCACGATCATTAATTGTTCCGTATCTGGGTGTAATTTATCTATAATATGTATGTATTTAGAAATAATAAGTATGTTTATAAAATGTCTAGTAGGTACTCATAACACAAGCTCTGCTTAGCTTGGGACTAGACGACGTTTTGTGATAGTTGTGGAATATTATTATTATTATTGGTATAGGTAATATCTACGCACGTACACACAAAGACGCAAGTGATGTAAGCAAGACTTATCAAGATTTTTTTTATTACCTGTTTTAAAAATAACTGAAATCGTTTTAGTAGCCGATTCTGAACATACATAAGATGTGTGTTTATTATGTTACATGACTGTTATGTATATTGAACAAACTATTTTAGTGGACCGGCTATTTTATCATACAAATATTATAGAGGCAGAAGTTTGTGAGAGTATGTGTGTATGTTTGTCACTTGTTCACGCTTGAACGATTGAACGGATTACGATGACATTTAGCATAAGGGTACATCATGTCCTGGAATAGCCCAAAGGATACTTTTTATTTCAGCAATATGTTCCCTTGGGGCAATTTTCTTCTTTCATGCGGATAAAAGCACTGGTTGCAGCTAGTGAAAAAATAATAACATAGGGTGTCCCTAAATTAACGCAATATTTAAAAAAACAAGAAAAAACAAACAATAAAAAACACTGCAAGAAATAAGATTGTTGGTTGTCTGTAAGAAATTGCCCTGTGCGATAAGACCGCCCATTGTACACTTATTTTTAATTATGTTTGTCCTGTATTTTTGTTTATGTGGTGTACAATAAAGAATATAATAAATAAATAAATAAATAAAACAAAAAAGAAAACAAAGATTTTTTTATTGAATCATAAACTAAAGGGTGTCCCAAAATTTACGCAAGATTTGAATTTGTCGCCATTTCTGCAGTAAAATGTTGGCAACCCCTAACAAAGAACTGTTTTCCATTTGATTCAAATCTTGCGTTAATTTTAGGATACCCTATATAAACAAATCAACGAATTTTATTCAATTTTAAGTGTCATTAATTCTTCATGCATGCGACTGAGTGTCAATTTGATAAATTGGCATTATGACAATACTGAGTCGGTAAAATAAATTTATCATCAACGGAGCAAACGAAAATAGACCTTAAAGTGATGAGCCTATTTTTACTGTCTCTGTACATAATGAATTTACGTTTGAAAATAAATCTGGTTATTTTATTCGGGTTTCATTATTGTTTGTTCGAGATATAGGTGTGTCTGGTGTTCGATTCTCCTTTATTTGGGTCACAGACGACAGATGACTGTCGCGCCGAGTTAATTTTTGATACTCATCCTCGTTTTAAAAACTGGATGACCTGGAAATATAACCCTCTTTTTGAGCTAGACGGTAGTAGGGTAGCGCTTAGCTAAAATTTGTAATTGAGATTTAGAATTTAAGATGATTTTGCCTTTCAACGTATGGTAGTCATTAGGAGTCGTACAGAGATGGTTCAGCTGAAGAGTAGTTATTACGAAGTTTACCCACAGAAAAAAGGTTTATTTTATTATTGCAAAGGTGCTATTCGAACCTCGGCTGCAGGCTGCGGATGCAGGCAGCGCATGCAGCGGCTGCACGAAGCCGGCTGCAGCTGCACAACTGGTTTTCTATGTAGTAGTATGAATTTTTGTGAAAACCATTCCGAACGTGGCTGTGGCAGCCGATCACAGAACAATAGTGTTGCGGCCGCAAGTCGATGCGCACGTAGTTATGTCACTTCAACCTGTTTAGACAAGTCCGAAATAATCGCTACTCGGAGCCGATAGCGTTTATATTGGATTTAATCGTGAATTTGCGACTGGCAGCATCTGCAGCCAGCCTCGGAATCACTCCCGGCTGCGGATGCAAACAACGGCTGCGTGTCATGCATGTGCATGCTGCAGCCTGCAGCCAAAATTCGAATGGCACCTTTAGACTCGCGTTTGACCGCTATCTCACCGGATAGTTCAAAAAAAAAATCAAAATCAAAAAAGTGTTTATTAATCTCCACAAATTACACATGTTATTTAGCAGGAAAAACATAAAAACTTAAATATCTGAATTTGTAATTTGTGGGAGATCTGGAGTCTAAACTAAGCCTAAGCCTGTATCTTAGAACTCCAGGCCCCCCCATAATCAAAAAAACTTAAATATTTGACAATGCTTTGTGCATTAGAGCATAAGGACGTGTGTATTATGTAAGTGGAGGTGTGTAGATATATATATAACATACATATATATTTGTCGGTAATATTTATATACATTTATAAAGTTAATATAATGTGCTTGAATGTTTGTATACTTATATGTGTATAAATTTATGTGTAGTTATAAATGTCGGAAGAAATTATTTTAACACGTCAAGGAATTTTTCAGTTTCCGAGTAGCTTAAGGTAAGCAACCACTTTGTAACCTTGCTTTTGCATTCTTTTTTGCAACAATTGGCTATAGAAATTATTTTATTTATTTTGTTATATAGCATGCTTCCTCGGAATCGGATTAGTCTCTGCGCAAAAACAGTATTTACAGCAGTCGACTCACATACTGCATAGTTTCTTCTAGAGGTAGCCACTCGTTTTCTACTATCCTCGGGTACAACAGAGTGTATATGAAGTACAGTTAGCGATGATATGGTCGCCGATAGAGCAGACTTGTCTAGACTTGTCCGATTAGCTTTCAAAAAACATAGACTCCGACCGGGAATTTCACTCCCTAACTGTACACATTATGAAAGTTTTCCCAAAATATTTATTACATATGAGTGGGATCCACGGAGAATTTCTGAAAAGAAAACCTTTGAACTTAGAACGCAAAGCATAACTGAAGGGTACAGGTGTGGTTTTAGTCAGTGACAGTGTGACATATCCACGTATGATGTTGCATTACACGCCAAGAGCTTCCAACTAACATATTTCATAGCATCTCATATTTCACGTCTAACCAACTGGCTGTGTTATTTCATCTGAGACCTCCAGTCTAACCAACTGGTCACATCATGTCATCTGAAACAATTTCTCAATAACATGACGCATTCCATTGGCAAGAGCCATAGAGCGAAGCACTCAGCACGGATAATCCAACCTCTTCCATGTTAAACCTTCAATCTAACAAGGTACACAATTAAGTTGTACAGCTACCCAAGGTTCCACGTCGTTACATATTATATCACTTGTGAACGTGACTTCGTCATAGTAAAGCAGATTCTGAGTCAATCTACTCTTAGCTTTTGGAATCATAGGTACTTTTTTATCTGCTTTGTAGCTCCACAGGTATGAAACTTATAACAGACTTGAGAAATAAAGTGTAAAGGAATTTCTTTAGATTGTTATTTAGAAAAAAACACCGGTCCGGTAAGTGCGAGTCGGACTCGCGCACTGATGGTTCCGTACAAACTTACCTATGAAAACAGTTCAATTCTCGAATTGAGTTCGAAGATTTTTACGAATTGTAAAAAGTTTTTTTTGTGACGTAACTACAAATTTGTTACAGTTTTCTGATTTTTTCCTATACTTGTGCTATGAGACCTTGCTTCATGGCATATTTCTGGATTCTAGGTCAACGAGAAGTACCCTATGAATTTTGATTCTCTTGAGAGTGTCGATATATACGTTTTTTGCAACATAACCGGCCGTATATTTTCGTTAACTCAGAAGTTTGATTTTTTCACAGTTTCAAGGGACCGCAGACTTGATTAAATGGTTTTAATTTCAACTCGATACCATCACGCGTTCCCAAAATAAAGGGTATTGACAGACAGACATCGCTTACCATCAGGTGAGATGGTGTACAAACGCGAGCCTTTTTAATAAAAAAAAGACAGACAGACGGACAACAAAGTGATACCATAAGTGTTCCTTTTTCCTTTTGAGGTACCTACGGAACCCTAAAAAGAATTAAAAATAAGAAAAAGTGATTAAATTAAATTTGAAATTCTATACTTAAATAATGATTATATTTTTATACCGGCATCATTTGAAAAAGGCCCCATGGGTTCGCTTCCGGAAAGGGAAACCCGGGGTCCCGGAACACAAGGCAAAGAAGAAACATAGGCGTAGGTTTTAGTCAGTAAAAGTCTGACACGCTCTCTCGCTCCAGCATACAGCGAGAGAAGTCATTACTCATATGATTTAGCCCCTAAAAAAATCATTTGAAAAAAAAAATTATTGCCTTCTGCAAGTGCTCACGTGAAAGTAAATTATCCCACATTAAAATTATCCTACGTGCTATTTCAGGAAATGTCTACCAGTCTACCAAATTTCATTCAAATTTGTTTGAGCTTGAAGGAGTAACAAACGTGCACACATACAAACTTTTGATAATAGTGTGTGTGTGTGTGTTTTAAATTGGTTGCATTTCGAATAAGTATTCTATCATTCTGGTTCACGTCGCTTACGCGGTGTCTTCGTAAGCGATTCAACGCGATTGCGATCGCGAAGCGACGCGATGCGAATGGAACAAACAATTAATACTCTATTGCAGTGGTCTACGTGGAGAACTACACGTGGGTGTGGGGTAGTGATGAGTGAAGCGAATCTATCGCAATTAGTTGGTTTGATATTTTCGTGCGAACTCTTGTGGTGCGGTAACTTGTTTTATATAAATGGCGGCTACATCGGCAACTTCGCGCGCACGTAGCACAAAGCGGCCGCATCGCGTTGATTTTGTGTGAACCGCATCAAATCGCTTCGCGTGTGCTGTCACGTAAGACGCCGCGTTAGTTCAATGACTGTTACATTCTTCATATTTAAATGAATTAATAATGCTTGGTTTCTGAATCAGAGGCTTATATGAATAAGAACTATCCGCTACCAACATCACCCCACCTTTACCGAACCGCACAGTCGGTTAATATGTTGCCCGTCCGGACAAAAACGATAATCCTTTAGGGAAAGGTTCACTAAGTTTGTTCGGTTTTAGAGCATTCGATGAAGATTCCCAAAAGCCGGGCCAAGAAATATTAATACGGATAGCGTGTTTCGCTGGAAATTATACCGGTGTGAAGTCGAAGAGGTCATAGTGGCTATTGATTTTGAAAGAATTTTGCTGAATGTTGCGCATACCTAAGGATAGAAGGAGGAAGGAAGATCTCCTAAGGGAGTTGAGTTGAAATTGGTGTAGACAAGGATACGTAAAACGTCTTGGATTTGCTTCTCTGTTGGTTTCTGCATGAATACAATATTTTTACTGAGTTTTTATTTATTTACTAGCAGACCCGGCGAACTTCGTACCACCTAACAATGAATGTAGTATATTTTTCGATATATTCAACCGAATGCGATGAAACATAGCCTAAGTAATATATAAAGTTACACACAATTTTAATGTATAAAAGTTATCTACATTGATTACGTACGTTTTACGTGATGCGTACATAACTAAAAACTTTTAAAGATTTATTACATGTATAGATTTAATCTCCATGCAACCGAAGGTACAAAGCCTTAGGCATTCTCTACCAGTCAAACTAGGGTGGTGGAGAGACAATATGGCTGGAGCATATTTTTTTTTTAAAACAAAGATTACAAAAGTATATTATAAAGATAAAATAAATATACATACATATGATTCAATATTTAATCTACACTAATATTATAAAGAGGTGATGAGGTCCGATTGTGAAAATTTTTTCACCAATAGAAAGCTGCTTTATTCTTGAGTGACATAGGTAGATGGTATTTTTTGAATGCGGGCAAAGCCGCGGGCAAAAGCTAGTATAATATATACTGATAATGATTTTTTATTTATCATTTTCTTACTCGTGAGCTACCTCAAAATTAACCAGCTACATTATTAAGATCTAAATTTATACATTCATACACTGACAGACAAACAAAGCACTCCTTAATTGCTGGCTAAAAGGCATGAAATTACATAAGCATATAATTTCATGCATAAGAGTGTGTTCCTAATTTGATAAATGTAAGTAGTAAAGATGGATTTTAAAAATCACCTTCCAGTCATTCACCAATCATCTTCATGCAACGATAAAGAACGAACAACGATAAAGTATGAAATTTTGCATGGAAATTCATCATTTTCCCTTCGGGTACACTTCGGTTTGACCTTCGTTTTTTTTTGTTACGGCGTGAGACCTGCAAAAGGCGCCTGGACTTTTGGAAAAGAAACCAGGTAGTGTGGGATTTTTTGCACATGGAAGCGGTCTCGTGAGCTCTCAAACGACCACTCCAGAACCCCTTCTGTATAATTCCTGTAAGAGCACCGCTCTGAAGAGACCATAAAGGGGTCTCTCTTGAGCTTCGTCGTGTAGGGAAGCAATTGGTGTACTATTGTCTTCTCCTTGGCTTGTTTCTTACCTGACCGCCGGACGGCGAGCCGTCTACGGTACATGCCTACGGTAGCCAGAAAACATTTTGCGACAGGAGTACACAATAGTTACGTATGTTTGTTCTTTTACATTGTGTATCCATTGATTCTGACATGTAAAAGAGAATACATCACACTGATATACTCGTTTTAAATTCATTATAGCGTGAGTAAAAGTCAGCGAGCAAATATAGGTTACATGATCCAGGCAATGAAGTAGAAGCATGTCACTGCATGCGAACATTATGTATCAATTGACACCACGAGGGGGAAATATGCCGTTATTTACTGACTTGACGCTAATGTACTTGTTCAATATGTTGTTAATTACTCTCTAAGGTATTTTTTCATAGCATGGGTAGGATAAAAGCAGGACGAATATATGCATCTTTAAGATGAGAGAAAAGGATAGCTACATTGTATGAATCCGACAGCTGTCACCCGCACCATTCTATTATACAAGCCTATAGCAATTGTAGTGCAGTTTGTGTTTAATTTTTTTTCAAAAATCTTTATAGTTACAAGTTTTAGGGCGTGACGGTATCGCGGCTGCAGCGCTACCACCGCGCTGCTGTAAATAACTAAGTAGCGTGCAGCGTGACTGCAGCGCGGGTTTAGCGCAGCAGTCACGCGTTTTTTATTTATATGGCACTTTGCGGCTAATTTGAAGGTGCCCTTATAACCTCAACTAGCTTCTACTAGCGACTTCACCCGTGTTGACCCCCATTGAGTTTCTTTAGGGGGTGAATTTTGGAAAATCCTTTGTTAGTGATCGCCTATATCATAAAAAGAAACTTTGTGCAAACTTTTCACGTTTATAGTCCCAATAGTTTCTTTCGGCTGGGCGTTCATATGTCAGTAAATCAGTTTCTCCTTTTATATATATAGATTATAAGTTTTATGAACTCAATTAGCTTCTACCACACACATACTTTCAGCTTTATATAGTGTGATGTTTTCGTTTAATTAATTGCATTGTAACTATATATGTCTGAGCCAATTTTTAGTTAGGGTTTTTAGAAAAACTAAAAGTAATGGGGAAATATTTTAAATTTTTGGAAAGCATTGTAATCAAATTTTTTGTCAAATCTGGGCTGTAGAATACTTCTAACATTTGATTTCTGAAACGCATTCATTATAACAGTTGTGTGTTCTTCTTGTACTACAATTTAATAAATCTTAAATATTATAAGACTTTTTTTTAAATTTTAAAACGTCTAACTCACTCTGAGATGAACATAAATACACTTGAAAAACCAAATGAACTACAACGATGCGTCGATTTCATGACATTTCACCATAATTTCATTACAACTGAAACTGCTCCGTCATTGCATGTAATTCAGGCATAAAGGTTCATCCACACACTTCAGTCACGTTACCGTCAAGTAGGGTCCGACTGAAACAGGACTTTCTATGGAAATTGAAATCGAAACCGAATCTTTAGTATCGATCTCAGTTGTAACTAAAACCGAAACTCTTTTAGATATTTACTGACCTGTTGGTCTAGTGGTTAGTGAACCTGACTGCTATGCCGGAGGTCGTGGGTTCGATTCCCACTCAGAACAAATGTTTGTGCGATGAGCACGATCATTTGTTCTGTGTCTGGGTGTAATTTATCTATAATATGTATGTATTTAGAAATATATAAGTATGTTTATCAGTTGTCTAGTACTCATAACACAAGCTCTGCTTAGCTTGGGACCAGACGGCGTTGTCTGATAGTTGTGGAATATTATTATTAAATGTTTAAAATTTATTGTTTACAGATTTTTTTTATTTTTTTAGGTGGGAAAATCATCTAATGACAAATCGCGCTCTTGGGCGGAGCGAGAGATAGTGTCAGACTTTTACTGACTAAAAACCCACTCCTGTTCTTTCTTTGCTTTCATCCCGAAGCCCCGGGCTTCGCTTTCACACTACCCGTGGCCCCAGTGGGCTTCACTTACACATGCAGTCAACACGTGTCAAATGAAATATAAAACTATTATGAAATTATATAAAAAAAACTCCAACCAACCAACCTAAAAAACCAACAAAACTTAGAAAAAAATATAAATACATTTTACCTACTTCTTAGTCAATAATATTATAATTGTCACATCATAAAGGAACTCAAAGTGAATTATTAATGTACGATAATACTAAAGTATATCTTTGAAAAAAGGGACAAGACTTGACGGTGACGTGACTGATGTGTATGAACGCAGCCTAAAGCTGGCAAAATGCAATTTCTTGTTCGCTGTAGGAATGTTCATTAGAAGACCTTTGTGACGTCACAACCCTGTGTCGGCCATGATAAATGAAGCTAATCCTTTTTAGCTTACGAATTCAAAAATTGACGATCTATCTCTTTCTTTCTCACGGTTTGTAGATCTGTCTGTCTCGTTTTAGCGTAGAATATTGTTGTTTGTTTTGGTAAAGGACTTAAATCTGTTTCGTAACAGTAAATTTGTGAGTAGAGAATGTTTAATAATCGGATTTTGTTGCGTTTTAGTTTTCTGCTCAACGATTCGACGAATGATTCCAAAAAATGACGTCTTAGCAAAAATTTTTGCTTATTTTAATAAAAAAATTTTAGTTTTTTTGGTAGAACTCTAGTACCTATATATAATCATATTAAAGGTCCTTAACCTTCCGTTTTTATAGAATGATAAATACTTTAAACCTTTTATTGGTATTTTAAACATTAGAACTATCGTTTACTTTAATTGACGATGCAGGTACATATTTACTGTTAGACTAAAAAGTCGATGAATGAGCGCATCCCTACTGTCGTCGCATTATCGTCCCCGCACTAGCATCTTTGACAGTCAAATCGAGAATTGAATTGAATTTGTCAGTCGAGAATTACGCGCTCTTTTCACGGTGTTATACTTTTGAATAGTTTCAAGTTATAATTAAATGTTTTATGTGTTTAAACTGCTATCCTTAATAATACGAATAAAACAAATCTCTCTTTTCTCAGGTAAAAATCAATAGGTAAATAAATTATTAAAATACATCAAGTCTATGACACCTTCAGACAAGAATATGTTCCTACATGTCTTTTGTCTCAATCCATTGTAATATATTTTCCGGGTGGATACAAATAAATTTAAGAACTGTTTAACAAGTTGTAAACGTATTTATTAGTAGTTTTTTTTTCTAATAAAACCTTTGCCCTCAACTTGTTATTGTACAAGTTGTTTCGCCTTGGTGATTAAAGATGATCAGTATGATCACGCTATGTGTAGCCATGACGCCAATTGATAAGTTGATTAGAGGTCTAGGGACAAAAGACAATACTATATACGATGACGAATGTCAAAAACATATCTGTCAATGTGGCTATAGTCATGTGTATTTTGTAACAAGCCTCACATTTTGCATATATCTTTTTGATTTTAATTTATTGATTTTGAATTATTGGCGTCGTCATATTTTTTATACGAAAATGGCAATACACCCGTATTTGACCTGAACAAAAGTTAAAATTAATGACGACAAAATTAAAAACCGTTCTTTTGGTGGGATATCATCAAAAGAAACCTCCCGCTCTGTGTATATCAAAAGGGAGTGTTAGACTTTTACTTACTAAATCTCAACCGTGTTCCTTCAGTTTCCCTTTGCGTTTTAGGGACACGGTAACTCTTTCAAACAATGCCGCAGCCTTTACTCGTAGAAAAAATTCTGAAAAAAATAATTGTGGTCCTCTTGACATTAACGTATATCGCCTCTATATATTATAGCAAGTTGTCAAAATTTAGGGTACAAGTCCTCCTCTCAATCATCGTCTTCCTGCACTTGTTTCATTATACTTGGAGTCTTTTTTTTTCCTTCTATTCTATCCTGTCAGTCGTAAAGCTATGACGAACTCTTTTTTATTTCATATCACTCCTCACACAATCCATCTATCTTTTCTTAAGCCTCCCTCTTCATTTTCATCCATCTACATGTGTAATCATAACCCTTTCAGTAACATGCGTTTCATCCCTCCTCCTCACATGACTGAACCAAGACAAACGATTCTCTTTCAACTCAAGACCTCTCAATACAAAGGAGAAATGGATCGTGGTTTCGATTCTTACACCGAAAAAATCTATTAAGGCGCGTAGTCCCCTGAATATCTGGCCGGAATTAAACGCACACATAATCGTACTGCCAACTAGGCGGTGGTACGAGTATTCGTGCATTTAATTTCGGCCAGTTACGCTCGGATAGAGCCCCGCTGACATTTAAACCATTTCTTTTGCGAAATATTGATCGATTTACATATTCTATGTACATTCTGAAAAACACTTAGGTCCCTTGCCCACGGCGACTTTTTGTAGCGATTCTGTAGCGTGTTAGTAGCGCGTTGGCATCCTTTTTTTATAGCGCTTGCAAATGCGACTAACGCGCGTTAGTAGCGGTGGGTGAGGGGCCTTAATCAGCTTTTTTTTTGTTGTATAAACATTTTTCTAAAGATCAAAGCCGTTTGAAAGGAGTTTTTTTTTCCTTTATTATTAAGAACAAATTTCTTAATAATTGATTACAATCTAGCCCAAAAGTAGTAAAAGTTTTGTTAAAACTAAGAATAGCATCCTTTAGCACTTTTATAGTAGTCCATAGCACTTTCTTAGAGTCTGATATTGATAAAAACCTTTGTTCATGTGTTATAATATGCATAGCACAGCATTGATCAGTATTATACACTAACTTTAAACACTACACTAACTCGAAAGGTTTAGTTCTCTTTAGTTTGAAAGGAGTAAAGAAAATAAGCGAAAAATATCATGTTGTTAAAAAAATTGTTTTGGCTAAAGTATTAGCCGAAATAATCATAATTATGTTGATAATGGTGTACATATTTATATTTTTCAAACTTATTGTCTTAGCCGTTACCGAGGAGTAGACTTCAGAAAGTCACTGTTTTATAGCACTACTCGGGAAGTCATAGAATAGTTGCTACGAGTTTAGTGTTCGGGATTAAATAACAGGCGGAAACTGAATAATAAATTGGATAACTACGTTAGATACGGTCAGTCGTATGTCAGGAAAGTGACACTTGAATGAGTTGTGTCTGTCAAAGTCACGTCATTTCACGTCTAGCTTTCTGTTATTATTTGAGAAATTAATCAAGAATGAATCATAGAATTTATTTCAAATAAACAATTTACAGGCACTTTTGAATTGTCAAGAATTATGTAAGACAAAAAATAATGAAGCTGATTGCACATTACAAAGCTTAGATCTCTATGGAGAAGAATGTGCAAGAAACTCCATGGAAAATCCTCTCTTAGTGCTCGCCTATATCATAAAAGAAAGCCTTGTGCAAAATTTCACGTGTCCCAATAGTTTCGGCAGTGCGTTGATATGTCAGTCAGTCAGTTTATCCTTTTATATATACATATATATAGATAATTATAATACATTTTGTTTTCCATTAGCATGTGGATTAAATAAAATTAGATTGTCTAATACTTTTGGAGTATTTGGTAGCAAATGTATCGAGTCAGCCTTCCTGGTAATCTTTGCTGAGGTAGTCAATACTACAATAAAATTCTCAGCACCATATTACTGAGATCGCGCCTATCTTGACACTTGCAATAAAAACCTACATCAATTTTACATCACAATATCCTACTAGAAAATCATTTGCTAAAAATTAAAACCGCCACTGTACTTAACTAGAAAAAGTCTCGCTGAAAACCCATAACTGTTATAATTTGCCATAAGGGGAGAGCAGACAGTTGCAAACTAGCGTTCCAACCAAGGTCACTTTGGTTTGTGTTGCGGCTACATGGATGTAAATCACGCGCCAACACGTTCGGTGGTTGGAAAACGCGCCTCCCAACCAAGGCCGTTGAAGGTCATGGTTTGCAACTGCTGTCTACACGGATTGAAACTAGCAAGGTCACATTGGTTGGGACGTTGGTTTGCAACCATCTGGTCACCCCTTTATAAGCAACAGTCATTAAAAATAAATTATGACGCATTAAGATTAGACATTTAAACAAACTGTCTGTTTAACCGATTTTTAGGGCTCCGTACCTCAAAAGGAAAAAACGGAACCCTTATAGGATCACTTTGTGGTCCGTCTGTTTGTCTGTCTGTCTGTCAAGACCCTTTATCTCGGGGACGCTTGGAGGTATCGAGTTGAAATAAAAACCATATACTCAGGTCTGCTGTCCTTTGAAGCTGTGGAAAAAATCAAACTTCTAAGTTAACGAATAAAAAGATACAGCCGTTTATGTCGCAAAAAACGTATATTTCGATACTCACAAGGGAATCAAAATTCATAGCGTACTTTCCGTTGACCCAGAATCCTGAAATTTGGCATGAAGCAAGGTCTTATAGCATAAGTATAGGAGTAAATTTGTTGTTACTCCGTCACAAGGAAAAAATACTTTTTCTCCATTCGGGAATTGTAGTTTGTACGGAATCCTCAGTGCGTGAGTCCGACTCGCACTTGCCCTGTTTTTTATTGTTGTCTCGCGCTTGACTACCATGTCACCTGATGGAAACCGACGATGTGGCCAATGATGGAGTGCGCTTGCCTAGAAGTAACCACAGCTATTTTTTCTCCTCAACTTTCACACAACGCTGTCTAGTCATAACCTAAGCAGAGCTTGTGCTGTAAGTAATAGACAACTGCAAAACATAATTATATTTCTAAATACATACATATTACAGATAAATTACACCCAGACAGAGAACAAATGATCGTGGTCATCTCACAAACATTTGTCTTGGGTGGGAATAGAACCCACGACCTCCGGCATAGCAGTCAGGGCCACTAACCACTAGACCAAACCTATTCACTATTGACTGATCAAGACTCAAGATCTGTAGCTATCAAGAAACACACTCTTTACAATAAAAACACGCTTGAAATACATGCAGATGTTACCAGTGTCAACATCATACAAAGCGTGATGTTGAAAAGACGAAGAAACTCGACCCAGAAAGTTTTCTTTGAATCTATGCTCCGGTTTTTTTTTCTTATGACGAACATTTTTTGGTAATGTAGACGTTTCGAATCGATTCGAATGAATGTTGTTTTAATAAAAAAATGCTTGCCTTTTGCGTAAGAATTTGAAATGAGACTTTTGGGACTTGAGTTTCAATCTCAATTTTAAATTACAATTTCAAATTGCAATTTGAGAATTGAGATAAAATGCTTCTTATGGTCCTATTTTTCTCTATGCTTTTACTCACGTGTCTTAGATATTCCCTGAAAAAAAGTTTTTGAAATTCGAAGACTGTCGTGTGTAAATCCATGATTGAAATATTTCAATCACGTAGTCATTTGTTTATTACAGAATGTCTCAAGACATTTTTCGAAATTCGAACGTCGGTTTGTGTCACAATATTCATTTATGACAGTTTTTTTTTCTATAAAACTCCTAAACTGCGGTAGTTTAAAATTCCTAGTAGTGTTTTTTTTTCCGAATTTCGAATGTGAATCTTATGAAAATCTATATTTATTTTATTTATTACTAGTTAACCCGGCAAAATTCGTACCGTTTATGAATGTTGTGATTATTACATATTCACCGAATAATTGATTATTCGGTCAATAAGTTTAGCTAAAAACACAGTTGCTGTCATATTTCGACGTAGTTGGATTATTTTCTGATTTTTTAAAATGTGATACGTTACGATACATTTTTTTTTTCGATATTTCAATAGTTATTCTGCTGTTCGGAGCGGAGACAAATCCAATAAAGCAAAGACCATTAAAATCGGTCCAGCCATTCTTGAGTTATAAATGGTGTAACTAACACAACTTTGTTTTATGTATACAGATTGCATTTTCGGGTACAAAAAGACATTAAAAAAAGAAAAAAAATAACTGATTTGCTGAGGTAAAACGAAACAGCAATACTATGTCGTTTCTCACTGCAAGATGGTCGTGAGTTAAGCTGTTTAAGTAGTTCAAACAAAGCGACGGCAACGTGACGGTAAACGCGGGGAGTGTATAATCGCCTTAGAAGGCTTAGAGTTCCCCTGAATTGTTTCTGTGAATTTTAAGGAACAAAGGTGAAGGCTAGGAGATAGTGGAACGGCAAACTGAAATTTTGTTTCACAGATATTTAGAGGGTCTGAACAGTTTGTCTTGGTGACATTGTCGCTCGTACACAGCATCTTGTTCTTGCTTCCAACACAATACAACATTTACACTTCACAGTTAAATACAGTAACATTTTAGATACACCCAAATCACATACATAATAATCATATGTACCTACACACCTTTTGTTTTCTTTTTCTCTTCTTTTGACAGTCGATACACCGTACGCTCGCGTTCCTCCATTTGTTTATGGTAATGACAAATGATGTATGTTGGAGCGTCAGGCGTCGATCGATGGTTTGTTATTTACTAACTTCGGCCAGCGGCTTCGCCCGCGTGCAATTTGGTTTCACCATACAAACTTTGGACCCCCGTTTTACCCCCTTAGGGGTGGAATTTCGTAAAATCCGTTCTTAGCGAATGTCTTCACCCTATAAGGAACCTACTTGCCAAATTTTAAGTTTGTAGGTGTTATAGTTTCTGAGATTTCGTGATTAATCAGTGAGTGGTATTTCGCTTTTATATATATAGATTCTTGTATGTACTAATTTTAAATATTAATTTACGAATTTTATCTATTTCTCCACTATTTATTATTTTATTTCGATACTCCATTTAACGTCCGTAAGTATGTTCGTGGCATCACAACGCGCCCTAACAGAATACCATCACTGCGTTATGTATCGTTTTAAATAACACAGCATATGCTGAGCGCCTTTTTGGCCTCGCACTGATTTTTTTTTCATTGTGTATTTTTAGTTTATACGATTGTGTGAGGCACGAATAAACATTTATTTCTTCTTTCTTTTCTTTCTTCATATCTAAGAACAGTGACAGTGCAGAATGGAAGAAAAGAACATGTTGCGCCGACCCCAAATAACACGGGACTAGAGCAGCATGATGATGATATCTAAGAACAGTACCTTTCTATTTTATCATAGTGGTGTTCTTGCCTTTGAGATTACTCGTATGAAGACATGAAAATAAGTATAATTTAAGAATCAAGATGTTGTTTATATCTTTTGGAAGTACATTTCAAAGCTAATTCGTACGGTACCGTACATTAGATACACTGGTTGAGCGATTGATAGCCACGCTACGTATCACAGGTTCGATTTTCGCAAGGAACATGTATTTGTATGGCCTGCAGATTCTTGTTCCAGCTCTAGGTGACCTAGTGTATATGAATTTACATCATATTTGTGAACGTAATCCCGATTTCTAAATTGACAATTCAATTTTTAGCATTACAGTACCTATAGCATAGGCTAGCATAATCGGCCTTATAATGTTCCCACTGCGGGGAATCAGGTCTCTCTGTGAAAGGGATTGGGCCGTAATTACCTACCATCGCGGGCAGTGTGCGGGTTTGAAATTTTTTCCTGCATTTGCAATGTTATCCTTCACCCTTTTGAGAACAGTGGTGATGAAATAAATAACACAAACTGAAGCACCTGCCTGAGTTTGAACCCACGATACAAGGGTGTTTTTAATATCGTGTGACTTTCATCACGCATGCGGGATTGCTCCGCACGCGTAGCCCCCGCAAATGTCCTTTTCATACAAGTATTTATTGTAATGCGTGGAATACGCACGCAGGATGCGGGGCGTGATATCAAGCCGCATGCGTGATGAAATCCGCACGATATTAAAAACACCCTAAGTCGGGGCCATTACCATTGGTCCATAAACTCAAACATTAAAGTAAAATTCTTAATAACACACTCTCTCTGTCTTTCTCTCTCTCTCTCTCTAATTTTCCATTCAAAAATGGGATCTTACGCATTCACGTTACATGTTCTCAATATAAGACAAAGTAAAAAAAATATCTTTCAAAACAAGCTATTAAACAAAATTCTACCTGAATGTTTGTACTGTAGTTTTTTGTTTTCGTATTTTTCTCAACTAACCCTTTTAATTGATACCCATATCATTGGGGTGCATAAAAAACAAATAGCTCGCCGTCTTCGTGGTGATTTGAATGTGAGAATTGACGGTTGTTCCATTGAGAGGGTGCAGGAAGCGCGTAATCTTGGAGTACTATTTGATCAGCACTTGCATTTTGAGACTCATATCACGGAAGCTGTGCGCAACTGCTTCTATCGTCTCAAGCTCTTATACCGTATACGTCCCTACATAAGTGTGGATATGCGTATCATGCTTTGTGAGTCACTTGTTTTATCCAAGCTGAACTATGCTGACACTGTGTATGGGGCGTGCATTCTCGGTAGAAGTGATAAGCTAATTCAGCGAGTACAAAATGCTTGTGCGAGATTCTGTTTTAATGTTCCTCCCAGATCTCACATCACTCCATTCCTAAATAAGGGTAATTTGATGAGAATGTCAGTTCGCAGAAAACTTCATCTGGCCACCCTACTCTTTGGCATAATCCTCACAAAGAAACCGGTTTATTTATATAATAAATTGACCTGGCCGCGTGAAGTGAACAAAATTAAAACTAGAGCTTCTGCCTACCTTTTGTTGACCTTGCCCCATAGAACGGCTGCATTCCGTGGTAGTTTCAAGTTCATGGCTTCCCATATCTGGAATGCCCTGCTGCCACCTCTTCGTGCTATGAAAACAGTTGGAGCATTCAGTAAAAAGTATAAGCAATACTTGTTGTGGACCCAAAAGGAAACCACCACATGAACTTACCCTGGGTCGGCACGCAGTTTGTGTGATGATTTTTAAGTTCCATGTGCCTATTAAGCAGCAATTTTTATCGGCATTACTCTTGCGACCAGCACAACACTTCCAAAGAATAAGTAAAGCTAACGCTTTAAACACTTCACTTTTCACTAGGTACTCACTTCATGTATATTCTTTGCTTCACTACAGTCACAGTCAGTAAAAACAAACAACACTTATATTTTGTATGCACATTATTTCCAGTTTATTACTTTAAAATCGTTTTATTTGAGCTGTTATTTATTTTTGTTTTCCTCATTTTGACAGCCGGCCATTACTTGGCCATTACCACAGACTATAGCCTACATCTGCGCCCGCGCGTTCCATTCGTTTGTCTGCTATAGATAAATGCATAACGGAGCGTCGGGCGTATGTATGAATGGTTAAATAGGTAGTGCTTTTATTATACACTTATTTAGTAGTTTAATTGATTTGTCTATATGTTTAGTATATTTTATTTTATTATTTTGTTATATATATTATCTTATTTGTTTCTGTGTTCCGTGAGTGTGTCCGTGGCATCACCAGGCCCTATCAGAATACCAGCGCTGCGTTATTTTTACTTTTTAGTTAAATATCGCAGCATATGCTGAGATAGGAGCCTTTTTGGCCTCGCACAGGTCTTTTATTGTTATTTTTTAATAAGTATTGTTTTTTCTATTATTTTTAAGTTAAGTATTTATAGATTAGGTAGTTACTTTTTATTTTATTGTTGTTTGTCCTGTGCGAGTCTCAAATAAATGTTTTCTTTCTTTCTTTCTTCTTTCTTCAGGAGTCCGCCATACTGGATTATGTTGACGTTAAATGACGTCAACATAATCCAATATGGTGGACTAGCTAAGCATGAATTGTCATCTAAACCAAACATGTCAGGAAAATTTCATCTCAATCGGTTCGGTGTAACTGTTTTAAAATCCATTTGCAAGATTTAACCTAATCAAAGATACATAAAAACGTAATATAATAAAAAACTTCTAAAAATACATTAATAATAATAATATTCCACAACTTTCACACAACGCCATCTAGTTCCAAACTAAGCAGTACTTGTGCTATGAGTACTAGATAACAGATAAAAATACTTATATATTTCTAAATACATACATATTATAGATAAATTACACCCAGACACAGAACAAATGATCGTGCTCATCACACAAACATTTGTCCTGGGTGGGAATCGAGCCTACGACCTCCGACATAGTAGTCAGGACCACTAATCACTAGACCATGTTACAGGCCTGTCTACACAACGGTACATTACTACCCAAAGCGCTCGATTCATGTAGAGCACTCAAAACAGTGTCGTACTGAGTGTGACACGATTACAATCAACGCATTAACTAATTGATAATGACATGTGACGTTGACACTTTGACAGTGCTTAATAGTCACGCCGTGTGAATCGATCCTACGATTTTAGGCTTTTTCTATATTTTTTTTTTTATATATTTTATTTATCTCAGGACCCTGAGGTCCTGGACCTTTGGGAGGCGTACGAGGAGCCGAAGCCAACTCGCAGAGGCCCTTTAGATAATTATAATGGAACGTGATACCAACCGACGATTATCCCTGTACGCGCTATGCTAGTGCACCCAAGGACAACCCCCGGTTATTGTAGGCTTTTTCTATTACTATTATGTATGTGTTGGCTTCTGACAAAGCCTTCTTTGTCAGGAAACGAACTAGCATTTATCACCGCGCTTGACATTTGGGTACCTACTTGCTTCTGTTTATTTTTGTACAATAAACAGGAACCTTAGCAACGCAAAAAACAACTAGCAAACAACTCGCAAAGTTCAAAACTTTGCGAGTAAATTAAAAAAAAAAAACTAGATAGCTAATGTCACTAATTTTAAATTTAAAAGTACTCGAATACAATACACATCTAAATAAAATTAAAATTTAAAGTCTACGCCTTACTTAAATATTTTTTTAAATTTGTATTTGAATGAAAAATTTAGGTATTATTTTCATAAAACAATAAAAAGTCGATGAAAAAAAAATCTACAGTGCATGAGAAGTGTTTAGGGGTCTGAAAGGATAGCAGATGAACCCTCCCGTCGACCATTTTAATTTGGCACACGATGCACCAAACACCTTGTATTGTACTAAACAAGAATGAACACTAAAAGTTTACAATGATAGAGTAGTGGAGGTCCAGTGAGTAACCATAGAGTTTCTTGCCGGTTTTTCTCAATAGGACACGACCAATTTGGAACCGTGCACTAGTTTCTGACGTTTTATAAGTGCCCATGTACGCATATCTGAAATAAAACAAGATGCGTTTAAATACCCGTGTTTTACATAGAAACAGACTGCCTATCAGACTTCCACAACCCAGTTGCTGGGCAACACGATACTCCTTGGATAAACTGATGATCAGACTTTTTAGCGTCTGACTAATTGTAACGACTGTCAAAGATCCTACGAATGACAGCTGGGACCAACAGCTTTACGTGCTTTCCGAGGCACGGTGTGTCAGTAATGTCTTAGATAAACTTTATTTTTTAGGGTGTTTCATGTTTTTAAAATGTTCGATTTTTGACTTTGCTCGAATTCAGTGTTCTTCAGAGATGTACAAAATGCTTTTAAAAAAGTATTTAAATACTAAATGCAAATACTTTTCAAATTTACTATTTCAAATGCAAAATACAAAATACTTTTGCTTTTTTTATTTAAATAATAAATATAAAATAGATATTTTCAAAATACTTTATTCAAATAAAATACTTTCAGATAAGTTTACTAATGTTCTTTAGTTATTAATAACTAGCGACCCGCCCCGGCTTCGCACGGGTGCAATGCTGATCAGCAAAGTCGCTTCCAGCTGTCTGTCCGCTTAGATCTTTAAATCTACGCAACGGATTTTGATGCGGTTTTGTCCAGCATTGGACCAGGGCGGGTCGCAAGTACTAAATATACTACAGAATGTCTTTATACACAACTTTCACAGTTTTTTTGTCATTAGTCAATACAAACATATTTTCTTTTGAGAGAAAGAGCGACATATAATTGGCTATGTAATAAAAATATTCAACGCTCAAATCTAAGCCTGTAACGTTGAAAGTTTGACCCTGCGATTTTTGATGGTCATTGCAAAAGATATTTTTAGCGGAAATTGTAGGCGTTTATATTGGAATGGTAAATTCGATGGTATTAACTGCTAGGTTACATTGTTTTATTATGAATTTCCTGTGTCTACGTTCCACCTTCCTCCATCATCAGATCAGTTCGATAGTACCTTATAGCCAAAGTGCATCTCATGACAATTCTAATAAGCCCAAACACGACTAGGATACATTGATCAAATACATAGTTCCGGTACCTATCTTCCGGCTCCATCATCATTATTATTATTTCGTTTATTCATCATTTTATCTTACAAATTATATTTTTAAATATTTCAATAAAAAAATAAAAAAACATTTAAAAATATAAAAAATAGTATCCCACCGGTATCGGGAACAGGGTCGAAGCTACCGGCGGTCAGGGCTCCAGAGAAAGGAACCTTCTAACAATACGAGCCGTGTCCAGGAGTACCGCTTTCTGAATCAAGCCCTTGATCCAGTCGCCTAACGCGAGCCTCCTAAGGTGTTGTTATTATTATTATTATTATTATTTTTACTATGCTACTATATTTGAGGAGTTCCCTCAATTCCCCATGGAACCCATCATCAGAACTAAATTTTGATAAAAATGGGAGCAATCTGAAAGCATATCCTTTAAGAGGAAAAAAAATTTGCAAATCGGTCCATAAATCACGGAGTTCTGAGGTAACACACAAAAAAAATAAAAAACATACAACCGAATTTATAACCTCCTCCTTTTTTTAAGTCGGTTAAAAACACTATAACGATCAAAATAACATTAATTTCGGAAGTCGGTATTTCTGGCATTGTTTGCTTGTTATTTAACACCGACTTCCGAAATTAAAGTCATTTTGATCGTTTTATTGTTTTTGTACTGAAGTCGGTAATTTTTAATTTTTTGTAAAAAAAAAATATAACACACTTTTTAGTTGTGATGCACTTATAGCCAGAGTACCTATTTCTCATGACATTCGAATTAACCCAAACACTGCTAGGATACATTATTTTATTATGAAGTTCCCATCCACCTTCCGGCTCCATCATCAGGTTAGTTCGATAGTAGGTACCTTATAGCCAAAGTGCATATAATAACAATTCTAATAAGCCCAAACACGGTTAGGTTACATTGATTAATTACGGAGTTCCAGTGCCTATCTTCCGGCTCCATCATCATCATTAGATCACTTCGATGATACCATTTTCAACATTACTATTTAGAACCATTTATTTATTTATGTTGTCATAGTTACTTAACTATCTTCATTGTGATATCTATGTGAGGGTGAAGTTCCGTTGGCCATTTCTGGTCTTCTTCATCAGTTCCACTTCATCAAATGTTACTTTTTTACTGTAAATGTTTTTTTTTGGTTTTCTCGATGAAAATACCAAAATCACTATATAGTGCCTAGAATATTTGAGGAGTTCCCTCGATTCCTCATGGATTCCATTATCAGAACTGGATTTGAAAAAAATGGGACCAATCTGGAAGTAACCGAGTAGTGGCTTGTTTCGGCACATCAATCTTTGAAAGAATCAAGTTATTTACCGCAACCGCTATGTCCCTGCATTTTAAATCTGTAATATCTTCGAAAATATTTACTTAAATTACACGCTTTAAAGGGCCATATTGATCAATATTAAATGCAAAATTTATTTAAGGTACTTAATTGGATAAGGATCAATGCTGTATTGCTTAAAATCGTTTCGTAAATAAGCCATTATTTCTCGTAAAAAGTAAAGGATAAAAAATGGTTATTGTGGGTTATACCTAAAAGATAGACATATACTATCGCTGACTTTTTTGTAGATCTTTATAAGGTGTACAATACTGTAGTACATTATTTTGATCTATGTCTTAGGGTTCAGCCAGCGTTTGCAATGTAAGCGCAAAAAAATGTGTTTATTTACGACATCACATTAGAAACCTCTAAAATCATCAGTGTTCCTCTACTATATTGTGCGTGTATTATACACATAAACCTTCCTCTTGAATCACTCTATCTATTAAAAGAAACCGCATCAAAATTCGTTGCGTAGTTTTAAAGATCTAAGTATATACATAGGGACAGACAGACACGAAAAGTGACTTTGTTTTATACTATGTAGTGAAGACTAACATTACAAGCTCTTCAAAAAGAGCATCAGACATGTTGCGAACCCTAAAAAAGAAACGAAGCGTAATCATTTTTCTTTAGATACACTTTAGAGTAACATAACACCTCGTATTTTTCACTCAACCTGTCCAGTCATAGTGCTTAATGGGCCGTAGCCACGAAACCTTTACATTAAGCTTCTTTCGATGCTTGTCTGTGAAAGAGTAACGGAGGTTCACTTTGGTGTAAACTTTTACACAATCAATGACTGCCCTATTTTTGTCTGCAAAAAGATCGCGGAATGTGATAAGGACGCCCACTACAGACAAATTGGTATGCAATTTGGTAATGTTATGTTACGACTTATTGACAAAATGTAACCAATGTGTATAAATTTATTTATTTATTTAAACATCATGTACAGTAGTGGTACATTATGCGGATTATTAGGCGGACTTAACGCAACAAGGCATTCTCTACCAGTCAACCTTTGGGTTAAAAGAGACAACACTGTGGTAGGTGTGCACAATAAATAAATAACATTTATATCAAGTAGAATGTAGTATCATTAAATTAAGTTACAATAATAAAATACTTATATGCCAATGTTATAAACTAATAAATACATTATAATTAGGAGAACTTAAAAAATAACAATTATGACGAAGACCCATAGAAATATAAAAAACAGGAGAAGTGGCAAGGGGGCGTGTGCATGTCCGCGCGACTTGCGCAAAAACGGCATACACGGGCAAATGGCCGTCAGTTATAAACTTGGGAGATTCGCGATACGTGATCGTAAACAAATTTAAAATGCCGTGTTGTGCAGTGGTTTCGTGCAAGAACCGAAGCGATAAGAGAAGCCTGGGTCATCACGGAATCTCTTACCATATATAAGTACAAGTTTAATGCTATATTTATCTTTAAAATCAGTAAAAACAACAAATCTTCTAATATCCCTTGCTGCTACTACGTTATTTTTGTTTTCAAATATCAAGGCGACTGTATTACTCCTACAGTAAATACATTGCTCTTTAACTACTACCAAATTTTAACGCTTAGCAACTGAACAAGCAATGTAAAAATAACATAACGATACTTTATCAATGTGGTGTATTTTATAATACGGCCGCTGTTAGTTGCGGTGAGTTAATGATGTGCCTATATGATCTACTATTGTAGACTATCGACCATAATATCGATTGGTTGGATATCCGAAGTGAAATAATGTAAATATTTTTATTACTTTGATTATTTTATAGAGTAGTAAAGAAATACGCAAGCAACTGTCGTAAAGTAAGTTAGTTAAATTGTAAGTTAATACCTACTCGAAGGACTATTTTTTGGTTTCAGATATCGTATCTTTATGCCTTATCTTCGTGTTATTTCCTTACTTATTTCTGATTTTGATATTTTAACTTCCTTCTTAAAGTCTCCAAAAGTTTCGAATTCGCTACAATAACGGGCATGATTCAGATTTTAATAACGACTTTTGCTTAAAATAAGGCAACATGTTCTAGCTCTTTATTTGTTCTCTTTATTTAACAAGCTCTGTACTGTTTTTTTCTAATAAAAGTCTTACATGGTGAGGTTTAGCAGAAACTTAGGTAAAATGATAACTAAAATGTTATTTTATGTATTCAGTTTTCTGAAAGACGCAATTTTAATAAAGCAATGGATTGATGCCACTGGAAGGCCACCTAATTGGTTCCCTAAAAAAATATAGTACCATAATGCTCAATTCACTTTCAACTAGAAATGCTTTAGTCTCTAAAAAAAAACGCAGTTGTTTTGAATGGGCAAGACTAGACCTTATTTTTGTAGAAGTGAGTTACAATTTTTTTAGTAACTGAAAGCTTTTTCATGTAATAATTCATAATATAAGTTATTAAACTTTTCAGGATTTTAAAGAACCAGGACACGCACTTGGCCGGTTTTTAGTGATATTGACGTTCTAAAATGCCGTATATAATGGCCTAATGCGGGTAAATGGTTAGAGTTTTTTGGTTTTATGATAGCAAATTTTATTATTCTATTATTTCTGGACATATTGATTTAGTTTTTGGGACCCAATAGAAATAACACAACAAAAAATGAACAAATCGATAACTTTTCTATTTAGTCAATCACTAGCGTAAATGTAAAATAAATTGCTTTTGCATAGCACATCGACATTTAATGTGTGCGTAAGTTGTAGGTGCATGGAAAATACACGCTGTTTTTAGGAACGTAAGGTTTATAATTGACTGTGTAGTATGGACTGATTTATTATTTGCGGATGTGTGCGCGACTGCATAACTATTGCTGCATGTGTAGTAGTGTCGGCGGTAGTAGGGGAAACTGGAGACATCGTGTTCCGGTACATTTTTTACTACTTAACATATCTCCTCCTTTCTTATATCTATGCGAAGACCGAACTAAGGTTGAGAGGGCTTCAAGTAGTAGTTCCGAATTTTACGCTTGAAGAAAAATCTATTTTCGGCTTTTTTGATGTCAAGGGAAAGCACATTCCAGAGTTTTATGGTAGAGACAACGTAAGAATTAGCCATAAACCCAGTACCGTGAGAGGGAATATGAAGAAGCATGGTTTTGGGTGCTTGAAGGTTGAAATTATGAGAACTGCCCAATACTTTAAAATATTGCTTTAAATAATCAGGAGCACACGGATAAATTAAAAAATAGGATTTGTTTTAGTTTCCTTTTTTATGTATCATGATCTTTCTATCATGAAGTACATAATTATATTGAATAAATAATCTTGTCTTTATTTTATTTTTATAACAAGAAACAGCAAACAGCTACAATGTAAAACTTGGGTAACAGGTACCCAAAACATATAAACAATATTGTAGCCCACAGCGCTGTTCACAGATTAGCTTGGGGATACATAAATAAAATCACGGATGACATCGAGATTACGAATAGAGTCAGTCCACTTTAAGAAGATCATCGCTTGATGAATATTTATTATTTATTTTCTTATTTTCCTGGCAACAACAGGATAGTCGGTCCAAATCTTGTTGAAGAAGATGGCTTGAATCTTGGCAATGATATATTTGTTATATGGCTCTGTAAATCTTAGGGTCGTCGGCATACAAAAGAAGCTTGGTATTTTGAAAGCATTGACTGATATCGTTTATATACAGAATAAATAAAAGAGGACCAAGTATTGAGCCTTGAGGGTCTAGCCTATATTAAAGATGTAAAAGTATACAAATTATGTTTGGAATTTTTTGAAGTTTGTATATTAGTTAATCACACCTCAATGGTTGAATAGATTATGTTGTTAGAATGTAATTAAAACATACACCAATCTTCCTGCCCTTATCCCGTGTTATTCGGGGTCGGCGCAACACTTTTTTTTCTTCCATTCTGCCCTGTCACTCATCATACTATCACTAACTTCCTTTTCTTTCATAATCACTCTTCACACAATCCATCCATCTTTTCTTTGGCCTACCTCTCCCTCACCATCCATCCACATGTATGCTCATAGTCATAACTCTCTAGGATCAAAAATATGTAGGTATACTTAACAAGATTTTGTAAAATATTTTTTTGGCATTTTACAGCTAGTTATAACATAATAATGCAGTAAAATAGGTACTGAGATACTTAAGAAAATCTCATAAAGAACGACGTACCTACCTACGGCGGATCGCTGTTGTTAGAAGGAGTAACATAAGCTACTTTTTATTTTCCCACGGAGCGGGACAATCAATAATTCAAAAAATGTTATCCATTTCGGGAAGGTCCCTCGTCTTGGGCTTATAAATCTCCACAATGAGAATCATTGTTTTGATGCAAATAAAACAATTGAAAAAGGAGAGTAATGTTCATAAACTCGACGCGAACGAAGTCGCGGGTAACAGCTAGTTTCAAACAGGATTAGAATTTTATAGGAAAATTATTAATGTGTCTAAATCAGGCAGTTTTTGGTTGACGATATAATAAGATTGTCAGAAAATCATCATCATCATCATCATTTCAGCTGAAAGACGTCCACTGTAGGACATAGGCCTCCCTCAAGTGTCGCCACAATGACCGGCGATTTTTGGCCATTATTTGGGCTATGTTTGTAACCTTGGTTCTCCTGCGGATATCTTCATTTCTGATGTGATCACGCAAAGAAACTCCGAGCATAGCCCTTTCCATTGCCCTTTGAGTGACTTTAAGCCTTCTGATGAGGCCTATTGTAAGTGACCACGTTTTGGAGCCATATGTCGTCACTGGCAACACGCACTGGTCATAGACTTTCGTCTTGAGACACTGTGGTATATTGGATGAGAAGACACCGCGCAGCTTCCCGAACGCTGCCTCGCCGAGTCGGATTTGACGATTGACCTGTTTGTCAGAAAATAAAAATTTTAAACATTGCTCTCTGGAGATCCTCGTCACTTTCAACTGATCCCATAAACATACACCTGGATCTCACAGTACAACTTACTATATAGACTACAGGTATTCATTAAGTCTATAGGTTCTATAGGAGCCTGATATAAATAAAACTTTGCTAGCGTAGTAAATTCGTCACCCTTTAACCGACTGATTTTATGCAAAACAAACCATTTAACAAAGCACTTCCATTCATTCAGCTGTGTCCAAAACTTCCGTGGCTGCCCTTATCAGGGGCTGCCCTATTTTCCTAATAAGAAAGTAGGTTGGGTGAAGTCACGGCTTCTTCGTTTTCCGGCCGAACCCTAATGCTACCGATGAGAGTAACAAAAGGTTTAGTAACTTAGCTTGGGATGGGTGGGCATTATTTGTGTATTTCTTTTCAGGTTTATTTTGATATCCACTATTAATTATTTTCGTAGTCAGTAAATACCGTTTCAGTAAACCTTCTTTACTTACCTGCTGTATGGTAACAATCGAAAGCAAACGACCGACAGTATAAATCAAAAGACGAACGGCTTCGGTAATGTTCGGCGCATTTCGTTGTTATTGGCTGGGAATCTGGGATACATCCATTAACTACACTTAGTTCGGGTTACTGTCATTAGTAAATCCCACCAAAAACATTTTGTAAAAAACTAGCCAAGTCTAGATGGAGCTGCTTGTTTATCTCTAAAAAGTAATGAAATCTGGACAAAGTCGTACCAAGTCTAAGGTTCCTTACTGCGATTTCTTTATTATTATAGTTACTGTTGTGTGACTTGGCCGTTGAACAATACGTTTCCCGAGTGGCAATTTTCCATCGTCAATGGGTAGCGGTTCTGGCGACAGATTGGTGCAAAGGTGTCATGGAGCACCTGGTTTTGTACCCTTGTGTACCCTTCAACGGCCAAGTCACACAACATTAACTATAATAATAAAGAAATCGCATTAAGTAACCTTAGACTTGGCACGACTTTGTCCAGATTTCATTACTTTTTAGAGATAAACAAGCAGCTCCATTGAGACTTGGCTAGTTTTTTACAAAATGTTTTTGGTGGGATTTCACTTCTTTTTGTAGAAACGTGGGCATATTGATTTTTGCAATGAGAGTCGATTTTTTTATGTAACAATAGTAGAAGGGGGCATTACCATATCTCTAATAAAGCTGAGACCAGCTGAGGGTTCTTCACCAGATACTTCAGACCTTCGATTTTTGACATCAAATGAAGCGGCCCACCAAGTTGAATATTTTTTGTAAAGGCGGTATGTCGATCTCTAATAGTTTAGCCCAACGCTCATGAATGAATAATAATAATAATATTTTTATTTATTATAAAAGTATTTTTAGGTAATTCTAGAAAACCTAAATAATTAGAATTATTATTGATTATTTTTGGTATGTAGGATTTGTATGATAATAAAAGGTCTAAAGAAAGTAGCCCAAACGAGGATTGACATATCATCATACTTTAATGTTTAAAACGATCTGGCCAGTTTTACTTGGCGGCCATGTCATTAAGTGATCAATTTCTAAGAACTGGATGACATATACATACGTAACCTTTTTTATGTAGGTACCTCATGATGACGACACAAAATAATTCAAGTCAAAACTTCCATTTTACTTTGCTTCCCCCATAAAACACCCAACAAATAAGGTCATTTCCCCCAACATAGTATTTTACGCTCTAAAAGTGCAGTTGAAAAGTGTTTATTAAGAGGGTCCTTTTTCACTCGCCTATCTTCAACATCGAGCATGGTTTAAGAGCTTGTTACTTCATCTAACGCAATCCAACGCGATTTTTTACGAAAAGGCAACGCGAAAAAAGAGAGATAACACCTGAAAACTCTGTTAGCATTCGGTAATTCCGTGATTTACTCGAATATTTTACAAAACTTGTTCCAGGAAATACGTTTTTTTTTAAACCCTTAAAAGTTTTTTGTCGTCTTAAAGGATCTTTATTAATTTTGCAAGGCTTCTATTGTTATACTTCTTTGACTTTTTAAATTTTTGAGTAAATTTTGAAGTGTCAAAATTCATGCAAAATAGCAGATGTTCAGAGGTCTTTGCTGGATTAGTTTAACACGAATTTATAGATTGATTTCAATAGAAGCCTAGATAATATCCACAAGATACTGTATTTTCAAAATGTCTTATGAAAAATGTGTAATAACGTCACATCACGTAAGAATGGTTGTATGAAAAACAGTTAAAATGTATGTCCGGTTGCATCCCCTTAAGTGCAAGTATCATCATAACAAAACTTGACTAAATGGGGTTTTATAGACCCGTATCCCGTGCTTCTGATATCCAATGTGAGTTCAAATCATGACCCACTTGCTGGAAGGCTCCAGATTCCCATTTTCATGTGACTGTCGCAACCCCTGTTTAAGGAGTAGCTGGAGAAGCGCCACGTCGTCCTTGCCTTTCATCACACAGGTGCTCTAGGTACCCATACATCTTCACTGTTAAAAACATAGTGAAAGCCGCATACATTCCAACTTACATAGCCATCTACTGAGACTAAACTATAAAAATAAACTATTAAATGGAACATTGAGTGCATTAAATTTAGAAACGTAAATAAAATAGACTAAACACAAGCTGTTTAGTCTATTTTATTTACTTTTTTTAGTGTACTAAACACAACCTATTTAGTCAATTTTATTTACTTTTTTTTTAGTGTACTCAATGTTCCGTGAATGTGTCCATGGCATCACAGCAAGCCCTAACAGAATACCAGCAATTATAATTTTATCTTTCTTTATTATTTCTAGTTTTATTAAATTGGACATTTTTTGCTTTCTTATTCTTATTTTAAAGATAGTTAATACGTAAAGGCGAGTTTACCCGTACGGGTTTTGGGGTTACTTTCTTTACAAAATAAGTCTACCACACGTAAAAGCTTAAAGAACTTAAATATCACCTTACTTCCCTTCATAAAACGCCAACCATTAAGGCCACTTCCTCCAACATAGTATTTTACACTGTAAAGTGCAGTTGACAAGTGTACATTAAGTGCAAGTATCATTATATCACCGGCCTAGCCCGTAAAGGGTGCGGCGGAATTGAAACCAACGGTTAATACTGAACGACACGCTAGCTTTTAGATTTCATGTAATACTATGTTGTGGTTGACATATGGTAGGTTTAGTACGATTTTTGCATAGTAAGTATATTAGCGTGGGTTTTGGAGGTCAGTTTATTATGAGAGTGAGTTGAGCTTTGTGCTTTAAGGCCTTTGTGTGTTATCAAAATGAGTTTTTTTTTCTATTATTCTACATTAGTGCTTGATTGCGATCCCACCTGATGGTAAGCAGTGATGCAATCGTTGATGGTGAAGCGCACTAGTTTATTAAGAGCCTATTCACTCTAGCCTTGAAGACACCTAAGTTATATAATCTGACGGGAAGACCGCAGCAGGCAAATTGTTTCAGTCCTTCGATGTACGTGGTATAAGCGACGCGCGAGACGAAACGCTTAGTCCAGACCATTCATGCTTATTTATTTGTATATAATACGTACCATTTGACCCAGCGAACTTCGTACCACCTAACAGTCAATGAATGTAGTATATCTATAGATGTTGTCAACCGACTGCGATGAAACAAAGCCTGAGTAATATATCAAGTTACACACAATTTTTATGTATAAAAGTTATCTACATCAATTTCGTACATTTTACGTGATGCGCGCACAACTAAAAACTTCTACAGATTTATTATACTAAGTCAAAAATTACAGCACTAACTTCATCTCACTGTTTCACTTTTGTGGCCTACCTTTTATTTTGAGGTAGAAAAACACTAAGAAACTTTTCGGGCTCTGGGTGGAGTGAATGGAAGTATCAGGTTTTCATGACTACAAAATTTTGGTTTCCCTTCAGTTGCCCTTTTCGTTTCAGGGTCAGGGGTTGTGTGTTACTTTTGAACAATTTTGCAATTTTTTTTTTAGCTTTAGTAATTTTAGAAATGGACTCTTACATAGAAATAAAGTTACCTCCATCATCGGTAATAGAATGTTACTTTAGACCGTAAATTCTGCCGGCTTGCGGACGGTGAGCAATAGGGAGCTCGCTGTCCGATACGGACTAGGCCCAGGCTAACGGTGCGTGGTTTTCCTCAAAGAGATGTCAGCATGAGCTCCGGAGACGATTCCTGCCAAGATTGTGGGAAAGTTCTAAAGAGCCACCATAGCCTTGGAACGCAAAGGGCAACTAAAGGAGCATCGGGGGTTCTAGTCAATAAAAATCTTACACTACCTCTCGTTCGTGAGCAGTGGTAGCCGAGTGGTAACGGCCCGGACTTACGAGTTGTAGGTCGCGGGTTCAAGCCCAGCCAGGCACATTACTTTGTGTAATTTATTTCATCCCCATTGCTCTCAAAACGGTGAAGGAAAACATCGTGAGGAAACCGGTATGTCCAAGAACCAAAAAAAAAAAAATCGAACACATGTGACATCCACCAACCCGCACTGGGCCCGCGTGGTGGATTACAGCCCATTCCCTCTCTTAGCGAGGAGGCCTGAGTCCCAGCAGTGGGCACATTAAAAGGCTGATTATGCTATTACTACCTCTCGCTTTACCTAGAAAGCATATATTTATTTGATAATAACCACTCAAAAATCTTCTCCAAGGTTAAATTAATACCATTTAGTCGTTTTAAAGTTATGCAGACTGCCCACAGCTTATTCAATTCCCTTCAGTGCAGAGACAAGAGCTACGTTCCAAACGGTAACACTAGTAAGTGGTGTGGCATTATTAAGTGCAACCGGGCACGTGTATTGAGTGGTGACGTCACTGAGTAAAGGGTCTTATACATTTGCCTTCTCTGTTGATACCAGAATGTTGTGAATTAAACAGGTGCGAATCAGGCATTTGTGCTAAATTTGGCTTTTTTAGCACAGCCATGAGGCACACAATTTTTATTATTTGGCTCCTTCTTATTGGTATCGCATAAGTATATCTTAATAGTCTTTTGTTGTGCCATATTAGTACCTACTCATTTTCTATCTTTTAGGTGTCTTAAGTTTAGAATTTCCAGTTACCAAAAAGGTCTCATCATCATCATTTCAGCCGATAGACGTCCACTGTTGGCCTCCCCCAAGTGTCGCCACAATGAACGGTCCTCGCGTGATTGAATCAGAAATGAAGATATCTGCAGGAGAACCAAGATTGCCGACATGGCACGAAGAATTGCCAAACTTGCAATGGGCAGGGCACTTTGCTCGCAGAACAGATGGCCGTTGGGGCCGAAAGGTTCTGGAGTGGCGACTGCGTACCAGAAGACGCATCGTTGGAGGGCCTCCTACAAGGTGGACTAAATAACTTTGACTTTTACTTTTAGACCTATCTCTCATAACCGGTTCCGTAGGGTAAACTAGGTCCTTTTTTAAGTCTAAAATCATCCAATGGCTTCTCCTACTCTAAGGAGGAGCGAGAGAGCGTGTCAGATTTTTACAGACTGAAACCTACCTTTGTCCTTCAGTTACATTGTGTGTTCCAGGACCACAGTATTACCTTACAGAAATTTCCCGTGGGGCCAACTAGGTCTATGTTGCCAAAATGCAAAATAAACTAGGTCTATGTTGCTCTCAAGCGGAAAGATAAGTATAAGTTTAAACAGTTGTTTCATTAAGCAACGTGAACTAAGTTATGAACAGCACGGATCCACGTTATCAGTATTTCACAGTTGGATAGTTGTAACTCACGCTTACCTGTTAGAAATTTTAATGGAGCCATTCCACGAGGTGACAAAGCAACATTAATTTAAGTAATTTTCTTGATTTCTATACAACATTTTGTAAGTAGTATGTTCAGCCCCCCTAGCCAAGTTACAATCGTTTCGTTCGCGCCGAACGTCTCGAGTAGGCCACGCCTCCGATTCCTTTGTTCTGACCACGTGACTGAGCGTTGAGATGACGTCAGATTTCAGCTATTTTTAAAATAGCATAGCATAGTCGGCCTTATAATGTTCCCACTGTTGGGACTTAGGCCTCCTCTCTGTTCCACACGCTCCTCAAGGAGATGTCAGCAAACCGTAGGGGCCCAACAGAGTCGAAGGCAAATGGCAAAGAAAGAACAGGAGTGGGTTTTTAGTCAGTAAAATTCTGACACGCCCTCCCGTCCGTCCAAGAGCAGAGGATGTCATTAGATTTTCACACCCAAAAAAAAAAACTACTAATTTCAACAGGGACCGGGCCAATTTCAAATTCATCGCAGGTAACTGTGTCCCTCAAAAAAGATTTTTTTTTTATAACATATAACAAAAAATCTTCGAATACAAAGTGAATAAACTTAAAATAAATTGTTACCTAAAGCATCTTAAATAATAAATATTTATCAAAATTCATTATTTTTCCTCTTTTTTAAGGTAACATAACGGTCATCCTTGGTAACAGAGTTGTTTTCTATACAAAATTATCGTGTCCCAGACAGAAGTACAATACGAATATTCATTAATAAATTGTTTTACTGGAAAACTGATAAATTAAAATAAATAGAATAACTAAATAGAGACATTGTTGAATCACATTAAATGCGTTAAAAGACAAGTAGATTGATAAAGTGTAATTTTCTTATATTTTTCAAGTTTGTCCCGGGCTTCATTGAAAATCATAGCAACGCTCTGTTACTATAGTAATTTAGATTAAAAAATACAGATGGCGCTACTGTTTTCCTAGCAGTAGCTTTGGCGCGGTGTCTGGGATCTTTCTAGATAGTTCGCGGCAACGGGGGAGGGACGCAACGTCAGTCAGTCGGCCGCGTTTCGTGGAAAGAGTCACGTGTGTTTATTCAGCTACCACACTGTTACTGATATTTTTGCGTAAGTAATTAGTATTTCATAAATGATTTAACAATATTTATATAGTACATGGAGTGATTATTTTATATCAGAAGTATTATTTTTCCTATGTAGTGTATTTTGTGATTAATTGTTTATGGAATGTTAAATTTACCACTCTGTTACTGAACAACTCTGTTACTTAGCACGTGGTAACAGAGTTGTAAACTGAGTAACAGAGTGGTATTTTATTGGTTTTGGCCCGAATTTGTATATTAATCCGTGTGTCACACGCTTTTTAATAATTTAACTTAAAAAAATTGATACTAAATGATCATAAATAATTTGTTTCAGGACATTTTGTATGACTAACGTCGTTCGAAGATGGCTCTAACGCCTGCAGAAAGGCAGCGACTTTATAGGGAACGACGTAAAAATAACCCTGAAAAAGAAGCGGCATCAAGAAGGGAGTATAATCAGCCTCTCTGCTTAGCGTTTGTGGACTACGAGGAAGCCTTTGATTCGATCGAGACTTGGGCTGTACTGCAGTCTCTTCAACGGTGCCAGATTGACTATCGGTACATCGAAGTGCTGAAGTGTTTATACAAAAACGCCACCATGTCAGTCCGACTTCAGGACCAGACCTCGAAACCTATCCTCTTGCAGCAGGGTGTGAGGCAAGGAGACGTCATTTCTCCGAAACTGTTCACGGCCGCAATGGAGGATGTCTTCAAGGTTCTGGAGTGGAGAGGGCTAGGCATAAATGTCAATGGAGAGCACATCACTCACCTTCGGTTTGCCGACGACATAGTAGTCATGGCTGAGACTACGGAGGAGCTCAGTACAATGCTCGGTGACCTCAGTAGAGCTTCCGAAAGAGTGGGACTTAAAATGAACATGGACAAAACCAAAGTCATGGTAAACATCCATGTAGCACCCACTCCTATCAAGATCGGAGACTCTACACTCGAAGTTGGGTAGCGTTCGGAAAGCTGCGCGGTGTCTTCTCGTCCAATATACCACAGTGTCTCAAGACGAAAGTCTATGACCAGTGCGTGTTGCCAGTGATGACATATGGCTCCGAAACGTGGTCGCTTACAATGGGCCTCATCAGAAGGCTTAAAGTCACTCAAAGGGCAATGGAAAGGGCTATGCTCGGAGTTTCCTTGCGTGATCGCGTCAGAAATGAAGATATCCGCAAGAGAACCAAGGTTACAGACATAGCTCGAAGAATCGCCAAACTTAAGTGGCAGTGGGCAGGGCACATTGCTCGCAGAACAGATGGTCGATGGGGACGAAAAGTTCTGGAATGGCGACCACGTACCGGAAGACGCAGCGTTGGAAGGCCTCCCACAAGGTGGACCGATGACCTGGTGAGGGTCGCGGGAATCCGATGGATGCGAGACGCACAGGACCGGGCATTGTGGCGACATTTGGGGGAGGCCTATGTCCAACAATGGACGTCTTTCGGCTGAAATGATGATGATGAGTGCGCTGTTGATTATATTGTTGAAAATCTCATAATTATTTTTAGGAAGCTTTTCATTCCTACATATTTTTTAAGTCTATATTTTAATATACGAGATCTCATTATTGCAATTTAAAGCATAGTCAATAGTTATTAAGCTAGGTATGCGAGTATAATTAGTACAACAAACAACTTTGTTACTGTGTTACAACTATGTTACTTTTCTGTCCCAAAAATATAAGGCGCAAAATAAATGTTTTCAGTGAAACTAATCTGTAAAATATTATAAATTGGCTATAAACCAATTTATAAGTTAAAAAATTGTGCAATATAGTGATGATTGATGTTAAAATAAAAATTTTTCATAAGTTATGTAGAATTTAAGGTTTAACATAATATTTAAAGTAACATAGTTGTTTATGACTTTATTTTAATACATATTAGTAACGTTTTATATTGTGATTCTGCATGTTCCTAAGAGAGAAAAGGGTGTAATTAATAGTGATACCAAAATATTTGTGATACATTTTGTCTGTATTAAAATAAAAAATATTTCGCATTGGTAACAGAATGGTATTTATTTACACCTTGAGACCTTAAATCTGAAAAAAAGCGTACAATTATTAGTAAAACATCACGACCAATGATAGGATTTCAAAATTCGATGGTTATTACGGGCATACATTTAGTAAAAAATAAAATATAAATAGTTTGTAATATTTAAATTTCTAGAAATTGAATTAACATTTACCTGCAAAGAATTTGAAAATGGCCCGACCAATAGCTTTACGTACTTTCCGAGGCACGAGGCGTCAGAAATGTCTTAGATAATTAATAAAATTACACATGAAATGAAAAATTCACATTGGTTTGACTTACCCGGTTTTGAATCCGGAATCTAATGCATGAGAGATGGTAACCGTAACCACTGGGTCATCGCGACATGGACAAAATAAAATCGTACAAATATTATAACTTAAAATGTATCTATACAAACTAAAAATAATAATATTTACAAACGGGTAAAAATGAATTAAGATGTCAGTACCATTTAACTATATATATATTTATGACCAGGCATTTGACATATATTTAATTTTTTTTTTAAATTTTTATACTTACTGACATTTTTTATTTTATTTTAATTAATTAATGCGTACTTATTTTTGTTTATTTTGTTTTTTGGAATTTTTGATAAATGATTGTAAACTATATAAATTTGTACGCCTGAAGGGTGAAACATGTACGGACAAAACACTAATTTTGTAACATCCTGCATGCTAAAACTGCATGTATACCCATGTTTTGACAAATAAAATTATCTTTATCTTCTTTATTTTTAAATTATAGTAGTATTTACTAAATAAAAAGTCTTTAAATCTGATCTTAAATCTCTCAAAAAAATCAATTATTTTTGAATTTTATTATGAAGCGGGGCTTTGCAGAATATGTTTTACTCATAAGAGCTGTCTGAACTTTGTCGGATAATCATCTAAATCTAAATAGCAGACATTTAACAATAAGGGAACAAACTAGCTAATTGCTCACACTAACTAAAGTACCAAAAATAACACTCACCGCAGTCGTACGAAAAACCAACATTACCTTTAGAATTTAAATTCAATGAAGTGATGATTACATTACTAAATCTAAAATTTTGAAAGTACTAGGAGTTTATAAAGCTAATAGAATGTTATCAGTGTTTCACAGCTCGCTAGACGTGACTACGACCTGTCTACCTGGGTCGTAACTTTAATACCCTACCTTTAAAAGCCACCAACTAAGTAGAACTTTTGTCGTTCAAGCGTTTTTACTTGAATTTGAAAAATTAGCTCTGGAAAAGTCTTTATAAATGGAAAAAAGGCAAATACTGATTGATTCATTGTGTTGTGTGAACCTGATGTTCTCGCCAAAGAAGATCTTTTTTTTTGTTTGATTTTATAGTCACTTTACTGGGTAGTCAAAGTGATTATTTCCGTTCTAATACCAAAAACTAATATTTTTTTACAAGTTCGGTAGAAATGTAAGGTAGATTTTGAGCGAATCTCGCGCAGTATACGAAGTTCATTTGCATTTTAGATAACGTAATTACCATTATTTAGCCTAGTCGTAGTAAAATTAATCTTAAGTAACAGTGTACTTGTTACGATAACTTATAAATAGCGTAGCGCTGTAAGTAGATACATTAGTTATTTAACGTAAGTAAAAAGATATCGAAGATTTATAACAAGTAGTTTTGTACATTACTTTACGTATTAATGAATGTTTTAGTCTGCAGAAAATACGCATTCTTTATGTTTTATGCTTTTAGAATAAGATATAATTGTCATTTAATTATATTTATGTGAAAATAAAAATAAATCAAACCAAAAATCAATACCACTTGTATTTTTTTGAAATCATAATTATTTCCCATTCCGAACGAATACCAACAACTTGAATTAGGTAGAGTCAGCTCACTCAAACCTAATCAAAATTGTAGGAGTTTTATTAATATATTTTTTTACAAAATTTTCACAGTGTGTCAATAATGGAGACCAGTCGAGATCAGAGCGCGTGCGTGAGAGAGAGTAGTTTGTTTCTCGTTTTCGCTACCATTAGGTTGGAGACAATATGTCGCCAACCTAACAACGATGTTAATGAATGGCCATACTACAGAATAAATTTTAAATATGAGACCTAACAAATACCAGTGGTATTAGTTGTTGGTATTAAATGGAATAAATCGTCTAAGTTAATCTGGGACATTACTGATACCTCGCGCCTTGAAAAGCAGGTAAAACCGTGGGTCCCGGTTTTCATTCACAATACGCTAAAAAGTCTGACCATCAGTCTATCCAAGAAGTATCGTGTTGCCCAGTAACTGAATTACGATCTGAACTAAGCGTTTCGGCTCATCGTTTATACCGCGTAATTTTATCGAAGGATTGGAACAATTTGCCTGCTGCGGTCTTCACGTCCGATTTTATAATTTAGGTGTCTTCAAGGTTAGAGTGAATAGCTCTTAATAAACTAGTGCGCTTTACCATCAACGACTGCATGACTGTTTACCATCAGGTGTGATCGCAATTAAGAACCAGTTTATATAGGTAATAAAAAATATATATTGTATTGTTTATATTTTGCACAAGCTTTTGCCCGAGGCTTCCCCCGCATACATAAAATATAGCCTATGTCACTCAGGAATGAAGCAGCTTTCTACCGGTGAAAAATGTTCACAATTGGACCAGTACTTTCAGAGATTGCCTCCTACAAACAAAAAAACATTAAAAAAAAACATGGAACGAAACTGAAAGAAACAATAAAATAATAATTAGGGGTCCGGTGTAGTAGTAGCTATTTTAGCTATACTGGTAGTAGATATACTACACTGGACAAGCCGCTAGGTTGTCAAAATACCAATTTCAAAACGGGTCTTTTATGTTTTGACAACTTTAGAGTTGATATACTAAAAACATGTCTTCAAAAAAGCTCGGCCTCTGGCCGTCATCATCATCATCATCATTTCAGCCGATAGACGTCCACTGCTGGACATAGGCCTCCCCCAAACGTCGCCACAACGAACGATCCTGTGCGTCTCGCATCCATCGGATTCCCGCAACCTTCACCAGGTCATCGGTCCACCTTGTAGGGGGCCTTCCGACACTGCGTCTTCCGGTACGCGGTCACCACTCCAGAACCTTTCGGCCCCAACGGCCATCCGTTCTGCGAGCAATGTGCCCTGCCCATTGCCACTTTAGCTTGGCGATTCTTCGCGCTATGTCGGCAACCTTGGTTCTCCTGCGGATATCTTCATTTCTGGACCTCTGGCCGTATTTTGTTAAAATAAATAAATAAATAATTACTTTTTTTTAGGTTGGAAAATCATCTAAAAACAAATCCCGCTCTTGGGCGGGGCGGGAGATAGTGTCAGACTTTTACTGACTAAAAACGCACTCCTGTTCCTTCTTTGCCTTCGTCCCAGGGCCCCGGGTTTCACTTTCACAATACCCGAGGCCCCAGTAGGCTTCGACCCTGCTGGGCCCCTACGATTTGCTGACATCTCCCTGAGGCGCGCAGGGAACACTACGCGCCGTCGACGACTTGGGCTCGTTCCGGACGGTTACCGGACGATCGGACGGCGAGCTACCCATTACTCGCTGTCCGCAAGTCCGCGCCTACGGTGGCCGGAAATCGGGATCGGAATCCCGGCGGCACGCGGCGGTTGGGGCGTGAAGAGCTTTGCCTCACGTGATCGTATCATTACTTACCTTCAGATTAGGTTGTAGTCAGACGTGAGCCTATCAATAATAATAATAAAAAAATATTTATCTAGAGTTTAATAATAACATCAGCATCACAACAACAACAGTTTCCATTCATTCGCACCGTCTTTCTGTATTTTCCTATTAATGCGGCGGACTTTCAGAATTTTACTACATCCAGAAGGAACAGACAAAAAGGTTAAGGCTTCTTCCTCAGAAATATCAGTCGGTACACCAGAAATAACACCCATCCTTGTGATGTTGAATGTTGGGATGGATGCTGAGTAACCGTGTTTGGACAGGAGGTTATTGATGAGGAACGCATTTGCATCCTGGGGAGATGTAAATTCCACTGAGACACGGTTACGACCAACTTTATTGACTCCATCCCGACGAACATTGGCGATATTATTAAATATTAAAAACTTACCAAAGTTTACAGGATGTAATGTGGTGCCTGCGTTTGGTGAAGTTTCCAGCCGAGAGACGTGAACGACATAAGGGCCTTTGTCTACAGCAGAGTATCTCACACGACCGATTTGACTCTTCGGTTGTTTATTTGGTGGTGTGGGAATAGTGGTCTGTTCGACACTGGGGCGTTTACGTGTATTAAAGGATACATCCATTTCCGTGATACTACAGACAACGTCGGCAAATTGTGTCAGTGGGTTTTGGGATAAGGGATTTGGGGAAGTTGGAATGTCAGGGGGTGTGTTACACAATGTCGGATACAGACAGTGATACTTTTTTATCAGCGTGCAGTGATAGCGACAGTTTTAGTAGTATTCCGTCTCTAGCTGACACGCTTGAGTCTCAATTTTCCGATGTTCCAAAGAATCCTAATGTAGTCCATATTAATGCTCAAAGTATTCCGGCTCATCACCACGACATGCTGGCAAACCTTGACTGTAAGAATATTCATGCAATCCTTGTCTCAGAATCATGGCTAAAGCCGTGCCTTCCATCCACTTCCTACTCTTTACCCGGTTACCAACTAATTAGAAATGATCGCACAGGCTGCGGTGGTGGCGGTGTTGCCATATATCTTCGTGCTAATATTCCTTTCAGTGTTGTTGATATGTCATCACAGCCACCACCGCCGAATGCTGGCGAGCATCTCTTTTTAGAAGTTAACCTTCATCACTCGAAGATACTGCTTGGTGTTTACTACTGTCCCTCTTTGCGTATCGACTTTTTTTCCTCTTTTGAAAATCTCCTTGTTAAATTCTAATAATAATTCACTCTAATTGCTATCCTGCTTCTACCTAAATTCAGTTCTTCCGTCACTAACCCACCTTATTGTTCTTTTCTTTTTTCCATCTCTTTGTATGAAATTGTGTAACTTATAATAAGTATATATATATATATATATATATATATATATATATATATATAATATCTATATGTTTATATATTTTCTTTTATATATAATAGCTATATTATATCTATGTATAGTCTAGTATATAATTTTAATCTAATATTTACTGTATTCATTTGCAGTACACCACAGACTACCCCCTTTTTCTATTTCGATTTCCATCCTAAGGTTGTCTGGTAGATATCGCTGTCAGCGATAAGACCGCCTTTGTACCCATAGATTTAAGTTGCCTAGTATAAAAGTTTTGTTACTATTTTGGTGTGCAATAAAGTTTATTCTATTCTATTCTATAGGTGTCTTCAAGGCTAGAGTGAATAGGCTCTTAATAAATTAGTGCGCCTCACCATCAACGAGTGCATCATTGCTTACCATCAGGTGGGATCGCTGTCAAGTACTGGTTTATATCAATCAAAAAAAGCTGTCAAAGAACTACAAATGTCAGACGGGACTAACGGATTATTTTACAAGTATATTACATAGTAATTTATTTGATGTTAATTAGTGCTTTCACAGTTTTCAGTGTAAGTATTTATTATTCTATTTCATCGAGCATAAAATCGCTCATTTGAATTTAATTGAGTAATTCAGATTTGAAATGTAAAGAGGTATTGAAGCATGATTCGGCTGCTATTTAATTTAATTTCTGAATAGATAAGTAATATTATTATTAAACTCTAGATAAATATTTTTTTATTATTATTATTGATAGGCTCACGTCTGACTACAACCTAATCTGAAGGTAAGTAATGATACGATCACGTGAGGCAAAGCTCTTCACGCCCCAACCGCCGCGTGCCGCCGGGATTCCGATCCCGATTTCCGGCCACCGTAGGCGCGGACTTGCGGACAGCGAGTAATGGGTAGCTCGCCGTCCGATCGTCCGGTAACCGTCCGGAACGAGCCCAAGTCGTCGACGGCGCGTAGTGTTCCCTGCGCGCCTCAGGGAGATGTCAGCAAATCGTAGGGGCCCAGCAGGGTCGAAGCCTACTGGGGCCTCGGGTATTGTGAAAGTGAAACCCGGGGCCCTGGGACGAAGGCAAAGAAGGAACAGGAGTGCGTTTTTAGTCCACATTGCCACTTTAGCTTGGCGATTCTTCGCGCTATGTCGGCAACCTTGGTTCTCCTGCGGATATCTTCATTTCTGGACCTCTGGCCGTATTTTGTTAAAATAAATAAATAAATAATTACTTTTTTTTAGGTTGGAAAATCATCTAAAAACAAATCCCGCTCTTGGGCGGGGCGGGAGATAGTGTCAGACTTTTACTGACTAAAAACGCACTCCTGTTCCTTCTTTGCCTTAGGATGGAAATCGAAATAGAAAAAGGGGGTAGTCTGTGGTGTACTGCAAATGAATACAGTAAATATTAGATTAAAATTATATACTAGACTATACATAGATATAATATAGCTATTATATATAAAAGAAAATATATAAACATATAGATATTATATATATATATATATATATATATATATATATATACTTATTATAAGTTACACAATTTCATACAAAGAGATGGAAAAAAGAAAAGAACAATAAGGTGGGTTAGTGACGGAAGAACTGAATTTAGGTAGAAGCAGGATAGCAATTAGAGTGAATTATTATTAGAATTTAACAAGGAGATTTTCAAAAGAGGAAAAAAAGTCGATACGCAAAGAGGGACAGTAGTAAACACCAAGCAGTTTCTTCGAGTGATGAAGGTTAACTTCTAAAAAGAGATGCTCGCCAGCATTCGGCGGTGGTGGCTGTGATGACATATCAACAACACTGAAAGGAATATTAGCACGAAGATATATGGCAACACCGCCACCACCGCAGCCTGTGCGATCATTTCTAATTAGTTGGTAACCGGGTAAAGAGTAGGAAGTGGATGGAAGGCACGGCTTTAGCCATGATTCTGAGACAAGGATTGCATGAATATTCTTACAGTCAAGGTTTGCCAGCATGTCGTGGTGATGAGCCGGAATACTTTGAGCATTAATATGGACTACATTAGGATTCTTTGGAACATCGGAAAATTGAGACTCAAGCGTGTCAGCTAGAGACGGAATACTACTAAAACTGTCGCTATCACTGCACGCTGATAAAAAAGTATCACTGTCTGTATCCGACATTGTGTAACACCAAAATAAATATAATATAAATAAATAAATAAAAACTAAGAACTACAATTAATATATAAAAAAAAAAAAATTAAGATAGTGAATATCCACCCGCCAGTTGAGTGTTAACAGTAAAAATCTAGATCTAGATATAATAGAAAATAATTTTTAACTTAGTATTAATTCCACATTAACAATTCAATAGGTAAAAGGTTGACAGCAATAATCAAACAGTACAGCTTATAATTATAATCTGTGGTAACAAACACACAGCATGCTTAAAGTGTCAACAATCGTTTGAATAAACTGGAACGCAGCCATTGACTTGACATTTGAAATGACATGACTGCTGTCAAGTGTCAAAGCAGAGAATAAATGTAAATAAAACAGAAATAGTGGAAGATTCTCGCCACGAGTGTACTTTGGTTAGCACGTGTGTTTTGAGAGTTTTAAGTTTTATCTGTTTCTGAGTGATCGTTGTTACCTTTGTGACTTGTTTTTATATAATTGTGCCGTCCTTGTGTTCGTAAACAGGTTTGTTCTGTGATTGTCTTGTTTTTTGCTCGGTTTATCCAAGATGGAGAGAAATAAACCCCCTGACCCTGCTCCCCCTGACATTCCAACTTCCCCAAATCCCTTATCCCAAAACCCACTGACACAATTTGCCGACGTTGTCTGTAGTATCACGGAAATGGATGTATCCTTTAATACACGTAAACGCCCCAGTGTCGAACAGACCACTATTCCCACACCACCAAATAAACAACCGAAGAGTCAAATCGGTCGTGTGAGATACTCTGCTGTAGACAAAGGCCCTTATGTCGTTCACGTCTCTCGGCTGGAAACTTCACCAAACGCAGGCACCACATTACATCCTGTAAACTTTGGTAAGTTTTTAATATTTAATAATATCGCCAATGTTCGTCGGGATGGAGTCAATAAAGTTGGTCGTAACCGTGTCTCAGTGGAATTTACATCTCCCCAGGATGCAAATGCGTTCCTCATCAATAACCTCCTGTCCAAACACGGTTACTCAGCATCCATCCCAACATTCAACATCACAAGGATGGGTGTTATTTCTGGTGTACCGACTGATATTTCTGAGGAAGAAGCCTTAACCTTTTTGTCTGTTCCTTCTGGATGTGGTAAAATTCTGAAAGTCCGCCGCATTAATAGGAAAATACAGAAAGACGGTGCGAATGAATGGAAACCCACAGAAACTTGTGTCATCACTTTTGATGGCCAAGTCTTACCTCCAAGGGTCTACTGTTGCTATACATCTCTCCCAGTTGAGCAGTACATCTACCCTACGATACAGTGTCGCAAGTGTTGCAGATTTGGACATGTGGCCAACCTGTGCAGGTCGAAACCACGCTGCAGTAAATGTGGCCACGATCACCCCGGTGATGGTTGCAACATTTCTGAAGGCGAGGCTTTCTGTATACTTTGCTCGGGTAATCACTTTGCCAACAGCAGGTCATGCCCCGAGCATGGTAGACAGAAGGCTATCAAGACAATTATGGCTGAGAAGTCAATTCCCTATGTAGAGGCTAGTAAAATTGTGCCTATACCTTCTCGCAACTATGCCAATGCCACGAAATCTCAGTCATACCGCAAAACTGTCACACTCAAACCCAAGACCCATGCCCCACTTTCCCCATCATATAATAAAAATATCCACTATGAAATAGTCAGTTCTCCCCAACCCACACAGCCCAATGGCTGTGCCTTGAATGCAAATAATACATCACCTAACAATAATATCTCCATTGTTGAACTTCTCATTAAACTTTTACCTACCCTTATCTCTTCCCCTTCTAACTCCCAATCACCGTCCAACGTTGCCGATCAACTAATACAAATCCTTTCACAATTTAAAAATGGCGTCCAGCCAAACATTTCTACAGTGGAATGTGAGGAGCGTGTGGCATAAGAAACACGACCTCATATTCCTCCTCAATAAATATAAACCTCTTGCTTGCTCCATAGCTGAGACTTGGCTCACCCCAAGTCTTAGCTTCCGTATACCACATTACAACGTCCTCCGATGTGACAGATCCGACGGATATGGAGGATCGGCTCTTTTTGTCAACAATCGGGTCCCACTTTCGCCCTTATCTTTGCCTTCACTTCCAGGCGACATGAGTATCGTATCTGGAAAGATGGAAGGTATAACAGTACTCTCAGTATATATTGCTCATCCTCAGCATAATTTTTTAGCCATTTTAAGAAATATCCTTTCCAACGTTCAAGGTCCTATATTGGTCATGGGTGACTTTAACTGTCATCATTATAGATGGGGGTCTGAGCGTTGTGATGCGTTTGGTACAGCTCTGGTCGAGATACTGGATGATATGGACCTCTGTATATTAAATAATGGTTGCCCAACACGTAGGTCTCCCCCTGGTCAGCAGAAGAGTTGCGTTGACCTAACATTTTGCTCTGCTGAGTTAGCAGCTTCGACTCATTGGGAATGTACAACCTTGTCGCATGGTAGTGACCATTACCCCATTGTCATTTCTTTGATTAACAGGACTTATTTAGAAAAAGCTTCCCCTCCACTTTTGAAGTACAACCTGTCCAATCCAGATTGGACAAAGTTTGCTTCATTACTGGAGCAGAAAATTGATACTCTTCCAAATTTAAATTCAAATTTATCCGATCCTTCTGATCACCGCCATGCCAAGAGCTGTTATGAAAGTTTTGTTGAAGCAGTTACTTCTAGCGCAGATTCTTGTTTCCCACTAAAAAATAGTGCCCGAAACAAAATCCCGTCACCTCCATGGTGGGACCAAGAATGCACTTCAGCAGTTAGATTGAGGAACGAGTCTGAAAAACACTACAATAGAGAGATGACCACCCAAAATCTGTTGGCTTATTTACAAGTTTGTGCTCGATCTAAACGTCTTCTCCGTAGGAAGAAACGTGCAGGTTGGGTGAAGTTCTGTACATCCTTATCCCCCTCCACCCCGATTTCAGTAGTGTGGAAGAACATCAATAGATTTAGATGTGGTTGCTCGCCTTCAATATCCTCACCAATTACTAGGGAAACAGCTGAATTATTTTTTGACAAAATAGCCCCACCGTATGTTCCACTCGCGTCTGAATATCATATCGCCCCCTTAAATGCTGTATCCAATGATCCCTTTGATGCGCCATTTACTTTAAAGGAACTGAATATGGTACTCAGCCATGTCCGTGACTCAGCACCTGGTAGCGATGGTGTGATATACTCCTTTGTAAAACATTCTGGGGATAAAGCTAAAGCATATTTCCTCAACATTATTAATTTCTGCTATGATCGTGGTTGGGTTCCAGATCAGTGGAAACTACAAATTATCATTCCTTTGTTGAAACCAGGCAAACATGTAGATGATCCGAATGGCCTTAGACCTATTGCCCTGTCCTCAGTCTTAGCTAAACTAATGGAACATCTTATTAAGAACCGACTTGAGTGGATAGTTGAATCCAGAGACTTACTGCCGAACTACCAATTCGGTTTTAGAAAAGGGCTTAGTACAATGGACAGTGTTGGAGTTTTAGTCACAGATATCCGTCTAGCACTTTCTAAAAAAGAGTCCGTCGTCGCAGCCTTTTTAGATATCTCCTCTGCATACGATAACGTTCTTCTTCCCGTTCTCAGGCAGAAACTGCACCAGCTGAGCATCCCGGTAAAGATGATCGAATGCATATGTGGACTACTGTATTGTCGCTCATTGGCTTTGAGGGTCCAGGGAGAGGTCTTTGATGAGAGGCTGACTTGGAAGGGACTCCCGCAGGGCTTCGTCCTCAGCCCCATTCTGTATAATCTGTATACATCCGAAATTGGCTCCTGTCTCAACAATAACTGCCACATCCTCCAGTATGCCGATGACTTAGTCCTGTATGTGTCAGATTCTTCCATCGTTGACGCTGCATCATCCCTGTGCCTCTCTCTTGACTCTTTGAATCATTGGCTGTTGAACCACGGTTTATCGTTATCTGCGCCGAAAAGTTCTGCAGTAGTTTTTTCTCGCAAAAGAACTATCCCTCCCATCACAGTGACCATTTCGGGAAAACCTATTCCGCTGACAAATAAAGCAAAATTTTTAGGCGTTTTTTTGGATTCAAAATTAACTGGTAAGCACCACATAAACTTCTTAATTCAAAAATGCGAACGCGTTATTGCCATTTTAAAAGTTCTGGCGGGGGTGTGGTGGGGTGCCCACCCTTACACCATGAAATTAATATACAACGCCTTAGTCCGCAGCATATTAGATTATGGTACGTTCCACCTAATACCATGCAACAAAGGTGCTTTGGCTGGACTAGATAGGGTTCAGTCTAAGTGTCTTCGGATCATCTCTGGGTGTATGAAGTCCTCCCCCGTTAACGCGTTGCAGGTCGAGTGCGCTGAACCACCTCTAGCCCTAAGGCGGCAATATCTAGCTTCCCGTTTTTTGTCTAGGATAATATGTAGATCCTCCCATCTCCTCATTTCAAAACTGAATGAATTAAATGACATATGCAGAACCTCAAACTACTGGAAAAATAAAGAAATTCCCTTAATTCTAAAACATTTTCGTATTACTCAAAATTTTGAATGTCCGATCGTCCAATATCCTAAATTACCCCTTTTTAATTTTGAGTATGAAGTTTTATGTTTCACCCCAAAAATTTTCTACAACATTGGCATATCCAAAAATTCCCCTTCGGCGGATTCGGCCTTCAATGCGGTGGTGGGCGAGCGATGGAATGGTTTTCAAAAATTTTTCACTGACGCTTCAAAATTCTCCGACAGTTACACTGGAGCTGCAGTTTACTACCAAAGTTCCAGGATTATCCTGCAATTTAAATGCCCCAAGGAGTCTTCTGTGTTCACTGGTGAATGTGTGGCTTTATTAGAAGCTTGTCTTTTTATAGAGTCACACCATAACATCGACAAAGCCGTTATTTTCACAGACTCCCTTAGCTGCCTACAAGCTTTGGTCCAAAACTCCTTTAAAAGTAAATTGCACAGCTCACTAATTTTAAAAATTAAAAAGTCCCTATTTTCGTGTTTTAATAGTCAAAAAGAAGTTCAGTTAGTTTGGATACCTAGTCACTGTGGCATCAAGGGTAATGAATGTGCTGATACCTTGGCTAAAGACGCTTGTTCGTCAACCACAGCTGACCTTTCATATAATTCTAACCAGGGGTACGACTTACTGAACCTGCCAAAAGCAAGTCTTCAATGTGCATGGCAGGAACAGTGGAATACCACTGGTAAGAAGAAGGGCAAATTCTACCACGCAGTACAGCCAACCATAAAGTCTAAACCTTGGTTCTACCCTTTTAAAAAAATGTCCAAGCCAGTCATTTCCGTCCTTTGTAGAATCCGCTTAGGGTTCTGCTGTACTCCTGTCTTCTTGGAAAAAATCCGAGTTCGTGACTCTTCCATATGCGAGTGTGGTTTGGAAGAAGGTACATTGGATCATATATTTTTTGAATGCTCAAACAACGTTCCACCTTTAGATCTATATAGCCGTCTCCCGAAATTCAAAATTCCTCTCCCAATTAATGTCCCCGCCCTCCTTACATATCCCTCTCCAGATCTGCTTGTGGCGCTGATGAGCTTCATCCGTCACAACAACATCAAATTATGAGCCTTGAGTTGTATGTAATTGTGGTTACGTGTATATTCCTATTTAATGTTCTAACAATTTTAATATTTATGTACTTTTATTTTTTGTTTGTTTCAGTCCAGTACTAACACATGAAGTCCAATTGTATCAGTTGAAGATTTATACACCGATAGTTACTACGTTTCTAGCATACCAATTCCTTGTGTTAATGACATACGTACTTGCTTATCCAATTTACTTTCGACATTGGCAGAATAGTCGACATCGGCTCTATTTGCCATCAATAAAAAATAGAATAGAATAGAAATAGTGGAACAGAATAAACTAAAATACGTCAGAAACTAATAAAGTCGGAAGGGTAGGAGTAACACAAGTAAAAAAGTGAAATGTGAAAGAACAAAGACAAGATAATTTAAGTAAATACCCGAACTGTGTTACTCGTGAAGATCATTTTTTAGCGAGAGCAGCTGCAGCACGCCTCTTCTTCAGCACGATAGCCGGTGGTTTATTAACAGCTGCTGTCTCCAGTTTATCGCAGTCTATATTGGGCTCGCCGAGAGAATTGAGCTCGCTATGGGTGACTACACGATGCTTAGTCCCATCGGGCCCCAGGATGTGTATATGGCCTTGTTTAGTCCAGCAGTTGGTGACGCCGAACTTTGCACGTGCCGCCATAAAAACTTGATGCCGCGACCTTGTCAGGAATTCTGATAAAGTTATACCAGAACCCTTCAATTTGGTCTTCGCATGCCAAATCTTGTCCCGGATGTCCACGTCTAGTAGCTTCACTAGAATAGGCCTAGGCTTGCCAGAGCCGGCTTGATTGCCCATTCTATGGCACCTTCGTATAGCTGCTGCAGTAAACGTTTCCAGCTTCAATTTGTCACGCACCACTTCAGCGACCACCAGTGACGTCTCCTCCTTGCTCACCTCACTGACACCATGGATTAGCAGCATCTTCCTACGGCCCCTCATCTCAAGCGCATCAACATCACTAGCTAGCGCCTCCATCTGACGTTGAAGACAGCTGAGAGCCTGGAGTATGAAGGTCTTGAATGCTGAATACTCTGCTGCTACATCGACCGGACTGCTGACTGTAGTGTTGGGTGACTTGGACAGTTGCGCCTCAAATTTAGACATTCTGTCGTGAAATTGAGCCATCAACTCAGACATTGACCCCTTCAGTGATTCCATATTTTTATTTCTTGTGTTATTATAATTTAAATTAAGGAAAAACACAAAACTAGCAGGTAGTTATTGTTACAGAATAAGTATCATATAAAATTATGTATATTTGCTATTTATATTAATTAAAATTATTAAAATTATTGAGAGAGACTTTTTTGCGCCTACTATTACAACTACCCGCGGTTGAAAAATTACCTAAAAAATGAACCTGAAAAAAACCTATTTCATTTCATTTCATTTATTTGCATATCATAATGTGATTAAGGATTTTACAATGGGCTTATAGCTAAGGTACATTTATGGATCCTGTCAGGGTACTGCAACATAGGTAAAAAATAAATAATTAAATCAAATCGAACATTAGAATCAAATCAAAATAATCAAACAATACATCAAAATCAAATTAAAATAATCAAAATCAAACTTTAAAATCAGATTAAAATAATACATCTAAATTAAATAAAATATCAAAATCAATATAGTGTAACCCAACTAGTGGGTTGTGAAGGCCAGGAAGGGCGGACGCTCAATGTAAAATATTAGTATCAAATGACTTATAGTTAAAGACTGGAAGCCGACCTCTCTCGCATAATTTAGTTTTAATTAAGGGCAATGTAAATAGGAAACAACACAAAATACAACAGTTGTGAAAATTGTATTTAAAGTTTTTAGTGTACAGCACAGGGAATAAAAAACGATTAAATGTTATTTTGTCAATGCTGTCTCCTAGCACCACGGTTCCTTACCTGGGGGTAATTACCCCTTTGGGGGTAAATCTTATAATGTGCGGGAATAAATTATGATAGACCAATATGACTGAATCTAGCTCACCAGTGCATTTCATACCCTAACAGTGTAATCAAATGACAAGTCGGAGCCTCGCTACCAAACAACCTTCCATCCCCATACAAAAAAAATTAAAGTTACTTTTAGTAAAGTCTATTATGATTATTTATAATTGTAAAGAGATAAGGTAATGTGATTTTAAGAATATACTCAATATTTTTGTTCAAGTTTTATGTCTTATCTACTTACGATTTGTATTTATATGACGTACTATATTCATTGCTAGCATGAGGGAGAAGAGGGGGTTAAATTAGTTATACAAACTAAATCGAAAAGGTTAGGAACCACAACTCTTAGCAGATCGTTGTGCTTTGGTGTGTTACAAATCCTGATTTCACTATTAAAATAAATTGTTGATAATACAATTCACCGTTTCAAATAACAAAGAAAAATATTAAATGAAGTTAATAATGTCACTTGAAGAATTGAAGTTTAAAATGTCATTTTTTTATCAATTTACAATTTAAAGTGACCAGATGGCTGGGCTTTTCTTCGGACAACGAATCGGCATTGCTATCCAACGTAGCAATGCTGCCAGCGTTTCTGGGCACTTTTCCCATTGATATCGATATGGATGAATTTTTTGATGCCCAATAATTTCTTTTTCTACCCGTTTGTAAATATTATTATTTTTAGTTTGTATATAGGGTGACTAGTCACCCTATAAATTCCTATTAAATTATTAATATTTATAGTTTTGATGTTCCTAAGCAAATAAATTGTACAATTGGGTTACTTTGTTAAGTTTTTTTTTTTTAATTATCATCTATTTCCTACTTTTGTATCTCCACTCAAGGTTAGAACGACTCTATATTATTATAATTTATGCTCGTATTTTAATGAGGCATTGTCGTGTCATAAGTTGATAAACTGACAACTATCTAAGATCTCTATTTTTCTAACAATTAGCTTTAAAATTGAATTTTATATTAATATTGAATTTTCATATGATGTTTTCAGATTCTTCTACTTTATTTTTTCAAATCAAAACATATTATACAGTTTTAGCCAGAAATTGGCTGCAATTTTTACAACTTGAATTATGCAATATCACAGAACGTCTTCAGAACGTTTTTTTTTTGACGTCGTTTGGACTTCTTTGTGTTTCGTCTTTGTCGTTTTCTTTAACTAACGACCCGCGCCTGACTTCGGACGGGTGCAATTTAATTTCCGGCTTATACAAACTTTGTATTTACAATACGGAAAACAACAAAGAAAAATTCAGCAAAATCGATCGTGCCGTTCACAAATGTTGCTCCGTCATAGATACATGTGGCAATTTATTTTTATTTATAAAATAAGTTTTTATAATACTCTTAAAAAAAATATATAAAAATACGATACTCGGTCAAATCAATAATATTTGTTATTTTAATTTATTTTAATTTTCAGTGTTATTCAGAATAACTCTCTTAATAAACTTCTTCAAAAAATCAGAATCAGCCGTTGAAAGTAGCGCGTCGTCATTGGGCGCGTGAGTGCAACAGCCTGTACAAGGCTCCAATTACTCTACGATTTCTGTAAACAAGAAATAAAAAAAAATAGTACCTACCTATTTTATTGTTAATTCAGGTCGAGAGTCACTAACATAATTGCCTCCTAAATTTTTTTGTAAATTCATAACTTGCACCTTGTATAGATTGATGCGTTTTTACATAATTTAAAACCTATATACTTAAACAAAGAGACGCCACAAAATCGCACATGGCCGCGTTGAGTCAGGCCAAGGATCTTAAGGAGGCTTGAGACCCAACTGTCGAACCAGTATTTACCCCTACTGCATTTTCAGGGTTAACTTAAAAAAAAGAAAACAGACACCATTTTTGAAACTTCTACGAAAAAAATCAATTACAACCCCCAATATAATACATTATCGGCCAATTTCTGCTCCACCAGCTGTAACCTCGGCTTACCTGGCCGTTTTTAATGGAATGGACAGTTTTTAGAAACTTGGAGCAAGGTCCAAGTTTCCAAGCACTTTCACTTCGATAGAATCTGCGGTTTTAAGAGTTCTTAGTCTTAAGTTCACCTGTTAACGTTCAAAGCTTCAAATGTTTTTCCGACAGAATTTGGAATCGTCTCACCTGAAGTGACAAATGCAATGATTGTACTTAATATGGGAATAATTTGCTGCAATAAAATGAACATAATTATTTATTTATCTCAGGACGAGAAGCCGACTCGCAGAGGCCCTTTAGACACTTTTCATGGAACTTGGTACCAGTCGACTAGTTTCCCTGTATGCGCTACTCAAGTACCCCGGTTGGCAGAAAATTATTAATATGTTTGTCTTTACAAACAAACACCTACATACAAAATTCCGACGATGTTGACAATGCCGACTCTCTAGCAGATCCGTGGTCTGTGGTTTTACAAGTCCTGCCATGGCTATTAAAATTCTTGTAGACCTTTGGGTTATATTTTGTTGTGGTTTTGTTTGATTAAAGATTAAGTAGTTATTTTCTATTTTTCGTCTTTATTTAATAATTGGAACTAATCAACAATAAAAAAAAATACATTTTAGTTTACTGCATAAAATATTATAAAAGCATTGCTTTGTCTCAAATTGATAGTATATTAATTTATTTATTTCAAGTTAATGCTTTTTCTCCAACAGTAACTTTCTTTTTTTTTCTTTAATTAAAAAAATAAACTAGCTCCACACTACTCTTTGAGGAGTGGCTGGAAAGACCTCACGGCATCCTCACCTTCCGCATGATGCAGGTTCTCATCGAACATGGTCAGTTCGGGAAGTTCCTGCACCGGATTCGTGCGGAGGTGACGCCCGGGTGTTAGCACTGTGTAGACCACCAGGAGGACACGGTGGAGCATACGGTACAGGCTGGTGTGCCCGTGTGCCGCCGTGTCCTCGTGGGGGCGATCGGCGGCAACGATCTCTCGCGCTGGACCTTGGTACAGGCCATGGTCCGAAGCGAAGAGGAGTGGCAGGCGGTCGCCTCCTGCGAAGCAGTAATGCTAGCAGCTAGAAGAAGACCGCACATGCACGCGCGAGGAAGCGGTCCTCACGACCCAGCCACTGGGATCCCGGTCCTGATTTCCGACCACCGTAGGCGCGTTCTATAGGGCGGCAAGCAATAGGTAGCTCGCCGCCCGACCGTCCGGTAACCGTCCGGACCGAGCCCAAGTTGTCGACGGCGCGTACTGTTCCACGCGTGTCTCAAATAGATGTCAGCAAACCGTAGGGGCCCAGCAGGGTCGAAGCCTACCGGGGCCGAGGGTCTGCTTCTGAAAGGAAGACTTGGCCCTGGTATGAAAGGCAACGAAAGAACAGGATTGAGGTTTTTAGTCAGTAAAAGTCTGACACACCCTCCCGCCCCACCCAGGGCTCACAAAAAAAAAGATTCACACTAGGAATTACCTTCTTCTGTATCATGGATAGTTTCAAAAACATATGAATTCGTATACACTTGATTCTTGATTCTCATTTTCATGTCCCCATACAAATAATACAGACATTACAGACCCTCATCCTAGGCCATACATTTTGATCTAGCCCGTTCATTCTAGCCACACCTGAGATGAAAAAATCTCACTTCCAATTACGAAGCACCTGGTACTTAGGTAAGGGAGTAATAAAAATTTAGTGTAAGCAATTTCGTTTTTGCCCTGTTTTTGTAATATTATTTTCTTTGGTAGAATTGGGAAGATGTCGGATTAAAATTCAAGTGTTTTTGTTATTATTAAATAAGTACTGCCCACAGTTATTATGCTTATTCTTAAAAACAAATCCGTATTTTCATTAGGAGTTGTATTTAATTTTCATTATGATGGGATTTAGTTACTATTTCAATGAAAACTGAAGGAACATGGGTGGGTTTAAATTAGTCAATAAAAGTCTTATGATTTCTCAACACAACAAAACCGGTCAAGTGCGAGTCAGACTCTCGTATCGAGAGTTCCGTACCTACAAACTTGCCTATGTAAATAGTTCGATTTGGGAATACAATATCTAAGATTTTTTCGAATCGCAAAAAAGTATTTATATTGTGATACAACTTCAAATTTACGGTTGCAGTGTCAAAGTATGCACTTTTAAAAAACTAATTTAATTCGAGCATGGAGTGAAAAATATTTTTAACCAAAAAAAAAAACAGACCTGGAAGTAAACAAAAATATACAACCGACTTTAATATAACAAAGAAACTAAAACTTTAAAAAAAAGTTTATTTTTACAAAAACTATCATATCGTATTTACTAAAATTATAAATTATTAACAAAAAAAAACACCTCACTGCAAAAATTGCGAACTGTTATTTACAATGTTATTCCTGAAAAAGCTGGATATCTTTGTATCATAAATAAACGAGTTCTGAGGTAACAAATATTTTAAAAACAAACACATTGAGAACCTCCTGCATTTTCAAAGTTGGTTGATAAAAACATGGCGTCTATTACAACCTCCACAAAATAGGAATGAATTTAAAAGCGTAATGTGTCGAGCACTTAATATGCAGCGTACTTCACAAGAAACGCTGGAACCGGCTTCTAGCCGCTGTAAGCCGTCCATCACTTTTTGCACTCTGAATGCATTACCTTACCAAAACACAGATAAAATGCACTTTCAAGGAACCTAATTTGAGGTTCAACTTTTTAAAGTCTACTGAATTTTTTTTGGTCAAGGCTGTGAAATTGTTCGAAATGGTCACCGCGGCCCTGGAAGGTAAAAAGCAAATGAAGGAACTCAGGTGAGTTTTAGTCAGTAAAAGTCTTCTTCTTCTTCTTTTCGATTCGATGGTAAACTCGTCAATCTGTTTGGGCCCAATAGATGGCTACATTAATAGCAGCATCGGTAGCACTCATCAAATCCTCCAAAGTGCAGGTGTATGGGCACTTGGGGCATTCTAATATGTGGCTCATGTTTGAAAAGGAGCACCATACTCACATTGAGTATCCGACGGGTCTATAAAACCCCATTTTGCCAAGTTGTGTTTGGGTTCGCAACCGATTTAGTAAAAGTCTGACAGTCTCTTTCACGCCACTTAGAGTAGGAAATAATATTTGATGGTTGGACTTGATGGAGTTTCTTGCTGGTTCTTCTTCATAGGAAACAACCAATTGGAACCGTGTGCTCCTGACGTTTTATGTGCCCAAGTGGCCTACATGTGAATAAGTAATGTGTATATATATGTGAAATATATACATGTTGTTTTATTTTTGAGTTCGAACTCGAAATAAAACCACCAACACCAACAAACAGCTCCACAACATGAGACTTGTAAGCGACTCGACTTGCAGGATCTGTGGAAATGCATAGAAGACTATTTTACACTTGCTGTGCGACTGCGCAGCACTAGGCTCCAAAAGACTAGGGTATTTGGGCCAACTATTTCCAAGACCACAGGCTCAGCCCCATCAACGCCATACTAGGACTCATGAAGGAGGTGCACAGAGGGCTAGGGATTGAGTAGATAGGAGGGGCATAGCACAAAAGATTCAGAAGGGTCGAAGTGCTCTGGCCCAGGGCCAGTCTCACAATAAGATAAGACTGGATATTTCTGAAACCGAATCAATGTTTCCTTTGCTATCATCTCATAATCATAAGCTATACAAGATGATGTATAGCTATATTTTTTTTATATGTTGTTCGTCTGTTAAGACTCTTGTTTTCAGTAACGCGTGGAGATATTAAGCTGAAGCAGAGGTTCACAAAACTGGGAAATAGTCTTCACACAACTTTCAAGTTCAAATTAGTAAATAGGTACATTACAAGATCAATCTACAGACAAACCTACATAATCAGATAGCTTATTTCATAACAATTTCAAGAACGTAACGTGTCAAGTTCGTTGAGCTAGGGTGCGTATTTTCTGAGATATCGTCGCTCGTGTCGCGGATGTCGTGTCGGATGGATAGATAGGCTCTTTAACCGCGCGCGGGCGTTAGACGGACGACCGGATAGGTAAGTTCGTACAGAGCCCTCGTTGTACGAATCCGACTCGCTCTTGTCCGGTTTTTTTAGTATTACTTTGCATCACTTGTTGTAATTAAGCTTTTTATCTTCTGTTCATTCTAATACATGTCCCTACAAGTGCAATCCAGCACAAACTTCAATTAATTATTTTTATTACACCACTTAGTATTAAGTGTCTGTAAGTGTACCCAGGACGGTAGTAGCCTCCTCCAAAATTCTGATAAAGACTACTTTTAGGAGGGACCTAAAATTTACAGGTATAATAGTGGACTTTGATTTACTGTTATTGTCTACACTGTGGTTTGGAGAACAACGGGAATTAACATCACAGTAATATTATTATTATTTGTCTGCACCATTGCAATATGTCCTAGAACAATAAGCCACTGAGTTGACTGACTTTTAGTTCATTTATGTTTTCTTTTATATTAAATGAGAGCGGTTTCAAGGTAGCTCTCATCTCCCTATGCGAATCTGGCGCTGAGACTAGGGATGTCACATCTCCTCAACCTCGTGTGCTGTTGTCCTCCTGTTTCATTCAGTGCTGCACTTCTGGTATATTAGGCTATGTTGACTGACTTCTTGCTTTTCTGTTCGTATTTTCAGGTCTAGGTACATATATTTTTTGCTTTTATTTTGGGGTATAATGAAGATGTTTCAATATTATAATGATAAAAGTTTGTATGTATGTAAGCCAGGGCCAAAAGATCCTGTAGGTGCTCTCCAACACTGTGGATGGATCTCATCAAATCTGTGTAAACTCCCAAGCCGCCAAACACAGATCTGCATAGCGTCACATCACGAGAAAAACGGTGGCGCAAAACTCAAACTTGTTTTTTTGGTGGTAAATCATCCAATGACTTCTCCCGCTCTTTTTGTGTCAGACTTTTACTGACTAAAACCCACTCCTATGTTCCTTCTTTGCCTTGCGTTCCAAAGCCCCGGGTTTTCGTTTCAGAAGTGAACCCATGGCCCCCAGTAGGCTTCGGCCCTGGTGAGCCCCTACGGCTTGCTGACATCTTCTTGAGGCGTGCGTGGAACACTACGCGTCGTTAACGACTAGGGCTCGGTCCGGACCGTTCGTTACCGGACGGCGAGCTACCTATTGCTCGACGTCCGCAAGCCCACACCTACGGTGGCTGACGGTAATCCGGCGTAAACATGATCACTTTGTCAAGAGTGCACAACTGAGGAGAGCAATGTATGTACAGTGTACACGTCATCATCATCATCCTTTCAGCCGAAAGACGTCCACTGCTGGACATAGGCCTCCCCCAAGCGTCGCCAGAGCGAACGGTCCTGTGCGTCTCGCATCCATCGGACTCCCGCAACCGTTACCAAGTCATCGGTCCACCTTGTAGGAGGCCTTCCAACGCTACGTCTTCCGGTACGTGGTCGCCATTCCAGAACCTTTCGGCCCCAACGGCCATCTGTTCTGCGAGCAATGTGCCCTGCCCATTGCCACTTTAGTTTGGCGATTCTTCGTGCTATGTCGGCAACCTTGGTTCTCCTGCGGATATCCTCATTCCTGATTCGATCACGCAAGGAAACTCCGAGCATAGCCCTCTCTATTGCCCTTTGGGTGACTTTAAGTCTTCTAATGAGGCCCATTGTAAGCGACCACGTTTCGGAGCCATATGTCATCACTGGCAACACGCACTGGTCATAGACTTTCGTCTTGAGACACTGTGGTATATTGGACGAGAAGATACCGCGCAGCTAGTGTACACGTGCATTTGTATAATTATGTTTGTTACTCCTATATGCTCAAACACCTCTCACAGTGTATCAATATCACTTGGCAAGACTGGCTGTCAGATTTTGAGGACTTGACATCCGTTACGACTGTCTAAGACCTGCCGAGACCAACGTTTAAACGTGCTTTCTGAGGCACGGATGTGTTTGGGTAGGTAATAAATATACCTGTATGGTAATGTACGGGTATGATAATAGCACATGATTTACTGTTATTGCACTATGGTTATGAAAACGGCAAGAATTAGCATTTTTATAAACTACAAATAAAAGGGGAATTTTTATATTATATCACGTTGTTATGGTAATATAGTTTTATGAAGAAATGTTTAGGGAATGGGGTAATATTTTGTTATCAAGTGAATGTATATGATAGACTAGCTGGTACCTTTGCGCGACTTTGGCTCCTTCAAAGTCGTCATCAACATCAGCATAATCATTTCAAAAAGATTTTTTTTTCGTGGAACCATAAGACTTTTTATAAAGTAAAAGTTGTCTTAGTTACTCCTTATAATTTATCAGCTATCTACTAGTGAAAGTTTGGCAAATATCGGTGCAGTCGTTTCAGAGATTAGTTAGCACAAATAGACAGACAGACAAAAATGTTAAAGTTTGCATTTTTGTCACGATGTCGCCTTGCGTTAAATGGGACGCAATAAGAGGTTCTTTTAGGGGCACACTTTAAGCCATTTCCTGGATTGAAAAAAATAGGATAGTATAGCTCTAACCAGATATAATAATATAATAATTCACAACTATTAGACAACGCCGTCTAGTCCCAAGCTAAGCAGAGCTTTTGTTATGAGTATTAGACAACTGATAAACACACTTATATATTTCTAAATACATACATATTATAGATAAATTACATCCAGATACAGAACAAATAATCGTGCTCATTGCACAAACATTTATCCTGGGTAGGAATCAAAGCCATGGCCTCTGGCATAGCAGTCAGGGTCACTAACTACTAGATCAACAGGCCAGTCAATATGTTTATATGTTGTAAAAACGTTACTTATTTCTGTATTGTTTTACTATTTAATGCTCAAAAATCTACAACTGACCAATCCTTCTCCAAACTAAACCCACAGTATCCCACAATTCTTAAAGCTTAGAGATTTATTACTATCATTTAACAGGGATTCAAAAACTTTAAATCTCTCTCTTTACTTATCCTTTTTGCAAGGAAAAAAAGCCTGTTTAACTAGTAATTTTAAGGTCTTTTATCGCAGCACGTTTGCAATCTCGGATAACAGAGACTACAGGAAAAGGAGGCTATAAATTCTGTGAATCTCGGACGAAACCTCCAGACGTATTTAGCAAAAGGTGTGCGTTTTTTTATTACATTATCTTGGTTTTCTCCTCAAACGTGGGGCTCTCTTATCAGGACGTTGAATCGTGAGGAGATTGTGAACAAATATATTTTTGTAGGAGTCCGGATTTTTTGCTTTTTAATTAAATTAAATGATAAGGTAATCCTCAACAGATCTCATAGTTCCGTATTCAGAAACTTTGCATTCTAGGGCTACTGACTGTTACTAACTCTTTCAAGAAATTTTGCTGGCCTGATCCTTTAATTTGTCTGAGATTTCAAAGTTCGGGTAGTGTGTCTAAATTAAGCAAAAACTGCATGAAAATCTGTTGAGTAGTTTTTAGTGTATCGCAAACATACAGACAGACAGACGCGTTGGGGGACTTTGTTTTATTATGTACACCATGTACCGGTGGCTCAACACTGTACATCTAATGGAATGACTTTTTTCTTATTGATATAAACCAGTGCTTGACTGCGATCCCACCTGATGGTAAGCAGTGATGCAATCATTGATGGTTAGGCGCACTAGTTTATTAAGAGCCTATTCACTCTAGCCTTGAAGACACCTAAATTATAGTTGGACGGGAAGACCGCAGCAGGCAAATGGTTCCAGTCCTTCGATGTACGCGGTATAAACGACGAAGCGAAACGCTTGTTACATTAAATCTAAATCTAACTGTAACTACCACTCGCAATATAACCAACGTCGTCATTATCATCATCATCATGATTTCAGCCGAAAGACGTCCACTGTCGGACATAAGCCTGTCCTAAGTGTCACCACAATGACCAGTCCTGTGCATCTATCGGATTCCCGCGACCCTCACCAGGTAATCGGTCACCTTGTGGGAGGCCTTTCAATGTTGCGTACGAAGTCGCCACGAACGTAATCTATTTTTATTATTATAGATAGGCTCGCGTTTGACCACTATCTCACCTGATGGTAAGCCATGATATGGCCGATGATGGAGCACGCTTGCTTAGAAGTAACCTATTCACTCTTGACTTAAAGACCCCTAAGTTGTATTGTAGGCGTCAGGAAACACAGACTCCACCAGGGAATTCTACTTTCCACTTCTTAGCTGTACGCACAATAAATGTAAATTCAAACTCATGTAAAACTAACGCGAGCTTTATACAGCTATACAAGGAAAGCTGTCGGTGCAAAACAACTTAATAGTGAGTAATTAACACGGCCTGCAAGACCATCGTTTTTAACTGCCGCGACAATTAGTTCCCCTCAGTTGCCTTCAAGTTGTGAGACTGAGATGTAGCGGTAAAGTTTTATGTGGTTTCTTAGAAAGAAATACGTATATTTACAGCGTATGTATCAGATATTTGTCTCCTTAGAGAGAGGAGGCCTGAGTCCCAACAGTGGGAACATTAAAAGGCTGATTATGCTTATGCTTATTAGATTTTCTACACACTACTTTCATCGAATTGATGTAGGTACCACATGAATTTAAGGCACGATTTGCGCAGTGGTTTAAAGGGTTTGGATTCGGGACTCCATTTGGAAATCGAACTATTTACATAGGTAAGTTTGTACGGAAGCCTCAGTGCGTGAATCCGACTCGCACTTGCCCAGTTATTTTTCATTTAATTGTCTTCGTTTATTACAATATCAATCAATCCGCCGGTTCTTGTTCCCAACTATATCGGTGTAGGCTTATAGTCTAACCGCATAGGTATATTTAAATACCAGTATTTTACCAGATACAGGCGTAGGGTACCCATCCTTTTGGTGTTTTACAGGATCCATTTTGGACAGTGTGCGCGAGAATTGCATGACTTGATTCCACCATCTCATATCTACCATCGGACAACCCGACGAACGGCGAGTATCCACCTTTGCATTGTTGAAACCTTTACGGGCCGGACCAAGTGTTTCGCCTCGTCATTTATACCGCGTACATCGAGTGACTGGAACAATTTGCTTACTGCGGTCTTCCCGTCCGATTATAATTTAGGTGTCTTCAAGGTTAGAGTAAATAGATTCTTAATAAACTAGTGCGCCTTACCATCAACGATTGCATTACTACTTGCCATCAGGTGGGATCACAGCCAAGCACTAGTTTATACCAATTAAAAAAAAGATCAATGGCTTATCTGCCTTGTACAACTCAGTAATTAATAATATTCCACAATTGGGTAACACCCCTCAGTAAGACTGGTAACAAACCTGGCTTCTAACTATTCGTAACGACGACGTCAAAGATCTACAAATGACAGCCAAGACCAATAGCTTAAATGCTTTCCGAGGCGTGGGGGAATCTTAGTATGTCAATATTGTCACCCATTCACAAATCGACCTCGGCAGGTTGTCACGTTCCTTTTTAATATTATATACGTTTGATTTTTATTTAAATAAAACGACAACGTAACAAAAAGAACCGCTATATTTTAAAAGTCTATCATAAAAAGAATGAGAGGGTAGAAGAAGGTAAGGCCCGGTCAAAGGTCGGACTACGTAGGAGGCCGTCGATACCGCACTCTCCTGCTTGGTGACAGTCGGTGGCGTCGTTGATGGCTTCGTAGTCCGTCCAGCAGGATATCGTTCCTCGGCGCAGGGTGCCGTCCAATTATCCAGCTATGCTGATCTCCAGCCGCGTAGAAATTCCTGGAACCCCGTTCCAAAATGGCATTAGCACCTTATATTGTTAAGCCATAGTTGCAGGACCACACCTTACAGAAAGAGGTTGGCATCTACTAGAAGGCAAGTCTAGGTCCAGCAGGCAATGAGATAGAAAATACTAATTGAGCGACTAATTACTAATAATAGTAGGCAATGATAGAAAGAAAGTAAAATGAAGGCCAAAAGAATTGGTGTTAGCGATAGTGTACAAAATTAACCCTTATTTCACAGACGTAGGTATCATAATATTATATTATAAAGCGTTTAAAATTAGCCGTTATAAACGGCCCAGATAAAGGAAGCTTACAAGGAAAGTAACAAGTTTAAAACAAACATCTTTAAATACAAAGCACTAAAAGCATTATTTAGTGGCCTAAAGTACACATTTTTAACAAGCTTTTTGAAATATACAGTGATTTAAATTGTACAACTTACCCAGTACGGGAAGAACACTAGACACTTAGTTTAATAAATCCTTGTCTAACCAAGTTCATATATTTGTATATAAGTTTCCAGGTATGATCAGTATTATATCTATATCGAGTAGGTACTAGGGTGCAAAGATAGGTCAGTTTCAGAAAATTTAGTACGCGTGGTTCCTCGATAGCCGGTTGAGTGCCACTGACGGCCGCCGCCGCGAAATGAATGCGCGCGCGCTTCACGTAGATCTCTGAGAGGTAGGGATTTTAAAAATATATATAAAACCGCGCGCTGCGAGCTGTGGCTGTGTCTGTTTGTTCATAATTTAATTTATTTGCATCTTTGGTTATTTAGATAAATGGTTTATTTATATAGTTTTAAATATTTATAAATTAAGTAGGTAAGTAAACCGTGACAGTACCCCCCTTCCGAGACATGGATTTTTCCTCAGCAAAATCCTTATCTAACATAATTACGATTTAAAATCTTTGATATGCCATGCTCCTAAGTCGCGACCAGACATATCCTCCAATATATATACTAAAGGCGAGCGTTTATCCTTTATCCGGCATTTTTGGAACTTCGGTGCGAGCTTTTTACTGAAGTAAGCATCCTTATCACTTTGAAAGTAACACTTTTTCCAAACTATGTCTCCTATTTGAAACCCTGCATCCTTACGTCGTGAATTATAACGCCGCGTGTTTTTTAGATGGCTTCGCCATAAAGCGGTTTGCACATTATCGAATATTTTACGGAGGTGTCCCAAATTAGCAGCATATTTATCACGGGGTGAAAAAATTAAATCCTTAGGTGTAGTATTTTCCAAATAGTGTGACCCACAAGTTACGAGTTCTCTACCATGAACCAAAAATGCAGGTGTAAAACCAGTCGTTTCATTGACAGAGTTATTCATCGCGAACTGGATTTTTGGTAAATTGAGGTCCCATGATCTATGATCTTCCTCGACAAAAGCAGAGACTGCTGTAACAATGGTCTTGTTATACCTTTCCACAGTGTTAATTTGTGGAGTGTACTTTGGCGTAAAATGGACGCTTGGGACCTTATATTTAGCGAAAAGTCGGTCTAATTCGCGACTTATGAATTGGCATCCGTTGTCAAGTATGACTGTTTGCGGAATGCCATGTACGAGGAAAACGTTGTCTTCCAGATTTTTAGAAACCAAATCTGCAGTAGACCTGCGAAGAGGAAATAAAAGGCAATATTTGGAGAAACAACATGTTACAACGAATATTTATTAATGTTGTTTCCTACTGTTTGGTAAGGGTCCCACCAAATCTATCGATAGTACTTGGAATGGTCTAGAACAGTCTTTGGGTCTTCCCATTTTTCCCAAGGTACCATGTGTTGGATGTTTGTATGCCAAACAAGTTTCACAATTGGAAATGAAGTTAATAACATCTTGACGCATACCCGGCCAATAATAACGAAGTGCAAGTCTTTTATACGTCTTGAACACGCCGAAGTGACCAGATATAGGCTCATTATGGTTTTTAGATATGACTTCATTACGCGACTCACGTGGAATTACCGTTTTCCAATCAAATTCTGATAAAAGTGCATTGCTACTTTTCATAAATCTGTATAATGTGTTGTCCTCTACTCGATAATTTGGCAAACTACTTGGGTTTTCAAGACAACCCTTATAAATTTTTAAATACCATTCATCTTTTGTGCTAGATGTGGGAGAACAGACTGATGTAATTTGCGCCAATGGTACAGTTCTAGATAATGTATCCGGTATTATATTATCTTTTCCCCGTCTATGCTTTATAATAAAATTGAATGAAGAAAGTCTCACGCCCCATCTAGCGAGACGACCTGTTGGATTTGAAAGGGACAGAAACCACTTCAGTGCAGCATGGTCTGTATATACAGTAATGGTTTGACCATTCTCCACATAACAACGCCAGTGTTCAAGAGCTGCAAGCACTGCTAATGCCTCTCTTTCAGTGACACTGTAGTTTCTTTCAGGACCAGTTAGTGACCTGCTCATATATGCAACCGGGTGCTCTTCACCATTTATCTGTTGAGCAAGCATAGCACCTACGCCATAGTTACTAGCGTCTGTATGGACTTCAAAGGGAAGACCGAAATTAGGACAAGCTAACACAGGCGCATTGACAAGACAACTCTTCAACTGCTGGAAGGCAGCGTTAGCTTCCGGAGACCAAAGAAAAGGCGGTGCGTTCCTTTTAGTGGATGTTAGTTTGTTTAGAGGTCCAGCTAACGTACTAAAATTTTGTATAAATCTCCTATACCAAGATGCTGTTCCAAGAAATCTTTTTACATCTTTTCTAGTGGTTGGTGTTGGATAGTTTAAAATTGACTCAGTTGTCGCTGGGTCAGTACGCAGACCTTTTGCATCCACTACATAACCGAGGTAACAAAGTTCATGTCTAAAGAATTTGCTTTTTTCTAAGTTAATTGTTAGGTTTGCACCTTTTAATTTTTCTAGGACCCTAGTAAGTAGTTTCACATGCTCAGAGAAAGAGCTACTAATAATGATGATGTCATCAAGATAAGCAAAGACTTTCAGTTCAAACTCAGGACCGAACAATGCATCGACTAGGCGCTGTTGAGTTGCGGGTGCATTTGTCAGTCCAAAAGCAGTAACCTTGAATCTGAAAGTGCCTCTTCCAGGAACGTAAAAGGCCGTCTTATCCCTATCCTGTTCATTTATAGGTATTTGCCAAAATGCTTTAGACAGGTCAATGCTAGACAGAAACTTAGCATCTCTTAGGTTATCTAAGATTTCTGAGACATATGGCAGACTGTACGCATCTTTTCGCGTAACGGAGTTTAGCTTTCGGCTATCGAGACAGAACCGAGCTTTGCCGTCTTTTTTGCCTACCACTAGTACCGGGGAAGACCAGGGACTCTCACAGGGTTCAACCACGTCAAGCGATAACATTTCGTCTAGCTGTTCAGAGATTATCCTTTGTTTTTCTGGTGAAAGTCGGTAACAACGCTGTTTAATAGGTTCAGCGTCTCCAGTATTGATCCTGTGCTCAATAAGAGAAGTTCTGCCTAGACCTTTATGTTCAAAGGAAATATCTGTGAACTGACTCACTATATTATCTGCTAAAATTTTCTGGTTTTCTGACAATAAGTTGTATGAATTAAGGTAGTTATTAGTTAATAATGACGAACTTACTAATGATGAATTATCATTTGTAAACATTAACACGCTTGTTAAGTGTTTTGGACATATCTTAAACGTTCTCCAAAAATCTATTCCTAATATTAAGGCAGAATCTATCTCGGGAATGACATGAGCTGTAATAGTACCCTGCACATTTTCAAAAGTTATAGGTAACTGTATATACCCTATCGATGTAATTTTTTGGCCGCCAGCGGCTGTAACTGTGATTATGTTATCAGTGTTAATAACAAGTTCGGATTCCATTAAGGGTATATGCGAATTACTACCGAGTATACTCACAACAGAACCGGAATCTAGTAAGCCATACATATTTATGTATTTTTTTATATTTATGCTAATATTTACGTAAGGACGTGGGTCATTACGCGGCTTATTATTGAAAATCGAAGCAACTTTATAGGAGTTGAAAAAATTTTTGACTGTCAATAACCATTCATTCCAATCCGAATTGTCGAAACGTTTAGTTGTTTGGTTACTTCGATTTTCGTAATTTAGTTTTTTGACTTGTCTGATTGGTTTGGGTTACATTTCGGACACTCCGGTATGCGGACGTCTTTCATTCCACACTTAAAACAGAATATAGTACGGTCTGCGGTACACTCTTTCATAGAATGAGTATCCACACGACAGCGATGACAATATTTTTTGTTTTGTGAACCTATAGCGTAAGTTTTGTTAGTGTTTTCATTTGCCGTATTATCGGTTTTAGGACTACAATAGTTAGAATTTCTAGTATTATTTTTTACATCCTTTGTATTTTGGTATGCAAATTCTGGGGCCAACGAAGTATAATTAGAATTTTGAGGCTCTTTAAAATTATCGCAACGAATCTTTACACGTTCAAAGTTTCGACAAAGTGTACGTAAATGATTTACAGAGGTAATGTCAGGGCAAGTAGCTAGTATATTTGCGTAACACGGTCTTATGTTGTGCAAGATTATGTCAAGTTTATCTATTTCACTCATAGGTGCGCTAAGGCGCGAGAACATACCCTCCATAATTGCTAGATAAATAGTTATGTTTTCGGAAGTGCCTTGTGATCGATTACGAATTTCCGACAGCATGCGGTAATCGTAATCCACAACATCAAAGTCGTCTTTAAGTAACACTAATAATTCCTCCCAAGAGTTAACATATGATCTGATACTACGAAACCAATGTAGTGCATCTCCAGTAAAAATCTCCGTTGCCGCATTCATAATTTTAGTATCACTGATGTCTTTAGACGTTCTGAATTCATTCAAACGCTGAATAAAGGCACGCACGCACGTTTTTCCATCATATTTTAATTTAGAAATATCAGAGGATAAGCCACGGTCACAAGTGATGGAGATTTTAGTTAGTCCCTCAGCCAAACTGTCTGCCTTCGCAACGTTTTCGAAGGTAGGATAAGATGATTTTATTATTTCTTTAAATTGTGCTAATAATGCATTATATGTTGTTTTTAAATTATTCAATAACTTATTTTGATCGGGAGTTAGTGGGGTAACAATTCGTTGTAATCTATAATGTAAATGTTTAATAAATTTTGCGTTCTCTCTGCTAATGATTTCTGTGTATCTAACTTAAGTGACGTAATATTATTTTTTATTTTTTCTAAAGTTTCAGAAAATCCATTACAATCCTCCACAAACTCTAAACAAGATTCATAAATATCTTCAGATGGATATTTTTGTGTTAATCTATTGATTTGACGACGAAGTTCTGTAACATTATCTACTGGTACCTCACCTCGAATTGTGACCTCATATTGGAGTTCTGATTTTTGTAAAAGCAAAAATTTTATCGGAAAGGCCATGTTACTTGCTGGGTATGTTGTACAATTAATTAATACAAAAATACCAACTAAAAACTTAAAGACAGGTATTTACAATTTACTGTAACTACAATAGATTGGTAGGTTTACTTAGAAGAAAAACATATAAAATCACTGAATTCTATAAAAACAAAAACAAGACACAGAACTAAGACGATCACGAACACCAACTAGCACCACACCAAAGAATGCCTAATAGCTACAAGCCAAATACGTTAGACCGACCCTTGACCTTTAGAAAACCACGTTTTTGGGCGCCATTGTCACGTTCCTTTTTAATATTATATACGTTTGATTTTTATTTAAATAAAACGACAACGTAACAAAAAGAACCGCTATATTTTAAAAGTCTATCATAAAAAGAATGAGAGGGTAGAAGAAGGTAAGGCCCGGTCAAAGGTCGGACTACGTAGGAGGCCGTCGATACCGCACTCTCCTGCTTGGTGACAGTCGGTGGCGTCGTTGATGGCTTCGTAGTCCATCCAGCAGGATATCGTTCCTCGGCGCAGGGTGCCGTCCAATTATCCAGCTATGCTGATCTCCAGCCGCGTAGAAATTCCTGGAACCCCGTTCCAAAATGGCATTAGCACCTTATATTGTTAAGCCATAGTTGCAGGACCACACCTTACAGAAAGAGGTTGGCATCTACTAGAAGGCAAGTCTAGGTCCAGCAGGCAATGAGATAGAAAATACTAATTGAGCGACTAATTACTAATGATAGTAGGCAATGATAGAAAGAAAGTAAAATGAAGGCCAAAAGAATTGGTGTTAGCGATAGTGTACAAAATTAACCCTTATTTCACAGACGTAGGTATCATAATATTATATTATAAAGCGTTTAAAATTAGCCGTTATAAACGGCCCAGATAAAGGAAGCTTACAAGGAAAGTAACAAGTTTAAAACAAACATCTTTAAATACAAAGCACTAAAAGCATTATTTAGTGGCCTAAAGTACACATTTTTAACAAGCTTTTTGAAATATACAGTGATTTAAATTGTACAACTTACCCAGTACGGGAAGAACACTAGACACTTAGTTTAATAAATCCTTGTCTAACCCAGTTCATATATTTGTATATAAGTTTCCAGGTATGATCAGTATTATATCTATATCGAGTAGGTACTAGGGTGCAAAGATAGGTCAGTTTCAGAAAATTTAGTACGCGTGGTTCCTCGATAGCCGGTTGAGTGCCACTGACGGCCGCCGCCGCGAAATGAATGCGCGCGCGCTTCACGTAGATCTCTGAGAGGTAGGGATTTTAAAAATATATATAAAACCGCGCGCTGCGAGCTGTGGCTGTGTCTGTTTGTTCATAATTTAATTTATTTGCATCTTTGGTTATTTAGATAAATGGTTTATTTATATAGTTTTAAATATTTATAAATTAAGTAGGTAAGTAAACCGTGACAAGGTGTTGCTTAACCTTAAAGGTCAAGCTGTGCGGCTATTATTATTTTAGCCACGACATAATTATTACTATACATCATTATTTTTCAAATAAGTACAAAAAAATGGGGCTCTATCCGTACCCGTTACTGATCATATCTATGTAGTCAAAAGTAAAAAAAAAAACGAAATCCCAAAATTGTTCATGTAAATTTATCATAGGTAAATTCAAAATTGAATCAATAATTCATAACAATTACTACTAGAGAACACTACACGCAGTGTTTATCCATTTTGATCGCCATTTATTAATTCATAATCAATAGCCTGTACAATATATCCATAAATTGAGTGACATTTTGGGATATAAACAAACGCTAATAACTTTGCTGTTTATGAATATTATTTATTGAGACTTTACTTAAATAATACAAAGACCTTTTTTAATAAGCCGTTTAAGTATTTGTACTAATTAAAAAATAGGGGTGTATACAAACACAACTATAATTAATTATATTATATTAGTCTACACCGTAAGCATGAGCTTGCGATGACGAGCAATGACCAGCAAGACTGAAGCCTAATGGGGCCATGGATTGACTTCTTAAAGGGAAACCTGCGGTACTAGAATGCAAAGGACTACTGAAGAAACATAGGTGTGGTTTCAATCAGCAAAAGTTTGACATGCCCTCACGCTCCGCCCTAGAACGGGACAAGTCATTGGATGATTTCCCACCTTGAAAAAAGCATTGATTGGCATTGCTAATTCTTTAAGTAAAAATCGAGCCTGCCCTTTCAAAAAGGCTACTGAAGGAACACGTGGGTTTAAAACTCCCTCTCGCTTCACTGAGAGCGAGTGAAATTATTTGATGGTTTATCAAGTAAAAAAAACTGGGCTAGTTATCATTCTCTTATTTTAGAAGTTACAGGAGGGGACACACATTTTACCACTTTAGAAGTGTCTCTCGCGCAAACTATTCAGTTTAGAAAAAAATGATATTAGAAACCTTAATATCATTTTTGAAGACCTATCTATAGATACCCCACACGTATGGGTTTGATGAAAATGAAATTTTTGAGTTTCAGTTCTAAGTATGGGAAACCCCCAAAATGTATTGTTTTTTTTTTCTATTTTTGGGTGAAAATCTTAATGCGGTTTACAGAATACATCTACTTACCAAGTTTCAACAGTATAATTCTTATAGTTTTGGAAAAAGTGGCTGTGATACACGGACGGACATTCATGACGAATCCATAAGAGTTCCATTTTTTGCCATTTGGCTACGGAACCCTAAAAAGGGCTCTGGTCGCAACCTAAGTTAAGCTTATATTACCAAATCGTTTAGGAAATTAAATAACTTTCTCAAGAATGTAGCTTCAACCAACATTCCTCTTTCACAAGTCGCTGTAGATATCTTTTTAATATTTCAAGAAACTTCTAAATAATGGAATTCACTTTGCGGAACAACGAACAATACCTAACATATCTGATATAACGATTACGTTTATGACAGGTCTATAAAACTTGCTAGCAACGTTATCCAACTATACCATTTTCATTTTACTGTGGCATAATAGCGGTCACTGACCCACCCACATTTGTAGATGTATGTAATATTCTTTATTTCATTTCATAAACGAAAACAGAGTCATAAAGCCGCATAAATGACACATGGTTTACTGTGCGGGCTCTTACAAAGTAATATTCACAGCGCAATCATCACAACTTCCATTTGTTTGATTTGTTTTTCTTAATGGTAATGTTTTTATAATTTTTATAAGGTATTTTCTACTGAAAGGCAACGACGGAACAGGAGTGGGTTTTTAGTCAGTAAAAGTCTGACACTATCTCCCGCCCGCCCAAGGGCGGGGGATGTCATAAGATGATTTTGCCACCGAAAAAAAAAAAAAACTACCTGGATTATACTTTTCAAAGGCGACTTTAATGCCTTATTTCAGTCGATGAGGTGAATACGTGAGAATGGCGACCACGTACCGGAAGATGTAGCGTTGGAATGCCTCTCACTAGGTGAACAGACGACCTGTTAAGGGTCGAGGGAATACGATGAATACGCACAAGATTGGTAATTATGGCGACACTTGGGGGAGACCTATGTCCAGCAGACGTCGTCTCTCATCTAAAATGATAATGATGAATGGTTTTTATATGCATATAATGTTTTTGTGAATAAACAAATGAGAAAAAGTATTGCTCTTTCTCTGAAAAATCTTGGAAATTATAAAACAAAAAACTTCTATATTATATTCTTCTATTAATATTCCTTGAGATGCCCTTTGTGTACCAGGGCCGCAGTGACTTTCGAATAATCCCGGAAATGCTGGCAGGGGAATATTGATTGCCTGATTATGAACAGATCATTTTTTAAAGTAATAAATTATTAATTTTCTTCAAAATGCTTCGGATTATGATAGAAACTGTATTACGCGAGTAGAAAGCTGGGCTTCATTTTAATATAGGATACATTATATCCTAGTTATGTAACCGTGACATTTTTTTTATATTGATGGGCTCGCGTTTGTTCACGCTTGTCTAGAAGAATCGAGTGTAGTATACTTTTTTGACACACAGACATTTTGACAATTCAATAGTGCCTGTAAATGGTTTATTTGAAATAAAAATTTTTGACTGATTGATTAATTAAATAAGTCAAGAGTGAATAGACTCTTAACCTAAATACCTCCAAGTTCTAGCTATCCAGAAACACAGATTCCAGCAGGGAATTCTACTCCTTAGCTATACACATAATCTAATAAAAGTGTTCTCAAGGCGTTTTGTGCATATGGACGGATGTCCACCACTATCATTTTCATCTCTCTTTTAGGGTTCCATACCTCAAAAGGAAAAAACGGAACCCTTATAAGATCACTTTGTTGTCCGTCTGTCTATCTGTCTGTCTGTCTGTCAAGACCCAGCTTTATCTCAGGAACGAGGAGTATCGAGTGATATCGAGTTGAAATTAAAACCATATAGGTAGTCAAGTCTGCGGTCCCTTGATGCTGTGAAAAAATCAAACTTCTAAGTTAACGAAAAAAAAAGATAAGGCCGTTTATGTCGCAAAAAAAATGTATATTTCGACACTCTCAAGGAAATCAAAATTCATAAAGTAGTTCCCGTTGACCCAGAATCTTGAAATTTGGTATAAAAAAAGGTCTTATAGTACAGATATAGGAATTAATCTGAAAACAGTAAATTTGTATTAACTTTTTGCTATTCGGAAAAAGTTAATACAAATCAGTTTTTTTTACTTATTTTTTCTATTTTTACGCGAGTGATACCTGCACAAAGTGCAAATATGTCAGCGTTCTAAGTGTTTTTATTATGCCACCGTTCATAAGATCGAGAATATTCTATTAACATATACTTATGCATCAAGCTCGTGTAAAACGTTGCGGAACGGATAACACAGCTCCGATGTGTAATTAACGTCCCGTCAAACTGCCGTTAGACTTGGAAACTTAATTAGAAACACATCGCGAGTCGTTCGTAGTGGGGTAGGTAGGGGTGCAGATAGGTGAAGTGTTTAGTATTGAAACGAGAAATCTGCGGTAAGATGGATGTGGTTAGTGCGTGTTTTATTGCGACCTGATTTTTTTATAGAATTTTTTATCGGTATCTTCTCGTCCATTATACCTACCACAGTGACTCAAGACGAAAGTCTAATACCAGTGCGTGTTGCCAGTGATGACATATGGTTCCGAAACGTGGTCGCTCACAATGAGCCTCATCAGAAGGCTCAAAGCCACCCAAAGGGCAATGGAAAGGGCTATGCTCGGAGTTTCCTTGCGTGATCGAATCAGAAATGAAGATATCCGCAGGCGAACCAAGGCTGCCGACATAGCATGAAGAATCGCGAAACTTAAGTGGCAATGGGCAGGGCACATTGCTCGCAGAACAGATGGCCGTTGGGGCCGAAAGGTTCTGGAGTGGCGACCGCGTACTGGAAGACGCAGTGTTGGAAGGCCCCCTACAAGGTGGACCGATAACCTGGTGAAGGTTGCGAGAATCCGATGGATGCGAGACGCACAGGACCGTTCATTGTGGCGACATTTGGGGGAGGCCTATGTCCAGCAGTCTATCGGCTGAAATGATGATGATGATGAATTTGTTATATATTAACAGCATTTATATATTGTCAGCAAGCTGTACTTTTTTTATTATCTGTTTGGTTTTAACCTTCAATTTATGGAAATAATAGCATAATGATAGTTACAGTATATTTGATCGCAAGTTAAATAGTAAAATCGATAATTCAAAGCCAATTCTGCTTTGAAGTAAGATCAATACAGTGCAAAGCATTATAAAGAGCATACTTATAATTTGAATGATCTAGTAATGAGAGAACATCAAAAGGACACTGTTTTTAATTAAGACCAGAGGTATAATATCTCATTACAAAAGACAGGTAATACCTGTTACTTTATTTAAGTTGCTAGCTTTTAACAGTAGTTTTGCCGGCGTGAAATTAGGAAATTATTCCTTGGAACCATACTCTTTTCTGTTTAATAATTCAGGACATGACCTACACATGTGCCAAACTTCATCCACGTCCGTTTAGCAGTTTCAACGTGAAGGAGTAACAAACATACACGCAATACTTCGTAACATACAAACTATCACCTTTTAAAGGGTATATCTTTGAAACCAAAAGAATGTCTCATTCATCTGGCCTAGCTTTCGTAACTATCTATTTTGTGTCGTAAGCCAATGGGCACAAATGAGTGCATTTGATACATTTAGTGATCGGAGAAAACTAGTATGCAAGTAAAAATATCAAATTGTAAAAAAAAAACTAGGCCAGACGAATGAGACACCGTCTCGGTTTCAAAGAATCACCTTAAAGTAATTATTGTGTGTAGACACAGGCCGTTGGTTGTCGTCGGCCAGTTTATATATGTATCGTGTTGGAAACTTTGATACCGCGATGGATGATTTGTGTAACGTTTTCTTAAACAAGAAGGCTAAGGCGAGAGCTGCGCTACGCTCTCGCTTTAGCCTTCTAAACTAACCTGTACGTGTCGGGGTGCCCTAAAATTATAAATTTCATCAAACTTTAGATTGTTATTAGAAATTTAAATTTAATAATTACAATGAATTTGCATGTTTTACTAAAACAAAGAACTTGTTTTATAATTTAACCGTATGCTTGACCGTTAGTCTGATAATTACCCAGGAAGTCAACAGATTATCTAGTTAATATAAAAACTTATTCGTTTTCCACATTAACGGACTCGATGTCGCGCCATAATGTTTTTTTTATTTATAAAATACACCTGTATTTAGTCAAAATGTAGAGTGCCCTACTATCCGGCCTCGAAGTAGATTTCATCAGGAAAAACAAGATAAAAATCTAAAAGTAATGTCATGAAAAAGTTTCTATTTCATTAGGTACTTACAATGTCTTTTTAAAGAGGTTGTTTAGATTTTGTACTTGAATGGACTGGAAATTTGAAGAATTCTTTATTTTATAGTAAGCAGTGGTGGCCAAGTGGTAACGGCCCCGACTTACGAGTTGTAGGTCGCGGGTTCAAACCCAGCCAGGCGCATTACTTTATGTAATTTATTTTATCATCACTGCTCTCAAAACGGTGAAGGAAAACATCGTGAGGAAACCGGCATGTCCTAGAACCAAAAATTCGAAGACATGTGACCCGCACTGGGCCCGCGTGGTCGATTAAGGCCCATTCCCTCTCCTAGAGAGGAGGCCTGATTATGTTTATGCTTATGTACTTTAGAGTCAAAGATCAACCGTTGCTAAAGTGATTTTTGTACTAAATATTTTTTGGAAATCTATACCTAAATTAGCATACAGTAAAAAAAATACTAGGTGTTGTTACCAATCCAGTTCGAAACACTACATTGGGATCCAAAACCAGACTAGTTGATGTTGCTCAAAAAGCTGCCCAGCTGAAATGGGACTGGGCAGGACATGTTTACCGCTTGCCTGACAAACTGTGGGCTAAAGTAGCGCAATGCTGGTGTCCAGAAACAGAGCGACAGGGCTGCGGCAGAGTATGAAGGAGATGGCGGGACGAACTAAACAGATTTCGTCAGAACTGGCAAGAGGAAGTACGGGCTCGCGAAATATGGAGGGAGTGGGGGAAGTCCTTTCCCCAGGAGTGGGATAATACAAGCTAACAAAAAAAACCCCCGTAAATATTGTTGGTAATGTAATGAAGTGAATGCTCTGTAACTCGCACCAATGTCAATAACGACCAATCAGCGCCATGTTCTTAACTTAAATGATGACAGTTTTACAATAAATCTACCAAATTATTATAGTGCACACACGCTCAACTTTCGTACGACGGGTTTAGTACCAAGATCGAGCGGGACATGACTCAAGTTTGGTCTGACGCACTAAGTTTGAGCGGGGCGTGGCTCAAGTTTAGTCCGGAGTACCAAGGTCGAGCGTGTGTTAATAATATTTACGCTCAATCACTCTCGACCTTGGTACGGACGGACCGCGACCTCAGTACGACAGACCAATAAGTTTGTACTAAGTTGGAGCGTGCGTTAACACTATTAAACTGTGCACTGTTTACTTCATAATAATCATACTCTTGGCCATAGGCCTTCCCAAGCATCGCCACAAATACCGATCCTGTGCGTGTCGCATCCATAAGATTCCCGTGACCCTCACCAGGTCATCGGCCCACCTTGTGGGAGGCCTACCAACGCTACGTCTTCCGCTTTTTAGGGTTCCGTAGCCAAATGGCAAAAAACGTAACCCTTATAGATTCGTCATGTGTCTGTCTGTCCGTCCGTATGTCACAGCCACTTTTTTCCGAAACTATAAGAGCTATACTGTTGAAACTTGGTAAGTAGATGTATTCTATAAACCGCATTAAGATTTTCACAAAAAATAGAAAAAAAAAACAATAAATTTTGGGGGTTCCCCATACTTAGAACTGAAACTCAAATTTTTTTTTTTCATCAAACCCATACTTGTAGGGTATCTATGGATAGGTCTTCAAAAATTATATTGAGGTTTCTAATTTAATTTTTTTATATACTGAATAGTTTGCGCGAGAGACACTTCCAAAGTGGTAAAATGTGTCCCTCCCCGTAACTTCTAAAATAAGAGAATGATAAAACTAAAAAAAAATATGATGAGTTACCTTATAAACTTCCACCGAAAATTGGTTTGAACGAGATCTGGTAAGTAGTTTTTTTTTAATACGTCATAAATCGTAAACCGCAATTTACCTTATAAGTTTGTACGGAACCCTCAGTGCGCGAGTCCGACTCGCACTTGCCCAGTTTTTTATTTTACTCAGAAATAAAGCAGCTGTCTAACGTTGAAAAAATTTTAGGAATCGGACCAGTACTTTCAGAGATTACCTCCTACTAACAAAAAAAAAAAACTTTACCTCTTTATATTATTAGTGTAGAATGTTTAGATAGGTACTGGTAAGATAATGTTCTGATGCTACATTCAAATACCACCTGCCTTGGTAAATTAAAACAACTATAGCACATTAATTTATTTTAGGTAGACGTGGGCGTATATCTAATACTGCTTTTTACAACGTGATTAGTGCATTTCCATTTTGAAATTGATTAAAATGCAATGCGAATTTACCAAAAAAGCAGTATGAGTGGGTTTTCGACGTGGCGCGTGGGCGACTGGAAATTGGAGATGGAAACTCATTTAAATAATGTTTACGTTAGAAAATGTAACAGTTCTATCAGACAAGAGAATTATTCGTTTTATGAGTTACTAACTTATGTCAGCGACTTTGCCCGTATGAATATAGAAAATCGTCCCAAGGGAGCATACTCCTGGATAAAAAAAGTATCCCGTGTGCTATTGCAGGACTTGAGCTACCGATGTGCCATAAAATTTCAACCAAATTCGTTAAGGCATCCTAGCGTGAAGAAGTGACACACATAAATCAGAAACATTTATTTCAAATAGACCATTTACAGGCACTTTTGATTGGTCAAAATGTCGGTCAATCAAAACAAAAGTTGAAGTTAAATTGTACGTTCCAAAGCGTCGATTTCTATGGAGAAGAACGTGCAAGAAGCTCCTTGGACACTCTTTTAAGTCATGAGTACATACACACACACGCACTTGCAAACATTTGCCTTTATTAAATTAGTGTGATTAATTATTGTTTTCAATTGAACATAAACCTAAGAAATGTTAGACAACAAAATAGATAGGTACAGAAGTCAATCTCATGTATGTACTTCACTTTTCATACCTACGCTCGGCGATCGCGCTAGGGTCAGCGCGTGGCACCGAACTGCCCGAGTGCGACCGGGCGCGGTGATAAATGCATACCTAATCTGAATTGTAAAAATATTACATGGCCACAAAATCATCTTCTCTTTCTCGGCGCGGGGATTTTTTTATAATCTGTGTTACGTTAAAAAAACCATCGAAATACAAGCAAATATCTGCTTACCTCTCTGAAACAACTGGTAGCCTAAAAAACGTCTATTCATTGTTTAATGTTGAATTTAAATAACCATCCACTGAACAGTTAGAATAAGGTTCTTTTTGTTGGTCCATTTTTCCACAAAAAAGTTCACAGACACGTATCTCAGACGGATAGCACTCGAGCTCGCATTGAGCTGAATTGAGCCGAGATATCGTGTCCATGTGTGCGTTGCTCGAGCGCGCTTTGTATGTAGATTGACTTCTGTACCTATCTATTTTGTGGTTAGACTGTAAGTCTGGCGACACTAATTCACTTCTCCAATTTACTAACAGCTAAGTGAGAACTTTTACAAAACTCTTTTGTACTACGTCAGTTAAAAATAAAACTAAAAAGACTGACTATTCCATTCGCGTTCCTACTTCGACAAAAGTTAGTCGCGTAAATGAATTAGCAATGAATTAAGATTCCAATCAAAGCGAATCGTTACTTTGAAGCGAGAAGTTAGGTGATTCAAACTATGTTAAGATGGTATATATTGATGCATAGTTTCTATGAAATCTGGGCCCATCTTTCAATAGCTATGTGTGCTATCGTTAGATAGATAATTTTAAGTTGAATAAAAGTTACTATGGCACCAAGTTCGTCCGGTAACTGTCCGGACCGAGCCCAAGTCGTCGACGGTGCGTAGAGTTTCACGCGCACCTCAAGGAGATGTCAACAACCGTAGGGGCCCAGCATTGTCGAAGCCTAATGGGGCCATGGGTGATGCGAAAGATAACCCCGGGGCCTTGGAACCGGAGTAGGTTTTAGTCAGTAAAAGTCTGACACGAAAGGGCACTAGACGTCATTGGAATATTTCAAACCTTAAAAAAAAGGCAATAAATTCCAAATCTTAGTCCGTTCAAAGTTATTGAAATGCTTCTTTTTTACAAATAGAACAATGATAATGTATTTTGTGACTAAATCACTAGATTTTTTACTCGCTTAATTATAAGAGCAGGAAAGTGAAATGAATGCAGTGCAGTTCGAATGTTTCCAATTGTATTGTTAACATAATACCAAAAAAAAAACTTTGTTTTACGCATGTCACCTCTAACACGCATCTGCATTACCTGCATAGAATGTACAGGATGAACCTGCGCTGGCCGCTGAAAATGAAAATGCATTTTTCTCACTGTTTTCACGCAGAAAAATCTAACCAACAACACAATTTATAACTATATTTTCGAACCGTTTGGGGTTGAAACTCTCAGTTCGTGGGGTCCGAGGGCTCACAAGTTGTATAAAGATCTGTCAAAACGTCTAGTTGACACTTCGCGTGACCCAAGGGCTGGCTTTTACCTCGGACAGAGGATAAGCATTGCCATATAGCATGGCAATGCCGCCAGTCTTTTGGGCACATTACCAGTCGACAGCGATGTGGAAGAGTTTTCTGACGCCATAATTTAGTTTTAGTTAGTTGTAATTAGATTAGAGTTTTTATTATTATTTATTTTATTTTATTGTAATTATAGTTAGTATTTTTAAATGTAAATAAATATATAAATAATATGTGAAAAAAAGGTAGCAAAAAGAAAAGGATAAATTTATAACTTAATATATGTTAATATTAATATCTACACAGTATGTGTATAAAACACAGCATATAAATAGCATCGCTTGGTTATTGGCAAAATTAATATTTTAAACAAAGAATGTCTATCCGTGTGCCAATAAAAAAAAAAAACAAATGCTATATTTTATTTCGAGAGTATATTTCCTTGGGAAAAGTTTCTGCAGAAACTAGTAACTTAATGTGTGAACCACCGTTCACGTTACATTTTCCTTAAACAAAATAATACGACAATATTCCATTTTCCCCTTATTTTCTTTTAATCTTTACACTTGAAGTGTCACCCACAATGTTGCTTTTGGTCCTTTCCTGCGATTATTGTTCCTGAATGCGGGTGCCTGATTAGAGTTGGGTACTTCCTGATACCTTTGAAGATTACTCTTTGGTTCACCTTCTGGTGTTTTTGATTGCTTTTAGATAAAATTGGACAGGAAGGAGGATATTTTGGTTGTAAATGAAAAATAAATTGACGTGTATAAAATCGCATTTGAAAACAAAAATTGCAAAATAAATACCATTTACGGTTCATCGATCTCAGTAAACGGGATTGATCGGATACTTATCACACTAACCATACCAGCTCCATAATCACCTAGCATATTCTCCACTATGTTGAGGGTTGTCTTCTAGTCTAAATTGATGCAACTGTATACCATTATTTTACACAGAGTAAACTGGTTTTTTGTAGATTCTGGAGTGGCGATCGCGTACCGAAAAAAGACGCAGCGTTTGAAGGCCAATGACCTGGATAATCGAAATCTGAAAGATGCGAGACGCACAGGACACTGGTCCTTTATTTTAAGGAGGAAAACTCATCCCAAGACTTCTTCGGGAGGGCGTGTCAGACTTTTACTGACTGAAACCACACCTACGTTCCTTCTTTGCCTTTGTGTTCCAGGACAACAGGTTTCCCTTTCGGAAACCAACCTCAGTTGGTCCCAGTAGGCTTCGGCCTTCTTGAGCCCCTACGGCTTTTGACTGCCAACCCTTGCCTTAGAGGGAACTGGTCCAGTGTGTCTCACACTGCGCTGGGCGACTCATATAGGACTCTTGGCCCAAATCCAAAAGTAGAAATCTTTCGGCTGAAGTGATGATGATAAACTGGCTAGCAGACTTTCACGACCCAGTAAGTGGTTAATACGATACAACTTGGGTAACTACTCAACTTACAATTTCTTGTACGTTAAACAAAAAAAAGTATTCATCTCAACAGCGTGTCAAGTTAAACAATAGAAATTTTAATTTCAAGATCAAGTTACGGCAGTTTTTTATCCATCTCTGCTTTTATCCTTTTTGATTTATTTAATTTGTCACAGAAATATACTGTGGACCCTTTTAATAAGTTTGAAGATTCGTTTTATTGTTATTTTATATAGCGACTTGAATTTTAGAAAAAAACATCTACCATTTTGAACGTTTCGTTTTCTTTTAACTAGTTTCTCTCACTGAGTTTTCCCAAGGGACCAGGCTTTCAGGATTAGAAGTAGGTATCTATCCTATAATTTATTCCTAAACATGGTCTATCCGTATGTCAAAATTCTTCCAAATCTGGTCAAACATTTTAGCGTAAAAGAGTACCAAACAGACACACATTTAAAGAAACTTTCGCCTTTATATTTTAGTATGACTACACTACGAACGAATGAAGTAGGTATATAAGTACTCGTACAAAAATACAAAGGGCTTTTGCTCTTTGCACCTTTTGGTGGAAGGTGGGTTTTAGTCAGTAAAAGTCTGACACGTCCTCTGGTTCCACCCTAGAGTGGGAGAAGTTATTGGATCATTTACGGACAGACATTTTTTTTTTTATTGATATAAATAAACCAGTGCTTGACTGCGATCCCACCTGATGGTAAGCAGTAATGCAATCATTGATGGTGAGGCGCACTAGTTTATTAACTTGCTAGTTTTTGGCGGGATTTCTTCAAGTGAAGTTCAGTGTCTATTAATTATTCGCTAATTGATTCCTAGTGGATGTTTTGATGTAAAATTGGTGTAGTTTTGTATCTCAATTGTCTGCACAACTGGACAATATGTGGAATCATTGAAACAGGCGCAATCTCAGTATGTAATGGAGCTGAAAATTTTATTGCATTGTTGAATACCTCAGCGAAGTTTGCCGAGAAGTTTGATTTGATACATTTGGTGCCAAATACTACAAAAAAAAAACATTAGAACAATTAATTGTTTATATGAAGACATGGCTCAAATGACTTAGTATCCAGGCCAAAAACATTAACCAAATAAAATTGATGAATTACCAACTCAAAAAAAAAAGACTCCAATTCATAAAGCGAAAACACAAAAGAACTTTATTTTATTGCCAATGCACAGAACTGCCAGCAACTGGTGAAATGTGAACGTATTTCATTTTTTACTGGGGATATTATATTCTAATGGCTAGCGTCACAGAGCTTTGAGAATATACAGTGGTCACTGGAGATGACATTGTCAAAACTTTTCATGTATAGTAAACGAGACAGAGGGTCACTGTTAAGATAAGATAATATGAACGGTCCTGTGCGTCTCGCATCCATCGGATTCCCGCAACCTTTACCAGGTCATCGGTCCACTTTGTAGGAGGCCTTCCTTAAGAGTGACAAACATAATGCACGCACACACATACTTTTTGACTGGCCGGTTGGTCTATTGGTTAGTTGCGTTGACTGCTATGCCGGAGTTTGTAGGTTCGTTTCCCACCCAAAACAAATGTTTGTGTGATGAGCACGATCATTTTTTCTGTATCAGGGTGTATTTTACCTATAATATGTATGTATTAAGGAATATATAAGTATACACTTACCAGTTGTCAAGTATTCATAGCACAAGCTCTGCTTAGTTTGGGACTAGATGGCGTTGTGTGATAGTCAGTTATGGAATATAGACTCATAAAACTTTTGTTTTTATAATATTAAAGTGTAAAGACGGCTCTAGCCATTATTCCATTCTATGTGGACAAAATCCTGTCATAAAAAGAAATAAAGCAATATCTACAGGATTATGTACCTTTACGTCGTAAAATTATTTTATTAAAATTCTTAGTAATAAAATCTGAGTCCCGCTAGCATGGCGAGTTTGATGGCAAAATGCTTATTCGTTACATTTTTTTAGTATAAGCGCTTGGGAAAATATTAAATAAGTTAAATAGGGTTTATGCCTTCTGGTAAATAATGTTGAGCAGGTACTCTCCAGAATAGGGTTGGAACGGAATTCGCCTCCGCTTCCGTTACTGCGGAAGTTCCGCAAGAAATCGTATCTTCGCCTCCGCCTCCTCTGTCTCTCTGAGTTATAACAAAGTTTCATTTACGTTATAATCATAGAATGCGCGAGCAGCGATGCTCGACGACGACTCAGCCGTCCGGCCGCGTGTTGCGTGTGAAATGGTCAAGAATCAGCGTGTGCGCGATGGGACTGTGGTCGAGGTAGGGCCGCGCGTATGTCAATCTGACATGACAGGAATCAAACTGATGAATTCCTTCGATTCGTACGTCCATGGTGATGTTATTACACCTCCGCCTCCGTTAACCTCCGCATCCACGGAGGCGAAACTCGTAGCCTCCGCTACCGCCTTCGCCTCCGTTAAGATGGCCTACGTTACAGCCTTGATCCAGATAATCTAATGCTGGGTATATTGAAAATCTTTCCACATTCAAATTATTCGATAAGAAGTAACTGTAGATATTATTAAACTGTATCTACATACATACAAACACTTTATGTTTTTTGTAATAATAGCATTCAAGAAATTTTCAGAGTCATTAATTATCACTTTACAGCTGCGGTAAGTGAGCAAAGGTGGCGCAGTGATAATTGCTTCGACTTATGAGTAAGTAGGTCACGGCTTCGAACCCAGTCAGGTGTATCACCTCTGCTCTCAAAACGGTGCAGGAAAACATCGTGAGAAAACCGGGATGTCCTAGAACCAAAAATTCGAAGACATGTGACTTCCACCAATCTGCACTAGGGTCGCGTGTTGGATTACGGTCTATTCCCTCTTGTAGAGAGGAGGCCTGAGTTCCAGCAGTGGGAACATTATAAGGCTGATTATGCAATTTATTCAGCTGACTATACAATAAAATGAAATACTGTCCAATTAAAAATTTGTTAAAAATGTAGAGCCATATTTATATTTAAAAAAAATATAATTCTATGATTATTTAAACACTGATTAGTTGGTTCGTTATTTAAAAACTTTTTATGGAAAATTTCAATTTGGAATCCGTTAATCAATATTTAAATTAAACGAAATAGAAAGATAGCCAGTTTTATTAAGGCTGAAAAAGTGTACACACAAAACATATTTCTTCTTTACAAAACAAATACGTTGAAAACAATTTTCCCACTAAACAATCACCAAGTTTTACTATAATTAAGTTATTTAACCCTCAAACGCGATAGTGGTCCGGAAAAGGCCCATAATTCCTGTAATCGCTGTAATAATAATAATCTGAAATATAAACCGGTATTTTATGGTATATTAGTGTTCCGTTGTTGAAAAAAGGTAATTAACACAAGGCCGTGATTGATCGTAAAATATACTTGCTCATATATTGCCATTTGAGGAAGGATCTCTTTTAACACACATTATGACCACAAGTCGGAATTAGGTAGAGTTATGTACTTACATCGAAACTTTGATATTAATATGGATCTTCCCGGGATTTCTAATGAAAAATTCCGTGTGGCCAACAATATTACAAATAAATAAAATTAAAAACTTCAGAAATAGCCAAGACAAATAAAACAAAGATAATTAACATATAATTTTTACTAGTATTTTTCATTGAAAAAGATCTCTCTACGTCAACTGAGGTGAGGTTAACAAATTTATACACTTCCTCCTCCTCGTCATTAATGCAGGAAAAAAAAATTCTGCTATATTTCTGATGGTGTCACAAAAAAAAATCTGCTCTTTAAAATTAATCTCGGGATTTGACACTTTATTCTTTCGCTGTACGAAATCAGTGGAAGTACATGAATAACTCTACCTAATTCCAAACTCTGATTATGACTCTTTTTGTAGAGTCTCGCATACTTTTAGCACTTGTATATTTTAATGCATATTTGCATGCCAATTCATGGCGAAATGTGTCTTCGCACTAAAAAAAAATATACGAGTACCTACTAGCAGTCCCGGCAGACGTAGTCCTGCCCGAAAGCTGGCTTTTCGTAAAAAAAGAAAATGAAAACCCTGTTGTAGCGCCATCTACCGAGTTTTAACTGTATTTTCAAACCATCCAAAGAAATTTTGTGTGTATATTTTAATAGTTCAAATATAATCACAAAAAAGTTAGGTGATAAACACACGAACAGAAGAATTATATATACAACGTGTTGTTTTTGATATTCCATCTTAATTTCTTAATTCTTTATTGTACACAAAACATACAAAATACACGGTGATACATATACAGTTTATGTACAAAGGCGAGCTTAACTCAACAATGAGTTTTCTTCTAGCAAACCCTTGAGTTACAGAGAGAGAACACATTCGAGGGTAGGAGGTAGGGTAGGGGTTCCATAATTCAAGGTTTATATTCTTTAAGTTAAAATAATGCTGAAAGTCCTAGAATATGTGGTCCAAAAATGCATGGTTTCGAAGATATCATCAATATTAATTAATTTAGATCAAAAATTGTCACTCGTATGACAAATGTTTACTTTTGCGACGATGCCTAACTTCGCTGTAGTGTAGTAGAGTTACATATTTACGCTGTCATATTTCACGTAAGGGTCTTTTACATTAATAATATTATTATGTATGGAAAATGAAAACAAAAAAAAAGATAATTGAAAAATCATTCGTATGCCAGTTGATTCTTTGATAATTATGGTCTCAGTCATACCCAAAAGTTATGGGATATAAAAAAAAAGTTGTATAAAGGTATTACAATCTTATGTGTGACATTTATAGTAAATAAGTGCCTTTTACTTACTTGAATACACCTAATTGATGAGTTCATAGACATATAGAACTGTACCAAGTATTCCCTGTCTGGCGGTCAAACAAATGAAAACTGAGTGAGACTGAGCGATCGTGCGTTCGGTTGTTGTATTTTTCTAGAATACAAATTTATCCATTCATATGGCGTTGCTTTTGTTACTGCTGATCTAGATCAGCAGTGCTAGCAACATACCCTATATTTTGTGACTATTAAATTTGGTGGGATTCGTGATATAATCACTTTTATCGCAATTGTGAACGCTGAGTTAAAGAATAGATATATTGACCACACATTTGCTCTGTATTTTTCTATAGATTAGTCAATTTCGTGACGGTTATACTCAGTGTAGTTCTATATGCCTATGGCCATGTCGAATATAGAATACTGACGCTATCAGTTGGTGCTAAATCGTAGATAAATTTTGTACTGATTTCATTTAGATTTCCATCGACACGCTACTAAGTTGAATATCTTTCGCGGTTATTGAAGAGAAAGATTTTCAGTGATAATAATTTGTATTTACAACTTTAAATTAGTAGACAGTTATAAGGAACCTTAGACTTGGCACGACTTTGTCTAGATTTCATTACTTTTTACAGATAAACAAGCAGTTCCATCGAGACTTGGCTAGTTTTTTACAGAATGTTTTTGGAGGGGTTTGTATTTACAACTTTAAATTAGTAGACAGTTAGTAATCTGTACCAGTGTTTCTTAGCATTACCTAACTTGACTATGCAATTATCGATATTATTGATTTGTTGGTATAGGCAAGATAATCGTTTTTTTTTTTAATGAATCTTCTAAAGAGGATAGACAGACATTATTTTTTTTCGTAATATTTTACAAACTTTGTTTTTTTTTTAAATGATATAATAGCACTAGGCTTGACTGCGATCCCACTCGATGTTAAGCAGTGATGCAATCGTTTATGGTGAATCGCACTAGGTAATTAAGAGCCTAAATGACAGGAACTTTATACTTTATGACATTATTATCATTGAATATTTTTTTTTTTTGTTCAATTATATAGGTAGATAGATACACCAGTGTCCTTGTGTGCCGCAAATCAAAATGGCGGCAGAGTGTACACTTTTGAATCTCTTTTCATTTAATTAACAGAATAAAATTCGCTTAAAAATTTTGGTGACAATAGTACCTTATTTCCCGTACCTTGAGACAATGGTAAGACACTCAGATTTACAAACACTAATATAATCCGTTGGTTTACTCCCGGTAGCAACGGAAATTATCTATTGAATCCCCATTTAGAGGCCACATCACGCAATCCCCAGGTACATAATAAATGCGGTAGCAGTACAATAGAATGACAACCGATATAGGAGTAGTGCCACCCTAATATTTTGTGAAGAAATATTGCTCCGTAGGTGGCTAACCTCTTTTCATAAGTAGGTTTTAGGGCGGAATTCACCAATAAAACTAAACGCGTTTTAACGTTTGGCTCGCATAATCGCGTTTAGCCGCTGTCACTGGTGTCACTTGTCTGTATTTTTCTTTTGTTGTATTTTTACAAGTGACACTAGTGACAGCGGCTAAACGCGATTATGCAAGCCAAACATTAAAACGTGATTAGTTTTATTGGTGAATTCCGGCCTTAATCAGCAAAAGTGTTACGCTCACCTCATTTTATATCCAGGCAATCTTTGTCTATTCCGGGTTGCTTGCTTGATCGCAGAATGCAATAAGGCTGCAAATTTTATGTTTTTAGAAGGCTTAAATTGTATTATTTATTATCTTGGTGTACAATAAACTTATATTTGTAAATTTGTGTGTAGGGGTTAATCTCTAAAACTGCTGAACTAATTATGAAAATTCGCTAGATAGACTTGAATAAAGTACATTGACCTCTTTCTAATATATCTGCATAAGTACTCGCCTGAAAAATAATGAACTATTTTTTATTACTAATAAATATAAAGGATTTCAATTGAAGTCGATTCAAGACAGTTTTGTGTCTTTTATTCCTTTTTAGGGTTCCGTACCTCAAAAGGAAAAAACGGAACCCTTACAGGATCACTTTGTTGTCCGTCTGTCTGTCTGTTGGTCAAAACCCTTTATCTCAGGACCGCGTGGAGGTATCGAGTTGAAATTAAAACCATATACTCAAATCTGCGGTTCCTTAAAGCTGTGAAAAAATCAAACTTCTAAGTTAACGAAAATAAAAGAAGCGGCTGTTTATGTAGCAAAAACCGGAAACTCTCAAGGGAATCAAAATTTATAGGGTAGTTCCCGTTGCATCAAAATCCTGAAATTTGGCATAAAGCAAGGTTTTATAACACAGGTAAATGAATAAATATGAAATAAGCAAATTTGTTGTTACGTCACCAAAAAAAAATTGCGATTTGGAAAAAAATTCGAGCCCCCTTTCGGGAATTGAACTATTTACATAGGTAAGTTTGTATGGAACCTTCAAAGCGTGAGTCCGACTCGCACTTGCCCAGTTTTTAACCGACTTCAAAAAAAGGAGGAGGTTATCAATTCGGTTGTATTTTTTTTTTTTTTTTTTTTTTTTTATCATCATTTTTTTTTTTATGTTTATTACCTCAGAACTCCGTCGTTTATGGACCGATTTGCTAAAATTTTTTTTCTCTTTATAGGATATGCTTCCAGATTGGTCCCATTTTTTTCAAAATCTAGTTCTGATGATGGATTCCATGAGGAATCGAGGGAACTCCTCAAAAATTATAGGCAACCCTATGGTAATTTTAGTATTTTCATGAAGAACTTAATAATAATAATAATAAAAATACAAATAAATGAATGATTCTGAATAGTTACGTTGAAAATGGTATCATCGAAGTGATCTGATGATGATGATGGAGCCGGAAGGTAGGCACTGGAACTCCGTAATTAATCAATGTAACCTAGCCGTGTTTGGACTTATTAGAATTGTCATGAGATGCACTTTGGCTATAAGGTACTATCGAACTGATCTGATGATGGAGCCGGAAGGTAGGCACAGGAACTTCGTAATTAATCAATGTATCCTAGCCGTGTTTGGGCTTATTAGAATTGTCGTGAGATGCTCTTTGGCTATAAGGTACTATCGAACTGATCTGATGATGGAGCCGGAAGGAGGAAGGTAGACACAGGAACTTTATAATAAAACAATGTAACCTAGCAGTATTTGGGTTAATTGGAATTGTCATGAAAAATAGGCACTCTGTTTATAAGTGTATCGTAACTAAAAAGTGTGAAATAAAAACTTTTTAGAAAAAAAAAAATAACCGACTTCACTAAAACAAAAACACTAAAAGGATCAAAATAACTTTAATTTCGGAAGTCGGTGTTAAATAAGAAACAAACAATACCGAGAAACACCGACATCCGAAATTAAAGTTATTTTGATCCTTTTAGTGTTTTTGTTTTAGTGAAGTCGGTTATTTTTTTTTTTCTAAAAAGTTTTTTTGAAAATAAGAATGATTATTATTATTATTGAAAGATTATATGCACCTTAACTTAATAATACTTCATTCTATTTGAAATATCTATTATTTGTTTATTATGCACACCTACCACAGTGTTGTCTTTTCTAACCCAAAGATTGACTGGTAGAGAATGCCATATTGCATTAAATCCGTCTATGTACCACTACTGTACATGAGGTTAAAAAAATCCACACTTTCATACTAATATTATAAATGAGAATGCAACTCTGTCTGTCTGTCTGTTTATTACGCTTTCACGGTTAAAGTATTGGATTAGGCGCACAATGCCACATTCGCAAAATGACATATTGACGCAAAATGCCACATTCGCAAAATGACATTTCGCAAAATGCCACACTAGCAAAATGCCATATTAGCAAAATGACACATTCGCAAAATGTCTTTTCTCAAAATACCACATTAGCAAAATGCCACATTATCAAAATGACACATTCTCAAAATGACAAATTCTCAAAATGACACATTCTAAAAAAATCATAATTATCGCATAATGTACGATTTACCTAACAATAAAAATTGTTAAAATGACTTATTTACTTCTTGCAGTGGGTTTTTTATTAAAATTATGAATAAAAAATAATACCAATTTAATCTTTCCAGTATTTAATCACATTTACACATTTTCATTTATTTTAACATAAAATAAAAATGCTGTACTTGTAATCTAGCAGTTATTAAGTTTTAGCTAGATGGCTTTCCATAAAAACATACTAACGTCCATCATCTTTCTGCCCTTGTCCCGTGTTATTTGGGGTCGGCGCAACACGTTTTTTTCTTCCATTCTGCCCTGTCACTCGTCATGCTATCACTAACTTCTTTTTCTTTCATATCATTCTTCACACAATCCATCCATCTTTTCTTTGGCCTCTCTCCATCTCTCTAATTCCCAACCCTCCTGAAGAGGGAAACAAATCCCTTTCAACTTTTCAGTCACTGGCGACTCGGATAGCAATCTATCCAATCTATCAGTCAATACTGATAGATTGACTGATTGATTGATAGATTGATAGATAGATTGATAGATTGATAGATTGATTGATAGATTGATAGATTGATTGACAGATTGACAGATTGATAGATTGATAGATTGATAGATTGATAGATTGATAGATTGATAGATTGATAGATAGATTGATAGATTGATAGATTGATAGATTGATAGATTGATAGATTGATAGATTGATAGATTGATAGATTGATAGATTGATAGATTGATAGATTGATAGATTGATAGATTGATAGATTGATAGATTGATAGATTGACTGAAAGATTGACTGATAGATTGACAGGGAATTGTTTGTAGGGTATGGTATGGTCATGTGAAGACATGACCATGACAAACAGAATTGTGCGACTCGGATAGATTGACTGATAGATTGACTGATAGATTGATAGATTGACTGATTGATAGATTGATAGATTGATAGATTGATAGATTGATAGATTGATAGATTGATAGATTGATAGATTGATAGATTGATAGATAGATTGATAGATTGATAGATTGATTGGATTGGATTGGATTGTATACACTTTATCGATTCTCGTCACACCACACATCCATCTTAACATTCTCATCAGGTTCATCAGGATGAAGAAAGATTGCACGTATCACTACGTGCAATCTTTCTTCATCCTTCTTTTTCGCAGCCCAACATTCTGATCAGTATGACAGGCCTTATCACGGACTTGTAGATTTTACCCTTCAACTTGAGGGGCATCCGTGGGTCACAAGTTGTTCCCGTGACCTTTCGCCATTTCATCCATCCTGTGTTGATCCAATGTGTTACGTCCTGGTCTACCTCACCCATCCCCTTGGACAAAAACATACTAACGTCCAAATTTTAAAAAATACCGAGTTCGAAGTGACATTTTGGCATTGTGCGAAAGTGGCATTTTGCGAAAAGTCATTTTGCGAATGTGGCATTGTGTGCCTAATCCAAACTATGGAACCGATTTTGATGAAATTTAGTATGGAGGAAGTTTGAACTCCTAGGACGGACATAGGCTATCTTTTATCCGTTCGACTTAGATAGATAATAGAATTCTGATATATTCTTTATTGTACACCAAAAATAAAGATTACATTAGGAGCTTAAAATTAATAGGGTGACACAATGGGGTCTTATCGCTAAAAGCGATTTTTTTCAGACAACCTTTGGATGGATTTGACAGAAAAGGAGAAAAAAGATACGCTGGTAGTTCGTGTTGTACTATTTACATATATACAATACATAAACTAATAAATAGTATATAATACATACAATATAATATATATATATATATATATGTATATGTCGTGGCCAGGTCATAGAAATTGATCAGTTCATGATATATGGCCAACTAAAACTGACCAGATCGTCTAAACGTTAACATTTGATGATATGTCAATCCTCGTTTGGGCATATCATTGATGTAGGACTTCTAAGGTAATAAAAGGTGTAAAGAAAGTAGGCGAAACGAGGATTGAAATATCATCAAACTTTAACGTTTAAAACGATCTGGCCAGTTTTAGTTGGCCATATGATATTTATTTTGTAAATAGGTTTAAAAAAACACTTTTACATATCAATTTTTTTTTCGTCATTTTTAAACTAGATGAGGCCGGTGTTTCTTAACTGACTACCCTGAGAAGAAACACCGAAACAAACTTTGGGGTCAAAGTCTCTTTTAAAGTCCATACAGTAAATATGTAATGGTCAAATCACATGAGAACCATGCAGATTTGTCTGAAATGGTCTTTGTCTTGAAGCATATCATGAATTTCTATGATCTGGCCACGGCATATATAATATGAAAGCAGAGAAATAATGTACTTAATGACGACGTAGACTTCACGTCCTCAATAACCAACATTCACGCCGACGAAGTCGCTGGCAAAAACTATTAAATAATAAACATAGGAGGGTCAATGACCGTTAATCCAAGTCTATCTAGCGCTTACGTTAATATCCCTGAGTATCCCTGTGCGCTCTTTATCTTGACATTTCAAATGATCTCGAACTAACAACAAAAGACTAAACTTACCTCTACCCTTTCAAAGCCACAATTACACGCGACACTTTCTCTTATTCAGTTAATTAATCGCACAGTTGTACACGCTTAATCGCACACTCGCACTGGACCCTTTAGAAATGGTTTTTCTGTACACTAAGCCGTTTTCCCTGAGCCGTGTCAGCTGGGTTCCGTTTCATAATTGTCATAAATGTTTCGGGTTCAGTTTACATTTAATTTTGTATTGTGTTGCTGTTTTACGAGTAGTGATGTATACTATAGGTATTGTGTTCGTTTTTAGGGTTATTGTTAGGTGATCTGGTATATGTATAGTGAGGGAGAGTACAGACATAATCTTACAATTAAAATGAGAATAGCCAGGAGTCTTTTTTTGGAGTGAAAAATCATTAAATAACTGCTCCCGCTCTAAGTGAAGCGTCCATCCTACCATAATGTTTTAAAACGATAATAAATCTTTTGAATTCTTGACCTTTTTCTACTCTAATATGCATGTTTTAACATATAAACTATCGCCATAAATCAATTTTTCTATTGGTGACAACCAATAGAAAAATTGATTTATAACACGGTAAGAGACCTTGTTTTATGTAGTACTAATATAGGTACTAACGATCCCGACAGACGTTTATCTGTCCGTAAGTTAGCTTTTAGTAAAATAAAAAAAAAACTGAACACGATTGCAGCATCACCTACCTACCGGGTTCATTGTATTTTCAAACCATCCAGAAACCCACTCAAATATACACAAAAATTTCATCAAAATCGGTCAAGCCGTTTAGAAGGAGTTAGGTGACAAACACACGTTCTAAAGAATTATATGTACTACCGGTCCTGGCAGACGTTGTGCTGCCCGAAAACTGACTTTTCGTCAGTCAAAAAAGAACACTCGATTCCAGGGCGATCTAATAGGTCCAGTTGTATTTTCGCACCATCCAGGCACTCAAACATACACACAAAATTTCATTCAAATCAAACAAGCCATTCGGAAGGAGTTAAGTGATAAACACATGTACAGAAGAAATTTTATACATAAAGATAAAGCTGTAAAGATAGAAGGTTTTTTTTTTTTTTTTTTTCGGTGGGAAAATCATCTTATGACATCCCCCGCCCTTGGGCGGGGCGGGAGATAGTGTCAGACTTTTACTGACTAAAAACCCACTCCTGTTCCTTCATTGCCTTTCGTACCAGGGCCGAGTCTTCCTTTCAGAATCAGACCCTTGGCCCCAGTAGGCTTCGACCCTGCTAGGCCCCTACAGTTGCTGACATCTCCTTGAGGCGCGCGTGGAACAGCACGCGCCGTCGACGACCTGGGCTCTGTCCGGACGGTTACCGGACGGTCGGAAGGCGAGCCACCCATTGCTCGCCGTCCGCAAGCCCGCGCCTACGATGGCCGGAAATCGGGATCGGAATCCCGGCGGCGATTGGGGCGTGAGGACCGTTGCCTCACGCGATCGGCCGCCTCCTTTGCTAGCATTACTGCTTCGCAGAAGGAGGCGACCGCCTGCCACTCCTCCTCGCTCCGGACCATGGCCTGTACCAAGGCCCGGCGCGAGAGATCGCCGCCACCGATAGCCCCCACGAGGACACGGCGTTGCTCTGCCCAAGCGGGACACACCTCCACCGTGTGCTCCACCGTGTCCTCCGGGTGGTCCACACAATGGTGACACCCGGGCGTTTCTTCCGCACGAATCCGGTGCAGGAACCTCCCGAACTTACCATGTCCGGTGAGGACCTGCGTCATGCGGAAGGTAAGGACGCCGTGTTGCCTTTCCAGCCACTCCTCAAAGAGGGGACTTACCGCCATAATTATGGCGTGCCCAGTAAAGATAGAAGGTAACAACAAAATGAAATGTAACAGCTAGATAAGCCACTGGATAGCAGAAATATTATTCTGTAATACAACAATTTCACTGCGGTAAACGTGCAGAGACAGAGCGCCACAAACACGACTGCCTGGCCGTCCTGTTCAATATATGAAGCTACTCACTATGATTTATGTTTGTAACAATTTGGAATTTAAACCAGGGCTTAGTAAAGGGATTTTGTGAGGCTAATGTTACATAAGTATAGCGACATATTTAAACGTTATATTTAGAGTCGCGAACAGTTAGAATTAGGTGAATTTAAGGCAGTAATTCTTCGTTCTGGTGAGCAGTGGTGGCCGAGTAGTGACGGCCCCGACTCATGAGAGGTACGTCACGAGTTCAAACCTAGTCAGGTGCATTACTTTATGTAATTTCTTTCATCACCACTGCTCTCAAAACGGTGAGAGAACCGACATGCCCTAGAGTAAAAAATTCGAAGACATGTGCCATGCACCAATCCGCACTGGACCCGCGTAGTGGATTACGGCCCATTCCCTATCCTAGAGAGGAGGCCTTAGTCCCAGCAGTGGGAACATTTTATGGAAGATTATGCTATGATAAATTGACTAAGTTCAATAAAGTGGAATTGTCAATTTTAGCAAATATCATTTACTGAATATTATTATTATTATTATTATTTTTTTTTTAGTATTTTTGACTGTATAATTCAATAAAAACACTTAACTAATTAAAACTATATATACACTAAGGGCAAAAACTACTAGCTAAAATATGGCGTCATAAAATTCCTCCGCATCGCTGTCGACTGGAAGTGTGCCCAAAAGGCTGGCCGCATTGCCACGTTGTATGGCAATGCTTAACCTCTGACCGAGGTAAAAGCCAGCCCTTTGGTCACGCGAAGTGTCAACTAAGCGTTTGGATAATTCTTTGAAAAGCTTATGAGCACTCGGACCCCACGGCCCAAGAGTTTCAACCCCAAACGGCTCAAAAATATAACTACCGACGAGGTTGTTATATTTCCGCTGCTTGAGGTTCTCCGCAGCCGCAGCGGCAGCACCAGCACAGCACGAAGAGCTAGGAAGATGGGATGGCGCAAGAGTGTCGACACAGGTAGCGTCCCACACTAAAGGCCTACCCATCTTCCACGGAAATAAAGACATACCGTCCGGTCTCTTACCATCGTCGCGTGCCAGGCCATGAGGTTCCAAAACAGCCGGAACGCCGACGGTGACAAGGGCTCGTCGGATGATGTCGTTAATATTCGCGTGCCGTGCTATCCGTCCCGCGCTTCGACTGCATGACAGGCCGTGGTGACCAAGGCTGTTGACAACTTCGCCACAGTGGCAGCGATGAGGAGAACAGCAAGGAGCGCCTAGGCGTAGGGCAACAGCTAGGCGGAAAGTAGTATCGTCGAATAAGGTGCCAATATTCGACGACGGCAGTGCGTGAAGCCAAAGACCTGACTCCCAATTTCCCACAGCCAGGAGGCGCGCACGCTCCGCAGTAGTAGCAGATGTTAGGATTAGGTTTTTCTGGACTACTTTGCAGAGCGGTTCATCCCACCGTCTCTGGGAGGTTGGGTTGTCAGGCGGATTTGTATTCGGGCAAGCGATTCTCCAGGCATCCATAGCCTCGGTGAAGCACGGCACTTCAAAAGGAATCAGTGTGGAAGTTAGAATGTTCCTGATTAATTTATCAGTGCTGTGAACCGAAGATATGAATGCCGGTAAACTAATACTGGTAATTTTGCGAATTTACTTGACTTTATAAATGCTCTCATAGTGTATGTGTGTGTGTGTCTGTTTGTTTGTTACAATCTATCACTAAAACGCGCAAATGAAAGGATTTAGATGAAATTTCGCACGAGGGTACACCATAAGACAAAGAATAGTATTCATACGGGGGGATTATATTTCTTTGGGTTCATTTTTTAGTCTCACGCGAGCAAAGTCACCGATAGAAATGAAAATAATAAAATTAAATGAAATTTATATCTAAGCTAGAATATAGGATACACATAATGGTTACATGTTGAAATATTTTTTTAGACTCACTATATTCGACTTATTTATTTATTTATTTATTTATTAATTCTTTATGCACGTATTCTTTACTTATCAGTCATGCAAATATTTTTAGAATAGGTCCTCGTATATAATGTCATGAAATTTTATCACAGTCACATTATTCAAATAAAATTTACAGTCAATCCTCCTCCTTCTTGCGTCGTTTATCCTCAATGCTGAGGGTCGTGACCTCGACGAATAACTTTCTTGTGGACTATATTTCGCCATTTGTCTTATCTTCGGCGATGTGAATGACGTCGCAGACTGTGGTCTCCAGTGTAGCACAAATTTGGTCAGACCCGTCAATAATATTAGTTGGGCAAATACCATTATTAAATATATTAGAGGCTAGTATAGTGATGTTTTGTTTTACTCTATAATTACTTGTTAAAAATTATTTAGCATACCTAGCGTAATTTAGCGAAATAATTAAGTTAGTTAGTTTTTTATCACAGTTACTACTAAACTACTACAAAACCTTGAGGGTCTCCAGGGGTCACGTTACATAATAAGGTAATAAACAAGTTGTCAAACTCATGGTGTCTTTGTTTGTTCTCTCCCTTATCACGTCATTGACATTGACATTGGATTAGATTTTTTCTACAAAAAAAGAAAAAGACTTTTTGAGTTACCTCTAAGATTATTATCTTTTGATCAAATGAAGCGTATTGCAGTTAACGTGAGCTGTAATGTAAGAAATGATTTTTTATTTCATATGAAATTAGCATATTATGATTTCATCCGTTTTAGTTATTTAGATTTATATTTTTATTAGTCAGATATTCAACATTAAATTGAATAACTTATTATTATTTTCCATGTCAATTTTCAGTTTTCATTTTTGCTTAGCATATAGCATAGAATCAACTTTATAATGTTCCCACCGCTGGAACTCAAACCTCCTCTCTCGTGCTGTTTGGTAGATGTCACATGTCCTCAATTTTTTTATTCTAGGACATGCCGTATGTCTTCCTTCACAAACTTTTCAGTGCCTAATTAATGTGAATTCAGTTTGAGTACATTTGGACTATATTTCACCGGGACACCATGGCGGTGCGGTCAGTCGCCGCTACAAACAAAATGTATACAGCTCTATAGAGTCGAGTTACTCACCTGGTGTCCGTTTGGTTGCACAATCAATTTGGCGGTACCACCAACTCGGACGCGTGCACTTATGGGCCATTTTGATACTGTCTCAGAGTGTGTAGCGGCTCTGGTGTCTATATAGTGTCTAGTTTGGTAGCTTACGGCACCATGGCGGTGCGACCAGTCACCGTTACCAACAAAATGTATACAGCTCTATAGAGAGTTACTCACCTGGTGTCCGTGTGGTTGCGCAATCCATTTGGCGGCGCAACCAGCTCGGACGCGTGCACTAAGGACCATTTTGATACTGTTTCAGTGTCGTGTAGTGACTCTGGTGTCTGTACGGTGTCTAGTTTGGTAGCTTACGGACACCATAGCGGCGCAACTGGTCGCGTCGCCATGGTGTCCCGGTGAAATATAGCCCTTAGTCTTCTTTGGCGGTACCACCAACTCGGACGCGCGCTCTTAAGGCCCATTTTGATACTGTCTCAGTGTGTGTAGCGACTCTGGTGTCTATATAATGTCTAGTTTGGTAGCTTACGGACACCATGGCGGTGCGACCAGTCACCGCTGCCAACAAAATGTATACAGCTCTTTATAGAGTTACTCACCTGGTGTCCGTGTGGTTGCGCAATCCATTTGGCGAGGCAACCAGCTCGGACGCGTGCACTTAAGGTCCATTTTGATACTGTTTCAGTGTGGTGTAGTGACTCTGGTGTCTGTACGGTGTTTAGTTTGGTAGCTTACGGACACCATAGCGGCGCAACTGGTCGCGCCGCCATGGTGTCCCGGTGAAATATAGCCCTTAGTCTTCTTCTTCTGTTTTATTTATTTGAACAAAAAAAAAACAAGAATTAAAATAATTTCCAGCCAGTAATTTCTCTGCCAAGCAAAACCTCATCGCATAAACCATTTCAGTAGAAAGGCATTTGTTTCCCACTGTTTCCTGGTAAACTAACATGGTTATTAAACAACAACACTTTGCTTGCTGCGGTCTTCCCGTCCGATTATAATTTTAGCTAGAGTGAATAATTTATTAATAAACCAGTGCACTCTACCATCAACGATTACATCACTACAATACTTAACATCTGGTGGGATCGCAATCAAGTGCTACCTTATATCATTTAAATAAATAAAAAACATGCTATTCCCGGTTTCAATTTAGAAATCACCTGAACGACTGAACGGATAAAACTTGGCACTCGGGTAGATAAGGGACACGGGGTACTGCAATATGACATATGATATTTCTTATCCCTGAATACGTCCCCTTGGGATAATTTTCGACTTTCACGTGATCAAAGTCGCTAGCTGTGGTTAGTAAATAATAATAATAATCTACCGGGCCTTACATGGGCCCGATGTAGATCTTTTAGCGTCCGTATCCTGGCTGCGCTTTGGTGATGTCTTTGGAGAAACCGAAGGTTTTGTCTTTGCAATTATGGACGAAGTTATGATGACGAACAATTACCGGAAATACATTGTGAAGGACGGTACGGTTGACATCTGTCGGGCATGCCACCGACCCGGAGAATCAATCCGACACATTATTTCTGGATGTTCTCATTTAGCTAACGGAGACTATTTGCATAGACACAACCTTGTAGCCAGGATTATTCACCAGCAACTTGCTCTTAAATACAATCTTGTGGAATCAGAAGTACCGTACTATAGGTATGTGCCCGACCCAGTTCTCGAAAATGGCAGCTTCACATTGTATTGGGATCGATCTATCATCACTGACAGGACTATTGTTGCCAATAAGCCTGACATAGTGGTGATAGATCGACTAGAGAGTCGCACAATGATTGTTGATATAGCGGTCCCTCATGACGAGAACCTCGTGAAAGCTGAGAAAGATAAACAAACTAAATATCTTGACTTAGCTCGCGAGGTTGTCGACATGTGGGAAGTGGATAGAGCAATCATTGTGCCGATAGTCGTAACGGCGAATGGCTTAATAGCTAAGAGCCTCGAACAACATCTGAGGAGGCTCTCGTTGGGCAGCTGGATTAAGGGCTTGATCCAGAAAGCGGTACTCCTGGACACGGCGCGCATTGTTAGGAGATTCCTCTCTCAGGAGCCCTGACCACCGGTAGCTTGGACCCTGTTCCCGATGCCGGTGGGCTACTATTTTTTATATTTTTAAATGTTTTTTTATTATGTTTGTTTTTAAGAAATATTTAAAAATGTAAATAATATGTATATATAGAAAATAAATGTAATAATAATATTCCACAACTATCACACAACGTCGTCTAGTCCCAAGCTAAGCAGAGCTTGTGTTATGAGTACTAGACAACTGATAAACATACTTATATATTTCTAAATCCATACACACAATAACACAAGACACATTTCATACATATTTCTAAAAAATGATTGTGGTCATCACAAAAACATTTGTCCTGGGTGGGAATCGAATCCACGACCTCCGGCATAGCAGTCAGGGTCACTAACCACTAGCAACAGGCCAGTCAAATGGCAGAGTTTTACGCTGATTTTTGCCACTTCAGGGCCTACTCTAATTGCCGAAACATTTAAAAGAGTTACTGTGGCCCTAAAACACAAAAGGGCAAATGAAGGAACATAGGTGGAATTTAGTCAGTAGGTAAAAGTCTAACATGCCCCTCACGCTCTACTCTAGACCAAGATAAGTCATTTGATAATTTCCAATCTCAAAAAAAAAGGGTTTATTAAATCGACATAAATACTTTTAGGAGCTTCTTAACATTAAGTACTGTTACAATTTTCAAGGGTTAAAAAGTTACTTTCAGTTTCGAGCTGGTTCTGAACCCAAAAGGGGATTAAAACATTTCCTAACAATCAGAACTCCACTTAAACAATTTGATTGAATCGAAACAAAAGACGAAATAAAATTAAAAAGTAATAATCTCCATCCAGCGTCCGATGATGTCCGTCCGTACAGTAATTACGACCGTGGCAGCCGGAACCAAGGCCTGCAATACTGAACTGTAGACATGGGTTACGTATGCTTATGTGTAGTTGAGGTTTCAAATGGAATTAAATGAAGGTCAGAAAGAAGGCCCTGGAGTTTTTCAAGAGGAAAAGTAAAGAGCAATTCCTTTCTCTACAACCCCCCTAGCCAAGTTACAACCGTTTCGTGTCGAATTCCGTTCTCCAATCGGTAACGCCTCGGTGTCGGCAATTGTAGAAAAGGATAAGTTGGTAGCCATGTTGAGGCGCCTGAGTCGGCCGCTCGTTCTACAATGTCGTTCTACAATAACAAAGGATGTAGCGTTGAACATTGTAGAAACGATAAAATTTATTCTATAATTTTGAACGATGTGAACTTCGCTACGAATTTTCTATTCGTTTGTTTTGACCATGTGACTTAACGTTGAGATAATGTCATTTCCATACATTTAATTAGTTTTCGACTAGCGTTAACGATTGCAGAATAATAACTTGGGTAGGGTGCAGACATAATATTTGTATGTCATCATCATCTCATCATCTTCCTGCCCTTGTCCCGTGTTATTTGGGGTCGGCGCAACACGTTTTTTTCTTCCATTCTGCCCTGTCACTCGTCATACTATCACTAACTTCCTTTTCTTTCATATCACTCTTCACACAATCCATCCATCTTTTCTTTGGTCTCCCTCTCCCTCTCCATCCATCCACATGTATACTCATAACTCTTTTAGTAACATGCGTTTCATCTCTCCTCTTCACATGACCATACCAAGACGAACGATTCCCTTTCAACTTTTCAGTCACTGGCGCCACTTTCAAACTTTCCCTAATATACTCATTTCTCACTTTATCCATTCTCGTCACACCACACATCCATCTTAACATTCTCATCTCCGCTACGTGCAATCTTTTTTCATCCGTCTTCTCCAAGCGTCATCGTCGTCGTCTTGTACATAATATTTGTATGTATTGGTATTTATTACTATGAACGTGTGAATTTATATATATTAGACTTATTTATGGAGATTTATGTTGTACACTGGATCCTACCCTCGAATGTGATCTCTCTCTGTTAGGTACTCAAAGGTTTGCTGGGAGAAACCTCATTGCTCGTCTTCGTACAATAAAAAATAAAAGAAGGTCAGAGCAATGGAAAAATAATTTGTTATCGAATAATTAAATTACTTTTGTATTTTTATTAATAATCTTCCAACCATCTTCATCATTTATTTCAAACGAAATACGTCCACAGCTGAACAAAGGTATTTCGCAAGTGTCGTCGCATCAACAGGTACAGTGCGATCTTCTGGATGAAATCAAGCATCCAGGGGACAAACTCCCCTTTTTTTAAAGAGAAATCATTCAAAGACTTTTCCCGCTCTAGGGTTGAACGAGAAGGCGAGTCAGACTTTTACTTACTAAAACCCACTGGTGTTCTATAGTTGCCCTTAGCATTCTAGAGTCAAAGTTACTCTTTGAAAATATGTTCCCGCTGCCTTAGCAAATATCGGTGCAACTGAGCCCCTTCGGTTATGCTGACATCTCCTTAAGGCGCGTGTGGAACATTGTGCACCATCGACTGGAGTTTGGTCCTTACCGGACAGCCGGACGGCAAGCTACCCATTACTTGTCGTCCGCAAGCCCTCACCTATGGCGGCTGGAAATCGCTCAGCGACTCCTGACGTCCGGTAGGTTCTTCGGCGGTAACTGGGGCGTCAGGATATCCGTTTTCTCACAGTTGTGCCCATCTCCTTTGCTCATATTACTGCTCCGCAGAAGCCACCACTTTCCATTCCACATTGCTCTGGACCACGATCTGAACCATGGCCGCATAAACGCAAGATGTCGCTGCTGCCGATAGCCTCCACGAGGACACGGTGGCGATGGCTCCAAGCGGGGTAAAATTCTACCGTATGCACCAACGTGTCCTCCAGGCGGTTCGCACAATGAAAAACCGTTCGTGAAAAAAGTCTGCAAAACTTGTTGCATTAATATTTAATGGTGTGATTCTCCATCAATGTCGTTCACACGTGTATGTATAACTTGTTTCTTATCAAAGTTTCACTCATCAAAAACTCTGCCAAGATTTTCAAGTAATCCAGCCAAGTCATCAAGCTAATCCACCCACAAGATTTGAACTAAGACATAAAGCAAAAAGTCTACCAGCTAAATCACAGTCTCCGCCAAGTTCTTGGCACTGGGCCTACGTAGGTAATCACATTTGAGATAATTATGTTCCGTATTCATGCATATTCATGAAGTTACTTTAGCCCCTTTGAGTCTAAGCCGTAATGCTAAACAGCGATTTACACTGGATGTATAATGTCACTTAATTGGCAGCGAAGTGGTTTTGAGACGATGTGGGGGCTAGGACTGAAAGGTATTGTTTTCCTGAAAAGTCGGAGGTAAAAATCGAACGAACGAATCGGTGGATCGGCGAAAGTTGACTGGTAGAGAATGCCTTATTGCATTAAGTCCGCCTATGTACATCACTGTACATAAACTTTAAATCTATAGACAACAATATTTTTAGTATAATTATGTGAAATCTGAATACATTTTGTTCAGAATGAGCAACTGAATCGATTACAATAATTTTTTTACCATTTTATAGTTTTTTTCCAAAATTATTTAAAAAAGGTTAAAAATTTTACACCACTGACACTAAGTACAACACAGGTCACGGCAGGTCATAGCGGACATTATACAGTAGCGCACAGCTGGATCCGGGAGTAAAACAACCCCTCAGGCACCCGGATGGCCCGGTGAACATGTATTTGTGCGGCTAACCAGGAAACATAACAAGCTTATAACTGCGTGATATTTCATCGTACAGTTATGAAATTTTGTACACAGATTCTTTACATTAAAATACTAGACACGTGTCACGTGTGTCGTGTCGTGTCGTGTCGTGTTGTGTGTGACGGTTTCGCATATTCTAAAACTAATGTTGTATATATGTACGTGTAAAAGGAGAACTGACTGACTGATTAACGCACAGCCGACACTACTGAGACTAGGAGCATGAAGTTTTGCACCAGATTTCCTTTTATGACGTAGGCGAGCATTAAGAGAGGATTTTCCAAAATTCACCCCCTAAAGCGATGAAACGGGGGTTCAAAGTTTATATGGAATAACCTACTTTCAAGCGGGCGAAGCCGCCGGCAGAACCTAGTAAATAAATAAAATTTTGTACCTAAGTATATTTTCTTCTAAATGAACGAATAGAAGAAGAGCGGTGGTGGCCGAGTGGTAACGGCCCCGACTTACGAGTTGTAAACCGACATGTCCAAGAACCAAAAATTCGAAGACATGTGACATCCACCAACCCGCACTGGGCCCGCGTGGTGGATTACGGCCCATTCCCTCTCCTAGAGAGGAGGCCTGAGTCCCAGCAGTGGGAACATTATAAGGCCGACTATGCTATGACTATATGCTATGAACGAATAGATATATAACCTATTCACTTAGGGACCTAAACAACAGCATTAGCGAACGGCTTTGCCGTAGTCGAATACTGGCCTAGAAAAGGAATGTAATTGAAAGTGCTAACAAAACTTAAAAAAAAAAAATTCACGTTCAAACGGATGAATGGAGGATATTGACAAAATTTTATCCATTCTCATCATTCTACATTTAGACTTTATTTATACATTTATTGTAAACAAAAAAAAAATATTAAAAAAGACTTTTTTTTTAATAACCTGTACTATCCCACTGCTGGGCCTCCCCCAACTTCTTCCAGGTATTCTTTTCTTGAGCCACCTCAAACCAGTCCTTGCGGTAGGCATCTAGGTCGTCTTGCAACCTCTTCCCAGGTCGACCTCGGCGGCGTCGTCCATCTTCAGGTACCCACTTTGTGGACACTCTTGCCCACCGGTCAGAGTGCATGCGGCTGAAAAAAGATAAGGAACTTAAAACATCTATGTCACCTCCTTATAACTAAAGACAATAAATCTTAAAACATACAATTTTCAACTTATAACTCAACCCCATCACCCACTTAATACTTTAATTCAATTACTTCCACTAATTTGCATTTCTAAAGGCAGTTTCCGTATTCCAGAATGATTCTTGTGCAAATATTTAGACTTGATTTACTTAGCTTCCGGGGAATAATAAACGATTAAAACTGTATCTCACTTCGAACGAGAACCCATAATTGGGTCACCGGGTGACTTTGCATTCGATTAAGTAAAGATTGACTTGAATATTTAATCGGTTCTTAAAGGCCTAGATGGTAAAGTAGTTGGTAGGGTTTTAAGTAACTTATTGTTCTTTTCTTTTTTCCATCTCTTTAGATGAAATTGTGTAACTTATAATATGTATAACATAGCATAATCAGCATTTTAATGTTCCCACTGCTGGGACTTAGGCCTCCTCTCTAAAAGAGGGAATGGGCCGTAATCCACGGCGCGGGCCCAGTGCGGGTTGGTGAATGTCACATATCTTCAATTTTTTAATTCTAGGACATGCCAGTTTCGTCACGATGTTTTCCTTCACCGTTTTGAGAGCAGTGGTGATGCCCATTCCCTCTCCTAGAGAGGAGGCCTGAGTCCCAACAGTGGGAACATTATAAGGCCGACTATGCTATGCTATGACGTCATCTCAACGCTCAGTCACGTGCTCAGAACAAAGGAATCGGAGGCGTGGCCTACTCGAGGCGTTCGACGCAAACGAAACGATCGTAACTTGGCTAGTGTGGCTTATATTATAAAGCTGAAGAGTATGTTTGTTTGGTTGGTTGAACGCGCTAATCTCAGGAACTACTGGTCTGGTTTAAAAAATCTATCAGTGTTAGGTAGCCCATTTAACGAGGAAGGTTATAGGTTATATAATAACACGCTATGACCAATAGAAGCGGAGTATCAACGAAAAATGTTGCGAAAATGGGGGAAAAATATACCTTTTGAGAGTTTCCGTTGCGTGCGTTACGTAAACGGTTGAAGTTACGTAAAAATAATGTACTACAAAATTGTTCCTCTTTAAAAGTTAAAAAAAAATGTTTTCCACAAGTCTATTGTTTAAGGTTGGTTCACAATAACCTTTTTTATGGTTAATCGAATTTGTTCTGAAATAATGCATTATTTGCGAAGGTGTTTTTATAAACACAATAAAAAAAAACATAGTATCTATTCAAGATTTTTGTTTTTACCAGACCCTTTTAAAAAATAAGCTTTATTATTTTGTGTAACTTTCAAATATTTACGCGGCGTAATCTCGTAGATAAACACGTTTGAAATCGTAAGTTAGGGTCAGATTCGTGATTTTTTTTATCAAGCCAACTAATTTATATCATGTTTTGATTGTTACCCATTGGTTAGTCATAGGTATGGTTAATTTTAGTAAAGTAAGTTTTCACGGTGTTTTCATTTATATTTGTGGATTTCGAGCCCCCTAGCCAAGCTACAACCGTTTCGTTTTGATTCTCTTTTCGTTGATCGCCTCGAGTCGGCCACGCCTCCTATTCCTTTGTTCTGACCACGTGACTGAGCATTGAGATGACGTCAGAATAAAGGAATCGGAGGCGAGGTCTACTCGAGGCGATCGACGAAAAGAGAATCGAAACGAAACGGTTGTAACTTGGCTAGGGGGCAGAGGTTCAAAAAAGTTAAAAATTAGTAAAACCTGGCCTTAACTTTATCTTTTACTTATCTTTTACTTATTACACATTACAAATGCGGAGCAGTGGTGGCCTAGTGGAAACGTTCCCGATTTACGAGTTGTAAGGCGCGAGTTCAAACCCAGCCAAGTACATTACTTTGTGTAATTTATTTCATCACCACTGCTCTGGAAACGGTGAAGGAAAACATTGTGAGGAAACCGGCATGTCCTAGAACCAAAAATTTGAAGACAATGTGACATCCACCAATCCGCACTGGGCCCGCTTGTCAGATTACGGCCCATTCCCTCTCCTAGAGAGGAGGCCTGAATCCCAGCAGTGGGAAAATTAAAAGGCTGATTATGCTTATACTTATTACATAAATTACAAATTCATCGCTCTTTAGGCTAGAACTTCTAAAAGATATTATGTATTTTGAAGAGCAAATGTGCAGACTCACTAAAATGATTTTCATGGAACAATATAAACTAATAAATCATGTAAGTTTCTAATATATTACTAAAACAATATAGTTGTAATGCAATATGTTACTCGTGACCTAAGTACCCGCGGTCGCTTTTCAATATTGTAGAGGCAGCGTCAGCAAACATTGTGACTGATAGATTTAATTTTGATACAATTTATGTCAAAGTGATCACTACTTTAGAAACTTTAAAAAGTGTGGGTATATGTAGGTTTTACTTTTTAATATGACATTGTTATCATCGTGGGTATTTTTATTTTTAGGTGGGAAAACCATCCGATAACATCCTCCGCTCTAGGGCGGAGCAAGAGGGCGTGTCAGACTTTTACTGACTAAAAACCTACTCCTGTTCATTCGTTGCCTTTCATACCAGGGCCGAGTTTTCCTTTCAGAAGCAAACCCTTGGCCCCAGTAGGCTTCGACCCTGCTGGGCCCCTATGGTTTGCTGACATCTCCTCGATGCGCGCGTGGAACAGAACAGTACGCGCCGTCAACGACTTGGGCTCGGTTCGGATGGTTACCAGACGGTCGGACGTCGAGCTACCCATTGCTCGCCTTTCGCAAACCCGCGCCTACGGTGGTCGGAAATCGGGATCGGGATCCCGGCGGCTGGGTCGTGAGGCCCGCTCCCTCGCGCGTGCACGTGTGACCTCCTCCTTTGCTAGCATTACTGCTTCTAAGAAGGAGGGGACCGTTTGCCACTCCTCCGCGCTTCGGACCATGGCCTGTACCAAGGCCCGGCGCGTGAGATCGTTGCCGCCGATCGCCCCCACGAGGACATAGCGGTGCTCTACCCAAGCGGGGCACAACTCTACCGTATCCTCCACCGTGTCTCCGGGCGGTCCACACAGTGGTGGCACCCGGGCGTTACTTCCGCACGAATCCGGTGCAGGAACTTCCCGAACTGACCATGTTCGCTTAGAACCTGCGTCATGCGGAAGGTGAGGACGCCATGAGGTCTTTCCAACCACTCCTCAAAGAGAGGACTTACCACCATAATTATCATGGGTATAGCTTGGGGATATTTTTTTAATTATTTGTTACTTCTTAGTAAAGTACCACAGCCTCGACTTACAGGTTGTAGGTCGTGAGTTCAGACCCAGGCAGGCACTTTACTGTGTGTAATTTTTCACCACCATTGCTCTCAGAACGGTGAACGCAAACATCGTGAGGAAACCAGCATATTCTAGAATTAAAAAAATCGACGACATGTGACATCTACCAACGCGCACTGGGCCCGCGTGGTGGATTACGTACAACACATTCCCTCTTCCAGAGAGGTGGCCTGAGTCTCAGCAGTGGGAACATTATAAGAAAGTATTACTAGTGAACTGCTCCGAGATTGCATGTCACAATAATATAATAAAGGCGAAAATTTGTGGCTATGTGTGATTTAATTTGAATTTAGTAGAAATCTATATTGACTATTAGGGCCGACGCTGCGTTAAGCGGACGCCCGCGCAGTCCCATACAAAAGTGCTTCGTCGTGGCTCACCGCGTGGGCACCCGTCGTGGGCAGCCGCGCCCCGCGCCCTTTTTGCTACGTAATAATACATTAAAGTTCTCCATCGACACGACTATATGTACACCGTTAAAGTTGTTACTTCTCGGTAAGCGCGCTCCATCGTCGACCGCATCGTCGCTTTCCATCAGGTGCGATAGCGGTCAAGCGCGAAAATATCAAGAATAAAAAAAACTAGCGACACACGCGCGACGTCACGCGACGGGTGCCCGCTTATCGCAGCGTTGGCCCTTATAGATTCCCTGAACACTGAATTCTCTAACGGAATCCGGCAATTATTTTAATCAGGAATGTTTCATTTTATCATTTTCAGATGGTTTTTTCCGTAGGTTTTTTACTTCTTCTGTTCTTTTTTTTTTTGTAAAAAATACTAGTCAGAATTTTATTTGGTGACTGCTTAAAGAATTAATGTTTCTATAGAAACTAATTTGATATAAAGATATAAAGGTCTAATTAAATAAATAAATAAATAAATAAATATCATTTATTTATCTCATAAAGGTACATTGTAACAAGTTTATTTTACAATTTTTGCCTGAAGGCTAAAAAAACCTTTGTGAGAGCTGGAGTCTGAACTAGGTTCGAGACCTGTAAGACAGATCTCCAGGCTCACACCCTTTTAAACATAATCGCATTTTGCGGCACATAAACATGAATCTTATGTTTGTAAGATTATTATTTGAGAGATTTGTAAAATTACATGTTAAGTATAAAGGAAAAGGGATGTTTTATTGAAATGTGTGTGTAGTGTATAATGTATGTGTGTGTATGTGTGAATGATAGAATGAATGTTATTAAATTTACTTTATGATTTGGATGATTCTTTCTGTGTTTTCATAGTCCAAATCAAGGAGCCAGTTCCTTACTGTTGTTTTACATTTATATTTAGTCATCTCATACATATGTAAGATTTTATTTACTCTGTTGTAAACATAGGGACCAAGGAAATTATAAAAACGTTGAGATAGCCTCGAACGAGAAGGGATGGATGAACAAACTGTATGCTTTCGTCTCAGGGATTTAAACTTATCCGGGTTAAAGGAACTGCGAGTGTGGACTGTTAAAATTAAATTTAAAATGAACAATTTCCGAATGGAGAGAACCTTACAGGTTTTGTAAAGTTCCGTGGTAGGAAATTGATAAGGAAGAGACCACCCAACTTTAAGGATCGCTCTTTGGGCACGTTCCAGTCTTATAACATGAGTTTTTGCTGACCCACCCCACACAACTATACAGTACTGGGCAACTGACTGACAGAGGGCTAGATAAACTTGTCTCAGGACAATTTCATCAGCCACATGGCGGAGGTTCTTAAAAATAAATATCAATTTACGAAGTCGGGAGGTAAGTAAGTCTATGTGGTTCGAAAATGATAAAGAGTCGTCTATCTGGACACCCAAATATTTTATAGTATCTGTGCGACTTAGATGAGCACAGCTGCATGGTGTTTGTGCTGCATTACAGGAGTGTGCAATTAAAGAAAAATGGGATGACGAAAGTTTACCAGATTTAGACAGGGAAAAGGTAAGAAACTTAGATTTTTCCACATTTAGGGTTAGCAGATTTTGTGCCAACCAGTCAGTTACAGTATCAACTCCTAGTTGTGCATGTTGGAATGTCGACTGCCAGGAATCACCATGGAATATTAAGGCAGTATCATCAGCGTAAGTAAAAATGGATCCATTAGTAAGCTTATGACGACAGAGGTCATTAATATAAATGAGAAACAGGGTCGGCCCAATGATACTACCTTGTGGTACACCGTAGGTTATAGGGAGTTCGTCACTCATCCATTCGCCAATTTTGACACATTGGCGTCTTCCTGTAAGATAACTCTTAAAAAGTAGGAGCTGATCACCTCTGATACCTATGTTCTCGAGCTTAGTTATGAGTCTAGGAATAGAGATGGTATCAAAGGCTTTTGCCAGATCTAGGAAGACGCCTAAAACACATTGTTTGTTGTCCAAATGACTAACAATGTTATTAGTGAGATCTAGTACCGCATTACTGGTGGAGATTCCTGAACGAAAACCGTATTGGCAAGGAGACAAAAGACGATAATGCTCAAGGTATTTAATGAGCCTGTTATTCATTAGCCTCTCAAGTAGCTTGGATAGTGTAGGAAGAATCGAAATGGGTCGGTAATTATAAGGTTTATCTCTGTCGCCGCCTTTGTGCACGGGATGAACGATTGCCAGCTTGAACGCATCAGGAAAGACTCCTGTGCTGAAAGCCAGGTTATATAAATATGTCATGTGTGGGATAAGTATGTGTTTGAATTTTTTAAGAAATGTACCCGACACGCCATCGGAGCCCACTGCACAGTCAGTCCTAAGCGTGTTAATTAAATGTTCCAACTCAGAATCATCTGTTCGTAAGAGGACAAAGGTTTTGTGATCATCGGAGTGGTGAGGTCGTAAGGATGTAGTTGGTATAGCTATATTTTCAGCTAATGAACGTCCAATACTCGCAAAATAGGTATTGACTTCATTAACAGAGCGTTTACAGTCAGAAGAAGACAAAAGATCAGCTGCATGTGTTTTTTGTTTAGTAGTGTTTGTGATTGTTTTTATTGCTTCCCATAGCTTTTTATTATTATTTTTTGCGTTATGAATAAGATTTTTATCATGGTTAAATTTTGCAGTTTTGAGCAACATGGAACAATAATTTCTGTACCTTTTAAATGTAACTTTTAAAATCTCATTTTCTGGAGATTTTTTTAACTTTAGGTGCAGTCTATCGCGGTTTCGGAGACATCTTAAAAGACCTGGGGTCATCCACGGTTTTTGCAACCGTTTACGACATGGCACAACTTTTTGAACCGTGCTTTCTCGTTTTTTTTATTTTATTATCTTGGACAAAGAATAAACATTGACGTCACTGCGTACCATCAGGTGGGATCGCAGTCAAGCATTAGTTTATAACAAATAATTTAAAAAAAAACAGACAAACTGAATGGCAATACTACTAGTGTTTTGGGTTCATTACCAATCGACAAAGATGCGGAGAAGTCGCCATAAATATTTTAGATTTAACTTGGTTTTTTTTTTAATCGTAGATACTTATTTACCTATGTAAAAACATAAGGAATAATAATGTTTCTCTCTAGTTCGCAAAAACAGCAGAACGTTAACATACATAAATGTTTTCCTTTGAAATTAACAGAAATTACAGACTAGGCCATGTTTACCCCTCAAGAAATTAACGCATGAGCGATACATACATTAATTCATTAGGCCTCAGATATGCGGGTTTGGGGCAAAGGTGGTGAAAGCTACCCGTTTCACCCCTTCCGACTGTGGGAAGGAAATATTTAGATAATTACACTGATTTGTCTAAATTATCTTGCCATTGCCGTTAAGCCGTGTACGCACGTACGAACACGAACATAGCGAACACAAACACCAAACTTGAACATTTGGTTTGTTCGTATAGCCAGCATTTTCGAACACGAACGTGAACATAGTTCGAATAGAGTTCGCGCACAACAGTTGAACCCTCTTAATAGCCATGGCGGCGTCGTTGGAAGTGGTCGATTGTGAAGTAGCGAAAAGTTTTTTGGTGCTCGCATTGATTCATGAAGAACACCGTCTATACAGAACATAGTAATAGGTTCGCCGCGAACATGTTTGACGAGCAGAGTGTTCGATGTTCTTTAGTGGTACATAAGTACGAACTAAGTTGTTGCGTATCATGCAACGCAACAAATTTTTTCGCACGTGTGTACACGGCTTAACATGAACATTATTTGATAAGATGCTTAATGGCTGAATAAAAGGCCAAATACATTTATTCTACTATACTACTAGTTGCTGTCAGTGGCTTCACATGCATGATAGTATAAATTTGACCCAAGGGAAAATACTCCCTTGATAAAAGGTGTTCTATTCACTGCGGGGTGCCAAATGAAAACCAGCGCTGGGTGTCTGACGCCCAGCACATGCTGAGGTGGTCATCCTTTCGGTCCGGGCACACTCGGTGCATTCTGTACTATTGTTCTTTTTTTAATTTGTATTTGTAACCTTAGTGCTGTGTCTGTCCCGAATATAGTACATTTTGATACAAGTGCAGTAAGTTTGTCATTGCGACCGAGGTGGAATTCGCACGAGCCGTAGGCGAGTGTGTTACGGAGCCGAGGGCTGCAGTGACAAATTTGCACGTGTATCAAACGACTTTTTTCAATACACTTACGAAATTAATAAGTCGATGCGCGCCCAGCCTGTTACAATAAATGTAATGAAATTGTGGCGAGGGAGAGCACACGCACTTTTCTGCACGAATGCGGAAAACAGTCTATTGCGTGCCTAAAAACGGTGAGATAAGAGCGGGTTTTCGAGTAAGTGTATTGGATAAAGCTTTTCTATTATATTCTATGTTCTATTTCAGAACATGGTCTGTTAGTTACAAACTACTACATTCGTAGGCGAAAAGTATTTACCAGAGCGAAAAAACTTAGGCAGGCGCTTAAAGAGTGTTTATTAAAAAGGCAAAAAGCCTTTTAATTATCATTTTTAAGCGTCTGGTTAATGAATGAAAGTAGTTTCGACCTTAGACGTGATACCCTACTTCTAAAACCTATTGCTTTCTTTGAAGTTACTTGAAAAGGTCACGGCAATTTTATAGAGGTTTAGTAAAAGGTCATTTTTTTTTTAGGTGGGAAGTCATCTAATGATATCCCCCACTCTTGGGCGGAGCGAGAGGGCGTGTTAGACTTTTGCTGAAACCTACTCTTGTTCCTTCTTTGCCATTGTTCCAGGGCCCCGGGGATCTCTTTAGCATCACCCATAGCCCCAATAGGCTTCGACCCTGCTGGGCCCCTACGGTTACTGCCATCTTCTTGAGGCGTGCGTGGAACACTACGCGCCGTCGACGGCTTGGGCTTGGTCAGGGCGGTTACCGGACGCTACCCATTTCTCGCCATCCACAAGCCCACGCCTACGGTGACGGAAATCGGGATTGGAATCCCGGCGGCTGGGGCGCGTGCGGCTGCCTCCTTTGCTAGCATTACTGCTTCGCAGAAGGAGGCGATGGCCTGCCACTCCTCCTCGCTCCGGACCATGGCCTGTACCAAGGCCCGGTGCGAAAGACCGCTGCCGCCGAGTGCCCCCACGAGTACACGTCGGTGCTCTGCCCAGGCGGGGCACACCTCTACCGTATGCTTCACCGTGTCCTCCAGGCGGTCCACACAATGGTGACACCCGGGTGTTTCTTCCGCACGAATCCAGTGCAGGTACCTCCTGAACTGACCATGTCCGGTGAGGACCTGCGTCATGCGGAAGGTAAGGACGCCGTGTTGTCTTTCCAGGCACTCCTTAAAGAGGGAACTTCCGCTATAATTATGGCGTGCCTAAAGTAAAAGGTCATAACAATGGCACCTATACCTAGCGTAATAAAAAAATTATGACGAATTTGGAAACTAAATTGTTTCTTCATTATTTGTTATTAAAAAATAACTTCTTCAGAAATCGCAATTAGGAATAGTTTTTCAAATTCATTCAAAATCATGTAATTAGAAACCATTCAAATCCAATGGAAGGGAAAACTGTCAACAGAAAAAGGATGCACAAACTGTAATGTAACGCCACCGCCAGTATGTAACGCACATAGAAAAAAGATAGGGACATTGAGGAAGAGATTGTCTCACCACACGTCCCCCACGTGTGGTGAGACAATCTCTTCCTCAAACTAGTATTTGAAATGATAATTGCTCACTTAATAAACAATTTTGTATTGTTTGTTGTTTAAAAAGATAGGGAGATTGAGGAAGACATTGTCTCACCATACGTGGGGAACGTGTGGTGAGACAATCTCTTCCTTAAACTAGTATTTGAAATGATAATTGCTGCGTCACTTAATAAACAATTTTGTATTATTTGTTGTTTAAAAAGATAGGTAGATTGAGGAAGACATTGTCTCACCATACGTGGGGAACGTGTGGTGAGACAATTTCTTCCTCAAACTAGTATTTGAAATGATTGTTGCTGCGTCATTTAACAAACAATTTTGTATTATTTGTTGTTTAAAATAAAACACTAGCTTCTGCCAGCGGCTTCTCGCGTGAAAGTAAAACATCATGAAATGAAAAATGTATATTTTAGTCTATAAGCACTAAGGTATAGTGCAGCTAGCTACATATTAGTGAAAGAATTTTCAGAATCAGTTAAGTGGTTTCAGAAGATACCCCCAACATACAAATTTACAAATTTTACCTCTTCATAATATTAGTGTAGTCTGTTTAAAAACAAACAGTAAAGTATCCAATTGCATCGACTTGGGGAGATATCTTCTTACTTTGATATTTGTTTTTATTCCAATTCAGTTGTGTAAAACTTTCAATATTACAATGTAATCAGAGATTCAGTGGTTCATCAACAGGTGGAAATTGAAAAAGTTATCTGCTATTTTGCGGGTTTCTTATAATTGCAGTAGGTAACTTACTAAAAATATCATGTTCCAGAACATGGCTTTTATTTATTACAGATATCGCCATATTTCTTGCATATTTAATACATAAAAGAAGATTGGGTGTTTGGGTTGGGTGGATTGGGTGGTTTGGTTAAGTCCAATCTACAAAGCCTCGAGCACATGCGCAGGGTAGCCAGCCTATCGGTATTTTACAGGTTGCATTTTGGAGACAGAGACAGAGTGTGCGCGGGAATTGCATGGCTTGATTCCGCCATCTCCTTTCTACCATCGAACAACCCGACGTACGGCGAGTACCATTACGTTGTTGAAACTTCAACGGTCCGGACTAAGCATTTCGCTTCGTCGTTTATACCGCGTACATCAAAAACACTAGGCATCGTCAATATAAAAATCTAACTTTCAAATAACAACGTCAATATTTACCTACGTATTTTTGGTGTACATCAAAGAGATATTTATCTATATACTACAAAAACATGTTATTCGATTATCCACACACCAGGAATATTGAATCACAACCACAGTATAGATATATGGAACAGTACGCAATTAATGTTCGAAACGGCTCACTCACACAAACATACGCATCGACGAGACTCCTAAGCGGCATTCGCTACTGACAGGACCGCGAGAATCACTTAGAAGTCTCGTCGATGCGTATGTTTGTGTGAGTGTGCCGTTTCGAATATTTGTAGGTAGTTTCCGTACTGTTCCATATATCTATACTGTGTCACAACTATCATTATATTACGATGTAGGTAAAAATAGTGTTTTTCTTAGAAGTCGTGTGACCTGTACTTGACCCCGAATACCTACACTACACCATGCTATATGTTTTTATCGTACCTTCCGTCAATATGACGTAGACTGTGATATTGAACTTGAGTTGTTGAGTTACTATTGACGAATTGCTCCTGTTTCTGGTTAGTAGGGTGTTGGATTTTTTCGTATAAATAGTTAATTTGCTTATTACTAGAATATGGATGTAAACATTCTAATATTTTTGTAGTATTTTGCAGCAAATATATCAAGTCAACCTTCTCGGAAAACTTCGCTGAGTTAGTTAAAACTACAATCAAATTCACAGCTTAATTTTACCGAGATCTTGCCTGTTTCAATGATTCCACTTATTTTCCAGTTGCGCAGACACTTGAGATAGGTACAAAACTATCATAATTTTACATCACAATATGTCCACTAGGAATCAATGTACGTACAATTAATCATCATCATCATCTTCCTGCCCTTGTCCCGTTTTATTTGGGGTCGGCGCAACACGTTTTTTTCTTCCATTCTGTTTTGTCACTCGTCACGCTATCACTAACTCCCTTTTCTTTCATATCACTTCTCACACGTATAACTAATAATAATAATATAAATAATATTCCACAACTTTCAAACAATGCCGTCTAGTCCCAAGCTAAGCAGAGCTGGTGTTATGAGTATTAGACAACTGATAAACCTACTTATACATTTGTATTTCTAAATACATACATATTATAGATAAATTACACCCAGACACAGAACAAATGATCGTGCTCATCACACAAACATTTGTCCTGGGTGGGAATTGACCCACGACCTCCGGCATAGCAGTCAGGGCCACTAACCACTAGTTCAACGGGTTAGTCAATTAAAACAGCCACTAAACTTTACTCGAAGAAATCCCGCCAAAAACCTCTGTATTACGGTTTTCTTTTCACTCAGACTCTACACTAATATAATTCAAACAGTTCCTGTCACAAAAATCATTTTGAAAAAAGAAAACAAAACAGAATCGCAAATCATTGACCATCCATTCCTCAAAAGAGGACAACACAAAGTCACGTTAATATGTCACGCATGTCAAACCTTTGACCAAATTGTTAGAAAGATTCCCATTTACGGCCAACCCTTACAAAATAATGACAGTGACAAGTCTCCCTTTCGATCCCTTACGTCAAAAATGTCATCCAAATGACATGTTGATAGCGTCTCGACATGTGATTGTTGTGACCACATAATAGAATTTTAATACTTATTTTATCAAGACCATTCGCTATTTCTACGTTTCTATTCTGTTGCATGTACTTACAATTTAAAAGTTAATTCTAACGTCAATTGAAATAGAGAATCTATTATTTTTTCTTTCAAGTATTAGATTGTTCAATTTTTTCTAACTTTTCCAGGCTACTATTTCTTCTATTAAAGGGAATAAAAGGTGAATGCCCCAGGGTACCGTAATTCAAATTTTCATACTTATGTTTACATTTTTGTAATATGCAGTTCACTATCATTTCAGTAGTAGTAAGATTATTTTTGTTTGCGGTAATGACTATACATGTGTGTTTTGACATAATTACTAAACTCATTAACAAAACTCTCTAACTTAGAGAAGAGTAAGCTTTGAGTTAAGCTTGCCTATGTACATGAACGTTGTTATCTACTTATTATATGTATAAGTTGTTTTAGTGTACAATAAAGAATTAAATAATTAAAGAGTAAAAATTTGCCATTTTAATAAAAACTGAACGTTTTAACTTGTCTCTAAGTTTGAGAGTTATAATTAAGATGGTTTTAATGGCTATAGTTGTGTAGATATGTACATGTCGTTACATCAAATATATTTTTGTTAGCATACCATCCGATACTGAGATGCAAAATGAAAAAAAAAACTCTTTTTAAACATTGTGGTTCATTCAACGACCGGTTATTTCCCTGTATTTATTTTTGTACTATGTTTTATACTAAAAATAAATCACGGCTGACTGACGATTTGGACACAATATGTTCGGACACAGTATCCGAATTGGCACATTTAAAATAATTTTTCAATAAATTTGAAGATGTCCGAATGGAGTTTGAAGATTTTTCCGAATCGCAAAAATGATTTTTTTTGTGACGTAACAACTAATATACTGTTTTCAGATTTATTCCTATACCTGTGCTTGGGTACGTCACAATTATGACGGTAAGTCCCCTCTTTGAGGCGTGGTAGGAAAGACCTCACGGCGTCCTTACCTTCCGCATGACGCAGGTTCTCACCGGACACGGTAAGTTCGGGAAATTCCTGCACCGGATTCGTGTGGAAGCGACGCCCGAGTGTCGCCACTGTGTGGACCGCCCGGAGGACACGGTGGAGCACACGGTGGAGGTGTGCCCCGCTAGGGCAAACAACGCCGTGTTCTCGTGGGAGCGAGGAGGAGTGGCAGGCGGTCGCCTTTTTCTGCAAAGCAGTAATGCTAGCAAAGTTGGCGGCCGATCGCGTGAGGCAACGGTCCTCACGCCCCAACCGCCGCCGGGATTCCGATCCTGATTTCCGGCCACCGTAGGCGCGGGCTTGCGGATAGCGACCAATGGGTAGCCTGCCGTCCGACTGTCCGATAACCGTCCGGACCGACCCCAAGTCGCCGACGGCGCGTATTGTTCCACGAGCGCCTCAGGGAGATGTCAGCAAATTGTAGGGGTCCAGCAGGGTCGAAGCCTACTGGGGCCATGGGTAGTGTGAAAACGAAACCCGGGGCCCTGAGACGAAGGCAACAAAGGAACAGGAGTGGGTTTTTAGTCAGTAAAAGTCTGACACTATCTTCCGCCCCGCCCAAGAGCGGGATTTGTCATTAGATGATTTTCCAACCTAAAAAAAATACCTGTGCTGTAAGACCTTACTTACGCCAAATTTCAGGATTCTGGGTCAACGGAAAACGATCGACAAAGTACCCTATGAATCTTGATTCCCTTGAGAGCGTCGAAATACCTATACGTTATTTGCGACATAAACGGCCATTATTTTTTTTTTTGTCGTTAGTTAAACTTCTTAAAATATCGTGATTTCTCCGTGCTTTAAAAAACTTGCCAAGGGGTTTGGTGTTACCCACCGTGTTTTTTCACAGCTTCAAGGTACTACAGACCTGAGTATATAGTTAAAATTTCAACTCGATACCTCCATGCGTTCCCGAGATGAAGGGTCTTAACAGACAAACAGACAGACCGACGGACAACAAAGTGATCCTATAAGGGTTCCGTTTTTTCCTTTTGAGGCATGGAACCCTAAAAATTGAGGCTACTTTCCAATTATTTTTATCCAACATTTTTATTTTGCTAAATAAAGTAAAAAAAAAAACACCGACCACTTCTCAGTCTTTATGGCTGTGTGTAAGCCATAGTCGAGTCGACAGTGAAAAATGTACTCCCAATCTTTACAAAAACAGTATCACCAAGACAGATACCTTATCTACATTAAAGAGCCATTTGTTATTGTTAATCATTCATAATACAAGAAATAATGAACGACACAATCGTGAGAGTGAAGGAAGACATTTATTTCCTTTTGTCTGACTAGAGGAACTGAACTGAATATGCATAGAATACGTTGCTGCAGAACGAAGTATAAATCGCTTTGTATAGTTCCACGTTAATACATTCTGTTACAATCTTTACTAGGAATGACACCATCAAACAGGTCTTATTTATAGTCAAGTTAACCTTAGTAGATCGATGTTTCTCTTTGTACTAGACATAGATTACCTGTATCATTTATTATATTATTTTGGATCTTCAACTTACAGAGAATACACAGTCTTACATAGGGCTCTTTAACGATTGCTTCTTCAGTTATTCAAGCTTATGACGTCAAATATCTCTGAGATATAATGTGCAAGTCACTCCGTACCTCCGAACCTACCGGCAAGACGTCTGAAGTAAAGCCCCGCTTACGTTCACATCTCTCTCACGTACAGTGCACTTAATAATAGAGTAGGTGCATTTACTGGAAAGTGGTGTATAGACTTGAGTCATGTCAGTAACCGTTTTTCGCTACAACACGGGTCGATATTTAGAACTGCCTGTTAATATACCTAAAAAAATGGAACGAAGTATGACTGGCATATCTAAAATGAATCACATAGGAAACGAACATCTGAGATCTAAAACAAAAGATAGGGATATATTGACCAGAACTGACCAGCAAAAGTGGAGATGGGCAGGCGACATGATGAGAGACAACCAGGAAAAGTGGAGCCAAATAGTGACAGATTGGTACCCCAGGGATGGGAAACGGAGTAGGGGAAAACAACTGTTAAGATGGGAGGATGAGTTGAAACTGACACCGGGCCCCAACCGGAGGAGAATGGATCGTAATAGAGTACAGTGGAAACAGCTAGAGGAGGCCTTTGCCAGAAGGCACACTGAATTAAGAGATATAATTTGAGGAAAGAAAGATAAAAAGTGAATTAATTCTGAATAATGCCCTATTATTCAGAATTAATTCACTTTTTATCTTTCTTTGTTATTATTATATTATTAATATATGTATAGATAATATACCTGTCGGCGAAAGATTATGTCGGTGAAGTCAATATTACAGAAGTCGGTTTGACAGAAAAACGTAGTGTTTTTTTTTTTCGCTGGAAAAATCATCCAATGACATCCCCCGCTCTTGGGCGGAGCGTAAGATAGTGTCACACTTTTACTGACTAAAACCCACTCCTTTTCCTTCTTTGCCTTCGTAGTTCGTTTTTTTCCAGCCACCGTGGGCGCTGGCTTGCGGACGGTGAGCAATGGGTAGCTCGCAGTCCGACCGTCCGGTAACCGTCCGGACCGAGCCCAAGTTGTTGACGGCGCGTAGTGTTCCACGCGCGCCTCAAGGAGATGTCAGCAAAGTCGTAGGGGCCCAGTAGGGTCGAAGCCTACTGGGGCCATGGGTGATGCGTAAGAGAACCCGGGGGCCCTGGAACGAAGGCAAAGAAGGAGCAAAACGTAGTCAAGCGGTGTGTACGTCACGTAGGTACACACCGCTTGACAGTGGACAGAGTTGAGGATGAGTTCGCGCGTGACGAACAGTTAAAAGTTGCACACAGATGCAGTCCCCTTTTCTCTGTCAGAAACCGCGTGAGCAACAATGCTCTAGAAATTGTCTCACGGTTCGCTGTAAATTGAATATCTAAAGCCCATATCATAATAAATCAGTTGCGAGTTCTGGAATAGTTTGTTTACCAGTGAGTAACAGCTATACAAATGTTCTTTGAGAAAATTTTTACTGTGATTGGCATCCTGAACCGACATACCTTTAATGCCTAGTCCTCTAGTTCAGAACCTCGAAGACATCCTTATTGCGTGAACAGTTTTAGAGAAATCACCGCTGCAGGAGGAAATTATCCGCAGGACAACCAAGGTTACAGACATAGCCCGAAAAATCGCCAAACTTAAGTGGCAGAGGGCAGGGCATTGCAATGGTTATTTGACCTTCTTTCTTTATATTAGCTGTTCCCCGCGTTACTGTTTTGCTTCTGTGGGTCATAGCGTGATGTGATATATTCTACACTATATGTTGTGTTGTTAAATATTCCAAATAGAAAGATTTTTGATTGATAGATTGTTCCGAAGATTAGCATGTTTAAACAAAAAAAAAAAACTCCGCTTTAAAACGCTCAATCTAAGAGACGCTGCGACGTTGCCCAGTGTCCGGCAACTTGTCCCCCAACATTTTAAAATGCATTCACCTTGACGCATGATATTTTGTTGGATAATTTGACAGCGTTGCGTGCTATTTTAGGGATATTTAGTCCCCTAATGTACTTGAGGCTTAATATATTAGTACAGATATTACTTAGCACTCTATTCAAATGATAAATTTTTCCACTACATTTGTGTAATGGAAAGAACAGGTTTTCTAATAAATTACGTACTTAAACAAACAGTTTAAAATTATCATATATAATACTTTGGTTACATGAAAGGTTGATAGGCGCATGTCATACAGAAAGCACGTCTTGACGGGGCCCACTGGGGCAGAGGGTTGCGGGAATGCACAAAATAGTTACCGCAGCAATGGAACGCAGGTGGGTTTTAGACAGTAAAAGTCTGACAAATGAGTGTGCGCTATGCGTGGAATGAGAGGGATCTCTCATGTAGAACGGGAAAAGTCATTTAATAACTAAAGAAAAACATCAGTCACGGTCTAATTCGGTCATTTTTAGGGTTCCGTACCTCAAAAGGAAAAAAAACGGAACCCTTATAGGATCTCTTTGTTGGCCGTCCGTCTATCTGTCTGTCAAGACCCTTTATCTCGGGAACGCGTAGAGGTATCGACTTGAAATTAAAACCATTTACTCAAGCCTGCGGTCCCTTGAAGCTGTGAAAAAATCAAACTTTTTTAGTTACATCACAAAAGAAATCTTTTTTTGCGGTTCGGAAATAATTTCGTAGCTTAATTCGGGAGAGCAACGCCGTGTCCTCGTGGGGGCTATCGGTGGCGGCGATCTCTCGCGCCGGGCCTTGGTACAGGCCATGGTCCGGAGCGAGGAGGAGTGGCAGGCGGTTGCCTCCTTCTGCGAAGCAGTAATGCTAGCAAAGGAGGCGGCCGATCGCGTGAGGCAACGGTCCTCACGCCCCAATCGCCGCCGGGATTCCGATCCCGATTTCCGGCCATCGTAGGCGCGGGCTTGCGGACGGCGAGCAATGGGTGGCTCGCCTTCCGACCGCCCGGTAACCGTCCGGACCGAGCCCAAGTCGTCGACGGCGCGTGCTGTTCCACACGCGCCTCAAGGAGATGTCAGCAACTGTAGGGGCCTAGCAGGGTCGAAGCCTACTGGGGCCAAGGGTCTGATTCTGAAAGGAAGACTCGGCCCTGGTACGAAAGGCAATGAAGGAACAGGAGTGGGTTTTTAGTCAGTAAAAGTCTGACACTATCTCCCGGGGATGTCATAAGATGATTTTCCCGAAACCGAAAAAAAAAAAGCTTAATTCGGGAATTTAACTGTTTTCATAGGTAAGTTTGTACGGAACCCTCAGTGCGCGAGTCCGACTCGCAATTGGCCGATTTTTTGTATTATGCATGACATGTAGAATTTGTATGAGATTTAGAAATGAGAAGCGGTACGGTACTTTGTTATGATTGGGTTACGATTGCGTACCCTGCAGGTGAATTGGTTTAGAGGCTCCCCCTCGAGCGCCGATTGTACATACGTCTGTACAACTTGAATGACCGTGAAAAACTCTTAATTGTCGTTTTGTACACACGTTTGTACGATTTTTTTTTAGCCGAAAATTTTGGTTTCTATAGGTACTTTTGTTTTTCCTAGAATAATCCAGAAAAAGTTTTTTTTAATTTATTTTTTTGGTGAATTACGTAAAAACGCGCAATGACGTAATAATAATAATACCCCCGGGGCGCCCGACGGGCCGGGGGGCCCCGATAAATGACATTTCAATCAGGTTACCGATTATCAAAATATCAAAAATGTTTGTTGTATTGGAACGTCGCGTGATCGATTGATACGATGACATTTTGATATTTCAAAAAATAATATCGTTGCCAGAATGACTCCTGGTCTAACTAAAGGCCATTGGCTGTTTTGTTTTTTTAGCTTTGGACATTTTTTTTTTTTAAGTGATGTATACCAGTGCTTGACTGCGATCCCACCTGATGGTAAGTAGTAATGCAATCGTAGATGGTGAGGCGCACTAATTTATTGAGAGAGACTCGAGGACTCTAGCCTTGAAGAGACCCAAACTATAATCGGACGGGAAAACCGCAGCAGGCAAATTATTCCAGTCCCTCGATGTACGCGGTATAAACGACGAGGCGAAACGCTTGGTCCGGACCGTAGAGGTTTCAACAACGTAAGGGTGGATATTTGCCGTTCGTCGGCCATTTAATTGGAATGTATTATTTGTAATTATAAAAGGCAAAGTCCTCACTCATCAACGCCCAACCCAAAACCTTGGACCAATAACACTGTTTTGCAAATAGGTTCCTTTTATGATTTACCTATACAAAGAATATGAAAGTGTTTTCGAAAATTTTTCTCCTAAGGGGTTTTTTTTTTAGGTGGGAAAATAATCTAATGACAAATCTCGCACTTGGGTTGAGCGGGAGATAGTGTCAGATTTTTACTGACTAAAAACTCACTCCTGTTCCTTCGTTGCCTTTCGTACCAGGGCCGAGTCTTCCTTTCAGAATCAGACCCTTGGCCCCAGTGGGCTTCAACCCTGCTGGGCCCCTACGGTTTGCTGACATTTCCCTGAGGCGCGCGTGTACGCGCCGTCGACGACTTGGGCTCGGTCCGGACGGTTACCGGACGATCGAACGGCGTGCCACCCATTGCTCGCCGTCCGCAAGCCCTCGCCTTCGGTGGCCGAAAATCGGGATCGGAATCCCGACGGCGGTTGGGGTGTGAGGACCGATTACTGCTTCGCATAAGGGGGCGATCACCTGCCACTCCTCCTTGCTCCGGACCATGGCCTGTACCAAGGCCTGGCGCGAGAGATCGCCGCCGCCGACCTCCTAAGGGGTTGGAACGGGGCCAAAAAAATTGTATAGAAAGCATCTTTCACACGGGCGATGACACTGGCAAAAGCTAGTATTACTATAATCACACTAATATTACGAAAAGAACAACGGCGAGGAAATTGTTGATGAAATTATTAAGTGTCTACATAATATGTCACCATGATATATAGCGGTGAAATAATTTACTTGGTTTTTTTCAAATTTAGCTAATGGCCAGTCTAAAAATCGCAAAAAATCGTTCATTATTGGAAACTGAATTGATTAGATTTTTATAAAGATAACAAATAATCATCTTAGTTTTAATTTTGCTGGCTTGACTTCATGACTTTTGGCTAAACTGAACTTCAATGTTGTAACTAATATAAATTTTGGCCAAGTAACATAATATGCTTTGCTTTATGGATTGCATTAATACACTAAGAAAATACATTTCCACATTAAATAATAAAAATAAAAATAACTGTTTGTACTTAGAATATAGTGGTTATAATGACACATGTGACATCGTAGTGTAATTCGAGTAGGTATCGTAACATAACCAGAAAAAGCATGGCATTAAGACATTACAACAGCCATCCAGTATCTCAACTGGAGTCTCTCACAGCCACTGCATCCACCAACTACTCACTATGGAAGTTCACAAAAGACTATGATAGACCGCAAATAGCTAAACCTCCTTTAAAAACCAACAATGAGTGGGCGCGTACGTCACAAAATAAGGCAGATACTTTTGCACATCACCTAGCCAATGTCTTTCATCCGAATAATGTAAGCGATCCAAGTTCAGAGAAAGAAATTGATGATATTATCAATCAGGACCTGCAAATGTCGCCGCCACCAGTTCCAATAACTACACGTGAAGTCTGGAGGACCATCAACAAAGAGCTCAAAGACAAAAAAGCACCTGGATTTGATCTAATCACGAAAGAAGTACTACGCCAACTTCCAAAAAAGGCCATAGTCTTTATTACTACTCTATTCAATAGCATGCTAAGAGTACAATATTTTCCAAAACTCTGGAAAGTCTCACAAATTTTAATGGTCCATAAATTGGGAAAACCAGCTAATGAAGTGACTTCCTACAGACCCATAAGCCTACTGCCGATTCTGTCTAAGGTTTTTGAGAAACTGTTGCTACACCGACTATTACCCATATTGGAGAAAAACAATGTCATACCAGAACATCAATTTGGTTTTAGACTGAAACATTCAACAGTGGAACAAGTCCACAGAGTCGTGAACAAAATAAGAAAATCTTTGGAGGAGAAGGAGTATTGCTCTGCAGTCTTCCTTGATATCCAACAGGCCTTCGACAGGGTCTGGCACAAGGGCCTTCTTAGCAAAATCAAGAGTAACCTGCCTCACAGCTACTACTTGTTGCTCGAGTCTTATCTTTCTGAGAGACTCTTTCAAGTGAAGGAAGCTGAGTCTACATCTGACTTTTACCAAATAGAGGCCGGTGTGCCGCAAGGGTCAGTCTTGGGACCTGTACTGTACATCATATACACGTTTGACCTGCCAGGAGAACAAGATGTCACTACAGCCACATTTGCTGACGATACTGCTATTTTGGCAAGCGACAAAAACCCTGTGATTGCAACACAGAAACTGCAAAGAAACCTGAGCGATGTGACCAAGTGGCTTCAAAAATGGAGAATAAAGGCTGGCGCTTCAAAGTCTGTGCATGTTACCTTTACACTGCGCCAAGGAAACTGTCCTCCAGTACAATTAGAAAATGCCACACTTCCTCACCAAGATAGTGTACGATATCTTGGTCTACACCTGGATCGACGCTTAACATGGCGGCACCACATCAAAACAAAAAGACAAGAGCTTAAACTGCGGTATAACCACCTATCTTGGATACTGGGCCGAAATAGCAAACTATCTGTCGACAACAAATTGCTAATCTACAAAAGCATCTTGAAACCTGTCTGGATGTATGGTGTGCAGCTCTGGGGCAGCGCCAGTGACTCTAATATAGTTATACTACAGCGAATACAAAATATGATACTGAGAAACCTGAGCAATGTCCCATGGTTTATCACAAACACAGAAATACATCACTATCTTGAAATTAATACTGTGAAGGAAGAAATCCTCAAAACTGCAATGACATACCTGGGGAGGTTGGAAAATCATCCTAACCAATTGGCTGCTACGCTGACAACCAGAAGCTACATTAAGAGGCTAAAGCGAAAGGATGTTATAGCTATATAAATAAATATAGCCAATTAAGAGGAGATGTCCTCACTGGAGGGCTCACTCGAACTGCCATTACCTACAGCGCATCTGCTTATAGCTAAATGCTGATTGCAGATACAACAAGCAAAAAAAAAAAAAAAAAAACAACAGCCATCCAACCTAATGACTTAAAGTAAAAAAAAAACATGACATGACGCGACATCTTGTCGTTCGTTCAAAAATGCGTTTATAGATTTTTAAAATTCATAAGGAACTGATCAACTTTATACTGGAATATCTTTAATAATAATAATATTCCACAACTATCACACAACGCCGTCTAGTCCCAAGCTAAGCAGAGCTTGTGTTATGGGTACTAGACAACTGATAAACATACTTATATATTTCTAAATACATACATATATAGATAAATTACACCCAGACACAGAACAAATGATCGTGCTCATCACACAAACATTTGTCCTGGGTGGGAATCGAACCCACGACCTCCGGCATAGCAGTCAGGGCCACTAACCACTAGACCAACAGACCAGTCAATACGAGGATTCCATTAATACCTAGTAATGGCTAAGACAAAATTGTTTGAATTTTTAATCTATATACTTTTGTATAATTTTCATTAGGTACTTGACGCTAAAAAAATATGCCAACAAAATTTTGTTCGAGAATCTGCTATCACTCTTTGTATGTGTGATGTCTCTGTGTGTGTGAGTGTGTATTTGTTAATACTACTCACTCAAACGGCTAAACAAATTTAGATAAAATTTGGCACACTGATAGACCACCTCCTGAAATAGGTAGTTTTTATTTTTGAGTATTTTTCTTACGATCAGTTTATACTTTTACGCAAGCAAAACCACTGGCAATTGCTAGTGGCATGTAAAATCATCAACCACATGTTTTACGCATGAGTTCATGTTATTTTACGATTAGAACCCTTGTTTCATATTCAAGGCGCAGGGTGTTCCATTTAAACACATGTTTCTACCATTCGCATTAAATTATAAATGTGTCCGTTTTCGACAAACGTATCGTTCGTGTTTTAAAATGACAAATAGAGCCATTTTCAATATATTTTTTTTACCTACATTATAATTCATAACATTTAAATTCTAGAGTGTGTGTTATGTGTGTGTGACAAAAAACCTTTTTTATAAAGATGCACCGAGTCTATAATTCCCCATTTTGCTTACAACACTAGTGGGTCCAAAGTTGATTTGCAATGTTCAAGCAAGGTTATCTGTCAGTTGAATTTTAAAGGGGGCGCTTCAGAGTTGGAAACCCGTTCTATCATCGGCTCACTAGGCGTACAGTAATTTAATGCGCCACCGGTACATAGTAGACTTTCATCGTAAGTACAGCTAAGGAGTAGATTTAGCTGCAGGAGCAACCTGCCGATAGCTGCAACCTGGGGGTCTTTGAGCCAAGAGTTCATGTTCCTTATTTATATTAACAGTATCAGTGAATTGGGTCTCAAAGGAGACATCTCTCTTTATGCAGACGACACAAGTCTCTTTTACTTTGGACACTCAATCGAAGCTATAATAGTTGACGCTCAGAATGATCTTAATCTGTTAAATGAGTGGTTTCAGTCAAATCTTTTAACTATCAATATTACTAAAACCAATTATGTACTGTTCGTAGCAAAAAATAAAAAAATTATAGATAATATCGAACTTAAAATAGACGGTCAACTACTTGAACGAAAACCTAAAGAAAAATATCTCGGGCTTATCTTAGATAGTAACCTAAATTGGAAGCCACACCTAGAAAAAATCAAACTTAAATTAAGTCCACTCACAGGAGCATTACGCAATATAACAAATTGTCTCCCTCGAAAAGTGCGATATCTTATCTATAATTCCCTGGTCAAGCCTCATATCGACTATCTCATTGAAATATGGGGTACTGCAGCGAAGACTAACATAGATCCAATTCAACGAGTTCAGAATAGATTAATTAAAATTTTATTTAACTATAAATTTCGGACACCAACTGAAAAGATATACGACGAAACAAAAATAATGAGTATAAAACAAACATACATATACTACACATGTATTCTAATACGTAAAATATTAAATAAGGAAATCCATTCCAATATAACATTTCTAACAAAACAACAAACACGAAAGATTAACTTAAGACGTGCTAGTTACTTAGTGACCCGCCCTCCTAGAACTAACTATGGAAGAAGAAATTTGGAGTTTGAGGGTGTTACAATTTATAATAAATTACCATCAGCAATAAGACAAGAACAAAGTTTTGCCCGGTTCAAAAAGCTACTAAAAACTCACACAATTAATACATACAAATAAGTGAATAGATGGGAAAGGAAAAAAAAAAAAAGAAAAAAAAAAAAAGAAACACCATTTAAATACACTAACATAAATAAAATACACACGTTATATAGATTAACTTTATACCTTTAAACTAAAAATATAAACTAGTAATTCCTTAAATAAACAAAAACAAATAAAATCCAACATTTCCCAAACATACATACCCAAAATATATAAATAGAACAATAAACTAAAAATAAAATAAACTTATAATAATAAACGAGCTAATAACAAACGATACCATCAGTGCCACATCTAGTATAAATCAAATTCGTGCATCCATGTTATGTTTGGTTAACTTACGATTGAGTATGTTATCTGTTTAGATTTACCCACATTTTATCTTATTTATTTTATTTTTTTCCTGGCTACCTTGTTTTGTTATTTTACATACGTACTATCTGTGCGCTCTAATTATTAATTTTAGTTTTAAATATTGTTTCTCAGTAAGTGAATTATGTAAGAAATTCTTTATGAGAAATAAATCTGTTCTTAAACCTAAAAAAAAAAAAAAAAAGAGTGAATAGTTTGCTGCAAGGCAAACGTGTTCCATGTCGAACCATACCATTCCTTACCATCAGGTGAGATAGTGTGAGCCTATAAAAAAAAAATCTAAACCTTAACTTCAAAGGCTGTAGCATAAAGCTGTAGATTATCCCAACTTCTATTAACATAGAACTATGTGTTTCATGTTATTACAATTTAAATCACATATTGCCTTCACTATAAGCGTTTCACAGCTAACTTTAACTCCATATACGTTGTAACTGCGACATCATTTCCGAGTTCATGTATTATTCATATGATTTCCCTCATAACAAGTAATGGAAAATACCATGGAAATTGGCAAATAACTTTCTGTCTCGTCACGTCTGTCACCTACCTATCTTAATGTACAATTGGAATATCAAGATAGATATTGAAAAACTAGTTCTCAAAAATTATTCATTAAAGGAAATCCGTATTTTTTTTAAGGAGACTATAGGAGCTAATCACGAGTTTATAATGCGCAAAAGTATACAGTCCACTGCAGTAAACAGAATCAGAAAAAAATATCCCACCAAAAACATTTTGTAAAAAACTAGCCAAGTCTCGATGGAGCTGCTTGTTTATCTCTAAAAAGTAATGAAATCTGGACAAAGTCGTGCCAAGTCTAAGGTTCCTTACTGCGATTTCTTTATTATTATAGTTGTGGCCGTTGAAGGGTACACAAGGGTACAAAACCAGGTGCTCCATGACACCTTTGCACCAATCTGTAGCCAGAACCGCTACCCATTGACGATGGAAAATTGCCACTTGGAAAACGTATTGTTCAAAGGCCAAGTAACACAACATTAACTATAATAATAAAGAAATCGCAGTAAGGAACCTTAGACTTGGCACGACTTTGTCCAGATTTCATTACTTTTTAGAGATAAACAAGCAGCTCCATCGAGACTTGGCTAGTTTTTACAAAATGTTTTTAGTGGGATTTCACTTCTTTTTGTAGAAACGTGGGCATATTGATTTTTGCAATGACAGTCGATTTTTTTATGTAACAATAGTAGAAGGGGGCATTACCATATCTCTAATACAGCTGAGACCAGCTGAGGGTTCTTCACCAGATACTTCAGACCTTCGATTTTTGACATCAAATGAAGCGGCCCACCAAGTTGAATATTTTTTGTAAAGGCGGTATGTCGATCTCTAATAGTTTGGTTGGGCTCTTGTGTTTTCTAATCAGGGTCACCAGGTACTCCAGATCTTCGATTATCCTAGTTTTTATAGTTTTCCCTTTATGTGGTTAATAAACCCTAACTCTGTACCAAATTTCAGCTCTCTGAGTTTATGGGAAGTACTAGTTCTATTGTGATGATCATGAGTGAGTGAGTGTCATAAATGCGAAACTTTGCTTTCGCTTAACTTCGGAACTAAATGACCTACAGACTTGAAATTTTAGATTTTAAGTATGTCATTATAGCTTACTGGATGACGAAAATTTCTGCATTCTGGTCTTATCCAGAGGTTCCCTAGTAGGGGCCTGAAAATGCGGCGAAATGGTTCCAGTAAAGGATGGTACGGCAGTGTTTGCTTCGCGCTCGGCTTGCCGTGCCCCCCGATGTCATTCTTCAGGATAAATGCTAGATTGGTAGCGTGTTCAAAATATAATACAGTTAATTTAGTACGATAGAAAAAAAATCACAAGGATCTAAAAAATATTTTTATCGATTAAAAACCGGTCTCATTCTGATTGTTTGTCAGAATATATATATTATGTGTATATTGAATATTAATTTTAATATTCTATTCGATACTAGAAAAAAATGTGTATTTATGCAGAAACGTTCATTTAGGTACCATGTTAAGAAATAAAGAAAATAATTAACTGCCAAAAACATTTACAGCCAGAAAGAATTCATTCATTCAATTTTGAATTTGACAGATACACACAATAATTTCCAATCAACTAATCTGACGCGAACTGTCATTTTCGAATCTATTTCTGTAGTTTAAAATCCGAACGCTAATGGAATAACCTCGGGTACAGATTATCAAAATAATTGTTGTAGAAACGATTTCGTACTACTTAATTATAATCGACTTTATAATTGAAACCGATTGGGAATCCGAAATGGAATGACGCGGCATCGGTAATCGGAATTGGTTTCGTTTAAAGTCTTCGTTTCTGAAATGAATGTCAGCTCAGATTTGTGGGCGCCATGATTGATTGAATTTACATGAAACTTGATTAACTTAAGCTGAATTCGTATACATACGTAATAAGTGGAATAAGTTTGAGATGGAACCTTAATCTTTAATGAGGTTATTTTAATTTTGTCTAATTGAATTTCTTGGACGAGAGTTAGTAATTTAGTCTTGTCAAAAAACGATTTTTCGAACACATATAAAAAACAATGATTATGTTCCAGTTTTAAAGCATTTTTAACTTTTATCATATCAAACTACTGACTTATTTTTGGGTTGCAGCATTGGTCAGAAAGAATCAGCTGGACCACAAAGGGTAAATCAACACAAGTGGGTTTTAGTCAATACAAATCTGAAACTCGTTCTCCCACCCAGAGCGAGAGAAGTAATTTGAAAGAAAGAAAGAAAGAAAAACAGTTTATTCACGCGTAATGACGCAATCTTAAAACTGGCTAACAAACATAATCAATAGATAGGGAAGATATGCGTCACATCCGCGCATTTGATGATTTATTCCCGTGTAAAAAAGGGTAGGTACATTAGATCCATAAGCAAAATGTTAAGTGATAAACAACAAACTCCCCGTTCCTACGTAACTTTTTTCTTAAAATTATATCGAATTAAAAATCCTTACATCCTTGAAACATACACTACATGGGTATTTGCTGCAAAATACCATCTAGCAGCTTTGGACTCAATAGAAAGGTATGCGAAGAGGCTAATTGGCGATCCAGGTTAAGTCTAATCTACAAAGCCTGGAGCACAGGCGTAGGGTAGCCAGCCTATCGGCATTTTACAGGATGCATTTTGGAGAGAGTACGCTGGAATTGCAAGACTTGATTCCGCCATCTTCTTTTTATCATCAGGCGAGTATCCACCCTTACGTTGTTGAAACGTCTAAGGTCAGAACTCAGCGTTTCACCTCGTCATTTATACCGCGTTTAACGAAGGATTATTATTTAGATGTCTTCAAGCCTAGAGTGAATAGGCTTTTAATAAACTAGTGTGCCTCACCATTACCTATTTGTATCACTATATTTACCTTCAGGTGGTATCGCAGTCAAGCACTAGTTTATATGATTAAAAAAAAAAGGTCCGTTTTATAAGGAATGCAAGTCAGTCTTAAAACTCTTCAATAATTCACCACTACAATTTTCTCCAATGTCACCTTTAATAATGTCAGTTTCAAAATCTTAACACTAAGTTATATTTACTGTTGTGGTCTATTCATAAAGTTGTTATTTTCTCTCCGCTCTCTAAGCCGTTATTCTGAGAAACTTTGAAACCTCAAAGGTGTGCGTAAAAGTGACAAGGTGGTCTTATGTTCAAGTTTTAACACTTCTGATATTGAGAAAATTTTGTTTGTAAGTTGTAGTTCTTGAGAATTATGAGTCGCAAAGGATTGTGTGTGAAAAGCTTTTAGTGAAGTTTAACATACCTACGTGCCAACATTAGTAACAACGTAACTCGAAAGTGTTGTATCTGATCTGTATTAATATAAGTTGTAAAATCTTTCCGTTTTCATGCATGCTGTGTCTATCGTAATATATTATACACTTGGTTTGTATAAGGGCAAGTACGTTTCGAATGCAATGTGTAACAATTGTTGATAGGCCAATAAATAAATAAATAATAATATAATTCAACGTGGCAATGCCGTCAGTCTTTTGGGCATGTTCGGGAACAGCCAATCTATCTGCATAGTCTTTTCACAACTCCCTTGGGTGCTGTCTCTCTTCTAGTTTAACTAGATGCGGCTGCATACCCGTACTTCCCTATCTGAGCTCCACAACCCAGTAACTGGGTGCCATGATACAATTTAGAAAGACTGCCTTCGGATATTCTTGCTTGATTTTATGACAACAGCCAACAAACGAAAAGTGTAAACAAGTATTTGGAAACTGTCTTCACAATATTTCCACCCATTCACGATCCCCCATCGAACCCTCAACGCATTAGCATAAGCAGATTATTCTAAAATTTAATTCTGTTACAGGATTTGCATTCATTAAAATAACGTAGCCAGCAAAAAACATTTGAAAGAGACTTATAACAGATCGAAGTTTTTAACAAGAAAAGTCGGAATTGCTCGCTTATTCACGTTTTACATCGGAACCTAACTTAGTGATGGAACGTGGATAAAGTGGACTGGAATCGTAACGGCGGATCGATTTAACTAATGTATGTTTCAAAGTCTTATTCCCCCAGTATGTGGCAACTTTAATATACAATGCGTTCCAAATAAGAATAGGATCGATTGCCATGTTGTGACGTGACGTCATACTGTCAAATCGATGAATTATTATGGTGAGCAAAACAAGAAATTTTTAAAATTTAATTTATATACGAACTGTGAACGAAAATAGTTTAATCAGAATCCAGTTCTTCAATTTTTCCCAATTTTTTACGATTTGACAGTTTAACATAACGTCACAACATGGCAATCGATCCTATTCTTATTTGGAACGAATTGTAGATAGTATTTAAACGAGTGTATATAAATTTAAATTAAAGGTACCTTTCAAAAATACTGAATATGAATTACTGAAACACTAAGTGGGCAAAAGACTGTGGGCAAATACAAATATTGAATACGGTGACTCAAAAATACTTTAAGTTACTATCAATTTAGAACGATTTATTATATTTAGAATGATAATATAATTCTTAGACAACAATTTTTTATTTTACTCGCATTCTATTCAACATAATAGTATTGCATATATTTTATTTCATGACTGTTGCGTTACATCCCAATTGAGGTGTTTATATTTTTAAGTTATTTTTTCAATTTCTAGGATCATAGTTAGTAGCCTGACTAAAAATGCCTAGTAACTGATTACCACCTGCCAAATAGCTCGACAGATCCCCGCTCGGCGAGGCTCATATTTTTCGGTGGTTATAAATTGTCGGAGTGCCCTTATTTCGCCCTGTCAGTATTTTTGTTTACCCACTTTAGTAATTTGATTTGGTCACTTAAAATGTCAATTGTTAGTTGACTAATTATTTCCCACTTTTATAATTTAACGCCACTCAGTTTAATATTAGGTCTTTAACTATGAAATTGTCGTTTTTTAAAACGGGTTGCTTTGAGTGGTACAAAAATAGACATCCCATTCATTGGCAGTTTTAAAACTTTATACGTCATCAATATTGCATACCGCTTGAGACACATTGTTTCCACGGTATTACAAAATAATGCAAGTTTTCTTATATTTCATACAAAAATAGTTACATGTACTGCAATATTACAGAAAATACAAAACACAAAGAAACCAATAAATACCTAATTTTGAAAAAAGAATAACGTACCTTTAACATAAAGTTTATTTGAACTTATAATTCCAAGTCAATCCAAAGATATAACACATCAACCACAAAGCAACCCGTTTTATAAAACCGCAATTTTATAATTTAACCCCTATTATTAAACTATCCCATTAACAGTCGCTAATTATTTCTTTATTCGCCCAATTATTAATGTCTGCTTTGATATTATAAAACCACACTCACGCACATATACAATTGATTGTATTTTCTTTCTTACTTATTTTTTGTTATCTGCCTAATGTTGTAAAATAATGCTAAGGAACAGCGGAGCCTTCAACTACAAGCATTTTTATGCCTAAATAGAGACACCTTATTTTATTTTTATATTTGATTATTCTTGTAGTACCTACTCTAGATACAGTTTTGGCTACGGCGTCCGACCAAACATCAGCGAAAGAGATATTATAGTGCATTAAAGTGTGCGCAAATATATTTATTTTGCACTCTCCACTCTTTAATATTGTGTCATTTAGGGCAGTGGTGTCTCAGTAGTAAAGGCCCCGACTTACAAGTTGTACGCTGTGGGTAAAAAATCTGAGCAAGCGCTTTACTTTGTGTACGATGAAGGAAAACATTGTGAAGAAACCGATATGTCTTAGAATCGATATCCAATTATCGACCTATTTCAGTTATTAACTCGATTGTTGTCGATTCTTAGTGTCTTTGGACAACGCCGGCAACAATCAAGTTAGTAGTAAAGGTACGCCAGAAAACAATCTTTCCACCCATATATTCCCCTAGCACTTTGTCCATTCTCTTTAGTAGAAAATCATAGCACAGACTAAGTGCACCTGAGGTCGTCTCCTGCAAAGCAGTATTGCTAGCGAAAAAGGTGGCCGCAACCGTGACATCCTCACACCCCAGCCGCCGAGACCTTGACCCCGATTTCCAGCCACCATAGGGGTGGGCTTGCGGACGACGAGCGATGGGTAGCTCCCCGACCGGCCGTCCGGTAGCCGTCCGAACCAAGCCCGAGTCGTCTTCGGCGCGTAGTGCCACGACCGTCTCAAGGAGATGTCAGTTAAACCGTAGGGGCCCAGCAAGTTCGAAGCCTACTGGGGCTGAAAGAACATGGATGTGGTTTTAATCAGTAAAAGTCTGACACGTCCTTGCGCTCCGCCCTACAGCGAGAGAAGTCATTAGATGATTTCCCACTTAAAAAAAAAGATTAAGTTTGCCTATTGTAATTTATAACATTTTTTATTCCATTCTTAAGTTCAAAAGTAATTGTGGTAACAAACGAATCGAGAAATTCCAATTATACTTATGGAATTTAATATAGGATGTATAATTTGGTGAAAAGTTGCACAGAATTGTTAGAAGTTGAGTATTTTGAATGTATTCAAATGAAAAGGAACTTAAAAGTTGCTATTTTGAGCTTGATGAAAGAGAAAGAAGAAATAGATAACTTTTAGGCTTGCTACAAAATGAGTTGTTATTTAATCTGTTTTTCAGGGTTGAAACCCTTTATTACAAAAGTTACTTAAAACGCTGACTAAAGTTGTTTAACGTGCATAAACTTGGTACCTATCTTTTTGTTTTGTGATTTAAAAAGGCTCTTTAAAAACAAAAAGTTTATTTTATTAAAAATACTCAGACAGGTAGCTTAATTTTTGAAACACGAGAAAAAGAGAAATATAATTTAAATGAAAAATGCTCGGCCTGGCCCCATATCTTTGTATTCGGGCTTGCGGACGACGAGCATTGGGTAGCTCGCCGTCCGGCCGTCAGGTAATCGTCCGAACCGAGCTAGAGTCGTCAACAGCCCGTAGTGTTAAACACGCACCTCAAAGAGATGTCAGCAAAATCGCCCTTGGGTGAAGCGAGAGGGCGAGTCAGACTTTTACTGACTAAAAACCACTCCTAGTTCCTACGTTGCCTTGCATTTCAAAACTGGGTTTTCATTTCAGAAGCGAACCCATGGCCCCAGTAGGCTTCGACCATGCTGGGCCCTGCGGTTTGTTGAAATCTCCTTGAGGCGCGCGTGGGACACTATGCGCCGTTGACGACTTGGGCTCGGTCCGGATGGTTACCGGACGGTCAGACGGTTACCCATTGCTCGCCGTCCGCAAGCCCGCGCCTACGGTGGCCGGAAATTGGGATCGGGGCCCCGGCGGCTTGGGTGTGAGGGCCGTTCCCTCGCGCGTGAGGCTGCCTCCTTTGCTAGCATTACTGCTTCTCAGAAGGAGGCGGCCGCCTACCACTTCTTCTCGCTTCGGACCATGGCCTGTACCAAGGTCCGGCGCGAGAGTTCGCCGCCACCGATCGCCCACACGAGGACACGGCAGTGCTCTGCCTAAGCGGGGCACACCTCTACCGTATGCTAAACCATGTCCTTCGGGCGGTCCACACAGTGGTGACACCCGGGCGATTCTTTCGCACAAATCCGGTGCAGGAGCCTCCCGAACTTGCCATGTCCGGTGAGAACCTGCGTCATACGGAAGGTGAGGACGCCGTGAGGTCTTTCCAACCACTCTTCAAAGAGGGGACTTACTGCCATAATTATGGAGTGCCCAGCACCGGGTTGCAACAGCCGATGTCGCTGCTATTTCACCATGAGATCCCGCCGGAACTCTGTCTGATGTATGCTATGCTATATTAATTGTTTCAACTATTTTAAGTATTAATATTCTGAAACGGTTAGTAATATTATCTGAAACACAGTTCTTGTGATTTGCCATTGTGTTTTTCTTTGAATTCATATCTAATGCGTCATTCTGAAGATATTGACTTCCAAAACGAAACTTTACACAAACATTTTTTTGATTATTCATTGATAATCCAGGAGTAAAAAAATTTAAAAAAAAATCGCTTGACGCACAGTACCGGTCGTTATGGCAACATTTGGGGGTCTATGTCCAATGGACATCTTTCGGCTGAAATGATGATAATGATGATGACGAACTTACCTCACGGGCCTCATTGTACCGAAAACGGTACACCTCGTACCAGCTAATTTAAACCTTTCGCATCACCCATGGCCCCAGTAGGCCTCGACCCTGCTGGGCCATTACGGTTGCTGACATCTCCTTGAGGCGCGCGGGTGATGGGTAATGCGAAAGTGATCCCCGGGGCCCTGGAAAAATGGCAAAGAAGGAACAGGAGTGGGTTTTTAGTCAGTGAAAGTCTGACACTATCTCGCGCTCCGCCCAAGAGCGGGGGATGTCATTAGATAATTTTCCCACCCGAAAAAATTACGTAAGAATAAGGTTTAAGTTAGCTGGTACCGAGGTGTACCGTTTTCGGTACACTGGGTCCTGAGAGGTTAAAATTCATTCTTACGATTTGACACATACAACGAAAATTGCAAGTTAAATAAAAAAGCTTGTAAAAATTAAAACGGCAGAATTTAAATTAGCGTCTTAAGACTAAAAAGCAGCCTACATTGAACTCTGACCTTGCCGGCCCGCTCACTCTGCGATATTACCCCTAGCTATTATGGTTGGTAGTAAAGCACTAACTAATCACCTTCGCGCATCGTACTAACTCGTTAGACTAACTAGATTTGCTCAACGTGATCGAAATGATAACGTATTGTAGGTAAACTTAATTTAATACCTTGTAACAAGACTTGTTTTTAGGGTTAAAACGGAACCCTTATAGGATAACTTTGTGGTCCGTCTGTCTGTCTGTCAAGACACTTTACCTCGGAAACGCGTGGAGGTATCGAGATGAAATTAAAACCATATATATTACGTTTGCGGCCCCTTGAAGTGGTGAAAAATTAAAACTTCTAAGTTAACGGAAAAAAAGATACGGCCGTTTATGTCGCAAAAAACGTATATTTCGACACTCTCAAGGGAATCAAAATTAATAGGGTACTTCCCGTTGACTCAGAATCTTGAAATTAGGCATAAAGTAAAATTTTATGGTACAGGTATAGGAATAAATCTGAAAATTTGTTGTTACGTCAGAAAAAAAAACTTTTTTTGCGATTCGGAAAAATCTTCCAAAACCACATTCGGGAATTTAAATGTTTATGTACGTAAGTTTGTACGGAACCCTCAGTGCGCGAGTCCGACTCGCATTTGCCCAGTTTTAAAACGTTTATATGGTGACAAAAATGTTAGGAGATATGCTAAGACGCTTTGCCATGTTGTAAATAAAGGTCCAAGCCAAGCAAGGAAGACTCGGCCCTGGTACGAAAGGCAACTAAGGAACAGGAGTGGGTTTTTAGTCAGTAATAAAAGTCTGACACTATCTCCCGCCCCGCCCATGAGCGGGGGATGTCATAAGATGATTTTCCCACCGAAAAAAAAGGCCTGTGGGATTATTCGAAAGAATCACCGCGGCCTAAAACGCAGTCTTCTTCTTCTCGATTCGATTTTCTTTTATCCCTCAAAGTAGCACACGCACTTTTCCACACTAGTGCGGAAAACAGTAAATTGCAGGCCTAAAAGCGGTAGGAATTAGAGTGGGATTTCGAGTAAGTGCATTAAAAAAATTTTTTCTTTATTTAATTTTACAAAGCTCTAAATAATTCTAATAGAAAAAGACGTTTCTATTACCATATTACGATCAACAAGCAGACTCCTTGATCTCCAACCTTGTGTGCCTTTAATGAGTGATCGTGAAGATATCCTATTAAAATTCTTCTTCATCTTTTGAAGTTAATCGTTTAAGTGTGTCTTAATTAAATTTATTGGAGTAGAAGTCATTCAAACCATTTGTTCGTTTAGACCATTTTTTCCCCTAAAGTTCGATTTCTCTCACTTCTTTTTTATTATTACTGTGACAATATTATGTAAGATGTTTTTTTAAGTATAATAAATATATAGGGTGACTGGCAATTAGTGTACGATACTTAAACACGTGATTGTGCTCATGATAACAAACAATTTTTATTATGGGAACAAAGCCGAAATCGCGAAAAAAATATCAGCTGTTCAGTACATTAGGCAAACATAAATGTACTGAACAGCTGATTTTTTTTTCGCGGTTTCAGGTTTGTTCCCATAGTAAAAGTTGTTAGTTATCATGTGCATAATCACGTGTTTAAGTATCGTACACTAATTACCAGTCACCCTGTATAGATTAACGTACAATATAACATGCGAAATACTCCCAGCCTAAAAAAATATTCTGTGTATGTATGATAGGACATGATTTACACTAATTCCATCCAATTCTGTTCAGCCATTTGAGCGCGAAGGAGCTGTAGCAAACATACACACACGCATACACTTACAAACTTTTACCTTTATAGTATTAATGTGATTTAAGTATATCTTGTGTGACGAAAGATTCTGGAGTGACGTAGCGTTGGAAGGCCTCCCATAAGGTGAACTGATGATCTGGTGAGGGTCGCGGGAATCCGATGACCGGTCGTTATGGCGACACTTTTTTTTTGTTAGAAAATCATCCAATGACATCCCCGCACTTGGGCGCAGCGAGAGGGTGTGTCAGACTTTTACTGACTAAAAACTCACTCCAGTTCCTTCGTTGCGCACTAGTTTATTAAGAGCCTATTAACAAAGGTTTTTTTTTTTTTTCTGTGGGAAAGTCATCTTATGACATCCCCCGCCCTTGGGCGGGGCGGGAGATAGTGTCAGACTTTTACTGACTAAAAACCCACTCCTGTTCCTTCGTTGCCTTTCATACCAGGGCCGAGTCTTCCTTTCAGAAGCAGACCCTTGGCCCTAGTAGGCTTAAACCCTACTGGGCCCCTACGGTTTGCTGACATCTCCTTGAGTCGCGCGTGGAACTCTAGGCGCCGCGGCGCCTAGAGTTCCACGCCAGTCGTCTTGGGCTTGGGCGACTTGGGCTCGGTCTGGACGGTTACCGGATGGTCGGACGGCGAGCTACCCATTGCTCACCGACCACAAGCCCGCACCTACGGTGGCCGTAAATCGGGATCGGGATCCCGGCGGCTGGGGCGTAAGGGGCGCTCCCTTGCGCGTGCACGTGCGGCTTCCTCTTTTACTAGCATTACTGCTTCGCAGAAGGCGACGGTGACTGATGAATGGCGACGCTTGGGGCTTCGCCTATGTCCAACAGTGGACATCTTTCGGTTGAAATGATTAGATGATGATGAAATATACCTTTAAGTATACCTACTATGTTCGCTACACAGTATCTAAGTAATGCATGCGATGTGAATTGAATTCGCCCATCACATTAAGCCATAACGTCAGAGAATTAAGGTGTTAAACAAAAGGTAAGCGTAAAAGAGAAGTGCCTGTAATCAGAACGAGTGGAAAATGCCTTCGCAATGAACGTAACTGTCACTGCCCCAATAGACGTTGGGGACCATTTAAGCCGCTATAAATGCGTTGCTAAGAGGTTTCTACGGAAAGGTCAAAACTGTGAATGTTTTTGCATCACTTGCTAATTGATTTTGTAAGTGGTAATAAGGGCGTCATCAATACTCCTTTATCTATATATATATAAAAGAAAGTCGTGTTAGTTACACTATTTATAACTCAAGAACGGCTGAACCGATTTGGCAGAAATTTGGTGGGGAGGTAGCTTAGAACCAGGAGACGAACATAGGATACTTTTTTTTTTTTTGAATAGGGTAGAGTAAGGTAGAGTAGGATAGAGTTGAGTAGAGTAGGATAGGAGGTACGAAGTTCGCCGGGTCAGCTAGTTAGCAATAAAAGGATGTTTGCCTTAAATTAGTAGTAGTTACTGTTTTTTGTGATTAAAATATTTGGGGCTTTCACCATATTAGTTTAGTTTTTAGGGTTCCGTACATCAGAAGGAAAAAACGGAACCCTTATGGGATCACTTTGTTGTTCGTCTATCTGTCTGTCTGTCAAGACCCTTTATCTCGGGAACGCGTAGAGGTATCGAGTTGAAATTAATAGCCTATATACTCAAGTCTGCGGTCCCTTGAAGTTGTAAAAAATTAAACTTCTGAGTTAACAAAAAAAAAGATACGGCTGTTTATGTCGCAACAAAACGTATATTTCGACACTCAAGAAAAATCAAAATTCATAGGTCCCGTTGACTCAGAATCCCGAAATTTGGCATAAAGCATAGCATGGTCTCATAGCACAAATATAGGAAAAAATCTGAAAACTGTAAATTTGTAGTTACATCACAAAAAAAATTTTTTTTTTCGATTCGGAAAAATCTTCGTAACTCAATTCGGGAATCGAACTTTTCCCCTTTTCATCAACGCTTTCTTTTCATAGGTAAGTTTGTACAAAACACTCAGTGCGCGAGTCCGACTCGCACTTGCCCAGTTTTTTACGTGGGAATTCAAATAACTTGAGGTGACGAGGTGCGGGAGGTGGTTTTTTTTTTTCGGTAGGAAAATCATCTAATGACATCCCCGCTCTTGGGCAGAGCGTGAGGTAGTGTCAGACTTTTGCTAACTAAAAACTCACTCCTGTTCCTTCGTTGCCTTTCGTACCAGGGCCGAGTCTTCCTTTCAGAAGCAGACCTTTGGCCCCAGTAGGCTTCGACCCTGCTGGGCCCCTACGGTTTGCTGACATCTCCTTGAGGCGCGCGTGGAACAGTACGCACCGTCGACGACTTGGGCTCGGTCCGGACGGTTACCGGACGGTCGGACGGCGAGCTACCCATTGCTCGCCGTCAGCAAGCCCGCGGTGCGGGGGGTGTTAGACTTTTACTAAATAAATCCCACTATGTCCCTTTTTTACGAGGACTGCGGTAGCTACTTCGAACAACCCGCAACCCTGGCAGCCCAGCACCTGCCCTGACTGGCCCCATTAATTTTCCTGACATCTCTTTGAGACGTGCGAGGAATACAACGCGCCGTCGACTCGGGCTTGATCCTTACTGAACGATCAGACGATGATCTACCCATGGTTCGCCGTCCGGTATCTGTTCTGGCATAGGACGTTGCTATTCGTTCCATAGGAAAGGTCAATAACCTCGATCTGTCAAATGTTGAGTGAAAAGTACGGTTTGCAAAGAAAACTTATTTGTGTATCAATAAAGCAAAAAAAGTTAAAGGTTTTTTTTTGTTTTGTATTACTAAGAATTAGTAAAATGTAGGTGAAGTAAAAACGTAATTGTTTAATATAAATAAGCTAAATATATTATTGTTTTAAGTCATAATTAGTTATTTCTTTTCGCCTACTTCTTCTATTTGCCACTCAGACACTTCACACAGCGACGCAGAGATGAGCAAAATTGAAGAACTGGATTCTGATTAAACATTTTCGTTCACGATTTGTAAATAAATTAAATTTTAAAAATTTCTTGTTTAGCTCATCATCATCATCATTTCAGCCGATAAATGTCCACTGCTTGACATTGTCTTCCCCTAAATGTCGCCACAATGAACGATCCTGTGCGTCTCACATCCATCGGATTCCCGCAACCTTCACCAGGTCATCGTCCACCTTGTAGGGGGCCTTCCAACACTGCGCAACACTTATTTTGCTCACCCTACACAATTGCTTCGATTTGACAGTATGATGTGACGTCACAACATGGTAATCGATCCTATTCTTATTTGGAACGCATTGTACTTTTTATCCTGGAAGTACTCGTATATTCCCATGTGATAATTCTAGACTTTACGTTGGCAAAGCCCTTGACAAAAGTTAATAATAGACATATGTCACAAATCGAAATAAGATTATATTTAGTACGATATTACCAATATTCGTACAACATCTGTTAACATAAGAAAACTTAGGTTAACAATCGCTACAGCTGTTGCTGAATTTGCTTCAAGACCTTTCCCTGTACAGCACAGAAGCGCCATCCCAAATAGAACTTTATACGAAAAGGTTAAAGTGCAAATTAACTTAGCTGCTTGAATGTATTAATGGTCATGAATATATACTCGATTGGAAGGTTGTAAACTAGAATAAGACGATTATCTACATGTGATACCTTATGAGATTGAAATTGGGTTTGTGAAATTACGGTCATTTTCCTCAACATTGTCGCAGTTATGAATCCATATTCATACTATCAAATTAATATTGTTATTTGATGAACGGTGATACGAGTAGCTAGACAGTTGAAATTTTCACAGTTTGATTCTGTTAATGTTGACTTCTATTGCCGCTATAACAATAAATACTAAAAACAGAATAAAATAAATTGTGTAAAAAATAGTTGTATGGATAATAGTACGGAACCCTTCGTGTTCGACTCTCACTTGGCCGGTTTTTTTTTTTTATTTGGGTAAAAGCTTGTGGTCGCGAGCATTTTTGCTAAGATTTAGGTTCTTTTGTTCTACAGTAATATTATAAAGGTGGTTTTTAGGGTTCCGTAACTCAAAAAGAAAAAAACAGAACCCATAGAGGATCACTTTGTTGTCCGTGTATCTGTCTATCTATCTGTCTGTCTGTCGGTCAAAACCCTTTATCTCGGGACCGCATGAAGGTATTGAGTTGAAATTAAAACCATATACTCTGGTCTGAGGTCATTTGAAGCTGTGAAAAAAATAAAAACTTCTGAGTTAACGAAAAAAAAGATACGGCCGTTTATGTCGCAAAAAACGTATATTTCAATCCGCTGCAGGGAATCAAAATTCACAGGGTACTTCCCATCGGTAAGTCCCCTCTTTGAGGCGTGGTTGGAAAGACCTCACGGCGTCCTCACTTTTCGCATGACGCAGGTTCTCACCGAACACGGTAAGTTCGGGAAGTTCCTGCACTGGATTCGTGCGGAAGCAACGCCCGGGTGTCGCCACTATGTGGACCGCCCGGAGGACACGGTGGAGCACACGGTGGAAGTGTGCCCCGCTTGGGCAGAGCAACGCCGTGTCCTCGTGGGGGCGATCTGCGGCGGCGATCTCTCGCGCCGGGCTTAGGTACAGGCCATGGTCCGGAGCGAGGAGGAGTGGCAGGCGGTCGCCTCCTTCTGTGAAGCAGTAATGCTAGCAAAGGAGGCGGCCGATCGCGTGAGGCAACGGTCCTCACGCCCCAACCGCCGCCGGGATTCCGATCCCGATTTCCGGCCACCGTAGGCGCGGGCTTGCGGACGGCGAGCAATGGGTAGCCCGCCGCCCGACCGTCCGGTAACCGTCCGGACCGAGCTCAAGTCGTCGACGGCGCGTATTGTTCCACGCGCGCCTCAGGGAGATGTCAGCAAATCGTAGGGGCCCAGCAGGGTCGAAGCCTACTGGGGCCATGGGTAGTGTGAAAACGAAACCCGGGGCCCTGGGACGAAGGCAACGCAGGAACAGGAGTGGGTTTTTAGTCAGTAAAAGTCTGACACTATCTCCCACAGCCGAAGTTGAGGTCATGGGTTTTATTCCTGGGTCTAGTTTTGTACCCGATTTGATGCTCCATTACATTAGTAGAACATTATTCGAAGAATGTGGGTAGGTATTCCATTCAATATCTGCACCTTAACCGAACCCTACAGACACCTTGAAGTTATATTGTGTTCTATCGTTTCAAGTTTTTTCTTGCAACGAGTTTTCTTGAAAATGTCTTTGAATTTCGTGAATAAGATGTCCTCATTAAAAAAACATAAACTGTCTTCACGGAAAGAACCGTCAGTATATAAATAGTGTGAAGTATCTGACCTTCATGTCTGGTACTCGTTAAAGTATGTACCTATGCTATGTTGCCACGGCTACTGTAACCTAAAATCGATACAGTGCAAGTATCAAGTTATTTGCCAACGTATATTTTGCCGTGACCTTGAAGGACAGTATTGAACTTAACAGTACCACTTGGGGAGATCGTTATTAGTGTCTTAACTTCTGTTTTAAGGTTCTTGTTTGACCACCGTCTCGCCTGATGGTAAGCGACGATACGGTGAGTCGGACTCGCGTACTGAGGGTTCCGAACAAACTTACCTTTCTAAATAGTTTCAATTCCCGAATCTCAAAGATTTTCCGAGTCGCAAAAAAGTTTATTTTTTGTGACGTAACAACAAATTTACTGTTTTCAGATTTATTCCTATATTTGTGATATAAGTCCTTGCTTCATGCCAAATTTCAGGATTCTAGGTCAACGGGAAGTACCCTATGAATTTTGATTCATCGAAGTACACGTTGTTTGCGACATAAACGGCCGTATCTTTTTTTTTTCGTTAACTCAGAAGTTTTGATTTTTTCATAGCTTCAAAGAACCTCAAACAGACAGACATTACAGTAGGTAGAATACATTGATATGGCAAAATATAGTAGAATTAAGTACCTACTTATAAAAAATAACTGCATGATATGTGCAAGGTCAAAAAGACGCCTAACTCAGCTTATGCTGCGACACGGGTACTGTCGATACATTAGCCCATCGAAGTCTACTGGGGCCAAGGGTCTGATTCTGAAAGGAAGACTCGGCCCTGGTACGAAAGGCAACGAAGGAACAGGAGTGGGTTTTTAGTCAGTAAAATTATGACACTATTTCCCGCCCGCCTAAGAGCGGGGGATGTCTTAAGATGATTTTCCCACAAAAAAAAGCAGTCACCGATTGAGCGATTCTCAACCTCAACGCCAAGCGTACCGTCGATTTCCCATAAAAGTGTTAGGTGAATCTCCATAAAAATCCAAATGATTAAGTTATGCAATTGACAGACAGTTCAAAGTTGTGCCATCCCCTCGTTAGCACCCGGATTTTGGGCCGTTCGCCCCTTTTACCGTCTTAGTTTTAAATGCTTATAAATTATTTAACTTTAAAAGGGAATTTCTTAAGGCGTTCAAAAACAGTAATTTACTAGTTAACTTTATATTTCGTTGGGCTCAGAGACGTACTTTGCGGCCAGATAATTTATTTGAACAGGTTCTTGTAATTTGTTATGTTAACATTTGATTTCAATTATTTTGTTTGAATTCTTTGCTTTTATTTGCCAAAGATCGGAATGGTCATAACTGAATAAAAATTTGGATCAATTTAAAAAAAAAACTACATGATTTTTTAGTTGCAAAATGTTACTATCATATTAATGATTATTTAAATGAAAGATGCTAGGCCTACTACATCCGATTTATTATATTAGGGAAAAATCGTCAGCATTTAATATCATAATCATAAAGATTATGAATTATCAATTGATTATTTTTTGATTTGTATTAGTTTTAAATCAGACTGTGATTATTTTGAACTGAACTAAGTATATTGCTACTTGAATTATTTAGAATATAACTTATATTTACTAGTAGTTTAATTTTTAGTATTTTTAATTTACTTTGACATTTAATTTTTTATTGACTTTTTATTTTATTTTGACATTTAATTTTTTATTGATTATTTTATTTTATTTTGACATTTAATTTTTTATTGATTATTTATTTTATTTTGACATTTAATTTTTTAATGATCTTTTATTTTGACATTTAATTTTGTATTGATTTTTTAATTTAATTTTGATATTTTAATATTACTATAATAATTTCAAAACTGTGACTGTCAACTTTTTATCTTGTACCTGTTTTCATTATTTGCATACCCATGTGATGGTTAAACATGGAGAACTTTATATTATTCATTTAAAAACAAAACATCAATTTATATTTTTACCCATGTTTGCAAATTAATAAATGATTTATGATTTATGGTCCTCGTCATCATCATTTCAGCCAGAAAACGTCTACTGTTGGACATAAGCCCCTTCAAGTGTCGCCACAACGAACGGTCCTGTGCATCTCGCATCCATTGATTGACGAAATTGTCCTATTTTTAACCGACTTCAAAAAGGAAGAGGTTCTACATTCGGCTGAATGTATTTTTTTTTGTATGTTTACCGATTCTCGGTCAATTGTGGACCGATTTAAAAAAAAATACAACCGACTTCAATGTAAAAACAAAACACTGAAAAGTGCAAAATAACTTAAATTTCGTTTACATTGAAGTCCGTTGTATTTTTTTTTTTGTAAAAAGTTTTTTTTACAAAATAAATTTTCTAAATTATATTTCTCTGCACCTAAGGTAAATACTAACTACAGGAAAAAAATCGCACAAATACAGTTTTTAAGAAAAATCTGTGTGCATTGCCAAGTTTGTAGAGAATAACAAATCAATTTGTAATTCACTGTGATGAATAATGCTTACATAAGTATTTAAGGAGAGTGTTAAAAAGCTAAAAGAGAAATATTGCCGTGGACGGAACCGTTGGAATACAATATAGAATAAAGACAGTACTTATAAGCATAGTTTATACATTGTCGCGTTATGCCTGTTTACAGGACCTTTTTAGCACATTCACGCTCTTCATGGATGAATCATAATTTTATCCATATCGCGGTTTTTTAATCTTTTTATATTTTTCAATTGATATAAACCAGTGCTTGACTGCAATCCCACCTGATGGTAAGCAGTGATGCAATCATTGATGGTGAGGCGCACAAGTTTATTAAGAGATTCACACAAGCATTAAAGACACCTAAATTATAGTTGGACGGGAAGACTGCAGCAGGCAAATAGTTAAAATTCATATAGTTTGAATGATATATAATTATAATATTTTATAGCCTATGTATTGACCAGATCTATAAGGATTATGTATGCAAAATTTGAACACGATCGGTTTAGTACTTATTGCGCCAATAGAAAACATCGCTTCACTTTTTTATTGTTTTATTATAATATTTATAGATGAAACAAATTTCAACACATTTCCACAGGTACGGTACAGGTAGATAAACTAGTGCTTGACAGCGTTTCTACCTGATGGTAAGCAGCTTAGTGATGCAATCGTTGATGGTGAGGCGCACTAGTTTATTAAGAGCCTATTCACTTTAGCCTTGAAGACACCCAAATTGTAATCGGACGGGAAAACCGCAACAGGCAAATTGTTCCAGTCCTTCGATATACGCAGTATAAACGACGAGGTGAAACGCTTAGTCCAGACCGTAGAGGTTTCGACAACGTAAGGGTGGATACTCGCCGTACGTCGGTTTGTCCGATGGTAGAAATGAGATGGCGGAATCGAGTCATGCAATTCCTGCACACACTCTCCAAAATGCATCCTGTAAAAGACCGAAAGGCTGGCTACCCTATGCCTGTGTTCAAGTCTTTGTAGATTGGACTTAACCAACATCTTACATAAAGTACAGATCTAGAATAGTTATTCTAGGTGTGCCTAAATTAATCTCTAAATATAGATTATGATTGTTGGAAAGTGTAGTTTTCCAACAATTATATAAATAAATCTATGTTTATAAAAGAAGAAACTGACTGACTGACAAATAGCAACGTACAGCCTAGATTACTGGGACTAGGAGCTTGAAATTTTGCACAATTTTTAGGGTTCCATACCTCAAAAGGAAAAAAAACGGAACCCTTATAGGATCACTTTGTTGTCTGTCCTTCTGTCTGTCAAGACTGGGAACGCGTGAAGGTATCGAGTTGAAATTAAAACCTTATACTCAGGTCTGCGTTCCCTTGAAGCTGTGAAAAAATCATAAATCTGAGTTAACGAAAAAAATTATACCGCCGTTTATGTGTACAAAAAACGTGTATTTCGACACTTTCAAGGGAATCCAAGTTCATAGGGTATTTCCCGGTGACCTAGAATCCTGAAATTTGGCATGAAGCAAGGTCTCATAACACAAGTATAGGAAAAAATCTAAAGACTGTAAAGCAGTTACGTCACAAAAAAAAACTTGTTTGTGCGATTGGGAAAAATCTTCGTAACTCAATTCGGGTTTTGAACTGTTTTCATAGGTAAATTTGTACGGAGCCCTCAGTGCGCGAGTCCGATTCGCACTTGTCCAGTTTTTTTATGACAAAGGAGAGCATTAAGAGAGGATTTCCTAAAATTAACCCCTTAAAGGGATGAAATAGGGGTCAGAAGTTTGTCTGGAGGAGCCTATTTTCACGCGGGCGAAGCCGCAGAAGCTAACTATCCATAAATTCAATACAAAATACAAACTTATCTTTTAGGCATAAATCCTAAAGTTAATCATAAGAGATATATAAGGGTCAAAAGGTCCTATTTGTTTTTATTCTTTATGTAAGATATTAGAATATCTGAGTCATGGGGCAGTAACCTTTGGGAGGTTGTGATACTTTCATATTGGTTTGTCTTGTCTATAGCCTGAAATATTATTCATGAAAGTAATGTTGAAAAAGGCAGTTCCGTGAATAATACATTTTGAGCAGCAAGGATATATATATTTATTTATATATTTAAACTTCATGTCCGGTAGTGGTACATAGGCGGACTTAATGCAACAAGGCATTCTCTACCAGTCAACCTTTGGGTTAAAAATGACAAAACTGGTAGGTTTGTGCAATAAACAAATAATAGATAGGTACTTCAAACAGAAAAAAGTTATTTATAATAATAAAAAACATATATATGCTAAATTATAAACTAATAAGTACTATGAAAAATATCAAATCATTAAGAGAACTTAATAACAATTCTGACGAAGACCGAACTAAGGTTGAGAGGACTTCAAGTAGTAGTTTCGAATTTTACGCTTGAAGGAAAATTTACTTTCATCTTTGAATATTGTACTGTATTGGATATTGTACTGTCCACTACGACAATGTAATATATTCCACAACTATCACACAACGCCATCTAGTCCCAAACTAAGCAGAACTTGTGCTATGAGTATTAGAAATTGATAAACATACTTAAGTTTTTCTAAATAGATACATATTATAGATAAATTACACCCAGATACAGAATAAATGATCGAGCTCATTACACAAATATTTGTCCTGGATGGGAATCGAACCCATGACCTCCTCTGGCATAGCAGTCAAGGCCACTAAGTCTCACTAAAGCATCTTTATAAAGTGTGAATATAAGGATTTATTTATTTAAAAAAGAAAAACATGGTCTATTTCCCATATTCCGAAATTAAGGAATATGTGCTAAGATACTGGTTTACATTTTGTTTCACGTTGAAAAACGTAGGTTACAGAAACATCTGTTTTCAACGCTAAAAATAAATCCATACTAATATTATAAAAATGTGAAAGTAGCTCTGTCTGTCTATTACGCTTTCACGGTTAAACTACTAAATCGATTTTGAGGAGGTACGGAGGAAGGTCATCCTTGAAGTTCAAGCTTCTTCCGTACCAAATGCGGATAAAAACATAGTTATTTTTATCCGTCATCGACTTCGCCTCCGCAGTAACCAATATTAAATTGACTGTTGTATCGCTTATACTTTTTGTACTTACATTTAATGTCAAATATGTATTTTATAATAAATAAATATTATTATTATTATATTTAGGGGGACGAAGCCATTTGCAGAAACTAGTAGTTAATATAACTTTTTTTTTTGTTACAGATGCTTCAAATAAATAACAAGCAATATTAGACCAAAAAAAAAATGTATCCGGAAACAATCCACATTTACGAAATAAGATGAATGGAGTACCACCGAAGATGAGACTGATACCAAAGAAAACACGGCACAATGCATGAACACAGCTATAGATCTTTATCAAAGAATGTTCTGGAACTGACCGAATCGTTTGAAGAAGCTATCAATTACACTATAGACAATATCTTCGATGTATTTAGCAATGATACTGGAAACGCCACGAATGGTATTGCAGAAGACGATGCAGTTAACAATTGGTGGGCTCTTATAGCTATTATGTTGGTACTGTGCACGGCTGCAGGCAATGTACTAGTGTGTTTAGCTATATCTATGGAAAGGAGGTTGCAGAATGTAACAAACTATTTCTTGATGTCACTGGCTATAACAGATTTGCTTGTGGCTATGTTGGTGATGCCGCTTGGGATTTTGACGTTGCTTAGAGGTAAGATTTTTGATTATCACTTTGTAGTTTTGTTAAGTGGCTATTTATTAACCACTCATGTGCGGTGATGACATTCGTCAGGCAAAAAGTGAGAATGCCGTGCAGTAATCCCATCTTTGAGGAGTGGCTAGAGATGACTACGTCTCTAGCCACTCACTCCTCAAAGAGAAGATTCACCGCCGCTATTTTGGCGTACCCAGAACACAATATATTATTATTATTATTAATTTATTTCAGATATAGCCCATACACTTGGCACTTAGGCGACTACTACTTAGATGAATAATTTAAAAATATATAGCATAATAAATTATTATAAAATAGGTAACTAAGTGTAAAGTGTAGAATTAAGTAACTCAATTAATGTAAGTAGTAGAACAAAGGCTTTTTATTTTATTTATTTTATTTATTTATTATAGTCCATACACTAAATACAAAATTAAAATCAAATAAGATATTAAAAGAATCAAATCAAATAACGCGAGATGTCATCATACACATAAAATGAAATTGAAATAAAAACAAAATAACACATTACGTACGTGATAAATCACATAATTAGAGATACAATAATTTTCACACACACAATGTCACAAAGTCAAGTTATACGAAGGGAGCAGCTAACATAAATCTGCATCCACCTCTGTATCAGGGACAGGTCCTGCCACTCGGACAACAATATAGATTAGGATAACATTTTTCAATAATTAAAACAGCCAACTAAATGTAATAATTGTGATCATGAATCAGTTTGTTACAAAAAAAAAACACAAACATCAAACTCATGATGGCGAGCAACGGAGAGCTCGCCGTCCGGCCGTTCGGTATCCGTTCCGACCGAGTCCGAGTCGTCAACGGCGTGTAGTGTTTCACGCACGCCTCAAGGAGATGTCAGCAAAACCGAAGGGGCACAGCAGGGAAGCCTACTGGGGCCATGGGTTGAGCGAAAAAGAACCCCGGAGCCCTGGAATGAAGGCAAAGAAGGAACATAAGAGTGGGTTTTAGTCAGTAAAAGTCTGACACGCCCTATCGCTCCGCCCAAAAGCGGGAGAAGTCATTGCGTGATTTCCAACCTAAAAAAAATATCAAACTCATCAGATTATAGTGATTACATACTGATCGAAAATTAATTAAACCCTACCTACATAAAATGAGTTGATTGCAATTAAATTGTGATTACTTGATTACCATGTTGTGGTTGTGACAGTATCGCATGAGGAAAATATTTTGTTTCAAATTCACAGCTACTTTAAATATTTCCAGGGATACTGTATCAGCAGAGATTGTTTGTATTGAAATACTAATTATTTTGACCACGTTGCTCTAGAACTGGGGAGCAGTGGTGGCAGAGTGATGATGCCCCTGACTTACGAGTTGTAAATCGTACGTTCAAACCCAGCCAGGCGCATTACTTTGTGTAATTTATTTCATCACCACTGCTCTAAAAACGGTGAAGGAAAACATCGTGAGGAAACCGGCATGTCCTGGAACCAAAAATTCGTAGACATGTGACATCCATCAACCCGCACTGGGCCCGCGTGGTGGATTACGGCCCAATCTCTCTCCTAGAGAGAAGGTCTGAGTCCCAGCAGTGGGAACATTAAAAGGCTGATTATGCTTATGCTTTAGAACTGGCTGATATGTGTCAGTATGGCCCAGTAGCTACGCTGCCCGTCTCTAGTAGTACCTACCAATGTGAATTTTTCAAATCACATGTACTTTTCTAAGTTTATTTAGGACATTATTGACAACCCGGTTGCATTTCGGAGAGTGTGCGTCAGAATTGCATAACCTAATTCCGCCTGGCCCGTACATGGTGGACATCCCACCAATACGCGCAAAACGTTTTGGGAACACATTCATTGTGCGTACAGCTAAGGAGTGGAATTCCTTGCCGGAATCTGTGTTTCCTGATAGTTACAACCCGGGAATCTTTAAGTCAAGAGTGAATAGGTTACTTCTAGGTAAGCGCGCTCCATCGTCGACCGCATCGTCGCTTTCCATCAGGTGAACTAGCGGTCAAGCGCGAACCTATCAAGAATAAAAAAAAAACTCTGCCTCAAAAAGCACGTAAAGCCGTTGGACCCGGTTGTCTTTCGTAGATCTTTGAGACTCGGCACAGACCAAAAAACACACACCAAAAACACCAAAAAGTATGACCATCAGCATAATAATGCACCGGGCCTTGGTACAGGCCATGGTCCGGAGCGAGGAGGAGTGGCAGGCAGTTGTCTCCTTCTGCGAAACAGTAATGCTAGCAAAGGAGGCGGCCGATCGCGTGAGGCAACGGTCCTCACGCCCCAACCGCCGCCGGGATTCCGATCCCGATTTCCGGCCACCGTAGGCGCGGGCTTGCGGACGGTGAGCAATGGGTGGCTTGCCGTCCGATCGTCCGGTAACCGTCCAGACCGAGCCCAAGTCGTCGACGGCGCGTAGTGATCCACGCGTGCCTCAAGGAGATGTCAGCAACCGTAGGGGCCCAGCAGGGTCGAAGCCTACTGGGGCCATGGGTGATGCGAAAGAGATCCCCGGGGCCCTGGAAAAAAAAAATGGCAAAGAAGGATCAGGAGTTGGTTTTTAGTCAGTAAAAGTCTGACACTATCTCGCGCTCCACCCAAGAGCGCGGGATGTCATTAGATGATTTTCCCACCCAAAAAAAAAAAAGTATAATACTGCAAGAAGTTTCGTGTTGCCCAGTAAATGGTTTGTGGGGGTCTGATAGGCAGTCGCAAAAAACACGTATTTCCTGGAAGAAGTTTTGTAAAATATTCGAGTGAATCACGGAATTACCGAAAGCTTACAGAGTTTTCAGGCGTTATCTCTCTTTTTTCGCGATGCCTTTTCGTCAAACATCGCGTTGGATTGCGTTAGATGAAGTAACAAGCTTTTAAACCATGCTCGATGTTGACGATAGGCGAGTGAAAAAGGACCATCTTTACCTTTCGAATACCGTAATAATTAGAGACACAATAGAAAGATAATGAGAGAGCGTTCGTTTGGGGTTTAATGAATTAAGTTGCGCTTACTGACGTCGATCTGTAGATGGATAAACTTTTTAAAATATCGTGATTTCTCCGTGCTTTGAAAAACTTGCCAAAAACGGTAATACCAAACCCCTTAGGTTTGGTATTACCGTTTTTCCCTTTTGAGGTACGAAACCCTAAATGACTAAAAATTTCAAAGCAAGTCACAGTAGATGATGTACCAGTCTGATGTATATGATGGCGTCAAATCTGTGATTGAACTAAAATATTTCGAATTTTTGTAGTCTTTTTTGCCGTCGGATTTTTTGACACTTTCAACTTTTTTTTCTTTGATTCATAATTATTTTCATACAATCCAGTCATCTTTAACTTCCGTTTCCTTACATAAATATTAGAACAGAGCTTACCTTGCTACTTAATAATAAATTAATGAGGTTTATTTTTGTAGTCGAAGAATTTCTTAAGAAAAAATGGTTCAAGAGCGTCTCTATATAGTTATTTTTGTTTTCCTGTCCTTGAACTATCATAATTGTGGTTGGCTCAACACGTTTTCTTCTTCCATTTTATCTATTTTTTGCCGAAAAAGGCAGAAACTTCTAAAGATGTTCCAGTCTAGTTCATTCTTTTATCAAGAGATACTTTCTGAATGCCACATACCAAAATCGCTATGTTTATGCTTATAATATTTGAGGAGTTCCTTCACTTTTTTATGGATTCCATCACTAGATGCATGTTTTGGAACTATAAATTCGAACATTCGACATGTAACATCCACCAACCCGAGCTGAGCCCGCGTGGTGGATTACGGCTCGGATCTCCTAAGAAGATCGAAAGGAGACCTTAGTCCCAGCAGTGGGAACATATAAGGTTGGCATTATTACATGCCCATCAACAGAATTGAATTTTGTTAAAAATGGGATCAATATGGGAGTAAATGCTTTCAAATAAAAATTAGTTTATTCCATATCGGTTCGTTATCTATCAAAATAACATTTCTTGTATGGGAACCCCCCTTAATTTTTAAATTTATTTTAATTTTATTATTTGTTGTTGTAGCGGCACTAGAAATACAGATTCTGTGAACATTTCAACTCTCTGTCTCTTAGACAGACAGATAGACGGACGGGCGGATAGACAGACAGGCATAATAATAGGGTACGATTGGCATCCTGCGAATACGGAACCCTGAAAAGTACAACTGATTTTGTAACCTCCACCTTTTTTTAATGTCACCGACTGGCTCGAAAAAGGACAGGCCATAATGTCTCTCAAAACATGGTCTATAACAGTCACTGTAGCGTCCATCTTCTTCCTCCTTGTCACCGTATATTTGACTTTAATTAGTTTACGCTAGAACAATAAAGTTAAGCGGCGATAAATACTGAAAGCTATGTGCGTAAAAATGTGCTGAAAGCCCTATCTGGAGCGCAATAAATAACGGTAATGTGTTTATTCTTGTAAAGACACGACAACAATGTAAGGGAATTTCGGCGATGTTAGATAGTACTAACGTTATTGTGTAGACTACTTTACTCTGATTTTAGAAACATTACAACATACACATATATTGCTCAGCTGTCTAAAGAATGGAATTCACAGACGGTCTTTTTTTAATTGATATAAACCAGTGCTTGACTGCGATCCCACCTGATGGTAGACAGTGATGCAATCATTGATGGCGAGGCGCACTAGTTTATTAAGAACCTATTCACTTTAGCCTTGAAGACACCTATATTATAGTTGGAAGACCGCAGCAGCCAAATTGTTCTAGTCCGTCCATGTACGCGGTAGCTGGTGTCTGTGTTTCCTGATAGCTATGACCTGGGGGGTCTTTAAGTCAAGAGTGAATATGTTACTTCAAGGCAAGCGTGCTCTATCATCGCTTACCATCAGGCAATATAGTGGTCAAAAATTGTTTCTACCTACATTATTTTGTTATAGAGTTAGAAACCAACAAACAATTCGTTAAAAAAAGTTAATTTCCTATTTGTTTGTAGGAGGTAATCTCTGAAAGTACAGGTCCGATTACTAAAATTTTTTCACCGATAGAAAGCTACTTTATTTTCTAAAGGTCGATTCGTTGGTTACCCTTCAGGTACTGAGTCCTATAAAACATGGCATAGATAGTTCTACAATGCACATGTATTTCATGACTGATAAGCAATCGGGTGTACAACATTCACACAAAAATTATTTGAAGAAAAATAGGTGCTTTGAACGTTTTAAATAATAATATGGTTGCATTCCGCAGGAAAAAAAAATCGAATCTCGATTTCAAGTTGCTGAAATCGATTAACAGAATCAGTCCATTGTCTAAGACCGATTTAAAAAATCGATATTGTTAACCTACAAAATTGATTCTACAATTAATCGATCTCAGATTGCCATCTCTAGTCAGTAGCCTGGAAGTGTAACAACCAGACTTGCCAAGGAGTAAGTGCTCCCCAGTCGCTTGGTAAAAATCAGACTTAAAAGCATCCTTTTCGAGGTCAATTTTCATACAACCGCTTTTACGCATCTTTCTCTAGATATTTTGGATACACAATTATCTAGGTTTCTACCGAAATCAAAACATAAAATTGTGTAAAACTAATCTAGTAAATACCTCTGAAAATCTGCAATTTACGTGAACTTTGGCTCTCCATAATGTACTCATATATTATATTAAAAATATAAAAAAGTACATCAATAGAAGCCTTGCACATTAAATCGAGATTCTGAATGACGACTACGATGAATTTTTCTGAAAAACTTTTAAGGGTTTAAAAAAAAAACACGTATTTCTTGGCACAAGTTTTGTGAAATATTCGAGCAAATCACGGAATAACCGAATGCCAACAGAGTTTTCAGGTTTTATCTCTCTTTTTGTGCATTGCCTCTTCATCAAACATCACGTTGGATTGCGTTAGATGAAGCAACAAGCTTTAAACCATGCTCGATGTTGACGATAGGCGAGTGGAAAAGGACCTTCTGTAATATACCTACGGGCCTACGGGTTGTATACCCGCACTGCACCTGGTTTACTAAAGATTTAACCAAAGGACCAACTTCCGAAAATTGAATTCCGCCAACTCTAATAAATCCTTCATTGATTTACAGAGCAAGTAGTAAACAAATTTGGAGGTAATCAAATTGCGAAGGAAGGCCTTGCTAACTTCGGTGGGCGGAAACATAACTTAATTTTACCACAGCGTCGATTAGACGCTCTAATAATTAATTTGTATAAGAAACAATGCTATTATGAATTGATTGAGGGGAAATTCCATTATACAGGTGAAATTTGGTAAAAGTTTCTTAAGTGAAGGCACTTAAGAAATGTAGCGGAACATTTTTGAGGAGTGGTTTAATTTTATTGTGATGACGATACTGTTTTCAATTTTGTTTTATTATTTGTTAATTGGAGCAGTGGTGCCCAAGTGGTAGCGGCCCCGACTTACAAGTTGCAGGTCGCGGGTTTTATTTCATCACCACTGCTTTCAAAACGGTGAAAGAAAACATCGTGAGGAAACCGGCATGTCCTAGAACCAAAAATTCGAAGACATGTGACATCCACCAACCCGCACTGGGCCCATTCCCTCTTCTAGAGAGGAGGCCTGTGTCCCAGCAGTGCGAACATTATAAGGCTGAATATGCTATAATATATGTGTGTTTTGTTGTTAAGCAGTCACAAATAAGGAAACGGAACAAGATAATGTTAAAACAATATTAAAAAAAAACAGGATTTCAAAAAAAAATCTTCCATTTTGGATTTATTGTGACGTAGAATTTAACATTATAATGACATTTTTCTCAATCGTTCAATCAAATATTTTTATTTGTTTACATTACTTGGTGTAGATTTTTTTTTATATTTTTCTTAACAAACCCAAATTATTGATACTCCATATCGTTAGGGTTAGGGTTAATGTGGCAACTGATTTTTACAGAAATTGTTAAGTTCAAATATTATCGTATTTCAGTTTGCTATAGACCGACAAATGGATTTCATTAGAACTGTTAAAACACCGTTAACAGCAAAACCACAAAAGGGAATTCTAAATGAACAAAATTAAGAATTATGCTTATTCATATCAATTATGTATCCCAAACAAGTAACTCTACCTACTAGAAGTATGTAAGAGTTATTTCTCTCTTCATAAATGCTACTTGAACCTTAAAAAAAATAATATTGAAAAATCCCAGCTGTTCACGCGCGAACGAGCGAGTAGATCCGGCTCGAAGGACCAATGTTGGGGATGGTACTCTTCAATAAAAGAAAGTGGACTGTAAAATATGAGGTTATAATTATTACTACAATAGTAGTTCAAAATACAATAGAGCACCATCCCCAACACAGCAATTATTAATTAATTTATTTATTTTATGACAGGCACTCTCCTCACTAACAGCCGAAACCAACACGTGCAGAGAAATAATATCATGAGTGTTATTTTACTTATGTGACGTAATATTTGCTTTTATTGTTTTATTTTTATGTGGCATATTTTTTTTTAATTTGATATAAACTAGTGCTAGTGCTTGCTTGACAGCGATCCCACCTGATGGTAAGCAGTGATGCAATCGTTGATAGTGAGGCGCACTAGTTTATTAAGAGCCTATTCACTCTAGCCTTGAAGAGACCCAAATTATAATCGGATGGGAAGACCTCAGCGGGCAAATTGTTCCAGTCCTTCGATGTACGCGGTATATACGACGAGGCGAAACGATTAGTCCGGATCGTAGAGGTTTCACAACGTAAGGGTGGATACTCGCCGTACGTCGGGTTGTCCGATGGTAGAAATGAGATGGCGGAATCAAGTCATGCAATTCCCGCGCACACTCTCCAAAATGCAACCTGTATGTATTATCAGATATTATTGAAATATTGATTATTATTAGTTTTATTTCTACTATTATTTTATATTATTATTGAGCCTTTATTCGCAACACTATTAATTAGTATGGTGTTGTTCGCAATACTATTGATGCTCAAGAGCCGAAATTTCCACGGCGGGAAGACACCGGCATTTATTCTTCAACGTTCAATGACAACGGAACAGTGCAAACGCTCGCACTGGGACTTTTGAACAACTCACCTACTATGAAGGTACTAAGAAAAAGTAAATGGCTACTACAAAAAGAAAAATATAACTTTAGAACGATCATAGAATAAGTTATCATTTGCCAACACTAATCTACGACCTGAACAGCTTTTTGTTCAAATAACTAGCTGTTGCCCGCGACTTCGTCCGCGTTAAGTTCGTAAAACTGCGCAATCATTCTGTGCTTGCAATTCATTCCGAAAGCATCGCAATTATTTATTGTAGCATAGCATAGCATAGTCGGCCTTACAATGTTCCCACTATTGGGACTCAGGCTTCCTCTCTAGGAGAGGGATTGGGCCGTAATCCACCATTCGGGCCCAGTGCGGGTTGGTAGATGTCACATGTCTTCGAATGTTTGGTTCTAGGACATGCCGGTTTCCTCACGATGTTTTCCTTCACCGTTTTGAGAGCGGTGGTGATGAAAGTAAATTACACAAAGTAATGCGCCTGGCTGGGTTTTGAACCCGCGACCTACAGCTCGTAAGTCGGGGCCGTTACCACTCGGCCACCACTGCTCTAGATTATTTATTGTACTTTCACTTATAACGGTTTTAAAGGTAAAAACACAAATTACCCTCAGGAAACATGTTATGTACTCGTCCAGATCCAGATGTATGAACGTCATTGAATAGAAAGAGTATGATTCAAAGAAATAAATAATAGAAAGACAATAAACACTCTTTTACAAATCATGTAAATTCATTCCACATTTTCAATTGTACATAACCCGACAAAAATCTAGAACCTTTCCACCATTTCCCAACATGACAGGTTACCTCAACTTTTTATTTATTATTTATTAAAACTTAATGCACTAGTAATAAACACTGTACAAAGGCGGACAACAACAGCAACATAACAACAACAACATCAACACAACAACAACATCAACAACAACAGCAACATTTTTATTTACATTCAGTGAACGCATAATATTCGTGTCGCGTGATAGAGGAATGGCATTGATAGATGTTAGCCTGGAGCTCGACAATCACGAGCCGGGACAAGAACGATACCATTAGCTATATTGTGATAAGATCTTTAGAAATTATTGTAGCGATACATGATTATTTACACGATTTACACGCTTACAATGTAGGGTGTTAAATTAAATATCATTAGATAAGAACACATTAACTGGTCGACTGGTCTGTTGGTCTAAAGGTTAGTGGCCCTGACTGCTATGCCGGAGGTCGTGGGTTCGATTCCCACCCAGGACAAATGTTTGTGTGATGAGCACAATCATTTGTTCTGTGGCTGGGTGTAATTTATCTATAACTAGCTGTTGCCCGCGACTTCGTCTACGTTAAGTTGGTAAAACTGTACAATCATTCTGTGCTTGCAATTCATTCTGAAAGCATCGTAATTATTTATTGTACTTTCACATAAAACTGTTAAAGGTAAAAACGCAAATTACCTTCAGGATACATGTTATGTACTCGTCCAGATCCAGATGTATGAACGTCAATGAATAGAAAGAGTATGTAAGGGTCGTAGCAGTTGGCATTTCTGCCTACCCCAAGGGAAAAGGCACTAGTTTATGTATGTTTCTGGTTTATGTTCCGGTAAAACAACATTGTCACAGTGAGCACGTCACAATCGCAGCGGTAATGCCTGTCTTTGAGGAGTGGCTACAGAGGCGTCACGGCATCCTCTCTTTGTGCAGGACTCACCGGATGTGGGTGTTTCGGGAGGTATCTGTATCGAATTCAGCGAAAAGAAACACTCGAGTCTCACCATTGTGCGGATCGCCCGGAGAATACGATGGAACTTACGGTGGAAGTCAGTCCCGCTTGGTAGGAGCGCCGGCGCCGCCGTGTCCTCATGGAGGCGATTAGTGGAAAAAATGCTAACCAGTAGCCTCCTTCAGTGAAGCACTACGATCGAAGAAGGTGGCTGAAACTATGAAGGATGATGAGGGAAGTGATGCTCCAGGTGTTGAAAGCCGCAGGGTGATTGCGGTGGAGCCGTCCGGTCATCTGGTCAAAGCAATCCTGAATCGACGGCGCGTAGTAATCTACGCGCGACTCATAATGATGTCAGCAAATGGATAGGGCCCTCTAGGGCCAATGTCTGCTAAGGCTGCGAGATTGTTCGAAAGAGTTACCTCCTGTAAAATTTTCGCCTCAATAATGTTTCACTGAAGAGTTTAAGCCGTCAGACAGCTTTGGTAGAGGTAAACGAAGGAACATAATCGGGACACCAACCTTCAGCTGGATAACGTTTGCACTGATGGTGCAAAGCCAAAAAGCCAGTGAATCCAAAAATTACCATCATCATCAACTATCTTCCTCCACAACAGTACTTATGAAGAATTTGCGAGAGCATGCTTGAATTGATTGTTGCAGCTTGATCATTTGGGGCGTAAAAATTACTTGTTCATTTACCTAGGATTTTTTGGTGTGTATTTGACTGACGTCCTCGTATATCAGACAAATGTTATTCCATATCAAAATACTCGGGGACTGCGCACGAAGACGCACATATTTAAACGTAATCTCCTTCTTTCATTATATGATATTGTATCGTTGACTGAGACGTGGTTATTGGAGGGTGTATGTGATAGTGAGTTGTTCGACGAAAGGTATGTTGTCTGGAGGCGGGATAGGAACTATGTTGCGACGGGGGAAAGATACGGTGGCGGCGTGCTGTTAGCTGTTCGTCGTGAGTATGCTGCGGTTGAGCAGCCCGATTGGCGCTCGACGGCTGAGGATATTTGGGTCACCATAACATTAAAAAATAATAGTCCTGTCAGTAGATCACATCGACTGCATGTATGTACTTTATATCTTTGTAAAGAAAAGTCAGGTAATTCTTTCAATACGCAACTGCAGAATTTCACCGAAAATCTTTCCTTTATTGTTAGCGCCCACCCTCAGGATGCGTTCCTGATAATGGGCGATTTTAACTTAAGTCATATCAATTGGTCAGGCGATTTAGGTTCTCTACAGCCTAGTGGGATTAATGGTGAATCTCAGGTATTCTTTTTCGATACCTTATCCGAATGTGACCTCAACCAATATAATTTAAACAGGAATGCAAATAACAGACTACTGGATTATATATTATGTAACTATAAGGTAACGGTAACATCATGCACAGACCCGTTGGTACCGGAAGATAGTCATCATAAGTCGTTAGATATAGTCCTCGATTTTACCAAGGAGTGTTTGTTGAAAAGTAAAACCAGACTTAAATATTATTATAATAAAGCGGACTACGGAGCCATAAAAACTTTCTTAAATAACATAAATTGGCAAACATGCTTAAATAATAATACATTAGAGGACGCAGTACAATTATTTTATAAACACCTTTATGATGTCATTGAGCAGTATGTTCCTCACAAATTAATAGCCTCTGACTCTTTCCCACCTTGGTATTGTGCTCCTTTAAAGAAACTTCTCAAAGAGAAGTTCAAATTCTTAAAAAAAATTCAAATATATGGTAATACTAGTGACCATGATACTTTTTGTCTTCTTCGTGACCGTGCCAAACGATTGGAGAAAGAATGCTACTTAAAATATATAAAACACGCGGAAGATGCAATAATTAAATGTCCCAAGTCTTTTTGGTCGTTTATTAAATCAAATAAAAAGGGATCGAACTCACTCCCATCAACTATTCATTATAATGGTGTTCCAGCTGATACTGGGGATGAAATATGCGATGTGTTTGCTTCTCATTTCCATTCAAACTTTCTACCTCCGTCTACATACTCTTCTTCAATACCCATGTCTATTGATAACAACGCACCAAGCAACATAGGTAGTATAGAAGTCACTGCTGACCTGGTTCTTAAATTATTAAAATCTTTAGATTTAAGTAAGGGTGCAGGGCCCGATAATGTGGTACCATTATTTATTGTCTCTTGTGCTACATGTTTAACTGAACCTCTTGTTATTCTTTATAAAAGGTCTATCTCGGAAGGACTTGTACCTAAAATATGGAAATCTGCATTTATCACACCCATACATAAGAGTGGTAGCAAGAGTGATGCTAAAAATTATCGCCCCATTTCCAAATTATGCATCTTTGCTAAGATACTGGAAAAAATCGTATATACACAAGTTTATGAGAGTATCTCACCAACTTTGATCACGGAGCAGCATGGTTTTGTAAGCAAGCGGTCAACTTTATCTAATCTGCTGTCTTTCACAGAGTTTACGACGTCTAGCATGGATGCTGGTGGACAGGTCGATGCAATTTTTACTGATTATAGTAAAGCGTTTGACCGAATCGACCACAAAATATTACTACAGAAGTTACTCCAAGCTGGCATCCATGGAGACTTATATCGGTGGTTTGTTTCGTACATTGAAAATCGATCGCAAGCAGTGGTTCTGAATGGGTACCGTTCTAAATGGAGCATCGTCCCGTCTGGGGTACCGCAGGGTTCTTTGCTTGGGCCCCTTCTTTTTAACATATTTATAAATGATGTCACTCAATGCATTAAATACTCACAATTACTCCTTTATGCTGACGACATGAAAATTTTCAAAAAAATTACCAGCTTTGAAGACTGTCAGCTTCTCCAAAATGATTTAGATAGTTTCGAACAATATTGTTTAATCAATAAATTAGACTTAAATGTCAAAAAATGTTTTTTTATAACCTTTACTCGTAAAGTCAAAATTATTAAATTTAAATATTTTATCAAAAGACATGAGTTAGAACAAGTAGACTCAGTACGGGACCTAGGTGTCATTCATGACTCCAAGCTAACTTATGAAAGACATGTAGATCATATTGTCAAAAAAGCTTACAGGACCATGGGCTTCGTCTTGAGAGCCAGCTCTCAGTTTTCAAACTTGAAAGTACTTAAAATTCTTTATTGCTCTTTGGTGCGCAGCGTTCTTGAGTATTGTTCCCAAGTGTGGAATCCTCTCTACAATGTTTATATAGATAGAATTGAATCCATTCAACGTAGGTTCCTGAAACACTTGCAACATAAGTCTAGAACATATGACCCCAATTATGAGGCGAGATGTCGAAGACACCATATCTTACCATTGTACCAAAGAAGAAAGTTTTCGGATATTGCGTGCCTTGTTAAAATCGCGCAGAATCACATTGACTCACCGGATTTACTATCTCGAGTTAAACTTAAAGTCCCGAATAGAATGACGAGACGTAAAGCATGTGTGGACGTGCCTCAGAGTTCTTCAAACTACAGGCAGAATTCATTTTTTGTGAGGTCCGCTAGAGAATTTAATAAACTTGTTGACTTTCCTGAACTGGATTTGTTTAATTCAAAGCCACGCGTTTTCAACAGAACATTAACGACATCATGGTTTGGTTCTCTGACTTCAACATAATTTAGTTATTAAATATACTTACCCCAAATTTCACTTTTTTAAATTTTTAAATTTTGCTTAATATTAGGTTATTTACATTACCTGTTATATCACTAAAGATTGATAACAAGCTTTCTAGATGTTTAAATGCGGAAACATGTAAATGGTATTCAGTTGTTTATATCTGTTTCTACTCTGTATGAATACACTGTATGTTTTCCTAATAAAATAAAATAAAATAAATAAATAAAATAAATAAATAAATAGTAGGAACTACCCTATGAAGAGTCTCCAACTTTTGAATGAATTTCGGTGAAATCTTGAACGCGTGTATCCCTGTCCAATCGAACTCGCATATTGATGGCAAAACCGAGAGGTCACTAACGCCGATTGCCTCTATGAAAACACGGCGGTTCACCCAAGCAGGATAGACCTCCACCGCATGCTACAACGGGTCCTCCAGGCGATTTATAAAATGGTAATATCAGAGTACTTCCAACCGAATCCGGAACAGAAACCGCGTGAAACACCCTCAACAGTCCTGAGCTTATGTATCCATAAAACAATTAAATTCCGGTAAACAAATGTAGCAGCCGATTAGTGTTATCCCTGAAACTGGCCTCCCTCAGAGGGTGGTTCCAGTGTTGGTCACCACTCACTGCAAGGAGTTAACGTACGGATGTCGACGTAAGGCTGCAAGGAATCTGAGATACATCATACGTTGTCGAACTGTGATCAGGAACGCAAACCTTTCAACCCAGTTTTATATGAAGCAGTGACTGCTAATAATAAAACACACCATTATTAGGCCGCAAGGTGCCATCATCCCGGAGGACACAGTGGAGCACACAGAGGTGTGTGTTGTCCTCGTGGAGGCAATCGGCGTCAGTCACCTCTCGCGCCGGGCCTTGTGACTTTGGGCTATGGTCCAGAGCGAGGAGGAATGGCAGGCGGTCGTCTCCTTCTGCAAAGCCGTAATGCTAGTGAAGGAGGAGGCCGCACGCGTGAGGGAACGAACGTCCTCACGCCGAGTCGAGATTCTGACCCCGACGACCAGCCACGGTAGACGCGGGCTCGCGGACATCCAGCAATCGGTCGTCCACAGCCGTCCGGCCGTCCGGTAATTGACCGGACCGAGCCCAGTCGTCAACAGCGCGTAGTGATCCATGCGCTCCTCAAAGAGATGTCGCAAAGGGCAACTGAAGGACACAGGTGTGGTTTTAGTCAGTAAAAGTTTTACACGCCTTCCCGCTCCAACCAGAGTGGGAGAAGTCATTGGATGACTTCCACCCTTAAAAAAAGAAAAATAAAGGTGCCATCATTATCATTATCATTTCAGCCGAAAGACGTCCACTGTTGGACATAGGCCTCCCCAAGTGTCACCATAATTACCGGTCCTATGCGTCTCGCATCCATCGGATTCCCGCGACCCTCACCAGGTCATCGGTCCACCTGGGGGCCTTCCAACGCAAGGTGCCATGCTACCCCTTCCGAAAATTTGGCCATGTTATTTTAAAGTCAATAATGAAATACATATAAGTATTTACTTTTATCGCCTTTGGTTGGTATCCCTTGAATAATCACGGTCAATTAGTTTGTTACAACCACGGGGAAAAAAAGCAGTAGGATTAAAAATGTCTCCGTCTAACTCCAGTTTAATCATAACGGTTTTCGTCCAATTTTAAACAATAAAACTGTCTGCAAACTTGGGCGATGGTCATTCTTCCGCCACTCAGAAAATTACGTAAAATACACAATGCCATCTATCAAATATGACGTTCAACTATCATTGTCATCATTATTTCTACTTTCAGTCTTTAGATGGCGTTGCGAGTATCTGAATTGCGTGTGGTGCCATATTTACATTTTAGTACGTGATTTTACTCGCCGCTTTGATTTTATTATGTGTTTTGATTAGTTTTTACAAAATATTTAGAAGATATCGAATAGAAATGTCAATTTTATTTTGAAAAAATGGTAAAAGTTATTTTATTACAAAAAAGAAGATAAAATAATGGCAAAATTTTTAACTGTAGCTGAGACATTTTTAATCCTACTGCTTTTTTTCCCCGTGGTTGTAACAAACTAATTGACCGTGATTATTCAAGGGATACCAACCAAAGGCGATAAAAGTAAATACTTATATGTATTTCATTATTGACTTTAAAATAACATGGCCAAATTTTCGGAAGGGGTAGCATGGCACCTTGCGTTGGAAGGCCCCCAGGTGGACCGATGACCTGGTGAGGGTCGCGGGAATCCGATGGATGCGAGACGCATAGGACCGGTAATTATGGTGACACTTGGGGAGGCCTATGTCCAACAGTGGACGTCTTTCGGCTGAAATGATAATGATAATGATGGCACCTTTATTTTTCTTTTTTTAAGGGTGGAAGTCATCCAATGACTTCTCCCACTCTGGTTGGAGCGGGAAGGCGTGTAAAACTTTTACTGACTAAAACCACACCTGTGTCCTTCAGTTGCCCTTTGCGACATCTCGTTGAGGAGCGCATGGATCACTACGCGCTGTTGACGACTGGGCTCGGTCCGGTCAATTACCGGACGGCCGGACGGCTGTGGACGACCGATTGCTGGATGTCCGCGAGCCCGCGTCTACCGTGGCTGGTCGTCGGGGTCAGAATAAAAGAAAGTGGACTGTAAAATATGAGGTTATAATTATTACTGCAATTATTCAAAATACAATAGAGCACCATCCCCAACACAGCAATTATTAATTTATTTGTTTGTTTTATGACAGGCACTCTCCTCACTAACAGCCGAAACCAACACATGCAGAGAAATAATATCATGAGTGTTATTTTACTTATGTGACGTAATATTTGCTTTTATTGTTTTATTTATATGTGGCATTTTTTTTTTAATTTGATATAAACCAATGCTTGACTGCGATCCCACCTGATGGTAAGCAGTGATGCAATCGTTCGCGTTGATAGTGAGGCGCACTAGTTTATTAAGCGCCTATTCACTCTAGCCTTGAAGAGACCCAAATTATAATCGGATGGGAAGACCTCAGCGGGCAAATTGTTCCAGTCCTTCGATGTACGCGGTATATACGACGAGGCGAAACGATTAGTCCGGATCGTAGAGGTTTCACAACGTAAGGGTGGGTACTCGTCGTACGTGTCGGGTTGTCCGATGGTAGAAATGACATGCAATTCCCGCGCACACTCTCCAAAATGCAACCTGTATGTATTATCAGATATTATTGAAATATTGATTTTTATTAGTTTTATTTCTACTATTATTTTACATTATTATTGAGTCTTTATTCGCAACACTACTAATTAGTATGGTGTTGTTCGCAATACTAGAACCGAAATTTCCATGGCGAGAAGACACCGGCCTCTTTTATTCAACGTACAATGACAATGGAATAGTGCAAACACTCGCACTGGCACTTTTGAACAACTCACCTACTATGTAGGTATTAAGAAAAAGTAAATGGCTACTACAAAAAGAAAAATATAACTTTAGAACGATCACAGAACAAGTTATCATTTGCCAACACTAATCTACGACCTGAATAGCTTTTTAACCGACTTCAAAAAAAAGGAGGAGGTTATCAATTCGGTTGTATTTTTTTTTTTTTATCAGTATTTTTTTTTTTTATGTTTGTTACCTCAGAACTGCGTCGTTTATGGACCGATTTGCAAATTTTTTTTTTCCCTTTATAGGATATGCTTCCAGATTGGTCTCATTTTTTTCGAAATCCAGTTCTGATGATGGAATCCATGAGGAATCGAGGGAACTCCTCAAAAATTATAGGCAACCCTATGGTAATTTTAGTATTTTCATCAAGAACATAAGCATTTACAGTCAAAAAGTAACATTTGATGAAGTGGAACTGATAAAGAAGACCAGAAATGGTCAACGGAACTTCATACTCAAATAGATATCATAATGAAGATATAGTTAAGCGACTATGACAATACAAATAAATGAATGATTCTGAATAGTTACGTTGAAAATGGTATCATCGAAGTGATCTGATGATGATGATGGAGCCGGAAGGTAGGCACTGGAACTCCGTAATTAATCAATGTAACCTAGCCGTGTTTGGACTTATTAGAATTGTCATAAGATGCACTTTGGCTATAAGGTACTATCGAACTGATCTGATGATGGAGCCGGAAGGTAGGCACAGGAACTCCGTAATTAATCAATGTATCCTAGCCGTGTTTGGGCTTATTAGAATTGTCGTGAGATGCTCTTTGGCTATAAGGTAGTATCGAACTGATCTGATGATGGAGCCGGAAGGAGGAAGGTAGACACAGGAACTTTATAATAAAACAATGTAACCTAGCAGTATTTGGGTTAATTGGAATTGTCATGAGAAATAGGCACTCTGTTTATAAGTGTATCGCAACTAAAAAGTGTGAAATAAAAACTTAAAAAAAAAAAAAAAAATAACCGACTTCTCTAAAAAAAAACACTAAAAGGATCAAAATAACTTTAATTTCGGAAGTCGGTGTTAAATAAGAAACAAACAATACCGAGAAACACCGACTTCCCAAATTAAAGTTATTTTGATCCTTTTAGTGTTTTTTTTTTTTAGAGAAGTCGGTTATTTTTTTTTTGTAAAAAGTTTTTATTGTTCAAATAACTAGCTGTTGCCCGCGACTTCGTCCGCGTTAAGTTCGTAAAACTGTACAATCATACTGTGCTTGCAATTCATTCCGAAAGCATCGCAATTATTTATTGTAGCATAGCATAGCATAGTCGGCCTTACAATGTTTCCACTGTTGGGACTCAGGCTTCCTCTCTAGGAGAGGGATTGGGCCGTAATTCACCTCGCGGGTCCAGTGCGGGTTGGTAGATGTTACATGTCTTCGAATGTTTGGTTCTAGGACATGCCGGTTTCCTCACGATGTTTTCCTTCACCGTTTTGAGAGCGGTGTTGATGAAAATAAATTACACAAAGTAATGCGCCTGGCTGGGTTTTGAACCCGCGACCTACAGCTCGTAAGTCGGGGCCGTTACCACTCGTCCACCACTTCTCTCAATTATTTATTGTACTTTCACATAAAACGGTTAAAGGTAAAAACGCAAATTACCCTAAGGAAACATGTTATGTACTCGTCCAGATTCAGATGTATGAACGTCATTGAATAGAAAGAGTATGATTCAAAGAAATAAATAATAGAAGACAATGAACACTGTTTTACAAATCATGTAAATTTATTCCACATTTTCAATTGTACATAACCCGACAAAAATCTAGAACCTTTCCATCATTTCCCAACATGACAGGTTACCTCAACCTTTTATTTATTATTTATTAAAACTTAATGCACTAGTAATAAACACTGTACAAAGGCGGACAACAACAGCAACATAACAACAACAACATCAACACAACAACAACATCAACAGCAACATAACAGCAACAACAACATCAACACAACAACAACAACAACAACAACAACAACAGCAACATTTTTATTTACATTCAGTGAACGCATAATATTCGTGTCGCGTGATAGAGGAATGGCATTGATAGATGTTAGCCTGGAGCCCGACAATCACGAGCCGGGACAATAACGATACCATTAGCTACATTATATGATAAGATCTTTAGAAATTATTGTAGCGATACATGATTATTTACACGTTTTACACGCTTACAATGTGTAGGGTGTTAAATTAAATATCATTAGATAAGAACACATTAACTGGTCGACTGGTCTGTTGGTCTAAAGGTTAGTGGCCCTGACTGCTATGCCGGAGGTCGTGGGTTCGATTCCCACCCAGGACAAATGTTTGTGTGATGAGCACAATCATTTGTTCAGTGTCTGGGTGTAATTTATCTATAATATGTATGTATTTAGAAATATTTAAGTATGTTTATCAGTTGTCTAGTACTCATAACATAAGCTCTGCTTAGCTTGGGACTAGACGGCGTTGTGTGATAGTTGTGTGAATAGTTGTGTGAATATTAAGTACCTACGTAATAGGTACCTAGGAAAAAACTAAAAAACAAAGTCTTGAAAGGTCACACTCTGGATCTAGAACGCAAAAAGCAGCTGAAGGAAAATAGGTAGGTATGGTTTTAGTCAGTAAAATTCTGACACGCTCCACCCTAGAGTGGGAGAAGTTATTAGATGATATCCCACCTTAAAAATAGGTCTTTAATAGGTATTGGAGTAAACCAAGTAACCACTGCTACTACTGATCGGCAGTGACCTCTCTCGACCCTGATTTAAGCCATGGTCAGGAGTGAGAGGGAATGGGAAGTGGTCACCTTCTTCTGCGAAACAGTAATGCTAACGAAGAAGATTACCACAACCGTCAGAGAACGGACGTCCTCACTCCTCAGCTGCCGCCACAGAAGACGGCGCCAGGAGTCTCAAGGGAATTCCCGGCTTGACTTGCGTACGACAAGCAATGGGTAGGTAGCTCGGCGCTCAGCCATCCGGTAAGGGCCAAGCTCGAGTCGTTGTACGTAGTGTTTTACGCGAGATTTTTCGAGATACCATAGCTCTGGAACGCAAAAGGCAAGTGAAGGAAAAATAGGTGCGTTTTAGGCAGCTCACGTATCTCTCCGGTTCGACCAATTATCATAATGTCATCTGCCAGCCACAGACTGCCTAACCCTCGATGGCTTAGTGACGTATATGCTCGAAACATATACCTTTCCTTTTAAGTCAAGAGTGAATAGGTTATTTCTAGGTAAGCATGCGCCATCGTCGACCATATCGTCGTTTTCCATCAGGTGAGATAGTAGTCAAGCGCGAGCGTATTTTATTTGAGGTTCTATGTTCGGCTGAATGTATGTTTTTTTTATGTATGATCACCGATTCCTCGTTCAATTGTGGACCGATTTTGATTTTTTTTTTATTGAAAGTTTATGCTTCCAAGTTGGTTCCATAGAAATATTGTTATAATCTGATCATGAACTTCAAAGATATGGAACAGAACTCCTCATCGGATCACAGCAGAACTGTCGTAACATCTAAAATTGCTTTATTTATACGTGTAGTCGATGACTGACTGAAAGAAGAGGGGGAATATATCGAAATGATCTGATGATGAAGCCTGAAGTTGGACACAGGAACTCTGTAATAAATTAATTAAATCTAACCGTGTTTGGTATTATTAGAATTGTCATGAGATGCACTCTGGCTATAAGGTATCTATGTATGGCTGAGGGGTACTTTTTAGTGGGTGTACCATAACTAAAAAGTGTAAAATAAAAAACTTTTTACAACAAAAAAAAAAACCGACATCAATGTAAAAAAAAACATTGAAAAGTGCGAAATAACTTAAATTTCGGAAGTCAGTGTTAAATAACGAAGAGACAAAACTATTAAAGAACACCAACTTCCGAAATTAAAGTTATTTTGCACTTTTCAATGTTTTTTTTTTTAATTTAAGTCGGTTGTATTTTTTTATATTTTTTTATTTATTTATTAAAACTTCATGTACAGTTAGTAGTGGTACATAGGCAGACTTAATGCAATAAGGTATTTTCTACCTGTCAACCTTTGGGATAAAAAAGACAACACTGGTAGGTTTGCACAATAAACAAATAACAGATACTTCAAACAGAAAAAATAGTTATTTATAATAATAAAAAACATAAATTATAAACTAATAAATACTATGAAAAATATCAAATCATTAAGAGAACTTAATAACAATTCTGACGAAGACCGAACTAAGGTTGAGAGGACTTCAAGTAATAGTTCCGAATTTTACACTTGAAGGAAAATTTACTTCCAGCTTTTTTGACGTCAAGGGGAAGCACCTATCAAACTAAACTAACTACACCACACTTTGACTTGACTTTTTGAGCCATCCCACACTTTTGGTAGGTCAGCTTTCCTTATTTATTGGTCCATGTCTATTAAGTAGTTTGCTAACTTACAAACAACCATGTAACTAAAGTCTTACTTACTCGATTTTCTGCTATTTTCATGGATCGGAGTGAGGGATATCTCAAGAACTTCGCTTATTTTAGCTGAGTGTAGCTACACATTTTTTTAGTAATAGATATTAGTCTTTTTTTTTCTTTTTTTTAAGTTCCGAGATGTTGTTCCTACACTGTGTGTATCTATGTTTGCTAAATAAAATAAATTTCTTTCTTTCTATTTTTCTTTCTGTCTTTCTTTATTTTTCTCTTTTTTGTTTCTTTCTTTCATTCTATCTTAGGGTTATTAAAAAATTCTTCATGTAAAAGATTTTGAGGGCATATTTAAATACAAAATAATTATAATCTATGAGTAGTATTTTTGTATCCCAATACGGCTGATTCAATCACGATAGAAAAACTCATTCTAAGTAGTAAATAGGTCTGTCATTTTTAGGGTTCCGTAGCCAAATGGCAAAAAACGGAACCCTTATAGATTCGTCATGTCTGTCTGTCTGTCTGTCTGTCTGTCTGTCTGTCTGTCTGTCTGTCTGTCCGTCTGTCCGTCCGTATGTCACAGCCACTTTTTTCCGAAACTATAAGAGCTATACTGTTGAAACTTTGTAAGTAGATGTATTCTGTGAACCGCATTAAGATTTTCATACAAAAATAGAAAAAAAGCAATAAATTTTGGGGGTCCCCATACTTAGAACTGAAACTCAAAATTTTTTTTTTCATCAAACCCATGCGTGTGGGGTATCTATGGATAGGTCTTCAAAAATGATACTGAGGTTTCTAATATCATTTTTTTCTAAACTGAATAGTTTGCGCGAGAGACACTTCCAAAGTGGTAAAATGTGTGTCCCCCCCCCTCTAACTTCTAAAATAAGAGAATGATAAAACTAAAAAAAATATATGATGTACATTACTATAAAAACTGCCAACGAAAATTGGTTTGAACGAGATCTGGTCAGTAGTTTTTTTTTAGTACGTCATAAATCGTAAACCGCAATTTACCTTTTAAGTTTGTACGGAACCCTCAGTGCGCGAGTCCGACACGCACTTGCCCAGTTTTTTTATTTTGTTTGTAAACTAGATTGTTAGTGTAGAATTTGATCTTACTTAAATATGTGGAATAACTTGTGCATACATAGTATGCAATTTTATAATTTGTACACAATATCTATGGCAAAAAATATTAGCTAATGTTTTGACACATTTTGCAGTACTAACACCAATACTCATTATTTTACAAATTGAGTTAAAAAAAAAAACAAATCTCAAATGTTTTTATTTCACATTGGCCTACATGGGCACTTATAAAACGTCAGAAGCTAGTGCACAGTTCCAAATTGGTCACATAAAATATCTTTTATCTTTTACCAGATCGATCTCCGATAAATAACACCCTAAAAACGATAAAAAACACAGAATTATAACAATTGTTCTGCTTAGAATAATCCGTATTCCTATTCAATTTGAGCACGGTACACCTAATCCATCACACACCTCAAACGAATTATCTCAACAGATGAAACGAATTCAATCAGGACTCCACAAAGATCTAGAAGCCTCTAAATTGAAACATAACACGTACATTTACCTTGTTCTCTTAATTAGTGGATTAATATAGTTAGACGTAAGAGCTTCGGGACTTTAGACCTTATGGTTCAATTTATATAACGAAACAGTGGGTTATAATTGCTTAATAGATTTAATTTAGTTTGGTAACTCTGTTTGTTGTATTGTATTTAGTAGTATGGAGTCTTTGATTTGGATATTTTGGTACTGACAGATATACCAGGTAGATAAAATGTAAAAAATATACGCACATATAGGTACCTACTAAAAGTATTAGGTATGTTTAAAATCGGCTACTGAATTCACATAATTATTCACTATCTCTCTTTGACGTGTCTTTCGATACATAAATACATTATTAGTTTGAATTGAAACATTGTACTCCAAGTTTGTCTTCTTTACAAGCCAGAGCAAGTCAAGTCAAGTCTTCACGATAGAATTTAGATTGGCCTGTTGGTCTAGTGGTTAGTGGCTTTGATTGCTAAGCCGGAGGTCGTGGGTCTGGTTCCCACCCAGGACAAATGTTTGTGTGATGAGCACGACTATCAAAATTTATTCTGTGTCTGGGTGTACTTTATTTATAATATGTATGTATTTAAAAATATATGTAAAGAAGATGAATACATAAATAATAATTTAAAAATGTTTTTTATTATTATTTAATATATATAGTAATTATTTCAGACTCAATATGGGGTTAAATAAAGCGCTTAAGGTGAAAACTACGCGCCCAAGCTTGGCGATATTTCCGCTAGATGGTGCTGAACTCAACTTTTTTAGTTTATTTTGTTTTTAGGGTATAGGATCATTATTAAGTAAAGAAAATGGTATTTGCTATAATTGAACATTCCATTTTATTGAAATTAGTAAAATTATTCCTTCAAAATTCACCTAATTCTGAATGTTCATATCTATTGTAGTACTAGGTATGGCGCTATACTTACGCCACGCTGAGGCCCTTAGTGCTAACCTTTAAGGCTCAAATATTTCACGTCTTAGCTACGTCTTGTAGTACAAACACTTTCTTGGGCCCTTAGTGCTAACCTTTAAGGCTCAAATATTTCACGTTTTAGCCACGATACAAACCCTCTCATAATGGGGTACCTACAAGAAAGTGTAATATAATATACTACACCTACAAACGTCTTACATTAGAGAGAAACTTGGAGTCGTAATGGCCCAAACTATTTCACGTCAACATATTTCAAGCATTTCAGAAATAATAAAACTGAATAGACTGCCTTTTAACCGACTTCAAAAATAGAGGAGGATCTCAATTCGGCTGAATGTATTTTTCTTTTGTATCTTGTTCAGCGATATCGTCAGATAAAGCATAGCATAGCATAATCAGTATTATTATAATGCTCGCAATGCTGGAACTCAGGCCTCCTCTCTAGGAGAGGGAATGGGCCGTAATCCACCACGCGGGCCCAGTGCGGATTGGTGGATGTCACATGTCTTCGAATTTTTGGTTCTAAGATATGCCGGTTTCCTCTCGATGTTTTCCTTCACCGTTTTGAGAGAGTGGTGATGAAAATAAATTACACAAAGTAATGCGCCTGGCTGGGTTCGAACCTGCAACCTACCACTCATTAGTCGGGGCCGTTACCACTCGGCCACCATTGCTCATATCATCGGATACCCAATGTGATTGCGGTGCTGTGCTGGTATAGTGTTCATAAAATGAGCCACACGTTGGAGTGCACCAAGTGCCCATACATCTACACTTTAGAGGATTTGATGAGTGCCACCGATACTGCTGCACCGCATTATCCCATTACCACTGAGGCCAAATAATTTAAGAAGTTCATTATAGACTCGAAAAGAAAAATAAAAGGTATTTTCGTTTAATGTTGACCGATGTTAGTGATTGTTTTTTGTTTTGAAGCGTATTGTCCCAAGAGGTAGGTTTAACTGAGTACAATTAAATACACTTCCAAAAATAAAAATTTGGGTCAGGTTTGATTAAGAACTTCGGAGATAGACCATGAAACTCTTCAACAAATAATAGCATAAATATTATTACGTTTATTAATTAATATTACATTTTTAAATATTTCAATATAAAATAAATTTTAAAAATTTAAAAACAAATAATAATGTTAACGTCATTTCGTTACTTAACATCATGCCGGTTTGCTTAAAAGGTCATCATAATGTACTCTATCCGAGATAATAATTATGTTACCAGGTTCATCATCATCATCATTTCAGCCGATAGACGTCCACTGCTGGACATAGGCCTCCCCCAAATGTTGCCACAATGAACGGTCCTGTGCGTTTCGCATCAATCGGATTCCCGCAACCTTTACCGGGTCATCAGTCCACCTTGTAGGGAGCCTTCCAACACTGCGTCTTCCGGTACGTGGTCGCCACTCCAGAACCTTTCGGCCCCAACGGCCATCTGTTCTGCGAGCAATGTGCCTTGCCCATTGCCACTTAAGTTTGGTGATTCTTCGTGCTATGTCGGCAACCTTGGTTCTCCTGCAGATATCTTCATTACTGATTCGATCACGCAAGGAAACTCCGAGCATAGCCCTTTCCATTACCCTTTGGGTGACTTTAAGCCTTCTAATAAGGCTCATTGTGAGCGACTACGTTTCTGAACTATATGTCATCACTGGTAATACTGTTACCAGGTTATTTGAACTTTTACGCAACCTCTGCACAAGTGTAGATAATTGCAAACGTTTCTTTGTTTCGTGTGAGTTCCTGAACAAACAATCATCTCATATACACAAATATCTACAACCAGAAGCTAAAAGGTACATAATTATAGACTATATAAACATTATTCAGCGCGGGAATCGACCCCTTTATGAATCCAAAATTGGTTAAGAAAAAGTCATATAGTCATAGTATTTTATTCATTAGTAAGTCATTGGTTAATTCTTTAATTAAATGTATAAAATCAAATGCTACATTGAAAAATAAAGGCTCATTTGCAAAATTGCAAAAGTCAACGCGGCTCTAGAGTGCAAATGGCAACGGAAGGAATATTAATTCAGTAATCTGACACTCAACAAATAGGTTCACGTCTCGTATTTTGTGGCAGTTTCGCTTTTACATCTCTGCTGCAATTTCTCTACATTAAGTATGTATTATTTTTTTAAATTAATTCTTCGAATCGCCATCAGTTTGAAAGTGATTTCTAAATGTAAGAATTGCCCCTCTGGTAACAGTCATATAGATGACTACACACGCAACATATTTTAACCAATAATTTTTGTTTATATAGACAACTATTTAAATAAAAATGAATAGCTAAAATTAAATGTGTTGCTAAAGGCAAAGCTAAAGAAAGACTGGACCTTTTTTTTAAGTATTTTTTGAAGTCTCAGGAAGGTATGAATGAAAAGAAAATTGAAAAATTGTTCACAAAAAAACACATTGTTCTTCTCATTATGGTTAGTTGTCAATCCTTACTATATTACTATGTACTATAGATTCTTTTAATTTATTCCTAGATTTGACACTTTTTTTATTTATTTAATCTTCATGCAACAAAAGGTACAAAGGAGGATTTAATGCCTTAGGCATTCTCTACCAGTCAACTTAGGGTAGTGGAGAGACAATTTGGCAGGTGCATAAAAAAAAAGAAAATATTATTTAGACAACAAGTATTACAAAATTATATATACAACTAAAACTAAACATACATACATATTTAATAAAATATATACCTATACATACATACATATAAAATACGATATACTATACGACAATAGATATACTTTAATAGTTTTTGACCGATCGAGATTTGAGAGGTTAGCTAGTAGCAAATAAAATTCAATGGCAGTTTATTTAGAATCCATTATATCAAAAAAAAATACGCAACATCACAAAAGCAACAGACGGTTTAGCACAAGCTCTTACACTAAAGTGGAAGTGGGCCGGACACATAGCACGCCTGCAAGATCAAAGGTGGACAAAAAGAGTCACGGAATGGAGGGGGCCAGTGGGCAAAAGAAAGAAAGGAAACGTTGCAACAGATGGGAAGATGAAAATTAATCGGACAGCGGGTCCAAACTGGATGCAAACAGCGCAATCCAGAGAAAACTGGCTCAATTTGGAGGAGGCCTTTACCCGCAGAGGAGTTCCTACAGATTAATCAATTAAATACTAACATTAATAATAACAATTTTTTCTTGTACTAACAAAACCATTTCATTTTGCAAACTAGAATTTTTCTGTAAGAAATAAAAGGCTTTTTTATTTTATTTTATTTTATTTATTTATATCTAAAAAAAAAAAACTATTCGTAACAACTACTTCACAAAATATTACAAAATGTTTGCACGTCGTTACATAGTTGCAATTTATTTAAATCCAGGCTGAAACAACGAAGTAAAACTTCAGGAAGCCAACAATTTAAATAAAATAGGAGCGTTTGTACAGTTTTCAACATGTTGGTTACGAACAACATTTAACATGGGATTAAATATTTCTGCTGAACACACGAACCAACTTGTTGGCTTGTTCCTGGGCTAATTTAATTTACTTTAACTAACCGCTGTTTTGGAAATAAAAATAATCTCAACTATACTCTACTACTTTACTACCTGAGATAAGTATAATTGTGTATTTATAAGGACCGTATTAATTCTAACTTAACCAAAGAAAGAAAGAAAGAAAGAAAGAAAGAAGAAAGAAAGAAACAAAAAACTTACTCTAACACTGTCAAAATCATTTCTAATCACCACAAGGATTTAACCTTTTCTTTGGGCCTGGAAAACATAATAACTTCTTCTGCTATGACTGTAGCAAGAGGGAGTGAAACACCTTTACTGAGGAAAACCTTAGTAAAACACCCGTGTTTCATATAATTATCATTTAAGTATAACGTACCCTTATTGCAAGGGTCAGTGTGGTCTGCTACGCAGACGACACGCTGGTCCTGGCGCAGGGAGAGTCGTACCAGGCGGCGGATGAATTAGCGACACGCGGGGTTGCGATAGTCGTTGATAGGATCCAGCAGTTGGGACTCGAGGTGGCGCTGCACAAGTCCGAGGCCATGTGTTTTCACGGCCCTCGGAGCGCACCGCCTCGGCATTCCCACCTGACGGTAGGAGGAGTTCACATCGGCGTCGAGTCGACGATGAAGTACCTGGGACTCGTCCTCGACAGCCGGTAGAATTTCGAGGAGCACTTCCGACGTCTGGCTCCCAAACTGAATCGGACTGGGGCTGCCCTCAAGCGGCTCCTGCCCAACCTCAGGGGTCCAGACGCCTCCTCAGGGGCGCCAGTGTGGGCGCCGTCACTGCAAAAGCGACCGGCGGCCCAGATTAACGCGTGCCAGAGGATCATGGACATATGGATGGTGCGGGGATACCGCACGGTTTCCCGCGAAGCGGCGAGCTTCCTTGCTGGCCAGCCACCATGGGATCTGGAGGCAACAGGCCTTGCATGCATGCACGATGCAACGCTGGGGCGAAACTCCGCTGCCGTGACAAGTCATGGCATGGCGGAACTCAGTGCTGGGCACGCCGTAATTATGGCGGTAAGTCCCCTCTTTGAGGAGTGGCTGGAAAGGCAACACGGCGTCCTTACCTTGCACATGACGCAGGTCCTCACCGGACATGGTAAGTTCTGGAGGTTCCTGCACCGGATCCGTGCGGAAGAAACGCCCGGGTGTCACCATTGCGTGGACCGCCCGGAGGACACGGTGGAGCACACGGTGGAGGTGTGCCCCGCTTGGGAAGAGCAACGACATGTCCACGTGGGGGCGATCGGCGGTGGTGATCTCTCGCGCCGGGCCTTGGTACAGGCCATGGTCCGGAGCGAGGAGGAGTGGCAGGCGGTCACCTCCTTCTGCGAAGCAGTAATGCTAGCAAAGGAGGCGGCCGATCGCGTGAGGCAACGGTCCTCACGCCCCAACCGCCGCCGGGATTCCAATCCCGATTTCCGACCATCGTAGGCGCGGGCTTGCGGACGGCGAGCAATGGGTAGCTCGCCGTCCGATCGTCCGGTAACCGTCCGGACCGAGCCCAAGTCGTCGACGGCGCGTACGGTTCCACGCGCGCCTCAAGGAGATGTCAGCAAACCGTAGAGGCCCAGCAGGGTCGAAGCCTACTGGGGCCAAGGGTCTGATTCTGAAAGGAAGACTCAAATCCGTAGGTTATTTACTTTTTGCCGAAGCTATCTTTGTAATTAATAATTATAAGTGTCGTAACTAATAACATATTTAACTGAATTTGGGTAAAAAAATTGCTGATAGTTGTTTTTTGCAATAAGGGTAGGATATTACCTATACAACAACATGTAACTAAAATAATGCACACCCTTTATACACCGGAGTTAGAATCGATCAAAATTGGTATTTTTAGGGTTCCGTACCTCAAAAGGAAAAAAACGGAACCTTTATAGGATCACCTTGTTGTCCGTCTGTCTATCTTTCTGTCTGTCTGTCAAGATCATTTAACTCAGGAACGCGGGGAGGTATCGAGTTGAAATTAAAACCATATACTCAGATCTGCAGTCCCTTGAAGCTGTGAAAAAAATCAAACCTCTAAGTTAACGGATAAAAAGATACGGCCGTTTATTTCGTAAAAAACGTATATTTCGACCCTCCCGAGGGAATCAAAATTCATAGGGTACATCCCGTAAACCCAGTATCCTGAAATTTGACAAAAGCAAGGTCATATAGCACAGGAATGGGAATAAATCTGAAAACAGTAAATTTGTTGTTACGTCTCAAAAAAAAACTTTTTGCGATTCGGAAAAATTTTCGAGACTCCATTCGGAAATGGAACTACTTATTTACATAGGTAAGCTTGTACGGAACCTTTAGTGCGCGAGTCCGACTTGCACTTGCCTAGTTTTTTTTTGTTTGTAGGAGGTAATCTCTGAAAGCACTGGTTTGATTGCTAAAATTTTTTCACCGAGAGAAAGCTGCTTTATGAGTGACATAGGCTATGTAGTGTACGCGGGTGAAGCCGCGGGCAAAAGCTAGTATATCATATAAGTATATATATACCTACAATATCATCACCAACATCATCATTTCAGCTGATAAAAGTCCACTGTTGGACATAGGCCTCCCCCAACTGTCGCCACAATGAACGGTCCTGAGCGTCTCGCATCCATCGGATTCCCGCAACCTTTACCAGGTCATCGGTCCATCTTGTAGGGGCCTTCCAACGCTGCGTCTTCCAGTACGCGGTCACCACTCCAGAACCTTTCGGCCCCAACGGCCATCTGTTCTGCGAGAAATGTGCCTGCCCATTGCCACTTAAGCCATTGCCATTGCCACCCACAACATGTTACTGGAATAATGCACACTTACACACCGGACTTAGAATTTATTAAAATTGGTATTTTTTCCATCCTAAAATGATTCTTGATTATTTTATGATAAAAATATCCCTATTTTAAAAATAGCTGAAATCGATTCTGACCATACAACGTTACGTGTTGTGTACTATTTTTACCTGAAAGAAAAATAATAAACAATAAAATCTAGAACAGCAAGTCCCAGCTGAATCCTAAGTTTAGGGTTAGCTATCAAACTTGTCTTTTGTTAATATTTCATAGAAGTTGGCTGACAAAACAAAATTCAATCCTAGGGGAATACCTGCCTAAAAAATAGGCAAACCTAACCTAACCTAACCTAACCTAACCTAAACATCTTGTGGCAATGCCTAAAAGCAAGTTTTTTTCAGAATCAGAATCAGAATGTCTTTATTATGGGCATAGGTTATATACAGATGTTAAAACTTAATAATAAATTATAGTTCCATTACGTCCTGCTAAATAGGCATACAATAATTACAGATTAAACTAACATAATATTCACAGATATTTAGAGTGAATCGAGTCAAGAGAATTATAAATGTCGAAAATACATAACAATGTTATTCAATCATATAAGAAATTAAGGATCGTATAGTAAGCTATATCAATTAAAAAGTTACGGAGTTTATATTTAAACAGTGGAAGTTCCTTAGTGCTAAAAATGCGCAAGTAATAGCATTTTTAATATTCACAGCAACTTACTTTTGATATCTTTACATAGTAGATGCACAAAATAGTAGTTTAGAATTATCACATCATCATCTTCCTGCCCTTGTCTCATCTTATTTGGGGTCGGCACAACATGTTTTTTTCTTCCATTCTATCCTGTCAACGGTCATGCTATCACTAACTTCCTTTTCTTTAGAAAAGGAAGGAAAGGAAGGAAGGGAAGGTTTTGAGTTTAGAATTATCACATATCAGTTATTATAATAAAGCATAATGGCCAAGCTATAATTTTGTCCTTCAGGACAAATATCATGCTATCCATAGCATGATGTTCAAAGACATAAACATTAATCATATACTGACAAAAAAACTGGGCAAGTGCGAGTCAGACTCGTACCCTGAGGGTTCCGTACAAACTTACCTATTATGTAAATAGTTCAATTCCCGAATGGAATTTCGAAGATTTTTCCAAATTGCAAAAAGTTTCTTTTTGTGACATAACAACAAATTTACTGTTTTCAGATTTATTCCTATACCTGTGCTATGAGAACTTGCTATATGCTAAATTTCAGGATTTTGGATCAACGGGAAGTACTCTATGAATTTTGATTCCCTTGAGAGTGTCGAAATATACGTTTTTTTATAACATAAATGGCCGTATCTTTTTTTTTTCGTTAATTCAGAAGTTAGATTTTTTCACAGCTTCAAGGGACCGCAGACCTAAGTATGTGGTTTTAATTTCAATTCGATACCTCCACACATTCCCGAGATAAAGGGTCAAGACAGACAGATGGACAACAAAGTATATATAAGGGTTCCGTTTTTTTCCTTTTGAGGTACGGAATCTTAAAAAATACGAAAAACTTAAGAATAAAACGAGATGGTCGTCTCTCAAGATGCGACTGAAAATGGTGTCGTAACCTAAACTTCAAGAATATGACCTCAAAATTGTTCCATAAAACAAAACAATATATATGAACCTTGGAAGGAGCATAAATATACAAAATAGAACACTCACATATACTCAAGCCAGTGCTCGTGAGTCATGTTACATTACAAATATATTATGGCGTCTGTAATTTCACTGGGATTATGTCGGTCGTTGATATGTGTTCTTGTTATTTACACAGAGGATTTATATCGAGTGCTATACTAGGTACACTTTTGGCTTTACTTACTGTAATATTGTATTCGTATTTAACCTACATTTTGTGGTGCACTGAACGCTTACTTTGCAAGGAATATTTTAAAACTTTTCTGATTTGTTGCCAACTCGTTGTGTGCTGTTAGGTAGAGAAAAATGGTTTAATTTATAACCAAGTCGGTTACTACATGCTCAGTTAAGACTGCCATTAATTCCTTTCCTTAGTCGCTGATCGTCTTTTGCCGAGCCTCCTTTAGGCAACCAGAGGTTTCGTGATGCGAAGATAGCAGCACTATAGTAAAAGTACCAAAGCGCTTCGACTGAAAAAAATGCAATCACATAATAGGTTAATCTCTACGGGCGTCGGGAATCACGGTGCATTCCCCGGCCACCGAAGGCGCAAGCTTGCGGACGACGAGCAATAGATAGCTCACCTTCCCGTTGTTTCGGTCGCCGTCCGGTAAGGACCAAGCCCGTCCTCTTGACGGCGCGTAGTGTCCTCTGCGCGCTGCAAAAAGATGTCAGCAAAACCGTAGGAGCCCAGCCAGGCCAGGACCAATATAGGATCAAGGCGCGTGTGTTGGATCATTCGGTTCCCTTCAAAATGGTTGAGCTGAATGGTGCTAATATTCGCGTGTCCGTGAACGGGTGCTGTCAGTCGAGACTGTTCATCTCTTAGCTGCCAGTTGCTATTTTAATATCTTTATTAAGTTTTTATTTTCACTTTATTTACATTTTTCTCACATAATAGTAGCGACAAGAAACTTGTAACCGAGATATTTGTAATACATAACATGATTGAACAAAAGTGTCCATGGAGTTTCTTGCACATTCTTCTCCATAGAGATCTACGCTTTGGAATGTGCAATTATCATCATTTTTTTTCTGACTGACTGGCTTCTTGAAATTTAAAAACTGCCTGTAAATGGTTTATTTGAAATAAAATGCTTTGAATCTTTGAATGTCCGCTAGGACCACGGGAAATTTCTGAAAGGGAAACCGATGCACAACAATAATATGGTTGACGATGAAGAACGCTTGCCTAGAAGTAACCTACTCACTCTTGAATTAAAGACCCCCGGTTGTAACTATCAGGATACAGAGCCTCCGGCAGGGGGTTCCACTCCTTAGCTGAGCACGATGAATGTGTTCCCAAAATGAATGTGTTTTGTGCGTGTAGGTAGGTTATCCACAACGCACTGGTGGATATCCATCGTGTAACGGCAGTGCGCCACGCATTGCCATAAGTCTGGTAATCCGATGTTGGAATGGACTGGGTGGAATTAAGTTATGCAATTCTTACGCAAACTCCCCGAAATGCAACCGGGAGAAAACCGACAGGATAGCAACTCCGCCTCGATGCTTAAGACTTTGAAGTTTCGACTCGACTCAACTTTTATTTTCTCTATATTTAGGCTAACTTATTATTTAGATTTCAAATATTGCTGTTTATTGTAACCTTAAGTTCGCTAGAGTATCATTTCGGAGACTTACAATCTGATATACCGACTTTCATATCCATTTTTATTATTGTTTTCCCAGAAGACATTCATGCTGGTGCGAAATCACTTTTCTTTATGTTCCGTGAATAAACAAAAACATTAAGAAAACGTGAAGATGCTGTGAGGGAAAATATACTACAGTGAGGATTTCTCGTTGGATTTGAATACACTTTTTACTCCAATGCTTTTACCGATAAGTTGTTGCGACCCTGTGAAGATTTCTAAAAGATTGCTTCGTCTATCACGATGTTGATGTCATGGCTACACGGCTTATGTAATAGTGCTGATTCACAAGGCGATAGTTTGTTTATTTTATTTCATTTTTGACAGTACGTTTGGTGCAGTGGTTGAACGATGGACTGCTACACTGCATGTTGCGGCTTCGATATCCACACAGAACAAATATTTATATGGACAGTTAGGCGTTTTGGGTCTAAGGGCTATATTTCATAAGATAGATTTTCATCTTACATACCTACTCTTTGGTGGGGCGTCACTGGCGGCCGGACTGGCGTCCGAGCTGGTCGCGCCACCAAATTGGTTGCGCAACCAAACGGACACCAGGTGAGTAACTCTCTATAGAGCTGTATACATTTTGTTGGTAGCGGCGATGGTCACGCCGCCATGGTGTCCCGGTGAAATATAGGCCTTAGTATCTTGTGTATGTGAGTTTACATGTGTTTGTGAATGCATTCACGATACATAAGTCATCCCTAGTGTAATAAGTAATTATTTTTTTTAAGAAAAGAGATTTGATTGACCACAAAGTACTTATTTAAAAAATCCCATCCCTCGTTTACGGGATTGAATTCCCTACCTGAGACAGTTTCTTCAGAAAACGTATTAGCAGTCAAGCACTAGTTTATATCAATTTAAAAAAAAAATAGCATAGATAGTATTGTGTATTGAGCCATAGGTCAGATATGCTTGTTTGAGAATAGTGTCACCCTTTTTGTCTTGAAGCTAGGAAGACATAAAATAGCTTCTCCCGCTCTTAGTGAAGAAAGGGAGAGTGTCAAAATTTTACAGACGAAAAACTACCCGTATTTCTTACAACCCTGATTCTTTTTAGGGTTCCGTAGCCAAATAGCAAAAAACAGAACCCTTATAGATTCGTCATGTGTCTGTCTGTCCGTCCGTATGTCACAGCCACTTTTTTCCGAAACTATAAGAACTATACTGTTGAAACTTGGTAAGTAAATGTATTCTGTGAACCGCATTAAGATTTTCACACAAAAATAGAAGAAAACCAATAAATTTTGGGGGTTCCCCATACTTAGAACTGAAACTCAAAAATTTTTTTTTCATCTAACCCATACGTGTGGGGTATCTATGGATAGGTCTTCAAAAATGATATTGAGGTTTCTAATATAATTTTTATTTAAATTGAATAGTTTGCGCGAGAGCCACTTTCAAAGTGGTAAAATGTGTCCCCCCCCCATAACTTCTAAAATAAGAGAATGATAAAACTAAAAAAAATATATGATGTACATTACTATGCAAACTTCCACCGAAAATTGGTTTGAATGAGATCTAGTAAGTAGTTTTTTTTTTAATACGCCTTAAATCGTAAACCACAATTTACCTTTCAAGTTTGTACGGAACCCTCAATGCGCGAGTCCGACTCGCCACTTGCCCAGTTTTTTTACAAAATACGTTTCAATCTATATCCGTAGACTTTGAAACCATCAAACTGATGTGCCTCAAACTGAAGATCGTTTTAGATCAATAAAAAATAAAAATCTTTTTACAAACAAACAAATGAAATGTATTTCTTTATTTCGCGTAGTACTATACAATACATGCTGAGAAACCGCTGGTGTTAAATAAAAAACAACCATTTATATTTGTCTATATCTTTACATCCTAACGTTAATGTTGAAAAGAATCGCCGTCACACCCATGATTTTGTTGCCTTATTTCATTTGAAAAACAAAGCTTCACTTGGATTTTTTGATTTCCCAGAGGTTTCCATAAATCGAGTGAAATGAGATGACGTATGCTAGTGTTCATATTACTGTCTGTCTTTTGTTACATGCGGGAGAGGTGTGACTGTAAGCGGGTGGAGGAGCGGGTAGCGATTTTTAGAGGACATACACATAACGGTAAACCTGTATAAAATCTCAGTTGAAGCCGTGGCCCCAGCAGCAAATCTCGACGCTGTAGAGCTAATCGGTTTATCTCTCGCAGTCACCACACAACTGCTCCCCTAGCCAAGTTACGATCGTTTCGTTTGCGTCAAACGCTTTTAGTAGGCCACGCCTCCGATTCCTTTGTTCTGACCACGTGACTGAGCGTTGAGATGACGTCAGAACAAAGGAATCGGAGGCGTGGCCTACTCGAGGCGTTCGACGCAAACGAAACGATCGTAACTTGGCTAGAGGGGCTGATGCCTGCGCATGCGACCGCCTCACATGCTCAGTTTTGCCTGTACAGTCAAACTGCATAGCAATACGTACAGGCAAAAAATATCGAAATTTATATTTTTTTCGATTGCCTGTGTGGAAACCTGCACAGTTGTGCAACATACTGCTCCGGTTTACATGGAAAACTCAACTGTACAGGCAAAGCAGTCAGGTACACCCTAAGGTGTATGGCTACCTTCAAATTAATGAAGTCGGTTAAAAATTGAACTTGTTTTACCTTTTTTGCTTCAAAATGAGAGTTTGTATATACACACTACATAATTATATGTACATTTTTATATGTATGTGCATTTGTTTGTTTACCTATAATAATAAATAAAAATAAAATAAATAAATAATATTTCTTTGGCACACCCCAGAGCCTAAACGAATTCGATTCATAATCCGACGTCCATTTAAAAAACGCAAAAATGTGCAAATAAATTTAATGTTTCTGCGTTCCTTCGTTATTTAACACTCTGTTTCAAAGTTAAAAGATATGTTTTTTATTAAGAAATGAACTAGTTTTGATCTCAAAGCTAGCTCATTTTCTTGTCAGTCCATTGTCTTTCGTATCAAGTATCTCGTTTTTTTTTGTTACTGATAATTTATTCAATGAATCAAATACATATTCAGGGAAATTATATTTAAAAATTAAAACACACGATATTTAAACCCTATTTTTTTTTTGGTGGGAAAATCATCTAATGACTTCCTCCGCTCTTGGGTGGAGCGCGAGATAGTGTCAGACTTTTACTGACTAAAAACCCATTCCTATTCCGCTGCCTTTCGTATCAGGGCCGAGTCTTTCTTTCAGAAGCAGACCCTTAGCCCCAGTAGACTTCGACTCTGCTGGCCCCCTACGGTATTTATAACTTACCCTGAGTAAACCACTCAAACGAAGGCGCATCCATATGAAACTGCTAAGCTGCGGAAACTTTTGAAAGAGTTACTGTGGCCTTGGCACGCTGAAGACCATAAGATGGTTTTAGTTAGTAAGTAAAAGTCTGACACGCTCTCTCGCCCCACTCTAGAGCGGGAGAAGTTATTTGATGAATGCCCAACTCAAAAAAAAAAAACATTACATAACAACCTATTTAAAAGTATCACTAATATTTGATCCCATGCTCGACCATGCCTTTCATTGTTTCTATTTACGCAGTTCAGTCGAATGATTGCAAAAATATTTGTAATTTGGCTGTTGCGGTGTGTAGCTTATAAGCATAATAATACGTGCCGTAATGGTAAAATAGATTAGAACAACTCGTCTCTTAAAGGAAGGTTTGCACATACCTGGATAGTCTTGTGCACCGCAGCACACAAAATAGCAGAGTTTTTTGAAGCACAAACACTAAACGCACGATTTAGAATTTAGTTTGAGGACGCGACACGAACAGAGCAGTTCTTTCGACGCCATTGTTATCGAGAATCGACGAAATGTGATTCGATATTCGAATATGTCCCTTTCGCTCAAAAAGTTTGTGCAGGAAAGGGGATATAGGGATTGCCAACAGCCAAAAATGAAAACTTTTAACCATTTTCATCTCTCCGCTAACAGTCGAACTCTACTCCTGCCAGGCCTCCCCATTTCATTCCGTATAATATTCCCAGTAATTTGAAGTCAGCAAACATCGATGGTAGGTTAATGAGCGGTGGCTAGGGTTGTCACTAACCGCGTGTTTATCTAGTGACGCACCCCTGCTGTGTATTGACAAATTTGTTAAAAGCTCTGCGAACACGATACGCGGCAACGTTAAATATACAATAAAGTGTGAGAGTTTTCGTTCGTATTGTTCGTTTTATTATTATATGTCAATCAAACTTTAATTTGATTATGTGTCTGGAAAAATAAAGTTATATAACAACATCAGCTGAGCAACACACACAGCCGATGACCTAGTACGGGTCGCGGGAATCCAATGGAGGCGAGACACAGAGGACCGGTTTTTGTGGCGACGCTTGGGGAGACCTATGTCCAGCAGTCTTATGGCTGAAGCAATGATGACGGTGAGATAAAGTCACGTAATTTTTCATAGAGGTTTGGCTGTAACTATAGAACACTGTCTGCTACGATTCAGAGGTCTTTGGTACAAAAGAGAATTATGCGTAGAGGCGCATCATGGCGGCAGTTTCGCGGTAGCAAGTTTTTTATTATTATTATTGATAGGCCCGTGTTTGACTACCATCTCACCTGATGGTAAGCGATGATGTGGCCGACGATGGAGCACGCTTGTCTAGAAGTAACCTATTCACTCTTGACTTAAAGACCCCCTAAGTTATAGGTATCAGGAAACACAGACTCCGGCAGGTAATTCCACTCCTTAGCTGTACGCACAATAAATGTGTTCCCAAAACGCTTTGTAAGTATGGGTGGGATATCCACCGTGTACCGGTGGTGCAACGCCGTACGTCTAGTGGTCCGATGATGGAACGAACTTGGCGGAATTAGATTGTGCAATTCCAGTGCACACTCCCTTCTTCTTCTTCTTTTCGTGTCGCCGAAATGTAAACGATAGAAAACCGACAGGCTAGCAACTCGGCGCTGATGCCCAAGGCTTTGGTGCTTCAACTCGACAAGTTCATCATTGTGAAGTTACATCGTGTTACATACGCTGATATTAAAAGAGATTTGCATGAAAAACAGCTCTTATTAACTAAAATGGTTAGACAAATATGTTTTTAAAGGATTACGCATATTTAGAATGAGTTTTGAATTTGATAGATAAAAGGAAAGAATAATTGGGTTTTAGTGATAAAAAGTTGGAGGGCCAATATAATGTTAGTGCGATATAAAAAGTTCTCAGTGTCCTAAGAATAAACCCTACAGTCTATCGAAGAACATCATTCATTAGGATCTACTTAAGCCGACCATCACAATCACAATACTCAATAATTCACGTCAGTCGTTCTCTTTTATCACGAAAAGGAAGCAAGAATAAAAAAAGGACAAGTTTATTGAACACATATCCAGCCGCACATAATGTAGAAGTAAACTAGTCAGAAGAATTTTTTTTTAGGTGAGAAATCATCCAATGACTTCTCCCGCACTTGGGCAGAGCGAGAGGGCATGTCAGACTTTCACTGACTAAAACCCACTCCTGTGTTCCTCCTTTGCCTTTCGTTCCAGGGCCCCGGGGTTCATTCTCACTTAACCCATCACCCCTACTTTTGCTGACATCTCTTTGAGGCACACGTGGAACATTACGCGCCATCGACGACTTGGGCTCGGTCCAGACGGTTATCGGACGACCGGACGGCGTGCTACCAATAGCTCGCCGTCCGCAAGCCTACGTTTACGGTGGCTGGAAATCGGGATCGGGATCGCGTCTGGGGCGTGAGGGCCGTTTCCTCTTGAGTGCGGCTGCCTCTTTCGATAGAATTACTGCTTCGCAGAAGGAGACAACCGCCTGCCATTCCTCTTCACTCCAGACCATGGCCTGTACCAGGACCCGGTGTGAGAGCTCGTTACCGCCGATCACTCTTATGAGGACACGGCGGTGTTCCGCCCAAGCAGAGCACGCCTCTACCTTATGCTCAACCGTGTCCTCCGGGCGGTCCACACAATGGTGACACCCGAGAGTTTCTTCCACATGAATCCAATGCAGGAACCTCCCGAACTTGCCACATCACGTTATGCGGAAGGTGAGAATGCCGTGACGTCTTTCCAGCTACTCCTCAAAGAGGGGACTTACCGCCATAATTATGGTGTGCCCAGACTAAAACCATACCTGTGTCTTTCCGTTGCCCTTTGCATTTTAGGATCTCAGTTTCCCTTTCAGAAATTCCCCGTGGTCCTATTATAGCGATCATTAGCCCTATTGGTCCTTTATGGTTTGCTGACAACTCTTTAAGGCTCGAGTGGAACACTACGCGCCGATGACGACTCGGGCTCGGTCCTCACCGGATGGCTGGACAGCGAGCTACTCATGGCTCTTCATCCACGAGCGCAATGCGTCATCTACTCATTCTCTCCTATCGATGTCCTACCGATGCGAAAGATTTGGTTTGCACAAAACCACAGACGAGACATGCATTTGCTCATAGATTTTGTGTATTTTTGGGCCTTTTTTGTACAAGAAGCTCAATAAATTATTTGATAAATAGTAAATAGTATAAATTATATTATTATGACCATAATGCCCTGGAAGTTAGGTAGGCCTTTGGTGTGCGATGCAACATTTCCCTTGCGCCATCCCTTCTTTTGAGTACGGCAAGCTGTGCTGGGGCGGCTGCTGCAAGTGCAGAAAACCTCAAACGGTGTAAATATATACCTTATCGGAAGTTATATGTTTGAGCTGTTTGGGGTTGAAACATTAGGGCCATGGGGTCCGAGCGCTCATCGAGTTGTCCGTGATATCAGCAAAGAACTGGTCGACTCTTCGCGTGACCAGAGGGCTGGGCTTTTCTTCGGACAAAGAATCAGCATTGCTATCCAACGTGGCAATGCTGCCAGCGTTCTGGGCACTTTTCCCGTTGATATCGATGTGGATGAATTTTTTGATGCCCAATAATTTCTTTTTCTACCCGTTGGTAAATATTATTATTTTTAGTTTGTATAAATTCCTATTTAGTTATTAATATTTATTAGTTTTGATGTTTGTTAGCGTAATTGAATAATTAAATACAGATAAAAAATTATATTAAATGTAGTACATTGTTATCGGAGTATTTATTGAATCTCAATTACACAGATACAGAGAAACTATTGGAAGTTTTAGTATGATTGTAGGTTTAGTTCGTAAGTTGTTATTTCTGTTTACATGCCCTTATTCATTTGTTTTTTAAGTGATGACCCGAAATACAGGTTTAATAAACGTAGTTCGGGCAAGTCGCTACTTATACATAATAAATTCTAGGTTTGAAGTTAATTTTCCTTAAGTCCTTAAAAATTGATAATTTTGTTATACTCGTAGTTATTCGTTGGGAATTAGCATATTTATATTTTGTTTAAGATTTACTTGTGGCAAACATGTAACAATATTGTATAAGATAAAAAAATGAAATAAAGATAAAGATGTATCATCATCAACTTTTAGAACGATGACGTCATTACACAGCGCTATCTATCAATCGAATTAAGAACGAAATCGCATCGAAACATCATCGCTTACCATCAGGTGAGATAGTGGTCAAACGCGAGCCTATCAATAATAAAAATAAAAAAATCAAAGTAAGTAACACGCTCAACCCACTTCACCGTTGCTTAATAAATTCTGAACCCCATCTAATAGAATTGATCATAATTTATGCCGTCAACAAAAACCACCTACACCACATATTTTGCTACGAAGGAACGTTAATGAATTACTTTCCTATTAGAAGCCTCATGTGCAAAAATTGCTTCGAAAATGAAGAAAATTCAATATACATACCACAAAATGATACATTAAGTATATGTCTACTTCAGTTTCGTCGAATATTATTTGCATATTATATCAAGAGTAATAAGAATATCTAATCCAAGGTGAATGGCGTCTTAGATTCGTTGAAGATATCCAATATTTTTTCGGCAATCAGGTTATTTTAGGGTTCCGTACCAAAGTCGGTAAAAACAGAACCCTTGTAGGATGTTTTTATTGTCCGTTTGTCCTTTTGTCCATCTGTAACGACCCCATTTTCTCAGGAGTGCGTGGAGGTATGCATCTGAAATTATTAACATCAATACCTAGGTACTCAAGTTTGCTATTCTAAGCAGTAGTAAAAAAATCAAACTTCAAGTCTACACAATCTGAAGATAAGGCCGTTTAAGAGGGTTCTTTATCACTCGCCTATCGTCAACATCGAGCATGGTTTAGAAGCTTGTTACTTCATCTACCGCAATCCAACGCGATGTTTGATGAAAAGGCAACGTGAAAAAAGAGAGATAACGCCTAAAAACTCTGTTAGCATTCGGTAATTCCATGATTTAATCGAATATTTTACAATACTTGTTCCAGGAAATACGTGTTTTCTTTTAAACCGTAAAATTTTTTGAAAAAAATGTCGTCATTTAGAATCTTGATTAAAGCAAGGCTTCTAATGTTATACTTTTTTGACTATTTTAAGTTTTAATTTAAGATGAAACAAAGTCTCATAGCACAAGTAGGTACTTGTGAGGTAAGGAAAAATATTTGAAAACTGTAAAATTAAGTTATGTCACAAAAAAAAAACTCTATTGCGATTCGGAATAATCTTCGAGACTTGATTCGAGAATTTAACTATTTAAATAGGTAAGTTTGTTCGGAACCCTCAGTGCGTGAGTCCGACTCGCGCTTGCTCGGTTTTTTTTTGGTTCGAAAATATCTTAAGCCCTGAAGGCCGTATTTCTCAACGAGCTCGAATAAATTCTGACATGTTTATGGGTCTACTTTCAGCCCCACTTGTCAGTGAAATAAACTAATATGGCCTGTGATTTGGGAACTCCGATATCTCTTTTTTAGGTGTCAGAACAATAAGATTTATGTGGCAGAGGGAGTTGATAAAGATAAAAGTATTATTTATTATAGTTATTTGTAGTTATACGTATTTACGACTGTCGGGTGGGTCACATCAGCCGTATACATGTAGGTACACTGACCGTTGGGCAAGAGTCTCCACAAAGTGGGTACCTGAGGATGGACGATGTCGCCGAAGTCGACCTGGGAAGAGATGGCGAGATGACCTAGATGCCTAAAGCAAAGGCTTTTCGAGGTAACTCCAGAAAAGAATACCTGGATGAAGATCTTTGCCCATCGGTGGAAAAGTATAGGTTAGGTGCCGCTGCCACGTTTCTGTAGCGCGTCAGGTATGTTCGCAGCAGCGCGTACAGCTGACTTCTTTGCGATCATACGGAAAAGATCCGCTTCACCACTGCGTCGGATGCGGGGCGACAACATTCTTCTGAGCATTGTTTTTTTTTTTTAGGTGGGAAATCATGTGGGAGATAGTGTCAGAGTTTTACTGACCCACTCCTGTTCCTGCTTTGCTTTCATCCCGGGGCCCCGAGTTTCGCTTTCACACTAGCTAGTAAGACTGAAGGCCACCTAATGGGGCACCTGCGTGCAGTACGTGTACTGTAGTTGTCTGGCAATCATGCTGAACTGGACCTATTTTAGCGCAGCCGTGAGGCGCACAATTGTATATCTATATTATATATTTTTTATTATTTTTTTATTCTCTTTTGTATGGTTTCGTGTTTACATATATTGTTTGTGTGCCTTGCGTTGTGACAAAAAAAAATCATTTTCTTTCTTCTTTCTTTACTGTTGCCAGGTGTGTCTGGAAGGTGGCGAAATTAATTAAGCATTACATTATTTAAGTTTGTGGTCAAGTATACTAACTTATCGTAGATTATACTAACTAACGATTTTATGAGTAATCTGCCTGAATTAAAGATAAATAAATAAAAATAAAAAAAACGATTGTCGAAAAATGGAAATAGTTCATATCTAAATAATGATAGTACGGGTCGATACCCACGGTTAAGTTACACTTGCCAAGGTGTCATTATTAGGTCTTTGACAGCCGTTACAGTTAGACAGAAAGTAGAAAAGTCTGACAACAGTAATTTTACCAAGGAGTATCTACTTACTCAGTTACTGTTATTTGTGCAGTTAGAGTTGTGGAGATTAGATAGACAGTTGATCCTTGTGAAACACTGGTATTATTGTTATTATTATCTCCTTTATTAAGGTTGTCGGGATTGTTCGAAAGAGGTCGTGGCAATAGAAAGCAAAGGATAATAAAACTAACCCGGGTTTTAGTCAATAGAAGTCTGACACTCGCTCTCGCTCCACCCAAAACGGGAGTCTTTTAACAATTTCCCACTTTAAAAAAAAACTAGACAAATGCGAGTCGGATTCGCGCACTGAGGGTTCCGTACAAACTTACCTATGTTATATAATAGTTCAATTCCTGAATGGAGTCACGAAGACACTGAATCACAAAAGCAGTTTTTTTTTTGTGACATAACAGCAAATATACGGTTTTCAGATTTATTCCTATATCTGTGCTATAAGACCTTGCTTTGTGCCAAATTTCAGGATTCTGGGTCAACGGGAAGTACCCTATGAACTTTGATTCCCTTGATAGTGTCGAAATATACGTTTTTTTGCGACATAAACGGCCGTATCTTTTTTTTTCGTTAATTTCTGCAGACCGGTGTATATGGTTTTAATTTCAACTCGATACCTCCACGCATTCTCGAGATAAAAGGTCTTAACAGACAGGCAGACAGGCGGACAACAAAGTGATCCTATAAGGGTCCCGTTTTTTTTCTTTTTAGGTACGGAACCTTAAAAATGACCCTACAGAAACGGCCCGTGGTCAACAAAAAATAACTTTTGAACATTATCGCTGCTCGAAATACACTTTGTCTACTGTACAAGGGCACTTGTCTTATGGTCGTTAGCAAGCTTGTTAATTATGGCGTCTTGGGTTCGATCCTCAGAAGTTTTACAATGGCAGCAATCAGCTATTAATAATGCCTTTAGACGAGACTCAAACAATTGACTGATGAACTTTATATGAGTGTAGTATTAAAACAGCTTTGTTTACTCCATTATAACTAATAATATTACTCGACTTAGCACACGAGGTTATTGACATGTGGAATGTGGACTCGGCTGTCATTGTGCCGATTGTCGTTACCGCCAAGATGGCCAAAAGCCTCGGCGACCATCTGTCTAAGGCTTAGATCCAACCTCGCAACGATAGCTTAGACTCTAAGCTATCGTTGCGAGGTTGGATCAAGGGATCATACATAAGGCAGTACTCCTCGATACGGCTCGCATTGTGACGAGGTTCCTGTCTCCTAATGTTTTATATATCTGAATGTTTATTTTCCAGATAAATTACACCCAGACACAGAACAAATTTTAATGAATGTGCTCATAACACAAACATTTGTCCTGGGTGGGAATCGAACCCACGACCTTCGGCATAGCAGTCAGGGTCACTAACCACTAGATCAACAGGCCAGTCATTTTTTAAATTAGACATACATATAAAGATACTAGCTTCTACCAGCGACTTCGCCCGCGTAAAAGTAGGTTTCTCCATATAAATTTTTAACCCCCGTTTTACCCCTTTAGGGGTTGAGTTTCGTAAAATCGGCAGTCTTAGCAGATGTCTACACCCTATAAGGAACCTACCTGCCAAATTTTGGATTTGCAGGTGTTTCTGAGATTTCGTGATTAATTAGTGAGTGGTAGATATATCGCTTTTATATGTAGATTTCTCATGTGTGCATGGAATCGTAGCATGATAATGTGTAGACACAGACGCAGTGAAGTGTTTTTTTTGGTTGACAATGACTTCTCCCGCTCGAGTGGGCGAGAGGGAAAGTCAGACTTTACTAACGAAAACTCACCTGTATTTCTTCCGTATCCCTTTACGACCCAGGGTCGCAGACTGTCTCGAATAATCACGCAGCCCTGGCAGGCATCATCCCTGGCGAACCCCGTCAGTTAAGCTGACATTTTTTGAGTGGAACACAACACTTTGTCGGACAGCGAACTACACATTACTCGCCATTCATTAAGTGCTAGCGTGCAACAACGAAATATAAATTTATTTAACATTTTTCTAGTCGGTTTAGCCACTTCAACACGTCTTGACATCGTCTTGCATAAATAAAATCTGTAATTTTCAAGGCTTTGACTATTAAACTACCAAATGATAGCAACGCTAATGATTAAATAGTAATTTACACATTTTATTAGTTTTTTTCCGCATATCAATATCTAGTATTTTCTGGGCTGAAAGTAATCTAGAATATCGAACACAGTAATCTAGAATATAAAATTAATAATTTTAGCTCAACCTTCTAAAAAAAAAAAAAACAATTTAACCTCTTTGCAATACTACTTTAGAAATGAAAAATGAATTGAAAGGCGTAACAAAAATAAACTCACTTTTAAATATTTATAAACATTTAAAGATAAAAGAAAATCGCAAGTTTTGCTATTCAGTTATACATTGATCTGATACAAAGTTCTCAGGTAACAAACACACATGTTTCCCAACGGAAACAAGGTAGCGAAGTTTGTTTGAACGAACTGTGATCTTTGTTTTGTATGAAAGAGTTTGATCCGCCAACAGGTATCCGTTGGTAAAGGATTTATAGCAAACAGGGTGTGTACATAATATTGAAAGGAAATGTTACGTGCCTATAAAAATCATAGTTTAGTAGTAGGTTGGACTGTCCTTATGTCTGCTGACTGTCCACTGCTGTGACATACAAGTTACCAACAGTGTCACTTGGTAGGTTCCTGCACCGGATTCGTGCGGTAGAAACGCCCGGGTGTCACCATTGCGTGTACCGCCCGGAGGACACGGTGGAGCACACGGTGGAGGTGTGCCCCGCTTGGGGAGAGCAACGCCGTGTCCTCGTGGAGGCGATCGGCGGCGGTGATCTCTCGCGCCGGGCCTTGGTACAGGCCATGGTCCGGAGCGAGGAGGAGTGGCAGGCGGTCGCCTCCTTCTGTGAAGCAGTAATGCTAGCAAAGGAAGCGGCCGATCGCGTGAGGCAACGGTCCTCACGCCCCAACCGCCGCCGGGATTCTAATCCCGATTTCCGGCCACCGTAGACGCGGGCTTGCAGATGGTGAGCAATGGGTGGGTCGCCGTCCGACCGTCCGGTAACCGTCCGGACCGAGCCCAAGTCGTTGATGGCGCGTACTGTTTCACGCGCGCCTCAAGGAGATGTCAGCAACTGTAGGGACCATCAGGGTCGAAGCCTACTGGGGCCAAGGGTCTGATTCTGAAAGGAAGACTCGGCTCTGGTACGAAAGGCAACGAAGGAACAGGAGTGGGTTTTTAGTCAGAAAAAGTCTGACACTATCTCGCGCTCCGCCCAAGAGCGGGGGATGTCATAAGATGATAATCCCACCGAAAAAAAAAACCTACAGTGTCACTTATAAGAGACTATGGTATTGATATATTTATAATTTAATGAATTTTGGAATTTTAATGTATTGAATATTTGTAATGACTATTTTGTAATAATTTTAATTAATGTGATTTTTGTGTTTATTTATTTTTAACTTTATTAAAATCTAAATGTGAATGATTTTTATATGGGTCATAAACGTACCTGAAATAAATGAATTTTAATTTTTTAATACAATTTTATTGACGTTAAGATGTGAGTAGAAGAAAAATGTCGTTGCGGCCCAGTGGTTAAGAAGGCACGGCGGGCACTTGACTTGATACCGCAACAGCCACTTTCTACTCGCACTCTTACATTGTTGACACCTCTACAGTCCGACATTTTGCCTTGTCATTCATACCGTGTACATCGAAGGACTGGAACAATTTGCAGAATTTCATATTTCTAGACTAAAGCAAAAGCATAGATTGTCCGTTATTTTTCAGAGCGATTGAATTTGAGACTTTGTAATTTTATAATAATAAAATGTATTTTTGTTTCAGGTTACTTCCCCTTACCCGCAATATACTGCCTTTGCTGGCTCTGTCTCGACGTGTTACTCTGTACGGCATCCATCATGCATTTATGCACCATTAGCGTCGACAGGTCTGTAAATAACTTTTTAATTCGTTTATTAAAATTATTTAATTATCCGGTCAATCTTTTCTGTAATAATATAATATTGTGTGGCTTTTAGACTAAATAATAAATTACTATATAGACAGATTAGAGTCATTCGGGTCAAGAGCGCACTTTACCTTTATTGATCACACCATAACAAAAATAGAAAGTGATTATGAAAATAGATAGAGTATTTAATGCTTTACTAAATACATAAGTTTATATCCTGTTTAAAATCATTCTTAGAATTAGACAATGATGAGGCTTCGTCAGAAGATCTAATGATATCCATTTTTTTTTATTCTAAGACTAATAACGATCAGTTTATTGAGGGTAAAACAAATGTAGGAACTTTGACATTCAATGTGGCAATGCTGCAAGTCTTGCAGCATTGCCAAAATAAATGCCAAAGTTATTTAATTCTTAGAACAAAGAATGAGGCAGCCATTTTACAAAATTAAGCTGTTGATCCCCGCATTAACGCCGGCGTTCACGCGCCATTGTCTTACTATTGTGTCTGTAATTACGCACTCAAAAGGTTAATCTACTTTAAAATACAACTAAAGGTTGTTTTTGGCAATTTGAGAGGCTATCAGCTGTTTAATAAATCGGACACATTTATTTCAAGTTGCACGTTCTATCGTAAAGTTCATCCATCAGACGAGACCAAGGTCAAAAATGGGCTTATCGTCAAATAAAACACAACTTTAGGCAAAAAAATACCTTCTCTAAAAATATTTATTAAACAATACATATGTACACACAATCACACATAGATATAATAAAAGAAAATAGAAAAATAGGCAGGTACAAAAGCTATGCTTATTTCTACAGAAATCTTTTCCGACATACTCTGCAGAAGGAGAGTTAGAAAAAAAGAGAAGTAGACACCGTGTGTAAGAGTAATAAGAAAATAAGTAAATATCGAATAATATTATGTAATAAAACCGCTCACTTCAGTATAAAATAATATATTTATTACTCAATTCTTTGAATTGTCAAGAAGTCAGTCAGTCAGAAAAATGATACTCAAATCGTACATCACTCATGGATCTCAAAAAACTCCATAGACACTCTTTTAAATCATATTATTATTACAAATATCTAGAATACATATTTCTTGTCAACAAATTGTGACAAATTGTGCGTCTGACCTAAACGATCGCTAATTAAACAAGAAAGCTGTCGCCCGCCATTACGCTACATTGACAGCTTTACTACTGATAATCACAAAAATATATTTCAGTGTTGCCAGAGCAATTAGTCAATTGCAATGAATAATTGAATACAAAATAAATTAAATAACATACTTGGTTACAAAAAAAACTGAGTAAATGATCTGATTTATTTATCAAAATCTAACAATTTATTATAATACATGTATTTGTAAACAGCTACGACCAAATAGAAAGATGTCCTTTCACACTGAAACTGTTAATACCACGTAATACCGACTGATATTATGTTTTTCTACCAGGTATCTCTCCCTCCGGTATCCAATGAGGTTCGGAAGAAATAAAACGAGAAAGAGAGTGACCGTCAAGATTGCCTTCGTCTGGATCCTGTCGTCAGCCATGAGTCTTCCATTGGTTTTAAAGTATTCTAAGGTAAGTTTCACTACCCAAGCACTCATCATACGCTCCGTAGTTCTGTACCATTCATAGCAAAAAACGACAAAAAAGTCACATTAGTTATATGGGAGCCCCACTTAAGAGGGTCCTTTTTCACTCGCCTATTATCAACATCAAGCATGGTTTAAGTGTAAGAGGCACATTGAATATTAACATTAAGCTTGAAAGGTCTCGACTGATGAAGTCTACGCTCCGTCCAGCACAGATCCAGATCCAAAACCCCGAGAGCTTTCAGCTCGAACTCCACAATCGTTTCGAGTGCCTAGGAAGCTCCGTGGATGAATATAACGATGGGTTCGTGGAAACTGTCCATACGGTCGGGTCTAAGTTTTTAAAGACTCACCGTACAAATAAGAACAAGAAGCTCTCTGATCCGACCCTCGAGCTAATGAAGAAGAGACGTGAGATGATTCTGCAGTCTTCAGACGATGCGTGCATATACCGGCAGCTCAATAGACAAATCTCGAAGTCCCTGAAACGCGACCTTCACCGCTTTAATACCGCAAGGATTAAGGATGCGATTGAGCGGAATAAGGGCTCTAAAGTATTTGCACAAGATCTGTCTATTGGGCAAAGCCAGCTCACGAAACTGAAGACCGACGATGGCAGAGTCATATCCGCCAAATCGGAGCTTCTGGGAGAGATCGAGGCTTTTTATGGACAGTTATACACGTCTATCGCTAAACCCGCTGTAAATCTAAACAACCCAAGAGCTGGATTGACTCGACACTATACCGAAGATATCCCGGACGTCAGCCTGTACGAGATTAGGATGGCTCTGAAGCAGCTAAAAAATAACAAGGCGTCGGGTGAGGACGGAATTACGGCCGAACTCCTGAAGGCGGGTGGAAAACCGGTCCTTAAGGCCCTTCAGAAGCTATTTGATACCGTCATACTCGAGGGAAAAACGCCACAGGCGTAGAGCAGAGGCGTGGTGGTACTCTTCTTTAAGAAGAGCGATAAGCAGGGCATTATCGCTCTTCTTTTCTTCGAGCTTCTTTTCTTCTGAAGCGAGATGGGCCTATAATTCTTTTAAGAATTATAGGCCCATCTCGCTTCTGAGCCATGTCTACAAGCTGTTTTCCAGAGTCATCACGAATCGTCTCGCGCGCAGGTTCGACGACTTCCAGCCTCCCGAACAAGCCGGATTTCGAAAAGGCTTCAGCACCGTGGACCACATACATACGCTGCGGCAGGTTATAAAGAAGACTGAGGAGTATAATCAGCCTCTCTGCTTAGCGTTTGTGGACTACGAGAAAGCGTTTGATTCGATTGAAACTTGGGCTGTACTGCAGTCTCTCAAACGGTGCCAAATTGACTATCGGTATATCGAAGTGCTGAAGTGTTTTTACAAAAACGCCACTATGTCAGTCCGACTACAAGACCAGACCTCGAAACCTATCCTCTTGCAGCGGGGCGTGAGGAAGGGAGACGTTATTTCTCCGAAACTGTTCACGGCAGCAATGGAGGATGTCTTCAAGGTTTTGGAATGGAGAGGGCTAGGCATTAATGTCAATGGCGAGTACATCACTCACCTTCAGTTTGCCGACGACATAGTAGTCATGGCTGAGACTACGGAGGAGCTCAGTACAATGCTTGGTGACCTCAGTAGAGCTTCCGAAAGAGTGGGACTTAAAATGAACATGGACAAAACCAAAGTCATGGTAAACAGCCATGTAGCACCCACTCCTATCAAGGTGGGGGACTCTACACTCGAAGTTGTAGACGACTACGTTTACCTGGGACAGACGGTCCAGTTAGGAAGGTCTAACTTCGAGAAAGAGATCAATCGTCGAATCCGACTCGGCTGGGCAGCGTTCGGGAAGCTGCGCGGTATCATCTCGTCCAATATACCACAGTGTCTCAAGACGAAAGTCTATGACCAGTGCGTGTTGCCAGTGATAACATATGGCTCCGAAACGTGGTCGCTTACAATGGGTCTCATCAGAAGGCTTAAAGTCACCCAAAGGGCAATGGAGAGGGCTATGCTCGGAGTTTCCTTGCGTGATCGAATCAGGAATGAGGATATCCGCAGGAGAACCAAGGTTGCCGACATAGCAGGAAGAATCGCCAAACTAAAGTGGCAATGGGCAGGGCACATTGCTCGCAGAACAGATGGCCGTTGGGGCCGAAAGGTTCTGGAATGGCGACCACGTACCGGAAGACGTAGCGTTGGAAGGCCTCCTACAAGGTGGACCGATGACTTGGTAACGGTTGCGGGAGTCCGATGGATGCGAGACGCACAGGACCGTTCGTTGTGGCGACGCTTGGGGGAGGCCTATGTCCAGCAGTGGACGTCTTTCGGCTGAAATGATGATGATGATGGTTTAAAAGCTTGTTACTTCATCTAACGCAATCTACCGCGATGTTTGACAAAAAGGCAACGCGAAAAAAGAGAGATAACGCCTGAAAACTACGTTAGCATTCGGTAATTCGTGATTTACTCGAATACTTTACAAAACTTGTTCCAGAAATTACACGTTTTTTTTTAAACCCATAAAAGTTTTTAAAAAAAATTGTCATTGTATAGAATCTTGATTAAATCTACAAGGCTTCTATTGTTATACTTTTTTAACTTTTTAAATTTCTGTGTAAATTATGAAGTGTCAAAGTTCATGCAAAATAGCAGATTTTCAGAGGTCTTTACTGGTTAGTATTTATAAATTGATTTCAATAGAAGCCTAGATAATATCGACAAGATAGTGGGTTTCCAAAATATCTAATGAAAAATGTGTATTAAAGTCATAATCGTGTAAGCAACCGCTGTTGTATGAAAAACAGTGAAAATGTATGTCGAGTTGTTGAGTTTTATTCTGTTTTTAGTATTTGTCGTTAAAGCGGCAACATCATATGTGAAAATTTCAACTATCTAGCTACACTGTTCATGAGATTATAGCCTGAAGACAGACAAACGGACAGCGGAGTCTTAGCAATAGAGTCCCGTTTTATCTCTTTGGGTACAGAAACCTTAAGAAGGCTGGACAGAGTGGAATTCAGAAACTCAAAAATCTATGAAGTTGTCGAGATTTTTCGAATGAGTTACCGTAGCCCTGGAACGGGAGCGGGGAAAAAGCGGGAGAAATTATTTGATGATTTTCCAACCTAAAAAAAACTTATTATAAAATAAAAATACAACTGACTTCAATGTAAATTTTGGTGTTTCTATAATAGTTTCCTTTGCCTCTTCGTTATTTAACACCGACTTCCAAAATTAAAGTTATTTTGCATTATTCAGTGTTTTTTTTACATTGAAGTCAGTTTTTTTTTGTAAAAAAGTTTTTTATTTTACACTTTTTAGTTATGGTACCACCACTAAAAAGTACCCCTCGGACAAACTTAAATAACTTATAGCCAGAGTGCATCTCATGACAATTCTAATAATCCCAAACACGGTTAGATTAATTTATTACAGAATTCCAGCGCCTAACTTCAGGCTTCATCATCAGATCAGTTCGATATATTCCCCCTCTTCTCTCAGTTAGTCATCGACTACACGTATAAACAAAGCAATTTTACTTGTTACGACGATTCTGCTGTGATCCTATGAGGAGTTCTGTTCCATGTCTTCGAAGTTCATTATCAGATCATAACAATATTTCTATGGGACCAACTCAGAAGCGTCACCTTTCAATCTTGAAATCGGTGAACATACATTAAAAAAAAATACATTCAGTCGAACATGGAACCTCTTCCTTTTTGAAGTCGGTTAAAAAATGGCCCTACAGAAATGTCACGTGGTCAAAAAAAGAACTTTCAAACAAGCATTATCGCTGATAGAATTTCAGTTTGTATAAAGTACAAGGGCCCTTGAGTACTGGTCGTTAGCGCGTTTGCTAATCATGGCGTCTTGGGTTCGATCCTCAAAAGTTTCACAATAGCAACATCCGGCTATTGATTACGCCTCTACAATACATGAGAGATGTTCTATATCTAGCCGACTTCAAAAAAAGGAGGAGGTTCTCAATTCGGTTGTATTATAGAGCTCCTCAGAGCTCCGTCGTTTAAGTTTTTCAATTTTTTGTTCCTCTAAAAGGTTATGTTTCCAGATTGGTCCCATTTTTTTCAAAATCTAGTTCTTAGGATGGGATCCATGCGGAATCGAGGGAACTCCTCAAATATTATAGGCAACCATTATAGCGGTTGTGGTATTTTCAATTTTCATTTCGATAAATATCTTGGGAGATATCACAGTTTTAAAATAACGCTGCAACAAAATAATGATGCGCGAATGCTGCGACTCTATTCGCAGGTGCACACGCACCGCAGACTGCAAAAAGGTAGCGCCTGCTTTTTGGCCTTGCACAGATTTTAATTTTATTTTTTCATAACTATTTTAATTCTACTGTATTTGTGAGGTACGAATAAACGTTTATTCTTTCTTTTCTTTCTTTCTTTTTAATGGTGTAAAAATGGCTCTTTGGAAAAAGTTTTGCAAGATGTCAGTATAATCATATGGGATGAATGCACTATGATTCATAGAGACATAAGAAAATGTAATAAAATTATGGGTGGAATCACTTTCAAGTTTGCTGGTGATTTTCGCCAAACATTGCCAGTGATAGTTGGGGGAACTAGAGCTACCATCATGAAGTCTCGCTTAAAAACTTCCCTCTATGGAAATTCGTGCTCCCCCATAAACTATATTCTATTAATATGAGTACATATTTGAGCGGAGGTAGTTCAAATTGTCCTTCAAGTTACTTTTAATAGGAGATGGGAAAGTACCTTATTGTGAAAACCAAATCGAAATTGATCGTGATTGGTATGAATTGACCTAATCTCCAAAATCTACCCAGATATAGTCTAAATATAATGTGTCAAAGCGTAATATTGGCGGCTATAAATAAAGTGTTGACAAAATCAATAATAAATAATTCTGGCTAAACCTCCAGGAGATAGCATCAACTACATTTGTATTGATAATGTAATGGATTAAGAGGATGCGGTACATAACCCTTAAGAATTCCAGAATTCGCTAATTCCAAGCGGCCGTGCTCCACATTCGCTCAAATTAAAAACGGTACACCAATTATTTTACTACGAAATCTTAAAACTTTCATGGTTATGTTACGGATCCAGACTCCAGAAGTTAAATTCCTTTGCTATTATAATATGATCTGTGCCACAGTTTTGACTGGTCCAACATTAGGGCAAACGGTGCTGATACCTCGCATCCCTATGATACAAACGGATTTACCTTTTAATTTAAAAAGAATTCAACTTGCTGTGAAGGTATCTTTTGCGGTAACAGTTAGTAAAGCCCAAGGGTAAACATTTAAGCACATAAGAATCGATTTACGCCAAGAGTGTTTTTTTTCGTACGGGTAGTGATTTCTTTTTCGGTATAATATATGTTGCTCTATCGAGATCTAGTTTCGGAGAGAATCAGTATGTACATACTTCTCCTGGAAGAAAACAAAGCTAAAAATATAGTGTACGTAGAAGTACTTTAAAATATTAACTACTACTTAGTCCCTACATACTAATATTATAAGACCCAGTACTTTCGCCCTACGTTCTATAGTTCCACTCTTACTTATAACAGCGTGAAGCACCTAAAACAGCCTTTTAATGTACTTAGAATTTACAAATATTTCCAAATTCTACGCACAGAAGTTGCGGACAAGAGCTGCTACTGATTAAAATAAAACAAAATCAATCAGAAAAACCTAATAAAACCATTTTCGACTTCTACGCGGACGAAGTCGCGGGCAAAAGCTAGTTCATAATAAAGGTTTCAAAACCACTACTTAATTATGAGCCGTGTCATTGCCCAAGTTATTGGCACGCGTGAATGTTGTACATAATTGCGTATGGCAGCCAATTGGCAACATGACAAGTCCATCGAGAAAGACCCGTCGTATTCAAACCAGATGTGATACAAGCTCTGCTTCGATGCTGCATGCCTGATTGCATACTGCATGCTTGCTTGCATGCTGCATGTCTGCTTGCATGATACATGCCTGCTTGAAGGCGTGAGTCCCACTCCGCTCCCGCCTTAACAAAAGAAATTTCATTCAAACTCATACATATAAATACACTTTCGCCTTATAATATTAGTGTAATGTAAAATATAATTTGTTTTGTACGTTATACAAAAATTTGTTACAAAATTGGGAAGCCTAATCCAGGTTATACTCTATACAAATATTGGGCTTGTGGACGATGAACAATGGATAGCTCGCCGCCTGGCTGTCCGGTAATTGTCCGAGCTCAAATCGTTGACAGCGCGTAGTGTTCTACGCGCTCCTCAAAGAGATGTTAGCGAACCGTAGGGGCTCAAGAAGGCCGATGCCTGCTAGAGCTGCAGAGATTTTTTGAAAAGGAAACGCGTGGTCCTAGAATGCAAGGGCAACAAGTGTGGTCTTAGTCAGTAAAACTCTGACGGGTCCTTTCGCTCCACTCTAGAAAGGGAGAAGTCATTGGATGATTTCCCACCTCAAAAAAAATCGATACTAATATTATAAGAATAATAAATAGGTCTGTACTTTTGTTTGTAATGAATACAATAAAAAACTACGAGACCATTTTAAAAAATTCTTTCACCAGTGTCTATTTTGTCCCTGAGTGATATAATTTAATTTAATTAAAGATAAGACAACAATATGTCCACTTTGTTAGTAAAATATCTTAAAATTAGTGTTAGTATTACATAAACAAAAAAAAAATAAAAACATACAGTGAAGTGTGAAACCGAGGCAAGATGTGCAGAGAACGATATGGCAAGAAGAAAATATATATAAGCTATATATTTTCAACTGTCACGCGAGCCAAGCCACTGGCAGCAACTAGTTGAGACAGCTTATAAATGGGTTCATTAACACTGATATGGAGCCTCCAAAGTCCTTTTGACTCATTAAAATATACTAGTAAGATTCAAACTCAAATTGTATAGACAAAGTAATCATTCTCTTCAATAAAATATTATTAGATATTCAAATCTTTCAGAAGAGGTCACTTGATCAATATTTTAGCCGCAAGATAAAAAGGGTTTAAATTTAAATAACTTTAGTATTCTAATAACAATGTATTCCAAAATTATTAATTTGATGTATTTCTTTGAAATTAATCGTAATAGTTCACTAAGACTTCGTCTACATGAACTATTACTTCGTCCCTTGATTGGTCTGAGGTAGGTTTTCAAATTTAGCTCAAATCGTTACAGCCGAAATAATTGCCTTCATTTCGTCAAGTGCTTCTTGGAATGGATTCCTTAAGAAATTAATTAACCCTTGATTATGTTATAGGTATTTGTCTTGAAGTGTTCCACGTGACTTTTCTTAAAATTAGAAACTATTTCGACTTAAACACTATTGTTATAGTTTAATCGTGAACTGTGTAGCGTTAAACAAAAGACGATCATAATTTAAACGTTATTTTGGGTAACATCTCACTGCCTCATTATTTACAAGCGATACCTACCGCTTAACGCGAAAGTTATATTCCTAGGTCGAAAAAATATTATTGAATCTGGCTTTGTGTTGATAGCAAAAGGCTCGTCCCTATTCGTCAACATTAGCAAAAAGACTGTTGGACATATTATAGCCCTCTCCCAAATGTCACCATAACGACCGTTCCTGTGCATCTCGCATCCATCGGATTCCTGGAACCATGGCCCGGTGATCGGTACACGTTTTTAGAGGTATATTACGAGTAACATGCACTGCCAGCTCCCACTTAAATTTGGCAATTCTTCGTTTCACCTAATTTGTGGGTTCCTCAAATTCCCAAATTATGTTTGTAGTTTTGCAATAATCTTTATACTTCATGTACTAGAGAGTATCAACGCTGTAAACGTTACAAATGAAATAATTATTGACCGTCTTACATCGTAATATCTCAGATAGCAAAAATGTATTAATAGGCAGATTTCACAAAAAAAGACATTAAAATAATTTATCAAACGCATAAAGACGACGAAGATTTAAATCAAAATTCAGCACTTTTAATGCTTCGAATGCTGAAAGAAAGATAAAAGAAAATAATTGAAAAGGTTATAGATACTTATAATGTGAATATAATTCATTCAAATAAAGCTGAGATTATGTACTTATGTGGGTAATCTAGCGTGTTTGCAAACATTTGAATAATTAATTCGAAAAAAAAAAGTAAGAATAAAGTAAATGCGAATTTACTATCGTACTATAAATTTGTAATTTTATTTGTATTATCAGATATCAATAGTTTTTAAGTCTAGTAGTCCAGTTATGTAGGGTTTTATCTGCGGAAAAAATCCTAGTGAGCTGAATTTTTGTATACACCTATAATACGGCATAGTCGCTTTCTCAGCGCTCTACTCCGATAACGGTTAATTTTACAGAAAAATCCAACAGGTATTTTTTGTAGACAATTTCACGACGATCAATTTTGTAATGTCTTTGACCTCCGAGCAATAGGTCGCGAGATATTTGAGAAAAACTGAATTTCGTGACCTTTTGACCTTTATAACTTTTTTAGCCGGCATGATATCAATGTCGATTTTACACATCTTCATTACAACGCCGCCCGTAATAAAGGTGTATACAAAAATTCAGCTCACTAGGAATTTTTCCGCAGATTGGAGTTTAAAATGCCTAAAATGACTGGACTATAGGTATAGTTGTTATTTTAGATGACATTTCAATCTAACAAAGTCTAAGTTAGAATATCTCGATCAAACTTATTAAATGTAGTAAAAATAGTTAACATTGATTGCAAAACGGTTAAGAAGTTTTTATGAAAAAAATACAACATTATTATGTATAATATTCTTTTTTTTAGGTGGGAAAATTATCTCATGACAAATCCCGCTCTTGGGCGGGGCGAGAGATAGTGTCAGACTTTTACTGACTAAAAACCCACTCCTGTTCCGTCGTTGCCTTTCGTACCAGGGCCGGGTTTTCCTTTCAGAATCAGACCCTTGGCCCCATTAGGCTTCGACTCTGCTGGGCCCCTACGGTTTGCTAAAATCTTGAAGCTTGGGCTCGGTCCGGACGGTTACCGGACGGTCGGACGGCGAGCTACCCATTGTTCGCTGTCCGCAAGCCCACGCCTACGGTGGCCGGAAATCGGGATCGGAATCCCGGCGGCGATTGGGGCGTGAGGACCGAGGAGGCCGATTGCCTCACGCAATCAGCCGCCTCCTTTGCTAGCATGACTCATGCATATGTATCATATCACATTATATCATTATATATCTTATAATATCACACAAGTATTATAAAGGCAAAAGTTTGTGAGTGTGTGTATCTGATACTCCATCACGCTTAAACGGATGAACGAATCTGTATTCTGTATAAAATTTGACACACGAGATGTCTTTATCCTGGACTAGTACACAAGATGTGTTTGTTTTTTTATCCCTGTAGTATTTTCTCTGGGGATATTTTTTACTATTACGCAGGCGAAACTACTGGCAGAATTTCTAAAAAATTAACAAATATTAAGCGGCGCTGTTATTTAATAGAAAAATGAGTAATTAATTAATTTTTATCACAAAGAAGGTGATTTTTTCTAAAACTAAAACACGCAGAAAGAGTTTCTAAAGACATTTTTTCAGTTCCAATTATTACGGGAACTGAACTGGATTTTTCTGCAGAGTCATTTTCTAAATTGGATAGGAGATACCCGTTCAAATAACTTCTTTAAGCTAAATCAAACTTCAGTGGCTATTCGATTCTAGCAAAGAATGGAACTTTTAAATTAAACTCGTCGTATTATGAAAGATTTTCCAGTGGAAAATAAGATTCAGCTATGTTATATATCTAAGCTTGAAAGTATTCAAATGTTGACTCATTTGAATTCAAAGAATAGGTAATATGTACCTAAGTAAAAAATAATAGATATCTAAGCAAATTGGTAGAAAAGCAAACGAGATAATTATAACAATTTTAAATGTATCTCGCGGCTAGATGCCGTTTTCTATGGCAATCATATTATGGGTGCTGTAGCGACATCTATGGCATCACATAAGAACTAATCCTGCATCGCGCAATTAAAGTTCTCCGCGCGATTTGAACATATAGAACAGCCTGAAATCATCTATCGGGCGCATAACACCCGTCTGGTCGGAGGATCCTCCCTTTTCAACGGAGGTTTGTGGATTTTACTCTTTGTTCCGCATGCCTCCAAAGGTGCTATGGCCTTTGATGCCAAAGAGCATGTCAAATTTCTTTTTATTATTAGTAGCTTTGAAGTTTAATGGATCTACACCATGATGGTGAAATCGCTGATCACATACGGGAGCATCGTATGGTGGACCAGAACCAAGCTGGCAACTTGCAGACAGGCCCTAAGCAAAGTACAGCGGACAGCCTGCATGGCCATTACAGGAGCATTTAGGACCACGCCAACTGCGGCGATGGAAACGCTGCTCAATCTCACCCCTTTACACGTTGAAGTGGAACTAGAGGCGAGGAGGGCCATTCATAGGCTTAAAAGTATGGGACACTGGACGAACTCCGGATGTAAAACAAACCATACAAACACAAGACCAAACAGGGAACTTGACTGGATGATGGACATGGGATGTGACAAAATACATACCATTCATAATCTCAAAAAGGAATTTAAGATCTACATTCCGAGCAGGGAGGAATAGAAAGGTGGGATAAAACCCCACAAAGGGAAAAACCAGGTATGGTATACGGATGGTTCTAAAATGAACACCGGTACAGGAGCGGGGGTACATAGCGACAACTGCAACCTCAGCCTAAGCATGGGCAAACTGGCGACGGTCTTCCAAGCAGAGACCTATGCTATAATCGCATGCGCGCAGGAAATACTAGACAGAGGCACTGAAGGGGACACTGTCTACATTTTAAGCGACAGCCAAGCAACACTCAAGGCACTCACGTCCAATAGAGTGGATTCTGGGCTGGTACTAAACTGTATTAAAATACTAAATCGGATAGGAAGGCGCAACAAGGTCAGATTGATCTGGGTGCCAGGTCATACAGGAGTAGAAGGCAACGAAAGAGCTGACACTCTAGCAAGGAAAGGATCCGAGACACCCCTATACGGACCGGAACCCTTCATAGGACTCTCACCAAGGGTCATCAACCAAGCATTGAAAAAGGCTGCGTTGGAAATACACAGCACACACTGGCGCAACACAACAGGCCAGAAGCATGCAAAGCTATTTCTTAATGACATAGATAAGGCTTGGACCCAAAAACTATGGAGGTACAGCAGATCACAGCTCCGAACAATCACAGGAGTCTTCACGGGGCACTATGCCACCAACAAACAGCTCCACAACATGGGACTAGCAAGCGACCCGACTTGCAGGATCTGTGGAGAGGCAGAGGAGAATATGCTACACGTACTGTGCGACTGTGCAGCACTAGGCTCCAGGAGACTAGAGTATCTGGGTCAACCATTTCCAAGACCAGAGGACTACAGGCTCAGCCCCATCAAGGCCATACTGGGACTCATGAAAAAGGTGCACGGAAGGCTGGGGGTTGAGTAGAAGGGAAGGAAGGGGGATTAGCACAAAAGATCCAGAAGGGTCGAAGTGCTCTGGTTTAGGGCCAGCCCCACTATAAGATAAGATAAGATAAGCTTTGAAGTTTTAATTCAGCAAACAAAAAAATGCATGTATATTTCCTATTATCGTAATCTAACTTTGATGTTGAAACTCTGGAAAACTCACGAATAGTAAAATTAAATTAATATTTTTTTCTAGCATCGAATAAAACTTTAAAGACAAGTCTAGTGTACCCCAAGGTACTATTTAGGGACCACTCTAGTTTGATATTTTTAAAAGTATTTTATGCTAGCTTTTGCCAGCGGCTTTGCCCGCGTGAAAATAGAAAATATAGGCCTATGTTACCCAGTGATAGAGTAGCTTACTACTGGTGAAAGAATTTTGAAAATCAGTTTAGCAGTTTTTGAGTTAAATCGTAACATACAAACAAACAAAAAATCAAATCTTTCCCCTTTATAATCATCCTCATCATCATTTCAGCCGAAAGACGTCCACTGTTGGACATAGGACTCCCCCAAGCGTCGCCACAACGACCGATCCTGTGCGTCTCACATCCACCGCATTCTCGCGACTTTCACCAGGTCGTCGGTCTACCATGTGGGAGGCCTTCCAACGCTGCGTTTTCCGGTGCGCGGTCGCTACTCTAGAACCTTTCGGCCCCATCGACCATCCGTTCTACGAGCAATGTGCCCTGCCCACTGCCACTTAAGTTTGGCGATTCTTTGGGCTATGGTGACCTTGGTTCTCCTGCGGATATCTTCATTACTCTTTCTCAAAGTTAGATCTACCCAACTGGATTGTCTGTCCCAGGTAAACGTAATCGTCTACAACTTCGAGTGTAGAGTCTCCAATCTTGATCGGAGTGAGTGCTACATGGTTATTTACCATGATTTTGCTTTTGTCCATGTTTATTACCTCTTTATAATATTACTTTAGATATAGACCAAGTGTACGTACATCAACAAAAAGGGTAGGTTTAGGATTAAGCAGTGTCTGCAAGTATAAGCGTAAAACCGTAATTTGAGAAAAATAAACAGGGAGGAGGTTTACTAACTAATTGCTCATTAAAAAACAACTCGGCAGACTTTTGGTCGTGAATAAACAATGACTTTCATTAATAATTGTTTTATTTTTTTCCAAAATATAGTCTCAGTAGTACTCAATGTGCTACGAGTAGCTCTGCTTAGTTTGGGACTAAGACTTTCGTGTTGTGAAATATTATTATTATTAATTACCATAATGACGAGCAGGACATTATCCTGCGCGCTGCGTGCGCTGAATTGCTAGAAATCGGCTCTTGCAATCAAACCATACACTTATGTACTAGTTATTTTTATGTGTCATTTATGTTAGGTATCTTCATTAATATGTATGATGTAATTCTTAGAATGGTGAAACTCAACAGTCTTAAAATGTATTCCAGAAAGTCTAAAAATATCTTGTCTTATTTCAATTTCGCGTATAAGTCACGAGATTTTCTTAATTTACCTCCAACACGTGTGAAACTCCTGGTTTTTCCTCTAACGGCTGAAGCAAAAATAATTGTGTATTGAAATTGAAAAATACGTGAATCCCAAGTCAAGACCACCCTCGAGAGGCATTCATATTACTTAAGAGTTTTATCTTAGAAAAAGTCTGATACGAAATCGTTTCTAAGCGATATTGTCTTTTTGTTATACTGAGATCGTATTACGTTATAATGTTTGTACCTTTGGAAATGTAATCGTATTAAGAAACGTCACCGATATTTTATTTTTTTGAAGTGGGCATTCATCAAGTTCTCCTACTCTAGAGTTAAGCGAGTGAATGTGTCAGGCTTACTGACTAGTTAGACCCGCAGTTCTAGCAGGCATTAGTCCTTCCACCTTGAGATCCCGCTGGATCTCTGTCCGCCATGCCGCGACTTGTCGTAGCAGCGGAGTTTCGCCCCGGCGTTGCATCTCGACGCGCAGATCGTGCATGCGTGCAAGGACTGTTGCCTCCAGATCCCATGGTGGCAGGCCAGCAAGGAGGCTCGCCGCATCGCGGGAAACCATGTGGTATCCCCGCACCATCCGTATGGCCATGACCCTCTGGCACGCGTTTAGCTGGGCCGCCGGTCAGTCGCCGTCCAACCGTCCGGTAACCGTCCGGACCGAGCCCAAGTCGTCGACGGCGCGTACTGTTCCACGCGCGCCTCAAGAAGATGTCAGCAACTGTAGGGGCCCAGCAGGGTCGAAGCCTACTGGAGCCAAGGGTCTGATTCTGAAAGGAAGACTCGGCCCTGGTACGAAAGGCAAGGAAAGTACAGGAGTGGGTTTTTAGTCAGTAAAAGTCTGACACTATCTCCCGCTCCGCCCAAGAGCGGGGGATGTCATAAGATGATTTTCCCACCGAAAAAAAAAGCAGGCATTAGTCCTACAGATACCCTTCAGATTTTCTGATATCTCTTTGAGGTTTGCATGAATCACTATGCGCCATCGACTCGAACTTAGTCCGTACGGAACGGCCGGACGTTGAGCTATGTTCGTCGACTGCACAATGGTGATACCCATGCGTAGGCGTTTATTCCACCCGAATCCGAAATAGTAACATCCCGAACTGGTTATGTCTGGTGAGGACCTGCGTCAGGCAAAAAGTGAGAATACCGTGGCGCCTTTGTGGGCCACAAAGGCGCCACGAGAGGTGCGGCAGTAAGTCCTCAAAGAGAGGACTTACTGCCGCGATTATGCCGTGTTCAACCGGAGACATTAAGACATTTTCTTCATTTAATTGTCCCACTGAAAGGCTGATGTTTCTCTTGATAAATTAGGAATGAGAACTGATCACCACTCTTGGTGACGGTGTGATGGCCTACATAAAATATGTAACTAGCCTGTGGCAGCGGCTAAAGTAGAAACTATCACAGGGAACGTAATACTGGGTTTTGAAAGTATCCTATGCGCTATTCCAGAATATGGTTTACTCGTGTACCAAATGTCATCTAAATCCGATCAATCAACCGTTTAAGGATGAAGGAGTTTCAAATATACAAACACACACACATATACATACATTACTCTTAAATAAAATTAGTGTGAAAGGAGACAATTCCCATTAGAAGCAACTATTTTATAAAGTAAAAAATCTGTGAAACGAACTGACGAGGCATGTAAAGATTTTGAATTATTAATATTATAAAGAAAAGAAAGAAAACATTTATTTGAGACTTGCACAGGACAAATAAAAAGTAACTACCTAATCTATAAATACTTAACTTAAAATAAAAATAAAAGAAAACAATATTAAAAGATAAAAATAAAAGACCCGTGCGAGGCCAAAAAGGCTCCAAACTCACCAAAAACAAAAAATTTTTTCACTGATTGAAAGCTCCTTTATTCTTGAGTGGCATTGCTATATTTTATGGATATCATACATAAAATATATATCAATTTTATATATTTTATGTATGCAGGCGAAGCCGCGGGGTAAATTGCTAGTAATTAATAATGAAAAAATATTTTGTTTTTAAAATAATAATTATTATTATGCATTATTTTTGTAAACAATAAATACATAAAAAATATGATTCTTTCCAACCACAATGTGTGTCAAAAAAAGTAATCCTCCTTCAAAATTCTATAGGTAATATACTCGTAATTCTGTATTGGAGTAGGTACATCACATGTGACGCAAGCCAATGATCGTCCACCGTGAAATTAAAGACCACTCTATCGGCGGCTGGAATTGATTTCTGTTTTATGTTTTGTACCTACGAATAAATCGGTTTTCGTAGTGATATGGACAATAACATCACAAAAATGTATGGATTCAGAGTTTTCCAATCAGCTCACAACATAAAAAAGTCACTCTAACCTCTTCTAATCTCTCCTTTCGCAGGTCTGCTGGAAGAAATTTCTTTTTGAAATAAGCGTACAAACTTTATATTAAGATACCTATCTTCTTCTGTATATTTGTGTGTACATGAATTATAAAATAAATAAATAAAAAAAATATCTACCCAATAAATCAAATTAATTAGTATTAATAATGAAGATCATGGAACTGACCTGGGTATAATTTATCCCAAATAAACATACTCTTGGGATATATAAAGTAGCCAATGCGCTATTCCAGGCAGGACGTGGTCTACCCGAGTGCCAAATTTCATTCAAAGCAGTTCAAACTTTTGTGTGTGAAGGAGAAACAACATACACACATATACATAGTATACAAACTTTTGCTAGTATAATATTATTGTGAAGTGTATTACAGTAAGAGTAATGGCAAACTCCCGAAAAAAAATTGTTGGTTGTTATCGCAAAACAATCTAGTCGATTTTTTTGCGAAACTTTGACTGGCCATCAGTTTGATTTGATAAAACTTAGTAAATTATTTCATCGGTATTATCATGGCGACATATGTAAACGCTTAATAATTGCATTAACAATTTTCTCGCCCATTTTTTTTTTATTTTTCCAATATAGTTTTCGATAAAATCAGACCAAATACTATAAAGAAGTCTCATAAATGTATAAGTAATAAGGCCACGGATCCTTCAATTTGTGCTAAAAGAATACCTTTGGTGCTAAATAACTCACCGATCACGAATGTACCGTGAAATTAAAAAAAAAAACCTTTATTTTAGGAGCGAAAATGATTTTTCATTTAGCTCCTAGTTCATTGACGTGAAAAATACTCATTTTATTTGAGAAAATATGAAGTAACTTTTATACGTAATCTTTGTATTTTACTTATTTTTGAAATTAATTCTATTTGTGTGTAGCTTATCGTTTGTTAATTATTTCCGTGCGCATTCGATTGTACCAAAACCGATTATTGTTTAGAGATTTCATATTATTAACGAGCGGTCTTCTTCTTCTTCTCGAACCGATGTTTTTCTTTCCCCTTACAAGTTTTTGGGCTCAGTAGGTTACCACGTTTATAACGGCATCAGAGACGTTTTTAGGTAGGCTAAAGACACGTTGAAAGCAGTGGTGGCCGAGTGGGAGAGCAGTGGTGACCGAGTGGGAGAGCAGTGGTGGCCAAGTGGTAACGGCCCCGACTTACGAGTTGTAGGTCGCGGGTTCAAACACAGCCAGGCGCATTACTTTGTGTAATTTATTTCATCACCACTGCTCTCAAAACGGTGAAGGAAAACATCGTGAGGAAACCGACATATCCTAGAACGAAAAATTCGAAGACATGTGACATCCACCAACCCGCACAGGGCCCGCGTGGTGGATTACAGCCCATTCCCTTTCCTAGAAAGAAGGTCTGAGTCCCAACAGTGGGAACATTATAAGGCCGACTATGCTATGCTATAAAGACACGTTTGGGCACTCTAATAAGCGGGCCATCGTCGTAAATCCAACGGGTGGTTATTTAACTTAAAAACGAAAATCGATCTATTAAATTGTATATGTAGCACCAACGCGGCCTTTTTCTTTTGAATTATTATTATGTAATTGCTAGCTGAATTGTCCCACTGATGGGCAAAGAACTCTCTCCATTCCTTTCAACAATCTCGATTCCTTGCTTCCTTTTTCCAATTCTTAAGAAAGACATCCAGATCATCCCGCCATCTTCTTCGTGGTCTGCCGCAGCCAAGTGTATTTGTATTATAAAAGCAAAAACAAAAGAAACTCTCTAATAAACTTGAAGTACGTACTACACTTTTAAACTTAGGACCCTCGCCCACGGCGACTTTTTGTAGCGATGCTGAGTAGCGCGTTCGCATCGATACAGCCCCCCTAGCCCGCCTCCGATTCTTTTGTTCTGACGTCATCTTAACGCTCGATCACGTGGTCAGAACAAAGGAATCGGAGGCATGGCCTACTCGAGGCGTTCGGCGCGAACGATAGGATTGTAACTTGGCTATGGGGGCAGTTGCGATGCTGTAGTGCGTTAGTAGCGCGTTGGCATTTTTCCTATAGCGCATGCAAATGCGACTAACGCGCGTTAGTAGCAATGCTGTCGCGCGCATACGAAACGCGCGATAGCATCGCTACAAAAAGTCATAGTGGGCGAGGGGCCGTAGTGACATATAATTCAATCTACATATAGACAAAAACAAAATAAACATAAATTGTATTCTAAAATACCTATTCTAGAAAATCTGTTTCTTTTTTCTCAAGACAAATTGTAATAAGATTCGAACAATTCCATGTTGTTGTCACATCATATTAGACATATCCTAAGAGACTCTATAGACCCATGTCCTTTTGACGTGCCCAAAGGACCACAATCCCTACATTTTATACCTTCGTAAAAAAGATTTATTTATCTTTTATAGCGATGCTTTCAAAAAATATGATACTGAAAGTATTTATTTATTAAAATCGCCCTTAAAGCCTGCGCAGACGAGCACGACGGAGCGTACTTTTTTCGGCGGAGAAAAAAGTACGCTCCGCGAATAAAAAGTCCGCCGCGAACTCAACGCACAAAGTGTGCGTGTGTGATAAACATCATCGTGCATACGTTCGTCACTCTCGAGCGAACAACACGGACTTAAGTCCGCCATGTGCGTTGCTTCGCCTAGTCACACGAGTTCTATTTTTTTCGGGGACTCCCCCGTACTTTTGTCCGGTCTGCTCTCTGCATGTCCTCGGTTATTCGGGGGACTTTTAATCCCTCGTTTGCGTTACTCGACACAGATGTAAGCAATCTATTTTAGGGGACAAAAACCCGTCGTCTGCGCAGGCCTGTAGCAATACAGCGGTTGGTCCCGGTTGTCATTCGTAGATCTTTGACAGTTCTTACAGATAAAGTCATACGCCAGAAAGTCTTACCTATCCAAGGAGTATTGTGTTGTCCAGCAATTGGGTTGTGGAGGTCTGTTAAACAGCCGTTCCATGCAAAACACGGGTATAAAGCCATATCTGGTTAGAATGGAAACTGATCCCAAGCTATTTGGAAAAAGACTATGGAGATGATGATTTATCAATACAGGTAAATATCTAAAGCGATATCGTGGTCTCAAAATTTAATTATTTACAATATAAAACTATGATAAAGAATTTTAGACCTATAAATAATTAATAATAATTATTATATTCCACAACTATCACACAACGCCGTCTAGTCCCAAGCTAAGCAGAGCTTCTGTTATGATTACTAGACAACTGATAAACATACTTATGTATTTCTAAATACAATATATTATAGATAAATTACACCCAGATACAGAACAAATGATCGTGCTCATCACACAAACATTTGTCCTGGGTGGGAATCGAACCCACGACCTCCGGCATAGCAGCCAGGGCCACTGACCACTAGACCAACAGGCCAGTCATATGTAGTAAAGTTGTTGAGCACGCTCATTTGTTCTGTGTCTGGGTGTAATTTATCTATAATATGTATGTATTTATAAATATATAAGTATGTATATCAGTTGTCTAGTGCTCATAACACAAGCTCTGCTTAGCTTGGGACTAGGGGGCGTTGTGTGATAGTTGTGGAATATTATTATTATATAATTACAAACACGTTTCGGTGTTTCCAGCGCAACTAGTCGGTTGCAACGAATAATCGAATTAAATAAAAATAACATTTTTGTTTACAAAAAATAGAGTAAATAATCTGATGACGTATCAAAACCTAACACTAGTCATTTATCTGAGGCACTTATCACCTTCAATGAAATTGCAACAAACTATTTAAAATCAAATCTAAGAAGAGTTTGCTGAAATATAATAGCTCTCTACTAATTGGTATCGAGTTTCAATTAATCGCCAGTGCAAAATTCAATAACACTTCAACGAACGATTACCAAGTTTGCCAATCTTTCATCATCCATTATTTACGTTACTTTACAATCAATTAATCTTTATCTGGTGCATTAAATGATAAAAGATCAATTAAATTGAACATCTTTGTGATTGATAACTGTTGATCAATTAATTGATAAAGTTTCTTTAACGCGTTTGTTTCAACTAGCGATCCATTGAACTGGAATCGGATTACAATTAAATTGGAGACAGATGTTGAGTGCGAGTTCATTTATAAATGATGGGTGTTCTGTTCAATTAAAAGGTGTTTAATTATTACGAGTAATAAAGACGCTTTAAAGCTCGGGCTAAGCAACAGGCGTTCAATAGTAGGGAATATACAAGGGCCAAGGGTGAGAATTTTTCAAAGAGTTACCGACCTCGAATACAAAGGGCAACTAAAGGACACAAGTGGGTTTAAGTCAGTAAAATTCTGACACACCCTCTCGCTTCGTCCTAGAAGTTATTTTATGATTATGATTTCCTCAAAAAAAAAGTAAGGAGCATGAAAATAATGTTTCTTATTTAACCATTTCAATATAATAATTATTTTTTACTTATGAAATATCTGTCTCACTCACCAAAACGCCTTTTTCTGTGGCAGCGTTAGAAGGCCGTTGTGGAAAGACGTGTCAAGTGACATGACCGGTCGAAGTGTCCCCCTTGGGGGAGGCCTATGACCAACAGTGTATGTATTTTGGCTGAAATGATGATGATGATGATAATCTTTTGCTGGGGCGCTGCACTGAAGTACTTGCGACTTTCAACACCCCCCGTCCACCTCCAGATTAGATGCTATTTTTACATTCTAACAGACACTTGCCCACTTTCTAGCCTCTTTGTCTTCGAACTTCTGAGACTGTATAGCTCACAGTTAAAGCGTTTTGATAAAGTATTGACTGATCAATACTTCTGACAATGAGTTACGATCTATTGTTAATGCTTTAAACGATTAACAATTGAAATTGTAATGAATGAAATTAATTGAACTGTTAATCTTGCTAATAATGGATTTTAAGTCTTGGTGCTAGGTAGTTATGGTTGAAATTTGAGGAAAGAGCAGTGTGAAACAATGTTCCCTATTAAAATGAATAATTGTGTTTAATGACAGCGATTGTCTTTTATTTTTAGTATTATTTACTGGTCTATTTTTAAACTAGCTAACCTGGGCAACGTTATTCTGTGATATAGGTTATAAAAAAATATACTGACTGCAACAGTTTACCTACTGCGGTCTTCCCGTTCAATTATAATTTACGTATCTTCAAGGCTAGAGCTTAGAGTTTAAAAAAATTCAAAGACATGTGATATTCACCAACCTGCACTGGGCCCGCGTGGTGGATTACGGCCCATTTCCTCTCCTAGAGAGGAGGCCGGAGTCCCAGCAGTGGGAACATTAAAAGGTTGATTATGCTTATGCTATGCAAGGCTAGAGTGAAAAAAAAACTTAGTAAATTAGTGCGCTTCACCATCACAGTTTGCCTTACTGCTTACCATCAGAAGGGATCGCAGTCAAGCACTAGTTTATGTCATTAAAAAACTGGGCAAGAGCGAGTTGGACAAAAAAAAAACTACTTATTAGATCTCATTCAAATCAATTTTCGGTGGAAGTTTGCATAGTAATGTACATCATATATTTTTTTAGTTTTTATCATTCTTTTATTTTAGAAGTTACGGGGGGGGGGGACACATTTTACCACTTTGGAAGTGTCTCTCGCGCGAACTATTCAGTTTAAATAAAGATGATATTAGGAACCTCAATATAATTTTTGAAGACCTATCCATAGATACCCCACACGTTGGGTTTGATGAAAACAAAATTTTTGAGTTTCAGTTCTAACTATGGGGAACCCCCAAAATTTATTCTATATATCTTTGTGTGAAAATCTTAATGCGGTTCACAGAATACATTTACTTACCAAGTTTCAACAGTATAGTTCTTATAGTTTCGGAAAAAAGTGGCTGTGACATACGGACGGACAGACAGACACATGACGAATCTATAAGGGTTCCGTTTTTTGCCATTTCGCTACGGAACCCTAAAAAAATATCTCGATAAAAAAGGCGGTGTGGAGGTAAGAGGGTAGAAAATAACCTACGACCTATTTTCAGACCTATCAAATGTGCACAAAAAAGTAGAAAAAAATCTGTCAAGCCGTTTTGGAAGAGTTCCGTAAGTCCCATGGTGTCCAATTTGTTAGTAACGCAATGTTCTTATAGACTAGTGTTAGTAATACTTAAAACTACCCACACCAAAACATGTAAAAAAAAAGACAAGCAATCACTATTGTGCCATTCCATGACAAATGGCGGAACAATGATTCATGTAGCCACAGTCCAGCCGACTAGCGATCATGCTGGATTAGGCGCACAATGCCACATTCGCAAAATGACACATTAGATTTTCGCAAAATGTCATATTCTCAAAATGTCACATTCTCAAAACGCCATATCGCAAATCGTCACATTAGCAAAATGCCATATTCGCAAAATGCCACTTTCGCAAAATGACTTTTCGCAAAATGCCACTTTCGCACAATGCCAAAATGTCACTTCGAACTCGGTATTTTTTAAACTTTGGACGTTAGTATGTTTTTGTCCAAGGGGATGGTGAGGTAGACCAGGACATAACACATTGGATCAACACAGGATGGATGAAATGGCGAAAGGTCGAAGGGTAAAATCTACAAGTCCGTGATAAGGCCTGTATGGATCAGAATGTTGGGCTGCGAAAAAGAAGGATGAAAAAAGATTGCACGTAGTGGAGATGAGAATGTTAAGATGGATGTGTGGTGTGACGAGAATCGATAAAGTGAGAGTGAGTGAGTGTGTGTACGCAACACACACACTCACTCACAATCCAATCCATCCACCAACCAATCAATCAATCAATCAATCAATCAATCAATCAATCAGTCAATCAATCAATCAATCTATCAGCCAATCTATCAGTCAATCTATCAAGCTATCAGTCAATCTATCAATCTATCAATCTATCAATCTATCAATCTATCAATCTATCAATCTATCAATCTATCAATCTATCAATCTATCAATCTATCAATCTATCAATCTATCAATCTATCAATCTATCAATCTATCAATCTATCAATCTATCAATCTATCAATCTATCAATCTATCAATCTATCAATCTATCAATCTATCAATCTATCAATCTATCAATCTATCAATCAATCAATCAACCAATCTATCAATCTATCAATCAATCAATCAATCAATCAATCAATCAATCAATCAATCAATCAATCAATCAATCAATCAATCAATCAATCAATCTATCAATCTATCAATCTATCAATCTATCAATCTATCAATCGATCAATCTATCAATCTATCAATCTAACAATCTATCAATCTATCAATCTATCAATCTATCAATCTATCAATCTATCAATCAATCAATCTATCAATCTATCAATCTATCAATCAATCAATCTATCAATCAATCAATCAATCTACCTATCAATCTATCAATCTATCAGTCAATCTATCAGTCAATCTATCAGTCAAAATCTATCCGAGTCGCCAGTGACTGAAAAGTTGAAAGGGAATTGTTTGTCATTCCCAACACAAACAATTCCCAACCCTCTTCAGGAGGGATGAAAAGCATGTTAAAAAAAAAACAAGAAAAGAGTTATGATGGATGGAGAGAGAGACCAAAGAAAAGATGGATGGATTGTGTGAAGAATGATATGAAAGAAAAAGAAGTTAGTATGACGAGTGAGCGTTCCGTATGGTGTTCGGACGTTAAGAATAACACCATCCCATCTCTTCCCGAGGGTGTCGTAAGAGGCGACTAAGGGACATACCAGAGAATGGGCAGCAGCATCCTCTGTGCATTACAACAACCAAACTGCGATCGCCAACCCGTCTGCCAAGCGTGGCGATTATGGCAACCCCCCCCAACATGAAAAACAGAAGGAAAAAATGGCCCCTAGTGCCCGGCAGCCCGTCTACCCTTGACTCCGGTAGCGGTCAAGGCCACGACGAGGCAAGGGGTGCGAAGAATCTCCGGAGGAGATTTGGCTACCCATCTATTAAACGACTCGACCTGGCAACTTTCAACACGCGTACACTGAGGACTGACGAGAAGATCACTGAACTGGAGGAGGAATTGAGCAGGTTGCGATGGAGTATTGTGGGATTGTCTGAAGTCCGAAGACAGGGGGAGGATACGATAATTCTCAAATCCGGTAACCTGCTCTATTTCCGGGAGGGTGACCAGCAGTCCCAGGGTGGTGTCGGGTTTATCGTCCACAAGTCCCTTGTGAACAATGTCGTGAGGATCGAGAGTGTGTCGACCAGGGTGGCGTACCTTATACTCAGAATATCATCAAGATATTCGCTGAAGGTCATACAGGTCTACGCCCCGACCTCGACACATCCCGACGATGAAGTAGAATCCATGTATGAGGATATATCAAGAGCCATGCATGGTTCTAAGACTCACTTCACCGTGGTCATGGGGGACTTTAACGCGAAACTGGGCAAACGAGACGGTGACGAGCTGCGAGTGGGGCAATTTGGATTTGGACGTCGGAATCACCGGGGACACCTACTGGCTAGCTTTATGGAGAAGGAGGGCCTCTATATGATGAATTCCTTCTTCAAAAAGCGTGAGCATAGAAGGTGGACCTGGCAAAGTCCTGACGGTGCAACTAGAAATGAGATTGACTTCATCCTGTCGACGAAAAAGCAAATATTCAATGATGTCTCTGTGATCAACGCGGTGAAAACTGGAAGTGATCACCGCGTCGTAAGAGGCACATTGAATATTAACATTAAGCTTGAAAGGTCTCGACTGATGAAGTCTACGCTCCGTCCAGCACAGATCCAGATCCAAAACCCCGAGAGCTTTCAGCTCGAACTCCACAATCGTTTCGAGTGCCTAGGAAGCTCCGTGGATGAATATAACGATGGGTTCGTGGAAACTGTCCATACGGTCGGGTCTAAGTTTTTCAAGACTCACCGTACAAATAAAAACAAGAAGCTCTCCGATCCGACCCTCGAGCTAATGAAGAAGAGGCGTGAGATGATTCTGCAGTCTTCAGACGATGCGTGCATATACCGGCAGCTCAATAGACAAATCTCGAAGTCCCTGAAACGTGACCTTCGCCGCTTTAATACCGCAAGGATTAAGGATGCGATTGAGCGGAATAAGGGCTCTAAAGTATTTGCACGAGATCTGTCTATTGGGCAAAGCCAGCTCACGAAACTGAAGACCGACGATGGCAGAGTCATATCCGCCAAATCGGAGCTTCTGGGAGAGATCGAGGCTTTTTATGGACAGTTATACACGTCTACCGCTAAACCCGCTGTAAATCTAGTAAACGACCCAAGAGCTAGATTGACTCGACACTATACCGAAGATATCCCGGACGTCAGCCTGTACGAGATTAGGATGGCTCTGAAGCAGCTGAAAAACAACAAGGCGTCGGGTGAGGACGGAATTACGGCCGAACTCCTGAAGGCGGGTGGAAAACCGGTCCTTAAGGCCCTTCAGAAGCTATTTGATTCCGTCATACTCGAGGGAAAAACGCCACAGGCGTGGAGCAGAGGCGTGGTGGTACTCTTCTTTAAGAAGGGCGATAATGCCCTGCTTAAGAATTATAGGCCCATCTCGCTTCTGAGCCATGTCTACAAGCTGTTTTCCAGAGTCATCACGAATCGTCTCGCGCGCAGGTTCGACGACTTCCAGCCTCCCGAACAAGCCGGATTTCGAAAAGGCTTCAGCACCGTGGACCACATACATACGCTGCGGCAGGTTATACAGAAGACTGAGGAGTATAACCAGCCTCTCTGCTTAGCGTTTGTGGACTACGAGAAAGCCTTTGATTCGATTGAAACTTGGGCTGTACTGCAGTCTCTCCAACGGTGCCAAATTGACTATCGGTATATCGAAGTGCTGAAGTGTTTGTACAAAAACGCCACTATGTCAGTCCGACTACAAGACCAGACCTCGAAACCTATCCTCTTGCAGCGGGGTGTGAGGCAGGGAGACGTTATTTCTCCGAAACTGTTCACGGCAGCAATGGAGGATGTCTTCAAGGTTTTGGAATGGAGAGGGCTAGGCATTAATGTCAATGGCGAGTACATCACTCACCTTCGGTTTGCCGACGACATAGTAGTCATGGCTGAGACTACGGAGGAGCTCAGTACAATGCTTGGTGACCTCAGTAGAGCTTCCGAAAGAGTGGGACTTAAAATGAACATGGACAAAACCAAAGTCATGGTAAACAGCCATGTAGCACCCACTCCTATCAAGGTCGGGGACTCTACACTCGAAGTTGTAGACGACTACGTTTACCTGGGACAGACGGTCCAGTTGGGAAGGTCTAACTTCGAGAAAGAGATCAATCGTCGAATCCGACTCGGCTGGGCAGCGTTCGGGAAGCTGCGCGGTGTCTTCTCGTCCAATATACCACAGTGTCTCAAGACGAAAGTCTATGACCAGTGCGTGTTGCCAGTGATGACATATGGCTCCGAAACGTGGTCGCTTACAATGGGCCTCATTAGAAGGCTTAAAGTCACCCAAAGGGCAATGGAGAGGGCTATGCTCGGAGTTTCCTTGCGTGATCGAATCAGGAATGAGGATATCCGCAGGAGAACCAAGGTTGCCGACATAGCACGAAGAATCGCCAAACTAAAGTGGCAATGGGCAGGGCACATTGCTCGCAGAACAGATGGCCGTTGGGGCCGAAAGGTTCTGGAATGGCGACCACGTACCGGAAGACGTAGCGTTGGAAGGCCTCCTACAAGGTGGACCGATGACTTGGTAACGGTTGCGGGGGTCCGATGGATGCGAGACGCACAGGACCGTTCGCTGTGGCGACGCTTGGGGGAGGCCTATGTCCAGCAGTGGACGTCTTTCGGCTGAAATGATGATGATGATGATGACGAGTGACTGGGCAGAATGGAAGAAAAAAACGTGTTGCGCCGACCCCAAATAACACGGGACAAGGGCAGAAAGATGATGGACGTTAGTATGTTTTTATGGAAAGCCATCTAGCTAAAACTTAATAACTGCTAGATTACAAGTACAGCATTTTTATTTTATGTTAAAATAAATGAAAATGTGTAAATGTGATTAAATACTGGAAAGATTAAATTGGTATTATTTTTTATTCATAATTTTAATAAAAAACCCACTGCAAGAAGTAAATAAGTCATTTTAACAATTTTTATTGTCATTTACGTAAATCGTACATTATGTGATAATTATGATTTTTTTAGAATGTGTCATTTTGAGAATTTGTCATTTTGAGAATGTGTCATTTTGATAATGTGGCATTTTGCTAATGTGGTATTTTTAGAAAAGACATTTTGCGAATGTGTCATTTTGCTCATTGTGGCATTTTGCTAGTGTGGCATTTTGCGTCAATATGTCATTTTGCGAATAATAATTTGCATTGTGCGCCTAATCCATCATGCTAAGGATGTTGTTGGCGCTGCCCCGCACTCTACGCACCAGGGATGCGCATCTTTTACGCATAGTAGTGTAAAAGCAGTCGACGCGATGTTCAGCAAACAGAACACAGTTTATTTAGATATGAATTTAAGATAAATATTTACCTGCGTTGGTACAAATATGGAAATATATCATTAAGTAATTGAATGAATAAATAAAGACGACGTTAGGTACTGCTCATTTATTTCGCAAACATTAAACATATTAACAAACATTATCGTTAATATATAAATTCAGTTTATTTTCTTAACGTTATTAGAGTTGCTGACAATTCGGACACAGTGTCCGAATCAACATATTTTATATTAAAATTTTTTTACTGTCGATTCGGACACCACCAAATTGTATTGAAACTATAGTACAGTTTTTTTTTTTTTTTCGGGTGTGAAAATCATCTAATGACATCCCTCGCTCTTGGGCGGAGCGGGAGATAGTGTCAGACTTTTACCGACTAAAAACCCACTCCTGTTCCTTCTTTGCAATATTTTTTTTCCAGGGCCCCGGGGATCTCTTTCGCATCACCCATGGCCCCAGTAGGCTTCGACCCTGCTGGGCCCCTACGGTTGCTGACATCTCCTTGAGGCGCGCGTGGAACACTAGGCGCCGTCGAAACTATAGTACAGTTGGATAAAAAAAGTTTTAAAATATTATATAAAAAAATGTATTACCCGAAGTTTAAAATAGTTTTGGTAACGCTTTTTTTATCCATAGCTTTTTATCTGACTGTGTGTGTCCGAACCGTCAGTGTAAAAATATTGAAATAAAAATGTGCTGATTCGGACACTGTGTCCGAATATATTGTATCCGAAGTGTCAGCAACTCCATTAGTAAGTTGTTAGCCGTTTCGCAGAAATCATAAAATATTATGATAATATCACCCAAAGCGAGTGAGCTCCAGCCTGAGCAATAAGCATTACGTAATAGTAACGTAGAAAATAATCTTGTGAGCGTTAATATTTATAAATAGGTTCAGATTAACAAGCTTTTTTCTTCTAGTTCACCTGTGAAAATAATACTTTTAGAATATGACTGAAATTCCAAGGCCTCCCACAAGATGGATGCAAGAAGCACAAGACCGGTCGTTATGGCGACACTTGGGGAAGATCTTTGTCCAACTGTGGACGTCTTTTGGTTGATGATGATGATGATAATGATGACGATTTAATTTTACAGTTATACAGGGTGACTTGATTAGTAATTGACAATCTTTTAGGTGGTAAAAGAAATAGAAAGAAGAAAATCGGTGCCTCCTACGTATAAAACCGTAAAATAGTTTTTTGGGATAAAATTAACACTGATTATTGATTACATAATGCAAAAATATCAGTTAAAACTGTTTCAAAAACTACTTAAATAAAAGTCCGTAGGGTCGAAGCCTACTGGGGCCAAGGGTCTGATTCTGAAAGGAAGACTCGGAAAGGCAACGAAGGAACAGGAGTGGGTTTTTAGTCAGTAAAAGTCTGACACTATCTCCCGCCACCCAAGAGCGGGGGATGTCATATTTAAGATGATTTTCCCACCGAAAAAAAAAACTTAAATAAAAGTAGCTGGCTCTCCAGACAAATGTACAAGAACTTATTAAACCTAATCATGAAATAAAATAGTTCTCCCACCTCTCTACGTGACAGATGTTCTCCGCATGTCTTCAAGAGGAAAATTAAAGTGCACTTTCTTTTATAATGACTTAATATTCATTATTGGTATTTATTAGTATGTACTCGTATGTATTCGACTCGTGGACTCGTGTGTATGTGACTTGTTATGTAGGCTTATATTGTGCATTGGATCAACACGTAACACCTCAAATGTGTTCTTTTTCTATAACTGAAAGGTTTGCTGTGAGAAATCTCATTGTTACCCTTTGTACATGAATTGTCAAATCACCGTCAACTATGCTAAAATAATTTTAGCATAGTTGACGGTGATTTGACAATTCATGTTATTTTTTTTTTCAAATTATAAATAATTTAATAATTAAAAATAATTTCGTATTAAAAAATAAAACTGTGCGAGGCCAAAACGGCACCTAACTCAGCCTATGATACAATATTATTACAATATCATACTAATGTCACACTTTTATTTTTATTATATTATTCCGTATATACATTAATATTACATATAAATTTCATTTTTAAATATTTCAATATAAAATAAATAAAACATTTAAAAATGTTAAAAAAGTAGCCCACCGGTATCAGGAACAGGGTCCAAGCTACAGCGGTCAGGGCTCCAATGAAAGGAAACATCCTAATTATATGAGCCGTGTCCAGGAGTAAAGATTTCTGAATCAAGCCCTTGATCCAGCCGCCCAACGCGAGCCTCTTAGGTGTTGGTCGAGGCTCTTGGCTATTAAGCTATTGCCTGGCACGACTATCGATACAATGATCGCTGAGTCCACATCCCACGTGTTGACAACCTCGCGAGCCAAGTCAAATACTTAATTTGTTTATCTTTCTTGGCTTTCATGAGGTTCTCGTCATGCGGAACGGAAATGTCAGCAATCATTGCACGCTTCTCGCTTCGTTTCACCACCATAATGGTGCGACTTATTGGGAGACTTATTGGATACAATAGCCCTGTCAGTGATGATGGGCCGATCCCAGTATAAAATGATATGATTTTTATTATTATAATGTCTAACCTATACTGTTCCACTACCAGCCAAAGTCCTACCTCCATTCCTTTCATTGTTCCCGGTTCTGAGGCATTTTTTGCCGATTCCTAAGGTATATAATACGTAATGAATATATCACACTATAATTAAATGTTACATTCATTTTTATTCATGCTGTAACTTCTGAAAGTATTCGATTAAAATTTGGTACAAGAGTAGAACAAGTCCTGGAATCCTCATTGGATACTTTTTTCCCGGGAGTATGTTTTCTTAGAATAATTTTCAACATTCGTGCGAGCGAAACCGCTAGCAGAAGAATCACATTTACAATTTCAATAACTCTAAACTATACAAAAATAAGTTCAGAGATCAGTATTTTATGATCGTAAAGAAGAAGAACACTGGGTGGTTTTCTTCATCATTATTTTAGATTTTGTTATAATTAAAATAAAAGTTCAAAATAAGTATTTGTAGGGGTCTTTAAGTCATAAGTGAATAGGTTACTTCTAGGCAAGCGGGCTCCATCGTCGGCCACATCATCGCCTACCTTCAGGGCCTCAAGTCTGCTATTAAAATAGTGTCAGAATGTTCTATCATTGATTTCATAATTGTTGATTTTGACAAATTTGTAATTTACTAATAGTCATTATGACTTTCCAATGGTCAACCACTGACACTCCATTGAAAGAAGTGGCATAGAATGGTAATCTCGTACATATTGACAAATGAATGTCTGACGTATACGGTAATACGCCAAAAATTTGACAGTTCCTTTGATCAGTGGTCTACCATTAGAACGTCATTGTGCAGTCATTGCTTGTAATAAGCTTGATATTGTCATTCTACCACAACTCTATTACGAGAACATTGACCGATCAATGATCGATCATTATGAATTAGCAGATTACGAACTTTTAGCAAAATGACAATGGGATCGTGTTGGAATGACGAATTTATAAATATAGCAGACTTGGGCCCCAGGTGAGATGTGAGAGAGTGATCAAACGCGAGCCGATGCATAATTTAAAAAAAATGCTTAAGATATTTTTTTTTTTAAAGGTGGGAAATCATCCAAATGACTTCTCGCGCTCTGGGTGGAGCGAGAGGGCGTGTCAGACTTTTACTGACTAAAACCACACCTGTATCCTTCAATTACCCTTTGCGTTCTAGGACTACAGGTTTCCCTTTCAGAAATTCTCCGCGATCCTAGCTAGCGGGCATCGGCCCTGCTGGGCCCCTACGGTTTGCTGACATCTCTTGAGGAGCGCGAGGATCACTACGCGCTGTTGACGACTGGGCTTGGTCCAGTAAATTACCGAACAGCCGGACGGCGAGCTACCCAGTGCTCGACGTCCGCAAGCCCGCGTCTACCGTGGCTGGTAGTCGGGGTCGGAATTACGGCGGCTAGGGCGTGAGGACCTTCGTTCCCTCACGCGTGCAGCCTCCTCCTTCGCTAGCATTACTGCTTCGCAAAAGGAGGCGACCGCCTGCCATTCCTCCTCGCTCCGGACCATAGCCTGAACCAGGGCCCGACGCGAAAGGTCGCTGCCGCCAATTGCCTCCACGAGGACACGGCGGTGCTCTGCCCAAGCGGGGCACACCGCCACCGTATGCTCTACCGTGTCCTCTGGGTGGTCCACACAATGATGACACTAGGGCGATGCTTCCGCCTGAATCCGATGCAGGAACCTCCCGAACCTGCCATTTCCGGTGAGGACCTGCGTCATGCGGTAGGTGAGGACACCGTGTTGCCGCTCCAGCCACTCCTCAAAGAGGGGACTTACCGCCATAATTGTAGCGTGCCCAGCACTGGGTTGCGACAGTCGCCGTCGCCATTCCACCATGAGATCCCGCCGGAACTCTGTCCACCATGCCGCGACTTGGCGCGGCAGCGGAGTTTCGCCCCGGCGTTGCATCTCCACGCGCAAATCGTGCATGCGTGCAAGGACTGTTGCCTCCAAATCCCATGGTGGCAGGCCAGCAAGGAGGCTCGCCGCTTCGCGGGAGATCGTGCGGTATCCCCGTACCATCCGGATGGCCATGACCCTCTGGCAAGCGTTCAGCATGGCCGCCGGTCGCCTTTGCAGTGACGGCGCCCACACCGGCGCCCCGTAAAGGGCCATGGACCGAACAATTCCCGCGTAGAGCCTCTGGTAGGAGGCGTCTGGACCCCCAAGGTTTGGCAGGAGCCGCTTTAGGGCAGCCCTGGTCCGTTCCAGTTTGGGAGTCAGACGTCGAAAGTGCTCCACAAAGTTCCACCGACTGTCGAGGACAAGTCCCAGGTACTTCATCGTCGACTCGACGTCGATGCAAACCCCTCCTACCGTTATTTGGGAACCCGGTGGTGGCGCGTTCCGAGGGCCATGAAAACACATGGCCTCAGACTTGTGCAGTGCCACTTCGAGTCCCAACTCTTGGATCCTGTCCACGACTGTCGCAACCCCGCGTGTCGCTAGTTCGGCCGCCGCCTGGTGCGACTCCCCCTGCGCCAGGACCAGCGTGTCGTCTGCGTAACAGACTACGCTGACCCCGTCGGGGAGGTCGCCGCGCAACACGTAGTCGTATCCGATGTTCCACATGGGCGGTCCTAGTACCGATCCCTGCGGAACACCTCACGACATCTCTCGCCGTCTCCACTCTCCCTCGTGACCAGGGTAGATGATAAACCTGTCCTTCAGGTAGGCCTCGATCAAATGACGGAGGTAGTCGGGCACCTGGTGATACCGGAGTGCCCTCCTAATGCTACTCCAGGGCAGGGAGTTGAAGGCGTTGGTGATGTCCAAGGACACCACCACTACGACCTTGCCCCGGGACACCGCATCCCCCGTCGTGAGGGCTCGCACGCGCATGATGGCGTCCACCGTGGAGCGCCCCCTGCGGAAGCCAAACTGGCTGTCCGAAAGATCCGGCCATGCTTAAGATATTGGAATACGAAATCCAATCAATTTGTCAATTTATTTTAAATTGACAAATTTGAAATTCCATTTATTCAAAGTCTTATCTAAGGAAGTAACACCAGTGTTGTTGCCGGTTCGAATGGTGTAGGTTCCGGTAAACTTTTATTATTACTGAAATCCATAGACGGCCGATTCCAATTTCCTTCACCCATTTGTTTGCTAACTTTTTACATTAAAAATGCTTCCTTCTAATTTTATTTTAGCAGCATAGTGGCTTTGGATTATTTCCTTTTAATCGCGATTGTTCAACCTGTGTTGTTTTCATTAGATTAGATATCGTCTAAAATTGCTACCCAAAATAATAATTTCAACTTCGTACTAGATAGTATTATGTATAGATAATAATTATTATGTATAGAATCTTCTATGAAGATGGAGAGGAAGGCCAAACAAAATATGAATGGATTGTGTAAGGAATTACATGAAAAAAGGGAGCCAGTGGTAACGAGACAGTTAACAGGACAGATTGTAAGGAAAAACATGTTATGCCAACTCCAAGTAATACGAGACAAAGACTGGAAAATGGTGATGATGATGCATAGAACCTTCAACCTATAGGCACTCAAACTTGCATTTAGTATTTAGATGCTCTATCGTCAACCACATAATTGCTTACCATCTGGTGAGATATTAGTAAAGCATAAGCCAGTCATTATTAAAAAAAATATACAAGCTATACTGGCTTTCAATCAAGCAGGTTTAAAGTCAATAGATTCATATTATATCACTGGCTTAATAGTATAACAAGTGGGTATCAAAATCCCATTCGCACTCAAAAAATTTGGTCAGTTTTCACCAGTTGATTACTTCCTCAAACTAAAAACAGCATACAGCTAAAAAAAAAGAAAGAAAGAAAAAGAAAGAAAATACTTTAATCGTACCTCATACAATAGAATTACATAGAAATCAATCACCTAAAGAGAAATCTATGGGCCCAAGCGTGGCATCTTCTTACTAGATGACGCTAGCAGAATTTTACATAGAGCGACTGTTTCCTGCCATCCGACCTCCACAACTAGTGGTAAATCCACCCCTTGGCAAGACAAGACTGTTGCGAATTATCTATCTTCTGACTACCCGTAGTAATCTGAAAACGACAAATCCCAAATGACAGTAGGCTGGGACCAATAACTTAACGTGCTCTCCGAGGCACTAGCATGTAATAAAAGTTAAAAGGTATACGGAGCAGAGAGTGAAGTCCCACAAATCTCCGTTGAAAAGGGAGGATCCTCCGATCAGACTGTGTTATGTCTGGTAGGCAACTGCCCGATAAATGATTTCGGGCTGTTCTATATGTTCAAATCGCGCGGAGAACTTTAATTGCGCGATGCAGGATTAGTTCTTATGTGACGCCATAGATGTCGCTACAAAAGCTACTACTGCAGAATTTTTGTTCAAAGACTAAAGTCCTCTTCTTTTCCACAGAATGCAGATTCAGTCCTCATCGATGGCTCGTGCCAGGTTCCAGACAACTTGTACAAGGCTATCGGATCCATCATCTCGTTCTACATTCCTCTGATGGTGATGCTGCTGACGTACGCTCTGACGATACAACTCCTGGCGCGGCAGAGGAAGGGGCTTGGAGCCGGCTGGGCGCCAGGATGGCTGGGCGGTCCTGCTCCTATCGGTAAGTGGTTCTATAGAATTAAAGGTTCTATAATCTCCCCGACTGAATTTCGATCATAGTGGCCAATCTCAGCAGAGATTAGCCAAGTACGCAGGAGATATTACAGTGTTCAAGTGTGTGCGTAAACACAGGTGTACTCTCTGTTCCTTTACTCTCATAGTCTCATAGGACAGTGATTAGGCACAGGACTAACTAGGCACGGGGGTGTCACACCACCAACTTTCAAACTCCGGGTTGCTTCAGAGTAATTCCTAATCGAAAAACCTAATAGCAATTTTTGTCTGATCCGGAAATTGAACCCAGCTCAGCAGTCCACGACCAGAACCACGAGATCAACGAAGCAATCTGTTGGTTTTGTAAGGTCTTCCTGAATATATTTTTTCCAGAAACTAGCCATTCGATTTGGTAGTTATTATAATGCACACATAGTTTTGCCAGTTGCCACTTGCTTTCTTACTCTCATAAGTCTGATGGGACGACAATCCGGCACAATCGAAGAGAGATCAGGCGCTGAACTAACAGCTTTACAGCGCACGTGAAGCCGTTAGTTCAGCGCCTGTTCTCTAAAGTGCCTATTCAACTTTGCTGGACCTCAGAATCTAACCCAGGAAACTACACTCAACAAATGCTGCAAAGGTGGATTTAAACGTAGCTACTATTATCGTAATAATGTAATAAGTTACAACAATACCTTTTCAAATTTAAAGATATTAGAATTAATGAGTATACATGATATAATAATAAAATATTTCACAACTTTCACACAATGCCATCTAGTCTCAAACTAAGCAGAGTTTGTGCTATGTGCACTAGACAACTGATAAACTCATTATAGGTAAATTACACCAAGACACAGAAAAAATGATCGTGCTCATCACACAAACATTGGTCTTGGGTGGGAATTAAATCCATGGCCTCCGGCATAGGAGTCAGGGGCACTAACCACTAGACCAACAGGCAAGTCAAATATAATCCATGTTTTTGCATTAAATGCACTACTCTCAATAATTAGGCTTCGTTTAACAAGTTATATATATGTAGTCTACTTAAAGCGAGCAGTAATTACAATCTCACTGTAAGGACTGCCAACGTGACCATTTCTTAAGCCAATTATGTCCGTCCCTCCAGAATAGGGTTACCAGAATAAAGTTAGATAACTTAGTAACATTAGTAGGAGTCTCAAAGAAGTCACAATAATACGATTCTTTCCTGAACAAGATGACAATAGTTTAATGTTTTAACTGACTGGACAAGTATACTCAAATCTGTGTAGTTCTTTCCTCAAATAATAAGGCAATGTCAGATATGACTCAAAGTACAACCACCACGCACAGTTACTCAGACAAACATACCAGGCCACTCAGAAAGTTTTGCGAAAATATGTTTTTATTTAAAACGCACTGGCCACTTATAAGTAATTATTTTAAAAGTTTTGGTAATTTAAAAGTAAAAATACCATTGTTCGAATTTTGAATTACTCTTCATATTTTTTCGAGTGCCAAATCAAATTTTCGTGTCTCATTTAAAAATGGATCTGCATCGAGAACATTTTCGTGCGATAATTTTCTACGATTTTAAATGCGGCCTAAAACCTGATGAGTTATTTGATCGACTTCAAATTGCTTTTATGAATGAAGGACCTTCAAAAGCAACAATCTACCACTGGTATAGCGAGTTCAAGCACGGTCGCCTTACTTTGGGGGATGAACAAAGGAGTGGTCGTCCTACGACCGCGACGGCTGTTACGGAAGAAAGTGTGCTGGCAGTAAAAAAAAATAATTCAAGAAAACAGGCGAATTTCATACGAAGATATTCAGCATACACTGCAGATTAAAAAAAATATATGATATAATTTTTGATATATATAATTATTAATTATATCAAAAATTAATGTTCCACAAACGAGTGACTTGTAACACAGATACCACCTAGCTCAGGAGTAGTCTTTAAATGAAAATGTTTCAGCCTCTTTTTCGTGGGCTTGCAGACGACGTCTAATGTGTAGCTCGCCGTCCGGAGGTCCAGTAACCGTCCGGCCCGAGCTCTAGTCGTTGAAAGCGCGTACTGTTCTACGCGCGCCTCATAGAGAGGTCAGCAAAAACGTAGGAGACCAGCAGGGTCGAAGCCTACTGGGGCCATGAATTGGCTTCCGAAAGGGAAACCTGGGGTTCGGAACGCAAGGCAACGAAGAAACATAAGCGAGGATTTTAGCCAGTAAAAGTTTAGGGGGGATATAAAACATTTTGGGAACACATTTATTGAGCGTACAGCTAAGGAGTGAAGTTCTTTACCGGAGGGTTGTGTTTTCTGATAGCTACTTTAAGTCAAGAGTCAATAGGTTACTTCTGGGCAAGCATGCTTTATCGTCGACCACATCATCGCTTACCATCAGGTAAAATAGTGGTCAAGCAGAAGTAGATTTGATTTTCTCACTACAAAGGTTTCCAAGATTAAAAAACCACTTACAGACTAAGTAGAGTTAGGCCTGATTTTAATAGGATTTAGATTTGAATTACATCAACACAGTACACACAGAAGTGATACCTGATCCATTTGGTGAGAGTTTAAATTGTATCGAACTGATTAAACTTTAGGGATAATGAGTTATAAATATTTATTTGATAGCTATACGCACAAATGATCAGCATAATTAACGCTCGATTATCGTTTTTGTACTTAAATAGGCATTTGTTAGGGTCTTAGTCTATCTACCTACTAATACGTTCGTATTTTTGTTAGTTATGAACAGCACGAGAAACCATGACATTATTACGAGATAAATAAGGTAAATAGTTTTTAGTTTAGCGATTCAGACCGGTGAGTTGCTGGCCTAGAAAAAGTCCATACGGATAAAACACGTATAATTGAACCACTCTAAATGCTCGGACTGGTCAACTAAAATTGTAATTGCTGAATGGACCATATTAACCGCAGTTAAGGACAATATTTGAAAGAAATAATCTTTATAAATTAGATGTAAAGAATAATAAGAATAAGTTTGTATAAGAATAAACCCGACAAACATGTTTTTAGGGTTCCGTACCTCAAAAGGAAAAAATGGAACCATTACAGGATCACTTTGTTGGCCATCTGTCTGTCTGTCAAGACCCTGTATCTCGGGAACGCGGGGAGGTATCGACTTGAAATTAAAACCATATACTCAAGTCTACAGTCTCTTGAAGCTGTGATGATCAAACTTTAAATTAACAAAAGAAAAAGATACGGCCATTTATTTTGCAAAAAACGTATATTTCGACCCTCAAGGGAATCAAAACTCATAAGGTACTTCCCGTCGACTTAGAATCCTGAAATTTGGCATGAAGCAAGGTGTTATAGCATAAGTATAGGAAAAAATATGAAAACTTTAAATTTGTAGTTACGTCACAAATAATATATTTCTTTTTGCGATTCGGAAAATTCTTCGTAACTTAATTCGGGAATTGAACTGATTTCATAGGTAAGTTTGTACGGAACCATTAGGGCGCGAGCCCGACTCGCACTTGCCCGGTTTTTATTTTATTTTAAAAGTTGTGCGTCCTCCATAATTAAGGTGAAAATCGTAAAAAATCTAAACTTTATTTTTTACTGTCTCAATTAAAATACGGTAATTTTATCACACTTTATCAAGGCAAAAGTTTGTGAGTGTGTGTGTAGGTTTCTACTTGTTTACGCTCGAACAGCTGAACGGATTTAGATGAAATTTGGCATACGGGTAAATCATATCCTGGAATAGCACATAAATAGGGTATTTTTCACCCCGAGGGTATGTTCCCTTAGGAAAATTTTCTACTTTGTCGCGAGCGATGCCACTGGTAGCAGCAAGTAAAAAAATTATAAAAACGCGATAGAGAATATAGGTAGAGGTATCATGGAAATAAGACATTCAGATTTTCTTAAATAAATTATCGTTATCTCCAACAACTCCTAATCTTTTGGGACACGTCCCTTTGAAATGGTAAACGCAGGCGTCCAATTCAATTTCCTCAAATGTGATAAAAACGGAAAAACGTTTTTTTAAGACTACCTGCGGTCTTTTGTACCCTCATTTCAATTCGCCATAAGTGGATTTGGAATTCAAAGGATTCAAAATCCTTTTGAAATAAATATTTGTAATGGTTGTACGGTTGAATCGGCCGTGTGTCGCAAATTTTCTTGCTTACACTGAAGTAGGTACGTCGTGATAATCTTTGCAGAATCATCCAGTTATTATAATTATGGAGTAAAAAAAAGCTCGAAGGGATCCCTTACTCTCTTGATTAAAGAGGCGATATGCAGGCCTATCCGGGGATTAAACAGTCGAGTCTTTGCTGCCAGTAATGTCTATGAAAAGGTGAATTACGAGATAAAATTTTTCATGGTCTTTTTTGCGTTTTTATGTCAGCAATATGTAGATTTTTTTTCTTGGTTTTATTCGTCATTTGACGTAGGTAGGTATATGCTTGAAAGTAATGAATAAAGTTTTTAATTTGAAAAACAATAATAGGGGTTAAAGTATGAAATTGCCGTTTTTTAAAACGGGTTGTTTGAAGTGTTTGAGTTTTTATATATTTCATAAAAAAATAATTACAAGTAATGCGATATTACAGAAAATACAAAACACAAAGATCCTAATAAATACCTAATTTCAGAAAAAGAATAACGTACCTATAATATAAAGTTTACTTGAACTTATAATTCCTGGTCATTTTTCCGCATGTAATGTTAAGAGGAGCATACAGTCGATAACTTCAAATGCGGTGGGAAGCGACTGTATCAGCCGGAAAATATTACTCCCAGTGCTAGATTTTAAAGTCAATCCAAAGATATGACACTTCAAAGCAACCCGTTTTAAAAAACGGAAATTCATAGTTAAAGACCTAATATAATTACCTTATGTTATGTTAGAATCAGGTGCATTTACACATAAACGTAGCTTTTAAGATTATACCTAAGGGCGGAATTCACCAATATACTAATCGAGTTTTATCGTTTGGCTCGTATAATCGCGTTTAGCCGCTGTCACTAGTGTCACTTGTCTGTATTTTTCTTTTGTTGTATTTTTACAAGTGACACTAGTGACAGCGGCTAAACGCGATTATGCGAGCCAAACGTTAAAACGCGATTAGTTTTATTGGTAAATTCCGCCCTAAATCATCTAACTTGTCAACATATTCAGATTTCGTTCGAAACACCGATCGTTTATGTGGCATAGAAGGGTGCCTAGCTAAGTAGGACTGCGCTGGATATGTCTGCCGCATGCCGATCGAGCGGTGGGCCCATAAAATAAAAAATTGGTTCCCTGAAATTACCTACACGACGGTGTAACGACAAGCCACGAAAGCCCTAAGTCGTTCCACCATTTATTTCGTGGCTACTGAGAGAGCCGGGAACAATGGAAGGAATGAAGAAAGGTCTTTTCTCAGCTGTGTGACAGTACAGGCTGGATATAATAAAAAAAAATGACGGGTTGCACTCTGGGAGTGCCGGCAGAAGTGAAAACTTAAGTATTAACGTTGTGCGTTTTGGATATTTTGGAATGGTTATGGAATAATTTTGCACGAATTGCTTTTTTTTTGCACACAATTTTGCACGACATCCGTCTTACGAATTTTCGATCAGGTCACGTGTCCTGACGCGAGTTTAACATTTTTTACCCATTACAAAAAAAGTGTACAACGCCGCTAAAGAAGTTTTCACTTCAATTGCACACAATTTTGCACGACATCCGTCTTACGAATTTTCGATCAGGTCACGTGTCCTGACGCGAGTTTAACATTTTTTACCCATTACAAAAAAAGTGTACAACGCCGCTAAAGAAGTTTTCACTTCAATTGCACACAATTTTGCACGACATCCATCTTACGAATTTTCGATCAGGTCACGTGTCCTGACGCGAGTTTAACATTTTTTACCCATTACAAAAAAAGTGTACAACGCCGCTAAAGAAGTTTTCACTTCAATTGCACACAATTTTGCACGACATCCGTCTTACGAATTTTCGATCAGGTCACGTGTCCTGACGCGAGTTTAACATTTTTTACCCATTACAAAAAAAGTGTACAACGCCGCTAAAGAAGTTTTCACTTCAATTGCACACAATTTTGCACGACATCCATCTTACGAATTTTCGATCAGGTCACGTGTCCTGACGCGAGTTTAACATTTTTTACCCATTACAAAAAAAAGTGTACAACGCCGCTAAAGAAGTTTTCACTTCAATTGCACACAATTTTGCACGACATCCATCTTACGAATTTTCGATCAGGTCACGTGTCCTGACGCGAGTTTAACATTTTTTACCCATTACAAAAAAAAGTGTACAACGCCGCTAAAGAAGTTTTCACTTCAATTGCACACAATTTTGCACGACATCCATCTTACGAATTTTCGATCAGGTCACGTGTCCTGACGCGAGTTTAACATTTTTTACCCATTACAAAAAAAAGTGTACAACGCCGCTAAAGAAGTTTTCACTTCAATAATACCTACATTATTCATAAGTAAATTAGTTTTCGTTTCAAGGTCATATTAATATAAATGCTGTGGGGTGATTTCAGTAAACCTTAAGTTTTAGTCCTTTTTAGGGTTCCGTACCTCAAAAGGAAAAAACAAATCCCTTATAGGATCCCTTTGTTGTCCGTCTGTCTATATGTCTGTCTCGTCGCCCTCCCCGCTAACCGTCGTATCTCACAAACTGACGTATCTGCACTGACATTACCTACGTGTTCATAACGTTGTTTCGAATAAGTTCTCTCTAATCGCCGTATCTGTGTCGTTTACCGTTTAGAAGATAATCACGTATTTTGTTTTGCGTAAGTGCAAAAGGAGGGTAAAAATATTCTCTCTACCTGTCTTAAGAACATACTACAGTTAGTAAGATTTTTTTTTTTTCATCACGATTAAAAATGACTGAAGTATGTACATATGGCACTTAGTTAGAATTTTTTTCTACGATGTTTACACATTTATTTTTCATTTACGTCGTATAGATCAAAGCTGGTTTACGAATATGAAGCTTATTTCCATAGCATTAAGTGAACCCACACTGCAGTACGCACGGGGTGTACGGGTGGGTGAATAGCGAGTGAACCCAATCTATTCAGTCGAAAAATTCTTTGTAGAGTGACACTGAAGCATCAACAAGAGAAGACTTTGTTTAGATCAGAAAGAAATAAATGTAAAATAGCATCACAGCAGAACTCAACCGCAATACAATGCGCTACATTTGAACTCCAACAAGTCATAAGCTTGCCTATTAGCAATGAAAATGCTGTTTTTTATAAACGTCGTCTTTCAGCGTACAATTTCACAATTTATGATATGAATTCTGGAGCCTGTTCATGTTGTACATGGCATGAAGGAGCAAGCAAAAGAGGGTCGTCAGAAATTTCGACTTCTTTGTATGACTTTCTGAAGAAGAGTGACGCAAAAGGCATCAATATTGTTTACCCGTTTGCTGATGGATGTAGTGGGCAGAACAAAAATTCCATCGTGGCATCGACCTTATCTTATCTTATTGTGGGGCTAGCCCTAAACCAGAGCACTTCGACCCTTCTGGATCTTTTGTGCTAATCCCTCTCCGTTCTACTCAACCCCCAGCCCTCCGTGCACCTTCTTCACGAGTCCCAGTATGGCCTTGATGGGGCTGAGTCTGTAGTCCTCTGGTCTTGGAAATGGTTGGCCCAGATACTCTAGTCTTTTGGAGCCTAGTGCTGCACAGTCGCACAGTAAGTGTAGCATATTCTCCTCTGCCTCTCCACAGATCCTGCAAGTCGGGTCGCTTGCTATTCCCATGTTGTGGAACTGTTTGTTTGTGGCATAGTGAAGAGTCCTTGTGGCATAGTGATTGTTCGGAGCTGTGATCTGCTGTACCTCCATAATTTTTGGGTCCAGGCCTTATCTATGTCATTAAGAAATAGCTTTGCATGCTTCTGGCCTGTTGTGTTGCGCCAGTGTGTACTGTGTATTTCCAACGCAGCCCTTTTCAATGCTTGGTTGATGACCCTTGCTGAGAGTCCTATGAAGGGTTCCGGTCCGTATAGGGGTGTCTCGGATCCTTTCCTTACTCCTGTATGACCTGGCACCCAGATCAATCTGACCTTGTTGCGCCTTCCTATCCGATTTAGTATTTTAATACAGTTTAGTACGAGCCCAGAATCCACTCTGTTGGACGTGTGCTTGGCTGTCGCTTAAAATGTAGACAGTGTCCCCTTCGGTGCCTCTGTCTAGTATTTCCTGCGCGCATGCGATTATAGCATAGGTCTCTGCTTGGAAAACCGTCGCCAGTTTGCCCATGCTTAGGCTGAGATTGCAGTTGTCGCTATGTACCCCCGCTCCTGTACCGGTGTTCATTTTAGAACCATCCGTGTACCATACCTGGTTGTTCCCTTTATGGGGTTTTATCCCACCTTCCCATTCCTGCCTACTCGGAATGTAGATCTTAAACTCCTTTTTGAGATTGTGAATGGTATGTATTTTGTCACATCCCATGTCCATCATCCAGTCAAGTTCCCTGTTTGATCTTGTGTTTGTATGGTTTGTTTTACATCCGGAGTTAGTCCAGTGCCCCATACTTTTAAGCCTCTAGGCGAGGAGGGCCATTCATAGGCTTAAAAGTTCCACTTCAATGTGTAAAGGGGTGAGATTGAGCAGCTTTTCCATCGCCGCAGTTGGCGTGGTCCTAAATGCTCCTGTAATGGCCATGCAGGCAGTCCGCTGTACTTTGCTTAGGGCCTGTCTGCAAGTTGCCAGCTTGGTTCTGGTCCACCATACGATGCTCCCGTATGCGATCAGCGGTTTCACCATCATGGTGTAGATCCATTTGATAACCTAGGGTCTAAGGCCCCATGTTTTCCCATAGGCAGAGCGACACATTCCAAATACTCTTAGAGCCTTGTTTGCTGTCGCTTCGGCATGGCTTTTTCACGTGAGTTTGCTGTCTAGGATTACTCCTAGATATTTTAATTCTGTAGACAACTCTAGTACAGTGTCGTAGAGCTTTATGGTACCCATTGCTGTTAGGTCCCTCCTTCTGGTAAACGGGATGATCACCGTTTTGCTTGGGCTGATGGATAGGTGATTGAGTTTACACCACCTTTCAACCATGTTTAATCTCTCCTGTATGATCCCTGACACAGTGTTGGGAAATTTTCCAACACTGTGTCAGGGATTTTACAATTTTACAAGTATCACGAGATCATCTGCATATCCAACCGTGTACGTTGGTCCTTTGTTCAATTCTATTAGCAGCTCGTCTATCACCAAACACCAGAGCGTTGGCGAGAGTACGCCTCCTTGCGGGCATCCTCTTGTGACATGCGCCCTTTTGGTCTCACTTAGCGTGTTGATTCTATATCTCTGCCCTTCAGCATTTTGTCCATCCAGTCACAAATGGTAGGGTCTATGCCATGTTTCTCTGCAGCTGTTCGTATCGTTCTAAAAGTATTGCGATTGAACGCGCCTTCTACGTCGAGAAAAGCTGCTAGGCATATCTCTTTGCATTCTAGCGCCTTTTCGGCACGGCTTACTGTATGTCATAAACAATGCCACAAATAGTCAAGAAATCACTTTACGCTTCTCCGTGCCATATCATGGACAAAGCGAAGGAGACTCCGTACACAGTACCATACTCTAAAAATAAGTGGGGACATTTTTGTACCTAGCCAATTACCTGCAATTTTTAGAATGGCATATAAACCGTACGTAGTAAATGATCTCACATACACTGATTTCCTCGACTTCAAAAAACTTTCAGCCGGCCTAAGGATGTTTTGATGCTTTCTATCCGTAAAGACGATGAGGGCCGATACTTGAACTGGACAGAAATGATGGGATTTTAGATATATAGATTATAGAGTACACAGCTAAATTGCCTAAAATGTTAAGACATTATTTTTTGTAACTCCTTACAAGTAACTTGTAACTTTTTAAGCTTACGAAAGACATTTACTATTGCTTTTAATAAATTTATATGATATTAGTAGACTTTTATTTATATTTTGTACCAAATAACCACGTCATAACAGACATAAGTTATGAAACAAAGTTCTCACAGAGAGACGTATCTGCTTCAAATTAATAGAAATAAATAAATATATACCATAGGGCTTTAGGGCTACTACTAACTTAAAGAATAAGCCAAAAGCAATATAAAAAACTTAGTAATTAATTGATAAAGCCACAACTAACGCAACTACAGGAACATGATTGTAACGCCCGACCGAAAAACGGTTGCCCTGGAAAAATATCAATTGCTAGTTAGGACAGTTAGCAGGGAGGGTGACGGTCTGTCCAAAAAAAGTACCTTTCATCTCGAGAACGCGTGGAGGTATCGACTTGAAATTGTAACCATATACTCAGGTCTGCGGACCTTTGAAGCTTTGAAAAAATCAAACTTTTGAGTTAAAAAAAGATACGCCCGGCAATGTTGCAAAAAACGTATATTACGACTGTGATTTCGACACTCTCAAGGAAATCAAAATTCATTGAGTACTTCCTGTTGACCTAGAATTCTGAAATTTGGTATGAAGTAAGGTTTCATAGTACAAGTATAGATAAAAATCTGAAAATTGTAAATTTGTAGCTACGTCATATAAAAAAAATCTTTAGCGATTCAGTAAAATCTTCATAACTCAATTTGGAAATTGAACTGTTTTCATAAGTAAGTTTGTACGGAACCCTCAGTACGCGAGTACGACACGCACTTGCTCGGTTTTTGTTCCTTCAGTTGCTCGTTGAAATTCAGGGCCAAAGTGAAACTTTTTTTTTAATTGATGTAAACTAGTGCTTGACTGCGATCCAACCGATGGTAAGTAGTGATGCAATCGTTGATGGTGAGGCGCCCTATTAAGAGCCTATTCACTCTAGCCTTGAAGACATCTAAATTATAATCGGACGGGAAGATCGCATCAGGCAAATTGTTCCAGTTCCTCGATGTACGCGGTATAAACGACGAGGCGAAACGCTTTTTTCAAACAAAACCCTGGCTGGCTTCTGCTCTAGAAATACTCGTTAAATCACGCACAATTTGAGAGCCAACCCAACTGATTCAGTATTTCACAATTCCTAATCAAATTTCGCGGCTACTCCGAAAGTTATTAAACATCAAAATCTTCAATTAATTTCATCTCATCACAATTTAATTTCAGTACAAACTTCATTATGAAAATATTAAGTTAATTAGACCGTAATGTAGGACAAAGGGAAGTGCCTTTGATAATGTTATAAACAAAAATAAGACAGAGTAGCATCAGGGTGGGTTTTAACGTTATAAGTATCATAAATAATTAATATTGTGGTGCGGAAAATCTACTGTCCTATTTTCCCACACAGATTTCATTAACAATAGATTGAGTTGTTTTAAGATATTAATTATTAATATAAAATAGGCAAAACTTATCGTCATACACATTCTGGGAATGAGACTGATCATAACTAATCTTGTAAAGGCATTAGTTTGTATGTGTGTGTCTCTGTGTTATGTTTGCTACCCCTTTACGCTAAAATGACTGAAAGGATTTGGATAAAGTTGGTCAAAAGATAAAGATCTAATTATTGCGTAACTGTGTACATTAAATTCTTATTAATAAACATTACATTTTTAGTTTCTACAGTCTACCAAGTCGGATATGCAGTCGTAGATTAGGAAATTAGGTATTCACAAATTTATTTTTTTATCAAAAAATTAGATAGATTAGAAATATTAATTTTTATCATAAAACTCATGCAGATTATAAAATGCATTATAATTCAAAAAAACTTTTCAATTTATTTTTAAACATATTTTCCATTTAATTGCTTAATGGCTGGTGACAACTGGTTCTAAACACGGTGGAGAATACGGTAGAGGTGTGCCCCGCGTGGGCAGAGCACCGCCGTGTCCTCGTGGGGGCGATCGGCGGCAGTGATCTCTCACGCCGGGCCTTGGTACAGGCCATGGTCCGGAGCGAGGAGGAGTGGCAGGCGGTCGCCTCCTTCTGCGAAGCAGTAATGCTAGCAAAGTAGGCGGCCGATCGCGTGAGGCAACGGCTCTCACGCCCCAACCGCCGCCGGGATTCCGATCCCGATTTCCGGCCACCGTAGGCGCGGGCTTGCGGACGGCGAGCAGTAGGTAGCTTGCCGTCCAACCGTCCGGTAACGGTCCGGACCGAGCCCAAGGCGTCGACGGCGGTTACTGTTTCATGCGCGCCTCAAGGAGATGTCAGCATTGTAGGGGCGCAGCAGGGTCGAAGCCTACTGGGGCCAAGGGTCTGATTCTGAAAGGAAGACTCGGCCCTGGTACGAAAGGCAACGAAGGAACAGGAGTGAGTTTTTAGTCAGTAAAAGTCTGACACTATCTCTTGCTCCGCCCAAGAGCGGGGATGTCATAAGATGATTTTCCCACCGAAAAAAAAACACTCGAATACATAGGTTTAAAGATATGTATTTCTCAAAAAAAAAAAACACAAAGTCAGTTACTTGAGAACAATTTTTCCTTATACTAAATTAATATATAATTTATAACAAGGGTTCGTCACCGCGTACGTAAGTTATTAAGCTCATCCAATGCAGTCAGTCTTTAAGAGGGTCCTTTTCCACTCGGTTATCGTCAACGTCGAGCATGGTTTAAAAGCTTGTTGTTTCATCTAACGCAATCCAACGCGATGTTTGATGAAGAGGCAACGCGAAAGAAGAGAGAGAACGCCTGAAAACTCTGTTGGCATTCGGTAACTCCGTGATTTACTCGATTATAAAAAATTTGTTCCAGGAAATACGAAAACCCTTAAAAGTTTTTAGAAAAAAATGACGTCATTCAGAATCTCGATTAAATGTGCAAGGCTTCTATGGATGTAATTTTTTATATTTTTAATATAATATGAGTAGATTATGGGCCAAAGTTCACGTAAAATAGCAGATTTTCAGAGGTCTTTACTGGACTAGTTTTACACAAATTTATGTTTTGATTTCTATAGAAGCCTAGATAATATCCACAAGATATCTGTGTATACAAAATATCTAGAGAAAGATGTGTAATAACACTATAATCACGTAAGAGCGGTTGTATTAAAATGTACCTCGAGTTGCCCTCTTTTAAGTAGATATTATATAATTGTTTTTACATATTGTGCTAGTTGGTTCTTGAATGCATTGAATGAGCGTAATTTTTTTATAAATGGGGATATTTTATTATAAAACTGTGCTTCTTCAAATGTTAACATTTTTTTTCCGCACTTAGTTCTCATCTTTGGTAAGACTAGAAAACTAGTCCGGCTGCTACGTTATGTTTATTCTTTCACTTTACATACAAGATAGAGCATATTGTGGTATAGCAAATACCTTTTACTGCGGAAGTACGTTTCCTTAGAATATTTCTGCTTTACCACGGTTGAAGCTACTGGCAGTAGCATTAATATTATTACCAGGGAAGGAGCTATAAAAAACACAGTTATGTCACGTTATGTCCTATTTACTCAGAATATCTAATGTTCTCAATGTCAAACTGTTTTTCAATATGTTACACTTGATTCCTAAAATATCCAATTCCTTTACCTTGAATCGAAATGAAGTTTGTATAACAACGCTTGAGCAAGTTTGAAGGTCTTACAAAAACCCGCATCAACCGTTACTTTGAGGAAATCTATGCCTAAAACGGTGTTCCAAATGAATGAATTTGCTGATAAAATTGTAGCTTTGTACTGCTTAAGCTCCGACCACACGTGGACACATTTTATCGGGAAATTGTAGCGCAATCAGGCCATCACAATTTCCGTTATAGTTTCTATCTAGACTGTGCGCCGTGCGAAGTTATTTTCAGTACGGATATAGTTCCACATCCAGTGTTTTGAGGTTTGTTTATATAAATAGTTAACATAACACTCACAATGTACCTTTTACAGGACCATCGTCACCCTAGTACGCATATCTCAATTTATTTCCGTGTCAGAGCTGTATTGTCTTCTTTCATTTATCTATTTCTATCTCTTCCAATCTCTCACTTTTCTTTCTCTCATCTAGAAGACCACAAAAATATGTGTGGATTTAAAAAAAAGTACATCTGGTAATGAAGATTTTGATACACGTGGACAATTGACATTGCTGTCTTTCGCACATTTGAACCGTCCGGATTAAAAAAACATATCAGTTCAAAAAACTAATAATTATTATTCTCTCAGCTGCCCCAGTTTGGTTTTAATTATAATTAAAACCAAACTGGGGCCCCAATTAATGCCATCCGATCACGAACATGACATATCCGCTAGCACCATTCAGCTCAACCATTTTGAAGAGTAACTAATGGTCCAGCATACGGGCCACTATCAAGAAAAGGTTTTAGTGAACAAAACATTGTCAACCGTCAGGACACATACAAGTACAGTACTACCATAACTACCGCTTTTTTTTTATTACATGGTGAACATCCCACCCATACGTACAAAGCATTTTGGAAACACATTTATTGCGCGTTCAGCTAAGGAGTGGAATTTCCTGCTTTAATCTGTGTTTCATGATAGCTACAACTTAGGTCTTTAAGTCAAGAGTGAAAAAGTTACTTCTGCACAAGCATGTCCTATTGTCGGCCACATCATCGCTTACCATCAGGTGAGATAGCGGTCAAACGCGAGCATATCCATGATAAAAAAAAAGTTTTAATTTTTTTTTTTTGTTATTATTGATAGGCTCGCGTTTGACCACTATCTCACCTGATGGTAAGCGATGATGTGGCCGACG